>HG992266.1:25000-4825000 GCA_905220585.2 Nymphalis polychloros | reverse complement strand
AAATTGAAGTTTCTGTCTGTTATTTCAAAATAACTGCCTGTTTTACAGGTTATATGGCTATTTACGATTTACCAAAACCAAAGCAATCATTTTTTTAATTATTTTACTGTCTGCATGTCTGTATCTTTTAATCGTCTAAAAATTGAAAAAACCGAATTATTATAAGAACTATTTCAAGATTCCGTTTAGCCTTTATTTCATCAAAATTAGTTGAGTCTATCAAAAGTTATAAAAATACGTATTTTTGTTGATATCTATTCACATAATATTATTACTCTTCCTAACTGATTCATTAACGCAGAGCCTAAACTGCGGGGGTTAGAAACTTGAAATTTTGGCAGTTGATACATTTTATAATACCCACTAAGGTAGGATTTTTGGAAATTCTACCCCTAAAGAGTTGAACGATTGTTTAGAATTCAGTCATTTTTAAAGTTAGAAGCATGAAATTTAATGAACAAGCTTAAAAATAAATAAAAATGTATTTCAGCGTTTTTGAAAATCTAAATCTGAGAGGGTAAAAAAGGGGTTGAAAGTTTGTATGGGGATTCCGTCACTTTTGGTGTAAGAAGAATGATATTTAGTATTAAAGCTATGCATACGTATTTCGTCGTTTTTAGAAATTTAACTCCAAACGGGAGAAACGGGGTAAAAGCATTAGTATAAAAATTTAAAAAAATAGAAATATACTATTTGAGTTTTTTGATTGAATTAATAAACATGAATTTCAAAGTTTTTAGAAACTTTTATTTTTGTTTGGAAGAGTTGGGTGCAAATAATGAAATTCAAAATACGCAATATCTTATATCAATATCTCTTAGGGAGAAATATACGAACTTCACTATGTTGGTGATGTTTGGATAAAAAAAACATATTCCATTATTGCCATATGTACCACTTAATTGGTATTCCCTAAGCTTATATTATTGTAAAGTTTCATTAAAATCCATTCAGTAGTTTATGCGTGAAAGAGTAACAAACGTCCATACATCCATACAAACTTTCGAGTTTATTATTTTAGTAAAAAGTAGGATTATTATATGCCCTATACTGAACACACATACACTATACTGGATGGGCGAATAAATCGATTGGTAAATGTTTATATCTTATTGATTAAAAAATGTACGAGATAAAATCCTTATTTTACCCGTACGAAGTCGGGACGGGCAGCTAATTACTCGCTGATAACGTATCTTTCTGTAGGTAAAAAAGGTTTTTAAAAACAGTACATCAGTTTTTTAGTTTATTCGCTACAAACAAACATACAAAAAATCTATTTTTACTTATTTATAATATTAGTCTAGATAAAGACCACGCGCGAGCGAAGCTGCGGGCAACAGCTAGTATTATAATAACATTAAAATATATCAATTAATTAAGCAACGACTGCTTTCATTTCATCAGTAAATATTTTCGACATTTTAATTCTTTCCTATATCGGTTCCAATTTCAAAAAATATAATCCTTTAGTATTAAAAAAACTGCTAAATAAAATTTGTTTCGTAAATATATACAATAACCCGTTATATTTTATTCCGTTCGGAAATCGTGTTCGTAGATCGAATTGAAGGAAGATATAAAACAGATCCTTCAATAGATAAAAAAAACGATGGTAAAAATGTCAGAAAAAAATTAAAATAATTGTAATCTTTTAAATCGTCTGATCTTCAAACTGCAACAGTATCTAACGGTTAGTATGAAAATTTATTCTATATTTAAATCTTGAATTCTATTAAATGGATTCCAGATCGTTAATATACTTATATATGGGTATGTATTATATAATTTTATAAAAACGAGATGGACCACTCGTAATATGAAATAAGTGGTTTAACCACTTCTGCGGTTTGCCTTGTTGATATTGACTCACGCGTTTTTAAAAGCTTTTATTTAACTTCACCTGTGTTAGTGTGTGCTGGTAAAGTAGTGCAACCGAATATAAAATCAGTTCTAAACTAATTAAGGTGAAATTTTGCATACACTTTTGGAAACTTGTGACATTTCAAACTACATACTGTATCTAGTAGTATAACATAGTAATTAGTAGTTGTTATTCATTTTAGTACAGATATCGAATTTATTTTATTTTCATAATGATATAACACCGATATTCGTTTTATTTTTAATTAAAATGAGTTTTAGATGTAACTTTTATTTGTTCTTAACATTATTCATATTTTATAAAAAAAGTGTACGAAACGAATAGTTTATTTGCAACATAACGTTATATTATCTAATTAATATTTTGGCATTTATAAAGATTATTTCGATATTTCTATTATATCAAGACACACGTCTCAATGTTATTATAATTTTTATCTCACGATTAATCTTATGTAAAATGTGTTGGTCCACTGTAAGCACAAAAAAACTATATACAATGTCCATATGTGTATCGCACGTGTTTCCATTTGTATCGAAGAATAATGAGAAGAATTAAAAAAAAAAAAAGATAGAAACGCGCCGTTGAGTTTTTGCTTCAATATGACTTTGTGTCTTAATTAATGAATGAGTAATGCATGCGAGTAGTTTTGCTTAAATATGATATTTTAATAATTTATTTGAAAATTTAACATTATATTTTACCCGAATTATCCCAAAAAGGGATAACCTACAGTTTTTCTTCTCGACTTGGTAGGCACAATTAGATATTCTACCACAGCATTCTAAGCAGCAATACTTAGCATTATTGTGCTCCGGTTTGAAGGGTAAGTGAGCCAGTATAACTAAAGGCACAAGGGACGTAACATCTTAGTTCCCAAGGTTTGCAGCGCGCTGTATAAACAGTTAATATTTCTTACAGCGTCAATGTTTATGGGCAGTTGTGACCACTTACCATCAAATGGCCACCCATCTACCCTTCCACCTAAAAATTTAATTAAAAAATCTTACAGTTAAACTCGTGTAACTTCTTACTAACCTTAGAGTATTGGGTGGGATTAATAATGCTTAAATTCATCAATTTGAAATTAAAATAAATAATAAAATGCGTATAAACTATAAAACATTTTAGTAAATACAAAAAACTTATCTAGCCAACGTCCTAGTCACTTGTATCACTTGCAAGATGAATCCCTTAATTTTCTCAGTATACTTAATTTTACTTAGTATACTTATAGTTATATCACTATAACTATAAACTATACATCGCGAACGTGTAAAGGATGCAAATTCGAAGCAGGAATTAATGTTCAATACTTATAAAAGCTATCGTAACTTTTCATTTGAAAGTATGAAATATACCGCGCGTGCTTTACTAAAGATATTGGGTATCAAGCGATCTATTTCCAGTCGATATTTCATATAATTCATCACCAGCCGCTCCGTGTTTGTAACACTTTTATGAATTAATGCTCCGTGCGGCTTAACCCTTTCAAGAGCTCAGCTCAGGTCTATTTCTGGTATAAAGTACCGATACAAATTATAATTTATTAATCACATGCCGTTGCCCACGGTTTCGTTTGTGTTGGCGATTAAATCGATTATTTGAAAATAAACTTTTATTCGAATGAAAAGATTGTTATTATTACGTTGTAATTTATGATACTGAAAACAGATTTTACATCGCACCATATACCTTGGTGGGCTATATATGGGGTGTTTTCAAAATACTTAAATACTTTTTTTTTACGGTAAAAAGTTTGAAAAACACTTGTCTTTTACAATGTCGGCCTCGTTAGGCTGCTGATCTTGAAGTCCTGGCTTTAAATTCTTGTCGAATACCGGGATCTGGGCAATAAAAAGTTCTTATGTTGTTTACTAAGCACCACCGCAATAGTCATAGAATCATTGTCAGCATTAAAATAATTTCGGTGCATTATCTACTTTTTTATTTAAATTTATCATTTTTAATTCAGTTTCAACAAACAAACTCACTTTATAATATTAATATGGATGCATCGGATTCCTGTAGCATAATTGCTTTTTACAAATGCTACGGAAGTTGTATTGCTCCGGGATCTCAAATCTCAAAAGTATAATGTTAATCAGTGGTTATTTATTTTTAATTAGAATTGTAATAATAAATTCTGTATAAGGCGTATAATTTGATACTTATCTTTTAACTTAAAATTAACATTAAATTTCTTGATATACTTTTGTTTTCTTTAGCACTTTAATTAGAATGCTTTGGAAAGGTAACGTTATCTGATAGTGATAATAAAAGCTTATGATTTTATTTGATGTTTAAAAGTGAATTATAAAGAGACGAGTAGACATAGCCCAGTGGTAAACAAGTAAATCTTAACCGAACACACATAATTAAATTTTCATTAGTCTAATTTGTGTTTTTAATTTTTCATCTCTTGTCTCGGTGACATCGATATCATTATAAAAATAGACACCGTGTTGACTTGCATGTGTCCTATGAAATTAAAAAGCCACATTTGAGCAGCGTGATGGACTAAGCTCCAAACGTTTCCGTCAAAAGGAAAAGGGACCGTAACTCAGCAATATGAAATTTAAAATTTACATTTAAGAGTGAATTCAAAATCAACAAAATTATCATTTTATATACTTACAAGTATTGTTTACTTATATATATAATATTTACATATGTACTATATGAGAATCCAGTATGTCGCATTATTATTAAACTTAACAGTTAAAAACTTAACGGAAGCGTAAAAGCCTTATAAAAATAAATATTTTACTGTGTAAAAACTGGAGAAAACCTCAGTTTCGTAAAATCACACAAACCTCCATATCCGCCCAATTCAACAGCCTCGGAAACTATATAACGAATTCAGATATATCCAGCTCTGAGAATGAAGTTTCAAATTTGATTGCACAATCTCTAGTACATAGAATACATTGTATATGATTGGAATAATAAAGTTGTATCTACATGATTTATTAGAGATTTCGAATACAATTTGTTTACAATGTTAATGGTGATAGAATTGCAAATGTTAACAGATGTTGCCGACCGCAATAAATATTGTCGATTTGTCTTCACCGGTTTTCCACAATACTCAACGATTGCAATAGTTTGGGAGCGATATTTCTATATTTGTGCATGTGAAAGTTGATGCATTGCAGCGCCATTAGTACGTTTATAGTATAGATTTTTTCCTGGGTTCCTTCAAACGAGACGTGAAGAGCCTTGCGGGCCTGCAAGGCGGGCGCGGCTAGTGCAGAACACTCTTCCCGACTGTGCTGGCCGTCATCGTGTTTTACTATTACTATCAGGTTGAGTAGTCATTTGCGTTAAAATAAATAATTAAAAAAAAATACGTTCTCCGAAAAAAAGTGCCAAATTCACAGTAATCGGTGGTGTGAAAGTCTTATTAAACTTCACACAAATATACCAATATCCAGTTCTAACCTATAGAGATATAAGAGATATTAACTGCATTCGTATCTTTTACCAGAGCAACGCAGCGTTACGCAACGATAGATTTTTCACTCAGTAATTAATTCTATTTTGCTGTTGGTGATCAATATTATAATTAAATATCTCAAACCCGTCCTTAATGGATACAAGAATAACATGTCCTTTACAATCCTGTCAACTCGTATGTGTCGTTTGTATAATGATCTTATTTTAATTGACCGTAATATTGATGGTTAATTGCATGTAAAGTGCTTACATTTTTACTGATGAGCAAGTTTGTCCTCGATGTCCGCCATAACTTTATTCGTTTTCAATATGATTTTGCTCATGCCTGCATGCGACAGATTAAATCCAGTGTATTGCGGATTTACAGTTTATAAGTAAATACTATTTCTGAATAAAATAGAACTGTAAATTTCGCTCAACGATCACAGCAATAATTGGAGTTGCCAGGTTATACTGGCAAATGACGTAGTATCCTATTTTGATGTAATTCTGTACTTCAATATCCATATGGAATATAAGCAAATTATAAATCATAATGTTTGCCGGCTCCTAAAATAACTATTTTATTGATTATAATTAAATACATTTATAACGTTTTCTACATTGGCTTTTGAGAGTTGATTCAAGTGTCCAATAAATTTACGTTCAGCGTGACCCGCTTGACCCATTTACGTCCAGCCATTCAACGCCTGTAGGACTTGTAAGATTTTTCATAGGATTAATCAGTAGAGCAATGACGGCAGTAGATGAATAACGTAACTTACAACAAAAAAAAAAGAAATATCTAATAAGTGCAGGAATAAAAAGAAAAAGTTAGACACGTTCGGTTAGTGAAGGAAAAATTCTTAAAGCAAACAAAAAAATGGTTCAATTAATCAAGTATTTAATTTACTATACGATTATTATTATAACAACGTACATTTTTTTTTCTCAAACATAAAACGTATGCTGTAAAATAGTGACTGAAAAAAGATCTACTGCTTTCGTGACTTAATACTATAAATTATAACTGAAAACAGAAACAATAATTACTATTATTAGAACTACAAAATGTTGTCATTAAAAGTAAATAACATATGTCATATTTTGTACAGCAAATTTATATTGTGAGACTATGATACAAAATATATTTCCTTCATACAAAGGTGCTTAGTAAATCCGGTTAACACCACTCCACTAGATCAATCAAGCTTTATTCAGCTGATTTTAGGATCTGTATAGGGACTGTTTTTTTTACGGTGAAAGTTAAAAAGTATTTTACACTTTTGTATACAAAATAAAATGGCATGAATATTAATACAATTATAGTGAATATATTTGTATGTATCATTAGATTTTAATGGAAAACGAACATATCAATAAATGTAAAAAAAATAGGTAACTTGAATGTTCACGGATGAAAATGTCTGTCTGAAATATATAATATACACGACATTAAGAATGCAATGTTATATGTTCCAGAAAGTTACTGAAGTGAAAAATGAGCAATAACTTTGAATTGCCTGGTGTTTTTAAAAGAAAAAAAAAAAGAATTCTTCAATTGAAACGTACTAAAACAATTAAAATAGTTTCTTACTTCAGAATAAAAATATATATTGATACACTATATCCTGTAAAGTCGCTTCTTGTTATAAGTTTGTAATTTAATTGCTAAACTTGATTTGCTGTGTGTAGGCAACTTTATCGCAAGCGCCGCCGCGACGCCACTGCAGTAATGAAACTTTCACGTTGCATCGATCGAAACAGGCTTGTTTGCGGCCCTAATGGCAGAAGAAACATGGACAATTGTAGAGCAAACGTAGGCTTTTACCTTTTAGTAGGTCAGATTTATTTAGTGTGTTAAATCTTTGACTTCGACTGCCGATTGCTTAGTTCATTATCTTTACCGCCTTGTTAGCCTAGTGGTTAGCTTATAGGGATACACACCCCGAAGCACTTACTTCAAATCTCTGGTCGGGCAAATAAAAATGGGTTTTCTCTCGATAAACTGTCAGTGTTTACACCCCCGTGCCTCGTAAAGCCCGTTAAGTGTGCCAGGCCGTAAGTTGTGCCAGGGCTTGAAGTCTTTTGGGTCCTCTCAGATTTTCCGTCCTATCGGATTATGATAGTGATTAGGTGTGATTAGGAGGTGTGGAGTGAATAGAAGGTGAACTTGTAGACGTTCACAGCTGTGTACTAATTCCTGCGTATAAACGCTATTTTGGAATGGCTGAAAGAACTGTTTTGATAATTGACAGTAAATGTAATCAAATGACATGGATTAAAGTAAAAAAAACGCAGTAAAAAGTGGTTTCACCGATATTGGAAGCTTGAAACAGGTCCGATATACTCGTACTTGTCCATATAAGTTTAAAATGACTTTATATCCTTATATAACATAGTACCGGTTCATTGGCCTAGGTATCATAATGTTTACAACAAAACATACCGAATTATATTAGATATATAACCTTGCGCGTGACACTTGTCTGTTGTTATCTATTCAAGTGTTTCCTATCGCTAGATAGCTATTGATAAACTACAAGGGGAAATTGCTTGTCTCTCAATGTTTACGAGAATATTGACTATTTGTTTACATTAATTCAAATTCGTCGTTAAATTGATGGTTCAATATTACTGACTTTGAACTAGACATTATTTACCCTCATAATGTAAACTTTGTTACTGGTACTGTTCGTTGTGACGCCTGACAATATTATTAAAGCAATATCGCTGTTTGTGTATTTAGCTATTGACTGAATGTAGGCGTTTAATTTTCTATATCAAATCTATCACCCAATGTGAAGCAAATGCTGTCCCATTTCCTGTTTGCACTTGCTGATATAATTAGTTTAAGGCACACTATTTTGGTAAAAATTATTACTATATAAGCAGTGAAATGTGCAAGCTTCTTTATACAAGAAAACGATGATCATTTAGTTTAGTGGATGGAACACGTATGCCTGTATATCGTTATGTTTAATCCTGACAACCACTGTTGACTACTTCATTTGCTTAATCCTTATCTAACGATATGTTTTACTGTAAAAATCTTCATAGTATCCTCAACGAGAAATAGGAATGTGTGTGTGTGACCTAAGAAGTAATATAATGAGGAAACATTTTTGAAAGTAGAGTAAATATATATGCAATGTTTTGTTATTGCGCGTCGCACCTGTTCTTACAACTGGGGTCACTGGTCCGCTTACGTAATGACGACGTAATTTCTATTCAAATGTTATTGAATACTGTGATCGATACTCATGGGATGTAACAGGATACTGTAACGCAAGTCAGTCAAGCCGTCCATAACTACTACCCTACACCAAATGTATACATACCTACAAGCAAAATACGACCTTATTTTAACTGAATAGAATACACAACGCATTGAATTGGAGGTAATTTGTTCTAGTCCAATTTATAGCACCTTTCAATCTCTAGTCATTGGGGATTCTTTTGTGTAGGAAAAGTACTTTATCAATTTGAAATATGTTCGATGCCAATCTCCTAAATAAAAGTTATTGCTTTCCAAATAATAAAAGCGTGTTTAATGTTGGGTCAAAAACAAAATGTTAAGTATTTTGGGCGTTCTGTAAACTTAGTTACAAAAAAATTAATTAAATTTATAATTATTATTTTACGAGCCCACGAACATAAGTAAGGGCAAAAAGTCCTAACATCCTAGATTCTATGGTTGGAATTACTAATATTTTTAACAATACAAAAGCGATGGGCGAAGGTTACTTACTATCAGGCAGGCTCCATCAACATCAGTCTATCGTACGGGAAAGGACTAATTTTCTAATTGGTTCCTCGTTTTCTGACCAGATTCTGCTTTAACGGTCCAATTGTCGCTCCACGTTTTTATCCAATTGCCTGATTGTTTCCTTGAACCGCGGTCAACGTAGAATCAATCGTCAGGATCTCAGATTGGTTGCGTGGGTGTCGTTTTAACAGCCAATTGTTTATTTGTTTACTGTTTTCTATATCCTGAAGTAAGTAACGTAAACGTTACTAAGAAAATTTTAAATAGTTTTAGTAGATAGAGCGTTTATTGTACAACAAAAACTAATTAATCTTTCTAACATTCATAAATCAGTTCATATTTATCATGACTTTAAATAATTTTGCTTTAAATTTCTTTTTAAAACCTACGTTTTAATTTAATATACTCCGTGAACACTAACATAACTATCCCTTTGATAGGTAATGCTATCTTCTCTTTTTTAAGGTGAAGTTTTGTTGCTCAACTCATTATCTCTTATCATCCTCTGAGGATCAGAAGTTCACATTCACCTTAGTGTATGATGTTTGAGTAGGTATATTACATACATACACACACACATAGATAAATGACAAATGGATCCGTATAAGTGTTCCATTAATTTTTTTACCAACGGAACTTTGGTTTGTAAGAGTTAAAATTACAACGAATATCAAAAGTAGGTTAGCGCAGAGTAGAGACCCATTTTACATACTTTCCAGCTATGTTCGAAACTAGGTCTCTTGTATTCCAGCACGTTGTGAGAAACTTTGCTTTTTTAATTTTTAATAACTTGTATTCCTGTTATCCTGGCTTTGGTACAAATAAGAATGTTCTAGATTGTTTTTTTATAAAGATTCGCTATTCGAGATTATGTATACATGCAAATGTATATTTATATAAATGCAAAATCAATGTTGGTATATCTCATTGAGATAAAAAGACTTGACACTTTTTTCACTGATTATCATGAAAGATATAATATGGTATAATTTGGTAAAGACGGTTTATACTATCGAGTTTATTTAATATTTCATTAGATGGCGCTGCTGAACTTCAATTACTATACTTTTCAAACAATCGCCATGACAATTTGTAACTTATACTTCTTAAGCAATTAATCTTAAAATTAATTGGTACTTCTGTGTACTTGGGGGTAGGGCTTTGTGCTAGCCCGTCTGGGGCTTTGTACCAGCCATTCATCAGATATTCTACCGCAAAACAGCAGTACTTGGTATTGTTGTGATCCGGTTTGAAGGGTGAGTGAGCCAGTATAATTACAGGCACAAGGGACATAACATCTTAGTTCCCAAGTTTGGTGGCGCATTGGCGATGCAAGCGATGGTTAACAACTCTTACAATGCAATGTCAATGGGTGTCAATTGGTGACCACTTACCATCATGTAGTCCATATGCTCATCCGCCTACCTATGCTATAAAAAAAATATATATAATAATTGACTGGCCCGTTGGCGCAGTTGGTAATGAACCTACCTTCCGATCCAAAGTTTCTGCTTCGATTCTCGCCTCGAGTCTGTGTATGTGTATAAAAGTATGTAAACTGTATTTATACATTTATATAAAATTATAAATAAATATTTATGTATATCAATCGGCTGTCACAAGCAAAGGGTTGTTTACCTTAGTCAAGAACGTAAGTGTAAAAAAAAATACAATTTTGTTTTTTTATTACATTACTTAGTAAAAACCTTTACTATCATCGAAGGTAATTGGTTCGCTTTTACCTTTTAAAAGACTGCCTCGTTGGTCTAGTGGCTAGATATAAGGCCGCAGACCCGGTGGTCCTGGGTTCAATTCCCTTCAATAAATAGTTATTGGGTTTTTTCTGTCAGAAAATTCTCAGTAGCAGCCCGGAGTCTGGAAGTGCGAAGTGTGTACACTCCCGTGCCTCGGAAAGCACGTTAAGCCGTTGGTCCTGCGCCTGAACTCTTTCCGGTCGTGTCCGATTGCCGTCCCATCGGATTATGAGAGCTAAGGAAAAGAGAGTGCACCTGTGTTTGCGCACACACTTGTGCACTATAATATGTCCTGCGCAGTTGGCTATCTTTCTTGAGATTGGCCGCCGTGGCCGAAATCGGTCTGGAGGACCTTATTATTATATTACATTACTTAATTCTACGAAGTGAATCATAAGCACCGTATACGGTGTATAATAAATTAAATCGCTATTAAATAAATATTATGTGTGTTTTAATTTACATAATCACAAGTTTTACATATGAAAATAAATGTAATTGAATTTAAAATTATAAAGTTAAAAATGTTTTTATACTATTTTATAGTCGGGTCAGTTCCCTCTAAAAATGTTTTTCATTTGCAAAGCAACGTACAGTCTACGAATACAGTACAAAGCGAGATAAGTTTAATAGCTTGTTATCGTAAGACGTAAATAGGCTTCGTGAATGCTCTAGTAAGCTGAGATCTTAGTCTAGATATTCTCGGTCCATTTCACTTTCTAACACTTGTAATAGAAACGATTATAAATAATCTCCTCGTTATCGTTGTCTTGTTAATTACCAGTTAATAACAATTAGTAAATATAATGGACTACATTATATTCATAAATGATTTATATTGTACGTACACATTATTGGAACTGTTCTGTTTCTAGGCCATGTATTGTATTGTTAAGGAAATGTATTGGGAGATATTCCAACTAACGATTGTTTCAAATGTATGTGTATATCTTTGGAATTACTTCTAACAATAGCAAGTTTACTCGCGAAGGTTTCCTTCCTCGTGAAAAAGTGGTTTCATATTAAAACTTAATACCATATTTGCTGAGATACAGTATATGTTTTTTTTTTTTAATAGGCTATGTCGGTCAATGTCACAGAGTAAAGGACTTTTTTAAAGGTAAATCTCATAAATTTTGCAAGATCACATTTAAACTCCACATGTTACAATTGGTTGCTAGAGTGTGTGTAAAGGTGTTTTTTTTTTAAATGGACAAAATAAAACACGCATATTAAATTTATATGAAATTTAATAACACGCGAGCTGCAACGGACAATAGCTTATTAACCCAATCACGCAATTACAGTATAAATAATTGCAGTTTTACGAAACAAACAAAATCCATCAACAATATCATCAAAATCCATTAATTTAGGTGATTTATAGATCAGTAATATACAGAGTAACCCGCATGGCAATTTGCTTAACATAATTCAACAAGATATAATTAATACATGAAAGTACGCTGAAATTAAATTTAATAAACAGCTTATAAATATGCTGATTAGTGAAGTTTAATTATCAGTTATTACAGTACCATTTGCATAAAGAGTTGTAATAAATTCAGGTAGACTTATCTATTTGCACGATTTTGATGCTCTAATAACAAAATACTTATATTTATATTAACGCTCCTCGTTAATGTTTTCTTTTTTATATTATAGGTAGGCGGACGAGCATATGGGCCACCTGATGATAAGTGGTCACCAACACCCTTAGACATCCACCCCTTGGTAACTAAGATGTTATGTCCCTTGTGCCTGTAATTACACTGGCTCGCTCACCCTTCAAACCGGAACACAACGATACCAAGTACTGCTGTTTTGCGGTAGAATATCTGATGAGTGGGTAACCTACCCAGACAAAGCTCTACCACCAAGTATGTGATGTATTAATGTGAATATAGATATTTTGTTAGTCAACTTTCTCATGATAATTAAGAGAAACTATACAAAATGAGGCTTACAAACATAACAGCTTCTGTGAAACATTTAAATTTCACCATAAAAGATAAATTAGAATAAGGAAAATCATATAAAGTAAGTTAAATGTAATGGATACTTTAGTACAATTTCATTACAATCTACTTAGTTATATATCTATCGCTTAATATCGTTCTGTATAAAGTTTTATTACCTAAGTTTAGGTATCCGAGACAAACTTAGGTATATACATAATCTACCCAGAAAATATACCGTAGCAAAAATTAAAAGAAAATTAACATTTCATTATCAGTAATATACAATTATGTTCAATTAAATAATTTTAATTTTCATTTACAATGATGACGATGCATCCAAGATCCCTATCACCGTAAGTGAACTACCAAATGCCTCTACGTCCTACAAATAAGGGCCTCTTTTTTGCTTAAAGTAACGGTCGTCGGCTGTAACTGATTTTGAACTAGTTCAAGCTTTACGGTGTCAAATAAAATGCAATCACGATTTTGTATGGCCGTTACATCGCCTGAATCAGATAATGTGCACAATAAGATCGATCACGATGATCATGTTGACCGTCCGTTTCGTAAACGACTATATTATTAAATTAAGTTCTCATTTTTAAACAATTGTTAAACCGAAATGGCTTCGCGTATGGGAAACATCTTCAACTTCCAGTCACAGTCTAAAGTCTAAACTTAAAGCTTAAATAAAGCAATGTAAGATTTAATTTCAAATGAAAAAGTAAATTTAAATCCTGCAGTTTGTTTTACAGCGTTGTTCCAATAAGAGATGAGTGAATACCCACGTGACAGAAGTTGTGCGATTTTCCTCCTTAAGTTGATATGAGCAAGAATACAATTAGAAACACAAATTAAACAAATGAAAATTCAGTTCAGACTGTAATCCAGCAGCCAGTCTTCGGTCATGGTTCTATCTAATTTTCGTCTCAGAATTTGTGTAAATATTTATTTATATTGTCGTTAATCCTGAATTCTCTTCTGAGATATGCACTTGATGGAGACCCATTGAATTACCCTTCTAAATAGTATGAGAGGTCTTTGTCAAGCTGTAGCTGTGTGACATACACTAATGCAATTTGTATTATGCTAAACGTCCTTCTCGTCAATGCTTCCTGTTACAGAATAGGATACGGCGCTTAATCCACAGCGCTTCTTCATTAAGATTGTCGTTTTTTATCTTTATAATATATCTTGAGTTTCTTTAACCTGTAATCTCCCTTAAGATGTTACCCCTTGATTTCAACCACCACCAATAACCACCAATATTGGTTAAAAAAATATAATTTATTTAATTGTTTACTTGTGATTACGAATTTAGGGTGCGATTACTTAAACAATGTGTTTCTTCTTTCAAATGTCAGATCAGTGATGCCAGAAAGAGAAGAATCAGTGTTTAACAATTCCCTATACAAAGTTATTAATAAAGATCGTACGTTGTTAAATAATAATGCAACTTTTCCCCATTCACTCTTCATTTGCTCTTTAGCTTTATTAATGTACATAATTAATCCTATAGAGAGTAAAATTTCTATAATATCGGTCGTGTTAACTGACTGTCCGACTATCAAGATTAAATTAAAAGCTGTCAGTTTTTATGTGAAGCCTGTAACCTATTTACTGCTCTCGCAATCAGAACCTTATTTCAAGTTGATGAGATGACTCCAATTTGCTGGCCTCAGTGCACTTTCTAACGGCTTACACTATTATCTCTATAATGATACTCATTGCGTTCTTTTTTGTATACAGCGTTCATTAAATTTCCTATAATAAGCTGTGGTTCGATGATGACACGAATTTTGGTAATGTCTTGTAGCAAAATGTATATAATATTCTGTCTATCAGTTTCCTTATATATCCAATTTTTTCAAGCTAATTTGAACCAATGTCATCATTTTTTATCTTCTGGTCATTAATTTGATAATAAATTTCTAGTAATATTTATTACTAGTATATTTATAGCATCTAATTATATCATATAGGAAACGACAAAAATGTACCAAATCACTTTAAAGGCCACAGGAGAATTAAGACCTTCTGCGTAGAACAAATCCTAGTTCACGATAGTTATTGTTGTCGTCGTTGTGACCGTTGGGGCGTGACGCTTGCGCTCGCGCAGCCACCAGTGCCGCGATGGCGGTGTGGTGCGGTGCGCGTATCTTACCTCTTGAGAGACGCGTCTATTCCATCACGCTTGTGGTTGGTTCTTGTTTTAATATGTAATGGAATACACTTAAGATAAACGTTTGGTTTGAGAGTGCCAATTATAAATGTGATTGTGTTTGGATTTCTATTGAAATATGCAATAATTATATTGATAAGTTTATGTTTTTTATAATATAATACGAGATTACTAAAAGTAGTTTTTCAGTAAAGCTTGAACTATATTTGTAACATTAAAAATATGTTAAGTACATACGGAATATAAAACATGTTTTGGACTATGAATAAATTTTACGTACTTATGCCTAAAATCGGTTTTATTATGATTAGATTAAATTAATTGAATTTCAACCTCCTGGATGATAATGTTTGAAGGGAGAATGAGGGATTTTTGTTCATTCATGCAAATGTTTGTTACCCGTAAGTGTGCAATACATTGGTTATGCATCTTTTTTGGAATGCTTCTGCGAATGCTGATGCGGTTGATCTCAAAAATGATTATTAAGTTCCAAGTAATAAAATGTTAAAATTTTGATGTGAATGAAATGAATTATCTGAACTTATATAAAATAATTTGTTTTTCGATACATAAAAAATTGATTAAGGTAGCTTTGAGAATACGAAATGAACCAACGTGTGATTTGAGTAGTAAAAATAATGAGATTTGATTACTTAGAGTATTGAATTGGGATTCTTTTGGGTCTTAACTCAATAATCAAAAAAATTAGTTAAAACTTTTTCACAGAAAATGTATTAGAGAAAATACATTAGGCTTAAGATAATGTCTTGAGTGGATTAAGAATATTTTTATATGAGTTTTCTTTTAAAACGACACGTCCGTGGACTTACTTATGGCTGTAGATTTCGCTCTTTCTCTCATTATAGATTTGACATACGATAGAAGAAGACAAATACAGAATTATTTAAATGTCCTAAATGTTCTATTATTTCTATATTGATATATATTTACCTTGCGTTTATTTGATTGATGCATACTTTGTCGTCAACATGTTATGTTTGACCAAAATGTTTTAATTTCTTGCGTAATATGCGTTCAACATGATAAATATTCAAAAATATTGTTTTCGTTATTGCAAACACTTAATCTTCTAATAGCGTTTATGTTATAGATTAATATATTGTTTGATTATAACTCCGTGACAGTTTTTGAAAAATAAAAAGCCTATTAAAAGATTGTATCAGACATATAAATTATATATACGCAACAAATCGTCCACAAAACATTTTATATCTCAAACCATAAAACTTCAAATGAAAGATTAATCTGAGGCAGAAAAATATTTTCAAATATTTCGTTCGTTATAATACGAAACGGCAATGACGTCATTTTTTGCATGCAGATAGTTTATGTACAAAAGAGAGACATGCTTTATTTTTATTCCAGAATGTATAGTTTAACCAATTCATCGCTATGACGTTTCAACAGAATTCGGGTGTTATTATTTACATTCCGAGGATTTTCAAATTTTGTCATGTGTGTTTTTCATTAATCGATAACCGTGGGTTCAAACCAAGACAAGCGCCGCTGAATTTTCATGTGCTTAATTTATTTTTATTATTCACCTCGTGTTTGACGGTGAAGGAAAACATCGTGAGGAAACCTGCATACCATCAACCTGCATTGGAGCAGCGCGGTGGAATAAATTCTGAACCTTATCCTACAAAAAAAGGAGAGGAGGTCTAATCCCAACAGTGGGACATTTCCACGCTTTTACTTTGCATAATAACACTAAAATGTACAGTACTGCAATTGCTTGATACTTATTATATTAAATGTTATGTATTTTTTGAGGCCGACGTTGAATTGTTTAAAATACTCGTAGCGATAGGAAGGAATTAGTTTCAATTTCTTCGGTTCTCTCGCAGGAAATCAATTCTATCCAGTTCTGAATTGCTAACTGTTTATGTCATTTGTTACTGTTTTTTTGTCCTGTGATGTTACGTTTCTCGGTAACAATATTACGTTTAAGTTAAACACGTGAAGAATTGTCTAAGTTTTTATATTGGTAATTGGACTTAGACTTATTATTATTTATTATTGTGCATTCATCACATACTCGGCTTACAGCAGTATTTAGTATTGTTGTGTTCCGGTTGTCATTGTCTATGGGCAGTGGTGACAACTTACCATCTGGTGGCCCATCTGGCCGCCCAGCTATATATAGAATATAAAAATTTAAAAATCAATATTAAATAATTGAATCGTTGTATTTTTTATGAAGTTATTTGTAAAACGTTTTTGCCAAGCATTTAGGTTTCGATAAAATGCTCTAATCATTGTCTAAGCAGAAATACTATCATCCAAGTCCATCCGAATTTTTCAGTCTATAAAATACGAGTATATTGTATGGATATTGGCGGATTAATGTAACCTTTTAAACAATGTTGTCTCCTTCTTTCGAATGTCAAATCAATGTTGACAGCGAGAGAAAAGCCTGTGTTTAATAAAACTTTGTAACATTTTATTTTTATTGTATAGGCAGGCGGACGAGCGATGCGGCCACCTGATGGTAAGTGGTCACCAACGCCCATAGACAATGGCATTGTAAGAAATGTTCACAATCGCTTACATTGCCTTGATGTGCCACCAACCTTGGGACAAGATATTATGTCTCTTGTGCATGTAATTACACTGACACACAGACCCTTCAAACCGGAACACAACAATACCAAGTACTGCTGTTTTGCGGTAGATCTGATGAGTGGGTGGTACCTACTCAGACGAGCTTGCACAAAGCCCTACCATCGAGTCAATAGTTTAGCGGACCTATTTGTGCGTAAGTAAGGCCTTAGAATATTATCTCTGTTATAAATAACAACCGTTAATTAGACATTTCTGTTATCTTCGGCCTTACTTATAAACGTTAGTGACTGTTCAGTTAAACACTTATTTCGTTCTTTCTTTCATTATTGATTTCACATTCGAAAGAACGAGACACGGCATTGTTCAACTAATCACCCGCTAAAATAAGGCCGCTTATGTTCATACATAAACATACCTTTCTATTCGCATAGTCGGTTAAGAGAGTACCGATTTTTATCGCCTGTCGTTATCCGTTACACAAAATTGATTGTTTGAGATATACAAGTCGTTGTTTTCTAAGGAATTGTTGGTTTGGCATTTATGAAATAACAAACTTAATTCGGTATTTTCTCCCAATTTCTCAGTAATTTCGTTTCGGTGTGCAAACATTTCCAGAAAGGTCATGAGGAAAAATAGTTTCTGTGGTTAGTTTTTTTTTTTTGTATTTCTGGTTGATTTTTGACAACAAATTGATTATACGATGAATGATGGTTTAGTATTTGTCATTATTAATTAATATTTTATTAAGTTACATTGTTTTTTTGTGGTTGTTACGTAATATTTATATATATACGCAATGTCGACTGCCTCGTTGGTCTAGTGGCTACATCTAAGACCACAGACACGGCGGTCCTGGGTTCAATTCCCAGGTCGGGCCAATAAAATGTTATTGAGATTATCTGTCGAAAATTCTCAGTAGCTGCCCGGAGTCTGGAAGTTGAAAGTGTGTACACTCCCGTGCCTCTGAAAGCACGTAAACCCGTTTGTCCTGCGCCTGAACTCTTTCCAGTCGTGTTGGATTGCCGACCCATCGGGTTATGAGAGTAAGGGAATAGAGAGTGCACCCGTGCTTGCGCACACACTTGCGCACTATAATGTTATGTCCTGCGCAGTTGGCTAATCTCTTTCGAGATTGGCCGCCGTGGCCGAAATCGGTCTGGAGGACTATTATTTTATTATATTGTATATATTGATACACGCTATGTTAACTCTGTATATACTGTGTGTATGAGTTTACAATATAAATCAAAATTACAAGGTGCAATTGAAAGGAAACAAGTGAAAACATTTTACGTCAGAATCGTTTCACTCAAACGTTACAGAAACAGTAGTAATACTGTTTTATTTGTATTTATAAAATACTTAGACATTAAGAAATTGACTATAAATATTATCTTAATGATTTTTGTAAACATGAATTAATTGTTGTAATTTTTATTATTTATTTTTGTTACTAAAATTTGTATTTGAATTTTAATACATTTTTATAGTACTGAATATCAACGTGAATTGCTTAATGTATTATTCATAAATACTAGTTGAAAATGTTCTTTGTTTAATGAAATCTTATAATTACTACAGAATGTACGAATTCAATGATGCATCGCTAATCGTATATTTACATACACATCGTTCACCGAGTGTGACTTATTCAATCGTCGAATACATTACATAGACGATAAATTTAGAAAAGATTAAATACCACAAAGATTTAGCTATGAGTTTTCGATAAAACTTAAGGTAGGTACCGTACTTAATTGTTATAGTATTAATTCTTAATTTCTATACTTAGTTAATCATTCTGTAATTAGGTACTATAAAACATGACTGTTTTTAAATTGAAGTTAAATGTTTAGCAAAATAATTACGTTGTGATATGAAAGGTTTTCAAAATATCAGGGTTTGTTATTAATATCTCATTATATAAAATAATAGTAATAATAATAATAATATCCTGGGACGTTATTCACACAAAGCCATCTGATCCCAAACTAAGCAGAGCTTGTACTATGGAAACCAGACAACTGATATACTTACATAGACTACTTTTCTTTTGTAAATAAATACTTATATATTATATACCGTTATAAAAAAACTTCCGATATGCGCTGTATTTTCTGGTGCTTTTTATTAGGCCTTCCTTTTTACGAGTCGATAGGCCTTGAAGAAAGAAAAAACAACAAAAAACTTACAAAAAAAAATGATGATGAATTATATTAGTTCTAGTTATTTCTCAAATCACCTACGGTAGTACAAATGTATATTTTACGCATAATCTATAAACGTCTCATTTAAAGAAAAACACAACATCTCATCTTTACTGGTAACAATAATAAAAAATATATAAAATTTAAACTATATTTTATGATTCTTTTTTATATTATATACAAATAAATAATTAATAATAACATACTCGTATATTTGCTATTTTCAGATAGATCCAAACACAGCGTTCCTCAGAGCTGCTCGTGGCGGACAACTCGATACAGTCGTGGACTTGCTCGACTCCAGCGCAGTTAAAGACATCAATACGTGTAATTCGGTAAGTTTATATTATATGAAATATATAAGTGTAATACCGCTCATCACGAGTTCTAAACTATCCGCCCGCTTGTCTTGAAATCTGTCACAATCCTACCCGACGTAGACGCTCACTAAGAATTTTACGTAAATCCTATCCAAAATATATTTTTCATATCCACCTGTGCCAAGCCGGACGATTACCTTGTACGATATATAATAATAATAATAACGCTTACATCACATAGAAATGAGTACACATGACATTAAATAAAACGTAAAATTCAAGGATAATTTTTCGTAGCTTATTCCACTATGCTACATACAGTACGAGTTGGTGAGTAAAAACGTTGCAACATTGTATCCGATGCAGAATCGCCAAGCAAGAATTGAATTGTAAAGAGATTGACCACGCGACGGATTAGTGGTGCATGCTTGTTTAACTCAATTTTCGATTAAAATTGACATGTTCACTTACTTCGACTTATGCATATACGTATAAAATGTGGTACTCAAATTTCACATTGAAAAGTGACTTTATACATTTAACCTATCAAAAAGTAAAGACATAGCCCTTCAAACGCCCATTCCTGGGCCAAGTTATTGTACTATTACGATACATGAAGGATTTAGAGCTTATAACATATACACTATTCCCTTTTTCCGACATTCAATCTGACTCACAAAGTTTTCCTTCACCGTCGAGCACTAGATCGATTAAAAACACAACTTTTATTAATTTAAAAAGTCAGTGCTTGTCCGGATTTAAACCCGTGACCTTCGGGTAAGAGCCACGTGTTCGATTCGCTGATTCATCTCCGCTACTATTTATTGAATACTACAAGTAAAAGTACTTATTATATATATAATTTTTAAATAAACACTACAAAGTATATTTTTAATGTACATAATCATAAAATTAAAATGAATTAACTATCATTACACACTGCACCGCCTTGCGAAGTTCACCAAGTTGTTAGAACGCTAAGTAGGTTGCGTCATTATTTGTAAGAAAAAGTTTAAAAGTTAAAACTACTGTGAAATAATTATTTTTTTCCCTTAGCTTTACTATGTATCACTCGAAACTAAATTTTATATACTTACTAATAAATGAGAATGTTATGTATTTCGTAATGCCTCAACTACTAAACCATTATTCATAAAACTTTTACCAGAAGATGCAGCGCGATTCGAAAAATGCGTTAGTATATATATTATAATTGTAATTGTGTCTGAGAATGATGTGTTCTCCTGTAATCGGTTGTACATAGTTAGTTTCAATTTAACGTGAAGCGTGTTTTGGTTGTATATTATGTACAACTGTCTCGTTGGTCTAGTGGCTAGATATAAGGTTGCAGACCCGGAGGTCCTGGGTTCAATTCCTAGGTCGGGCCAATAAATAGTTCTTGGGTTTATCTGTCAGAAAATTCTCAGTAGCATCCCGGAGTCTGGAAGTTGGAAGTGTGTACACACCCGTGCCTCGGAAAGCACGTTAAGCCGTTGGTCCTGTGCCTGAACTCTTTCCGGTCATGTCGGATTGCCGTCCCATCGAATTATGAGACCTAGGGAATAGTGAGTGCACCTGTGTTTGCGCACACACTTGTGCACTATAATATCTTCTGCGCAGTTGGCTAATCTCTCTTGAGTTTGGTTGCCGTGGCCGAAATCGGTCTGGAGGACGTTATAATATATACCTCTTATTGTAATTGTGTCTGAGAATGGTTTGCTCTCCTTTAGTCGGTTGTAAATAGTTAGTTTCAATTTAACGTGAAGCGTGTTTTGGTTGTTTATTATGTACAACTGCTGAAGATCCAAATAAATAAATAAATAAATAGTCGCTGCTTTATAGTTTCACGCGTTTTAAATATAGACTATTGATGTGTTTCCTTATGTACCTATATAGATATTGACATATATGTACGTCGTTTTGGAATTTTGTACACAATTGAATTGGAATTTTTGTAATGAGTTATAATGGTAATAGATAAAATTCGTTGTTGTGTGTATTATGCAGTTGAGTTTGTTTCCAGTTCATAAAGTTGTTGAGAAAGGATACGCCATTTACCAATATATTGACAGCCATATCTTAGATGTCTTAGATGATGTGTATGTCATTATGATTGTAAGATTTATACTTTTGCGGTGTACAATAAAGATATATGTAAAGTAAAATCAAATAACATCCTGTGAATGTCCCGCTGCTGGGCTAAGACCTCCTCTTCTTTTTTGAGGAGAATGTTTGGAGCTTATTCCACGACGCTGCTCCAATGCCAGTTAGTGGAATACACATGTGGCACTATTTCAGTGAAATAAGACACATGCAGGTTTCCTCACAATGTTTTCCTTCACCGCCAAGCACGAGATGAATTATAAACACAAATTAAGCACATCAAAATTGAGCGGTGCTTGCCCGGGTTTGAACTCACGAACATCAGTTAAGATTCACGCTTTCTAACCACTGGGCCATCTCGGCTTATTTATATATGTATTTAACTACAACAAAGTAATATATTAGCGGCTAATACCTATCTTATTACGACACAAGTTAATAGCTTTAGGGGATCAATTATCTCGATACGGGTAGCCGTAACCACTCACAAATATAATCGATACGTTGCGAAGACCCGTTGAATTAGGTCACGTCCAAACTCACTTCACTTTTACATACCTAGCCTATATGAATGACAGAATAAATATAAACAAACGTAATATTTACATATTCCATGCGACCTGCGACACTGCAAACAAATCTTGATTAATATATATTTATTTATAATATAACTATTTTTTAACACTATTTCATTCAACTACTTATATCTATTTTTATTTTACGTCCAAATACTAGAGTTCCTATAAAAATCACGACGTTATTAGAAAATGCAATTTTTTTACTAATCAACAATGAACGTAATAGATACTTCAGGCCTCTACCAATGATGTCATATCAATTCAAGTTCAAACTTGTTTATTTGTCTACTCCAGCTATTGGAAAAAGCTATATGTATGGAACTTCTATTAGTCTTATAAAATAATCAAAGTTTCCATTATTACGTATATCAGTTTAACAACGTCTTAGGAACTTGATATAATTTGCTTTTGTGCTGTATTGAATTTGTAATCATGAATATTGAATTGAGCTCTTTTCAAATAATCTTTGAATTATATTATTTACGAACCTTGTATTTGCTCCGTGTACTGTGGAAAATTAAATTTACGTATAATTATAATATTGCGATCAGCTTCAAAAGTGTGTGAAATTTCAAAAGAGTTGCAAGATTTAAGCCATACAAGATGACGAAGATGTCTTCCTGGCCAACTCAATCAGCGCCCATTCTCAACCAGCTAAAAGCGTAGGAGTTATAATAGCGCACAAGTGCATGTGCAAATACATGTGTGATCTATTCTCTCACTTTTGTCTTCCGATGGGCCGCAAATCGGTACGACCGTTGAGAGTTCACCACTAGTAAGGTGTTTTACTAGACCTGAACCGGATTTCGAATCCAGCATTCTATTCAGGGTAGTTTTGTTGGATATACTTTTCATAGTTTGGTTTCGTTTTAACATAGTAACATGAAATCTTGATGTACTCTTATAGCTTATATATACGTCATACGTGCATTCAATTATTTCTCTAATATTCGATATAACTCGAATATTCGATTCCAATTGAATCGAGACACGAACGCTGATTCTATATACTAGTAAACAAATATCATAATTATAAATTTCTGTATTCGTGTATTGGATTTATTTCAATTGGATTATCATGAGTATTTAATCGTATAATCAAAACTTATTCCAATAAATACAAGTGTTTGTATATACATATATTTTGAGGTTATAGTATTATGTTTAGTTAATTTATTTATCTAAAGTTAGCTAAACTTATAGCTAAGACTAATGTGAAATATCCTTATAAACTAACGTTTAGTTTAAGGTTATTAAGCGACAAAATTGTAAACTTATTATTGTAAAGCAAACAAAAAACAAATCAGCTACTATTAATTTTTTCCGTTTTATATCGGTGCTCTTATTCATATGTGCATTTTTTCACATTATTCGTCGTCACGTCAAGTTGGTATATTTAAGCTTGAACACACTCACTCGTCGAGAGAAAAGCATACGATAGCCAAAATGTATATTTAAATTCCTTATTATAATATTATTATTAGTATTATTTGATTCTTAGGTTCACTATATATAAAAAACTTTCGTAATATGCGTAACTTTCGTAGTAAATATATTCATAAATAGTATATCATGACATTTGCATACCATCTTATGGTTGTTGCGGCAGGATTTAAAGTATTGTAACATCAAAAATTTACCTACAACTTTGCAAATAAAGAATTTGAATTTGAAAAAACACGCTATATAATATCTTTTGGTATAAAATAATAAGTATACAAGGATTATTTTAACAAAACGAGATTCTTGCACGCGTTGAATGGAGCGCTAATAATAATCGTCCCGTTTTCCTGTCCCGCATCACTCTTTCACAGTCGCCATAAGTGCATAGTCCATACACACATGCCCAATACGAATGCCATCTATAACCGGGTCACCTATTAACTCACTTTGCGGTCTCGCGGGACCAATCATCCTCGTAATTATGCGCAGTTCAGTGTTATTACGTTGTATATCGACCTCCACGGTGCTATGTCACGATAATTGTTATTGAATTACAGTATGTTTAGGACAAAAGGTCAAAGAAGGCATATATCAACCGCAAAATAGCAGTACTTGGTATTGTTGTGTTCCTGTTTGATGAGTGAGTAAGCCAGTGTAATTACATGCACAAGGGACATAACATTTCATTTTCCAAGGTTGGTGGCGCATTGACGATATAAGTGATGGTTAACATTTCTAACAATGCCAATGTCTATGGGCGTTGGTGACCACCTACCATCAGGTGGTCCGTATGCTCGTCCGCCTACCTATACTGTAAATAAATCCTATAAATGTTCCTTTGCTGAGCAACCGCGACCTTTCCTCCTAATGTAAGACTTGGAGATTATTCCATAACGCTACTCTAATTTAAACCATTTAAACCATTTATTTTGCTACACACATACATTACATAGATTATACAGAAGAAAATAATTAAATTTAAAGAATACAGTGTAGGTAGCAAGGGGTTCATCTCAGTATAAGCTGTGCTAATGCACAGCACTGATTTTCAGATGGCCCCTGACTATTGGGTAAACATAAACAAATTTAGGTTGTGGTTCTTCGCCGACGAACTGCGATATTAATTATTAACACAAATTAAGCACGTGAAGCTTAGTGGTGTTTGAATGGATTGAATCCCATGTTCTATCTGATGTGTATCTATATAAATTTGTTTCTTATAGTCAATAATAAAATAATATTTAAATAGAAGTTGGTGATAATAAATTGCTAAAATTTCTATCAAAGAAAGCGAGTCGTGATCACGATTGTTTTGCTCAAATAGCACGACTTGGTGCATGAATTATTCTTGAAGTATTGTATGATAAATGTAGGTAATTTAGTTTAAGAGTTGAGGTGGCTCAGTGGAAAGAACACGTTGATCTTAACCTATAATCGCTGGTTCAATCTGCCAAGCACAACTGAGTTCTCATGAGCTTAGTTTTGGTTTATAAACCATATTGGTGCTTGTATGACTTTGTAGTCAAGCCTGTCTGGGTAGGTATGACCCGTTCATGACATATTCTACCGTAAATTGTTCTTCGTATTGTTGTGCGTTAGAAGGGTGAGTGTGCCAATGTAACTACACATATTAGTTCCCAAGATTGGGGTTTATAATTGATTTGTGAATTTTATAGGTTAAAGTAATTGGGCTATTGCCAATGCGTATGGGCGATGGTGACCACTTACTGTTAGGTGGTGCATTTGCCAATCTACCTATTTGTAAAAGTCTCCCACTTCTGGCCTCCTCTCGCCATCTATGCACTGGGCTGTCTTGGGTCGTATTTGCATTGTACATTGATAATTCAATCATCTCCGTAGGAGTCAAAGATTTCAGTTCAATCAGTCTTGAAACTGGTGTAATATGCATTTGCCAGATTTGACCCACACATAAACAGGTGGAGTTATATAAAAGCATGTAAAACATAATCTAATACTATTTATTCTGTAAGAACTAACTCGAGACTCGCCGCCGAAAACGTGAAATGACATAAAGTGATATGCGAAATTGGCCATAATGATCGTAACATTTCAATAATACGCGCATCAAAATTGTATATCAAAATAAGTCGGTTGTGAACGTTTCACAGGTGAGTAATGAAGTAAGTCTACAGAATATCACTGTTAATTCATATCTATGTATGTGTGTATATCCCTTTGATTGGTACGGCTAAGTACTGTCACAGAAGGAAAAGGATGACAATTACGTTCTAACAGACTGATGATCCACATGTTTGCTTCCTTCCACTTGGCTGTGAAACTAGGGAATGAGGATCTATCTACACATATTACCAAGCGTTATATATATATATATATATATATATATATATATATATATATATATATATATATATATATATATATATATATATGTATATTTGAAACTAATGTAACGGCGTTGAAAGGATTATTTAATATTTCGTACATCGCCAATGTATATGGGCCAATGGATATGCATATAGAGTGGATATGCATATACTCTATATAATAATAATGTATAGTATTATATATTATTATTATATAGAGTGGCGACCACTTATCATCACGTAGCCCATTTGCCGGCCGGTCCGCCTACCTATATTATAAAAAAAAAGACTTAAAATAATAGTCTACTCGAATAAGGGCTTATTCTAGCGCTCCACGTAATTTAGTTACGTAACCAGGTTCATTCGATAATAATATACTTCCGTGGGTATTCAGTGTCATGGAGATCGTATCACTTTGCATACATACAAGTATGTCACGGTTATGTTATGTGAAACGAATCAAAATCGCACATGGTATTGCAATGTGTATTGTGAAACATTACGGTCAGCGTGAAGAACGCTGAGCTTATCGTCAGAGGTGGTTTTCATGTTGAGTAATCGAATCAACTGTTCCTATCATGATTTCGATTTACTTGGAACTGAAAGGTTTTACTTTTGTTTTGGTTCGATTTCTTTAAATTATATTTTCATAATTTTTCAAATTGAGTCTCTTACATGTTTTTACCTACAATATTTATATCCGTAAATACGTTAAAATTATCGACTTTATTTAAAAGTAGCAAAGTCCGCGTCTGATTTGAATATCAGTGACGAAAATCTTTAAAAATCTGCCATTTAAACGTACAAAACCCCTATTTCAATAAAAAAAAATCAATAATTAGATTACAGCGGTAGTTTGAAATACAAAAGACAGTTGTTTTAGTCACTTGCAATTGCATTTTGAAATCACAGACAGACACTTCAATTTTATATATTTGTATAGATATACAAGTTATGGCTATTTATTGACTGCTTAGTTGAACACTTATTTCTTTATTTCTGTCATTATTAATTTGACGCATGAATACACTACATTGTTTAACTATACACCAGCAAAAAACCAGTAATAAATGAGGCTGTAAGTAACTATAATACTGTAAAAAGACATGGTTCTTCTCGTCTAATGCTGATCATCAGAATGTAAGTCAACCGACGGCGGCGCATTGGACATCAGAATTTTAGGTTTTTATAGGTTTTTTGTATTCATCTAGCGAACACATTAACACTCCTTTAAGAAAGACAACTGGAACACGACAAAAAAGGTGCAAAAAAAACCACGGAAAGCCACGTATTTTTTATCTTGAATCTACTTAACGCAATCAAAATAATAGGACGATAAAACGGAAACCACAGACATGGAACACAGGTCTGTGGAGATTTGTTAATTGCAAGAGAGAAAAAAGAAATAAAAAAAAAATTGTACGTTTTGCATATTACCATTTCATCATCAGTTCCATATCCAAACATACGAAACTATTCCATATAAAATATTGCTAGGATATAGCTTGAACAAATGTGGGCGACCTTCAAAGGAACTAAGCGTTTCGCTCCGACGAACATTCGTTACTAGGATAGATTACAGTTTTTAAAGATACCATGACTTGCGTACTTGGTTCTGCTATTGATATAACCAGCTTTATAAAATTCTGATCAAGTTGAATTGAATTGAATGTTATTAAAAACTTTTTAACTCCGGTAATATTAAGTTTTGCTTAACAAAACATGTTATGTAAAATCGAAAGCTCCAACTGTTTTGCTTATATACTTAGACCGCTTTTTATGCTTAGACCCTTCTGAGTTCTTGTTTTATTTTTGTGGAATCGGTCAAAAATTTATTATATTTTTAAGACAGCTTTATTCAATACATTAACAGCCTGTGCATGTGCCACTGCTCGGCTAAGGCCTCTTCTCCTGTTTTGAGGAGAAGGTTTTGGAGCTTATTAAGTATAGATAATAAGTTTAAACATTTAATATTTCTAAAACCATTTAGGGCCAATGTCCGCCCCTGTTTCCAGATGACCATCTCTTTAGCTTAGGTGGGCAGTACTTGTAGTGTAATTATTGTATGTATTTTATTAAAACTATTAAAATACATGAATTATTTCTAATACTTAATATTAAATAATAGTTTCACGTTCATATTGTGCTAATATTTAATTTTATGTTTCAATTAAAATATTTAATGTGCCTAATTTAAAGACACTTTTTTAACTCGTCGTAGAATCAAATCCGATGTTTCCGAAAGGCTTAATATGTATTTATGATTCAAATTTCCATGTGTCGGATAAAATTTTGTTACGTGTATCCACCAGACCACATTGGAACAACGTAATGGGTTAAGCTCTATTAAAAATATTCCTTTACGTCATATTAAATATACGGTTTTATAACATTGTTGATGCTGATTATGCGAAATTTTATTTGTTACTCATGTAGTTCAATTGATTTTTACAGAATGGATTGAACGCATTACACTTAGCCGCTAAAGATGGACACATTGCAGTAGTCGAAGAATTACTAAAACGTGGTGCCACAGTTGACGCAGCCACTAAAAAAGGTATTTTATTCAGGACTCATTATAACACACACATTCGGTCTTAAACATTCATTTATACTGAATATACATTTGTGACAAATATAAATAAAGTATATTCTAAAGGCAGAAAGAATAAAAAAATGTATGAAAATATTTTTATTATTAATTCTAATCATGTTTCATTATATACTTCATAGGCAACACAGCCCTTCATATAGCATGTCTTGCTGGACAAGAAGAAGTGGCGCGGGCGCTCCTCGGCGCTGGCGCAAAGGCAGATGCACAATCAGCCGCAGGGTTCACACCACTGTATATGGCAGCTCAAGAAAATCACGCGGGCTGCGTCAAAATGCTGCTTGCAGCTGGTGCCAACCAGACTCTAGCGACAGAGGTGAGTAAAACTGGTGTAACTATCTCGTAATGATAACTGGATATGATATGTTTAAAAGTCTATGCTCGCATAAATAAGAGAATAGTTGTTATTATTTTTTTTATATAACCCGGCAGGGCTTATGTCTCTACTCCACCTGATGGTAAGTGGTAGTAGAGTACAGTCGGAAAGAATGACTCTTCACGCCTCGTTTTAAAGAACCCAGGCTATAAGAGGAGGGGAACACGTGTGCTGGTAAAGAATTCCATTTTTTAAAGGTGCGACAAAGCAAAGAGTTACCAAATTTCTTCGTGCGCGACACGATGGAATTGATGTCACAGTTAAGCGGTGACATCGAGAGCCAGCACGCGTAGACTTGTGAAGGAAGGGGCACGTAGGAATTAGAGAGAATAATTACTTAGAGCACTCGCCGTGATACAATCGATAGAAAGCGCTCAGCGCCGCTATCTCTCGACGCAATTGTAAAGGTTCGAGGGTGTTTGTGACCTTTACGTCGCCAAGAATGCGAACTGCACGTCGCTTCAACTGATCCAAGGCCTCCAGTAAGTACTTAGCGGAGCCATCCCAAAGGTGCGAGCAATATTCAATGCAAGACCGCACCTGCGTTTTGTACAACAGGAGCAGTTGTAGTGGTGTGAAAAAACCCCGCACTTTGTTCTGAACTCCAAGTTTCCGTGAGGCTGTTTTTATAACAGGTCGCACCGAACGTCAATCCCCAGTATGGTGACTTTTCTTTGTATCTCATTGAATTCATGTGACTAGAGGGGAAAACTGTAACTTTTTCGCTGTGAGGGCGCATACCTATGTTTTCTTGGCATTAAACTCGACAAGACTACCCTAGAACCCCATTTTGCAATGAGTCCTAACGTCATATCGAGTTCAAAAACAAAATCCTTCCGCCTTTCCGCAATTTCCGCTCGCCCGGCTACTGCGCGTCCGTGGTAAATCCCCCGTGCACTGTACTATCATTTGCATAGCAATGTATGTTCCCAAGAGAGAGCATATCATTGATATGCTTGCATAGACCCCTTTTTTTATGGTCGATATGCCCTTTGCGCCCCGGTCACCGGAATACCCACTAAAAAACCAGCAGTACCCTTCCTGTCTTGTCGGGGAGCGCCACGGGATCGCTTGCGCATGCTATCGTGAGTAGCACAGACCCCTGGGGGACCCCAGCATTCACATGGAATTGTGAAGCGCAACCATCAACTAAAAAGCGAAGGCTACGCTTATGTAGTAAGCTGGCCATCCAGGTGCAGAGCTGAACTGGCAGACCGTAATGAATATAAAAAATCATAAAAAATGTTTAATATTTTAACAAATCGAATAATTTCGAGACACGTGATTCGCTTATTAAATAAACTGAGTGTACAAACGGATATTTTTCATGTAACTGGTACAATGCGATTTATTTTAGAATTGTTTCAATTTTTTTTTTGTCTTAGTGATTGTTATTAGAACATTCTTATATAATTAACTTACATATGCTTTAGGATGGTTTTACACCGTTAGCGGTGGCAATGCAGCAAGGTCACGACAGAGTCGTAGCAGAGTTACTCGAATCAGATACAAGGGGTAAGGTGCGGCTGCCGGCGCTACATATCGCCGCTAAAAAGAACGACGTTAAAGCGGCAACGCTGTTACTCGAAGTAAGTATTCTAGAACCCATCCCTGTTTTATATCTGCAGTGCTATTCTGTAAGAACTAACTTCATTACTCACTCTTGAAATGATGACAACCGACTTGTCGAGATATACTATTTTAATGCCAGAAAGCGTTCAAAAATATTCAATTGTGAAATTTAAAATAATTGTTAAGGAACGCTTATGTGATAAGTGTCTGAGGTGTTTATTTCCGAACCGGTGGTAGATTTATGACAATCAATAAGCAAGTGTAACGCTTCTATATTGATAAAGAAATTAGAAAAAAAAACATTTGAAAAATGCGTGTTTTCTTGAAATGTTATAATTATACTATAATGGAATAATTTAATGGAAATGTTATAATTGTAATGGTCAATCTCGCATATCACTTTCTGACATTTCACGACCGTTTTCTTAATTTCGTGTTTGTTCTTACAGAATCGCTTACTTTTCCACTTTTTTCCAGAAAGTTCCATTAGTTTTTGCTAATTAAATGCTTTTTTTTCTATTAAATTGTAGATGTCATTTTAATATGCACCCTATTGATTTTTAATAGAAACTAACATCTAGCCCATAGTCCTTAACATTATAATTAGAAACACCATGCTTAAAACGAATCTTTTGGTTTGGAGACAAGAAAATATAGTAATTTTTCAACTCAATGACCCGTAAGTGTTGCTAATTATTATTATTATTAAATGTTCCGGTTTCACTTTCGTTATTTATCGAGGACTGCTCAAAGTTCGTGAAGGCCGCGGTTGCTATCATCGTGGAGCGTACGCTACAAAAGCTTCTCGCTGACGTAAGTTACTGGAACATTTAATAACAATAATACTATCATATTCATAAATAAAGTAGTACATTTTTTATTATAAATCGTAAATGTTTAATAACTAATCGTTTTCAGAACGAACACAATCCTGACGCATGTTCAAAATCAGGTTTTACTCCCCTCCACATTGCAGCGCATTATGGTAATGTGGGAGTGGCCAGATGTTTACTAGCATCCGGTGCAGACCCAGGTAGAGCCGCCAAACACAATATAACTCCCCTTCACGTGGCTAGTAAGTGGGGACAGTTGGCCATGGTTGATCTGCTTGTGGAAAACGGTTAGTGTGATAAGAAACCTTCGACCAAGTAACGGTTTTTTTTTTAGTGTTAAAATTGCTTTTAATCATCTATACTGATATTAGAAAGTCACTCTTGTGACGTCATAAAAATGATGTGAATTGCCACTGAATTGTGACAACGTGCTAGCTGCGTAAGGATAAGAACAGTAGGCAAATAGATGATTGGCTTTATAGGAAAAAAAAAATCGCAAATAGGCAAATAGACTTGCGCAGAATAGCTAATTGCAAAATAATAAAGATTAGCTGTAGTATGTATTGGTTTAAATATGTCGAACTTATATTCCATGTGTGCTAATTACTGTTCTATCTTTTTATTAATGCAGGTGCGAATATAGCAGCGATGACACGTGATGGTTTAACGCCATTACACTGTGCGGCGCGGTCAGGTCACAGCAACGTGGTGTCCCGTCTGCTGCAACACGGCGCTCCGATAACGAGCAAGACCAAGGTTCGATATCTAGATGTACCGTGTTTTGGTTTTTCCGACATTCGCGTTGCCGTTAAGAAATTATGAGTAGCAGCGCGGAGGAGAATTTGTAGTTTCTACCAATAAATTCTTAAAAGGATTCTGAGGAAAATTCGCAGTGCTCAATGACAGTATTAACTTCGGCTTTCTATCTTAGAAGCAGCCCCAAAGGAACCTTGTCAGTGTCTATTTCGTGTTTCTGTCGGAAAAAAATCAGTAGTACTCCAAAGAATGTTAGCAGTGCTTACATAGATTTTCTATGAAGAAATTTTCATATTATTATTATTATTATGAACGTATGATTTATGGACTATTATTTTGTGTCTGTATGGAATGTCCATTTTTTATATCAGAAAATGCTTTCTTCAAAAAATATATGTATTGGAAGATGGTACCCAGCTATAAAATAAGTATGTTTTTGCAGAACGGTCTTACCCCTCTCCACATGTCCGTGCAAGGCGAACACGTGGAGACGGCCAAGGTGCTTCTCTCAGAGGGCGCTCCTATCGACGACGTCACAGTAGACTATCTGACCGCGCTACACGTGGCCGCACATTGTGGACACGTTAAGGTAAAGATTTATTTTCATAAATCAATGTAATGCTACGTTACTTATTTCTTTTAATAATTTATTTATTGTTTCATTGTTATATCTCGTTATTTACAGGTAGCGAAACTTCTTCTGGACAAAAACGCGGACGCGAACGCACGAGCTCTCAACGGCTTCACGCCGCTACACATCGCTTGTAAGAAGAATAGGCTCAAGGTTGTCGAACTACTGCTTAAATATGGTGCAAGTAAGTTGCTAAAATTGGACGTTTCACTAGTTTTATTATTTTTAATTTATTGATTTTTTACATACTCAACAGTCGAATGAATCGAGGTCTTCGTGTGCTCAAATTATATTTATATTTCCAAAAAATTAAGGAAATCAACGCGACGAAATTGAAATGTCAAATTGCAATCTAATCGTTCTCCGTCATCGCAGGCAAGTCGGCGACGACGGAGTCGGGGCTGACGCCGCTGCACGTGGCGTCGTTCATGGGCTGCATGAACATCGCGCTGGTGCTGGTGGGCGCGGGCGCGGACGCGGACGCGGCCACGGCGCGCGGGGAGACGCCGCTGCACCTCGCCGCGCGCGCGCACCAGACCGACCTCGTGCGCGTGCTGCTGAGGAACAACGCCAAGGTGCCGCCCGCCGCCCGCCATATAGATGCATATGTTTATTGAAATAAAAATTGCAAAGAGAAAACTACAAATTTTAGTTACAGGGAACTCGTAAATAAATATGTCAATTAATATGATAAGGATTCATATTGCGTGACAAATAGAGGTTTCGAGTATTTCTTTCCTCTTTGTAAACATAAATAAAACGGTCACTGTGTATTTAATTAAGGACAATAATCATTCAAAGTTGTAGATATTTTTTTATGCATCTATTAAATCTTTTGCAGCGTCGATTCGAAAGGCGACAATTTAATACGAAATAATAAATATATCGTAATAAATATGTCATATACGAGCACAGTATACACGGTAGCAACGTGCGCCGCTGTGCAGGTGGAGGCGCGCGCGCGCGAGGAGCAGACGGCGCTGCACGTGTCGGCGCGGCTCGGCCACGGCGACATCGCGGCGCTGCTGCTGCAGCACGGCGCCAGCGTGGCCGCCGCCACCAAGGACCGCTACACGCCGCTGCACATCGCCGCCAAGGAGGGTCAGCGCTCTGTTACCTAACGGCCTGTGTCCTGCACGGTTTCCGCTATTCGATTGATTACTATCATTCGTTTTGTTGTCAAAAGTTATTGCTTGTAGATTGATTAATTTATTAACAATATTTTAAAGTATTTAACGAAACGCTTACTTGACAGCATCTAGCAAAACTACTGCCATTCGTCCCTAGAAGAATACACATTTCAAACGTTAGATAGCATCAAATTTAACATAAAATATACTCTTGCAACAAAATTTACAACAAAAATTTAGATTCAAAAGGTCCTTTGCAAGCTTAGCCTAAATTTTGTTAATTTAAATTAATGTATTTTAAAATAGGCAAAGAAGAAGTCGCCGCCATCCTGCTGGATCACAATGCTCCGATAGAAGCGGAGACCAGGAAAGGGTTCACTCCACTCCACTTAGCCGCTAAGTACGGAGACATAGGTGTGGCCAGACTGCTGCTCGCTCGCGGGGCGCAGCCCGACGCGCCCGGGAAGAGCCACATCACGCCGCTACACATGGCCACGTACTACGGACACCCCGACATCGCCTTGCTGCTACTGGACAGAGGTACGACTATCTTATATTATATAAAATTAATGTAAATATCTAGTTATTGACCATAGACAATTAGTTGCTAGTTTGTTGGTCACAAAAATATTAGAATATTTGTCGGCAATGATTAGTATTGGTGCGTTATTGTAAGATAAAATTTAGTTTCGTTGAAGTAATGTCAAACTGAGTGTTTTGGCCACGCCTATACGTAATATGGGCGTATACAAAGTGAATACACTATGTAAGCACGCGAATGAAACGCACTCAAAATGCACTCTTATAGGATTTTATTAATGAAATTAATCTTCGTCTTGTAAAATTTTGCGTATTTGCTTCTCAAATGAATAATTTTGTTAACGAAAATTGATTACACATTTGAAAGAAGAAAACACAGCATTGTTTATCTAGTTTCCCATAGACATCATTTATAGGTTAAGGCCGTTAAGTTTTTGTCAATAATTATATGAACAGTTTCCTCGAACATTAATGTACATAGTAATTTCCTATTATATTCCACACTATATAAATAATAGTAGAAATCATTATAACTAGCTCGATCACGCTACACTGTCGGCCACATCTTCTGTAAGCTAGATACATTGATACAGGTGCGTCCCCACACTCGCTGGCCAAGAACGGACACTCTGCGCTACACATCGCGTGTCGACACAACCATCCGGACATCGCGTTTGCGCTCTTGGAACACGGTACGTTCAATGTACATGACGAATTGTTCAATTAACGAGCTATATAGCGTGAACGTTTTTTTTTTTATTTAGTAAGAAGAAGATTCAAAACCCGTATTGTTCCGGCAGAGTAATTTAGAGCTCAATCTCAATCTGTAGTTATTGTTTTTGTCCAATTTAACCTCACAAGCAAGGCTCATAGTAACTCTGTAAGCATCTGCATATACTTCTGAAAGTACTTATGTCTATATCAGATAGCTTATTTAATTTATTTGAAAAAATACTGTATATTAAAATATACTCCCAAATATTTCAATGTATGTATAGTTTTAATACTATTAGTTAGAATATTTCGTCGTTATTTAAAAGTTTTTTCTAACCTAGATGCTGACCCAGGGGTTAAGTCTAAAGCCGGTTTCACACCTTTGCACATGGCGGCACAGGAAGGTCACGAGGACTGCGTCGAGATGCTCATCGAACGTGGGGCCGATGTCAATGTCCCTGCAAATAATGGTTTGTTTTCCTGTTTCAATAAATATGTCATATCCATCGCTCTACAGACGTTTGCGGTTTGGTCTATAATTAAAAGTAAAGTCTTGCATACCTAGTGGCGAGTTTGCCAATGGTATGATAATTAGGTTAAAGATAAATGTTATCAAGCCCCATCCTAGATAGTTAAGACAAACACTAGATACATTACAATAACAAGCGTTACATTTTCCGATTGGTAAATTTAAACTAAACGAGTGCGGTGTCGGTGCGCAGGGCTGACCCCCGTGCACCTGTCGGCGGCGGAGGGGCGCACGGGCGTGCTGCGCGCGCTGCTGGGCGCGGGCGGGCGGTGCGGCGCGCGCACGCGGGACGGCTACACGCCGCTGCACGCCGCCGCGCACCACGCGCACCTCGCCGCCGCGCGCGCGCTGCTCGACGCCGGCGCCGACGTGGCCGCGCGCGCCGCGCACGGGTACGTAGCGACCATTGTTGTGACTGTGCGGGGGGCGGGGCGGCGCGCACGGGTACGTAGCGGCCATTGTTGTGACTGCGCGGGGGGCGGGGCGGCGCGCACGGGTACGTAGCGGCCATTGTTGTGACTGCGCGGGGGGCGGGATGGCGCGCACGGGTACGTAGCGGCCATTGTTGTGACTGCGCGGGGGGCGGGGTGGCGCGCACGGGTACGTAGCGGCCATTGTTGTGACTGCGCGGGGGGCGGGGCGGCGCGCACGGGTACGTATCGACCATTGTTGTGACTGCGCGGGGGGCGGGGCGGCGCGCACGGGTACGTAGCGACCATTGTTGTGACTGCGCGGGGGGCGGGGCGGCGCGCACGGGTACGTAGCGACCATTGTTGTGAATGCGCGGGGGGCGGGGCGGCGCGCACGGGTACGTAGCGACCATTGTTGTGACTGCGCGGGGGGCGGGGCAGGGCAACAGATCACTCGACTATTCTTATATGTAGCCTTCTTTTACACTGCATTCGCCGTAACGGGTGCCATTTAACATTGATCGAGTAACAGAATAAGAATATTACTAAAATTTTAATACTTAGCTTCGAATAAAAGAGCCTTTTTATTAGAAATAGTATCATGTTATTGAAAATAATATTGTTTTTTAAAATTATTTATTAGTTAAAAAACATTTTCCGTAATATCGTAATTAGCAAAAATGTGCGACTTGAAATTTTTAAACACCCACTTAGAGAGCTAATTGACTCCCTTCAACCCTGAGTGAGACGAGTTCGCCGTATTATTCAAACAAACAATATGTGCTTAATTCGTTCGTCTCGTGTTGCAGACTAGCACATATCGGCTAGCACGAACTATGGCTTCCTATGGTTTCCAACTGAGACATTTGATACTTTAACAATAATTAAGAAGTGCATTGTAATTGTGACGGACGCCTTGTATATTTGGTGCCTTAATCGCTTCTTAATGGATTAATTGATTTTGTTTTTAATCACTTTATTTATAAATAGTATTAAAGAAAGTCATTAGTGTGACGCGTGTCCTTGTATTCGGATAATTATATTTCATTGATTATTTAAGCAGTTTTATCAACATTTACTAAATTTTGTTAATAAACTGTCTATGAGCGTTGGTGACCACTTACCATCAGGTGGCCCATACGCTCGTCCGCCTACCTATACTATAAATATATATACATATATACTAAATAAACGTTACGTTTAATATTATTTATAATAAGTATTGGATAGTGCTTTTGAAAGATACTTAAAGTTTGGTGTACTTTTACCAGGTTCACGCCTCTGCACCAAGCCGCTCAACAAGGACACACTCTCATCATACAACTTCTGCTGAAAAGCAACGCCGATCCGAACGCTTTATCTGCGGTAATTTTATTATACGTATTACCTAAATATTTATTCAGTGAAAAAAAAGCCGACTGTGACAACAAGTGATTTACTTTTTTTTTTTTAAGTTCTTATTAAAAATATTTTTACATCTGTTCTTTAAGTGTAAACTTCTCTAACACAATAAATATGACTGTACTCTTGTAGCACCCTAACGGCTACCTTAACGGCTGTGATTTAATTAAATTTTGTCTTGGAAGTAGATTATATTATGCAATGGGGTGTAGACAAGAAATATAGAGAGCTTTTCTTTTTATTGTGAAAAAAATAAAATCACCTTTGTATGTATTTATTCACTTCTAAGACTAATTTTATTTTACACGGCAAATTTCTCATTGAATAATACGCTACCCCCCCCCCCCCCTCCCTGCTCTAGAGCGGGCAGACGGCGTGCGCGCTGGCGGACCGGCTGGGTTACATCAGCGCCGTGGAAGCGCTGCGACCGCTCACCGAGAACACGCTCAGCCAGGCCGTCGGCGACGGTGAGTTCCCCACGATACATCTTATCGTTTTACTTATTTACTAAAAACTTTATTATGCGTACTGTACGTAAAATAAGACTGGAAGATTAGAAATAGATAAATAAGGGGTAGACACGTAAATACAAAATCTTTATATATAATCCACTCAAACTCCTGGACAAATTGATTATAATTAAACATAACGACATAATTGCCGAGCCGAGATGACCCAGTGGCTGAAACACGTGACTCTCAAACGAGGTTTGCGGGTTCAAGATAGATACACCATTGTATTTTATGTGAAAATAAAGTACTAAATTAAACTATATATGTTCCATGATTTAGAGTCACCCCGACTCTAACCGCCTTATTCATAAAGTTTATTTAACTGGTGATTAGTTAAACAATATTTTGTCTTCTTCTTTCGTATGTCAAATCAATAATGACAGAAAGAGACAAATCAGTGTTTAGCTAAACATTAGTTTATTAACGGTTACCGGTTGCCGAGTCAGGTGTTCGGCGTTTCACCGACCAACTTGTGTGCAATACTTTTCTATTCTATTCTTTCGTTGTCATGACAAATACTATAACGTATAATACTGACGTATTATGTTCCCCGAGCCGATTACGTGTACGACGTATCTTTTAATAGGATAAGTGTAACTAACCGAGCGGATGGACAAGCTCGCGGTCGTCGCTGTAGAACCATCCATAGAGATTACTATGAAACCCTTTGACGTCACTGAAGGAGTTTTCTCTCTTATTGAGGTGAGGGGCAGAAATTAGAGCCATGGGCAATGTTCCTTTATACGTAAGTTGTGTACAGGATTTTTAATGACGGTTCAGACAACGGTTTAATTTTTAATTCAATATAGAGAAACAAGGGTGGATCCAGTCCTCAAAAAAATTTGTGGTATAACTGCTCGAAAGTCAGTCAATGCGAGTCGGTCTACGGACTCACTTATGCTCAATACATTGCATTCATACAAAGGATAATTATATAAAATGTATGAAACCCCGGCCAAATTCTTGCTCAAGCTCTCGCACTAGAGGCACTTGAGAGGCGCATGCCCACCGTGCCCACAACTGTGGATCGGCACCTGTCGTCAAAGCTGTGTGTCTGCGTAATCGTTGAACAATTAATGATTATTACGATAACATTGATAAATAAAAATAAAACATGCTTTTAAATAGTTCCCATTAAGCTACAATTTATATTTATGATCGATATTCACCTTGTTATTAACTAAGAGAAAACAATCTAGTTCTTGAGATTATAAAATTTTTACAACAAATTTATTTAATCAATGCACCATAGCTAATGAAATATTGTATATGAATGATTTAATTGTCACCCACACAATACTTATGCAATATTTCATTGTACTGAAACCGGATAGAACCGGTTTTTTATTGCACACATACTAACAGTAAATTTAACGAAAGTGAAAGCGTCTAAAACATTTTTCTAACATACAAGTAAGTAAAATTATGATGAAAATTTATATTTCCAACGAGTGAAAAACAAGTACGCCCAAAGGTTGCGCACGCGCAAACTTTGATCTAAATCTGCTCGCAGCGCTACTAAATTTAATGATATCCGCCAACCGTGCATAAATTGAAAACTGGACAATTGCCAACAAGCAAAATGCGGACCACACAGCAATCTCTCAAAAGATAAAATAAAATGAAACAATTGTAGACATTATGGTATGGCAATAAAGTGCAAACTCCCCTGAAGAAAATCCATGAAAACTCGAATATACTATGTCGCTATTAATTTACTACACTGTCATATTCGTAAGCCTATTATTGAGGATTTTCGTTATTTAATCCTTGTTAACGGTTCTTGGCGTGCTACTGATTCATATTAAGTTTAGATTATGTGTGTTGATTTGACATAAAACAAATCTGATATTAATAGTATTTTATCAATAATAAAATATATTTGTGCTTTCAAACTAACACAAAGTCGAATACATATCACTCTTAACTAATCTATCAGCATAAAAACGCACGCACATATACTTAAATTTTTTTTATTCTATTACTTTTATAATAAAAAAAACGGTCAAGCATATGGGCCACCTGATGGTAAGTGCACTAATGCGCCACCAACCTTGAGAACTAAGATGTTATGTCCCTTGTGCCTGTAATTACACCGGCTCACTCAAAGTACTGCTGTTTTGCGGTAGAATATCTGATGAGTGGGTGGTACCTGCCCAGACGAGCTTGCACAAAGCTCTACAATTGAGTAACTTATACAAATTGCACGCTCACAATCGCACGCTTAGAACATAACTAGTTAAGCAGTGCTCTGAGTGAATGAAAAACATATCACTTGAAGGAACTACTCCCTGCAATACAGGTTCCTACCACTTAGACTAACGCTTAGGGTTCATCATAAAATAATTTGTATTCTCATGATACATTTATAATAAATAGTAAGTGGAAAGGTCATAAAATATTTACCGTTTGTTGCTTTGCAATACGTTTTCTGCATGTTATGTATGTGTGGCAAAAAATTAAAGATCTTTTTGAGAAAATATGATACCCATAACATTGGTACAACGCATACAAATTTTTACTCCTGTCACTTGACTGCAGAGTCAGTGACTCTCTTGTGGGACAATGTTTTTGCAACAGAGTTCCAGTAAATGCTCAAACTACTTCTATTTCTAATTTAAAAAAATGTGAAGTAATTTTTCTCGGCAAAAGATTATTATAGAATAAGTGAGAGATGGGTCGGCTTACTTAGATTTTTAGTCAAAACGCGGTAGTTAGTTTTGGGACTATTTGCAGTGTAAACTTTTTTATTTTTTTTTATATAGGTAGGCGGACGAGCATATGGGCCACCTGATGGTAAGTGGTCACCAACGCCCATAGGCATTGGCACTGTAAGAAATGTTAACCATCGTTTACATCACCAATGCGCCACCAACCTTGGAAACTAAGATGTTATGTCCCTTGTGCCTGTAATTACACTGGCTCACTCACCCTTCAAACCGGAACACAACAATACAAAGTACTGCTGTTTTGCGGTAGAATATCTGATGAGTGGGTGGTACCTACCCAGACAGAAGTAAACTGGCTTTATTAACTATAAGTTTTGTAATTAAACTTTAAACTTTTATAATAAATGAGAAAAAATAAATTCATTTAAAGAATATGTACTCGGTATAGTCGACGCATATATAAATAAGATGTAATTTCGATTTGCCTCATAACAACAATAATAAGGTCCTCCAGACCGATTTCGGCCACGGCGGCCAATCTCAAGAGAGATTAGCCAACTGCGCAGGAGATATTATAGTGCACAAGTGTGTGCGCAAACACAGGTGCACTCTATTTTCCTTAGCTCTCATAATCCGATGGGACGGCAATCCGACACGACCGGAAAGAGTTCAGGCGCAGGACCAACGGCTTAACGTGCTTTCCGAGGCACGGGAGTGTTCACACTTCCACCTTCCAGACTCCGGGCTGCTACAGAGAATTTTCTGACAGAAAAACCCAATAACTATTTATTGGCCCGACCTGGGAATTAAACCCAGGACCACCGGGTCTGCAGCCTAATATCTAGCCACTAGAACAACAATAAACTCCCAATACGAAGCAACAATGCTCTTTTGTACGTCGTTTTAACTCGAATGTGTAACGAATGCTTAATAACTTACATTATCTGTTATATTTGTATAACACTATCTGTTATATTTATATTTGTATATGTTTATTAAAACCAAGTGATTCTTAGTAATCGAAAGGGATCGTTTGTTTTTAATTATCGCGCACCAAATGATATTTGTTAGCGCTTTTGAATCGAAAAATAATGTTAGTGAGAGAAAATATTATTTATTTAGTTAAAAATGCTTCATATTAACCACAGAGTGGTGTATAAATTTAAAAATCTTGCTTCTTAAGGTTGAATAACATGAATTTTCTCAGCTGTTGGTCATTGTTCATTTACTGTTTTTGTGTTAATACGAATACGTTAAAAATAATTCTAACACTTTGTTCTTTAATTACCTCGTTCTGGTGAGTAATTAAAAGGAAGATCTCCGAAGTCCTGTGTTCAAAGTTAGAGCCACTACAAAAAGTCCTGATACTAATGAAACTTGTATCGATTGATTTGTTAAAAATAAAACGAAACATTCATAACTATCTCTTGCTCTGCTCTTTACTTCACTAATGAGCTTTGTGTTAACGCAAAACTTCATTCCATTTATCAAAGCGTTTTTCTTTATCTACGAAATACAAGCAATATTTGTTACGCGTATATGTTTTTTTTTTTATCTTACTATTCGTGTATTTCGCAAGACTAAATCGACCTCTCAATACAACTTGTACGATATTTGTTATTCAAATAAAGACAACTCGTTCTATAAATCACTTGTAAAACATTTTATATAATAATAAATAACATTACAGAAATCTGACTTACGAAATGAAGGTTTTATGTTAAACCAAATTATACGTTTGAAATATTGATATTTGAAGAAAAATTCTAGTTTTTTTAAGCTTAAATACAAATGTTGTCAACATACATATGTATCTATGGATACAATTACATACAACAAAAATAAATGAGGTCTTAAAAAAGAAAGACACGTACAGTCTACAGATTAAAGATTATTCAGATTTAAGAACGCACTTATCTCAAGATTTGATTCGAATAAATTAACTTTTACTTCAGATACTCCATTTATTGAGAATGGTTATACATTCAGTATAATGGTTATACATTCAGTATAATGGTTATACATTCAGTATAATGGTTATACATTCAGTATAAGACACAGGAACGGAGCAGTAACGTTATAAGAGTGTGAAACTACGGCACAGCTATACTATACATACAAATACACGAAATGTCTTATGTAAATACTTCAATAAGTAAATCTTGATATTTGAGTTCAAAGTATTTTTTTTTATTGTGTACGTAGGCGAACGAGCATATGGGCCACCTGATTTTACGTGGTCACCAACGCCCATAGACAATGGCATTGTAAGAAATGTTACTCATCGCTTACATCGCCAATGCGCCACCAACCTTGGGAACTAAGATGCCTGTCCTGTGCCTGTAATTACACTGACTCACTCACCCTTCAAACCGGAACACAACAATACAAAGTACTGCTATTTTGCGGTAGAATATCTGATGAGTGGGTGGTACCTACCCAGACGAGCTTGCACAAAGCTCTACCATCAAGTAGTTAAAAAAAAGTATGAAATAGTGTCTAAGAAGTAAATAGTTGCAATGATTCATTAAATGTAATTCATTTAACTTTGACCCACATAGCTATAGAAAGCCTTATACACTTAAAAAATACAAACGCAAATAGAATTCTACGTCCATATTGTACGCAAATCAATTGAATGGCCCACCGACCATAATGTAGCGATGAATTATTCATTCCTAACCTATTGTAAACACCATATGTGACTTCGATGCTCGTTAAATTGCAGTAGACTGCGATTTTTAATCAAGTCAATTGCCTACGAATACCGTGTCAGTGAAACGATGTTTGTTTTTCTTCTAAAGGTACATCTGTGTCGTAAGATACCTGTTAGATTTGTAATTTTTTTTTTTATTATAGATGGGAGATCTTAGTGTAATTTCAAAAATATATATTTTATTTATAATATACTTTATTTTATCACGTATTTTATCAATTCACGTAAGGCTCTATTTTTAACAAGTGCAAAAAATGTAGGAATTATTACATTTAAGTAAAGTTAAATATTAAACAAGTAATTAAACTATAAATATATCGTGGGAGTTGCTATTATTTTCAATAGATGCTTTGAGGAATTATATTTTGCCACCAAAAAATTCACATGCATATAGATTTCAAAAATACTTCTGATATCTTGCTGCCACTGAAAACCAACGCCAAGAGTCATCCTAAAGATTTGAGTCGCAAGTGAATTTGTTACGTCACAATCATTTGCAAAGTTAAACTATTCAATAACAATTACATTTTGTAAATATATATTTTGATTATAATCATATCGGCATCTTCTTATGTATTGTTTCGATTTTCGATTTATCTTATTAGTTTATAGTGTGCTATATTAAGTTCAAAAATATATATGTATATATATAATATGCGAATATTGAATTCGCGTACTAGTTTAATTATATTCAACTGCAAGATCCTGAACATAAACATTTAGATAAGCAACGTTATTGTAAATAATGAACTATTTATAGAAACTTGAATATTACAATACAGACTGCCTCGTTGGTCTAGTGACTAGATATAAGGCTGCAGACCCGGTGGTCCTGGGTTCAATTCCCAAGTCGGGCCAATAAATATTTATTGGGTTTTTTGTCAGAAAATTCTCAGTAGCAGCCCGGAGTCTGGAAGGTGGAAGTGTGTACACTCCCGTGCCTCGGAAAGCACGTTAAGCCGTTGGTCCTGCGCCTGAACTCTTTCCGGTCGTGTCGGATCGCCGTCCCATCGGATTATGAGAGCTAAGGACAAGAGAGTACACCTGTGTTTGCGCACACACTTGTGCACTATAATATCTCCTGCGCAGTTGGCTAATCTCTCTTGAGATTGGCCGCCGTGGCCGAAATCGGTCTGGAGGACCTTATTACAATGCGTATCCGCTGTTGCCTGACATCATTTTCTAATACAGTTAAAATATTAATTTTACTTTAATAGTAGCGATAGCATTATGTGTATCATTGATCTTTGTGTACTAAAATGTCGTGCAAAAGAAATAAAATAAAGCTTAGATTTACACAATCCATGCGATTTTCTAATAGTTCTAGAATTAATTAAAAACAATCCCTTCCAATCGATTAAGATGGAATTTTAATCACTTTTGATGTCGATGACAATCCATCCATCCATATGATATGTTTTTCTTTAACACAAAACATACAGTTTTTTAAGAAAATCAGCCACCAGACCTTATTAATACTATTTTGTATAAAAAAAAATAATGTTATGTTTATTATATTTATATAATTTTATGTCGCGGGCGCGTGTGTATAATCTAATAACACGGATTTAAAACGAACGCGAGCAGTCGCTCAAAGATTCATTTAAGTTTACGATATTAAGAATAATTTCGTTACTCATAAAAAATTACGGAATACATTGTAAAATACTGAAACACAATTTCGCGTTTACATCATTCCAATTTACACTATATAATTGTATATCAAATTTCAATCACGAGTTTTTCACTAATAATATATAACTATGTACTAACGGAAACATTGACTATGTTCTTGACTTGTACATGAATAGCAATTGCACATAAAAGACTAGGTCTATTCGTAAAAGATATGTTTCGAAACACGTGGTCACTCTAATTGTAGACCGGCGTCTGTCGCATTTCCATGCATCTCCGATCCAAGTCATTATCTAATCTATACACAATAGATGTCATAGACTTGCACGGTTCTAAGCAGACGTGTTCGTGGTGCCGCTCTGTAAACATCTACGACGATATTTATCCTAAATAGATTTAGTGTAATTGGGTGTACTGGACCCTGGATCGAACCGTTTTTCCGTTCGGGTAAGTTTTAATCACAACCTGAATACGTTTATAAGGGGCGATCGTTTTATATATATATCGATTAATACCTTCGAAGCCTAAACGTCCTAATTTTAAAATGTTCTTTTATTAAAATAGGTCTTATATATTTCTTTATATATTCTGTGTTACAAAACGTTTATCGTTCAAATGTCTATGATAACCTAAATACTAGCTCACGACCTCAACCTACGATATTATTGCCGATTTGTCTTAGCCAAGAATATAATTATCTATGTATACATAATGTATAAAACTCTAATCAGTTAGTGATTTCATGACTGTTCTATCAACTAAGACCAAGGATCACTGAGACCAAGGTTAATGTTTAAAATTCAAATACTTTTTTTGAAAATAAGGGGTAAAAAGAAGAAAATATAATTGTTTTTTTTTTTATAAAATTCATCTGAATCTGATTAAATAATTGTCAAATTGCGTCCAATTAAATTGAATACTTTAAAATAATATTACTTTATTTTATTGACAAATAAAATATTTCTCAGATATAAGTTATAATTCCTGGTATTCCATACTAGACAAGATCAAATAGCGCATTACCCGCTGCTTCGCTCGCCTCATAATTTAGAATTATTTTCTCTAAAAATTACGTATTTTCATAAAAAACTTTCATACCCTTTATCACTTACCTTAGGGGTTAAATTTTCAATAATCCTTTCTTAGTGGTTTAGGCTGTTTGTGTATCAGTCAGTCAGTCAGTCAGTTATTCTTTTATATATACATATATAGATTGACTGTTTCGTTGGGCTAGTGGTCCTGGGTTCAATTCCCAGATCTGGCCGATAAAAGTTATTGAAATTTTCTGTCGAAAATTGTCAGTAGCAGCCCGGAGTCTGGAAGTTGGAAGTGTGTACGCTCCCACCTCGGAAAGCGCGTAAAGCCGTTGGTCCTGCGCCTGAACTCTTTCCGGTCGTATCGGATTGCCGTTCCATTGAGTAATAGAGAGTGCACCTGTGTTTGCGCACACACTTGTGCACTATAATGTCTCCAGCGCAGTTGGCTAATCTCTCTTGAGATGGTCTGCTATGGCCGAAATCGATCTGGAGGACTATCATTATAGATAATAGAGACAATCATAGGTCACATAGGTCATATGTATACCCCAATTAACAAGAAATACCTCGGCTTTATTGAAACGAGATGCCGATATGTACAAAGGTTGATTAGTTGCAATTGATTGAATGAGTAACGTGTTCTTTTAATTGATAATTAATAATGTATGTTTATTTATTGTTATTGCTATTTCTTGCTTATGAAACAAAGGTTCCAGGTTCGAAGTGATTGGATTTTATCTGTCGAAAATTTTGATAGCTGCCTTGATTTAAGCAGTGTATAGTATCATGTTGTGTTAGATTGTCATCCCATTCCATGAGAGTGAAGGAATAGAGAACGCAACTGTGCATACAAGCTTTATACTATCTCTTGCATATCACTAGTCTTTGAGATTGGTAGCCATAGCTGAAATTTTGTCATGGATGGTAGATAAACTAGACAAGTATAAGGGGATCTTAGTTTGACATTTACAGATATATATGTTTCTATTACTACTAATGAAGCATTCTGAACATGTATCAGGGAAGTTCTGATTTCGTTAGTCATGGATAGTAAGACTGTCTATTCCACGAGTTCACAATAATAATGTTATGAACACTTACTAATATTAGAAATGTTTGTATATAAGACAATACGATATTGCTATTTATATTCGATTATTTTGTAACTGAAACCTTTCATTACATTTGATCATTATAACGAAATGTATAATAAATAAATCGAAAATGACAAGTACATTTTAATTTTTTTTTTTAATTTCAATCTATAAAGTTTGTTTTACGAACAATATTTTATTCAAACTTGTTGATCAGTTTAATATATAATATAAGTACATATGAATGTTTCATAGCTCTACACTAGCGGTTTCGCTGTGTTTATGTGTGTGTTGTGTTATGTAATAAAATTTTCATTCTATAATTTTATTATAAACTGACTTCATTATAAATGGAAATTCGGGATGAGTAAATTCGAAATTTAAAAAGATTTAAAATCAATAAAATTAACTTGAACCGGTGACGAGCCGGTTGGCTTGGTTGGTAAGATACTTGCCTTTCACGCCGCAGGTAGTGGGTTCGATTCCCACCCAGGACAAACATTTGTGTGCATGAACATGTCTGTTTGTTCTGATTCTGGATGTATTTATCTATATAAGTATGTATTTACAAAAGAAAAACAGTATAATATGTAAGTATATCAGTTGTCTGGTTTCCATAATACGAGCTCTGTTTAGTTTGGGATCAGATGGCCGTGTGTGAATAATGTCCCAGGTGATAATATATTTATTTATTCTTTATACGGAAAACAAACCGTACGAATATAAAAAATAATAAATAATTATAAGATAAGACATAAAATATAACATTCTATCTACTACTTATATATAATTATAAGTAGTAGATAGTTGTGTTTATTATCTTTTTTTTTATTGCTTAGGTAGGCGGACGAGCATATGGGCCACCTGATGGTAAGTGGTCACCAACACCCATAGACATGGGCTTGTAAGAGATGTTAACCATCGCTTACATCGCCAATACGCCACCGACCTTGGGAACTAAGATGTTATGTCCCTTGTGCCTGTAATTACACTGGCTCACTCACCCTTCAAACCGGAACACAACAATACCAAGTACTGCTGTTTTGCGGTAGAATATCTGATGAGTGGGTGGTACCCAGACGAGCTTACACAAAGCTCTACCACCAAGTATCTTTTTATATAGGGTTTTCCATTAAGGGCGCTTGATCTTTGAAATGCAAAAAAAAATACATGTAGGAGAGATATTTGCGAATTTTTTTTTTTATTTGGAAGGTCTATCGACCCCATTATGTATGGAATATGACATCATTCAAATGACCGCCACGGCTTCGGTTGGTGGCGCGCACACGAAAGGTCCAATTTTCGATGACTCTGGCGCACAAATCGGGCTGTATTTGATCGATGGCGTGGCGTATGTTGACACTGTCGCGCACAGCGGCGATATTCTCGGCAGATCTCGCGTTACGTTGACGCACGGGAACCGGCTGATTGTTAACTGACCCGGTTGACTTGAATTTGTCCACCAATCGACGGATAGTCGACTCGGCAGGACGATCATCGCGACCGTAAAACGGGCGAAGTGCGCGGAACGTTGCTCGAACTGAAGACCCATTTTCATAAAACAATTTTATGATTTGCACGTGCTGCTCGACACTGTAACCTGCCATGGTGGTTTGGGAGGACGGAATGAATATAACACACTGCATTTGACAGCTGTCACTCAAACAACATGGCCGCAATCAGCTGTCAAAGTTCAAGCGTCCCTATTGGAAAACCCTATATATCTGTTTTATAAATGAATTTATTTATTCAGTTACTTGAATAAATATATAATAAATAAAAAAAAAACCAATCAAGTTTCCACTAATAATAACTTTTACAGAAAATAAGCAAAGAACAGAAGAGAGAATAACTAGAAAAAAAAACTGAAAGAAAATTAACATTTAAAACCAAAGTTATAATTACATAATTAAATAAATGATAAGTAACGATATTCAGTGGTGGTCGTATAATTAGAAACACTACCAACGGTCCTCGACATTATGTAAGATTTATCATTTATTAGAAAAACAATATAAATCCCATTACACAAGTGCAGTTTCAATATTACATTACGGACAAACATTTAAATACAGGTTTAAGGTATGACCAATAATGGCCAACTAATTAGAAACAACAACAAAAAATATAAAAAACAGCATTTTTTTAAGTATTAATAATTAGTATTGTTATTTACGAAATAGCCACAGCCTACCAATAGTTATTATTAATATTTAGTGGCGTATCCCTTATTTTCAATAACAGCACTGCAACGACGTGGCATTGATTCAATCAATTTCATACATTTTTCTAGAGGGATTGAATTCCATCCCTCAACAAATGTTTCATATAGTTCGTTTCGACTGATGTTACGTTTGTTTGTTTATTTTTAACAATATACCAGAGAGTAACAGAAAATAAACTCCTACATGCGTAAGACTCATTTTGTAATTAAAAATAAGATATGTTTTATATTTTATGCATTTAATGAGTTTTTTATTTGAGTGGCTATATTATTGCACGATTATTAATTATTGAATGTGTATATTTTTATGAGCATTTGTACGTTGAAGTTATACTTCACTATTCATAAGAACTTTATACTATTCATAAGAAGTGTTTCTAATTATATGACCACCACTGTATATACACAAGTGGACTTCCATAAATATCATTTTAATACCGTAGTCGGATAATAATACGACTAATTCGTGACAATATTAGCTATGGTTAGCGCACAACTATTGTACCATTGTTTTATGGTAATAAATGGTGAAAAAATCACTCTTTGGAAAGTGAAACGTACATAAACGTTAATATTAGTGGAATATACAAAAGACGATATATATTTACAAGCCAACGAGTGAGAAACATGTTTTTAAAATGTCACGGTTTTGTTACCAAATAATGTTGCGAAATTCAAATACAATATTCCATTCATCTATTTTGTCAATGCTTTTATCAATTAAGAATTCTGTAAGTTTTATACTCCTGCTTTTTGGATTTTCGATTCGGCTATGATACCTCGGGTATCGTATTCTTTTATATGAGATACTATCTTCCCGTCCTGGCTTGGAGTAGGATTCATACAAAACTACTCCAATTTCCTCTTAAAGCATTTTTTAATTGAACAGATGCTTAATTTCTGAAATAAACCTATGTTCAAAATTGATAATAAGTCAGAAAATAAAACGATTTTATAAGATAAAAATATGGCGACTAAAGTATCTTTCTATGTATAATATATATTATATAGAAATATTATAATTTTTCCACCATGCGAGCAGACGCCATACATTATGAAGCAATTACTATTTAATAGACAACGATTAAACTTTTATCTTGATTCTTGATCTGTTAATAATAACTTTGACGTACGAGGGGGGAGCGGCGACGGGATGGAACGGTTTTCATACCTACGTTTGATGAGAACTATTTAAATTGTGCTTACTTTAAAAAAACAACTTAATATGGTTAAATACAAATCGAATAGGTGGATCTTGAAATTACTGGTAGAGCATGTTCAAGCTCATCTGCTTGGTGGTATATTAGATTCCTTGGTAGCGCATTGATGGTATAAGGAATAGTATAATTTTTTTACCTTGACAATGTCCGTGATCCATGATTGGAGATGATCACTTACGATCAGATAATCTATTCACCCATCAGCCATCTTATCATCAGATAAAGATATAAATACACGTAAGTCTGTAAATATACCACGGCTGGTAAGTCGAGAAGGCTTTTTGAGGAGGAGCTAGATATTCTACCGCAAAACAGCAGTACTTGGTATTGTTGTGTTCCGGTTTGAAGGATGAGTGAGCCAGTGTAATTACAGGCACAAAGGACATAACATCTTAGTTCCCAAGGTTGGTGTCGCATTGGCGATGTAAGCGATGGTTAACATCATTTACAATACCTATGTCTATGGGCGTTGCTGACCACCATCAGGTGGTCCATATGCTCGTCCGCCTACCTATGCTATAAAAAAAGAAGGCTTAGACTGCTCGAATCCTAAACACAAATTGTACTAGAGTCCTAACCACTGGGCAATCTCAGCATATTAAAACTCTACATACATATAGCATATTCCACAAGAGAAGTAAACACAAATAAATTATTATGACACGGAATTGACGTGATTGGTCGAGATCTTCGATTATCTATGATATTCACTATGGATTTGCGAAAAAATGGCGTTTTTAATGTCTGCGAAGTTATAATAACTCCGGTATTACAAATGAAAGTTGTTATAATCCTATGTGATACAGTGAGAATGTGCGGTTCTTATGATCGCGGGCTTAAATCGGGGTTGTTGAGTTTTCACATGATTCATTTACGTTTATAATTCACTTCGCACTAAGTTTATCGCTTTAACTGACTAATTTAATTGCTCGATATCACATTAATTTATATAAATAATATATAAAAAAATAATACTACAGACCTTACAACTATTTCCGGTTAATTCATATTTCAAATATATTACGATTCATGTGTATTAATAATAGCATACGGGAAAAAGTATAGGTACGAATGACGTCATCGAAGCTGAATTTAGCGGATCAACTCGTAATTTCGTTGTTTTATATTTATTCCCTGGAATGCATAGATATATGAATGAATAGAAGTGGCATTGGTTAGCTTATATTATAAAATTTAAAAAAAAATTATCTGACTGAGAAAAGGATTATTTATTTCCAAGATACACAATTATTTAAAATTAATTTATTTATAATGTAATATATCATGAAAAATGTTTTGGTATGTATTTGATCGCGTGTCCTGTATATTTAGATTATGTACGTATTTTATCCATTGATCCTTACGTACTATCCATACGACTACTTACATTACCTAATGTTTTATCGTACATTATTACTAGATAAGCCGTTATCGTACTTTCCACAACAGCGTGTAATAGTATACTCTTTAATCAATCATGTTTTTATTGTTATTGATAAATTTATATACATTTTTAAACTTTTAACACTGAATCTCTATACCTTTGTTTATTTTACGATCGAGAAAGTTTGAAACAGGTTTGAAATATCCAATCACGTACAAATATATACATACAAATATATATCCGATGCGTAATTCAGTATATGTAAGTGTATGAGATTCACTTTTATACTATAGAATTATAATACATAAATTGGTATCTTAAATTGCACTTAAAAAAAAAATTCAAAACATCTGTTTTTATAAGTTGGTAGTCGCCATGTGCGTGTTGTCATAGCGATGCACGTGTTTATATTTTGAAAATGCGACTCCCATATTTGACCGTATTATAATTCTGTTAGAGTATGAACTCTATGTAAAAGTTTTTTGCATGCGAATGTTTAACGCACGTGAGACGGCGCGTCAATGATACAGCTCGGGCAGTTGCGTCGCGACCTCTTACCGTTTATCACGACCACGCCATACAATTAAAACAATCAATTTATAATAAACATACGAACTTATAAAAATAAATAAACGTGTGTGTATCGTTCGCGTGTAACCAAGTGTCAATTTTAACGCGACCGCTAATTGATTCGGAACTGTAAACTCGTTAATTTCTTAGAATTCTCGGTGATGTAACTGTGATTCTGTTGATTGTTCCTTTGTTCGACCAGTGATACAAACAGTGTTCTGAAGAAAGCCGGTATACTGACATACTGAACTCCGAACTAATAAATATCGGGTATGTTCCATAAATGAAAGTTTTTTTTTTCGAATTTGTGGATTCAATACGTCTCGGCATTCCGCCAAAACGTATTATTGGCAGGAATTTAAGTTTTGCTCTGTATACACGCAAATGCAGGTTATTTTCGTAATCGCTACGTCCAGTGTTTCAATTATAACGGTTTTCAAATCAATCAGATTTGATCAATGGAAGTTTGGATTGTTCTATACCTAAAAATCGAGGCAATGTTTGACCATAGATAATATATATATTTTTTATTAATAAAGTTTGATATTTCAGTGACTAACATAATTTGCGATAACATTGAAGTTTTATTTACATTTTTTGATACGACCTTTTTATTCAGGCCATTGCCACGAATTGATGTCTATAGGTAATGTAAAAAATTTTATTTTTAATACATAAATAACGTTCATGACCGTGAGATTCATCTAGAATGCTGAACATGCTGTGTTCGATAAGCGAATTGGTCTATAACAGTCACGACAGATTAAAAATGTTTTTCAATTTATTGAAATTGAAATCTATGTGATATCCAAAGAAAAAGACAGTGAATAATAAGTCATCAAACGTCCGACACATGACGCTTGTCGAAATACCAAACGGAATAACAATAGAAACCACGAATGTTTATGTATGATTCAGCATCGAAAATATTTTATGACCTTTATATTAATATATTCGATGGCGATGATTTCAACTGCGTAGTGATGTAAGAGGTCCGACCTCAGTCCCTCGCGTTATTGTTCCGTCACGAACTGTCAAAAACTTCCAAGCGATTATGTATCGTTTTCCCTAATTCACAAATGACATATTACCGTGACGGTATAGTTTAGATCGATGCGATCGCTGTACTACCTTATCTCAACGCTGGAACCTGTTTCGATGTAGGTTGCAAGTTTCCATCAGATAGTTACGCTAGAGCTATTCGTGTTACAAGTTTTATAAATAAAACAGCCTAATCTTTTGCACGTTAATGTAATTAATATTCGCATTTTATGCTGTGTTAATAGCTAGCTATGGTATATTTCTGTCGCATTAGCGTTACTGAATTTAATTTAATTGGATTTAGTTGAGTTTCGTATTGTAAATTTCAATACATTGGTTGTTATGTTGGGTCGTAAATAGGTTTAGTGTTTTTCGTAGTATGCTTACAACTAAATGAACGGTCTGTTCTCATAATATTCGTCTTATGTATCAAAGTATTATCGATATATTTCGGGAAGATTACGGTTTCCGTCCCGGCATAATACAGCAGACGGGTTAAATATAAAAATAAATAAATTTATTACACCAAGTCAATGTATTCTGGAAAGTTCGGTGAATATGACATATATAATGTTTAATTCAATTATTTTCAATACATCAAATGTCACTACACTTTTGAGTCAAGCGGGAAAATAATAGCTGAGCTAGTATTCGCATATTTGCAAAGTCAATATTGTATGAAACAATATTGACTTGTAAGATAGTTTACGATTAAACAAAATTGTTATTACAGTGTGTTCGCGAGGCAAACATCAATAACTTTGAGAATTGTGTAAAATAAAACATAAATTAGTATCGAGAGTTTCCTGTAATTTTAATGATTCAAAACCATAATTATGGTTATAAAAGATTTAATGAAAGAGTAATAATCTCTGTACAAAAAAAAAACATTGTCTATGAATTGTCCTAACTGTATATTCAAAAATATAGAACACGTGTATGTTCGAAAATTGTAAATTCTATTTCGACGAAGGTTTTACTGTGATAATAAAGTATGTGTACCGAAGTAATAAATGTCGGAAGATATTCCCAACAATGAAGCAGCCATAATGAACCATCTCATCCGTGTAATTCGTCTAGACGTGTACATGAGTCCATACATGCACTATTCCTTCTTTGATAAAGTAAGCACATAAACATACAAAACCTATGTAGGAAAAACCTCCTTTCCCATATTAAGATAGAGAAGAATTCTTTTTTTGAATTTTTCTGAATAGTAATTATGCACAAGGCGATAATTTAGCAATAAACTTTTGAAAAGCCCTTTAGAGCCATTCTATTAGAACAAACTCGTAAGTCGAAACTCTTTGCAGAATACGGTCGTAAAATGTCAGAAAGTTATACGCGACATTGGCTATAATAATTATGAAATTTGAAGGATACATGTATCAAAACAGCGTATCACTGTGACGTTGTTTTCAACATTTCACGAATCAAAATGATTTCTTATTGAATATCACTTCTGGATATGATTGTTCATTGTTTATCATTTAGGTCCAGTGGTAGAAGACGAGAATCTTAACCGTCGATTCCGAGTTCAAATCTGGGCAAGCACCAGTGAATGTTCAATTGCTTAATTTCTGTTTATAATTCATCTCGTGCTCGACGGTGATGGAAAGCATCTTGAGGTAACTTGCATGTGGCGGGTAAAAACTGTCACGTATATACCAACCCGCAAGCTTCAAACCCTCTCCTCAAAAGTAAAGGAGACCGTTGCCCAGCATTGGTACATCCCCCGATTGGTGAGGCCACTTGGGCCAAAAGCAGTAATTCCATTCGAAAAAAAACTAGCACATTTATTGGCTGTTACTGTACTTTACATTTACAGTAGTCCTAAGGACGCCAGCTCAATTTAAACGTTGAATCGGAATCGGAATTCCGATTGTATGGACGACAAATGAACCAGATCTCCTCTCACGATTGAAGGCGCTTTACATAAATTCAATCCGTATTTATTACTGCAAGATTCAACTGTATAAAAATAGGCAAATAAAAAGAACAAATCAATACCTTTTACACGACAGTCTGTCAAACGATTTTCTTTTGTGTTTTGTTTGTTAAAACATGTAATCAATATCAAATTTTCAATAATGATTTTTCTAGTCCCAACTTCTCCCACTATGCGAAAACTAATAAATATAAAAATACGTTCAACACGTAGACTTATAATAACTTGAAATACTATACGAGTACTTAAAATATCAGACGATGTATCGGTTTCAAATCCTGTGTCAGTTTCACCGCATTTCCCTTTAGCGCCCGCAACTTTGCGTATATAGTATCAAATACCTCGAGAACCGCATCTGGTCAGTGCCTTACCGTCTCGTGGAACTTCGTGAAACTTCGTGTACACGTGTGAATAAAGAAAGTAAGCTTAACGCAGTCTTTAACACTATGTATTCTATAACTATACTAACATTATAAACCCTTCAGTTAAGTTTGTTTGTACGCGCAAATTTTAGGATCTACCACTACAATTTAGCCATTTTTTTAAGAATGTAAAAATTTCGCTCAATGACCCACGTGCGTGACACGGTTTAGGGGCGATGTACATGAAATGGCTTCATTTGAGGTACATTGATTCCTTAATCGTTTGAAGATTCCGTAATTGTTAACGAATTAAAAAAAATGTTAATTTATATCATACGTTGCATTTTCTCTTCATTTAACAAATAAATAAAATCAATTAGAAGTAATACAAATAAATGTGCAAAGTACCCATTGAATTTAGTATTATGAGTTTTTTTTTCACAATCTATATGTCCCGAGTTTATGTTTTCATCGGAATGTAACTGAGCTCTTACAGAATGGCTCTGCTGACTGGATTCCGTTACAATATAAAGGAGATAAACCACGTAATTGTGTTACGGCTGCCTTGAGCTATCACGATGATGAAAAATCATGAGACACTTCTCAGTGTCAATCTGAAACGACATTGTATTTGAATTCTTATATTGCATACTATGTATTGATTGTAATGTCGTATACATTTATCAGTATATTTTGACGTATTTATTTTCTATATTATTACAATATGTGTAAGTGCTTACGTAGTGGTATGTATGTGTAGGTATGTATACAACACCTACCCTCAATGGCTTAACTCAGTCGTTTTTTTGAAATCGCTAGTAAGCGACGAGGCCTCTTGTGTTTCACTTTATTTTATTTTATCTTTGCATGTTTTGTGTTAAAAAATAAAGAGTTAAATAAAATAATTAATTACCGACACTAATGACAAATCACAGAATAGTTCTAACACCAAAGTAAAATGACAATCTTTAATGACCATTTAATCTCTCTACTGCCAAAAAATAATACTCCTATATATCCGTTTGAAGAAGAACTAACGCTACAACGGACAAAGGATGAACCAAATTTATTTTATCACCAATAAACATCGTGTGGTAATTTTCTCTTAGTTCTTACAAAACGTAACTTCTATGCTAACTTAATTTATCCTTATTTTTTTATATTCAATCCGTAGGGTAACCTTCAGGGATATATTTGCAAAAGAAACTTTATGAGTTCCAATATTATATTAGATATATGACTGCCTCGTTGGTCTAGTGGCTAGATATAAGGCCGCAGACCCGGTGGTCCTGGGTTCAATTCCCAGGTCGGGCCAATAAATAGTTATTGGGTTTTTCTGTCAGAAAAATCTCAGTAGCAGCCCGGAGTCTGGAAGTTGGAAGTGTGTACACTCCCGTGCCTCGGAAAGCACGTTAAGCCGTTGGTCCTGCGCCTGAACTCTTTCCGGTCGTGTCCATCGGATTATGAGAGCTAAGGACAAGAGAGTACACCTGTGTTTGCGCACACACTTGTGCACTATAATATCTCCTGCGCAGTTGGCTAATCTCTCTTGAGATTGGCCGCCGTGGCCGAAATCGGTCTGGAGGACCCTTACTAGATATAATATGGTGTTAACATTTCAGCTTTAGGTGTAGTTATTTAGTCTGGTCGTCGATGAATCGTTCAAGACACGTAATTATATGATTGTATATCCTTGTAGATAAATGTCTGTGTTACGGGTTTTATATAATATATTGATTGTTAATGGTTCGTGAATAATTTGTTTTATTTATAAAGTAAACAGCCTATGAATGTTCCACTGCCGGGCTAAGACCTCCAGTCCTTTTTTGAGGAGATGGTATGGAGCTTATTTCACCTCGCTGCTCCAATGCGGATTGGTGGAATAAACATGGGTCTGTGAAATAAGACACTGCACTCGGTGGTAGAGCTATGAGCAAGCTCGTCTGGGTAGGTACCACCCACTCATCAGATATTCTACCGCAAAACAGCAGTACTTTATATTGTTGTGTTCCGGTTTGAATGGTGAGTAAGCCAGTGTAATTACAGGCACAAGGGACATGCAGAAATGCTCGTCCGCCTACCTATAAAAAATAAATAAAAAGATACATGCTGCTCACGATGTTTTCCTTAACCGCCAAGCACGAGATGAATTTTATTATAAATACAAATTAGGCACATGAAAATTCAATGGTCCTTGCCTGGGTTTGAACCCACGATCATCGGTTAAGATTCATGCGTTCTAACCACTTGGCCATCTCGGCGTCATATTATTTATAAAGTGTTCTAAATTTAAATATATCGATGAATTAGCTCAATTAGATACATATTTAGGTTATAATTATGGCATGCTAATAGTTGAAGGTTGCGGTAAGAGATAATTGTAATAACAAAACGCTCTGATTGGTCAATTATTTTAATGATGTAATCATAGTGCTCCGTAGAGGAAGTACGGTTTTTGTTTAAATGACTCACGCATCAAATCAAACATATTTTTTATATTATGTAGTGTTAACATTAAAAAACGTAGATCATTATTAAAATTGGTCATGAGAAATAATATATTTCAATTTTTTTTTTTCGTAATTTATTGTAATTTCTATAATCACAAAGATCTGTTATTGCAGAGACCGCTTCTGTTTATTATGTATGTACTTTATTCTTGAACTAGGAATGTAAACAATATTTATATGTTACTAACAACTATCTGCTTCAATAGCTATAAGCGCTTCTGCACCGCTAGGCTATAGTTGGATGTCAAATAGCCTATAGCCCTATAACATTCTTGGAATTGGGCTGTCAAATACAAAAAATATTTTTTTCAACTGGTAATTCTAGAGATTAACGCATTCAAACAAACACTATTTAGCTTTATTATGTTTAATATTAGTATATATTATCTGATAGCACTTGCGCGCTATCGTTCGTTGGTGGCAGATTGCAAACACCAAACATGAAGCAAATACAACCAGCAATATAAAATTTTAACGCAATTGCATTTAGAATCGATTTGATATACATATGTAAATGGTAAAAAACGTATACGTCATCTATATACCAATCAATTGGATCGAACAAAGTTAGTAAAGTTTGATCTAAAATAACATATGAACAGATATAAGATAACAAAGAAATTATAATAATAATATCCTGGGACATTATTCACACAATGCCATCTGATCGCAAACTAAGCATCTTTCTTTTTTTTTATCTATACGTTTTTTTTCTTTTGTAAATACATACTTATGTAGATAAATACACCCAGACTCTGGACAAACAGTTATGTTCATCCACACATATGTCTGTCCTGGGTGGAAATCTAACCCACGACCTGCGGCGTGAAAGGCAAAGTATCTTACCAACCACGCCAACCGGCTCGTCAGTATGTTATAAATATATGTTTAAAATTTGATAGTTTTTAAAGAAGGCTATTATTGTATGATTTAAAAGTTAGCTTAAATTCACGCATGATACATAATAATTGTATTTAATTAATGTACGTATAAATTAATTGGCTGATAAGTGTAACTAATTATTGAATCGGTTTTTCCTGTGAATATACTCGTACATTTCTCACGACACGTCCGATTCTTTCAATTTTAATTTATCTTGTCAAATGATTCAAAAGCTTATAAGTGGCTACTTGAATGAATTAATCGAATAAAACTAGCAATGTTTATAGGATTATTTCTGTTTGTGGTTTATTTTTCTATTTGTGTGAAACAATGTAATTACAGGCACAAGGGACATAACATCTTAGTTACCAAGGTTGGTGGCGCATTGGCGATGTAAGCGATGGTTAACATTTCTTACACTGCCAATGTCTAAGGGCGTTGGTGACCATTTAACATCAGATGGCCTATATGGTCATCCGCCTACCTATACTTGTATCATACACTAATTGTTATATCATATTATTACTTGGTGGCTCGTTGCTTAGATGACTTTAGTATTGTTATGTACCTATAGGATGAGTGAGCCAGTAAAACTACAGGCATAAGGTACATAACATCTTAGTTCCCAACGGAATGGTTAATATTCCTAACAGCGCCAATGTCTATGGGCGTTCGTGACCATTTACCATCAGATGGCCCATTTGCACGTTGCCCTATATATTTCATAAAATTAAAATAAATATCATAAGCAACAAGTCATCTGAAGTTTAACCTATCTAAGACCATAGAATATCTCGATAAACTGACTAGTTATCCTTTTATGGTACAGAGAAAGTTCTTCTGAGAAGGTGTTATAGTCATTCATGAGCTATTCTACTTTATAATGTCAAGTTTTGCTCCTTTCTTGTACTTAAGATGAGTGCACCAGAATTAATATGTAATAGGATATAATGTATAATTTGGTACTATCAAAAAAGGAGGGAAAATAAAGCGCTTTAGAATCGTCATTTACACGATAAATTAAAAAGAAAGCTTCCACCGGTTAGAAATTTAAATTATTTCGAGAGCAACTTTGCAAGGACATTTGTAACTTTAATATGAATTAAATCCAAGCTTTTGTTTCATATAAATTTATAATCTTGTGTAAAATAATATGTCTTATTCAACACTTCGAATTCGACGCTGCTCAGTGGTAATCTGTTCTTACCAGAAAATTAAAGTTCAATGTAACTTAAACATGATTAATAAATATTTGATTGGTAAATTTCAACGTATCTTGAGTATTTAATGTAGTATTTATACTATATATATATTATTGAATTATATATATATATATATATATATATATATATAATTGAACTATATGAAATATATATATATATATATTTTATTGAATTATAAATGATCATATTATTAATTAAAAATTTGTTAAGCGAAATTAAATAATCATTGCTGTTTTCTTCCTTCGATTGTCAAGTTATTCTTGTTTATAAGTAAGTCCCTTAGTATTTATTAATTATTCTTAATTATCTCTGTTAGTAACGATTCGCGAAAAGTAACCATGATAGTCATCGCATATAAAATAACATTTCCAAAAAAGCTGGCCTAAATGTTTTTCAACAATCTACTTTACGCTTTAAAAGACAGATTAAAAAAATTCTAACCACTTAGCATACTTATAAGTGAGGTATGCAATTTTTATATTTAAGTTATTTAAGATTGTACTCCAAAATAAGAAACTAAGAATTGTATACAGCGTTGGGTTCCCATTTAATAAAAATAAAATAAAACTTTATTTATCAAAGCACTTGATACCAAATTAATTAATTTTAGATTTAGTTTCTAACGCTTAATATTTGTTTTTCATTTAATAATACGTTTGCCTTTATGTAAATAACAGCAAAATCTTCGTATTCACCTTCATTCATGACATATGAAGTAATCAAATAAATTAAATAACATAAATCTATAATTTCTTATAACACGGAAGCATTAGGAATATCGATAAAATAAACAAAATGTTAATAATGTTAATTGCATCTTTAATTGGCCACGTCCCATCGGATGTTTCCGCTAATGGAGTTCATTAAGCCAAATGGCTCTTCGGTTATAGGCGATGCTTGATGACGTTTACTTTATTAAAAACCTATGTTATATGTACCACTGGCATGTTTTATATATTGAGATAGATATAGATTAAAAAAATATAATTAAGCTTTAAATAGATGTACAAGGCAACAATGTGTATAATGAAGCATGTTGTTAAAACATTTTAACCTTGTTATGTAAAATAATATAATACGTTTGGATGTGTTTGACAGTGGAATATTTGATGAGTTGCTTGATAGTATAACCTATGCCATTATTTAACCACAAGGTCTCGAAATATATTGAAATATTATTAAGAAAATTCGATACGCGTATTTTTCGAATGTATATCTTAATTATTAAAAAAAAAACCGATACATTCTCGTGGGTGATCTCGGAAATTAAAAAAATAAGTAATTTTTTTTTTTTTGAAACTTTTTAGTGTTTGTTTTTTAGAAAACTATATCTTAATTGATTAAAGTTGGCAAAACATTCATCCAATGTGTCAGCATAGTAACACTTACATAGCTTTACGACGTATACCATCTAATCTAGGCATATTTAAAATACTCATCATGCACTTTGACCTTCCAATGGTCCAATGTAACTTCTAGAGTGCCCAGAATACGAAGATTATAACTGAATTTGTGTTTGTAAGATAGCGAATAAATATTGCTCGAAATTTCTGCAAATGATTTATGATTTCTGTTTTATATAGTTTAGTTCGGTTTATATTTTTTATGGTAAATGCGGTTTACATCATTAAAGACGTATCGCTTCATAAGATTTTCTCTGTTGTAGTTGTTAAATTTAATTTGTTTTCAAGGATAAGTTGATGGTGTAAATATTTTAATAAATAAAAATATGTATCTATAGGGTTTTCCATTAAGGGCGCTTGATCGTGCAGAACTTCCATCGTAGCGTGTGCTGTGTGGCACGTAGCGCCGTCCTGTTGAAACCACATGTTGTCCAGATCCATATTCTCGATTTCAGGCCAAAAGAAGTTGGTTATCATCGACCGGTATCGCTCACCATTGACGGTGACGGCAACACCATTATCGTTTTCGAAAAAATACGGACCAATCACGCCTCCGGCCCAAAATCCGCACCAAACAGTCACTTTCTGCGGGTGCATTGCCACATGGTGAACCTCGTGTGGATTGGTCTCGTCCCAAATACGGCAATTTTGATTGTTGACATAGCCATTCATCCAAAAATGCGCCTCGTCGCTGAAGATGATTTTTTTGCCAAAATCGGCGTCAACTTCCAACTGCTCTAATGCCCAGTCAGCGAACACACGGCGCTGTCTATGGTCATTAACCTTGAGCTCTTGGGTCAGCTGGATCTTGTACGGGTGCAGGCTCAAGTCACAACGCAAAATTCGCCAAGTTGTCGTCTGCGAAAGGCCGAGTTCCTGTGCGCGACGCGGAATTGACTGCCGCGGGTTTTCGAGGACACTGTCGCGCACAGCGGCGATATTCTCGGCAGATCTCGCGTTACGTTGACGCACGGGAACCGGCTGATTGTTAACTGACCCGGTTGACTCGAATTTGTCCACCAATCGACGGATAGTCGACTCGGCAGGACGATCATCGCGACCGTAAAACGGGCGAAGTGCGCGGAACGTTGCTCGAACTGAAGACCCATTTTCATAAAACAATTTTATGATTTGCACGTGCTGCTCGACACTGTAACCTGCCATGGTGGTTTGGGAGGACGGAATGAATATAACACACTGCATTTGACAGCTGTCACTCAAACAACATGGCCGCAATCAGGCCATGTTGTATTGGAATTTGGAAACCCTATACATACCCATAGTGGAGGAGTGTGATGAAACAACAACCAAACATTCGTCTTAAAACAAGAGCAAGCTTTCGTGGTGGAAATAGTTCAGCTAGTGTCAGCTTACAGTTTTCGTGGTTAATTTAATAAAAAAATCATCCAAAATATTACACCCCGTCTTATTGCCTCTACTGATGTGGCTGGTTCATTTTTCGCCCAGAGAATCGGAACTGCGATTCAAAGCGGAAATGCTGCTAGCATTCTTGCCACCATTTCACTCGGTCACGATTTGTACAGTATTTTTTTTTTTTTTAATTTATATTTGATAAGTAAAAATGTTGAAATGGTTGTGTTCGAAGTTTCGGTGTTTAGTAGTTAACTACATTGTTCAATGATGCATGTACACGATAGCTGAGCTATTCCTCTAAGCCAACATTAAGCCAGTCGAATGAAAAATGCAATGTAATTTGTACATAGGCCCTATATATACGAGGCTTTTTTCTTTTTGTGCCAGAAATCGTTCTATTTCAATGGTTTCGCTTAATCAATGGCTTGAAAATAATCTAATATAGTGGATTGCCTCTATTTAGACGTCAATATTGAACTTTCTTAGTGGATTGGTTTGGTTATTGGTCGCCCATAATACTAGTAGGCATTTATGTAAGAAAGTAGATATTTATTTATAGTGCAAAGCGTAGAGCTGGTGCTAGATATTTATAAAGTGGGACATCAATCGGGGACAATTACTAGGGTCGTTCTACCTGTATAAACAAGGCTCTATTTACGTGTTTTAACTTGCGTTTAAATGTTTATCGTACGTTGTTTAAATAATTATTCTTAATTTGATTGTTAAGTATCTGTTTTGAATAAAATTTTACTTTATTTTAATTAATAATTTAAATTTTTATTGCGGTAACTCTTGTTTAGGTTTGAGAAAGGAGTTTTTACATTTTCGAAATATTTATTTATTTTTAGACACCATTGACCAAAATAGTGTATACTCTATACGAACCACAAGAGGATCGAAAATAAACAACTCTGACATTGAATTATTGACGCGATATCATTGATCGAGATCTTGAATAATCTTTTATATTCTATATATTATAGATTCGTGAAAAAATGGCGTCTTGAATATTGACTAAGGTTTAATCTAACTTTGGAGGTAACACTAAAGTGGATATAAGTAGTTAAGTGAAATAGTATTTTTTTTTTTATATATAATTATACTAAATTAATCAAGAAGAATTCGTAGTGCTTATGAAAATGTAAGGTTTTTTTTTGTATTTACTACATTTTCGATTGGAATAGGCTTTAGTTTGTACAAAGGCGTACTTAATGCTTAAAGGTATTCTCTACCAATCAACCTTTAGACTAATCAGATATACCTACACATAAAGGCGGTACTACAAATATTAAGGTGTAATACTGCCTCGTTGGTCTAGTGGCTAGATATAAGGCCGCAGACCCGGTGGTCCTGGGTTCAATTCCCAGGTCAATAAATAGTAATTGGGTTTTTCTGTCAGATAATTAACAGTAGCAGCCCGGAGTCTGGAAGTTGGAAGTGTGTACACTCCCGTGCCTTGGAAAGCACGTTAAGCCGTTGGTCCTGCGCCTGAACTCTTTCCGGTCGTATCGGATTGCCGTCCCATCGGCATTTGAGAGCTAGGGTAGAGAGAGTGCACCTGTGTTTGCGCACACACGTGTGCACTATAATATCTCCTGCGCAGTTGGCTAATCTCTCTTGAGATTGGCCGAAATCGGTCTGGAGGACTATTATTATTATTAAGGTGTTATACTCAAACAAATAACATCTGAACATTTTAATAATATATTTAGTGGAATTAATATTTATATTATAACAAGATATTAGATATAGTAACATACACATACGTTTCATCGGTATATTAACGTAATATTTTTTTATTGGTTAAATATCTCTATACAATATAAAGTCATACATATTTAGAAATCATATTGCTGTTGTATGTATGCTATAAAGCTAGTGTTAATGAATATATTTATGTTTTATATATAATTGATGAAAAATAAAACAAAATCAATTCTTTCGAACTGTCTGACAATCTAAATTAAAATTTAAAAAAAAAAATATTTTAAATAACCATATGCAAATAACAGATATCGTATGTCAGTGGGGCGTTGCAGGTTATGACCTGCATGCACGTTGAATGTCACACTTATTTAGGAAAACGGTATAAGTAAAGGTTGGTTGATATATTAAAATGAAAAAGGAAAAATATTTTAATCAAAAAAAAAATTGTCTTCAGCATGTTGATTGAACTCAGAGCTCCAAATCGTTTTATAAACAAAAAAATATACTTACTCTATAGATATCACTTAATCTATACATATAATAAATCTGTAACTGGTCGATGTCTGTACATGGAAGATAAATGAGTAAAACTTTTATCGGGGGTCATTATAAACACAATAGAACCTAAAACAATGATTAATAGAATTTTTGTCTGTTTGTCTGTTTGTCTATTTGTCTGTTTGTCTGTGCGTTTGTGCACGCTAATCTTAAAAACGGCTTAACCGATTTGAGTGCGGTTTTCACTAATGTATTGTGGCTAACTTCACTTAACATTTAGTGTTTGTTTTATTTCAATCGGTTCATAAATAATAAAGTTATGTCAATTTAAAGATACACGTAGAACTTTTATTAAAAAATGGTTATGGTCAAACTGAAAAGAGATTAAATATTACATGTAATTTACACTTTTGCTTATGATTTATCCTATATTTTGTCCTATAATTTTTTATCTCTTTATTTATGTATTATAAGTTTAGTATCCCTACTAAAAATCAATAAATTATTATCTGTAGGAAAAGTACGCGCACTGTTAGTTGTCAAAATCAAAAAGTTTTGTTAACAATTTCGTGTTTTCAGTAGCTTCGTGTGTTGTTTTTGCATAAAAACTAATATTGCATATATATTGTGTGTATCTTTATGATCTCATCTTATATCTTTCATAACAGTACGCTTTAAGACTGCGTGTGAGCAAGTCAGTTAACTCAGTGACAATAATTAATACGTAAATAATATATAGGTGTATAAACAAAGCCTAAAAAACAACTATAACAATAATACATGGTTTTAGAAGTGCTTGCTTTAAACATAAACGTGGTATATCACTTCTTAAAACTTCAAATAGGTATAATTTTTTCGTAAATTCGTGTTTCCTGTCAAAAGTTTTAAAACGGCAGACAAAAATTCAACCGTTTTACCTACCGAAGTTTTTTCTAAACAACGAAATAAATAACAATTTAACGCGGAAAAAATGGCAACCATATTTTGAACTATATTTATTAGCCTTTGGATATATATAAGGAGTATTAGCCACTGGTTATGTATAAGAAGTGTAAATAGAGAAAAATAGCAATTTTGTTCAACATTAAAATAACAGAAATTACTTTAGAAGACCTCATTAATAAATGTAACAAGAATTTCGAACCGAGGAAAAATTTAACTATGGCCTGACATGTATTTTTTATGAGAAAACAAAGCAAACACGAAGATATAACCAACTTTATTACGAGTTCAGAAAATTACAGTTTAAAATGCGATTGGTCAGTGATAAATTTACAGCGAATATGTATTAGAGTAGCTCGCCAAACATCAAAGATTATTACAACGGTCTGATCTGTCACTAAAGAAAGCTATAGAGATAGCTAAAATAGTAGTGATCGAACAACAAAATACGGAGCACATAAATAAAAGCACTGAGACGTCGTCATCACCGTCATCATCTAATGAATATCCAGTGATGAAGGGGGAGTAAAAGGGTTAAACAACACACAGTACAGAATAGAGAAGATGTGCATATTCCTACGAAGTCAGACGGGCAACTAATTAAGAAGAGAACAAAATGTGGTTATATTTGCCTCATCCCAATATAAACCGAATAAAAGTATTTTGTAATCTCTCAGCTTAATTCAATTGGTCTTTGGCTACATCAAGCTTGCGACAGCATAATCATGAATAGGAAGAAGAAGATCTGTGCGAGCATATAATATATAATTAAGTGTACTCAGATATTGATATTATATATTTAAAAAAAAATCACTGCAAAAATAACATAAATAAGATAAAAATAATAATGTATTAAATGTATTAATTTATATAAAATGAATGTACCAACCCATCTTAATATTCAATATTTTAGTTTGTTATAAATTTTATACTGTAGTCATATTCTTGCTTGCCTTTTAATTGTATTTGGTTAAAAAATATATAAATAATATATATATATATATCATTTATTTACTTCATTTTATTGGCCTTACTCAATGTAATAATGCTTAAGCTATGTGATTTCATTTATATTTTGTTTTTGTTAAATTTGTGTTTTCATTAAGTAATTAATTATATTTGATTATAAAAAAATATATATCTTACTACACCTTTACTGATTATGATGGTTTAGCTGTTTGATTTTATATATGTTTTGTTTATTTTAATGATTGTGTAATTATTGTTGGTGGAAACGTAGCTAATGTATGTATATATTTATATATATATATGCTATAAGTGTCATCTCATTTTTAACACTTAACCTACCAGAGCGGTCAAATAACTGCTTTTGAAACTTTAATTAAAATTGTTACATAGCTGCTTTTGTTTGTATATTATATACTTTTCTACATAAAATGGCCGCTTAAGCCGCTTATTCAGATGTGTGTCAAGTTCAATGGACAACATTTGTTTTAATTCCCTTTTTTGTTTAATTAAATTAGTAGCCTTGGTTAAGTCTGATTTTATTTAGTCTCTGACAGAAGAAACTTTTCCTTTACTTTATACTTTATATTGTACACATAAAATAACAAAAATCTATAACAAAACCGAATTAATTAATGAATTATCCACACATCTCTTTACATATAAATAAAATTGAAGTTTCTGTCTGTTATTTCAAAATAACTGCCTGTTTTAAAGGTTATATGGCTATTTACGATTTACCAAAACCCAAGCAATCTTTTTTTTAATTTTTTTACTGTCTGCATGTCTGTATCTTTTAATCGTCTAAAAATTGAAAAAACCGAATTATTATAAGAACTATTTCAAGATTCCGTTTAGCCTTTATTTCATCAAAATTAGTTGAGTCTATCAAAAGTTATAAAAATACGTATTTTTGTTTATATCTATTCACATAATATTATTACTCTTCCTAACTGATTCATTAACGCAGAGCCTAAACTGCGGGGGTTAGAAACTTGAAATTTTGGCAGTTGATACATTTTATAACACCCACTAAGGTAGGATTTTTGGAAATTCTACCCCTAAAGAGTTGAAGGATTGTTTAGAAACCCGTCATTTTTAAAATTAGAAGCATGAAATTTAATGAACAAGCTTAAAAATAAATAAAAATGTATTTCAGCGTTTTTGAAAATCTAAATCTGAGAGGGTAAAAAAGGGGTTGAAAGTTTGTATGGGGATTCCGTCACTTTTGGTGTAAGAAGAATGATATTTAGTATTAAAGCTATGCATACGTATTTCATCGTTTTTAGAAATTTAACTCCAAACGGGAGAAACGGGGTAAAAGCATTAATATATAAATTAAAAAAAATAGAAATATACTATTTGAGTTTTTTGATTGAATTAATAAACATGAATTTCAAAGTTTTTAGAAACTTTTATTTTTGTTTGGAAGAGTTGGGTGCAAATAATGAAATTCAAAATACGCAATATCTTATATCAATATCTCTTAGGGAGAAATATACGAACTTCACTATGTTGGTGATGTTTGGATAAAGAAAACATATTCCATTATTGCCATATGTTGTACCACTTATTATTCCCTAAGCCTATATTATTGTAAAGTTTCATTAAAATCCATTCAGTAGTTTATGCGTGAAAGAGTAACATACGTCCATACATCCATACAAACTTTCGAGTTTATTATATTAGTAGGAAGTAGGATTATTATATGCCCTGTACTGAACACACATACACTATACTGGATGGGCGAATAAATCGATTGGTAAATGTTTATATCTTATTGATTAAAAAATGTACGAGATAAAATCCTTATTTTACCCGTACGAAGTCGGGACGGGCAGCTAATTACTCGCTGATAACGTATCTTTCTGTAGGTAAAAAAGGTTTTTAAAAACAGTACAGCAGTTTTTTAGTTTATTCGCTACAAACAAACATACAAAAAATCTATTTTTACTTATTTATAATATTAGTATAGATAAAGACCACGCGCGAGCGAAGCTGCGGGCAACAGCTAGTCAAACATATATACATAAAATACACAAATATACAGGCGCGAATTGAGATTTCAAGACCATTCCTAAAAGACGCTTAATAAATACGGAGACATTTTAATAAATTAATAATCTTACTGATCGGTGCTTACTGAGCTATTTACAAACAATTTTGAGATTAAAATACTTTTGTCATGAGAAACAGTTGTCAGTTACACTCCTTAGAGGTTTTGTAGTACGATAAGTTTATCCTTCACAAAGGGAATTTTAAAGCTTAAATTTTGACTTTTATTACTGCTTGTGTTCTTGGACTAGTGCCAGCAAAATGTCATGTGGATGGTATTAAATCACCATACATTTTATAATTTTTTTCGGCTTTTAAAAGTCGGCAGAGACGATTTTATTAAGTCAATTTTGAAATTTCATTTAGTTGCTTGATATCTATTGAAATTTTGCTTTTTGTTTTATTATAATACAGTATTGACTTTAGTTTTTTTTTTCATTTTTAAATTAAAAAGAAATAATAGACAATAGAAATAAAGTTCTAAATGTATTAAAAATAATAAATATGACTGGCGGTACAACAGCGCCATCTTTCAGCATCGCATCAAACTGCATTGGATACGTTTACGGAAACTTTCGATAGATGGCGGTAGTAATAACGATGGCCCAAAGATAAACTTTTATTCGAAAAATATTACAATTATTTAAAAAAATATTTCATATAATATGATAATTTTATTCTGTTTTTATTTTTGTATTTGACATTATTTTTATAATTTTAGGTAATATAAATTATTTGATGCTATATATTCGTTTAATCCTGTAACAGGACAGTTAGTATGAACGATAAATCAGACCCTGACATTGGATAAGCACGGAAGCGAATCAAAGCAATGCTAAATCAAGCGTAACTAATACTATCGTGTAGGTCGACTAATGTAGGTTAGGGAATGTATAAATCAGAAATGTATGTGTTTACATACTCGTCAAGACTTGCATATTAATATTTTTTTTATTGCAAAATCATAATGTATTTCTGATCGTAAATATGTTTTGGAAAATATCCAAATGATACTTTTAGATTCAAGGTGGCTTATGACTTATTTATTTCGTGCAAATTTATTTAAACATTAAAAAGTAGAGAAGCATATTTGAGACTCCAATATTTATCCATTTATTGCATTGATAAGTACTTATTATTATTATTGCAATTAATAAAGTTTAGTACATTAATATTATTGAATAGGTAATAACACACCGCTGCCACGCGTTTTAACCAACATTAACCCGAAAATATTATTCATGTTTAAAAATATAACGTAAACTTTGAGTTACGTTATATTTTTTGATCGAGTCCTAAAATAAGTCCGTAAGTAATATGAGTCCATATTTATATCGGTTTTGATGATTACCCGAGCAAACAAACAAAAAGACAGACATACAGATAAAAATCTATTAGAAAAGTATGTCTTGGTTTTCGTAACATTCAAATAGCCAAAACTCGTTTTAATTGTTCGTGATGAAACATTGAATATAAATAACATTAAGCCAAATTATTATTCTAGTTGTAACGTAGAATATGTCAATGAACTTCGCAAAGACGACTGTCTTACAAGTCACACTCTCTCTCTTCCAATTTAAGGTAAAATAACCTTGCTCATCAGCACCCAGGGACCCGTAATGGCCCAGTGGATAACAAAACGCGGTTATTAACTGAAGCTCGCTGGTTCAAATACAAGCAATACTGAGTTATCATGTGGCTATTTTGTGTTTTGTGAAAACATTGTGTGGAAATATGTATGTATCGAGGGAAATGCCCGCGCTGGAGATGTGTGTTGGGATAAACTCCAAACCGCATACGTAAGAAGAGAGGAAGCTTTTGTCCAGCTGAGGGATATAACGAACTTTCCTTTTTTTTGTACATGCATATTTTTTAATATCGACTTTTTTTTCTGGTTTACGATGTTTAATATTATAAAAAAGACTAAAGTCGTTTTGATTGGTAATTTGTTTACAAACAATTTTTTTTATAAAGCACGCTACACATACATGCATATGATGTGCTATTTTTATCAGATATTTATGGCAGAGGAAACCTCATAACGTTGGCACAGATTCCTATTCGGCTTAATGCATAAAAATACAAGTTAATATGTTTTACACAGCAAGTCGTCCTACTATATATTTATTTGGTATTTTACTTATAATATATAAACAGCGGCAGTAACTGGCCATATTTGGGTGTAATTTAAATCTTAGCTCATACAAATAAAAAATAAAAATAAAATGATACATTTTTTTATTCGTCATGATATGGTCGTCAGCATCACGAATGTGCAAAATTTAAACTCTATCGTGTAAGTTAATTTGATTGTTTAAGTTCAGTTACAAGATTTGACTCAATATATTAAAATGTATAGTATAAATAATTAAAGTACTTGGTCTCGAATTCTAATAGAGTCTTAAAGGGCCTATGATAAATATATAAATAATAACTGCGGAATGGTAGAAAGATGTCTATGTGTATAAGGTTTAATATCGCATACAAGTAAAAACGTCCTCGTTAGTCTATTGGCTAGCTCATAAGAGTGTAGATCCGAGGTCCTTAGTTCAAATCATTGAGGTTTTTCGTCGATAAATTCTAGGTAGAGCTCGGGATGTGAGACCTGTAGCTAAAATCAATTATACCCTCATCAAACAAATAAAGGTTTTCAATATAGTTGATAAATATATATCATAGATATAAAATATTTTCAATATATCGAGATAATGATTACAAATACAAACGAACGCAAATAATTCATTACAAAAACGAATAAATGATAACACATTAAAGAAACAATCGTATAAAATCGATAAGTCGATGGCAAAGAAGTTTCGCTGACAATGTTAAAGTTTCCCAACTTCACAAACATCATATAGGACATCCCTACCCTCACAACCTACCCATACTATTGTATTAATGGGAGGAATCGCTACCAGTCACGATTTAACCTCGACTTTTATATAAATTGTACAACACTAAATTATAGCTGACACGCCCTTGGGCGAATAGGGTGTGTTTAACTTAAAACTAATACATATACATAAATGTATATATGTAATATCGAAATCGATATTGAGAATTTATCGATAATATAGAGCGATAGTGATGAATTTCGTAATGCGTTATTAATTGTTCTTATCGATCTTAGTTTTTATTGTAAAATGTTATTATTTTTATAAAAGGAATTCGTAGACCAGATGGCGATGTTGATTTAAATTTAACATGATTGAAATTTAACAGATATTTTTGTATATTCATAACAAAAAGAAAATCTACACGTTTTATTTAGATTCGCGTTAACGTAATACGTATACAATACGTTTTATAAATATTTACGTGTATTCGCACGTTCTATTACGTTTAACATTCGAAACGCGTGACCTGCCGCTACTAATGGGTGTGATTGTATCGCAATTTCCTTCCGACTGTATTTTTAACCACCGTGACATTTAACTTGTATAAAATTCATAGCAAACTGCAGCAATAAGAAAACATTCTACCGACTTCCGAAACGATATAGTTGCGACTTTATTTTGTAAGAGTCACGCAGTCCATTGATGTATTCATATAACTGTGTACGTAATTTCACATTAGAGTACCTACCCGAAATAATAATTAGGAGAAGTTACCATTATATTTAGGAAGTAGCCGCAGACGGAATATTAATCCATGTATTGGCCTTGATTCCCAAACGGGCGCCCGATTTGGCGGGCGAGTGAGCTCACGCCGCGCCTCACAGACGATAGACGAGTGCTCATTAGCGGACCTCATTGTTGCCTGCCAGTGCTTCCTTTGATCGCACGCGAATGCAGTTAGCGTTGCTAGTCCGGCACTAGTTTCCGAACGTACATCTGCAGCGCGCGCCGTTGCCCGCGAACGTTTAAATAAAATATATAACAAAATATATTTACGCGCGCTTTTCGTGTTATGAAAAAATGGGTGTGGTGAAAAATCCGAATAAGAAAAATAAAACGAAAAACGATGATGTGAAAACGGATGTTGTTAATGGGAAAAACAAAAAGGATGATGGGAAAGTGAAAAAGAAGAAAAAAGTGTCGTGTTTACAATGCTTCAAGTCACCTGACGATGGTATAAATATTGTGATTGTCGTTTCGTTTTAATAACACAAACATGTCATGTCGGAAATAGTATTCAAGCAATTATACGCACATGAAATTTGTCAGCAAGGCCAATGTCTTTTCAATTTCATTAACAAATTAAAACAATCACGAACGTATCATAAAAAGTATTAAGAAATTAATTAACAAACATGTTTCTTGTAAATGAAAATCGTCAAATTACTAAACGCTATTCATCATGTAACAAATTATAATTTTCTTTAGAATATCGAAGAGCGTGCTGTTGAGGCGGTGTTACTTATGGGGGCTGTTTTTATATTACGTGGCTAATATATATTGGATTCGTGTTTATGTATAATTCTGTTTGAACTTAATTTTTTTACATTTCTTACAGTAGTAAAATTTATAGGCTTAGTAGTCACTAACCATCTGCTGGCCTATTGGCCCTCAGTTATCATTCATATAAGTCAAAACCAAATTAAACGACGCAGCACGTTTCCTTGTGCTCTTCTTACGATAACATTACCAATATCTCATCTCGTAATTGTTTATTTTTATCACAACATAATTTCGTCGTATTTTGGTCATTTTACGTTTTAATATATGGCTGAAATAAGGCTCTTTTAAATTTATTACTTATAAGAAAAAAAATATAAAAAATGGTCCTTTTAAATACCATCTTATCTTTATTCCAAATGTAAAAAAAAAAAAACATAACTTGAAATAATAAACATTAAAGAATAAAATTAACTCAAGATTACATTTCAAACTTAACGGTCAATTAAACATTGAAATACAGTCATCTTAAATATTAAAAAAAAAAATTTAAATAATGTAATAAAAAATTCAACTTTTTTTTTACTAATGTATATTATATTGGTCCACGTTTCGAAGGGAATCTGCGTAACAGAACGACGTATTGCTCTTAGCAACGACGACCTACATCCCATGTTTATGTCCTAAATAAAACTGGTCTCGGTTTCGTAATGACCAGTCCAGGAATACATAACATCGATATCTTTCAAACATAAACTTTTGATATACTCTTACATTGACTATATCAAACCTTTACCAAATTACAAGATAATTTGTCACATATTTATTTTATTTTATAGAACAGGTACAGGTACAAGCATATGGGCCACCTGATGGTAAGTGGTCACCAACGCCCATAGACATTGGCATTGTAAGAAATGTTAACCATCGCTTACATCGCGGATGCGCCACCAACTTTGCGGAACTAAGATGTTATGTCCCTTGTGCCTGGATTTAAACTGACTCGCTCACCCTTCAAACCGGAACACAACAATACCAAGTACTGCTGTTTTGCGGTAGAATATCTGATGAGTGGGTGGTACCTACCGAGACGAGCTACATGAATAAGTATATTACATTTATCATGTGATATGCGATAAAATCAATGAAAATATAATATAAAAATGTAATATATATTCGTTCCATCAATAAAATTATTCAAATCTACTACTAGTATAATCTACTGCGCCGATTAAAAAGTTTTGTATTTATAAGTTTAGATGGACTTCGTTACGATCATTGGATACGGAGATGAAACGCAGACCTGTTTATGAAAAGTAGACAAATGTTGATATGAAATGAAGGCTCTGTTATGAACTAATATCTATATTATTATTATTTAGGTGTTTCAACAGTTGTGATAAAACTAAAATCAATTAAATGATTTGATTATACTTGAATAAAACAGCTTGGGATAAATTCTACTAACAAATTGTCACTTTATCGCGATCGAATCGAAGCGTGATCGTTGCCGTTTCGTTTTCTTATTCTTTAATTTGAATATCGACTATTGACATAAAAGTTAACAATTTAGTTTGATTTTGTCATTTAGGTATACGTTCACATATAGATTACTCAAAGTCGGATCGGCATCGAATCGGGAACGTATCGTAATCGTTATAGATTAGTACAATTAGGCCTCAGTAAACCTTATTCTGTAAGAAAAATCGATGCTAACAACGACGGGGAAAAGTCAAATGTAGTTATTTTTATATTTTGTATGATGACTCATTTAATTGAATTTACATAATTGTTGTACTTAATATCGCATGTCGTGAGTTAACGTGGTCATTCGAATTTAATCCTTCAGAAAAACCTTTATGGACTATGTATTCAACGCGTCCATTATATAACAATATCACATGATTTATAAATGCTCGCATACTATGTCGTATATTTACATATAAAGAGAATAATATATTTAGCTACATGTGTAATAAAAATAAATAATAATTGTAAGTCACAAACAAGTTCATAATTCGTATCGTAAAAGTGTCACAGTAAAGGATAACGTCGTGAGATATCCTCCCTCGAAAATAATTTCTAAGATATTTACGTTCGCTAACCAAAAACAGAATGTTATAATTAATGACTTTCCAAATCCGAGTTATAGGAGTTTAGGAGAAAAAAATTATTTGAGGTATGGTTTTTTTTTACATAATTATGGTAAGTGAATATTAGATATAACCATAGTATTTTACATATATATATTTGTAACTTGTAACATATATTTTTTTACTGGCAGCTAAGTATAAATTAACGTAAAGTTATCTTAAGAATATTATTATTATAAATACAATAATAATTTATATTTAGGATAACTTCTTGTTATATATTTAACGTTTGATTAAGAATATTTCCAATCATCTTTTGCAGAGTTATTCAAACCTAATCTTTGATTCATCCAGACTGCTGTGTGATCTTTAATGGTCTCAATTTGAGTAAATTCGAAGCGTAGGATATGTAAATTGTCGTCTAACAAAGCGTAATCCAGCAGCCGAGTCAAGGTCGATTGTGTTTCGTTCAACGTCATCATTACTTCATAGATACACATGAGCGACCGCGAACGTGTAAACATCTACCTACAGTAGATTGTTTTGCTCTATTTTGCGCAAAGCTTAGGAAATATTTTTTACAATAAATAGTAAATTAAATATAAAACAATTGTTTTCGTTAACATCGTTTCGTATATGTTATTATTGCTTGTTATATATGTGTGAAGCTGATGCGTATGTTTGAGTGCGATAAACGCAGAATTTCACATTTGAAAAAAAATGATTTTGCGTGGGTCGGCCCATTAATTGAAAAGAGATAATTGAGGGTGGTTATAACTAATAAATTTGAAGTCCTTAGTGTGGCGTCAAAAACTGAGGAGCAGTAACCATAAAGTAAACTAATATTTTAAACTAAACAGGCATATGATTTTATCTTGATGTCCAAAAAAAAAACTTCGAATAGGTTGATTGTAGAAAGTTTAAGATGGATGTGGTGCAGCGTCTCTCTTAAAATATCAAAATGTTCCAATATTTTTTCATAGTTTTTATTAGTGTGTGTGTCTATATTAGAAAACGAAGGTCTCCTCCAAATTTCAAGTCTATATACAGCTTTAGCTGTGCACTAATACACAGGCAGTCATTACATCATATTTTATATACATCTAACTAAAGTCCATACAAACGTAGTTACGGGTGTATTTCATCATACACAAATCGAATGTTTCTTTTCATGCGTCGTACAAAATCAGGATGTTGAGTTTAAGTCAATTTGCATTCATGTTACAACCGAGATGAGATCACACAGGTATCGCACAATGAAATTACTGTATCAGTAAACACGGCCATTAGCGTATCAGTGTTAACGTTAGAGAATCCTGAAAACTTTGTTTTATCGAGAACAAGATAAAATCTAGTATGATGTAATATCGTCTTAATGCGATCTTGTCATGAATAGCTTCGGAATGTTTATATAATTGATGGGTGGATACTTTGATTAAAATCAATCGTAAAAGGTTTTACCATATGGCCTCGTTCGTAATTTGTATTGTCGTATTACCAAATTCTATGTTTTATATTCTTATTTTGTTATAAATGCTTGTATGTTATATTTAGGAGCTCTTAAACAAGGTGACCAAACTTAAACCAATCGCGATTAAAAGCAATAGCAATTTTAGCACAGAATTGTTAGTAAAAATGACCTTCACGAGATATTTAAACCTCCGTACTACCTTATTTGCTCACCTCGTTTGAACATTGCCTAAAATTATCTGTAAACAGATTTCCGAGGACAAAATCTTACGCACACATAACATGTTTTTTAATTTTTTAAGAAAACTTTAATTATGTACGATAAGTAAAATTTCAAGGCTTTTGCAAACGTTTCAATGTGATGATGATGTTTTCAATGAACAGGTATTAGTTAGGACGTCTGTCATGTCATCGACACGAGAATTGAATACCAGGGGGCCTAGACAAGTGGAGTAATGATCAATGTATGAGATTGACATTCAATCTCATACATTGATTATTATTTTCTATTCTATTCTACTAACGTAAAAGCCACTTGTCTACAGGGGCAGGTATACGTAACAATGCGTATCATTATGGAATTTACGGATTCTATCGAAAAAATATGATAAAACTCCCAAAAGACAATAAAATCCAATCCTCCTGACCAATTCCTGTAACGGCGGCCAATCTCAAGAGTAATTATCAGATTGCTTAAGATATATTATTATAGTTTTTAGTATTTCATCTTAGATTCTATAGCGTTTAGCTACAAGAAAAAACATCACATTTTATACGTTGAATAGAAATGGATCCGTTGTATAAAGAATAGGCACATAGTATGCATGTAATCTTGAAAACAAGATACAATAAATTGTTTATGTATGTCAGCACCATATTACATAACACAAGTCCAAGGTGTTATGTTAATGCATGAATAATAAATTCATATTGATTATTACATTTCATTCAGTAAGTAATAAATCAACATTGTTGATTTGTATTTCATTGATAATAATAAAATTTATAATTAATATTCGTATTTGATATACAATTCTTTTATACGTCCTTTTTCTTGCTATAATATGTTTTGCCTATTGAGTGGCAAAAAAAAAAGTTTTTCTGCCGCGAAATTTTCATAAGCAGCTTGAACTTTGGAATTGTGAAAGAAGGAAGATTGCCTTCCAATCGTGGTGTGATATTGAGGGAATAGAAAGTAAACTTGTGCTTGCGTACACACTTGGTCATTGTAATATCTCCTACACAGTTGGCTAGTTTCCGATGCCAATGACTGGCGCGACCAAAAAGTCTAGGACGACCGTATAGTTTGTGGCAATAGCCCGTGATCTACAGAATATATCAAAATTTTTATTAATATAATATAGATTTTATTTAATTTGCAATGTGAATATTTTATTGAAAATATACTCATTGTCTGTGACATGTGTCAGACCTGCAGGCCCACCCCCAGCCGTTTCAACGGCCGTGTGTAAAACTGTCTATTTTGACACGTGACGTAGCGCGCAAACAGACGTCGGGGAAATTTCGAGAGGAACTCGAGTAAGGCTTAAATTATTCGGGATAAAGTGCAGTGAAAACCTCATAAAGTGCACTCTTTCTTTTATTTATTTGTCGGATAGAAAAAATTATGAACGAACGTGCGATCTGCGTGTAATGTTATCTGTTAATAGTAATGTTAATTTCGTGGTTTTTTAATGATTTGTTATGATAAACATGCTTTATTTCGATTAATGTTTTTGGTTAGACATCTTTAGTTTTCTCGCCATAATTCTCTCCCGTAAAAATATGTTTAATGAAATCAAGTAGTTTTTAGTAACTAGTATTCTCCCGTGGCTTCGCCCGCGTTATGGAGGAGATCTAAGATGTAAACAGTAGACTTTGTCCTTCCTTAAGTTTAAGGGTTCATACCAAATTTCATTAATATCTGTTCAGTGGTTGAACGGTGAAAGCGTAACAGAAAAAAAGAGTTACTTAGGCATTTATAATATTCGTGAAGAAATACGGGTTGCAATAATGAAACAATTTGATATTGAATTTGGACAGTTTAATGAACATGAGTTGAAACCGTCGTGTTTATCGCCAACCTAGTAGTGCCGTTTGCGCACACACTGTTCGCGGCGGGCCTAATTGTCAAGGGCGTGATTTGATACAACGTAGATAGGATCCGATGTGGCGGAATGGTTTGTGACAATGGCAATCATTGCGCATGTCCATCACCTGCCAGGTGAGTTTTATGATGTAAACAGTTTGTGTACATTATTGTAAAACAATCTGACGTATAAATATACAAGCTACCCGTGTATTTACATAGCACGTCGGTATTATTCCAGGCAATTAGATTTTACGTCGTCTTCTTTGTTAATTGGTAAAGATAATGTTTTACTTAAACTAACAATATACTATAAATTGATTTAAATGTTTGCACGATTTAAAAATGTTAAAATAGAACGTTTTTTAATGGTTTTTGTTTTCGACCATCGTCGTCAGCCAGTGTTATGATGATGATGACGATTTGTTTTCGTCAAAAATGTCTAACATGCCTATATTTAAACATTGTTCTCTTTTGTTATAATATAACTGAAATTAATATAAAATAAGATTTTAAATAGGAAATAATTAGAATTTTCGTTACGCCATTATTGTATTCTAAAAGCAAAAGGTAGATATGACAATGTCAAAGATAATATTCAATTTATAGTCTACGATCATTATGTGTATCTATACTAATATATAAAGCTGAAGAGTTTGTTTGTTTGATCCGGCTAATCGCAGGAACTACTGGTTCGAATTTAAAAATTATTTTTGTATAGTCCTTTTATCGAGGAAGGTTCAAAGTTCAAGGCAAAGCATATTTATTCATTATATTTTTATTAATTATACGCGGGTGAAACCGCGGGCACAGCTAGTATGACATAAAATTTTATGAAAAATATTCCATGTCTATATAATATATACATAGTTATGTATGTACGTATTTATTTATTAAGTAAATGACAGTTTAAATTCAAATATAATAGAATAAGTCAGGTCAATACAATAGAACAATATGCGAGACAAAACCAAAGACGATTTTATGGCATCGTTATGCTCTTTAGATTAAAGGATTTAGGATACATTACACAAATGCATTAGATATAAAGATCATTTTTGGGCTTAAAATTTAATGTTGTAAAGTGGGAACATTCAGAATGATTAATGAAGGACGTATATTTTGAAATATTTCGTTTCAAATCCACTGGGCTGTGTCCTCTGAATAATATGCGGGACGATGTTCGCTGAAACAAAACCAAGGAGACAAGCATTATAGAGCTATTTAGGTTAAAGGATACATTAATTAAGCTGTTTTAATACATTAAAGTGACGTTAAAATAGAGTACTGATAGAGGCATTTTGAAAGATAGCGTTATTAACATCGTTTACAGTTCTACAATTGACTACACAAATAATACAATTCAACTATTTACGTAATCATCAAAGCAGAAAAAAAAAGAAATGCTACAGACTTATGAATACGGTCATCGATGTACGATAAATGTTATAAATTAAATCATATCAAAATACTGATTAATGAATTCCGCGTTGTATTTTATTTTTTAATGAAATGAATATTATTCTGAATTCCTCAAAAAAGGAGAGGTGGCCTTAGCTCGGCAGTGGGACATTCACAGGCTGTTACTGTGTTTTTTTTAATGTATTTTGTATGTAATTTTCGGATGCGTAGTTGCTTTATATTACTATGAAAATTACATAAATTAATATTAAAAAAAAACCCGCATTACTTCAATTCAATTTAAATTAACGCGAATATAACATTCAATGTTTTTTAAACAATGCCTTTTAATAAATCTTATGTTATGCACGAAGAATGTCTAACATGTAATGTTCTAACGACTTTCTTAATAATTTATAGTAAAGAAAAACTATTAAATATAATTCACTAGTTGTTCCGCTCGGTTTCACACGCGTTAAACACCACTGCCCCGTGGGTCATAACGTGGTGTTATATATGTAGTTTATGGCCTTATTTATTGAATAGACTATTTAACGCAAACAGATTTTTTTCAATTCTAAAATGTGGGTTTTGAGATTAACGCATTCAAATAATCAAACTATTAGGCTAAATACTTTTGATTAACAAAGTTTTTTTTATTTTTTATAGTATAGGTACGCGGACGAGCATATAGGCCACTTGATGGTAAGTGGTCACCAACGCCCATAGACAGTGGCATTGTACATTTCTTAAAAAAAAAAACATCGCCTTAGCGCCACCAACCTTGGGAACTAAGATGTTATGTCCCTTGTGCCTGTTATTACACTTGCTTACTCAACCTTCAAACCGGAACACAAGAACCGGATCACAAGAACTGGTACCAAGTACTGCTGTTTTGCGGTAAAATATCTGATGAGTGGTACCTACCCAGATGAGCTTGCACAAAGCTTTACTACCGAGAGACCAAGTTACACGCAATCGACAATAATGATGACAAATTATATTATATAAACAAACCAAAAACCCATATAAAAACGTATCTTTATTATATTTTGACAACTCATATTACTAGTGACGTCATAACAGCTATGTCATATATAATATATCATTTGTAAAATCGATTGAAGCGTTGAGTTTTTGATAGTACTATATTCTAATCATCACGTATCTCGAGTGTAACGTATGTAACTATGTTCGAAAATATTTCGCAAGAAACAATAATATATAAACCAATTTATTGCATTATATACCTAGATACGTATCTTACTAACAGACTTACGAAGGGTTTCTTCTTTCTAAGATTTGTATTTAAATAGTATTATAATGTAATTAGCCGAGGCTGTTAGTAAATTTTTTTCCATTGAACTTCTAAGTGCATTTTGCTGTGGAAAAAAAATTTGCAAAGTCAAAGTCGAAATATACTTCGAAAAAATATCGCACAAAACTTCGTTCCTGACGGGTGTCCCCCGACCGCACAATTTTTACATAACTTATACATTTTATTACGGTTCTAATGTGGCGGAAAAATCACATCCACGCAATTCTTTATTGGCTAGAATAAAAGCTAAAAAGGCGCTTGAGGTCATCTCTATTAAGGGTAAATGGATAGCGGGTAGCGCCGTGGGTAGTATTTACTTACTAGGAGCGGCTGTTGACATCATCCGAGTTTTAATGGTAGTTAATGCATGCATATTTGTTATCATGAGTTGCATTACAATGAGCATCGCAATAAATTTGTTTTTTTAATCACAGATAATAAAATTAATGTTGCAATTGTCTTGTTAATCGCACTAAAGACGTATGGAAACTTATCGCTTGTCTTTGAGTTTTTTTTTTAACAAGATTAAATTTAGTTATAATTTAGATTTTGCAAAAAAATAGGTCGTTAATAGTTTAGGCATAACACCAATAGCTTTACGTGCTTTGTGAGGCACGGGATTATAAATACCTCTCGTAAATCTAAGAAACTTTTATATTGGTCCGGCTAAGTCCCAAGAACTAAGGACCGACGATTCTGAGACTATAAAGCTAACCACTAAACCATCGAGGCAGACTCCTATGTCTATTATAGCGATAGCTAGCTCACCCTTCAAACTGAAACACAATTTGTTATATAAATGTTATCGTAACCTATTTCGACAAGGTCATTGACAATAACACACTATATTAGCAAAAGAAAAAAAAAGTTATTACGCACTACCTGATGAAGCGAATCTTACACACATACATACATAAACACACATAAATACACACGTACATGGTTTTTATTCGTACAAGTATCTACGTATTTACGACGCAATTACGTGTAAGTGCTGCCGTGAACGTTTTTATGAATCAGACTCCGAGAATAGATTGATCTTTAAATATTATTACAACATATCTTTTAATGTAGATATTTAAAAATTAATAAAAATCTACAAGGCTGTTAAACTTTTTAATATATCTGTTTACATTAAAATTGCACTCTTCATATGTATTAAAGGAGACCATAAATATGTAACCTAGTTTCTAGGTTATATATTTCTATACTAGGTATATAAACATTTAGGGTCGAATGGAAACAAAAATTTTCATCTTCGAATCAAATATGCATTGATTGTCAAGAAGTTACTACGGAAAATCATTAATATGATTATTTCAAAATACTTTTAAACGTGTATTATTATTTGTGAAACAAATATTGAAAATGAATTTTCTTTATCGACTACAGTTATTAGTTTGTGTTGATCCAACAGATTTGATATTCTTTTATTTACGTTATAGAACCTTCATGGTTAAAATAAAAGCTTAATTTATTTTTCTTTTTGTAATGAACTTATTCATTTTATGAATATGAATAGTGTAAATAATTTAGGTCAGATGAATTATAGATAGTAATTTTATTATCAGACATGACCCAATGATTTGTAAAGTTATTCCAAAGATTTCAACACGACACAATTGGATGAAGTCAGATGTCATTAAGTCAGGTGATGGTGGAGTCAATTGAACACCCACTCGATGACCTCATAGTATTATTTATGTAATGCATGGAGTATTTTTTTATATATCTGACGTCTGTTCTAACAGATTAAATGAATGGTGGGAAACAAAGGATGCAGTTCCGACGTTTTGCATATTGTTTTTGTTTAAAACGTATAATGAAGATACTTTGCAAAACGTGATAATAAACTTTTAACTTAGATGTACGTAAAGATATATATATTTCTATATATTTCTTGAAAAAAATATTTCTTTACCTTTGATATTTTTATTAATTTAAAACTTGATACCTTCGTATAAATACTTATTTTCTTTTAATCTCTGAGTTTGTTTTGCATCAATTTCAAATTATAAACAAGTAAAACATTTGTATGCATGAAAAAATAATCAAATATGACTATATAGAAGTGTTATAAATAAAAATGAATTCTGTTTTTAGTTCTTATTCAGACCGTTTCGGTTTTTTGTTCATCTGATTAAGTTGCTGCTTAACGATGTAAAGGTCGCAAATTCGATTCTGACACCTTTTGCTACTTTCGCTCCCATCCCTAACACAAGCAGTACTAAATAAAAGGTTTAACAGGTATATTATTAATTCCATAAAAATGAAATTGCCAGTTTTATTTTTAAAAGAAAGTAATTTTGTTCATTTGTTCTTAGCAATTGCGTTCTTCTGGTACCGGCCTTACTTAGTACATACGTACCGTCAACGTACATACATAAAAGAGCCCGCAAGCAAAATGGAATCTGACTAAAAAAAAGACAAGAGTTTTTCTTTGTATGTTTGTCCTTCAATATAAACATTTTACGTAAAATTCTAGTAAGTAAGGTCTACCTGTGCGAATCCGTAACGGGAACCTAGCTAGTATTAAATAAAAAGATATTACGAACTGTGCTACGGATATTGTTCTTATCAATGAATGCAATTCAGGCGTTGTTCCAAGTTTCTTATATCTCGTTCAGGAAACACGTGTCACATTAATGCATTGCATTTAGTTACACAATCAATACAGTCAATGTGCTTAACTGTACAGTATTAATGCTACCAAAAATTGTTAAAGCGAGATAGCTGTATCGCTGTATGTTTCTCTCATATAATTGAATATCAATTTCGTTTCTATTTGTGCATGCGCGGGAGCAGACAACGTTCCTTATTTAAATTGTTAGGGACTTCCTTACAGCGTGCTCCTATCTGGGACGCTTTCTAAGCGTGGTTCCAATCAAATACATGTCCCTTCATAAGTATGTAAATGTATGGTGGTTATACTATTTATATGACTTGAAACGTTTTGAAAAATATGATGTATGTTATAAGGAACCGTTTTAAATAACATTTATAATGTCTGAGTATAATAATGAATATCACATTATAATTAAAACAATTATTTTAATTATAGTTTTCAATTCTGTTTAAGGGTTGAAAAGTTTAAGAGGAATCGTAAATTCGTTTTAAATAATTCTTGTTTTATATGTTATAGAATTTTAAATAACATGATTGATGACTCATTTGCTTAGCTTGTATTCTTATATTCGTAAAAATTTTGAATAGTATATAATTTGTTACAGGTGGTTTGGAAGGCAAATACCGCGTCGCGGCACCTGAACTCATGCAGGACACATTCATGAGCGACTCCGAAGACGAAGGCGGTAAGATTTCGTGCATTGTCATTATTAACTTTAATATAAACATATAAGTACGGCGTCGAGAATGAAACGTCTGAATATATCAATTGACGATAACGAGTTAAAAATTCGGTCGAACGTTACGAACTTAATTTGTTCAGTACTTGTAATACTTCATGTATCATTATTTTATAACTGGTTTTATATATTATATCCACCGTATTATGGTGAATTTTTTCTCATCATTACAATGTTAGCAAGCTTGTACATTACAATAATTGGTAAAAATCTACACGTTAAAATAAAATTTTGTCAGAGTATTAAAAAAAGTAAGGTTCAAATTCCAAAGATCGAGGATTAAGAAGCGTCTATAGCACAATAGTTAGATATAAAAAAACGTCGCAGGTTCGAATCTGACACTATAAACTATTGTCGTAATTTCTTTTAAGACTAACTTTATTGCGTAATTGGAGAGGCAAGTTAAAAAGGGAAATTGCTAATTTAAAAAAAAGACAGATTCCAACTTCATTCTGTTCCATTCTAAGCTCTGATTATTTTCCATATTGTAGGAGAGGTTGAGTGTCCGATTCAACAACAGCAACAGTACCGCTACATGAACAGCGAGATAGGCACGTTGAACAGGGCTCGCCCGCTCGAGGACAGCGTTACAGATGGACATCTCTGGCCGAGCAACAATGACAGCCGAGTGGCCACCATCGAGCGACAGCCGCTCGACATCGGGTGAGCATTACCAAAACTTATAGATGTTTGTCTTATAAATAAACAATAGAACTAATACGACCCATCCTTTAAAAGGCGTAATTCATCCGTTGAAGAATATTTCGTCCCAATAATTAAAATATGTGTAATATGATCGCTATAAGCGAAGACCGCCTTTGCACACCATATTTTGCTGTTTGATTGCTTCCTATAACTTATATGTTACTTTTCATGTTGTGCAATAAGTATTAAATAAATGATATAAACATTGTGGCGTAAAGGTATTCGAATACGTAATATTAAAATATATTTACGCGTCGTGAGAAACTATAAACAATTCTTTGCAATTATCTTTATCGTGAAGGTTTCTGGTGTCGTTCGTGGTCGATGCCCGTGGTGGTGCCATGAAAGCGAAGAGACGAGGAGGAGTTCGTATCATCGTCCCCCCGGCCGCCTGCGCCGCACCCACCAGAGTTACATGCCGGTTAGTAGAGAAACATACCAAAAATACTATTTTATATATTTTCCTAAACCAACATCATTTTTGTTTGGTTTGTTAATATTAATTTAGTCATTGAAACTGAAAATTGGACACTTATTATTTTATTATATGCTTGTTAAGCATCATCAAGATCATATTTAATAATTCAATCCATGGATAGCAGCAATTTTAATGAATATATTACATAGCACGCTTCAGTATTTATTATAGTATATTCTTCAACCGCCATTTTGTTTTGGATATATCTTCTATATTTAATTTGAGTGACATTAAATGAAACGCACCGAGAGAGTTTACTTAATTTATTTATTTATTTATTTAGTTAAGGATCTCCAACAAAGGATACACACTTACAAGTATATACATTGATTTGTTGAATAATGATGTAACATATGTGTGCTCCTTCAATTACAGGAGACCACAGCAAGAGCATAAAGTGATGACTAAACAGAATTAAAAATTATTGTATAATTCTATAAATATCTATATAAAGAAAGAAAGGAATGTGGTACACAATAAATTAATAATTTAGGAACTATAAAAAAGGTAAACAATGGAAGTTAAGACTATGTTGAGCAAAATGTGAGTTAAGTACATATTACAAAACAAAATATATTAAAATAAAATAACGAAAATAATAGTAATAAAACTTAAAAAAGAGAAAACATTTTTAAATAATAATGAAACTTAATACAAAAAAATAAAAAATAAAATCATTTTCTTTTTTTTTTAAAGAAAGTACAAAACATTATGTATTGAAAAACTATTTTTTAATAAATCTTATTCATCTGCTTACAACATCGCCTTGAAATAGAATAACCAAAATCATATATAACAAGGCAATAACCTAACAATAGTGTAAGGTCGATACAAAATGACTCATAAACAGAAATGTCCTCGGAGTTTTGGGACGTTGCCACAACACAATAATGATCGTGACATTACACTTACTTGTATTCCTATAAAATACGAAGACGCACACACTAATATATATTAGTATAAATTTAATTATATGTACAAAATATTTTCGAAATAATAAAGTATTACACGTATTTTTTTTAAAGTATTAATTTATACGCATACATTTTTTTTATAGCTATTCGCGTTAGCTATAATATAATTCCATTGTAAAATATTGTGACGATATCTGAATGAATAAATTACTACATCGCGTGACGTACCTTTATTAGTGTCAGAAGGCATTGTTGACAAATTTGGTTCATTTATTTAAACCAATAAAACGATTCCAAATCAAAGATTTGTTGAAAATAATAATCGAAACATATGATGTCATATGTTATTTAATCGAATAAAATCGATTTCCGATTTTAAGATGTAAGTCCTTGAGCAGACTGCGATGGTATTTAAAAGTGCTGATGACCGCAAACAAATAGGTCGAGAATATTTATATCGTATGTAGGTAACACGGCTTTGTGCGTCATCCTATTAAGATTTCCTTATAAGTAATATTATATTTAAAAATGACAAAGATCTTTCGTCCTACGAAATATTTTAATGTACTTTGTTATTGTGTAGCTTCAGCGTTATTTATATCTGATTGCGTATTACAAATGCATATCTAAAATTAAGTTTTTGTCACAACAAACGAGAATTGAGGCGATTGTGGTTGTGGAGTACACGAGTAATTTTAGTAGATGACTCGTTGAAAACATTTTGAGATGTATGACAAAACTTACGTGACTTTTTGAATATATACCTTGGTGACTGATAGGCTCTGTGATCATTGCAACTGGCTTCTGGTCTTGGTAGAGCTGTGTGAGCTTCTAGACCTAAATTGGGATTATCTAGAATATTATGTAGGCTTTTCTATGTTAGGATTATGCTTTCCTTTAAAAATAAATAAATTGGTAAAACAAAACTAAATCTTCGACTATAAAAATATTATTTAATTTAATACTTTTTAATAAACAGTGCGGCAACGAGACGTGCTGCTGCCACAGCTGCACCCCCACCGCTTATGGAAGGAGAGGCATTGGCTTCGCGGTTGCTTGAGTTGCAACCACAAGGAGCCAAGTTCTTAGCGTGAGTTTATTTCAATGAATACTTTATATTCTTCAAAACTTGCCAATAACATATGTAATTATTGTAGACTGCGTTATGGCAAGAATAATCTTATTTTAAAATTTTTGGATTTCCTTTTATCCTTGTTTTGTTTAATTGAAATGCTTACATAAATTTCATACATCATAAATTAATGTTTAATTCCATATAAAATGTTCTAAAAATGTCATTTAAATTTTTTATTATTTAGCAAAGCATAAGTAAGTATAGCTACTATAACAAAAATCGTATTTATATTGTAGGCCAGTAATCATCGAAGTGCCCATCTTCACGGCGTCATGCCCGGAACGTGAGATCATTATACTAAGATCAGACACCGGCGAGACCTGGCAGGACCACTATCTACACAACAATGACAACGCCATGATACAGGTTAGTAAGAATCATAATCGATTTGCATTTGACTCATCAATTAGACATTAGGCATGCACATTACTCAACAAAGTTATATTGAACAACCTGTAAACGAGTTTGTTTGGTTTTCATTGATATCAGCAATACATTCTTTATGTATAATAACAACAAATAAACAATGTAAATGCTATAAAAATAAGATTCGCTCAACAAATATTCGAAGCATAAACGAAATCATGGTCGATGTTCAGCGATTTTAAAGCGGCCGTTTGCGCGTGTCGGACAGGACGCGCTGGCGCGCGAGCGCGAGGAGCACGGGTCGAGCGGCGAGCGGCTGGGCGAGGGCGGCGAGCGCGTGACGCGCATCGTGACGTGCGACTTCCCGCACTACCTGGCCGTGGTGTCGCGCGTGCGCCAGGAGGTGCACATCATCGGGCCCGAGGGCGGCACGGTGTCGTCGGCGCACATCCCGCAGGTGCAGGCGCTGTTCCCGGCGCAGGCGCTCACCAAGCGCATCCGCGTGGGCGTGCAGGCGCACGGCGCGGGCGCGGCGCTGCGGGCGCGCGTGCTGCCGCGCCTGGCCGCCGTGTCGCCCGTCGTCACGGTGGAGCCGCGCCGCCGCAAGTTCCACCGCAGCATCACGCTCACGGCGCCGCTGCCGCAGCACAGGGACCACAAGATCAACACTCACGACAAGCAGTGCACGACGAACCTCCGTCTCCTGTGCTCCATAATGGGCGGCCAGGCGCGCGCGGTGTGGGAGGACGTCACCGGCTCCACTCCGCTCACCATCACCGACGACTGCGCCTCCTTCACCACCACCGTTTCTGCCAGGTACCGCAATATTCCATAGTATAGTGTGACAGCTATAAAAATGAGTAGACGCGAAGTCATCTATATTATTTTATTTAATGAAATTCAAAATATTTAAAATTTCAGTTGTAATCGAATAAAAAAATATTATTTTCTTAGTTGTTCATACAAGTTCATTATACTAGTACTGAACTACTAATCCCGTAAATTGTACTATAATTCTTATTTTCTTTGATAAAATTGATTCCTCAGTAATAAAACGAAACATTTCAAATTAACTATCTCGTTTCAGGTTTTGGCTGATGAGCTGCCCAAATATTAGTGAAGCGACTAAACTAGCGACGGAATTGTACCGGTGAGAATTTTTAACCTACATCTTAATACACATATACTGTCATTCCTTAATGGCCGGCAACGCACCTGCAAGTCCTCGCCTCCAAGGATGTTGCAGATGTCCATGGGCGGTGGTAGTCACTTTCCATCAGGTGAGCCTCCTGCGTTTGCCCTCTCTTACATAAAAAAGAAGAAAAAATAACAATGTTACCAATTAATTATTATAGTATATACAAAAAGAAACTATATAAAAAAATATTTTAAATGTAAAGTAAGTAACAGCCTGTGAATGTCCCAATGCTGGGCTAAGGCGTTTTCTCCTCCTATTGAGGAGAAGGTTCTGGAGCTTATTCCACCACGCTACTCCAATGCTGGTTGGTGGAATACACATGTGACAGAATTTTAGTCAAATTTGACACATGCAGGTTGTTCCTCACGAACATTCCTCAAGATTTCCTTCACCGTTCACGAGATGAATTATAATCACAAATTAAGCACATGAAATTCAGTGGTGCTTGTCCGGGTTCGAATCCACGATCATCGGTTAAGATTCACGCGTTCTTACCACTGGACCATCTCGGCAATTTCAAATGGATACTCGATTAATTAATATAAACTTTAATTAGCGTCTACCCAAAAATGATTCACTCCACACGAATTACTAAATACAATAAATGTGTGAAATGTGAACTATATCAACTGACGCGTGAACTATAAAAATATTATCGTAATAGTATAACATTCCTTAACAATGATATAACATTACTTGAAGCCAATAAAAGCAGTGACGATCGACCTGTACAATCTTATTAGTAAACACGTGTAATACTTATTTATTTATATGTAAATTATATGTATATACCATGAATTATTCTGCCAACTCTACCTAACAGACTTTGTTGACAACTTTAACGTACGTATTGTTAATAAATAAAACAAAGCCATTTTATAACCAAAATATTGTAACAGCCTGTGAATGTCCCACTGCTGGGCTAAGGGCTTTTCTCCTCTTTGAGGAGAAGGCTTGGAGCTGGGCACCCCAATGCCGTTTGGTGGAAATACTATATTGAAATAGGATTTTGTAATTTCACAAGATTAATATTGTAAAATTACTTGTTGGAAGAAATGTTACCACCTGTTTATCTACTACCTTACATTCTTTAACTTTAAACTGTCACCTTAAGAGGAAGAAACGAACTGCTACCCTGATTAGTAAAATACTGGTTGACAGCATACGAATAGAATCTAAATAAATAATGTATGAAATTGTATGTAACAATATCGATATCCAATCATATATTTGGGATTTTCTTCGTTCATTCTACGTTATGTTACTTAGATGAATGAAATAGACCTTCGTCTGAAATGTTATGCATTGTTACAGAGAAATGTTACTGGTGCCGTTTGAAGTGCGCATCGTAGTGCTCGGCAAGCGACTGGACGCGCTCGAGGGTCGCCTCCTCGTGCTGTACATCACCGACAGATACGCCTACGACACGCTGCTGCATCAGGTGCGTGACAGACAAATCACATATTCAAAACACCAACATTTCTATTCATATGTCACGTGATCTTGATTCATTCATTCATGAACGGAAGGTGTACGATTCGACTCGAATGGAATGATTTGTTTGAGCTTCACAGTCGCGTCGCTTAAATATCAATTGTGTATCGTCGTTATTGACATAGATTTTAGAATCAAACTCGTTAGGCTTCATATCAATTATTAGTGATCAACAACATTTTTATATTTTTTTATTTGAATTTTCTTAAACGGCAATTGTGCTTTTTTTACTCAAGCATTCATAACTTCGTTTCAATTAACACAGGAGCACTACACGGAGGTGGCCCACTCGACAGCAGTGCGGTTCCTCGACGGCAAGCACGTGTACCTGGAATTCTCCGGTAACCTCGTGCCCGTCACCAAGTCCGGAACTCAACCCATGTTTATGTTCGAGGTACACTATTAAACATACCAATATTAAATAAATATATTTTAAGATACTACTAAACTTTAAGTGCCCCCCTTTTTCACTATTCACTCTCAGAAAACTTCAGAAACTTGACACTGTTTTTTTATGAAAACAAGTAAAATGAGGTACTTGATATACTTACAGGCTTTTAAAGATAACCGCGTAGAGTTCACCGTCCGCGTGAAACACAACGAGGAGAATCCCTCCGGCAGGATCTACTTCATGAATGAGCCTAAGGTAAACAATTATTACACTTTAATAAAGAAATAGTATTCTTGATTTAAATTTTAAGAAAAGCTCTACTTCAAAATTAATTATCTGTACTGAGTTTGTATTTCCAATAGTCCTATTTCCCTTTGAAACTGATGCAAAAAAATACATTTAAAAAAGGCGAAGAAGTGGAGAACTCTGTTCTCGCGAAAATTTGTTATGAATAATGTTAATTGTTATGGATTTTTTTTCCATAACAATTAACTAATGTCGCTACTACTGGGAATCGCGTTGACGATGTTAGGAATGGGTTATTATGTCTCACAGTGACGTTAACATTGTTGTCTATGAAAGGTGATACATACCATCAGTGTACTCATTTTACAGTTTACGAATCAGTTTAAAAAAAGAAATGAATAAAATTATACATAAAATCTAAGAACGCAAACAGGCAAAACTTACGTTTTTATAATCGTAAATTTAATTATTTCGTGGAATAAAAGCAATACCCATATAACATAATTAAAAAGTCACCGAAAAATGTACGAAAACACAATGCAACGTCCTCGATCGATGTGTTGTAACCGAGTATTGTACGGCGCGTCGCAGGCGGCGAAGGGCGAGCAGGCGGCGAGCCCGGCGTGCGTGCTGGACGTGGCGCTGCCCGAGCGGATCGCGCCGCGCGCCGCCAAGAGCCACCTCGACTGCCTCAACCTCGACCAGTCCGGTGAGCACGCACACACGCGCGCACAATACGCACGTATATTGACATTGCAAACATGATGCGAGTTCTTCTAGATTCCTGCTAGTGTAATGCAATTACTTGGTGGTAGAGCTTAGTGCAAGCTCGTCTGGGTAGGTACCACCCACTCAGATATTCTACCGCAAAACAGCAGTACTCGGTACTGTTGTGTTCCGGTTTGAAGGGTGAGTGAGTACATAATAATTGTATTTAATTAATGTACGTATAAATTAATTGGCTGATAAGTGTAACTAATTATTGAATCGGATTTTCCTGTGAATATACTCGTACATTTCGACACGTCCGATTCTTTCAATTTTAATTTATCTTGTCAAATGATTCAAAAGCTTATAAGTGGCTACTTGAATGAATTAATCGAATAAAACTAGCAATGTTTATAGGATTATTTCTGTTTGTGGTTTATTTTTCTATTTGTATGAAACAATGTAATTACGGGCACAAGGGATATAACATCTTAGTTCCTAAGGTTGGTGGCGCATTGACGATGTAAGCGATGGTTAACATCTCTTACAATACCGATGTATATGGGCGTTAGTGACCACTTACCATCAGGTGGCCCATATGATCGTCCGCCTTCGTATGAAATAAAAAAAAAATGTCAATTTCGTAGAGACAGAAAAAGATATAATCAGTGATTTGCATATAACAATTCTTAAATAATTAAACTTGAAAGATATAGACTAGTTACAAACTATTTGCAGGATTTGACGCGCTCAAGGACGAACTGAGCTTCCACTGGGGCGACCACAACCACAGCATCGGGCCGCCGCCCATACCGCAGGAGCCCGGCCTGCAACTCAACGGACACGTTAGTATACAAACTATTCAAGTTATATCAAATTATCATCATAATTTCATCTGTACATCTGTTAAACGATAAATATTTTACCGGAGTAATAAAACTTAGATTATAATTATAAACATTCTTGTATTTATGCTATTTTATGATCTCATTAATCATATAGTATATCATTGCTATATCTCCATCTCATGTAAGCTATACATTGCCAGGATAAAACTATTGCTAATGGTGACGTCAAGTATCCGACGAAAGAGACTGAAGAAGATAAGGACGACAAACCCACCGGTAAGTGTATAGCAATAAATAAGTTAAAACTCAAATACATTCGTATATGAAACATTGTTAAAGAAAAACGGACCTTATTTTGTAAGCATTGCGAATCTATTCTGATAAAAATCGTATAAGTAAAATAAAATTTTACGAAGTTTCTAATAAAAGTGAATAAGCTAGAAAGGAAGACGATATTATGACACCTGTTACTAGATTTGCGTTTTTATACAATTAGGACTCTTTTACGGAAGAAATACTTCTAATCCAGAATAATACATAAAAGATTTTATTATATTATAAATATTGTGCAAATAAATACGACAACTATTATAATTGCACAACGTTGACTAACTTCTACCCACAGCTTAATGCACATTCTTAAGTGACTGACGACCGCATTACCTTTAGTTTAAATTACTGAAACCGAACATTCATTTCAAAATGCGCATCTCATGCTCAAATTCACATCTTCATTTAGACACGTAGATTACGCTTTGCTGTATACAAAAGTATATAAGGATGTGGTTAGAATTATATTAAAGATACATTAATTATGTCTAATACAAAATATATTAATACAGTTATTCCTGTAGTACAGACTCTACAACGATTTTAGTGTAAGTACATAGATTTGTAGTGTAATGAATAAATTATTTCAGTAAATGGTGGCACTCTTCACGTTGATTCAAATAAAATAAAGGCAACGTTTGATTCTGATGAAGATAAGACTCCAATGAATACACTGGAAAAGGGTAAAAAGAAACCTGAAGGAGGTTCATTTTTAGGAGGTTTAGCTGACAAAGTTAAAAATGTATTCGGTCACAGCGAAGACAAAGATGATAGTAAGGAATCTTCGCCTAAACCACAACCCAAGCCGCGAGAATCTAAAGAGAAAACTCCACCGAAACCAGCACCCAGACTTATTACAGAAGACTTATTGGAGAAAGTTGAAGATATGTTCAAAGATGTGCGTCAAAAGCCACACTTTAAAGACGAAGATGACATAAATAATCAAGTATATGCAACTAAACTTATCGTTGATGAAGAAGAATGTCCTGATGTGCGCAGTAAAACAGATGAAGCTTATCACCAATATGAACATATGCAACCAGTAGAGACCCCCTTACATTGTAAAGTTAGTGATCCATTCCAATTTTACACAGGCTGCTGTGAAGGCAAATACAAGAAAGGCGAAAAACATCGCCATGATGAAACTTCTAATTTGTCCGACATGATCGAACAGGTTAAATTTGCCGCACATGAAAAAGTTCAAGAAGTCAGTGATAGCGCTGAAAATGATCTTAAAGAAGCCGCAGATAAGACAAAAAAAGAGAAAGATAACATTTTACAACAAGCTGGTGAAATCAAAGAAGATATTATAATTAAATCCGAAAATATCAAAAACGATTTAATTAACAGGAAAGAAGATCTCCAGACTAATATTCAAGATAATGTTCAAAAAGCTAACAATACAGTCAATGATCAGCTTGACGATTTATCAAAAACGGCTGATAAAATAAAAGATGATGCGAATAAGCTACATTCTGAAGTTAAGTCTGACGTAGAAAATACCGTAAGTGAATTAGTTAAACTTGCTGATAGCACTGAGGAAAATATAAAGAACAAAGTCCATCAACTGGACTTCGCTGCAATGGAAAGGGCTGAAGAAATGAAACTCAGAGGTCACGATAAATTATCAATGCTAGGAAAAACATTTGAACAAACAGAAGATGACATTAAAAAGGGCTTGGATATGAAATCAGATAACATCAATCATAAAGCCAACAACATTAAAAAAGGAGTTGAAGAGGCAATGGAAGAAATAATTGAAGTTTCTGAGAAAAAAGTAAACCAACTAAAAGATTCCACTGATGTTGTTAAAAATAAAGGTCAAAAAGCAGCAGCTGATGTTAAATCTAAGGCTAAAGATAAGAAGGATAGTGCTAAATCAGAAGCTAAGAAAAAATCTAAAGAAGGAAAGAATTTCTTCACTGGTTTTGTTCAAAATATATTTGGAGAGAAAGAGAAATTGGAAGACGAAATTAAAGATAAAATCACTGAAGGTAAAGATTCCGCAAATAATTTAGCAAAAGAAGCAACTGCAGCCAAGAATGATTTGCAAAATAACATTGCTAAGGAAGAAGAAAACTTAAAGATAAATGCAGAAACTGCATTACAAAGTGCACAGGACAAAAAGGATGAATTATTACAAAATGCAAAAGATTCGAAAAATGAAATAATCAGCAACATGCAAGATAAGACAGAACAGTTTGTAGATAATGTACAAAATAAAACAGAAGATGCCATTAAAAGTACAGAAAACAAAACCAATGAATTAGTAAAAAGTTTGCATGATAAGAAAGACAATTTTATTCATAACGCTGAAGAAATCCGTGATGAAGTTGCACAAAATGTTCACGATCATAACGAAAAAGTTTTGCAAAATATTGAAAATAAAAAAGACAAAACATTACAATTCGCGCAAGACGCAAAAGATAAAATAAGTCATACCCTAGACGAAACGAAAGAGGGAATATTACGAAATGGGCAAGAAAAGAAAGATGAGATATCAGGAAACTTGCAGAAAACAAGCAATAAAATAATAGAAAAATTACAGGATGGGAAAACGACGTTAGAGGATGCCGTAGTCAACAAAAAAGATGAATTGAAGAATGCCCTTAACGATAACGCTGAACTTGTTAAAAATGAACTGGATCAATCTAAAATAGCCATAGACACCGCCGTAAATGAAAAGAAAAATGAAGCACTCAATGCCAAAAATATTCTACAAGATTCCGCAGAAGAAAGGTTAAATAGGATAAGGCAAGAAGCAGAACAAACGACAGAAGAAATTAAAAGATCTGCAGAGGAAGTATTAAATGCTGTAACTGAACAAAAGTATAACGCAGAAAGTAATATCACTAATAAATTGAACGAAATTAAAGATTATGGGAAAGATGAGATAGAAAGGCTTGATCAAGTTGCTAAAGCAAAAGGAAAAAATATACAGAAGTCAGCAAAAGTAACATTTGGTCAAGTTCAGGAATCTGCCTCCAGTGCTTTCGACCAGCTCGAATGTGCCGCGAAGGATAAAATGAACGACACCAATGAAACGTATGAAGATTTACAAAGTTCGGCCCGAGATACCTTTGCAGATTTACGAGACGATGTTCATGGTCTAGAAAGCTCTGCACAGGACACACTACACAGTTTTCAGAGTTCCGCAGGCAACACATTTGACAGTCTAGACGATTCTGTACGGGAATATATCGGTGGCGCACAAAATACTATTTCGAATGCAGAAGGCGGTGCTAAGGAACTTTTTGGAAGTGTCAAAGATAGTTTTGAAGGTTTCCAAGTAGCAGCTGGCGACAAACTTGAAGATATTAAAGGATCTACGAAAGATAGGCTAGAGGATGCTGACGAAAGGTTGGAAAAAGCAAAGGAAGGAATTAAAGACGGTGTGAAAATGACGGAAGAAGTGGTGGCTGAAACAGTATCAAATGAAGCTGATAAATTCACTAGCAGTCTCAATGACTTGGGCAACTCTGTCTTCGGCATATCCGGTAAAGGTTAGTTACTTTCAAAATTAATAAAAAAGCTATCCTCATATAATATTGTTATAATCATTTTCGATACGAGTCGCTAAAACGCCCGTTTTATATAATTGCTGCGTTCATAAATGAAGACTCACCAAATCAATAAACATTCATCGTTAATTCCAGGATTCATGAAGGATTCGAGCTCAAAACTGCTTGAATCTGAAAAATCACAATCTTCGCCCCACAAGAAGAGTTCAGGGTAAGTAATAGCATTCCTTCTATAATTCAGATTTGTCAACTCTCTATTGGTCAAAATGTATATAACACGTCACGCCATCGAGCACTTAACTAATTCACTGAAAATGTTCACATTTGACCACGTTTTTAATCAGCCCACTTTCATGACAGTAAACACATATGTGACCAGCGCTATTACCTAAGGACTAACTGCCTTTGACGCAACAAAAAACAATGGAAGTGCGCTGACTATAAACTTGATAGATGAAAAATACACCCAATATTTCATTCCTTTACTAAGCTGTGAAACATTTTTGATTTACTTAATCAGAGAGCTACTGAACCGATTAAGAATAATCTACCACATCTTCGATCAACAATGCTACTAGATAAAGCTTCACGACCAAAAACAATACCCAAATGTGGCACTGACTAACTTTTTTTTTTTATTGTATTCGTAGGCGGACCAGCGTTTGGGCCACCTGATGGTAAGTGGTCACCAACGCCCATAGACAATGGTATTCTAAGAAATGTTAACCATCGCTTACATCGCCAATGCGCCACCAACCTAGGGAACTAAGATGTTATGTCCCTTGTGCCTGTAATTACACTGGCTCACTCAGACTTCAAACCGGAACGCAACAATAACAAGTACTGCTATTTTGCGGTAGAATATTTGATGAGTGGGTGGTACCTACCCAGACGAGCTTGCACAAAGCTCTACCACCGAGTTAAACCATAAAATTGAGAAAATGATGTATAGGCTTAATAATTTTAACACCATGAATGACAGAAAGATATAAGAAATGTACAATAACTTTTGTTCCAAATTCAACCCTATTAGGTTAGCAATAAAGCAGATAATTACAGACATACAATTTTACTTACGACATTGCGGTGGTTCCACAAATTTTGACGTCTTAACGTTGCTTATGATTGGACCATACTAATTTGAAATAAGACCACAAACGTATTTGTGCTCTAATTTTTCGGGCCGTTTTTGAAGCGCTTACCTGTTATCCAAGTACATTATTGACCGAAGTACCACATGCACTATTTAAAAAAAAAAATACCGTCGACTAAATTTAAAGCAACATTTTTAAAATGTCGTATAACGTACACTAAGCACAACAAGACAGCGTATCAGTGAAGTGTTTCACGAAACCACAATACTCTATAACACAATGCCTGCATCTAACTTCACTCGCACCGCATTACAGAATACCGAAGCTTAAACGGAAGAATAAGAAATAAACGCGAACGAGCGACAAGCGGCGAACGAATGTATGGTATATAGACTAGCTTAGATGTACTATTTATTGTTAATATATTTTCCTACAGCACTATTGTTTCACGGATGCTGAAATTTACACTCTATGTCTTGGTACATAAGGATTAATTTATATATCTCTGGATATAATGCTGGTGCTCAGTGAAACAATTGTATTGTAATGTAGAAAGCAACTTGTAAGTTTACTCTCCGTCTCATTTGATTGTGTCGATGTTTTTAGAGATTTAAATCCTATTCACTCGAATAAGGTAAAAGTTGGAAATCGACATGCCAGTGCCCGGCACGAAAGAATTTTAATAAGAATATATAAATGTATGTTGTAATATTTTATGTGACGTTTTGAAATAAATATAAATTCATCATAATCGAGTAAATAATATACATTGATGCTATTAATAAAATAATTCCAATCATTATAAAATAGTTCAAAATATTTATTTTTCTTTATTTTCAAGTACAAACGAGTACAGTCATTTCACTGCAATTTTTAATATTTTTATCATTTAGTTACGATTTCGAAGAAATCAAGTCTTTTTTAGTGTTAGGGAGTTTTAAATCGTGTTTAAATGCATATTAATTTAATGTTTTTTTAATAATTTATACAGATTTATTTAGACGTTAATATCGTGTCTATATTCTTGCCTATAATTCTTGATAATATAATCCCTTTATTGGTTTTATTATAATCTTATTTCAATTATATATTTTGATATAGATCATTTTAGTGTATTGAAAAGTCACTTTGTTGCAATGTTAGATTACGTGCTTACGTCTAAACATGTGCGCTTTATGTGACTTTGGTGCGACGCATAGTAACGTGCGCATAAAAATATCATTTATGACGTCAACGTCAACAATGAAAATATATTTTTTTTTTTATATGAATAGCCCGCATGTGCAGACGTTTGTTAATTGATATAACGTCAGTAAAATAATTCGCATTTTTTTGTATTTAATTTTAAGTATTTATATAAAATAGACGCAATTATCAATGTTTTGTGTTGCATAATTTATTGTATTTTAAATGTGTTTTCTTTATAAAGTTTACACGGCTTTTGTACAGTATTTAATCGATGTTCGTTGTAATGTAACGATAGTCTACAGCATCAGTTTTTTTTTTTTTTATAAATCCATGGTTTTATTATAGATCTGCTAGGTATTTATATACGATTTAATATATTCGATAAAAATATAATTTTTAATATAATTCGAGTCAAGAAGCGATTATGCAAGTCGCTCTAAGAAGCTAAAACAAATTGTCAACTTTTTCGTCGAAATGTTTTATATGTAAGAACAATGCACAAGTGAAAAATCTGTCTTAGTGATGGTTAACGAAGTAATGCATCATCGAGTGTAGCGCTTGCTTTGCTTGTGATGTCTCTCTGTTAGTTGTTAATATAAGATGATATTATACGAAAATGTTCTCGATCAAACGGCTTTTTATTTCTCGTGTCTTATACTTTAGTTAGTTAGCTTAGCCTGCGCTTATAAGTTGAAACAGCAAATACACATTATCACAATCGATTCATTTTTCTGCATAACTTCCTTTTATGTTTAGAATGATATTCAAATATATTGAAAGTAAAATTTGATTGTTTGCTTCAAGGCTTTAAATGTTTCAAGTGAGCACAGAATCTTTCGCACATTTTAATATAATATACGGCAAAAATGATATTGTACTTTGTTATTGATCTCGTATTTCCTTCTGGAGTATTTAACGAGATGAACATTTTAATAGGCAATATGTATAAAGCAATGTATGGTCTACAATGGTAAAGGTACATTTGCACACAGTATTACGTCACTGCATCTTGAGCACGACTGCTTTCGGTAAGTTTTTTTTGCGCCATTCATTTTTTTGTTTTCCAATTGTTGCATTTCCTTCAAGCCCGGTTTCTATATTTAATAAACTTTTATTTTGAATCACGTTGTTACGTGATTTGGAAACGTTTTTAATGGTTGCGTTCTTGAGTTACGCCTCGTAAACAGTTCGACTATTTGTAAGGAAAATTTATTTAAATATAGTAACCGGACAACAATGGACGATTTTACATTATACGACAAAATCGATGATATACCATAAAAAGCATTTCTCAAATATTGTCATGTTCCTCTGTCATTTCATTAAAGCATGTATTGTTAGGTACTGTTGTCGTTTAGTGGAAAAACATCCAACGACGTTCGTTCCTGTCTAAATTAATATTAATGAATTAAAATTGTCCTTCAATTCTTACTACATAATAAAGATAAAGCGATAATTTTAATTGTATTAAATTAGTTCAGCAATGATTTGTATGTAAATCAAATCAATCGGAATAATTATAAGCGAGTGCTTCAATGAAGATCAAAATGGGAATGAGCATTTAGTTGTAAAAAAAGGACCAAAATTTGAGCACCATAAATGTACGAAATAAAATTTCTATAAAATGCAAAGCTTTCAAAATAATTGACTAATGCACATAATACAGACATCACATTTAACTGTCTTTTGCTTTGCCGTGCAAAGTGATATTAATGGTTAGTCTTTAATAATTCTGAGATAACACAAAATTGCACTTTGCACAGATACAACTATTTCCTGCTGATAATATATTAAAATAACTTATCTTAACAAAGTTTTAAGTTTAACTAATTCTAGTTACTAGAGATTATATTATGTAATATTTAATCTATTTTACAGTTTTTTCTCCAAACTACGCCGCAACCCATGAAGATTGAAGATCACACCGTTGGTCTAAACTGAACCGTTATTTTAAGTATGCGATGCAACTTTCATAACATTATATTAGTAATTTTAGAGACGACATAATTTAAACATTACGCATCTGTGTTGATTGATGAATTGAAAATAAAAGAGTAGATTTAATTGAGTTATTGAGTAAATTTTACTCAGTAAATTTTACTAGAGCGAGTATTTATATAGTACCTGAATTTTGGGTTCTGGCAACTTGAATTCCAGTTCATTTGTGTCTTCAAATTTCATCATTTTTTTACAAATTTTATTTTTAAATTTTGACTATTTATAGGATAAGTTATATATTTATAAATGCGGTTTATATATATGCATTAAACCGTAACCAATACATAAGATATATAAAAATATTATTAACAATAATAATTTTTCCCACCTAGTGGTAATTGAAGCCAGTTTTACTATTTTTGTATAGTTTATATTTAATATTTATAGTCTGTTCATAAAAGCGGTGCTGGAAAACGATGGCATTGAAGATTGGGATCTAAATATAATTTATGTCAAAGTTTTTAATTATCTTATTGTAACAGTTGTTAAAAAAACCTTGATACCAAAATATTAATGACGGCAGGCATTTGACATAACTTAATTAAAAGTCAAGTTAATTGCCTGCTATAATACATTCAAAATTACATTAAACTTTAAAAAAAATAATTATATAATGTCACACTATTTATATTTTTGCACTGATGTATTTAATTTATGTAATGTATTGTATTTCTCTGTCATTTTGTATATTATGCAAAATGTATAAGAGTAAAAGTAAAATTGATATATTAACAAACTCGTATCTACCAGTTATCTTATGGTGCAAGCAATAAAGGTGTTTTTCGTGTGTCAGACAGATACACAATAAAACATCGGCTATAAAAATTCGGATGAATAGATATTGGTGCAAAAAAACTGTTTATAAATAAACAAATACTTTGTAGAACCTTATTTTAATAAATGTGACATTATTAATAAATAATAAGTGATGTCCCTTGAAAAGCTTAAATCTTTTCTAAAATTTAATTTTATTTAAAACGTTTTTTGCTGAGATTTTAAAAATCTTTTATAATGAAGTTATAAGATATTTCTCTCTTATTTAAAGCAGAATATAATCATAATACAAGAGAAGATTAATAATACCGAATTGTCGATTATAGAATTAAAAAAAATATATATATGGGTAGGCTATGTCGGTAAAACTAAGTAACCTATCCCAAATAGGTTATTCTATATCATTCGCAGTAATTGTTGCAAATATATAATCAGGTTCTAAATTGCATATTTTCTCTTGTATATTATGAAATTAAGGCTTTTAGCGGATTTGTAAGTCCTATATTTATTTTACACTAAATGTTTTAAATATATATTGTGTTAACAGAGTAAAAATCCCAAACAATACCTACTAAAATTCTGAATGTACTGTGATGCCAAAATGAAATGATGTATGTAAAAAGTTAAACATTTGTTAATTTATTAATAGAGTCTATTATCACCATATTTATTGCTTTTAGTAATAAATTTATTCAATGTGAACTTTGTTTTATTTTGAACATTAACTGTTACTGAAGTAAAGATAAATGAACAATTTTAACCTTCAATTAATATGACATCATTGTTCAAGCTCATAATATTGTGGTTAATACACTTTAGGTTTCGTAATAAAATTGCACCTTAGACATACGGGGAAGTTGTTATGAGGACATTAGAAGTAAATTTATTTTTTATTGTATACGTAGGCGGACGAGCTTATGGGCCACCTGATGGTAAGTTGTCACCAACACCCATAGACAATGGCATTGTAAGAAATGTTAACCATCGCTTACATTGCCAATGCGCCACCAACCTTGGGAACTAAGATGTTATGTCCCTTGTGCTTGTAATTACACTGGCTCACTCACCCTTCACCGGAACACAACAATACAAAGTACTGCTGTTTTGCGGTAGAATATCTAAAATATCTATTAATGAATAAAACCGGAATAAACTTCTAATTAATTTCTTATCAGAATTTATACTACAATAATTAATCATTTTTATTTATACGACGCCACAATTTGTAGAAACAAGATTTATCTGGTTTTTTTAAATTTATTCATTGTGAATGAGTACTCTCATATTATCTTCATTCATAGAGGAAACCAAACAGAAATATTCCTGTTGGTTAGACGCGCCACATGCGTCATCTCATCGATATCCGAACTGATCGGTCGATATTTCACGGGCTCTCATAATGTTTTTGCTATAATCGGAAACTTTATTGGTTTAATGTGTTCAATAATTGTATGGTTCTATTGTAATGTTTGTATTCTATATTAAATAAATAAATAAAAAATCATTTGCGGTCGTTTCAAACACGCGTTCTTACCACTGGGTGGGTCATCTCGGCTTATTGCAAATTTAACTGTATGTGTGCGTGTACAAATGAAACATTTTATAATTATAAATACATTATTTATTATAATAAATTCACTACGAAATAGGATGAATATCGAATATTACTTGAATCAGAGATGCATATTTGTACAAATATCGATCAATATCATATAAATTATAACTTTATGAAATATTTCAAAACGTAACAATTTAATCGTAGCTAATACTGTTCTTACAATAAATAGAAGCTGAATTATTGAATTTTTCTAAGATATAATTTGAGTGATATATTCATAATAAGTACAACTTATAATAAAAAAAGTATACAAAGTGACAAAAAAAAAAACATAAAATGAAACATTGTTGGCCGGTTTCAAACTAGATATACAAAAAATTGCCTACATTATTTAGTTAAATATCAGTTATATAGATTTGTACTACAATTGTAGTCAAAAATTTGATCTAAATAAAAATCCTACAGAGATTACTGTGCGAGTGTGCTTTGTTGAGAAATTGATTTATTTAAAACTATACAATACTAACACAATTTCAAATGTTTCATGCTCAAACCAATAATTATAACCAATAAATGCAAAAACGTGTTTTTTAAATACATTTTTACATATTTTTTTTTAAATACAGCTTAATATTTATAGCAATTACTGATAAAAAACTTGCTTAATCTTTTTTTTTTTTTTTTTTTTTTATGGTATAGATTAGTGGACGAGCATGTGGGCCACCTGATGGTAAGTGGTCACCAACGCCCATAGACAGTGGTTTGTATATTTCTTAAAAAAAAAACAACATCACCACTGCGCCACCAACCTTGGGAACTAAGATGTTATGTCCCTTGTGCCTGTAATTACACTGGCTCACTCACCCTTCAAACCGGAACACAACAACACAAAGTACTGCTGTTTTGCGGTAGAATATCTGATGAGTGGGTGGTACCTACCCAGACGAGCTTGCACAAAGCTCTACCACCGAGTAAATCTCCATATTTTAAATCAAAATTATCTAGTTGAATCTATTACGATTACATATTTATATTAGAGACGTCTTTTAAGAAGTGATTATCACAATATACTTAAAACTAGTACAAATACAATACAGAATACAAAGCGAGTCCAAGAACAGTCAGCAAAAACAATGTAAGAAAATTTTACATTACTAACATCGAAGTTTGATTCAAATAATGTTTTTAAAAAATGCAATAAATTCATTCATAAATGAAAAAACAAAATAATCACAAAAATATAAAATCAGTAAAGTCATTAAAATTACGACAATTCCAAAAATCTCTTTTCAAAGAATGAGGTACAGAATGGAATGATTGTACATTAACGGTTATTATATAATCCGTTTTATATAAACCATACCAATTTTTGTGCTTTCAAATTAAATAAATAAAGCCAGAAATTATATTTCCTAAATTATTTGGTTTATATATTATATCACAAATAAGGTAAGTTTTGAATTGTAAAATATAAATATATCTCACGTGGAGATCAAAGGTAATATAAAATCATATGGCAGTTTCTCGTTTTTTTAAGAACGAAACTATATTGTTATTTAAAAATATTTTGAACTGTAAACATTGCGTTGCAAACAACAAAGTTTTTAATTGGTTTTGAAATGGTAATTTTAATTTGATTCCGATATAGAATCAAACACAGAACCATTCGTTTCCTTGTCGTATTTAATAACACTATCGCAGCTCAAATAATCCATATCCGTCAACTGTCGCTTTATCATCAGATGCGGGGTCTTCCTCACGTGCCTCTCCTTCAGGAACTTCGGTATCATCTGCTTCCGCTCCATCATATACTGTATTACGACTCTCTCGAACAACAGAGCCAGCACGAAGTTAAAAGACGCCAAAGCTATCACGATATAGGATAGGAGAGTATCTTTCGGCATTTTTAGTTCAAGGAACTTCGACAGCCACTCCGCCGGCGACAACGTTATGTAAACGCAAATAGCGGTCATCAGTAACACGCTCACCATCAGCCGCTTGTTCGTGACCACGGAGCGTCTATACGGTGAGCCGTGACTGAAGACTATGGCCATGGTTATATACTGGAACATGGAGATCGTGAAGATAGCGTAGTTCTCCCAGCACTCGTTGGCCTCGTCGCCCTCGTACGTGTGTCGCTCGTACCACGGGAAGGCGACGAGCGCCAGGTAGCTCAGGTACTGCGTAACGACTATAAGCAGCATCTGGCCCACCAGCGACGTGATCGGCACGAGACCGAGCAGCGACGTCAGCGGCGGCACCTCGCACAGCCGGCCCGAGTGCGCCTCCGTCATGCCGAAGAAGAAGGCGAAGTTCACGATGAGCGCCACGTCGACGAACAGGAACTGGAAGTCGGTGAGATTCGAGTCGAAGTAGTAGAGGAAGGCGACCGAGAGGAACTCGGTGAGCGAGTAGGCGATCATGAACTTGAAGACGCCGAAGCTGGTGGCGAGCGCGGCGCGGCCCTCGCGCAGCACGCGCGTCACGCACGCCACGTCCGCCTGCGCCGCCGTGAAGGGCGCCGCCACCGAGCTCTCCAGCTCCGACAGCGAGATGCCCGCGTGCGCCGCCCGCAGCGCGCCGCAGTCGTTGGCGCCGTCGCCGCACATGCCTGCAGCAACGCACGCACTGTCGTCCCGCACGTCCGGCCGGACGGTCGGGCGCCGGCGGCCGGTACTCACCCACGTAGTAGCCGAGCGCCTGGTAGTCGAGCACGAGCTGCTGCTTCTGGTCGGGCGACATGCGCGCGAACACGGCGCCGCGGGCGATCACGCGCCCCACGAGCGACGGGTGGTGAGTCCGCAGCACCTGCGACCGACATTTGTGTCCTAGTTACTGCTTAGATAACTTTTCATGTATTTTCGAACAATTATCGTTAATTGCTATATTTTATTGCTATTGAATTTACTTACTAATATTGATTCAATAAGGTATACATACATTCCACGTGTCACCGGTCATAACGATCTTATACTGCGGCTCACTGCGGGCCGCCTCCGCGTCCTGCGAGTCGCTAGCGGAGCGCCACGAGCCTCGCCCGCTGTCCTCCGCCCCCGTCTCCCCCGCACACACCAGCTCCAGCGACACGACACCGCCCACGTTCACCTGGAACATCATTCGCGGTCGCATATTTATCCGCAGGAGGCAATAAGGTATCGTACGGATACTGAGCGTCGTGTGTGATCGTCTAGCGGTTTATCTGTTTTAGATAATTTTTAAATCGATCCCTGAGTTTTATTCTCATACAATCCTTTTTTTTTCGCTAGATAAACGCATCACGCAGGCGGCGAGTCCCATCGCCGAACATCAGATTACCCACAAAAAAACTAGCGGTACCATCTCCGACATTTTCAGAGTGTAATACGTCCTGTCCAGTGGCACACGTAGCACAGTCCGTCAGGATGTGATACGCCGGGTCCAATGACACACGGCCTACCAAACACGAGGCCGATGCCACCTGCCTCGCTTTTCCGTGCCATGTCCGATAAGCATTCGCGTTAGCCTATGTGCCGCTCTCTTGCTACCCCGCGCCCCGCCCCGCTCACCCCGTGGCGCGTGCTGCGGGCGCGCAGTGCGGCGCCGCTCGCGTCGAGCAGCACGACGCGCTCGTGCGCGCGCAGCACGCCGCACTCGCGGGACACGCTCAGCGCCGTGTGCAGGTTGTCGCCTGCAATACAACCGGCGACCTCGTTAACACTTCACTTGTTGTATACTTCGAGCGTGCTCTATTGAATCTGTCTACCGATTGATTTAATTAAATTTGTAATTGTATTGACACTTGCCCCAAAACTGGGCTGGAAAACTGTTCGGGACCAAAGCTATGGACGGATAAAATCAAATAAAAACTTGTAAATATATAGTAAACACTGACATTAATTGTATAAATTAATTGAATTTTCATTTACTTAAGATGAAACTCTAACGTATCTAAATTGTACGTATAAGTTAACCCTAATCCTATGGTAGGGTAGTTTTTGACCCACACGAAAAAGACCTTTAGGAACTGAAAACTACAAACTGACTTCTACTAACCACTATAGTCTTAGTTTAAGGGCGTTTATTAAACAAATATGTTAACTTGCCAGTTATCATAACGACGTGGATGTTGGCCTCCTTCAACTCTCTGATGATGCTCGTAGTGGCCGGTTTCAGTCGATTCTCCAATATTATTAGACCGAGGAATTCCAAATCTAGCTCCACCTACAAATATATCAAAACATTAAACATTACAGTATAACAAATTAATAAAAAAATATTGTATAACTGTTACTTACTTCCTCTCTTTTCATCTTCTGCAATTGCTTGAACGTGGCTTCCAAAATCCGGGTCGACATTGCGATAACTCTGTATCCTTTCTCCGCGTACGAATTCAACACTTCATCCAAATTTGCGGGCACTAGAATACAAAAAAATTAACTTACCACTTGGTTGGATGTAGATTGATGCAGATTCTTACTATGTTTTATTCTCCAATGAGAAACTAAAAATCTAAATCGATTATATGAAAGCTCATGACATATGTCAGTAGTGTATAAGTGTACCGGTGTGCGGTTTGCACAGAGTGCGCAGAGTCTCCGGGGCTCCCTTGCAGTACACTCGCAGCACGTCCTCGCCCAGTAGTCGGACCGCCACTGAAGCTCGCTGCAGCTGTGACACGAACTGGTACTGCTGGACGATTCCTACCTCCAGTGGAACCTGGAAACATCACAATTATTTATCTTTAAAATACCAAAAATAGGGGCAGTATAACTCACAATATAATTTCCCATACAAGCAATTTAACGCTACAAGCTACTAAACACTTTCCAACATAACATATCAGAAATATGACAAAATCTATTTGAATTTGCTATCAATGTCATACCATTTGTCTTTAAAACAAACAGTTGCTGAATAAATGAAGCCAATCTTTTAATATATACTAATATATAAAGCTGAAGAGTTTGTTTGTTTGATCCGGCTAATCTCAGGAACTACTGGTTCGAATTTAAAAATTATTTTCGTGTTGTATAGTCCTTTTATCAAGGAAGGTTCTAGGCTGATTTTTATCTTTTATATTTTTATTAAACTTGTTTTCAAAATCGATTCTCTCATTATTATTATTTTTTTCTCATTATTATAAATTATCACGAATACATTAGATTCAATTGATTATTATAAAATTACGTCATTAGAAAATTTTAATCTCAAAGGTCACCGCATCCTGGTACCTATATTTGTATTGACAATATAATACATTATTTGTAAAGCTACCTAGCTTAGGGCGCCCTCCTGCTAGGTGGAGTGAAGATATACGCAAAGTGGCTGGCAGCGGAGGGAAATCGAGAGCTGAAGATCAGAGCTCAGTGCGTGCCATTGTAGAGACCTATGTCCAACAGTGGACGAAAAATGGTTGATAATGATGATAATGATGATGAAAGCTACCTAATACTTAAGCCTTAAGTGGCTTATCAATTCCTCCTACAAGATAGTACTGAACCTGTAACGGTGCTTACGTGCAAGTCGTCAACGTTGATGTTGGCAGCACCGCGCGGCTTCACGACGGTCGGTGTGAGCATGTCATAGTTGGCTTGCTCCGGCACATCCGGCTCTTCGAGGAGCCAGCTCGTCGACTCGAACATCTACAAAAATAATACGTGAACTATAACAATAATAACATTTAATCGATTTGAATATAAATAATAGGTTCCACCCGCGTTTGAAGAGAACACGGAGCTTGTTGGGTAGCTTTTGTCCTTTTCTATCATCATGGCCATAGATGACATAGGAATTTTAATGGAAATTGCATTTTTATAAGACAATAATTAAATATTCGTCATTTAATTTAACTATATCAGGTTAACAATAAGTTGAATGTTCTTCATTTCTCAAGATAGTTAAGTAAAAAAAAATAAAAGCATTGTTTTTAAAATACCCTAACCATGCTTACGTAAACATCACTACTGTACAGTAGTTTATTTATTTTACTAAATTAAAGGGGATATAAAAAACTATAGAGCAATTTCTATTTTATCGGTGTTCTCAAAGATATTCGAAACTTTAATATGTCCTTTTCTCACTTGGCAAGTTAAATCATATATATAAAAAAATCAGTATGGTTTTTTTTTAAAATAGATCTACAATGTCAAACTTAGCAGTTTTTGTTGATGATATTTCGAATTCGTTAGATAATAATACACAAGTGGACTGCATTTATACAGATTTAGCAAAAGCATTTGACCTTGTTGATCATAAGATTCTGATGAGTAAAATTTTGAACTATGGATTTAATGTTTAATGTTAAGGTATGTAAAAGTTTAAGAAAATTTATTCTTGAACTTTTACATACCTACTTACAAAATAGAGAAATCAATGTGGTTATGGGGGACACTTGCAAGTCGCAGAGACGTGATGGATTTGTGTTTCCTACATAAAATATTGTCAGGTAATATAGATTGCATGCATCATCCTTCCTTAGCTTCTATCTTTTTTATTATTATTTTATTCCTTATTATTTGTATCTGACTTGTTTTGTTTTTTTTTTTTCCTTATGAGTGTGCAATAAATTTATTTATTATTATTATTATTATAGATTGTCCCGATGTACTCAGTGAAATTAAATTAGTTACCCCGAGACAAAATTCAAGGTTCATAAATATACCGACTTTCAAATGTCGGTTTTCAAGAACAAATATAGGGATAACAGCGCCTTTAAATAGGGCCCTTAAAACTTATAATAATATTTATAAAGAAGCGGATATAGATTTATTTAGTGTAAACATAAAAGCATACAAGATAAAAAAAAAAAAAAATACTATGACAATTTATATACTTAAATGTTAAAGTACTGCCAGGAATAGATCATGCCCCTTTAATATACCCTTTTCTTTTACGTTTTGGTGCACATTTTCTTTTTTAACGAAAAGTTTAATTTTTTATTTAATTTTTTTGTGTTTCTTCTTTATTTACATTTTTATATGTATTGTTTTACTTGAATGCATGTTTCTTTTTACACATTTTTTATTAATATTATATTTTTTTTCTTTCTGTTTTGTTGATTTGTTTAAAAAATATTAAATTGGAGTGAGCGAAACTAGATTTGTATAATTTCATGATGAGTTAGCCTATAATTGCGGTGTATAGTGTTAGTAAATGTCATTATTTAAAATTGTTAATTTTTAGGATCGATTTATATAAATGCACAATGCATTGTGTTGGCATCCTATATAATAAAATATAAAAATATAAATAAAATAAAAATAAATTCAATTAAACCATAAGTTCACATTACCTTCAAATCCAGTGGATCACCAGCCAATTCCCCATTTAACAAAGTCAAACTGTGACAGGAAGCCATTCCTATCTTCAATTCGTGGAGATCATTTAACTGTCTCGGGTCTCTTTGGGGTCGTCCTAAAAGTGGAGGGGATGAAGCCGTACTCACAGCTACTACCCCCCACATGTCAAGGCCATCTTCTGTTAATGTACCCGTCTATAAAAATATAATATCATTATATTAATATTTATAAAAGATAGTATCAATATATTAATATTTATAAAACCATATATGTGCTTTGTCGACAGAACATGATATTTTGCCTACTTTCGTTTATAGTTGAAAGTTAAAAGAAAAAAAAAAACATTAAAAAAACATTATCCGAATTTAATGTTCCATAATATTTATATGCTTTCCCAAAGATATTATGATCAATTACATTTAAATGTAACAGATAAAAAATATAGAACACAGGACAACAGATTATTAATATTCAAAAATCGAATCCCTTAATACGTACCTTGTCAAAACAAATGCAATCCAACGATCCGCTAACATTAACGGCCCTGGTGTTCAGACAAGTGATCCTGGCGCGCTTGAGTCTTCCCACCGCGTACAACCTACCTACCGTCATAGCCGCAGGTAGCGCGGGTGGTACCACTATAGTTATTATATCTAGCGAATTCAATATTATATCTCCCACTGTCATAGCTCTGTACGTCTGAAAAGGGTAATAAAGCCATGAATTTCGTTTTATTTAAAACTCGACTATTTGCTGCGAACTGTTCGATGCTATTGTGATTGCAAGCGTATTCCTCAACATCGATTCTCCAAATCAAATTTATATATTTACTAAAAATTTATAATATCCACTAATTATGAATATTATTTTATAAGGCTTGTTATATATATATAGACTTAATTTTAAATAGTAAAACTTCACCTACTTTACTATTTTTTTATACTACTAAAATAAATATAGGAGTTTTCTGATGTATATTATATTTGTAATCATGTTATTGTCAATATATGACTGCCTCGTCGGTCTAGTGGCTAGATACAAGGCCGCAGACCCGGTGGTCCCGGGTTCAATTCCCAGGTCGGGCCAATAAATAGTTATTGGGTTTTTCTGTCAGAAAATTCTCAGTAGCAGCCCGGAGTCTGGAAGGTGGAAGTGTGTACACTCCCGTGCCTCGGAAAGCACGTTAAGCCGTTGGTCCTGCGCCTGAACTCTTTCCGGTCGTATCGGATTGCCGTCCCATCGGATTATGAGAGCTAAGGAAAAGAGAGTGCACCTGTGTTTGCGCACACACTTATGCACTATAATATCTCTTGCGCAGTTGGCTAATCTCTCTTGAGATTGGCCGCCGTGACCGAAATCGGTCTGGAGGACCTTAATTGTCAATATAAAGAATGAATTAGAAAAAATCACAAGCTATTCCGATCATTGGTTACAGTCCTACCTAGTGTACCTACAACCGTGTACCTATAGGGCGATAGCCAATTCTAATGTAAAGACTAACCGCCTTATTCATAAACTTTATTTAACTGGTGATTAGCTAAACAATATTTTGTCCTCTTCTTTCGTATGTCAAATCAATAATGACAGAAAGAGACAAATCAGTGTTTAGCTAAACAGTAACTAAGCAACGTTTATGAATAAGGCCGTAAATATAAACAAATTTGACCTTGAATTACCATGACGTCATTGGTAGAGATAACAAAGCGTGTTATTCATTATGGCATCTTGGAAATATGTCGATATAAATGTCTTAAAGTGGTTATAAGTAGTTAAGTGGACTAACGTTCTATTTATTTTATTTTATTTTATTATACTACAAAGTATACACATAACATTATATGACTAACTTATACATAAAATTACTAAGCGCTACTTTAATAACAGGCAATCACTAAATGCTGAAAGAAAAAAGAGCGACAGTACATGTGTTTATAAAAAAACAATTCAATTTACTTAATTAGTAACACAGAAGTATACAGAACCATAAGCCGTAAGCCGAGATGGCCCAGTGGCAAGAACGCGTGAATCTTAACCGACGATCGTGGGTTCAAACCCGGGCAAGCACCACTGGATTTCATGTGCTTAATTTGTGATTATAATTCATCTCGTGCTTAACGGTGAAGGAAAACATCGTGAGGAAACCTGCATGTGTCAAATTTACTGAAATTCTGCCACATGTGTATTCCACTAACACGCATTGGAGCAGCGTGGTGGAATAAGCTCCAAAGCTTCTCCACAAAAAGGGTAGAAGAGGCCTTAGCCCAGCAGTGGGACATTCACAGGCTGTTACTGTACTGTACTGTACTGTAAGTATACAGAAATGTAACCAAAGATACTAAATTGATTAAATACTTAAGGGTCTTCTTTGACGTTTGTGGAAATTCGAAGGTCGGGATTTCGATAGAATTATATAGAAAGCGATGCTCCACAATCTTGAAATAAATCACACAGTTAGCCAATGAATTTAACTTACGTGTAGAGCATTCGAATTTAAGATAATGTTTATGGATAAGTGTAAAAAAAATCAGAAAAATCACTAAAACGTGTAAAATCGCACTTCCTTATTGAGACGAAATTATCGTAATCGTCGAGAATTTAGAAATGAATTTTATCAAATAATAAAGTTAAAACTATAAAGAAACGTCTGGAGTCTTCATTTTTTAATAAACATTTTCTTATTTTTTGTTATAATAAATTACAATGAAATTGTACGCGTTTTCTTATGCGAGCCGCCGATAACCCTCGCAGACCAGTCGGCCACGCGCCTCCGAAGTGAGAGTACGTCGGTTTGCGCCGCATTGATAGATCGCGATCGAACCGTGTACTTACACAAAGTCAATGTGTGCGTAAATAGCGTATTTAGTATGTATTTGAACGTTTTAGTTGTCACCGAGACTGTTCATCATAAATTTTAGGGCGCGCACCGGCTTATGTATTCTGTTTTTTTTTTGGTATTTTTAGTGTTTTATCATTTGATACGATATTTTTACTGATAATATTTTGTATATTTTGTAGTTTGATAAAAAAATAAAAAATAACTCGAGTTGAAATTCTAACTAGTTACATAATTTTAACACACTCATATATAATGATACATTGCATTTTTTTATAAATAAATATAATTTTTTGAAAAATTTATGTATATAATTACTTATTTCGTCCATTTCCTAGTTATATTGGTCAGTTAAACAACAACTGAGGCAATAAATTTATTGTAGTAAAAATTCAAATTATTCTTATTTTCATTGATAACGTAAAACTAAACAAATGTATAAATAGTGTTTTGAACACTAAATAATAAAAATGACCAAATCCCATTTATGCATAAAACGAAACACGCGTGATGGCCCACCTAACAAACCCTCATTAGTCAATAAATTACTGACTCTCAACTCAACGGGAAATACAGTACTCAAGTGGAAATGCGTAGAACGAAGTACATAATCCTTGTTATTGTGATCACACAGATAAAGAACACACTTCCAATTGGTAGACCACCACGCTTGTATATATAATAAGCTGCGTTAAAAACTTCAATACCGCGATTTAGGGATTATACATTTTTATAACATTTTTCTTTAGAAGTTTAATTATTTTATGTATTTATTCACATATTTTTTTATATTGAGTAATTAAAAAAATAAAACATTTATTTTTACAGTAATAATAATATTGTTTTTATTATTTTAGCATAAAATGTTTGTTTCAATAATTTCAAATAAATGTTTATATAATGTTTTTCTTGTATTCCTATTGATCTATTTTTATTTCACTTTTTGTATATACACTTGTTCCGTTTTTTAATAAAGCATTCCACATTCGTCTTTCGTCAATTTTTTTTTTATTATTCCACATTACGACATCAAGAAGTTTATTTATACCAAACTACTCACCTCAACGCTATAGATATGTATTTGACAACATTTCAAAATCAGTGACAATAAAGTTAAAATTTAGTTTAGGAAAAAAAAGTGCGACGACCCCACTCTGCATACGTATATGTGTGCGTGCCGTGCCCGAGCCTCGATAGTTGCGACAGTAACGCTAAAAACGTAAAACTTCGTGCGGCGGAACGTCAAAGAAGACCCTTAAATAACGATGTCTAGATTTTTTTAAATTACGAGGCTTATTACAATATATGTCAATATTAGTTTTTTTTTTTTTAAACAGTATTGAATTTATTCATATTCCACAACAAACCGAATTTTCGATTACGTTTACTTACTGGCCATTGAAATAAACTATTTGTTATTGCTAAAAGTACCGACAAAAAACAAAAAAAAAACAAATAGCAATTTAAGACCCACCTTCAAAGCCACGGTATACCCCAACCCCACGAGAGCAATGAACGCCAGGATTATTATGAACTTATAGGAATCCTTGTCGAACTTGAAATCAGCGGGTACAGGGTAGAGGATACTTCGAACCAGTTCACCCTTGCTCGTGTTGTATCCGGTGCGCAGGACCAGTGCTCTGTGACAGTAAAGGTGCTCGGTCACATGGGAAATTTAATTGGTTAATCATAGTACAAAAATAAATATGCATTTATTTATATTTGAATTGATTTAACATTCGCAACAATTTATGATGACACGACCTAAAAAATAATTGTTCCGAAATAAATACTAAGCCTTCGGCTTCGTCCCCGAGTCAAAATGTTACCCTGTCCTATCTCGGGGTTCAGGACTGCTTCATACAATTTTTTTCATAGTCGGTGTAATGGTTTAGCCGTGAACGTGTAACATACAAACAGACATACATTACAGTCCCAATACTATCCTAATGATTATTGCGAATGATGTAAACGGTTATATAATGAGGCGGATGATCCAGAAGTCTTTGTAATACTCTGGTTTATGTGCCTCATACATGATCAATTGTATTTAATTTCTTATCTCAAATTTGTATTATTCGTATTTTTTTTGTAGTATTTATGTCATTAATTATTTAATTCTTATATATTTTATTTATTATTTTCGTGATTGTGATTCTTATTTTAATACTAATTATTAATGTATATTATGTAATATATTAATGTGTGATTTGAATGTATTGTATGGGCCTTGATGCCTGAAAAATAAAGATATTATTATTATTATTATTACTATTATTGTAGATTTAGCGAGGAAATACTGATGAAAAAGTTTGATTAGTTGACCCGTATACGCTTAATAGTAACCGATGAATAAGCAACTCGTGTAATATTACAAAATATATATATTTTTTTGAAAAACGTGAGCAAAACAACGCGAAATTGATAGTTAATTAAAAGAAACTTACTTAACGGGTTCGTTATTGTAGTATCGAGTCTGTATAACCTTCGTGCCGCAGAACAGTACGCTCGAGTTGTGTTCCTTCAAATTGAACTCTTTGTCGATTCTTTGTAACGCCGTTTTCGTCACTGGCACTGATTCACCTGAAAAATAATTCAACATGGTGAATGAAATAAATGCTTAACACTAGAGTAACTAAGGTCTATTCTTAAACGACCAATTCAATGGGACAGCACGCTAATAAGTTTATTCAATAAATTTTATTTAATATTTTAACAACGATTATAGGGGGCTCAGATTTTTCAATTGATGAGGTAGGCGAACGGGAAAATGGATCAACACCCATAGACATAGGCGCTGTAAGAATTATAACCATTCCTTACATTTCCAAGGAGCCATCAAACGCGTCCCTTGTCCATGTATATCTGATAAGTGGGTATCTACCCAAACAGGTCGTCCGAGTGAGTACAACCGAAAAAGCTCCACAAATTTTTACGACCAAGTAAAAGGTGATGTCAGTAATAAAGTTTGAAATAAATTGGGAGTGTTGTCAAGTTAATCTTATGCTATATAAATAAATATAGATAACGTCATAGCTATTTAAGTCTATTAAAACCTTCAACGCCGTTTGATCGATCACTATAAAAGTACAATACAAAGTCAGTAAAATTGGAAACCTCAGATGGCAGGTAACAAGCGCAAGCGATCCCGTGGCGGTAGTCACGAAGACGAAGAGGGTACCCCGCTGGGTTTTTAATAGCTGTTAGGTCGTTCGGGACGCACTCGGCGCCTCGAAGACCGGCGAGTCCCACGTACCCCCCCCCCCCAACGCTGCCGCGGGGGAAACGCGTAATGCGTTTTTCCAACGTAAGAAAGCGCGCTCACCGGTGAGCATGCTCTCGTTGACGACGGCGGCGCCGGTGAGCAGCGCGGCGTCGCACAGCATGGTGGCGCCGTGCGGCGGCAGCGCCAGCACGTCGCCCGGGCACAGCGCGCGCGACGCCACGCGCCGCCCGCCCCACAGCTCCACCGTGTCCGACGCCTCCACCGTCGCGCGCAGGCTCTGCTGGTTCTGCGGGCACGGGCCGGTTCAAGTCCGGTTCAGTTACTTTTGAATCGCCAAGAAGAACCGGCGAGAAGCTCAGTAGTTACTCTATTTTCTTTTACAAAATACAAACTTGTATTAATTACATGCACTCAATTCCCGTACGAGATCCGGCAATCATTCGATCCACGCATTTTTGCCAGACATTTATTCGGTAATTCAGGTTACTAGCGGTTACGGTGACACGACACATCACGCATCTCAAGTTAAACTTACCCTTTTCGTCTGTATGACCGACGTTGCGACCCCGAACGTAGACATCAGCACGATGGCGATGCAATAGTAGTAGTACGGCTCGGCCAGCCACACGGCTATCGTGAACAGTTGAAACACGTAGAACGGGTTGAATACTTCCAATATGATGAGCGTCATTATCGATTGAACTGGAACTTTGATTTCGTTGAGACCGTAAATGTTTAATCTGAAAAAAAAAGAACAATATACATATATATCACAATGTCAACAATTTTGTTCTTCCTATAAAACATAACAATATACATATATGTCACAATGTCAACAATTTTGTTCTTCCTATAAAACATAACAATATACATATATGTCACAATGTCAACAATTTTGTTCTTCCTATAAAACATAACAATATACATATATGTCACAATGTCAACAATTTTGTTCTTCCTATAAAACATAACAATATACATATATGTCACAATGTCAACAATTTTGTTCTTCCTATAAAACATAACAATATACATATATGTCACAATGTCAACAATTTTGTTCTTCCTATAAAACATAACAATATACATATATGTCACAATGTCAACAATTTTGTTCTTCCTATAAAACATAACAATATACATATATATCACAATGTCAACAATTTTGTTCTTCCTATAAAACATAACAATATACATATATATCACAATGTCAACAATTTTGTTCTTCCTATAAAACATAACAATATACATATATGTCACAATGTCAACAATTTTGTTCTTCCTATAAAACATAACAATATACATATATGTCACAATGTCAACAATTTTGTTCTTCCTATAAAACATAACAATATACATATATGTCACAATGTCAACAATTTTGTTCTTCCTATAAAACATGCACGAGTAAATGTGTGTGCGTGGTGGTATCTATCCGATACTTTGTGTTTAGTAAAATTTGTATTGTTTTATGTATGTGTGTGATGTATATGTAATTTCATGCCACACATGTTAACAATCTTTTAAGAGCTTCCTTATTGTCAAGGTCACCTAATCACTTATTACTACAACATTTTTTAGTATTGCCAGTGCACTAACAGTTACAAGCACAAAAGACAATTTAATAATGAGTCGTAATGTTGTCGATACAGCTATTTCTATATAATTGGGTGATGTTTTTTTTTTTAATATTTTCTCTGATTAAGCAAAGTTTTGTACCATACAGCTTAAAAAAAATAAATTAGCAAATATAATAAATTACATTCGTAGTCGTCGCTCCGAGCACGGCGGCCGGGCGGCGGCTGCGTGCAGCTGCGCGCACGTGGTGCCGCGCTCCACGCCCGCGAGCCGCACCCACTGTGCGCGACCCGCGTCCCATATTAGGTACTGTTTCTTGTGACGGAAGTAACGATACTGCTGGACATCTGGACAGGAGAAAATTATAATATATATATATGATTTTTTGGTATAGATAAGCGTAAGGGCAAATGCACCACCTAAAGTGATCACCACCGCTGTTAAAGTATTAACCATTCTCTTAATCGCCAATTCGCCACCAACCTAGGGAACTCGGATAACATGTTATCGTCTCCTGTGCCTACGGACTGGCTTACTCACCCTTCAAACCGAACAACAACAATACTTAGAATTAAACCGAAGAATCATAGAATATCTTGTGGGTAACTTGTACTCGGTTTCATGTTCTCTTATTCTGAGGTATACCGTTATTATTAGGAAAAGTTTATATTTATTTCTATGTATATATATTATGTAACTTTTTTTTTCCACACATGGCCCAAACTAAGCAGAGTTTGTACTATGGAAACCAGATGACTGATATACTACATATACTACTTTTCTTTTCTAAATACATACTTATAAAGATAATTACACCCAGACTCAGGACAAACAGACATGTTCATGCACACAAATGTCTGTCCTGGGTGGGAATCGAACCCACGACCTGCGACGCGAAAGGCGCCAACCGGCTCATGGCCATTGGCCAGCACGCATTTGTCACACTATATCTCCAACGCAATTTCAGTCTAATGGGTCATTAACTGTTATCAATGCTCTACATTCAACACTACAATCATATTTTTTTCTCAAACACAATTTTCATAATGAATAGAAAGTTTTTTTTTTGTTAACCATCGCTTACATCGCCAATCATCGACCTTGGGAAGTTATGTCTCTTGTGCCTGTAATTACACTGGCTCACTCACCCCTCAAACCGGAACACAACAATACCAAGTACTGCTGTTTTGCGGTAGAATATCTAATGAGTGGGTGGTACCTACCCAGACGAGCTTACACACAGCTCTACCACCCAGTATTGTATAAATAATTACTTCGAAACAAATAATTAAGTATATATAAATATTTTGCGTATTTAATATTGTGTCAGATGATGCAAATAGATTATCAAAACCGGAAACAACAAAGTATAAAACATTTTATTCCGACTAAATGATAAGTTTAATAAAAGAACATTAATATTACATCATAAACATTTAAAAATACATTTTATTAAATTATATTTAGTAATTCCCATTTTATAAGCCGAGATGGCTCAGTGGTAAGAACGCGTGAATCTTAACCTATGATTCGTGCTCGACGGTGAAGGAAAACATCGTGAGGGAACCTGCAGTTGTCAAATTTCACTGAAGTTCTTTTACATTTGTATTTCACCAACCCGCATTCGAGCAGCGTAGTGGAATAATTTCCAAACCTTCTCCTCAAAAGAGGAAAAGAGACCTTAGCCCAGCATTGACAAATTATAGTGCAAAAATGTATGCGCAAACACAGGTGCACTCTCTATTCCTTTACTCTCATAACCCGAAGGGACGGCAATCCGAGACAACCGGAAAGAGTTCAGGCGCAGGACCAACGGCTTTACGTGCTTTCCGAGGCACGGGAGTGTACACACTTCCAACTTCCAGATTCCGGGCAGCTACGGAATCTGGAAGCCCCTATGTGATAGCAACTTCGACCTTGACTCTTCGCCTTTAAGGCTATAGTCGCATCTATTTATACCGCGAGACTAACGCTAACGATTAGTAAGCTGTTATGGATCTATTTTATTCAACTAGTTTTTTGTGTTTAATTTTATAGTGTTTTTATTTTATTTAAAATAGTAACCGAAATTATCTTTTAGTAAAAAATTAAATACGATAGATTGAAATATAAAATGTATACTTCTTGATGTATAATATGTATATGAGAATATATGTTTCAACTATTTAGGCAAATCGCATTTAAAATATTCAATGCTTGCATGGATTCGAACTGGCGACATACATTTAAGATACGTGTTTGAAATATTAAGCCACATCAACTGGCCCAAGCTAGTTTGTCGGTTCAGTACGAATTACGATACTTATATAATATCACATGACTAAACTGACCTGATGTTCTGATGACTAACAGGTCCTAACGCTCTATGTCCTAAAATTCTGATTCATACCGCTAAAATGTTATTTCGATTTTCTGTCAAAACATGAATATCATCGAAATTAATGGTATCATAATCTGATAGCGAAGCGAATTAAGCGAAGGTACATGGATTCGACTTGGGTTTGCACACAATCTTGTGCAATATAATATTTTGAAATTGGTTTATCTCCTCACGTCTGACGCAGGTGCTTACCGGACATGGCTGTTTCGGTAAGTAACTTCATGGGATAGCGAGGCGGGAGGTATTACCCTCCTGCCACGAGTGTTGTGTCACTGGACACGGCACACCACACCCTGACAGAGTGCGCTGCGTGGGGGCCCCAGAGGCATACCCTGGCGGAAGAAAGTTGGCGCAGTTCGCTGCCGAGCGTGATTAACGTCATGCTTAGCAACGATAAATGCTGGATGGAGATGTTCTCTTTCTGCGAGAGTGTCATGTCACAGAAAGAGGGCGCGGAGCTTGAGCGTGTAGCGTCTGCCTCCGCTGACCCCCTCCGCCGAAGAAGATCGGGGGATGAGGCGTCAGCCCTATACGCAACTTCTCGTCTCGCCGTAAGCGTTGCCGGAGCTAGTTGGGTTCTCTGTATGCCGGGAACTTAACTAAGAAAGGAAACCCGCGTAGTCCGGGCCAACCGTCGGGGCGCCGCGGTAGTATGCACAAGCGATCCCGTGCCGCTCCACCGAAGAGACGATGAAGGTACGCTGGTTTTTTAGTGGGTATTCGGCATCCTTGTAATACATCCAGCCATCCCCCCCACCTCATGGGGGGAAACGCGTAAATGCATTTTCCAGCGAAAAAAAAAGTTGGCTGATGAAAAGGGAGATATCCCCTGAAAATTGCTGCCGTGGCTGAAATCGTTCACGACATCACACTATAGTCTATTGTAACCAGGAGTAAAAACACATAAACAACTGCGACATAGAATAGACGTGATATCATCGGTCGAGAATTCGCGAGACATTTTGAATGTCAGCAAAGTTTTTATCGGAACTTTAGAATAATTATGGATATAAGAAGTTAAGCGTAATATTGTTCACGAATTAATCAAAAACATTTGTGCAAAATATAGCAAAGCTACTAGAAAATCGCAATTGCAAACGGAGTATGTAATTCCATGGTTTGTTTATATCTCTCCTATCCTTATAACAATGACTAATAATATATTGTTCTGACAGAAAATAATTTTAAAATTAAAAGTTAAAATTAATAATTTAAAGTTTACGCAGAGGCCTATGTGTCTTTTATGATCTAAAAAAGTTTTATAAGACATGTAATTAATAACAATTATTATCATTAAAGAAGAACTATGAACTTACGACCATACTTAGACATTGTCTAGCGGGGGATTAATTAAAAAATGTTGTTTTCTTCTTTCGAATGTCAAACCAATAATGACAAAAAGGGAGATATACTACAACCAAAATCCCACTAAGCAAGGTTTTACTTCTAGGCCATTAATCACAAATTTAATTATTTATGTAATTAAGGAACCCCAACAAAGGACACGCACCCACAAGCACATTGAATCGTGGAACAATATTATAAAACATGTGTGCTCCCTCAATTACAGGAGACCACATCAAGCACACAAGACCAAACAGAATTAAGAATTAAACAAAATAAAATAAATATAGTACTCAATACATTAGCTTAGGGACTATAAAAAGTAAACAATGGTAATTAACACTATTTTGTACTTACTTAATTTTGTTCCATCATCTAAATGTAATGGAGTATAAAGGTCATCAGCACTGTCGAGCGGGCCTTTCTCGCCACCGAATTCATCCTCAAAACCTTCATTTAATAATCCACTGTAAACAAAAAGTTATAATATTTATAAATTTTATGTTATAATAACTTATTATTCCTTTAAATAAGAAATCTCCCTTGGTAAAAGGTATTTATATTATATTGAAAGAATTTAGTTTTTTATGAGAAGAAATATTAACGCGTCCTGATATCACTGAAACGATACAAAATTTAGGAACTAAGATGTAATGTCCCTCGTGCTTGTAATCAGTGGTTCACTCGCCCTTCAAAACGGGACAACAATACTAATGGTCCGGGACGTACTTTCACATCCTCTCACAACTAAACCCACCGCTTCTTGGGCAGCTGACGGAAGGCGATCGATCGGTGTAAAATCACTGACTAAAATGCAACGCTACCTCCCGGTATTGCTATTTAGCGGCAGAATATTTGATGAGTGGGTGGTACCTAACCAGCAAGGCTTGCACAAAGCCCTACTCCCAAGTAAAAGGTTATGTCTATAATATAGTTTGAAATAATTTGGCCACCAAGTTCTATTGTAAAATAATTTCTACAGAAAGTGGCGATTATAGTTTAATTCCACTAAACTGTAACACAATTTATTTAAAATCACTTCACACATCAATCACACATTTAATTCACTTTATTAAATTAAAATACAATAATAACACGGCTTTCTTCCACAATTAGGTATAACTCTTAGCTGGTTCCGGTGGACCCCCTGCAGCTACATCTCTACCATATTCCAAAAACTCGACAAAAAATGTGAATATTAGATCTAACTAGGGAAATTTGCGAAACCCCCATTTTTTGTCACGCCAACATAGACCCCCGTCGAGTCTCCCGTGGACCCCTGGGGGTCCATCTAGACTACTTTGGGAACTAAGGATTTACAGCATTGATCTAACATATAAGGAAAAATCTAATGATTTTTTATAAATAGGAAATAATACACTTGTATTATTGAGAATTAAAGAGTGTTACCTATTATGATATCTATGAGTCAATAATATTGTAATACATAATGATAAACATAATGCGTATTATTATTAAATATTGCTGAAGAGTATCTGTCATTTTTCATATTAAACAATAATATTCTACATTTTTAATCTGTAGTTGGAATTGTGTACACTCCCGTGCCTCGGAAAGCACGTAAAGCCGTTAGTCCTGCGCCTGAACTCTTTCCGGTCGTGTCGGATTGCCGTTCCATCGGATTATGAGAGCTAGGGAATAGTGAGTGCACCTGTGTTTGCACACACACTTGTGCACTATAATATCTCCTGCGCAGTTGGCTAAACTATTTTGAGATTGGCCGACGTGGCCGAAATCGGTCAGGAGGACGTTATTATGTGGCTATCTAAATGTTATAGTAACCAATAAATGTATCTTACCTTGCATCGGCTATATTTTTGTCAATGATCTTATGAATGAAATAGCTTTTGCACTTCTTCTGAAATGTTTCCTGCAATATAAATAAATGATATAATAAAATATCATCTAGAATATTATTCGCATCATTACTTTCAATACTTACAATAACTAAAACTTTATCAGCATTTTGAAAACAACATCTGACTGAGGTAACGTAAAGCAGCCATGTGGGGCACCAGTGAAAAAATAGATAAGGAATACCACAAGTCAGTATTGATAGAATGTGAACTAAAATCGTTCGCCATCTACATTTACGGTAACCATGTACAACCTGAAAGAGTAATAGTAGTTTTAACATTACTAGTAATCGCACAGCGGTCGTAATAAACATTTGAATTAAACAATTATTGAATTATGTTTAAAACATTTCTTTATCTATGCTTATTTTTAAAATTGTTTTAATTGATAACAACACAAGCTCGTCATTAGCTACCAAAGAAACTAAAATTGAAAATCGCTCAGCCAACAGAGGAAAAGAGGGTACTGAATTGTTAGGCAAACGAAAACTATTGAGTTTCTTGACATTTGAGATATTTCGAAATATAGCTTTCCAATTTTTTATTAAATATGATCGCAAAATACATTTCCTATTAGCTTATAGCCTAGAGATTTGTGTTGATGAAAAGAAACGCAAATGTGTTCATACTGCAGCGCTTTGTTAGTACTTCACAATACAAATGTACTTGGAAACCTATTTGAATAAAAATATTATATTTGATTTGATTTAAAATAATTAATTCATTTGCATACTTTTAACATTCACGTCATTATTGAAATAAAATATATAACTTGCACAATAAAAAATAAGAATCTTTCTCGATACTGGACTTAAACATGTTTTATATCAATTTCCTCATAAAGATAAAAATAGTATATTATGATATTATATTATTATTACAGATGTGATTATAATTATATTTTCTGTTTTATATTTATAGCGGCAAAGCTCTATTACTAAGGGCAAATAAACTTTACAGATTACTAACGACTCTTTAAAGCGATAAAAACTTTTATGTTTTGATTAAAGGTATAATTAATATCAATTATATAATTATGATTAGATCAATTATTTAATTGAATATTATGTTTATTTAATGCAAATTTAGGCATTTAAGTTACCAGCATAGGGTAAGTGGTTGCCCTATTTATGACAGTATGTTTAAGCTTCTTGCTAAGTTGCTATCAATGTTCTTTTTTTGTTTATGATTATTAATTGTTATGGTTATCAATGTGACCAACTTAAAAAAAATTATTGACTTTTTTTATCCAGATATACTATGCACAGATCGGATACATTGCTTTTTGATATTAAAATATGAATTTCAATTATCTTCAAATTTGTGACATACTTTACAAATTTTCTAACATAGTATACAAAAAGCAATGTAATTATTTATTACAATTATTAAGGTATTACAAACAAAAAAAAAATTGGATATTTCTTAATATATAGTACCTTTACCTGGTCAAAGTCTGGATCTGTGTTAATGTTTTGAACATTGAATTTATCTAGTGACACTCTACTTTGTACCGAGCTATATTCAATCAACGGCTGAATTTCTTCCTCGTAATTCATGTTTATATGTTGTTTTATTTTTACAGAGATAATAAAAATAAATGCTCAATATAAATGCATTCGTCACTTATGAGGTATTTACTTCACGGCATATTTGTAATCTAAGATACTTTTATTTTTTAATTTACGTGTTGCTATAATTTTGATAAAATATGTCTTTTTAAAATATACTCGCCAACTATTCATTTATCAAACAAAGACGAAAACTAGACATATTTTGCTATTTATTTTCGGTCCGCGGCCTTGCAGATGGCTTCCGTTTTATAAAATAAAATATTGACGTAATTATTTTAAAAATAAAAAAGTGCCAAAGCTGTTACCGTCACTAAGTTATCGTACCAAAGGAAATTCCTTTTAGCTTAAGAACAATAGTTGCACACCTAATGGTATGATGGATAGCAAAAACAGCAAAACAAAACAAATTAAAAAAATATTAAACGTTAAATTTATTGTATTCTGTTAGTAAGAAAATGTAATTACACCGTCAGTTTTACTGTTATATTATACTTTTACATAGATAGTTTATTTTACTATTAAAACTAATAATTAATAGGTACACTTGCACAACTACCTCCCACAAAAGATAGGAAATTGTCACTAAATTGATAATCAATCATTTGTTTCATTTGACATTTCAGACAGACTGAAGTGACTGACCAAAGACAATCTAGAGAGAATTGTACAGCACCTAGTATTAAAATAATTTGTAGTTAGTTAATGCTTAAAGCATGTAAATAATTCTTAAGTATATTTTATATTAACGGCAGATTTTTTAATATTTGGTGTAAAATAAATCTTACCAAGTGACTGTCATCTAACGTTATTTGTTGTTCAACGCTAAGTGTCATAGTTTTTACAGAAGAAACCTGAAACAAAACAAAAACATTATAGTTTTATTATAGTTAAAATAAATTTAGTTATAAATCATATTTTTATTTTTGATTTATATTTTTGTCATACATTGTAACATAAAAACTGAAAAGTATTATGTATTTGAATGATTTGTTAAACAATTTATAATTTTAATTATACTAATTAATGAAATTAACGCCATGGCTATTTTAGTCTATGATATATGTTATAATTTTAGTATCTTTGACATACGTGTAATCTGTGAGAATGTCAATTTGACTCATGTTGATGTCAAACTTGACATTAGTCACATTTGTTGTGACTAATGTCAAGCTTTGAATCGAGTGCGTGTTGTTATGTGATTGCGATTTTACAATTTTATTGCTTTACAAAGACACATCATTGTATTATAAATCTTACCTAGTATATTATTGATAAATCAAAAACTCAGAAGGTTCGTGCCAGTAATTCACAAATCAAATTAAGTTCCGAAGTAAGAAATAACCTCAAAAAATAAAAATATCGAGTATTTAAAACACACTTATCCTTAGTACAATTTTCTAACAATTGCCCAAAGTGTTATAACAAAACGTATTCACACGGATGTGCGTTATTATAAACTATTTATCAACAGATTATACGTAGTTAGGCATTTGTGATCAAATCGTGTGAACATTTTTGTATATTTTGTTTCAGAGTGTTTAACAAACATGATAATACCGGTACGCTGTTTTACTTGCGGCAAAGTTATAGGTAACAAATGGGAGGCATATCTTGGTCTCTTGCAAGCTGAATATACAGAGGGGTAAGATTTTACTTACTAATGAGAAATGATGATGATGATGCTGCATGTTGGTAACAATAATGCTAGCAATATTGAATCTTATTTGAGATTCTCTGAGTATCATTGAATCAATACGCCTGCCTTCAGATGTTGTATAATGTAGTATTGTAGTAACAGCCTTAAATTGTCCCACTATTAGGCCAAAACCCCCTGATCTTTTGTTGTTAATATAATTATGTTTCATCCACTCAAAGTAAATTGAAAATATTTTATTTCAACAGCAGATAATATACATTGTCAAATTTTAATTATTGCATTACATAATAGAATTTGTTTGTTTTTCTTTCACACTTTAATATGTTATAGTTTCAAACACTAATGGGTTATAAAGTATTTTTATTATGAGACCCATATTGGTCTAATAACTAGCTTATATAAATTTGGTGTTGGGCCAATCATGATTGCATTCTATAGTCAAACTGTCTGGATTTGGGATGCTCGCAGGGATTTCCACTGAGAAAGCTCACAAAGCCATTGTTTAGCACCTGAATTCTTTCCAGCCTTGTCCGATTTGTCTTTCTATTGAATCATGAGAATGGTATGGTAGTGCTCTTGTTTTTCGCGCACACTTTCCTACAATGGAGTTTATTTAATCATCAGTTTTTATTTGATGCACATTTTTTGAGACAACACTTATTAAAATGAACTGAGATAAGATCATGAAAGTATTTTGTATTGTTACAGTGACGCCCTTGATGCTCTCGGTTTGAAGAGATACTGCTGCCGTCGCATGCTTCTCGGTCACGTAGATTTAATTGAAAAACTACTCAATTATGCACCATTGGAAAAATAATTTTCATTCCAGATCTATGAGAAATTTTGTATATTTTTAAATTTAAGAGAAATAAATTTTAAGACATTTACTGTTGCTTTTTTTTTTAAATAAGTATTACAATAAATATAAAATTCTGTAAAAATTGATTGATGAGTGATTATTTGATGATGATGTACAAAGTCATGAATAGTATTTGTAATTCTGTGTTTGAATATCTACATAACACTTGGTGGTACATTACTTGGTGCTAGAGCTTTGTGCAAGCTCGTCTGGGTAGGTACCACCCACTCATCAGATATTCTACCGCAAAACAGCAGTACTTGGTATTGTTGTGTTCCTGTTTGAAAGGTGAGTGAGCCAGTGTAATTTCAGGCACAAGGGACATAACATCTTAGTTCCCAAGGTTGGTGGCGATGTAAGCGATGGTTAACATCTCTTACAATGCCAATGTCTATGGGTGTTGGTGACCTCTCACCATCAGGTGGCCCATATGCTCGTCCGCCTGCCTATGCTTAGGTTTATTTCACTAAATAAGTTAAGAGATTCATGTAAAATGGATGCAGAGAAATTATTACATTTAAAATTATTATGTATCTTGAACGCGAAGCTGCGTTATATGATTGCCCAATTAATTTACTGTTTTATTAATTATTATCAGTTTTAAATCATTCGATCTTATTAAATTTATTTATTTACTATCATTTTCGTAGTTTCTTAAATATTTTTTGTATTATCAGCGCTGTAAAATGGGATTCACATTAATATATTTAAGAATGGGATCAAGTTGATAAATTTATTAATATTAGTAATAAGATATAAACTTGACAGTTGATACGTATATAGTTGTATTGAAATATGGTGTCGACTTCAATCAGTACCGCACCACTTGAATCTTAATCGGTGTTTCTTATAATTTCTGATTCTTTCAAGCCTCACTAAAAGCCGGGAAAGTATTTCAATGACAATGTGTAAATTGTAATAAAGATAAGCTCTATCTAATCTAATTTCTCTTGTTTGTCTACGTTTATTAATACAAATACACTTCACGCAATGTTTTCATTCCATATTTTTTTAAATATACTTGATATTATTTAAACATATTTTTTTCTACTTATCGTCAATTCATTATTTTTACTAAAAGAATACTGAAACGCCCCTTAAAGTTAAACGCTACTTAACATTGAGAAGCTCCTAAATTAGTATGTGAAATTGTAAATTAACGGCGTCTCAAATAATTAAGTTGCATTGAATATTTAGGTGACGTTTCAGTATTCGGCCGTAAGATAGTTTAAAAGTAAGTAACATTTAAGACAATACGGAAGCAATGAGGTACGATGTATGGAACCGATTATTTTGTCGCAAACGCCAACTTGATGGGTAATACGTACCCATGATGATGGGTATAAGCACGAAACTAAGGTGATACCTAACTTCACAAAAAAAATTTAAGCTGTTTATTATCACAAGCAAATAATATTAATGGTTGCTGGTAAAAAAATTAAGTATGTTTTGTTGATAAAATGATAATCTTCTTTGTAAAAACTACCTCAAAAGCATTGAATAATAATGTACGTGCGTTAGTACATTATTATTCAATGCTCAAAAGTTGCGTTTCTACTCACTCAAAAGGTTAATTTGCAAAATGTTTGACAAAAATTACTGCAATTAAATTTACTACCAACAAAAATAAGTAATTTTTTTGTACTTGTTGATCATTTGTTGATTATTTGAATTGAAGAATTTGCTAACTATTAGTAGAAACGCACCATAAGGTTATCTGACTCGTAGTTCGGTACCGTAATGAGTTCACCTGAACAAAAGATAAAACAGACAATAAATAAATAGGTACACAATCAATAAATTAATAACATAAATGCTAAAAATCACAACAAACAATACGACTTCATTAAAATACGTTACAAATAGTTTTTTTTTTAAAATATTTTTAATGAATCTCCATAGAATACAAACATAACAAACCATACAAATAGAGTGTGCTAATATAGTAATGAAATAATGATAAACTAACAGATTACCTTGTGTCATTTTACCTGTTACACGATATGGATGCAGTCCATGCTCACCTTGTGTTGATCTTTAGAATTTTAAATTAAAAGAAATACAATAAAAATCAAAAAAATAATTATAATAATCATTGTGCAGTTTAGTATTATTAATAAAGTATTGTTTACCTTAAAATGCTGCTAAAATATGATTTAAATAACAAACGAAATCAAACAATTTTCCACTAATAGATAACATTTATAACAAGCTATAAAAAGAACAAAAATAGTAGGTATTATAAATAATATATATTTATATTTTAATTTCATTGTGTTGTAAAGATTTTGATGAGAAAGTTTGGAACTTACTACTACCTTACCGAACTTATTACCACGCTGCTTCAATACGAGTTGGTGAAAACACGCGATAGGTTTTCGTCCACCACATGTAGATTTTCTCAAGATATTTTCCTACACTACCGATGAATTTGAACACAAATTAAGCACATGAAAATTGTGGTATTTGCCCGGGATTTACAGTTGGATTTGTTGGGCTAAGAATATAGCACGTCATAAATTTAGCAGGCCTTAACCCAGCAGAGAAACAGGCTGATATTATACGTTTTTTAAATGTTTTGGAATTTTTTGTTTGTTACACTACGATGATTTGAACATGTGATTTTCGGTTAAGATCTACGTGTTCTACCACCGGCACCGGCGAGGTTATATCGGATTCTTTCTCGGATTATTTGTTTAATGTATATAGACTTTTATTTAAAAAATATATTTTTATGAACTTATATTAATTTAGATTTTTTGCCTTTTTAAAACTATATTTATAACCAACACAATTAAAATACCGTTTGACCTATTGACCCTATGATACACTAGATAGACAGACAGTTAAGTAAATGTTTCATATAAATCGTTTAATTATATATAGACTGTAAAAGATGTATTAAGTTGAGGATTCCGAGAATTAAGATTTGATGAATATTTAATTTAGTAACATACCGTTCTCGATACGTTATATATTTTTTAATTTTTGTGACTTTGTACTACAAACAAACTTGTTTAAAGGTGCATACTGACCATTTAAATCGAAATACCAAAATAACACAACAATTTTAAATATCGGCAGGATTCTTCGTCGTATTATTTGTATAATTATTATAAAATAGGGACTGAATCGCTAATTCAAAACTTTGCCAATGTTAGTGAGGTATTCGTCAGTTCATTAAAGTGTACATTTTTATTATACTTTAAAAATTGCTATAGAATATTTAAATAAATAAAAACAATTTTTAGACTTACACAAATTGTATACGCCAAATTACGTATATTTTTTAATAAATCAATTATAAAATTTACCGAATCATAAAACGAGTTATATTTCACCAAACGGACAAATTTCCGGATTAATTAAAAGTCAAAACGTAAATAAAAATATTAGACACAAAAACTTTAATATTGACGTTGTATTGTATAATTTAATCACGACGTTCCTTATAAATTACTCATTTCAATTATTATTTGCTCATTTTAAAAAAAACTGTGTGTTATACATTAGAAGTTGGTTACGTTATGATTCTTCCGGCATATTTAAGGACGAAATATGTATATTATATGAACATTATGTATGAACTATTATTGAGATTAATAAAAATAAAGGTACTTCACACACATTACAATACAACAATATTAAAAAAATTAATACTTCTAAATCACTGCCACGGCGACTACTGCACTCCGATCTCAGTTTTACCATCTGCGCTGGAGATAAGATTACTGTAGTAAGTAAGCGAATGATTGTGGAAAATAGGTGCACTCTCTATTCCTTTATTACTTTTGACGATTCGATGGAACTATAATATTAATTAATAAATAATATTAATTAATTAGATCAACGTATGTTACGTACTGTCTGAGGTATAGGAGTGAAATACTGCCAACCTCATTCCGAGCTGCTACTCTATATTCTTTAACCAAAGAATAATATTACTTATTACTGGCCTGGACAGACATACTGGAGATTCGAACGTGGGAGACCGAGATCTGGCCTTGCAACTAGCTACTAGACCAACGTGAAAGTTAAGCTGAAACCCGGAGTAAATAACACGTAATTGACTTGGTTTTCGAAACTTCTAGAAAAACTACATTAAATTATCTTTGTAATGAAAACTCGAGTTTTGTATTATTCAATCCATCATTGTTGCATCTGTATGTATGTAGTTACCTACTTATTTTCCATAGAGTTAATTCAATAGTAAATGGTCGATTAAACTGTTCATATAATAGGTATGTTTAACCCACAAACCACAACGGCTTTTTGATCTGACTTCAAACATAATAATTACTTGGAATCACGATATTTAAAATTATTCATTCTCCGATAGAGTCGTTTGCAAGTTGGCAAAAGTATAAAGTACGTAAAGAAACAGAGATAGCAAACGTTAATGATAAATATTAATCAGATTAATAAACTACTTTAAATAATGAAACTTTAAATAAAAGTTAAAATAGTTGGTGAAGAATATCTCGTCTTTAACAATTCACAGACATGGACAAAACATAATACATATTTTTTTAAAGAATAATAGCAATGCTTGTTTACTAATATTGTTATTTACTTCATCAAATAAGTAAGTATACAGGAGGACAATTTTACTAACATAATAAACACATTATCGGAATCGAATCAAAACATAAGCGTTGACGTTTAGCTTTTTCCATCAACGATCCAGTTGCGATTCGATTCGTCTTCGATGGAACATCAAAAGTTAACAATTTGGTTTGACAGGTTGCAGATACAAGCCTGGATAACCCTACTAAATAGTCATTTGCTACATTTGTTGCATTTTAGTATGCGTTAGAACAGCGTGATAGAATAAGCGGTTACTGTGTTTCGTAACATCCTAACATAATTCAGTCTAACATAATCGCTGTTAAATGCTAAACCACGAATGACATCACGATTTAATTGTACATTTAACAACAATAGTTACGCCTCAGTGACCAACAAAACGTACAGTTTATAAAAGTTTGAAGGACATCGACAATGGATAGAAATCGTCACCGCAACGAACCCTTGAACCATATTTCGGACTTTTGGAGACAATGTTTGTATGTGTGAATGTGTGGATAAAATATTCTCATGTTTATATCACTGTAATTAAATTTTGTAGTATTACTGAATATACATATCTAAGATATGACTAAGCGAATTGCAAAATTACATTTGCTGCAATAAGCTGTAACTACCCACGGCTTCGCTGCTTGTAATGTAGACACGATTTTAATGGAACTTGTTTTTTATATTATTATATATTATTATTCGTAGCGTTTAAATTCTGGATAATAGTAAACTAATTTACATATAATAGCTTTACTGTAAAAAAAGCAATATGTATATATGGTATTTTAAATTTAACGAAGACGGTCTAATGACAGAAGGCCATAACACCGAAAACGTTGAAAATAAAATGTCTATAAAAAACAGGTTTTGTATGTTATGGTCTATATGGATTTAACTGCATATAAAACTTTATAATATAAATGCTATTAAATTTTATTACACGTTTCATTTCAATATTTTATAGCCCAACGAAAATGTTTAAATAGTTTTTAAATAGACTGGAATCAGCAATTTTATGATGCAGAGTTTTTTTTAAATAATGTGTAATAATAAAATAAGTAGATGAAGATAATAGATATGTGTATAAGCACTGCTGTGAGTCCTTTGGTAATCATGCGTTGCGTAGATAACCAAATCATAAAAAATAATATATATAAGCGATTATTTATCCATTCAAAACGTATGCATTTTTGGTCTTAGGCTATAAAGGTAACTGATAAATCTTAACAAGCAGCCTGATTACGGTTTAACAATCGAAAATCAAATACAATTTATTTAATAGAGAAGCCTTTTTTATAGTATAGGTAGGCGGACGATGGTAAGTGGTCACCAACGCACATAGACATTGACATTGTAAGTAATGTTAACCACCACTTACACCGCCAATGCACCACCAACCTTGGGAATTAAGATAGTAAATAATTAATAGGACAATACATTTGCTATTCTTTTTAAACTTAAAAATTTGAAAAAGATATTTCTAGTCCAATCAAATTACCTGAAAGACCACGAAGTACATTCTCAAGGACTTGCGAACAAGTGTGTGGGAAAAACACATATTCCTTATCATGATAGTCCAATTGAACGGCAATCTATTAGGACCAGATATCAGGCTCAGAACCATCGGTTTATGGCTTTTTTCTTAGAACCGGAATGTAACAAAGGTAGCATCATATCTCCGGGTTGCTAATGAAAATTTCTTGACAGAAAACTCGATAACCATTTTACTGATCCAACCCTGGGTTTTAACAGGAACCGACAACAGTAACAGCCTGTGATTGTCCCACTGCTGGACTAAGACCTTTTTTGAGGAGAAAGTTTATGGAGCTTATTCCACCACGCTGGAGCAGCGGGATGCAGCGGTATGCGTGTAAACAATCCACATTGACGTTGAATTGACGTGATATTATTGATTGAGATCTTGAATACTCTATGATACATATTATGCATAAGTTTTTTTATTGTATAGGTAGGTGGACGAGCATATGGGCCACCTGTTGGTAAGTGGTCACTAACACCCATAGACAATGATATTGTAAGAAATGTTAACCATTCGCCAACGTGCCACCAACCTTGGGAACGAAGATGTTATGTCCTTTGTGCCTGTAATTACACTGGCTCACTCAGCCTTCAAACCGGAACACAACAATACAAAGTACTGCTGTTTTGCGGTAGAATATCTGATGAGTGGATGGTACCTACCCAGACGAGCTTGCACAAAGCCCTACCACCGAGTAACATAAAATAAAGAATAAATTGATGTTTTAAATGAAAAGTTTTATCGAAACTTTGTAAGTAAAATTAAAAGTATGTATGGGGTTTTCCAATAGGGACGCTTGAACTTTGACAGCTGATTGCGGCCATGTTGTTTGAGTGACAGCTGTCAAATGCAGTGTATTATATTCATTCCGTCCTCCCAAACCACCATGGCAGGTTACAGTGTCGAGCAGCACGTGCAAATCATAAAATTGTTTTATGAAAATGGGTCTTCAGTTCGAGCAACGTTCCGCGCACTTCGCCCGTTTTACGGTCGCGATGATCGTCCTGCCGAGTCGACTATCCGTCGATTGGTGGATAAATTCGAGTCAACCGGGTCAGTTAACAATCAGCCGGTTCCCGTGCGTCAACGTAACGCGAGATCTGCCGAGAATATCGCCGCTGTGCGCGACAGTGTCCTCGAAAACCCGCGGCAGTCAAATCCGCGTCGCGCACAGAAACTCGGCCTTTCGCAGACGACAACTTGGCGAATTTTGCGTTGTGACTTGAGCCTGCACCCGTACAAGATCCAGCTGACCCAAGAGCTCAAGGTTAATGACCATAGACAGCGCCGTGTGTTCGCTGACTGGGCATTAGAGCAGTTGGAAGTTGACGCCGATTTTGGCAAAAAAATCATCTTCAGCGACGAGGCGCATTTTTGGATGAATGGCTATGTCAACAAGCAAAATTGCCGTATTTGGGACGAGACCAATCCACACGAGGTTCACCAAGTGGCAATGCACCCGCAGAAAGTGACTGTTTGGTGCGGATTTTGGGCCGGAGGCGTGATTGGTCCGTATTTTTTCGAAAACGATAATGGTGTGGCCGTCACCGTCAATGGTGAGCGATACCGGTCGATGATAACCAACTTCTTTTGGCCTGAAATCGAGAATATGGATCTGGACAACATGTGGTTTCAACAGGACGGCGCTACATGCCACACAGCACACGCTACGATGGAAGTTCTGCACGAGCAATTTCTGGACATGGTCATCTCGCGCGGAGGAGACGTGAACTGGCCACCGAGATCGTGCGATTTGACCCCGCTGGACTTTTTCTTGTGGGGTTTTCTTAAGTCGCAGGTCTATGCCAACAAGCCGCAAACCACCGATGCCCTCAAAGTCAACATACGCCACGCCATCGATCAAATACAGCCCGATTTGTGCGCCAGAGTCATCGAAAATTGGACCTTTCGTGTGCGCGCCACCAACCGAAGCCGTGGCGGTCATTTGAATGATGTCATATTCCATACATAATGGGGTCGATAGACCTTCCAAATAAAAAAAAATTTCGCAAATATCTCTCCTACATGTATTTTTTTTTGCATTTCAAAGATCAAGCGCCCTTAATGGAAAACCCTATAGTTAATTTATTCCAATAAGTGTTCTACTATAAATAAAGATATTAACCAAATATTTATTTATTTTATTTTAATGGAAACAAACAGTACATAATACATTTTATAAATATCAAATATTGACAAATCTTTACCAAAATAGTTTCCAATGATTATTAATAAGTAACACATAACAGGCGTAGATGCATTGGATAACGGATAAAATTATCGATCAATTAGGGATTAGGTACTAAAGAGAGAGTGGGAGAAATGACAAATTCATTCAATGATAATTAGTTCAATCAGTACTAATACTACCATTAGATAACATATTTTTGATACAACGATTAAAGCTATTAAAAGAGACATGAAATATATCACAATCTAAAAACATCTGGTTATATTTAATACAAATTAAATAGAAGAATTCTTAGCAAATTTAGTTCTGGTTACAGGAACATAAAATGTTTCCTTACAATGAGAAGCACTTTCGAGGGCAAATAGGGAGAATCAATACGATTATTAATAATTTTAAATCACACGTCGGTCAGCGGCCGACATCGGTATAGCAAAATTGGTATTTTTGTTAAAAATGATCTTGTGCTAAGGACCCTGATGAAACGGTTATGTATCCGTTCAATTTTATGTATATGATTTTAAATTGGGGGTTCCACACCGAAGACGCATACTCTAAGATGGACCTTACAAACGCATTATATAATAAGATAAGCGCAGACGGAAGCTTAAATTCATCAGAGACCCTCAGCACAAAACCAAGCATACGATAAGCCTTATCTGCCACATAACGGACGTGTTCATAGAAAAGCATCTTAGAATCAATTAGAACACCAAGATCTTTAATCATATTGACTCTAGAAATTACTTCGCCATCCAATTTGTATGTACAATCAATCACCAATTTCTTTCTGGTAAATGTTATAACGCCACATTTTTTTATGTTATTCTTAATAAAGAATTTTGTGAACATTAGTCACTGAGACGATCAAGGTCTTTCTGGACATCCAAGCAGTCGTTGGGGTTTTTGATTATTATATATTGTCATCAGCATACAACAAAAACTTTGAGTGCTTAAAAACTAAACCGATATCGTTTATATAAATATTAAATAATAACGGACCTAAATGCGATCCTTGTGGCACTCCAGACGGCACAGGAATAAAAGATGAGCAGAAACCTTTAATTGTAACTGCTTGGCTTCTGTTAGACAAATAGGATTCAATCCAACGCAGGAGGTCGCCATGTACACCGATGTATCTTAATTTTTCGAGAAGAATGAAATGATAAATTTTATCAAATGCTTTAGAAAAATCAGTGTACACGGCGTCCATCTGGTATCCCTCATCCATCGCGTTCGTGATAAAGTCCGTAAATTCACATAAATTAGTTTCAGTAGCTCTTCTGTTAATAAATCCGTGCTGCTGGTTTATAATTAAAGGTCTTATTATTGGTTGTATAATGTCATATATTATCTTTTCAAACAACTTGGGGATGCAACTAAGTTTAGAGATAGGAAGATAATTTTTGACGTCGTGTTTATCCCCGTTTTTAAAGATAGGAACAACATATGATCTTTTCCACTGGGAAGGCAGGTTTGTAAAGATAAATTAAATAAAATATATAGTGAGAAGCAAAGTGTACCGAAGCAGTTTTTTAGGAATATTGCTGGTATACCATCTAGGCCACAGCTTTTAAATAAGTTTATAGATTTTATGTACTTTTCTACAGTTTCATTCGTTTATTAAACGAAGATTTAAGTGTGTTTTGCTCAAGCGATGAGTAACAATAACTATTAAAAAGATTACTTATTTCTTGACCGTCATTAGATGAAAGATCGTCCAAATAAACCATATCAGGCAAGTTCAAACACTGTTTTTTAGATTTAACAAACGTCCAAAAGAACCTAGAGTTTTTAGCAATTGAATTTTCCGCATTTTCCAGATACGCATTGTAGCATTCTTCATCAATTATCTTTTGCCTTTTACGAGGCATTCTGAAAGTGCAATAGTCACTATAGTTTTTATATATTTTCCATTTCCTATGAAATTTTAACCTTTCTTTGATAATTTTTTTGAGTGAGAGAGAATACCAAATAGGATATTTATTGTCATCAATTATTACTTTTGTTGGAACGAAAATATCGATAATACTATTTATAATTTTATAAAATACTCAAACTGCACCTCTATATCCAAACAATCAAAGCACTTCAAACAATCGATTTCCTATATTTTTTGATTAATTTCGATATATTTAGCCTTATGAAAAAATTTAACCAGCCGTGGAACACTAGATAAATAGTTAGTTTGCAAACCAGAAAGGGCAATCTCCAAGGCAGGATGATGAATATCCTCGTAAACTAAAGGAGTTTCACTGTGTTTTACCACTACTTTATTAGAATTGCTAAGTAACAGATCTAAGTATCGATTATTAAAGTTAGGTATACAATTGAATTGACTTAAGTTGTTGATATGTTGACAATATATATGGCATATTGTCAACATTTTTACTTGGTTACTTGAATTTCCAACTGCGTTTACGATCTTAAAAGCATGCTTGTTTTCGTCTTGAAGCCAGTTAGCTGCGGCGATATTGAATTCACCTACTAACAAAAAATATCTTTAGGATGTAATATAATAGATTCCGACACACACTCATAAAATTTAATTTGATCTTCATATTGCAACGAACATTGAGGAAAGTAACAACAAAATAAACGACAATCTATAAATTTCTTATTCGACTTAATGCCTATACAGATAGAGATAACATCGAAAGAACAAATATTGTTTGACGGCTGGACCACCACATACTTAACCGCAATACCCTTTCGGCTACCCTTCCAGGTAGCAACCATGTTTCAGTAAGGCAAATAATGTCATAGTCAACTAATGACAAATTTGAGAAAATGTAGATGTTTTTGAACGCAGTCCACGTACATTTTGATAAAATAAAGCTATTTTAGTATCCATTTTAACAAAATTGAGCTAAAACATAAATAAATATTATAAAATAATAAGAATTCATGTTCGAGTAAGCAAAACAATAGGAAAATTGAAAGTGATATTTCATTCGTTTTTCATTGATAGGTCTCTTATCCATTGTCATCAAATTATTTAAAAGTGATAATATATTGTTTAAAATATTTTGAACAAAGACATAATTAAATAACACACAAATACAAAGAAAATCAATAAAAGTAACATTCTCTCTCGTACCGGAAGAAAATATTTTAAGAATATTATTAGACTTAGTTAAAAAATGCGAATAAAAGTATACAATCATCAGTATACAACATTACATTCATTATTATTATTTTATTTTTTTATATTTCCCGGGATGGCAAATGACTCTACTTCACCTGATGGTAAGTGATAGTAAAGTCCAAACGCGACGACGGCTAGTGCAGCCAGGAAGAATGACTTGCACTAGCCGCCCCCGCCTTGCCGGCCCGCAAGATGCCTCTTCACGCCTCGTTTGAAGGAACCCGGGTCATAAGAGGAGGGGAACACGTGTGCTGGTAACGAATTCCATGTTTTAGAGGTGCGACAAAGAAAAGAGTTGCCAAATTTCTTCGTGCGCGATGGAATTGATGTCACAGTTAGTCGGTGACATCGAGAGCCAGCACGCGTAGATTTGTGAAGGAAAGGGGAAGCAGGAATGAGGTTGAATAGCTCCTCTGAGCACTCGCCGTGATACAGTCGATAGAAAGCGCTCAGTGCCGCTATCTCTCGACGCAACTGTAAAGGCTCGAGGGTGTTGGTGACCTTTACGTCGCCAATAATGCGAACCGCACGTCGCTGCAACCGATCCAAGGCCTCCAGTAAGTACTTAGCGGAGCCATCCCAAAGGTGCGAGCAATATTCGACGCAGGACCGCACCTGTGTTTTATACAACAGGAGCAGTTGTTGTGGCGTGAAAAAACGCCACACCTTGTTCAGGACATTAGCATACAATTGACAAACATAATGGAATAACATAATAACTCGATAATAAAATTCAACTAACTATTGCGTCTGAGTAAAAATTTAAACATAATAATAATATTTTTTGAATAATGTAAACAATTATATAATAAAACATGCATAAGGCTGTAGAAACAAAAAATATAAACAGTTTTTAAATAGCTTTCGGTATAAATGTGCATAACGGGACTAGTGTCGTTTTTTCTTGCCATAACAGAACAGTTCAAATAAACCGTACAAATCTGTAATTCTTCAAGCGAGCCAGATCTTTAGTTTTACGGAGAAGCATTTTGTTGAAACTGGTCAAGTGATCATTAAAGTAAACGCGATTACTATTTCCAGTAAATCCTATGTCACAACACTTTAAGTCTTTTTCCCTTAATCTGGCTAAGAAGTCGTCTTTCTTGTATCGAGAAAGAAAACGGATGATAATAGGTCTAGGTTTTTTTGAATTATTCTGTTTTGGAGTAACCCTGGTCACAAAGTCTATGTCTGACTTACTAAAAGTATTAATGTTGGCAGCACATGAAAGTTTAGTAACAAAGTCCAATAAGTTCTCGCTTTTCGCTTCTGGGATACCAATTATTTCAATATTAGAGCGTCGAGCCCATCGTTCTTTATTATTGAGGTCTGTCTGAAGCGATGTAACAACTCCCATCATGTCAGTGACATCAGTTTTGACGGAGTTAAACAATTTAATTTTAGCCTCAAGAATATCCACCTTTTTCGCAACCTTATCATAATTGTCACTAATAAATTGCAATGATTTACGCAAAGTCGATATCTCGGCTTTAATATCATCAAAGTTATTTTGGAACGTAGTGAAAGCCTCTGTTATTTCCGCTTTGATGATGGACCTTATCTCATCAATAGATATTTGTATAAGCCCCGGGTTGGAGGGCTTTTGTACTATCCTAGCAGCTTTAACCGTTGCATTTGTTGTTCCTTTATCGCATTTTTGCTTAGAGCGCTTTGTAATGTTACGACAAGGCGTGTCATCGTTATTATTACGTGGAGAAGTGCCACAATAAGATGGGCACCGCCACGATTGCTTAATATTCTCGTCCGGTTCCCAGACCGAGGATTTTGAAGGTAGTGCACAACCAATATGATAACACTGGCCACATGACGAATCCCCACAACGCGGCCACAGATCAATGGGTCATATGTCTCTGAAGTAGTTTTTTACAACAGGCAAATTCCATTATAAATAAATATAAGCTTAAAAGGAAAAAGTATGAGGCAAATGACGGGATTGAACTCGATACACTACGAATATAAAGTCCGTCGTCAGTGTCGCTCGGCCAGCAAAGCTTTATAAAATATGTAAATCTAAGGTTTGTTTACTTTACTCCTTTACTCCTTCTTCAATGGGAATAGACCATAGAATGTTAACTGTCAATTTGACAGCTCCAAATACGTAAATCCTCGAGTTAGAAGTACCTTATCGTAATACAATGTATGAATAGATATTACGCAAGTAACAAACAATGGTGGTGCGTATCGATTTCATTTTAATGAGTTAATTATAAATACGCACGACTTCTATTTGTAATAATATTGTTAGATAACATCTACGTTTAGAATAAATTAATTAGAAAAAAATTAATATCGCCTACTTTCTAATCGGTTCTGTTAATGTTTCTTTATAAATTTATATTTTTTTGAACAGGCATTTGGTATTATTGGAAATTTATAAAAATCTATATTATCTATGAATATTATATTTAAAATTCGTATTTTGGATAGAATCTCTTTGGGTAGGTATATATATCCTCACCATCTATTTAGGAAGATTACAAGAAGTTATTCCTGTTCGTAGTATTTAATATTATGGAAAAGTAACGCTAACACATTTTCCTATAACGGGTATGTGCATTGGTTTTTCCTTGAAGTAAAAAAAAAATGCCAGATAATTACGAAAAAGCAAGAAATTCTTGCTTTTGAAAAAGGTCTTTATAAATTCACAATACTATTCAACAATTATATTATTATGTTAAACAAATTCGACTCTTATATAAAACTAGCTGTTCCCCGAGAAGTGGCAAATGGGCCATCTGATGGTATGTGGTCACCAGCAAAGCTAGTCGGAAATATTAACCATTCTTATTCCTAACATCGCCACTGTGTAACCAACCTTGGGAACTATGAAGTTGTGCCACTAGTGCCTGTTATTACATTGGCATACTCAATCTTCCAACAGGGCCGGATTAACCCTATCAGGACCACTAGGCAATGCAATTCTCTTGGATTTCCTTAACCATTTTCTTACTTTTTAAAATACATTTTGGCTATTTTTAGTTCTACTATGTATGATGTATATATTTCATCAACTGACAACATGCGTCGAAAAACAGGAATAATCTTGGGTATACAAATTTTCAAAAAAATCCTTCGATGATACTTTTTTGTCTTGATGCCTGCTCCTAGTCGATGCGGGGCCCCTAGACAGTTGCCTAATCCGCCTTATGGATAATCCGGCTCTGTCTTCCAACTGTAACACAACAATACTAAATATTGAGCGGTAGAAGAAAGCCTTACCAAGAAATTAGGAGCGGATTTAGTCGTGATAACGTAACCAATAGGCGGCTTTGCAGTTATAACATTAGTCTAATTTATCTGCCAAATTAAGAACTATTGTCGCATAGTTAATTTCGATCAAAGAAAATAACTTTTGATATTATTTTCATAAGTAAATTGCATATTTAAAGATAAGTAAATTGCATAATAAGTTAAAATTAACGATAAGCGCCACACTTGTTTACGACTATCTGTTGGTGTTAACGACTTTTTAATAAATAACCTAAAAAGATAATAATTACTTAGTAAGGACACGAACTTACGTTTTTCTTTAAATTATTGTTTCTCTGTTGTATATATTTTATGTCTTAAAAGATGCGAACTTTTGTTTACAGCTAATTAATAATAGCGTCAAGTAAAATTAATTAAAAAACAAAAAACTTGTTAAAAAATATATTTTGGGTCTGGATCTGCCGCTCCGATTATATCTATCTATTCTATCTATATATACATATATGTGAATTATTATTACATTATTATTTTTACATTATTTCTTGCTTTTTTGTAATTATCTGGCTTTTTTTTTTACTTCAAGGAAAAACCAGTGCACATACCCGTTATAGGAAAATGTGTTAGCGTTACTTTTCCATAATATTAAATATTACGAACAGGAATAACTTCTTATAATTAAATTATAGACTTCTATAATTTTAGTTGGTGGGTGCTACGAGTATCGCTTTTGTTAGCTATGTTCAACTCCATTTATTTGGATTATTTGGATTCCATTCCACTTTAAACATAATATACATGTTTAGTCACTATATTTATGACATGCAAATATTTTAACTTAAATTAAATATTACAAGGATTAATTTTTACATTTAATTACATTAAATTATAAACCAAGACATAATAATTCTTCATTTAAATAACACTAATAAAAATTGATAAATAAATATATTTGACATTCATTGCTGGAATTATTTTACAGAGTAAAAACCTTTGTCCACCAACCAGTCATATAATTTTTTCTCGAATCTTAATTAAGGCAGAACTTTAATATTGGAAGGCAACCTATTATAAATTTTAATTATCATACGTTCACAACGCTTTGAGCAGAGAGCTGTTTATATAGCCCGCCGATTTTTAATAACAGAAAAGCTAATTCCGAAACGACGTTAAAAATAACTTTTTTGTACTATAATTATATAAATCACAATAAATGGTATTATACATACGGTCCTAAAATTAAAAAAAAATATGGTACGTATAGAGAGGCATTTTTTTCGTGTAAACAATTGAAGTGGATATTTTTTAAATAAAAATTCTATATCTATGTGAGAGTTTGCAACGGCATTTTATGTCGCAATATGACAGAAAATATAATAATAAAAAGGTAGATATACTAATATTTTGATATTCCTATAATGTGTAAATATAATAAGTTTAAATGAGGTCAAAATCTATACGATCTGCTTGGAATAAGCGACAGGTAGTAACAATAAATGGACAATAAATCACTTCCAAACAGTCAAGAGGGCGTGCAAGGTCTAGTTGGGATCCCTCGCCAATTTAGCCGTCTGCCATGAGACTGGGATCGTGGAAATGACGTATCTATCCCTTGTTCGTCATTTAAAATTAAGTAAATGAATCAATTTTGAATGTCGTCATTTTTTACAGAACATTTGTACTAAAAGCTTACAAAAACGACACTTCATATTATAATATTATTGTTCATATGTGTTGTGCATAAAATGCAATTTCTTTGGAGATAATGGTATTGAATTTTTCAATAGTTATGTTATTGAATTTAAGACACAATTACTTTTCTTGTCGTAATGATGTTTAAATGTACTCCTGCAATTATACTTTAATTTTTTTATAAGTGTTCAATGTAATTTGACTTTTTTATTTTATTGTTTTTATTACTTAATTTTTCTATTTGCTTTGTTGTGGGAGCTATCACTATGATCAAATATGATTCACATCGTTTTGAATTGTAACTTAGTCAAATTGTATTGATTTATATTTTAATTTATATAATATTTTTTGTTTGTATTTTAGTTATATATGTATTTTAGTTATATATGTATTTTAGTTATATATTTTGTAAACCAAAATAAATACCATTTATTTTTTTCCCGAATAGCATAAATTAAATTAATATATTTATTAAAAACAACTGAATGTTGAGTTGTCACATACACTAAAATTGCATGGAAAATTTTAGCTCAAGCGGTTGAGTGCGACTGGTTTTAAAATCCAGTCGTAAGATTTGACCCACTCAAAAAAAGCTTTTAAAATATATAATTTTAACTTTAATAATTACATGACTTATGCTTAGAAAAATTTAAATTAGGAATTTCATATGTTTTAAGTTTAAGATTGACTTTAAGAAAGTTTATAAATGATTCAGGTCAATGAATAAGTCGTATATATAATAAATTAAGACCAGACGGTTTATAGGCTTACAGCTATCGAAATGTTACAAAATTAGAATTAAATTAGAATATGCAAAAAATGAAATTGTGGTGCGGCCTGTAAATAAAAATATGCAAGCACATAAAATATCACATAAACCATAATAAAAGAAGAGCATAATAATAAGAATACACCAAAGGATACGAAATATCGCCGTACATATCTGATTATTTAATAAAAAAACCCGTTAGTTTGTGGCTGTTACATAAAACATTCTTGGTGTCTTTGGTCCCAATTCAAATACATAAAGTTGTCATATTATTATAATGTATGCATACATGCATATTGTATTCGGAATAAGACTTTCCGCTGTTAGAGTATTTTTAAACTAATATCCCGTTACTTTGAGGAAATCCGCTATGTCGAAGGAAGAAAATAATTTTGCAAAGTGCAGTTATTATGAATCTGTACGACTCATACCGGTGTGGGTGTCTTTCAGTAATATCACGAGCTATTCTGTTCTCTTAAGACGTAAATCAGATATTTTTTAACCATTTTACAACAATCTTTGTTCCTCATTCTTTTTATTATTCAATGCGTCTTAAATTCTCATATTGCTTATACTATTTTGAAACACTGTCTTTTTGTTCCAAAATAAATGTACATTCTACGCGCGAGCCCAGTCTGGCCTTACCAATAAATCGATGCCATCCTTAAAGATTCTTTAGAGAAAATTCTAAATTTATCTCTTGATGAGTATTCCTGGACCCAAGCTACACTTCCGATTCGGCATAGTGGCATCGGTGTGAGGAAAATTTCAAGTGTTGTCCTTCCAACCTTTCTCTCTTCTGTACATAGCATTTCAGGTCTTTGTTCACATATTTTAAAATCAAATGCACTGAAAATCACAAATGTTACAGAGGCAATAGAGAACTGGAAGGTAAAATGTCCTAATGACGATATCCCTAAGGAAGTTACCAAACAAAAACTTTGGGATTCGCCACTAGTTAATGTTACACAACAAAGTTTGAATCAAAATTTAACAAGTGCCAATAACCGTGCACGGCTTCTAACTTTATCAGGTCACTGGTTACATGCGGAACCCTCTAAAAATATTTTAGACAGTGAATGTTTTCGTATAGCAATAGGTCTCCGACGGGGAACACAGTTGTACATTAAGCACAGGTGCCCGTGTGGAAAAAAGAGGTTGACTCTTTCGGCTTACACGGTCTTTCTTGTCCAAGGAGTTCAGGGAGGCTTTTCCGCCACAGTTCTCTTCATGATACTATTAAAAGGGCTCTTGCCACCATTGACGTTCCTGCTCTTATTGAGCAGGAGCTCATGGAATTAGTCGTAATGATGGCAAGAGACCTGATGGACTAGCCCTGATGGACGGGCCCTTGTGTGGGACGCAAAATGTGTTGACACACTAGCCCCGTCTCATATCAGAGAAACAATGTTAAAAGCCGGTGCTGCCGTCTAAAAACCTGAATCGAACAAACGTAACAAATATTCTTCTCTTATTCAAAATTATATTTTTATTCCGTTTGGAGTTGAATTGTAATAGTGCAAAAAAAATCATCCAAAATATTACACCCCGTTTTATTGCCTCTACTGGTGACAGTAGTTCATTTTTCGCCCAGAGAATCGGAATTGCGATTCAAAGGGGAAATGCTGCTAGCATTGTTGCCACCATTTGCACACTAATATTATAATAGTATTTTTAATTTTTATTTGTATTTATTGTTACGGCTTTTATGTAAATAAAGGTTGTGGTATTCTTTAATAATATCATTAAAGATATGGTAAAATTTGGGTTCGTAACGTAATTCCGGTTCTCTAATAGGAATTACGTTGCAACAACAGTTACACCAGCTCCATGAAGTAACTAATTAGGTTAACTGACTTAATCGTTGACACTCACCCATTTACTTATCAATCTCATATAAATAGAAATATACTCCATTCGAGTAGGCTCTTAGAAGAACTTTTGAATTATCACTATGAACGAGTCAGTGCATCGCAGGCACAAAAAAAATTCATACGGTAAAAAGAACGATTATTTCTTGTCAATGTATATGGAGTTGATCAACATTTACTATACTATTTGCAAATGTTTGCTTATCTATATTTAAATTTAAAAAAAGGTAAGGTAATTTATTTGAGGCTTTAATGTAAATACATATATTAAAAAAAACAAAAAAAAAACAGTAGTCTAATAGTACAATTACTATATAGAAATAATTCTAGTTTATGCTTTATCAAATAAAATAAAAATTAAAAAAAAACTATTCGTATCTTTTCTTTAAATAATAATGTTAATAACAATAATTTGATTATACCTATTTGTTATTTTTTGTACATATTATTTCATTTATATAAGCAGTATTAATACGGTGCAGATTACATAAATTAACATGAAATTATCGAATACGTCATTCGGAAGTAGGTAGGTATACTATAGGTACAGCGCCAGAAGGCAAGGGTCGCCAAAATACTAACTGAAGATTATTTTTCTAATATATTGTCTTGTTGGTGAAATAAAGACATTATTTAGGTATATATTTAAACAGTCAATAACTCTGCTATATTATGTACTACAAACAGTTCTTGAAAAATACATCTTTATTTATAATACAACACTAATTCACCGAATTACTTATAATCACTTATATGATATGGACAACTTCGCCAACATTCAAGTCGCCATTTTTTTGCGACAATATAATAAAAATCATTGATTAAATTCAAAATCTTAGTCTATTATATCGCCTGAGATTCTTGTGATTGTAATATCCTACAGTAATTGATACGTATATACTACATAGTGCCTGGAAATAATGACGAAAAAATTATAATACAGCTCGAATAGAGTAAATATGGATATGACTAGAGAAAACATAGAGAGATAGAAAAGAAAATACAAGATCGATCTTCTTCTTCTTCTTTGTCCTTGCCTTATCCCGTTACGAGGGGTCAGCTTTCTTTATTATGCGACGCCATGTAGATCGTGTGTTCGCGTCCTCATAGATAAGGTCGATGCATTTCATGTCCCTCTGGACATTTGCCATCCACGTAGTTTGGGGTCTTCCCCTGCCCCTCTTTCTTGTATTTATGATATTTAGTCGGTTATGGATGCAACTTTAATGCTTTAAAGTACAGTAAAACACAGGATCGACCTTAATACTTAAGTTAAATAAGGTCGATCGAATGATGATCATTATATATAATGGTCATTGTAAATGTTTATAACAGATATAAAATTAAACAAGTTATTTAAGATATTTTAGATAGAAAATAAAGCGTTAGCATTGTCATGCAAATTCAAATAACATAAGTTGTTCATATTTGTATTTTTTTGCCCGGGAAGACTCTACTCCACCTGATGGTATGTGGTAGTAGAGTCCAAACGCGACGACGGCTAGTACAGTCGGGAAGAATGATCTGCACTAGCCGCCCCCGCCTTGACGGTGCCTCTTCGCGCTATGACATAATTTGTGTATTTCAATATATGTATCTATTTAGCATGTATTTACATGAATTGTTTTACCTTGTAGTAATACTTAAGTAATAATATCAGCTATCCAATCACTAAAGATAAAATTTTAACTTAAAAAAATATCCTATGCCGTATACCACAAATTAATAGACATGTGTATTAACAACATTTTTAACATTCATACGCTCTTGGATTCATAATTAGCAAGAATAAAGGTATCAGTAGTTGCTATATTTATTTTAATATTAATTTCGTTCATACTAAAATCTGAAAAACAATTGATTATAAATTCTGAGAACAGATTTTAAATTTTTACAACGAAAATAATGCGTTATTAAATACAATAACATAATAATCAAGCTTATCGCGTCAATAGTCTAAACTTCAAGCAGATGAACCTGCGAAGCGCAACTACTTATCTATACTACTATATAAATATATTGGCCCTGACTGTACTTTTTTTTTCACCTAATTTTGTGATAAATAATCGTTTTATGATGCAGTGATTCACATTATACTATTTTTTTTATTTTTTTCATTTTTGTCTGTCTGTCTGTCTGTCTTTCTGTCTGTATGTATTCTTATAACTCAAGAACGGCTTGTCCAATCTTGATGAAAATTGGTACACACAAAGAACATGTGATATATAAGATCGATAAACTCTACGGTATCTTATGAAAATTAATTTCAAATCGTTAATTACCGTATTTCTTTACCAGTAGCCATGTGTGTGTGTGTGCGCGTGTGTGTTATTACTATTAAAATAATTTATTCAATTTTTATTAATTATACGCGGGTGAAGCCGCGGGGCACAGCTAGTCGTTAATAAAATTCTAAGCCTGTACATAATAATAAATAATAATACTATAAACTGAAATCTTCTCTAAAACGCGTTGCATCTTTTGGTACAATTTTTACGTATAGTTTAGTCACCTAGGCACTCAGCTAGGCATTAAAAGAACGTCTTATCATTAAAAGAATTGATATGTATTATATAGTACTACAAGTATTTCATTTAGTTTATAAGCATTACATGAAAAGTATTCATTGCATACAGTGTGTAAATCGTCAAGGAATTTCGAGATATTTTTTTTTAATTCAAATTGTGTAAATCATCAACAAACCAGATCATTAATTCATTCAATTACTTGTCCTCTAATGACGATATTTACATATTTTCCAATGACAGAACAAATGTTAATCTGTCTAAACATCACATTGAATCGATCTCATAGCGTTTAAATACAATATTTATTTTGGTTATAATATTTGTATTTAATAATATTATTATAATTTTGTTTCGATTTTTTACCACATTAGTTTTGTTGTAAGTAGCTATTTATCGCTAGGATTTGTTTTAAAATGTTTTAATATAGGTTACTTTGTACTACTACTTACTAATATATTATTTTTGTTCTACGGTAAATGTTGTTTACACCTTAAAGACGTCTTGTTAAGATTATCTTTTTTATTTGTTAATTTTAATGTTCAGTGATAAGTCGATGTTGTACCTGTTTCTATAAATAAAAAAATAAATAAAGATCGTCACAAATTTAATGAATATTAATCACTGAGTAATAATTTTAATATTGAATAATATTCAACGATTTTATGCAAATATAGTTTTCTAGAACGCAGCAGTTTTATTTATCAGTTGTAATTGTTCTATAGATTACTAATAACCATTGCATGAGTTTGATTAAGTCATTGTCTGATTTTTCTATTTAAATAAGATTTATTATACGTTCCAAATTCCTTTGTTATACTTTAACTGTTACACCGAAAGGCATAAATCAATACCTATTCTACGTAATCCTTTTTTTACTAGTATCCGAAATAAGACTGGTGTCATCAATCCATTTATTACACTTTATATTAAGGTTATGAAGACACGTATTCTTGTATAACTTCTAGACACTATTTGTAAATTATTTTCACTAAAAAGTGAGGGAATATAGAGAACTTTATGTGCACTTTTAAGTCCTGCGCAATTGCAAGTAACCCTTTGAGACCGGCTGCAATGCAATTATTTTCATACTTAAAACTCTTCATTACACTTTGATGACATGCAACAAACATGGCAACGTAAGAAAAAATGAATGCTCTTGCAAGCAATTTTGAATCATTTTACAAAATAAATTATTTGTACCAACTTTTCGGAAAATAGATTCTATCAGAAAAGAACCGGCGATCAAGTAACTACCTTACTAGTTACTCTGTTTCATCGATTATATGATGACGATTATATATGTCGGAGTCAGTCGTCACATCAACGCAAAGATAAAAGTACCCAACTTGACTTGATTGATTTGTTGTTTACTCAATGATAATTACAATTAGCTAAATTTTTAATGCAAATCTTTTACGACAATTCCTAATTATATCTGGTATGATTTACTAGCTACCTGCGATTGACTTATGACGACTAGTTTCGATTTCGGTAATTGTTAATAGCGATACGAAACATTATAAACGATTATTTAATTCGTGTCACATAGAAATAACTCCAAATTGACTGTTCTTGATTAACGATAATTCATATTGGAATATGTTATGATTAAAAATCATAAAAGCAGGTTTAATTACTTTGTATTTTCATTTTGGTAAACACGTGGCTGGCGTTTCGCGCCACGGACAGAGTTGTTGGGAGTAGGGGCTAGGGTATAAATACCGTGTTCACTGGCTAGTCTTCAGTCGATTTCAAGGATCGACTCAAGCAAGAGCTCTAGCTCCCGACAAAACTGTCGGTTTACCCCTCAGGCTTGACTGCCTATACTACGCTATTTAGTTAGCTGTACTTGTCCGCTTGTACGCGGTTACGCTGCCCTTCGGCATATTGCTTTCGCTGTAAATCTCTGGCTTATCTGTTTGCTTTTTTTGATTGTGTATAAATTATTTTAAGACCATTACTGTAATTATTGTAAATAATAAATCTATTGTTATTTAAATTAATTGTTGTTTCTTAAAATGGGAGCCCGACCTCCTGACCATCCGTCTAAAACCGCCCCCGATCCTACATCAGAAGTGGGATCTGAACAGACTGAATCAAGGACAGAGGACCCATGGCGGGCATTACTTGATCTTCAGAGCCGTAACATGGCACAATTGATAGATGCTATAAAGGGACCATCTTCAACTTCTCCCACTATTCATTTGCCTGAATTTAATCCAGACTTGCCCGACTCCAATGCTCGCGCTTGGAGCACCACCGTCGATCTTTGTTTCTCGGAGCAGCCGCTTAATGGAAGCTCGTTAATTATTGCCTTAAGCAAGTCGTTAAAAGGCCACGCCTCAACATGGTTTTCACAAGTATCATATGGCGGTATGACATGGACAGAGTTCAAGAATCTTTTTCTTTCTCGGTATGACGTGACAGAGACTTCCGCTGCTACTCTCATAAACGTTCATAGTAGTCAACCAAAAGATGGAGAATCTTTAGCCGCATATGCTAGCCGTTTGGTTACGTCCCTTACCTCTTCATGGAACGGCTTCAGTGTCGAAAAAATAGCTGTCGCAACGGTCTTAGCCCATGTTTCCAAATTTGACTCCCGCGCTCATCGCCTTGCATTCACTACTGAAGTCACTTCTAGAAATGAGCTACAGAAGGAACTAAATGTTTTCTCTCATCTAAAACGAAAGTCGAGTTTTTCATCTGACCATGCAGAGTCTAACGCAAAGCGTTTCAAGCAAACTATAGTTTGTCACTACTGCGGAGTGTTAGGGCACAAATCAACTAACTGTCGCAAGAAACTTGCAAATTCTAAAACAGTATCTGCCAACACCGGAACCTCATCGAAGCTGACATCAACGAAGATGACACCATCGAAGACCATCTGCTTCCGCTGCGGGGAGTCCGGCCACATCGCGCCGCGCTGCCCGACTGCAGCAAGCAGACGCCCGCCGGGCTCGAGCAGCAGCGCCGGGAGCCAGGCGCCGAGCGCGCACACGTCCAGCCCTCATCCAGCTGCTGCCAGGCGTGTTGATGCCTGTGAAGTACGACCTGTCATGGGTGTACTAACGCAATCCGGTGAGAAACTTTCATTCTGTTATGACTCTGGTGCGGAATGTTCTCTCATTCGTGAAAGTTGTTCGAGTAAATTGTCAGGCAAACGATTTTGTTCAGTAGTTTGCATATCAGGAATAGGGAATGCTAATGTTGTATGTACCGGTCAAATATTAAGTGAGGTTCAAATCGATGAGTGTCGTTTGGAAATCCTGTTTCATGTGATAGCAGACGAATTTGTAAGCCATGATATCTTGATAGGACGTGAAATTTTAAAATACGGATTTAGTGTAATTATGACTAAAGATTCTTTTCATATTTCAAAAGATAAAATTGTAGAACAATGTTCTTTGCCAGAACCACTTAACTTTGATAATATCAATACTGATATTCCTTCCGAATATAAAAAGCAGTTAATAGAACTTCTAGAGGAGTATTCTCACGCTTTTGTGGCCGGTTTGCCGCGAACTCGAGTACAATCAGGAGAATTAAAAATTCGTTTGATAGATCCACACAAGACCGTACAACGTCGGCCATACAGATTAACTCCGAATGAAAGGCAGCTCGTCCGAACTAAAATTAATGACTTGTTAGATGCCGGTATTATTCGACCTAGTTGTTCCCCATTTGCAAGCCCAATTCTGCTAGTTACAAAGCGCGATGGTACAGAAAGAATGTGTGTAGATTACCGTGAGCTCAATAGTAATACTATACCTGATAGGTTCCCCTTGCCTCTGATAGCGGATCAAATAGCGAGATTATGCGGTGCTAACTATTATACTTGCCTCGATTGCACAAGTGGCTTTCACCAGATTCCTATTCACCCCGATAGTATTGAAGCTACTGCTTTCGTCACCCCAGATGGTCAATACGAGTACTTGGCCATGCCTTTTGGTTTGAGAAATGCTCCTAGTGTTTTCCAACGTGCAGTTACTAATGCATTAGGTGAGCTAGTACATTCTTATGTTATCATTTACATTGATGACATCATGATACCCTCTCAAAACCCTGCTGAAGGCATTTCCAGGCTAAGAGAAGTTTTAGAATCACTTACTAAAGCTGGATTTACCCTTAACCTCAGTAAATGCTCATTCTTAAAGCAACGTGTAGAATATCTTGGATATGATATCACTGCTGGTAAACTCCGACCTAATCCCCGAAAGATAGAAGCGTTGACTAAATTAGAGCCACCTAAAACAGTTCATCAGCTGAGACAGTTTATAGGTCTTGCATCATATTTTCGAAAGTTTGTTCGAAATTTTTCCCAGACCATGAAACCTTTGTTCCTGTTAACTGCCGGTAATAAGACTCTCAAATGGAATGATGCATTAGAAAATATTAGACAAAACATAATCTCTATTCTTACAAAAGAGCCCGTTTTGATGATTTTCAACCCGGATTATCCCCTTGAGCTTCACACAGATGCCAGCTCAGATGGCTATGGAGCTATTCTCTTCCAAAAAGTAGATAAAAAGCTTCATGTCGTAGAATATTTCAGTAAAAGGACTACTGCAACTGAAAGTAAATATCATTCTTATGAATTAGAGACCCTAGCTGTAGTCAATGCCATTAAGCACTTTCATACTTATCTACAGGGTCGCAAATTCACTGTTATAACCGATTGCAACTCTCTTAAAGCCTCGCGGAATAAAGCTGATTTAACACCCCGCGTTCACCGTTGGTGGGCATTTTTGCAAGCATATGATTTTGAAATAGTTTATCGTGAAGGTAAACTCATGAATCATGTAGACTTTCTTTCTAGAAATCCACTACCCGAACCCCCCGTATTCAGTCATTTAGATAACAAGACTGAACAAAAGCGCGTTGATATCACAACTCTGTCCAGTAACTGGCTTTTGGCTGAACAACAGCGTGATCCTGAAATAGAATTGATAATATCAAACTTGAAAAACAATTCTCTTTCCCCTGATGTTGCTCAAACTTACGAATTGCGATCGGGTGTTCTGTATCGTAAAATACAACGTAATGGTCAAGCGCGTTCATTGCCTATCGTACCTCGAGCGTTTCGGTGGTCTGTCATAAATCATGTCCATGAGTCAATTATGCACTTAGGATGGGATAAAACTCTCGAAAAGGTTTACGAACACTATTGGTTTGATAAAATGGCTAAATATGTCCGAAAATTCGTAGAAAATTGTATCACATGTAAGGTTTCCAAGTCTCATTCTGGAAGAGTTCAAGCAGAACTACATCCTATTCCCAAAGTTAACATACCTTGGCACACAGTACATGTTGATGTCACAGGAAAACTTAGTGGAAAGAGTGATCTTAAGGAGTATGTTATTGTTTTGATAGATTCTTTTACCAAATATGTCTTACTGTATCATAGCCTACAAATAGACGCATCAAGTTGCATTAAAGCCTTGAAATCTAGTGTTTCCTTATTTGGTACACCTTCAAGAGTAATTGCTGATCAAGGTCGTTGCTTTGCTAGTAAAAATTTCAAAGACTTTTGTGATTCCCATAAAATTGACTTGCATTTGATAGCAACAGGCTCTTGTCGAGCCAATGGTCAGGTCGAACGCGTTATGCGAACTTTAAAAAGCATGCTTACTGCCATTGAAACCAGTGATCGTTCATGGCAAGACGCAATTGAGGAAGTTCAACTAGCTCTTAATTGTACAACTCACCGCGTTACTAAGGCTAGTCCTTTAGAATTGATGATAGGGCGAGTCGCGAGACCTCTATCCTTAATGGCTGTAGACGACGCTGAAATTCAAATTGATCTAACTACTGTGAGAGAACATGCTGCCCAGGCTATGAAAGAAAGTGCCGATTGTAATAAAGCTCGTTTTGACAAATCTAAGGCTTCTCCAAATAAATTTAATGTTGGTGACTTTGTTCTTATTAAAAATGAAGAAAGAAACCAGACTAAATTAGACCCCAAATATAAAGGCCCATTTAAGATTGTAACTTTATTAGATGGTGACAGGTATTTGTTAAAATCTCTTACTGGTAATAGAACTTACAAATATGCCCATGACCGTGTAAGAAAAATGCCCCAATGCCCTGTTGATTTAAATTATGATGATGATAGTGATGACAGCTGTTCCATCACAGATACGCAATTGCCACATGACTAGATGTGTATGTTGACTCCTGGATGTCTATTAGAATCTTACGCGGGATATCTATCTTGATTCCAATTCGAGATGTCTATCTTGACTCCTGGTTGTCTATTTTGACTCTTGGATGTCTATCTTGACTCCTAGATGTCTATTTTGACTCCTGTATGTCTATTAGAATCTTATGCGGGATATCTATCTTGATTCCAATGCGAGATGTCTAACTTGACTACTGGATGTCTATTTTGACTCTTGGATGTCTATTTTTGACTCCTAGATGTCTATTTGACTTTTTGTGATATATTGAGTGTCTGTAGCCAGCTGTACTGTACTGTCTACTGTGTTATTTTTGGGCAGGTGTATTTTTTTTCAGTCATGTCGTCATTAATTAGTTATTTATTGGTCAGGGAGGCCGAACAATGTTTTACTTGGTTATATTTTGTTACAGAACTACACGAGGACGTGTGAATCGTCAGTTCTGGCCGTGTCGGAGTCAGTCGTCACATCAACGCAAAGATAAAAGTACCCAACTTGACTTGATTGATTTGTTGTTTACTCAATGATAATTACAATTAGCTAAATTTTTAATGCAAATCTTTTACGACAATTCCTAATTATATCTGGTATGATTTACTAGCTACCTGCGATTGACTTATGACGACTAGTTTCGATTTCGGTAATTGTTAATAGCGATACGAAACATTATAAACGATTATTTAATTCGTGTCACATAGAAATAACTCCAAATTGACTGTTCTTGATTAACGATAATTCATATTGGAATATGTTATGATTAAAAATCATAAAAGCAGGTTTAATTACTTTGTATTTTCATTTTGGTAAACACGTGGCTGGCGTTTCGCGCCACGGACAGAGTTGTTGGGAGTAGGGGCTAGGGTATAAATACCGTGTTCACTGGCTAGTCTTCAGTCGATTTCAAGGATCGACTCAAGCAAGAGCTCTAGCTCCCGACAAAACTGTCGGTTTACCCCTCAGGCTTGACTGCCTATACTACGCTATTTAGTTAGCTGTACTTGTCCGCTTGTACGCGGTTACGCTGCCCTTCGGCATATTGCTTTCGCTGTAAATCTCTGGCTTATCTGTTTGCTTTTTTTGATTGTGTATAAATTATTTTAAGACCATTACTGTAATTATTGTAAATAATAAATCTATTGTTATTTAAATTAATTGTTGTTTCTTAAAATGGGAGCCCGACCTCCTGACGATCCGTCTAAAACCGCCCCCGATCCTACATATACATGTAATAAATATAATCGAATACAATATATATCCTGTAAAAAAATCCTTACTCCATTCTTTATTATCATCTATGCAATCTCCTACAAAACATTGAAAAGTTAGAAATAAAATCATTGCAATAATTACAAACTGAATTTAGTTCAAAAATTTACATTACGATAATTTATTTAAATGTTTTCCTTACAGTTATGTTATGTTAAAGATATTTAGGGGTAGTACCAATTCCGGGAAAGTCCGCTAATTCTTAAATACACTTTGCTAGAATTAATTTTCGAGGTTGTCGGTCTCTAGATCTTTTAGGTAGTGTTAGGTTCATATCAAGAACCTGTCAAAACTACTTGTCGTTTTTTGATCAGATGTCCCAAAATCTTTACAGCAATGGGATTATGTCACTGCCTACAAAAAACCAATAGTCAGTAGTTGTTCATTATATAGTACTACAAGTATTTCATTTAGTTTATAAGCATTATATGTAAAGTATTCATTGCATACGGTGTGTAAATCGTCAAGGAATTTCGAGATATTTTTTGACAAAAGATTCTTAATTATGTTTTAATTATGTTGTTTTTCTCAACAAAGAACGGATTTTGTTCTTTTACGAGTACAAACCATTATTAGCATTTAGTAATTAGAATGTTATTTAGTTATTACTCCATCATTCTTCGAAATAGAGCGAACTTTGGTTAAACAAAATGCAATTATAAATTTGAACTTATTTTAATCAGTATCCACATAATCATTAATATGAAAATTAAATAAATTTGTACAAAAATACCTTCGTATTAAATCAAGTCTTAACAAATCAATAAAGCTTTATATTTTCTTTTTTAAGGATGGCTCGAGTGCGGCATTGGTACAATATTATTTAAAGTCGTGATTAATTAATATAATCTCATTATCTAAATACACCTATTTGTTTTCCATGACGTCATAAGTAAAGCATCATGGCCGGCAAGCGTTTTCTCATTTAATGTGTCAAGCGACACAGTGATTTGTTTTAAGAACAAAAGAATGCATACAACATTGCAACCGTAGCTAAAGTCACATTTCAAAAAGACTATATAACGTAATAAATGCAACAAATTAAGTGCAATGGTTGTTTTATTGCAGACTAACGACTCGCGCGACTTTGTACGTGGTTTACATAAATACTTGAACACGTTTTTATAATTTGACCACATTTAAGTAATTGGTGAATACTATTAAAAAATGTTGGTCTTTTTAGAGACTTCGGCAATGATTCATCGAAAAGCAACAAAGTTGTCACAGTGAATTAGGCCAGACAGGATGCTGAAACTAGTCCAGTCCGGGTTCGGGCATCAAAGCTAGCTGGAGATGGTAAGCAAAGTTTTTTTTTTTAAATAAATTATTTAATGTCATTTTTTTATTAGAACCTACGTAGGTTCTAATAAATATCTAATATAGCGGTAAACTAATATGTATATAATAGCTAAGCTGATTTTGATAATGTAAAGACTAAACGGTACTTTGGAGTAATATTTACATTTGCAATATTCCACCGATTTGATAATTAATCCAGATAGACAAAAATATTCACCCAAAAATTTAGTAGTTTTCAAATCACAGAAAATAAATTTAATTTAACAGAATTTTTATTTAAAAATATATTTAAGTGCTTATATAAAAGGATAAAAGCCCGTTTCTTTTGCATCTTGGAAAACTTCATAAAAATGGCAATTTTATCGAGTCATATAATTAGAGAGTACTTCAGATACCTCTTCTTAAGAACCAAGAAAAGTCCCGTTTTGGTTAAGTACCTTATATTCTCATACAATTGGTAGATATTATTATAAATGTATATTGTCATAGTAATTGGTAGATATTAGTATAAAAACATAAATTAAAATTTCTATATTCTGTACATATTAATCATGTTGGACTACCTTAATAATACTTTTGTTCCGCTTGCAATTGAAACGCTTGGACCTTGGAGTAATAGTGCAAAAATATTACACCTACGTCTATTGTCTCTACTGGTGCCAGGTCTGGTTCATTTTTCGCCCAGAGAATCGGAATTGCGATTCAAAGGGGAAATACTGCTAACATTCTTGCCACCATTCCACGCGGTCACGATTTTCACACTAAGTATTTTTCATTATTATTTGTATTTATTGTTACGGCTTTTATGTAAATAAAGGTTGTAGAATCCTTAGTAATATCATTAAACATATGGTAACATTTGGGTTCGTAACGTAATTCCTTTTCTCTAATCGGAATTACGTTGCAACAACAGTTACACCAGCTCCATGAATTGACTAATTAGGTTAACTGACTTAATCGTTGGCATCCACCCATTTACTTATCAATCAACGTTATCAATCTCAAATAAATGAAAATATACTCCATTCGAGTAGGTTCTTAGAAGCTTTTGAATCATCACTATGACTGAGTCAGTGCATCGCAGGCACAAAAAAAATCATACGGTAAAAAGAACGATTATTTCTTGTCAATGTATAATATTGAGTTAATCAACATTTACTATACTATTTGCAAATCTTTGCTTATCTATATTTAAATAAAAAAAGCGTGCGTATCTCGGGACACTCGACAGAAGTGATAATATTTATTATTAATTATAATATATTAAATATATTTTAAATTAGTACTTGAGAGTTGCTAAATTATTATAAGTACTATTTGTATACGCTAGATGGCGTTAGGTTGGTAACTCTTAGGTAAAGCAGTCCGCGTCGGTAATAGTGGCGCCGTAACGCGTTAGGTTACGAAGCGGTTTTCCCACCCATAAGAAGTTATCACTTCAAAAACAATAAGGTGTGAAAACGGGTCCGTTATGTAGATTCTACATGTCGACTGAGTTTAATCTCAGTTCCTTAAGGAACAGGCAAGAAGCTCAGCATTGTCAGTCTAATGAATTAGCTTGCTATTATTTAAATGTCAAAATCATGAGACTAGATTTGTAAGTATGGTGTCTTTATTGCAACGGCTTATTTCGCGCGCGTCGGTTGAGAGTCAATCAGGGGTTTGGTACCCATAAATGGCACGTCATAAATTTTCATGATGATCGCTCGAGTAATCAAGACGTGAAGGCATTGTAGCGCTAACAAACAAAAAAATATTCAAAAATAAATATTTTTCACGTTTACAATAGTTACGACATTTGTCATAATTTAAAAGTTGTCATTATCCATTCAGTTAACGAAATTATTAAGAAAATCACCGTTCACTCCGTTTCATTCAGGATCACCGTAAGTGGGTGACGTCCTCAATCTGTCAAATTCAAATCTCATTAAATCATACGGTAATCTTATGGTAGGTAATATATATTCGACCTTCCCTTCACGAGAGTTATCACTGTTCATGTTTTTGAAGTTACAATTCTTTGAACACAATGAGTATTTCAATTTATGTCTGGGTAAACCATTTTAACCAGACGGTCGATACAGTATTTACTGTGCTAAATACAGGTTCGATGCCCTACACAACATTTACATACTTATTATAAGCATATCAAATATATATGTGTCAGTGAAGAGTTATTTATAAATACGTATTTTAGTGTTAGTAAACTTATGCGGGTATATCGTTTCTTAGCAAAATTATTACTTTATGTTTTCAAAATATTATAATACTAATTTTATAATGAAACGACGAATATAAAAATATTGATAAAAACTTTGTACATAAAGGCATTTGGAATCTGATTGATGAGATTCTTACGAATCTATATTTTAAATTATTATTTATTTTAAATTATTAATAAATGCGAAAGTAACTCTGTCTATCTGTCAGTCTGTTACGCTTAAAGCGCTGAACCACTGAACGATTTTGATGAAATCTGTATGATGTATATAAAAGCTAAGTTTCAACGTCAAGAAGGAACATACTTTATATATCTAATACGCGCCCCTCATAAAATAATATATAGGTTATAAGCTTTTCTGAATATAAAATGAAATCTTATTTTGATTAAAATTTAGCGCAATTAGGTATTAATTATCACAAGTTTGAGGCATTCTGAGTATTCGATAAAGAAACGATTCTAGTTTAGACGTTATTTACTGCCGGGGTTTCAGTGCAAAAACCACTTCGTGTTTACACTTGCATTTAGCCTCATGTCGCAAATTGAACACATTGTGCCGACTTTATAATAAGACTTCTAAGGCGGCATAAGCGACGGAAAATATACCAGACCTCAGATATAATATATAAATACCTACTAAGACAAAGCCAAACAAGTTATTTACCTTATTCTTCTCTGCTTATGATTCAATTTTTTTTTTTGTATTTGGCAGATATAAATGAGATTTAGTGTTATCAAAAAATTTTTTTGGAACAATGAAATCCATTAATATTTTCCCTTAATTTTAAATTAAGGCCGATAATAACGGCTCATACGCTCGTGAACGAAAGACCTACGTCATGGTATAAAGGTTGAATTTTTTTTTTTTCGCATGTGCTACATTAGCTTAGAACATTTAGCTACTGTGAATCTTGAGTCATATTGTCAATGAGATACAAAGGCATATGGAAGCCAAGCGATTTATTTAAAATATATATTTTTACTGATTGCTTGATCGAAAGAAAACAACATATCGAATGTTGTAAGGATTGAGGTTAATCTATATAATATCTAGAGTTTTCGCTTTTGCTCGAATGATAATAAAAAATAAGTTTAACGTAATTTACGTTACTTAACAATAAAAGATTAACACTGTTCGGGTTGACTGACAACTTACACGTAGTATTAAATTTTAAAAATAACTATCCTCACCGGATAGTAATAGTTGAGTGAGATAGCCAGGATTATCGTCATAGTCGTACTAGGGTACGGAAGATCTGTGTCAAGTTCACAGACCGAATGGGTCGAGGACCCCGAATTTTTAAGATCACATTGGATCATCTTAGTGTTTATAAAAACTCAATAATTAAGAAGATATAGGAGAACATGTTTTGATTAATTTGTTCTTGTTTATTATTTATGTTTATAGGATGACTAACAAAGTACCCGTAAAATATAAACCGAAGAACCATCACATTTAAAAGAAACAGCTCTGGATCCCATTTAGTTAGCACGATTAACGCCAATTCGTTATGTACAATGTACATACATAGTCTTCTCATACTATGGATTTTATTATTTATTTAATAATATATTTATTTAATTCTATATACTGCAAAAGCGCTGGCCGTGTATAAATTGATCACTAAGTGACATTCTCCATTGGGCGTAAGCCCTAGCATCGATTCCTGCTACTTAAGAACCAAACGGCTTAATATGCAGAGATGATGGCAAGATACCTGATGGAGCAACAAAAGTCGATATTTATATACATACATTAAAATGTATTACGACACCTATGTGAAGCCGTGACAACAAGACATTATATTTCATCCTTACCTTTTAAGAACAATACTACTAAAGAAGAAAAGTGAAAGTTTTTATGCATAACACGTCTTTAGAAGAGATTGGTTTCGAAATTATGGATTCAGCGCCTCAAACGATTTAACTCAGTTGTAACAGTTGTTTTTTTAACATAAAACCAAATATTATAATAAAAGGAAGTAGTTCTTTTTTAAAGCTTGTAAAAAAAGAAAATGGGAATTTTCTTTTTTATTTTTTCTGTATTCATCTCCTGGTTTGTCACACAGCTACTTAAACTAACACGTGGCGTGATGTGTTTTTTATATTTGTTTAATATTATTAACTCAGTGCTTGTCTAGTTTTAAGACCGCAATCATAAGTTGCGTGTTCTCCTTTCCCTAGGGGTTGGCAAAATGTGGTGAGTTTTGTGGTCGCGTTCTTTGTCATCCCATACCTCAACGACTTTTTAATTCCCGGCGTCATTCGTGTAGAATTTGTACATAAGATTGATGCAATCGTAAAGAAAATTACCGTGTTTTAGGATTTAAAATTAGCGGTTGCGAACACTTCGTAATAATAGCATTTATGTACTGACGTAATTGACGTAATTACGTCAAGTAAGTCAATTGTAGTATTTGATAGATTGACGTGGATTTGTTAAGTTTGAAATAAGCAATGCTTATTTTAAGGAAGATAACAACAACGCGATCATGAGTTTGATAGCTCAGAATCAATCTAATGTATGTATTAATATTATTTATATCAAACGCTTTTAACCACGAGTAATGTCATGCTTGAAGCAAAACCAATGAAAATAATCGTCAATACACTCACCGGGCAAAAGCCCCCTCTTCTTTTTATAACATGATATGGAATTTATGTTCCATTACGCTGCTCCAATGCGGTTCGTGGATAAACACGTGACAGGATTTCATCCGATAGACGAAAGTTTAATTACGATGTTTTTCTTTGCCGCGCACATACAAAAACAAATGAAGTACGAGAAACTCATTGACCAGCTAGCCCGTCTTTGAACTCGCTTTCTTCGGTTCACACGTTCTAGCCAATGAGCCATCTCGGCTTGTAAGTTTATATCTATCTAAAAAATCCGCAGATATTATTTACATTTATAAAATAATTAATATTATCTTATATATAGTATATTTATTACGCGTCTTATATGGTTTTGAAATATTCAGATGATGAACATATCAGATGATCATTATCATCGGGATCAACACAGAACACGTTAAGATATTTAGCTTAAACATAAATATTTTAATAAGTCAAAATCTTTCTCGATTATAGAACAATATTCATCGCAATAAACGCAAAGAACAGCATTGAAAAATTGATTTTTTTATCGATTTGTCCTTAAAAATAAAATTTGCAGGTATTTTGAATGGCATTTTCGCTATTAACGCGTCGAAATCCATATGTATAACAAAATTAGCATCCCTGAGAACAACCAGAGAAAAAATATAATCATAGAAAAATTAATTATATTTTAATAAAATTTATTAACAGCCTGTGAATGTCCCACTGCTGGGCCAAGGCCTTTTCTCCTCTTTTGTGGAGAAGGTTCGGAGCTTATTCCATCATGCCGCTCCAATGCGGGTTGTTCGAATACACATGTGACAGAATTTCAGTGAAATTTGTCACATGGAGACTTCCTCGCGATGTTTTCCTTCACTGTCAAGCATGAGATGAATTATAATCACAAATTAAGCACATGAAATTCAGTGGTGCTTGTCCGTACTGGAACCCACGATCATCGGTTAAGATTCACGCGTTCTTACCACTGGGCCATCTCGGCTTTTTTTAATAATTTATTTTGAACTGTAAATAGCGCAGGTGATCCGTTTATGGATAACAATAGAATAGGTGTAACCGTAGACATTTGAGGTGAACGTTGATCTTTACATGTGTGTATAATTACTTAATCATTCAAACACGATCATTGTATTTTTTTTATTGTATGAAGGATTCTTCTTTCAGTAAATATATAATATTATTGTATAATGATGAGGCAGTACAAGGCCATGCCTTGTACAACTATGTGGCCTTATAATTAAAAAAGTATATTTACATTGACTCATAAAACGTCATGTGTTGTGGTTTTGTTGAAATGTTGTTTTAGAGAGATTACTATTTTATTACGTAACATGCTCGTTAGGATAACTTTCGCTTTGGACTTCGGCCTTATAATATCTCTAAATACCATAAAACAAAAGTTTATAAGCTTGTCTTACATTTAGTAGATTTAAACGTATTTTTGCTCAAAATTCTAATTACGCTAGTTAAAAAATATAGTTCAGTAATTTGAACAGACACATGACTCAAGATGGCAATAAAATTATAGCTCACCTTGTAAATTTAATGGCGTATTCATACTTTATAACTCTTATTACGGTATGATTATTATATACGTCACTTTAGAAAACATCTTTAATGATTGTTTAAGAGTTTTAGAAATAACATACCTATGCATTAAATAATATTGGATTACTAGGTAAACACTAAATAAATAAATATAAAACAAGAAACATTAAAAGTATATATATTATATAGTTTTAATTTAGAAACTATTAAATCTATCTATGTGTCGAAATGAGACGAGATGGCCATGAATGAGTCGTGAATCGCAACCGATGATCGTGGGTTCAAGCCCGGGCGAACACCACTGAATTTTCATGTACTTAATTTGTGTTTACAATTCGTCTCGCCCTTGACGGTAAAGGAAAACATCCTCAGGAGACCTGCATGCGTCTAATTTCACAGAAATTCAGTCACATATGTATTCCACTAACCCGCATTGGATCAGTGTGGTGGAATAAGCTCCAAGCCTTCTCTTCAAAAAAGGAGACAAGGCAGTGTGGAGTACAATTGCGCACATTGTCTACTATAATATGTCCTGCGAAGTAAGCTTATTTTCCTTTAATCAGCGATAATCAACATGACCTCGGTATTAAATACTAATTTGGTTAATTCAAGATCAAACCAACATTACGTCTGGTAGAGTTTCTGTATATATCGTTATTTTATAAAAATTAGCGAAAAAAACGAATAATTCTTTAATTCATCATAGATAGTCATCGATGATGAAGTCTTTGCTATATTTTTAAATGTTGCCATGTGCTTAATTAATAAGCATTACTATTCGAATAAATTGACAAATGAAAAAATTTGAAAAATAAAAATAAAAAACATAATTAATAATTGACTAAAGAAAGAATATGCAAAATATTTTTAAGCACACAAACCCAAGTTCAACGGCAGGAAACGTTGTGTACGTGTGTACATAACAATTTACGTGCGTTTTATTGTTTTGCGATAATGATTAATAATTTTCATTCTTAACGCAATCACTAATCATTGAAGTGTAATTTATTTCTAAATTACAAATTTATTGTAGACGGTTTTTTTGAATTTAGAATATTTTAAAGTTTTTTTTTATAATTTATTAATTAGAAGACAAATCAAAATTAACTTACTTAAAATGCTACGAATTAAGATTTTTTAAATGTAGAATTTGAAGTTTTTTTTAAAATATTAATTAAAAGACAAAAGCGGTATCATACATATAAAACTTCTTAGAGAAGTTAGCCTACTTAATAATGGTCAGCGTTAGAGGTAAATATATTTTTTTAAATACTTTATTTTTCTTTGTTATTAATTTAAATGAAATATTGCATAGCATAGTACCTGCTATTGGTGTTCTCTCAGGTATAACGGTAACGCCTACAAGGACAATATGAGACCGATACTTCAACATATTATCTTTACGCAACTGCAACAGATAAAGAGGATAATGCTTTATATTCTCGAAGTTAATATTTTATATAAAAAAAATAAAAAGTAGCAAAATTGTAAACTTGTTTCTTATGTTTATTATTACATATAATTATACTCTTAAGGCCATAGAATAATTATTCCATGCTTAAGGCCATTTTTCCACAAAGGGAATCAACCGACTATTTTTGGCTGTATTTTTGACAGCATTTGTACAAGGGTCAATGTACGATGAAGAATTATTATTTGTTACGTGAAATATCACACATTGTTTAACATGTATGAAATAAAAAGAGTAAAACTCTCAAACATATACTTGTTAACTTATTTTTCATAAATTTTAATTTATTTAGAAATAGCTTAAAAATATAAAATAAAAAATCTTATTCTATAGGAAACACAATTTTAACTTTTTATACGAAGGCTAAGCTAGACGTAGAATACTACCAATTTATTAATGGAATATTTAATAACGTGAAACAGGATGCAGGTTAGGGATTTTAGCGACTTTAGATGTCGCTGGCTATCAACAGAACCGGTAGTGTAATTAGTTTTCAGCAATAAAACCAACGTTACAGTCGATCTTGGAAAGTTATGACTTTATGAACAAAGATAATTCCATATTCGTTACTACTTAGTACTTACTATCAATTGTTTTATACACGCATGTAGTGTTTTTCTCCTAAATGTATTTAAAAAAATTAATGTAAAATAAATAAAAACTCACTTATTATCTTCTTATCTAATTAACTTTTTCACTATTGCAACACACACTTCACAACTACAACATTCTTTCCTTTATCAGTAACTGAAGAATAAAAAAAAAACTTGCGTTAAAATCGTTCGAATTTCAAACGTTGTAACAGTACGCTCTTTGGCGTATGACGAGTGACTGAAGCTCACGGTATATTAAGTGAGAGGACAGAGGATTGAGGACTGTTGCAACCAAAAGATAAACGCTGTAAATAATAATTATGTAAGTAAAATTTCTTTAGTCAAACGTTGATTTTATCATTAATCAGTTGTAGACTATCTACTTTAAAACATGTTGGGAGTAAGTTATAATTTATTTTCCTGTAATAAAAATCGTAATATTTCGATGTGATTTTTTATGATTTGATATTATTATGGGGACTATAAATAGATTTAATGAGTGTAAAATTTTAAATATGCTTAATTCATAATTGCGTTATCTAAATCTATCTATATTGAATATTATATTCTTATTATAATTAGTAAAAAAATAATAAAAATGGAATGAAAATGGAATGGTTCAGTGAAATAATTTCATCGGTAACATGCTGGTTCTCTTCACGATATTTTCCTTTACCGCTGAGCATGAGATTTTATCTGTCGGGAAGGCAAATTACTCTACTCCACCTGATGGTAGAGTCCAAACGCGACAACGGCCAAGACAGTCGGGAAGAGTGTTCTGCACTAGCCGCCCCCGCCTTGCCGGCCCGCAAGATGCCAAATTTCTTCATGCGCCACAGAATTGATGTCACAGTTAGGCGGTGACGTAGAGAGTCAGCAAGCGTATACTTGTGTAGTGTGTGTGTTGTGTAAGAAACGCGTTATTCCAGGAGTACCCAAGTAGCAATATCTGAAATCCTTAAAATGGACATTGTATTGTTTTTTGGAGAGGAGGCCTTATCTCCGCTGTCGTGTATTTACAGGTCAGGTGTCTTTAATTTTTTGAAAAATCTATACGTTAATTATAACGTAATTAATGCACTATATAATACTATATAATCTATAAAAACATCCAAAACTCATTGAATTAAAGGAATATAAAAAGTAGCCGTAGTGTCATAAATATACATTTATGGCACTACGCATTTATACCAATCATAAATCTGATATATTACTAAATATAGAAAAACTTTGATTACAAACTCACTTACGCGCATCTCTGCTTTCAAACTTAAAAACGTTAGAGAAAGAAAGAACAATTTAATATTTATGATTTTATTAAAAAACATTTTTAACTGATATGACTCATTACAGGAAATTAAATAGCTTGTGTTATGAAGGTTGCAGTATCAATAAAAAAATTAATTACTTCGACTCGTAACACATAAAGATAAATGAAAAAGTAACCTTTAAAATTGTTTTATCCCCGACGGCCACATCATTGTGAGCACAGACATCATACAAATATAATCGTTACTAATGTTATAAAAGTAACTGTACTGTACGACGTACTTGTAAGGCTACAGTATCTTACTAAAGTGACGTCCGACTTAAGAGTGCACTTCGGAATCGAGGTCTCAATGCCATACAGCGTCAGCGGTCAATAATTTTTTACCCATTTTAGTCTAGCGTTTGGCCGTTGTCTTGCCTGATGTTAAGCATAGACACGGTCTACGATGTAGCACGTTTGTTTAGAAGATACCTGTTAACTCTTGATTTAAAGACACCAACGAAATACATATCTCAGCAACGAAAGACGTCTTGATCTCAACGTTTGCGAGATCGAGATCATCGAGTTATCTTCCTCTTTGAGGTGAGCTCTGTCGAACCCATGGATCGTTGCGTAGGTGGTGCCAAACGTTTCGCCTACCCTGGACGAGTAGCAATTCAGGAGGTCGTGATTTAGATGAGTCTGTCCAAAAAAAAGAAAGTAGTCCTCGCTGGGTCGAGTGCGCTGGGATTTTAGTGAATATAAATCCCACATAACCCAGACAGGGACAGACAGATTTGAAGACTCAACCATTTAATTATCTTCCTCCAGCATAATATAGGAAGATAAAAAAAATACGTGAGAAATACTGGCATATTGTGTGAGATTTTTGTAACTGGGATGATAACTAAGACTTGAAAATATTGACGCTCTGTATTACCAATTTGCTAACGTTTTTCCATGAGTCTCATTTAGCCAATGACCAGTTTTTACCAAGTACTTATAGCAGACAGTTACAATGGCTAACAGTTAACGGTTCAGTAGAGATTAACGTTTTTTGCCGACTACGATTTGACGGTAGTGTTCAAATACTGACCCCACACAGCGGAACCGGATTGTTATGATACATTTTAGAACGTCTTCGATGGAAAACTTGATAAAGTTTCATTCAAAATTTGAATAATTTAAGATGCAATAATTGGTAAAATATATGGTAGCGATAATATTTTGCCAACTGGTAAAATTCGAATTGATTAAAAATCGCCTTTTCCTGAATTACTTATATAGTTACGGCCTTATTCATAAACGTTGCTTAGTTACTGTTTAGCTAAACACTGATTTGTCTCTTTCTGTCATTATTGATTTGACATACGAAAGAAGAAGACAAAATATTGTTTAACTAATAACCAGGTAAAAAAGGTTTATGAATAAGGCGATTAGTATTTAATTTAAATATACAACTATAAAGGCCCGATTAACACACACACATATTATTATATTGATAAACAATATAAGGTTCATAAATATTTAATTTATTAAAGGCATGGTGCGATATAGTGGTAATTTCTAATTTGACAATCAATAAGTAAGTGTAATGCTTCTTTTTTATGTAAGACGGAGCAAACGAACTGGAGGGTCATCTGGTGGAAAGTGATTTCCACCGCCCATGGACATCTGCAACACCCGAAGGCTTGCAGGTGCGTTGCCGGCCTTTACTATGTTGAATAAAGTATTTGATTTGGACACGTCATTTTAAGTAGGTAGGTACGGGTGGTACCTATTTTTATAGAATAGGGAGGCGGACGAGCTTATGGGCCACCTGATGGCAAGTGCATCACCTACACCCATAGACATTCGCATTGTAAGAGATGTTAACCATCGCTTACATCGCCCCAACCCTTGTTGTTATGTCCCTTGTGCCTGTAATTACACTGACTCACCCTTCAAACCGGAACACAACGATACCAAGTACTGCTGTTTTGCGGTAGAATATCTGATGAGTGAGTGGTACCTACACAGACGAGCTTGCAAAGCCCTACCACCTTCTAAATATATTCTACCGCAAAACCAATACGTCGTATTTGTAAATTCCGGTTGGAAGATGAGTGAGATAATTTAACTACACACACACGGATCATAACATCTTAGTTCCCAAGACCGGTGGTGCATTCACAATGTATAAATAACACATTTACTTACCATGTTGTTCGCTTAAATATTTTACACAAAAAAGTTTCATAATAAAACAAGTCACCGTATTTATATAATTCATTTATTTAAATTGTATAGTATTCACATTGTCGCTACGAGTTTCAAGACGTGAAACACCAGCTTTACATACAAAATGAGAACACAATGTTTCACAAATAAACTAAGTATAAAGAGAAATGCAGCATTCAACGAAAGCTATAATAGTAACTAGGGGTCCGCTATACATAACCTTGGGATATAGCAAATTATACTTATAATTAAACATACTTGGCAGTTGAATGAACCTTGGTTAATGATTTAATACTGATCATTGCCAAGCAGATAGCTTATGAGGCTGTGAGGCGTCGATAGAATGATTTACTTTAGTGAACACCCTGTAGACGAAGGTGCTATAAGCTATTAGTATACACAAACCTGTATTCTCATACCTCTTGTGCGTTACTTCACAAACACATCGCTTATAATACCGATAATAATTAATTAATTTTTTTTTAACAATAACCTCACAGCTTATTCAATGAGATACAAACGCAATATTTATCATAAGCTATCACAATTTTAATTCCATATCGACTTCCACGTTACAAAATAATTGTACAGTCAGCATCAAACATATATATATATATAATTCAATTAAATTATCGTATCGATAGAATTCATTACAAAACCGAAAAAAAAAAATAAACACGTCACGAAAAATGTTAACGTCACTGTACATAATATACAATATTCAAATGTATGAAATATACAAAAAAAAAAAAAAGACACATAACCATGGAATCATTGTATATATATTTTTGACGCTGACCGTACTTTCACATATATCATGTGAAAAGATCAGTATTGGATTGACTCCCAGACGAAGCTGTCGTAAAATAAGCTTTACAATAATTGACTAAATACCTTAAACCGCTATTCGGATAAAAAAAAAAAGAAACGAATAACACCAAACGGCCGAGTTAGCTATGACATAAAACTATTGAGCATAATAAACGCAGGGCAGTCAACTTAATACAAGGAGCCAAAAAAAAAAAAAAAATGCCATGTCGAGTATAGTTTACAGTCAATGAAATAAAAAATTCAATGATTATTCAACTATTAAATTTAAAACAATTCTCTATATATATTCGACTTTTTTTATTATCAAATCAAACAGTACGCGCGAAAATCTTTACAACTAAATAAAGTATTTATTATCCTTTCATCTTAGTCACTATTCATTGATACTGTGAACGAGTTTCTTTAAAACTAAAAAAAAAAAAAAAAAAAGAAATTATAATAAACCATGTTTACCACGAGTTGCGCGATGACCGAACGCATTAAATCATAATGTGCATTTCATTGAAATTAATAATAATTTATGTAATTACATACATATTGATTCTATAAACTATATGAAAAATAAAAATGCATTATTAGTCGATTACATAGATCATATTATAGGCCTTTGTAAAAAAATTACAAATATTCAGGAAGACAAAAAAACGAGACGTTGAACGAGTCGAAATTATTGCACTGAGATGTTTCAAGGGATATTACGCTGCTAAATTAGATTGCACGTCGCTATCAATACATTCAGTTGTATTGTTATGGTGCATGCAAAATGGTCTGATATGTTTTACAATAAAGGAACAATTTGTTTTATAATGAACCGAGTGATTATGTACTTTAATTATTCGTAATAAAGTTTAATTTTATGTAACGGCTGTGTGCGAATGTAAGCGTTTCTATCCACTGTATAAATCATTTCAACCCATCACATCCTTTATACTATTATCCACCAAATTAATCGCAGTTTCCTCAACTACATAAAAAAAGGCCTTGCGACTAACTAACCTTAAATCCTTTAAGAACTCCGAGTATAAGGTCACCGATCACGAATACAACGACACTATATCACTTGAGAGATTAACTTATAAAAGACTTAAGTCATATCGTAAAATTAAAATAAGAAAACGAAAAATCGTAATTGTTGTAGAAAATCGTTATTTAGTCACACACATAATAGCTTAAACTACGGTTTCCGAGAGAGAATTTTTAAATTAATAAAAAAAAAAAAAATATTAACGCTCTATGGCTTCGACGAACTGAAAAAAAGCGCACAAACACGCGTGTCATCAAACCAAAATTCAGTTAAAATCTTGCGTTAAACGCGACAAGACCCTACGAATTTACACAACGCACGTTCAAACAGAAGCGTGACGGAGAGCTACGAAAAAAAAAAAATTCAACTCTCGAAATTACAAGTCGTTTTTCGGTAAAATGTTCAAAGAGTTCCCTTAAACAGTGGTCGAGGTTTCCTAACACTAAACAAGACTTAGCAGGCACTAACATCGACACGATCGAATCACAAACGTCCTTACGTTACATGTATAATACATAGAAAACAGTAAAACACGTTACTCGCACAATTCCACTAGATGTCCGTATATTATATACGATTATGTAGTCTTTATTTATTTATTGAGATCAATTTTGCCTCTATGCACTAGATTCATTTGGACGCTCGCCGCCAAGCGAAATTGTACCTTATCGCCCCGCTATTGCGTTATAACCGTCAAAATATTGATTAAACACTTAGGAACATGTTAGCCTTTATGAACGTAAATTAGATGATTCTGTTCAAATGACACAGATTGGTCTATTCGTTTGCGCTGTGTCGATTGAAGAGAATCGATACATTTATAATATAACTGTAGATTACACTTCCAATCATTCGATGTAAAGCTTATTGCATCATTACATTATTCCGATAATAATAATTTACACTAAATGTTAAAGACGTATAATATAAAATTTTAAATGCAATATTCGATCTTAAAGCGTACGTAATAAAGTCTACGATATCTAAAAGTTTTTAGAAGTCATAGGCGCTAGGCAGTGTAGGGTATATTTAATCTGTACAAAGCATCGTCGACACTGAAATACTAAAGGCGCGTTATAAGGCAATAGCGGGGATAGTAGCCGACACTACACAGTATTGTTATCACATTTGTTCGACACCAGACCCGACACAATTTCCGATATATCGCCACACCACCACAGACTGCATTGTTTCACTTTTGTATTTGTGCTATTTCAAGCATTTGAGACCGAAGACAGCGCCGTATGGAAATGTTTCGGAACAGCAGACACGATTATCTCCAGGGTTAGTCCAATGTACGCTATTTCTTCTTGAATTAGAGTCATCCTCGCTTGCATCTCTACTTGTGTATTCTAATGTAAATTGATCTTTACTCTCTCGAGGCTGACAGCAAATAACACTGTTTAGACTTCCCAGTACGCGAGAGCTAGAATTAGAAGGTTGGGGCGTGTCCCTAGCAGACAGACTGCTATCCTTTTGTAGTTTTCGTATGTTATCTGCTGATTTAATCGGTCTGTGCGTGCTGGATTGCTCTTCAGCGCGTCGTTCGTGACAGGAACATGCACTCAGATTCGAAAGACTCCAACAAGAAGAACGCTCGGTTCTTCTTCGGTACCGCTCAGCTTCTAAATTAAGATCACTGAGATTGAGACTGTGCCATGTAACGTTTACGTCGCTCCCGCTATCGGACGACGACAAATCGGACATATCAGCACGGTGTTTAACGAAACGCTTCCTAACATTCACATAATCTGCAGTCTGCGCGTCGGCGGCACTGTACTCGTGGAACCGTTCCATCTCAATACTTTCATGGCGCTGCCCGGTTTTGAAACTAGAACGAACAGTATTTCTGCTGGGCCGATAGACCTCACGGGTGTCCCGGTCGAGGCGCAGGCGGGCGGTGTGTCCGCAGCGGTAGGTGACGTCGCGCCAGGCGGGCTCGCGGCGGGCGCGGGGCGCGCGGTCACCGGCGCGGGGCGCGCGGGGGGCGCGGGGGGCGCGATCAGACGAGGTGGTCGCGGTCGTCGAGCGACGCGTCGGAGTCGCGGTCGGCGCGCAGCTCGCGCTCGAGGTCGAGGCTGCGTCGCTCGAGCTCGAGTCGCGCGCCGACGACGCCAGCTCGCCGAGGAGCCTCCAGGGATGAGACCTGCCGAGTGAAACGGATGTTGCTCATTCGATTGTAACTATATTCGTGTAATATCATAATCTATTTTTATGTATTGTCTTCGTATAAATATGATAATGAGTAGCTCCATTACAATATGAAAACAATTGATGAATAAACATTTGGAAAACTATAACACGTGTGACTTAAGACACCTCACGCTGATGACGTTATAGACACAACGGTAACAAAGTAACGCAGGAAGGGATCACACGTATTGTAAAGCCATGCAGCCATGACACCTAGATATAGTAAAATTATAATCAACTACATATTATAAAAAAAAAACCATGTAAATCAATTTTATCGTCAATCAACTAGACGTCTGGATGTACTACGTCTATTTACGTAACATTTACTGACAAAAAACACTTAGCTTCCTCATTTCAGATGATGTTAGGAACGGTTCTTCAGCGATTTCTTATCAATATAAGAAACATTATACATATAAATTTTGGGTAGGCGCGTCTTATATCTTAGACTGCATCATTACTCACTATTTGGTGTGAATACGGTTCCGGAAAATCATACTAAAAACCAAGTAAAAAGAGTGTACTTAATTTTAAACAAGTCAGTCTACAAGTATAGTCTACGGGTGCGTTCGGTGTCTCACCTTGGCAAGGCGACGCACGGAGGGCGGGCGCTAGGAAGGCGCCGGGAGGTGCGGCAACTTGCCTGCCGTCCAGTAGCGCCCCCCCACGCCTCCCACCGACCCACTCATGCCACTGCTGTCCTCTGATAGTGCGGCTTGTAATTTTGCTTCTAGGAAGTTAATATAACTATATTAAGCTACATTACATTAAGTAAAGTTTTATTTAACGGAACGAATCTTTTCAATTAATATCATTTTTTGAAAGACTTGAATGATGTTATCAAATTAAAACATTAAAATCGTAATTAAATCCACAAATTAATTAAATTTAAGCTGTTAATAAAGTGACGAGTAAAACTTTCGTAACACCAATTATTAAGAATGCAAAAAATCCATGCAATTGAATCTTATGTAGATAATGTAACATACTGATAGTATGCAATATATGTGAGTGTGATTAATTTATTAATTTATTTAATATCGAATTACCAACAAAAGTTAAAATAGTACATGAAACAATACAAAATGTATGACAAACAAGATTAATTGCACTGTTAATTATAGATAATTACAGCATGCTTATTGTTAATTTTGTATCAACTGAGTGACCAATATGTAACATTAATTACATTTTCTAATCATTAATAAATAACACGATATGATAACATAAAAAATAATGTACGATAATTAAATTGAGTTTTGTTTTTACCTTAGTTTTGATTGTAATTTTAATTGAAATAAATTAAAATTAATTGAAATTAATTAAATGTTAGTTTGAACAATAATGAGATAATCTAAGGACAAAAAAAAGTGTAATATTATAGTCAAGTGTCAAACATAATAGAGAAAATCCATCCAATTTAATAACAACAGTGTAATAAGTTAATAACACGATAGAAGGTTTAGACAATTGAAAGTTCGGAAGTCGCTATGAACTCACTGGCGACTTGCGACGAGTTGAATGTGACGGGAGTGCGCGCCAGCGGGGTGCGCAGCGAGCCGCCGCGCGCGCCGCACGTCGCGCCGCAGCCCGCCCCGCTCGCCTGCAACGCGCTCCGTGAGACACACCACACCGAATACGCAGACGACCGTATGAGCCATAAGTTAAGTGGTCACCGACGCCCATAGACATTGGCATTGTAAGAAATGTTAACCATCGCTTACATGCCATCAACCTTGGAAACTGAGATGTTATGTCCCCGGTGCCTGTAGTTACACTGGCTCACTCACCCTTCAAACCGGAACACAACAATACCAAGTACTGTTGTTTTGCGGTAGAATATCTGATGAGTGGGTGCTACCCAGACGAGCTTGCACAAAGCTCTACCACCGTGTATACTAATGAAACTAATGGATATAACTCTCTATATTATATTCTACGCTAGCTGTACAACTCGGGTATACCGCTACTACTAACTAACAATAAAAACTACGGTACTTGCAAACCAAGAGCAGTGCTTGGATTGCAATAGCAATTACTAGTCAAGTAAAGAAAAACAAAATGACATGAAATCATTAGTCGAGATCTAAAATCGTTTTTTTTTTTTTATATCACTAAGTCTCGTAAATAGCTACCATAGACATAAAAAGGCAAGAGACAATTTAAACATCATTATAATATTTTTTGATCATTAAAAATTGTGAAATGATTCTAAATTATAATGAATATATTTTATTATAAAAAAAAAAAAACTTTAGAAATAAAATTAAAGTGAATATAGCTAATTAAGTTAAATAGTGTTGATTATAATAATTAAAATTGTAATTTTATCATAAATATTATTTATATGTTTGGGATTTCTCGGACTTATTAAAAATAAGGGTAGAAATAGTTATTACAAAGCTCAAGCTAGCAAGAAAGAGACAAAATATATTTTATTTAAAATACATTTAAATGAAAATTATAATTAATAGTGATACTTACTTGTATGAGCTCAAATTACCTTATATTAAAACCATGAGATTCTATACATTATTAATTGAAACTATATTGCATATTACATTTAAAATAAATAAATTTCTATTTGTTTCATCCATATTATAACACATAAGAACATGTAAAATAAATAAGAAATATAATAATATAATTTGCAACTCAATAATAATAATAATAAAATAAAATAACTTATAAAAAATAATAATAATGGTGATGCTTGTGGTTTATATTTTATATTTTCTAAACTTCGATATAATAAACGCGAGAAATCAAACATATAGAATCGTCTCATTTCGAAGTCTAAAAGCTTATAATTGATATTTGCCAAGCAACTCTATATTTCAAAACGGATATATACAACTCTCGTTAACAATATACTTTACTCGTATACTTCTCGAGCATAATTTAATCATTATCTTCAGTCCCTTTAGCTTATGTCCAGCTTATGCCGGCCACTGCAGGCTGTTTACTTCTACTGCTCGAACGATCGAGAAATTTTGAACATACGTTTAAAGAAAGGGACAAAGAGTACCCCTAACATCTGTGATCATTCGCGCACATGCGAAAAATAATTTGTAATAAAATACGAGAAGCGCAAAAAGCTTCATTCAACTAATTGTAGACACAATATCTGACAGCGCATAGACATTTTATATACTTATATATTACATGTCAATTTTTAAATAAATAATGAACATATATATATATATATCAACCGTATTAAAGCAGCGTGTTCGAATAACCTACAAATTTTCTCCTTAGGAGGCCATTACTCTACAGTGGGGCCTAAAGGCTGATACATTAGTTATAATTAGTTATGTATTTATACTTGGTAGTATATAACGGTAATGCCCTAAGGGTAATTAGCCATAACGCAAGACATATTATAGTGCACAAGTGCGTGCGCAAACACGGGTGCACTCTCTATGCTCTAACTCTCATAATCCCATGGGACGGCAAACCGCCACGACCGTATAGAGTTCAGGCACCCTGCGGATCTGCGGCCTTACATCTAGCCATTACCCGACGGGGGGCTACGTTGGCGTGACAAAAAATAGGGGTCCAAAAGTCATGAGCCACGAAAATTCGCTTGCTTTCGATAGTGAAGAGCTAAGATCTTCACATTTTTGCCGAGTTCTGGGAATATGGTAGAAATGTTGCTGCAGAGCGGTCCACCGGAACCAGTTACATTTTGAATGTGGTCTATGAGAAAAAGAAGGTCAGGGAACCTCTGCACTAGACCAACGAGGCAGTCGGTAGTATATAATCGCATCAATTGATGGTCAAACAAAATTGACCATCAATTGATGCGATATCGTTATGGATTCGCGAAGAGTTGTTATCAGAACCTTGGAAGTAAAACTGAAGTGGACAAAATTAGTTCAGTGAGGTAGTTTTGTAACATAAATAAAGATATATTAATTGAGAATCTTTTATAGTGCATGATATATTAGAGCGATTCGCAAATCGTATTTAATTTGTAAATTTAAGGTTTGTTTCATCTCCTCGATCAGAATAGGATGTATACCTGTATCACAAGTCGGTGCTAGATTTACTTTTTGATTTAATAATATAAATAACGTTTTAAAAGAGCGGTATTTTTGATTTTGTAACTCACGTTTTTGGATGTGTAACAAAAGTGTAAACTTATTAATTTATTTATTCAAATAAATATTAAGTATATCTGTCTGTTTAAAACATGTATCAGTATAAAGCATCTATTGCATTAATTTCTGTTTTCACCGATGCAGAAGATTTAACAACCAAGAAATTGTAACGTGTTACAAATCCTTCAATGGTCAAAAAAAAAATTCGAAACGAATACATTTTAAACTATTGTAATTGCTACAAGCTAAGCATATACCCTATGTGTATACAAAATATTCGTAGTATTTTTATTATTAATAATAATATATAGAGTAGATTTCTGCGAGATAAGCAAAAGTGCGTTCGAATCACAGATAGTCACTTATTATATTATAAAACACGAACCTACCAAACTATTCGGCAAGCGATTCACACTCCGTTAAACTGAGTATAACCTTTTATAACGACTTACAATAGCAGCGAGCCTACACCGTACTCAAGTTATCTATGACCACAAGCATCACGCGATAAGAAGCGAACTCAAACGAACCTATTTATCATTGCACTTGGTCTGCGCGAGGCGCTTGACGTGGTGCGCGATACTAACGTTGGCGGGGGCGGGGGGCGCGGGCGCGGGCTCCTCGTCGTGCGGCGGCCGCGGCAGGCGCCGGCGCAGCCACGCGTGCCGCAGCGCCTGCACCGGCGTTAGGCGCTTCTCGGGCTCCCATTCCAGGCATCTGGAATTATATATCGAAACGATTTCATACGTGTATCTTATAGGTCACTAGTTTAGATAAAAATAAAAGACAAAAACACCACCTTAAAGTAACAGTCTGTGGATGTCCCACTGCTGGGCTAAGGCCTCTTCTCCTCTTTTGAGAAGAAGGTTTTTGGAGCTTATTCCACCACGCTGCTCCAATGCGGATTGTTGGAATACACATGTGACAGAATTTCAGTGAAATTTGACACATGCAGGTTTCCTCACGATGTTTTCCTTCACCGTCAAGCACGAGATGAATTATAATCACAAATTAAGCACATGAAATTCAGTGGTGCTTGCCCGGGTTTGAACCCACGATCATCGGTTAAGATTCACGCGTTCTTACCACTGGGCCATCTCGGCTTTTGTTTTACCACCCTAAGATTTAAGTAAATATAGGTACGGAATAATACTTGTTATTGTACGTTGTATTGTACGTGCCTTCGCCAGGATGGGCATCAATTTCATCATCATCATTTTCATAAATCGAATAACGTGATTCAACAATAAAATTATGAACAATTGTTATAAAGTATCATTCAACTCACCGTCTAATAAAGTCGATGAAGTATTTGTCCTGGCAGCCCTTGAGTGCCGTCACGAAGCTCTTAGAGCCTGGGAGACCTCGTGGCTTGCCTCTCCTCGACATACCTGAAAAATATAATGATCGAGTAAAATAAAAAAACAATATAATCATATGAAACAACAAACTAATACTTTTATTTAAATTATTTATTACATTATAGGATTTATGGTAAAATCTTTCACATATCGTTGAGATTAATATATAATCATAAGGAAATGTTATGTTATTGTTGATATTAATATATGTCATTGTATTTGATTGACATAACTTTGTAATGAACTGCCGGAAATGGCACTGCGAAGTTCAACTCTAGATCTGTCATATGAAAAATAAAAAAACTCAACCAATCCAAGAATCTGCAATATCGCTAAATATACATTAACCAATCGCTGAGTAATGGATACTCACACTAAACACTGATTGGTCTTACAAGAATAACACAAACTATAACCTTAAATATTATAAATGCGATTCTAAGTTTAAAAAAATATTTTCTTAATCCCGAAACCGTCTGTAACTGTTCAAACGCAGCGTAATTGGAAACGACCGAAAATACTAACGTCTTAAGGAAATCGGACACCTCCGAATTAAATCGATTAATCTTCAAAAAACAAGCCCTCGAAGAAACTCAATGCTCAATGTGTATTACATGTTGTGATTATTCAAAAGCATTACGCATTCGTTGGCGCTTAACCAAATGTAAATGACGTTTTTAATTCGGAGAATCCACAGATTGGACGCTGAGTATTAAATAAATGATTAAAAAAGTTTTTTTTTGTCGTTTCTAGTAACTAATAATCTCTCTTAAACTTTACTATTTAAATGTTCGAAAATCGAATTACATGAACTAGATCACGTAATCCGTTGAAGAGTTAAGAAGTAATAGACTCGCTGTTATACTATAAAGAACAATGTTTTGGGAGTTTCATATAAATTAAATAAGTGTTTGTTATGATATCCTCAATGAAAATCAGCGTAAGAAGACAAAAACCGGTACAATTGGATTTGTTCCAAATTGTGATCAATTACATGGTGTTTTCCGAGCTCGCCCACATCATGTCTGGTTTGAAGATATCAATATTGATATAATTAGCAGATATTGTTCAGACGCTATAAAATTATATATAACGTTATAACTAAAAGAAAGGACTTTAACGGCTCCTCACTCATAACTCAAAAACGGTAAATATAACAACAATTCAATATAAGAACCGAGCATAAATGATTCCATTTTTAAATAAATACAAATTTACGTTAAAATCACAATCATAAACAAAATTGAATCTATTCTTGATGACGCTTTCACGTTTACTCAGTATTACACGAATTGTTATCGAATCAAAGACCCTCCGTAACATTGCGAAATTGATTATCGTACTCTCCATTACGTTACATGTTTTAGGGCGACTGTAGCACAAACAAGACAGGGGGAGTAAGAAATGAAGTACCGACGAGACTCGCAACCCTTTCCGACAATAAAAAAACACGCTGTATAATTTTCTTCCGTCTGATCAACGTTGAAAACGATGAAAATGACTCACTGGGCAGACACGACACTCACTGTTATTATTTACAATGACGATAGTTAACGAAACAATCTTAAGAATTTAAAGAAAACTTCGATTATTTCGGTGTGGGATTGGTATTCGTGATTCACCGATCTCCACAACACACAACACGATGCAATCTTGAATTTTGTGTATGAACTGAAGAATTCACAACGTGACAGTTCAGATATAAATAGACGTGATTAGACGTGATGAGGTGTAAACTTTAACGTTACAAGTCTATGAGTTGTAGAACCCGCTCTTACTGACGTATTCTATTAATATTTTAGTTTAAATGAAACGTAAGATCAAAGTTGATTACCTCAACCGTTTACAATAAATTATCTTTTACCGTGTTATTTTAAAGTGTAAACAATATTTTATCTAGACTGCTGCTACGTCACATACACGTCATCTTCAAAATATTACACCAATAATTAAAGTGAAAAAAAAGTAACAGCCTGTAAATGTCCCTCCTCCCCGTTTCAGGAGAAGGTTAGGTGCTTATTCCACCAAGCTACTCCATTGCGAAATACATGACTGATATTTATCCGACACATGCAGGTTTCCTAACGATGTTGTACCTTTACCGCCAAGCACGAGGTGTTATGATGAATTATAAATAAATTAGGCGTTTATTTTTTATATCTGCCTGGGAGGCAAATGACTCTTCTCCACCTGATGGTGAGTGGAGTGGAGTCCAAACGCGATGACGGCCATGCCGGCCCGCAAGATGCAAGGAGGGGAACACGTGTGCTGGTGGGGAAGAATTCCATTTTTTGGATGTACGAGAAAGAAAGGAGTTGACAAATTTGTTTGTGCGCGATGGAAGTAAATTCAATGGTGCTTGTCCGAATTTGAACCCCTAATCATCGGTTAAATACTCATGTTCTAACTATTCGGATATCTCGTCTTAAAGAATAAATTGAATGCATTAATCTTATTAAGTTTATATTTCGAAAATATGATTCACGTGGTTGTGTCCAACTTACCACCACTGAGGACTGTAGTACCGTCAGCGAGCGTGGACGCCGTACAGTACCGGGGCAGTCCTTTGCTACTTATGAAGTTTTTCGATCGCTTTCCCTGTTCTATGAGCCTCTGGGGAGGCATCCCGAGTAATTCTATGATGCACGCCATTTGATCGGCCTCATCCTCGCCGGGTAGTAGGGGGAAACCTGGAAAATCATACGATTCGATTCTAATATAATACATACCAATAATAAAATAAAAAAAACAATGTAATTATAGAACAGAAATATTTTGATAGTGAAAAAATCGAATCCGAAAAAATCGTGCAGCTTAAAGGTTATACAGAAAAAACATCACCAAAGTGGTAAGAACCCCGGATTAAGATTCACCTGTTCGAACTGTTCGATGTTATTATTTTATATATTACATAATAAGTCATGACGAGCGGATATGGCTCGACTTATTATGTAATATATAAAATAATAACATCGTTATCGACTCTTTATTTGTACTCTATGCCGTTCACGCATATAACTATTCAATTAAATTAAAACTTTGCAGGGAAGTTTTTGACAGATGCGTGAAAGTTTCTAGCGTGGTGATATCGACTCTCAATAGATGACACGCGATAAACATGAGGCAATTGTTTACAAAATAATAAATCGTTTTAGCTACTTTAATATGATTCAACTGAATATATATTTTAACGCACCTGTGAGTAGTTCCGCCAGTATACATCCGAGAGACCACATATCGATCGGCATGCCATACTTAGCGCCCATCATCACCTCGGGAGCGCGGTAGAACCTCGACTGTATGTACGTGTAAACACGCTGGTGTTCGTAACATGAACTTCCGAAGTCTATCACCTGGAAGAAGATAAAGAGTAACATGTCAATATGTAAAAAAAAAAAAAATGATGTACATCATGAATATGAAAACAAAATTGAACAGTTTTAAACAACTTTTGTCATATAAATTAATTAGTTTAATAAATATTAATATTAATAACGATAAAAAACATATGCCCACTAACTCGTGGAAAAAACATTGATAATTGACCTACATAATGCCCAGATTTGACAGTTACGATCTTAAGATTTGGACATCGTGGCGACTTCTTAAACTAACGTATTATTGACTCCTACCCGTAGTTTTTAGGTAAAAGACCAAATTTTTAAAATCAAGTATCTTTATATATTTTGTATTTATTTATACCAACGAATATATCGTTTTGTACTTAGATTTTTTATTAAAAACCAAATTATGGTCTAGTTCTATCACAACAATTCGTTACAAGTATACACAGCATTGCGGTTGTCCGGTTTAAATAGAAAATAAAGAGAAATTTGAGGATGAAATAAATTTTAATTAATACAAAAATTAATTAAACATTAATATCAATCAAAGTCAAAGAAATTAATGAACTATGGCTGTATAATGATTAAAAGCTCGTAACAAAATTGCAATAGCAGTCAACAAACCTATCAATAGCTTACACAGTATATAATTATAAAAGTCAACATAACTCGTTAACTTTGTGTAAGCTCACTGTATAATTAACTAAATCTATGTATGTTGAAATGTTATGTATGTAATTGATGCTACTCCGCAATTTTATTCGTGGTAGAGGTTTGTGAAGGTCGGCTGCGTACGTACCACCCACTCATCAGACATTCTACCGCCAAACAGCAATAAGTATTGTTGTGTTCCGGTTTGAAGGGTGAATGAGCCAGTGTAACTAGACACGCGAGATTGGTGGCACATAGCGATGTAAGGATTGTTTAATATTTCTTACATCATCAATGTCTATATCGGCAGTGGTGACCACTTTCCATCAGATGACGTAATTGCCTGTCCGCCTTCCAATATTATAAAAAAAATATGTTTAGAGTAACAGCCTTTGAATGTCCCACTGTCCAATGCTGGGCTAAGGCCTCCTCTCCTTTTTTGAGGAGAAGATTTGGAGCTTATTCAATCACGCCGCTCCATGGCTTGGTGGAATACACATCTGACAGAATTTCAGTGAAATAAGACACATGCCGGTTTCCTCACGATGTTTTCCTTCACCGTTAAGCACGAGATGAATTATAATCACAAATTAAGCACATGAAATTCAGTGGTGCTTTCCCGGATTTGAACCCACGATCATTCAGGCGTTCTAACCTCTGGGTCATTTCGGCTAGTATGTTTAGAGTGTTTGCATTAAATATAATCAGTCTTTGTAAAGAATAGACACGTTTTAACGAATTTAAAAAACAAATATACATGCATTTAGATATGATCGATTACGGAGAAAAACGTGTGATGATTCCGGATTCCGGAGAAAACTTTCTGAAGATGTTCGAATATGCGATGCGCGATCGTTTTTCGATCGTTATATTTTCGTTGGCTGTTTACCTCGATATTATTCACATTCGATGTTTCCCGATTTAGAACGTTTTGTTTTCAATTAAACTCGGTTTGTTGAGGTTTTGAAAATCTAAATTGTAATATATATTTTGTACCCAGAAATACTAAAACGTTTAGAGAGCACGTTCACCGACACTTAGTTGCAATTATTATAAGCAACGTTAAGACATTGTATTAGGAATTCGATTTCATTCTATTGATTAAAATTTAACCAGACTTTTATACGCATAACGATATTCTATATCTAATCATATTAACTACGGCTACAACATTAAATACATACGAAGAATTATTTTTAGTCATATTCAATTATAATTCCATCAAATCCTCGAACCATTCAGCATTCTGTTATACAACAACAATGGTAAACTAATTACCGGGTCTTGGAATCGGCTGAGCATAACAGTTTCCGATTATACAGTAACAACAAAATTTTGCGCGTGCGCGTATTGACGCACGGTGGGCACGAGGCGTTGATTATAACAACCTATTGTGCTTGCATGTTAATCTCAAAAGGTATTGCTCTTAGTACTATAGTAGCCATAATTTATGGCCGTGGATGTCATACGCATAGATTAATAGTTATAACATCATACTCACAACTACACAGGGCGAAGTTATTTAAAGAGTTTCACCTTGAAGTATGAAACTTGGTTTGAAATGTATACGTAATAATAGAAACGATACCTTTAATATATTTTTTTGTAGAGTATGTAGGCGAACGAGCAAATGGGCCACCTGATGGTAAGTGGTCACCAACGGCTATCGACATTGACATCGAAAGAAAAGATAATCATCGCTTAAATCGCCAATGCGCCACCAACCTTGGGAACTAAGATGTTATGTCTCGTGTGTTTCAAACCTAAACGCAACAATACCAAGTACCGCTGTTTTGCGGTAGAATTTCTGATGAGTGGAGGTACCTACCCAGACGACCTTACAAATAGCCCTACCACCATTAAACTATACACTACATTGTTTTTTTTTATCCGTTATCGAAAAAGCGTACTTAATTGCGCATTGGCGATGTAAGCTATGGTAACATCTCTTACAATGCCAATGTCTATGGGCGTTGTTGACCACTTACCATCAGGTGGCCCATATGCTAGTCCGCTTTCCTATACAATAAAAAAAATATATATATATCCTGGAATTATGCCAAATTCCTAAACAATCTAGGAACCTTGTACGTATAGTTCCGGTTAAAGAAAATGATAAACATAAATAAGAGTCCAATAGAACAAATCACTCGTCAAATTAACGCCGACAACATTGGGAATAGCGATAACAAACGATATCACGCCTCCCAATGCCAAGATTTCGAGATAAACACGTGAGTTATTGTGAATTTATCTTTCGTTATAATAAAGATCGGTAAATCATATCATCCACATAAGACTACTATTTAATTAAAAATATTTATATCCGATATACAATGAATGTATTAAGTAGCAAGTACGTCGTTCATACGAAGTTAGTCTTTTTTAAAACCTGTCACCCCTTACTAACCGAAGAGAAAGTATAAACAAACTAGCTTCCACCCGCTAGGTTTCACTCAGTATTTAACGTTCTTTTCCCGATCGGAACACATTCATAGGTTATGAATTTGCATTTTATTATATAATAACTAACTAATTGTCCCTTCGCTTCGCGCGGGTTGATAAGAAGAAAAATGTATTTTGTATAGGATTTGCGTAAAATGCGTTCCTAGTGAGCGTATACTTCGGACGAAGAGTATCTGTGACAAATTTGAAGTCAATCAGGCAGAAATTTTAGGAGATCTCGTGATGGATCGTGGTATGGATTTATTATATATATAATAAACGCCACCTAGATGTCTAAAGTCTGCATTTTTTACCATACAATTGTTTAGGAAAATAATAATAAATAAGTACCGATAATAATATATGCATTGTATATAACGACGACCAACTAATTTACGTCTCGAATTCAGGGCATAAATTCTAGAATTCTAGGCGGAACGGAATTTGTTAGGAAATTACTGAACTGTGAAAACAACCAAAATTGGAAATCGAGTCAATGAACTGTGACGTATAGTTATTCGAACACAACTGCAAGTTACTTAGAAAATTGTTAACGACATTAATATATAATATGTTCCAAATTCGCGTTTTCTGGGAAGCGCCAGGTCTGGCAAGGGGCCAAGGGTGATCGTAGACAATACACGTAGACAAATGTACGACTTGGTGATTAATGTTTATTAAAAATTTAGATAAATAAAACGTTGAACACTACGTTATTACACCTGGAAATCCGGTTATGAGATCATTGCTTCCAAGTATGGGCGATGTTGTTAACTCAAGATACTTACAAAAATAATCAAATTATAAATAACGAAGAAATTCTATGTTATGTTTTATTCATAAAATAAAATATTATTCAAACAACCTAGGCACACGCACAATGTATGCAAAATATTATAGGCATTCTAGCATATAATACTGCATCACATTATATACTTTTTATACGATACATCGAGCGAATTAATAAATAAAATAAAAATTAATAATTAATCGACCACTTAAATTCCATTGCAAAAGTTTAATAAATTTATAATGATTAATTATGTATTATAAAATGTAAATTAGCATGTTAATATGCTATCCTGGTCATATCATATCAATACAATATTCTTAAAACCAATTCATTAGACAATATCTATTTTGCCCGAAAATTCAAAGAAAAATCATGATACACTATATTACATAAGAAATGAACCACAAGATTGCAAAAGTCAAAGGAGATATATTTCAAACGTAACTGGGCATGTCTATTTATCTCATTAACAAATTCGTTTTATCAAACAAGGAAAAATCATATCAATGTATTACATATAAAGCGACCGTTTTTTTTATGATTCAGGTACCAGGAAACGGGCGTTCGTGCATTCTGTTAAACTTGGCAAGGTGTGCAAAAACTTATACGAATGATTGACGTCTCGCTTCTAAGAACACATAGACCGAGTATATTTCGACACATCTATTGTGTCGATGTGTAAAAAATCCTTTATGGTGATGAAGCAATTACTTCCAAATACAGATTACAAAATGTACTAGGAATTAATCACCCATACATTAAAGATGAAAATAAAATAATAATATTGGATGGGACGTGTAAATCGAAGTCTCAAACTAATGATAACTCTATATTTCTTAATCTTCATAGTCAAGAATGTAATATTTTTTTACGATAAAATATCCTTACTCTTGTTACAATCATACCTGATGATAATTACTAATGTACAAACAAGCATATTATATATATAGACAGATATCCATCTCAAGCACTGACTAACTACTAGACTTACTACTACTCACGAGATCTCCGAAACTACAGGTGACTTACGATAGTTACTTCTTTCGTGACATATATGCCTCACTAAAACCAGATTTTACGTAAATACTAACCAAAATACATTTTTCACCATCTGTTTTAGTAATGTGGAAAATATTTTTTCAACTAAAATGAAAAATGAAAGTGATTACTTTGTATGAATTTTACTCGTACGATGTCGAGGTAGCTAATAAAACACAATAATATCAATCAGTGTTTGATGTACGTTAAGGAAACGAAGTTAGAAAATAATATAAAACTTTACGTGAAAACCAATAAACCGAATATGACTCGGTGGTCATATAAATCAATTTAATTTTTGGTACCGCGTTAAACACATCACACAAAACAATGAATAAAGTTTTACTGGGGGGCCCATAAATCTTACACATAATTAGGTTTTCAACTGAATATGAAAATCCCTAACATTAAGCCTTGGAGAAATTCCGGGACATCGTAAACGTAAGCAATCCCAAACATTGCTTGTAGGCAATATTTATTTTTCAGTATTATCCTACTTAATATGTAAATTAGCGGTAACGCGATTCTCCTCAAGCGATTTTATACATTGACTATTTATTGTACATAAAATATAAAATAAATAAAACTATCCTTTGCATACACAATTACGTAAATTCACGGTCAAGATCGATCATCCCCAAAGGATCAGATCTTATTAAATGCGTAGTTCACGATCGTGGCTTTTATATACATTTCAAAATCATTGTAATACGTATTTCAAAAATGATCTTATGAGATATTTTTTAAATGTATACAAACCTTACATTTCTTTACTCTTTAATGAACTTTAAGCCGTTTTACCATTTGTTTTTTTAAGTATAAAAGAAGATGTATAATATATCTGTATTCAAATTATATCGACTATTTTTATAGTAATTGACTATACCATACAAATAAAAAACCCTAACATTGAGTTGACGCGATCCCAAGATCTTTCATAATCTGTGATATTCAATATGGATTAGGGACAAAACGTATTTTGTTTTTTGAATGTTTGCGAAATTGTTATTGAGTTTGAATTAAAATATGACCTATGTTACTACTGAATAAAGTAGCTTTCTAATGGTGAAAGGATTATTAAAACCAGTTCAGTTGTTTCAGTGTTTATCTATTATAAACAAACGAATTCTTCCTCTATATTAATATTATTATTATTATTATTGTATGGAAGTAAAGAAAAGTAAATCGTTGGTTCTCTAGATTTTATTCCATTATTTGTTGTTCACTTGAGACCAATCTGAACTAGAAGTTTATTTAGGTATTGGACTTTATCAAATTATATATTTCGGCTTTATTTTGCTAAGACACTTCAATATGTCTGTGGAAGATTTTCTTATATAAACTAAAGGTTATTTAAACCATATTGCTACGATTAAAGTATATTTATACTCTCATAATATCATCAATAATTGATATCTATAATTCGTCAAACGAAATAACGTTTTAAAGACAAGCCTAAAGTCTGTTTACCTAAAACACATATTTATTTATGTAACAAGCCAAACAAAAGTGCTGCTGCTGAACAAAGTTTGCTCTTAAAAGGAACATGGCTCATTCCAATACGCGGCTCTAGCGTGGGTTGGTGGAAAATTCTGTCATATGTCTATATGACAGAATTTCAATTGACACATGATGGTTTCCCCACGGTGTTTACTTTCACAAGATAAAACACTAATGATTAAGCATATGCAATCGCAATCTACCAACTGGGCCGTATCAGCTCACATACGTATGTAAATTTATTTCGAAGAAAATCAATCTCTCGCGAATTGTATGAAAGAAAAGTAAAATTTTCCTTGATGATTCGATGACACGTGTTATAACTTCCACTGAATGCTATACGATATTATTGCGATTGGCAATAATGTTATTATTTTAAATGTAAATTTGTAATTACTTCTAGTTATGAATAAAATTAATATACAAAAATAATTATAACTTTCAATCTTTATTATCCACAAAATGCACAGTCAACGAACAGGTTAAATTACAGACTTAAAATATAATCCTTTTTTCATAAACTAATTAAATGAATCGAGAATATTTCTACTAATGCATAATTATATTATTATTTATAATTTAAAAAAAAATCATAAATCCTATTGATTTCTTTATCGAGCATAATTTAGTGGAACGTTATCTTGTCATGATATAAACGGATGTGTTATGCGTAGGCGCATGTACATTAAAGTTTTTGGAAACACCTTTCGCGATATTCCGCTTGGAATTCGGAGCGAATTGAATAAATTGCTTACGTTTTAATTTTACGAACTTATAATTCATGACACTTTTCATGTTTAAATAAGTCATGACATTATTACATTTCTTAAAAATATATACGTATCGCTTACTTATAACATTTCTCTCTGTGGAGATCTCCTTTTGGAAGAGGTTTAGATCTTACATCACTAATCAGCTCCAATCCGTACACATGAGGCTTATTTATAGCCGAAACTTGCAAGTTTTTTCCCGATGATGCCCGAGAAGAATTATAAACACAAATTAAGCATATGAAAATTGAATCTTTCGTTTATAAATGGCGCAAAGTAATTATGTAAGTGATACAGTTCGTACAAACAAAAAATTCACTAATTTAGATATATATGTTAATGAGTTTATGGAAGAAAATAAAATAAGTTAATAATAACTGTTTTTGTACGAATTGCAATAATCTATATGTGTTATGAATCAATCTCATGTCACTACGCTAAACTTTACCCCATTTTGAAGTCAAAATTATTTAACCGTTACGATAGTAATTAACGAGTTCGAAATGCAAATTCAAAATAATTAACGTATTCTCGTCAACTTTTTTCAAACATAAAGAGTATAACAGAGATGCAAATAGTGAGCGTATGATATAGCACGAGAGATCGTTTTTTTATTGGCTTGAGTTATACTTGAGTTTCAGGTAACGATTATCCCCTTAGCAAAGTCATGTAACATTTCGAAATGATTTACTCTCTTATATTTAGAAAAAATAAACAGACCAAGAGTTTATTTAAATCTTTGGCGTAACTTGATGTCTCATATCGAATAATATTGAAATTATATCGATAACGGCACGTAGACGGGAGACGAGACGACGAATATTGATCTCTAAAGTCGAGATATAAAATTGTATTATAATTCTTGGAACGATTGAACAGACACATTAATTGAAAATACTTTAACCAATCAAGAAACGTCATTAATAACGGTTTTTTATTGATTATAGTATAAATTATTTATGTTATTTATTGAATATTGAATTCGGATTTTAATGAATTTGTCCAGATCGATGTTTACACATAAAATAATAAAAATCTGATTTTGTTTGATTAATATTTTAATAGAAGATTATTATAGGTTATGTTAATATACCAAATATTACTACTGTTTCATTAAACATATAAATACGCATTTATTGTAAGTAAGCAATAATAGGCCTGTGAATGTCCCACTGCTGGGCCTCTTCTTCTCTTTTAAGGAGAAGGTTTGGAGCTTATTCCACCACGCTGCTCCAATGCGGGTTGGTGGAATACACATGTGACAGAATTTCAGTGAAATTTGACACATGCAGGTTTCCTCGCGATGTTTTCCTTCACCGTCAAGCACGAGATGAATTATAATCATATGGGCCAAGCCGAGCTGTACCAAGAGCCGAGATCTCTTTATTATTGTAACACTAATGCAACTTATAAAAAGCCAAGGTTTGAAGAGCCGTTTATCGCTACGAGTCAAGACATTTTAAGGTAAAAAAAAGTTGCCTACCATTTAATTACAAAATATGATTTTATTAAATTTAATAGTAACTGTCTTTTGTTACATTTAATAATATAACATGCGTTTGTGTGCCTTTGTACGAGCATAGCATTCATATTAGCCAATGACGACAAGAATATATGAATATCTCATTATTATCCTAACGGAATGGTGTGTTTTTAATTTAACATGGCTTTTTTAGTATAGCTATCCACCCGGAGTTCCGTCGCGGCTTTCTAGTAATTATTAAAGTGATTTTAGCAATTTTTTTTTTTTACAGCGAAATTTATTATTCATTCGGCTCGATTGTTATGCTAATCTGAAAATGAATTGATTAACTCCACGATAAACGCAAACTAACGACGACGAGACTTCAGTTATTATTATGGAAATTTGATCAATTCGTTTAATATTTCGAAATTTTTAAATTGTAGAAATTTTACTAAATTATTATGAATAATCATATTATCTTCTAAGATAAACTATATAATTATATAATAGTAATTATTAAAATATAATTGCAAAATCTTTATTCGGCTGTTTTTTTCTTAATCATGTCCAAACTGCCGGACGGATTTTAATAGTTTGGTAAATATGTCGATTGTGTATGTCGTGAAATATATAATATATCTATATGTATTAATGAAATTAAAAATAATTATTATATTGAGTTAATTAACGCTTAACAAAACAGGCGTATAAAAGCTATAATTTAATCATAAATCCAACTAAACAAATAATAACTTCAAATTATACGAACTTTTAGCAGCCGATATTTTTTTTAATACACTTCTTTGCTTTTGAACATGTCATAAATATTAACTGAAATAGAACGTGTTGAAATATATTAAAAATTTCTATGTGATAGATATAAATTGTGACATTGGGAACAATCTGTTACGATCAATTCGGATAAAGTCTTGTTAATTGACAGGGCCGTGTTTAACTTCATTGTGTCGTCACTGCCACAGCTGTTCTTACGATTAAACAAAAAAAAAAAAAACGTTAGACAATGTCGTTTATTTTCCACACTGCTGCCTTTCCACGGATTCCCGGCGCTAATTCGTCCGTCGCGATCTTATTTACACTTAGAACCAGGTCAGGAAAGTCAAAACCGAAGCGGCAAACACTACGTAACCTTCAATGAAAAACGATCGCGAAAAAAACACAACCAGCTCACGTGCACTCAAATAACACTTCATACACAAAGATACAGTTAGACAATAGTGTCTGAATTTGTTTAAAATGTAAAGTGAATTCTCATACGTAATAATATGTCAGTAGTCTCTGGACAGATGTGGGCTGCGACCCCGTTACGAAGCTGTAACGATACGGTTTGTAATTAAGACAGCATGAGATCGGTGTCATTAGATTTTAAGAAAAAAACATACAAAACGATACATTTTCGAATATCTGAATAACACTTTCGATATTCCAAGAATGTTCTGAGGATCGTTACATGTTTTTTTTTAAACGGAATAAGCTAAAATGTAGTGAAAAATTCGTTCCGTTTGACCCGGTTTTAATTACTACGAAAGGGCGATTTGTCTCCTCTTCCGAATATAAATTTTTACTTAAAATCTGTCACGCGATTTTTTTTTAAATTCTAATATGAATAGAATTATACACGTGTTAAAAAATCGCAGTTACGTGTAAATACCTACCCGTAGTCAGTTTAAAGATGTTGTTGTCCAATATAACTATAATTCATAATGTAACTTGACCAGCAGGTGTTAAAAAAGTCGTAGTCGATAAATACTAATATTAGTTCACAATTATTTTTGGTATGAAGTAGGAAAAGATTACAAAACATGATGACGATACATATTCTTTAAGACTATAATCTTGTAATATACTTAAAAGTAAGCGAATAAAGGCTTACTATATTTGAAAAACGTCTCGTTTAGCTTACTTATATAGTAGAATTGTCAAATCGATATTTGGGTACATTTTTATAATAAAAACTCTAGTGTCTTTCATATTCATGTATTCATCTCACTATCCGTGAGTAAAACGAATCTTTTCGTGAGTAACCGGACATAAATTATAATGATATTTGTCAACAACTCAAAATAACACTAGTTTTAAAAAGAACAATTGCGATACAAATAAACGTAATTAATAATTATAAACATCGTTTCATTTATATTTGTTATTGCATTGAAGCCGATAAGGCGCACGTGCGCGTACGCAACAAGATTGTCGCAAAAGTCAATGATTCATAACATTACTTCTACTCACTTGTAAACGTAACATAAACTAAACAAACTAACATAAAGTAACGATAAATAGTTGTACAATATCGTTTAAAAAAATCATTTCATTCGAATAACGTTTTTAATACTTTAACAATAATAATTTCTATGAAATAACACAACTACATAAAGTTATAAACAAAATTATTATAAGATATTTATCATTAGACGAAAATTCGCAATATGGATGCTGGTTTTCCGCTTAATGTCAACTTCATGTTATTATAGCGTGACAGAGAAACGCACAGCAAACCAAATTGTCAATATCAAGAAGCTTCAAAGCTTTAAATGGTAACATTTATTTGACACTCCCGCTCGAGACAGTAGCCATCTGTAAACGAATTGCTGAACAGACGCTACTTCTAAGGCGAAGGTTGGGAGCATACTCATCTACGGCTTGATGGATTTATATACTGATGTGACAAAATTCATTTCGAAAAATGCTGATTTTATCGTAATATTTACTCTCATTACGAAACACGAAATTAATTAATAACAAATATTAAGCACGCGTATACTGAGTGATTAGATTTTAACCGAAGTTCTTTGGTTGGAATCTGTGTAATCCATACAACCATTTCGCCTTTAAAACTCAAAACATACAATGTAAATACATAATTCTTCCCGGTTCCGCTTCAGTCGAGTAAACATCACTTGGTAGATTAGTTCCCCATATAATAGTTTGTAAACAGAGACGTTAATTGTGTACCAGTGAGGAAAACAGTTACCCCGTAATCATTTATTTAACTAAACTTTTACAACTAAACGAAAACATTCAATAATTACTTCCAAGATAAATCGTAAAAAACCGATGTATGCACGATAATCGAAAATTTATTCGAAAGTTTCAATATGTATTCTATAAAAAATAAATCGTTCAAATTCAAGGGAATCTGCTTTGTTTGTGTGGAATCAAATGCGTGAACTGTTTACTTTGCGTCTTACTAAATTCGCGCAGAACGAGTAACAATAAAAAATATACTAATACTTACAACCTATGTTGATGTTTCAAACTAGAATTTATTTTTTAAATATGGAAGCATTAAATTGGTATTCAAAATAAAATAATCACTCTTATCATTCGGAAATTATGTTAGCTTGAAGATGCGATGGTTGAATGTTGTTAGAAATGCATGATCAGATGAGATATCACTGACCAAGACGTCCTGGACAGAGCGAAGTAGAATACAAAGAGCAAGAAAACGCAACAAACGCTAAAAAGAAGAATAAGAATCGAATACTATGTTGTGATTACGAGCAATATCCATATAACAAATGCGATTCTTCTATCACATACTATCTCTGGAACATTTAGTAACTAATAAAATGTAAATAAACAAGCGGTCACATATTTTTCTTGCTTAATACTTAAAACCTCGTTTTTGTCAATAAAATAATTCCTCGAAATACCGCATCTTCAAACCATTTAAAGTTTGGCCAACATAAAAAATATTATGTTCATATTTTACGCGCTTCGATATTAAGGTTTATTGATTTTCTTAAAAATCGACCGTTCGGTTAATATTTCTTAATTAAACTTTAACTGTGTCAGTAACACTGAAACGAGAAAGTGTACAAGATCTGTAGATAAAAATGTCAATATTAAAAAGTTGATAATTGGACATAAAGCTGTCGGAGGCGAAATAATTTAAAAATTCTTTAAATATAAATCATTCAGATAAAGGAATTTATTTATAAGAATAAATAAAAATGTAATCACGTTATAGCGTTAATACATTATGTTAGTTCTAAGAACGATTCACTTCCGTAAATCGGAACTGTTGAAGTTAGCAAAAGAAATGGGGTCAATGAAAACGAACATGAAGAAAAATAAATACTGGTAAATAATGAAGAAAAATAAGAGGCACTTAGCTTCAAAGACGAAATCTCGAGTTTCAATCGTATGAAAGGAAGAATACAAACAGCGAACACGACAAAGCAATACTTGTTTAACGTAATGTATTTTTGTATCCTTTAAAAAATACTTGAAAAAATATTTATTATACTTTAAGATAAAGGACAATTAAGCCACCAAAAATGCGGTTTGACATTACCTTCCTTATTTGGATATTAATTTAAATTAAAGTATGAACTAATTATAGCAATATCAAATTCTATTAAAATGCATTTGAGGAAATTGAAACAAAAAATATGATAAAAATTTAATTGGCTTTATATTATTTTATCTTTTTAAAGATATTACATAAATATTCTCACTAGGTCATTGTGTAAGCTTTTCTGGGTAGGTCCTAGTCATTCTACCATTCAAAAAATCATTACTTAATTTTACCAGCGCAATAGCAGTATAACTATAATTATTTTATTTTTTTCATCAGTTCCATCAGATTTATCCCTTCGCCTTCCTGTTCAATATATATCAAAAAAAGAAAAAATCTCAGAACTCAGCCGTTGTGTTACGTTAATAAAAACATGGAATAATACGGTTTAACGAAGTGTTTGTCGTTACAAGCGATGTAATGTGATTGAATGAGGACAAGCGTTCCTCAGATTCTGTATCAAGTTGCGGTTAAGGAATAAGGTTACCGATTCAGTTGAATTTACCTCATACAATTCGAATTGGGAAATAGCTGTTTTATTATGTATATTATTTTTTTATTATACAAGATAAAATGTAATTCCATAAAAAAAAATTGTGCGATCGGGGGACCGCTGTCAGGAACGAAGACCTTTGCGATATTTTTTTACTCAAACCGGGTTTTAAAATTTTGATTTTAATTGATTATATTATTGTTTTTGTCACACCAAAAAAGGACCTCAACATCCTTTATATCGACCTCCTCAATTCAAACGCCCAACGCATCGCATTTTGTAGCATTTGGTAAGCACGATGTATGAACGCTATTTCGTTATATGACGTGACCTTGGGCCACTGCCATTTCACTCTACTGTAAGCATAGTAAAAATAGCTACTGTAAAAATCAAGACCACGTGGAATAGTAGCAAGAATGCTAGCAGCATAACCCATTTGAATCGTAAATTCGATCCTTTGTGCGAAAAATTAACCAGGCCTCCTGTCACCAGTAGAGTCAATAATACAAGAAGTTTTTTTTTTAAACTTTGTATAAGCTTATTGTCAGGGATAAATGCAGTATATAATTTAAGCAAGTTTCGGACTGAAAACTTAATAACATCATTTTTAATGGGAAGTGACCATCAGTCAAAAAAAAAGAAAGCAGAGTAGTAATATATTTCGATACATAACTATTCAATACGATAAATTATTATCTAATCTGTACAAATGAAAAACTAGACAAGAATTAATTCATATCACTTTATTTAATTTTATAAATATTTTTAAGCACGTAGGTTATATTGCGTAACCATATTTAGTTAATGTTTACTTTGTGAGAAGTTTTGTTATTAAAATATTCTCAAAAATCCTTAGATCGAAGTTCAATAATAGATTCTAGCTTTCATTCTGTATATACATATATTACATTTCATACAAAATAAATGTCTAAATTTTATAGTCATAAATGCTTTTGGTTCAAACATTTTCAACGAATTCTCGAAGATCAAAGTCTTGGCATCCCTCTACTTAGTCTATTCTTGTAACATGGTTTAAAATGGTCGAAAAGTAATTTAGATATGAAGGTACATATATAGAGTATATGGCTCATCCGGTCAGAGCATCACAATAGCATCATACACATGAGCCCAATATGATATCACAAAGGTTTGGACGACCGCACTTAAGCTCAATAATATAACAAATACATGCATGCAAAATTGATATTTAAATAAACGCGATAACGTTTATATTGGGTCGTATAATTTTCGACGTAATTATGTTGTGCCTGGGGTGTTATCTGATAAAGCCGCACGAAATTGGTTGTAATGAAGTGATGGGACATACTAGTCGTATCGGTATATTCGTAATTTAGTCTGGTATATTGCAATCGATGTAACACACTAAAGATAATCCTGACAATTCGGAAAGGTCGAATATAAATAGTGTTTTTTATGAAAATAAAAACACGTATTGAATTTTTAGTTCAATGTTACAATGCGCAATAAATGAACCGATATAAAAGTGAGAATTTCTCAAAAACATATTGTAAACTAACATCAGCTTGGATATTACTAATCTATTATATTATACAATATAATACAATATAATCTAGACATAAAAATCAATGTACGAAGAATAAAAATATTATTCATACCTGACGGAAGTAATTAGAAAATTCATAAAATTATTAGGAAGACACGAAGCGTCTGATCTAAATTAAGTAGGTTCACAAAACATTGACTCAAATCGGTGACGAATTGTTAGTGTTAAAACGATTCACGCACGTTCGTGTTGGGTTAGCGGCGTGTCTCATCCCAACATCTGATTCAGTGCAGTTTCGTTTGTAAATAAAAATGCAAATGAAATGTCAATAGCATCAATATTGGATTTTATTTGACGACCATGTTGTTATCCGGTTGTTTGCTCCCAGCCAGGTGTTAAACGAAATTGAAATTTTATAAAGCTAATATCGTAAAGTAAATATTTTTAATAAAAATTTTATGCGTATTCAGTGTTTTTTTTTTTTTTACGTATGTAATTCTGTCAACATAGTGTTAATAAAAACACATAGGCATTTTTTAATAACGCATAATTCGGGCGACGAATTTTACCGAAAAATATTTTCGAAGAGAATAATTAACATCATACGGTGACGAGGAATTTAGTTGATGGTCGAGCTTTGTGCAAGCTCATCTGGGTAGGTACCACCCACTCATCAGATATTCTAGCGCCACACAGCTATACAACCAATAGTTATTGGGTTTTTCTGTCAGAAAATTTTCAGTAGCAGCCCGGAGTCTGGAAGTTGGAAGTGTGTACACTCCCGTGCCTCGGAAAGCACGTTAAGCCTTTGGTCCTGCGCCTGAACTCTTTCCGGTCGTGTCGGATTGCCGTCCCATCGGATTATGAGAGCTAAGGAAAAGAGAGTGCACCTGTGTTTGCGCACACACTTGTGCACTATAATATCTCCTGCGCAGTTGGCTAATCTCTCTTGAGATTGGCCACCGTGGCCGAAATCGGTCTGGAGGACCTTATATTATACAACCATATGTGACCATATTAACCAAGAGAGCCCAGATGCTTGTCCGGCTTCCTATTTTTATACAATACACTTTTTTTATAAGAATATATTAATTCAACCAACTGATACTTTATACCGACTTACAAAGCCCTTTCCTCATCACGGTCGCGAGTATTACTCGTATATATTATTTACTTATTATAATATATTACAAGTGTTGTTATACATACATACAGTCGTATAAAATGAATTTTCGAAAACGCTTATCTAAGTATACAACTATTTATATAATTAAATGAGGCATATAAGTACTATATACCCAAAAAAACAATTACAAATAACTAAAGTCGGTACATCAATAGCAACAATAGCATTTAATTATATTGTTTTTTTTTATAATGAATAATTAATTTACAATAATACATAAGAGAAAATTTTACGAACGACTGGATGATAAATGAAATATCGTTATTAATACGACGTATTGAATTGACGTTTCAATTAAAAAAATGATTGTATATTTTATTACATTCAATATAACTTTAGGCCATATTTCGATTGATTATACGCAGTAGAACAGTAAAGGCTCAAGGGATAAAACACGTGGATTTCAAGCAAAGATAGCGAGTTCAAATACGGACATCCTCTGTTTTTTTATTAGGTGGTGAGATATATCGCGAATCAGATTTATATCAACTAACACGTAGTAGATTAGTGTAGTCAATACCCTTATATTAAAAGGCCAGGAACAGATTCAAGGACCAGCTGTCGTCCATTTAGAAACTGATACTAATCACAATCGGCTCGTATCTAAGACTATTGAAACGTATAAATGTCCTTTAGCCACGATCGTTTTAAATACAACTATATAAGAGTTTACACGTTTAATAAAAATTGAAAGATATATAAGCCGATTGACAAAGAGCTCCAAACTAGATCGTTAAACCTTGACGTAAAGCCGACGTTTATACTTCGGAGGTTATTCTATTCGAGAAGCCACAAAAATGATCTACTATATGATGGTATGCATTCCTGATTGCCACGTTCATGTACTCATTGCTTCAGGTCATAACCAGCTCAATACATTAAAGCTATGTAAGCCGATTAGCAACAATCTTCTCTATATTGCCATTATTGTTCGCGTTTACAGTTTTATTACGTTTATAACGTTTTCATCTGAAATAACGAAGGCCTATTATTATGATGATGATAACATAACCCGTTTCAGTTACGTCGGCCATTCAACGGAAGACTAGTCAACTGAGCAGGAAGTATTATTGGGCACAAGTATGTGTAATAGCTTCGATCATTTTTTTTTTGTTTTCTAAAAAGGTTCAAAGCTGTGACTTACTTCATAGATCTATAAAATTTTACGCGGAAGATTTTTATATATAATAAAAAATAGTTGCTTAACTGTGAGAAAACTTTTTCGAAATAGAAAATCACGTAATTTTTGATAATACATATCTATACGAAAATTAACGTTCACGCATCTGTTTATAAATATTTCAGTTGTATCAGTTCATATGGAAATTCGTCATTTTTATTTAATTTAACCCTTACTTGCCACCTTGGAGTACAAAACTACCCCAGGCCTAGTAAGGAAAGTATGTCATTTTTCCACTTTTGTTGGCTTCAGCATTTTTTTTTTAGTGTACTTAGGTTTTATTTTTGGATATATAAAGTACACAATCTTTTAAAAATATAGCTTTCAATATATTCTACAATAATTTTCAAGTCGAAATATTCAGTAGTTCATTTTTTATAACAATTCTTGTCACTGGGGTACAAATCTACCCGATGGTAGCAAGTAAGGGTTAACAATAAAATCTAATGCTGTTCTGTACACAAAACGACCTTTAGCACTCAAAGTAACGATAAGTAATATATATTTAACGTTATATTACTAAAGAGAAAGAGTAAGTCTACAGTGCGGTTCACCATAACCATTAAACACGTTAATTGTAGCCTGGCGGGAAGAGAGCGTGACAATGGCCCGACACTGAAAGTCCGGACTGACGACGACGGGACAAATGATGCGCTTGGTTAAAATATATATGTATAAAGCTAAAGTTATGAAACATTACTTGTTACTAAAGATAATTTTATTTCTAATATCATTTTACGTTATTTCTCTTGTTTTTATATTAATTTATAAATAATAAGTTAATTTTAAATTTGTACGTTAACTAGTCTAAAGCATGCTGTGACTATCTGTTAGTGAAAAAATGTCTTACCTAGTAACCTAAGGCTTTGTATTGTATAACATTAAAATACATATATTTTTTTTTAATGGTTCAATTACAAACATATCAAGCATTCATCAATAAATAAATTTCATCGCGCACAAAGAAATTTGGCAATTCCATTATTTGTTGCATTTCCAAAAAATAGAATTCTTTATCAGCTCACGCATTGCCTTCCTCCTATAGGCTGAGTTCCTTCAAACGAGGCGTGAAGAGGCTAGTGCAGAACATTCTTCCCAACTGTAATAGCCGTCGTCGCATTTGGACTCTACTACCACTTACCATCAGGTGGAGTAGTCATTTGACTTCCCGGCAGTTATAAAAAAAAAAAAAACATTAATATTATACATAAAATATTATCATTCAATAGTAAATGAATGCATAAGTCTTCATCTCTATCGTAATCAAGTACTCAAGTCCAAGTTACGTCGTAACGTGGTATTTCACTCAATACTCGATCCACCTTGAGTAGCGTAACGTAATTGCTTTCAGAAGTAATCCCTCGGATTACTTACATGTTTGGTTAATGTTACTGGAAACTGGAATGCATTGCGTCTTGATTGATTCAAATTATCTACACTACTTATGTATATATTCATAATTTCGTCATTCGTCTGGGTAGGTACCACTCATCAAATATTCTAAGGCAAAACGGCAGTACTTGGTATTGTTGTGTTCCGGTTTAAAGAGTGAGCGAGCCAGTGTAATAACAAGCACAAGGGACATATCATCTTAGTTCCCAAGGTTGGTGGCGCATTGGCGACGTAAGAGATATTTCAGTGCCAATGTCTATTGGCTATAATTACCACCTACTATCTGGTCGTCCATTTACCAGTATCTCTATCTATTTGAAATAGTTTTTGAGTAAGTAGTATAGAGTAAGTATGTCCGGATTTGAACCCGACTCGTTTAGTTAAGATAGACGTAATTAATCCACTATGCTATCACAGTTCTAAATTTAAATTAATAATTTTAAATGTTCACACTCATCCGTAAGACGGTATAATTCTAAGAACGTATAGCGATGATTACGTGTGTTGTAAATCATAGCCTCGCCTCTTTATATATTTAGACGAAAAAGATTATACATGCGTATACATTAGAATTATATACTTATTCTTATGGCTTTCTTTTTTTTTAATTTTCAATAAATACAGTGAGTAAAATGCAACGAAATAGAAATAACTATTTCAAGTATTGTAATAGAAAATATATTTTATCACTTGAAAATTTACTATTTATATAGTATAAAAATAAATTTAATTCAAGTGGTCTCATTCTATTTTACAGAATTGAACTGTACACTATTAAAGTCAACGATGGTCCAGAGTGTAGAGTCAATCGATATCGGGATGAACCGACGAGAAGTCACTTTAATTTACTTACAATTTCGTTTATTCGTTTTTTAGGTCAAACCTTGAAGCTGAATTGGAACCACTTTTACATGTTAGTTTAGTTCCGATGACTATGATATGCATAACCCTTATTCTAAGTCCAGGACACACTAACATCCGAAACGGTCAACAGCAAAGACACGTAAATTTTATATCTACATATAAACGCTTGTTTTTAAAATGTTTTTAATTATTTATTACACAAATTAAATAACACAATCGATTATATACAATTACATTTATACATAAATACTGGATGGAAAGCAACAAATACTAACTCCACGTTCCGTATCGTCTATGTAATCTTGAATTTAATATATACCCAATTTATTTATGTTTCTGTTTTTAAAATATATTAATGCATGTAATAAATATGTGAAAACGTAAGAAAGTTCAGTGATTATAACGATTTAGGTCACAGCCCCGCAGCTCATCCGATGTGACACTTGCTCCGAACCGAGTTGACTTCACAGAAACGTTGTTACGAGAAATAGAAGTACTTAGCGGCCAGATAACATTAACACTATTACAGATAAGAAATATAAGTTTATGATAAAACGAAAAAAAAAAAAAAAAATTTATTACTTCCGAAATTGATCAAAGCGAAAACGTAATTATATGTTTGATGTTTCTTTTAAATTATCAAAAATAAAATCAATTGTGAACTTTAAATATTATTTTTAAGATATCTTTTATGTTCTTACAAAAATGTATTTATATGCACATTTTGTGGGCATCATCCTACATCTGTGCGAAGGTTGTTAAAATGTTCGTTTAGGAGTTTAATTCTCCACACTCCAATACGGGTTAACGGATTATCAAGTATATATAAAAATAACTTCACATTACACGTAACAATGACGCAACATAATTTTCGTATTTAAGAAACAATTAAGACATATACGATTTCGATCTTCCTACATCTCAGCCAGAGAGTATAAGTAGGTCAATACATTATTTATAGTTTGGACGTCAGCAGACAATCTTCGGTGCCGCCAGTAAACAAAGTCGAGACGCACGTGTGTACCGAACATGGTGTACTTAGGGCTACCAATACCATGAGCACTCAATAGCATTACATTAACAGCTTGTAAATGTCCCAATGCTGGGCATTGGCGTCCTCTCCGCTTTACGTTTTTTTAGTTTATTTATTCCACCACGCTGCTCGAATGCGGGTTGGGAGATACGCCCGATATGTGTTTATAAATGTTAGGCAATTTACGATATTAACGTATTGATATACATAATAGAGATAAGTAGGGATGAAACGTCGGCTAAAATAAAATCGGTATAACCCAGAGCCATATTTTAATTTAATTTTAAATTAATTAACATAAAAACAACCAAAAATTAAAACGTTTTTGAATACAGCTTAGTTTAAATTTAATTGAAAAAAAATAATGTTCCAGGGCTTGATATAATTTGTCTTTTAATTTTTATCAGAAGTTATTAATAAAATCATTCTAAAGATGTTAATTTAAACTATCGCATTTATAGAATTATCTGATTGTCATCGGTTCTAAATATCAGAGCAAATTTCCAAATTATACAAAAGTATGGGAACGAAAAATTTAATTGTATTTAAGTATACAATTAATATATAATACAATAAGAAAATCCGAAGAAAGAATATTCTGTGGATATATAAACAATTTAAAAAAAATACGATATTAAAAACTCCTTATGAAAACTGGCAACCCTTAAACTACACGATACACATTACTCAGAAAACAATAGTACGTATTACGTACGTTATGGATTGAATTGTGAATTACATTACAGTATCCGTAATCATTGAAATAGTTATATGGACTATTAAACAAACGATTAAATTGAATCATACTTATTACATACGCGAATATATCGACGTTATGCGTTTTGTTTCCAAACTTTAAACGTTTCGTTTCAAATTTTCGAATTCGAATTTCGAACAGCGTATATCTATCTTTTAAAGATAAAGCACAGTAACTGTTATGTTTAAAAAAATTACTGTTGTGAATTATCATAAACAATGATTATATGGATTTCACTTACTTTTTTTTTATCGACATGACCTGAATGAGTTACTTCTTAAAGATTTTAATCAAGTATATGTAGTTAATACTTACCCAATGTGATATATCTTTAAAAAGTATAGATAAACAAGTATTACAAGAGAATAATATAATTTGCATATATTAAATTATTGGTAATAGCGGCGGTGCGCAGGCGCAGGTGTGCGCAACACCTGGCCTGTGGCTTCACTGAAACACTATACCTATACCGTTATTAATAGATTTGTTTCGGTTTTAATGCTTAGTAATTATTATTACACAATTTACAAATACAAGCGTATATTTGAATAAAATATAATTAGTTTGTGTAATAATTTGATTGATTTCATATTGAATAAAGATTTTGATTCCGACTAGAATAACAAAATTTAAGCAACTTAATTAGCTTACGACTTTTCAATATTTCGATATTTCTTAAGAAACATATACCGTAGTATCAAAACATACATCATTCTTAACTTTTGATTGCGATAAAGTGACAATTCGTTAGTAGAATTGTCCCCTCAGTAGCGTTAAGTTCACCTATCGTACAATTTAATTTTGTTGTGCAATATAGTATATAAACAGATCATATATTAATATCGTTCGAAGTTACGATCATAATGAAAATATATTAATTGAATAATTGTTTACTGCATGCACAGTTTACCACTGACAGCTATCAAGTCCTATAAACACTTAGCGACGACAAGATATTCCACAGTCGTTACTCAGAAACTATTAATAATTCGATATCGTCACAGGAGGAAATAAGGGGCGTATCTTGGAAGTACATCGAATCGGTACGATATTCGCTTATACGAAATGTATAGCAATTCTAGATTATAGTTTTATATATATTTATGTACACTAAAAAATATATTTGTAATTCACTACGAGCACGGCAGTGGAGGAAATCCTCTTCATATTATGTTGGATGAAATTACTATATGTGTATCAACCAAATCGCGGCGGAATCAGCACTAAGCTCAGTTATTTGTAGTTTTCTATTATGAAAGTTAATTTCATTTCAGTGGCTCTTATTTGTAGGTTCTTGTTTCATAGTTGATTGAAATCAATTTAAGTGTTTCAACAAGTTATTATTATTCTTCTATTAACAAAAACCCACGTGAAAACGTTATAGCCATTTAATATGATGACTAAGCATTTGTATGTTCGCAAAAAATTCGTCGAACTTTCACTAAAATTACCACATAACCGAGTTAAAAGCCGTTAAAATTATTTTAACCTCATCATGTGAATATATTAACGAGGTACTTTATTATATTACAGCTACAGTAAACAATCTTGACATTGAATATTAACATTGATGAAAAAATAATAAAAGAATAACGTCTTAGTATGAAGGGAGTTCGCGAACCTTCTCCGCTAATAAGATATTTCGATGTTCTTCTAATATATAAACAATATAATATTATATTTGTGTCTGTGTGTGTGTGTGTCTGTGTCTCTGTGTGTGTGAGTGTGTTTGTGTGTGTGTGTTTGTGTGTGCGTGTGTTTCGTGTATCTCGGAAAAGGCTCATTTTTTTCCTGAACAAAATTCGGTCACCAAAGTAATTCTTTATTTATTAGTCAAAAACTCAGCTCAGCTGGCTCTTATTATACTATTAGATACATAAATAAAATGTTACATCGATAAAGTTTACAACGGTTATAAGAGCTTACTCGGTGGTAGAGCTTTGTGCAAGCTCGTCTGGCTAGGTACCTAAATTCTGGTAGAATATCTGATGATCGGGTCATCAGATATTCTACCGCAAAACAGCAGTGCTTTGTATTGTTGTGTTCCGGTTTGAAGGGTGAGAGAGCCAGTGTAATTACATGCACAAGGGACATAACATCTTAGTTTCCAAGGTTGGCGGCGCATTGGCGATGTAAGCGCTGGTTAACATTTCCTACAACGACATTGTCAATGGGCGTTGGTGACCACTTACCACCAGGTGGCCCATGTGTTCGTCCACCTACCTATACAATAAAAAAAAGCTCTTTTTTTCGAATTTTATATATGTATACATTTTTTTTTGTATAAGCTCTTAAAACTGTCAACGGGATTACAGAAACGATCCAATTAAATGCTCCGAAAACATTTTACGTACGGACACGGCTCGATCACAGTTTATTATATGTAGATAAAGAGAAATCCAGTGAAACGGATGAATAAGCTCAATCATCACAAGTTGAAATGTATTTTCAAATTCGACGCGGTACACAAACTGCATGCGTCCGTCAACTAGCCTCGTTTTCCCAGGATTCATTCTGAGTTACGTTTCAAAGTAACGGGTGGTTTCATGCAAACATTAGAAGCATCTTCAACGTAAACTCGTTGAAGGAACTGAGACGAGCAACCGACGTTTTTAACATACGTATACTTTAGTGATAACAATAATTTATTTCTTGTCTTTATTTTTAGACGTTATACAAAACTTTTGGACGTACTTCTTTCTATTTAAATTGTATCAAATACGCTTTTATTTCTTAATGGTAATCGTTTCTTTTTACCTTGTCTATGCTTAAACCAATCAATCAGAAATCTCCCAAAGACCAGCAATCGGTGCCGGTTCTCGGCGTTCCACATCTCGGTCGGTCGGATACTAGTCAGTGTATTCACTTACCAATTTTATGCCAATATCAGATATCTCTTACTCCACTTTTGAACATTATTTGGACAATCTCGGTAAATTTTTCTCACCTCACACATTCATAAAAATCTTCGTATATTTCACCCCTATTACGTAACACTATTCAATTTCAGTTTGAATTTGGAACAAAGTAAACAAACGCGCTGTCTTTGCCAAAAACCCCATAGTAATCTGTAGTAATTCGGAGTAACGTTATTACATAATAATAACCGTTATTGGATGAAATCCAGCCAGTTTTCGGGACAAAGATGAAATCATTTAATGAGATTGTAAATCATTTGTACGAAATTTTATTGTACCTAATTTACACAATCGTAATACGGTTTATAGTAGTTGCGGTCGTTTTAATTGATTTCGTCCCCGATGTTGACAAAATGGAACATTGGAACTATAAAAAAAATTTATAGCGAGTTATGTTGATACACAAATCAAACTATTTAATACAAAAGAGTACTAACCAAATATTTCTGTAGTATAATTGTTTTTTGAAATAATATTAAATTTTTGACACGGCACGGAAGTTTTTGAGTATCTATATATATATATAGACGAAAAGTCTTTGGGTAACTCATACAAAAGAAAAATATTGTAAATGTTTTTTTATTACAATTGTTTAACCTTAAGTTGATTAAAAAGCTCTCTCTTGAGAATATTAGACATGGCTCAATGTAGCATTAAATCATAATGCCAATGATATGCATCAACATCAGTATCAGTATCAATAAACTAATATCGTTTACACTTGGCAATCACTACAACCATATAAGCTCCTAAACGTACGATTATCTTCCAATTTAATTCCTATTACGTAACACTGTAAAACTCCGTGCTATCTATAAAGGAATCGGTTACATTTTCAGCATAGCATTAAACCTTAGCGAGCTCAACACACAACACTTTAACACTAATGAGAAAACAATCAACATTACTGTCGCATTCAGCATTACAAGGAACACGTTTGATCCCCTTTCCCCTTTGTAGTCGTAAACCCTTGTCAGACGTCTAGATAGCTGGAAACGTGGCTTAATTTAAGCGAATTAAGCGAGCGGTTCCCTTTTAAGCGGAGTTATTGAGCGAACTCGGGAACATTTTAGCTTTATTACTTTTGTTCTGAATTGATTATTCTCTTAGAGTTGCCTGAACTAAGGGTTTAGTTATGCAGAATAATTAGACGTAGAAATTTGTAAAGGATGAAACTGTAGTAGGTCCTTTAGTTTATCTGGTCTTATCTTTATCTAGATTAATAGGTATTTTTGCAAGATTAATTCGACAACTCGTTTATCTAATCTTAAGGAAGAATTTGAAAGGTAATGTATATTGAAGAACTCCATTCTTGGTTCATGGTTCATTATTTAGGTAAAAAGCATTTTAATAATCGATTAACACCAGATAGACCTCACGCAGAACAAGTTAAAGTAGATAACACTTTTCTTTGTCGGCTATACCACACACTTATCACGTATTCTACCACAAAATATCAACAGACAAGTAGAAAGGATCTTAGCAGAGCGTGGTGGAATAACGTAGAGATCCAAACCTTCTCCTCAAAAGGAGGAGCCAATCAGTGGGACATTGGGCTGTTACTTTACTTTTTACTTTAAATACGTGTAGCTTAGTCACATTTTATGTAATTTTTTATATTATTAATAATGCCAATTAGTTTTTTGTTTCAATTTATATAATAATTTCAAATTCTAAAATTTTTATTCAATGTAGAAGTGTGTGTCTTGCTTATTCATTGTCATAAATCTACCACCTTTTATATTACGATACAATATTTTAGATGAGAGCTTTCCAGCTATCAGATTTCTACTTAAGCTTCTTAACCTTTTCGAAATAAAATAGTAAGTTTAATACAGATGCAGCATAATGTTATCACATCAATATAACATCCGTTCATCAAAATGGTTTGTTAGCGAACCGTGGAACGTCATAAGCCGGCGACCCCAAATTTATATGATGTCATTGACTGTATAGTTAACGACATAGCCTAACCACATGCCTTATTGATTAAACCATAAGGGTTAAAATTCAATCGTCTAGGTTGACCACCGTACAGATTCAAATTGGCAATTGCAATGACGTAAATGCGATGCACTCGAGTTGCATCTAAAATTGAACTGAGCCTAAAGCAAGTTGTAAAACGGTAAAATCGTTCTAAATGTAAACAAATTTAACTACCTACTCTTAGTATCGTTAACCTAAAATTAAAACACACTATATAAAATAATCGGACTAGTTGTAAAACTGAAACATCTTTCTTTCTACCGAGAACATCAATTTATTCGTTATATGGCTGTGTGTTGGTTCGAAAAGCGAGCTCGTTATCGCAATTACAAGTTCGAAGGATTGCTTTATAAGTAATTCTTATAATACCAGCATCTTTGAGCAAAGATGATCAGCGAACATATGTTTATCCCTTTTGCTCCTAAAAATAATACAATTAAAAAGAGAGACAGTTTAGAGTTAGTTGTGTTTAATGAGTTACATAGACGGTACAGATTACATTGTATCGGTGCTCTTTCATTTGGGATTGCTTTGATTTTAATGTTATTGTTATTGCGATTATGTTTAATAAATATAATCGAAATGAAAACATTCAAATTCAATATTCACTCATTGTTATCAACGATTGAAATAATATTTTTGCTTTGAAACATCTATTTGAAAGTTTTGCGATTAAGACCGAGTACGCCGTGATGGCAAAAGCATGCGGTTCTCTTTTGATGTTCTCTACTTCGCGTAGAGCAGGTATATACATCGTTACTATACATATATTATAACAATATCAAATATCAATCGAATATATTTATTTTATTAACTAAAACTCTGTATTTATCTATAATGGTTTTCTTTATTTATAAATTATTCTTGAAAATCTATGAGTCACGTGACGGCCACTTACTTATCTATTACGTTACACGAAACACTTCTATACAAAAATGCATCACTTAGAAAAATTTAAATAACAAAATACGCATTTTTTATAAAAGTAACATCGTTTTCTGTCTAACTCTATCTATCTATTCTTGTTTTGTCTAAATTTACAATGAGACGATGAAAAAGCTTTCCTTATACATATAGTACTGTAATCAAATTACATTGACGATTCATAGAATATTTTGTTTAAGTTGGGGATAGTAGTGCTGTATTAGTGGAAGCATGACATACGGTAACACATCCGTTAATTTCCTATAGTTTGGCCCCTTGTCCCGTTAAAAACGAAGTTCGGAGCTTCTACCACCACGCTGCCCCAATGGAGCTTTTTTTTATTTCACATATTCATCCAATCACAGCTAAATAATTATTTTTTATTGAGTACAAACTATTTTTTATAGGTAGGCGGACGAGCATATGGGCCACTTGACGGTAAGTGGTCACCAACGCCCATAGACACTGGCATTGTAAGAGATGTTAACCATCGCTCATATCGCCAATGCGCCACCAACCTTGGGAACTAAGATGTTATGTCCCTTGTGCGTGTAATTACACTGGTTCACACACCCTTCAAACCGGAACACAACAATACCAGGCACTGCTGTTTTGCGGTAGAATATCTGATGAGTGGGCGGTACCTACCCAGCTTGCACAAAGCTCTACCACCGAGTAAAGTTAAAAACAAGAAACAATAATCGCTTATGTGGATGAAGTATCGTTCAATGTTATTTTACTACGAAGCATAAGATAAACCACGCACAGTACTACTATATTTCTTTCATTTTTATTACTGACAATGAGTTTATTATCCAAAAAAACTGTTATTTATTAAATGCTTAAATGCTTATTAGTGTCATGGAGAATATTATTCAGAGTGTAATCTCGTTACCCATTTTAAAGGAGAACAATTGCACTATAATTTTTAGAGTGAGCTAATTGAGTCTATTTATGCACTTTAATATTAATAAGCTCGATTATATATTACAAAAATATGTATAACTTCATTAAATAACATTTCACAGTAGAAATATTTTTATTTTTATTACAAAAAAAAAAAAAAACAAGTTTCCGTGTGTCGGTGGTTTTGAATAAAATACGATATCTGGTGTACCAGAGTCTTATTGTCAACAGTGCCGATAGATTGGAACCGGTTTTCATCATTTCACTATCACATACTTAACAGGAAAACTTAAATAAAAGCGTTACAAGAAAAATCTTAAGCACGAAATCTGGAAAGTAATACGAGACAAAATTAAAAAGACGCCATTAAAAATTTTACCAGAATATATATATTTTTTAATTATAATTTACGATCTAATTAAAATATAAAACTCAGCATATTTATAGTGTTTCTATAGAATTTTCAGGCATAAATAACCGAAACACATTCGAAATAAAAAGAATAAAAGAAAGAGGGTCGCGACGCTATGCTTCAAGCTCTAATAACTTTTAAAGATCAACATGTCTTAAATGAGAAGAATTATAACTGCAATACAAATACCTCGTATATAGTTTATATTATTACTAGTTTTCGACCGCGGTTTCGCCCGCGTGATAGGTTAAGTGTTAGGTATATAAATTAACCTGTGTATGTCTTTGGGGTTTACGCTTGCTTCTTACAAAATTCCATCAAATTCAGTAAAGTGATTTGGCCGTGAAAAGGTAATAGACAGACAGTTCCTTTCGCTTTTATAATATTAGTATAGATGGGTTGAGTATAGAGGACCCTTGAAAAGAACACGTCAAATACGTAAATAGAAGGTGTGACTTCAATTGGACTATCGGACTTTTTGGTGCTTACTTCAATTCCATCTTGAAGGAAAACCTCTTGAGGTCGCATTGCGCATGTCGGATAATCCTCCCACAAGTGTATCAGGCCAAAGTAGCTGGTTTTAGAACCGACACACTAACTCACTTATCCTTCAAACTGGAACACAACAATACTTAGTATTACTATTTGGTGGTAGAGTATTTGATGAGTGGGTGGTACTCACCCAGATTGGCCTACACAAAGTGCCACTAATTAAAACACTTAAAAATAGGAGACAGGGCATTGTTTAAACCATCACTCCCTAATCTAAATTTATAGTTAAAGCCATTATTGGTATAGTGACACCAAATTCTTAGGACGGCCTGATCATTTGTTCCTTGAATTTGACCAAACGTGAGCCAATGCTGGTAAAGAAGACATTACATAACGACAAAACCGCACCTTTTTTTAACAGTACTGAGCAATGGGAACAGATTGAAACTATAAAGATGACAAAGGCACTAACACAAAGGTAGAATGAAAAAAAAGAACTATTGCAAGCTTATACAGGCCATCATAAAATTTAACACGACACGAACAAACACGCACTACTCATACCACATGTTTGGTTATATCTCATTTAGAATATTGGACTTTGGATGTTGGGGGAGCAAAAATAGTCCGAACCTTTTCTTCATGTACAGTCCTTTCGTAGCGATAAAGGATTCTCTGACTCATCACGATACTTGCGAACAATATCGTATCCCTTGTTTTGTACTCGTATAAAGAAAAGATTCCGTCTCCTTCCATACTTCTGTGATATGTTTTGACGGATAAATTAAAATGTATGTTTATTTCAAACTGTGTGTATACATTCGGATGTGTTACGTAATTCGTTCCAAGGTTTGTATAATATTTGATATAAAAAATATTATTAATTTATTAGTTTACATTTAACGCGTCTAACTGTCTCGAACTAGGGTTAATACTGAATCAAAAGCTTATTTACTTTACATCAGATGGCAGATTCATATTAAATCTATATGTGAAAGTTAAAGATCAACAGATTTTTCTTCCCGTTTATAAATAAAAAAATACATTATTCCGGTGACATTTCATATCAATACCGAAAGAGATATGATATTTAACGTAAGCTACATAACAAAAACAAAGAAATAACCTATCAAGGCTAAACACACAGTATCTGAAATGACTCAATATGACACAATTCGACTGAGGTTAATGCCCTTAAAACATCGCCACAGTGACACAGATAACACTCAAAACGGAAAAATATCTTTGAAAACTTTATCCCGGTATCGAGAATTAGGTGTACCTGTGTTATACATTTAGACGGGCTTCCCCGAACTTATATTACTTGCGTCTAAATTACGAAGGCGTGACTACGTGTTAAGTGGAAGATACTAACGCATCGTCTTCCTGAATCCCGCCCTCTCCCGTCTTGCCGACCTATAAATATGATGCTGAAACTGTTTCGCTTCAGTCGCAAAGGAAAGCGCGAAGTGTATACACCGTGCCAAAACCCGATATTCCCGAGTGACAACGTGATACGAAACGCGTACACCATAACTTTTGGTCTATTGCTCAATATCGTTTCGTAATTACACCTTTTAATAACATATTATTATAAATCTTGAATTGTGTTTTGGATTGTGGACGGAACTCTGTGAACAAGATGTTGGACAAGTCCATCCTAGGCGGTAGTTGGGAGAGCGTGGTAAGTTCCATATTAAAAATTTCCATATACGCAATAAAAGCCTTTAACAAACGCGTCCTCAAGTCCCACGTATTTTTCATTATGGTATAATCTGTTGTCTTTCGGAGTTACGCAAACAGCATGGCGAGTTTAATGCGCTTAAAAGGCAACTGGCTTGTCTATGGTCGCTGTCAATGAACCGCAGCTCGTACGTGCCTGATGTTTGAATATGGAATTGATTCTTTTTGTGGTAAAGATCTTGACATTGCCCTCGTTTCACGGTTACCGATTTGGAATTAGCTTCGAAATTCAAATGTTATTAATCAAAGTCGAAAGCGGTTCTCTTATGAATGATTACATTTTTCATATAGATTGGGTCTGTCGTAAAGTTAATTTATTTCATATTGATAAAAATTCGAAAACAAGTTTGAGAAGTCATAAGCTTAAGTGGTTTTGGTTAACTGTTCTACAAGTTAAGTTCGACGTTTTAGATTTACTCGTCATTTATTAAAGCTGAGATTAATTTTTTAGAAACTTTTTTCAATACGGTTTATTAAATTGAAATATGAATAAAGTTTTATAATTAGGTACTTGTAAATAATATTAACATATATTATGAGATATTATTTTAATTACCGAATTTCAAATATTTACGTAACATTCGTTAATTATTTTTTTATAGATATTTTATCAGTATTACTGTTTAGAAAGCGTACAATTTACATTCGCTGTCAAAATTGCCGATTGTAAAATTATCCAGTTTTTGTGTTCGACGTTTGGTTGTCACAAATTTTTACTTTCACCGCTAAAATTAAACTTGACTCAAGACAGGTGAATGTTATAATAGACATGGCATATGTTAAAAAAAGAAAAAGAAGAAGAAAAACCAAAAATTTAAAAAGAAGACAATTTCGAATTCTAATTCGATTTTTGAATACAATAATATTCGTTATTTGCTCTTTGAAGAAGTAATTCCTAGCCGCCTCACGTTATCAGTATCTACATATAACTGTATCCCAGATAGGCATCTGACCTCCCAAAACCTTCACGTACGAACGTTAGACATCTCGTAGGAATCAGTGTTCCATTATATATATAAAAAAAAAAAAACATCACCTTGGTTATTTAAACGCGTAATGTCACGTTCGGAAACCGGCGTCTAATCTTTCGCTGTTTATTCCGGTTTCTAAATTCGAAAGTGTTTAACGTACGAACGAAGTTGAAATAAAATATGTTAATAGCATACAAACATATACATTAACTATTCATGTAATATAAGAAAAAGAAAAGTTTATTATAACAGAGAAACGTAAAAATTACTTCATTTTTGTTTAAAAAATATTTCATTTTGATAAGATGAAATAAGTATAATTTGAATAGACTTGTGCCATACATAACAAAAAATAAAACTAGCCATGCCAGCCATGGAATTACAACGTAGATGGAAAAGACATTTCGATTTCAATTGACACAAACGAATGATATAGATTTTTTTCATATAAACCGAACGTCTAAACCTGTTTCGAGTAACAAGTTACTTAACACGTAATAAAAAAAAGTGATGTGATATGTCTAAAAAATTTATTACTCATCGAAAAGTCACTGGAAAATCGAAAGTGGGCGTTAAAGATTTAGTCAGTGAGTTTACTCATAACTATTTTCAATTGTCACCCGAAATTTTGGTATCGGTTATTAACCTTCGAACGTAACTTCGTATCTATTAATATAATGTACTTGAAATAACAAGAATAGAATAATTAATAGTATAATATCCAATACGTAGCTGGCATCGGAATTCCTTCATACATAACAGGGTATTAAAATCTTCGATAATAGCCTTGAAATTTTATATTAACTAGGCTAAGTTTAAATTAAATAAAGAACTAATTCTATAGTTATTTATACTAGTTTGAACCGCTTTACCGTCTTTTGTTAAAATGAAATCAATTAAAAATACAAAGAGCGCTTCAGAGAACATTCCATTTTTGAATTCGTTTAAAAATCGAACAAAATCTCATCGTATTGAAAATAAGCCGTTAAAATCCAAACGGTCTTGCATTATAAATTCCGAATCTCACGCATCGCTAAATAGGAACCCATATATATGTAGCTACGTAGGTATGTGTGTGTAGCTGTAAATTATATGGAAAAACATCACAGCGTAATGTTTTTTGCGGTTTCGCACACGACTAACGGTATCGTACAAGTCACATGTAAGTACGCTTGTTTAACCGAAAACAACTTTAGTGTGTACGTCGTAATTTTTTTGCGAGGATCGTCGTACATTACGGTATTCAATATCAATATTAACGAGTTGTCCGTTCGTCTTATTCACGATATACTGACCCATTCACCCATATATGGACATGTTTCCTTTTAATAAATACTTAACTATACATCTTAACATTAAATTCACGATGACACAAAACTATCGCCTTTCATCGTAGAATTTTTTGTACGTCTTTATAATCTATGTAGTTTATTTTTAAAAGATAAAATCTATATAACTAAAAAGGAATTTATGTACATTGTTGTTATTAAAACTTATTTCGCACAATAGTAAATGGTAAAGTGCATAAGAGCTGAACTTTACCGGATTAGTTCAAAAATCTTACATACAAGTGTAATACGAGGTAATTTAGCTTAGATTAAGAATACTGAGAAATTTATGATTATAACTTGGGTCATAAAAGAAACTTTCACTATTAAAAAAATCTATTCAAAAAATTTAAGCACTTCCAAATTATATTTCTGAACGTAACTAATATTTAAAAATATATTTTCAAAAAAAGAACCCATTCGATAACCAAATAACGAAAAGCATCATTTGAGCGTTGAAGCGAGCGAGCCGTTAGTTTAAATATAAAACGGAACCATCGACCCTTGAATTGCATTGAACACTTTCAAGTATTGTCTAAAATAGCCCGTGACAAATATATCCGTACCTATTAGTATCACCTTCGTATATTAATAACGTCCACAAATAACACGAACTATGCACATCCAGACCGAAATACAACACGCACATAGCATTTCATACGCAAGATATGGGACGCGGGGCTAACGTGGGAATCCGACTCACCGGTACATTTCAAAGGCCTCAAAAATATACCTGAAAAAAAAAAACAAAAAAATTAATACACGTCAATATCAGTACAGTTGAAAAAGGTAAAATATTAAATACAATCTATAATCATTTAAAGTTGGATATATTGTCTTATGAAACTCTCTCACATGTGTTTTCCACCAACTCGTATTGGAGCAGCGTGGTGGAATAAGCTTCAAACCTTTTTCTCAACAAAAGGAGAGAAGGCTAGAATGTCAAAGGCTGTTACTGTATAATGTATATATACAATCTTTGCCCACGATTTCGACCTCGACACCAAAAAAGTTCAATATTATCGAATGTAATACACAGAAAACGTAAAAGTATTAACGTAATGTTTTAATTAGGCCGTGTTAATTAACATCGATAATAGATCTCGTATTTTTACGTGACCTATATTTTTTACATTGCGACCCAAATTCGCGAGTGTTACATTTAATATGTGACCGTTAAAAAATAATGTTACAAAATACGATCTGTCAAAATGTGGACGGTGTAGCATTTGTCGCCGCAGGAATGTCTGACGTTGAGATAATATCCTACACCTTGCATTTAAATTGCTGAATAGATTCAAGATAATTTTTCAATGGCGAATGTAACCTGGTTTTACGGGATTATTTGGCACTTCTGAGTTATTTGCCGGTTCTCCTCGCTTTTACCTTTAATTTACCTTTAGTTCTATCCTGTTAACTTTCGTATTTTGAATTATTACGTATTAAATAAAATATTACTCGTGAAATATACGGTTTTAAAGTAATCGCGCGTTAACGTTTTGCCATTTTCTTGTAAATACGGACAGTAAAATCTATATTTAACTGACCCATTCTTTGACCAACGGTTGCTCCATAACATTATAGAATTTGAAGAAAAGCAATAAAGAACATTGCACAATGGCACATAAAATATAAAAACAGAAGAAAAAATTACGAAACTTTTCACTTTTATATACGATTGCTTTTAGTTCATCAAATTTTTTCGTTGACTGTGATAAGCAAAACGTCACCATTTTGAAGGACGATACTCAATACGACTTGTTCAATAAGACAAGTATTTATATTCGATAAGTCAGTTTCATTTTATCAACGAGCTATGAACGTATAAAAGTATATATCGGGAACGATCACTCTTTTATATTCTGTAAACTTCCTTGACATTTCACTGCCGAGTTAGTTTACAATCTACATCTCATGTTGGCATCAGTTCCAGCGTTAGGGGATATGTCGAAGTCGACAGGTGCTATCAGACATGTGGCCACCGAGCGAAGGGCTCGAATGACGAAACAGAAAAAGACAGATAACATTTTTTTAAATAACCGAAAGGGACAGCGATAGCGGCCCTAGTGCCGTTCCGTATCATGTTCGAAGTCACGTACGACATTAATATATTAATACTTTAAATAATCCCCAAGATCTCTGATCTGACGTATTTTATGTGACAGCGATTAAAGATCGAGCAAGATGTTGTTATTTATTCAACAATAATATTACTTCTCGTTTGATTTCTAAAGGTATATGTAATTTGTTTTTCAGATCTCGAGAGACGATTACGAGATCGACTACAGTCCTAGTCCAAGAGGATCACCTTTGAAGGAAACGACCAATATCCAGGAGGAGCAGCCCTACCTGATCAGTCGCCACAACCCTAACAAGACGTTCCGTCGCGAGTCCGTCATTGCTTCGTGGAAGAGTTTAAAGAAAGAGAGAGAACAGGCATTAGGGAAACGTATCGTCTATGTCGACGCTGACAGCTATGAAGATTATTACGGAAGGAATGAAGTCAAACGTTGCAAGAGCGAGAGGACAGCAAACGCTCCTCGTGTTCTCAAAAAGGTCAAACGTACGTATTCGGTACTGTACAGATACGACCCGAACGAGGAAAAGGTTGTCAAGGAATACAAATACCAACCGGCCAAGGAACCTGAAATGTCAACGAATACAAACCTACAGAAATCTTACTCGGAACCATTCCTGAGACCCGAGAGAATACCTAAGAAGAAGGTGAAGAGGTCCATCACGACGTTCCTTAACATCAAGACGAAGTTAGTCAGCTTGTTCTCATCGAAGAGTTAAGAATTTTTTAGATATTAGGAGAATAGTTGCTCAATTTAATGCATTTTCCCTAGAATAAGACGGTTTCGGTACTTTTAAAGAAGTGCTTTAGCGTGATGGTTGTAAAGTAAAACCACAGTTCAGAATGTTGTAGTGACGTTGGTTTAATGCTTGATATCTCATTTAATTAAGAATAGAAAGTATAAGTTAATTAAGAACAAGCTCTGGCTGGGTTAGTGAAACTTGTCAACGTCTTCCTTGAAAACAATTATCTTAGTTAAATGTTAATACTTTCACTAGAAAATTTACTTCACAACAGAATTTTAATACGCGACAGGAAAACCCTACGATAAAACAAAGCCTCTAAAAAAAAGTTTATAAAAAAATCTTGCAAATCCTATTTTCTAGGAATTACTAATATTCGTAGTATAGCTTCAATCCAATAGTCCAAGGGTCAGATACGATCCTGGGACCTTTTATAGCTAGACCCGTGTATCATTGAGCTATAAGAGCTTAAATGACATATATATATAAACAATACATAATTATTTTTGTAGAATCATACATACAAGAAATTATTATTCTATAGTTTATTGTTCTTTATATAGCTATAATAAGATATGTAGATATAATAAGTTTTTTTGTGATATTTCTGTGTGTTGTGATATTTTACTTATAAATGGCTTCGAGTATATAAGGCATTACTTATATAAATTGTAAGTCGACATATAATAAGTTAATAGCAAAATGAAAATATAAAAAAACAATCATAATATATAAAATACATAACTGATGTATCTTTGAAATTTTATAATTATTTTATTAATTATTTGGTTTTAAAACTACATATACTATTTAAAAGTAGGCTGGTATGTATGTACTTACTTCGTTTACTTGCCACTAAAAATTACGCGATGGAAATTAAATGCAACTTTGTTAAAACATTTACTAAAAGTGAAAGAAAATGTTAACATTACGTATTTCACAGATACTAACTAATTATTATGTATATTGTACAAAATATAATTCTTTATATTTAATCATTAAATATATAAGAAGTTATAATCATTGCTATTACAATTTTTTAATACTCATTCCTATTTTATAATTAAGGTTTATTATTATATAATATAAACAATGTATAAAGAATCATCATATAACGCATGTATGCATTATATAGTCATTAATCTTAATAAATTAGAATAATACAATTATGTTATTACCAATTATTATTTAAAATTTGTTTAAGATCAATAAATATTTCATAATAATTGTGATTAAGGGTCTTCTTTGACGTTTGTTGAAATTCGAAGGTCGGGATTTCGATAGAATTATATAGAAAGCGATGCTCCACAACCTTGAAATAAATCACACAGTTAGCCAATGAATTTAACTTACGTGTAGAGCATTCGAATTTAAGATAATGTTTATGGATAAGTGTAAAAAAAATCAGAAAAATCACTAAAACGTGTAAAATCGCACTTCCTTATTGAGACGAAATTATCGTAATCGTCGAGAATTTAGAAATGAATTTTATCAAATAATAAAGTTAAAACTATAAAGAAACGTCTGGAGTCTTCATTTTTTAATAAACATTTTCTTATTTTTTGTTATAATAAATTACAATGAAATTGTACGCGTTTTCTTATGCGAGTCGCCGATAATCCTCGCAAACCAGTCGGCCACGTGCCTCCGAAGTGAGAGCACGTCGGTTTGCGCCGCATTGATAGATCGCGATCGAACCGTGTACTTACACAAAATCAAAGTGTGCGTAAATAGCGTATTTAGTATTTATTTGAACGTTTTAGTTGTCACCGACTGTTCATCATAAATTTTAGGGCGCGCACTGGCTTATGTATTCTGTTTTTTTTTTGGTATTTTTAGTGTTTTATCATTTGATACGATATTTTTACTGATAATGTTTTGTATATTTTGTAGTTTGATAAAAAAACAAAAAATAACTCGAGTTGAAATTCTAACTAGTTACATAATTATAACACTCTCATATATAATGATACATTGCAATTTTTTTATAAATAAATATAATTTTTTGAAATATTTATATATATAATTACTTATTTCGTCCATTTCCTAGTTATATTGACCAGTAAAACAACAACTGAGACAATAAATTTATTGTCGTAAAAATTCAAATTATTCTTATTTTAATTGATAACGTAAAACTAAACAAAGTATTTATAAATAGTGTTTTGAACACTAAATAATAAAAATGACCAAATCCCATTTATGCATAAAACGAAACACGCGTGATGGCCCACCTAACAAATCCTCATTAGTCAGTAAATTACTGACTCTCAACTCAGCGGGCAATATAGTACTCAAGTGGAAATGAGTAGAACGAATCCTTGTAATTGTGATCTAAGAACAATAGTGGCATCACACTAAAGAACACACTTCCAATTGGAAGACCGCCACGCTTGTATATATAATAAGCTGCGTTAAAAACTTTAATACCGCGATTCAGGGATTATACATTTTTATAACATTTTTCTTTAGAAGTTTAATTATTTTATGTATTTATTCACATATTTTTTTTTATATTGAGTAATTAAAGAAATAAAACATTTATTATTATAGTAATAATAATATTGTTCTTATTATTTTAGCATAAAATGTTTCTTTAAGTTTTTTGTTACGTCAAAGCGCTATCTAGTGAGGATATACGAAACGTTTTCATGCCTCATCGTCATCATTGGTTTTGCAAATTGATATTTATCCGATTTCAGACTTACAAATCGATTTCAAAATCCGATTTTAGATATCTGAATTCGGTAATGCCTAGCCTCATCAAATCGCCTGAGAACTTAGCTATCCTTTTATTTTATTAGCTAACGTGCCCAGGCAAATATAGTCTTAAGGTACTTTATCAGTAAGGTCGATTATTGTGTAATAGATTTCCGTAGCAGAACCAAGAAACCGAAAGTCAAACTGCAAAATTCCCGCTATCCTTTTTATTCCGCTTTATTCCAATTGGTTAGAAAGAGAGAAAGTGAATTTCATAGTAGAATAAATGTTGTAAAATATATATTTCGATTCAGGAATTATATATTTTTCTTTAGAAGTTTAATTATTTTATGTATTTATTCACATATTTTTTTATATTGAGTAATTAAAAAAATAAAACATTTATTTTTACAGTAATAATAATATTGTTTTTATTATTTTAGCATAAAATGTTTGTTTCAATAATGTTTATATAATGTTTTTCTTGTATTCCTATTGATCTATTTTTATTTCACTTTTTGTATATATACTTGTTCCGTTTTTTAATAAAGCATTCCACATTCGTCTTTCGTCAATTTTTTTTTATTATTCCACATTACGACATCAAGAAGTTTATTTATACCAAACTACTCACCTCAACGCTATAGATATGTATTTGACAACATTTCAAAATCAGTGACAATAAAGTTAAAATTTAGTTTAGGAAAAAAAAGTGCGACGACCCCACTCTGCATACGTATATGTGTGCGTGCCGTGCCCGAGCCTCGATAGTTGCGACAGTAGCGCTAAAAACGTAAAACTTCGTGCGGCGGAACGTCAAAGAAGACCCTTAAAAACAATTGTTTCATTTATAAAACTACTGTCGAGGTATGTGTATGTGTCGCTCGCTGTTCATTTAACTTAGAAAATATAATTACTACTAAATTAAACACGATAGTTATATATAATCGAGTTTCGCTTACACGAGTATTTATCGTTATCGAAGGAATATGTTTTGAATAAATAAAACAAATATAAAATTATCCCCGAAACTTTACTTGAGATATATAGAAAGACTTTAATACGAAACATGTCTTTATATGTAGTAACATTTTATTTTAAATATCAGTTTTAATTGAAATTGGAATGCAATTATTATAAAAAAAAACATCAATTCAAATTAAGAATAAAACCATTCGTAAAACGTTTTCATCTATAAATACCAAATTAGAAGTTACCAACCTTATTTATAAACGTTGCTTAGTTACTGTTTAGCTAAACACTGATTTGTCTCTTTCTGTCATTATTGATTTGACATACGAAAGAAGAAGACAAAATATTGTTTAACTAATCACAAGTTAAATAAAGTTTATGAATAAGGCGGTTAGAGTCTTCAAATAGAAATGTAATAAAAAAAAATCTAATTACAATTAAATACACAACGAAATAGCTAACATTACGTTTATAATCGTAAAATACGTTTTGTTTTTCAATTTTTACATTGAAATTCGTGTAGATTTGTTTAAAGTGTATAGAACTGTACTCTAAAATAACTCTGACGATCACCAAAACATATTGAAGGTTTAATTCGAGCTATAAAATATTAAGGGCAAATCGGTCATTGTATTAATAAAGCCGTGATTGAATTTGAGTTGTTTATTATTGAGTTATAAATAACTCATAAAGAACTCAATAATAAACAACTCAAATTCAAAATATACATTTATGAAAGACTATTTGGACTATGATTAATATCTTAACAGATATATATATGTAGTATTTTTTATTTTTATTTATAGACAATTAGTGTTCCCCGGAGGATTCGCCCGCGTTTTGAGGTGTCGGCAGATGTTAGGTATACAACAAATAGCCTGTCCTTCCTAGGGTTTCAAGCTGGCTATATAATTTTTTTTATCAAAATCGATTGAGATGGAGTCCTGAAAACGTAATATATAGAGCAAATTGTTTTGAGTCTTAAGTTTTTACCCACACGACTAGACTACGATCGAAGACCGCATTCTTATTTTAATGTTTAAATGAAAAGGGTTAAGGGCACAATAGTTATGTATATTTATTCATAGAAGGGTTGGGTATATGGGTCATGTAATATGTACGCGCTCGTAATATATATATATATATATTTAAATAATATCAATAACCTTGTTTATAAAATTAAAGATTTCAAATTTATATTTACATACAGATTTTAGATATTTTATTATATGTATGGACATTTTTATATAACCAGCTTAATTTTTTTAATTAATGAGTGTTAATTAAAATAATAAAAGTTGCCGATATTAGCGGTATTATTATCAAGTACATAGTATTATTTAGAACTAATAAAGCAATCAATGATTTATAATTCTATTAATAAATATTTATTTATGAACAAAACTATTTATGTACAATTAAATTAGTATGAAAATTTATGGATTAGCTATTAGCATGTTCATTAAAAATATTACTTGTTACATATATACAGATAACATACATTTCATACATCATTTAAATATGAAAACGATTTTAAAAAATCGTGGAATACATAAACGACTGCAGAAAAAACCCTGTTCAAAGCGAGCAAAGGAAGCGCTTATGTGAGAGAAAATGAATTTATAAATTCAAGAAGAAAATGGAATTTTTAATAAGAGCTATGGAAATGATAAAAACTAATTTGTTCATTTTAAAACTTGCCATGAAGATTCTTTTGCTTGGATATATATATATATATATACGGAACTATTGTGTACATTTTCAACATCATAAAAAAATTATAAATCCCTTTTACAATGTGACGATAATTACATCGCTAATTAATATGTCTTAAAGTAAAATTTACTTAATTTCTTCGTTGGTTTTGTGCTTCGGTTATTATTAGAGATCTCTCGCTTGTCGAGAATGATAAGCGCCATGATCGATAGTGAAGTGGTAGGTGATAGAAACTTCTTGCGAGGTAGACACACTAAAGGGTGCGCTAACGTGAGCCAAGTGCTTCTGCTGACCAGCTTCGCTAGAGACGACCAGGTAAAAAGAGACGATGCTATTCGCAATTTTATCTACGACCATAGCAGCCTAGTGAAAGTGTTCTCAATACGATGAGACTACTTCAACGCAAATATATTTAAGGCTTATTATACACGCACATCATGTACATAGAAATATTGGTATTGTGTTTACATTATTTATATTTATTAGTACATACTATATATGTACGATCGATGTTCAAGCTCGTTAGAGGTTCTACCTTTCCACTATGTGAATAAAAATGGCGACCGCGTTAACGGTTGCTGGTTCGACGTTTATATTATACTAGTTTTCGCCCAAGTTTTTTTCAGGTGTTAGTTACAAAAGTGTCCGTCTCGGTGTCCGTCCTTGGGATTTAAGCTTGCTTCATAGAATTTCATCAAAACCGGTTCAGTGGTTTAGCCGCGAAAGCTTACCAGACAGACAGAAAGTTACTTCCGCATTTAAAATATTAGTATAGATAAGTTAAGTAAGAAGCCGAGATGGCCCAGTGGTAAGAACGCATGCATCTTAACCGATGATCGTGGGTTCAAACCCGGGAAAGCTCCACTGAATTTCATGTGCTTAATTTGTGATTATAATTCATCTCGTGCTTGAAAGTGAAGGAAAACATCGTGAGGAAACCTGCATGTGTTGAATTTCACTGAAATTCTGCCACATGTGTATTCCACCAACCCGCATTGGAGCAGCGTGGCGGAATATGCTCCAGAACCTTCTCCTCAAAAAAGGAGAGGAAGCCGTAGCCCAGCAGTGGGACATTCACAGGCTGGTACTTAGTTAAGTTGTAGTCGTATTTAGTGCTTGTCTCGTTAATTAGCATTACTTCACCTTGAATCGAACAAGCAGATGTTAGACTTGCATTGCATAATAAAGAATAGATTAAGTACCTACTTAATTATAACAATATAATCTTATATATGAATTAATTGAAATTCTTATGTAGCGTGACACTATTAACTAACGTTCACTACATATTAAATATTGTGCGTTTTTATTTGACACCGTCTATCCCAAAAAGTGATGTAATTGGTTCGTATGTGTGGGTCAAATCTAAGAACTCAATTTGAATTCAATTTTTTTATAAACAATATTATTGAATTAAAACATAACATTGTTGCAAGGTCCGTTTGCTGTTATCGTTTCGTTAGCGTATATTACGTCTGAGTGTATGTAGTATTTCCTAACCAAGCGATAATCGATTAAAGGCACTCACGTACAAATAAAAAACACATGTTCGAGTAATACACACGAACCCCACGTCACGGCACGTGTGTCGCTTTCCGTACCTGGTGCCAATCGTGGGAAGTTCACGCTTCACGGTCAAGGGAAACAGAATGTACCTATACATTTTATTGACTGTTTGCGTAAATAAACTGATACCATTGACGGTATTTAAGTTCATAAGTTTTGACGAGCCGGTTTGCGTGGTTGGTTTCCCACCTAGGATAGACATTTGTGTGCATGAACATGTCTGTTTGTCCTGAGTCTGGGTGTAATTATCTATATAAGTATTTATTTAGATAATTACACCCAGACGAGTAGTATATGTAAATATATATGTACAAGCTCTGCTTAGTTTGGGATCAGATGGCCTTGTGTGAATAATGACCCAGGATATTATAATATGATTTTTATTAAAATACTTGTCGCTGCGTTCGGCTTCGCTTGCGTTGCTTTGCACATATTTTTTAAAAGTGAGGGCTATCCTAATATCATTTCGTTATTGAGTTTCTGTCAAAGATATCTCATAAAAGAAATGTAATCCTATTTATACAATTTTTATTTATTATGTATTGGAATGGAATTATAAATATAAATTGATCGCCTGAAATTCGAGACCAAAGATTTTATTTACATAACTCTTTCGTGACTTATCTTCTTATTAAAAATATACAATGTGCAAACTGACTTAAATAAATACATTAAAGTTTCAATACTTTTTTTTATGACAACAATTCCTGTCTGTTATCTTAATTAAAATAAAGCTTAGATACAGTCTAAGATAGTTAGTAGTCATCCGCAGTCAAATCCCGAAGACGATAACGGTCGACGACAAAAAAACCATCAAAATAAAAAAGCTATGATCGCGGTTGAAATTCGAGTTATTTCTTATAACTTATAGTATAATTTTTGACTATACCATATTACAAAGCCTTTAACAAGAGAACCCGGGTTAGCACTTCCTAAATACTATTGAATTTGTGCAAGGATATGATAAAACATCCTACTTGAAAGGCGCAAAAAAAGTGGTGGAATAAGCTCCAAGCAGCAACAATGCCCAGCATTGGGACATTTACGGAATGTTAATAATGATTGTTCGGTGACGAAAAAAAATTACATATACAGTAGGTATTATTTTACCTCGTTACTTTTTAAGCGCTGTATAATCATTGTAAATTGACCTTGCTTTTATTTATATCTACGAAGAGCATACATTATGTGGGCTTAGTATCGATTATGCGGTGAAGTTACAAAATGGCGTTAAATGTGAATCAAGTTATTCTCAGCTTACCTGTAACTAATGTTAATAAATAGGTTTGATACATTAGATTTATGAGATACATTTTTATTCTCAATAAATACAAATGACTGTATGTTTCGCCTCTATGTATTACTAATCATCCGATAGTGATGAAACTTTTGTGAGCTGTTTTACGTACCCAAAAACACAAAATTTTGTGTGTTTCTCTTATGTATGAGAACGAGAGTGCGATGTACGATAACGGGTATCTAGTTCTTTTAAATTTGTCGATTGACATATTACGCAAGTGATATTCGCCATCGGAGATCTCTCGCTGCCGAGCCTGATTGATGCCATGCTCAACAACGAGAGGTGCTGGTTGGAAATGGTCTCCTTCTGCGAGAGTGTCATGTCGCAGAAGGAGACCGCGGAGCGACAGCGTGAGAAAAGTGCCTCCGCTGATTCGGTCCGTCAAAGACGACCGGGGAGGAGACGTAGGCGCTATGCGCACCTTCTCCCCCCGCTTTAATAGCCACCTGGGCTAAGTGGGTTCCCTGTATCCGGGACCCCCGTCGGGTCGTCATGGTAGCATGCGCGAGCGATCCTGTGGCGCCTCCTAACCAGACGGAGAGGATACCGCTGGTTTTTTAGTGGGTAGTCCGGCGCCTTCAGTGCCGGTGAGCCCCACATACACCCCCTCTTCATGTGGGGGAAACGCGTAAAGGCGTTTTTCCAGCGGTAAAAAAAAAAAAAAAAAAAAATGAAAAAGTGATATTCGCCATATTGGATTTATTATGATATTTTATGATAAGCGAGATTCTAAGCTGAATCTACCATCACATATTCAAGGAATTTGAATGTTAAGCCGCCGACCGGAAGTTTTTTATCCCGCTATCATTACCACGGGCGATATTGAAGGATGCGCTTCAGATCGCAATTCTGCATTTAATTATACCTAATTATAAATACACAAATCTACTGCATAAAAATGCAAGCAAGGCAAAGGCCTTCTACTGAATATATGAACAAGATTTACTCAACTGTAGAATATTTACAGATAACTCGCAGTGAAAGAAAAATCTATGAAAATAAAATGAAAATTCCATTTTCAAAAATTCACTTTCACTTTCAAAGGAAAATCCTTAAACTCGCAGATAATGTATCAAACAACATTGCTTGGACTAACGGATCAAACGCGATCGACGTTTTGCTTGAGAATATTTTTTAGTTAAATTTAAAACTTTTGAATAATGGAACTATTTGAAGAGAATATGCTTTTTAAAGATTCATTTAGCGACATCAATTTAAACCATGCAAAGCTACCTTACCTGTAAGCTTTGTTCAGCAAATGATTAGTTAACAATGTAGTGTATTCTTCTTTAGAATGTCAAATCAATAATGACAGAAAGAGATAGAGAAAGAAATCAACAGTTTAACTAAACAGCTACTAAGCTACTTATATGACTGTATGTTTTAAAGACCTAATAAATTGAAGATCATACTGAATGGAGGACGTAAGTATATTAAAGAAGGCATTAGCTACAAAATTCTTTATTGATACTATTTCCATATAAATCGCAAAATACATTTTTTTAATCGATCTCAATGGACTATTACACGAACTTTGCAGGGGAAAATAAATTTCGAGATATTTTTTGCTTCTAAAGGAAGGCAAAATCTGAATTCATATATATAAGTATATATATATTACATTAATAAGCGAATTTCCGAAAGAGCTTCCTATCTTTGAGACTAATACGTTTTCTTGTAATCATATATATATCCATTCACCTGATTTTAATTTGTAAATGCCCAAAGATTGAAGAAATCGCTAGTAAGCGATAATGCCGCCTTTTCTGCTGTACATATTTTTGTATTTCTATTTGGTTTGTGTTATATATTTAGAATAAAGAGTTTAATAATAATATAATCTAAAGTTATACGATGTTAGTTTTCTCAGAGTGCTATTCTTATGACGTCAAGATATTTAATCTGGCGGATAATAGCCAGTAAGTGACTTTAGCTCTAACTAAATTAGATAATTCCACTAATGCACTCTTGCTAGTCTTACAATCTAAATTAATTTTACATTTTGACATTGATCAACTTCAAAGCTATAATCAATTCACAAACAAAGCATCTAAATTGAATCAAAAAAAATATAAACAACTGCTCGGCCTTCTCTCTCTTGAAAGAGAAGGTTTGGAGCTTAATCCATCAAGCTGCTTCAATGTGTGTTACTGGATAGCCGTAGATTTCATCAGATTTTTGATAATATTTTCCTCATCGCCTAGCGCGTGATTCATTTTACACACAAAATACGTTAATGTTAATATTCATGTACTCACTGGGCCATATAAAATCAAAATCATCTATTGAAGCGAAACTATGGAGTTCTTTAACTCTTCTAAGTAGAATCTACACTTCCAACCGCTACTTTAACTTTATATAATTCTATCGAAGCCATGCATATTCTCTTTCAAAAATAAAAAAATACAAGTGAAAGAATTACTTCGACACGTCAATTAGTTTCCGATTTATAGAAGTAAATGTGCGAATTGCGATGCGGACTCGTACTCGATGCGTGTGACGGTGTGACGTCATTTCACAACACTCGCTCAGTCCGCTCGCGCTCTCAGGTCACGTGACTGTTAGCGGGACTCGATATTTATCGTAAGTTTAAATGTCTGTAAAATCAAAACTAATAGGTATTTTTGACTACAACAAAAACTAGTGTATTTGTATACATACAAGCTTTACTGTAACAACTAACTAACTTTCAACCGATTTGGCATACCTATTAACATTCTTAACTGACTTGATATTAAAAAAAAATACATAAACACTATTTAAATTACATTTGTTCAAGTCGGTGGTGAAATTATTTTATTACTTTTGACTTATAAGCACAGCGTCGAGAAATAATCTTGAACTCAACCCCTGACGCAGAACTAATCTTTCGTCACGGCTAGCTAATCTTAAACTGTTGTTTATTTAATTATTTGCTTGAAACAATTGGGAAACATTTCAATAAAAACGCTGTTTTTTTTTTAAGTATTTACTTAGCGTAAGTTACTTACTTATCTAACTGGACTTTGAGTATTTTAAATAATTTAAAACAAAACTTCTTTCTTAAAAATTACAACGTACAATTAAAAAATACATTTTTGGTTCACAAGTTCAATGTGAACTTTATAATAATAAAATATAATATAATTGCCATTTATCGACAAAAAAGTGAAAGTCCTCTCCTCTCTACCCATGCGTACTTTTGAATCAAGCTTAGCAGAAATGTCTATACGTACTTATATATAAAAATGAATTATTAGTTGTCAGTATTGTATGTTACACCATTCGTCCGTTTGTTGTTGTCAGTTACGAGGAGTTTTCTGCCATAGCAATCGATTTAAAATAACTAGCGCACGAAACGTGACGTAAAATTGTTTACAAAATAAGATGAAAGAGTCAGACAATAAATTATGTAGTATTTATAAATCTATAGGGTATTAATTTTTTTTATATGGTAACAAGGTTGGGCTTAATACAAATATCCGCTATGCTACAATAAAAAAAAAAAAAAACAAAACATCGAAGCGACAACGTGTTCCGATTCAAAAATATATTCACAAACATTTCCTCTCAATGAATATTAATTTTAGGGAAAGGTGGATTGACTCTCGATATTCAATATCGAATACGGTCCCGTTATAATAAATGTTACCGTTTGGTTATTTATAAAAATGGAAAGTTATATTAATACAAAATTACATAGTAATGCTTATATGTTACCTACATCAAGTAAATAATAATTAAATTTGCCAGTATATGGACAAAGGCCTTAGAAAATCTGAAAATTATTCCACAAAGCTACTCCGCGACGGGATATACGTACATTTTCTCACGATATTTTCCTTTACCACCAAGAACGAGATGAATTATAAACACAAAAAAACGCAATGCTTGAGTGCTTTTAAATAAAATGTAGATATATCTAGAAATTCAAAGTATTTTCAATTTTACATATAAAAATATTATGTAATACAGAATTTGCTAGACATTAGAATATGTTGTATTTAATAAAAAAAATATACAGTTTGCAAGTACAGCATTAAAACCACATACACTACATCTAGTGATTGTGGTAATAAAGCTTAAAACAAACGAATATTGCTAAAGGAATTGCGAATAGAAACAGATTTGTGTATATCACACGAATTTTAACACTAGAATATTTCTAGCGACGCTGGTCGTAAGTGAACTTGAAAGCTGCAAATAACACTTAATTTAACAATGAACGCTAACTAATAATTTCAGTTTATAATTAAAATCACAATAATAACAGCATTAACCATAATAATTAAATTAATTATCTTTTAAATTAAATTTAAATATGAGAAATTTCAACCCGCATTCGTGATCCGCCATCTATCGGAAATAGAACGAACTAAAAATAATCAAACAGTTTGAGACGAGCTTGGGCTGTTAATGCATTAACAACAGTTAGTTCAGATTTATCTTTCATCAAAACTAGAGAAAATTATTTCGTAATACAAAAAAATAATAATGTCTTTCGATACACTGCCATCTAGCGGGATTTCTATGAATTATTTCCTTAGGGATCGATGGAAGCGTTCCCGATTGTACGATTGCCAAATCGTTTACAGCGCTCGGATTTAGTTTCGTATAACAACGCCAAATGCTTTCGTTACACAAATTGATTGAAATAACATTTTATCATACGTACCAGAATAAAAATTGATACAAAACATGTCAAAAGATAACATGTTTCAGTTGCTTATCCCTGGAAGAGTTTTCTTCAATCTCTGGATATTAATGAATAAATAATAGGAAAACAATTACAATTATACAAAATCTAAATTACAATGTAGTGTGAAAATATATCATCGGTAAATATATTACAAGTAGGTAATTACACAAATATTACTTGGTGGTCGAGCTTTGTGCAAGCTCGTCTGGGTAGGTACCACCCACTCATCAGATATTCTACCGCAAAACAGCAGTACTTGGTATTGTTGTGTTCCGATTTGAAGGGTGTGTGAGCCAGTGTAATTACAGGCACAAGGGACATAAAATCTTAGTTCCCAAGGTTGATGGCGCATTGGCGATGTAAGCGATGGTTAACATCTCTTACAATGCCAATGTCTGTGGGTGAGTGTTGGTGACCACTTACCATCAGGTGGCCCATATGATCGTCCGCCTATCTATATAAAAATAATAAATATAAATAAAAAAATATACTATAAATTTAAAAAAAATTGTTATTTAAAAACAAGTAAATTAAACTTTAACAGCTATACCATTAAATTTTGTTTAGGGGAAAATCTGTATATAATGCTGTCTTCTTCCTTCGAAATCTTAATCAATGATGACAGAAAGAGAGAATCCGATATTTGTTATAATTAAGGCCGTTTTGATGATTTAAATATTATTTAAAGTTAGTATTAAATAAAAAGTCGTAAAATATTTATTTTATATCTCATCGAATGATGCAACTGTATAGAATCAATTTGAATTTAATTATTTTCATTGAAAACTATGAAATTGTATTTAAATACCTAATTAATTAAACTGCGAAACGATTATCCTTTATTATATCGGTACCCTTAATGTGTTGAAATTTCAGAAAAAAACTAACACGTTGCAGTATCCCTACTTATATATATATATATATTTTTTTATTGCATAGATTGGCGGACGAGCATATGGGCCACCTGATGGTAAGTGGTCACCAACGCCCATAGACATTGGCATTGTAAGAGATGTTAACCATAGCTTACATCATCGCCAATGCGCCACCAACCTTGGGAACTAAGATGTTATGTCCCTTGTGCCTGTAATTACACTGGCTCACTCACCCTTCACCCGGAACACAACAATACAAAGTACTGCTGTTTTGCGGTAGAATATCTGATGAGTGGGTGGTACCTACCCAGACGAGCTTGCACAAAGCTCTACCACCAAGTATTATATATTCGCACAACCTAAAAATAGAAACAATTCAGAGCACCTCAGGATTACAATACATATCTATTTAGCGACAATTTCAAGTTAAGTATATAGACAATTGAATAGCAAGTTACATTATATATTTATGTTAAAACCTCTTGCGAAGTAATAATCTCCACACTCAGTGCAAAATATATATATACTAGGTGTTTCAACCGCGTATAATTCATAAAAAATATAATGAATAAAAATCAGCCTAGAACCTTCCTCGATAAAAGGACTATACGACACAAAAATAATTTTTAAATTCGAACCAGTCGTTCCTGAGATTAGCCGGATCAAACAAACAAACTCTTCAGCTTTATATATTAGTATAGATATATACCCACATAGATATCAAATATATAGTTATAAAAATCAAAATTGAAAGTCGTAGGTTTTATTGTTCGAAGCAATTACTCGCTTGATTAGTTTAACAAAAAAGGTCATTGGATGGCCTCGTGTTGACTAGTTTTTTAATTTCAGCGTACCTAATAACCAATAAAAACATTACGCGGGAAAAAAATTGTGATTCATAAGAGATGCCTCCCTTCATAATTCAATCGAAGACGCTTCGGCTTTTAAGGGAGTGGTTACCACTTGACTTTGTTGCCCCATATTTAAGTCTGCCAAGTAAAATAGAAACCAAATATCTGTGACAAATTACTCAAAGGCGCGAAATATACAAAGGCTAGTTCACATGGAGATTTTTCCGTCAAATCGTTTTGTCTTTTCGTATCCAACGTGGCGTTCACTTTATATGGACGCGTTTTAGGCAGGTTGTTTTATTTGTCCAATACAATGACTGATTTAGAATTTTCATCGTTTAATTTAATGTAGGACTAAATTTCGCATGGTCCACTAGTTTGGGTGTCTGTATCTCACTGTAATGAAACTGTTCAATTATTATTATAAAATCGGTCGGTTCTATAATAATCAGAGTAAACGCACCACGACGAAACCCTTGAACGATTGACAGCCGTGATAAAATTTGACTTAGACTAAAAGTAACGTCTGAAACAAATATTGATATCATATACACGGGAGCACCGTGCTCGAGTCGTGGGGAATATTTTTTAAATATTAACGCCGACAGACATATATTCAACCTTTGTGAAGATGGTTAGTTAGTACTTTTGGGTATGAAATTTTGGAGCATCAACCTCTGGATATTAATTATTTTCATACATAAATTACAGTCAGCATCCTTCCCCTCTCATAAAATTATCCCATTTTTGGATAATTTCCGATAATTATTAAACAGTTAAACATGACCTTTTTTGAAACGGACACAAAAAAAAAACAAAACACTAAAAATATATCACTACGAACTAATTTAAAAGTCGAATTCATTCTAATTACCAAATACGTTAGAAAGCAATAAAATGTTTTAAAATAATTAATTAGAAGACGATTTCTTCTAAAGCCAAATACATAAACTTTACAGATAAAAAAGAGCGAACTATAATGAATTATACAAACCGTCATAAAACAAAACATAACGTCTATTAAATCAAGAAATCCATTAAAATTTTAAAGTCTATCAACCTTATTAGACCATCACATAAAAATCTTAAGACAAAATGCTAATTTACCGTTACTTTATTGGTTGGAATAAAATTTGTATTCTCTAATTGGTCAATGAAGAAAAACTATTAAAAAATAAAAAAAAATTACTTATCTCAAAAGGAAACACTACATATTTTTGAAAACCTTGAAAGCTTAAAATTATAAATATAACAAGAGGTATAATTTTTTTGCTCATAAGGCAGAACCTTCTCGTTTTGTGAATTCCAGAGGTAGGGTTGAAGCAAAATTCAAGAAGTTTATATATACATATTGCTTTACATGTATCTATATGTTTATCATATAAGTAATAAGTATGGCGTAATATACCAGAATATTTTCAACGATCATCATCATCATCAACCTTTCGTCGTCCACTGTCGGACATAGGCCTCTCCAATGGCACGTCACTGAGCTCGATATTCGGTTTTCAATATCCTTCATTTTTAACCACATAGGTTTAAATAAAAACTGTAACTATACCAATGTAAAACCATTAAAGCTAGAAAGCATTAAAACTATACGACTTAACTTGATAGAAAAATATAGCGATTATACGATTTTCCAATCAATAGTCACGTCAATCAAGCTATTAAAGTCAAGCTGATTCACTCGAATAGTTAAGAACTAAATACTTAAATAACAAAGTCTGGTGTCTTGGTAACGAAAACTTCCAATTTTGTCGAACTAAAAATAGAAGTTACTTTCGAAATATCATTTTTATAACGACTCTTAATTCTTGCGAGTATTTCTTTATGATCATATTGAGGAACTATGAGATTAGTCACAGCCTGTGAATGTCCCACTGTTGGACTAAGGCCTCCTCTGCTTTTTTGAGAAGGTTTGGAGCTTACTACGTCACGCTGCTCCAATGCGGATTGGTGGACACACACATGAGATAAAAAAAAAATTCTTAATAAAATCGCGTTAATATTCTTCTACTGGACAAAGTTGCTGATTTTATTCAACCACCGTGAAATTCCGTCGCAGATTTGTGTATACATCCTTCCCTCACTAACTTCACAGCATAGTACGATAGGAATCATAAGCACAAAACTCAATCATACATACGCAATCGTGCTTGCCAGGATCTGAACCTGCCAGGATCTGAAAATCCACTCAGCTTTTTTTATAAATCGCTCTTTTAATGCTCTAATTAACATAATTGAAACGTTAATAACTACTTGGGATTATCTAAGCTCTGCTTATTTTTATATACATACATGATACAAAATACAACATACTCACTTACCAGATGAATCAGTTGATTATATATTCTGTAATGTACTGAGCTTTTCGAAAATTACCTGTGAACAAAAAAAGTAATACTATTAATTTAAGAATGTGGATATTCAAAAAAATATTTTAATATATTTAAATTCCTTAATATTAACTTTTTACAGTGTTAAAATGTGTTGTCTAAAAACGGAAGCGGACCCTTTACTATCAGGTGTGGCTTTGTTCGTTCGAATTAATTCAAAATAAAATAAAACAGTTATTTAAACTTTAATCGGCAGGAAATAAGGAGAGCCTACTGAATTCTACATAAGTTTGGTCAGACCTACGTCACTAACGTACAATATTTTGAACTGTTGTATTTTAGACGTAAGATCAGTTTTACAGTTATATATATTTATAAAAAAATGATCAAATATAATGAATATATATGATATGTATATGTAAAACCAGTAGTTCACACGTTATATTGCTAATAATTATCATAATCGTTATACAATATGTAAATGAGATTTCGATTCTATAAAAGATATATTTTTATGATGAACATTACACAATGAAATATAAATATTATGACAATTGAAGCAAAACATTTAAATAATCGATTTCATTATTATTACATAAGCACAATTATATAAAATTCAAGGATTGTCTTTGTATACAACATTTTTAATTAAGATATTTCTTTTTGTAACGCAGCGTCAGATGCACACGGGGACTTAATAGGACTAAAAAATAGTACTGTTCTTGCCGATTCTTTTTTTTTATTGTATACGTAGGCGGACGAGCATATGGGCCACCTGGTGGTAAGTGGTCACCAACGCCCATAGACAATGGCATTACAACAACAACAATACAAAGTACTGCTGTTTTGCGGTAGAATATCTGATGAGTGGGTGGTACCTACCCAGACCAGCTTGCATAAAGCTCTACCACCGAGTGATACCGATACGAGTGATCTCGATACGATCTTCATTTCACACTGGTCGTAGCTTCACTTGTAAATATATTTTGTAATGACGAACCAAAGGGACATTTAAGAGAATAATTGAATAAACGAAAACTCATTTAGCGTAATCGAGAGTTTAGGTTTTAAGCGGAAATAAAATAAATTGCTCTCGCCGATTTTCGCAAGCCTGCTCGAGTTAACGCTCGATAACTCACAAAATCACGCAAACGCGCGACTGCGTACATATGTACATGGATTTATCATAGTTGTGCGCATACACGCTCGCGCAGTAACGTCCGTGTGCGCTTTACCTTGAGCTATTCTTTTGAAATTCTAGAGAAGAAACGGTCTAGATTTTTTGTTTCATGTTTTATATCAAAATATGCAATAAAGTACAATAATACTCTGCCCTACACTTTGCCTGATGTGCGCTAAAGACAATAAAGTCCTGAAAACGCTTTACGAGTATAAAACAAGCCACATTGATAGACCTAATTTCAGTTGTTTTGTCGCGTGACAGCGACCCTGGCCTTGGCAGCTATAGAATAGAAGAATAATTCATAGCGGCAATAAAGAATAAGGTAGCACTTATATAATAAAATCTAGAAGCGAATAGACCGCGTTTAAAGTGCCACCGATGAACTTGAAGGTTAAATTGTAATACTTTGTCACATTCATTTAGGAACACGAAACAGTTTCAGAGACAGTTAAAATATTATTGCTAAATTAGAAAGAACGGGTAGCATATTTTTTCTCAATAGAATTTAAATTTCGAATTATATTATATAGTTGTATTAGGTCAAAACAATAGTAAGATGCAAAGCTATTTTGTAAAATATTAATAATAATAATAATGGCATTAATAAAACAAGTTTATACCAGGATATAAACGAAAACGAAATACTCATATCCTTGATGATAAAGATCATTTCACAGAACGATATGACTTTCATAAAATCAAAAATTTTAAACTTGAATTTAAGAAAAATATCAAGGAATCTTTCGAGTTCCATGATCTCGTAAGTTATCATATTTGCTCTTTTAAATTCGACGTAATCAAAAGAAAATCCATTTGCAATATGAGCAAGTGAAAGTTCATCCTTTGAAGATTATGCCGTCCGTAGTCTAGACTACTAAATATCTAGTCTGGCAACAAGTGATCAGTATTCCAACGCCCGTATCCTGACTGTCTGGAGTCAGTGACTAATGTTCTCAGCTCACCCGGAAAATCAATAAACATATACGCTAATGGCTTTTTAGAATTAAAATGATAAGTCAATTTTATTACGATTTTATATAGTACAGAGTGTACTGCTTTAAATTTTAGTATAAATATCCATTAAACCACTAAGTACTGAATATTCTAATTTCGGTATGAATATTTTGAAGGCGTTAAGCTTTAAAATTAGGTTACAAGCTTAAATATTCTAAAGCGACCAAAACCAACAGGTGGTTACGACGCTTCCATCGAAGAGAGAGATCAGAGTGATATTATCATGACAAAGGCTGTTTCGTTATTTAAGCAAAATCTATATTGTACTTACAGGAATACTAAACGGTTTTGTGCCCCATGTAACCCTCAGGACGAGGGTGCATTTGAACCGGCTAGTTGTACAGATCCATAGACGGAAGAACATACCACTAGAGCTATTGGTGGACCACTTGCTTTGAACCCTTTAGTGTAACTTGTTGCGTAGAGAATAAATAAAAAAAAAATGCAGACTCGTTCCGACAAATGTAAAGGCATCGTGATAAGCTGTAAAGCATGATGAAAAAAAAGAAGAAGAATTGTTCGTGTAATAGTCGACGTTAGATATATGCGCATTGCAGGATAGTTAGCTTTCAAAATACATAAATGTATTTCTAGTTTTTTATTTTAAGATTATATTCCATTTCAAATCTGAATTATAAGATATCGAACAATATAATATTTAACGGAACATTCAAAGAAATACGGGTTAAGTAAGTGTTTTTTTTTTAATAATAAAATGTAACGATAATCTTGATAACCTAATATTCCATGTGATATTAAGCGATACAAAACATGATCGATTTATGCGTAGGCGCCACTCTTTTACCAGCCCTCATAACCATAATATGGCAGTTATCAATTCAGTGCGTCCAATACAAACAAACCATAATGAACGAACAATAGCACCCCCCACAGAGGGCTATCGTTCCTTATGGAGGGGAAGTGGACAGATTATATTCCCCATTGTCCGAAAACGCGAGGGTGGTTTAATATTGCCCTGCGATTTCCTGAAATATATTTGAGTCACATGTTTATAGCTTTTATCCTAAAACGTTACGTCTATACAAAGTCGAAATGCAGTGGCTTTTACGTTTGTATCGTATTCCATTAATAGTAGCATTCCACTCAAAATATCGAAAGAAATGTGATAGTGATCTGTAAGAGGACAATTAAACTATATATAAATGTTCATATTCAGAGGACAACATACAATTCTGAATACAATACACAAGAGGTCATCAAGAAACACTACACGATGGTATGTGATCTAAAAGTGCGTTCATAAATAATCCATAGTATGCCCTTGTAGTAAAACAAAGCCGTGGTTGTATGGTAGTATACCTAAGTAGACAAAGAGGCAGACAGACAGACAAAGGCACGATGTGCGGTCCCTTGGATGTGTGCCAAGATCATTTAGAAGGTGAACACGTCATCAAACGGGTACTTAATAATCGTTGTTGTATCATAATTCCTTTAATCATCTTTTAGATCTTTGCCTTTCTGTGATTCTCTTTGAAAAACAAAAGTCATTTAGGTCTTCTAAGTAGTTCGGATATTTGAAGATCAAGAATTGTTTGATCAATTTTTCAAAAAACATAAAATTTATAAATTATTCGACGTTTAAATTGTTAATTAAAAAATGGTAGCTTAAACTTTTAGCATCATTCGTTTTTCCGATTTCTCTTATAATTTCATATGTTTTTCTAGTACGTTATTTAAATAATGTTTTGTGGGAAAGTTATCAGAATAATTTATAAATTTTGGAAAAGGTAAAAAAATAACCAAAGAAACTCAAGTGAACCATCAGATGCAATCCACATGTATGTTTAAATCCGAAACACAAAATATAAACAAGGCGCTTCAATTTTTTATAGAATCATGGAGTTATTTTATTTTTTTCCGTCCCGTGGGAAAGAGCGTCATGTTCCATCTCTCTTCATAATATTTCTAACACATTTTAATGGGCCGGCTGCCTTCCCTGCCCCAATTACTTACGATAGAATGGGCTCGTTACTCATAAATTGCGTTTCACACTCATTTAAGTAGACGTTTTATGTGGGTTGTCTGCTAGTGTTGTAAATTAAGTAATTCATCGTTTACCATTCTTTATATTATGTTCTTTACAGCTATAAAATATCGATTCAAATTTAAATATATACTATTAAATAATTTTCACAAGCGACAAGATATATCAGTTATAATTTGAAAGCTTACGTAAAATAGATGCGCAATAAAGTAGACAGTAAAGACAAAAGCGTCTCATATAAGATATTGCCTGCGGAGCCTGCCAAAGTGCCAGCACAGATCGTCCGCCTGCCAAGCAATTACACTAAGGGCCCATCCAGACGTGATGCCTTTTCAGCGCTGTATTTCTTGGCATTTTGGCTTTAAAATTACCTCGCTTGAAACTACTTATAATTGTAGTATAATTAAAAATAAATATAAACCATTTCAATACCTTTTGCGTTTACCATCCTCTCTTTATTTAAAGTTGTGCGTATTGTAAGTATATTTTAATTTAACTGACATCGAAATCAGCTTAGATTTACCGTTGCTATAATATCTACGAAACATATATTTTCATTATTGAAATATTTTCATAATTTATTGGAACAGACGGTACAAACACACCGTTGTAATGGAATAGATATTATAAATAAACTGTGTACATTACATACATGTAATGATTCAACAATAGACCACCTAATTGTGGTCCATAATGCATGTCCTGTTCGTATCCGAGTTGTTAGGTCCCTGTTGTACGAGCATCTTATAACTATAAAATTATCGTTTTTATAATACCCAGTGTATTATTATGCGTTTAACTACAACGTATGTTTCCATTAATTGCGACGCATATGATAATGCTCACTTCCTGTATATCGACTAACTTTTATGATTCACTCAGAAACGCATTAAGTACATTATGCGGTTCGAGTCACGTGGTCTGGTAACGTGGCGGGAAAACAAAGGAGTATTATTATATCAGACGATAGTATACGGTTTTCGTAACGTTATATTATTGTTTCAACGATTGAGTTTTCAACGAATAAAAATAGCTTTGGTGACAACTAAGAATATTTCGTCAATGAAAAACAAAATTGTTTCATATCAAAGAAGAATACGAACACATGTAAAATTTTACCATTAAAAACTTACTAAGAATTAAATACTTAAAGTAAATCTTTCGAAACATATTTAGTAACTAATTCAATTTGTTTATCTTAATTTCTAAATTCGAAACGGAACTAATAAAGCTAAATTCAATTAAAACTATACACATAATTTAAATAATAACATCAACATAAAATAAAACGGTACATGGGCTAGTTTTTTTATTGGAAACCTTTCATCGAAACTTTGGTTCAAGGTGTTCCATCGACCAGTTTCTTTAGTCTGTAGATCAAGGTTAGTTCAAGGCGTTGGAGAAACTCGACCTCCCCGATTGAAGCATGTCGCTTTACCATTTAAATAATTACAACCATTACGGTATCAACAAAACATATACGTGAACAATATAATACCATACTGATACCGTGTGCTTTATATATGTGTATAATTCTTCTGTTTGCGTGTATGTCATTGAACTTTTCCTAAAAAGCTTGGTCCCTAGATAGTTTACACTTTAGAGTGAACGATAGTTGGTGCTGCTTAATAATAAAAAATATATATTCTTATTTCAACATTAAACAGTCAGGGCGGGCAGCTATTATTTACATATATATTGAAAGAAATGATATAGAAATGTTATTATTGTTTCAAATAAGATGAGTAACATATCCTTGTATACAGGATAACCAATCAATCATCAGCCAATTACAAAATTGATTTGTTTTTTATTAAACCTGTACTATCTTAGAATAATGATTCTTAATACTCTTGTAAGATCTCGTAAGACCAGTTGGTTAAAACTTACCTTAAACAAAGATAAAATAAGTTAAAAAAGCGGTGTAGAAAAATGCTGCAATAACACTAACTTTGGGCAAAACTGGAAGATTTTATCACGATTCCCTGAAGGCGTTACATCACACGTAAACTGATAATGCATCTTGAATTTATTTTGGAGGAAAACGTTTCAAAATTATAATCATTAAATTTAAACACCTTATGGAATAATTACGTTTTTTTTTTACTTGAAAATCAATTATCAAGAAAGGCCACTGATCCGAAGTTTGATTGTAAGTGTTTCTTATTAATTTACAAAATATATTTTATACCCATAGAGATCGATAAGATATTTTTAAAAACAAACAGTTATTTTTAATAACAGGTTCGTTGAATTGAAAAAAATATTTGATACCTAAATACACAACTACATATCCGTCTAAAAACAGAAAATCTTACTCTATAATAGATATCTTACTAATATAATTGAATATACCCTTTTTCTATTAATCTTAGCCTTTCATAAATTAAAAGCTCACAACGTCCGAATAGACATATGTATCGAAAATAAATTATATACATACAAATTCTAGTAATCGCTATCGAATGCGACAATTTTATTATTATTATGCCGTCGTATACATAATAATTATGTATTGTTTCACGTCGACCCTTCGCATCCTTTAAAAACAAAGGACACCATCAGACGATTCTACGAAAACTCGGTGTCTGCGCATGAGTAAACTCATTTAAAACTTTCATTGTAAAATAGACTTTATTCTTATGTGCATAAAAATCATTTCATATTTTACCCACAATTTTCTTGTATCATAACAAAACATCTTAAGCTTTTAAGTTAAGTGTTGTTTAACTGACTGAAGCAAAAATTAAAATTAAAATTTCTGAACGTTTCAATAAGTTGTAAGACAAGTTTAAGCAATTACAGAAGTCGTTTATGAACGATGATTAACGACCAAAATGAAATTATAAATTAAATTAATCTACTCTAAAACTTTTACATTTCAGAAAGAATATCCAGGTACGTATTACAATAAACGATGGAATGGCATAATATTTAAAAAAAAAAGACAACCTAAGTGTTTAAAATTAGCAGTTAAAAAATTAACAAATGATGTAATACGAATATTATTCATAAATACATACAAAAATGCATGAGGTAATATACATTTACACAAGTACTATATAATATAGTGTAATAAAATTGGTGCAATATATCATTTCGACTAATCCAATTACCATTAGGGTGTGGGATGTGCCCCCTCATATTGATAAATCAACAAATTCAATCTACCAGCTCTATACCTCGCTTGGCCTCGGTTGCAAAATTCTTGTCATTTGGTATTAAATATGCAAAATAATTATACCTTTATTTCGTTTACGTTTGAAGTATAATATATACATTAAATCATACAAAATATATATAAGGCATATTTCTTTCCAAACCTATTTATTACACGACAATTTTTTTAGTAAATATTAATTTATAGGTTTACCTTATAATGTATTACAAATAAATTGATTTGAAAGATCGACTACGTAGATAAAGTCTACGCCAGTTAAATAATAAAATAAAACATAAGAAACGATCGATATTGTTATAATAAGAGAGATTAGTATTTTTTGAATATATCCAGAAATACATTTTTATAAAAATTGAAATACGAAGTACGTCTAAATATTAGTACCTACAAAAATGGAATATTATTGAACATTTAATTTTCGATCGCAATTATAACGAAATCCACATTAATCCGACTCATCTATCAATTACATCTGATAAACAAATTGAGAGCAATTTCTTTTGTTCCATTGCTTCACCTAAACTATATCGACAAGAGCTATGCGCTTTCATTAGTTTAGAAAAATTAACGATTAAAATCTTGATGACAATCTCGATTATGATTAACGTATCTACATTGTCGTCTAAGAGATCAAATGTATAATTCGATTCAACTGTCTTTGTTGTCTCGTTGGCGAATTAGCGAAGTTCCTTTCACCGCCTTTTTCATTCTCACTTGTAGGTATTTCTTGTTTTTTGCTTTCAAGGTCTAATATGTTCATCACATTTGCCCTTTGTAGAATAGTCACAGAAGAAAAGCATTTGTTGCCACTACGAATTAAAAAATAAGTCTAACAGAGCAACACGCGTATTCATTTGAAGTTTATTGCCTCAAATGAAATTACTATTCTCAATCCATACCGACATTGTTTTTTTGACAAATAGGCAATTACGAAAACTTTTGTTACTAACTTTCCTTGTGTGAAGACTAAGCTTAAGGTTTCCAGTAAGATCATCAGTGCTAATCTCTAAGAACCCACTTCATTACTAAACCGTGTAATGTTGATAAACGACTTATTGTGATATACTACTTTGATGCGTAGTGTTATACTTATTGTGGTCAATATCGCATGTTAATTTCTGACATTTCAAGACCGTTTTTTACGATGAGTTTCGAGTTCGTTCTCACAGAAGCCCTACAGATTCGAAACTCGACGTGGAATTCGAAAGTGAAATTTAAATGTCGACTATAGACAGTATATCGATTTTAAAATAATTTAATTAACATATTTATAATGGTGAATGACAAACAGTCAAATGTTTATTATTCATATTTCACACTAAATCGGATTTAATAGGGTTTCGTATATTTTTTTTATAGAAAAGCCTTATGATTTGTATGCTGTATCGATTTAAAATCGAAAGCTTTCGAATTTACTGTAGTAAAGTATTGCTTGGTTAAAATCGATTTTGTTTTTTGCATTCTTATTTAAATAACATAGATATATTATTTACTCGGTGGTAGAGCTTTGTGCCAGCTCGTCTAGGTAGGCACCGCCTACTAATCAGATATTCTACCGCAAAACAGCAGTACTTTGTATTGTTGTGTTCCGGTTTGAAGGGTGAGCGAGCCAGTGTAATTACAGACACAAGGGACATAACATCTTAGTTCCCAAGGTTGGTGGCGCATTAGCGATGTATGCGATGGTTAACATCTTTTACAATGCCAATGTCTATGGGCGATGGTGTCCACTTACCATCAGGTGGCACCTATACTCGTCCGCCTACCAATGCTATAAAAAAAATATATATCTGATTTTATTAATATTATTTACTTTATCTGATTTGATTTAATAAAAAAGTTGACAATTCGATTCGACTCTCGACAATATCGACTTTTATTGCACACTTATAGTTTGTTACTAATAACATTTAAGATCAATAATAAAAAAATGCATTAAATAAGTATTAAATTGCTTTCAATAAACCGTTCCTCAGTCAGATATGTTATTTTGTTATGCTAACAATATGTTTATGAGTTTAAGTATTTATTTGAAGTCATATACTTCCTTAAAAAATAACGCATAAGGAATTTTATTGACATTCGTTTCAAGGTGTCGTTTTTGTCGTTTATGTTACGGTAATTTACGACATTAAATACTAAGAAATACATTTTGATAATATATCAACAAACGATAATTTTGAATATCATCTCTCTTTTTCTCACCTTGCTTTGTTTGCTTGCTTGTGTTTGTCCTTGTCTAAATGATTGCTGCATCCGTGTGACCATATTTGAAATATAGTTCTTTAGTCTCACATCAGATCAGATCAGATCAGATATTGAATACAAATGATAATATTGATTTTGATAACATTTCTCGTTAATTGATTCTTTTTTTATATGAAACATTAGAATTAGATAGTTGATATACAATTTTATATGTTTTTCATAACAAATCTATACGACTCTCACGCCGTTAAATTATAGATGTTGCTTTACCAGAAATTTTCAACTGAGCCTCAATATCACAACAACACCTGTACAATGCTTCATCTCAATCGGATGAAAGGGATAGAAACATAGCTTTGACCGAATGCCAGGTAAACCCTGTTTGATCAGAAGATTTATAGCATTTCCATCAAATCCATGACATAAACACAAATTACATACAGGAAAAATCAGAGATGCTTGCTCAGGTTCAATCCGCAATCTTTGGAATTCTAACTTCCAACGGCATCTCGGTTTTTGTTCAATAATTTAATAAATAGTTAAAAGCTTATGTTTACACGCGTTAGGTGGAATATTGAATAGCATGTATAGATTTATCAAATTTTATATTAACCTAGAAACTTTCCTTTTCAACACAAATTACCATCAAATTATATTTTCTAGAGTTCATGATCTTGCTAGTCGACGTTAAGTTTAAACATTATTTAATAAAGCAAATCAATAAAAATAACGCATTTGCAATAATTATTATAATATAAATAAAGCAATTCATTATCAAACACCATCATAGCCACGAAGAATAAATTTCATTCGAAACTTCATTTCAATTCACTTTTTTTGTATACATTTAAAGCTGTATTGAATGGAACATCAAAACTTATTTTAACTATGTACATATGCAATTAAGTGTTTCATTAGGATGCGAATATATTATCTTATGTATTGAGCAATATATACCGTTGTAGGCTACCTTAAAGTTAAATATATAAAAAAAATATTTCAAGTACGGTCAAAAAATTATCTTTACTACGAAATGATGTGATTTATACTTTGTTTACATGTTTTAGCGTTCAATTTCATACGATTATATTAGGTACGGTCAACAGCGTTACCCGATATGATTATAGTACGGACAGCAAAATAAACCGGGTCAATGCCCTGTAGTAATTGGGCATGAGAACAATAGATCAACTCTAAGCTAGATTATAGCCAGGATCGAGATAAATGATCACGACTTAGCATTAATCACGGCTAGACACGATTTTTAAACTACCATTGTACTAAGGTTGTTATTTTTTTTTATTTATCGATTCTATACATTCAAGATATGGAGTATACTAAGAAAAAACACACAAATTTAAATATTAAGTTTGAAGCCTCAAAGGCTCAATGCTATGAACTACTCTATTACATATAATATAGTTGTTACGATGTAAACGCCACAGACTTGAACCGGACTCGACAAATCTTATTCCTATATCTCTGGTCAACTTCATTGGAGACCAACTATTATTCTTAGAATGCAATGAAAAAAACAAAATTATATTTCTCCAATTTCTCCAAGTGCTGAACAAAAGCGTCCTCTCCTATTTATTTCCTTTTTAGGACGCATGTTTTCATTAAATACCGGATTTAGAATCTCGACCGACGTTTAAGTTCGTTTAAGCTCTTATAGAATCAAGAATTTAGCACAAATAAGAACACAACACTACCTATATGAGGATAGTATCTAACAAGCAATTACTCAACAATTTTCATCAGATAACGGCGAGTGGGGCAATGGGAGATCAAACTGGGCTAATGCCTTCCTTACGCTACAAAACCAAACCAACCAGACCTATCATACATCCAAGTTTGTTGATATACCACTCAACATATGTATTTAATACTTTTTGACTTAACAATAATAATCCTAAATTCACTGATAAATTTTACCTATTTACTCATCATACATTTTTATCAATATATTCTAGTACTAAAACTAAAATCAAAACAAACTACACATTACAAATTTAGAAAAAACACGCCATATAAAATATTGCCGTCGAGTCGCTGGCATTATTGCCTCTCTGTACTAGACTCAGCCTTTGGGCTAAATAAGCGCCAGCTATTGGGACACAAGATAAACGAACTCAAAAAAACTGATAAATTAATTACTCTCAAATTACATTGGTATCCCTATGAGTTATGATGCGATATTGTTTATTACGATTCACGTCTAAACTATGATTGAGTAACAAAATGTGAGTGTAACAAAATGTCGATAGGAAATATGATTTTGAAAAAAAACTTATTAAATTGATTTAATTATAAATGTAAGTGGATACATCCGAAAAACACAAATAATAAGATTTTAATTTGGCTATTTTTTGGTATAATTGTTTTTTTTTTTAAGAATTTTGTTCACTCTTAGCCCACAATGGACATTCCTCCTTAGCATACACGTTGTCAGTGGTACAGAAAAGGACATAGGCTACCTGACACATAACCGCCCCCCCTCTCTTTTCACACGCCGTCGAAACCGCGGACAAACACAAGTAATTGTATAAAGAGAAGTTGCATCAGTCGTTGTGCGAGGAATACCTTCATGTTTGTGGCAACGTACTAACTTACATTGTAAGTATTGCTACCAATTATATTCGATTCATTTTAATTACGTTCACACGAGAAATTGTCTGTTCGTTTATAACAGTACGAGCAATGAGTGTCTTCAGTTATAGAAAAGATTTCACATGGAGACAAGATTTTTTGATTACAAACGTTCTTTACCTAAAGGATAAGTAATCAATTGAATTTATTCCAGAATATGTATAACGCTTATATTTTAATATTATATAGTTTCTAGTAGTATTATAGTACCACTAATATATTATATACAATAGCCACATACAATTGTATTTTAATATTTTTCCAAATTATTTTAAACTTAATTGAATGGTTTTTTTTTCATGATTATTAAAGACGCTTAGTGTCTCTTATATGTCGTAGTTACCCACAAGTATAGCAACTTTTACCCTTACGCCTATTCACTTGTAAACTGTGAAATTGTAATTATTACTGTATGTCATGTTGGTAATCCTAAATAAATAACTCTTGCCGATCGCAATGATTACCGTTGAAGAAGTAGGTAATCGGATCAAAAAAAAAAAATCAAACATCTCTATTCAATATAGATGGGTTACACTTTTTGATTGTCATAAATCTACCACCTTTATAGTACCTTTATCTTTATAATACATTTACATACCATTAAAAGAGATAACTTTTTTCTGCAAAGTAATTATCAGTGGCATAGATAAATATATTTCCCGTTTATTAATATTCTTCATCGACATCAGTCATTAAAGTTATCTTTATTGACGATTCTATGACGTAAAATTAAAATAGCTCGAAGACTCAACATGACATTTATAATTGTTATTAAGGTCGGTAAGCCGTTTAACGTTACTGTTTTTAAAACGAGTTTTATATCTACGTGCTTTTTTTCTAAATTGAAACATTAATTATAATAAAATTTAAAGTAATGAAGTAAAACCATGTCAACTACGTTTCACTAAAACGTTACATTCCGAAACGTTGCACGAACTTGATTTTGTTTTACTTCCATTGCGGCCTAACATGTTGAACATTTATGCTTTTATATATTCATAACCAATTATGAAATCTCAATAGAATTTATACAGCCATACGAGCGTGATTGAAGGACCAACTTTAAAAAAAAATAATCTGAAGTGACATATTATGATATCAACATTTTAATGACAATATAAATGAAATATACGGCGTTTTAAATGTACACCATATCCGTCCTGTCATTTACAATTCGACACGGACTTGAATTTGTTCCCATCATCGGATCTTATAGTTTATAGATCAATTAAGCGGTACCATTAATGGATGTCATCGACATCGAAAGGTCATTGAACTATCAGCTGTTTATTTAATAAACATTTTTTTATAGAAATATTAATAGTTTATAGATTCTAATCAATTTTATTGATTTTCATATGTGTTTCTGTGTAATGTTAATTTACAATGAATGAATTTGCACTGCTGGGCCTCTTCTCCTCTTTTGAGGAGAAGGTTTTGGAGTTTATTCCACCACGTTGCTCCAATGCGGGTTGGTGGAAAACACATGTGACAAAATTGAAGTGAAATTTCACACATGCAAGTTTCCTCACGACGTTTTTCTTCACCGTCAAGCACGAGACGAATTATAAATCACAAATTAAGCACATGAAATTCTGTGTTGCTTGCCCGGGTTCGAACTCACGATCATCGGTTAAGATTTACGCGTCTTACCACTGGGCCATCGCGGCTATTTTGTACAACTTAAGTTAAGTTCCGATTGCTACTTTGCCGATATTCAAAGGCAAATTTTCTCTGGAATCCATAATGCATACCATTCGAGATCTCCAACAATGATATCATGTCAATCCAATGTCAAAGTTGTTTAATTTTCTTCACAACTCCTGCCGGATGGCAGATAGCATGAATGGAATAGGCTTTACAATAAGTGGCACGCGAGGCGTATCGGATAATTGTTTACAAAAAATAACGAGACATTGCAATGCCTGGCATACCAAGGAAGCCAACTCACGTAGCTATTCCCCCGCAAAAAGTCAAAACTTAATCATTTCATAAAGAAAACAGTTTGAAAATATCATCAATAGCTTTTTTCGTTACATTTATATATAACCCTGTTATAACCTAGTAAAGTCCGCAAGCGACTTCGTCCGTAAATTCTAAACACCGAAAACTCGATCCAACTATATTTGGTATTGTTAGAACGAAATTTTTGTCACGTAATATAAAAGTCGACTGCCGACGTATAATAAAAAAAAAAAAAGGTTTGATCTGACGATTCAAAGTACCGAATAGAGCACCTACGGCGCATGCAGCGATTGTACAAAAATGTAACAAACGTTTGAAGCATGCACAAGTAGAGATAATACATTACATGAACATTTAGATACAGACAAAATTACCATAAGGCTTTCAAGAAGATCGTTTATCTAGTGCTTATCTAATAAGGCCGTAAACATCGAGGTTCTAGGTTCAAACTCGGGGTCTTGCCAATGAAAATGATATTGTGTTTTTACATCGAGAAATTGTCAGTAGTAAACTTAAGCCGTCGTCGGTGTTGCACACTCCCGTGTGTCGGAAAGTACGTAAATCCATTAGTCCTGCGCCTGATCTCTGTGCGTGTCAATTTTCCTGTCCATTTCCTTGTGTTTGAGCGCACCTTGTGCACTATAATATTTCCTGTGCGGATGACTATCTCCCTTGGAAATGACACCGTGTTTCGCCGTGAACGAAATCGGTCAGGAGCGCATAATCATTCAGAACTTATATGACCAAGTTATATAAAAACTCATTTGTAAATAAATTTATAAAACTGAAGGCAGAAAACATTTTCACTACAATCTCATATATCTAATCGGACAAATCTTTCTAAGCCCTTTTAGAAATTCAATACATAGTATTGTATTAGTTATCTAAACGAACCTTTAAATCTGAAGGAATTCAATAAGACGACGATAATTAGACTCCAAGTCACAGTGAATCAATGTAAGGACAAGTTCCGATTCCAAAGGAAGCCTTTACTCTCTAGAACACTTATAGGCTGTTCGCCTTTCAGAACTTCGTGAAAGCACTCTGCCCTTTATAGACGTTATAGTCGAACGGAATAATGATGTTAACTTGGACTAATTACATGGATTTCTTAGAAAGTTATTGTTGCAAGAACAAATGCAATTATTTCAATAATAAGGAAAATTATTATATTTACCTTGTTTTATTAAATACTTAACAAAATTTGCAAAGTGACTGATATATGTAATAACATAAAGCCCCCACTAGGAGCAAGTCATATAGCCAGTCATTGCACATAAGTTTCTTACATAAATTAAGAACATTTTTACAACTTTGGTTTTGTACCGCCCACTCATCAGATATTCTACAGCTAAATAGCAACAGCAAGCTAAATAACACAGCAATAGTTGTGTTCCGGTTTTAAAGGATGAGTGAGCCAGTGTAATTACGGGCATATAGAAAATAACATTTTAGTTCCCAATTTTGGTGGCCTATTGGCAATGTAATGAATGGCTAATAATTCAAACAGTGCAGTATGAGGACAGTGGTGACCACTTACCATCAGGTGGTCCATTTGCGTTCGATGAAAGCTTAAAATGATGGACCAAAAAGTTACCAACTAAGCCATATACCATGTAGGGATTATAATTGTTCTTCATTTAAATCAAATTAGTCTTCTTTTATACTTCAAGGAAGATTAAGTGGAAGTCCGTCATTATAGTGTATATGCCCTTCAACTAAACTTGGCCTTTGGCCCACAATAAGTACAACATGCACGATGGTTTTACCGCTACAGCACTTTACGTGAGTAACGATAATGGGTCAATTCTTCCTTGTTCCGACAATTTCTTTGAAACTGGGGTTCGTTAACCTTATTAGGAATTTATAATTGACCTCTTAATTACACTGAGCGATCGATAGAAGAGTTCTTCCAATTAAGCCTGAATACATTTGGAGCGCCTTGATTTCAACCAATGGCATAGCTAATTAAATTCCAGTTTGTCAATAAATATTTCAATCCCGTTGAAAATCTGAAAATATTTTATTAAAACTGTTAACAATAATACGTGTTAATTTTGTATATATTTCAACTACCTACATAAATAATTAATTTGTTTTAAATGAATATTATCGAAACCACAATACTGTTATTAATAGATATATAATTTATGGAGTATGGAATGAAGTTATGGAAGAATTGTTTTGAAAGGGTAATAATATGTATTGAACTACGGGGGACTAACTAGTGTTAGGTATTTTTTACTCGGTGGTAGAGCTTTGTGCAAGCTCGTCTGCGTAGGTACCGCCCACTCATCAGATATTCTACCGCAAAACAGCAGTACATGGTATTGTTGTGTTCCGGTTTGAAGGGTGAGTGAGCCGTGTAATTACAGGCACAAGGGACATAACACCTTAGTTCCCAAGGTTGGTGACGCATTGGCGATGCAAGCGATGATTAACATATCTTACAATGCTAATGTCTATGGGTGTTGGTGACCACTTACTATCAGGTCGCCCATATGCTCGTCCACCAATCTATGCTATAAAAAAAGGTCTAAAAAAAGGGTTCTCTTCCTTGGAGTTCAAGTTTGCTTTCGCGTTTAAATATATAAAGTATAGATATTGAATTATATTCCTATTTCACTTTACTTCTATATAAATGATGCTATTTATCAGATACATAAAAAGTCTAGACTGATTACGACAAAGCTGTTCCAGGTATCCACTTTGAACGGAAGCGTGAGTCTAGTGACGCCACGCGACGATGCGCATCAGCGCACAAAATGAACATCGCGATCAGACGATGGTACGCTCGTATGCGGTTCCGGGTAACAGAAATACGTACTTAACTTAATTATATATTCTCAGACATCGAGGAAACAAACATGTTGATCAGATGTATAATTATTTCACCGGATAACATATAAAAAATAGGCCTTGAAGGTCGTTATCTCTCGACAAGTAATTGACATTGTAACTTAGATTCAATTAAAAATAAACGCATTACTTCTTATTCTAACGCATATAAAACACGTTTAACTTTTATATAATTAATCGACGTATTATACCTGTATTTTTTTAAATAAATAAAAAAGCAAAATATTTTTTCTTATTAAAATGGTAATACTATTTTAAGTAAAACTAAATTAATAAACTGAAGCAATGAATAACATAAACATATAATTAAAACATAATTTTATAATATTAATTTCACCTCGGACTATTATAAACTAGTTACATAAATAAGACTTTCTCGAATTAAAAAGCCCACAAACCACTTCTCGTTAAATATTCACGAAAGCGAAATTTTAATAAAACGTCCGACAATTATGATCGTTCAAAACGAAGTCTTAGATGTAATAGCTAAAAATAAACGTTAAAAAAAAGAAGATATGTAGAAAGCGAGTCCTCGACTGATAGCTTCGTCGTGAAATCCATTGCTTTGATGCTTAATGAGTAATAAACGATCTCTAACGAGCTTCAAGTTAACGACACGATATCTTCTAGTGTATAAAAAAAAATCTAAGCCAACTGTAACTTTTTTTTAGGTTTACTGCAAAAGAGCAGTACTTTGTTTTGTTGTGTTCCGGTTTGAAGGGTGAGTGAGCCAGTATAATTACAGGCACAAGGGACATAACATCCTAGTTCCCAAGTTTGGCGACGCATTGGCGATGGTTAACATTTCTTACAACGCCATTGTCTATGGGTGTTGGTGACCACTTACCATCAGGTGGCCCAAATGCTCGTCCGGCTACCCATAGAATAAAAATATAAAAAAGTAGGCAGACTGGCAAGCGGACGACCGTCAATTTTGGGAACTAAGCAATCACTTGGGCATGTGTTACACTAGCTCACTCATACATCAAAACCGTAACACAAAAATACTAAGTATCGTTGCTTGGCGATAGAATATATGATGAATGTGCGGTACCAATATAGACGTGCTTACACAGTCTTACATTACAGACTGTTAATATGTTTCAATAAACACTTATAATATGTTAAACTGGTTTGCGTTCATGGAACGTATAGATTTTTTATTTATACACACGGCTATCTGATCCCAAACTAAGCAGAGCTCCTACTATGGAAACCAGACAACTGATATACTTACATATACTACTTTTCTTTTCTAAATATATACTTATATAGATAATTACACGCAGACTCAGGACAAACAGACATGTTCATGCACACAAATATCTGTCCTGGATGGGAATCGAACCCACGAACAGCGGCGTGAAAAGCAAGTATTTTACCAACCACGCCAACTGGCTCGTTATATTCAGTTCAGTAAGATCTTTCAATTTATATGGTAATACGTAGATATTATTCTGAGGAGTCTAGTCTGTGCAAATGCATTATACACATCAGTTAACCCAGACACGACGTTTCAGTTATAAACTGGACGACGTGAAGAATTAAACTACAAGGATTGTCTGATTTTTACTATAACTTTGGATAGCGTAAAATTTATAAGAAACGTTACGAAGTAACTATTGATTGTAATGTTAGACTTTTATATTGTTCTTCTAAACAAACTGATCCTAAAATAACTTAAGTCTTGTTTATAAAACCTATTAAAAGTAAATACGTCTTCCGAGTACCTAACTCGTTGAATGGATATTGTATGCAACATAACAACAAAGAACATATAGCTCACGATACGCTAGACACATTTAGATCCGACATCTGGGGGCTCACGTGAAATGCGCATAAATATTTCCGTTGCAACAAGCGCAATATTAACTTCGTCTAAAACAGGTCTCATTGTCTCAACGTTGCCACATTTCTCCGTAGCAAAAAAAGGCGAATTTAATCCGGCAGTACAAGGACAGGTTTTAAAAGAACGAGACGAATATACCTTCAAGAGTATAATATGAGAGTGTGAAGGCGAGACAAATCGATTTGTGCAGCTCCATAACATGAAATTAGATTGGAGAAAGAGATAATGCTATATAAGATCCTGGGGGAGAAAGGATAGTAACGAGATTTGGCTTCAGTATTGTGCCTCGAAATATTCCGTATAAAAACGAAGAGCTTTTGTAAGGATTGTTTTTGGTTAAAAGTTTAAAAACATTTTAGAATATGGTGGACGTGTTATTTTTAACTGTAAATGGTACTTTGTTTTAAAACGTTCGTGATAAGAATATTCTTTTATCTCGACCCATCATTAGTTTGTCTCGTTGAGGCAATTAAGACTTCAGCGGAATGACGCCAGAACTTGAAAATTTTATGAATGAAGTCACTTAATAAAAGTGGAATCTTAAACGACATTTCTGCCTTAAATTAATGATAACTTCTGGTGATTCCTTATCACAAGCGTTTATTAATAAAGTTAGAGATAATTTTACAAATGTAATTTTAAAAAAAACATGTGTCATATATTTGTTTAAGATTAATAGACTTCAACACCGTGCGACCGTGTAAGTTGACACATTTGTGTATACGTATTTTTTTACGGAGAAAGTTTGTATACCGTCTGTTTTATCTCGCCATCGGAAGGTGGCTGCAGCTTATTAACTTCTATAGTGTTTCACAGGCAGGACAACGTCAGCCGGTATTGCTAGTAAATTATAAAAATTCGTACCGAAACCAAAACAAAATTCTAGAAAACTTAAAAATAATACCAAGTTTTTCAAGTGCCCCTTCACACTTAGGGTATACTTTGCAACAGGGCTTCAAATCGATAAAGTTCAATTAAGACCCTTCAGCTCTAGACAGCGGTCACCCTAGTTAGGTATGATCAAGCACCCCATCTGGTATTGATGATGGGGCATAGTTTGGGAGGGTGGTATTGATTTTACCACTAATTTATTCAAGCTCGGAGTTTTGATGGATTGTTTTAACTAAAAAGTTACTCTATACTATTTGATTTAATTATTATTAGTAATAAATGATTAATTCAATTTTCACAGCAATCATTTCAGTTTGATATCAATCAAGATAGTTTCGATTTCTGATTGATACAATGGTAACATTCAATGTTTGCGACAATGTCACGCGTTGATTCTCAGCTATGATTAACGATTGTTTATTTGTGTTTATTCATTTCGTGCTCGGCGCTGAAGGGAAACATCGTGAGGAAACCTGCACGTGTTGGATACAGCTTGACGTCATAGAAGTCGTTTCAAAACCTCAAGAGAACGGCTTAGCCCAGTAGTAGGATATTTACTAAATAATATACCACATTACTATAAAATATATATCTATTTTATTTTATTTGAAACATGATATGAAATTACTATATAATAAGCGGTATGTAAGGATCCATTGAACATTTCACCGAAAGACGATTTTAAATATGTTATGTAATATGCTATGTTATTACATATTTGTTGCACACAACAATATATGGCTACATATCATTGTTAAGCTGAGATGGGAGTAACACACATGATGCATGTCTTAAGGTCAATGTTGGTATTCCTATAGCATTGTTCGTACCTCTTAAGAAGGTGATTGACCTCAAAAATATAATTTACTCGGGATTATGAACGATGACAGCTGTACAATGCACAATTTGGCAACAAATATCGGTCAAGTAGTTTTCCACGCAGGCAGTTGCATCATTCCTAAACAAAATCATCAATATCTAATGTTTTATAAGATGCATGTATACGTGTATATTATAGAGATTTATGGCCTTACTTATAGATATCGTAAGGCGGGGGTATTTAGTTGAACATTGATTTCTCATTTTCGGTTCTCATAGATTTGAAATTCGAAAGAAGACAGAGTATTGTTTAACTAATCACACTCTTAACAGCATTCAGGTAACACAGGTCGAGTTTACATGTACATTATATAATTTACATTTAATTCCTTCCACGTAACAATCAAAGTTTAAATATTTTTATTAAACCACCCACTCATTAGATATTCTACCGCAAAACAGCAATACTTTGTATTGTTGTGTTCCGGTTTGAAGGGTGAGTGAGCCAGTACAATTTTAGGCACAAGGGACATAACATCTTAGTTCCCGAGGTTGGTGGCGCATTGGCGATGTAAGCGATGGTTAACATTCATCAAGTGGCCCATATGCTCGTCAAGCCTACCATAAAAAAAACGTTTAAAATTATACAATTAATAAAAATGTTTAAAATTAGATTAGATTTTGGTGAATTTATTTAACAATAGTATTTTCTTACTGTGGTGGCATGCGTTTACCCTCGATCGAGTCACGTGCGAGACTGGGCTAGTGGCGTGTTACGACGGAAACATGTGATTTTTACGCGCTCTATTTATACTCTGTAACTGCGCGGGCGCAACTGGGCTTGCCATTGGTGGGAAACGATTTAGTGTTGTTTTGATAGGATTTTCATCGATGTTAAAACATTATTTATTATTGATATTTTCCTCATTATTTGATTTCCTTCTAAATTATCATAGAAATTGGTAAGTCATATTATTGTTATTAGAATATTGAACAGAATGTTGGTAATAAATTGATAATATTAATAGACACTTAAATGTTTATCGTAAAAGAAAGACAAAGTTTATAAGACTTCGGCTGGAGTAAAAAGAAAATTGCACCAACATAGAGACCGTAATAATACTGTTATGGTAAATAAGTCATTAAAAATAATTGACATGCCTGTAACATCTATAATGGAGTTGAAAGATGTACATCAAGTAGTATTTAATTACATTCTATACAAACTGTAACTTATATTAAAATAAAATTATAAACAATAATTTTCGAGTGGAATGTTATTATCGCTTTACATTTTAACTTCAATATTTATCTATGAATACGAGTACATACCATTGACAATTTTATTATGACCATGACAATAGACACTTAATTTTTTTTTTATATCTATTATTTATCGACAAATATATTTATTTGATCGACTTTTGAAATCCCTAAATTTAAAAATATCGTCAGTTAACGTCAAACCTGGCTCGTGTTCAGACGTACTTTTCTTTAGGTATTATGTACAAATTTTATTCGATTATTTGATGTTATAATATACGAGCAGTTATTTGGCAAGGCTAACAGTTCTGAGCGATAAATATTTGATGTTACTAATAACACACTACGCGTTACGTCGAAACTAACTAAGCGGCTATTTTAATACAAGGAATATAGCGGATTTTTCGCGAAGTTTTCACTATAAAGATAGATTTTAAATAAAGTTCAAAACCGCAAACTTACTTAATACCGAACCGAACGATTTCACTTTTTACCGCTGCCTTTATTGCAATTTTTGATCAAAAGGAGATATTTCAACTCCAATTGATTTATTATAATAAATTATAAAAAAAAACATTATATATTATAAAAACATTAAAGCCATCATTAAATAATAGATATATGTATATTTTTGTAGTTGTTTTTCAATTAAAATTCACATATCAATGTGTTGTGAATTTTAATTTAGTAAAGGAGGTAGATTACTAAATCCGATAAATTCCCTTTTGATACCAGGAGTACATAAAATATGAGAAAACAAGTTCAACTTTGTACCAGGCGAACAGGACATTGTAGGGCGTCGTCCGGACCCGTGGCTATTTTGAGCTCAGACGATATCATGGCATATCTATCGATCGTTTAATACGTCGCGAAAGTTGAAACGGGGTGCCTGTCACATGTCTTGCTACTTCATTTTTTAGAAACTGGTTAACATCTGTTCGTTGTTTCTATTCTGATTACCAAAAGTAAGGGTTATTGATATTAGTCCCTTAAACACTGGGTCACAGAGTAATTTGTATTGATTTTTCGCTCTTTCCTCTCACTCAATAATATATGTCTTTGTGAAAATGAAATTATATTTAATTATATATTAGTGGACAATTTAAATGGATACCATGTATTTATTAAATTTATTCGCTTATTATTACGAGACAGCTTTTAAAAGCATTTTTTACTCCCTAACCAACTAAGAATAGCTTCGAAGTTTAAATTTTATGAAACCGCATATGTCCGGTACGTTTGCATCGTTCCATTCGGAGGGAACTTACGGGATGAGTTTAAAAGGCAACGGTTTGAGGTTAATCGTGGTAACTTTTAACATTTCCGACGGACTGAATTCTAAATACATTTGAGCTTTATGAAATTTTAACCTATGAAGTCATGAATAGTACGGACAGTTTTAGTAATTTTAGTACTAAAACTCACAGAATCAAATTAAGCACTATCTACGTTTCAGCTAGTGCTACGAGTTGAATTTATATATGTTATTTATGAATATTATTTAATTTTGAAATAGGGTCCCATCACATTAAGTTAAGGACCAAACGTCTCCTTAAGAGATTGTTTTTTCAAATGTAAGACGTTTTCGGGCTCTTAATTTTCAACTCAATATTATGCTCAAATACGAGCAAAACCATAATCTATTTTTGCTCTTTAAATAAATGTTCGACAAAATTACTCGGTGGTAGAGCTTTGACAAGCTCGTCTGGGTAGGTAACACCCACTCATCAGATATTCTACCGCAAAACAGCAATACTTTCTATTGTTGTCGCTAGACAGCCATAATACGCCTCTAATTGTTCACAGCTCAAGATATAGGTTAGATTTTTTTATAGTGTCAGATCTGAGAATAACTCCTAAAAGATAGTGCCAAAAATGTTTATCAGCCAGCAATCTGTTCTGCTGTCAAAACCACAATTTGAAAAAGATACAATCGAAGTCGTTGAAAATAATACTTTTACTCATGAATATCATCATGTCATCCCAATGTTGGGTATAGACTTCTTACTCTACTACCTTTGTCTAGGTCTTGTACCAATATCGTTTAGATTCAATAACATACTAATGCGTTTACGAATGCAATGCAACGTGTTTTTATTTTAAGGATAACGTAATGACATATAGAAATTAGAGTATCCATCATGGCATTCCTACATATATATTCAACACTAAATATTTAAAAAGACCGCATCAGAGCAGCATGGCAGAATAAGCTCCCGATCTTCTCAAAACTAGAGGTGGGCTTAGCCTTGCGGTGAGACATTCACATTGGGACATTTTAATAAAATATCAGGCCATTTTCACTTTTATATCATTGAATACCCATCACTAATACACCATAATGACATACATCATTCACTTTCAAATAAATAATGAACGAAATATGATGTGTCGAGAGTAACGAACAATGGTTTACCGCGAGACTTTCCTTTTTACAAAACACGGTACGGTTTTCCAAAGATTGAGTAAGTCTTAAATCGCTTATTCAAAAACGTCTATTGTTAAAGAACACCTCATCGAATTCGAAGTATACGTTCCTTCACGATGGGATTTAGGGTAGATAACATTTTCATGTTAAAGGAGCCTTTTAAAATCGGAATTGTGTATAATATCGATGTTAGCTTGTTTCCGATTACGATGTAGATAAGAATAAAACATATACGAAAAAAAAACACAATGAATTATGAAAATTAAATACAATAGAATTTCAAATAGAACTGAACTAGAATGCGTGGTTAAAAAAAAAAAACTCGGTCAAGAGTAAATTTAATGTGGCACTAGTCCCCTCGCATGCAACTCGTTTTGTTATTAGCTACCGTCTAATTATCGAGTTAATTTAATCGATAACGTAACATATATACAAATGATTAATAATGATATGAACCTTTCATTAATTTTATCTGTGAAGTTAATAACGGTAGTCGGTAAGTCGACCTACTTCTAATTGTCGTATCGATTTGAAACTTTGCTTGCAATATAAAATTTTTGTTATATTTCTCAAATTGGCATGTTTTGCAAAGATTAAAATCGAGATGTTTTAATCATTTAAAATACTAAAATGTTATCCTTCTATTTTAATCCTTTTCGATTTGAATTTTTAGAAAATACTACTTAGCACATTTTGCTATCATAACGCTTATGTTGACTATGTTTAGTATAGTCCGCTTAGCTATAACGCCTCAGTCGACAGGTATTTACTTTTATTCGTATTGGAATAAATTATACGGAAGATATGATCATGTTTTTATAAGATTATCATTAAGTATATAGACTTAAGTTATTGTTATAAATAATAGGATTACCATGAAACAATTCATTATCTTCTCAATGCCAGAGCAAAAGGGTCAATTACCTGTAACAAAAAAAAACACAACATTGTTAAAACATGTAACACAATGGGAATGACCGGTAAAAAATATAGTAATAAAACATAACGAAAATAACACACGATTTTAACTCATACATGGCATAGAAAAAGAGTCTATAATAGTTTAAATGCTCACGACACGATTCTATTTCGAAACCCGTATGTCGAGGAAAAGGTTTAAATTAATAGTCTATAAAAAAATAGCAGTGATTAGATTCATAGTTATGATTTTTATTACAAAGATATTACTTCTGATGAATCATATACAATAAAATCAAGATTGTTTTTTTGTTTATTTCAAATAAATTACGATAATTATAACGACTCCAAGGTCGTTGGCTAAAAGTTAAACATTCTTAAACATTTCGCTACTACATACAATTACCAAGAAACTCGATATAGTGTTATATGGGCATGGTTGCAAATTGCAATTTGAAGTCCCGGTGTGAAATTTTATTAAATAACTATTTGTTTAAATGTGCATATTTCTAAAAACCAACCAAATTACTCTTTGTCCTTTTAAGCACCCTTACACACTTAAAATATTTTTACATAGATCTTATTTATTGCTTAAATTGCATCTATTTAATCTTCTTTAGCTACATTATTAAATCGTACTCGATTACTGTGTATTCTGTTTAACTAGTGACAGTTTGATCGGAATAACCTCGCAACGTTACAGACAAGCTTCATTGATTTTTGTTATATTATTATATTCTATATATACAAAACACTTTAGTAAATATTCTCATACAAAACTGTTAACTATAAATTCTTGTCACGAGCGGAAATCAAATTGACGCCGGTTCCAGTGAAACGTTCTAATAGACTGCAAAAACTTCGGACAAATACCTACTGCTTACCTTCAGCTTAAATTTATAAAGTAATTTATTTTATTTAATGGTATTATGATTGAAATTATAAAGAGAATTATCTTCTATCTTATTTATAAAATGTTTACTAATTTTATGTAACTTAATTGAACGTCTCCTTTGTATTGTTTCTTTGTGTTAAGCAATAAAATATTTATAGACTATCGTGACAAATAAAAGACTTACCACTAGATGCTTCTAATAAGCAGAACTGGATACCTACCGATTGTGATATATATTATATTCTTAATTCATTTAGAAAAGTAAAGGTAACAGCCTGTAAATGTCCCATAACTGGGATAGGTGAGAAGATCAAAAGTTTACTCTACGATGCTCTAATTGGCGTTGCCACAAACGTGGCAGATTTTCATCGGCCACATGCATGTATCCATTTTTTTTATTGTATAGGTAGGCGGACGAGCGTATGGACCTTGGCTTTGAACTCTGGTTCACGTCTACCAATTTGGCCATCAAGACTTTACTAATTTATTTGTACCTTCAGTACAATACATATATATATCGAACAACGATTGCTTTTTCTATGTTTTTATACTCTACTAATAAAACCCGACAGCCTCATTCAGTTTATATCGTTAGACTTTTATGACAATCATGAGTAAAAAAACTCGATTACTGCACCTAGCGACGAGCTACAACAAAAATCATTATCAATGAATAAATACATTTATGTACCAACTTAAATGGTAATCGGTTAAACGGTGTCGATGTATTTTAATCTCAAACAGATAATACCAACACTAATTTTCATATTTAAGGTATACAAATAAATAAAATTGAAAGTGTGGTTTAAAAATAACTGCCTCTTTTTAAGTTAACAAAGCTATTTGCGAGCTATTTTAATAATTTAAATATTTTATGTGTATTTTATTCTAATAGGCATTATGTACAAACGTTATTGCCTCGTTGGTGATTACGCACACAAACGCAGACACGGAGGATCTGGGTTCAGATCCGAGGTCGATCGTCGGTCGAGGACTTAGGGAACAGAGAGTTCACTTGTGCACTATAATATGTCATGCGCAGTTGGCTAATCTCACTTGAAATTATTTTATTATGTACGTTAAAAGGGCGGATTTTGAGGGTCTTACTAGTGTATAAATGAAGACAGGACAGACTATTCATAAAATACTCATACATTCGTCTTAAAGGATTTATAAAACAGACAATTAAATTTAGTTACTGCAATTCGAATCGAACATTAAACCCAAAGAAAATCCTTTAATGTCTGAAGTCATACATTAACACGATTAACCTCATCATACTCGTATTATTCAAATGGCACACTTTAATAACGTAATTCAAATCTCATTGGTATTGTTTAACAAAGCGACATTAATAATCCTGTTAAAATCTTGTATACTCATAACAATATATCATATTAAGCCTCGTTTACGCACAAAGGCTTTGCTTATATAAAAGTACTAAAGCAATCAGACACATTATGGCAATTTGAATAACAATCTCGAATAGATTGAGAATCGTTTAATTATTGAAATGTCAAAAGGTTGATAGTTTGTGTCATTTGTATAATGTTATAACCATAAGAGTATAAAGTAATGATATACGGCTTTACTTATAAATATTGTTTTATTGTTTGTATTTTTCAAGGAGAAAATTATTGTTTAATTGACACCGGTTGAACAACGAAACGTCAATAGCGCAATGGTTTACGGCCGCCTAACCCTAAAATCGTAATTTCAATCGACATAAGAGTATTGCTAATATTAAAAAAAAAAAAAAAAAACAAAGTTGTTTATAAATGAACGTCTTAAACCTTTTAATTTGAACGAGAATCTCTTTCCAGACTTTTGTTTTATTCGACGTACATAAGATTATTTAACTATATATTTCATTTAAATTAAAGTACGTAACAATATCGATAGCTAATTGATACTGATCCAATTCAATTGTTGCAGAAATTAAAAATATATTTCTGTTGAAACGTACACGAATAGAAATCGTGCATCATCCGAGTTGATATTTTTCTTAATCCTCTTCAAACACACGAGCTTTAACGAACACAATTGTCATGGGATCAAAAATAAATCGTCCGACTTCAAATACAACTACATATGTAACATTAAACCGATAAAAGTGTATGCTGCAATGTTCAGGAAATGTTTTAATAAATAATTGAAAATGGCAACATCGTAATATACATCTTATCTGTTACTTATCACTTTTGACAATATGGCATAGCAACCTTCAAGAAAAGAGCGTACTCATTTCTTAAAGGCCGGCAACGCACCTGCAAGTCCTCGGGTGTTGCAGATGTCCAGGGGCGGTAGTCACTTTCCATTAGGTGAGCGTACTGCTCGTTTGCCCCTCTTACATAAAAAAAAACTTATCACTTTTATAGTTAAGTAAATTAGAAAAATCTTTTACACAAACTCACTCAATGTCTAAAATGTTACTCTCACTGCGTTCAAGGAATTTTCACTTTAATATTAGGTGATTATCGTCATTATCGACGTATATTAACGTCAATTTATTTATAAAATATAAAAAAATATATAAATATGAAATAAGACCTCACGTTTCAATTACATTAATAATTTTTGCCTACAATATTTGACTTCACTTACATAACAAAATGATTTTAATAAATGGCAAATGCGTGAATAAACGCGACGCTCTTAACTCATAAGCGACGATGAACTTTAATTGAATACAACCAACGCACTTGGTGTTACAAGAAAGGGTTACGGCGATGAATCAATCAGGGAGATCATAACAATAACAACAATTAAGGTCCACCGCTCGGTCTAGACTAGAACATCTCGTGGCCGTTGACTTCAGGTTACGATCTAGCTATTACGCGGAATCTTGCTACTTAGACAATAGACATAATAATTTATATCTTAGGTATATAAGCTTGTCAGACTCGATAGTTTTATTTGAAATTAAAAAGCTTTTTGTTTCATTGAACGCGCTAATTCAGGACATATTAGTCTGATCTAAAATTTATTTTTCGCTTTATTTATCCAATATATTGAGAAATAATGTAATAAACGGTTTAATAGGCTACGATGAATTTAATATTATATATATTTATTCTATAATATAATCTTTATAAATACTCCAGACAATCGAATATTGTACATTTAATAAAATAGTAATTTTTTCAAAAAAATATAAGAACGAAACATACTTGGCCATAGATGTGAACGTTAGAGTCGATTGAATTTCTTCTATTCGAATACGAACGAAACTCGATGTTACTTTATTATTCATATCTTTCAATCGGTTTAAGAATCGAATATTATCATTACAGTAGGTAAATGTTTTAGAAATGTTTATACTGAGTATCAGGCTTCTTAAAACTTCGGTTATATCGCAATTATATAATGGTAGGACACTCGTGGTAGGGCTTTGTGCAAGCGTGTGGGTAGCTACCACTCACTTATCAGATATTCTACCGCAAAACAGCAGTACAGTTGGTATTGTCGGTCCGGTTTGACTAGTGAGTGAGCCAGTGTAATTAAAGGCATAAGGGACATAACATCTTAGTTCCCAGGGTAGGTGGCGCATTGGCGATGTAAGAGATGGTTAACATTTCTTACACTACCAATGTATGGGCGTTAGTGACCACTTACAGGTGGCCCTAAAAAACTAGTATTCGCCCGCGTGTTAGGGGGAGAGGGGCGGATATTAGGTAAAAAGTGTACTATTTTATTAACTTTATCAAAATCGGTTCAGTGGCTTAGCCTTGAAAACGTAACAGACAGTCATGCCTTCACATTTATCATATTAGTATAGATACTTTATAAATAATTTATAATGTTATTCCATATAATAATACCTCACAATTATTATGACTAATAATATATTGTATTGAAACTTAAAGTACCTTTGAATTATTAAGTAGAGCAAGAGTTTGTAACTATTATAATTTATTCGTAGTTGCAAATAATCTATACAAAACTTTGATCAGTGTTTTGATTACATATAATTATATAACAATATTGTAGTGTTTTAATTTAAATAATATAACATAATAATATAACTAGCTTACCGGCCTGACTTCGAACGGGTGAAATAAGAATTTTATTGATTTTTTTTTCAAAACCATCCAAGAACCTACTTACACAGACACAAAAAGAATTACGTACATATGAGTTTTAAATATAAAGATCCATAGTATTACATTTCGTGGTAGGACTTTGTGCAAGCTGGGCTTGCTAGGTACCACTTACTCATCATACATTCTACCGCCAAACAGAAACATATAGTTGTGTTTTGGTGGTGATCACTGACCATCAGGTAGTCCATTTGTCAGTCCGCTTACCTATTTTATAAAAAATAACCTAAAACTACTGTCAATTTAGACATAATGTATACTTTTATGTACATATTACAATAGATTATCGGGCACGACTGACACGTCACCTACTAGTCGTTGTGGGTGGTATGTATAATAGAAACTTTTATGCGAGTGTTAACAACGAAAGGGTTTTAACTCAATTTTATTATGTCTCAAACACTTAATGGGTAATGTAATATTATCCTATTAGGTATTTATATAGTTTTCGAGTCAAAACAATTTGTTTTTTATACATGTAATAAATATTCCGTAACAACAATGCCTTTAATAAAAGTAACCTAACAACTATATAGATCGCAAGTTAAAATCCGGGTAAGCAACACTGAGCTTCACTTTCTTAATTTGAAAGCCAAAGATCGTGAACAAATCGGCATGTATCGTATCAATTTCTGCCACATACGCATCCCAAAAACACACACGAGATCAGCGTTGTGGCATAAGCTCTAATTATTCTCCAAGAAGAGACCCATGCCCAGGAGTAAGACATTAATAAGATAGTACTTTACTTAACTAGGTATTCTATTAAATATCTGAATTTCACACATTGCTGGTAACATACATAGTATAGATAACGCAAATAACAATATTTTCACGTACATTCTGTAATGGCAGTGTTTATCAATCACACGTCAGTTCACCTCAGTCCATGATCCGTGTGTGACGTATCAAGAGAACGCGTGGGCAACGCTAGGTCAGTCATGTCAGTACGATAAACCACAGGACACTGACCTATCGTGTCTAGTGTTGACTTTAACTCATTAACTTTGTACCGTTTACATTATAACGAATCGGTTATTTACAGAACCGAATTATTTGGTATTATTTTATTGAATTGTTCTATTTTTAAATAGTACAGTAGCAGCCTGTGAATGTTGCACTGGCCTCTTCTCCTCTTTTTGAGGAGAAGGTTTTGGAGCTTATACCACCACGCTGCTCCAATACAGGTTGGTGTAATAAACATGTGACAGAGTTTCAGTGAAATTTGACACATGCAGGTTTCCTCACGATGTTTTCCTATGCCGTCAAGCACGAGATGAATTATAAATCACAAATTAAGCACATGAAATTCAGTGGTGTTTGCTCGGGTTTGAACTCACGATCATCGGTTAAGATTCACGCGTTCTTACCACTGGGCCAATTCGGCTTTTTCAAACACTAAATATTGAGAATCTGACACAGATGATAAATGCTGACTCACCTTCTTGGATAAGCCTTTGTTACTGGGCTATAAAATATAGTCATCATAGTTTAGTGTGTGTGCAGTGTGCACACAGCGTACTCATTTCCTAATACTCATAGTTTCGAAGACAATTCACCTCGTTTGTTTTTTTTTTCTCAAAAAGCAAGTGATTAATAATATTGTAAAAATTAAAAACTTACTTACTTCGACGTATTAAAGTTTTTAGTTTGACCTGTAGTCATTTTAAAATCTGTTTTTACTAAAATGTTTTTTGTACATAACATAAATATTTATTGTTATTGGCACAGTTCGGTTAAGGCAGAATTTTAAAAGGACAATGACACATCTTTCGTAGACTAACTCATTACGCGGATCGTTGGTTTTAAGAAATGGTTTACATTATGACAGGCAGTTGGACATTTTCCAATAAAAAATATTATAAAAAGCTTTTTTGATATAGCGTTAGTCATTTCATTTTAATATTTTACCTGTTTATTATAAATTATTAAAATATAAGGAAAATTGGTATTCTATAATTATTTATTAATTAACTATTTATACATATAAAATTATGTTCAATCAAATAAATGTATTATAAATGTACAAAATTATAAGATATGGTTAAACAATACCTCCTGTAATAAGTTACATTAAAAATCATTGTATAAATCTGCCATATAAAAATCGGACTTACGAAAAACCATTGTAAATACAGCAAACGTGGTAAAAGTCAAATATTTGTTTCAACAACGTACAATCAAATTGGACACTTCAATTTTACTCGCACCACATCCAATGGAGTTTCATAAACGTTACATTACAGGTAGTGTTACATTACAACTTCAATGTTGAACTATCAATAAGTGTAAAACTTTAATGTTGAAGTAAAATAATTCGAATTTTAAAAAATCTATAAGATATAATGTAAACGGTACAAACGCTTAAGGCAGTATAGTTTTATTACTTCCATGCGACATAGTCTATACGTAATTCATCAACGTTCTTGATTACGCCAAGGAATTTAATGAACAAAGTGATATTCATAGATAAATGATAACGTCATAAACTTAAAACGTTCTTTTTAATATATTTTCTAGTAACTGCAGCTTATAGAACAGAGAGCTTTGATGAAGTGCATTCGACTCGTCGAAATAATTTCGATCTTCGCTTTCGATTAAAAAAAGAACGTACAATTTTCAATTCAATAATTATATCGTTGATCACGTGATAAATCGAATATCATATATTCCTACCTCATACCTTGGCTTTCTCTAAAAACGAAATCGACAATGTATGTGAGTCTAAGTCCACAGGTTAAATATATTGAGAATGTATTTTCATCTTACTAATACACAATGTTTTTAACTCTGCGAATTATTTATTTTTCAAAGAATCACACTTTTCAACAAATTAAAGATGGACAACGCTAATTAAATTTCCAACGTAAAGTTTCCTTTTGATCTGTAAGTTTCCGTAAATTAAAAACGTTCTCATTCCAGTCATTCACATGCAGCCGCGACGGATCAAAGGAACTCTGTAATTACAGCCAATATACGAAAAACGCAGTTAACACTAAATATGTCCGGTATTTGTTTCATAAAAGAAATACATTGTTTAAACGATGTCTCTATTATGGTATATAAACGGATCTTATCACAATTTAAAAAATGAAATATACTACATAGCAATGGTTCACTATGGTGGAATAAACTTAAAACCATCTTTTAAAAGTAGAGCAAGCTATTGACTTTACTACAAACAATTACATATATATTATTAAAAATAAAATAGGTGTACTGACAAATGGGCCATCGTAACGGGTCATCGACGCCTAAATATTTTGGCATTGTACGAAATATGATTATATTATTTTCACTTTTGACATTACAATAACTGTTGTCTGTCTCTCAAATTCGTACATTATAAAGATTTCACTTAATTTTTGATTTCACTGTACACACTTTATTATTAATACGTCTTGTTAAATTATTTAATAGACGCGCCAATCAGTTGTGTTAGATGTTGTGAGTTCTGAATGGCGCTATTAGGCATTCTTTGACGGTGTCAAAATTTTAAGTTACTTTTTTGTATTCGTTTATAATCTTTATTTATCCAGCTGCAGATCTTACCATCGTATCCACAACCACAATTTTTGACTGCTGTATTTTTTTAAATGGTCCACCAAAGCTGTGAGAGATGTATCGCAATGTAATAAACTCCGAAGTTTATCTCACAAAAACATGATTCAGTCGTACATAGCAGGTAGCCTGATTCACGATCACACCACAAAGGTATAAACATGAGAATTGGATGGAATAAGACCGCACGATGTGGTGAAATAAGTCTGATTTTCTCATTCGTGTCTTTTGTTAGAATTCATTGCGATAGGTATTTTTTGAGATATTTTTTTAGTACCTGTTATTATTATTCTGAGTTGTTTAAGATCAAGATTACGTGACAGACATTGTGAGAGTTTTCAAAGGTAAAATTAAGGCTTAGACCGGAATCGGTATTTTGTTGACGATTTAGATATAAAATCATCACTAGTATTAACAACTGTGGGAAGTTCACGTTATCCTCTCGTGTCGTCTCAAAGTGGCTGATGGTTTATTCATTGTCATTTTACAATAGGTATCTAAGGAATACAGTGCACAAGTGTGTGCAATAACACAAATGCACTCTCTATTCCTTCGTTCTCATAATCCGATTTGACGACATTCCGACACGACCGGAAAGAGATCATGAGACCAACGGCTTTACGAGATTTCTGAGGTACGGAATTGTAACGACTTCCAAACACCGTGCCGCTACTGAGAATTTCTCAATATAAAAATCCGGGTTTGAACCAAGGACCTCGGAATCGGCGACCATAGACAACGATGAAGTCAAAACATACTACTTACTAGTCAAATGATGCGAATTAATTTTATACGTGAATTTATAGGATGAATAATCATGATATCCACTGATTTTAATTTTGCCGCCATCTTATACAGCATCAAGGTCGTTGCTTAGAGATTAAGATCCCTAGATTGCGATACTGCATTCAAGTGCTGTGAAGCGATTTTGTGTTATATCTTTTACATAACAAGCTTAAAATTGATTGATACTTTATTATGCTTTACGGAGACGACTGGAATATTGCCTTAGATCAGCGATACTCAACCTTTTCTTTATAGGGGCCACATACACGTGTGAGAAAGGGTGCCGCGGGCCGAACACGAAAAAAAGTCGGTTTCGGGATTGTTTCAAATTAAATTAAATTGAACAACTGTGAACGAATTTATCGCTACAGTTGTTTGTTTGTAATGATTAAAGGCCTTATTTATAAACGTTGCTTAGTTCCTGGTTAACTAAACACTGATTTGTCTCTTTCTGTCATTATTGATTTGACATACAAGAAAGAAGAAGACAAAATATTGTTTAACTAATCACCAGTTAAATAAAGTTTATGAATAAGGCGGTTAGGTGTTAAAAAAACTTTTGAAATTTAAAATAGTTGAAAATAAAGTAACAGCAGACAGACCAACCATAAAAGTCCGGCGGGCCGCAGGTTGAGTACCGCTGCCTTAGATCGTCATACAATGAAAAATGTATATTAATCAGACCAATTAGCATGACACTAGTCAGTAATCAGAGTGTTGTATATTTATAATAAATGTTAGTCACAATCTGATGAATTAAGTAAACATGGGGTCAACCAGTGTAACGAGTAAACAACATAAATTACACAGATACAAAACAATACCTACTATCATCATTACATTTAAATCTATTAACATAATTTATTTCAAGAAATCATTTGGCTTTAGTATCGATAGAGATGATTATTTATTTATTACTTTTATAATGGATTACAGATTTTGTTTCACATAAAGGTTAGGAACATTCATGGTTGGTGACGCATTCATTGTATAAGGACTGAACTACTGCTGATTAAACTCTCACGATAAAATAAAAATACTTTTTATAGAACTAGGCACCCGTACGAGCACTTAAGAATTGTCAAGAAATTCAATAGTAACTCTTTTTACCAACCATATATTTATTACATAATATGATATAATCATATGCAAATTCCTTTCTTAATTACCCTACATGTCAACAGTCTACGATAGTATAGCTTTATACATGAAACTGCTCTCACTATATGTATCATATTATATGAAAATCTAAATATACCGACCATTTAAAAATGACTCCCTCATGAACTAGAATTTTTAGTTAAATAGCCTAAAATGTATATTAGGTCGAAGTAATGAAGCATAAGCAGGAATCCTAGTCGGATAATAATTCGCTTCATTAACAACTTTGTGCCTAATTGTTCATCCGACAGACGGCTTTACAATCTAAACTTAAGTCAACTATGTACGTAACAATACAAATTGTGGCCGCGACTGTTCTCGACGATTTTAGATATGTATTTCTAAATGTTATACGGAAGTACATTTTTGTTTGTAGCCGTATATAGTTCAACTGCACAGTCGAGAACAAGACAATAAGAAAGATGGAAACGCGATACAGTGTATATTGATACACTCAATGTCTTTATCGCTATAAGAAAATAAAATTTGGGAGTAATTGTGGCAGACTAGAGCTAACGTTGGGTGAAACTATTAACATATTATATGTCGATCCAAGCCACAACTCTTATAATCAAAAACATCTTAAGGGCTCCGCATTATGTAATGTAGAGAGAGGCAATATATAAGAAAATATAAACATATACATACATTTACTTTTAACTAATACATACGCCATTCCGGCTTAATGGATAGTACTTTTATCTTGATTGAAGGTCGAGATTTCAAATCTAGTCAATGCATTTCTTCGCGAGCTTTTTGTCTTTATAATTCATCTTGTCACCGGATAGCATCTTGAGAAAATTTTAATGTGTCGGAGAAAATTACACCATATGTATATCCACTAACCCATACTTGTCAAAAAGTAAAATGTCACATTTAACATACATTACGTAACTGTAATGTATGTTAAATGTCTTTGTTCGTTCATAATAAACAGTAAGAGAATTTTAATTACCCTGGACTCAAAACCAGGATAGAGACTGAGAGTTAGGGTCATCCGTTACCATTAAAACATCGTCTTAAGCTTGAGAGTAGACAACACTATCCCACCCACCATTGAGAAATTTACTAACCGTTACGGATTAATATACGACAAGGGGCATCATTAATGTACTTATATGTATGATTTTTTACACACAGCCATTTAACAAAAATGGTACAAAAAATATAAATTAAAAGTCTAATTAGTATATAGTTCCGTTTCATTAACAACTTGGTACCTAATTGTCCGTCAGTCGCTCGACACGGTACACTCAACTACGTTGTATGTAGGGGGATATAGGTCATGACGTCACGCTGTACACGCCCATCGTACCTAAGCAAATATTTTTTTTATGTAATGAACAAGGATATTCAGCATATTTTAAAAACATAGAGACAAGCGTTCAAGTATGGTGCTTTACACTAAAGATAGATAAAGAGCAAATACATGTCCGCTTGATTATATGATTTGGGTTTATAATTAATTAATCTCATGTTTAACGGTAAAAGAAAACGTCATCAACACTTGAACCCAACCCGTTTGGGGCATGTAGTGGACCAAACTCGAAAAAGCTAATTGGATAAATAATAAGAGCCCTACCCAGCATTGGGAAATTGTCGGGCTGTTATTTTTATGAAAAAGTTTTAAAATATTTATCAGTTTGACTTTTAAGAAAATATATCGATAGAGTATACTTAGATTCGATTTAAAGTAGAGCATAATTTTTCAGTACACAATTTTACAAGTAAAACAAATCCTGCCTCAGTAACATTTAACAAATGTAGAGCATACTGTCGTGTCTACCCACAATGGATATGGTAATCCCATTGTATGGTTTTTCAGCTACACTAACGGTAGTCAATTGACATAGAGATCGCGCGTATGCGATTTTGAGCTTAGGATTTAGTGCCAGTGAGAGCGGTTTAAGCATATACAAAATAAAAAAAAAAAAAATTGTTGAATACGTAGATTAATTCAATAAAAACATTACAAAATTATATGATCAAAATTGCTATTTCAAACCAATACAGAATAAATAGTTAAGCTTTACTTTCTTAAAACGGATAAACAGATAATGTCATGAAAATATTATCTTTAATTACGTATAAATAAAGTAATAGATTTTAATTATCAGGGCTGACTTACATACGATAAAGTGCAATTTTTAAAACATAATGATTCAGTACTTCGGATTGTGATTATAAATTTTCTCATAGTTCAAGTTCCCATAACACTAAAACCTTCAATTAAAATATCTATGAACAATATATTTGTCTGACTAACGATAAAAATACCAACAATTCTTGGTAATAGAATTTTGAATACATATGAGTTGTTCGTGTCTATGTGTTTGAAACATACATAGTTATTTATTGAAGCCGGATTTCATTATATTGTACCAATTTTTTTATAATTTATTTATAATTCCAATAAATGTGTATAACTATTAACAATTTTATCTGTAATTTAAGAAAAACTTTGTATTAGACTAGCCTGAACATTGAATATGTCTGCCTGTCCTGAGTCTGGGTGTAATTATATATACATATAAGTATGTATTTACAAAAAAAGTAGTATATATAAGTATATCAATTGTCTGTAGCCCCTTGTCGGTCTGCCTAACCATAATAATAAAATAATACAAAGCTATACATACAATACATGTGTCGTAAGATATTGTGATCTAGTCAGCATTGGACCAGTGTCTTAGGATCTCCGAATCCGTCATCTATATAATTTAAGAGTAAGATTACTTGCTGACGTCATATTCCGCGTCCGCCTACGTATATAACCGCTATCTCGTGTGAAAACCTGTCCCCGATTCATATTAAATCAAGCATTGAACAAATATCATTCGTCATGTAACGGTTGCGTTGATTTTTGTGATTGCCCCCTGCGGTGTATGTACTTGTGAATATCTTATGTACACATAATACTACTTGTGTTTCTAGCATTTCAAATGCATGTTAGAGGCAGAAACAAGCTTGTCGATTTTATCATATTTTTTGCTATATCTATGTAATGGCTACAAATACTATCAAGTGAGGTGATAGGTGTCCTGGTTTTATTTAATTTGAATAAGAGTGCTGAATTTCGAATGAAATTTGTTTTGAAATAAATATTTTTGAGTCAAGACCTCAGGCATGTCAGTGTCAGACACTCACAAAAACAAACAAACGCACTTGCACTCTCTAATCTCTCGCTCTCATAATCCGATTGGATCCAAAACGACCGGAAGAAGTTTAGGGGCAGTACCAACGGCTTTACATTCTTTCAGAGGCACGGGAGTGTATACACTTAAAACTTCCATATTCAGGGCTAGTACTGAGAACGTTTTCGCCAGAAAAAGCGAATATTATATCTGACCCGACCTAGAGTTTGAAACTTGGATCCTCGGGATCTAGCTACTATACCAAAGAGGCACTCAATGATATACTAATATTAGTGGTATAAACATAATTATCATAGTGAACGTGTTGTTGTTTCCAGGTCGACATTAGATATTATTACGATATCAAATATCAAAGTTACTCCTGTTCAGTACGACTATAACGTCTAACAAATGTTTCTCACTGAATAACAGAAGTTAATATGAACTTATTCAATTACAGGCGATTTGATTTAAAAATCTTAATACTATACCGTTTCTGAGAAACTATATTGACGTTCAAATACACTGCCTTCCTTGTACGTCAGTGCAAAAAAATACCTGAAACAAAAAAATATACATTAAAACCGACCTTACATCGCAATAAAATAAATGAATAAAACTTAAAAACTACAAATAGAATGAATATACAATTTAATTAAAAAAATAACAATAGCTTTATAAATATATAAATTCAAATGTTTAAATACGTAAATAGCGTTATAAAAAAAACAATAAAGTTTTTTCGACGAAAATGAAACCAGCTGCTAAACTATTGAATTCGCTAAGCATCTGGCACTTGTACATAAGTGTTACATGTTTACAGTTCATATTATTAACCGACTAAGCAGCTGAGGGAGGGCTTTCATTGTGACTTTAAAACTATAAAGAAATATCTTATAAATATAGCACTAGATGTCTCATCTTCTATTCAAAGGGAAGGTTAGGAGCTGATTGCAATACGATGCTCCAATGCGAGTTGGTGTATCAACACACACACACACACACACACACGCGCGCGCGCACACGCACACGCACACGCACACGCACACGCACACGCACACGCACACTCACACACACACGTGGCAACAAAGTTCTTTATTTATAAAACCACTAGATAACTAACTATAAAATCAATTCGATAATATTAAAGAAAACGCAACATGTAATTGTTATGTAATTACTATTATATATGAGTTAATATCCATAGATAATTACAAAAATAAAATTCATTAAATATTGTGCCCATATATAACAATTAAAGAAAAGTAATTGGTGTTTGCCCTCGAACTTGCGCTTAACCCAAATAGTGTGAACGGCTATAATTCAGATGAATAAAAATTAATTAAATTGATTTTGCGTTTCGGTATCTGAAAGTATTATGTTTATAGTTTAAGCTGCTCGTCGATATGTCACACACACATTCACGTGATATTTTATTGAACAATCACATTATTCACATTATACAAATGGAATTTTAAGTACTAAATTTTTTTATCCGCTTCCTTGTAATCAAATGGATATTCCGTAAGTATAATGAATCCTTCGTAAATATTTTATATGTACAAAACTACATGTTAAAACTTTTCCTTTGATATATTTTAGCCTGCAACTTCTCTTTCATATTCAGTTCAAAAATTCACAAATATAAATCAATTTGGCGTCATTTTTTTCTAAAGTTACGGATTCTACGTTCAAAAACAAGTTTTATTGAAATTGTTAGAAAACAAATTCGAGACACGTTTTTCATACAATGTTGCTTCCTGCTGCCGTTGACCTTAAACCGCGCGTGTGTTATTTTACCAAACCATTGGTCTTTGTTATCAAATATATATTTTGTTTAATAAAACAAACGGTTTTATTTCAATTCGCTTTGTAGTTACTACTTCATCTCCTATTCTCTTATATAACAATAAATCATAAAAATGGTAGTTATATTAAAATACATACATAGCATATGAGAATTCATTCCAAAAATAATGAAATATTGCAAGAAAAAAATAATGTACAATACTTCTCACATCTTAACTTCTCAAGGGATGCTTGCAAGTATTTTTCCCAGTATTGCTTGTTCATAAATATATGAACAAAGTTACATAGCAATGATTTATTTGCGAACCCGTACTGTATTATTACCGTTATTCATCTATTACATTTGATATTAACCAATTGACGTATAATCACGGAAGTAAATTTATCCAATGACGAACAACTGCACTGCATCATCAGCCAATCCACTTAAGGAAAGTGTTAAAGATATGTGAGAATTTTATGAAAGTAATTTTTCATTCGTATCAAGTTTATAAATATGCATTATCATTTGGATTGTAGAGATTTTAATACTTATTTGAAATTATTTATTATTAGACAGTATATGATACTATCGTACCAATCCGCATTGGAACAGCGTGGTGTAATAAGCGCCAAGCCTTCTCTTCAAAAGAGGAGAGCTTAGCCCAGCAGTGGGACATTCACAGGCTGTTACTGTATATATTATCGTATTCCTTTATATAAGCTATCATGACACTGTTTTATCAAAATCTTCTTCTGAAATGATATCAGTTAATATACATTTTAATACATGCTATTTATTCAAAAGATTACAATCATTATAAATTTAAAAATTAATTGTAAGCTCTAATATGTTTTCCCTCTGATAAATAGGTTATACACAATTCAAACCAAAATATAGCAAAATAATAAATTGCTATTCGACGATAGCATTCCCGACGAGTGGGCGATACCCACCCAGACAGGTCTACCGAGACTAACAGTAATATATAAACTTGTTGTTTTTCACAAAGTTATTAAAGAATTCGTAAGAAAACGAAACTATTGGTAATCTCCTCAGACTTTGTTATTAAATCTATTTAATTGTTCGAAATTCTTTTGGGAATTGTTTCTAACGAAGAAACATTTTATAGATTGATAGAAGCTCCAGAATTTTCATCGTTTTTATTTTTAATTTTATTTAGCACTGATGTTTTTGCCTAATAATAACTTGAAATCTTACGTTAATAATATTCATTGATACGGCCCCATATGTTGCGATTCTCTCACTATGTTGCAAGTATGTTATTATTGATACGTTGCATCAAAATTCAGATTAAATTTTACTTTAATCTCAATATACACTTCCAAAAGCCCCTATATCAATTATCCCACCACGACCTATTCGACGTAATCGACTTATATAGGTACCACGTCATAACCCAGTCATTCGAGAAGACACACAACTAAACACACAATCTGAATAATATTAAAACATTTCAAATCATGATAGTAACATTGACGCTAATTTAACTGCAATGTAATAGACAAGTATGGAAGGCGGTAATACAATATAGAGTTATATTTCATCTGTATGACGGAAACCGAACACGAGCCAATGATTAGTCATTTCGTAATACCGATGCTGATAACGGATTGTAAGGCGCGGTGTTATTTATACGAACCAGTGCATTCATTATAATAATAGCAACAAATATTTTACATTAATACCGAAAAGTTTTATTATGTTTCGACTTATAATGGCTTTGGCACGAGTCTATGTCCATTCAAGCATTTAGATTACGAATCTAACTCGCGAATTTGATGATAAAGTAAAATACGTGACAGAAGTGAAACATTCTCGCGACAGAAACGTTGCACTCAAATTCTATTTTGACTATAACTGTCAACTAGCTCAAAATTGAATTATAAATTTGTAAAAAAATAAAACTGGATACAGTTTAATAGCTGTGTAGCAATAACAGTATTAAAAATATTTTAAAAAAGTATTTTATAAAATTAATATAGGATAGGCATCCATGTAAAATTTCGACGTGTCATTTCAATCAATAATATGATTAACTTCGCAAAATCATTAACCATCAAGAATCGCCACGGTAATGACAGTCATTACCGTGAAACTTTAAACGTCCTAAGTCATTACAAGTCGTTTACCAGGACGTGAAGAAAGAAGACTCCCGCTGGGCTCATAAATATTTTACTGTCACCGGACACACATGGTCTTTCTAAAATACAGCGCGCCACTCACATAGGAACATCTTATTGACTGAATAATAATAAATGAGATATATACATATAAATAAATCTCATAACGAAATTTGCTTACGATAAAAACTTATAAAAACACTATTAAAAATATATATAATAAATGTGAAACCACTAAATAGGATATTTATTATGTTATTATTATAAAATTTATTATAACGAAATATACATACATATTTAAAAAAAAAACAAAATCCTAAAATATTGCGCCCATATATACAGTAACAGCCTGTGAATGTCCCACTTCTGGGCTAAGGCGTCTTCTACCCTTTTTGTGGAGAAGGTTTGGAGCTTATTCCACCACGCTGCTCCAATGCGGGTTGGTGGAATACACATGTGACAGAATTTCAGTGAAATTTGACACGTGAAGAAACTCACGATGTTTTCCTTCACCGTTAAGCACGAGATGAATTATAATCACAAATGAAGCCGAGATGGCCCAGTGGTAAGAACGCGTGAATCTTAACCGATGATCGTGGGTTCAAACCCGGGCAAGCACCACTGAATTTTATGTGCCCATATATAGAAACAAATACATTATTATTGGTCTTCAAAAATAAAATGGTTTCAAGAGTTAATTTCCACGCCAATGAATGCGCAGTTCAGTGTTGCAATATAAAAATATTTTTCAAACCCGTATAAAGATAAGGTATTTTATCTTTCCTATCTATGTTTTCAGGTTTAATCTAGGTCATACGGTCACGCTATCCCACATATTAGTAATGTATTGGCTTCATCCATTGTATTCAATGCAATACAAATATTATAAAAATAATACAGCAATAGCAATATTGAAGCAGCTATTATATTGCTAATAAAAAATGTATACAACTCTCTCCCAGTTTAGTGCAATTTATTTATCAATACAATTGACTTGCTTATACACACACACATATAAAAAACAAATAGTTCTGCATTTTTAAATTCGAAAATCGAACGATAAATAATCAGATAGAAACGGATAACTCCATAGGGAGAAAAACTTTGATAAACAAGCATGTGGAATGCAACTAAAATCATGTATAGAGTTTACCTACGACTTCAGTTATACGACTTCGTAAAGATGATATGTGATGATGAGTGTTTATTTGTTATGCCTGTACTTCTCAATTTGTTAGTTGATCTTTGAAATACACATATTATTCGTTCGAAAACGAATTTCTTAATTCAGCATCATAAAAAGCTAATTGAATGTCATACATGAGCAATGCAAATCAAGACTCGTCGCATTTCTGTATAATTATCGAATTTAAATATGATTTTCTTAAATGATAATACACGAAAAAAAAACAACACTCTCCTTAAATCTAAAAAAATAAATTTATTAAATGTTCCTTTTTCAAATATCATATGTGTAAGAGACATATTATGTACATGTGTGCGGCAATACCGAACGTATGTTACGTTGCGTGTTCGTATAACGAGTGTGTTTTTCGTATCTTGACCTTTGTCCGACAAATTTAGATGTTTTGTGTTAACGAACGGCCGTGAAATGAACTTTTGGGGGGAACTAAAATGCTTTAATAAAAAAAATAACTAGCAGTACAGTGACAAATTATAATTATTTACACAAAAAATATAATAAATCATACTAATATTATACTACATGTTCAAAGCGAACAATACTAATAAATTCATGTCTATTATAAAAATATAATAAATATATATATAAGAACTCTTTGTAAGATTTGTAGAAGTCCACAATGTCTTCAGATAATTGACTGCATTTATGATATTGCAATAGAAATAACATAATGAGGAAAAAATCGATCAAAAGTAATTGTATATTTGTTTGAATTATAAAACAATAAACGAGATAAGATTCTAATTTAACCCGTGCGATGTTAAGACGGACAGCTAATATATTATAAATTAATTAATGACTAATTACGTGACTAAGCTGAATAAGTAAATATTTAATCATCATTGACTAATTACACCGACAAGTATACATTATTAATGACAGGAATTCAGATGACAGCGCTTTGTAAGAAGCTCGGATCGATGCCAGAATAAACAAAAGTATTTGCACTGATATCGATGTGGCATTTTATATGCCCGGTGCGTTGACCCTTACGAATCGCACTGTTGTGCAACTCCTGCGTGTGTCCACTATGAGCCAGAAACTTATTTAGGCTCACTTATTTGGGTACGCGTTACTAAATAAAAATATATTCAAATTGTATTAAAATAAATTGTTACAATTCTAATAAGCTCTATAAGGGGCACTTTTGAATCGTCGTGTTACAGTATTGAATTAAATGTAAAGCTACAACCGGTTCAGGTTGTAAATTCTACTCAATAACTGTTACTCTTAATCACCATTTTCTGTAATTAAATTAAATCCAATACAAGTATATCTCTTGCAGCTCGGTAATCCACAATTACTAATTCCACACTAATTTAATTTATATACTTAATTGAACACTTAAATCAGCTGTGCCTTACCTACTTTATATGAATTATTATCCTTACCCTTAAAAAAGTATCAAGAATCTTTAACTGCACATTAGCATTTAGATAGTTCTCAAACACCAAAAATGGCAAACCCTACCATTGTTCCGAGTTTTAAGACGCGTTAATCTCAAATAAATCGTGGTGCAAGCAGACAGCTCATTTTGCATTCGTACTCACTTGTACCGTTACAGCATAACGTCTTCTCGGAAGTGAATTTCGTGTATAACGGACTCGTTTCGGACTTAATGTTTAAAGGACTCATTGGTTTTGAATTTGAGTCATCAATGTTTTAGTTGTATTAAAATACTTCGAAGAGGTAATGACAAATGTCTTATCATTTAACCTACATACAATAACGGACGATGCTAATATCATTCTTACATTACTTGTTTCAAATCCTTGATCCTTGCGCAAGCTCGTTTGGGTAGGTACCACCCACTCATCAGATATTCTACCGCAAAATTGCAGTACTCGGTATTGTTGTGTTCCAACTTGAAGGGTGGGTGAGCCAGTGTAATTACAGGCACAAGGGACATAACATCTTAGTTCCCAAGGTTGGTGGCGCATTGGCGATATAAACGATGGTTAACATTTCTTACAATGCCCAATGTCTATGGGCGTTGGTGACCACTTGCCATCAGGTGGCCCATACGCACGTCCGCCTACCAATACTATAAAAAAATCACGTCTATCACGTCATTAGTCTATAACCTAATGAAGATACATTTAACACTATTATAAATTATTCATCGATCCCACCATTTAAATATGCATGCTTATCACAAGATAAGTGCGCGTGCGCCGTAATTGGCGCGGGACTAACAACATTACGGATCTTCCTTGATTTATCACTTCTAGATTACCGCAGATCATCTACAGCTCAACACGGAATCTACTTGTTTTGTATATCGTTCTATATTAATGTTTGAGGGTTTCAAATACATCTGGGTAAGTAATGTTACGCTTTGGTTGCCGAGTATTAATCGGATACTGACTTCGAACATAAATTGATTTATTTTACTACAATTGCTTACACGACCTTAGTTTAGGTAGGTCGGTAATATATTCGACATTATATCTTTAAAACTTAAATAAAAACAATGTTACTTTGAGGGAAGTACGTAAACATACGAGTTTGAAATACCATTCGAACCAGTTATAACTTTCTCAATTCTTAAACAAATATATAATTTCAAGTTATGAATAACAATCTTATTGTTGTAAGGAATTTATGTATAAACCTTCTTCATTACGTTACTACTGCAAATTAAAATACTACCAAATAGGAATGCTTCGTATTGTTACATTTCGGTATAGCAGTGAGTTCGACAGTGTTACCGCACGCATAACAGACGTAACGATTTAAAATTAATGATAGACAAAGTCGGAAGTGATATACATATCAATGTATTTGTTACGTGATACAAATTATATGTTTACAAAAACTAATCATCAGTTGAAAAACAACAATCTATGATGTCAATATTTGTTAATAATAAAGTTTTTGGGGTCGAAATAAATATGTATATCTGATATAAATATGTATGTATTATCCCTTCAAAACCTCGAAAATAGTATGTGGTAGTTGTTCTTTATATAAAACACAAAACTTTTTATAATAATAATAATAAAATAGTTTATTATAAACTAAAATAAGGGGAATTGATAGCGTTCTTGCCACCATTCCACGCGGTCATGATTTGAACATTTTTAATTTGTATTTATTTAAGGATTTAATGGTATTTTACCCATGCATTTGTAAATACCATATATATGATTTGTAATATATTTTCACAAATGAGGGAAAAATAATAGTAAAAAATATGAAATCTTTTATGAGCTTTAAGTGCAAACAAAATGGCGGTCCTATTGCTAAAAAGCAATTCCGATAAGACAATTAAAGGATAGAGAAGAAATATATAGTTTGTATTGTTCCAATCCAACAGGGTAAGGATATAAACCAACATTATATTTACATATTCCAAGCAATTTGCTAATAACTCTGCTATGTTACACTACAAAGAGTTATTTTTTAATATATCTTTATTCATAACACAACACTATTCCACATAACTGCCAAAATTTCAATAGTGAATTCGCCGATATTCAAGAATATTCAAGATTTCTACCAATTATATCGCGTCAATTCAACGAAAAAATTGTTATTTGTGTTTAATCCTTCTATGTCACCTGCTTCTGTTTGTGTACAAACAAATAGAGAAGTAGGTGGTATTAAGTATTCATAACATATAATATTAACATATATGAACACACACAAACATACACATTAATTTATAATAATTACACCTAATGCTGCTATTACTGGGTAGTTAGTGGCGAGTCGTCTGGTGACATAGCTGTGAAATTACAGGATGTTGTAGTATTATTGAGATGTACTAAAACATAAGTTTATACATTCGAGTTGAAGTAATTAAATAAATAAAGTTAAATTTCCTAACAGAAACCGGTTCAGAAAGACGTGTTGCGGTTCGTACACTTAAATAAGTTATCATTTAATTTCACTTAGAATTCTAAAAATATTTTCACAATATAGATTAGCGAGTTGAGGTACCTAATTTACTTAATTCGTGTAATGTTTTCATAAAAAATTTAAATAATGCAAAAAACTCTTACGATTGTTTTTTATCTCATATTTTGTTAACACAAATCAAGTGAAAATTATTTAAATTCCGGATCGGGCCAATAAAATGTTATTGAGATTTTCTGTCGAAGACTCTCAGTAGCAGCACAGAGTCTATAAGTTTTTTTTGGAATAGGAAGGCGGACGATTATATAGGCCACCTGATGGTAAGTGGTCACCAACACCCAAAGACATTGGCATTGTCTTTGGGTGTTGGTGACCACTTACCAAGAGATGTTAACCATCGCTTACATCGCCAATGCGTCACCAACCTTGGGAACTAAGATTTTTGTCCCTTGTGCCTGTAATTACACTGGCTCACTCACCCTTCAAACCGGAACACAACAATACCAAGTACTGCTGTTTTGCGGTAGAATATCTGATGAGTGTGTGGTACTTACCCAGACGAGCTCGCACAAAGCTCTACCACCGAGTGAAAGTTGGAAGTGTATAACTCTACATGTAAGATAAAGCATACATACTTTTAAATACCAAATGTCAGTATGCAAAAACATAGGAGACAGATCTTGACAAAGAAATGAGGACAAAATAAGCAACGCAGATTCATAACGTATTACATTTCAAATGTAAACTACGAGATTGCTGAATATGATTGAACTCAATAAGTGTAATAGTATAGTTTGTGTCGTATAACCTAAGAACAAAGAATAGATTTGAAGTTATGTCGATCACTCGACAATATGTGTTTTATCTTATAGTAAAAGTTAATTAACATACTAAATATCCTATTGTTGAACCAAGGCTGTCTCTCCTTTATTTTGTAGAGAACGTTTGGATCTTACTCCACCATGCTTCTCCATTGCGGGTTGGTGTATACATGTGGATAATTTTCACTCCTTTTTTATTTTGTACTTCAAAGAAATTCTGCGTGTGATGTTAGTTAAACGTAATGTATATATAAATATATATTAAGTCTTTACGGTAACGATTAGCGATAAAAAAAGGAATCAATTAAACTCACATGAAGCCAATCCACAAATATCCATCCCTTAGCACAATATTGTCAATAGCGTAAGCAAATTTAAATTAAAAGAAGTGAAGTGGTGGATTTCTTATATTTCCTCCGAAATTATTGTATATTAACTGAATTCTATATTTACGTATATCTCTTAAATTCCCTGCTCTGTGTGTACAGTAATGAAGTCTCCGTTTGCGATGCGATACGCATTTCAAATGTCATCCCATTAAATGTAAACGGGTGACGCGTACTGTTTACTATGATCCTACTTTATACAATGTTGCTATACAGTTCATACGAGAACTCGCTTGAAAATCTAGCACATAACTCTGGGTCACTTGAAGAAGAAATTTAAGATAAACTTACATACAACTTTGAAGTTATTACTATGTGTTACTATCACGAGTTAACATTGTAACTTGAATAAAGAGATTTAAACAAAATAAGGTGTAGATAACATAATAAAAAAAATAGGATTTATTACTATCGTATTAAGTATATAAAAAGTATCAAAACTCATAGTTAACACCATCCAAAACAGTCGTGACTCAAACAACAAAATATATCATACTTAAAATTAGCTAGCAATCAAAAAAAAATCCGTAACACATAACCGTTGTACATCACAATAAACCAGATGACCAACAGCGAACACTGACATATATTTTGTTTCCCGCCATACGACAATGCACGCGCCGTTATGGCGGCCATTGTTTTTTGTTTTTTTTTTTTCTCACCAAGTTTGGCGACGGCATGTGGGTGTCACTTTTTATTCGCACGAAGTTGCGATTATAATGACGAATTGATTGGGCCAATGTTTGTAATGAGGACAGTTGTTTGTAAGTGGGTGTGCGGGTTAATGATTCGAAGGAAGGCAGTAATGATCGAGACCGTTGCTTCGACCTAGATTATGCATATTTTTTTTATCTTAACCAAAACTCATTGGGTTAATATCGAGATGATTAATTCACATAATGAAACAAGAATTCTTAGTCAACCTAATAATAAAATAAATCGTTATTTTATTTTTTATTTATCTGTGGATTCTTTTTTAAGAACATTGATATTAATACTGCGGTTAAAGTATAAAATGAATCATTTTGTGATAATGTTAGTAACAAACATATCCAGTAAGACAACTTGAATTCATATAATAGTTGAAAGAAAACGACGCTGGAGGAAATTATGTCAATAAAGAGTTAATATCATGCCGCAGAAACTTTCCGTCCTGTCGAGTTTAATATACAAACTAGGATATCCTGATCTCATAACAGTTGTTGATTTTGTTATTGAGAAAAGATTTATTGATGGAAAATGTAATCTTCTCGGAGGAAACTTTTAGATTCAACTGTTATATGAAAATATATTGATTGTTCACAATTCAAAGATTGATTATGAATCATTATATATTAGTTGTGTAAGAGGCAGAAAGTTAAAATAACAGGACACGATCGGAGAGAATTCAAGCGCTAGACCAACGGATCCGTGCTATCCTAGGCACGGGAGTTTTAAGGTATGGGTACCTGGTATTTGGAGTTAATGTAAACCGAACTGAGTAAGTGCCATCAGTACTTTTTGCTACTGCTGAACATAAATACTAATAGTCAATATAATAACATGACTAGGACATAAGATATTTGGATTCAATGGATGGCAGCAGCGACGGGTACGAATTATGGTATGAATGACCGTATCTGCCAATGATTAATTAATACATCCTTATTGAGTTCGAGTCAAAAACTAAAATAATTTAAAAAAAGAATATAATTTGTAAAATAGTTCTGGAATTATTTAAATGAAATAAATAAAAAAGCGCTTCAAGAAATGAAGGACCCTAAAATATACCTATAATAACATGTGAAGCAAAAAACAGAGCAATAAACTTTCAATGCAAAAGGATCTATATAGTTAGTCACACATCATAAATTATACATAATTAGTTAAACATAACTGTAATGTTTTCCTGTTTAAATATACCAGTAAAGCTATGTACAGTTTAAATGGATAACGGTATTGTGTTGAGATAAAGCAATACAATAATACTTAACATGTTATGACTTCAAGCTTATGACAAAACCAAAAAAGTATCTCAACTGTTTTGGTTACAATGCAATCGCAATCATAATATCATATATAAATATACATTCAAGTAAGCTTTCTCTGGTAATTTTGAATCGTCTTTTTATATTAAATTTAATGTTACCACCGGTTCGGACTGTAGATTCAAATTCAAAAATCTTTATTCAATGTAGAAGTGTTTCACTTGCTTATTGACAGCTGTTCAGTTCCGATACTATGTACTCTTGTCTTTAGCATGATTATTACTTATGGGATATATAGGCCGCTCTAGAAATGTATTGTTATGGCCTTTTTAAAATGTCCGCATATTTACGTCGTTTCGGCGGCAGTTATTTCGAACCATTGTAGCGTAAGCGTCATGACCAGCGTCAGTCTGAAATATCAAAATAAAAAAAGAACACCACGCGTGAACACTGTTTATCGACAATTGTAATCAATACGTAATTACTGTGATATCTTTTAATCGCTTACGCTTTGCCTGGCGTTGAAACAGAAGTTTACGCTAAGTTTACGTATAGCATATAAAAGGAGACCGTAGCCTTATAATCGTTGTTCAGCGATTAGTGATTAGTTAAACAACGCTTTGTCTTCTTCTGTAGAATGTCAAATCATTAATGACAGAAAGAGCAAAGTCACATATTAACTAAACAGCCGCTAGGCAACGTTTATAGCTAAAACCGTATATTAAAAGAGCATATCTGCTATGGTTGACATATGAAACATACGTCATTGTGTATGAATTGATAACTACAAAGTGAAAAGACACTTGAAGCAAAAGCATTAACGACTATTACTGGTGCTTGCCTCGATCATTGACTCATATGGCTTCTCAGACCAGTTATTTAAAACGAATCACTTCCGTACATACAGTCACATTAACAGAGGTAATTGTCATTTTATGACTTACAAGAATATATTAAGATAATGTGAGTAATACTAAGTACTTTTGTTCTATCTAGATCAATGGTTTATTAACGTGCTTATCTCCATGTAAGCCCTTAATTAGAACCTTATTCATATCTGACTGCTTCCTTTAATAAAAACAATATTTGAATTATTAATATTTATATTAATATTTTATATACTTTTCTGTCAGTAAATTCTCAGCAAAAGCCTGGCATGGATGCTGGTCATGCTTGTGTCCCGTATACGCAAATGAAGCCGGTAGCTCATCGCCCAAATTCCCCCAATCGTGTGGAACTACTGTATGATCGGATTATCAATTAGAATCCAGAGATTATACCTCTAGTTGCGCACACACATGTGCACGATAACAGCTCTTACACAATTGTCTAGACTGATTTTAGAATTGTAGCCATGGCCGATATCGGTCAGGAGGACACCACATATAATACATATATATAAAACAATCTTTATTTGATAAAGTTTATTACCTTGAGAATTATGACCATTATTATGACTAATAAACTAATTTAGCAATAAACAGCTTAACGATACATAGAGACCTGCTGCTCGTGCAAAGTGCTACATCTTTACCGGAAGTTAAAAAAGGATAATCAAGCATTTGTCGGCCATAGTGATTCATCTCCTAAGTTCGATGAGGCAACGCATATCGATCTGTCTGCACGTGATTTATCTACAGAACTGTACAATCATCGAATCGCGTTATCGCTTCTTTGAAACCTGATCCATAGCACGAGATAGATATTGGGAAATATTTCAGATAAAATGGTTTTCTGGTTTTAGAATATGCAGATTTATTTTAGAATAATTAATACTAAATAAATTTATTCCAACTTCTAGATTTCATAACTTATGTTAACAGACTTTACTTGCTAATTCATTTCATAACTATTACAAGTATTATACTTTGAATACAATTCAAAACAATTGGCAAAAGCTATATTTGCCAATTGTTTTGAAAAAATTTGCCTGCTTCTTTATTTACTTAAAGACTTATTCGTAACATTTCTTTTTTTTTGGTTGGTGACAATATCCACTACCAATATAAAATCAACCCGCTCTGGTAGAACTTGCATTGCGGTTTGAATCATGAATTTTCACAATGTCAAGAGCGTAATTTAAATTCTATGATAATATTCAATATTGAGACACTGACTTTAATTGGAATCCAAGGTGATCTGCCTTTTAAGTTATGAAGTCTTCGAAGTTTCTACAGCGGTATGATTTTTTTTTAACGAACCATATAATAAAGTATGAAATAGAAAAGTATTGTACAAGAAGTAACGAAACCATCCAAACCCATTATTACATCGCAGACCTCGTCAATTATTTACATCGAAGGCTTCGTCAATTATTATCATTACTGTTTCACTATTTCGATGATGACATATTGAGTGTCGACAAGAATCTTTACCGAAGATTACAGGTTCAAATCCAGGTAAGCACTTTCATTCTTTTTTCTCAAAAAATAGGCTTTTACAGGCTTAAACATTCATTTTATTTTACTTGAATGGAAAGCTCAATTTACCTGCTTTTAAAGTAACTTTTTTTCTTTTGAGAAATATACGTCTCCGAATAACTAGCACAATATATTATTAGCATAGACATATATTTATAGAATTTCTAACTGCTCGAAGTCTTAACATACAATTAATGCATTTTTTCTTTGTTATTGATTTTTGCATATAGAAACAATATTACATCAACGGTTTTAACTAATGTGTAACAAGTATCTATTTAAACTGGCTCACTCACTGTTTACACTAATACTAAATAACTTACAACATTATTAACTGTCATAGAGGAAATCATAATAACGAAACGTATATTATAACAATTGTTTGCACAACGTATTGAGGTCAGACGTCTAAGATAAGATACGATATAGTTATATATCTCTTTAATAATAATATACCGTAACTGAGTCTTATTAATTTCTGCTATAACAAACTTAATAGATTACTGTTTTATATGGAGTTACAATGCTTTATGCCAAACATAATTATATTGTTTAATATCAGATATATGTGCTTGCAAAATACCATACATCCACTTTTTAAATCTGCAAATTATTTTAAACTGCATATGGGAAAATGGCCATCTGATGGTAAGTTAAAAGTATTCACCAAGACGGCATATTTAAACATATAAATTCGATTCGTAACAAAACAATTGTAGTAATCGGACTATATGGACTTCAGACTTTTACGTCTATAGTTTTTTGATAATCCTTCTTGTAACCAATATTGTAAAACCTTTTATGGTTCGATTACGTTGTTACATTAATTAATTGAATTATATATACATGGTCTGGCTAAGGAAAATGGATTAAATGTCACCCAGCTTCTATATAGTTAGCTCGTCTTAACCAAACTTTTTTTTTATAGTATAGGTAAGTGGCCGAGCATATGGGTCACCTGATGGTAAGTGGTCACCAACGCCATAAACAGTGGTATGTACATTTCTTAAAAATAAAACAACATTGCCACTGCGCCACCAATCTTGGGAACTAAGATGTTATGTCCCTTGTGCCTGTAATTACACTGGCACACTCACCATTTAAACCGAAACACAACAATACCATGTACTGCTGTTTTGCGGTAAAATATCTGATGAGTGGGTGGTACCTACCCAGACGACGACGACCGAGTACTGGTGTCAAATGATGAATTTTCGTTATACATCTAGACGAATTTGCACAAAAGCATCAGTAAATATCACAGGACGGACTATACACATAAAGATCATTGAATGTAACAAATACACTTTGAATAGTATATGATTTTGAGTGCCTACGTGCTACGGGGTAATATAAAAAGCCTTTTAATAGCTTTGCTGTCACGCTTCGGTAATTTTAGTCTGTGAAAACTTAAATTTACAACAACGATATTGCGTACGCTGTTTGTTATTCGTTTTCGTTCGACTTTTTATTTTTATAATTTAAATATTGGAAAAGTTAAAATTCATAGACACATGAAAAATTAAGGTGACTATATTGATTCGCATGATACGTAAATTTCAATATGGCGGATTTGACATAGAATGCAACTTTTATGCAACGGTCGCTTACAACCATCAATTGATGCATTTTATGAACGACATCAGTAAATCCTAATAGGTCGTAAACAATTATTGGTAATTTATACTAATAATAATATAATATAATATACGGACGTGCTAAGCTTCCAAGCAACGCGTGAGACGTAAGCTATAAGTATATAAGTTGGGAGGACGCAGAATCTACAAGACTTTGTTTTTTCTTTTATACTTATACATGTACATACATACACAATAAAATATCTTTAATCCGAATGAAAATCAACGAATATTCACTCCAAGATTTATATCATCTATATAATCTTGTGCAGCTAATCTTACGCGCTTTATATATTAATATTTTTTTAAGCATCAACTTGAAATTTATTTATTGGTTAGTGTAAAACGGTACGCGGGATTTTATTAAAGAATCCATTACTCAGCAGGAGATGTATTGACTTTGCGAACTCGAAAACTAAATTTCGTGAAACGCATTTTAAGCCAACTAACTGTGAACATGTGTTCTAATAAATTAATTTAATTTAATATTCGCCTTCATCGAATTGCTTTGAAGCAACTATTTAACTAATTATGATATATTTTGTTTAGTCTCGTTATTTCAATATCGTCAATCAACAAGTTATTAGCAGATGAATTTAGTAACGAACCGAGAAGGCAATTAAGAACATTTGAATAATTGCACAATTCATCAGTAACTTAACTTAAAGCCAAGTTTATTTTAATCATTCTATTAATTATTCATGTACATACCTTGTTTCTTGTTTAATAATATGACTTGGATACGCCCTCGTCTTGACGGATATTCAATTACTGTTAATTGTGTCCTTAGCTGTCCTTATTGAGGGAGATACGTTTAAACTAATTACATTTTTGACCATCTTGTTATTTTTTTCAGTCTTGTTAATAAGCTTAAGCCTACCCCATAAAAGGGGAGGAGATTTTTGCCCGTGGTTTTAGCAGTGGGAAATGTACATTTAATTTCATACTTATTAAATAAAATAATCTATCAGAAGATACAAAAATTACATCCCAAAAAACATCAGATACCGGCTTGCAGCTTTGTTTGTAATTTTATTGAAAATCTATCTAATAAGAAAATGCAAACAACAACCAGCTTAATTGCAGGTATAATTGGATTACCTCGCCTTAATTAAGTTTCCTTTAATATGCAAAATGCTTTCTTTTATGTATGAAACTTTAAAGATTTATTTTTAATAAGAAACTAAGGTTCTATCTTTTTAAATCGAATGGTGTTTGATATTTTTTACACTAAGTTATATATATCAAAATAGACAGACATTAAAATAATTTGACGCAAAAAATGATGCTGTAAGAAAAAAGGCATCAAAATTATACAAATGAACAACTTTAATATTGAACTGAGGCGATATCATAACACAGATATCATAACCTACACAGGAGATATTACAGTGCAATACGAGCAACTACAACATCCTACATACTTGTCTTTAAATTTTTATTGGCCCAACCCGAGATTCGAACTTGAGATGATGACTTCGTGATATGTACCTCTAGATATCACGAATATCACGCTAGCCATTAGAGAGATATACACATATATTAATATATCGATTCTGCCTCGTCTCTTATTAATCGAGCAGTTGCCTTGATTGAAATATAATTAATACGTGTGGATTATAACTTAAACCATAGCCTGGATTTAATTAAAAAAACTTAGTTTGCACTTAACTCCTGCCCAGACTTCCAGGTCAGAGTCGAGTATTATTAAAGCAATCAGCTTTCCCCCTCTAAGATGAAATCATAATTCTCGCCATCGCTGTGTAAACTACCGGTAATATAGCAGTTATTCCTATGTCGTTACGGTTTAAAATCAAATGTGTATCCACGCAAAGTCGATGCGTCGTTCCGTTGCACGACGTCTAGTTATTTTATCGGTATGGGACGATGTATCGTCATTGCATTTTAAACTTTACGCTAAAAGCATTAAAATTTATAATTAAACTAATTATTTCCGTGTTCAGTGAAGTTAATCCTATTCGAGGTATAAGAAGTAATACGGGTATTTTTTATTTTCGAATATTCGAAAAATATTAATAATGCATTATCCGATCAAAATATGACGTTTTGAGTAGACTTTGTTGAAGTATTATCTAGTAACTAATCATTTTCCGCAGAATCATGAAATCAATATCGATTACGATGTACATATATTGATAAGCTTCTGTTTATTAACTATAATATAAGTGACGATGTTATTCGATTTCAATTGGAATTTCTATTATTTCATAAACATTGAACACATATACATGAACGTATATATATATAGTTACGAGACTCCTTGGTCCATACAACAGCGTTGTTAAAAAAGAAACAAAAAGAAGCGCGCTAATTTAAAACCGCCGCCATCTTGTTAGTGCATATAAAGGTAAAGTAATTAATTATTGGCGCGATGTGTTCAAATGTGTTATTTGGATTTAAAGAGTAATTGCGTGAGTAATTTACATCAATTTATATGATTTGGTGTTCTATTTTTGCATAAAGCAATTCGAGGTTCTTATAAAATCAGTTTTCACTTCTGAATGCTAAATATAATAATATTTAGCATGCTATTATTATATGCTATTATTCCAATGCGAGTATTCTTAAAATATTATAATTATTTTTGGTACATGTCGCATATTACTTACTGACATTTCACGACCGTTTTCTGCGGTTTCGAGTTTGATCTTACATGATGGTTAGTTTAGTACATTTTCCACTTCCGTTTGGCATTTAGTTTTATCGAGAAAATGTGTAAATTTAACACCTTACCCTATCAATAATGATTACGGTGTAAAAAAGTATGTAATTAGTATTTATAAATTTTTAGGCGTGATATATTCCATACATAAAAACTGTACATCTATACTAATATATAAAGTTTATAGGAATTCGATGTCGATTTGAAAAAAAAATATATATATTTTTTCAGAGATCCTGACAAAGGTCATGTAACTAAATATCTTGCTACGAATTTCGAATCGAAACCGTGCAAAACAGATAATACTTATATATGTAGGTATCTACTATAATTATGTGCATTAACATTGAGAATATATATAATCTAGAATATACATGTAATAAAATAAGCTTTTAGATCAAAAATGTTACTCACATTTATTAGTACTTTCGATACATTACTACATTGTTAGATAACACCATTTTCAGATCAGTTATATGACTTTCTCGTCTCACGTTATTCACAACTTAATGTACTTATAGAAGCACTAACATGAAGGTAAATTTTCACTCTCAGACATAAAGATACATTTTACACGAGTGTACTTTATCCATGCAACCAGACTTACGACACAGATAATCTAAGGCGTCAGACTCGTCAAATCATTATCGGATCAGATAGTCGAGAGGTATAAAAAAAGGAAAGGCTACCCACCCACTTTCTATATCACAATACGCGGATCATCTCGCTATGTGCGTTTGCGCAAACCGGATACGTTTTGTGCGCGCGCGTTCGTTTTTTGAAAGTACCACAATATTGCACCGTAATGTTTGTGTATATAATGATGGGTTTAATTGCGGATCTATGGACCATTTATATTGTGTAGACTTATATATGAATGAATAAAATTTATATTTATCAAGGAAATTACTAAAATTATATTCAAAAAAAGAAAATAATTTATTACACTTATTTAAACACTTTTCGGTAAAAGGTTTATATTATTTGACAAATAACACTGAATTAAGTATACATAATAATATATATACGTATATATAATACAACTAAACGAAATAGACACATAAAATAAATAACAATTAAAGACCCAACGAGCACTCTTAAATCGCAATGTTATGAGTAATTAAACGTGAAGTTACAACGGTTCGAAATGTGAATTCTACGAAGCAGAACCGGCAAGTAACTAAGTTACTCTTTTAACTAACTAAGTAAACACATATATTATTACTTAATTTGCCGTAAACGCAAAATATCCCGCAGGTCTTATTACAGTTTATAAAAACAAGTTAAAATCACGAGGCAGTGTCAATTAAATATCCAAAGAGCGTTTAGTTCGAACTGGTTCAAACTGGTTCTCTACGTGTCAACAATTAAGACTTCCTGTGTACAAGGCCCTAGCACCCACAGAACTTTATAATTTACCATCATCGCTATCAATGTATCACGTTGTAAAGTAAGTAACTTAATAATATTATTAATAATATATCCTTTAACACGACTATATATATATAAATGTATATGATGGCGTGAGTACATTAGAATTAAATGTTGTAATATTAAGTATTGCACTAATTAAAGTGTTCAATCAATTATTGAAAACTGATTGGAAATTTTTGTACATCAGTTATAATATTTTATTCAAGATTAAAATATGATTCATTGTTTTATTGAATCATTTATCGTTTATATAACAAATCCCATTTCATTTCTCGATAGTATCATTCGATTGTGAACTCTCAACTGAAATAACTTATTGGCTGCACTCCGTTTTACATTAATCATGGCACCAGAAACTTATAAATTCATGTATTTTTAAAGAGGTTTTTAAACTATCTACTACGATATAATTTAGAAATGTAGGATAATAAAAAAACTATTTGTATGAAAAATTATATTATCATTGTTATTATGAACAAGTGGTACATTCACGTTTAATTGACGAAAAAAAAAAATGTAAAATGGCGACTTAAGTGTCCTTGTAAAGAGCCTTACTTTTTCATTGTAATCGACGAATACGTGAAGTCGAACATAATGCATGTCAAAGAATTAATTAAACAATTAAAAAAAAAAGTGTTTGTTTCTGTTTATTTATTTATATGTATTGAATAGTTTCATCATTCACCTCCTGGCTCCATGACCAAATCAGCTAAATAATACGAAATTACTCCACTATTGTGCTGTAACTATTACAGTTCGATAAATCGATGACTTCCTATATATGTATATACATATCTAGGAAGATATTCTGAGATTATTGAAGGTAAGGTATGTAAAAATTACATATTATGATAAATCCATGTATTCATAGCTATGACCATCAAAACCCCTATATGTAATAAACCGAAGTAGAACCAAACAATCGGTTATGTACGATTGTTCTAATGGCAGCTGCAATTTAAAAGTCAACGAATTCATTAAGCTGCGTACGCGCATACAAATCGTTTTATTGTTTTAAGCAACTGTTCCGTTGAAGTAATTCTTTTTAAGTTCATATTATACATTTAATGCGCCCGTGACTTCGTCCGTTTTAATTTCGGATATGACGATAGGAGTCTTTTATGTTATATTTAGCACAGAATCTACATATAAAAAGTTTTTTTTTCTGGTTTTGGTCAATTATATATATTACCTACGTCACCTACGTGAGCAATAACTTTTATTTGCATGTTAAGTTAGCCTATAATTGGTATGTTCTTTTAAACGCTACTTTTATATACCCGTTAAGAAAATGTATTTCTTAGTAAATAACGTTGGCTACGGAATAAATAAAATTATATAAAAGAATAACTGACTGACTGATACATCAACACACATCCCAAAGTACTGGGGTTACCACTATAAATATTTTGCATACGGGTACCTTTTACAAAGTAGGTTAATGATGACGCGAGTGAAGCGGTAGTATCACAAATATGTATATCGAAACAAAAATTAAAGTGAACCAATTAAGAAGATGATTTCCGAGCACATCTTTCTAAGAGAAAAGTTTTTATCCAAATTCTGATTTGCTTTATTCAACTTACTTATGAAATAACAAGAATTTTGAACTAAAGGAATCGCGCGCGGAATTCTAGTTTTATGTTTATTTGTTGATAAAAATTTATTTATTCTATTCCTTATAGTATACTTAACATTAAACGAATTAATAAGAATGCTCGATTCCTTAAAAAGAGGCTAAATACCCACTTAATGCGCCTACACATTATTTTGTACACTTGAACTTGATGTAACCCCAATATTTCGTAGTTAATTGTAGCTCTTAATACATATACACAAAGTTCAGATTTCATTAGATCTATTCCACGTCCCGTATTTAATTATTTTCTTTTTTAAATATATATTTGTATGCATCACCCGACGTCGTCAAATTACAGAGACGATATTTAACTTATTATTTATATTATACAAAAATTATGTATTTATATAAACAAGTTGATTTAACTAGAAGTAGTAATAGGTGTTAAGTATATAAAAGCCTATGTCCTTCATTGGGATTTAAATCTGTTTCCTAACAAATTTCATCAAATTCAATTCAATTGTTTAGTTATGAAAGCGTGACCATACATTACAGAGTTACTTTCGTATAGATTAATAATTTTTCACAATAGAAAAATATTGATTTTGTTATTTTTATCATCAATCTATATTTATTATTAAACAAGTATTACTTTGTATATGTTTATTAAAAATCTCGTTAGAGATAATTACGCACTTATTTTTTTAATTGCATATTACGAAATAATTGCTCTCATACCAAACAGAGATAAATAGCGATGAGACGATGACTGCTAAGAACTACAAGTAAATTATGCAAAAGCGAATCAGGTGTTCATTGTAAAAAATATTTCTAATACCATTACATTTAATAAGCAACTTAACAATTATTGATTGAAATAAAAAAAAAGGGAAAAAACCATCACACATACTTTTTTAATGAATACCAGTTACTCTTATATGTTTTCATTCTTAATGCTAGTGCTACATGTGCGGTTTTACGAGAATATATCACCAACTCTTAAGTTTAAAACGATCTACATTATTCATTATATTCGATTTTAATATTGTGTTCTCTTTCGACATTAGGCTATAGCTCGGTTGGCGATAAAATAAATAATACATGAAGCGACGATTGAACCTTCCTGTAAAAAAATAATCTATGAAAAAAATCCCGTCTGAATGCGTTGATTGAATAAAACTCGTAGATCAACAACTGACGATGTTCAGATATCATGTGAATTGTTCTCGTTTGTTCGTGTCTTGTTGTAAGAACATAAGTGATAGATCTGGAGTGCTATACTGTAAGAACTTACTTCATTACTCATCCGTGAAATATTGACAGCCAACTTTTGATGATGTATTATATCGATGCGTGTAGTGAAGGGAAACATCGTGAGGAAACCTGCATGTGTCTAATTCCACTGAAGTTCTGACACAGACACAGTGTATAATTCTACCAATTCGCATTGGAACACTGTGGTGGAATAAGCTCCAAACCGTCTCCTCAAAAAAAGGTGAGGAAACCTTAGCCCAGTAGTGGGATATGCAGTCTGTTACTGTTATTAATGCGTGTATTTTTTAATAGTATTACGCCCATAGACATTGACATTGTAAGAGATGTTAACCATCGCTTACATCGCCAATGCGCCACCAACCTTGGGAACTAAGATGTTATGTCCCTTGTGCCTGTAATTACACTGGCTCACTCACCCTTCAACCCGGAACACAACAATACCAAGTACTGCTGTTTTGCGGTAGAACATCTGATTAGTGGGTGGTACCTACCCAGACGAGCTTGCACAAAGCTATACCACCGAGTATTCTTAAAATGCTATAATTATTATGGTCAATGTTGCATATCACATTCTGATATTTCACGTCCATTTTCTGCCGTGAGTTTCAAGTTTGCTCTTACAGAATAGCCCCACAGACCTATCACTTTCTTACAACAGGATACGTAATAAAAACGTTTTCATTGTAATACAGACGTAAACGTGTCATTTCGATTATTCAGTTATCAGACGATAAATTTTTACGTCTTTGTTTTTACTCGTGCGATATTTTCACGTTACCATATTTATAAGGCGACCTTCCGCGAGTGACGCCAAGGGCGAGAAATCCGTGTCTTTATTTAGACTGTTACATGGCGAAAGCGAAGCTTTAAAGATTTTCCTTTAGATAATACGTACCTTCAAAAGACTCTTGTTATACGAAATACCACACAAAGGAGTTTGGAAAATTAAAAAAAAGTTAAACGACCGAAGCTAGGGCCCAATGTTGTATAAAATATACATGAAATAAATAACTACGTAAGTAGTTATGACTTTTTATCTCAACCGATTTGCTGAAAGAAAGACTGTAATTTTGAAATAATTCATTATATTTAAGATATTTTAGTATCGGTAATATCATTAAACTTGAAAAGTATTTTATATCAGGCTTTAGTAACACTTAAACTATTGCCATACATGGCACGCAGATATTTTTTTATATTTACAATCAATGTTGAAAGGATTTTTATTTGGATAAAAAAAGAATAGAAAACCATGACAATATTCTATGAAAGAAATGTTTTAATTATTTATTTATAATATAATCCGTAATTCTATCCAGTCATGTTTGGATTGACCTCAGGGCTTGGCTTTTGTTGAGTATAATTATGCGTTTCATAGTTAATTTATAATTGAATGTTAGAGCCATGATCGATCACCGTACCGATACATACGTAGCTATTATCTTTACCTATAATATCAATAATAAAATATACTACATTTTTAAAAAATGTATTGTTCTTTTATCTTTTAAAAATGTATTTAAGTACGCGTATCGCGTACGTTACAAGCGAAGGGGAAAACGGGATATTTAAATTTTTATTTTCTCGCCCTGCTCCTTGCGGAAATTATTTAAAAGTAAACTCAAGGTCTATTTTTTTAATTTATTATTACAAAAAATATACATTTACGATTAATATTTTAATTAAAATATGTTTTTATTCAATATCATTTATGATAATCACTTTAACAGGTGTGAAGTATCGCGACAAAAAGTTATAAGATTTTTTTATTGTAGAAATTCCAATAAAATTAATTTCAACGACCATTTAGTAAAACCAAAAGTGCAAGCAAACACAGCACAGTATAATGCAGTTTCGATTCCCTCACTCTCGTTATCCAATGGGACGACAATACACTATGAGCGGAAAAGATCCGACGTCTTTAAGTGGTTTCCGAGGCACGGATGAAAAATCAACTATGTATTTCATTAGCCCGGGCCAGATTTGAATCCAAAACCTCAAAAACCGCAGCGTCCAAAGCTAAGTAAGCAACGAGGCTAGCCGGGTTTAAAATTTAACAACAAGAAAAATTATTAAAACTAAAGGAATTTAAGCCATTGCAAGTCATTATATACCAATTCTAGCTACCGGTTATTGACTTCGACGTTACTTATCAAAAAAACTAACACAGCCAATAAAAAACTAATAGATTAAGCAACGGGTTTAGATAGATACACGTTTGCAATTGCTTATTTATATCAAAAATTGCTTTTAAATGTAGCCAACATTATGCAGGGGCTTATAGCGTCAGCTATCTCTGAGCAAGAAAAATGTTATGGTGTTTTCTGCACTTAAATAAACATATTTGTGACATTCGATGGTTGTTTGGGGATAGAAATACTCTATCTCACTTTTCAGTCCATAAACTATCTCAATATGATATCAATCAATTGCTTCGCTTATTAGGTTAAGACAAAAATATAGGATTTTTTTCATGATCAACAAAAATATTTCGTATTTATTATTTGTAACATATAAGTAAAAAATGAAATATGTATATGTGAAATAATTACGTTTAATTTACACAGACTTCATTTATATATTAGTAGGAATAAATATATAAGACAGACACAAAAAAAAAAACAATATATCATTTAGTATTTGTTAAGACATTACATAATTGGGTTCAGCTTTTATTACAGATTTTTAAATCCTTGCCCGATATTAATATACTGATTGAAGGAATACCAAGCTGTTATCAGTTAATTTACAAACAATTTGATGTATACCTGTGGTTCCACTATCAGAGCGATTGAACCAATTGCAAACACAAGGGACATAACAACTCAAATGCTAATTATGAAGCATTTACAATGCAATAATGGCCGCGTGTACACATATAGCTTATTGTAATGTTAATAGAAGAGGGTTTATACTTTTAAGAGCCGTGACGGACCAGTGGTTGGAACTCGTGATCCTTAACTGATGAAACCGGGTGCAAACCCAAGGAGAACCAATTTATTTTCACGTGCATGAGGCCTTAGCCCAGTAGTGGGACATTTAAAGGCTGTTACTTTACTTTGCTGAAATCTTGAATGTAGTCATGAGCTCCGAGATTGTAGAATAGCTCGACTGCTCGAACAACTGTCGATGAGAATAGTGAATACGAAGAATCTATTCTTATAGTTTCACTATTATATCACAAATAACGCATAAAGCTTGTTAAAATATAATTTCCGCTTCTCACGTTTATAATAATATAAATGAAGGCAATTTCGCTAATTAACATAAATAAATAATTAATCCACATGACGCATTTATAATATTTGCGGTGACATTCGAAATGGATGGACGAACGCGAAATATTTAGTAATTTTTTAAACGAGTGAACGTATGTTTGTCCTCTATACATTAATAAACCAGTCCTCCGATTCTAATGAAACTTAGGTGAGACGAGAGGAGCGTACGCCCAAAAAGCTAAAAAAAAAAAACGCTTTGTACGATTGTACTTCAATATAAACGTACTATGTACATATAAAACTAAAACTATTCAAACGACTAAACACGATATTTTATTTTATATTGAATTCGAAAGTAATATAAAGATGAAGAATAATAATCATGTATAGGCTTTTTTTTATTGAAAATAAATTGTACTAATGGTGAATAAAATGCAAGGTGTTCAACGACTATTGTTTGAGAAAATCAGCGACGCTTGTGGTCTCGTGAAAGTCTAGAATACTGTGAAATAAAATCCTCGCCGCAAGATTTCTAGAATGTATATGATATGGAATATTCTTGAATCCTATTTATGTATAGTATAATATTTTTTATTGTTTAAAATTTTAAACATTTATATCGTAATAATATTATAATACTTTTGTTTTTTTTTTTCTGTCATGTTAAGTTATGGTGTATTATAATATTTATATAATATGTATTGTTAATATCATTTTTAGATTAGACTGAGTATTTTAAGAACAATATTTTAGCTTTACATGCAATATAAATAATATGATTGACCAAAAAAAAAACAAAAGACAAATTTTAATTTTAGAACTTTTTAGTGACGGGTTTAATGACGAAATACGCTTATAAAATGACGTCAAATAAAAGATTGGACACATCTGGTAAATATATTTTGTATTTAACAAAGCAGAATATTTGGTTTGTTTTGTACGTAACGAGATATATTAAAATATTTATACTTGTAAATAAAATTGTTTATTACAATAGTCTTTATATCAGCCTGATGCAAACAGAAAGAAGTACAATAGTATCAATGTCACTCACGATTAATCTTACTGATATTATAAATGAGAAAGTTGGTATGTTTATCACACTATCTCGCCCGAACGACGACGGGACTCAAATAGATTCAAAATAAATTCTAAATAGAGATAGACTATGTCGTAGAAATTACAAATCATTTTTAATAGTAAGCTTTATGACTGTTGTTTCCTTAATAGTAATACACGAATAAATTATATGAATAAATAATACGAAAAATAATAATTACTGATATTTTAATTGTTTCTGCGTAAATAAATTAACTTTAAAGGCCGCGTTAATTCTTTTTTTTAATGAATTATAATAAATCGAGAATATCCAGTGGATAGTACACAAGGACCAAAGTTAACACATACATATTGGGCAGCATTGTTTCATGATGTTTATCTCATCTTCTGGAGGAAAACGTCGATGCAAAACGTTCACGTGTCATACGAAATTTCAGGAAATGCATCTCAATACGCCGCAATATCGGACCGTAGTTGAAAAACAATCGTTACTTAAAATTGTTACAATATTAGTCTACACAATATTTTAAATATTTTTTTGGACATAAAACTGTTTTTAAACGTTAAATAACGTGTAAACGTCGACGACCTGTAAACAAAAGGGCACCAAAATGTCATTAAAAATGCCCGAGATAAATATAGTCTAGATTTAAGCCTCATTAGAGTTGCGCAGATCGTATTGAATGCATCGTTTAAAACAGATTACTGAACTTGTTACGGTTAAATGAACGAGAAGTTATGAAAACATTTCAAGCATAGACTATATTGTCCAAACTATAAATAGGTTAATTCGAGAAGATAATGATTCTTCTTTTATTGAACTTTGAGGCTAGATGTCCCAGCGCTTAGAAGTCTTCAATCTTAACCCCAGATTACGGATTGAGATCCGGGCAAGCACTACAGAATTTCGATGTGCTTAATTTGTGTTTATGATTCATCCCGTACTCGGAGGTAAAGGAAAACATCGTGAGGAAACCTGCACGAGACGGATGACAATTACTCAACTCGTGTTAGAGCACCATGCTCTACTTCGATCTCTTTCTCCTAAAACGAAAGGAGGCCTACTCGAGCAGTGGGACAGTTACATGCTGTTACTTGTTGATATACTTTTATTAAATTTTACAAAAAAATACAACTTATGGGTAGTGCTCCCAGCCTCTGATTTTTACATTAAATACGGCGCGTTCAATTTCCGCCCGTGATAAATATTTGTAAAGGCACTTTCCGTATTGGTTTTGCGTGATATGGGCACGTTTATTATTTATACATACAACGATTTTGTAGTCTATTGTTTTTTTTTTCTTTTAGGGAATACAAGCATAAGGGTAAAGTCGCTTTTGGTGCCAGGTAGAAAACGATCACAATGTACAAAAAAGTAGCGACTTTTGCCCGCTTTTTTAAAATCATACTATGGTTTCAGTACCGCTAGTCATCAAAAATGAGTGTTTACATTGTCCTTAGTACTTCTACGTCATGTTACCAACGGAAATATGAACTCACAAAGGTAACAGCAAACTAACTAACTAGCTTTGTTATTCAATCTCAAGAATTAATTATTATTTAAAGAATGACAACATGTAAATTTTATATTTTAATAATAAAACAAATGTAATAATCCAACGTGAAATGTGTTGTAAATTACTGTATAGTTTATTCAAGGGGCGTAGAATTAGGCCGTTACTACTATTTCTGTCCGTCAAAATGTCATGCAACGGTTGCGCAAACGCATGTCGCTTACGACACTATGAAAGTGGGACTCGTTACAAAAATTAAGATTAATTAGTGAGATTCAATCTTATCTTTAAACAATTGTCTTGTATGAATCTGTAAGAATTAAAAAGGTTTAATAAAAATAACAATTCTATGTGACGAGGATTCACGCGAAAGTGACGTAACTTTTACAAATTATGTTTTTTTAACACATGGAGTTCAAACGTTTAAAATAATTAAAAAATATATATAAATTCAAGAGAATTATTATTCGCTTATTTTGTGAAATTGATATCAAATATGTATATACTTATTTATATGAAACTAGCCGTGCGCTCGAAAGGATTTCCCATCGTCGACATCTATGGAACTATCTGACGATTCTCGAATGTTAAGATTTTTCGAAAAATGTGCCCTGGCTATGCTGTAACTTTTTTTTTTTTTTTATAGTATAGGTTAGTGGACGAGCATGTGGGCCACCTGATGGTAAGTGGTCACCAACGCCCATAGACAGTGGTTTGTATATTTCTTTAAAAAAACAACATCACCACTGCGCCACCAACCTTGGGAACTAAGATGTTATGTCCCTTGTGCCTGTAATTACACTGGCTCACTCACCCTTCAAACCGGAACACAACAACACAAAGTACTGCTGTTTTGCGGTAGAATATCTGATGAGTGGGTGGTACCTACCCAGACGAGCTTGCACAAAGCTCTACCACCGAGTAACTATGACTTCTTTTAAAATTTTTGCCACAACATTTAGATACTTCTGAGTAAATAAATAGTCTAGAGAGATCACTTTACTTTCATATCTCCTAAGGAAATGAATTTCCGTATGAAACATCTACTATTTAACTACTTAGAGGATGAATTTATAAATAAAATCTTTCTTGTATTCCTTATTTGTAATTCGTAAAAAAAATCTGTGCAATTTTTTATGCTCTTCGACCCACTAGTTTATGTTTTTATTTTATACTTTATTGTAAACCATTACTAAAATTGTACAGAAACAAAACATATCAAACAATATTTATAACTAAATTAAAACTTTCCATTTTATTAGCAACAACTGACAGTTTTATTGCTTAATTTCAATTGTAACTACTTTAGTTATTTAACAAATTATTACATTAATTATTAAATAATATATAACAGTAATAAAATATTATGTATAAAAATTGAAAGTGAAATATAGCTTCAAATAACAAAGACTGAGATTTCTAATCGGTTAGAATTTAGACCGGCTTGAGATAAGATCGGATCGACCGCGTTACAAGATAACTTCGTTTGTTCTAGACAAAGTGTACCCGACGGTCTAGACTCAAACGATCTCTGGTCGAGATGGGATATTAAACTAAGTTCGGTCGTACTCGTGTAGAAAGTGTCTTTGGTTTTTAATACGATTTGTTCTCTCGACTCTTCTCACTCGAGTCTTCGCACATAGTTTCTGTAAAGCTTCACTATTTTTTATTTTTTTATAAAATGGCATAACGTAATAAAGGCTATGTATAATATCTACTCTGAGTACAAATATGAATATTCATTTGTAATTAAAAGATATAATTTATGCAAGCTTTCCAATTATTATGTTTCAAAATTAGAAGAAGATATATAAAAAATACATACCCAGTATCGTATCCAAGGCCAATAGCTAATATATTTTTCCTTACATCTAATGTGTATTATTCTTTGGTGTTTTTTAAACTATCTTCAAACTATATTTTCGATAATATCAGTTGGAGGAAAATTTGGGCGAATACAAAATAAGAAAACCCTTTCTTTATAAAATTAATTATAATAACATATAACTATACATAACTTTAATAACTCACGCTTCGTAATTGTTTAACAGATGCAGAGTAGTAGTCAAATGTTTACCTGTAATAAAAAATACACATATTTAAAAAAAAAAATACCTCAAACTTATTATTTAATTTAGTCTATTTCGATACGTGCGTAGATACGATATAAGATTACGTGCTGACGAACGTCCCGTCAAGGTTTCTATAATTATTAATAAAATAAATAATGGTTTAAGCCGTGGCTCAGATTTAATTCATCAGATAAAAATAATTTCAATGTAATTTGGTAACATAATATCACCTCATAGTAGGTTAAGTAAATAATGAATCTTCCTTGTCTTTGCAATATCGTGTGAAAAAACTTTATAATTTCTTTATGTTTTACTTAAATTTAAGACATCGATGCTCCTAAGCGCATGGGTTGATTTTAGCGCCTATTTTTAATCTTAGCTATATTTATCATGAACCTGTCCAGCCGTATAGATCATCAAGAGATTTTACCCGACTCTAATTCAAGGTAGTATTATGTATGTATTTTTTTAAGTGTAAACTTCTCAACCGAATCTAATGTTAGTAGTCTGAAGTGCAGCACATTTTAAAACATGTAGCGTGTTTTTGTGCGATAGATTTCGAAGAAAACAGTAATTACGCAATAGCTTAACAAAAACCTAGACCGGCAATACTTCAATTTAAAAAAGCCAATGACATTAATCTTATATATAATTATAATAAAACATCTTTAGGAGTTTTGCGAAAGTATTCAGTCTTCATCAATCTGTTACATTTCGAGGGCTGAGAGTTTAATCAATATATTTATAAGTTGGTAAAAAATTTAGTTGAAACATTATTTTTGTTATTACTGGTTGTAGTGAAACAGTAATTAACTTTAAGCATTTTTGTGATGAAGGATGAGTGTGCCAGTGTTAAACGAAACGGAGAAAATCCCTTAGCTCTTGGTTGACAGCGCAATAACGGTGAAAGGAATAATTCATATTTCATGCCATGTGTATGAGCAGTAGTGACCACTTAGCAACAGATCAATTTTCTCGTCTTCTTATTATGAATATACGTATAAGAAACCAATTGCTAATAACTTTATTCGACACATCATTCATTATACGTTGGAAACATAAAGAGTAACCGAGATAGGAGACGATGCGGAACGAACTAGTCGATAGACATCAATTAAAAAACAGTTAACTTTTCCAAAATACACGTTAAATACTTTAGAAAACTTGAAAGGCAAACGGTCAATCAAAAAACATTTTTATTGCGTAATTCGGAATTCACCTTTCTATTTTACGACTTCAAACAAATTTACTTTAACACATCATTAAGGCGTTTAGATTTAAACAAACTTACTATGTATTTACATGAAAGTATCATCTTTGTATAAGTTATTTACACAGATGAGCTAAAATTTTAATTGCTAATAGTTATGTATAAATAACATTGTACATACGACGGACAAACGATATTTGATCGTTATTTTCTAATACGTGATTACAGCGCATTAAAATATCATCAAAAATATTTTAATTGATTGGAAAGTATATTATGTTCCAAAACATGAATTACTTAGTTTTCTCTATGAAGCAATAGGACATCCGTTTCCAATTACATAATTCGTATTAAAAAATATCATCAAAAATCAAAAGAAATTATATTAAATGTCCATATAAACTAGAGATAATATAAAATACATGTAAAAAAATCTAGCTCGTTCTTTTTGGATAAATCCAGTTTGAACCGACGATAGCTATACTTTATATATATTGTAACGTAACCGCCTTTGAATGTAGTAGGAACTGCTGCCTTCTCTCATTTTGAGGAGTTAGGAGTTTATTTCATTACACTTTTCCAACGCGGGTTATTAGATACAAATGTGGACAGGTTTTCATCTGACAGATGCGATGATTTCATTAAATATTTTGCATCTCCGCCGAGCGTGAGATGAATTAATAATGTTTAAAAAAAGTTTCTAAAAATAAGGTTTATATATACAAATCGTTATGACTGTGCTGCTGACCGTTGAGAAGTTCATTCGTCTGCAGCGAATCATCCAGGGTGAAGAAACATTAAATACCATAAAATAGAATTCACACCGAAACTGTACAAACGTCTAAAATATCAACTTCTTAGGATCCGTAGTGATACTAAATCAGCTTGTAACATTTGATCTAAACAAACTAACAAACATCGCAAGTTAAATAGAAGCTTGTACACACCGATTAAATACATAAAAATTCAGAATTTAATTAATTATAAGTTGATTATTTATTATTAAATTATGTTTTCTTGATTTAAAAATTAAATTTATATTAAATTAAATTATATAAATGAATTATATAATTTCATGCACATAGTAAATATAAAAAATGTCTTGTTTTGTAATTACTTATGATTAATTTATAAATGGAAACTGTTTTGGTTTAAGATTTGTTTTATGTTTTTTATTTTATTGTAATTATTTCACTGTTTGTTTCCTGTACACAAAATAAATAAATAAATAAATAAAAGACAGAGATTCGATCAAAACCAAGTGTTTTAACCGCTCCGCTTATAACTTAAGCTCTATATATGGAGATATATATATAAGATATATAAATAATGTAAGCTATTTCTGTCCTATTCAAGTATTTAAAGTTGTGTCTAAACTTGCGAGTACAATAGATCGCTATATTCGGATACGTGGGCCACTCTGTAAACAAACAATCGATCAACGTCTGATTGATACCGACCGGGTTCTGGAGGGACATGATATCCGTTTCCGATCACATATGACGCATTTATATTAATGTCGTCGTTACGTTTCTTGTAAATCTTTTTAAAAAATAATATATATTTGTTACACGTTACGTAACGGTATAACTTTAGATTGAATCTTTATAGTACAATGAATATTCTAAGTGCTAGTAAAAACATACTTAAATAAAGTAAATTTTTATGTTGAACCAAAATCAAATTTAAATTCAATATTGATTACAAAAAACAGTTTTGATAAAAGATGAAAATAATAATGCACCGTGAAGACGGTTTCAATTCTTTTTTTAGAAATTGTTTAATCTTATTTACTTTCATATCAACAGACTTAAAGATTTAATAAATAACAAGATTATTTAAATAATAAGCTTATATAAATAAGTAGCTGTTTCTTTTGTTATGTTAATTTAATTTTTTAAGTAGTCTTTGAGTCCGATCCTTTCTTATAATTACGATTTGTAATTATATATATATATATATATATATATATATATATATATATATATGTTTATATATATATATATATATATATATATATATATATATATTTACTTGTACGTTATCTTATATATCGTATTTACATTAATAATATTAAAGCAATAAGAGCAAAAACCACATCGTTTTACGCACACTCTTGTTATAAAATAAAAAACATTGAAAAAAATTGTCTATGTAACTTAACATGCAAATTTTATCCTCTTCTAGAATACATAAATATGTATATGCTCCAATGCATATAAATAATGTCAGTTAGACATAAATCGTCTTAACAAAAGCGATTTAAATATAACGATTCCAGCAATTGTTTCCAACCGGACGGAACAATGGAAGGAAAAAGCTCTTATATATATTATGTAAACATTTAACAGACTTTCTTTAGAAATAGATTTCCGTTAATTAAAATATGTATATATTAATTAAATTATTATTCTCTTGAATATAAATAAACAAGGTAAGGTTTATGACCATGAACATAATGGTGACATCATCTTTGTCTAAAGAACACTTGCAGACGGTCAGGATAATAGAGCCAGGACACGCTGCAACAACAAAGGCAGCGCAAGACAAAGGTCTCCTTGTTATGAAGATGGTCTGGACTTCTGGAGTTTATTCCACCTTTCTGCTCTACCATGATTATTATTATAAATTATTGAAAAAAATAAACATGCATCCGTTTTTCATCATACACATGCAGTCTGCATGTTCAAATTTCACTACCGAGACCGAGAAAACGTAAAAACATAAAATAAGTACCTACGTGGAAACAGTGGTCCTAGATTCGAACCCGCTATGTTGACTGTTAATATTCCACGAGTTCTAACATCTTTGCTAATACAATGAAAATATTAAATGCCATATAATTTTAAACGTCAGTCATAAGCGAGGTTTGTACGGCCATATTACGGTCAAATAAATAAAGGCATGCGCAATCATATCAAGACGTACGGACAATGAAATGGCCCTTAAGGTCTACTATTTAAAGATGAGATTCTTAGATCAATAAATGAATGATACTTTATGAATACAGGCTGATGTTAAGTGACAGATAGCAACAATCAATTGGTCGAAGCACCATTTGACCGTTTCAGTAAAGAGCACAGAGCTTAAAATAAATAGAAATAGCAACGCACTTATTAAATTTAGATATAACTTGTTATTGAAATGAAACAAATTGATATATGATAAGAGTGTAAATTAATTGAAAATTTTAAACTAAGAAAAAATGTATGATATCACAAAGAACAAAAACTAACTTTATTCGTATTGGGGGTTAATTTTCTTTTGAGACGGACGACGTTACGAAAGTATTATATTTTATAAACTTACAAATTGCTGCGCGTTTTCATCTATTTACGTTAAGCGTTATTGCTCTACCCTTGTGGATCGTAGATAACCTTTTCAATAAATGAGCTAACGCAAAAAAAAATCAAACGATTAGATATCGAAATTAATGCGTTCAAAAAAACATACAAACTTTTCTGATTTATCTTATCTTATAATATTAAATAAGCAATTCTTGAATATAAATTCATTTCGTATAAAGACAAGCTAAATACACTTATTACGTTTATCTGTATAATTGTAAAAAAATTGTAATTCTTCACAAAAATTTAACGAGCCCGACTCGGTCGCCAATATATATATATAATCGCAAATGATTGCATTGCTAGATTTATAAGTAAGTAAATAAAGTCTACATATATGCACTTGCCACTTCTAAAGGTATTTTCCATCTGTGGTTGAAATGGTAACGTAAAACGAACAATACGATATTCTATAAATACCTAATGGATTCTAAAAACGTGAGCCAACGTATTTTATATTAGCATAAAGTGTACGTTATATCTTCTCTCGAACGCTTCTCGAGGTACATTAAATGCTAAAGCTTGAAGATATTCGATTGTGTTCAGCAAAATATAATTAGTACACATAATATATAAGAATAAGAAGTTATTATAGAGGAGAGAGGCAAGGTACAAACATCAGAATCAGAGGCAATGTCCGTCCTTCAAAAATAAGCTTGCTTTATACCAAATTTTATCAAAATGATTTCAGTGGTTTAGCCTCGAAAGTGTAACAGACAGACAAAGTTATTTTCGCATTTATTATGTTAGTATACATTCCAATTATAAAGAAAAAGCTATGCCTTCTATATTTATAAAAATATCTTAAAAAATAATATTATAACACGTAAGCTTTCGTTTAACTTCTTAAATTTTAAAACTAGTTTTATCCGACTTAAGCTCAAATTTGACACAAACTTATGTTAAGTTATAGTGATATTAGAATCACGTGTACTGAATGTTGTTCATTTTATTACAACACGGATTTAAAAAATAAATAAAAAGTGATTTTTAACTATCTCTTTCTTTTTTTTAATTATTTTAATCAAGTCAATAAATAATTATTATAATGTCAGAAATTCTAAAAATTATTTAAATATTAATTGTATATTTGCTGTCATTTTTTTTTTATGATTTTTATTATGTCAGGTTAGTTTGGACGCTTGCTTATTGATAGTCAGACTAATAACTACCTTCGATTCGGAAAAGAAACACGCAGCCCTGAGAAGAAGATATTCTGTTATATGCAGTTACTTTATTAAAAACAATTGGAATTTAACCCGTGCTAGACTACACAAAATTAAATAAGAATACACCATGGAATTTTTGTGTCAGACTCCAATACTTTTTTTTTGTGGTAATACAATGTATAAATAATTATATTTCTTAGATTTCATTAGGGTTTCGAATCGTGACTACATTCGTGACTGAACGGATGAAATAAACGTTATGCCCATTAAAATAGTGGTTTTCAATTATTCAACCTTGGATGCAATATTAATCTTTAATAATATAAATACAACTTATGTACAATTTAAATCGTTTTTATTTATATATTTTTTTTACAGCTAATAATGCATCTGACTATGTGACCATGAAGATTTGCACGACTAGAAATATTAACTATTTCTTACACCGTTAATGATCGTCAATTCGTTCTTCAAATACGAAACACGGGCATACAAAAATAACTCATTTGACCGCAGCTAAATGTGTGTATGATTTATTGTTTTATTGTGTACGACTATGTTCGTAAACACAAGTGTACGTGCACTCTCTTTTTCCTCAATCTAAAAATTCAAATAAACGACAAATCGAACCGTTCAATCGTGTAAACATTTCAGTCGTAGGAACAGCTTTCCTAGTTTACACTCATGGCAAAACTTCGTGAGTAAGCAAGCTTGCACATGGCGGTGCGTGTGTGCCACATATGTAGCCCACCAGCTTGGGGCTTATTCCACCAGCGTGATGGAATGCGAGTTTTCCACACATAAAATAGAGAAGTTGAACAGTTTCAGGCTGTTAATATTCAATATCGCAACAAAGATTATTATCAGAATTCATTGCATACTAAATTGTTGTTATAGTGGCCGAATGCAACGAAAACAATGTTGAAGTTATTATTCTTGTAACCTTTAAATGCTAAACACAACAACGTGTTGCATCTATTGTTGTTAAATAATTTCGTACAATATTAACCGATGTCAAGGTTGGATATTGTAATTGTTATTGCCTTCGCATGTCTAATGCAGCATTGATGTTATTATGTGGTATGGCGCTTATTCCTGTTTGCGATTCTAACCATCTTACATTGAAATTATGATTAAACTTACATTTATTATAATTTTTCAGTTTTACGCGAGAATTATTGCGTGATTTGAAACAATCTGTAATACAACATAAAACCATTCAGCATATTGAAATGAAATATATGAATCATTCATAAAATGATAGTCGACGATGGTTTAAAGAAAAAAAAAACGATGTATGATCTAAAAAAAAACTGGTACGCGTCGAATTGTGAACGAGATCAGGCCAATTAACGGATTCTCTTTCGTATGTGCTTTGTATGATTGAGATATGTAGGTACGTCGATACAATACGCCTACAATACGACGTAACCAGGTCGTGCAAACGGCTTAAAAAAACTTAGAATTGTTATCAATTGAGATGCTTTATGATGCTTAACTAGGTTAAATAATTCTAATTGATATAAAATATTAAAGTTCATCATTTACATCGTCTTCATTTCGAGTGTTAAAATCACGTTAATAAAACTTACTCTGAAGCTGTCTTACAAAATTGAACAAAATTAACTTAGCAAAACTTAAATTCAGAGGCAACCTATTTGTTTCTTAACCATTTCCAGAGTTTCCAACTCCCTTAGTTTAATATTCTTTCTTACTGTTTTTTGTAATTCATTTTCAACATTTGATATTTCGTCTTAAAAAACTGTATCCTCGTATTTTTCCACATCAGTAAAGTCTAATTTATTAATTATGCTCCTAACCTTTACAATTATCTTTTTTCTAGTGTCTTCATTGTATCTTGTTCATATTATTTAAGGTTAAAAAATATGTACTTTTTCTATATCAATTATTTCCCAAGTCTCGATTCCTTTGGGATTTAGTTTCAAACAAAGGGAGCCGTGAAAACAACTATCTCTACTATAAATCTTAGTGGTTTCTTGAAATAATGTCATCGGCGACGATAATGCGAAGTGACCTACAAAGCAAGCGAAATGGAACGTATCGGATACAAATAACGCAATGAACACCTTTAAGTAAGGTTAAGGTACGCAATAATATATGATTTTTTTATCTTTTCAATTACGAACAAGTGACACAGTTTTCAATTCGAAAAGATTTTTTTTTAGATACTTTTACGTAACGTATTAAAAGGTTACAAAAGGTTTATTACAAGTTATGTTTTTTTACAATTAATGTTCTTGATCGTTATTTTATTTTTTTAAATCAAAATTTTATTGTATTTACTCATCGTCTTGTTGAAATGCTGAACTTTGTTTTCGGCCGATTTGTTAAACAATGCTTTGTCTTCTTCTTTCGAATGTCAAATCAATAATGACAGAAAGAGCAACGTCACAGTTTGCTACGCAACGTTTAAGAGTAAGGCCGTGAGTACTTTGTTATCAATGACTACCTAGTGGCTAGACCACTAGACCAACGCAGGCCGCAGATCCGGTGGTCCTGGGTTCAATTCCCAGGTCGGGCCAGTAAATAGTTATTGGGTTTTTCCGTCAGGAAATTTTCAGTAGCAGCCCGGAGTCTGGAAGTTGGAAGTGTGTATACTCCCATGCCTCGGAAAGCACGTTAAGCCGTTGGTCCTGCGCCTGAACTCTTTCCGGTCGTGTCGGATTGCCGCCCCATCGGATTATGAGAGCTAGGGAATAGTGAGTGCACCTGTGTTTGCGCACACACTTGTGCACTATAATATCTCCTGCGCAGTTGGCTAATCTCTCTTGAGATTGGCCGTCGTTTCCGAAATCGGTCTGGACTTATCAATGACTTCGATCATTGGTAGTATTCTCATTCAGTAGCATCACATCGTCTTATATTTTACCACCCAGACATTTGAAAGAATGATTTGGTATTTTTACAGGTCGTTGGTCGGTCCTTTTAACGAGTCGATGACATAAATAATTTTCCATCCTTCTATGATATAAAACAGCATATAAAAAAAATAGACCCGTCGTATGTGAATCTACCGAATCGCACAGGTCGTGTGGGTTTGACATTAACCCACTTTCAAAAACCCGTGGGAGGCAACTTTAAATATATGATTAGAAAAAAAACCACTAACGTTTTGTTTGCACTACGTATAGGCAACTGTGCAACGGTTAAGAATAAGTGCGGCATTGAATTAACTAAACGCGATTGACGGTGACTAATAACAGTAATTTTACGCGTGGGTTTGAAATGCAGTGTGCAGATGTCCTAAATTCTTGGCTAGATTGACACAGATTTAGCGATGTATGGCTGAAGGATTGCGTTTCACGAAGTCAAAGTTCTACGACAATTTAACATACCGTTGAACCTGTAGCATACATATTTATAAATATTCTAAGCTTTGAAAACATGAACTAAATATCAAAAACAAAGATTTAAGCAACATAAAACACTAGTGTTCCTTACTGCAGAGCCGAAAGTAATAATTTATCTTAGATAGAACGCTTATATATAAGATAACTAAGATATTCTTTACTGATAAAATTACAAGTAAAAGCACCAATAATGAAGATTTTCTATTTTCATTCATCTATCAAATAGATCAAACGAACTTACCTTAAACATTTAAAGTTGGTAAAACGAATCCGACCTTAATTTTCAGTGAAAACAACATCAATGGCATTAAAACATTTAATGAATTCAACTAGCTCTAACATTCTTCGTGTCATGAAAGACCAAACTTGAAAGAGACCGAAATTTTGACCTCTTTACTATTGTGATAAAGTTTATATTTGCGCGTCAATTATTGTCGCGTGTAAACGTACAAAAGCCAATGTGATACGTAAATATGTACTTACATTTTTGAGCTGATTACGTAAAGACGACTAAAGGCATGATACGATTGAAGTTCTTGAACCTATATAACTACCGCAATAACTACCAAATTATTTAAAAAAAAGTAATTGTTGAAAATTTTATTACTTTTGTGTTTAGATAAAAAGTTAACCTTTATAAATGTACCACTGCTGGGTTAGGACCTCCTCTCCTGTAAAATTTTTAAAGATAACTATGAAGCCAAATTGATTACTTACATAAGTTTGTAAACTAGGTAAGCTGAGATAGACTCTAATACTATAATCATTTAAGGTGATACAAAAGGGGTTTCGATCAATTTCAAGAACCACTTACGATAATTGGATATTTCCCCACCGAAACGCAAACCGAACGCCAAATATTTGAAGAAGGCGACGATTCCGAACTTCGCATAACGAATATAGGTTATCAAGTTTCGCTGATAAGAGTGTTTGCTGTGATAACAAGAAATGCGCACAAATTAAATAAATATATTATCTATATCAAAGGTGATATAAATCAACTTATGAAATAGAATAGTTCAGTTCAATGACCTTTTAAAAGTACCAACACAGCCAAACTTTAGAAACATTTCTACAAGCATTCAATGCAATTTATTGTCAATCCTTTTATATTAAAACGTAAAAACGTTCTAATTAAATTAATTACTGCATAAAGCAGCCTCATTTGCTGAAATATTCACTTTATAAGCTCAAAGCTTACACAATCTTACCCGACTACGAATTTTACATCATAATTACAACTTCATAAGGGAACGCAAGGGAATTTCTCGATGAGTTAATTAATAGCTCCTGTGTACGACGTAGCTAGCTATCGAATATTACACATAACTATGAGTACGTGGACAATAGACTTAATGATACGTACTTAGCTTTGAGCGGGCTCTTATGAGCTGTTGGACTCCTCAAACCTTGCAGATTATCCTGAATAAGAGCCTCACTTACAGTGAAAAGGGTGAACTATCCCACCATACGTTCAAAATTACATTGTAAAGAATTCGCTGGTTACGAATTTTAACTAATGTAAAATTAGACAGATAACAAACATTATAAAAGACAACACTTTCTTAAACTATGTAAGATTTTAAAGAAAATAATGTTTTCTTTATTCCGAATTGTTTATTGAATTCGATTTTTAGATGATCCCGAATAGTAACAATTTATCTATGACCGCGCACAGAGGTAACCATTCTGCGTACCTGAGTTAAGTAGGTCATCGCCTGATGGGAGCGGGATCGATGAAACCACGCAATAAGATACCGTGAGGTTGTTGCACTACGCTGTTTGTTTTTAATTTACGATCATCAGAACGTTGGCTTTTTGTACGCATTCGAAATTTAAAAGCATTTTGATGTGGCGCCAATGTGATTCAAATTAAAAATGATTGCCTACTATTGTCCGATTGTAGGACAAAGACGTTTAGTGAATTTTAAGAATAACTATCACGTTCGTCAATGCGTCACGCGGGCAATGTAATCGTTGGCCGAGAACTTCTGTCTTGACATTAAAAAAAAGTCGAAGGCAAAGACCTTCAAGGCAAGCTGAGTACGATTGTTCGGTACTTCAAACAATACATTATCATTGTATTCGTAAAAATTCCACGTTCCATTAGAATTGTTGCCATTTCCGTATTTGTAATGAATCCCGTCAACAAAACATCTTCTCCTTCAAATATTTTATTACCATCAAGTACTTAAAATTTTGAGTTAAAATATTTACTAATCATGCACAAAAATATTCTTCTTAACAATTTAAATCATAATTCCGTTAGATGTCTCACAAATTCACTATCACTAACTGATAAAGATAATTATGCCAAAGATTTCAAATGTATCTAGCAACAAAATCAATTTATCCAATCATTATCCTATCAGCAACATTATGAAAATCTATTAAGTGACTAACGTATTTATATTAAATTATACATTTTCATTAACTATGTGTGCTGTTTATATCAATGAATTGAGCTAATATAATGAATAGTGAACAGCAAACAAGGCTGTCAGAGAATGATAGATATTATTGACATACTAAAATTGCGTATCAATTGTAATCAAGGTTGTTTCAACAATCATAAATTGAAATTTAAAACATCAATGTTTTATGAGCTGAAAGATAATTGGTCATTTAATGGATGAAATAAAAAAAAAACTAAATCAATAGCCAAATAAGACGATGATCTTGAGCAACAAATTTAAAAAAACTTAACGCGTTGTCTCGGAATGTTTCAAAATAGAAAAGTGATTGAGATTTCAAAGAGTTAAAGCATAGGACTAAAACTAGTAAGCCCAAGGCGACTTCAGTGAAGTCCACTTTAAAAGTCCCCCAACTAGATGGAGCTAGTTGCGACTTCTTTAACCTAAACTTCGTTGCATTTGAGAGCGCATAGCAACAAAGCCTTCGGGTCTTCTGTATAAAAATATCTTGAGAGAATAACCCTTTAGATATTTTTAGATTCCAGCACTTACTTTTAATAATCTTGACATATAACATTAAATTGGAATAACGGGTAAATGAATGCATGCAAATTAAAAAATACTCGTTTTCTTTTGTACGTCTTCAGCTAACCTATCTTGGAACAGTATACGCGTTATCTAATCCATCATTATGGTATCTTTTAGCAGGTCTATTTTCAAAGCTCGTTAGTATAATTAGGTGGCCTGTTAGACATTGTTGCGACTCGATAGCAGCTTATACTTTGACCTTATTACCGGTAAAACGTCCAAGTGTCGCAGTGAGCCGTTCCGATTTGAGATCAGCACCTTTTACTTATACCTACATTATATATATATATATATATATATATATATATATATATATATATATATGTGAGTGTAAGGTAGCTTGAATATACATATATAAAAGGTTTATTTAAAATCTTATACGTAATATAGTTTTCATTAATGACAATAATGGGTAATGAATATAATTTAAACATTTCTAATAAAGGAAGTCATAATTTAACAAATAAATATAAGTTTTGTCTTAAAACTGAAAGATTTTCAATATCACAATTGATCAATATTTTCTCCAATTATATTTTACACTAGATTCCAGGTAAAATGTTTTCAGCTTTAAAACAAAATTGTTAGGATACCAAGACTAAAGGTTACGGAGAAGTTGAATTCTTACAATTTCTAAAATACTTCGTTATTTTTATAACTTTCCGTAACTATCGATATTATTATAATATTAAGTTTCTGTCTCTCAATATAATTGGCAAAGCCGTTGTTACAAATAGTGCACGTGCCAAACGTCATGTCTTGAAAGCAGTCTAAGTTTCCACAAAGCATGTCTCACGCCGATTGTTTGTGTAAGACGGTTTAATTAATAAGCGACCGACTCCACCAAACTGTTCCACCTTTCTTAGAGATTAAAATAGAGGCTTTCAGAAGCACAAGCAGTTTTCATCGAATCGCGAAATTAAATGTATAGTTATCCCTTAGGTAGCTTCCAGCTATCAAAGACCATAAATTTAATCCAATATTTACAATTAAATTAATGATATTATTGAAACCCTAAGTTATGTACCTTTCCTGTAAATATATATTAATATAATAAAAATTTTCAAATATTATTTTCTAACCAATTCTTATTTACACAAACTTTTCACATTTCGCTAAATAATATAGAAATCGCTTTACGCCAGTCACTTGGTGTTTCAGTCACGATTTGCGTAAGATGGTAAAATCGATAGAAGCCGTCGCGACCGTATGACCCAATTTATCTCACAAGGACTGCGAATGTCATCCTATCTCGAAAGCGGATTTCGGCAACGGGTCATTAGATCAAATACGATATGCGTTTTGTATTGTAGTCGTTTTTTTTTACTTTACTATATATCAGCCCGTCATGTCACGTCACTTCGATATAAATTAAGTATTATATATCATAATATTATAAATGCTAATGTGAGTTTGTTTGTTACGCTTTCACGCATAAACCACTAAACCGATTTTAAAAAATCTTTCACCAATGGAAAGCAACATTATCAGCGAGTAACATAAACTACATTTTGTCCCCGTATCGCCACGTGAACGGGAACTACGCGGGTGAAATCGCAGGCAAAACGCTAGTATAATATAAATTTCAATTTCATTACCAACTTAACATAATATTTATTCCAAACTATCGTCTTTGACTAATACATCGTACATATTTAATTTCAAGTGCCACACATATGGTGTCCTGTGTTTCTGTCGAATAGTACTGACTATTTCAATTTATCGAGGTATTGGTCATCCCGAAAGTTAAGTATTTTACGTTCCCGTGCCTTGGCAAGCAAGTAAAGCCATTGGACTTGCAAATGCTCTCTCTCCGGTTGAGTGTGATTGCTGTACCATCGGTCTATGATAATAAGGGAATATGGAACACACCTGTTTGATCAATTGTGCGTTGTATTATCTCCTGCGCAGGTAACTAGTGTTTTGGATGTTCACCGTGCATCAAATTCGTCAAGAACACTTTATGTTTATTGGTTATTATCTAATAAGTAATTATAGTTTAACGGAACATTCACACCATCAAAGTTGTATACTTTTCATAGTACCAGTGCCGAATGGCGTTGATAACCACGACGGTATGAACAGTATGGGCGCGTTAAAAAACACATTTACGAACGAAGATGCATAATTATACATGGAAAAAAATATAAAGACTATTTACAATATACATAATTTGCGTGTTAAAAATTCACTTCTAAATATTCTAGTTTTTAATATGTAACCGGCACGAATTACGTTAACAAGATAAAATGTTTTAACACCGGTAACATTGAAGTGTTTAATTAAAAGTTACTAATGTTTAAAGACATATATTAAGGGTAACTTTGGGCAACATGCATTGCATAAAGATGATATAGTTTTTTTTTAATTTTAGCGATATAACAAAACAATTTTTTTTTTATTAATTAATAAAACGCTTTTCATTAATCGAAAATCGCGTATTCCTAATCAAATTCGATAATTAATCTTAATATATATTTTATGAGTTCATTGCGTTTATTAGTGTAGGGGTCAGTAACCTTGATATTTTTCCTACATCGCATTATGAAGGGCAGTCAGAAATAGAATTTACCGAGCCTCCTTTATTGTTGTACTGATTTATTTTGACTGTAGAAGTCCAAGCGATTTTAATTATTTTTAGTTCCGTATTACGGTACGGTAAGGTCGGTTTCGCACACCCCATCCAGGCCCCGACCGTTCGCTTTGTGGGACAAACCTGTTTCAGGTTAGATATATAAAGCTACCTGGCTTTATACAAGTGTATAAAGTATTGTATACAATCCAGTCATCTCTTACATTTTTTGTTAGCAGGTCCATTTTTAGGGTCCCACTTTCGGAATGTATTTTCAATTTTTTTAAAGTTAATAGTGAAATTTGTTCGAAACAGGAGTTGCGTTATTGACACAATAATTTGTTCCCGGCAGTTTAATTTCATTGCGGCAATGCGGGAGAGCACACTCCAACGGTAAATATTTGACGGCAAGCGTAAATGTTTTCGAGCATCCTTCAATTGCATTCGATTGCATTACATTATTATATTTCATTTTAAAAAAATCAACCACTCATTTGAAAATAGTTTTTTTTTTTAGTAATAAAAATCGCGTTGTACTTTACTAGATGTTTAAACATTATCGTTATATAAATTATATTCTCGGTAACTCAGCGAAAGTTTTTCAATTGACAAACTTGACATAAAGAAAGTTGGAGACAGACACGCTCGCTAGCTTGTCATTTAGTGGTCGAATGGGATGATTGGTTCCGTTTTAAATTGCTGCGTGACTAACTGACGTAGCTGCAGCGGCAGACGTTAACGAATAAGCTTCGAATCGTTTTCGGTTAGGATAAAGCGAAACGACATTGGCTGACGAATTCGCAACATGCTGTATGAAAAAATTATAAACGTGCGCTTTAAAATTTCACAAACGTTTCGCGGAAAAGTTGAAAAATCTGCGGTACGTCGAACTCGAGATCAACTCCCGCGACAGATAACATCGACAATAAAACTGTAACATATACTGAAAACGTATTCGTACATTAATATACATAGATAGGTATTTACAAACTCTCAAAATTAAGGGTCAAACATAAATAATAAATTGAAAAAAAAAATCCTAGTTATTTGACATTTTGATCCATCTGTAATGACGTGTTAATAAAAACTCTCTTTGCATAATATAAACATTAAATAATAAAATAGAATAATTAGTTAAATCTTTAAAAATGAATCTTTGAAATGAGTGACTTCGAACCGGTTCGTAAAAGAAACTACCGCTAGGTACCGTCGCGTCGTCACGAGAGAGGCTACAAACATTATAAACTAAGAACCTTACTTATAAACGTTGCTTTTAGTTAAATGATTTATCTATTTCTGTCATTATTGATTTCACGTTCGAAAAAATAAGACATTGTTGTTACTCAACTAGTCACTCGATAAATAGCGTTTTTAAGTAAGACTATCAAAGAGTACTTAATTGTTTGAAAATTGAATGCAAAATAAAATTTATAATACATAATTTTTCAGCTCTAATGATTCTCTTTCTTCATACGAAACATTTTTGTTCCTCAACTATAAGTAACAGTATAAAGCTGATATAAAATTTTCTAGAAAATTGTACTAATTTGAATAACTGATCTTTTGTATCAAACTATTTTACCGGTTTTTCTCGATTCATACATCGCGAAACAGTAAATTAATTTGACAATTCAATAAATTGTAAAGCCTGAATAATGTTTATTTGAAAAACATTGTATACACTCTGGTAGATAAACCGTTGAAATAAGTCAATCTGACCCAATATAATAGATAAAAATTTTAGTACGGTGAACATGAAGAGGTGTCAAGAAATCTAGCAGCAAATTTTGGTAACCGTATTCTTATGATAGCGTAATCAAGAAAGAACAATTGATACAATCGGGTTATAAACAATCATTTACCAATGATACATTTATATAATTATCTTATCGTAGACGTAATCTGGCGCCTAACATCTATGTAGGACTCACCTGAACAAACAAAACGTACTGCACTTTTACAAATTCATACTGTCCCTATTTGAATTGTTTTATGTAATTTTGCGGAAAAGTGTTACGTTGACTAATTAAGTTACACATCTGTTTTAATATTAATAACAAATTATTAAACATGTACTTAATATATTGTGAATAATAATACAATAACGTTTTATAATTCAAGATAATAAATCGGAATATCGATCATGAAGCATTTAAATCCTTCAAATGTAGTTGATGTAAAATTGGATTTAGTCAACGACTTCACTCAGCCATCACCAAATCATCAACTTGTAGGTCATACTTCGTTCACAGACGAGTGAATGGTTGAAGGTTTACCATCCGCTCATAATATTATATTATCTTTTTTGTTTGCAACGAATGACATTGACTTGAATAGTTTTAATTGCGAATCTTCAGTCTTGTTTTGAAATCGTACGGATGCGTTCTGACGTAAATAACCGTCTAAATCACGAAGAGAGCACGGCGTGTTACTAAATGTATCGGGAAGCTTTAAAATAGAACTGGATGCGTGGCCGGTTCTCGACTTTGTAACTCGTTACGATAACGTTTATCACACCATCCATGCAATAAGAAACGTAATAAAATATCGCGTATCACAATACGCTGCCACAGTTGTGCCGAAGATTCAATCTGATAAATGTTAAGTTAGTTAAGAAGTTGTGGAGGCGGGTGTGGCCAGCTGATCGTAACGCACGCACCAGGGCAGCTGTTCACAACAACTGTTATCGATTTTACCCGCCCGCGGCCGATCTCATACGTGAACAGGTGTTTAGAAATTCGGTAACCTAATAACTATGTGCACAAACTATAGCCGATTTGTTTCGCATTTATAATTTTTGGTTATGATTTAGTTTAGACTGTGAATTATTTACGTACCTTGATTCCAGAGCGTCCTTGTTGCTTCAGGAGAACGTTTTCAGGTTTCATGTCGCAATGAATGATCCGGTTCTTGTTGAGTGCGTGCAGACACTGGAGCAGGCTATGCGAGAACTTGCGTACCAGCTGCAAGGAGAACCCGTGGAACTTGTTCTTTTTTATGAGCTCGTACAGGTTGATCGAGAGAAGCTCGAAGGTGATGCATGTGTGATTCCTAAACGTGAAGGAATCGAACATGTGGATCACGTTCATCGTGTTGTCCTGGTCTTGTTCGCGGAGGTGTTCTAGGATACGAATCTCCTCTTGCGCCTGACGATGGAACCGCTTTTCGTTTCGTACCATCTTCAGAGCGACATTCTCGCGCTTTTTGTGATCGTAGGCTTTCACCACTTGGCCAAAACTGCCCTTTCCTATAACCTTGAGTACCTCATATCGGTACGCTATGTGGTCGTGTGGTATGTGAATGTAGGAACCCTGCTCGTTGTCATACTCACAATTGTTCGGAAAACCCACGAGACCGGGACGTTTCTTAGCATTCGCGCCTATGAAGTACACTTGGGGGTAGTTTAATATCTCACGGTGTTCATACGGGGTGAGTTTGTTCATATAGAGCTTCATGACCTGCTCAGGGCTAGCGGCAGCAGCCGGTGGGCGCTTGTCAGGCGGCTGCGCGTTGGCCGCCGATGGAGCGGGTGGACCAGGCTCCAGCGGCGGCAGCGCCCCGTCCCGGAGCAACGCGCGCCCGAACGCGTGCGCGCTCCCTAGAGGCATGTCGCCGGTCATGGCCGAACGGCCGCCGCCACCTCCGCGCACCTCGCTCGCCGTGGCCGAACCGACCCACGCTCGCTCGTACACACCACTGCACTTCACTGCACTTGCACTGTTAGACGGAGCCACCCTGGGGCACTGCACGACATTTCACATAGACCGCGACGAGTAAAAACCACGCTTCCACTTATGCGGACACATTCCGTCTCGGACACGATGTGATAGGACCGTCACAGATGATACCGTGCGACGCGAACGTGAAACGCAAACAAAGACCCCCTTCCTTGCAGGTCGACCCGACGACAGAACCAGAGAGAAAATAGAAACTGGTCGCCAAAGTCATTGAACCGTTCGACTGCGAAGAACACACGAGTGCGAGTGAGATGGGATATGTTTCTCTGATTTTAATGTCTACTCCTAGAGGGTGCTGTAAGTCATTTCATTTGAAATACGGATCATTGTGAAAGACCCAATAAAATTGTTTAAAAAGCGTGTGGTGTTGCTATCAGTTCCTTTAATAATAATAAAAGAATTATTTTTTCTTTCTAAATAAAACCTTTTGTATTTTTTTATTTGTATTTTTAAGTGTTTAGGTTATATGATAATTAACAAATAACTGAGTAAGTAACAGTAAGAAAGATGTAAATTTTGTTGCTTTTTGTTAGCTTTAATAAGATTTATAATATACAAAAATACCGTATTAAAAATAATAATTTTAATAGTTAAACATTTTTAATAATGAGTGAAACGTTTCCTGAAGAAAGAACACTAAAATAAATTTGGTCATGCGTAATTAACACATTTAGTAAACACAAAAAATCTAGTTACGTTGTTAAAATGCAATGTAGTTGATAGTGTAAAATGTATAAAATTTAATTCCTTGACAAAATACATTTTCGGGACGTCATTTTTTTCTAATAAGAGTTTGTAAGAGGAGTTTTACTTTTAACAATATCGCTATATATGTCTTTGTATTGTATATAAATTCATCGTATTCGTTATTACTAATTTAAATAGACTAAAGTTTTTGTTAAAAACAAAATAAGTCTGACATTTCTTTTTTAAAGTTAATTTGAAATTGGGTCTTACTGCATGACCTTTATTGTCTATGACTTAAGCTAAGGTGTCGCCATCTGTTGAAATCTACTAAACCGAAGAATAGTGCACCTTCCATCCAATCTAGACGTCTTTTTGCACTCCGTTGTTTTCTGTCATTTATACAATCGTAACTATGTGGTAATTTTATTTTTATTGTAAAGAAAAAATATGTACAGAGACTATTGTGTAACAAATCAGTGTTAGAAAACAGAAGACGCTTAAGTTGTTATCGTATTCGTTTAATATATGTAAGTGTACCTCATACTATTAATGATTAATCTTTGACTGATTTCTTTTTTGTCGTATTCTAACTGCTTATGTTCGTCTGCTAAATTTAATCTTGATATTTCGGAGAAGTTACAATAAAATTCTCATTATGGATTCAACGATAAGATTCGGTGTATTAAAGATATGGTGATAATAAAAATTAAGTACTGTGACCACAGTTCGCGATATTATAACCATTTATTTCGATTCAACTTAAATTATATTGATTAGTACTTGGAACGATATAGCCCAGGATGCAAGTACGTGAACTCTTCAAGGTAATTATAGGCACTGATATGGTATGCAGTGCTGTTATAAATTCTCGTCATCATAAGACTCAAAGGCGCATTTATATATATTATTCCAATGTTTTGGACGTAAGCCAGTGCACCAATACAAATCAACACGGTATTTGGTTGTAATTAAATTTTAAATAAAACAAAAAAGAACTTTCTTTTGTTTACCATACAACACTGACTCATTCAGTAGTAAGGGCTATAAAGTTAAAATGCTTCATATTAGTCATCATGAGAGTAACTTAAGGTTATATAAGCAAACAAGTTTTATGAGCAGTATATAAACTACTATGGAGTGATCATAAACATCCTTTTTCTATTCTTAGGCCATGTTTGTGTTGTGCAGTTAGTTAATCTTGATATACTATCTAAAAATATTTTAGAACCAGTTACAACTATCAATAGTGTTTGATTAAACTACATTATATTTAATATTTAATAAAAATATAAAATCTTGATGTTCAACTAAACATTATTTATTGAAGAGTGGTCATTAAAATTACTTCACTAATGCAGGAAATTTCAAATAAAATTGTCATAACATTTAATAATGATTTCCAATGGATTTCTCTCTATACACAATTAAAAGAAACACAAAAGTAGTTAATTAAATCTACTCTGTGTATTTGATGAGACTAGATTTATAAATAAATGTTTCTAAATATAACATAATAGACTTGAATTACTGAAAAAGGGGCCATTAAAGAATTTAAAAAATCATTTGATCGAAATGCATATCCTTTTGAAATTATACTTACAGTAAATACAACAAAAATTGTGTCTCTTGGCGATCATGTTATAACTGTTCTGTTACATATGCTTCTATGTGCTTATTATATGACTTTATTTCTCTATTTTCATTCATAATTTAGGAGTACTGTTTAAGAAAAACATATGTACAATGTTTTCATATTTAAACTAAGCCTATAAAGAATAAAGGTACAATTTGTTTTTATTTATAAATAATAGTTGTTTAAGAATTATCAAAATAAGATTTAAGGTTAATTTAAAGTATTTTTAGTTATTTTATTTATGTTATTAGATGACTTTGTTCCTCATAATTCCTTGTAATCATCCATAAATACTTTCATTAGTAACAGATGCAATAAAAATATTATTAAAAAAAAATTATTGCTACTCGTTATTTCTTTATATAACAATATTGTTTTTTAATATCTAAATTACACATTAAACAAACATAAATTCATTTTATTATAATGTCAATGACACTAATTATACTGAATGTAACTGAATACAATATTATAACATAGCCGTGTTTGTTTTATATATTAAAGGTATAATTCTTGTTTACTACATATTCAATTTCACACTTAAATAATGTAGTTAGTTTCACTTTGCAAACTAATACCTATGTATTTAGTCATTCTTTATTATAGCTTTATATTTGTACATAATAACAGGAACTTTTGCAAAATTAATGTTGAGTATATACTATTAGAATCGATTGGGCCGGTCTTCTTGATAGAAACCATTATGATTTTGCTATCATATTTTCTTCAATTATAAAATATGCTAAGATTTTGTACATGTTTTAAATTTGATCCTTCTGTTATTTATTAAGGTCCTCCAGACCGATTTCGGCCACGGCGGCCAATCTCAAGAGAGATTAGCCAACTGCGCAGGTGATATTATAATGCACAAGTGTGTGCGCAAACACAGGTGCACTCTCTTTTCCTTAGCTCTCATAATCCGATGGGACGGCAATTCGACACGAACGGAAAGAGTTCAGGCGCAGGACTAACGTCTTATCATGCTGCTACTGACAATTTTTCTGACAGAAAAACCCAATACCTATTTATTGGCCCGACCTGGGAATTGGACCCTTCTGTTATTGATAAGGGATATATAACATATACCGAGATTGCTGGCTATCTTTAAGAAAATTAATGTATAATAATTTTTTTAAATAAATTTATTCATATTTATTAGTTATTGTGAGTTGAATTGTTGTTTTGTTTTCATTAAAAATGAAATAACTATAAAATAAGTATCATTCTTAACACAAAATTCTCCACAAATTTGTTACAAATTTGTGATGATGCTTTAAAAATTATTGAATAAATTTTTTTTGTAAATAGTACAATTGTATATACATTTGGTATTTATTTTAAGTAATATATATATATCAATTTTAAATATTTAATAAAGGCATTGAAAGGTAAGCATAGTTATATAATGAAAATGCTCAATGCCCAATTTATCGTTTGTTAAACTTATCTTTAGGTTAATGATTAAAACCAAGTCACTATGATCATTAGGTGTGTTTATATATCTGTATAAACTAACAAGGTTACTGTAACAAGAAAACAAACATAATAAATGAAAAAACCATAAGGTCCATCCAGTCAGAGTTGTCAATTGATATTAATTAATGGTTCTTATTAAAGGATGGTTTTATAACGCGGTAATTAATTCATGACAGGGTTGCCGCCTTTTAAAAATTCTTCGAATAGCATTCGTATTGTTATTGTTAGATAAGATATGATTATTTCTTTATCAGTTTTTGGAATAGTATTACTGATACAATTGTTAAATTAAACATTGAAATCTAAGATTCGTTTCTTTCTGTAATCATTGGAATTTTGTTGTTTAAGAAAAAAAAACAATTGAAATATTTTATATCCTTGCAATTTAGTAATTTTTTCCCACGTCATTTGAGTGATTATATCTCGATCTGACGTCATCATAAATTAAAAAAAAAGTGTGATTAATTTAAATATTTTGCATTTTAGAAGGAAGCAATTCAAGAGTTATTAATATGTTTTAGATTTTTAAGAGATGATGTTTTTTATAAAGAATTTAATGACACTGGAAGCCATAGTGAAGACTTCTTAATTAAATTTCGTTATTTAAGTAGCTTGGGTTACTAAAAACCGTTTGTGATGTCAGGCTTTCTTTGTTCTTTATTAAAATAAAAAAGTTTTAAATAGTATATTTAATGCAGAAAATGCTCCTAGATTAATTTAAGTAACTAAAATTCAGATCACTAGTGTGCTAAATGATTTAGTGTTTCAAATTCACGTTTTAATACAAAGGGAAAGCATCAATTAGTCACATTTCTGAACGTAAAACACAAATCCGAAAGGCGTAGACTGGGATTATACCTAGATCGTTCTACGTAACAGGAAATGAGACCTTCGCCCTGAATTGAAACGCTTACGCGCTGTTACAGATACGGAGGGTTCAATAAATTCAACCTTTAATCAGATCAGTTCATGGACGGCTCAGGTCCCATGGCAGGTAGATACCATAATATCCTTGACTCGAATGACGACATCGCAGTAGACTAATATTTATTAAATTCTCATATATTATAAGTGTAAAAGTTTGAATGTTTATTAATCAATCACGCAAAAACGGCTTTTCGATTTAGATGAAATTAAAAATATAGATAACTGATATTCTGACTTAATATACAGTTTAACCTTACATAGCACACATCTTTATATAATTGAATTTCCCTGACAAAAGCCTAAAATAAATATTGACGCGTAAAAAAAGTCCAATGTTACATATTTTCTCCGATTCTGAATAAGTTAACATGGACGAAGCCGCGGACGGAATCTAGTATGTATAATACATTTATACAAGCACGTCTGAGTAGGTACCACGCACTCGTGTTTTGTTATACTGGCATACAGCAATACTCCGTACTTTCGTTACTTTGGTTTGTGCTTTGATTATGTCTGATATAAGACAACATCTTCGACCTCATGGCGTATTTATAGTGTTAATAATAGTATACTTCTTACACTATAAATTTCGGGCAGAGGTCATCTTATCCCAATGCCTTTCCTTTTGCAATAAATACTATTTGGAATACTTAAAAAAATTCTTAATCTCATCTAATGCGTATTCAATAAAACTAAGCTCACTTTGAGTTTTATCCATTTACATTGAAGTATAATCCGATATTATTTATACAGCGTATAAAGTAACAGCCTGTGAATGTCCCACTGCTGAGCTAAGGCCTCTTCTCCTCTTTTGAGAAGAAGGTTTTGGAGCTTATTCCACCACGCTGCTCCAATGCGGATTGGTGGAATACACATGTGACAGAATTTCAGTGAAATTTGACACATGCAGGTTTCCTCATGATGTTTTCCTTCACCGTCAAGCACGAGATGAATTATAATCACAAATTAAGCACATGAAATTCAGTGGTGCTTGCCCGGGTTTGAACCCACGATCATCGCGTTCTTACCACTGGGCCATCTCGGCTTATAAATAACGTATAAATAACATTTGCTCTGCTAAAACCATTATACCTGATGCACGTTTTGAGTTCTATAAATAAACAATGTCTATGAATTATAAAACGTCTGGCTGCTAATAGGACGAAATGTTTTATTTTTGGAGCATTTTTATATGTACTATGTAAACGCACTTCACGTTAATCATTGCATTAATGAATGGCTATGATGTACTTTTGACTGATTTCGTGACGTCAACCATTCTTATTCGCAGGTCATTTATAATGCAAAAGAATGTGAGCAAACTAAGTTGCATTCTCTAATCATACACTCATATAATCTGATGAGACGGCAGGACCATAAAGAGTTCAGTGACTAGCCAAAGCAGCCTTACGGGAATTTTTCGAGAGAAAAACTTAATAATATTTTTTTTATCGGCCTGGTTTTGTACCCAGGATTCATTAATGTGAACCCTTTTTTACGTATCCAAGAAAAATATACTTTTCATATGTAGTTTGTACATGTAAGAACACGTACTTTTGGTTCTTTATTTACAAATCAGACTTATGTATGTATGTATGGATAGACAAAAACGTAAAGGAAAGCAAGTCGGGTTCTTGTCTACAAATGAGAGCACGTATATAGTTTATTTATATTCTATCGATTCTGCATGTAAATCGATAAAAAAAATGTTCACGGTTTTTTAAAATCTATACTAATATTAATACGAAAGTACTTCTGTCTGTCTGTCACGTTTCACTAGAACACTGAACCGATTTTGATGCAATTTAACATTAAGCAAGCTTGACTCCAATAAAGAACATAAGCTACTTATTTATACCTAATACCTGCTTTTCCTACTCGTGGGCGAAGGATTTTTTATAAATATTACTAAAGACTAACCGCCTTATTCATAAACTTTATTTAACTGGTGATTAGTTAAACAATAGTTTGTCTTCTTCTTTCTTATGTCAAATCAATAATGACAGAAAGAGACAAACCAGTGTTTAGCTAAACAGTTACTAAGCAACGTTTATGAATAAGGCCGTAAGTTGTGGGTAAATAAAGAGCATTTATACTAATTCATTTATCGTCTAGGATCAGCTATATTGGTTTTAGTAAAGCACCCCCAAGTCTCGATTAGGTGCAGTAGATGTGGCTGTAACATAGCATTGTAGATTGGTGTATCGCAATTTAGATTGGATACACGGGACGCTGTTACGGAGTGAGTCGAAATGCGTATCTTTATAATCGTGTATAGAATAAAAATATGCCTTATCAATTTATGATTCATTTTGATGACTCAAGTTTCCAAAGATTCTTTGAAGGAATTCAATTCTATCTATAACAACATTAAGAATATTATGTATAACTCGCTCCTGCGCGCGGCTTCGTCTACGTACGTGGGTCTATGGGGGGGGCGGGTGCTCTATGTCCTTTCTGTATCTCTGATATCGTTTATGCAATTTTATGATGATCGGTTGAGTAGTTGAGACGTGAAAGCCTAACAAACTTACTTTCGCATTTAAAATATACATACATATATGAAAATTATAACGCTCACGCTAAAGACCAATATCTTCATCACTTTTGAACAATTTCGAGAGGATTTCCTATATCGGGTATGTCAATGTATACAACTGCCTTTCTAAGCATTCAGAGACCAGTTGAAAGATTTTGTGCGAATATTTTTTAACGTAAAAGTATATTATTTTTAAATGCCCAATAAACTCCTCCGCGTCTTTCGTTTTTTGTCTCGATTTTATTCAACCAGTCGGTATCACCATATCTGTATACCTAATAGTAAATAGGTAAGTGTTCGAAGTTAGTCTTAGTTATCATTGTAATATTTATTAATTTATATAGTATATTGTATGATGCTTTGTTAATCAAAAAAACGTCGACAATATACATTTTCATATCAATAGGATAGTAATGTTTGTTGACATGTTTAAGTCGAACAGATAAATTTGAAATGTCTTTGTTTACATTTCAGACGATTTTTTTTTTCCTTAATATAAATAAGTAGACGGGCGAATGAGATACCTAAAAGAAAGTAGTCACAACCAATTATAGGTATTTGCTTACCAATGTGCAACCTTGGGAACTAAGAACACTGGCTCACACACCTTACTCTGTAACATAACAAACTTAAGTATTGCTGTTTCGCGGTAGAACATATGATGAGAGTGTTGGACCTACCCAGACTTGTTTGGACAAAGGCTCGAAACAAACATCAAGAATCTAAATATTTACAAATATAACTCATATGTGATTAAAATCAGATCTTATTCATTCTATCATAAACTTTAACCGACTTCAAGAAGAAAAAGAGAGTTCTTAGTCTCACCTGTCTCATTGGTTTGGTGATATTTAATAGACGAATGGACATGTTCAATAATATATTATATTTATGTAAGGTGGAAGTGTGTACACTCCCGTGCCTCGGAAAGCACGTTAAGCTGTTGGTCCTGCACCTGAACTCTTTCCGGTCATGTCGGATTGCCGTCCCATCGGATTATGAGAGCTAGGGAAGAGAGAGTGCACCCGTGTTTGCGCACACACTTGTGCACTATAATATCTCCTGCGCAGTTGGCTAATCTCTCTTGAGATTGGCCGCCGTGGCCGAAATCGGTCTGGAGGACGTTAATGTTAGTTAATATTTATGTATTAAGTATTCTTATTTAAAGACAATATATGTAAAGTATAGCAGAGATGACCCAGTGGGTAAAACACGTGTACATAACCAATCACTGCGGCTTAAATCGCGCTAGCCAAGTATTTATGTTTAAATAATTCATCTTGTAGACGATGTTAAAGGAAAATATCGTGAGAATATTTGCATATCGCGGATGAAATCCTGTCAACTGTTGGAATAAGCTCCAAACCTAATCACAAATATAGGACAAACTGAAAAGACTAAAGGTCGTAACTTACTAGTAGTTACGACCTTTTCAGTTTGTTTTATCATTTGAAATTAGCAAATATTAAATCTTCAAATCAAATCGTATGACGTAGGTTTGTGTATTGATTTTCCACAGTAAGCGAGCGTTTAACAAAAGGTATTATGTAACTTAAGCTCTGATTTTCTATTCAGCGGATCGAAACAGTTAATGAAAGTCTATTGTGTCGACTCTCAGTTCTTGAAAATTCTAAGTTTCTTTGTAAGAGCTATATATCTTTTATGATGAAAAATCAAATGAAAATATTATTAATTAAGGTAGGCTTTTGTCATTTTTATATCGTCAAGTTACAGTATTTAATTAAATGTAAATCTATCACGTTCGTGGTGTCGATTTTACCGTGAACCAGCAAAACACGCAGTATTTCTTTCAACTTTCTTTCAACAGTTTACATAGACATTTTAATTAAATAGTGTTTAGTTACTGTGTCTTCTTCTTTCGAATGTGAAATCAATAATGACAGAAAGGGATACGTCCGTGTTTAACTAAACAGTTGCTAAGCAACGTTAGTACGTACAGCCGATAATTATTTTATGCTAATATAAAAACTTTGTATTATATTTTTTTTATAGCATAGGTAGGCGGACGAGTATAATATGGGCCACCTGATGGTAAGTGGTCACCAACGCCCATAGACATTGGCATTGTAAGAGATGTTAACCATCGCTTACATCGCCAATGCGCCACCAACTTTGGGAACTAAGACGTTATGTCCCTTGGGCCCTTAAATTACACTGGCTCACTCACCCTTCAAACCGGAACATATGGAACACAACAATACCATGTACTGCTGTTTTGCGGTAGAATATCTGATGAGTGGATAGTACCTACCCAGACGAGCTTGCACAAAGCTCTACCACCAAGTATCTTGTAGTCCATTCCACTTATTTATATTAAGAATAAAAAATCGTCTGAAGGAGTAAAGATAAATAAACCTTAGATTAACGTGATTCCATGTAATCTGCTTTTAGCACCATCGCCTATAGACATTGGCAGTGTTACGAAAATAAATTTTAACTTAGTTAAAAATGTGAGTTTTTAAATATTTGTGTTGTGTCCATTGTTCCTGTAATCACCCGTCACTGACTCTCACCCGTCAAACCGGATCCTCACAATACTAATTATTGCTGTACTGTAGAATGTGATGCGAGGGTGGTTACCTACTCAGGCGAGTTTGCACAAAACTCTACTACTATGTAAAGGTAGATTATAGAGGAGAATCTATATGTATAGTGTACTTATATGCAAATGACTTTTTTGTACGTGCGCTTCGGTTGATAAAAATGATATTCACAAAAATGTTGTGTAGATATTATATTTCCAATTTAATTACTTTTTTCTTCCGGAGCGTGTTTTAAATTTATCACGCGTTACATTAATTAATAGTTACAGCACGTAACGTTACAACTTATATCACGAAACGAATCGATAAAAATCGAATTAATTTTACGTTACGCAATAAAAACTTTTTTTTTTAAATATAAATAAGCAAGATGGATTTAATAGAGACGGTAATAAGTGATGACATTTAATATATGTCGATAGGTGGTATCACCGAAACATGTCGAGCATTTGTCGATAAATAAATTGAATATGGAACATTTAAAGATAGATGGATAGATTTACAAGCTTAAATGTGAAATATGATCTGACCTAGTGTTAAGGAACAGTCTGTGTGTCAGTTATCGCCTGCCAACAGTGGTTAGGTAGTTGCTAAGTATTTAAAAATACCTGTGTCCCAAGCTTATGTCCTTCCTTGGGGGTTCACGCTACCATATTTAATCAAAATCGTTCAGTGACGTAAGCGTAATAGACAGATACAAAGCTACTTTCTCATTTATAATATTACTATAGATTACTGGTTTAAAAGGCTGAATGTGCCAATATAATTACAGTCACGAGCGACGTAACGTCTTAGTCGCCATGATTATAGTGGTGTGCTGATGTATATACGCGAATGTGACCTTACTATCAGGCCGAATGGATCGTCTACTTTCCTTGATTAAATTAAAAAAAAAAAAACAGTTATCAATAGGAAAGTCGATATAATTCGCTTAATACCGATTCGCTTCTAGCTATGCATTATCTTAAATATTTTAATGTTCTGCTTGTTTTTATTATTCATAAAATGTCTTTGTTTTGCTATCGATTGCAACATCAAAAAGGTTAATTAACTCAATTTTTCTTTCTCCGTTTATACACTTCCAACAACTTTATAGTTGATGGTTTCAAAAGAGGAGCGACTTCAGTCCTATGGTTTATTAATCGCTGTAAACCATACTCACTCAATCTCATATATTTTATTCAAAAGGTCTCTAGGTTACATTGATCCTAATACTAGCGGCGTCATGCGAATTCTGCGAGTAAGAGAGAGTAATATAGTCTATTTCTTTCTCAATGAATGGGTTATCTTATGCAAAGAGTTTTTTTTTTTTTTTTATCGAAATGCTAGGCTGTGATTACCGTAGTCTTCAGCTTTATATTCATTAAAATATTGATTGTCTATTAATATTGCTTTGCAGTTGAGTAACGATATTATAAATATAAGGATATTTATATATTTCCTTATATATTTCAGTAACAAACAAAAGTTAAGTATCGAATAGTTAATATTGAAAATAGTAAAGTCACACTAAACTAAGGTTTCATAAATAACAAATACCATTATTCCGCCAAAAGAACAAAGTAAATGTTGAAAATTCATGCTCTTTTTAATGTTAAAAATTGTGCAGTGCATATTATACTATATCGTTGAAACGTAATTATATATAAAGGTGTGTGTGTGTGGGTACAAAGCATTGGATTCGTTTCTTGTACTTTGTACTAAGCGATTATGACTACGTAAGGAAATATTTATTCCCGTTATGTAAAGTTTTTATCTTCGTTTAAGTGTTTTTGTTTGTTCAAATGATACACTTAAGTTAAAACCGGTCAATATTGTGTAATAATTTTATATACAATAAATATAAATTAACAGTTTCGATAATTTGAAATAACACAACCAGAAAACAGGTAAAGTAAAAGTAAAGTATCAGCCTGTTAATATTCCACTGCTGGGCTAAGGCCTCCTCTCCTTTGTTGAGGATAAGGTTTGGAGCTTATTCCACCACGCTGTTCCAATGCGGGTTGCCGGAATACACATGTGGCTGAATTCCAGTGAAATAAGACACATTTACTCACGATGTTTTCCTTCACCGCCAAACGCGAGATGAGTTATAAACACAAATTAAGCACATGAAACTTCATTGGTGCTTGCCCGGATTCACGCGTTCTAACCACTGGGCCATTTCAGCTTTTTAACCAGTAAAAGTGATACGAAATATAATATAATGAATGAAAATATCAACAATATAAGGCTATGTGCATTATTCTGTATGAGATGAAATCTAAATTACGGCACGCTTTCGAAATGATAATAATTTTTAAACCGGAAGTCGTGCGCAGGAAAAGTACAATTAGTGCAACAGCGAAGCTCCAAATAGACAATGCAAACTTGACGCACGAGATCGTTGACTTGTTCAAACAATACAAGACTTATAAATATTGTAATTAATATATTGTATTATGTTTAGTTATATATAATCTACGTCTTCGCTTGATAGTAGACGTTTCGACTTTGCGAAATCCGATAGACAACACGTTGGTATCGTATCGTGTCAATGTTTTTTTTTTTTTAATTTAATTAATTAAAAAGAATTACTACATTAACCCTTTGTAGCCTTCGTTTTAAAAATGAAGCATTTATAAATGACTTGTTTACTATAACAATCTAGAGACTTCTTTTTCTTAAGTGAAAGTTGATTTTAAATATATTAAACGTGGGTCAACTCTTATGGGTCACATTTTAATATGTGACATCATTATATAGTAGTACATATATTCCTTGGGTTTGTTTGTTAATATTATTTTAGAAGTATTAGCCACCTGGGACGGTTGAATGGCGCAATTCTAGACCATTAATTTGCGTGACTTAGCTAGATTGAATGCACTAAGTGATACCTAGCGTTATACACAGTGCTTTAAATACTACTGTTACGAGTGACGCATACAAACTGACGATTCATAAACACCTAAATCTTACTAGGATTTTAGTATTGTTCGAAACAAAACTCGATTGGTATGGAGTATTTTTAAATTAGTCGGTTATTCAATTCAGAATGTACATAAAATTAGAATAGTGTAATATCTCTACGTATTGTAAAGCAAAAGTGTTTGTTTGTACGTCATTGCCAATCGCGAAACCTCAATCATTTGATAGAAGTTTATAGTGTGCCAGTGATTTGTAAATTACGTCATGTATTACGTAAAAATCGGTTATTTATTTGATTTATTATTAGAATCACCAAAGGATACGACAATAGTATTAGCAATATATTAAGTATGTATATTAACTGTAGATAAATAACAGATATTATAAGTGTATTTGTTTTCAGCCTGCTTCGTTGGTCTTGTAGCTACATGTAAGGCCACAGACACGGTGGTCCTGGGTTCAATTACCAGGTCGGGCCAATAATTTTCTGTCGAAAATTCTGTGTGTAAACTCCCGTGCATCGGAAAGCACGTAAAAGCCGTTGGTCCTGCGCTCTTTCCGGTCGTGTCCGATTGCCGATGCCGTCCCATCGGGTTATGGGGGTTAGGGAATAGAGAGTGCACTTGTGTTTGCGCACATACTTGTGCACTATAATATGTCCTGCGCAGTTGGCTAATCTCTAATGAGATTGGCCACCGTGGCAGAAATCGGTCAGGAGGACCATTCATTATAGTTTATATAAGGTTTAATATAATAAAGTTAAAATTAGCATGAGTAGAAACTAGAAAGTGGAATCGTTTCGTGGTTCAAAACTATGGCGATAGTTATCTAGATGTTCTAATTAAATTTCGACTACTTACACTAGTTTTAACTTAATTGCATGTAGCTTATTGAAAAGCTAATAAACTCGCTTTAAGTGACATTTTGTTACAGTTTTACAAGCAATAAAACAATGTATACACGTATAAATATAATATAAAAGCCATTTGGTAGAACAATTTAATATTTTTCGTGTTGTTGGTAAATTTACTCGTAATTTAATATTAAAAAAAAAACAGATTTTTAATTTTTACCACTTGCATTGTAAATTGTTTGTTGTTTTTGCGAAATTAGAGCGGTGTTTCGGCTCAGCTATGTATATATGTATGTATGCATGCATGCATGCATGCATTTAAGTATGTCTGTGTGTTTGTGTGTGTGTGTGTGTGTATGTGTGCGCGTGTGTGTGTGTGCGCGTGTGCGCGTGTGCGTGTGTGTCTGTGTGTATGTATGTATGTATACTGAGCTGGTTCCTTTTGCAAAACAACTTTGTTGAATTTAAGTTGTCGATGCTTGCTTAGTTCTGTATTATTTGGCTATAAAAAGGTCGTCTTATTTATTCATATTTATCGTATCTATAGCGCATTATAAAACAATTATTTTACTAATATTATAAAAGTGAAAGTGAGTTTGTTTGTTTGTTTTTAGTGACGTCTTAACTTTGCAACCGATTATTATTAAATTTTGCATACACGCTGTCAGGGTTTCAGAAAAGGACGTAGATTACCTAACACCCCTAAACCCTCCTACACGCACGGGCGAAATTATCTATAATAGTACTATAACTAGGATTATCATCAAAGTAAATAATAATTAATAAAAATAATCTCTGGCTTAATACAATACATTTCACAGATTTTTTTCTAAAACGTGTTGGTTTCCTCGATACGTTTCTTCTTCATCGCCAAAGAACACCGTGTAATGTTATGCATACATAAACATAACACAAACAAAATAAGAAGTGTAATGCTTGCCCGACATTGAACTCGAAATATTCGTTTAACATCACCGTTCTTATCTACTGAGCAATCTTGTTTAACTTTACCGAATGTATGTTTATTATAAATGTTAATGTATATATTCGTATACAGATTAAAAAAGTCCGTGCAACTCTGTACACGTGACCTTTTTGTTATGTAGTATATGTAGGCGGACGTGCATGTGGGCCACCTGATGGTAAGTGGTCACCAACGCCCATAGACAGTGGCATTGTACATTTCTTTAAAAAAAAAAACATCGCAATTGCGCCACTAAGCTTGGGAATTAATATGTTATGTCCCTTGAGCCTGTAATTACACTGGCTCACTCACCCTTCAAACCGGAACACAACAATACCAAGTACTGCTGTTTTGCGGTAGAATATCTGATGAGTGGGTGGTACCTAATCAGACGATCTTGCACAAGTAAGACCTTTGTGCTCCAAGCACCAAGTGTACTCATATTCGATCTTAAATTATACCGTTAACAAAATATTCATTTAAAACTATTATTTAAATATATGTATTACAACCCTAATAGTAATCCTATTTGTGATAAACTTGACATTGCTAATGCGATGTCAGTCGGGTTTCGTTTGTTGCTCGTAATTGTGTGATTAATGATAAGAACACACGTAACGTTGAGTTTCGGACGTACTGTGATATAAAAATACTTAAATATTTTAAATTATGACCTTAATATATATTTAATGTAAAACGATGTATCTACCTGGATGATTCTGACATGTTGACCTGTTTATATACTACGGTTTGTTACTTACGATATATATGCGAAACTGCCTCGTTGGTCTAGTGGCTAGATATAAGGCCGCAGACCCGGTGGCCCTGGGTTCAATTCCCAGGTTGAGCCAATAAATAGTTATTGGGTTTTTCTGTCAATGAAAATTCTCAGTAGCAGCCCGGAGTCTGGAAGTTGGAAATGTGTACACTCCTGTGCCTCTGAAAGCACGTTAAGCCGTTTGTCCTGCGCCTGAACTCTTTCCGGTCGTGTCGGATTGCCGTCCCATCGGATTATGAGAGCTAAGGAAAAGAGAGTGCACCTGTGTTTGCGCACACACTTGTACACTATAATATCTCCTGCGCAGTTGGCTAATCTCTTGAGATTGGCCGCCGTGGCTGAAATCGGTCTAGACGACCTTATATATGCGAAAACTATTCTATTCTGGTCTCTCTATGGACTTTGACATCCTTTCTCTCTCGCTCTTTTCTCCACCAACGAGATTATTTGGTGCACGATATTAGCCATACATGTTGGATATATTAGTTGTATGCCAATATATAAAATACAGCTATCATGTGAGATTAGAAAAACAAAGAGAGAAACAAGGAAGTGAAGAGATTCTTGAAGACATAATTTAAAGTGGAGTAAAATCATAAACATTTAAGAAGAGTCTTTACCTCACCCGATAATTTATAAAATATAACAAAAAACTGTGTTTTTGAAAACTTAGCTGTGTCATTTATCGCAAACTCTTCTACTTTGCCTTAATATTAATTTTAATATTAACGCTCGTCAAAAAATCACGATGAAATTATAATCCTTGACCACGGAAACAAATATTTTATAAAATGTGTTATTAATCATTTGGGATTATGAAGGTAAAAATAGTTTTTTTACAGTTATGTTTAACTCAATGCATTGTGTGATCAGTTGATACAGACATTAGTCACAGCCGATTAAATTACTATGTCATAACTTGACACACAATTCAGTACGTTAACAGTGAGATTATAAATAACCGCATTTAATTTTAATTTATGTTTTTTATACTATTTCTGGGGCAATCTGTACTAATATATATGCGAAAATAACTGTATGTCACGCTTTCGCGGCTAAGCCACTGAACTAATTTTGTTGAAAATTAGTATGAAGCGAGCTTAAATCCCAAGGGAGGACATAGGCTATGTATTTTTTGTTCCTTTCACGGTAGCATGCGCAAGCGATCCCGTGGCGCTCCTCGTTAAAATGGAAAGGACCGCTGGTTTTTTAGTGGGTATTCCAATGTTCGGGGCACACTCGGCGCCTTGAACACCGGTGAGCCCCACATACCCCCACTGTTTCCGTGAGGGAAACGCGTAATGCGTAAACCCCCCCTCCTAACATGCGGGTGAAGCCGCGGGCGAAAGTGTATTTATATAAATAAAATATTTAGAGTACAACGGAGTTGTTCCGATTTGTTAAGCAAAGAAGATAAGTTAAGTTAGGTTTTTGCAAACAACGGTCTCCTCACTCAGGAATTTATTTTAAGGATTTACTCTATTTTCAGTAACAAAAAGTGTTTGTCTTTAAATTAAATTAAAAATAATATGAAAACTAAATCCATGAATACTTTGCTGCTATGCTTCATTGCTTGCTTTTAATTGTGCCGATGGTGATTCTGAATCGTGGAATTTTATTAAGTTTTTGTTTATTTAGATATTATAAAAGATTTGAAGAGAAGTGTTTTTGAATACTGAATACTTTCTATAAATAGTATATCGAACAGATCGTTCCTTCAACGGAAAATATAAGATATTCATAAGATGCCGAGAAAATAGACTTTTCATTTACATATTATGTATATAAAATTATAATATCATATAAATCGTAACCTAATTAAGTTGTTGAAAATGTTAGTATAAAAAACCGCCTGGAAATGTCACACTACTGGGCTAAGAAATATTATGACGTCCATTCGTATATTTCATGGCCCATACAATACTAATTATTACCAAATCGCCGATATTTATGTAACATTTAAAGTAAGGATATCAAAATAATCGTTTTGTTTTCCTATATCTATTATATATATTTTTAAGACCTCTTCTCTGTGTTGAAGGTAGGGTAATAATTAACATCCATTCGTATTTGTTCATTCATTTTCATATTTTATGGCCGTACCGTACTAATCGGTTGCCAAATTGACGATATTTATGTTGTAACATTTAAGTAAAAGATAAAACGATCGTTAGTCCATATCCGTTAAATATATGGCTAACGTCTTTTATCTGGTCTGCTGGGATAAACAGTTTTAGAAAAAGCTACAGACTTTATTTTGACAGAGTTATATAAACAGAACGATACCTTACAATTTATAGACTAGATAAAACTATTTTGCACAAAATAAATAAAACTAACTTTAAATAAATAAATCATAGATAGACGACTAAATATCATTCGCCAAAATTAGCAAAATAAATAATTAAAAATTAACCAGAAATTGACATCTTTATTATCTATAATTCCTTTTATGAGCGTTGTCCCACAACTTCACCGCTCACTTAAAACTCTTGACTTATTTTCACATACGTTTATTCAACTAAAGACATCTGCAATATTCAATACGTGTATGATATAGTAATAATAATAATTATGTATGTGTAAAATATTAATAATAATGTACGAAAAATTACGCAGTCAGACAAAAGATCAAGTCAACTTTGATCCGTGATCATTGATTTCCCTGTGTATACTGAGATTAGCAAAGTTAAAAGAAAAATAATAATAACCCATAACTATTAGTTTAATTTCAAGCCAAGACAATAGTCGGTTGACAAATTCGTTATATTGATGTAATATTAAAACACAATACGAAACGATCGATATTCTATACCCATGAAATATATTTTCAAAGAAATTCTTTCTTCGAATAGTTAGCAGAGTGTTTTATTCACGATTCCGGAACGCGACTATGAATATTAAATTTTGTCAAATGACAGATACTCGTGCCAAATCTTTATTGCCATTTCTACTTCGTTCTGTATAACTTTATATATATCGACGGTCACAATTTCCCCACTTCTGGCACTTTGTAGTCGTTAACATTGAAATACGGAAAATATGTTCAAGCTGAACAGTTCCGCTTGCCTGTGATTATGGTTAAAGAATTTCATGATACTTACGTTTACCTTATGTGCAAATTTATACACATACACTTTTGAAAGATGTATTCGAAATTGAGGTAGCGCTTTGTTGAATCTAAAATGTTCTATCGAAAGATTTTTTTGCTGGACTTTCACAACAATTTGGTTCACTATACGTTTATACGGTCTGGGTAAGAACTACCCATTACAGTACAGTACAGTACAGTAACATCCTGTGGATGTCCCACTGCTGGGCTAAGGCCTCCTTTTAGAGGAGAAGGAAGAACTACCCATTCATTAAATATTCTACCGCCAAATGGCAATGCTTAGTATTGTCGTGTTCTCGTTTGAAGGGTGAGTAAACCAGTATAACTATATGCACAAAGGATATATAATCTTACGGCCTTATTCATAAACGTTGCTTAGTTACTGTTTAGCTAAACACTGATTTGTCTCTTTCTGTCCTTATTGATTTGACATACGAAAGAAGAAGACAAAATATTGTTTAACTAATCACCAGTTAAATAAAGTTTATGAATAAGGCGGTTAGTTTACAAGGTAAGTGATGCATTAGCGTTGTGAGGCATGTTTATTATTTATTATAACGCCAAGTACTATGGGCTGTGTTGACCACTTACCATTAGATGGCCCACATGCCAAACCGATTTTAGAATATCATAAGAGTTAATTAGTAAGTTAACACATGATATTATGTATGTTTATTAATTTACTTAACGTTTTTTTATGTTTAAATTACATTTTGATTTATATGAATATGATTGCAAGACATATTAAATCTCTTAATAGTAGTATGAAGCTCGATTCTTAAATTGTTTGAAGTGGAAAAATTATTTTCTATTCATGTGTGCATTTAAACAAAACTACATACAAACATTTAGTAGTAAACATTATTGTACGCTATGCATTGCGTATGTATGTATGTATGTATGTATGTATGTATGTATGTATGTATGTGCGGGGTGTCACTGGTTTATAACAACAGATAGGGCCAACTGATTGCCCAGCTATCGTATAAAACCGGACTATTAATATCAGTGTATATGGCCGATCGAGATGGCCCAGTGGTAAGAACGCGTGAATCTTAACCGATGATCGTGGGTTCAAACCCGGGCAAGCACCACTGAATTTCATGTGCTTAATTTGTGATTATAATTCATCTCGTGCTTGACGGTGAAGGAAAACATCGTGAGGAAACCTGCATGTGTCAAATTTCACTGAAATTCTGTCACATGTGTATTCCACCAATCCGCATTGGAGCAGCATGGTGGAATAAGCTCCAAAACCTTCTTCTCAAAAGAGGAGTAGAGGCCTTAGCCCAGCAGTGGGACATTCACAGGCTGTTACTTTTATATGTTATCTGAAAGCTGAGATAAAATCTTACTAATAACATTCTAAATGAAAAAGTTTTTGTACGGATGTTTGTCCGTCAATTTCAAGTTCAAACGACTGAACGGGTTTTATTTAAGAGCATATAAGACAATGATGTCTCGAAATATTTATTTTTAATTCATACATAAATAAGTCAAGCCTAAAACAATGACCTTTAAATGAGAAGGTTTATGTGTTGTGAGCCTCCTTGTACCACGCGACAGTATTGGTTGCATTTACATAGCTATGTCACTGGCTAGACCTGAACCCAGCATTGGGACATCAATATGCTATTACTACATTATGTACTAGCTGTTGTCCGAGGCTTCGCTCGCGCGTAATCTATATTTATATAAATACTATACATTTGTTTTTTTGTATGTTTGTTTTTAACTCTAATTCTACAGTACTCATTTTTAAATTTCTTTTACGTAGATTACGTTACAAGGGTAGACATATAGAATTTTCAAAAAAAAAAAAATTTGATATCCCATCAAAAATTGCAATAATGTAACCCAAGGTATATATTTTTTTTATAAAACTAATTATTTGGTGTGTACTGCGAAAAATATTGAAGATACCTGGAATACTGTTTAATGTACTCATCCATTATCTACAAAAAGTCCGCGAGGCTATATATTATCTAACTATTATAGTTGAGTCACAATATCTGCTTTTGTTCAAATTAGTCAATAAAAACACGGCTAGCAACGAAAGATGATGATATTCGTATCATGACATTAATCCTTAGGTAATTAAATAGCTCCATAAAAAAGGTTGATTATAATTTATCTTTAATTTATTCGAATCTGCCCTTTAGTTTAGAAGTTAGCTGAAGTTGCTACGGAATTATTTTAAAACTGTGATATCGCATAAGATATTCATTGAAATCAAATGACGTGAGGGCAATTTTTGTTCAAAGTTAAGTTGTGATGAATAACCTGTTTATTTAAATAAGAACGAATATCATGTTTATGAAAACGACTTCGCAATTAATACAATACTTTCGAAAAAAAAATGATCACGATAAATAAAGGTTATTGTGAGTCAACCTTCAAAGATAGACATATGCTATCGCGGACTTTTTTTAGAACTTTTTCAGAGAAATAATTCCGTCATACATGATTGTTGCGTAACTTTAACCGTTTACACAGCGCGCGCAACTGAAGCTCTCAAATGGTATCAATTTTCCCGTTTTTGCTAATTTTATCTTTGATGTTCCGCTCTTATTAATCGTAGCGTTATGTTATATAGCCTACTCCAATAAATGAGCTATCCAACACAAAAACAATTTTTCAATTCGAACCAGTAGTTCCTGAGATTAGCCGGATCAAACAAACAAACTCGGTGGTAGAGCTTTGTGCAAGCTCGTCTGGGTAGGTACCACCCACTCATCAGATATTCTACCGCAAAACAGCAGTACTTTGTGTTGTTGTGTTCCGGTTTGAAGGGTGAGTGAGCCAGTGTAATTACAGGCACAAGGGACATAACATCTTAGTTCCCAAGGTTGGTGGCGCAGTGCTGATGTTGTTTTTTTTAAGAAATATACAAACCACTGTCTATGGGCGTTGGTGACCACTTACCATCAGGTGGCCCATAAGCTCGCCCACTAACCTATACTATAAAAAAAAAACAAACTCTTTTATATATTAGTATAGATATAGATTAATCCATGCGTAGCTAAAAACTTAACATACAATGTCTAAAAATAAACATTGTAAGTATCCAATATATTATGTATGCTAGTAAGCTTATTCCCTTTGAATTTTCGATTACTGACATGAGTTCGTACTTGACAAAGGTTAGTCAGCCCTCGACCTCTCAAGCACGAGGGGAGGTGTTTATGAGCCCGCATAATTCTACCCTCATACCCGAACAAGATGCCGCTAAATGACCGTGAAAATCGTTCGCAATTGTCCGACGACTTCATTATATTTAGATACCTTTGTAAGGGTAAGGACTTATTTATGATAGGTTATAAATCAGTCTTTATTTTATAAACAAGAATTAACTATTATAGTTTTAGAGTTGTTAGTGTCTTTTCTTATAACTTTTGATTCCGTTGAGATAAGATGTCATCTCTAATTTGTAATCGTTTTCATAGACGGATAAACAAAAATGAAAATTGCTTTCATAAGTTTTAAATAGCAATATTATTTCTAACAAAAGGTAATTCTTTTAAAATAAAAGACAGACTTTAATTTTATTTATTTGTATTTATACCTGGAGTGTTTCTTAAAGTTTTACTTAGTCCCATAAATTATTCCATAATTTTATTTTACTTTTAAATATCACCATTTTAATAAATTTTGCAAGCGAAACTGATTTATGATTATTATTTTTTAACGTAGGTGATTCGAGAACGTGTTTTTGTTCTTATGGTCACAAGAAATAAAAATATAATAAGAAACATTTTTTTATGCATTTGCTTAATACATTTTTGAAATGTTTTCCACTAAAACCTATCTCAATACGTTCATACTAGTTATAAATTAATCTCGTATTTTAAGTAGCTTAATTTTTAGAGTAAAAAACCATTGTATTCATTTGTAAAACACTAACATAATGAATAAGCGTAATAGTAAATCACAAGAGTTAGAAAGGGACAAAAGCATATTTCAATTTTGATGAATGATTTAATTGGTATCCACAGGAAATTATTAACTTATGGGGTCAATGACTCACGATCCAGACGTCTGACATGGCTCATATCACCCAGCCACCGTGTCAAAGTTCAACCATTAAGAACCAAATGATCATATCAGACATATTACAATGCCGATTTATTTCTTTGATTTTATTTTTTATCAAGTCGTAATTGCTATGAATGATATACGATTTAAATGTACAGCTGTAAGCGATTTGTACGCGTTACGATAGAGTTTTATCGTTAACACTAAAGAGCATATAGGATCCATTTAAAAGTTCACTGTAGATCAATAACCACGCTTCAGCTTTGCCTTCTTTTTTTTAATCCGAGCGGATTGGTCACCTGCTGCGAGCGGTCACGTTTATCTATATATTGAATTTTTAATAAGTAAAAAATCATAAAAGTTTCCTTATTATGTTCAGGCGTTTCTAAATATCTATACTAATATCATAAATGCTAACTCTGTTCGTCTGTTACGCTTTCACAGTTAAACCACTGAACTGATTTTGATAAAATTTTGTATGAAGCAAGATTAAACTACGATGAAGGATTAAACTACTTTTAATACCTAAGACCTATCCTTCTTCGATATGTTATATAGCCTAAAGCCTACTCCGATAAATGAGCTATCCGACGCAAAAATTATTTTTAAATTCGAACCAGTAGTTCCTGAGATTAGCCGGATCAAACAAACAAACTCTTCAGCTTTATATATTAGTATCGATATAATAGAATTCTCATTAAAAAAACTAAACATACCTAAAGACATACAATTAGACTTTTAAAGGTCAAGTCTATTGTGTATGTTAAGTATTCTAAAGTGTACATTCGATTTTATTTTTATATTTTATCTCGTGCTCGGCAGTGCAGAGAAACATCGTGAGGAAACCTGTATGTGTTAAATGAATTACTCCACATATGTGTCCACCAGAGCACACGGGAGCAGCGTGGTGGTATGAGCTCCGAAACTTCACAAATTCTTGTATTGTGATCCGATGAACGTACATTTTGCACTTCAAATCAATACGGAAATACTTCCTACTTCTAGTAGGTTGAAATCGGTTTCCTAGGTTAAATACTGACCTTATAGGTAACTAACCCCTGACGACGTATACTCATCTACAAAATTTCATGATGATCGGTTTAGTAGTTAAGACGTGAAGGCGCGACAAACAAACAAAACTCTTTCGCCTTCATAATATTAGTTATGATTGAAATCATGTTTGTCATTTATGAAGTGAAGCTAAAAGCAAAAATTTGACTGTGGTTCAACTACTGTTTATATGTGAATAGTATATCGGGTGGCAACATTTCAGTAATATTTGTTTTTGTTTTTTTTATTGAGACAAAGATTCAAAAGTATTCTAAAATATTTTATCAGAGCATTCTCTGAAATTGGGACGTGTATTATCTCGGTAGTGACAAAATAGAATTGAATGAAATTATTTTATAACAGAGACGTCACGGTTACGTCACGTGATCGTCATTAATGCGAAAATAAACACTTTATTTATAAACGTGGTACATTTTCCCCGACTTTGTTCGTGTGGACTTTGAATATGAGATATTTGTTTAAGATTTTAAATCTCGTAAAATCCGTGTTATTAGTTTTTTTATTTATTATTTCAAGTATATAGATATCAGACTGGCAAACGTACCACCTGATGATAAGTGGTTGTAATGTAAAAAAATATTATTATCCATTACTTACAACATCAATGAACCACCAGTCTTGGGAACTAAGATGTTATCATTCAAACTGAACCACAATACTAATATTGCTTTTGACGTTTGTAGAATATAAGGTAAGTGGATGGTACCTACCCAAACGGGCTAGCACAAAACCCCACACAACAAGTAAGAATATCAGACGCCACTGGAAACTAGCTTGATGACGCAAAACTTTAAACAGTCTGGAAGTGTCCTTTCGTAAAAATTTATAGTTACATACTTAATTTTTTCATAACGTTTTCATTGTTTAAAGCAGCTCACAGCTATTATTAATTGCTCGTCACGCCACATGAAATACATCGTAGGTTTTTTTAATTGTTTTGTATTTTAATTTCATTACATTTCAAGCAATCACCATAAAGAGTAATATAAATCCATCTCATATTTTCTGCACGATTCGTGTATTTTTTTTCGATAATTGGTATCAATGGTAATACGATTAATCAAAAATATATTACAAATCTTTATAATGAAACTCAAGGGACCGAGCATTTTTTATCGTTGTAGAGAGTTACTGTTATATGGAGTGAGTTTATCAATGTGTGGGTTTTAATGTAAACCAACCAAATTGTGCTCACTTCTACGTTATAGTTTATCGTTATAAAGAATAACGTTATAAAGTGTTTACACTGTGCTTAGTATGCTTCGTCTGTGTTATATGCATCACCATGCATTGCTATATGCGTTCGGTTCAATAATAAATTCCAGAATATTAAAAGAACAGAATATAAGAGAAATATATTAAAAACTCTGTCTCTCTATATTGGTATGAAAAAAGCTTAAAGCTATCCTTGTCATCTGTCTCCTACCCCCACCAAAACGGGTAAAAATTAGTATCTAATCAATTCGATATTAGATATATATTTATGTCGGCGTAAATAAAATAAATTTTAGTATGCAAATATAAAATGGATTTCGTCGATTTACAGGTCGTATCTATTAAGAGACCAACTGCCTCATTGGTCTTTTAGCTATATATGAGGCTGCTGATGCTGTGGCCCTCAGTTTCGATCCAGGTCCGTGACAAAATAGTCATGACACGTTGATGTAACCCCAAAACGTACCCTTTTTTCCTTCGAAGCATTAAGTTGCGGCTTACAATCAATATTTAACCCCTTCAGAACTATCCTTTTTAACTTGTTGTCCAAACTTATACTCATATATAATGCGTCACAGCTTAAGCTACACATTGATTCTCAGTCACCATTTTATATTATACATAAAAACTTAAACCTTCATTAAACACCACTTGCAAATTGCAATAGTTCAAAGTTTAACACTATATTATGTAAATCACAATTCAAGTAGGCTCGTTTTAATTACGTCACTTATACTACAAGTTGGTCAAATGCCAAGATCACAACAGACTCAATTCACAGCGTAAGTTAACAATAGTGAAGAAAATGTTGCCCATAAAAGTTTAAAGTTTGTGTTGCATTTCAAAATTTACTCTTTAATTTATTACGCGTGTAATTTGTTGCGGCAATTTTGCTGGCTAAATAAATGTATTGTTATTCTTTTATTAGCGTTAACGTGATTGACGATATTTTTAGTTAATAGGAAGGCATACTGGCGGATGGGTTATGGCTAAAGATAAGTTACCACCGTCCGGCAATAAACATCGGTGTTGTAAGAAATATTAACAAATTTACATCGTCTACAAACCTTGTCAACAGAGCAATAATGTACCTTGTGCTTGTAATAACACTGTTCTCACCTTTCAAAGTGGAACACAGCAAAACGAAATAGTGCTGATTAGTGGGTGGTACCTACCCAGATGAACCAGATGGGTTTGCACAAATCCATAACCCCATGTTAATATATGTGCAATTTCTTATCGTTGTTGAATACATATTTTTTAATTAATGATGATTTATCTTTTCTTATACGTTTACGGTGGTCATCCTCAAGGACTATTCTGGAGCCTCTGGGCTCCAATATTCTATTATCGCTCGGTCGAAGGGCAATCCGACATGACCGAGATCAAGCGCAAGGCCAACAGCTTTACGTGCTTTATGAGTCATGAGTGTGTAACAGTACCATCTGCCTAACTTTAGGCTGCTTGCTACTCAGTTTTTTTTTTCTTAATAATATATAAGGCAAATTTTATACAAGGCTTTGTTGTGTTTTTTTATAAAGTCTTTTACGTGATTTCTTTGCGCTTTCAATTAAAAAAACAAAAACAATTCCATAAATAATAATAATAATATATGAACATTTATTGCTCGTACATTTTATAAATTTTTTTATTAATTTAGCTTATCTTTTCAATTCAACAAATTAACTAAAAATAAAAAAATATATGGTAGCCATATGTCTTAAAATACATATTCGTTTATATTTACATAAACTTGGTAGATAACTAAATAAGGTATGTATCGTTAGCGTAAGGAGTGATACTAATACATCATCGATAAGACGATGTCTTTACGATAATATAATTTATTATGTTATTCCATTATTATAATAAATGTTATATTATGTAGGTCAATAGGGTCATAAATGACCCCTAAAGTTTAAACGATTTTTTTTAAGTTTTTAAGTGTTGCATAGCATTGCAATAAACCGAATGCCGAGTTGGCCCAGTGGCTAGAACGCGTAAATCTTAACCGATGATCATCGTGGTTTGAAACCCGGGCAGGCAACACTGAATTTTCACGTGCTTAATTTGTGCTTATAATTCATCTCGTTCTTGAAGGTGTAGGAAAACATCGTGAGGAAACCTGCATGTGTCAAATTACACTGAAATTCTGTCTGAAACTGAAACATATGTATTCCACCAACCCGCATTGGAGCAGCGTGGTGGAATAAGCTCCAAACCTTCTCAAAAAAAAAAAAGGAGACGAGGCCTTAGCTCAGCAGTGGGACATTCACTGGCTGTTACTTTACTTTAAACCGAATGCTGAGCAGAGTAATACAAAAAACAGTATTGCAGGCGTGTGTGAAAACGAACACGATTATATTCTGTATGTCCTCTCTCACGTAAAATATGATGGCAATCCTACTCGATAGTAGCGACGTGCTCCTCGGGAGAAATGGCTTTGCGTGCCTACCGATCTCTGAGAATTTTCCTGATAACTCCGTAACTCGATGCCGCTAAGTGCTATTGACAATTAATTGACAGATAGTAACAACAGAAGTGAATTATTGATTCGAATTGGGATTCCAATCCCGAAACACCAAGGTGGTAGCTACGTTATTAAGTGAGAACGGGGTTTATGATCGTTTAACTGCTTTCTACAATAAATAATATCTTATTTATTATAGTTTGTGTTTGGATTTGTGCTTCGTAATGAAGATCAGCAGCTGAACGAATTGTAATGATAATTGGTATATACGTCATTTATGTTTTTAAATAGGATATGCGGTACTTTTTTTTTTTAATATACGTCTAGCGATGTTGACTTGTTACTATAGTAGAATGCTAAATATTTTTCGTATCGTTGTACCATCGATTTCCCTTACTAACAAAATTAATATAATCAACAGTTAAATATTATATTATCCGATACTTTCGTATACTAGCTGTTGTTTGAATTACAATTTATTGTTAGTTTTTTAGATGTCTTTTACTAACGCTTTTCACAAAGATTTTCTATATTACTACATAATACGTTTCTGATAACTTTCTAACGCCGACAACAATGACATATATAGTTACATAAGTTAATATCGATATAAGTTGGATTTCTGTTAAATTACCCAATAGAAAATTGTCCAGACTTTTTTCGGATACCAATTAAAAACGTCGCAACTACCACATCTAGACAGGTTCCATTGTTATAAATTATAGTTATATAATTTGTAGTAAATACAATTGTAAGAAATATATAAAGATTTTTTCTTTTAACGCCATTTAATTAATAAGAGTATAACATATTTTAAACGTAGTTATTATATCAGTTGACATTGGGAAAGTATACGAACATACATAGTTAGCATATTATTTTGGTATGCAACACGCGACATCGTGATTGACAGACAAATGATTTACGCTGTGGCCCGTGAGCCATATGTAGAAGACCAGTTTGCAACATGACGTCGAATAAGGGTTGACTACGGTTCTATGTAGGTAATTATTAATTTAATTAATTATGGCCTTTGTAAAGTTTAAATGTGTTAGTAAGATTTTTCAAATGATTGATATCAACATTGAGGAAAATTGCAAGTTATATTATTAATAATAATAATAATAAACAGCTTTATTGCACACAGAAAATAAACAAAATACAAGAAAAAAGCTTAAGATCAAAAACACTACAAAAGTATGCAAAGGGCGGCCTTATCACTAAGTAGTGATCTCTTCCAGGCAACCCTACTGAAAGAGACTTACAAGAGAAAACATAGTGGGCTAGTGCATTAACAAATTAAAAGTAAATATACATACACACAAAATACAATAGGCAATACAACAGATAGGTGCGAGCATACTTAGCTGCTAGTAGTGAAAGGGTTAGAGGAGGTTTAATTTATTGACAGGTAATGCAATTTAACACGGGTTTTGAATAACTGAAGTGTTGGAGACTGACGGACTTGAGTTGGTAGTGCATTCCACAATTTAACCGCCTTTGCCGTGAACGAATTCATGTAGGAATGGGAGCTACAAGAAGGTACGCTTAATTTATTATCACTCTGAGAGCGAAGATTAAGGTGAAGAGTAAGGTTACCAAGGAAGGAAAAACGTTCTTTCTTTATTATTAATAATAATATAAGTTGCTTCATATCCTATGAGTTATTTCGTACTCTGTTGGTTGCCTGGAAGGGATCGCTATGTAGCGTTAAGGTCGCCAAAGTTTTATGCTACTCTTAGTTAAGTTAGTTGTAAAAATATCACTTAAAAATATATATATTAATTGTGTTTAACGACACTGTTGGTGGTTAAAACGTGGACTACGGAGGTCATGACCTCATGTCTTAGCTACCCGATAGGTAAGAGCTATCGAGCGCTATTGCCCGCACTTGCGTTGCCATGAAATTCTCGTCATTTAATTAAAAAAAAAAAAAAAAAATCCGGGATAAATTTTTTGCTTAGTATTTTAAAAATTATTACATAAATAGAACCGACACACGTTACCTAATAACCACTTCACGGGTCGGACAGGAATTTTGTTACACGCTGTATAGGTTGTATCCATGTCTTGATTTTTTTTTTCTTTGTGGTGTATAATAAAGTATTTTCTATTTGGTTATATTTTATAAAATATATTGAAAATTCTTTAATTAATTTTTCTAGAAAAAAGTTTGATATATTTTATGCAGTCTTTTTTGGATCGCATTTTAACGAAGCCTTGTCACCCGAGTATACAACTTAGAATTGTTTTTCGTATATTCTTAATAAATTACATCAATAAATATTTTTATTTTATTAATATTAGATACGTATTAGAGCTTGACCCTTGATAAAACCATATCTTACGCAACATACAACCCGAATAATTTATCTGCTACGAATGGCTTTTCGTTGAACTATAATATTATTTATAGTAGGCAACTAAATATCTGTGTTACATGTACCAGCCGACTGATAAACATATATAATAAGTATAATTTTAAATAATTAGTATATACTTTTATATGTATGTAATACCCACAACACTCGACTACAGACTCGGGGCGGGAATCGAATAATAATATTTAATAAACATACATTTTTATTCAGTCATTAATTTATTTATTTAACAATACAAACAAGCTAATAACAGTTTAATGATGCCACAATAAAAACCACGAAAGTTTATCCTGAGTGCCTATCCTTCTATGGATTTACAATATACACTATATTTTTTTTAAATAAGAAACTTTCAACTTCTATTATTCTTATTAGTTAGTTTTGGTCTCGTTCCTTCAACTAATATATTTATTATCGGAATATTTATTCTCTGTAACATTACATAAGTACTCCGCTTACGGATTTAATCCTTAACCGTAGTAGCATCATAAAAAACAGGAAAAGATTCAATGCCCTTGCGTGTTCGTAACAATGAGTCACGGGTAAGGCTACCGTCCGACCAGACATTTGACTCTTATACTTTTAAATGTCACGTACGACTCGCTTCGCTTCAACGGATTACTTGCGATCCCTAAAAACTAGAGATGGGCCGAATGTGGATTGAACCGATTACGAACATTCGGTGAAAATAAAAATTCGGCCGAACTTCGGTTCAATTTCGTTATAATTTATACTTACTGCTATTTGTTAGAAGAATACTAAGTTTATTTCATTTTTGTTTAATCTGAAAACTATTATCCTGTATAATTATTTGAGTGCTCAAATGTAACATTGTCTAGGAGGTTATTCATATAACCCTATATATAATATATCGGAGAAGAAGATAATTTAATTTTTATCACATTGGAAGTTAAGCTTTACTTGTTCCTACTAAAATAAATGACCATGAGTATATAAAGGCCTAGTTTTATTTTAAAGTTATGATAGATAGTATGATATCCATTAATTTCAGTCAAAATAGTGCAAGTAGGTGTTTTATTTTAATTTCTTTTTGCACCGAATGTTCGGCATTTAGACCGAATTTCGGCCGAATGTCGAAGTTCGGTTCAAGCTGCCGAAATTCGGTTATACCGAATGTAAAACTAATTTTGGCCCATCACTACTAAAAACGCTTCGTCTAAATCATATGATAATAGTTCTGTCACTAAGCCAATAATGATAAACATAAATAATACGTTATAACTTATGTGTGCCAAAAACTATTAATTATAACACATTGTTACAACTTACAACAATACGTATGTAAAATAGTGGCAACATTGTTCAATATTTATCTTAAAATTGGTCAATATTTTTGGTTTATGAATAAACTTTGCTGAAGGTTTTAGGAAATTTCTGTTTAAACGTTTATAATAATTATATGTATTTTTATTTAAAATAACTAATCTTATTATGAAAATAACTATTTGGTGATTATTTTTTTATTATAAATATTATATATGTTGTAATTATGATATATAAATAATAAATATATTATAATTTATTTAAATGTAAGAAAAAGAATGAGTGATTCATAATTGGTGCCGCGTTGTGACATCGCGGCCTTCGATAAGAAATATGTCAATTATCTATAATTGTTACAACATCTATCTAATGGTAAAATAAAATTTTAATTATATTCTTTTTGTTTACAGATAAATCTCGAAGGAATGGAGCTAACGAGAGTAATGAACCAATTATGAAAAAATAATAAGGCATAGTCCCTTATGGTCAGATTGTTACAAGTCAATGTAAGGTGGTCCGGTGGCCGGGTTCGGTGGTAAGGTGGCGCGGTGGCACGGTGCAATGGATACGTTGCATGTGGGACATGGTCACAGCAAGGCATCGAGTAGGAGTCAGTCGCCTTCCGCGGCTGATCTACGCGACCCTGCGGTGGTGACGGATGACGTCATTAGGTCGAGGGTGCAGTCGCCGTCCACAGCACACCATGTAAGTCTGTAAAAGTTTTATATTGATTCTTGATATACGATGCATTTCACTCCATATCCTTGTCTCTTGACAAAAAAAAAATCTTAATCTATGATTTAGCGTTGCTCAATAAAACCCATTTTGCTTATTCCATGCAACTTTGTACTGTATGTTAAGTATTATTTGATTTTCATACATGTTATTAGTGCGTATTGTTTGTAAACAACATGTATTTAAAATAGAATCAAAGAGTAAGCGGACTAACAAATGGATGAATTGTTCATAGACATTACCATTGTAAAAAAATTAAGACTGTTCCTTTAACAACCAACCTTGGAATCTAATATGTTTTGTTTCTTGTGCCTTTAATTACAAAACACAAAAATACCGTTTGAATGTAGAATACGTGATGAGAGCTACCTACCATTAAGTACACAAAATATACCATCATTAAGTCCTTAATTCCATCGTATACGTTAAAATGGATAATAATTGAAAGAAACATGAGGTCTTTAACATTTGACATGCATCTTAATAATTTTCTAAGTTTAGTTGCTGATAATGTTATCAGGCAACAAGGACGTGGCGAGACGCAGTTTTGAAACGCTTTACGCAAACATTAGATAGAATTTATCAAAGAAAACTTCCGTTTTATCCAAGGTTATATTTGTAAATGATTTATTTACTTGGTCAAAATAAATGCGTATGATGTCCTCCTGATCGATTTCGGACACGGCGGTCAATCTCAATTGAGAATTGCCAACTACGAAAGACCTATTACTGCGACTGGCTCTATTTACTCACTCTCATAATTCTATGTGACTGCAAATCCGGCACGACCGGAAACAGTTCAGGCGCACGACCAATGGCTTTACGTACTTAAGGGCTGTTACTGAGAATTGTTTTGACACAAAAATAGCTTCTGTGCGGTGTTTTAAATTTATAAAATTTAGCGTTTGAAGGTCTTAAACCTTATCTTTGAAAGTAACGTTTATATTTGAAACTTTATTTTCGCTTTATTTTGAACCTTTTATTGAGAAAGGCTATGATTTCACTGTAACCCTTAACTGGTAAGCTAGTAACCACTGGTGAACAGACTAAACCAGACGTTTATAATTAAAATTTAATACTAGCGAATTCGCGTACCGTTAGTTATAATTTAAACATACAAGATTAAGTTTGTTTCGAGTTTGTGTATGGATAGTTGAGGGAGGCTACGTCTAATCAAAAGTAATTAGGTCAATTCATCTACACAAGCCGTAAACTAGTTTGTGTCTATAAAGTTTTTAACAGCTTCGCTGGTCTAGAATCTAGATAAGTAGTTAACTGCAAAGACCCTGATACTAGGTTCGATTTCCACTAAAAGTTACGGGAGCTAGAATTTTGGCAGTGTTTGCATTTGCGTGTAAGCTCACGTTTTCGTTAAATTTTCAATGATAATAAAATAATTGTCGAATTTCGACCACACATCGATCATTAGTTTAGATTAAGACAATAATAATAATCACGAATTATACGTAATATGAGATTATGAATATGTTAATAAAAACACTTGTATTGTTCATAGTGTAAAACGGACACTGTAGTATGATGCTTACCGGAAACGCATTCAATATCAATATTATATACTCGAGGCCGTCATTTTAACAATAATGTAGTAAAATTACATCCAATTTACATAAACATAAGAATTGTTTTATTTTATTTATTTTGTCTTTTGTCATTGTTTATTGTTCTACTATTAAATGTTATAATGTACACTCAACGTTTGATTTATCGGTACGGCTTTGTTAGGGCCTGTTTAGTTGGTTTCCAATCACTCGTCAGTTATTTTACTCTACTGCGGGCCTAATCTCCTCGATAGTTGATCTGATTGTAGGTATAAAAGGTCCTAGTTAAAAAAACATCTTAATAAAAAATAAAAAATCGTAATATACTTTCTTCAAATCGGCTCCCACTTAAACTTTCATTTTACAGGATTGCATTGAAGATACACGATGTAGATTTTAACGAACCCGCAAGAAATACAGTAGATTCGCTTTTACTTTAATGAAATTACGTAGTCGACTATATACAATAACATTTATTTATATTATGTGATTCAATGAATACTAGCTCCGCGCTTATATACTATATAAACATATTTATTTACTAATACTGAGTAATATAGCTTGTTTACTGCCTTGTTGGGCTAATCGCTAGCTATGAGGCCGCTGATGCCGACGTCCCGGATCGAAACCCCAGGTCGATAAAAAGTTAACGGGTTTATCTCGAAGTTGGAAGTGAGTACACTCCCGTGCGTCGCGTAACCATCGTATTATGAGTGTGAGGGAATAGAGAGTACACCTATGTTTGCGCACACACATGTCTTACACGGTTGACCAATCTTCCTTGTGATTGGCCGCTGTGGCCGAAATCGTTCAGGATGACATCAATATGTCTCGTTTATTGTTAATATATTATAACAAAAGATTTACATAATTACACTACAATAATATTTCCAGGATTCATCGCGTCACGGTGAGACCAGGGCTCATCATGTCAAGTCCCATTCCAGAGATCTCGGCAACAGCCCGCTGTCCAGTAACACCACGGCGAATAGTTCTAGAGAGTAAGTAAATATTTATCGTTTACATAGCAACAGGTTTAATGTCTCACTTAGTCTTTAAAACTTTCTCTTATTTACTAATTTTTAGCAAATATTTATTAGTTACTAAGTTTCTATGCTAGGAACGATTTTCATCCATGAGTTGTATTCCATACAAGGAAAACAAATAATAATATTACGAGTACATATTACAAAACATATGAGTATTTCAAATTTAAGTATATTTGTTCCTCTACATAATTCATATTTATTATTATGGTGACTAGATCACCCGCGGGTTTGCTCGCGTGATGGTGGAACAGTGGTTATGTCATTTAACATTCAAACCTGCTTTATATAAACAAATTCTAACAAAGTGTAACAGACACACAGACAAACAGAGTCACATTCGCATTTATAATATTAGTATAGATAAAATAAATAATATGGGCACACTGTGTCCACTAAATGTGCTATGTATAAGGTTTCTGAAAGAAAATTAACGACACCAATATTTTTAACGAATCTTACATCATTATTTTTTTTTTATCATAATGAACTTGTCTTACAAATCCAAAGACAATATTAAGAAGGCTTTCTTAGCGATTAGATCGCCTCTTGAAATTTTTCCTTTATTAAGGGTGTATTGGTTACAATAAAGAGTTATTATAATAACAATGCCCATTAACATTAATAATGCCTATATACCCTATCAATTTACATAAAGCTGTTTCCAGTAGACGAACAGACGACTATAGCTCAATGGGGCAGAATTCAACATGCAATTTTTACATATATTAGCCTGTAAATCATTGCGATATTGACGCTTTAAATTTCTTTTCAGCTTAGAAGATTCACCTCAAAAGAAGAATATGTCGAATATCTTGGCTCCCGGCGATTACGCGTATGCGGTATGCAGCCCGAACGTCTCCTATGCACTATCGTCAGCCGATGAATACGGCTCGCCGGCTTATCGAGGTGAACATTTTATTATTGTCGATAAACTCTCGCGTTCTCAGTGAAGTTTTATGATTTTTATGATCTATTGATTTCATGGCATTTCATATCCTTTTATCGGATAAGAGTATTTTTGGTGTTATTAATTAAGAAAGCCACCGATATAAGCTGTAAATCATTTTAACTAGAAAATAATCATAAAAAACTTAAGAGATATTACGTATTCAACTCATCTACTTTATCACAAGCACTTGGTTATACTTGGTGCAAACCCGTTTGGGTAGGTACCACCGATTCATTATATTTTACTAAACAGCAATACTTAGTAATGCTTTGCTTAAGTTTAAAGGGTGATTGAGCCAGTGTAACTACAGGCACAAGGCACATAACATTCTAGTTTCCAAGGTTGGTGTATTTTTTATTTTTTATAGAATAGGTAGGCGTACGAGCATACGGGCCACTTGATGGTAAGTGGTCATAAACACCCATAGACATTGGCATTGTAAGAAATGTTAAACATCGCCAATGCGCCACCAACCTTGGGAACTAAGATATTATGTCCCTTGTGCCTGTAATTAAACTTACTTTAACACTGGCTCTCACTCTTCAAACTGGAACACAACAATACCAAGTACTGCTGTTTTGCGGTAGAATATCTAATGAATGGGTGGTACCTACCCAGACGAGCTTGCACAATGACCTACCACCAAGTGTATATAACTTCTATCTTGCAGTATGATCATATATATACATTAATAAACATAACAAATGTGTATATATGTATTATAATTACGTTTGTCTAAACTAATTAGTATAGCATACGTAATGGTTGTCTGTCTAATGATTTATTTAAAACGTTGGTAATTTCTAAACAATGAGAAGCGTACCTAATTATAGTTACATAGTTGGTTCCGTGTATTCAGAGTTAGAATATTGATTATTGTTTTTATATAATATAGACGGTGATGTATAGACTGTTGGGTCACCTGATGGTAAGTTGTCACCACCGATAGAACCCAACAATACTGAGTATTACTTTTCGACGGTAGATTATGTGATGTATGGGCTGCATAGAACCCTAGCACGGGAAAGTTATAATAATTTGTATCGTTTCTCTGTTCACAGGTCAGGATGGAGATTATATCAATCAAGGTATGTTTTGTTATTCTATTACGTAATTAGTTATAAATTAATTCTAGAAACTTCTAAAAAAACTCATATGTAATATATATATATACATACAAGTAAATAAATTTAAGGTTGCTCTGTAAAAAAGAAACGACATTTAATGTTTATTACACATGTCCTTTCCTTGACAATTTCTTATTACTTTCTTTAATTAAACAAATAGTTGTCTGTAAAGTCAGTAATTTTATGTGATAACTTCACGTCAAAGAAAACATCGATGAATACTCGGACGCATCAGCCAATAGAGTGGAAGAGAGATAGATGCGTTACAAGCCGAACGCTTAGACCGATCGTGCCTCTGTCGCTTATTCCGCGTTCTCGCTTGCACGCTCGGCTCAGGCGGAACGTGACAATGAGTTATATGCTTTTTCGTGCGTGCTGCCGGCGTTCATCGATTTATAAGACGTTTTTACGTCAATAATCTTTTTACGTCATCTCTCATTTTTTTAATTAGCACAGCTAAACTATTACCGAAACTTAAATGCCAGCGCGAAGGCAAACTTAACAAACATTAAAGAAATATTACAATTATTTCTCTACATATGTATACGAAGCCGTATACACTTTAATATATAAATATATTAATTGAATGTCAACCAACCGGGCCTAATTAAAATAATCAATATTCATTATATTTATAATTTTATTTAATCAATGTGTAAACGATCGCTTTTTTTCCTGTGAATTAATTATTACATTTATTTAATTTCATTAATTGATAAAAATGTTGGTTAATAATGTTTTGTTAATTCGAATACATTTAATTAATGAGTAACACAAACACGTTACGTACGTATTGTGATACATGTAACATAATGAGGAGTATATGTGATGTTTTTTCTGCTGATTTGCACTTATCACATTTATTAAATGTATGTAATGATTGTTATATAATTCATTACAAAAAATTAATATAAACTAATTTTATAAATTCTAAAAAAAACTATAATAATATCCTGGGACATTATTCACACACGACCATCTGATCCCAAACTAAGCAGAGCTTGTAGTATTGAAACCAGACAACTGATATACTACATAATTATACCAGTTTTTTTTTTAAATACATACTCGTATAGATAATACTCGTTTTCAATGTAGGAGCACTAAATCGTTTTTGAAATTTGGTATTGAGCGAGCTTGAATCTCAACAAAGTACATAGACTACTTATTGATACCTGATTGCCTACATGGGCACAGCGGCAGGCGGAAAATACTTTTATATATCACAGTTTGTTAATGATTTGCGTAAATATATTTGCATATTAAGTAATTATAGAAACATACTATGTCGTTTATGCTGATGGTACTGATGGAAACTTTATTTCAGGCGACGAAATGGACGGCGGTGGAAACGTGACGTCAGCGAAGGCGCAGGCGGCGATCGCGCACCTCAACAGTAAGATCGAACGTACCAAGGACCTGATACGTCTCGAACAGACTATTAGAGATGGTGAGACTACAAATATTATTTAATCGGTTACTTTCTTCATCTCTTTTGTTAGGCAATGTTTATCTCATAGTTAAATTAATACTAATATTAAAAATGCGAAAGTTAGTCTGGTTGTTACGCTTAGAAGATTAAACCACTGAACCGATTTTAATAAAAAATTGTATAAAAAATGCTTGAATCACAAGAAACGATATAGGCTACTTTACACCAATCACTTGACCACTCTTACTCTTAACACGCGGAAGATAGAAATACATAACCCTCTATTAAAAAATAAAGTTTAAAATTTAATTTCAATATGATTTCTAGGAAAATCTATTAAAAATTAAAGATAATATGATTCAAAAAGCCTAGCCTTTGCTATCGTTTTCATAGTTTAGTTTTCTTTTACTCGTGTAGCTGTACTTGTCTACGAGTAAATACTGTGATTCTTGTCATTTCTTATCAGTATAATTTATAATCCGAACCACGAAGCTATCGCCGACATTAGATCACAATTTTTTTAACCCAATAATAATTACCAGACAATGTCAACGAGTACCTGAAGTTAGCAGCGAACGCCGACAAACAGCAGCTGCAGCGCATCAAAGCGGTTTTCGAGAAGAAGAACCAGAAAAGTGCACTCTGCATCGTCCAGCTGCAGAAAAAGCTAGATGGTTATAACAAGAGGATTAAGAACTGGGAGGTATGCCATAGACTATGTGAGCCGAGCGACTCCTGTGAACGGTGCTCGCACCACGCACCATTCAATCGCTTGGATTGGAAGATCGGGTTAACAATGGTGGTGACGATCGTTGCTGCTTGTGGTTTTTTATATGAAACAGTTAGGCGTATAGACAAATGGGTCACCTGATGGTAAGTGGTCATTTGTCATAGACATTGGCGATGTAAGAAATATTACAGTCACGGACCTTTCAAACCGGAACACAAGGATACTAAGTGTTGCTGTTTGGCGGTAGAATATCTGATGAGTAGGTGGTACCTACTCAGACGGCAAGACCCTACCACCAAGTATGTTCATGTTCGCTGACTAAACACACAATACAAGGCACACCACGAGCCAGTTGGGTTAAAGTAGTGACCTTCACGACCAGCGACCGACGGATCGGCTCGTGGCTCGTCCTGGTGTGATCACGCTTGACACAACTTGAAATCTTGTTACACACGGCGTGTGTGGTTATACGCACCTACACGTCGATATAGTAATGAACGTGTTTCTGCAAACGACACACGGTAGCGAAAAATGTATTCGAATATCGTGTGATTTACGGTTAAAACGTTTCGATATATTTAATTTCAGCAACACGGAACAAGTGGACAATCACACAGACAGCCTCGGGAAGTTTTAAGAGATATGGGACAAGGGCTCAAGTAAGTATCGTTTGATTTTCTCGTTGTAGTAACTAAATTATAATATGGCTAAATTTTATGGACTATCTCAGGTGTCAAATGCTTTTTTATCAATTTAAAAGTTAAATATTTCAGAATATACACACATTTAAATATTTTTTCATACAGATTTCGATAACTGGAATAGTTGTATGGATCATAATAATTACATTAATCAATTATTTTTAGTTATATTTTGTATGTCCTGCATGCAAATCGACGAATAATAGTATCTTGATGCCTTTATAATATAATTAATGGATATTATAATTTCTTCTCGAATTAAATGCCATATCCAAAAGGATTTTTTTTTCGTTTTTGGTTTGTGTCACGTTGTGGTCACGATAAAGTTGTCCGTGTTCCACAGGAACGTTGGTGGTAACATCCGCGACGGTATCACGGGCCTGGGTGGTAGCGTGATGTCCGCGCCGCGCGAGTTCGCGCATCTCTTCTCTCGCTCCAACCGCTTCGGCTCCGCGGACAACATCGCACAGCTCGCCGGTCGGTACACACGCTAGCCGTCTCCGTCGCACTTATAACGCTCCCTATACACACGTTTCTCTCGCACACTTGACGTCATAACCATGACACATATATTTTTTATAAATGGTTGTTGCTTTACCGCGAAGCTTCACTGCCGCTTATTTACGAAATATATGTTTTTTCTCTTTTTATCTTACTTGTACACAACACAGGTATATTTAGTGCGTTACACCAAAATGCCTATTGTACTAAAGCCGTTTTGGAGCTAAGTCACGTCCACAATAGCTACACACTACAAGTATATTTCATTTTATTTTTTAATTTAAATTCTATTTCATAATTGAATGCATTTTTAATATTGTCATTTTTCTTATGAAACATTATTTTATTATTCAAATTATTTCTCAATCTCTTTAATTATTTCACAGTATATCTCTCTCTCTCTCTCTCTCTCCTAAAATAATATATATACAAGATTATATATAATGGCTTAAAGTATTACCTTCTAAATTACATATATTGTAGATTAAATTTTATAACACATTATAGAACTATTTACAATATAATCTTTGCACTGAAATAATTTTTATTAAATCTTTACAATAACAATATAAAAAATTCTATATTACCATACAACTTATAGGAACTCTTTAGTTTCCATAATTTTTCATAATAACTTTTATTATCTAATACCATAGAAAACATATTTGATATCTCTATTATTATAAGATATATAATAAATATTAATATACAGCGTGTAACAAAATTCGTGTCCGACCCGTGAAGTCGTTATTAGGTATCGTGTGTCGGTTCTATTTATGTAATATTTTTTAAAAATACTAAGCAAGTAGTTATCCTGGATTTTTTTTTTTTTAATTAAATGACGAAAATTACGTGGCAACACAGATGCGGGCAATAGCGCTCGATAGCTCTTACCTATCGGGTAGCTAAGACACGAGGTCATGACCTCAGTAGTCCACGTTTTTACCACCAACAGTGTCGTTAAACACAATTAATATATTTTTTTAAGTAATTTTTTTGCTAAGTATTTTAAAAATTATTACATAAATAGAACCGACACACGATACCTAATAACCACTTCACGGGTCGGACACGATTTTTGTTACATCCTGTATAATCATGATCATATACCTAGCTAGTTACCATATCATGAATATTGCTATGTGTTTTACTTATACGTTCATATTTTCTCTCGCAGAGAACACGGGCCCTTGTAAGTATGTCGCATAGATGAATAACTTCTGCACTTACATTTATTAATACATATTTTTCGTTCACATCTTAGATGATTCATCTGTGTTTAAACTCTATGAACTAATCCGTTTATAATAGTATTTTAGAATAAGAAAAATATCCAAAAATTCAGTATAATTAATTATTATTTTTTCAATCTAAGCTACATATTACTATTAGTACAATTTTTTTTTTTAATGTTTCGGACTTTTATATACAGGGTTATTTGTAACACACCATCAACCTCGCAGGACTAGATAGCTAACACCATAAGCAACAACTTTTGTTCTGCGACTTTTGATAATTTGTTAGATTTAATTTTCATACAAAAATAAGTATTAATTTTATTTCCCGCTTGAACTTTTATAAATCTACGCGCATCGCAAAGATCGACGCGTCGCGTCGTCCTTTCGTTTATGAATGAAACATAGACCTACAAATGTCACGACAGTACGACAGAAAATTGTAAAATCATTTTTTTTTTTTTATATAGCTATGTCCGAAGTCGTGGAACAGAAGTTGTTGCTTATGATGTTAGCTATCTAGTCCTGCGAGGTTGCTGGGTCGTTACAAATAATCCTGTATATAAATAGTCACAGCAAATAGTTTTGGATAGTGATTATATAGGAAAAAAAATATGATAGTAACACCCATTCCCCACGTAGATTCTATCGAGAAGAACCGAATAGAAACCCAGTAGTTACCCTTTGTCAGTATTAAAATTAAAAATGACGTCATAAACTATATACTATTATATATAGATATACATATATATATCCTGCATGTAATTCAATTAACTAACTCTTTCACTTACCTATTTCATTCAAATTTTATATGTTTTATTAAAACATTCTAATGATACAATAAAAAAATTACTATGTTTAATTTATTTATAATAATTAATTTGATTTACTAATTAAAAACAGTTTATCGATGACTAGCAGTGACCCGCGGTTTCACCCGCGTATAATTAATAAAAATCAGCCTAGAACCTTCCTCGATAAAGGGACTATACAACACAAAAACAATTTTTCAATTCGAACCAGTAGTTCCTGAGATTAGCCGGATCAAACAAACAAACTCTTCAGCTTTACATATTAGTATAGATTTACACTTGATACACCTCAAAGATATTATTATGTATATACGTGTATGTTTGTGTACAAATATTAACAGTACGTTCATACGTTATCTTAACAGACGAAGGTCACCATTATGTTATAGATTATGTAAACCGAAGATAGTAGTGATGTAGTGTCATGTTCATAGACAAATCTATAACTTGTGACTCAGTTACCGCGCAACCTTCGGTGCGGTTACACTCGTATTTATGTTGTCTACGAGCGAATTGAGTCCTTATTTGTAAATGAATTTAAATACGTAAATCGCATATTTGATGACATAGAAATGTTACGTATCGAAGTTAAGTGAAATGTTCTTTAAAAAGTGCAGGAAATGTCGACGGAAATGTAATTTTTTTTTATTTTTTTTTTAGTTTGTTTTTGTTTCGTTTTGCTCTTCTATGACTCATTTATTTCGCATTGTAGTTAACAATTGCATACAATTTACACTTGTTTTACATAGTATGTCTACGTTGATGTATTTTAATTAGTATCTTCCGTCTTACTATATCAATTAAACTATTGAACTTCAAAAGTAAATAAAAAAAAAAAACTTTTATTTTTTAAATTAATAGTAATTTTAATCTATTCAATGTTGGAATGTTCTATTTTTAAATTATCAGTCATCACATTTTCAATTAATTTACTTCAAATATGGTAAATATTTGAAAATCATATCAAATAAAACTTTAATTACTTGTTAATATTTTTATTTATTTAACAACTTAATGAAACTTTATTATTTTCGATACTTAATTTCTATGTTTTATTTTTAATCTATCCTCATTCACACTCTCTAATTTTATCTGTGATCATCAATATTCCATCCAAATGTGTGCTTATCATTCGTCTCATTCTTGCACGCCAGCCCCACAACACGCGGAACTGAGAGGTAAATAAGATTTGGATTATTTTATTTATTTATTTATATTTTCTTATATGCTATTGATATTATAGAATCTATTTATAGTGTGGTGATATAAATGTTTTTTTTTTTTTTACTAAAGGGATTTAGTAACTATTACGATTTCCAATCGTGAGGGTTGGGAAAATATACTTGAGGTTTCTGATCACTTAGGGCGTATCAGATTATCTATCTCTATCATCGACCTTTGAACAGAGAGAAATAGGGAATAATTAAGCAATAATGTTTTGTCTCTCTCGCGCTTCTTCTTCAACGATTTTAATGTATTTAAACAAGATTTTTAATTACGTGCTAAAATATTATATCACCATACTTATTATAACTTGTCTGTACAAGCATTATATATGAATAAGCTATTATATTTTTGATTATATTATTTATTATGTATGCAGTATATAACGCTCGACCTTCACGTTTCACAATGCTTGAGGCATCTTGTGCGTTTCGTATGTATTGTGTAGTCGAAACATATTTATGTACACTATTAATAATAATACAATCTTAACAATCGTTAATATATAATGACGTCTTATTTATTATGAAGAATTTATTATTAAAATACTATTTAAACATTATTTATTAAGTATGTAATTATGTTTGAATGCAAATAATTAAATATTGAATCATATGAGAATTTAATTAAACTTTAATCATATTTTTGTGCCGTTGGATGTATTTGATTCGTATAATTAAACGTGCTTTCTATGAAACGGTAGGATCTTTTTAGGTTAACAACCATTACTACTAATAATTGTTTCTACATTTTGTCGGTGAATTTTGTTTGTCTTCTGTCATTAGAGGAACGAAATAAAAAGTTAAATAGTACGTAACATTTGTGTATTATAACAATCTTCTTTCAAGTATTCACACTAATCATGCGTTTTGTACCAGAATAATTTGACATGTGAATTAAGTATCGGTAAACAAATCGAGTACAAAATAATGAGCAGCCGAGCGTTTAGTCGAGCGCAATGGCGCGATTAGTTCGTAAGGCGGCAATTCGCGTATTGAGGTCCTACAACTCGCAGCGAACGCGTCGTCGGAAGGCTCGCGCGCGTCGGAGGCGGGCGAGGGCCGCGGGTCCACGCTGCCGCGCGCCGCCACCGCCAGCGCCGCCTCGCCCGCGCACAAGTACTCGCCCGACGCCTCGCCCTCCTCCTCCGTCACCAGCGAGGGCGCGCCGTGAGTACCCCGCACGCCGCACCTACTGCCCCCCACTGTACACTGCGGCACTCCGCCCGCTGCCCGACCTGTACACTGCGGCACTCCGCCCGCTGCCCGACCTGTACACTGCGGAACTCCATCCGCTGCCCCGACCTGTCGACTGCGACACTCCACCCATTGCCCCGACCTATTTACTACCGCACACTAATTAAGAAAACTCGATTAAATTTAATAATATGAATTCGAGAAATTTAATATTGTTATTTATATGAAACATTAATAAAATTATTTTATAATGATTAAAACAATGCAATGATATCAAATTCTTGGCGTAGGTATCCGACTCAACCGGGGTCGAATAATATGTCGGAAGCTAACTTCAGTATCAAGCCCATACTGAACGAGCTCCGGGAACGGCGGGAGGACTACGAGCGGTTAGCGGAAAAAATTGATTCCCTAAAGGTGCGTTATTTACCATAGTCCTTTTCAATGAGTAGAAAAAATCGGGTCTGTTTCATAATGCATACATTTATTTTATTTTTTATGTAACACACACACACACACTAAAAAATTTGTTGTTTGTATAGCATGACTATTCCTAAGCTTTTTTTTTTTTTTCTTATTTCTATCTGTCTTGTTTTCAACTTCTTTAGCGGCGTTGTGCACTTTTTCATGATGGGTAAAAAAATGTTATGTTAATGTTAGGTAAAAAAAAAAAAAACTCGCATCAGGTCACGTGACCCTGATTGAAAATTCGTAAGAGGGATTTTGAAGTGTTACATTTTTAATGTAATATAAATTGTCATGTTTGTGTACGATAGCGCAATAAATGAATATTGTATTTGATCACATAAATGATAGTACTTTTGTACTGATAATTAAAGCAATTCGACCAAAATTTTTTCCTAATCATTCCAAAATATCAAAAATGCACAACGTTAATATTCGAGTTTTCACTTCCGCCGGCACTCAAGGAGTGCAACCCGTTGTTTTTTTTTTCTTCGTGATTGTGCAGTAAAGTTATTTATTATTATTATTATTATTAACATTTATTCGTTTTCAGAATCTATCGCAGGACGTGTCCTTCTTGTCAGCTGCGCTACAAGAGGAACGTTTCAAGACGGAGCGACTGGAGGAACAAATCAATGATCTCACTGAACTGCATCAAAATGAGGTAAATCATAAAAAATATACTTATATAGTAGGTATATTATTTTATGAATGAAAGAAATCCGCAGATGAAGTATTTCAAAAATTTATGGATTCTGATAATAATAAATAATTTATTGTAAATATAAAATACGGAAACACAAATCAAAAAGCTTAAGTCTATTACTATTAAAAATACATGCGAATGACTTAAGTATCTCTTCCAGACAATTCAAAACACTAGTTTGATGGTAGAGTAACGTAACGTAACGCAGCAGAACGCAACGCAACGTAACATAAATTGTAACTGTAAGAAATTACTTAGGCTTAATAAAAAATTAATAATCGTAGTTAACTTGAAATTCATCATTTTCAGGTAGAAAATTTAAAACAAGCACTCACGGACGTCGAGGAGAAAGTACAGTACCAGAGCGAAGAGCGAATACGGGACATACACGAGGCGCTCGATCTGTGTCAAACTAAAGTAAGTTTGTTAAAATAATCAAATGTGGCTACACTATTATTATATGGACACCATCAGGTTAACGGGAACCTTATACGATATTTTATATAACAATATTATGATCTAATTTATTTATAAAGACATCGAACCGAGAAGTATCTATTTCATTAATTAAATATGACTCAATAACTGGGAGAATTTTATATAATTTGTAACGATTCTTTATAGCTATATTTGCATATAATAAACATTAAGTTAAATAATGTCTATAGACCGACAATAGTATTTAGTTACACGCCGGCATGTCCCTCGTAGATCAGCAAGCTGGAGCAGTGGGCGGCGGGCGGCGGCGGCGCGGGGGGCGCGGGCGGCGCGGGCGGCGAGGCTGGCGGCGCGGCCGCGCTGCCGCCGCGCCTGCTGCTCGTCAAGCTGCTCAACGTGGCCATCACGCTGCTGCAGCTCGCGCTGCTGCTGGTCGCCACCGTGGCCGGCGTCGCCATGCCCTTCCTGCGCACCAGGTACGAGCTAGCCTACGAATCCGGATAATCACAAATACATTTTGAATACAAAAACACATGTTTATAAATCAATCTCGTGTTCGCGAACTGATATTAGAGATATTCTACCGCTAAATAGCAATAAACTTAGTTGTGTTCCAGTTTGATGAGTGAGCCAGTGTAACTATAGGCACAAGGGACGTAGCATCTTCGTTCCCAAGGTTGGTAGCGTATTGGAAATGTAAGGAATGATTAATATTTCTTACATCGCCAGTGTCTATGGGCGGTGATGACCACTCAACATCAGGTGGCCCGTTTGCCAGTCTGCCTAATTATAACATAAAAGACACGTGTATCGAACTAATATATTAAGCTACAAACCTTCCACTGCAGAGGAAATCCCTCTGCGACTCGATAGTCGAGATAGGATGATCGATATGATTGGAGAACAACACACCGTCGTAAAAGAGCGGACGCATCAACTGATGTATTATAAAAATGATTTTAAAATGTTTCAGGGTGCGAGTCCTTACAACAAGCTTAGCCGTAATGGTCGGCGTTATGGTCTTGAAACAGTGGCCCGAAGTCACCCAGCTATCGGAGCACCTGGTGCGACGCCTCAAAGAGTACCTTCTAGACAAGCACCACGACAGGTAATGCACACCATAACTAATGTTACGCTTAGGGGAAAGAAATTGTTTGTTTGGACAGTTATAGTACGAGGTTCATTTGGCCTTTACGTTCTGGCAACTATTGCGTTTCGTTCGAGCGATTTTATACGTTGGCAACACTGGTTATCGTATTATGTTACTTACCGTGGATATGGTCAATGGAACATTTTAACGCTTTTTAATCCGACTGGGTTTGGACTGGACGTGATATATTGCTGTCACACAAGATTTACTGCAATTACTAAACGGTAGTTTTGTTATCGTCCAAGAGATAAATGTGTCATTTGGATTTCCACTTGAGATTATTTATCTATGTTTTATTCGATAGTATCTGTAATAAACACTTCTAGTGTACGTTATGATATTATATTATCGACTGGGAACTTGACGGTTTTTTTATGATCAATCTATTCATTCACAACAATTATAACAAAAAAATGCCTATATTGAGTGTAATAAAAATTTAGCACTATAAAAAAAAAGGATTTTGGAATTAAAATTATGTATCCCTTATCCAGTACAAACCCAATTATCTCAAAATGAAGGCAGTATTTTCATGATATATTAAAAAAAAAAACTAATTTAATCAGTAGACAAAAATAGTTCAACAATCATCATTCATTCTCTGTCCACTGCTTAGTGAGTAAATCTGTTCTTCGTCACTTTTACTAGTCTTTTACTAGTCGTGTACTCCTTTTTTCCAGCTTTTCCAAGACTTTGCAGCAAACAGTTTGCTGGTTGCCCAAAAATATTATCAAATCAATTCTCACATCAATTAATCAATTTTATATTGTTTTTCTAACACGTTATGGCTCAATTTCTACTATAATATAAATAGTATTTCGAATGTTGCTAGAAAATTTACATTGAACTCATAAAATTTTGGACCAAAACAATTTACTATTCATGAATATATTGCCTTCATTTCGCTATGTCATGCTTATAAAGAATATTTTTAGGGCGTTAATAAATTTATGCATTATAATAATTAATACTGCTCAATGTTTCATTTCACCCCGACTCACTCTTATATAATTAATAAAATCGTATAACTACTAAAATGTATTATTGCAATAAACGTTGGATGGTATTCAAAGATTACATTTAGATATTTTGTTCATCGGGCTTATATAAATAACGAACGATAAGATTTTATTCCGCCACGCTTCATCCATTGTGGGTGAGCGAGTTTGTCTAGTTAACTTCGCAGCGGCTTCGAGATGACATCTCGAATACTAGAAATTAATTAAAAAAAAAAAATTACCGCTCTTTAAAAGTAACAAATAATTTGCATTAAAAACTTTTATTTAATTTAGAATTTTATTAATCTGTGCATTAAATTATTTTAATTGCATTTTTTTAAAAATAACAAAATTTCTTTGAATATCATCTGTTCGAAAAATAACTTATATTTTAACGTTAAATTTATAAAAAATAAGTATATGTATATGGAACACGCTTTGTTATGTACAATTATGATGTACAATATATGTATAGCTATCATATCAAATGGATTATGTAATTTATTATATAAAGAGAATTTTATGTAATTAAAAGTAACTCATCATCGATTTATTTTGTTAATATTTTGTTAATGGACGCAATTGCAATAACAATATTTATTATTTATATTTATTTTTTAAATCATACAAACTTCATTTTGGTTATGGCAACATTATTTTATATACATAGTATATATTTTTTTTTATTTTAAAAGATTTCCTTTGTTTTGTTAAATTAGTAGATTTTCGACTCAAACTTTATTTCACGACAATAAATCTTTTCTTATCACAGAATTAGTCCAGGAATCGGACAGCAAAAATTTTAATATTTTAAAAATTTATGAACAATTTTTTAAAGATATCCCACCCTAAAAAAATTGGTATAAGTATAAAAATCTCTAAATTTTATAACACTTTTTCTAAAATTTTTCAATTTCTTTTTATTTTTATTTTGTTTTTTAATTTTCTTTTGTTTTTTTTTTAATTCAGGTATGAATGCAAGTCGTTGTGTGGTTGATATTGTATCGGCGTTTTATCGGAGATATTGCAATTTTGTCCTGATTCGTTATTGAATAAAATATGAAGGTATTGATTTTATGGAATTAAATTGTTTAAGTATATATAAATAATCTTTTACGTGGGACAAGATAAATAAGTATTGTTAAATGTATATGTGATTATATTGGAGATTGAAATTATAAAAGATATACTCCATTACAAACGCGACATACATTTTTTTTAAATTTATTTAAGATATATATGTGATGAAAATAAATATACTGACTGTGATTTTATTTTTAATTATAATGTATTATGTTTTATATAATGTTTGTGTAATACAATAGTATTTTTTGTTAGAATAAATAATAACAGAAAAATATTCTTATTTATCTTGTTTCATAAATGAGTTTTTACAATCAGAAAGTTGCCTTACAGACATATTTTATGATGGATGGAAAATAACGGTAAAGACTAAGTTTTATTATTAAAAAAAAAAATCTTATAATATCTTTGATATACAATTTTATGAAACATACTCCTTGTACCTATTATTAGTTTAAATACAATGTTGCAATGTTTAAAAATTTATGAACAATTTCTTAGAACGGGCTGGATCCCCAAAATAATTTGCGTTTTATTTTAATGTGGATTTTCAGTTCTTAGCTGATTTGATGAAATTATAAAAATTACTTGGTGATTGATTATAAATGATCACACATTTTGAATTTAAGAAATGTAAAAATATATTTTTTAATTGATGCTAACGGCAGACAGGCCGTGTTCCTTAGCGCACTGCCTAACATCTATAAAAAAATATGTAATGTGTCTTTTGTTCTAAAAGTGTGATATATCCAATTTTAAAAGTTTAAAATGTCCAACTTTTAAAATTAGCGAATTTTTAATAACGATTCTTACTCCTAGTTGTTTAGTTTTTTTTTTTTTTTTATTAAATAACGTACCTCTCTGTAAAGGCTGATCGAAAAAAGTTAGTTAAAATAAACTCGAATCGATTAAAAAGTAGCGAAATGTGACAAGTAAATAAGGTGATTGAGTTTCTTTTATTTGCAATTATGTAATTTTTGTATTATATAATGTAATTATTATTGTTCGGTTGCCATCGCGTTAGCGTTTTAGCTGTTTATAATTATTGTAAAAAAAAATATTTTTTCAATGAAAAATAGTTTTAGTGAAACGAGTGAATTGGTAATGAAATGAATATTTATTTAATTTAAAATTCAATATTGATTATTGTAATAGGAAAATTTGAATTTTTTAATATTCGGTCCTGATTAAAAAAGGGAATTATTTAATTTTAATTGTTAAATTAATTAATCGATTATTGGTTCCTTTTGATATAATAATTTAAGTTGTGTTTGTAACGACGGCTTTTAATAATGTTGAATGATTCAGTGAAAATTCTAGTGATGTTACTGCGTTGAGAAAAAAACGATTTTATAGAAGTGACGAGTTTAATGATTTCACATATATTTTGTTATTTACCTCCCCCGTCTGTGCTTCGTCGGAAATAAATTAATTATTAAATTTTGATCGTTTTTATAGTAAAAATTTTCGTACATAATATTTTTATACGTTAATAAAATGTATAGTTTAGCAAAATACGCTATGAAATCATTACTCTAGCTTTGATATTCAAACTACTATTTAGAAAAATCTTTTCTAATTATATTGATATTTGTAAACATTCCAAATTATTAACTGATCGAATAGTTTAATCGGATTAACCTAAATTATTCTAGAACTAGACTTAATACCCGGTTTCTACCATCCACTTTCTTAATGTAAAAATGCTATCTCTGATTTCGTTAATCTGTATATTATGTAAATATGTTTTTTTTACTCTGTGCTGTAGTCATTGCGTCTGTATTTTTAGTTCGTATACAAAATGTTTGTGTATCGGATTGTCAATGCTGTAAAAATAATTTGTAAAGAAAGCAATATGTAAAAATGTGTGCATTTTATTTTTCACAGAGATTTTTATTGCGAATGAACAACTTCACGACTCTTGTTTCATTTATTATCAGTATGTATTGGTATATAAACATTTTCATTTTCTGTTGCCGGCTATGGATTGAATTAAATCATCACAATTTTATTCAGAGTTGTCTCTTATTTAACCTCCTTTAAAATAATAAGTTAAGTTATATTTAAACTTCGAGTATTTTTTTTTTTTTTTTCAAAAGGCGTGAACTTTAGTCTGTACTTAAAAATGTAAAACTATTATCGGGGGTCTTTATCAACGCAATAGAACCCAAAACAATGCGGTTTTCACTAATGTATTGTGGCAAACTTCACTTAAAATTTAGTGTTTGTTTTATTTCAATCGGCTTATAGATAAAAATGTTATATCAATTTAAAGAATCATGTCGAACATTTGTTCGTTAAAAATGCTCTAAAATAACTGTTCAGTTCAATTGGCTGAAACTTTTCCTGTATGTTTGATAGTCTGTAAAATTATGATTGAAAGTTTATAGGAACAAATCAAAGTTAAAAAATGGACAGTTTCAGAGATTTAGATTCTCCCAATGAAAGTTGTGCTGAGATCTATATGATCAATCATCTATACATATAATAAATCTGTAACTGGTCGATGTCTGTACATGGAAGATAAATGAGTAAAACTTTTATCGGGGGTCTTTATAAACACAATAGAACCCAAAACAATGATTAATAAATTTTTTGTCTGTTTGTCTGTTTGTCTGTGCGTTTGTGCACGCTAATCTTAAAAACGGCTTAACGGATTTGAGTGCGGTTTTCACTAATGTATTGTGGCTAACTTCACTTAACATTTAGTGTTTGTTTTATTTCAATCGGTTCATAAATAATAAAGTTATGTCAATTTAAAGATACACGTAGAACATTTATTAAAAAATGGTTATGGTCAAACTGAAAAGAGATTAAATATTACATGTAATATACTTTTTTGCTTATGATTTATCCTATATTTTGTCCTATAATTTTTAATCTCTTTATTTATTTACTAAAAGTTTAGTATCACTACTAAAAATCAATAAATTATTATCTGTAGGAAAAGTACGCGCACCTGTTAGTTGTCAAAATCAAAAAGTTTTGTTAACAATTTCGTCTTTTCAGTAGCTTCGTGTGTTGTTTTTGCATAAAAACTAATATTGCATATATATTGTGTGTATCTTTATGATCTCATCTTATATCTTTCATAACAGTACGCTTTAAGTCTGCGTGTGAGCAAGTCAGTTAACTCAGTGACAATAATTAATACGTAAATAGTATATAGGTGTATAAACAAAGCCTAAAAAACAACTATAACAATAATACATGGTTTTAGAAGTGCTTGCTTTAAACATCAACGTGGTATATCACTTCTTAAAACTTTAAATAGGTATAATTTTTTCGTAAATTCGTGTTTCCTGTCAAAAGTTTTAAAACGGCAGATAAAAATTCAAACGTTTTACCTACCGAAGTTTTTTCTAAACAACGAAATAAATAACAATTTAACGCGGAAAAAATGGCAACCATATTTTGAACTATATTTATTAGCCTTTGGATATATATAAGGAGTATTAGCCACTGGTTATGTATAAGAAGTGTAAATAGAGAAAAATAGCAATTTTGTTCAACATTAAAATAACAGAAATTACTTTAGAAGACCTCATTAATAAATGTAACAAGTATTTCGAACCGAGGAAAAATTTAACTATAGCCTGACATGTATTTTTTATGAGAAAACAAAGCAAACACGAAAATATAACCAACTTTATTACGAGTCTAGAAAATTACAGTTTAAAATGCGATTTCGTTGAATTAATAGTCATTGGTCAGTGATAAATTTACATCGAATATGTGTTAGAGTAGCTCGCCAAACATCAAAGATTATTACAACGGTCTGATCTGTCACTAAAGAAAGCTATAGAGATAGCTAAAATAGTAGTGATCGAACAACAAAATACGGAGCACATAAATAAAAGCACTGAGACGTTGTCATCACCGTCATCATCTAATGAATATCAAGTGATGAAGGGGGAGTAAAAGGGTTAAACAACACACAGTACAGAATAGAGAAGATGTGCATATTCCTATGAAGTCAGACGGGCAGCTAATTAAGAAGAGAACAAAATTGTGAAACGTGGTTATATTTGCCTCATCCCAATATAAACCGAATAAAAGTATTTTGTAATCTCTCAGCTTAATTCAATTGGTCTTTGGCTACATCAAGCTTGCGACAGCATAATCATGAATAGGAAGAAGTAGATCTGTGCGAGCATATAATATATAATGAAGTGTACTCAGATATTGATATTATATATTTAAAAAAAAATCACTGCAAAAATAACATAAATAAGTTAAAAATAATAATGTATTAAATGTATTAATTTATATAAAATGAATGTACCAACCCATCTTAATATTCAATATTTAAGTTTGTTATAAATTTTGTACTGTAGTCATATTCTTGCTTGCCTTTTAATTGTATTTGGTTAAAAAATATATAAATAATATATATCATTTATTTACTGCATTTTATTGGCCTTACTCAATCTAATAATGCTTAAGCTATGTGATTTCATTTATATTTTGTTTTTGTTAAATTTGTGTTTTCATTAAGTAATTAATTATATTTGATTATAAAAAAATGTATATCTTACTACACCTTTACTGATTATGATGGTTTAGCTGTTTGATTTTATATATGTTTTGATTATTTTAATGATTGTGTAATTATTGTTGGTGGAAACTTAGCTAATGTATGTATATATTTATATATATATATATGCTATAAGTGTCATCTCATTTTTAACACGTAACCTACCAGAGCGGTCAAATAACTGCTTTTGAAACTTTAATTAAAATTGTTATATAGCTGCTTTTGTTTGTATATTATATATTTTTTCTACATAAAATGGCCGCTTAAGCAGCTTATTCAGATGTGTGTCAAGTTCAATGGAAAACATTTGTTTTAATTCCCTTTTTTTGTTTAATTAAATTAGTAGCCTTGGTTAAGTCTGATTTTATTTAGTCTCTGACAGAAGAAACTTTTGCTTTATACTTTATATTGTACACATAAAATAACATAAATCTATAACAAAAACGAATTAATTAATAAATTATCTATACATATAAATAAAATTGAAGTTTCTGTCTGTTATTTCAAAATAACTGCCTGTTTTAAAGGTTATTTTTTTAATTTTTTTTACTGTCTGCATGTCTGTATCTTTTAATCGTCTAAAAATTGAAAAAACCGAATTATTATAAGAACTATTTCAAGATTCCGTTTAGCCTTTATTTCATCAAAATTAGTTGAGTCTATCAAAAGTTATAAAAATACGTATTTTTGTTGATATCTATTCACATAATATTATTACTCTTCCTAACTGATTCATTAACGCAGAGCCTAAACTGCGGGGGTTAGAAACTTGAAATTTTGGCAGTTGATACATTTTATAATACCCACTAAGGTAGGATTTTTGGAAATTCTACCCCTAAAGAGTTGAACGATTGTTTAGAAACCAGTCATTTTTAAAGTTAGAAGCATGAAATTTAATGAACAAGCTTAAAAATAAATAAAAATGTATTTCAGCGTTTTTGAAAATCTAAATCTGAGAGGGTAAAAAAGGGGTTGAAAGTTTGTATGGGGATTCCGTCACTTTTGGTGTAAGAAGAATGATATTTAGTATTAAAGCTATGCATACGTATTTCGTCGTTTTTAGAAATTTAACTCCAAACGGGAGAAACGGGGTAAAAGCATTAGTATAAAAATTTAAAAAAATAGAAATATACTATTTGAGTTTTTTGATTGAATTAATAAACATGAATTTCAAAGTTTTTAGAAACTTTTATTTTTGTTTGGAAGAGTTGGGTGCAAATAATGAAATTCAAAATACGCAATATCTTATATCAATATCTCTTAGGGAGAAATATACGAACTTCACTATGTTGGTGATGTTTGGATAAAAAAAACATATTCCATTATTGCCATATGTACCACTTAATTGGTATTCCCTAAGCTTATATTATTGTAAAGTTTCATTAAAATCCATTCAGTAGTTTATGCGTGAAAGAGTAACAAACGTCCATACATCCATACAAACTTTCGAGTTTATTATATTAGTAAAAAGTAGGATTATTATATGCCCTATACTGAACACACATACACTATACTGGATGGGCGAATAAATCGATTGGTAAATGTTTATATCTTATTGATTAAAAAATGATAAAATCCTTATTTTACCCGTACGAAGTCGGGACGGGCAGCTAATTACTCGCTGATAAAGTATCTTTCTGTAGGTAAAAAAGGTTTTTAAAAACAGTACTGCCGGTTTTTTAGTTTATTCGCTACAAACAAACATACTAAAAATCTATTTTTAGTTATTTATAATATTAGTATAGATAAAGACCACGCGCGAGCGAAGCTGCGGGCAACAGCTATATTAAATATATAAGGTGAACCCCCTTATGCAGGAAATACGTCGGCTAAACGTGCCCACGCGTTAAGCGCGCCGACTGCCACGCTGTTGCCTATAGCATTGAGTTATGTGCAGCGAACACACGTACGTCGGAGACGGACGGCGCTCCCTGGTAAACCTGTCTGTATTCGTTTGTAAAATATTTTGTTAGAGTAGTGTCTTATAAAAATAATGAACAATATATGTAATACATATTATTTTGTTTATCGATACTATACGTTTAAGTAGCCGTTGTTAAGTATAAGTAAAAGATAAATGTTGAATGGAAGTCTGTGATTTGAATGTACGAAGCATGGAATGTCGTTCGGAATGAAAAATGTTACAAAAACGGGGAAAATTTATTCCTTTTGAGATCTTCCATTATGTGCATAATGTGTAAACGGTAAAAGTTACACAACAGTCATGTATAACGGAAATGTTCCTCATCCGCGATTTTTTTAATTCGAGATATCTAACCTGCAATTTTTTTTTTGTATCAACTGATAATTCAGAATACATAGTTTTTTGCCTATTCGTTTTTTTTAAATTATCAATTATTTTAGACTAGTGGAAATGAAATTAAAACAGTTTTATGTTTTACCTTGAAAACTTTCAACGTTAAGCGAGCGAGCCGACTAGCTCTGTTTGGTCGGCCATCGAGGTACAGTATTGCATTCAAGCATTCATAATTATGCCAATAGGAATCGGAAACGGCTCTAATGTTTTGCCTCAAAATTTGTATTGAGATAGTCTTGCCTAAAATACCGCACATAAAAAAAATTAAAAAAAAACAACTAATTATTAGAAGCCGTCTAATTAATATTTAGTTATACTTATTAAAAAAATTGTGTCATTTCTTTAAATGAATTATCAAAAAAGACATAAAATATTACTCTAACATAGTCAAATGAAAGAAAAACTAAAATAAAATTATTAAAACTTTTATTTAATACCCATTTATGTAAAATATATAAATAACTTTTTATTAAATGCAGATTATGCATTTCGATGACTTTAGTAAAACTCAATAAAGTTACTAGCTTACATATGCAAAATGTAACATCCACGTAAACTTTATATATAAAGTCAATAAATAATCATAAAAAAATAAAACTATATTATTTCAATTATCGATAAAAAATGTTCATAACGATTTGGTATTACAATTCCTCCTTGGCGGAGGAAACAGAAATGGATCGTGGCAATGGCGACAAATTTTCTGGTTTTGGCGGTAACATTGGTTTTTCGACAATTTGAACTTTTAAACCTGTGTCGATCTCCTCAGTATCTTCAGCGTTCTCCACAACTTCGACGGATTCCAAGTTATTATCTAGAAATGTTACTTGATCGTCACTGTTTTCTACAACTTGTACGCCAGACCTTTAATAAAAAAATATCTTCATTTTATTTTTCGAAAATATAGCTGTATATACTATACAGCATGATGCATAAAACCCTTTAAAATAGTGAACGACTCTTAGCTATAAATGATAAACTTATACTGTTCTATCAATTCCTTACTATAGCTTCTTAGACAACAAACATTTTTTGGAAACCAAAAATCTAAAGGCAAATATTTCAATCAAACATGATTATATTAATTTAGGTTATTAAATGATTATTATTCATTTGGGGCCATTCATTTATTACGCAAGACGATATAGGGGGGAGGGGATTCGACCATGTCTTATTTTTTCTTACAAGGGGGTTGGTCTTGAGAGTTCTTACGTAAGGTCACAAATATACGCAAAGCCGCCTGCTCGTTTGCAGGAGTGAAAAAAAAGCTCATTTTCACATTTTTTTATCGAGTTTTGGGAATATGGTAGAAATGTCTGCCGGCTGTCGGGGATCCACCGAATCCAGCTAAATTTTTGAAAGTAGTCTACGAGAAAAACGACACTCGTAACAGCAAAACCAACCAAGCGTATATTCATTTTTTCCTTTAGATTCTTACGTAATAAATATTAAACAGGGGGGGAGGGGTCGGCCTATTCTTCTTTTTTCTTATAAAGGAGGGGGAGGGGGTCAAAACTACTAAAAATCGTCTTACGTAATAAATGAATGGCCCCTTTGAGGTTAAAAAATTATGTAGATACTTTTCCCGCGTACGTCATACTATACATACTTTTCGTCTCGTTCATTCTCAAAACCGGATAACATGTTTGTTTCTTGAATCCGTTAATTACTTTTGATATATAACGACTAAACCATTCGTTAACTATTATCGTACAGTACAATAATACACAACAAATAAACACAAAACTAGTATGACGTGGTCCTATGAGTCCCTGGACATAAAATAATGTGTATACATACCTTTATCTTCTCTGAACAGGAAGAACAAAGCAATCTCACACCAACAAAAGAACAAGAAAACACAAAGCACCCAAAAACCAGACCATGGATCGATTTACGTTTCGAAGAAAGAAAGTGCACAATAGTGTCAATAAAGGAATGGTGAAATGAAAAAAAAAAAAATAATTCAATTCCGATTTTATTTATTTATATGCTTACATATTATTTTAAACATTAATGACAGCTAGCATATCGCTATAATGTATAGAGTATAGGGTAAAACAGCTTCCACTATTATTTTGATTTATATATCTATGATATTAAGAAATTATACTTCAATTAGCGTTAACTATCGATCGATCACTTAAAAATATCTAAAATCGAATAAAAAAAATACTTAATAACATAAAATGTCTAACAAAATAAAAATTTACATTAAAAAAAAAATCAAAATATGGTATAAAATAAATCGTTGTATTCCGTGGGAATGTCATTTCAATAAATCTATACGAAAATATTCCAAAATAATATTATAATTATTTGTATAGTAAAAATATACAATTAAAATGTTTTCTTTTTTTATTATAAAAATAAATGCCGATCGGGAATATAATTAGGAATGTTGTATTTCAAATTTGTAATTTTTTTTAGATGAAAATCGCTTAATTATTTCAAATTATGTATTAATTAAATAATTCTCGTAGCGTATAATTTATTATGTCAAAAATGTATAGCAGGTAAATAGACATTATTAAATATTGACTGACTCACTATTTATTGTTTATTTAAAAGACGTTTTGGTCATTTAATTATATAATTGTAGCTAGTTAACTAGCGCTCTTAGGCCAGTCTAGAATAGCGATAGGCGATTTCGCCAATTAATGACATTTAAGTACCAAACATTAGGAATTGATTTACTTAAGAGTCATGCTGATCGTCGTGTACAGCATTAGCGTAATAGCCGTGCGTGTGTCTTTTAAAAACCTTACGAGCAAATTTGAATTCGTTGTAAAAATGTATAAAACCATTGACACGTTTTAATACTAAGTACTATAATTGTAAGCCTGAAGGCTTCGTTTTAATATGAAATATATTAGGATTCTTGTTAATTTTCAAGACACGTTCGTCTCAAATAAGTTATACTTAATTATATGCATGTTACGTACACAATTATTACAATCTTAACATTAAGATAGACTTAGGGGCGTAGTTAGCAAATTTCTGGGGGGGGGGGGGGTTGTTTGTAGACAGATGATTTTATTTGTTTTGGTAGTCGTAGTTACCTGGATTTCCTTGGAGGGACACTAGACATCCCCTCTCCTAGCTACGCCCAAGTCTAAGATTACTACCTCCCGCCAGGCTAGCGACATTAAATCGGACATCACAACACATAAACAATTCCATCACCGGGCGACAGTATAAAGCCAGGAGACCAGCCGAAAGGGGAATGGCCAGTTTACACAGAGTAAAAACTGCAATAGGATTAATGTGCAAATATTTTTATTAAAAGCGTGTTAAGCCTTCCGGGTGACTGCTGCTTTATATACTGTGACCGTCACCTTCTTACATTCTATATATACTGGTGTCTATATAAAGGTAATCGGAACATCGGAATGTATGACAGTCTCTAAGTGGACCTTATTTTAGGCCATATTTAATTGTTATGTTATTTAAAATATTGAATACAATATCTTATTATTATATTGTATGTGTTAGGTGGGTTTAAAATATCGAATAGAAATGACTCCTTGGCCTTTGAATTAGATTTTCATTTGAAATACATTCCAAGCTTATTTATACCCAATGTTTTTTTTTTTTTTTGATAATTCTTGTAAATCAAGTTACTATTTATGCTTTATATTCTTATTAAGAGAATTGTTTTTTAGTTAATTTAAAATTTCAAAAATGTCTGATATTCTTATCTACAAGACTAATCAAAATAAATAATATAATAATTAATGAACCATCGCTTTCATATTGTCCTCTTCATGTTTCTAGTACTGTATGTAGAGATGGTAATGTAAATAAATATATGAAGTTACCGTTCAAACGGAATGATCAGACATGTTTGAGTAAGTTTTACACAGGAATGAATAATTATATATAATATTTATGGCTTCCACGATCACATTAAACATGCCCAAATTTAAATCTCATAGATACCGCCGCCTCGTTTACTAGTAAATCATTAAGAACCGACACTCTTAAACATAACTTTACACACCGTTTACGAGTGTCTACAGAAATCAAAAACTCTTCTTGTAGCTTTTAGAAATGCAAATGATTACTATCAATTGATTAACGCGCTCCTAAATGACACGAGACGACGCGGCGGTACCTACGAGAGACGTGTATATATGGCTAGGTAGCGGCCCCGAGCTATGCGTGTCGGGCTTACAGCGTGGGCGCGTCCATGGTGGGGATGTAGTCGAGCGCCATGAGGCAGGCGAACACCGTCATGATCATCTTGGGCTTCCGCTCCGTGATGTCCTCGGGCAGCGCGTACACGCGCGCGCCACACCGCCGCGCCATCGATATCGCGTACTTCGCGTTCGCCAGCTTGTCCTGGAAATTGTATAACGACGACTTTTAAATATCACACCTAATCTGTGGTGTTTATATTAAAGTATAGTTGGAAGATTCTTTTGTCATATAACTGGGGAGATATAAAAAAAGGGCGCGCTAATCTTAATTGAACCGCCATTTTATTCTGCTTTTGAGTGCCCGGATAGTATGGTCGTCATTGGCGCGACTTGTTCGTTATAAGTACTTGTTTTGTTTCAATTGGATTATTAATATTAATTGAGTAAGTAATTTACTTCAATTTGTTTACTTTTGGTGTTTCATGTTAAGATAAATCGAAGTTAGAGATATTTTTGGTTGGTTCGTAAATTGTTTTTAAATAAATAAATTATTGTTATTCTTCCGTACTATAGTTCTATATTTGAATGAATAAAATGCGCAAAAAATGGTTAAATTGTTAAGCATCCTAATATAAGGAAGGTCCGATAACCACTACGTAAATTTAATTCAAAAATTATATAATTATGTTTAAAATATGTATATTACCTCCTCAGTACCACCGTGGAGTACGAGGTCATAATTAATGGCTCCAGGTTTGATGGCATCTATCAAGTCCAGCACCACCTTGCCATCTGCTAATACTTCATCCTGAAATAGATTTAAATTATTGTTAATGTATGACCCTTTTTTGCTTGTATATTATATTAAAGAAATATATAATTATTTCAAAAAATTATGCAATTGGTTAGTACGGTTGGTGTTTTCAACTGACATACGTTCATGACACTAGTTTCGTCAGCGAGTGAGGCGTGGAGGGGGCGTTTGTCATGTTTGTTAAACAACTAAACTCACTTTCGCATTTATGTTATTATTAAATATTAAAAAATGCTTATATCATATTGTAAGAATCTTTAAACTATTTCCTGTAATGTGCCAACAATTCGTTTTATTTACATTTTTTATTGTCTCCATATATAAATAGGATATAATGATTATAAAAACAAATCACCTGGAAACTCTTGATGGACGACGTTTTTCCGGCGGAATTGAGCTTGGTGTTGACCCACTGCACGATCTCCCGCTCGATGATGGGGTTGCCGGTGTTGGCGAGCCGCGTCAGCACCGACAGCGTGTACGCGCGCATCAGCTGCCAGATCAGCGCTGGAATCACAAAATATTACATAATACATTCTAGCTTTGGACTTATCTTTATTATAATTCTTAGCATTTTGTACCGGATTATTAAACTTTTGAAGAAATCTTTCTAGAAATATATTCCATAAAGTTAGGTTCGGTAAGACAATTTACATTGTAAAAATCCATTGGCAATATAATTCTCTTATAAAGGCTACACTGCCCCAAATTAAAAGCAAAATTAAAAAAAAAAAAAAATTAAGAATGAATTGTTATTGTCATGCTCTTCATGATAAATAATATGTAAATCACTCATTAACAGAATTTATTCCTTCTATTATCATTTATCACACTAAAGTCATGATGATCATTTCTAAATAATGCCGTGAAATCCCACTAAATTACTTACCAAGTGTAAGTGTGGCGTTCCCCTCATTAATGTCAGCTCCAGCGATACCAACTAACGAGAAGCCAAGTTGTCTCCCGAGCTCCACTGCATAGTTGCAGTTCTCAAGTCGCTCCATGAACTTGCGGAGTTTGGAGAATTGACGATGTACCTGAAGTGGAAGATAGTTATGGTTTAGTTTTTCATTTAATTAGATTTACTAGTGGTGGTTTCGTAGTGTGGATATTGTGAAAGTTATTCAGGGTAGATGTGAGTATCTTTAACTTCAAACAGTAATTATACTGCTAATTATGGGAACCCTTTTTGCCGTACATGAATTTAATTGATAAATTGATAGGCACGAACAAATTAAATACAGTACCAGAGATACAAAACCTTGGAATACTTGTCAACATAAATAAAAAGTATTTGTCAGGACGGGCTTCAAACGTAGAAAGGGGAAATTAATGAATTTCAAACAAAACAAAGTTAAAAATCTAAAATAACCAATTCAGATAAAATACAACAGCATTGACAAAACAACATTTCTGTTTGTTTTTATAAATAAATAAATATATCGAAATCGAACCTTCTTCCAATTGACGATACCGGGTTTGATGATGTCATAGAGCTGGAAGATGACGAGGCCGTCGGTGAGGTCGGAGTACAGCCAGTTGACGTGCGGCGCCACGCCCATCGAGTTCATCCAGTTACGGTACGCTGGAAACAAAGACCAGTAGATGAGCACCTTAGTAGATACCGACAGAATAACTCGTAATTTAACCACCCAGGTGGACCTGAACAATATCCTACCACTGTTCATGAAAACAGTCTTACACTTTTCTGTATGTGATTACTTTGTTTGCAATGAAGATATTGTGATTGTTATTCAAGTAAAACATACTCTTCTCTTCTCGTGTCTCATCGAGCTGGTGGTATGTGTCGTTGTCTGCGGCTGCTCGCTGCAGGCCAGGGTGCTGGTTGAAGAGATTGGCTACGAAGGCCAAGTTCAGTTTGTAGACTCCGCCCACGACGTCCGCGGCCGTCACGAAGGCGCGACAGCGCAGCTTGGCGGCCTGCTGCAGCATCACCTCCGCACGACGAAGCAGGTCGGACTCCTGAAAACCGATAGTAGAAAATTAATAAAAATATAAAAGAAAAACAAAATCATTATTAGGATTATTTTTCTTTAAATTATAACTCATGGAATTGGTTATTCAAGACCACAAACCCGTAGGGCATCAAGTGTGACTCCGGCATCATCAGGTGCGATCTGTTTAAGCAGGTACGAATAGATCTCTGAATCAGCTACGTCCTGCTGGAAGTTAGTACAGCGTCTCGTGATACCAGCGCTCTGCAACTGGTGATTAACCCAGCGGAGGAGGATTGCTTCTGGAGACAGAGCTAGAAGATCTTCGATGCGTTCCTGAAAGACAATGTATCACATTAATATATCGATTGTAATGAACTTCTAAATAGTAAGAAGATATGACATCAATATTAAAATGAAGATTGAATGAATGTAAACAGGTAAACAATTGATCAATCAATCTTTCTATTAAAAATAAAGTAAAATTTATAATAATATTTTAAACTAAATTTTTTTTACTGTGCCTAAGCTTTTGATAACACTTTTAGGATTTACTTTTTACAACTTAAACTCATATTGCCACATCGATATAAGAAATTGATCAACGGTTATTATTACCTGGTCGTTGAGCAGTTCTGTGAGACCGGGACAGTGTTCCAGTGTGATCTGGTTGAAGAGACCGATACGAATGATTTGCCATAAAAGACCGAGCACCAAATGAGGTTTGCCTGTGAAAAAAAAATCCAAAAATAAAAAAAATATTCAACTGATTAGTAAAGTTACTTCAATATTTCCATCCTCCGGAGAATGCAAGACATGATTCTGCGTACCACGTTAATACACCGCAACTTACACATGCATCCAGGTAAAAGAGGATGTCCGTTTGGCATAGCATTACAAGAAAATTCTCTCTAGTTACCCTAACAATTTAGCTTTCTAAATGATAACTGCCCGAGGAGCCTTTAAAGAATAATCATCATTAATCTAGCCATATAAATCTGAAATAACAAATTAATAGCAGAGAACTAGTGCTAATGAGGAGCAGCTTCAGAATAAAATTGCTCTCAACAAATTTGTTCACATGAAAACTCAGATCAAAACTCAGACTCAGATTTTAACCACTGGGCCATCCCGAGTCTTTTTTTTTTAGTATAAACCTTAAAAATATATATTATTTTTTTTGCTACAGATTATATTGTAATGTATTGAAACGAAGTTCTGTTACGCGGCTTACTGTAGAGTGAAATGGCAGTGGCTCAAGGTCACGTGAGTAACGAAATAGCGTTCATACTACACCTACCAAATGCTACAAAATGCGATGCGTTCGAATTTAAAAGGTCAATATAAAGGAGATTGAGGTGCTTTTCGGTATCATACATCCAGTAATATAATCAATTGAAACGTACATTTTAAAACAAGGTTTGAGTCGAGAAGTACCTGACGGGGGTCCCCCGACCGCACAATATTTTATTTATATGTATATTATGTAAACTCTTACCTTTAGCTAGATCGTGGGCATCGATATTAACAATATTACACCCAATAGCCTGGGATGAGACCAGGGCCAGGGTGAGGTTCTCGTGCTTGGTGTAGAGGGTGAGGTTCTTCTTGTTGATGGCTCTCTCGTCGATTGTGTCTGGGCAAGAGTGGTTGATCACCTTGCTGGAATCATTTAAATTTATTAAGATCTTTAATGAAAATTAGTGTCACGTTTTTTTTATTATAACATTTTATTATTGAGAAATAGATTATGGAATTGTATTATTGTTTTATTAATAATCAAGTCCAAATATAGATAATAAATTACAAAAATGTCGACATTCTTAAAAAAGGTAACATTAAGACATTAATTGAACACACACAAAAAATATTTGAGTATTTTCTTAGATATAGACTGTATAATATAATCCTACTAGTATTCATTTCAATCAGAAATTTATTTAAGACTTAACTTGGTTAGCTTTGTACATGGCAAGAACTTACCATAGAATAAGACCATCTTTTAGCTTTTCGTACAGCTGTTTGCCCTCGGGGTCGATGGGCAGTAAATGTTTTAAGTCTGGATCGTGTTCCAGGTTGCTATTTATCCAGCCGGAGAACGCCATCTGTTCTTCCAGACGGACCGAGTGTGTTGTTCCTTATAACCAAAAAACTTATTATTCGTGTCATTCGAATGCATAGTCAGAAATTTGTGGGACAATGTATTTTCATTTTATAGTAGGGAAACATACAATGTGATGACACGGCGGCCAATCTAAAGATAGATTAGCCAATTGCGCAGGAGATATAGTGCACAGGTGTGTGCGCAAACACAGATGCACTCACTGTTCCCTAGCTCTCATAATCCGATGGGACGGTAATCCAACACGACCGGAAAGTGTTCAGGCGCAGGACCAACGGCTTTACGTGCTTAAACATGTACGATGACACTTATAACATAATTATATAAAATATAATAATTACACAATCACTTATATTTAACAAATACATAAAATCATAAGTATATAAACAATATACGGTATAATAATAAGCTCATAGAGCGCAAAAGATTAAAAAAAATAAAATTAAAAGTACATAGAAATGTTAGTGTGTTTGCTGATGATTATAAAAGATATGTTTTCATAAAAATTATAACAAATAACAAGAAATACATTTGAATAAACATATAATAAAATAAACATGTCGTTAATAATGATTTTCTAAAGCAAATTCATTAGCTACAGTTCAAATGCATTCAGATTTCAGAGCCTGTTCATGAACGACTAATCGCTTTCATTCGGAATCAATTATTCATGCAATAAATTCGCTTATTAGTAGGGCATTAACACCGTCGTAAACATAGATCTGAGTTTTAATAGAAGTGGCATATCATATAAATATTTTAATTCTTATGTTGGAGATATCGAAATAGTTCTTTATTTTGTACTAGTTTTCGCCCGTGGCTTTCCGTCGCGCGATAGGAGGCAGTTATTGGATAGAGCAACCTAAGCCTTTGGGGTTCGAGGTTGTTCCAAATCAAATTTCATCAAAAACGATTCAGTGGTTTAGCCGTGTAAGCGTAAAAGACAAACAGAGTTATTTTCGCATTTATTATATTAGTATTGATTTTTTTTTTATTGTATAGGTAGGTGGACGAGCAAATGGGCCACCTGATGGTAAGTGGTCACCAACGCCCATAGACAATGGCATTGCAAGAAATGTTAATCATCGCTTACATCGCCAATGCGCCACCAACCTTGGGAGCTAAGATGTCCCTTGTGCCTGTAATTACACTGGCTCACTCACCCTTCAAACCGGAACACAACAATACGAAGTACTGCTTTTTTGCGGTAGAATATCTGATGAGTGGGTGGTACCTACCCAGACGAGCTAGCACAAAGCTCTACCACCATGTATTCTATGCGATCACTCATTCAAATGCAATTAAGTTGAATCTTTGTACAGTTTTCGTTAGAATTTGCTTGTAAATGCCTGGCATAGTACCATCAATGTACAAGGTTGCGGGCAAGTTGTACTTCAGTGATAATTTTTCCATTAAGAGGAATTTTTTTAAGAGGCATTACAATAATATCATATACAATACATAAAATATTCTTCCATATTATTGTAGTCGCCAAACGCAATAGCCCAAAATAATGGTAACTAGGAGTATGAAATCCTACTTTTAGTTGAGAAATAGATTTTTTTATATTTAAAAAACCATAAAAGTTCATATAATATTAGTGCTTTTGATTTGAAAGCTTGAAAGTTGCAAAGATGTTTTTTTGTAAATGGAATAATTAATAAAATATCGTTTGAAAGAAAAGCGATTTTAAAACACACACATAAGATTTCAAACGAATTCTCTAAACCTAAAGGGCTAACATAGGAGTCGTTATACAGGCTGTAACAAAAACCCTGTCCGACCCGCGAAGTGGTTATTAGGTATCGTGTGTCGGTTCTATTTATGTAATATTTTTTAAAATACTAATCAAAAAAATACTTAAAAAATTTTTTTATTGTGTGTAACGACACTGTTGGGTGTAAACACGTGGACTACTGAGGGCATGACCTCGTGTTTTAGCTATCCGATAGGTAAGAGCTACCGAGCGCTATTGCCCGCGCCTGTGTTGCCATGTAATTTTCGTCATTTAATTAAGTTATTTATTTTTGGTAAGCCTTAAATATCTATGTGAAGTATTGCAGTGGACTGCGATGCGATATTATGCTGAATAGTATATGAAATCGAAGGTGAAATGTACAATTTCAATACGTAGTATATTATTTACCATCGCTGGACGCTTCGCTCATACCGCCCAAGTGTTCTAGGTTCTCCTTTTTACTGACTGCCTGTTTGAATGTGCTGGAGACCTGGAATTAAAAAAGCTATTGATGTGTATCCGAACTATAAATATTTGAGTAAGTACGTTTAAAAATAGATTTATCGAAAGAATGTTTTAGTAACTATTAATACAATGATATGAAACGATGCCAAAACTGAAATGTCTTTATTTAAAAAAATAACTTAATTGTGCACTGTCTCGTTCACACACATAGACAACATTATACTCAGCGAGATGCGTAGAATGACTTGTTCAGTAATGCTTTTTAAAAATAATCAATTTAATTGGCAAATATATATTTGAAAACGGGATTTTAATAAATACCTTTTGTTATAATATATATAACAAATATATTTAAATTTTATTATAATAAAATTTATTTATTTAAATTTTATTTATATGATATAATGGCATAAAAAATTTTGCTGTTATGTAAAAATTACATCAGAAAAATCCCTAAGAGTTTAATTCAAGGGCAATTATATTTTTATTTATAAATATGTAATTGGTTTATTAATAACCCTTAATAAAGGGTCGTTAGTCTAGTTAACCCATATATAACCTTTGTAACAATTTATCGCTATTGACTTGCCCGGCTTCGTATTGACACATCGCATTAAGACGATTACGACTGTATTCAATCGTTTACAATTGAATACGATAACATATTACTAGAGAGTAAAACAAATTGCTCTTTATTCTGTAAGGGTGTTCGATTTTAGTTTTTTTTTTTAAATTTTGTATTGCCGTGGCTGCTGCGATTGTGCTCAATTATAATTAAATCCTAAGATTGTATTCATCTTAATTGGGTTGCTTTTTTTTTAATATAATAAAAATGTAATATATCTCGCATGTACAATTAAAAGGAAGACGAAGAGAACATTGGTAAGATGTCTTGAATTCTTCTTTTAACAATAGAAAAGGGCCGTCGCAGTTACTAAAAAAAAAATTAAGTATCTAAAGCTGTCCTCCAAATCTGTCATAGGCTTAACGCTATTCAGCCTGTTAGTTAAGCAAGTGGTAAGTGGGGAATGCTATTTCTATAAGGTTGAACGTTTGAAGGTATATCTCACCTGCTGTGCTTTGAGATTGGCACATAGTTCTTCGAATTCTGTGAGAGAGATGCCATTCTTCCTCGCATCGCCGTTCATACTGCCATTGACGCCACGACCACTCTTACCACCATTATCGTAATACTCTTCGATCATACAACGAACCTGAAATAAAAATAATTTATTGAGTCATTTGTATCATAATTAATTAACGTATCTAAGTAGGATTTTATAAATTTACCACCACAATAGCCATACCATCACGATGTTAAGTGGACACCAACGCCAAGACTTTCGCGCTGTAAAAATATTAACCGTTCCCGTAGATGCCCCAATGCTGGGCCTTGATCTTCTCTCTCGTGGGTTTGGGGCTTATTGCACCACGCTGGTCAAATTCGGGTTGCTGGATACAGTATGCCCATGTGGATGATTTTCATCCGACACATCCAGATTTCCTCACAACGTTTTCCTTTATCGTCAATCACGATATGAATTATCAACACAATGTAGCACATGAAAATTCGGTGGTGCTTGGCCGGTTGGACCTCCGCAGCCTTCGGTTAAGATTCACGTGTTCTAAACAATGGGCACTTGGGTTTTAATGATTCCAAAACATCACTTAATGTTATCTCAATTTAATATACAAAAATAATTCCGATCGATAAGCCCTTATCGAAATAATTCAATTTCATTTATTGTCGTCTTGCTTTGTATTATCTATACATAATACAAAGTTATATGATACGTTGAAATAAATAAAAGTGAAAAATATTGGCCGCCAATTGAGTTGTAGTAATTTGGCCATTTGTTGGCCTATTGTGTACCAGATATGGCTGAGGGTTCTGAGGTTCTAGTTTTTAATCAAGATATTGTCGGAATCAACACGGAGTAGTTGTGTCGCAGTCTGGTGCCTCGGAAATCACTAGAAAACAGCTGTAGAGATTTTAATAAAGGTGTCATTGATTAACCAATGGTCGTTAGAGCAGATTAGTGGAGACCGCGAATAGACCAACGCGCCAACCAGTTGGATTGGGAGCTTTGGCGCACCTTGGAAGATTGTCTTAAAGATAGTGAAATTGATATGTATATGAAAGTCTTGACTCACCTTCCAATGTGGAATTTTGTATCCAACGCTGTCTAGGGCATCCTTCAGTTCCTTCAAGTCGATACTGCCGTTGCCGCTTGTGTCCAGCTGTAAATAAGATACATTGGTTGTTAGTGGTAGGGCTTTGTGCAAGCTCGTCTGGGTAGGTACCACCCACTCATCAGATATTCTACTGCAAAACAACAGTACTTTGTTTTTCCATTTTTACCGGTTTTCAAAGCTGAGTGAGCACTACTTACAGGCACAAGGGACATAGCATCTTAGTTCCCAAGATTGGTGGCGCATTGGCGAAGTAAGCGATGGTTAACATTTCTTGCAATGCCATTGTCTATGGGCGTTGGAGAACACTTACCATCAGGTGGCTCAAATGCTCGTCAACCTACACAATAAAAAAGAAATACATCTGTACAAAAGAAAAAAATCCTTTGTTTTATTTAACCATATAAAAGAAAGAGATAGGATTTTTTTTTTGGGATAACGATTTCCTGACTTATTTCCGCCACGGTGGCCAAGCAGCAGTAATGAGCAGTTACAATGTACTAGTTAATATAGATGACGTCAGCGCCGTTGCGGTACTAATTTACCCATAGAACAACTAACCGCGCTCAAGCCAGCTTCGCCTCTCTGTTCCGCCCAGACCGCTGTCTGACCAAGGCTTGTTACATAAGAAAGTAAGAACTATAAATATCTCAATGTTATGCCAAGACCTCTCCTCGTAAGGAGCTCCACATAAACTTGTATTCCAATGTTGACAGTACATATACTGCAGTAGTAAGTAAAGCAGTATTTTCAGAAGCTTTGTATAGATAGCTCAGCAACCTTTACCGCGTATTTGACTTATTGACATTAACACACTGAATACCAACCCATGTTACCTTAAATGTTAATGGCATCGATGCAAATTTAGTATTTTCAAGTGCTACCAAAATCAAAATGGAGAGAAAAATAAAGTGATCGGAGAGCCTTTCTTAAAACAAGCTTTTATATGGCAGCCATTTTGAAATCGTATTGAACGGAATGTGTAAAAACTTTCAATTCAGTCGCTTTGGTGTAACTATTTTAAAAATCAATTGCATAATTTGATCTATACATACTAAAAAAATAAAAATTTGATAAATTATTAATTTCTACAAGACATCCAACAGTAACTATCGTATTAGCAAGGCAATCTATTAAAATTAAAAACATAATAATAAAAGTGTCAAAAGGCCCGAACGCAAGTCAAAGATATATTAATTGCTTTAATTAAAAACAATACAATGGCAACACTACAACGCTTTTATCAAACATACACACAATATCAAAAATAAATATTGATTCAACTTTAAATACCAACGCAAAGAATACATTAACTAAGTAGGTTTATTTTTATTCGTAGAATTACCTACACTAAAGATATTTCATTAATATAACAAGGCCACAAAAAACTGGACCAACATCGATTAATTTACTTAATTAGGCAAACAGCTGACTTCGACAAGAGTGTCAATAAATCTTTCTTTGTATAAATCAATACATGCATTATAGATTTATTTGAAATTATTCGCGTATAATCGCATAAAATTGTGCGGAATAATGTTTAAATAATTGGTTTATTAATAGCATGGAGTAATAATACATAATTGAATAGTATCATATAAGAATATCTGATCGGTTTCTATCGACTTAATATATCTTCCAAGAGCTTGTTAACAGACAGACAGATCAAAGCTGAAGTTTGTGCTCACAGTGCTATGGCAATATAAATGGTATTATCCTTTGCAAGTGCAATTTGTATAAACAAAATTACCCATCAAATGATATTTGAGAAAAATAAGAATGTGCTCTAGGAATTCATCCAAATGTCCTAAATAAAAAGCAACATCGTTGTCATTTCACGATGAGTGATAAATTTCCTCCTGTAAATCAATCAATAATCGATGAAGTTTAGGAAACTGTGCACAAGTATAAAGACATATGTGAGCACATATTTCTATAAACTAACGACATTACGACACGACCGGGGAACAGACAGCAGGATTTGTATTAAAGTTTTTACCTCTATTGACAACTTCGTCGTTCAATACGTTATATCAATACGTTGAAAAACCTTGTCTGGTAGAGATTTAGTAACAGACATTCAAAGGCAAAAACTTTCACAATTATAATATAATATAATAATATCATTAATCACACAAGGCCATCTGATCCCAAATCAAGCAGAGTTTGTACTATGGAAACCAGATAACTGATATACTGACATATACTATTTATCTTTTGTAAATACATACTTATATAGATAATTACACCCAGACTCAGAACAAATAGACATGTTCATGCACACAAATGTCTGTCCTGGATGGGAATCGAACCCACGACCTGCGGCATGAAAGGCAAGTATCTTACCAACCACGGCACCAGGTCGTCAAGTTATAATATTAATATTAATAAGTTAGTTAAAATTTACAATATGAGTTAATTATTTAATATGTGGAACCATCAACTAAAACGTTATCAATATATCAATACAAAATTAGCCGTGACTGAATATATTGAAAGGAATATTTTTTTGGACCTTGTCATACCGTATTTGTTCAAGACTGTTTAATATTTATGGTAATGAGAACACCGGTGCAGTTTTATTTTGGCGCCATTAAGCGTTTTCCTCAAGGTTCGTCTCACTATATTCGGAAGCCATATTTATGTTTACATGTAAAATATACTATTGTTCTGTGTTTTCAATGTTATATACAAACAATATATTTTTGATATAAAATACTGACGCGACAATAAGGCTACAAGTGATGACCATTGGCAACAAATATTTACAAATTATGTAACCGATTCCTTATAACTTACAGCCAACTAAATTAAACAAGAGCTCCTTTGAAACTGTCACCTTATGTAACTACAAAGACCGTACCGCAGATCGAATAGCACCGTATTTGAAGGGGTAGGTACCGCATTTGTTCGTTCAATAAGCAATTACTAGACCTTCCGTGACAGACTACTTTTGGCTATCACGCTACGCTTAACCCTTACTTAAGTGCTTCAAATATCCTTGTATCTATCATAACCAAAATTACTATGATATTACATAAATTGCTATATATCTTCATTATTTAAATCTGATATGATATTAACCGAATAACTATGAATTATAATAATAATAATAATATCCTGGGACATTATTCACACAAGGCCACCCGATTCCAAACTAAGCAGAGCTCGTACTATGGAAACCAGATACATGATATACTACATATACTGCTTTTCTTTTGTAAATACATACTTATAAAGATAATTACACCCAGACTCAGGACAAACAGACATGTTCATGCGCGCAAATGTCTGTCCTGGGTGGGAATCGAGCCCACGTCCTACGTCGCGAAAGTATTAGATTTTATATTTTCCTGATGGAAGACGTCGGTGGAAAATCCTATAAATGGTCTGAGACCTTCTTTTGGATGTCTAGAACGTATTCAAGCATGATTGAGTTGGGAGCACAGCATAATACAGCTCGGGTACTCTCGCGAAAACTTTAAAAAATTCAGAAAATCTGTAGATTTTATATTTTCCTGATGGAAGGCGTCGGTGGAAAATCCTATAAATGGTCTGAGACCTTCTAATAGATGCCTAGAACACATTCGAGCCCGATTCAGTTGAGAGCATAGCATACAGCTCGGGTATCTCGGGTACTGTGTTTGGCTGCTACAATTCGGCTGCCAATTTCAGGCTCATTCTCCCAACCACGCCAACCGGCACGTCATAGTGTATTTAATTTGTTTATAATTCATCTCGAGCTCGGTCTTGAAGGAAAACATCATGAGGAAAACTGCATTTGTGAGTTGTAACTAAGCCACACATGTAACAAATTGAGAATAAGCTCACAAGTAAGCAAGCTTTATGTAAGTCGTACATATACAGGATACCTTTTTTTACGCTGGAAAACCACATTACACGTTACCCCCACGGGAACAGTGGAGGGGTATGTTATATTCGCCGGTGTCCAAGACGCCGAGTGCGCCCCGAATATCGGAATACCAACTAAAAAATCAGCGGTACCGTCCCTTTCCGTCTTAACGAGAAGCGCAACGGGATCGCTTGCGCATGCTACCGTATACAGGATACTTTTACTGATTTATAACTCAACAAATCTTTTTAATAACTAAAAATAAGACTATTATTTACATAATTTTATAATGAAAAATAGAATTCTACCAATGCCAAATAATTTAAGACATCGCCTACAATCGATCCTACACATTTCACATCGCTAAGCCACCTGTATACAAATGAGCTACTGAAACAGATATTAACTAGCCACTTGATAAAACTTTAAATTTTCAGAATATTCGAGAATTTAAATACAAATAACAAGGATATAACGTTCGTGTATTACTTGAAACATTCATACAACATAAAGCCATAATAAAAACGATTGATTCTGTGTGACAATTGAACAATAACATGTTTATTTAATAATATATCAGCGTATCATGAATTAATCATCAATGATAAATTGTGAGTTACACAATTATGACGTTAGTTATAGTAACGGATTATTAGACACGATTTTTTTTTGATAAGCCGATAGACAGACATTGGCGCTGTAAGAATTATTTATTAACGTTCCTTTCCGTTCTATAGATCGCCAATGCGTCACCATCGGGAGCTAAGAAGTTATGTCCCTTGTGTCGTTACACTGGCTCATACATTTTTATTTTTTTTATCAGCTTATCGTGACGTCCACTGCTGCACGAAAGCCTCCCCCATAGAACGCTACACTCATACATGGCTGGATGATTTGTATTCAGTTTTATTAAGCTATGTCCCAGATAGGTCCAGATTTTGTTTACGTCCAATATCACCTTTTTACTTTCTACAATTATAGTATAACCCATAATAACTAAAAATATAAAACCAACAGCCTGTAAATGTCCCACAGCTGGGCTAAGGCCTCTTCACCCTGTTTAGGGGAAGGTTTTGAAGCTCATTTCAACAATGCGGGCTGGTTTATCCAACACATGAGGCAGAATTTCAGTGAATAAATATATTTTGAATATTCCAAGGGACAAGTTCCAATATAAGTTTTGTACGAAAGTCTATGACGAATAATGTTTTTCTCGAAGAAGCTCCGCTCCGTTTGCTTCAAAATATGGCAACAAGGTCGACCATTTGTAACTATTTAAGCACACACACAACATACACTTGTTATATTAACGTGAAAAACGTTGCATAACTGAATAACGAATGCAACATCGTTAAGGAATTAATGCACGCGTTCACTTGGAAATAATATTCGAACATAATTGTTTTGCTCTAAAAGTCACATATAGTTTTATATATGAGATTATATATTGAGATTTTTGAAGTAATTACAATAAGCATGGAGATATTTAAAAAAAAAACATATGTACGTCTAATTGTATGTGCCCGCATAACGCATGATAGCTATTCATGAACAAGGCATAATTATAGTGTACAATCTAAATCATTTATAAGAATACTATTTAGTCCCATAAATGTGAATAAATTATGCACATAAGAAAATACATCAAAATAATTAATCGATACTTTAATACATTTAACTGCACTGTAATGAAGAAAATAACTAATATACAGATTAATATTATCATTGCAATAATTGGAGACACGATAACCTTCGTCCGATATCAGTGTAATTGAAAAGTACGCCGACCTATTAAAACGGCCGGACGTGGACCGTTCAGCTTTTAAGGTCAATATCAGATAGACAACAAGCATAACAACATGTGTGTTTGTTACGACTATTTTACTTTTAATTAATGGTTTTTATAAATTATAGACTTGTTTGTTTAGTGGCTTATAAGGCAAAATAGCCCTAAGTCCCGAGATCAAAAAAACATTGGGTTTCTCAGTCATTAAACTATCAGCAGCAGCTGCGAGCTTGGAAGAACAGTATTCTCACTCTCGTGACTCCAAATTACTCAAAACGGTTGGTCTTGCTGCTTGTCCTGAACTTTTCCCAATCGTGTCGTATTTGCCGTTCCATTGGGTTATGAGAATGCGTGAATAGAGTTGAATTTGCGTATACACTTCTGTACTATAGTATGCTCCTGTATAATTGGCTAGTCTCTCTCGAGAATGGGCGCTCAAAAAACCATTTGGTCAGAAGGACAAAATCGATAAGATTATTAAAACTAAAACAACATTTCTTAAATATCCTGATTTGTAAAGGTCATATTGAAGAAAATGATTTAGAATGAATGGTAATATGGTAGCTGTTCTCGGGATGGTAGTACTCTTGATATTTTCGTCCAACAATGAGAGCAGGATGTTTTATAAATAATAAGTTTTGCACTAATAAACGTTATAAACATTTTATCTTGGTGATCTTTGTAGTTACGAACAAAGTCCCAGGAGTGTGGGAGCAGCTGCGTATAAAGTGAATCATATTGATGAGTGATGTTATGATGCCTTCAATGGGATAGATGTTATGTATCTTATAAGTAACCTCACAAACTGTTTCAAATCAAGTATTGTTAAATTTGCAGGAAGCGGCGATTACGAAGTTTTTAGATCTTTAAAGCTTGCTTAAAGAGGCTAAGCGTGCGAAACAATTTTCACATGATTAAGCACTCACGAACATAGTAGCCGGAGTCCAGCGGCAGCTGCGTACAATGTTCATGAGAGCACGAGAATATAAACCGCATTTACTTATAATATATAAATAGCACTTAATTCATTTTTGAAATATTCAAAATAATCCAAAGTGTCCTATGCTAGATAGAATTATTTTGCTTTAAAGTAAATTGGTAATTATAATAAAAACTAAATACAGAGTTACGTACTTAAGTATTAATTTTTGTATTGCTTTTACAATGTCCATGAAATCATACGCATATATCGATTTGAGTCAAAAGGGTCGGTGATGCTTACAATGGGATATAAGATTTCTTGAGCTTATAAATATTGAATCCGGTTTATACAGGTTCAATCTAGAATACCTACAGCAGTACAATGCAGGGAAACTGTGTAAATCTTCACCTAGAGTCTACTAGACCCCAGACTCAAACAATTACACATCAAGACACTTAATTTATTACGGATTCAAATCCGAGTAAGTATCATAGTGTCAAACAGGTGCTTAATTCGTGTCTCCAGCTCTTACTTCACCCATCCGTTTGATATATGTGGGATACATTAAATATTAACTCTAGAGGAGATCAAAAGGTTTAAATTTTTTTAAGTCAGCTACCGGCTTTCCTATTGGGCACTAATTACTAATTGTCTCTTGTATTCTAACTAACACCGATTCATCGAAGAGTATCTTGATATAATTCTCGTATATAAACTACGTGACAATATACATGCATTCATAATAAATTATACATTCATTCATCATTCTAATACATGCACTTACAAACTATTAATCAGTAAGACCAAAGAAATACCATACCAAATAGGCCCAAATAGGGATACAAAATTCCACTGTTCCATTTACAAATAAGTATGCGGTTATTCCTCATACTTTTATAAAAATTACACTATTATATGAACGAATGACTCACAAATGATTCATTCGAGGACATGTCTTGTTTACATAATATAAATGTGTTATGTATTTAACATGTTATGATCGTTTTTGTTTCGTTTTTGTAAAGCGTGAAATACGACGAGAAATATTCATGAATGATTTTTAACCAGTAATTAAAGAATTGTGAATTCGGCGTTGGTTGTTTTACTTACTAAATATAATAGAGCAATTATTTATACGCTTTGTAAATCTGAAGCTAAGAGGCGAGATGGCCCAGTGACTGGAACACGTGATTCGTAATCGGAGATTTCCGGTTCGAATCCGGGCAAGAACCATTCTTTTTGTTGTGTTCCGGTTGGAATGGTGCGTGAGCCAGTATACCTGTATACCTCTGGCAGCAGTGGCATGTTTATACAGACTGCAACTGTATTTTAATTGATATCGAAATGTCTTAAGAGACACAACAAGTTGGACATGCTTAGCAACGAGGTAATGGGGAGGGCAGCAAATGAAGCTTTCAACAAGGCTATTCGAATATTTGTACAATTACATGTACGAATGGCAAACTTGTGAGGATTCGCGAAACTTCGTCGACAAACCACGTGTTGTTTTACGGATTGGTGGATAGACAACCGATTTTAATGTTAAATGGTCGCCATCTTAAACATTGACACTATTCCTTACTGAATACAATGTCAACTGTGAACTATTTTAATTAATTATTTTATGTTACTGTTATGTACAGTATGTAAATTGTTACATAAGAAAAAAAATACAATCACTAAGATTATTATAATTCAATACTCGACATGGAAAAAGCATTACTTAATTCGATTGTCGTTTGATAACAAGGTATCGAATATGTAATCTTTATTATCTTTTCTTTTTTTATAATACTGGTAGGCAAATGGGCCACCTGAAGAACACAACAATACTAAACTTTGCTGATTGGCGGTAGAATAATCGAGAAGCATATCCGTCACATTTGAATTTGGAACCCATTCTATTTAATATCATTATGGATTGTTAAAATTAAAAATACCTACATATACAATAGCTATACGAGTTTATAGGTTTACAGAAAATATATATATGAAATGTTTAAGTTTTAGGCTTTATCCCGAAGTTGAAAGGAACAAATATAGAACCCCCCCCCCCCCCCTACCCGTCAACTTACGTCGTACATATATCAACCTGTATAAAATGAGCTATTAAGAATAATGCATTTGATTTTATCGATCCCGATAAAATAAGTAACTGTTTACGTGTCTCAGCGCTGCAATATATTTTACAAACTTGAAACGTGCACCAGACAATCACTGTACTAAGCTTTACAAATATGAGATATATTACATAAATGCATTTACAATAAATAATGATATTAAAGTTGTTTCAAACTTGCCATGTAAGAAAATTGCAATTTTAATACAGATAAAAGTTAAACGAGATTTCTTTTTCTGTATCCTTTAACTGTCTGTCGCATCGCTCGGTCGGGGTCAAGGACCCGAGGCGATGCTAATTCGATTAGAGACCATTGACCCACTACGTCAATGGCTTTGGCGTAATGCTTATCCAATACAAGAAATGATTTGTGGAAACTATTGTTTTTAATTTTATAGCGCAATCATATATTGGAATTTAATATATTTGTTGAAGTTTAATATACAATGTATGAAAGGCCACGTTTGCACAAGCGTGTATATTATGATAAGCACTTATGTATTTCGTTTAATTAAAATAAAATGGTATCCGTCTATCAATTTGTATATCTTTTTATTGTTTATTTAATAAGATTCTCCAACAAGCACAAAAGTACATTTAAAAAATAACGCACATTTAAATATAAACTATCCTTTGTTTTCCTTATAATTAAATAGCCCGCTTTAAATAATGTTTTTCAAGTTTAATACTTTGATGAATTTAATAATTTAAAAAAAACGGTAAACCACATAGACATGATAGAATATATCATGGTATATATATATATATATATATATATATATATATATGTATGTAATATTAGTAATCATAAATAGTAATTAATCAAGTTACAAACAAAATTAAAAATAATTGAAACAATTTGCACTATTTTCATGAACAACGAAACGCTATCACAGCCAATCGGCGACCAAGGTTGATAAGTGCATACATAAGACCATTACATAGTAAATAATGCAACGAAATATATATGAACGTACTTGAATTATCTAATATGTATAGTTGATATGGGTCGTTGATAAAAGCTATTGAAATTTTAAATGTCTTTAGCTTAGAATCAATATTATTCATCGTTATTTAATTTTGAACTATATGTCTAGTACATTAGACGTCATTTTCGCTAGTTATAGCTAAACAACTGAATAAACAGTATGTTTTGTTGTAAGGCTAGCATGACAGAATCGTTGTATGGAACTAAAAAGGTACGGTTTTATTGAAGAAATATTCGTTTTTATTTACAAAACAAAGTTACATATCTTGCAAACATCATGTAGGTAATATTTAAATTTTTAGAAAATTTTATGACCGAGCCAGCTTCTGAATCAATTTTTAAAATTTATAATTTTATTAAGAATATCTTTATTAACATTTAGATTGTGATGCTGCTTAATAATAAACATATGTATTTTAATATTAAATTAACGTAAATCAAATGAGAAGATCACCAAAGGCGCGGACAACATCTCTGTGGTGATATAATAAAACCATAGATGTTACTCGGTGGTTGGCTTTGTGCAAAAACAAACAGCAACATTTAGTATTGTTGTATTCCGGTTTGAAATGCGAGTGAGCCAGTGTAACTACAGCCACAAGGGGCATTACAAGTTAGTTCCCAAGGTAGGTGGCGCATTAGCGATGTAAGGAAAGGTTATTAATTCCCGCAAAGATCTTGACTATACTTTATAGTACAATTTGATTAATAAACAAGTAATAATATTAATTCGGACGTGTTGCTTGTTATTAGAAATGTGTCGATCGTGTTAAAACGCAATAAAACTATTTACTGGCATATTATAATTCAAATTAATTCCATTACATTAAAGTATGACGTCATCATGACTCACTGCTATAGAATGACATAGGGACTCTAAGGATCTATGAAACCTTATAATAGGGTGCAAGTTAATAACATTTGCGGTTAACGAGTTATTGTGGAATGCGCTTGCAGGCACGTCTCGTTATGACATGAATTATTGAATTACATTTAAATACAATTAAATTGTGTAGCAATGCACATAGTTAATTCAAGAAAATGAATAAATTATTGTTTAATGGAAAACACTACGTAAAACGTTGATATTGTAATACATTTATAACTTTATTGGTTTAGGCGGCGAGCACCAGTAAAACTACCAGTCCATGATTTTTCGACATCATCAACATCGATCATCATAGTTCAGCCAATTTTCACAAAACCTCAATGAATTATACACCTAAACATTCCTCATGAATCACTCTACTTATTGGTGATATAATATTATATGAAAATCTGTTCGATAGTTTTTGACTTAATTGCGTTCAGATAGACAGACGAGGCAGAGGATTTATTTTAATAACAGTAATAATTAAAACGAAAAAGACAACAATAACCCACAATGTTCAATAGCTGGCAAAAGCAAAAAAACTACCTGGGTCGTGATTGTTACATATTAACATTTAGATTCATCGCATATTCTACCGCCAAACAGCAATACCTACCTACTATTGTTATTGAAATTATTATTTATCCTGCATTAAATTTGCAGATTTGTTATTACAAGTTTACCTTTAGTTCTCTTGTTTATAGACTTTTGTCGCAGATTCTATCAAAAGATCTATATTATTGTAAATATGAATTTCAAACACAAACATTCCACACAAATCACATAATGTATTATTGTAACATTTCTCACAAAACACATCACACATTATTGTTGTCATTAACGTGATTTATAATACCTACTTCTGATGTTTTAAGGAACCCATGATTTGTTTACTATTGGTTCACCATTGACCCAAATGTCGATTATGCTAATTTTTATTATACTTGAAATTGAAAGTCAGGCCCGTGAGGGGGTCGTTGAAGGCACCGACACCCATATATTGGCATTGTAATATTAACCAACACTTACATCGCCAATGCCCTACCATCCTGCGGAACTAAGACGTTACGTCCCTTGTGCCTGTTTCACTGGCTCGCTTTCCCAAAGCAACGATACTCAGTATTGCGGTAGAGTATGTGATGACTTGCACAAAGGTAAACCAAAGTCCAACTTCAGGCAAGATATGTAAATATATTATAATCATATCAGATATTAGGTCAGAGGTGAACAAATAAATGGCCGGACATCTGCTACCTGTTACCGGACGCTCGTAAGTGGATCACGATGGCCATTATTAGCATCCTTTAACTTGTATTATAACGTCATCGGTTAACGGCAACTTTAATTATAAGAATCGTAATTTAAGTACAGTTAAGTGTGTATTTGAAGAGTGATAAGTCATTAAGTGTGTGATTATAGTGTTTAATGATCGAATTATTAGTGTTAAGAGATTCAAATCAAAGGTTCACATGTAATGAAATATCAATTTTTAATACTAAATAGAAATTGTTATTCATCAGTATCTTCCTCGTGTCTTAGCTACCCGATAGGTAAGAGCTATCGAGCGCTATTGCCCACACTTGTGTTGCCATGTAATTTTCGTCATTTAATTATTACATAAATAGAACCGACACACGATACCTAATAACCACTTCACGGGTCGGACACGAATTTTGTTACACGCTGTATACATAAAGATACTTGTCTACTTTGTCTTGTTATTGGTCTGCCTTAAATCTTTTCTATATTGGGCTGAAAGAAATATCATAAAGGTTTTGAAATTTTTTGTATCTCCTTTTTCCTGCTATAATAATTTTAAATATAAAAAAAAAAACAAATAAAACGGAACAGTTCAATTATGTAACATAAGATTTACATAATTTTACGTTTTGCTTTTACGTATGATTTAATTTCCAAACCAGAAAAATCAGTATAAAAACAATACACGCGAACCATTGCAAGAACGGACGGACGGATGAATTTAACGGTATCCGATTTGAAACTCATTCGGATTCATCCATACAATTCAATAACATAAAAAACGAACAAAGGTTTTATTTAAGCAATGCAAAAAATCGTAATCATTAAAATGCACGGTACAACCACAAATGATTCACAAAACTATCTGCTCGCCTGTTTGTCTAACAAGTTCTAAGAAGTTAAGAAACAACATGAGTTATCCTCTAGTATGAAAACCCATAAGACCCGGCCTTGTTCACGCACCAGCTACTTAATAGACCCATAATTTAATCAGATTTATAATAATTGTCATTTTTATTAACATAGTCATAAATCTTATTTATATGTATTTTAAACATCAATTTCATTATTAATCTAAACTCTAAAGGTTATTGAAAAAGTATTATATGTTTTGATTCGTGGAATTTGTGTTCAGTCATGTTTATTACAAATAAAATGACAACATTGTTACAGAACAAAAAGGGATATTCCAGAGTGTTATACATTTATTGAAAAAAAAAATATATTAAACATACAAACGAAAGTTAGAAAATTTGTACTGTTTCACATGAAAAGTTTTTTTAATTGATTACGTTGTAATGAATCGAACAAATATACTCGAATAAGAACAAACGAAATGATTACGAGTATACATCGATCTTCTCAATGTTCAACGGGAGATATTAATCTGATATATTGCGGAAACTCTCTGCATAAGTTTTATTAACAAAAGTAATATTTATACGACGCGCTCCATTGTCGCCCGGCCGAGAGACTGAAGGTTGGTGATAATTATCTTTAAGTGTTCTCGAGGTGACACAAAGCAGCTCTGATCCTTAAAACTGATACGACAAAAGAGCGGTTGCATGTTCCATCTTTAGCGTAATTCTCGGTAATTATTATTACAATTGCTCTCATCAATACATAAACCATACATTAACGTGGGTTAATAGTTACGGTACGCCATTTTATCTAACATTACCGATACCGTGTTTAAAGCTGATTGTATTCGTATAATTTGAATATTTAACTGATTCATATATCGAGTCGAAAATTACACATAAACGTTTATTATACTTATGGCAGGATTTGAATGATTGGTGTTAAATTTTGTTCTTTCCATTTAATATATTGCCTCCGTGCATCCATCAAAGGTCAGGTCACGATGATTAACGTACAATAATATGTGCTGAGAAACAGAGCATGGGAAGCGAGCGGTAAACCTATGTATGGTGTATGAGCGCAGTGCGCCGGCGCACGGAAGGTTCGCACGGTATTTAAATTAATGTGGAATCTGACGGTTGCCACGGATATGTTTTGAGAATGTTCTCGAACTCAATAAAATATTTGCATTACCATGAAAAATTATAAAGACACTTTAAGAGTTTTTTTTAGTTCAAATGATCCATTAGCAATGTGATCATATTTGCCAAAATAATTAATTTGTATGATTACCTAACCTCGTTAATTGATAAAGCTAATTTGTTTTTATTATATCTTGAAATAAATTTTTAATGTCATTTGGAAATGCTTGACATGTATACAGATAAATTGAATCCTTAAATATATTATTACATAAGAATTATTTTCATTAAAGCATTATGTCAAATGAAAATTTAAAATAGGCACTGTGCAAATCATGTCCGTGTGAAATGATGGCAAGAATGCTTCCACGTTGAATTATAATTCTAATTTCAAACATGAAAATGAAGACAAGGTGTTAAATCTTTAATAAATACTTTTGCACTATATGTCTAAGTTTTTCATCTGCAAACGGAATAAGAGACAAATATTTATGCATCGTTTATATTCTTCAGATTTTTAACGTTTAAATCTTCAAATATCTTTTCTTACTGTTCGAAATCGGCCAGCGGAACCTGCAGCGAATTTGTTTTTTCGAAGCGAAGGTTTTCAACAAATTCTGGTGGTAGGGCTTTGCACAAGCTCGTTTGGGTAGTAAACACCCACTCATCACATAATCTACCGCCAAGCAATACGTATTGTTGTTGCATGAGCAGTCAACCTCATCAGGCAACTGGTTCTGACGACCATCAAGCGGCACATTTTGTCAGTCCACTTACGTAACAGGAAACATTAAAATGTTCAGAACAAGTAGTTGCAAAAAATGTCAACACTTTCAGAAATGCTCGCCAGTGGATTATTCAGAAAGTATGTGAGGAATCGAATTACGATCAAGTGATTGCGCTGCAATATTTTTCTTTTTTTGCTTAACTCGAAACTCGGATTTCGCGTTGTTGGTAAAAAACTAAACTATATGAATCGATTATATGCAATTGCTATATTATAAGGCTATTAAATTTAAACTGATTGTTCAAACAATCACACTCACTGTTTGTATGTGTATGTTTATTAACCGGTGAACCGGTTAGTTATCTAAAACTTAAATTTAAAATTTAAAAAACCTCCGATGCCTAATCACCCCCCCCCCCCTTCAAGCCCCCTTCAAACAGCCAATTTTGTAATACACAAATCATTTTATTTGATACCCCACTCGGATATTATCACCTACTATCGTTTATTCATCTCTTTCACCCCCATAACTATTAAACGGCTGAATCAATTTTCTTCAAACATAAGCCTAAAACACTCTCGACTAAGAAATCTTTCAAACAAAAGCAATAAAATGAAAATCGGTTCATCCGATCGAGAGCTACGAGACATCATGTAGACAGACAAACAGAGATACAGACACACACGTCAAACTTATAACACACCTCAAATTTTTTTAGTTAAAAATTAGCAACGGTCGTACAACACTGCATAGCTTGTTTCATTTCTATTTGAAGATTTGACTATAATCACGAGAATCTGAGTGCAATTAAAGACCAAACCATGCCTCTAATGACCTGAACGACCTCTTGTAATGAATGAGCATTGGTAATTAGTGCCACTTGATATTTTCATATGAATGAACGCTTTGTTCTATGAGAAAATAGGACAATCAGAGCTTCACAGAAATGTAAATTCGTTATATTAAAGTATGTTTATAAATTATGTTACAAGTTTAGTATATATAACTGCTTAAATGGCCCAGCGGCTAGAACAAATGTATCTCAAGAAAAGTTAGCGGGTTCAGACCCGGGCAAGCAATGATTTCATGGACAAAATCGTAAGGAAACCGTCATATGTCGAATGAACTTCTGCCACATTTGTTTGGTTATACATGTGACAAAAGATCCAAGCCTTCTTTCCAACAGAAGAGGCCATTGCCTTGCATTGGGACATTTTGAAGTAGCTAATTTTTAATTTGAGCTCAATTGATATTATAAGAAAAATATACCTATTAATGATTACTCATCTGTTTAATATTGAATTAAACGTATTCTACATATTCATACAATTTGTCCGTCGATAAAACTATATTTAGAACGAAACAAATATAACAAAGGTCCTGTCATCGTCATTTACTCTCGGTACTGTTATCAGTATCCGTTAAAAGACTAAACTTGTCACATTGGTTATAATTACAACAATGGTTGTAATTTTTCTTATTTATATACATACTACAGACTGTGAATGTCCCACTGCTGGGCTAAGACCTCTTCTCCTCTTTCGAGTCCTGTTTGGAGCTCCAATGCGAGTTGGTGGAATAAACATGTGACATAATATCAGTGTAATTTGACACATGCAGGTTTCCTCACGATGTTTTTCTTCAACGTCAAGCATGAAATGAATTATAATTCACATCACAAATTAAGCACATGAAATTCAGTGGTGATTGACCGAGTTTGAACCGACGATCATCGATTAAGTACCTTATTTAACGATTTAAAAAAATATTTATTATTACAATAGTAAAAAAATTAGAAGTCGAATGTCTAGACAATGTGGGTGGTTCAAGCCTGGTCGGAATCCTAACGGAAACAGACACACGTTATTATAAAAATCTAAACATTTTAATAACCACTTTGTGACCAACGATTGATTTGAAAAAATAATAATAAAGGTAGAGAGAAAAGCAAATGGGCCACCTGATGGTAAGTAGTCACCATCGACCACAAATATAGGAACTGTGAGAATTATTAATCATCCCTTATATTATCAATGCGACACCAACCTTCGAACTACGATTATATGTCCCCTGTGCCTGTAATTACACTGGCTTACTCACCCTTCAATCCGGAACACAACACCAAGTATTACTGCTTAGCTGTAGAAGATCTGATGAGTGAGTAGATATCTTATTTATATTAAATGTTTTGATTGCAATACATACATAGTACTATAAATGTAGTAAATATTTTCACTTTTTCATAATAATTATACAATTAAAACTGTTCTAACAAATTACATTATTATTATTATTTCTTATTTAGTTTTGACATCACACGAGCTGTTTTCTTTTCGTTTTCATTTGTACAATTGTACTATAAATTAAACTACATTCAACTTTAAAAGCATGTACATAAGATACAATATTGAATAAATATTTAATTTAACAAATGACAATAGCCATGTTCGTAATTTAATTAATGTGTTTAAGACACGCGAGCCTTATTAATAAATTATGTACGTGTACAGAGATGAAAGTGGCACTATTGAGGCAGATATGACTGAAGACTTTAAACACGAACAAAAACAATTATGTATTATTTCAATATTTTTAAAAGAAACTAGCCGTGTGCGCGGTTTCGCCCGCGAATTCAATTAGCAGAATCAAAAAAAAATGCACAGCACATGTATAGCGCATAACTCTTTGTTCGCCGTCCCAACGAATTATGAGAGTCAGGGATTTCATAATCCGTTGGGACGGCGAATCGTCATTCCAAGGTTCTGGTGTGTACATACTTTCAACTTCCAGACTCCGGGCTGTTACTGAGAATGTTTTGTCAGAAAAAAATCAACAAGTTTACATTGGCCTGACCTGGGCTTTGAACCCTGGACCTCGGGATTTCCTTATATCTAGCCACTAGACCAACGAGGCAGTCAAGTGGATAAAGTAACTTTGTAAAGACGTAAAAATTAAAACGAATTTGTATTGCCAGAGTGTATTAAGTACAAACAAACAAATATTTCCTCCTTGTAATATAAGTATAGAATTATAGATAGATTGTATATATAAGAGACATATTATCTTTAGAATCACATAGACAGACATAGTTGCATGTGTACGTGAGCGTTACTGCGTCTTTAAAATACAATTTAAATGTCCTCGCCTATTTGTTCATGATACGAAAAATTTTTACGCCGTAGTGCAGAACTTACAAGTGGTTGTGTTCTGTTTCTGTGTTGCCAAGGTTGGTGGCGATTTGATGAGGAATGGTTACAGCGCCAATGGTAATGGACGCTGTAACCATTCCTCATCAAACTATGTATAGAAGTTAGATACCTAATATATTAGATTGTGATGACGTAATACAGTACTTACATTAAAATTATGCATTGAGAGTATCAAACTAAGTTGAGTCATACAAAATCTGGTAATTTATTTATTTTGGAAACTAACGTTTTTATGAAATTAAAAAAAATAAGAATAAAACTTAACTAATAATATTATCCAATATAAAATTAATACAAACAAGATATATTAAAAAAAAACAAATAAGAAAGAAATAAATTAATTAAAACATAATCACTATTATATATAAAACTAACATTCTTTAATAAAATATTCATGATGTTATGAATAATTTTAATTTTTTAATAGGAGTTCAATTTATGTTATTATTATCAGAATAGCCTCAGAAAGCACGTATTGCCTTTGGTCCTGCCCCTGAACCCTTTCTGATCATGATTTGCGGTCCCATAAAATTATGAGGATGTCCCGCGCAGATGGCTTATCTCCCTTGAGTTTGGCCATTTCCGAAATCGGTAAGAATAACGTCATCATGATAATAATAATTTATATGGAAGTCTAGCCGATTAGTCTAATATTCGAAATCTACAATTCCACTGTATACACTTACAAAGCTAACCGTCAAAGTTAAAACCTTGAGCCGTGCTATTTGGAACCAGTGCGAACTATCTAACATCCGAAAATGGTCGGTTTCTAGTCCTGCAGTGGGTCATTTACAGACGGTTCCTATTTACAGTCAATAAAGGTATTATATATGTAAATAACCTTATGAAATATGATTATGATGATGTGACAGACAATACTTATAATACAAAAAATTAGAAATACTAGACTTATTATTCAACTAGCTGTGCCCGCGGTTTCACCCGCGTATAATTAATAAAAATCAGCCTAGAACCTTCCTCGATAAAAGGACTATACAACACAAAAATAATTTTTCAATTCGAACCAGTAGTTCCTGAGATTAGCCGGATCAAACAAACAAACAAACTCTTCAGCTTTATATATTAGTACAGATTTCTTATACACGGAACCGAACATGAGCAAAGGCATCGCCTGCATGCCGAACGTCATGTACACAAAAAATTATCTCGTTCGGTTTATTTACAAAACAGAAATCGTTAGTCTATCGTTAAAAGCATCAAAACTAAGTTAGAATTAGCTCGAAAGGCAATTAGCCGTTCCGTTACACGTAGTAGTAATAAACAAACAAGTATGGCTGTTGCCAGCTAACTATTTGTGGAGTGAAGCCTGCGCACGTGCAGCATTCAGGGTGAGGAGAATTCGTTTTGTATTCGTTCGATTTTCTTAGTCTTACTGCCTTATATGCAAACGTTGTTCAGTTGATGAATAGTTACAAAATTATATCTCTTTCTGTCAATAGTAATTTGGTATTTGCATGAAGAAGATAGTATGTTGTATAACATCAAACCAAATTATTCTTTATTTAAGTAGCGCTTACGAAGGCAGTTTTGAATAATCATATATTCAATTGTCATTTTTACAAAAAAAAGTAGGGTATTTAGTATATCAGATGTTTGGTTTCCATAGTGCGAGCTCTGCTTAGTTTGGGATCAGATGGCCTTATGTGAATAATGTCCTAGGATTCCATTTCTACATATACATTATACATTATTCTAACGAAAAAATTAATAAATAAGAAATACTACCTGTTGAATTAGTATCACATATCCTACGCAATTGAAATTTTACAAGATGGTACTCTTTAACAGTGAACAGGATAGACACCGAATGGCGCATAAAAGCTTGCGTTTAATTAATAATTTATTCTTAAGTGTTCGTAGAAATACAAACGAAATATAATCACGTTCAAAGTTGAGACGAGAGTTATTTACTTTGACACGGGTGGGAGGCACCAAGGTGTGATTAGCGAGGACCAAATTTTAACACTTGAGTATTAGAATAAAGATTATATTATGTATGATTTGAGGTGTTTGCTATCATCATAACCCAAGTGGGTACTATATTTATTTAACGATCTTTGTGAACGACTCGGATCACAAGCAATTTTGAAAATAGAATACATATTTTGATTTCTAAGTTTTCGTGACCTTTGCACAGATTGAAAATATTTCCAAAAAAAAATGTCATCAATAATAATGTTCATCCCCTAAATGTCCCTGTTAAGATGTCGTGACCGTTAGGAGTTCATTTCGTCTCGCTGCTGTACTTCGGGTTGCTGCATGTAAATTTATACCGTTGTGGTCCCAAACACTAGATGATTTATAAAAAAAAAATTGCATATGCCCGACGGCAATGAAGGCTTGATATTCGGTTAAAACCACTATCTAAGTCCCTCATTTATTATTATTTTCACTTATTTGTATACAAGCGCAACTTCTATTTATCATGTAATATAATTGTATAAAATAACTATTCTTTTTAAAAATAAATATATATATATATATATATAAAGTATTTATTGTAACAATTATTTGAAATTGAGTTTAATTTTAATACTATTGTTGATTGTATCAAGGTCTTAAAATATGTGCGTATACTTAAATAAGGAAATTGAAAACATTGTAACCAAATGAATCACAAATTCTATTCTTTGTCAAACAATACGTGTATATGTGTCTGTATATAAATGATATACACTCATAAGTAGTAAGATTTTTGTCTTGCTAAGTTAGAGATTAATAAAATTAGCAAATTATTCTTTAATTTATTACAACTAACAAGATAATTACTATATTGAAAATATAAACTCAATAAATACTTTTACTTCATCTTTGAAATATCATTAACGTAAAAAAATTATATCGTATAGTTTTTATACTCGATAGACCATCGACGTTCGTTCATTAAATTTTTCAATAACTGCTTCTGCTTATAGCGAAGATATTTAGAGAGTATGTGAGAGAAGCATATTCGAATGCCTTAAGCTCACCTTTCAGCCAATGCGCAGTAGTGAGTCATCGTCTGTTGACCTAAGCAGAGCGAATAAAACGATTTGATTGTGTGTGTTAGCGGTAGGACAAACCTTCTTTGTGATTGTGCACACCGTTTTCGAGTTATGCGAGCCTGGTACTTTTGAACTCTCAGCGATTAAAAGGATTTAATAATTATACGGATTCTTTGATACGACGCGATGCTGTCCAGTTATGGGGTGTCTTAGATGAGAAAAAGAGACGTCTTATGTAAAGGAATTTCTTTGTCGGTTCACGTTTAACTCCCGACTACTTATTTGAAATTAAAGACACAATCAAAGAGAACCACTGCAAGGAATTTCAACTTAAGTTACTTTATAGGTACTTAATTTTTACATATAATGAATAAAATAAAGAATTCTGACTCAGTCTGTATTGACGAAGGTTACATTAATGATAATTCTATCCGAACCCTAATGGATAATACAAAAAATTCGATAGGGAAATATTTATTTATAAACGCCATACTATTTATAACAAATTATATTTCAGCCAAGGACTTTCTCGATAAGCATCAGCTTTTGTAGAAATATATATATATGTCACAAACTCTGGCCATCTGACGTTTATTAAATAAAAAAGGGGCAAGAACCCTTTGCATAATAACTATTGATTTTTGAACCCTTTCTGAAATGGACAACGGGAACCGGTCAGATTGGCAACAATTGCGTTGTAACGACTAGTTAGGTTATGAGTCACGACTGTGGTGTGAACACAAAGTGTATTATGTAGGTATATAATGTTTATTATTATATACTTAGAACGAAAAGAAATACAAACATAATTGATGAAACTGATATTAAATTTCTAATTAATTTTGGCTGTATAAACTTCTGCCTTTATTTCGAAACTACAGTTGAAAGAAAAAAATAAAAAACATAAAAATATTATCTATGGCTATTTCGATTCCACGTATAAAGTTTTTAATGAGTGTTATAGTTTATCTTATCTGATATTATCTATTTCATAGGAAAATAGTACTTTACAGCTTTAGTTTTAAATTACTTGTTACTTATCATAAAACATATTTCGGCAAAGGTTGATTAAGTATATTTTTAATCTTATCAATGTTATCTGTGACGTCTTTCAAATCAGCCGAATATTTGATGTAATATAATTTCAATTTATATATAAAAGCGATCGATTGCAAATATTATGTTATATAAAAATATACGTATTGAATGTCTATTAATAATTATTATGAAAATGATATTTTAGGTATGCAAAAGTCTAGTGTAGTTTGATATTACTCAATCACGACAAAACTGCTGAATGAACGAATGAAACGTGATACCGTAAGTTGAATAGACCATAGTTTAATTTATTATTTTAAAAAACGAACGACACGTAGCTAACATACCAAACAATGAATATAAGAGAAACCAAACATTATTATAAATCTAACGATGTAGGAGCTTGGAGATGTTGTCGTAGGTTTGATTAGGCTCTTTGGACTATTGTCGCAATTTTTTTTATCAATAATTAAGAAATTAAAAAATGAAGTCGAAAATAAAAATACAATCAAAATTGGTGATCTTATAATCAACATTTATTGTTGAAATGTAAATAATTTTGGGTAACGATTCTGTACTGTTTATATAATGTTAAATGCAAATATCTGTTTGTTACGCTTACACAGCTTAACGTATGAACGGATTTTCATGTAATTTGCACCCCAGACTTGAACCCCAAGAACATAGATAATAAATAATAAAATCTGGGGACATTATTTATACAAGGCCATTTGATCCCAAACTAAGCAGAGCTTGTACTATGGAAACTAGACAACTGATATACTTACATATATTACTTTTCTTTTATAAATACAAACTCTAATCTATTTAGATAATTACACCCAGACTCAGGACAAACAGACATGTTCATGCACACAAATGTCTTTCCTGGGTGGGAATCGATACCACGGCCTGCAGTTTGAAAGGCAAGTCTTACCAACCACGCCAACCGGCTCGTCGGATAGCTTACTTTTTTCTGCCTAACACGTCGCCTTGCCTCTCTTTATTTATCATAGAGTCAATTCCCTTATACTGTTTTTTTTTTAATGAAGACAAAGCATTACATGTTGATATCCCAAAAGCTGTTTACGTATTTCAATACAAATGAAACGAACACCATCTGAAGTCAAGTTTTGCCACAGCGTTTATTAATGTTATCAGGCAATTGTTCTAAGAATATGTATGAGCCTAATCAGTGTCGTCACCAATTGAATATTATTAGCGAAATCATAACGTTGTTGATTCACCAGCTGCGAGGAATATTTTACGTTATATAACTTACTTCGCTGCTGGTAGAAAGGATGTATAGAGCTATCTGATAAGTGTATAAACGTTTAGTCTACCTGTATATTTATACTTAAATGTTTTTAAGAGCGTTTGATTGTATGTAGCATATAATAAAACATATAAAGAGATAACGCTACAAACACGTTGAAAAATCTCTTGCCATTATGCTAAGTATTGAAATATGTATTGATAAGTAATCTCTTATTACTAATCCGACTTTATTGGACTTCTATCATACACGTAACTTCGACTCCTCAAATCAATTTAAAAATATTCTTGTAAATTTGGTACAATTACCTTGGTGGTAAATCTTTGTGCAACCCCATCTGGGTAGGTACCACCCACTCATCACATAATCTACCGTCTAACAGCAAATTATAAAATAACGATTTTCATTTTATCACATGTTTCGAGACATTCGAGTACTACCAGTCCGACTTGAATAATTATTATTGTTTTTTGATAAAAATATAGAATATATGACATCACACTAAGACCTATTTAATGACTCATTAGTCATAAGAATTAATTAATGGCAATATAAATGAAACGAATACTACCCAGATAAAACCAAGGGCTCAGCTATTACTAATAGTATATTACGTACGTACTGAGTCATTCATCTATGTATTTACTTAATACGTTAAATGTAAACGTAGGTTGCGGTCAACTTTCGTGCCAAATCAAATATAAAGTAATGATTCATTACTTCCCAACCACAATAAAGAAATAGTATTGTCGTCGGTCTTGTGAAAGTCTGCGGTATCGAGGAAATAAAACAGCCAGATATAACGAATCGATTTACAGCTACTTAGTATCAATATTGTTTTATTAAAGAGACAAAGTAATAAATACGTAATAAATCTGTGAGGACCGTTTCATGTAAATTAATACTAAGAACGTGTAACAAATTTTGTATGCCAAACAAATTTTATTAAAGAAAGCGAGATCGGACTAATATTTTATATTTATAAATAATAGTTTGTAACTAATTCCTTGTTATAATTTGATTGTAGCAACAGTTGGCGGAGTAGTTAAAAAATGAATTGTCGCCTTGAGCTGGTAGAAAATGTAAAAGTCCATATTTTATGCAATAAATAGATTTTTGGGTAAACTGCACTGTTGAATATTAATTATAAATTGTAACAAAAAAAAAAAAAAACACAATTTTTTATAACAGATCCTCACAACTTATAGAGAGCGAGCAATTTTATCTTTGTATGTTATTTATTGTCCTTATTTTTCTGGTTAAAGCAGTGTGGTCTTCTATTCTATAGCTTCGTCCGTTTAGACTCTATAAAGATTATTAACTTCTATAGATATTTAGACTATCCTTTTAAATGTATACAATATTAAGTTTATTTAAGTTTATGTAGCGAGTATTACTGCCATTACGAGAAAGCGTCAATACAATGCCATGACATTCATAAGGTAACACTAGCGGTCAGTGGCTTTCAAACTGTACGGCAAGAGGTCACGCGCGGCGTATCGTGTAACTTGAGTCACTTGGTTTTTTTTTTCATTTACAACTTGTATTGTTTAATTAAACCTACATCAGTGTATACCTGAGGACTCAGTAACCGCTTGCTCAGTAGCTGCTGCAGACACTTGCTTGTGGTGATTGGTATTGTACTGCTAATAAAATTGTAGACTCGCACTCAACGTTTACGACGTAGAACTAAACGGTTTTCTTAAAATATTACGTCACTTAATAATGCTAACATTAAGATAACCAAGTGGCAAATTTAATTAAAACAATAAGCACTAAATGAGTAGAGGACAGAGGTGGTAGCAACAATACTCTATTATCAATATGGTGTGATATATAATTAATAACAGGACGTATATAATAACGTTTAACATATGTAAATACCTTTAAACAATTAATAACTAGTAATGAAGTTTATATGACAATTGATTTCAAAATATCCTGACGAAAAAATGCGAGTTTGTTTTTTTCGTTTGTTTGTTACACTTTAACTACTCAACCGAACATCATGAAATTTTATATAAATTTTGTATACGTGTTATATGGGGCACAAAAAAGGACATATGGTATCTAACATTGCCCCCCCCCCCAACACAAGCGGGCAAAGCCGCTAGCGGAAATTAGTATCAAGCATGCTATAAAAAACAGAATATCAGCTATGCTTAGTTAAATTCCGTATGACGCGAAAACAGATAATAACATAATATTTTAAAGTATTTTATCCTCAATACTAACTTAATTTATCATCAACAAATATAAACCGTAAAAAACTCAAAACAAATATCGGGCTAAGAATTTAAGTTACAAAATCGATTAATAATGTTTTCATATAAAAAAGCATCAATGCAAGAAATCAGATCTACACAGTTGTAACGCTAAACCAGCTTCGGTCAGTGGCATTCAAAACTGTAATGAGACGGGAGGTCAGATCGAATAACTTGTCACCGCTATCCTTAGATTAAGATATATTTCACATACAATACATTTAAAATTATAATATGTACATACAATATGTTTAAAGTTTGTACGCATTTATCATTTAAAAAGCCGAGTTGGCCCAGCGGTGAGAACGCGTGAATCTTAACCGATGATCGGGATTCATCAGTAAAACACCACTGACTTTCATGTGCTTAATTTGTGATTTATAATTCATCTCGTGCTTGACGGTGAAGGAAAACATCGCGAGGAAACCTGCGTGTCAAATTTCACTGAAATTCTGTCACATGTGTATTCCACCAACCCGCACTGGAGCAGCGTAATGGAATAAACTCCAAAACCTTTTACTCAAAAAGAGGAGTCTCTTCTCCTTATAGGCCAGAGGACATTCATAGGCTACTACTGTACTGTAAATGTATCTCATTCTAAGGTCACCGTCTTAAATTAATTTAATAATAAAAACTAACTCGTACCTTCATATATACCCAAAATCCAAAAATATAAGCTTAAATATATATAAGAAGTTAGTGGTTAAATGTACCTACTTGCTAACATTACTGGAGAATACAACATGCAGCAGAATTGTGTCGATAACATTAATTAAAATTACTTAATTATGTATCACTTAATGATATTAAATAATAATAGTAATGAAAATAATCATAATAACTGATTATTATATGATTAACTTTTTTATTGCAAAACTGTTGACATTTTTTAATTGTATACAAAGCATAATATTTATTTTTACAGGAATTCAAAGTGTCGAAAACCTACTGTTAGTATCGCGTTATAGACGATTCTGGGATGATTTTTCCTAGATTTGTTCTGGAAAATCAATAAGAATTGATCACACACACAGATGATCTTCATTGTACATTTATGTTATATAATAAATAAATATCGACGTCATTCACACAGGGCCATCTGATCCCAAACTAAGCAGAGCTCGTACTATGGAAACCAGACAACTGATATAATACATATATTTCATTAATTATATAAATACATACTTATATAGATTACACCCATACTCGAGACACCCATACAGGAGAAACAGGTATGACATTAAATACTAGTTCCGCTTATAGACCCTAAACTCCTTAGAACGTATATGAACAATTTCAGGACAAGTTGAGTAGACGTGAAAGCGTAACAAATACACAAACAAACTCACTTACATTTATGATATTTGTAAGGATATTATAATATACTATAATTATTACCCTCATTTTATATAAATGAAACATTATTAATACATAATAATAAAAAAAAGATAAGTTTTTTACCTTCTAGTACACTTTGTTACATTTTTTTTATTTAAGATTAAGATATACTCCGTATAATAAGAAACGCACACACGCATACACACACAAAGAACATAAAATAGCGATACATACATATATGGCATACATATATAAATGTTTTTATCAGTAATAAATTGTTCGCTCGCAAAGTTCGTGACGCGATACGCCTCGCGGATTTATTTCATCGATCGTAACGGAACATAATATGTAAAAATAATAAGTTATAAAATATATGTATACGAAAGTGTTTGTTGGTTTGTTCCACTTTCAAGAAATGATACTGTCGACGTGACTGTTTATGGCCTGGATGCTGCAGGATGCATTGTTCCCGCACGAAAACCCTGGGGCAACAAAAGAGTGGATGCCCTATTATTTTTATTGCCCCACTTTTTTTCTCATTATATTGAACAATTTCTTTTATTCGTATATTCATAATATACTACATCAAATTATATATACTTTGGAATAATTATGATGTTTATCCATTGTGAGCTCCCCGGGCCTATAGACCTGGTAATTTTTCCCTTAATCCCCCCCCCCCCCGTGAAATAGTAATGGAATAAAACTGAATAACAATATCAAAAAATAGTAGTTGAATATTGAAAACTAAAATTTAATATAACTGATGTCGTTTAACACTGTTAACTTTTTTTTACGTCTTGGCAAAGGTATTACAACACAGCCTCGCGTTTAGTTTTATCCGTCAAATTGTGGCATTAAGCCATGTCTTTCTTGTATTGACAGTTTTATATCGTATCTGTCATTAACGTGCTCTTTTTTTTTTTGATTGTTTAAACAAAGCAAATGTATCGGTGCCAAATCAAGTGACAATTTGAAATGTATCGTAGCGAATAAATACTAATAATGAAATCAATATCGTTCCTCGGAATTCGATTGCAATTGACACATATCGATAAATAATCGATTAAATTATAAAACACTGACTATTATCCTCTCGCTTCGCTATAAATAAAACATAACGATTACCTGCAACACTTAAGTGTATCCTCAGTTTTATTCCACCCACTTTTATAACAAATGTTTAAATCCATTTAAACGTTATTACATACAATTATCATTAATGATTAAAGTATGCACTGGTCACTGATTAAATGCGTTCGTGTGAAAGGGTTCATTCGTTCCTATGTTATTTTGGTTAAGATTTCGAACATTGTTCAGATCCGCGGTCAATTGGAAGGCAAAGCAAAATTGGCTTCTAAAATGCTTGGTGAACTCAACAAGGCGAGACAGTACTTCACGTCGGCTCATCGCCTAAAACTTTACAAGGCGCAAAACGGCCCCACAGGGAGTACTGCTCTCATCTCTGGGCGGGAACTCCCCAATACCAGCTTCTTCCTTTTGACCGCATTCAACGTAGAGCAGTTCGAATTGTCGACGATCAGGTTCTCACCGACCGGCTTGATACTTTGGATCTGCGTAGAGATGTCGGATCACTCTGCATCCTCTATCGCATGTATCACGGGGAATGTTGTGAGGAGTTGTTTAGATTAGGTAGTCCGGGCCGCTGCAATTTATCACCGGACATCGCGTCAGAATTCGAAATTCCATCCTCACCACCTCGATGTCTGGAAATCCACAACAGCGCGATTTTTAAGGCATTTCCTGCCTCGCACAACTACTCTGTGGAACCAGCTTTCGCCGGCGACTTTTCCGAACCGATATGACTTTGCAACCTTCAAGAAAAGAGCATACTCATTCCTTAAGGGCCGGCAACGCACCTGCAAGCCCTCGGGTGTTGCAGATGTCCATGGGCGGTGGCAGTCAGTATTCATCAGGTGAGCAACATGCCGGTTTGCCCCTTCTTACATAAAAAATAATAATCAGTAAATGATATACATATATATATATATATAATAATTATATTTAAACATTGTAAGTTATTTTATAAACCACAGACAGTTTATTATATAGTAAATTCAATTTGAATAACAAATAAGAATTGATACTAGGAATATTAGTATTAACGACATTGTTTACCTAACATTATTTCTAGATAATGTTGTTATTTAAACGTGCAATGGTTTTATTAAGCACGTTGTAACTTCCAGTACAGCTCCAAGCCTTTAGTATATCTTTGCTCAGCATTACATTTTCCGGCTTTAGCATTTTCTTATAAATGATAACATTATACTATAATCTAAGATGTAATACGCTATAAATACAAATGTATTTACGTATAACTTTGTTACTGGACTTTAACGGACAAAATAAACTTGACTAAGTTTAAAACTTTCCAATTGAGTTAACGAGTTTTAGTCGTAGAGTTACAAAGGATGCAAAAGTCTGTTAATTCAAAACTCTCGAACGAATCTAATAAAATTTGGTACCGAAGTCAATTAAGTAGATGGAATTCGTTATAAGATACTGTATAATTTTATTTTTAATTAGGAATATTAAAGAAAAGTATTTGATTTATTTATATTTTAAATGTCGCCTAACTAAGTGGTCTATGACACCTCGTTACAAAGTAACTTTGCACCAATGATAACCTTTCATTATTCAACAATAAAACAATTTTAAACCTTAAAATAAAAGAAATATAAAACGTTAACTTAGATCGATTATTTCTCATTAGAGGTTATGTAATGCAAAATTTATTTGAAAATCGAATGTCAATAATATTTTACTTAACAGACACAATCAATTATTATATTATAGATCAAGTAGTTCATAAATGTTTATTTGTGTTTTATAAGCCCTACATCGTATTACGTCATTAAATTTGAAAATCGAATATCAATATATAGCTCAACAGATATAATGAATCAATTATAGAACCTGATGTAGATGAACTCGACACTCAACAGATTAAAAAAATCAACCAATATTGAAAAAGTATAAATAAATGATAAAATAATATTGTGACCAAGTAGTTCGTATACATTTCTTATTAGTTGTTTTATAAGTCCTAGCTACTGTGTTGCGTCATAAGGTAGGACAAAGGCTGGAGTGACCACATTCCAAACCAAGGTCGATGCACATCGCTCCGCGGATAAACTTGTAACTTGTAATTAAAAATATATGAATTTTAGATCAGCAAATAGCTATCAAAGATTTATATAAGTCTTTATAACTTACAAATTTCCACACACTTTTATTCATTTGTTTTTAATACACTTGTGGTTCCAACAGTGCTTAGATTTCAGTTTATTATGAAGAACTATCAAAGCTTCAATTTTATATACTTGGTAAATAAACTAGTTAAATTATTATAGACTACTAATATTTGTTTTATTTTATTGTCACTATTATTACACATGAACTCTGAACACGGTAAACATAAAAAATCACGATCACGACAGGTAGATTTGAAATTTCGACGAGAACTTCGGACTGATGTCGAAGCGGACTAATTGAGGCTTTTACGAATTATATTTGAAAAAAAAAAAAGCGCTCCACCTTCTCAATCTTCATCCAATTCGATTCTGTCAAAGTGTAAATTTACTCGACAATCGACGCTGATGAAATATGAGATGAGTTTATGAATCCTGGGAAAAATCACATGAACTAATCTAAGGCATTTGATTGCGTGCAACGTGAGTGACACACTGGTCAGGAAGCTACGTAACTACGGTATTAGAGGAATTAAGATAAATATGCTCTCTATATTGTAAAATAACACGAACATCTTCCTATGAATACGAACTTATATTTTTCCCACTAACAAACCTACACGTAAATAATTGAATTTATTAGTCTTTTTTTTAAAACAATAAAAGGCTAATTCGAATGTTTTCTATTACTTACAAATATCATGTATGGTTAAGAAAAACATTATATTATGTATAATAAAGTAAACAGCGAAAGCAGCAATATAGTTAACCGTGATTGGTTATAATTTAATAAAATCATTTTTACTGTTCGTCAAACTCATTAAGGTGTTATGACGCATCTATACTAGCTGAATGGCAGACCAGATTATGACGTCACAGCTTGTGAAATATAAATTCAAATAACAGTATTGCGTATCTAATATAAGTATTCCGTTTCATCACACCTGTAAAGTTATCAATGATAAATAATGATTTTATTGTTTGCATAACACGCATGGAATGCACGTAACATAACCCCCATTTGATTACGTATTTATCGTATAGAAATTAGAAGAAACAGTCAACATTATTAACAATTAAAATAAACTTTTATATGAAAACAATTGATGTTTTTCTTTTAAGATGTTCGACTTGATCTATCTCTACACTCGTACTCTAAAAAAGTACATAAACTTAGCTCTGCCACTCAAACTGTTAAGTTCGTTAAAATCCTGTGACGTATTCCACGAAGTAGTCAAGGTATGTACCATTCGTTAAAAACCACTCAGAAGTTTTGGCGTAATTAAATAACAAAAATCTAAACACAAAGTTCATTGTGATTTGGTTATTGGGTACTTAACTGTATCCCGGGCAACTTGTTTGCCAAATTTCATAACAATCGGTTGTATAGATAAGATGCGAAAGAGAAACACATACACTTTCACATTTATAATATTTGTAAGGACTAACAAATCATGTTCTTAGAATGTAATTACATAAACAAAAAAATGAATGCTTATCTCTTATCTTATCAAATCAATGGAAGCTTATCTCTTTAAGAGATGTCTTCATCCCGATATTATGAGTAATTCGATTATGAAAATTGATGTACATAGTATACAGGCAGAAATAATATAATATACATTCGCCAGCATTTCAACCGCAGTTTTTTCTCGGTTCATAATTCAGAATAGTTCATTTAAAACCATTTTCCAGAGCTTTCTTCTTAAATGAAGATTTTCATACAAACATTCATCCCTTTTAGCACTTTCTTAGGTGTTAAATTTTCATAAATCCATCCTTATACTAGCCTACCGTGTAAAAGGAACTCCGTATGCAAATTTCTGTTGTGCTAACCCTAGCAAATTGGGATGTGCGTTGCTGTCAGTCAGTAAGTCAGTCAGTCAGAGTTAATCTTTTATATATTATATAAATAGATATTAAAACTGCGCGCATTAAACACAAGGGACACATCAAAGTCATGTCTATAATTTATAAATCGCCTTTCCATACATTATGACTACGTCGAGTATAATTTCTGTATAAGTTATTTCCTTAAATGCTCTCGTTTTAACATCGCACAATCTTTACAAGCAGTACCGTTCAAGGTAATGACTCATACCGGAAACCTTTTAGCCTACAAGGGTCACGCCGAATTGTGACCGCATTCTTAGTGAATATATCATTTTTTAAGAGAAGTTTGTTATTAAATACATATTAATAGGAAAAATTTAACATTCCTGTTTAATATGTTTAAGCTCAAGCATAAATTAGCGGCTTATCATGAGTTTTTTAATATTATACTAGCGTTTTGTGCGCGGTTTCACCCGCGTAGTTCCCGTCCCCGTGGGTATACAGGGACAAAATGTAGCCTATGTTACTCGCTGATAACGTAGCTTTCCATTGGTTAAAGACTTTTGAAATCGGTTTAGTGGTTTAGGCGTGAAATCGTCACAAACAAACAAACTCACATTCGCATTTATAATGTTAGTTAGGATAATGGTTCGCATCTAATTAAAAGTGAAACGTAGCACATATTTTGGACAAACATTTTGAACTCACATTGCCACATAACCAGAAGTGGATTTCCTTTCAAAATAATATTATTATTATAAAGCGTAAAAAATGTATTAAAAAATATAGTTTTTAAAATCTTAATAAGGATGATCATCTGTACGTTCGTTTAAGAAATTTCAACGATAGTAAACATCGTATATAAACAATGCAATAGCTACTCAAAGCTCCAGACTCTAAGAGGTAACATAAACACCATTAATGGCCGACGTTACCAAGAAATTTTGTTTATACAAGGAAATCGACATTTTTTCACGTTTCAAACCATATATTGTTACACTTTAGATTACAGATTATATAGTTATAGAGAAAATAAAAATAAAAATTTGTTTCAAAATGTATTAAAATATTTTTTTTTTCTATGAATCTTCGTATTTCACACACGTGGTATATCTTGAATGCAGCCGATCAATATACTCCAGACGTCTAGGGGCTAGACGTATTAATATCTACATACTTTCTAGACTTTCAGTTTATCTACATTATTATGAATTCCCGAAATTAATAACGAGAAAGGTGTGGAATAATTAAAGCATCATACGGGATTTTTAATCCATTAATTTAAAATTGGTATATTAAAATTTTACAAACAAGATTATTGCACTGAATTTAACATTTTAAAAATGGAATCGTTTCGATTGCCGTCGTCATAATTAGTTTCAAAAATTAAAAATGTCTTTAATATTTTGTAACCGAATTTTCTACACTTTATTTAACACTGATTATGGCTTTAGATATATTTTAATAAAAACGAGAAAAGATAACACATTTTCGCAGATAATATTTATTAATACAAAACACAAGTACAAAAGTAAGTCTCATGTCTTTTTTTCAATACAGATAAAAAAAAAACTTTAATTCTGTACACTACATTCATTTTATGTATAAAAAAAAAACCACGATTTTTCAGCAATACAATGTAAAGTTAGTTTTATTAAACTAACTAACGGATTACATAATTCCTATAAAATTTCACTGCAATTGCTATAAGGATACAATTTGGTTATTGCTTGCTCACTGGACAATACGGTGTCAAGGCAAGATGTCTACGAGTTTGGAATACTAACTAGTGTTGTAACGCAAAATTGCCTCATGGGTAATGTATAATGTATGACACATGCGTTGAGAATTTGTTACATTACACGACTTGTTTTCACTAAACGATTTTGCATCCCTACTTGTCATTTAAAATAACTATTAAGCATTTAGTATTTTAAATGAATAAATATTTTAAATTTTCGAGTCTACGAAGGTTTTATTTTATTGTATTGTATTGTAATTAGTGTATATGCTATAAGAACCTATTGCTTTGAACGAACTTCAAAAAAGGTTTACAATATGCCTACATTTTTTTTTTAAATCTAATTTCAGCTGTTAATTCTTTTGTTTATGAACCAATTTAATTCCCTTTTGTGTGGGCTTTATAGATCCAGGTTTTATATCAATTCAATTGGTAGGTATTGGAAATTCACAAGAATTATTATTTTTTGGTTAAAATAATGTCTTTAAATATTGATTGAATTGGCCAATATTGATTGAATTTCCTTTACTATCATAACAACCAAAAGAAAACTTTTATACTAAAAAATAAAAAAAAGACCTTGTCTTGTTTGCATAACATTCGCTTGAATACAAAAAAAAATCATAATATTACTTTATATAAATGTTATTCCAACAAATAGTCTTTATCAAATAAAATTTCTTTGACTTTGAAATTTGAATACATAAATGTGCAATATTTTAGAAATGACACCTCCATTTGTTATAACTACTACCATTAGTTTGCTATCTTGTCATGAAATACTTATAGGGAGTTATTATTTACCGAAGGACATTTGATGTATTTTTTTTTTAAAGTAAAAGTATAAATACAATAAATTTACATTTCATTGTGATTATAACTTATTTATATTAAAGTAATTGTTATCACAAAGAACTACCATAAAATATAAATTAAATTATAATAAATATGTCAATTAACAGAATATTTCAAGATAATAATAAAAAATGTGAGCCAAAATATACAACTTTTAATTATTATTTATTTTTAATATTCATAACACAGATTAATAAGGAATTATTTTAAATGAAAACAATTTACTAAAACTTATCTAATTATGGAGCAATTGAGGAATTATTATTCAAAGGATTTTAATATAAGCAATATTAAATTGATTTACAATGACTATGTTTTAGTTACTTTATTAAAGTTTTTACAACAAAATATTAATTATTGAGATAATGAGAAATATTCGTTAATTTAATTATAAGTCAATTATATTTAAAATAAAAATCATTTTTCCCAGGGATTTAAATAAATATAATTAAAGTAAAAAAGATACTTAAAATGATTACCTACTTCACAAGTTTCGGAGTAACATAAAAAGAGATATTGGAATCTTTTTTATCATATATTAACGATTGATATTCACGGCTCAAGCTGGCTTTAAATCGACCACACGCGGACTCAAGGCTAAGTAAGCTAAAATTCTCTGGTAGACTCCTTAAACGGCGAAAAAACTCGAATTATTGCAAAACGGCATATGTAGTGTGTACCATAATCTCGGAGTAGGAATAAATACTACTGTGAACTTGCGCATTTAACTGCCATGCCCATGCCGGCTAATAACACGAAATTATATTGTGTTTTCATACCTGTGAAAACTGTTCCCTTATGTCGGCTAACTCCTCATCGGTTAATTTTGAATTGTCTGCCATTGTCGCACAATTAATATCACAAAAACAAAAATCACAACATCTACTGTAAAGTACCGCAGGTGTGTAAAAGTAGTGTTAAATCACTTTAGTCTTAAATTAATAAGTATGTATAAAAAAAAGGTATATAAATCACAGCACACCCTATTATTTATAAAAAAGACGCACAGAAATTATCACAATTTCACAGTCTATAGTGCCTTGCGGTAATACGTTTACTACGAAAGTATAAAACTCAAGTATACGTAGATGCCGACAAACGACCAATGGACAGCCCCGGCTACCTCGAGTCTTCGCTTTTCGATTGAAGAAGAAAATTGCCACTAGTAATAATATTTTAATTTATTACTAATTGCAATTTTCAAAATTATAATTAATTAAAATTTGAAAAATCAAGATAAATATATATATTTTTTTATTCCTAGTTAGACGCTTTTTTCTTTCCATAATTTTGCATTACAAAAAAAATAAAGTAATAGTTCAGAGTTATGTAGATAGATGGCAGCATACAAACGCTTGGCGTCGAAAAGTTGTCATAGGTATAACAATATTACTTGTTTCAAATAGTTAGGCTACTAAGCAACAGATGTCGCAACGAAATTTAAGAATTCTCTTGAAAATTATGAGGTATCAAGTTTTTTTTATTTAAAGTAAAGGGTCGCTTTAAAATTATTCTTAATTTTGGGATTTGCCATTAGTTCACGTTACACAACAAAGTTTCACTCAAAATTTAACGAGTGCCAAAAACCTTGCACCGGTTCTAGCTTAATCAACTAAAGAGTCAGGTCACAGGTTGCATGCGGTACCCTATAAAAATCTTGGGACGCTTTTAGACAATGAATGTTTTCGCGTAACAATAAGTCTCCGACTGGGAACACAGTTGTGAATTGAGCACCGTGGGGAAAAGAGGTTGACTCTTTCGGCTTAAACGGTCTTTCTTGTCCAAGGAGTTCAGGGAGGCTTTTCCGCCACGGTTCTCTTAATGATACAAAAAATAAAAATTAAAAAGGGCTCTTGTCACCATTGACGTTCCTGCTCTTATTGAGCCTAATGGAATTAGTCGTGATGATGGCAAGAGACCTGATGGACTTACATTGCTTCTCTGGGAACGAGGACGAGCCCTAGTGTGGGACGCAACATGTGTTTCAATACTGTTTCAACACTGGCCCCATCTCATATCAGGGAAAAAGCTGAAGCGAAAAAACGTAACAAATATTCGTCTCTTATTCCAAACTATACGTTTGTTCCGATTGCAGTTGAAACTCATGGACCTTGGATTAATAGTGCAAAAAATTTCATCCAAAATATTACACCCCGTCTTATTGCCTCTACTGGTGACAGTAGGGCTGGTTCATTTTTCGCCCAGAGAATCGGAATTGCGATTCAAAGCTGCTAGCATTCTTGCCACAATTCCACGCGGTCACGATTTGTACAGTAATTATTTTTATTTATTTAAGGCTTTAATGTAAGTAAATAAAGTTTTTCTTATAAGTGTTAATAAATAATAAAATATTTAAATCTAATAAATTATTTTTCAATTTATTTTCACATACAGATACATACATACGTACTTTTGTTAATGTTTTTATTCCCATAAAGCAATAAACAATTAAAACCTCAAATATAATACTCAAGAATTCAAGAATGAAAAAAAAAGTACAATAGAAAATTAAAAAAACACAATCGAATAATAATCCTACTATTTAATTATAACTGTAGTTATTAAGAAGGTATAAATCTATAAAAAATATATAATAAATCAATATTAAACTAGCGTGAATCGTAATATTATGTATACATTTCCATTGTTTTTTAAAGACAATAATATATTGTTAGATCAATTGCTACTTGTAAATAAATAATTATTATTCCTAATGATATAAAAGAAGGCCTTCGAATTTTAGTTTAGTTAGTTTTAAGAAAATCAGCATAAATAATGTATTGAAGACAAATATTCACTTTATTAGCTTATCAAAATTATATTTTGCTGATAAGATCACATTGAAGTGGTTATTTCAAAAATAAAGTGCAAAGCAAATGCGACCCTAAATTGAGAATCCCTGACTTTGAGTAACTCGTTCTCGAACGCTCGACTCTCGAACGTTCTACCTACGACTAGAATCACGTCTGCGCGTTTAAATACGCGATTCAAGCGCTGTCCTGCATCATTTGAAAACAAGCAAGCGGACGAATCTCTATTCTCTACATTTTCTACTAGATTTGTGAATTAGCGATTTGGCGCGATATTTCAATTTAATCTGATCGGAAACGAAGATTATTAAAAATGGCTCTTCTACCATTTCTGTTGGACTACGAACTTGAGCGACCTCGCCGTCTTATAGACCAGCACTTTGGATTGGGGTTGACTCCTGATGATCTTTTGGGCGTTGTGACTGGTCCTCTGGTCAACCGATATTACCGACCCTGGCGTCATCTCGCTGCAGCGGCACGGGATGTCGGATCAAGTATCAAGAACGACAAGGACAAATTTCAAGTGAACCTCGATGTTCAACATTTCAACCCTGAGGAGATAAGTGTGAAAACTGCAGATGGTTACATTGTCGTCGAAGGCAAGCACGAAGAGAAAAAAGATCAACACGGCTTCATTTCTCGTCAATTCACACGTCGGTATGCGATACCTGAAGGTTGCACTCCAGAGACCGTTGAATCGCGTTTGTCATCCGATGGTGTGCTGACTATCACCGCTCCACGTATGGTGCCTCCAGCTGTGCAAGGTGAACGTGCGGTTCCTATCACCCAGACTGGACCGGTCCGTAAGGAAGTGAAGGATCAGGCGAACGGCGACAAAGCCCAGTAAATTGAATTATTTTCAGTATTTTATTTTAAGTCATTCCTTATTTTACGTTCTAATAAGACTGATTAATTTCAATTAAATATTTTATGTTCATATAAATTCACGACTTTTATTTCCTTTCTATCTCTTTTATACCGTATTGAACCATTTATTAGTCCATTTGTCTAAATAACTTATTTATTGATAATATTATGCATTTAGCATTAAGTTCTGGATTTTGTAAATTGGAACAATTTTAAAGATTAAATTTATTTTCGATATTTTGTAAATAAATATGTTTAGAAAAAACAATGTCTTCATATAAAGGAATTATTAGGCACGAATATTTTATTTTTAGGATTTTAAAATTTTTACTTTCGATTTCATTAACAATTCTTTGATCCTAAAAATTCAGTCGAATCTACCTAAATGTATTTAAAAAAGGTGGTAGAGCTTTGTGCAAGCTCGTTTGGGTAGGTACCACCCACTCATCAGATATTCTACCGCAAAACAGCAGTACTTTGTATTGTGTTCCGGTTTGAAGGGTGAGTGAGCCAGTGTAATTACAGGCATAAGAGACATGACATCTTAGTTCCCAAGGTTGGTGGCGCATCGGCGATGTAAGCAATGGTTAACATTTTTTATAATGCTATTGTCTATGGGCGTTGGTGACCACTTACCATCAGGTGGCCGATAAACTCGTCCACCTACCTATACAAAAAAAAAAAGGTATGAAAAATTTGAAGGCAATTAAACAAGTAAAGATCATAAAGATTTGATATCCTCGTTTAAATCTACAAAAAGATGCTTCAGACTGAACTTGAAAAAACTGGTTGATGATCACGTTTTTTTTTTATTAATGAGAACTGTATTAGAATTACAATGTCAGCCTTGGCAGAAAGGTTTTTAATTTGTGAACATGGGGCGAGGGACAAGATTTTCACGTCCTAGAGATTATTTTGGAGACAGAACGTTTAAATCTACCCGAAAACTGTTTTATCTATTGGGTGGGTATATGTACTCTTTTTTGATTTTCATTCCAATGAGGAATCCACCAACGGGGACATTATGCGCTTAGAGTACCGGCCACAGCCACAAAACGCCGCCACCGGCATATTTCATGCAGCTTTCATATATTTTATATGATGGAAACGAGGAGCGACGTCAACCGTGTGCGGCAAGTCCATATAAAATGTATTCTGGAGATATAATTCATTTTATATGTTGCCCCTAGAAGGCCTCCACGTTAGGGCCTTAGTCTGCCCTATGACAGCTACGCCACTGAATAAAAGGTTGAGATGTGTGGTCGTAGCATGTTTTCAGCTGCTAAATGATACCCGTTTTTGTACCTTATACATACATATAACTTATTGCTTAAGCAATTATTATCAGAGGAATTATTCTCCCTCATTCCTGCGTCCCCATTCCTTCACAAGTCTACGCGTGCTGGCTCTCGATGTCACCGCCTAATTGTGACATCAATTCCATCGCGCACGAAGAAGTTTGGCAACTCTTTTCTTTGTCGCACCTCCAAAACATGGAATTCTTTACCAGCACACGTGTTCCCCTCCTCTTATGACCTGGGTTCCTTCAAACGAGGCGTGAAGAGGCATCTTGCGGGCCGGTAAGGCGGGGCGGCTAGAGCAAATCATTCTTCCTGACTGCACTAGCCGTCGTCGCGTTTGGACTCTACTACCACTTACCATCAGGTGGAGTAGAGTCATTTGCCCTCCCTGGTATTAAAATTTAAAAAAGCATCGGTTCCATTATATATTTTTTTAGTCGTAAGCATTCATTAAAGTGCAATATAGAGTCCACAGTTATACGCATTTAAAATACGTATGTATTGTGAAGCTTGAATCCATGCTAAAATAAGAATTGATACGTAGACATATCTTCATACAAAAAAGAGGTACATTAAACATATATATCTACTTCAATCACTTTGTTAAATGTTAAAATAATCGAATTGAAACCCAAAACATTACTGTTAAGCTTTGTTTTGTCACTAGTTGCGTAACTAGTTTATAATTATACCTAAATGAATTATCTAAAATTGAGATGCCAGATGATTTTATTAGTTGATTTAAAAAAAGAAACATGCACGATCATTTCGAATTGATGACTCATTTTTTAACGGTTAGTTGTTATGCACTTCAATAGTAGTTTCTTTAAAGTTTGAATTGCATTCTACCCTTATTTCATTTTATTTTTATAGTATAGGTAGGCGGACGAGCATATGGGCCACCTGATGGTAAGTGGTTACCAACGCCCGTAGATTTCATTAAAAAAAAAACGTTGCCAATGCGCTACCAACCTTGGGAACTAAGATGTTATGTCACTTGTGCCTGTGACTACACGCCATCACTCACCCTTCAAACCGGAACACAACAATACAAAGTACTGCTGTTTTGCGGTAGAATTTCTGATGAACGGGTGGTACCTATTCAGCAGCGCAAAGATCTACTACCGACTCAAAATTTATGAACTAAATATAATTTATGAGTAGTATATAATTAGAATTGGTATCATTAAAATATATAGGGTTTGAGAACCATATTTGTGAATTAAATAACCACTTTGATTACAGGACATAATTTTATTTACAATTATCAAATGAGGTTTAAAAAAAATAAAAATATGCTAACGATAATACACAAGATACCTTATTTCAATAATGGCAAAAACCGCATTAAGAACTTAGGCGTAGCTTATAAATTAGCGAATAGGCTTTTTTTTCTAATTTTAAGATCTTAATATTTTTTAATGATGTAACAATTGTATCAGATGTTGTAGTCGACAAGGATATTAGAAAATTTGTACCATTCAAATTTTATATTTAAAAACATTAATTCAGTATTCATGTTAAAAATGTAATTTGCAGGTTTAAAGATAATTATTTCAATTTTACGAGTTTTACTGTAATCGTGAACGGAATACGACGTGCACTGTATTTATTTAACATAAAAGTGTTTTTGTGGAAATGATAACGACATTTAAAGAGACCTACGTCTTGAGACAGGTGATTTAATTTTAACACAAAATTTAAGTTAAACACAATAGACTCTATGAATATCTCCTAAAATTTTGTGATATTATCAAAAAATACGATGATTACTATCTTACATAAAAGTATATTTGAAATTGTAAACGTTAACGTGTAAATGGTTAACAGGTAAGACTGCGCAATCCGAGGTAGGTACTTATCGAATATTCTACCGCGAAACCTTAAAAGTTCCTTGGTATCTTATGTTTTTTTTTGCGGTTTGAACTGTTATTATAAAAAGGGTAAAAATGACGCAAGGTTTAAAGCTTAGCTTTGAAGAGTTTATTCTTATAAAGAAACAGTTTCACGCAATTACATTTTTTTATTTATATTATTGTAAACCAAATTATTAATAAAAAAATCTAAGGCCTGATATATTTCGTTCCGAATCGGGGGAAGCTTTCGGTTAATCAATAAGCAAGTATCGACGGATTAAATCTATATTTAACTCGCTCGCCATCGACTTCGTTATCTTTCCTTTTCGTTTCGTCGATTAAAGGACAACCTTGTTTATAAAGCATATTTTTTTACTATTATCAAATGATATTAGAATGTATATATAAATAAATATACGCTAACGATAATAAGCACCAGATAACTCATTTTAATAATACCAATAACCGCCTTAAAAACATTCGTAGCTTATAAATTCGCGAATAGATATTTTTCCTAATTTATAGATTTTAATTATAATGATAAATAAGTTATTTTTTTAATATAATAAATATTCATCTACAGATCGATCACAGCTCCACCTATTTCAGTCTAACACAATCCAATATTTAAATATTAAATTTTTTTAACTAAAAGTAGCCAGGATATAGTCACAAAATCCAACACTTTAATAGAAATTGGATAATAATGGCTTACTTTAAAGTACAGAAGTAACAAAATAACAATTATCATAACAAATAACAAAAGTGTTACAATTAATGTATTTTACAGCAGGTATTTCGAAATTATTATACAAAAATCGTGATCGTAAATATATTATGCATGTAACAAAGTATTGAAACTATAACTGTATATTTGTATATGATAACTGCTTATTTTGCAATAAAATTGATAACAGAAACATGTTTTGTTAGCATAGCTGATCATATTATAATCAGTCATTTTTTTTTTAAGTGGATTTGTCCAGTACTTAGAGCAAGCGTCTATATCTAGTTGTGTGAAAGTTTTCTCAGAAGTGAGTAAGCTTTTAATTTACTTTCTTCATTGAAATAACAACCGGTATATAAAAATATTCAATGAAAGAAAAAAAATAAAGCTGATAATGTCGTTTATCATTTTTTTAATACTGATAATAGATCAATACCGTTTAACACGCCGCTTCACCTTCGAGTTGTGCAAATGTCATTCATTTTATTAATTGATACATTATTATTTCTCTAAACGTGAAACTTAGACAAGGTCGGTAGTTTAATATCGTCTCTCCTAATGTTTTCATTAATACCAAACTTGAACCTTTAGAAACACGCCATAATAATATTGGCGATTGGGGAATCGCCAATATTATTATAGCGTATTATTAAGAAACAAAGTACTTAATGTGAATTCTTTCCTAAGAAACTGCTAAATTTACATTTTACATTATAGTTCATGAAAACAGTTTCATACAAAAAACTTCTACACAATTTTTAAATAAAGTTCGTATCTTGTATTGCGACTAAATCATATATGTAAATTGAGTCTGCATAAAGAGCATCTGTATGCGCACATAACTACCTATGTTTGTGAGTAATTTAGCATCAAGTGCCCCATTTAACATGTTTATCTTGTAAATAACTTTGGTGAATCAATAGTTTCTGACATTTTAACTGAAAATTTTATGAACTTCTTGTTATTTAACTTATTTTTTTAATTTACTTCAGCTTGTGTTTATTTGCTCTGTTTATTCTCACGCTTCATGCTTTTATTCCAAAGTTATTTCGCCTTCCCTGACAAAGTATCAACAAAATTTTATAATGAATGATTATTTTAGTTAGGATTATAACCTATGTTTTCTCATTTCTGTTTTTTATTTTTACGTAATTTTAATTTGATGTTTGTAATAATTATATTATTTTTAGCGTGATCAATCTTGAGGCTGGTTAATTTATAATGTATGGGTTATATATTCTTATTTATATAATGTTTGGCACTTTTTTTTAATAAATCAAATCATTTTCGCTTTCTATTTTAATTTAAATCATGCATTTATGTTTTTTTTTTTTAAATTGGTGCAAGTTTGCGTATATTTTATTCCCTGATAGATTTCGTTGAATTTACTTTTTTACTTTCTGATAGGGCTTTGTGCAAGTTCATCTGGATAGGTACCACCCACGCATTACATAGTCTGCAGCCAAACAGCAATACTCGGTAATGTTGTTTGAAAGGTGAGTGAGCCAGTGCACTACAGGCACAAGAGACATAACATCTTAATTCCTGAGGATAGTGTTGCATCGACGAAGGAATGGTTAATATTTCTTACAATGCATGTCAATGGACAGTGGTGACCAATTCGCCAGGAGGCCGATTCGCCAGCCTGCCATTAAAAAAAAAACATTATATTTCAGTTAGGAGCGATTGCAGCTTCAGGATGGCTCTCAGTAACTGCTGGCTTTGCATATGGGTTCAGCTCGGTTCTTCTTCCAGATCTAAAAGAGGATGAAAATTTTCCATATAATGATAATCTAGATTCTTGGATCGGTGAGTAAAGTTGTCTAACTACATTGACCAACTAAAATGAACTTTTTTTATAAAATAATTAGTTCGGAGTAAGTTGTTAAACGTTTAAAGACTACAGGACATTACGATGCTTACGAAAGCTCTTGTACTAAAATCAACTTGTTACTTTAATAATTAAATACCAAACAATTCTATAACAAAAGCATAATAACGTGATAACCTACATTTTGCTATGAAAAACACATACTAGTAAACAGTAAAAATATTATTGCTGTTTTTTAAAGAGTGATATGTGAATGTGGTGCCATGATGGCGAGGCCTGCTTGCCACGAACACGAAACACGAACTTGCCTAACTGTATGTTCTATGTAATACATTTAGTTACTGATATTTTATATACATTTCATGATCAAAATTATAATCCTATGTGGCTTTATTTGAGCAGCAAGTTATAATTGTAGAAACATTTCAGTAATGTTGCATACAAGTAAACAAAATGAAATATAAAATGTCGGGACGGCTTGTGCTTAGAACACGTGAATCTTATTCTAAGTACGCGGATTTTAGCACCAATGAATTTCCATGTGTTTAATTTGTTGTTATTATTCAACCCGTGCTCGGCGTTGAAGGAAACCATGTTGAGACCTGTGTAGTGATGTATTTCTACCACACGTGTATCTAGCTGCCTAGCAGTTTGGTAGAATAAGCTCCTCCTCAAAAAGAAGGCCTTAGCTCAGCAGTGGAATCTTTAGAGTCTGTCCTTTGTCACATATATTTATTTTCTAATTAATCTTCATTTCTCTTTTCAGCTTCAATTACTCCACTATCCATGATTATTTGTTGTCTCTGTTCGGGATCGATTATCGACAGATTTGGAAGAAAAGTTGGCCATATTATACTTAGCATGTTATCAGTAATTAGTTGGGTGATAATAGCATTTGCCACCGACGTTACTCTTCTACTCGTCGGTAGATTCGTGGCTGGTTTTTCCGTTGGATCAAATAGGCCAGTGACTTTGGTATACCTTGGTGAAATCACATCACCAAAATGCAGATGTTATTCATTACTATGTCCATCACTCTCACTTTCCGTTGGCATACTTCTGAGTCATATAATTGGAGGATATATTTCATGGAGAAATAGCAGTTATATATACATCGTGGTCAATCTTTTATGTTTAATTTCTTTATTTTTCTTAAAAGAAACTCCTTTATGGTTGATATCGAAAGGAAAGATTGATGAAGGAATTAAGTCATTCATAGGGTTTAGAGGAAAAGGAACTGAAGCGGAGTCGGAACTTAAATTAGTTTTGCAAAGACAGAATGAAAAAACAGACAAATATTTGATCAAAGATATTTTCAGTTTAGCATTTATTAAACCGTTTTGTACGGCAATATTATTAGCCGTAGTTACACAATTGAATGGAGTGAATTCGATAACATTTTACGCAACGGAAATACTTGGAAACACTGTGAAGGGTGGAGTCGATCCGTTTTTATTGATGATAATGTATGATATAATCAGAATTTTAACTTTCATTCTGATAGTTTTTTGCAATAAATTCATGCCACGTAAGATTTTATTTATAAGCGTAAATATTTTTTGCTGTATTTCATTATTTGGTTTAGTTGCATTTCTATCGCTGATGAATGTATCGGAATATGTATGGTTAGCAGTGACGCTTATTATTTTATACACAGTCTTCGGTTCCAGCATTGTGGTTATAGCTTGGACATTTATACCAGAATTATTTTCCAGTAACTTACGAGGATTAGGATCAGGACTATCAGCTTCTGTATCGTTCCTACTGTTATTTGTTTGTGTGAAAATATCTCCAGGTTTTATGGCAAATTATGGCGAAATTTACATGTATGCATGTTTTGGGGGAATTACAGTTGTAACGAGCTTTATTTTGTGTTTTCTTTTACCTGAAACAAATGGCCGAACGCTGCAGGACATAGAGGATACTTACAAAAAAAATACTGCTATATAATCATAACTGTAAATTAAGGAACTTAATATAATTAATTAAGCTGACCTTTGTTTTATTTATCAATTACTAAATTCCATAAATATTTTTTTAAATGAATTATTGAGATACTATAGAAGTTGTAAATAGTTTTTTTAATAGAAACAGAAGTCGAGTTGAGTCGGATAAACCGCTTGTAGTGTCATAGCATTATTGGACTGATTGAAGGCGACCTCGTGAAAAGGTCTTGCTTACCACACCCCTTAGATCCTTTTCACAGTGTTTGCTTAAATACATTGTAATATATCGAAAACTACTGGTCAAATTGTAAGCAACAATTTTTATTTAATTATCAAAATTTATTTAAAAAAAAATAATTCAATAATATGTACCAAATAAATGATGTATTATAGTAAAGTTATACATATTTGTCTATAAATAAAAAATGTTTTCTGAAAATTATTAATAAAAGATTACTTAATTTGATGCATCTCGTACATAGTCAGCGAATTCCATGTTAGCAATCGCATAACGCCTTGTTTTATTATCTATTTTTGTATGTACTATGACTATATTATGCTAAAACTTTAGGACATACATAAATAATAGTGCGACCACACAAACTAAACACCTTAAAAAATTAAAATGAATTAAAATATTTGTATTAGATTAAATATTTAATATCATTTGTATTATAAACATCTACGCCGAACAAGTATGCAGCAATAAAAAAAATAATTAACATAATTTTTAAAACAATTTCAATACAAAATATATCTTGATTCACAGTCTTGTTAATCAGTCATTTTAAAAATTAAATCATAAAAACAATAAACTATCTATACGTTAAAACTTTCACTTTTAAACAATTTGCTCTTTTAACGAATCTTCTTTCACTTCTTTCCGTACAGGGCCAGTTTGTGTAATGGGTACATTTCTTTCACCATGTAAGGTGTCTTTTCTTGAAGCTAAAACAGTCAACACACCATCCGACGACAGCCTCGATTCGATCGCATCGGAATCCGTATCTTCTGGAATCTTGAAACGCCTTACAAATTGCCGGGAAATAGAACCATGCTCGTCCTGTTTCTCTTCGTGTTTTCCTTCCACAACAATGTAGCCATTGACGGTCTTCACTGTTATTTCACTTGGAGCGAAGTGTTGTACATCGACATTAATTTGCCATTTATCCTTTTCAAGTTTGATCGAGGAACCCGTGTCTTTTGTCCACCAGACTGGGTATCGAGGCACTATCGGACTGATTGGGGTCGACGCAGTGAAAAGGTCTTCTGGCGACAAAGTCAGGCCGAAACTTTGATCTGGTAGACGCTTAGGCCATCGTGGCAAGTCGTAGTTGAAAAAAAAAGGTGCAAATGACATTTTGTGCTTTGTTATTTCTCAATATGTTTCACTAAACGCGAACGTATTCAATATGAAGCTGAGTAATCAAAGCACTTCTATTTATATGAAATAAGCAATGACGCCATATGCATGTATATTTGTACTCACGTACGTGTTCCCAGGAATTTTCTAGGTGCAAACGACACTGTATATTAGGAGTTTACATGAATAGTTTGCTAACTAAACACCAAATACCAAATATATTTTTATTATTCATCAGTGTTATAATTAGAAATGTATTTTTATCATACTTTTGGTTTGTTTGTCAACAAGATAAAAATAAACATTGTTGGCATCGCCCACCTTGTTTCTGAAATTCAATGGCATGTATTTTGGACTGAGCGTTTTCTGGAACGTATTACAAGTTGATTTCGTAGCATGACTAATGTTTTTTCTTATCTGATGGTGTGGTGATTACAGGCTTGTCTTCCATTAGACTTGAAGGTTCAGCGTTTTTGGATGTACTTTTAATGGTTACAACAGTTTCACATGGTAAGTTAATGTCACAAAGGTTCCTGGGTGCTGTGATTGTTAAAAATCCATCTTTAGACAATTCTGATTTTATGTTCTGGGGATTGCAACCTTCTGGCAGCTTAAACTTCCGCACGAACTGACGGACAATGCAACCTCTTTTCGTCTTCCTCTCTTGTTTCCCTTCAATTATTACGTGTTCTGGACGCGCTTTCACTCTTATTTCATCTTTTTTAAATTGGTGTACGTCTATGCATAACTCAAACTTATCTTTACCTATTTTTATAGTCGGTCTTATGTTTCTCGTTTGCTTAATTAGTGGGAAAAATTTTGGACGGAGATTAATATTTAGTAGTGGACACAGAATCATTATAATTATTTATTATTGAATTAAGTTAAGATAATGTTAACTTAACGTTCTTTTTTACGATATACAGTATTTGGTATAAGAGTATATAAGCTTTCTATAATAAGTAACTATAAAGATTAGCTTTACGTTTCTTGACATATTGACAATCCTGTCAATGTAAAGGTAAAAATAGAGATATTTGACGAAATAGAAATGAGGTTATGTATTCTAATGTAATGTGTGCTTGCATTCAGAGTTAATACTCAATTTTTCTATATTTAAAAATGCACAATTGGTACCAGTCAGTGTTCGGAAAAAAATCACGAAAATCACAAGGAGGCGAGGGGGGGGATATAATGAGATATCACACATATTTATTATATGCGTAGTGCGCGAAAATGATGAAGGCGAGTGGCTTTTTTTTTAAATTGTATAGGTAGGCGGACGAGCTTACGAGCCACCTGATGGTAAGTGGTCACCAACGCCAATAAACATTGGCATTGTAAGAAATGTTAACCATCGCTTACTTCGCCAATGCGTCACCAACCTTGGGAACTAAGATTTTATGTCCCTTATGCCTGTAATTACACTTGATGAAAGCGACGTTGATCTTCGACAAAGCATAGTGCCAACAGGTTTTCATGTACAAATATATTTTTATGCCAGTCAAAAACAACCTGCAACCTTATTTTTATCACGATGCTTAATTTTCCAAAATTTAATTAGATATACCTGTATTTAAAGATAATATTTTGAAAATTTCATTATACTTTGTACTAAAAAAATACACGTGATCTCGGGTAATTTAGTCTAAAACCTCACCACATATCACTAGGGGGGAGGGGGTTAAAAAGTTGCTAAAAACAGCACGTGATGAATGAACGGCCCCTAAAATATATATTTTCTATAGTACTTTATCAATATTTCTCATCAAAACAAAATAGAACTGTTGAAGATGTTCCATTAAATATATTATTATTCTTTTATTTGAAAACTTGCCCAGTTTGAAGGACTAATTTTTTTTTAATAAAGTATTGTGATATAATTTCTTTTAATACTAAAGCGGTATGTGAAAGCGTATTAGTTCGCTTGTAGGGTCGAAGCATCATCGAACTGATTGGAGTTGAAGCAGTGAAAAAGTCTTGCTTACGTCACGCCTTAGGTCCTATTCAGAGTGTATGTTATATTAATATATTTTGTAATGTCATGCAGCCAGAGAAGCCTGAATATATCTTTGAATAATATTCAAGGTAAAATAAAGTAATGAAACATTACATACATTAATTTAATTCATGTTAAAAGGACTTCCAATTAATTGTTGGTGATGTCCAGGTAACCGACTTCAGTAAGGAAGAATGCTTTCGGACTGTAGTGGAAAGAACGTTGTCGTACCGGGAGTTTTCGTAACATATATTTTTAATAGCTGCCAATTGTCATTTACGATCCCTAATTAATAAAGTGCTATTGATAAGGCTATATATTTTTATATGTGTTCGAACATTTACATAAACGTGTAGGTATGTAATAACATTATTTTAAAACTAAAAGCATTGATACAACTTTTTTTCTTGTAAGTCTAGAATTTAATGACGTAATCAATAATGTACTGTTACTAACGTAAGTTTCTGAACGTTGTACATACATTATTTAATTACATATTTACTTTACGTATATAGTTTAAAAAAAACTTTTTGTAACAATTTTGATCGTTACAACTGCATACATATTCAAAAATAGGTATGTTTATAGATAGAATTCTGTGTCAAAGTACTCATAAAAAAAATCTGAAACATTTAATTTGAATATTATTGTAGAAATAAAACATTCTGATTGAAGATTTTAAAGTGGTTTATTATTTAAAATTAAAAATAAAATCAGTCTCTACATTACAGGTAGTAGGCAAAACATTACAAATTAATAATACTTAATAAAAATAAATAATTCATTGTTTATCTTCCTGCTCGGTAGAATCTTTAATTTCCTTGCGAACGGGGCCGGTTTGTTGAATAGGAACACTCTTTTCATTCTTCAACGCGGAGGGTTGTCTTGGAGCAACGACGGTAAGAACACCGTCCGACGAAAGCCGAGATTCAACGGTGTCCGGATTGCAACCTTTGGGTAGTGCGTATTTCCTGACAAATTGACGAGATATGTAGCCATGTTCGTCCTTTTTCTCCTCATGTTTACCCTCCACAATGATAAAACCATCGGCCGTTTTCACAGTAATTTCGTCAGGTGCAAAATGTTGGACGTCCAAGTTAACTTGAAATTTGTCTTTATCCGCCTTGATGTTGGAGCCGACATCACGAGCAGCGTGTGCCAATTGACGCCATGGACGGAAATAGTCTTGGGAGACCAAGGGTGCAGCAACCACGGTCAACATGTCGTCGGGAGTCAATGCCAGGCCAAAATCTTGGTCCAGAAGACGGTTTGGTCTGTAGTAGTTGTTACCGAATAAATATGGTAGAAGAGACATATTTTTTAATGATTATTAATTGACAGTTAATGTTTAAAATTGAACGCTGCGAATAAAATCCACAGAAACTTCGCTGAGTTGCTTAGCGCTTCGAATGCTTGATTCAAATACTATGCCAGAGAGCGCTTTACCGTTGTATTTATACCTCGCCACGCCATCTAGCGAAGAGTAGAAATGTCTCGAAATATTGAGGGTCGACGTTCGTTTTACTTTGATAATTGTTTCAAGAATGTTCTTGAAACAGTGCGATCGGCGAATTTGTAAATAACAATGTTATTGATCCGTCAGAAAGAAGGATATTAATTTCGAATACTCGAAAATTCTGATGTTAAGCGGTTGAAGCACTACTTTTTTTTAGATTTAAAATAAAATTGGCTTATACTCTGAGAGGTTTTTGTTTTTATTATTTAGATTTCAAAGAATTAGTTGTTATGTTTTATTGTATTTAATTACAGAATTGAATTGAATCGACGTTAATCGAAATTATTTTAATATTTATTTTATCATTGGCTGTTAGAATAATCGATATTTATTATTTAAATTATTTTAATATACTTTAGTAATAATTAATTATAGATATTTATAAAATTAGAAACTATGCCTGAAAAAAAAACTAAAAAGTAAATTAAAGATTTTTTGAGATTGTGATTTTTCGTATGTTTACTTAAGTTTTATTAAGTTATTAAGTTTAGTTCTGTATAGTAGATATTTGAATATAATAATTATGTTAGTAGGTATATTAGAAAGGATTTTTAAATTAAATTTATGGAAAACGAATGGTTTAAGTATTCGAAAAAGCTTAACTGAGAGACTTGTTTTAAAATTCTTAAATTATATCGACAGTAAATCAAGATTTTTTGTGAATTTGAAAGTAACTTTTTCATAGAAAAATGAAGGATAAATACTGATAATAAGATGGCCGTATTAAGTTAATTATGTAGGTAATATAAACATATACATATATGTACATAATATACACATTTACCTATGTATTTTGATGACTTCCTACAAATCCCACAAATCAGTAATAATAATATAGATTGTATTACTTATCTATAAAATACTTAACATTGTTCATTAGTTAATGCAATTCTTACATTCTACCACATAATATAACAATAAAAATAAATGGTACAATAAATTCTTATTGATTTGAAACAAGCAAGACGAGTTTTGTGTTTTGTACCTACTGTGTATAATGATATATCTACAAGCGCTTGTATTCCATGACGCGTATTTTACACTGACCGGTGTTTTGTATGCAAATATATCATATTTCTGACACCATGTCTACGAGATGACCTAGAAAACTATATGTAGCATCTCATTGGCTGAACCAATTTGCCGACTGTTATAGTTCCGACTAGGGTTGTCCGGTGTCCAGATAAATAACACGACATTCGGCCTGTCCGGCTTTTGTTAGTCATTTTACACTTGAAATTTAATATGTAAAATTAATAAAGCCTAGTTCTAAAATGTATGTATTAATACTATGACAAAAAAATCTTATTAATTAAAGTTGTCCCGTCTTTTTATTTAACTGCCCGGCTGTACTTGCTAATCTATAGCCCGAGTGCAACAGACCTAAAAATATAGATAAAAAAATGAGCAATTATATTATGCAAATATTTACCACAAACAATATAAATTATGATATACCAAAAACATTACAGATGTTTAAATAAGTCATTTAAAATTTCAAAATATGAAAATGTTTCTTAACAATATTTAATGATTATAATAAAATTATAGTATGTATTACAACGTGTGTAATATATATTTTTCTAAATATCTTATTTTAAAACTCAATTTCTTGTATCAAAGGTTTTCTGGGGCGTTATGTTTCTAGAAATAAGTTTATTTGTAAAGACTGTTGTTGTTGTTGCTATGGGTGGAATACAATAAATATACTCGCGAATATTCCCGAAAATGTGCGTATTGATTCAACCGTAACGTCTGATGATAACAACTGAGAGAAATTTCTGGAATCCAATTTTTTTACTGCGAATTAAAAAAAGTATATCTATTTACGTATATTTTGTTTTATTTGTATTTGTGTTAATATTTAGTTTTATTATCTAGTTAAAAATTAATGACAAATAGACTATCACCTATCACGGACATTTCCCAAAGCGAGTTAAAAAAACATAGTATAAATTCGCTTTGTTAGTTGAATTAAATCAAAATCAAAAAGAAATAACTTATTCCTTACAACATTCCACTTTTGTGATGATGTTTCTAGAAAAATATTATGAAAGTATTTCAGCATTTTAGTCTTCTTTCAGATAGGTACAAGAAATTATGAGTCATTTGTAGTATCTATCAAAAGTCTTTGAGTGACGTTTCTAGATATAAAATGATGTCTTTGTTATTATGTAGATAATTAAGATAAAGATTTCTTTTGTTATTGCTTTGTGGAATACGAAAAAATATTCGCGAATATTCCCGAATAAGTATTGATTGATGCGTTAGAAAGACGAAAGCGGTTATGAAGCGACTAAATTTCGAGTCAAATGAAATAAATTGTTATATGTACATAACTGTGGAGTTCGTGTTTTTTTTATCTTCAAACAATATATTTAATGTTTTATTGAACATAACTGATATATTATGTAATATATTAATGTATGCCATGTAAAGATTAGGTACTAGTTTCTTGCCAATTTAGTGTTTGTTTTACATTAAATTTAGTCTTGTAAAATGAGGATAAATAATTGCTTTTAAGAGCCTATTCGAATAATGTAATAGTTTTTTGAACATAGCGAAAAGTCCGATTTTATACAATAAAATCTTGAATACATTTTAACTTAAATTAAAAAATATATTTAATTATCTAGCTTTACATACAATGAGTTTTTAAGGTAGTGGGTAGGTATAAATTTTTTTTCGAAAACTGTATAATATAAATAACAAACGGTTATTTAGGTCTAATAATATTGCTAAAAGTAAAAAGAAATTAATTTATTCAATATTAATTACGTAAATATTTGGTTTATTGATTTAGATAGATTGCTTTGAGAAAAATCAATAAACTACTGGTCTACCGGTTCATAAAAGTAAAAAGATAACTTTGCTGTTTGCAAAAAAAATATCTTCTTAATTTAATTTAAAAATATTTGAGTATAAATTATAATTTATAACAAAATTAATAATCATGTATGATATTATTTAAACGTTGATGTGAAGTAATATTAATAATTTCATTTTTGTATCATCAATGGATGCGAAAGAATGACCTTGTTATTGACCTATCCCAATGCAAAAGCGCTTGAACTCGCTTGCGCGAAGGTTCGAGAATTTTCTCAGTGCGGATCGTTCGCATGTTCTAGACACAACATGGCGGTCGGTAACACGACGCCAGGGGAGATCAATTGTGGGCCGCATAGATTTTTTTAGACACGAAATATTTTTATTGTAACATGTGACATTATTATCTCATTAGAAATGGTGTTTATACTATCACAGGCCGTCAAAATTTTATATATTCTTCGACAGTATAAATTGCTTAATAAAAATAAAAAACGTGTGCGTCTCGGGACGCTCGACAGAAGTGATAATATTTATTATTTATTATTATATATTTATTTATTATTTATTATTATATATTTATTATATATATTTATTATATATTAAATATAATTTAAATTAGTACTTGAGAGTTGCTAAATTATTATAAGTAATATCTGTATACGCTAAAGGGCGTTAGGTTGGTAACTTTCAGGTAAAGCAGTCCGCGTTGGTAATAGTGGCACCGTAACGCGTTACGTTACGAAGCGGTTTACCTTCCCATAAGAAGTTATCACTTCAAAATATAAGATCAAAAATACAGTAGCGTGCAAAAGTTTTGGGATTTTTCCTCTACTCGGTCACTGTCCGAAATATATGGGAGAGTTAGAATATACACAGAAACATCAAATGTTACATTGGTTCATAGCATATTTTACATGTACTACGTAAAATGACCGTCGTCGGTGTGCAAAAGTATCGGGCCACTCCTCGCGGTGGCGCTGTACTACCGGTTTGTTAATTTGTTTACCCTCGCTGGTTTTTAAAGATGCTAAACAAAGGAAAATTAATCTTATTGTCGCGACGATACCGAAACACGAATATTCAGTTTCGCGGAATCGTGGTGAAGCTGTCTTCAGAAGAAAAAAGTTCCCGTTTCATTGCAAGGGCTTTATCTATCAGTAAAAGTAGTGTTAATCGTATTATTTCGAAGTATACAACAACAAACTGACTGTGTGATAAAAGACGGATCGGTAGACCGCGAAAAACTTCGAGTCGTGTCGACAAAATTATAAGAAGGAAGTGTGTTGTCGATCCGCGAAAAACCACAGCCGACGTTTCTCGGGAATTACGAAGAGAAAATCTAGCCGATGTTAGTCGGAGTACGGTGTCTCGACGTCTGAAGGCTGTAGGGCTGATTGGACGTATTAGCGTTAAGAAACCATTAATTAGCAAAAAGAATAAGAAGGCTAGGTTGGACTGCGCGAAAAAATATCAGCACTGGCACGCCATTAGATTGGCGGAAAGTGCTATTTTCTGATAAATCGAAATTTCAACTGTTCGGAAGTGATGGTCGGAAGTACGTAAGACGTCCAACAGGTACCAGATACAATGTAAGGTATCCAAGTCTTACTGTTAAACACGGTGGTGGGAACATCAAAGTTTGGGGAGCTTTTTTGCTGATAGCGTTGGTCTGCTGGTGGAAATTCGAGCGATTCGGCAATATGAGCGCTGCAATATACAAGAGTATTTTGCTAGATCATATGATTCCATTTGCAACGAAAAATTTGTCTTGTGGTTGGATTTTTCAACAAGATAACGATCCAAAACACACTTCACGTCTTGTGAAAAGTTTTATTCAGAGCCGAAAAGTCCGTCTCCTAGCCTGGCCATCGCAATCCCCGGACTTAAATCCCATCGAACACTTGTGGCAAGACCTGAAGGTTCGTGTTGGAACGAAAAATCAATCCAATAAGACGGAATTGTGGAACCATTTGCGACACGAGGGGACAAATTGCCAAAAGAACAAATCTCGAGGTTAATCGACTTAATGCCTCGTTGGTGCGCTGCAGTGATTGATGCTGAGGGCATGGCAACAAAGTATTGAGTCGAATGAAAGTTAAGTTTTTTTTTAAGGTAGTAGTATTTGCCCGATACTTTTGGACAATTAATAATAATAAAATGTTGAACAAATAATTATTTGAAAGTTAAATCAATGAATATAACACGATATTTTCAAATATAAATGAATATATAAATGATCGTTTACAGTACAAACGTTTTATTTTATGCATTAAAAGGTAAAACTCATACAGTTAATTATTACAACAAGACAAAATTACTTAAAAATTAAAATGTATTAATTGTAACTCGTAATACATATTGTATATCATACAAAACAGGCTGAAATAAAATACAAACATGCACATTACTAAAATAACAAAAATAAGAGAATGTTTTTTAATTACTGGGAAAAGAAAAATATTTGATTTTGAATAAAAAAGTATATTATATAATAGTAATATATTAAAAGGAACATTATATATCTAGTTTAGAAAAAAATATATATCTAAACTATAATATGTGCGAATATTTGCTATTTATTAAAAAAACATATCAGTAATCTTTTGAATCAATTCATTGAATGATTCATAAGACTTTTTTAAATATGATATTATATATTTGAATAGGAATTTAAATAAATAGTATTGTAAACCGAAGTAAAATTTTTGATAACTTGAATACCCCTGACAATACGCACACAGATACGTTAAAACTCTAGAATTATCTACTACATACTAGAGGGCGCTGTTAGTATAAAAACAGCCGCTCGCGATAATGCTCTTCAGTTTTGAATTGAACACAACGCGAATCGTTCGAGTTACATTGAGTGTCAACTGTCACTTGACATCTTGCATTACAACTACTTCTCCGTGCATTTATACGTAATTTGTAATAAAAGGAACAATGTCGCTTCTACCATACTTGTTTGATGACTTTCCGGTCTCTCGCCCGCGCCGCCTCTTGGACCAGCACTTTGGCTTGGGAATAACACCTGATGATCTGCTAACTATTGCCGCCGGACCTTTACTTACCAGGGAATACTACCGTCCTTGGCGCCACCTTGCTGCTGCCACACGAGACATCGGTTCCAACATCAAATCCGACGCTGACAAGATCCAGATCAACTTGGATGTTCAACACTTCACGCCAGAGGAGATCTCGGTAAAAACCGTTGACGGATTCATTGTGGTTGAAGGAAAGCATGAAGAGAAACAAGACCAGCACGGTTATGTATCCCGTCAGTTCGTGAGGAGATACGCTCTCCCGGAGGGCACATTACCAGAGACCGTGGAATCGAAGTTGTCATCAGATGGCGTGTTGACGATAACAGCTCCGAAAAAGGTACCAGAAGCAATCAAGGGCGAGCGGAAGGTCCCAATCGCACAAACTGGACCCGTCAGAAAAGAGATAAAGGATCAGAGCGAAGGAACCAATGAGAAGCCTCAGTGAAATGTTAACTAAAAAGTATTCCAAAGATAGGCCATATAGTGCCATAAGACTGATTTTTGTTTTTAAATTTTTATACGAAAATTTCTTCAATAAAAACTAAATTTTGTTTTATTTTTTTCTTTTATTTGACACTAAATATTTTGTTCAATGTAAGTAGTTTATTGCACTAGTTTATAGTATCATTAGCTGTACCCTCGTATAACTTAAAGAAATAACTAAAAGCAGACTTATAATTTTTAGTATATACAACATAGAATAATAACGCTTAGAAGGATAGTGTCATACAAAGTTTCGCTCAAAATTGAAGTCACTAGAATTAATGTGTGTGTAAGTGTCACGTACGTTACATACACCGACCTGTCCACATATGACCGAATTATGTTGCAAGTGAAAACACATTTTCTCCATAAAGTGAAGAAATTGATATTGTTTGAACTTGAATTATGAAATATATTTTTTTTTCATTTAATTAATTTGAATTATTACGTAGGTAGTATTCAGATGTGACAATTTGTCAGACAATAATATTGGACATTATTATTTTTTCATTAAAATTAATTAAACAACGCTGTAAGGTTTTCTGACAGTAAATTGTGATAAATAGTAGATTTGTATAGAATAAGGACGGGATATGTAAGAAGAAACAATACAAATTTGGATTTTAATAATAATCAATAACATAAATACAAAACATGCATACTAATTAGGAAAATGCTTACGGATTCAGTACACACACAAGTAACCTTTAAAACAAAATCACATAAATACAATACAAATTACAATTTTTGCATTTAATTAATTTAAATTATTATGTAGGTTGTATTCAGATGTGACAATTTGTCAGACAATAATATTGGACATTATTATTTTTTCATTAAAATTAATTAAGCAACGCTATAAAGTTATCGCTGAATATTCTTCTCTTCGATTAAGTTGTATTTTATCTATCCATCGAGCGGCAGCAATTGAATTCGAAGGAAAGCTAAAAAAGATTACAATTAATCAGTAAGTATTATAATTATACATTGCAATATTATTTATTTCATTTTAGCTTTTATTATTATAATGATCTCTTTATTTTAATTTATTTAGTATCGCTCTTATTTTATGTATATTCATTAAGAAAAAAAGAATTATAATTAGTTGAACAGTATTAATGTTTTATACGTAACTTAAAAAAGTTAAAATAATAATTTTAAATATTTATTTATTTTTATTATTTAAAATATTAAGCAATCGTGGTAAATATATTTCCAATACTGGTAACATTTTTATTGTAATGGCGTCTTTTGTTTACAAATTCTTTTTATGTTTTGATGAATATATTTTAGCTAAAATTATAAGTTGCCAAATAGTACTTACGCGTGAAATGTGATTTTCTTATCCTTATTTTTTTATGTGGAGTGTTGTGGCACCCTTTTACTACACAGTAAGTCATTTTTTAATAAATTGCGCGAGCTGTTTACTATGACACTTTATCGTGACAACTGACGTGACGTCAAACGTATTGAGACTAGTCGCAATTTGAATGACTTCAATTCGCTTGGGCTTACACTCCTTCTGAGCATTAATATTCTATGATATACAACATTTTAAGTTTTATTTTCGTGGCATATTAATAACTTATTGTGACTACAAACGATACCTTCACAGACAATGGTGTCCTATTAAAATTGATAGATAAATCTGAATATTTAAAAAAAACCGGACAATTGCGAGTCGGACTCGCCCACCGGACTCGAGGGTTCTGTACAAATTTGAATGTTTTTTTCATTCTTCGTTATAAATCGTAAACTATACATTATAAAAATAATTAAAAATCTGTTTCAGCTTGTGTCAATGAATTTTATACGATACCCCACATGACACGGTTAATTCAATTAAAAATTTGGACCGCTGTTCCTTGCATAAAGACCCTGTTTTTTTATGATTTAATCACAAATGTACAGTTTTAAGATTTTTTACTATACTTGTAGTACAAATTTCATAGTTTTAGGGCAACGGAAAATACCCTATAAATTTTAATTCCCTTGAGTGTCGAAATGTACATTTTTTTATGCGGCATAAACGGCCGTATCTTTTTTTTACGTTAACTTAGAAGTTTCATTTATTCACAGCTTCAAGAGACTGTATACCTGAGTATACCGTTTTAATTTCAACTCGATACCTCCACGCGTTCCCGAGATAAAGGGCCTTGACAGACAGACAGACGGATGGACGGACGGACAACAAAGTGATCCTATAAGGATTCCATATATGTGCGTTATCAGCGCGTTGTCTGCGCGTTTAAAATACGCCATGTGCAAGTGGCCTTACATATATTGCTATATTTTTCTTAATCCGTAATATGTCCAATTTTTTTAATAAGGCACTACCCTAACAAAATATATTACAAACGAATACAGAGGTTTAACAGGTTCCGGAAATATATCTCGGAAAATATTAACAATAGAGAAAATAGTTTCAAATAAAAAATAAATTTTATCCTCTACAAAATAGGTTTCTACTATTTTTAACTTAAAATTTACCGTTTCCGAGATATTTGCGAAAATACGTTTTCCAAGATGGCGGCTAAGGCTCGCGGTCTGGGATGACATAAACTCGATTTTATACTTAGATGGTGCCCCCTAACATATTCCAATCGAAAAATCGAGTAGCGCGATTTTATGCAGAGTGAATATCTAAAAATCTTGGACTAGCATAATATAGGGTTTTCCAATAGGGACGCTTGAACTTTGACAGCTGATTGCGGCCATGTTGTTTGAGTGACAGCTGTCAAATGCAGTGTGTTATATTCATTCCGTCCTCCCAAACCACCATGGCAGGTAACAGTGTCGAGCAGCACGTGCAAATCATAAAATTGTTTTATGAAAATGGGTCTTCAGTTCGAGCAACGTTCCGCGCACTTCGCCCGTTTTACGGTCGCGATGATCGTCCTGCCGAGTCGACTATCCGTCGATTGGTGGACAAATTCGAGTCAACCGGGTCAGTTAACAATCAGCCGGTTCCCGTGCGTCAACGTAACGCGAGATCTGCCGAGAATATCGCCGCTGTGCGCTACAGTGTCCTCGAAAACCCGCGGCAGTCAATTCCGCGTCGCGCACAGGAACTCGGCCTTTCGCAGACGACAACTTGGCGAATTTTGCGTTGTGACTTGAGCCTGCACCCGTACAAGATCCAGCTGACCCAAGAGCTCAAGGTTAATGACCATAGACAGCGCCGTGTGTTCGCTGACTGGGCATTAGAGCAGTTGGAAGTTGACGCCGATTTTGGCAAAAAAATCATCTTCAGCGACGAGGCGCATTTTTGGATGAATGGCTATGTCAACAAGCAAAATTGCCGTATTTGGGACGAGACCAATCCACACGAGGTTCACCAAGTGGCAATGCACCCGCAGAAAGTGACTGTTTGGTGCGGATTTTGGGCCGGAGGCGTGATTGGTCCGTATTTTTTCGAAAACGATAATGGTGTGGCCGTCACCGTCAATGGTGAGCGATACTGGTCGATGATAACCAACTTCTTTTGGCCTGAAATCGAGAATATGGAACTGGACAACATGTGGTTTCAACAGGACGGCGCTACGTGCCACACAGCACACGCTACGATGGAAGTTCTGCACGAGCAATTTCTGGACATGGTCATCTCGCGCGGAGGCGACGTGAACTGGCCACCGAGATCGTGCGATTTGACCCCGCTGGACTTTTTCTTGTGGGGTTTTCTTAAGTCGCAGGTCTATGCCAACAAGCCGCGAAATCGATGCCCTCAAAGTCAACATACGCCACGCCATCGATCAAATACAGCCCGATTTGTGCGCCAGAGTCATCGAAAATTGGACCTTTCGTGTGCGCGCCACCAACCGAAGCCGTGGCGGTCATTTGAATGATGTCATATTCCATACATAATGGGGTCGATAGACCTTCCAAATAAAAAAAAAATTCGCAAATATCTCTCCTACATGTATTTTTTTTTGCATTTCAAAGATCAAGCGCCCTTAATGGAAAACCCTATATCTACGCGTGGGCATATAAACTGACGTAGTCCAACATAAACTGAACCCCATTTGATTTGATTGATCATATAGCTCTGAGCTCAATTTTTATAGGAAGAAGTCTTTGAAACTGTCCATTTTATTACTTAGTTTGGTTCCTATACACTTTCAACCATCATAATTTTATAGGTAGGTCGCTAAAGTTTCAATCAATTCAACTGGACAATTATTTTATAGCATTTTAACCGAACATGATTCTTTAAATTAACGTGCTTTTAATGAAATATATTATGTATCAAAAAATATTTTTCATTATTAAAAATAAGCAAGGACATCTTAGTTGCCAGTTTTTATTCATGATATGTGTAAAGTTTATTATTCTTTTTGGGAATGTTTAAATAAAACTCTTCATAATTTTATACGAATGTTTTATTAGCTACAACAAAATGACAGAACTTTGTTAGTGGATAAATAATACAATATATGATTTCAATGTATGTATGTAATAGTGTATAAAACAGTTTTTACTTTAGAAGCTCTGTTACCGCATATCACTACTGTGCTCCGTATATATTAATCAATAACGGCTTGAAAGTTTAATCTGTGAAACATTAAATACATAGCAACCAACTCTAGTCACAGCGGCTGAGAACTTAATGACATAAGATGCGTAAATAAAATAAAAAAGTTAGCTTTTTAGTAAAAAATAAACTAACCAAAGAACGTTATCATGACGAACTTGTGTTTCTTTTATTGTTGAAATATGGTAAGGTCTGGTATTGCCAAAGTGGAGGCATAAACGTGTGTCGTACATAACATTTTACTCTTGTACGAAATACATTTCTGTAGTTTCCTAGGCCTTGGGTTAAAATCTGTGTTATAGTTGTTAAATAAAGGACATTGGAATCTTTATTTTTGCTAAGAAAAATATTATTTTGTTCATTCTGAAATTGCATCGTTCACAGATAAAGATAAATTAATTGAAGTAAAAAAAAAAAGAAATCTACTTATTGAGTAAAAATAACTGAATGTCAACAGAAAGCATAGTTTATACATGTTTTGTTTTACAAAAATAATCACGCTTTTATATTATGTACTTAATTATTTGATTTCTTCCAAGCCGATATTAAATATTTCTACATTATTAAAACATATTGCTATACATTGAGTCTACATGTTTCTGCACATCAAATTTGCACTAATCATAGATAATTATATAGATTCCTCGATTTTTGTAAGTAAATATGAGATTAGTGTTTTTTAATTATCATTTTTTTTTTCTTTATATCCCACGTGAATGTACAAACATCGCGAAATCAATATTAACTATCTGTGGAACTAACACACAACAATTTTAAGCGACAGTTTAAAAAAAAGAGTTACTTATAATGAATTTTCATATACCATAAGTGTCATAAAAAAAATAGTGAACTTATAATGTAATGAGCGTACATTTTTTTTAGATTCATTAATCATAACAATATATTGTTTAATTGCTACATTCATACTTATAACGAATACCTAGCAGTACCACATTATTGTGTTTTGTAGTGGTAAAAAAATACCACAGTTAAAAAACAATACCAAAGTTTTACCACAAATAATAAAAAATATATATTTATTCATGATTCAAATTTTAATTCAAGAAATTCCTTTGAGTTATTTCTTTTTGTTAAGATATTAACATCCTAACAAAGGAATACTAAAGTATTTATATTTTTGAGTACGGTTGAGTGATAGCATTTATGCATAAACATTACTGTCACCAACATATACAGTACGTTGCACGGTCGTATACACAGGTCTGGCAACTGAGTCTAATTTCAGTGGTGAGAGATGAGGTGCGAGTGTGTAACAATTGCTAATTCGCAATACCATCCGCTTGAGGTACTACGTCGCTGCTATCGAAGCTGATGTTTTTCTCTCCCAAGTATTGTGTTAATTAATCATTGTTATATCGTTTTGTTGAGTTTTGCGGATTTTTTGTTATTTTTGTTTTGTTATTTAACTGTTTTGTTTGGATTTGAAAAAATGTTCGGGATAATTATTACGCGAATTGTCATGCCTCTGGCAGCCGTAAATTGAACTTAACAGCATCAGTATGTCAACGTACCCCATACTGAAGTTGCAAGACCTGTGTATACGACCGTGGTACATTGACCTTACAACAATTTGAAAGTATTGCCAGTCAATAATAATTATTTTTGAATTCTTAAGCATAAAGAACATTTTTTACCAGCAACTAAATTGTTGTGTCATAAACTTTTATCAATGTAATTCGATTGTGTTATGTGTTTAATATATAATATTATACATTAATGTATAGAGTGTTAGGTTTTATAAGAATCAGTTATATATTATACAATTATCATGAAATTGTTACATTTTAATACCAAAATTCCTTATCAAACATAATATTAGTAAATTTTTTAAGTATAAATGTAGCAATTATTTTTATTTTAAATAAAAATGTGGTATGTATCCCTTTTAATGTGACATAATATATCATTTGTGAACTATTTTTGAATATATTTTTCGATAATGCACTTATAATAATACATAACAGAGTTAATTTCTGTGACTTTTAGTACAATTTTGTTAAATATTTATATAATACTGTTACAATAAACATCTTAAAATTTTAAAATATTACATGTGCAGTGCTCTGTGTAAATAATTCAACATTTTTTTTTATTTAAATAATATTTTGAAGTTCTATAAAGTGTCAGTAAAATTATTTCTATATTTATTTACATGGAAGGCATGAGGCGTGCAATTCATTTATATATTTAAAAGATTCTGCAATATAAAACTTTAGTAACATCAATATAAGTTGTCTAATTTTAAATACAAAAACAAACGAGAACGAAAAATAGAAACGTTGAAATTTAGAAACATTTTACCTATTTTTATATTAATAACTAGTTATTTTTTTCTATTTTCTAGGTTACGCCACTTTGCCTTGTAACATCTAACGCTAGGAATACAATAAGTATAAAATTGAGCCTTGTTGATATGTATCGTTAGAACAAGTTCGCTAAATGTTCGTGTTTACAGCAAAATGTTGGTTGCATTATTTGAAAAATAATAATTACTTAAAACTTGATATATAAACACTCTTGTATATACAAGAGTACAAGTAGATAGATATGTATATATGTCGATATAATAGGCATTAAATCTAATCACACTTAGCCATTAGTAACGAATGCTTATTATAAATATTGATAATTTATTATAATAATGTATAAGATTGTGTATGATTATGTAAGAGTGACGTATATGAAGAAAATATTTAGAGTCTATCTTAAGTTATAGATTTCTTTCAATTAAATGGTTGTCTGTAAAGTCGGTTTAAAGACCATAATTTTACGTGATAACGTCATAAGAAAACATTGATGAATATTCGGAAGCATCGGCCGATGGAGTGGAAGAGAGATAGATGCGTCACAAGCCGAACGCTTAGGCCGATCGTGCCTCTCTATCGCTTGTTCCGCGCTCTCGGCTCAGGCGGAACGTGACAATGAGTCATGCTTTGTCGTGCGTGCAGCCGGCGTTCATCGATTTATAAGACGTTATCAGGTCAAAAATTTGAATTTTGCCTCTAAAGTATCATGTGTTCGATGAAATCAATTAACAATCGGCGAAGATACCGAGTAATATATATATATATATATATATATATATATATATATATTTATATATATATGTATATAAAAGGAAATAGGACCTCCTTTGATGTATACATCAATTACTTAAAAATAAATAAGTCGACTAAATCGGTCTTCAATTGGCGAAACTATTTAGGAATTAGTCAAATCACTCACCGAATCGCCGAAGTTTACATTATTTACCCACTAAGTGGCGTTATGGATTTCTTAAAAGTTTATTAATGTTGTTTAGAAATTGTTGATTTCTATGTAGTATGTTAAAATATAACATGTATTATATTATATAGTTTCCTTACAAAGTTTTTACAAAAAGACATTAAATTTAATTGTATAAATAATTATATAAGGACGTACTTTTAATTTCAAATGTTTGTATTAAGTTTCATAGTTTTTTTTTAATAACTTTGATAATTTTTAATTTTTTTTTGTTAAATTATTTCCTCTTGTTTAAGGCAAGTGCCATACAGCCTTTACAATGATATGTATTGTTGATATTACATTATATTATATATGATATAAATAATGGCTAAGTGTGATACGTGCGTTTTATATAATATATAAATAGTATTCCATTAAATAAAAATTGCAGTTAAGGCATTATTTATATTATATTATACCTACATATTTATAATAAGTTGCAATTAATTTATACGATAAAACTGCATATTTGTGACGTTCATTGAAAACAAGAACTGATAATGTACTTGTTGAGTAATTAATAATTATGTAATAGTTACATAAACTTAAGTCAATTGCTGTAATAAAAAAAATAATAAAATGAGCCGTCACGGGACGCCTGGCAGATGTGAAACATCGAATGAAATAAAATTATGACGGTTTGTTTATTCATTTAACGTTTATTTTCATTAAATACAGATATTTAAAATTTTATTTCAATTTGCGATAACTTAATTCTTTTACTCAGTGACTTCAGTAATCGTTACACTAGAAGTCGCCTGAATTAAATTATATAAAATTATTAATTATTAATGAATTAAATAAATAATTATTATAATTTTATTAAATGTTTAAAATGAATTATTTCGCCACACCGTACGCACTACTACGCATAGACTTGTATATATATATATATATACCATCGTATAGCGTGGCGATGCGTCGCGTCGCGTCACCACGGAATGCATCGCCATTCGCCACGCCAACAATCAGTTTAAAACGCGGCTATAGATGTTTCACACCAAAAAAAAAAAAAAATTAAGCCAAAAACAAGACGAAGGTCTAAAAGGGTTCGTACATCAAATAGTTTAGACAGATCCTAACACATCTAATTCCTTTAAAACTCTTTCGAACACAAGAATCTATTCTACTTCAAATTAAAGCTTCTCGTATTACCATTTTAACGCATTACCCGTTGTAATGTACCTGATATACTAAAGTGTCTTCTACATAATATACTTACATAGTTAAACGACGGGCAAAACTCCGCAACAACCGAATTTAATTATGAACAAGCTAAAACTGCTAGGTATCAAAGGCGTAGTTTTAAACCTTCGGCGTCATGTGATAAGGAAGGAAAAATGTGCCTAATATTAAGATTGTTAATATATGGTTATTTACAACGAAACTCAGAGGGTAAGCACCCATATTGTTCTTTATTGACTACGCCCTTTCAAAACTAAGCAATTCAATTGTATCGATTTATTTTTAGTTGACGCCGTCAGTTCCGTCTGTCAGATATGAAGTGGATTTTATTTGCCCTTTTAGATTAGATTAATTTGTATGTTTGTTTTAATTCTGTTATCAACGTATTATTACTATGTAATATGTAAAAAAATCGATCGAAATCTGTGTGAATAACTAAATAATTATAGAAAATATTTTATTTAAATTAGGTTTAAGCGCCATTTATCTTCACACTGGGAAATTATTTTGATTTTCCATACAACAGTGAAATAAATTTAATATAGTTATATTATAACAATAATTAGTCACACTCAACGCTCTGTAAGGAGTGACTGGTAACAAATAAAATATTAATAAATAATAATATTAAAAAAATTATCTAACTTTTACTCTGGCCTGTATAAATTTCGATTTTCATTACATGCGTACCTCAATCGAATCCGTGATTGACATAACAAAAATCCTAATACACGAGCATTTTAAAGATTTTCATAGCTCTCAGTTCTGCCGTAGCAATCCCTTTGCACATCGTTTTGCCCGCGTGTGTTCTAATCGTGCGTTCACATTGATGATTATAACCTCTACTTACAATTACCTAACAGAAAGGCGCGTTTTCTACAACAGACTACTCCTCTATCTAAGAGATCCAACATTCGTTTATTTAACATAACACATAATAAATTTTAAATACGTCACGAAACATTTAACCAATGAAAACGTCGAATATCACCTGAATAAACACTACCAAAAAATATCTACCAATAAACTAAGTGACACGTAACAATAATTATACTAATTAAACTATAAATGAGAAACAAGAAGCCGCAGTAGCCACTACTACCTAAACATTAGTTACTGAAGTAATAGAAAAGAATTTAACCGTGTAAAAGGCATAGTACACTTATTTACAAAATCCAGCCTTAAGATCGACCTACAAGCACCAGTTCTAAGTCGAAAATAAATGAAATACACTTAACTATGATATGTTTATCATCTCAGTCTTCATACTACTACTAGAGTCAGTCCTAAGCTAACGGATTTTACAATCCCATAAGAAGAGGACGCGATTTTTCCAAAACATAATTCACCAAAAAGCTTCTCCGAATTTATAATAGTACATCCAATTTCATAATACACATCTCTAGAAAAATATTTAGGTATAATTGCATTAGCAACAAGTTCATTTAAATTAGTAGATATTGTAATACTCACAGCTTTAATGATATGTTTCGTTTCCTTAAATTTATTTACATCTAACTCACTTACGTCTACGATATCTTCGGTGATGTGTTTTACTTGTGCATTATCTAAAGCGAGTGCATCGTGCGAAGTATCAATACAATTTACAACAACTACTGGATCGTATTTAATAAATTCTTCATAACATTCCAAAATAGATACAAAATCTTCTATAATATAATTCTCTGTGAAAGGAACAACGTCTAATGAATTTGAAGGTGATTTTGTGCTAACCTTATTGATATTCATTAAATTCGTTAAACAATTGACGATATTCTTGAAAAATACGAACGTTTCGAGGAATGATATTAATTGCTGTAAGTTATAGATAATGGTGAGGATGGAGATCATAATATAGAGATTAATGTTGGGACCGTTGGAGTTAATAGCAGAACTTGGGGGTGCGGGGTACACGACGTCGACTTCGGCGATTTTGAAAATAGAGAGAAGGAGATGAGACGAGATGTCTTCGTGTTGCGAGTTGATGTGAGACTTGACGATCTTTAAGACGTCGATACACGCCTCCTACAAGAAAATATCTTACCGTATTAGTCTTGTCAGAGTATTTAGTATAAATCTTAAAACTGCTTTGAGATTTGAAGAACATTTACTTGGTGGGAGCTCATCTGGCTTTGTGCAAGCTCATCTGATTAGGTACAAGCCGCTCATCAAATAGGCGTGCTATGATGGCGTTCTTTTTTTCATCCTGATTGACTATATGGACTATAGTCAAATTGAGATCGCCGAGTATCGTTATGGATATAAATTAAATGTAATCTTTTATGTTATACAAAAGTGAATATACCTTTTCTCTATCAAGAAGACCTTCGCCTGCTTCTCTGAGCGCATCCTGTTCCTTTTGTGGGACGCTGGCGGATATTATTACGTTTTCATTGCTTATATTAAACAGGGTAAGGGTGCAGTTTGTCTGAAAACGGAATAATAGTATATATATTAGAGTTTCTTCCCTGTATTGTATTTGTTGTTTTAAAACAAATAAAGGTAAGTATTGTAACCGCTTGTAATATTTTGACGGATGAGGTAAACTCTCATCCATTGAGGAGTTAGAATTCGAGGTCATGAAATGTGTTCTAGATGTTTTCTTTCACCGCTGAATACGTTATGAATTATAAACACGAATTGAGCACTGATTTATTTACTGTTTTAGTTTACAGTTTAAGTCTGGTCGATTAATTAACATCCACGTGTTAACCATCGTAGCATTCTGGTTCGTCTAATTATAATTATAATAGCAAAATTCATTATATTAAAATTGTAAAAAAGAAATGTTTTCTAAATTTGAATAACAAATTAATTGATAAACTCAATTTGTAAAAATTTAAAGGTTTCAGTGAAGAGCGTAAATCATCATTATACATTTTTAAACTTTTATTTACTCAGACTAAGAAAACGATTCACTGTGATATTTATAATTATAGTTATATAATATATACGAAAAAAAAAGTGATTTTTTTTTCGTATATAAGCTACTTAATACTTACTTCTCCATGATGTACAATATGAAGGTATTGCTGAAGGAGACGAACGGCGTCTTCAGCACCGAGTCCGGTGTGTGGGCGCAGGAGTGCCTCGTCGACTGCGCTAAACCCGAGCAATAGGTATACTCCTTCTGGAAGCTTGTATTCTCCTGAAATCGCAAAAGTTTTGGGGAGGAGGTAAGACATAATTTATCGTAATTTTTTTATCATAGTTATGGTTTCCTTAGTAAAGTAAAGTCTGTAAGTGTCTTACTGCTCCCCCTCTCCTTTTTTCGAGGAGAACGTTCGGGGCTTATTCCACCACGCTGCTCCAATGCGGGTTGGTGAAATACACATGTGGCAGAATTTAAATGAAATTAGACACATGCAGATTCTCCTCACGATGTTTTCCTTCGTCGTCGAGCACGAGATGAATTACAAACACAAATTAAGCACATGAAAATTGACCGTTGCTTGCCCGGGTTTGAAGCTACGATTATCAATAAGATTCATGCGTTCGAACCACTAGGCCATCTCCTTATTTTTCCTTAAAAATATAAATAATATTATAAAGAATATTAATTATATACACTATTGTAATTTAATATAACAATAAATTTATTAAACTGTATGTATTTAATTCGATTATGACGTAACAACATAGTGACGTTTCGAACCGGTAGCCTGTGTGCACTGACCGGGGTTGGGGCGCATGCAGATGAAGGAGCCGGAGTAGCAGTAGCAGCGGCCGCGGTAGGCCTGGTAGGCGGGCGCGGCGTGCGAGTAGTGCGCCAGGCGCGACGAGCACGGCGCGCGCGGCACGCACGCCACCTTGCACGACACCTGCAGCGACGCCTCGCACACGCACAGGTCCGTGCACTCCGCCAGCTCGGCCGAGCGGTACAGCTGGAGTCATTTACACCATCAGATATAGAAGGAACGAGACTTCGAGGAGAAGCATAGTCTATTATTTGTAGTTTTAGAGTTTTTAATACGAACATGATATATTTAGTTATTTATTGTTCGGTTAGTGATTTATGTACTTTTGGTCAGATTGGCATTCGTTTGATGTTATCGCAAATAACTTTGATCAAATATGCTCCTAAAATGTGAGAACTATAATTTTATTAAATCTGAATTATTCTTCAAATAGAGATTAATAAAGCTCACGAGCATACAATAATATATGCCTAAATATATAAAATTTCTTTGAATATGTTAGCGGTAATATAATATTTTTTTCTATTGATACAAACTCACTCGTCTCGTCTCCCCCATTTTAATATATTGCGCTTGATCATCACTCTCCGGTTTCTTCACAATGCAATACTTCGCCGGTTCCAAGGTTGTCGTCGGACGTGGTGTTGTCGTTGTCGTTGTTGTTGTTGTACTTGAAGTAGTCGTAGTGGATGTTTGGGTAGTGGTTGTTGTGGCGATCGTCGTGGTAGCCGTTGTTGTTTCGATCACTGGTTCCGATATTTGGGCAACCTCATTCGGTCCCACCGTTTGCTCCGACATTGTCGTGATAGGGCTGAGTTCCTCTCGGTTTTCCTTTAAATTATAAATATTTACAATATAACACAAATTAATAACCCTAGTGGATAATACACAATACAATATACTTGGTGGTAGAGCTTTGTGCAAGCTCGTCTGGGTAGGTACCACCCACTCATCAGATATTCTACCGCAAAACACCAGTAATTGGTATTGTTGTATTCCGGTTTGAAGAGTGAGTGAGCCAGCGTAATTACAGGCACAAGGGACATAACATCTTAGTTCCCAAGATTGGTGGCCCATTGGCGATGTCAGCGTTGGTTAACATCTCTTACAATGCCAATGTCTATGGGCGTTGGTGACCACTTACCATCAGGTGGCCCATATGCTCGTCCGCAAACCTATGCAATAAAAAAAACAAACTTTAATAATCCTAGTAGAGAATAGACCACAGAGCTCCGCTAATAACAAAAATATATATTGTTTTAAAAAATATTTTGAAGGTACCTGAAAACAATACAATTAATTTCAATAAAAAACAGGGACTGCCGATAGAAGTGAAACTTGAAACTGTTAAATATATTTGTCCAATTTCCACATCAAATTGGCACTCCAAGTATTAATGCTATCCCTTTTTATTACACAGCTTTTTATTCATCAAAATACAAAGTATGTCGCAGACTCGGTACAAAATATTATTACAGCTTAATTAAAAAAAATATATATAGTTAAAATACACTTATATTATTTGTATAAACTGTTAGTATTTACACAAGTTTCAATCATTATTATCCTAATTAATTTCTACAATAGTTAAATAATTTGTACTATCAACGATTTCATTAGCCGGTGACGCGAAGCCACGAGTCTTTTCCCTACGATAAACCGCAACGCGCATAAAGAAGTTTACACTTTAAAAATTTAAAGAACATACCTGCATCACATTCACTTGGGAAGTTCCATGTTGGGTTGTATGGCGATGATGGTGAGTGGTCGTACGATGGTGGATCGGTGGCTCAGGCGGTAAGGTGATGTATCTGATACCATTGTCGAAATGGGTAGTAGTATGGAGCGATCCGTAGGTCTTAACATGATAGTCGCTTTGAGATTCAACTGGAAAATTGAAAATTTTCACGCAATTATTTAATTGATCACGTAATTGGTAATAAATTGGGCCTTACATCAAGCTCGAAAATATTTTTACAAAAAAACTTATCATTGGACGCCCTTATAACAATAATAACTTAGTATTTCTGTAAAGCATTGAAATATATTAAAATGAATTTAATGAAAAGTTAATATGTCATTATTTATACCTATCAGACAAGTAAGTAATAACCAATAATATACAACTTGTGTTTTTATCCGTATAAGAATAATAAAATTTAGGTCTCGTATATTAAATTTCACTAATACATCGTATTAGTACCAAAATAAATAATAAAAAAAACTATTGCAGATGAATATTAATTTTATTAAAAGTTAATTCCAATTTGATATTTTGTCGAAAGTAATAATTTCTCACCGACACAAGGATTCAGCCACAATAGCCTCTGCCAGCCGAGACAATCGTAAAGTTGCGCGAAGTCGGTTCCTCTACAAGCACAAGCGGCTCTCAGCTGGGTTCCAAGCACGGCCACCACTGCGGCTCGACACGCAGCTGGGGATCCAGCACAGCCTTGAGTTACAGCGTCCACTGCGCACCATTGCTCGTAGTTCTCCAAACGGATCCTTGAAATTGAAATGTTTACGTTGACTTCATTATATTAGTAAAAAAACATATGTTTGAATTAAATCAATATTTTTTAAGTTTGTAAGTGTATGAAAAGTGTTTAGATCTGTAGTATGGCGATAGTATATATACATATATTGTATAATATTGTATTGTAGACTGTATAAATGTATATTTAAACATTTAGACCTTAGCTGTTTTTATTGCCATTATTATATTAAGTATTTGTATTGTTACTTAAATTGATAAATAAATTTAAAAAAAAAAGAAAATATCGTAAGGAACTTATAAGTGTCTAGAGATTTGTTACATAATTTAAGAAATAATTATAAAAATAACTTACACTAGAAAAATAATTGAAATAAATTAATATAGTTTTACCTATCACATAATTTTGTTTAATGCTAAAATAATCTACAAACATAATAAAATATTTTAATTACTTAGTATCATAACTTGAATGGCAAAAACTTTATTTTATTGACATACGTAATACAATAGGAAAAAATTTAACTGCAAAATTGAAAACTAGAAACAAGGGACCACTGGCAAGTCTCATTACGGTCGACTGTAAATTGATTGGTCGGCCTGTCAATCCGCTTTACCAGTAGAAATTCCCTCTGTTCCGTAGTTTGCTGATAGTACATACGAATGTTAGGAGTATATAGGCTTCAACTATTTAAATTAAATTACAATTTAGTTTTATAGAGCTAATTATTAGAGCGAAATAACTTGTATTGTTAGGTACTGTAAATGCGCATGCTGTGTTCTTCTTTAAGTAATTTATATTATTTTAATTAGTGTACATATTGTTGAATAAACAAATAAATTGAATAAATAAATATATCTCTTCAGTTCCGTTAAACCTTTTTAACTAAGCACTAAAATTATGACATCCTATAAACTTACAAACTTATATTTATAATACACTTATAAATTTTAATTAGTTCGAATAATAGGTATTTATTTGAATTAATTAATTATAGACAATAATAATTGTCATTGGCGTTTATTCCTGAGATAGTCGAATCATTGGTTTAGTTCGTAGTTATGATAACGAGGAGCTGAGGGCTGAACAACCTCAGTTTGATCTCAATTATGCAAGTGTGGTTGATTGCAACCGTTCGGGAGACGACAGCGCTTCGCATCAATTATATTTCAATATGAATTATGACAATATAACGAAATAATTGATAATATTGTTGATTAATGTTGAGATAAAAGACTTATTTTTCGTCTATAATAATCAAAGAATTAATACTTAATAAATTGTAATGTAATCTTATTTGGTAGGTAAGGTAGTAGGAGTTTCGTCATTATACATGTTAATAATACTTAGCCCAGTCGGGTTAGTCGAAAAAAGGGCCGAATCTTGCATTAAATACGAAAATATTGATCGTACGTAAAAATACGCAAGAAATAAAATGTAGAGAATCGCATGAACAACAATTTAAGTTATTATCATTTTTGTTGTTAAGTTGAAAATGACCGAGTTATTAACGAAAAATGCTAATACCTTTAAATCAAGATGGCGGCTAACGTAAGGGTCGAAATTGGTCGCCATTTTGAATTTAGACTCTCACTGACCCCCACTAAAAGGTGGTGCAATAAAATTTCTACCTAGAATTAATGCAAGATCAAATGTTAACTCGACTGTGCTAACTAGCTTTTGACGGAGGCTAGGTCCTTGTGGGAGGGGAGGGGCAGGTGTTCCAAATTTAATATAGGGTAACAAAAATCCAAGCATCCTCTCAGACTTTCGTATTTATAATATTAGTAGGATATAGTTGTAATGAAAAAATCTCTAAATATCCTCACATTGAAAGCGAATAATGACGCATTTAGATCATTTATTACAATGCTTACTTCGTTTTTCCTATTGTAGTTGACTCTGTAAAGTAAAGCGCTAGGTATATATCGGTATATACCGGTATATAAGAGCCGAGACGGTCCAGTGGTTGAAACGTCCAGTGGTTGAAACGCGCTAATCTCAACCGAGCCAGTCAAGCACCACTGAATTTTCATGTTCATTTCTTGCTCAGCGGAGGCAAACATCGTAAGAAAACCTGCCTGAGTCTAATTTAACTGAAATTCTATCACGATTTATAAAGTCATTCTAAAATTACACTAGGTAAATATAATATTACTATAATAATAATTTATCTTATATCTATGTGATATATTACTCAATTCTAGATCCTTTTAATCTAACAGAAATAATAATACTGGATCCCAAAGCGAAGTACTAGAGTCCCTAGTCCCTACACATATTGACAAATATAAATGTGTACAAATGGAATTTTCTATGTGAATTCATTTTAAAATCCTTCTCCAAAAGCAAGCTTTGTAAATTTCAAATTACTCGGTCTTACGTTAATTATTTGTTTTGCATATGTATATGATGGTGTGCGGCCTTTATTCGAATTGGAGCCTTGTCATAAACGAACAAGGTTCATTATTGAGTACAAATAAATATTACCATTGCCTAATTGAACTTTCGGAAACAGGTCTCGTAGCGACGAGGAAAAACAAGGCTGTTTCATATTTGCTTCTACCTACACTTTACCATTTAACGTATTATCTGATCTCGAGCCGTGAATTTTGAAATTCGAACGTGTTTATTTAGTTTGTTTTTATAATCATTTCCGTTAAAATTAAATTATTTCATTTAAATTTATTTATTCAGTGCTTTCACTGTAACCACAGGCACTAGGTACAAAACATCTTAGTTCCGAAGGTTTTTGGCGCATTGGCATTATCAGGGCTGGCTCGTTTTTTTAGTGCAATGTATTTTAGAGGCCCCGATGGCCCAGTGGTAAGAACGCGCGCATCTTAACCGATGATCGTGGGTTGAAACCCGGGCAAGCACAACTAAATGTCAAAATCATGTGCTTAATTTGTGATTATAATTCATCTCGTGCTTGACGGTGAAGGAAAACATCGTGAGGAAACCTGCATGTGTCTAATTTAACTGAAATTCTGCCACATGTGTATTCTACCAACCCGCATTGGAGCAGCGTGGTGGAATAAGCTCCAAACTTTCTCCTCAAAAAGTGAGAAGAGGCCCAACAGTGAGATATTCATAGGCTGTTGACTACTTATCCTATATGCCAGTCCGCTTACCGTACTTGAATTATAAAAATAATAAAATAAATCATATCAATACTTACATTTCATTATTCTTTAAGCAAGCGTTAGACTTAGGCATTTATAAAAAAAAAAAAAATATAATATAAATAATTATTTCAAAAGTAAAACAAAAAGAGAGACATTATATCACATGCTTATCATTGCACATGCTTTATTAACTAAATTACATTAATTAAAATAATTTTTACTCTACTTACAAAGGAACCAATTCGAATATCCTAACTAATATTATAAATGCGAATGTGAGTTTGTTTGTTTGTGACGATTTCACGCCTAAACCACTAAACCGATTTTAAAAATTATTTCACCAATGGAAAGCTACATTATCAGCGAGTAACATAGGCTACATTTTGTCCCCGTATTCCCACGGGAACGGAAACTACGCGGGTGTAACCACCGGCAAAACGCTAGTATAATAATGAATCTTAAGTAAACCTAAAATGAATAACCGACAAAAGAAGCTTCGTATTTTATAAGTAATTATTTAATTCATCATTACAAATGCAATAAACAATGCCTGAAGTATCATCGAAAACAACGAAACAATAAAAGGATTACAACGAAACAATAAAAGTTAAAACACATCTAGTACTACTTAATCTTCTTTCATCCCTTTTATTGGTTTCATATATAAAAGGCGGATTATTTGATTACATTCGAAACGAGAAATAAAAGTTTCGATGACACAAACGGTCCAGACCGAGTAATTGGCTATAGCTTATTATTTCGACTCTCGTGAACGATATTTACAATCTCACTGCATTCGGTCATTCGTTTCAATCGACTCCATTCAATTTAGGCTTGCTCGATTTTGCTGCTGGCGAAATTTATTCGATAACCTAAGAGCAGCGACCCTTACTTAGGGTCGCTGCACATAGTGGATTTATGGGCTTTTTGTGCATATGTTTTAACGTAGTTTTTTTTAAGTATTCAATATTCGGATGGTTTTGCAAGATTTTTTTTTTTTAATATTTTGAAAGAGGTGGATATTGCAATTGATATTACGTATCATTATTTGGTTAAATTTTAAATAGTATTTTATTTTCTTTTTCAAGCTTGAAAAAATAACTTTATTTAAATAAAATTAATGTCACGACGATGTTCATCGTTAAACATCAGGACAGAAACACAGTATGCCAATATGTCTACATGCTTTAAAAAAAAAAATGGAACTCACATAGTAAGCAACATGAGTAAGTATAGTTGAAGGACATACATACGCTAGATAGTTTTGGTTCCAGTACCACACAGAGTAATCACAGTTGGGCTTAAAAGTGCATCGTTGCATTTATGGTAGTGCGGTCTACTGGGTGGCATAGCTGACTAGGTTAATTCATTAGAATTAAGATAAGAGTCTAGACAGTTAAAAATATGTATATGCATCTAAATCTGTTCGGACGATTTTAATTCACTTTTTAGTTTTTAAAAATACAATTAGGACTTGACTAGTGAGACATACTTAACTCGTACATGTCGCTTATCAGATATATAGTTTATTGTGCCCGCGAGATGTCTATAGAAAAGTCTGCGACATAGATACGACAAAGTTACAGTATTGACGCAGTATTATTAAGTAAATCATGCGATAATTAATTTTTATTTTTAATTTAAATTAACCTTTAATTGCTGTAGTTTTATTTACTAAAAAATTAAAAACAAGAACACGTTCTATCTCCAAACCGGTGGTAGACTCTTAACAGGTGTAAAAATGTATATGCATAAATAAATTTAGTATTAAATATCATATTTTTAAGAATATCTGTACGTTCTTTAATCTATATTTCATTTAAAAAACATAAAACTATATAACTGGATATAGAATTTTACTTAAATTTCATCTAGCTTAGAGTTCAACCAGATTTATCTAGAAAATCTTTTCAATACCTGTATCTAGGTCTTGTGTGAGGGAGGCCTAACATAGTTACATCGAATGCTCATTTCTGATAATGCTTTGAGAGCTTAAATGTGATTGCATTTTTTTGTTTCTTTGTATAATTTTTGCTTTACTTAGCTCTAATGAATGTTGAACGTTGATCAATGTTTGCTGAACTTGATGTTCTTTGATTTTCGATACTTTAAAAACGAATTATTCAAATCAAAATCAATATATTCTTCATTCAAGTAGGTTCATGAAAGCACATTTGAATAGTCATGTTTCAATAATTAATAGTAGTTAACACTCGTTTAAGAATGTAGATTCTACGGAGAGGAACTGGAAAGAAACTCTGTAGTCTAAGTTGAATAGAGTAAGTAAGTAGACTAGAGTAAGTATTCTTTCACATCAATTTACATAGGCTCGTTTAAATTTGTTTTGTTTTATTGTATTTCAACTTCTATTTTAATTTTTGGAACGAAGTTCTATCTTCGTCTTACAGTAGAGTGAAATGGTAGGATGTGTCGCATAACGAAATAGCGTTATGCCTACCTCTGCTACAAAATGCGATGCGTTGGGCGTTTGAATTCAGTACTGCACGTGCGCTTCTGGAGGATCTATGCCGAATATTTGAGTGAAAAACCACACCAAGCGGTAGAGCCTAAACTATATAGTGCGCCTACCTATTGTTTTTAATTAAGTTAAATAATTAAATATAAACAAACTCAATCAAAATAATTAATTTTATTTAAAATACTTACATAACGTTCTTAAAAATATAAAAACAAAAATATAAAGGTTATACGATATAAGGACCAATAGAGCTAGCGGACCTTGGGCTATTGTCATAAATCTCATCATAAACTTTGTTTAATTGAAGGAGTAAATTACTAAAATTCCTAATATTAGTAAAATCCTTAAAATGGGCATTGCCATAAACACGTTTTGAGGCGAAAAAAGGCAAAGAACTTCGTTCCTGACGGAGGTCCACCGACCGCACAATTGTTTTTTTGTAAGATGTTATCCAATATGTCTACGACTCGCACGCTATCTATAGTTTATGTTACTAAAACAGATATTTTTATGGAAGTCCAAACAACATTACGAAAGCGTAGACAGGGAACATGAATAAAAATAAGCATTTTTTATAAATAACAAGTATATAATCTATTGATACGTTTCGAATTTTCTCGACTATTGCCTAGTATTATTAATACTGTATCTCAGAACACATCTTCTTTCGCACTATACGATTATATGTCGATGATTGTTAAATTTATACTTGACCGCCTATATACGACCTTATCACCAGCAGTATCTGCGAGTCATATAAACAGCCTGTAAATGTCCCACTGTTGGGCTTAGGTCTCCTCTCTATATTGAAGAAAAGGTTTGGTGCTTAATCTTTCACGCTGCTCCAGTGCAGGTGGAATTAGGGAGCACGTGATTATTATCACAAACTACGCACATCAAAATTCTGTTATTCTTGTACGAGTTTAAACCTAAAACCTTCGGTACAATTCAGATGTTCTAGTACTGGGTTATTTTAAATCTTAATCAGTAGATTAGTAGTGACTAATGACAACAACAATCCACCATTGGAGTAGATATTTTGTCAAAGTTAATTCTGGTAAGTCATAACTCATTGTAATTGGAAATCCAAATTAAATACTTAATTTCGATCGTCACTGAATGAAGATAAGAGTTGATTGGATTTAGACTGAAAATACATAAAGTCCTTTCTCTTGTATACTTTACAGAGAGTTGGGTACTAACTAGACTACCTTACCTAAAGGAGAAGTTTATATTAATTTGTTAAAGAGGACATCAAGGTACTGTGGTTCTCTAACAATTTGCAAACTTAGGTTGTCTGAACACAACACTTTCAACAAGTGCAAGGTTACACATAAAGCTTGACCAATATCTGTTCAATACGAGGTTTCGCTTTGAGTACATACTGAGAGTTGAAGTATATGTCATGTGATGTACCTTAACTCACTAATTCAATCATAAAATCGTTTGCAAGAATACATTTCAAATATGTTTCAGTACAGTAACAGCCAGTGAATGTCGCACTGCTGGGCTAAGGCCTCTTCTCCTCTTTTTGAGGAGAAGGTTTTTGGAGCTTATTCCACCAAGCTGCTCCAATGCCGGTTGGTGGAATACACATGTGACAGAATTTCAGTGAAATTTGACACAAGCAGGTTTCTTCACGATGTTTTCCTTCACCGTCAAGCACGAGATGAATTATAATCGCGAATTTAGCACATGAAATTCAGTGGTGCTTGCCCGGGTTTGAATCAATGATCGTCGGTTAAGATTCATGCGTTTTTACCACTGGGCCTTCTCAGTGTGAATTCATTAAAGATTATCGATAATACATTTCACGCTTTCAAACAAACTCCTTAGATTTATAATATTAGTGAAGATTCAATATAGAAGATCAGATAATATGTGGCTTGAAACAGCTCAGCTCAGTAGAAGAAGTAAAAAGATCAAATACTTTAATATAAAAAGTACAGTAGTAATACAGTATAATTGGCTCTTGTTACCTTCCTTGAAGAATTAGCATTGTTTAATAGTAAAATCTAAACATACAGACGAATATTTCTACATTATTATACCAATACGTAAATACCTTTTAATTAGTAACAGTTTTTGTATAAATTAATTAGCTTTTATTTTCTGTATTTGATCTGTTTCATCAAAAAACAAATCTCAGATTAAAATATTTTGGATTAGCATATTTTCTTACATGCAATTATCTTTCTTCAATCTTTAATAAAGTTATACTATTGTTATAGTAAAATTAAAGATTCATCATATTTTAAAAACATTACTAATTGTTGAAGGACACTAATTTTGTTTTATGAATTTGTTATTTATAACGAGAACTGCTTATTTCCAAAATGTTAAATAATTAAATAATGAATATTTATCATCAATCAGATATTTTATACGTCAATCTGGAAAAACAAAACAACGAAATTGATCTTTTATTATTATCATTATATATCATCACCATTATCATGTCATCAGCCGCAAAACGTTCACTACTGGGTACATCATATTCATCATATTATATACTCATACTATGAAAATAAATTCTTGGAACAAAGAATCGAGTTATACTTTAAGGAGCTTTTTGGTTTAAATAAATTACCTGCACTCCGGATCTTCCCGGCAAGCATGCGCCAGGGTATGGCAGGCGGGGAGGGGCGACCCGACCGGCGGCCGCTGGGCGCAGGACGGGTGCAGCCTCTCTTGAGCATTCATGCATGAATCCTCTTTATTGTCGGTTTTCCTGTAAGCATTATTATATTGAGAGCACAAACCTTTGACATTTAAGGTATTTAAACTGGTAACGTTGGAAATGCTTTGAATGCTTTGATGTTGAATTATTGTCGATTTACGTTATCAGGATTATTTTTTTGGGAAAATTTTGGAAATGCTCTCTTTCCTGTTTTCATATTACATCGAAAACCACACGGCTCTCTAAATTGTTTACTTTTAATCATTATATTTTAGGAAAAAAGCAATTGGCCAGTGCTGGTCAACAGGCTCAATCACTTTTCATTTCCAAACACAGCAATACCAATAATTAATAATGTTAGGTATCAAGAAATCCTAGGTAACACGATTGGACTTAAGTGGTGACCACTCCTGTGGGCCGTGAACGCATCTACCAGCCTACATCAAATAAATAAAAAAGTATGTATGTTTATCTAGATTCTAAACGGACTACTCGACAAACGACGACTCCACAAAGCACTACCATATTAGTAATTAATATTTTTTAGTCTTTCTAAGATATTTAGATTAATATCTATTTAATTTCAAATAAGTCTTAACAAGTGACTTCTATGTAAAGAATGTTACATAAAAAAAAATTACTTAGATTTAATTTACTTAAAAATATTTATTAGATTTGTCATTATGTACTGACCTAATTCAATTTAAAATTTATTAAAAAAGCAACTGTCCAATTTTAAATTGTATGTTATTAAAAAGCTGTGCTTCTTCAAAGGTTTTTGTTTTACGGCCATAATTTATCCTAACTTTGGGGAGAATAAGTAAACAGGCTTGGCGGGTGCTGTGTTTACTTATCTGCTTAAATATTGTGAACAGTATGATTTTATGTATATTTCTTTAAATGTTTTTCTTGAAATAGCTTTTTACGTATGCTATTATTAGACTGACTCGTTGGTCTAGTGGCTACACGTAAGGCCGCAGACCCGAAGGTCCTGTTTTAAAATCCCAGGTCGGGCCAATAAAATGTAAATGAGATTTTCTGTTGAAAATTTTCAGTAGCAGCCCGGAGTCTGGAAGTTGGTAGTGTACACTCCCTCGGAAAGCACGTAAAGCCGTTGGTCCTGCGCCTGAACTCTTTCCGGTCGTATCGGATTGCCTTCCCATCGGGCTATGAGAGTCAGGGAATAGAGAGTGTACAGGTGCACTCTCTATTCCCTGATATTCCTAATATGTTTGCGCACAGACTTGTGCACTATATAATATGTCCTGCGCATTTGGCTAATCTATCTTGAGATTGGCTGCCGTGGCCGAAGTGGGTCTGGAGGACTATTATTTTTACATATTTTTTTTTCTAAACATTATTATTCATTATTTTATTTACAAGTATATTTGTCAATTAAAACACAATAATATAAGCTTTTATTGAATAAAATACTAACTTGCAAAGACAAAAGGCGATTTCGGTATTCCACTGCACTCCTGGCTTCCTATAAAACCCACGCAAAGCAGCCATACATCCCTCACGGTCGCAGTCGGTGGCGTGGCATTTCTGTAGTACCGGCGTAAGGGATGCCACACACTCGCTGTCTTTGATGCACGTGTCGAGCGCCACGTGGCATGTTGATTGCAACGCCACTTTATCGTCACCTGCTTTACCGTTCTCTTTGGCAATCCTCTCTGTTGGTTGGTGGTTTGTGTTAGTATGTGTGTGTTTATGATTGTATAATGTAATTTCATTGGTTTAAAATTGTTGTCTGTTCTTTCATTGGTCGTTGGTATGTGTGTGAGACAATAACACATGTACACTGATTATATTTTTTGTTTTCACGTTTATTTTATTGTTACGTGACTTATTGTTACATTAGAATATCATTTAATAGTAATTATTACACGACATTGTAATATATTACAAATTTCATGTTTTATTTTATTTCTTATAAATACACTCGATCTTATAACTCGTCAATATATAAAATTATTGTTATTGTATTGTATTACTTGTTAATTATATAGAATATTGTTTTGTTTACTTATAGTTTTTTTTTTTAAATATGTTTAATAATTAAATACATTTTATAAGAATAATTCAAATCATAATAAGAATGTTATGTAAAAAAATAAAAATATGAACGGAAAAATAAATAGTATAACTTAAATACTGGTTGATGTAAAAAAAATACAAGACAAGTGTTGGATAAATACTTTTAGATACTCATGCTTAAGAAGAAAAATATATTACTGTGTCATATAAAATGATATATGTATATAATGTGGAAATATTACGTGATATAAAATTCGAAAACGTTCTTATTAAACTCAAAGGATAACCGATGAGTGAGTAGGTTTTATGAAAACAAATTTTCAAGTATCAAGCGATATTAGTTACATGCTAAATATATCAATCGTTTTCAATGTTTTCACTTACGTATATAATTTAACGAGTTGAGGATATTGTATTGACTTACCGTTGAGCAAGATTTCAATAAAGATCTCGCGCTATCCGACAGTGTTATCCAATAAATCATGGCTGATAAATCTTTGAATTTTTAGCTTAAATTGCGAAGCTTCCTCGAGATTTACGCGTTTAAGCGCTTTAACAAATCGTTCCTTTTCAACTAATTCTTCTATCTTATCTCGGACCAGGAAGATGAAAGCAGATTTTAAGATTTCTAAAGCTCTAAATTAAACCTCTCTAAGTGTTTTCACTACGCAAAGCTTTTATCAAGTTATTTCACGTTTTAATATCTTCCACCTGCATTTTATTATCTACTTGTCTAAATCCGATCGTGAAAGATCTACTTGTGTTTTAACGGGGACTTAATGATAGAAACGAAGGGGATGAATGAAAAGTGAACTCACGGAAAAGTGCTATGAAAAGGGTACCACCGATGTATTCGATGATATATTACGGGAACCTCTAGGAATGTACAATTTCGAAGCTGGAGTGTCAAATACGATATCTATGGTTAGGTTATCTGTTGATTGTGTACCTATTCGTATCTTTAAGCGTATTGCTTTCATTTTCTCAACTAATCTCTCAATTGTTGTAACAATTACCTTCTGCTAATGTTTGTCTAGAGATTAGGAAACGTATACGTACGGTTTTCATCAATGTAGCCCTGTCCGTAGACGGTCTTGGTCGCGTACAGAGGATCTTCACTCCCCCCCGGTTCGTGATTCCAGCGATGGTAATGGTGCCCGTGGGGCTTGTAGTGAGGGCTCGAGTAACGGTGAACGTGGGTCATTATTTTATCCGGCGCTATTAGGTTGCCGTCCTGCGTTATCGACATACCGCCAATCCATGATGTCACACCCGTTGCGTTCCGATTCGCGATGCGTCCGTCGGACATCAGTTTTACTGGAATTGCATCCGTATCGCTTAGCTGTGGGAAGCGACTACCGGTCCAAAGCGCGAAGTTACTCACTTAAGAGCGATCGCACAGGGCCGGTTTGCCATAATAATAAAAAACCTAATATGTTAAAAAACGACAAAAGAAAAACAACGATATCGACAAAATTACGACAAACAACGGGCAAAAAGTAAAATTGCTTATTAAAATTTCAACTTTGGTCTCTGATAATATTAGCAAGCCTTCTTGAATGGCAGTTTCGTCGAATTATCATCAAAGCCAAGTCTATGCCGCGCAGTAACCATAGAGATCGTAGAAATAGTAGATGCAGAGAGAGTAAACATGCAAGCATGCTCGAATTAAGAGTGGAAATCCATTTTAGACTTTCAAAGCGGACGCGTTACTAGAACTAATTGGCTGAATGTCCCTCCATTGAAAGTCTAGACTGGTTTAAAATTAAGGAATAAAGGATAATAGCAGATTTTTAAGCATGCGGGCATAAAGTAGGAGCGAATTATTACTTGGGTTGATGAAAATAATAAATGAAAGATGGCGTTATTTATTAATGTTAGATAACAAATGGGTTTAATGGAATATATGTACAAAATATTCATACGTAAAATTATCTTCAGTGTTCTTTTGGGATACATGAGACTATTATGAACGAAGGTATTATAGATACTAAATTTCACCTAATGTTTATTTTAATTCTCTAGCGCTTGTTTAAGCTTGATGTTTGTCGCTTCAACTAATAACGAAGTTGTAATTAGCATAGAAACCTAAAGGCTATTTGTTTTCGTCTAGAGAACGCTCCTACCTTACGAAGCATAGCGAAGCGTGCAGTGCGAAAGGCGACGGAATCCGATAGACACATAGAGAGAGAGAGAGGTGCGGCGGCGGCTCACCATGGCGGGGCCGAGGGGGGCGCGGGGAGAGGAGGGCGGCGCGGAGAAGACTGGCGGCAGCAGCGCGTGTCATCAGCCTTGTTCCGTTCTCGGTGAGCAGCAGGATTGTACCATCGGGCGCCGCGTACCGCGTCAGTGGGGGAGCCCGGGCAGCTGGCTGTTGTGGCTCGAACAGCGCTCGGACCGCCGGTGGACATTCGCCCCACGCCGCCGCTGCCCCACAACCACGTTACCAAAACCACTAACCGCCCCCTTGCCGAGCCGCAAATGCGGAACACACTTAACGGACTACTAACATTGGTATAAGAATAATTTGAAAGAAGACTTTTAAAGTCGCCATTGGCATTCGTTGAACATTGATAGAAAGTAACATTGGGTGTCATTAAGTGTTTACTGTTAAAAATGATAGTCCCTTAAGAGTATTCCTTCGAAGACGAAACAGACGTGAGAATTAGGGTATTGTTCGCCGCCGACTATGCTCTATCAGTAGCAGTCGCAGACCATTCACCGAAGGCCGAAGGTGTGAAGCCAAGAGTTGAGGTAACTGCGGGCATTTGTACGGTGTGTGAGGTCAGGAGTACACTAAAAAGAAGCTTTGTGTCCGTGAAACATAAAGGTATACAGCCTTGTGTGGTTAAGTAGTGATCTAATATATCCTAAGGCCTAGCATCTAATCGGTGTACAAATAAAATAGGCACGGCACGTATAAGAAAGGAACATGAAAAATAAAATATTACGAAACAGAACTAACTGAACACGTTGACGTCTATTGGTTGAGTCTAGTACTCTTTAAAAGCGTTTTATGGTGAGGTGTTAATTTGTTTTTTTTTTTTTTTACTTTTTAGCTCTGACCTTGTCATATTCATTTTAAAGGAAGTGTTTGATTTAAATGTACGTTAAAAAATAATAAAGTTCTAATTGACTAAGTGTTTGTATACATGGTGTCCCGCAAGGCACGATTATATTGGTGATACACATTATTGTTTATTTATTTTTTGTGTACATTATGTTAGGTTTGTACTTAAGTGTTAACACTTAAAGCTAAATACCGACACATTTTTTCATATGATTTTGAGTGAGAAATATTCATTGAAATAAAATCGCACTTAATTCCTATGATACTCGCACATGTGTGAAAATATTTATTCGCAATAATTACTTCCATTTTCAAAAAGCGATCATACCCATTACCATTTTAATTGGTCAGCGGAACCGATATTTTTCAGCCAAAGGCTGCGTTTAAAATTGTATTTTTCACCGGATGCGATATTTTTCGCTTGTAAGTTAGGAAAGTTTGAACAGTTGTATATTTTCCCACGACTGAAAGCGACCCTGAACGAAATTCATTGTGTGCCCAATGTACTCTATAGCTTAAAACTAATGTAGACTCGCTCGGGTCTGTTTACAACCGCTAGGTTTGTTGTAGTTTCAACATAATTTATTTCGTTAATGTTTCGGGCATGGAAATTAAATAACTTCTTGTTTAATGAACGAATGAATGCGAACGTCACGTATGATTTTGATTTAAAATACTCATATTCTTAATTATAATATCGTGGGTGTTGTAAATTAAACACGTCACGTCATTGACAACTAAACTTTATTCTTTATCACCAGCCAGGTAAATGATTCAATTACAACATCTTCCCCTTTTAAGTATTAAAGTTATAGTTTCTATTGATAATTAATATAACTAAAACCTTCCCCCTTTAAATTAAATATAACAATATATGAACGGAAAAAAAATCAACACATTTCTTAACATAAGACAAATAAATCATTTAAATATATTCTGAGCTATATGCTGAAATATATGCTTAGCAATTTCCTTAGCTCTACGAAAAGGCCTAGGGGATGTAGGTTTTGCGATGTTTACATTATCATTTGCAATAATAAAATCTTTAGGTACTGGCAAATCTTCTGATGAACTTACATCCTCGTTAGCGTCACTAAACACTTCGAAACTGTTCGTTATCAGGGCTTACATTAGACTTACATTTTATTAAATGACGACGATTTTGTCTAAACTTACGGCCTATATCAGTTTGCACAATGTATGATCTAGGAGCATTAGTATGTCCGACTACTTTAGCTCTAATCCTATATTTCCCATCAATACGTAACTCTTATTTTCTGTTTCTTTAATGAATTTAGCGCATTTATCGCATTTTAAATATTATTTATTAATATTTAATAAAACCGCTGCCACCATGTTGTAAATTAAACACGTCACGTCATTGACAACTAAACTTTATTCTTTATCACCAGCCAGGTAAATGATTCAACTACAACAGTGGGACATTATTCACACAACGCTATCTGATCCCAAACTAAGCAGAGCTTGTATGTACTATGGAAACCAGAAAACTGATATACTTACATATACTACTTTTTTTTTGTAAATACATACTTATATAGATAATTACAAACAGACTCAGGACAAGCAGACATGTTCATGCACACAAATGTTTGTCCTGGGCGGGAATCGAACCCACGACCTGCGTCGTGAAAGGCAAGTATCTTACCAACCACGCCAACCGGCTCGTCAATTAGTATTTTTGTTTTGAGGTATCTTTTAAGAAATAGAAATGTATCATAGTTTAGAAGTCTTACTATAAATACAGCTTCATATTGTAATTATTTTCCGAGAATTCAGGTTTAATCAGATCATTGTCGTCAAACATATATATCTAATTAAATCAAGATTGTCTTGATTAAGTATTATATTGTTTAGATAGGAAATTCAGTACTGATTTGGAATTATAAAAAACCAGTATTCGCCCGCGGCTCTGAGCGCTTGATGGAGGGGATTGTCAGGTGTTTGGTTGAAATGAAATGAAATGAAAAAGTAGCCTATATCCTTTGACGTTCACAGGCTGTTACTGTATATCCTTCTTTGGGTTTCGAGTTTGATTCATACCAAATTTCATCAAAATCGATTCAGCGGTTTAGCTGTGAAAGCGTAACAGACGGAATTACTTTTGCCTTTATAATATTAGTTATGTTATTATGTGGTTTAAGCCCAATACGTTAGAAAATTACATTTCTATAATATTTTAGGTCGATTTTTTGTGTATATTATGTATTTGTGTGAATATGTATTTTGTATCTTTGTGTGCGTGTGTGTTTCAATTAGTCAAATAGGCATTTTTATTCACATAATTCAAATTTATCTTTTATATTATCATTCAGTATTATTAAGAAAACAAAAAAATTAACAACAATCGATTCTTTCGTTTATTGTTGTTGCTGTCGATTATTTGTATTGAAAGTACCTATTAGTACTGTAATTGTCCCAATTATTTCGGCATTACAAATATTATTGTCAGATATACATACATGATGGCTATTATTGTAGAAATCAAACATTTACCTCTGTTGATTTTACAATACTAACGGATTCCGTTCTTATATATTTAAAATACAAAGTTTTTTATACTGGTATGGCTCTTCTTTGATGACACGTTAAGTCGCAGTTTTATTTTACTCAACTGTATTTGAAGTTTTTTTTAAATCGTTTTTTATATATCCTAAATTGTTGTTGAAAGTCACAAATCATCTGTGTTTAAGTATTATTCCAAATTTTAATAAGCTTAAATTTAGGTTGTTCCTTTCATTATTTTTTAGACGTTAGCGTTATAATATGTAAAGAGTATATATCTATACTACTATATAAATCTATTGGCTCTGTCTGTATATTTTAGTTTTTCACCTAATTTTGTGATCGTTTTATGATGCAGTGATTCACATTATACTATTTTTTTCATTTTTGTCTGACTGTCTGTCTGTCTGTATGTCTTCTTATAACTCAAGAACGGCTTGACCAATCTTGATGAAAATTGGTACACACAAAGAACATGTGATGTCGCAAATGATAGGCCATATATAAGATCGGTAAGCTCTACGGTATCTTATGATTCATTCGTACGTATTTCTTTATATATTCATTGCGTATTTCTTTCTGTATTCATATATGTATGTGTGGGTGTGTGTTAAATTTTTATTAATTATACGCGGGTGAAGCCGTGGGACACAGCTAGTAACTATATAATAACAAAGAATCCTAATCATCAATGAAATATGTTGTTAATGTAACACTCAACGAAATAGCTTAGCTTAGACATAATCATGAAAATTGTAAACGAACGAACTGTGTCAAAGGCGAAAAGTAAATCTTCATAAAGATTTCCTTGTAAAGAAAACCACAAAGCACCCTCGACACAAAGGGAAAAAAAAATCGTTGAATGGATTTCCTTTCTTTTGTTTCTTCACTGTATCGACTCTTGACTTCTAAATTAATCTCCGATTGATGTTATTGGTGGGGTGGAAGAATGCTGACCTTTGTTGGTAGTAATGGAATAGATTTTGTTTTTTTTTTTGTTTAAGCTACTTTACTTAGCTATCGGTAGATATTTTTTCAATACGTTATTTGTTTATCTCTATTGTCCCCAAACAATAGCACGTTATAAAAGGCAGTCATATCCACGATAAAATACTCTTACAAAAAAATGTAAAGTATAAAAAAAGACAAATAGAATCTTATGTCGCCCAGTAATAAAGACCATTTTTTATATATTGTACTTATATACATATTAAGAAAGCCGAGATAGCCCAGTGGCTAGAACGCATGAATCTTAACCGATGATCGTGGGTTCAGGCACCACTGAATTTTCATGTGCTTAATTTCTTTATAAATCATTTTGCGCTTGACGGTGAAGGAAAACATCGTGAGGAAACCTGCATGTCTCAAATTTCACTCAAATTCTGTCACATGTGTATTCCACCAACCCGCTGGAGCGTGGTGGAATACGCTCCAAAACCTTCTGCTCAAAAAAAAGGAGAAGAGGCTTTAGCTCAGCAGTGGGACATTCACAGGCTGTTACCTTTACTTTTTACTATACATATTATGTCACACTGAGAACAATTTTTGGCTAGAGACAGATTAGCGTTATATAATAATAATAATAATAATAATTCATTTATTGAAAGTAACGCGGACTCAATTTGTTAGTTTACATCTACTTATTATCTATGTTAGTATATTAAAAGCTAATAGTATCAATTAATTACATTAATAACATAGTATGTTCATTGCCGCGATCTTCCATAAGAAATGGCACAGCAATGACTCACGTACGTACAGTCCAGTCTACTCGCAATCATTATATGAGTACAGATAATATATTTTAGTACAAGGAAAATACGTTTATATAATAATCGCACCAAGGTGACATACTTACAGCAATAAAACTAACATATTAAAGAGTTACTGTAACATTAACATGTATAGGAGAAATGTATGTTCAAGTCCTGTACACCATTATTTTACTAATCAGATCAACTGTGAACGCCATCGATAACCCATGTAATTGCTAAGTGGTTTCAAGTGAAGTATGACGTGGTTGATGTGCTCAGTTAATATTATAGTTTATGGTTTTTGTATGAATATAAAGATAACATTAGTAAAATAATAAAAAAAAAAAAGTTTTTGAATTAGGAATATTATTAGCTAATATTACTTGGTAGAGCATTGTGCGAGATTATCTGGGTACAATCTACTCATCACATATGCAATCGCCAAGTAACAACACTTAGTGTTGTGTTCCGGTTTGAAGGGTCAATGACCCAGTATATCTTTTATTTATTTATTTTGTGTTATGGTCTAGGAAGGCGGACCAGCATATGGGCCACCTGATGCTAAGTAGTCACTAACGCCCATAGACATTGGCATTGTAAGAGATGTTAACCATCGCTTACATCGCCAATGCACCACCAACCTTGGTAACTAAGATGTTATGTCCCTTGTGCCTATAACTGCACTTGCTCACTCATCTTTCAAACTGGAACACAGCAATAGCAAGTACTGCTGTTTAGCAGTAGAATATCTGACGAGTGGGTGGTACCTACCCAGACGAGCTTGCACAAAGATCTACCACCAAGTAAGGCACAAGGGAAATAACGTATTAGTTCTCAATGTTGGTGATGCATTGACGATGTAATTGATGTTTAATATTTCTTACAAAGCCACTGCCAATGGCGGTGGTGACCATTTTCTATCATTGCTCATTCGCTAACCGAATATCCGTCCGTCCGTTGTCCGTCAACCGAAAATCATTGTATTCAAATATTGTTTACTAGTACTTTATTAATTTTATAAATAATATATATATATATATATATATATATATATATATATATATATATATATATATATATTGCAAGACATTTTTGTTAACAGATCCTCGTTTTAACAGGCCGCATTTCCTCGCTGTACGGCAATGGACAATCTTTGTGCCAAGTAAGACCTGGAGCGATTGTCAAAATCCTTCTCTACCTAAGGCGACGGCCAATCTCATTAATAAAAGTAATCCGACCCCCAACATCTCGAGTAATTAAGTAATATATTAATACTTAAAGTAAATATTATTTCCATTCATAACAAAAATATGCGTGTACTCCAAACGTATAATTAATTATTTTGGTCAAATTAACGAGATATCAAATATTTATCAAACAGTTACTGGAGTGGATTGTCAAAACAAACAACACTCATAAACATGAGTTCTAGGTAAAAATATGGTTGTTATAAATATATCATTATATAAATAAAACAATAATATGGCGGCTGTCCACGTTTTCATTGCCTTTTATGTAGTTACGTATTATAATTATACATTTTTTTAAAGAACTTCAGAATCAGAATTTCTAAGACATCAAGGCAACTGCCACTTTGGTTCGGATACTATGGAAAAACAAGAAATTCAATATGAACTCTTAACTCTTATTAAATTGATACTTAATTTGTTGTTTCCAGTACAACCGAAAATCTTCGGTTGAGATTTGCGTGTTCAAATCACTGGATAAAGTCTTTAAATAATGATATATTATATATTATATTATTATATATTATTTACTCGGTGGTAGAGCTTTGTGCAAGCTCGTCTGGGTAGGTACCATCCACTCATCAGATATTCTACCGCAAAACAGCAGTACTTTGTATTGTTGTGTTCCGGTTTGAAGGGTGAGTGAGCCAGTGTAATCACAGGCACAAGGGACACAACATCTTAGTTCCCAAGGTTGGTGGCGCATAGGCAATGTAAGCGATGGTTAACATTCCTTACAATGCCATTGTCTATGGGCGTTGGTGACCACTTACCATCAGGTGGCCTATATGCTCGTCCGCCTACCTATGCAATAAAATAAAAAAATATTATGATGATATTTAAGCGTATCTACATATATACATCTAAGAACGCCCCTTGTCTTTTGTTCATGCGTTTATTCACAAATCTTTTTATCTTTTCAACTACTAGTCTAAAGAAAAATAAACAATTTCCTCTTCATCTTTAATCATCTATATTTTAACTCACAATGTAGAGTATGTTACTCTCTCACTCAATCAAGAACTCTTGATCACTATCAATTTCAAGTATATAAAAAAAAATATCATCCATACCATGCCATGTTTTTGCTATATGACAATTCAAAAGCACATTATCTATCTGTGGTCAATATAGTTGTATTGTTTGATTGACATAGTACTATATTATCGTAATTAATGTTCCATTAAAACTTTGCTATTGCTGAGACCAGGATCCTTTTTGAACGTACCCTTCAAGGTCAAATTCGGGTTAACCGACTGAATGGCTGCCCTGAGGCAAGGGACTGGCTTCTGTCTGCAAATGACAGCTTGAAAGAAAATAAATTAATGCAGGATTAAATATCCCTATTGTTTTACACACGAGTAATTAGTAATTACTCGTGTGTAAAATGTTTAGCTTTCGATACATTTATAGTTATTAGTATCATATTATAAGGTCCTCCAGACCGATTTCGGCCACGGCGGCCAATCTCAAGAGAGATTAGCCAACTGCGCAGGACATATTATAGTCCACAAGTGTGTGCGCAAACACAGGTGCACTCTCTTTTCCTTAGCTCTCATAATCCGATGGGATGGCAATCCGACACGACCGGAAAGAGTTCAGGCGCAGGACCAACGGTTTAACGTGCTTTCCGAGGCACGGGAGTGTACACACTTCCAACTTCCAGACTCCGGGCTGCTACTGAGAATTTTTCTGAGTGTTTGCGCACACACTTGTGCACTATAATATGTCCTACGCAGTTGACTAATCTCTCTTGAGATTTGCCACCGTGGCCGAAACCGGCTCGGAGGACTATTATTATTATATTAGTATTATGGGATTTAATATTTTTATGTTTGTTAATAAGACTAAGCTGATTACAGCAATATGATAATGAACGTTATTAAAGCTTTAAAAATCTGTTTTGAATTGTCGTTTTATATAACAGAACAACTAATGCTATTTTTGTATACATCTCGTGCTAGGCGATGGAAAAACGGCAAATATATCCACCAACCCAAAGCAGCGTGGTGGAATTAATCCCTCCATCCCAAACCCTCTCAAGAAGAGGATTCCTTTAAAGTATAGGTAGGTAAGTGGTCTCCCATCGACAGAGGCATTGTATATTTCCTAAAACAAAATCACCAATGCGCCACCAACCTTGGGAACTAAGATGTTTACCAATGTGTTACCAAGTACTGTTGTTTTGCGGTAGAATATCTGATGAGTGGTTGGTACCTACCGAGACGAGCTTGCACAAAGCCATACCACCGAGTGAGACCAGGGTCTTACTCGGCCGTTACTTACAGGCCGTTGTTACTTTTTATATGATTAAATGGAAACATTATAAAATAATAAATACATTTCTGAACAAGATCAAGCTTTGATCTAAATAAATAAAAAAAAATGTCCAAATAATATTTAGTTCAATGTCAAACATCATCATCATGCTCCAAAAATTTGAAAGTCACAATTTCACAAGGGCTTACTTGAATCTCGGCTTAATGAGATCTTCAATAAAAATTGATAATGAAATATATTCTATATTATCTTTAAAAATATATATCTACGCGAGATTGTAGTGATTTTAATATACAGTACTTCACCTAACTTCAACTGCTCAAATTTATAAAAATATGCACACAAATATCACTAACTTTGAAATGAACAGGCCCTAAGAAATTTGACATTTCAAGTAGAAATTTCGAAGTGGTTATAGTATAATTATATTTTTTTTGTCCCTTTGCTGCCTGGGCCCCTAAACCAAAGCTTTTTAGGCGTAGGCATAAATCCGGGGTTGCAAATGAAAATAAAATACACTTTATTCAAATACGCATCCGTAACTTATTTATATCGTCATTTTGTAAGGGTAAAACAAAGGTCTCTTCGTCATATACATAGATCGTCGGAGAAGCGGAAAATCTCAGAACACTTAGGCGAATCATAATTTCGTTATTTATTTTTCTAAAAAAACATCTATATTTAAGTCAACAACATATTGTTGACTTATAAACACCAATAATAAGTTTGGGGTGGCCGGTCGTGTCGGATTGCCGTCCCATCGGATTATGAGAGCTGGGGAAGAGAGAGTGCACCTGTGTCTGCGCACACATTTGTGCACTATAATATCTCCTGCGCAGTTGGCTAATCTCTATTGAGATTGGCCGCCATGGCCGAGATCGGTCTGGAGGACATTATTATTATTATATGATAATTTAAATGTAAATAAAAAACATAAGCCACTGTAAAATAAAAAAAACCCCACAAAGTTGCAAGTGTGTACTTAGCCTTATTTAAAATGTGCGTTACATTTTCTTATGTTATGAAGATTTGCACCAGTCAGATTTAAATTAGGTTTGTTAAGCCAGCTGATCTTTAAATCCTCGTGTTTCTATTTAGCATAACAGACATAAAGAAAATGTTTTCTCGGATATATGAAAATAACTTCGGTGTTACGGAGAAAGGGTGCGTTATGGAAGATTAAGAGAGTTTATATTATACAGATACTTTTAATGTTTTTGTGTTATTTGTCTTTCTTGTGTCTTTGATTTTAATAAACAGACACTTGGTTTAGTTTGAAAACGTTTAGTTTTTCACCTTTAGTATGCAAAAATATACTTAGGTTTTTTTTAGGCGACGGGCAAATATCTGCCTGATTACATAAGTGGCAGCCACTGGGTCCCCCCTTGGAGCAGGGGCCCAAGCAACCGCATTGTTTGCATTACGTATTCGCATAGCTACATTGTGAGTTCAAAACTTGAAAGTCTCTTCGATCTGAAGTTTGGGCTATAGTTACCCACCCATTATTATTACACAAGTATTATTCTTAACTGGAGGGGAAAATATCAATAAGTATTTAAAGCCTGCTGTTACTGTTTTTAAATGTCGTGTTAGCAAAATAATTTTCAAAACGTTATCGCTTATAACACAAACCGTCATATTTTGTTCTCAACATTGGTTTTCTCGGTAACGAAAACAATTTATTCGCGTGTTTGACGTGATGAAATTAGATTAGTGGCGGTATATATTTACCGATATCATATAAAATCTCATTTTTGTATTTCCATGTGAATTTTTTTTTTATGTTAGAGGAGGCAAACGATTTGCTACTCGTTTGCCTCACCTGGAGTTCCTACTCGTTTGGCTCACCTGATGGAAAGTGACTACCACCGCTCATGGACATCTGCAACATACGAGGACTTGCAGGTGCGTAGCCGGCCTTTGAGGAAAGAGTACGCTCTCTTCTTGACGGTTGCAATGTCATATCGGTTCGGAAAAGTTACCGGCGAAAGCTAGTTCCACAGAGTGATTGTGCGAGGCAGGAAATGCCTTAGGAAACGCGCTGTTGTGGATTTCCAGACATCGAGGTGGTGAGGGTGGAATTTTGAGTTCTGGCGCGATGTCCGGTGGTGAAATTCAGCGGCCGGGACTAAACCAAACAACTCCTCAGAACACTCTCCGTGATATATGCGATAGAGGATGCAGAGTGACCCAACATCTCTACGCAAATCCAAAAGATCAAGCCGGTCGGTAATAGTTTGATCGTCGACAATTCGAACTGCTCTACGTTGAATGCGGTCAAAAGGAAGAAGCTGGTACTGGGGAGCTCCCGCCCAGATGAGAGAAGTACTCCATGTGTTGTAAAGTTTCAGTCGATGATCCGACTTGAAGTACAGCCTCGCCTTGTTGAGCACACCAAGCTTTTTAGAGGCCAATTTGGCTATATCTTCCAATTGACCGCGGAACTAAACAACGTTCGAAATCTCGACTCCAAGTATCCCAATATTAGCTGTGTCAGCGAGGGAAATATTCACAAAATGAGGGGATATGACAAAAGGTGACTTTTTAGTGGTTAACGCGCAAACTTGACTCTTATTGGGGTTGAATTAGACCAAGTTTAGTCGGCCCCAGTCCGAAACTTTGGTTAATAAAGACTCGACTTCAGACACAAGTTTGTTCCGATATTCCAGTGTCGTCGTGTACCCGAGAAGTATTAGCTTGTCCGGTGTATAGGGCGTCTACAGTGCTATCATCTGCATAGCAGTGAATGTTACTGATTTGCAACATGTCATTGATATGTAGAAGAAACAGAGTAGGTGTTAGAACGCAGCCTTGTGGAACACCTGACAGACGAATTTTAGGTCAGACCATGCACCGTCGACAACGACCTTGATGATCGGCCAAAAAACTGGTGATCCAGTTGCATAATTTCCCGGGAAGCCCGTAGGAACGAAGCTTCGAAAGAAGCGCTTGTGCCATACCCGATCAAAGGCTTTTGCTATGTCCAGATTGACAGCTAATGCTGATATTTGATATTTGTTACACAATTAGGCTCGAAAGGCAATTCGGATTCTAATAATTTATGACACTAACTGTACTTGCTGCATAAACGTAATATGTCGATATATGTACATATGTCAAATAGCATGACGATTTTGCACAAATTATAGCCAGTGTCACTAGGGGTGAAGTGAGGATTCTTACGATACGTTCAGACATTAAACAGATACGGTGGAATTAAGAAACTTATGTATGATATATTATATATATTTCTATATTTACTTATTTTCTGGGTAGTCCTGTAATAATGGATATTAATTAAGAAAGAAATATTAAAGGGTTTAATAAAAGTCAAAGCCACTCGTAAAGAGAAAGGTCAAGATTGATTTAGAGAAGTAAGGTCTTAGCTAGGCTGCTGGGAGATCTCGACCGCGGATTAGAGCGTTATTAGGGTTGACAGTTTCGCTATTTCATACTTCAATTTTATTTATATATAGTGTAGTGCTACTTTTGTATACAATAGCTAGAACATATGACTCAAAAAATATCCTAGTATTATTGAAATTTTATGTGTTCATAATTGCCATTTAATACTTTCACTAAGTCACAAATACACATGGGACAGAAGCACATGCGACACATCCAAGTTTTCTCACGATGTTTCCCTTCACCGTCGGGCCCAATTTGAATTATAAATATAAATTACACAAGTGAAAACACGTGACGATCATATATATAGCCATATATAAAGAAAACTAAAATATATATATGAAACAAATATTACTAGTACAAATTTATAGTTAAACATTTGTATTTAAAAACGTCGCAATTTATCCACTTAAAGGCATTATACACGAAGTAAATATAAGCATGCTAAGTTACATGTTACATAAGAAAGATATCAGCCGGTCACGGCACCGCAAACAATTTTAATTGGTCCAATACATTGGCTATGTAGTTGAAACATGCGAGTTTTAATATTAAATTCGTGGTCAAAAGTCCACTCAAAAACCGGAGACACATTCACCGCACGACGTTTTATTAAATACAAAGTTGTTTATCATTATACTGCCATGAAATGTTATATATTTTAAACAGATAATGTTCTGCGATAACATATTAGTCATTTCTTTATTTACGGCCATTTTTTATTTTGAATTTATACCGATTAATATAAAAATAAATTGAGTTAAAATGACAAATAAAGTGGTTTTCAAATAATACAAACAAAACAAATAAACATTTCATGATTATTATCTATATATTATAATCACAGTTAGCAGCAAAAAAATATTATACTCTACACATTCCTGGCAGGAATGCGTAAATACTTTTATAAAAAAAAGCAGTGTAATTGTGCCTTAATTTTTTTCAGTGTGAATACACCATATAAATTTTATATTATAATAATGAGGATATATTTAGTTTGTTAATAATAGTTTAAAACAAATGATGGTTTTAGCAATAATATAATAAAATGTATTCGTTTACGAACCGTTGGATTTGACAAACAATATAATGCTTGTGCATATTTGAAATAAGAACGGCCTCACTTATAATCTTGGTTTAGCTGGTGTTTAGTTAAACATTTATCTCTTTCTATCCTCATAAACGTAACATTCGAAAAAAGAAGACAGCATTTTTTTTTATAGCATAGGTAGGCGGACGAGATTATGGGTCACGTGATGGTAAGTGGTCACCAACGCACATTGACATTGGCATTGTAAGATATGTTAAACATCGCTTACATCGCCAATGCGCCACCAACCTTGGCAACTAAGATGTTATGTCCCTTGTGTCTGTAATTATACTGGTTCACTCACCTTTCAAACCGGAACACAACAATACCAAGTACTGTTGTTTTGCGGTAAAATATCTGATGAGTGGGTGGTACCTACCCAGACGAGCTTGCACAAAGCTCTACCACCGAGTGTAAACTAAACAATTTTAAACCTTAAAACCGTTTGATATTTTATTATGATATTTGACCAGCCCTATTCAACAATAAGAACTCTGAGGGGATTACGCGAAATGAATCAAACTTTACTACGTATATTGAATCATATTCCTTTATTGGATGCTGTATTATATAGTTATGACTATTACATTAGTAACTTAGCGGTTATTAGAACGGACGTGAATGACGTGAATAGTTAATATATTAATTAAGTTCGTCGTAATAAATACCTTTTGAAAGTAGGATTGGGATAAATAAAATAGTCAATGTATAAATATTTCATTTTGAAATAATGAATCTTACTGATAGGTAAATGGGGATTATTATATATTTGTTTAACGCTTGTATTTATTTTGTGCTCGGTGGTCGAATTTCTATAGTAATTATGTTTGAAAATTTGAGGAGAAATGAAGTTTACTGAACTGTTTTGTCTTTAGCTATTTATATATAAAAATAATTATTTAATAATATTTTTTCATATATATTTAATGTAAATACTTGTATATAGATAAGAATCTAAAAAGTTGAATTTGTGAAATTTATAAAAATATATAAATATTGTTAGGAATATTTTAAATTATTATAAAATTGTAAATTGTCTATGGTTTGTTAAAATCTTTGAATAGTCAGTTACTTGAGTAGTAGATTAATATTGGCAGAACGCCACAAGGCTACGTGTGAGCAGTCTATGCCGGAGACCTTTGTCAAAATATACAATTAAATTGTTAAATGAATAAGACCAAATACATACATAGTGACAATAATAAAATATAAAAGACCTTAAGTATCATACATTAGGTCTTTTTCAAAACAAATTCATGAGTGACATAAAAGATAAATTTCAAATTTATTTTTTATAAATAATAAATATGAAATATTATAAATCACGACTTTTATAGGGTTTTCCATTAAGGGCGCTTGATCGTGCAGAACTTCCATCGTAGCGTGTGCTGTGTGGCACGTAGCGCCGTCCTGTTGAAACCACATGTTGTCCAGATCCATATTCTCGATTTCAGGCCAAAATAAGTTGGTTATCATCGACCGGTATCGCTCACCATTGACGGTGACGGCCACACCATTATCGTTTTCGAAAAAATACGGACCAATCACGCCTCCGGCCCAAAATCCGCACCAAACAGTCACTTTCTGCGGGTGCATTGCCACTTGGTGAACCTCGTGTGGATTGGTCTCGTCCCAAATACGGCAATTTTGCTTGTTGACATAGCCATTCATCCAAAAATGCGCCTCGTCGCTGAAGATAATTTTTTTGCCAAAATCGGCGTCAACTTCCAACTGCTCTAATGCCCAGTCAGCGAACACACGGCGCTGTCTATGGTCATTAACCTTGAGCTCTTGGGTCAGCTGGATCTTGTACGGGTGCAGGCTCAAGTCACAACGCAAAATTCGCCAAGTTGTCGTCTGCGAAAGGCCGAGTTCCTGTGCGCGACGCGGAATTGACTGCCGCGGGTTTTCGAGGACACTGTCGCGCACAGCGACGATATTCTCGGCAGATCTCGCGTTACGTTGACGCACGGGAACCGGCTGATTGTTAACTGACCCGGTTGACTCGAATTTGTCCACCAATCGACGGATAGTCGACTCGGCAGGACGATCATCGCGACCGTAAAACGGGCGAAGTGCGCGGAACGTTGCTCGAACTGAAGACCCATTTTCATAAAACAATTTTATGATTTGCACGTGCTGCTCGACACTGTAACCTGCCATGGTGGTTTGGGAGGACGGAATGAATATAACACACTGCATTTGACAGCTGTCACTCAAACAACATGGCCGCAATCAGCTGTCAAAGTTCAAGCGTCCCTATTGGAAAACCCTATACTATAACATTTCGTGATTAACAAGAACAAACCAAATTTATTCATTAATAATTTAATGGTGAATTTGAAATTGTAGGAGATGTAAGAAATATATATTTTTTATAGAATGGGTTGGTGGACGATCTTATGGGCCATGTGATGAGTGGTCATCAACGCCCATAGACATTGCCATTGTAAGAAACGTTAACCATCGCTTACGTCGCCAATGCGCCACCAACCTTGGGAACTAAGATGTTATGTCCCTTGTGCCTGTAATTACACTAGCTTACTCAACCTTCAAACCGGAACACAACAATACCAATTACTGCTGTTTTGCGGTAGAATATCTGATGAATGGGTGGTGCCTAGTAAGCTCCTTTCAAGCTCGAATTGTAGGATGTTTTAAATTTGTTTTACTCTCCTGTACATACAGGAAAACAGGTCAGCTGTTTCTGTTGTATGTTTTAAAAACCTCTTTACAAATTGGTACAATGGATTTTACGTTTAAAAACAAAATATAATACTATTTATTGTTATATAAATATACATTATATAGGTTTATCTCACTCATAAATTTTCTGTTTTTTTTTTTTTTTATGTATATACAAATAGTTTTGTTCAATACGTTATCACATTTCGCTTCAGCTTTATTCGATTTCTTTATCACCTGTTTGATCGACGTGTCTTTTGTTTTATTAAAACATAGCGGATTTTTTTTTAATATACGTAAATGTAAAGCGTTTACTAACAAAGTGGAAGCCTATATATATTAAAGCCATATACTTAATCAGTGTTGATTATTCGTCTAACATTAATTAAAACGTTGTTATTCTCGGGAAATGCTAATCTATTTTCTCAATATCCTATTTTTTAAGAAGTGTAGGAAATATAAATAAGAAATCTTATCATTCTTATTTCAAATTGTATCGAATTTGTGTTTAGGTTGAAAATGTTAATTTTTGCCTCAAAAGACGAGGAGCTTTAAATTGATTTTCCAAATTTCGTATACCTTACTATAATTAATAACGATATTTCTCACTCAAAATCAATACACGGAGCTAGCGAATTTGTTACTCACCGACGCACGGGTTGTGGTTGACGACAGCGAAGATGCGGTCGCAGCGTTTCTTCATATGCGTATTGGGACAAATACAACCAAATAGCGGAGATAAGCGCAAACCAGCCCAGGCTTCGCGGCAAGCTTCCCTGTTTATGTAAAAAAAAAAGTATGTAACTTTCGGAAATACATAATGTACCGCAAACATTTTTGATAGTAAATAGGATAATTTGTTTTTAAATTATTTTATGATGGTAATCGAACGCCATTTTCATCTCCTTTTTATACTATCTCGTACACCCTTAATGCCAACAATAGCATCCGAGATGGTATGTTACATGTAATAAGTGCTCTGAATCATTTAACATATGAATGGTAAGTTAACCAAGCATACCGCAAACCACGTTACCCACTTAGATGAGTAACGTCAAAAGCCATTAATTTAATTGAAATCTGGATGAAATCGATTTATTTACAAAAACTATACGTATATGTGTAAAAGTTAACAACATATATATTAAATTGTAATTAACATATAACGTACAAGCATATAACGTCTTTGTTCTCAAGGTCGGTGGACCATTGGCGATCTAAGAGCGGTGATGGCCACTTACCATTGATTTGCCCACTTGCCAGTCTGCCTATGTAATTTAATTAGTTAAATATTACTATTTTACTTTCATTTCATTTACGTACAAATAATAAAAGACTGAACTTCGTTTATCATTGAATGTAGTTCGTGACACTGTTTGCGCTTATAAAGAAAATATTATGAAATATTTCGACAGTCCTTAACTCTTTTTAATGGAATAAAATTTATGATTATTTCAAATTAATAGCGTTCTATTAACGGCTATAAATACATTAACCCGTCCATCTCTATAAGATCTTAAAATATGATAGTAACTCATAACCATATTCCAGTAGGTAGTTTTGAGTGATTTTGTTTTTATCGCTTTATATGCCAATTGTTTGTGACATTGAAAACTGACTCCCCTTCCGTGCCTATAAAAGCTCGTAAGCCGGTCAAATCAAATGCCCTTGACGTGCTAAAGGTCAGATGGTAATCAGAACATTTTGAAATTAACGGTGTTTTACGTCAGATAAAATTCAATTATAAAATTTTTTGCTGAAAGAATTTTAAATAATATTTCCATTGTGAGAATATCAACGATATATTGTGTTAATTGTGTACTATTAAAACATTGCTATACTTTATGTTACATAAATATAAATTCTATGTACTGATGTTTATCAGCATAACGTGAGCTAGGTCAGATAGGTTAAAAAAACGCTATGAAACCATTGAATATGAAACCAACCTTGTTCAGCGGCTATTAAATTATAACAATTTCGGTTTTGTACATTGTATTATTAAAATACAATTAAAAGTGTGAGAAAATTTTCGAGATCGATTGCCATAAGAGCCAAGTTGAAACTTAGCGAAGGTTCACACCCTGGCAATCATTGATTATTCATATGTATTTATAATTTATCTAATCTACCCGTAAGTATCCCGCATTCACAATAATCGGATCCCAGAAGTGGGACGCTTAACAGGCCTAATCGCTTTATGTTTAAGGATTGTCACAAATAACATATATGCATTTGCAAATTATTCGAACTGGATGACCTAAAAGCATACAATGGACAGCCATTAGAAAATTACTTCAGGGATTTGCTACTTTGGATAGGGGACACGTTTGATGGTACGCAATAATTCATAGATGACACAGCGATTACGGAAGTTACAGTCGAGTGTTTTTAGATATTAACTAATTTCGTTTATGTTAGTCAAAATTGAAGCCTATTCCAATGACAGAAGTTGTAAATTGCTAAAAGCTCTGATAAATTATGCACTACAAACAGTTCTCGATTAATATACATTCGTTTATAATACAACACAATTCCACGTAACTATTTTCATCCATTTTAATTTTACTTCCAAAGATCCGATAACAACTTCGTTGACAATCAAAACGCTATTTTTTCACGAATAAATAATGAATACCATAGATAATTTAGATTTCAAGCAATTATGAAACGCCAATTACAGGTTCTGCCATTGGAATTGTCTTGAGTTCCATATATTTGGATCGTTTCAATATTTAACCAAATTAGCTTTGATCAGTAAACTGAGTACTATCTTAAAGAATTTCGATATAATTTAAATTCAATAACCAAATTGTTATTTTTAAAACAACCCAAAGCTATTAACATAAACTAACAAATTCGTCTTGATTTAATAAGAACAGTCCCAACGTTTACTAAATCTAAGGGTCGAATTGGTCACGCCCTGACAGATTTCCCAAAGTTTTGGAGTCCAATTTGCTAAAAGTGTCCGATAAAATTGGACTATTGATCGCGTCTCCACAAAATTAATTTTAACTCGTTGCTCTGAATAATCTAGGTTAGTCATTTTGAAATTGGCTACTGAGATTCGGTAACGGATTTATAGCTTTCATCTTAATATTATTATACTGGAAAAACTCGTGACCAAATAAAACTAACTTTGAATTTGTTACATATATAAATAAATTTACTACTATCCGTTACTTTAGTCTTCCGATCCGTAATGATATGATGACAACTCCTGATGATGACCAATGACAACTTCTGAGTTACACCTTGTTAGTAGTTCTGCTATTTCATAGCAAAACGAATTGTCCCTTGAATAAAGTTAGTAAGTATAATCGTTTGTGATTAAATAGCAATACTCAACTTAAATCAAAGCCATACTTCATAATAATATCCTTTATCGTTTTTCTTATAGACAAGTCCATGATTTATTTTTTGCATATAATTTAAGTTAAGTATATATGAAAGATTTTCTCATAAAATCCAAATTACGATATGATGGATGAAAAAGAAACACCACGTTAACGACAGTAACGATAGCAATATTCACAGAATTACCTGTCTTCCATACGGCATTCTCCATCACGGGCCTTGCAAGCGTTCTTAAACCGTTCAAAAAGCACAGAGCAGGCTTTCTCGTTGTGGCAGACGCTGAGAGCATACGTGCAGGTTGGCAGGGTCTCAACTGGATACGGATCTTTCTCTGCAACAATAATTTTATTAAGCATAATTTGAGGGACAAAAGATGAACGTAACGCCGTGTTCCTGTTTATTAAATTGAGGAGTTTATGTTTTATGTTGAAATTCTTACTAAATCATTTATTTTTGCTGAAAAAATAAGATAAGATAAAATAAGGTTAGACTTAGCTACGTCGGTTTCTAATTTGTTTTTAATGTTCATTAAAAATATGTGTTTGATTTAGGTACTAATAAAATTATTTTTATTCAGAACAATTTCTATTTAATCCGATAAAACTTATAGCTAATGAATCACGTCGTTCAGCCATCAGGTTTATTACTTATGATAACATTTCAGGTACCTATTTTATTATAATTAGTTTGCACAAAAAATGTTTCAATTTCTTCGAATCAATTATGATTAGAAATAATTTATTATTTGATATATTTAAGTTTTTTAATACGAAGTCAAGTAATAAGTGATATTTTTATATAACTACTCAAACAAACAAAAAGTTATCTAATATTAAATTTATATAACATATTTATTATTATAGTCTAATACTAAACTAAATTAATATACCCATTTAAATTTTAAAGAAAAAACACGCCGTCTAAAAGATTGTCCTGTGGCATTATACCCAAGACGCTGGCACTATTGCCTCTCTGCACCGCTAGACTCAGCCTTACGTGTCTTTTTGGACAATAATCAATCAGTATTATGATGTACGTATGTGGTATAGTTTTTTTAAATTTTTGTTTTTTATTTTCCGTGGCATTGAATACATTTTTGAATATGATTAAAAGTCATTAACCATTCAAGATTACACTACGTGAGTATAATTTAGCTTCGGTTTGTACTAAGATACATATAATAATGTTCTTTTTATTGACTTGCTGGACCATTAACAGTAGATTGGCGGACCAGGCAGATAGGTGAATGGTTTTTACATTTCTTTAATATTATGCCAAATATATTTTTATCTTTGCCTATTAATCAATTTTTATCTTATGATAAAATAACATTAATATATAAGGGTGATTACACATTATAAGAATATAGATGATAAAAAGGCGATCAGAATTTCGTCGATTTTCATACAGGACATATAAATATGAGTGTATATTTCTAGTTTCGTGTTAGTTCTCGATATAATCCGAACGAGCCGGTTGGCGTGGTCGGTAAGATACCTTTCACGCCACAGGTCGTGGGTTCGATTCCCACCCAGGAAAGACATTTGTGTCCATGAACATGTCTGTTTGTTCTGAGTCTGGGTGTAAATATTTATATAAGTATGTATTTACAAAAGAAAAGTAGTATATGTAAGTATATCAGTTGCCTGGTTTCCACAGTACAAGCTCTTCTTAGTTTGGGATCACATGGCATTGTGTGACTAATGTCCCAGGATGTTATTATTATTATTATAATCTAAATTACGAACCAGTGGTTGTTTTGTATACAATTTAATTCTATAACATATCGAATCAAAGGTGTTAGCAAAAGCCTATTTGAAGTCAAGACTATTTCGATTTTAATACCCCAAATACATTGCCAAAAAAAGGTATTATCTTCACTACATTGCCTATTTACTTATTATATCTATTAATTACTCTGAAATCTTCTTCAATTTCATAACCGCCTCTTAGTGACGATACTGAATAATTAAAGTTATCGTTACTTCAAAGTGTATTGATTCTCTGTCATTGAACTTTGGGGCAATTATATGTCCGCGCGTTATCACGTTGGTAAATATATGTACGATACATTAAATTATTGACCTAAGTAAATAATATGTATGGAAATCGAGCTATCCCTCGTCATTCGTAAAGATCGTATGTGACAGTCAGTAAATATTTGCCCACTGTTGGGCTAAGAACTGGTCTTCTCTTGAGGATATCAATTCTTACCTATTGTGCCTTCTTGTACGAAACTCCAAACCCTTTCAAACACAATCATAAATACATTAATTGTTACATTTTTTATGGCAGACGTGTTGGATGATAAAAGAAAATGTCATGGCTACGAAAGATTATTGTGGACGATTGGGCAATAAGCGCCACTGCAGAAATCTTGTTCTGGCACGGGACTGAGATGAATTCGCAAAGCTGACGGTTAACCCCCTTAATGGAAAGACACCGCAAGTAGGAGATATTTTTCAGCTCACAGTGGGATATATTTTAGTGCACAAGTGTATTTGCGCAATTTTAAATGCGCAAACACACTTGTGTACTATATACCCTCTTAAAATCCGATGAAACAGCTAATCCAATACGACTGGTAAGAATTTAGGCGCAAGACCAATGGCTTTACGTGCGTTGCGAGGTACGGTAGTGTAATCGCTGTTAATATGGCAGGCAAAAATTTCTCGACAGAAAACCCAATAATATTTTACGGGCTCGCCCGGGGTTTGAAGTCCGGACCTTGTGATTTGCGAGCTTATAAGCTAGCAACAAAAGCAATGAGGCAGTCAAGTATAATTCACCGAATGTAGGGTATGAAAAATCGATACAGACCTAATAATAACATTCATGGCCTCTTTCAGGTAGTTCTTTATACCTGGACCAATGCCAAATAAGACCTGTGTTACGTAAAAGTATTACCTTACTGGTTAGCCTTTAACTTTTCCATTTAGCTTATTTCATGCCACTATTTTTTCACATATTTCCATTTGATCACTTTGAAATATACCAATTTTTAATCACAGAAAATATTGATCTACATTTCGTTATTTAAAATATTCGTGTTTTAGTCGCGATTTTTTATTTGTGTTTATGTCGAGGAGAACACAATAATTTCATAAAATCCAGATAAACGCCGTAATGGTCCAGTGCCTAAAAAAGCAAATCTTATCATTAGTCCAATGAGTTTTCGTGTTCATATTTCGTACATCATACTCGATGGTGAATGTAAATACCTTGTGAAATTCTGCGTGTGTCGAATAAAATCCTCATCAGAGCACGTTAGAATATCCTTCTCTTCAAGAGAAGTGAAGCTTTTTCCAGCAGTGGGACATTTACAGGCTATTACGTTTATATTTATTCAATGTTTAAAAATACAAAAGACGATACTGATACTGATGAACATATATGTGATAGAAACATATATTATTCCAAAAATAGCTAATATAAGACAGATTTTGAGCATAAATTAGTTGAAGTGTCTTACCTTTCTTCATTACAAACACGCAGGGATGGTCGAACAAGAAGTCGCGGAAGGAATTGCATTCAGGATCCACGTTTGGTTCCCGACAGAGGCAGGTCGGTTTGAAGAACGGAAACGCTTGCAGGGTACGGAGGGCAGCTTGGCACTTGGTCACCGTAACGGTTGAGCAAGCCACTGAAACAATAACATAGATCATGTATTATTTTTATTAATTTTCTAAATATGTCTCAAAGCTATCTCAAGTCTAGAAATGTAGGTGGGGACTGATAACATTTATATATAGCCTATTCCAATCGAAGAAGGAGTTCATATAAATAAACCTTTGATTTACATTTTCTCTTCGATTCTCCAATAACTCTGCTTTATGCAATACAAATAGGTCTCGAATAATATATTTATTTATAACACAACACTATTTCACGTAATTATATCCACTTTCATTTTATATCCAAAGTTTCGAAAATGAATTCGAGATCTCGACCAATGATGACAATTCAATGTCAAAGTTATTTATTTGTCTCCTCTTGGGGTTGGAGTAGGTTATATGTATAATTCGTCAGAGCGTCACGGTAGCTTGCGCAAGCGATCCCGTGGCGCTCCTCGTTAAGACGGGAAGGATACCGTTGCATTTTTAGTGGGTATTCCGATGACCGGGACGCACCGGCGAGCATGCCACCCCACTGTTCCTGTGGGGGAAACGCGTAATGCGTTTTTCCAGCGTTAAAAAGGCTATATGTATAATTATTTTACTTAATTATATTTTGTAAGAGCTTTTCCACGTCATCATTTACATGCTCGTTAGCCCAATTAACAATATGGTTTTTATATTGAGTTGTAAATATACTTTAAACTGCAAAATCTGGCAGTCGTTGTCCTATCTGCATATACCAATCATAGCAATTGGTTGATTAGTATAGCAGTTGATATGCAAAGAGAGCAGCGCTTTCCAGTAGCGAGTTATAACAAAAAGGATAGGACAAAAACCTAGGTCATCAAAAAATCATGTATGTGTCAATTTTCTAGTTGAACGATTCGCACGAACAGTGACGAAGACTATTATATTTATATAGCCATTATGTACTAATTAAGGGAATGCAATACACTCTTTCGCTTTGACTAGGTCGTGTAATAAAATTCTTTCCTTTCAGTTAAAGATGTAATAAAATTGTAATAAAGACAGAAAAGAAAATTTCCTAACTTTTTTTTAACATAGCAAAATAAACTTAAGTCTTTCAAATATAAAGTTCGAATTTGCTTGTTACTTTAAATCACATGACCTTTTCAAAAGGTAAAAATCTGAAGTGCCTTCCGCTGTTAATACGATCAAATAGAAATTGACAAAGGTTGGTATGCATGACCAGTTCCAAAGTATTTTTGCATTTAAAGGATGAACCGAAGTTCAAAATTGAGATCATTTTCTTAAGGAGCATATTCACGTCGGTCAATATCTAATTCGTGTTATATATAAAATAATGCACTTTTATTTATAAGCATTATAAAATTTGTTTTAGTTCGCTTGCGTGACGTTGATTTGGTAAAAATAGAATCTATTTTTGCAATGTTTGCATGTTTAGATTTAAACGATATGAATCATTAAGGGTAGTAAATGGGTAGCTCGTTATTTTTTCTTTAAAAAAAAGTGACCACCCGTAATTTTTCCACAGCTGGCTACTTGATGTACGAATATATGACGAGTGGGTGGACTAATACCTAGACGCTTTGCTCACTCATTTTTTGTATCACCAGAATATTTTGAGGTTTGGAGGTAAAATTTTGTATAAATCTAGTAATTTCATGGTACTTATTCAGAGATAATGCACAAAAATATTATCCAATAAAAGAGCAATTATTTCTAATCAAGAAACGCAAGATGAAATAAAACTTATTTTGATACCATAACTACATACAATAACACAGTTTTTACGGATCATTAGACTCGATCAATACTTTTATATACTTGGTAGCTTGTTTTAATTAATTGTGATTTTTATTCGCCTATATTGAATGACACAAATCTGAGTTAGCGGTTCCTCCCTACACGTGATTATCTGAAGCATTAAGGGAGTTTTTGTCATTAGGGAGTAACCAGATGACTTTAACTTTTTCCTTATCCGAATGAAGTAACCGAAAGGAATTAGAAGGACAACGATATCCTATTAACGTTTAATTATAAAAAAAATAAAGATGAAGATTACTAGCTTTATATATTAGATGCTTCGTTGAAAAAAGGCCTAGGCATCCGGAATTCGTCGAAGACCAATACACCCCTTCAAATTATAAAACTGGCACAATACATTTCGGGGCAATTAAGAATATGTAAGTTTTTTAATTTTATACTTTATTGTATATCATGTAAAGCTTAGATTAAAAAAAAATAAACTTGCAAAGGTAAAGCTGTGACATCACTAACACACCACGTCAATTTGTCGAGGGTAAGTTATCGATATCAATACAAACGCTCGAAAATTCACCGAACATCCCTAATTTGTCTTTCGCTTAGAGCCGGTAAAATATGGGCGTCATTTTTCATACGACGCTTAAGCACTTACCGTTTATTTGCATTAATTTTGTTTGTCTGACTAGAACTTTTTTGTCGCTTTAATAAACGATAGTCCAATATTCCTCATATTGTCATATTGTATTATTGATGAAAAGAGAATTATATCGGTCATATTGAATATAACGGAAACATTTATATCAATTATTGAATACGGAAATGTACACACTTCCAACTACCAGACTCCGGGCTGCTACGGAGAATTTTCTGACTGAAAAACCCAATAACTTTTTACTGGCCCGACTTGGGGATTGAACCGAGAACGACCGGGTCTGCGGCCTTATTTCTAGACACTAGACCAACGGGGCAGTTAAACCAGTAATACTTCTATGGTTCAAACAAAGAAACAATAATTTTTAAACAGATGGAATATAGATACATGTATAATTTAGATTTTTTAATGTTGGTAGTGGTGTTTCGTCTAAATTAAAATGCAATGCCGATATAATTTTAATGTCGGCGAAGCTACGGGTCACTAGAAAAAATATATAAATAATATTATACGTCAAGGCAATGTGTGCAGTAGTTAAAGTATGTCACCCTTGGGTATTAAAATATTTTATTTCCACGCAGCATACATTAAATTAATTACTTTTACCGGAATTGTTATGTACATAAATTTTTGAAATGGTAATTCATTATTTTATGGAAGAAATATAAATATATTGTATGCATGTGTTTATTATTATATATAATATTAAAAAAAAACTTAAACACAACCATTCTCGAACTTCAACAGACACAAATAAGCACACATTTCAAAAACACTAAGAACTTGAAATCAAACCGGTTTCAATTTATCATAAGTTAGAATCGAACCCTTGACCTGGTTTATGTTTGTCTGAACTATTACGTTCGTAAATCGTCTCAATTATCTATCTATTAGAGTATTTTTGAAATTAAATAAGGTAGGTATACTGGCAGCAACCGAATGTGGGAACCATCAACTCTCATACGCAGGTACTCTTAGAAATATTATATACCTCCTTTATATCATCCTCCTAAATTCGAACGAATCGCATTTTGTAGCATTTAGTAGACAGTATGAACGCTATTTCGTTATATGACGTGATCTTGGGGCACTGCCATTTAACTCTACTGTAAACCGCGTAAAAGAACTTCGTTCCAAAAATGTTACTTGTATACCTACTTTTAAGGGTTTCCTACCCTTGATGATTTGAATTTTTTTTATTGAAACACCGTTTGACTAATGATCAATAAATGTAATAGCCAATGTTCTCAGAAACTACTGAACAGCATATCATTTTTTTATTTTATTGCATATGTAGGCGGACGAGTATATGGACCACCTGATGGTAAGTGGTCACCAACGCCCATAGACATTGGCATTGTAAAAGATGTTAACCATCGCTTACATCGCCAATGCTCCACCAACCTTGGGAACTAATATGTTATGTCCCTTGTGCCTGTAATTACACTGGCTCACTCACCCTTCAAACCGGAACACAACAGTACCTAGTACTCCTGTTTTGCGGTAGAATATCTGATGAGTGGGTGGTACCTACCCAGACGAGCTTGCATAAAGCTCTACCACCAAGTAAATCAGTACAATCATTATGTTCATTATTATCGATGGTTAACATTTCTTACAATACCAAAGTCTATGGGCCACTATGCTAGTCCGCCAACCTATTCTATAAAAAAAAAACCGGACAAGTGCGAGTCGGACTCGCCCACCGAGGTTCCCGTACAAATTTGAAGGATTTTTTTTCATTCTTCGTCATAAATCGTAAGCCCTATACTAGACGCTGTTTTTTATGATTTAATCATAAATGTACAGTTTTCAGATTTTTTCCTATACTTGTAGTACAAATTTCATAGTTCTAGGACAACGGAAAATACCCTATAAATTTTGATTCCCTTGAGAGTGTCGAAATATACGTTTTTAACGGCCGTATCTTTTTTTTTCGTTAACTTAGAAGTTTGATTTATTCACAGCTTCAGGAGACTGTAGACCCGAGTATACCGTTTTAATTTCAACGCGTTCCCGAGATAAAGGGTCTTGACAGACAGACAGACGGAAGGACGGACGGACAACAAAGTGATCCTATAAGGGTACCGTTTTTTCCTTTTGAGGTACGGAACACTAAAAATATATCTTTCATCTCCTAAAATTTCAAATTCACCATTCAATCATTATTGAATAAATATTTAGCGTGTTTCTTATATTATTTATTATCAAGATTAATCTTGAAATATATAATGTTATAGTAAAAGTCGTGATTTATAATGTATTGTTTATAAAGAAGCAATGATTTGCGTTTTGATATTTGTTTTTTATGTCACTCATGAATTTGTTTTGGAAAAGACCTAATGTATGATACTTAAGGTCTTTTTATATATTTGTGTTATTGTCACGATATATCTTTCGTCTTGTTTATTTAACAATTCATTATTTAAGTGTTAATTATGAGAGAGGTATCCAGCATAGACTACTCACACGTAACCTTGTGGCGTTCTGTCAATATTAATCTACTACTCAACTAAATAACTAGTCAAATATTTTAAGATGAAACCATTGACAACTCACAATTGTTTTATAATTTAACAATTATATTAATTTAATTTTTTTTGAAGAAAACAAATTAAAATATTTTGGTATTCGACTTTTAACTTTTGAGATATAAATGTCTTATTACTTAATGTATTAAAACCAGAACTTTCCGACTCCGCAAAGTCCATCCTGGGGCAATTTATTCGCTTCTATTATAAGATTCCGAATATATTTTTCGAGAATAATTATTAAACCAATATAAGTATATATTGTATTGTTTAATTCGATTATTGAATCGTAATTACTTCAACTTGAATTATAACTTGTTTCTAACATTTAATTAATTATTCGTTTTGTTATATGGTAACTCTGCAATGAACTGAACAGTGGTGCCATCTCACGATTCAAACAAAACGTATCAATTATCATTTTGTAATTTATTCTTTATTTTAATATAATATTATGTTATTTTATAAATATAACTTTTTTGATAAATATTATATTTTTTACTTTATTTGTCTTGTTTTTATGAGTCGAGTTTAGCTCTTATGTTAGCATTGCATTTTATGCTCCTATTTGTCTTTGCCGCGAACGGACTAGGGGAAGATAAAAAATCCTATAGGTAATAGATTCCTAGAGAGAAGAGAAACCTTTGAATGTCAATATAAAGTTTTATTTCTTGAAAAACCCTCAGTTCATAAAACGTAATATTCTACAGAGTTTTCACTGAAATAACAACAGTGTTTATGGCATATTATGCATTTCATCAAAAAATCAGCAACAGACGCAGAAAAACACTAATATTTTTGTGAAAAAAATAAGAAAAAGTAATTTATGGAATTCTTGTTTCCATTAAAATATCTATTATAAACAATTTATTTTTCTCGTTCTATTGGTTCACCTAAAATCAATACTTCTTTTAACGTGAATAAACGAATAAATTAAATACTAAACTTCGCAATTTGTCAATTGTATTACATTCCTTAATTTAGATAAATAATACGTAGTATTTGGTATATTTAATATCATGCATATATTAAGTTGATAATATTTTCATATTCAGGCGTAATCAGTAGACAGTTATTACTTGAAAAATTAGTTTTGCATTTATTAATATTATTGATTGAATAGTTATTTTCATTGTGATTAGTCTATAATAACTGTAAAATTATTCTACTAATATTATAAAATGCTACTCGCTACCATTACATGCGGTCACGGTTTGTACAGAAAGTTTTTTTAATTTTTATTTGCATATATTTAAGCATTTAATGTAAATAATTCTCATATTATAAATGTGAAAGTTTGGATGTTTCTTACTCAGTCATACAAAAACTGGATGGATTTGAATGAAATTTGAAATAGCATTATATACATAACACAAAGACTAAACCTAACACTTGCCCTTCGTCAGGCGCGGCTAGAAGCTAGTGCACGTATGTATATGTACACCACAACCGGATCTTTGCTAAAAACAGATTTAATTAATATAACAGCCTAATATAATATGAGGCAGTGATATGCGAAACTGGCTTTTATAATTTATAACATTTAAAGGATACAAGCATCAAAATGGCGTATCAGCGTAAGTCGGTTATACCTTTCACGAATGTTATACGATGTGAATTCTTACAAACATCGCCCAAACGGTTCAGACGATTCAATTTTAAAACTACAATAGCTACTGGTCGAAATATTATGTTTGAAATGAAATCATTTGTTACACAGGCGTAGTAGTTGAAACTGAAAACTCAACGTATCATTCGTCCCTGTCCCTGAACTTGGGGACAATGGGGCAATAATACAACGGGTTCCATTGTACTGCACTGCGTTTGAATCTTAAAAACACAAAAGGCTCTTTTGTACTTTGTTGCATACATCAGAACTAGTCGAATAACTAGTTAAGTCTCGGGCGAGTGTTACTGGTACGGATTTTTTTTGTTATTTAAGCAGTGATTGCTACATTTGTTGATAGAAATATGATAATGTTTTTCCTATATTGGTAGGAGGTATTGCCGACTGCCTCGTTGGTCTAGTGGCTAGATATAAGGCTGCAGACCCGGTGGTCCTGGGTTCAATTCCCAGGTCGGGCCAATAAATAGTTATTGGGTTTTTCTGTCAGAAAATTCTCAGTAGCAGCCCGGAGTCTGGAAGTTGGAAGTGTGTACACTCCCGTGCCTCGGAAAGCACGTTAAGCTGTTGGTCCTGCGCCTGAACTCTTTCCGGTCGTGTCGGATTGCCGTCCCATCGGATTATGAGAGCTAAGGAAAAGAGAGTGCTCCTGTGTTTGCGCACACACTTGTGCACTATAATATCTCCTGCGCAGTTGGCTAATCTCTCTTGAGATTGGCCGCCGTGGCCGAAATCGGTCTGGAGGACATTATTATTAGAAGGTATTTGTCAAAACCCTCTCAATATTATGTATTACTTCTTATTGGTTGAGAACGTTAGCGTAAGTAGAGACACGAAGGTCATTCCGTCTTAGATCTCGTTGCTGTACTTATGGTTGTTGGTGACTGTTCATTCGGTGACCGGTTCGTATAACGTGACGACAAACGTCATGATGACGCTTTCTTAAAACATAATGCCTCTTATACACTATTGTCTTCTCATACACTCATAGACACTCAAGGGAGTAGCGAGCGGTGGCGGTGTTTTCCCACCATATTTATTTATTGGCTTTATTTATTTAAATTATTGTACGTAAATAATTTTGTAAATTTAACTCTAACATACCTATGTTTCTCTCGGTATACAATTCGAACCTGTAGTTGTTTTAATTCACTATCATTATATCACTACATAATATTATAAAACGAAGTCCCCTGCGGCGTCTGTCTGTCTGTATGGACGCGATAATCTAAAAACTACTGAACGGATTTTCATACGGTTTTCACCAATGGACAAAATGATTCAAGAGGAAGGTTTACGTGTATAATTCATTAATGTTTTCTGTAAATTTGTTGAAATATGACGATAATTGTTGAAGAAGTCGGAAAAAAAAGATCCGATGGCGAGCTTTCATCGAAAACGTTGTAAAATCCCTTTGAAATATAACAAAATAATGTATGGTGAAATTGTTCCCCTTTCATAAATCTACAGAAAAGTCCACGATGGTATATGTCTATCTTTTTAGATTAGCTAACTATACCCACTTTAATGTAAAAAAAATGGTTACATAATAATGTGATAATTGGAAAGCTATAAAAACGGATATGATATTAATCCTTATCAAATGAAATACGTTATTTACTTTTAGCATTACATGTATATTATAATTGCCCTTTACATAACCATTTATATTATACATAACAATTTAAATTAATATCTTAGGAGTTATCGTAAAATTAAAACTATCGCGCACTAAATAAATTCAAGTGGCCCCACACCGATCATACTAACGCGTGATGCAACCGCCCGCGCGTCTCCGGGACCCCGCTGTCGCCCACTGTGGCTAAAAGCTGATACAATACTACGATAGTTTTTTTTTTTAGGAATATCTACTCTGCTTCCCGGGCGAAGCCGGGGCGGATCGCTAGTCATGTTGTAAAATGACGATTCAAAAATACTTGAATAAAATATAACTCGATTTTGATCTCGAGTGTTCAAGGTATAGTGAATATCGTAACAATTGTCGGCGATTCATAAAAAAAAAACATAATTAGAAATGAAGGTTATTCGACGAGGCTAAAGTGTAGTGTTTCAGTCAATTGAAGTTGTTTTAGGTATCATTACTTCCCTTTCATACATCTGGTTGCTATCATTCCCTCGGTAGGTACTTGTTCTATTGAATAACGACAATGCTTTTTATGTGTTCCGGTTTGAAGAGTACTTGTGTCAGATGTAAGGGTGTAACTTTCGGCTTTCTACAAGTTACCATAACAATCGTTATAATTACTTTTGTCTGTACGTATTTCTGTTGATAGATCGAATCACAACTCTTCAATTCTTCATAATCTTTATTCAATTAAGCAGTTCCAAGCACATTTGTCGATTTAGTTCAGTAGTTAGAAAAAGATAAAGAACGACGAATTTTGTTGTGTTTATAATTCATCTTTTGCTAGTCAGCAAATCCTACACCTTCCAAAAAAAATTAAGGAGGTCTTAGGCCAGCTATGTGACATTTATAGACTGAAGAATATTATAGAAAAAGATGAAGATGCCATTGGTTCGGTATGGAAATTCTTTCAAAAAGATCCGGCAAGAGACTCAGTACTCGTTCTGGATTCGATATTTCTATTTACAGTACAATATGAAAAATATCTTTTACTATTTCCAAACCAAGATCGCTAATTTCGTGATCTACACCCGTTCAAGCAAATAAAGTCTTCAGTTTTACAGTATTAGTATAGATTTCCCCATTTTTCCAAAAGAGAGCGATTTTCAAACACCGTATTAAATATCATATTCTAGCCATTACAGAACACTTACCTAATGCATTGTGAGCGCTGTCACCATTCACAATAGGAGGGACTTGACGAAGGATACGCCATTTTGTCACGGCTAATTCCCACAAAAATTTCCGCCAACCAACGTCTATTCTAGCTAAAATTTCTTGGAGTTTTGTATTTGGAAACAATGGTCTCAGCATTTATCTCAATTAGCCGCGTTCACAACTTATCAATGTCGAGATGAGGAAGAACTGTTAATAGAGATTATGAGATTGCTCTCTTTATCTTAGATGATTTAGTAGATTTGTTACGTTTAACGGAACTTTTCATCAGTTTCATCGATTATTATATTTTAATTGAATCTTTATCACTTGAATTATTATATTTATTGAAGTGAAAACTTCTTTAGTGGCGTTGTGCACTTTTTTGTGATGGATAAAAAATGTTAAACACGCGTCAGGTCACGTGACCCTGATTGAAAATTCGTAAGACGGATTTTGAAGTGTTAAATTTTTAATGTATTATAAATTGTCATGTTTGTGTATGATAGAGTACTAAATGAATATTGTATTTTATCACATAAATGATAGTACTTTTATACTAATAATTAAAGCAATTTAAGCAAAATTTTTCCTTAATCATTCCAAAATATCAAAAATTCACAACGTCAGTATTCAAGTTTTCACTTCTGTCGGCGCTCCCGAAATGCAATCCGTTGTTTTTTATTGTTAGATTTATGTAAAAAAAAAGTGGTTAAAAGAGGATAGAGATAATCCTCTTTCGATGATATAAAATACATATTTTTTAAATCAGACTAACATTGCTGGTTGTAGTTTAATGGTTTGATAGAAACAAATTTGAATCATCTCGATTTTAAGTGATTTGAGTTCATTTGTTAATAAATATATACAAGTTAATCGATATAACAACAAAAGTTGTTGCTTGTAGTGTTCGTTATCTAGTGCTGCGAGGTTGCTGATACTTTACAAATAACCCTGTATAAGTTATATACACTGTTAACTAAAAATATAAGTATTCCAAGTATATTTTGAAACGTCTTAATAAATATTTAACGAGTTACACAAAAGTTATGAACTTCAACTTTTAGGTCTTTGTACCTAACTTCTAGCTCGTCTTATAAATTGTAGCAATATCTTGCATTTGTATTCGTTTGTTGCATTTATCAAGAAAATAGAAAATTCTACAGTAGCATATTTGATCATACAAAGAGTAAAATATTCCTCGAGTTAGATACAGTAAAGACAGAAAATTAAATTACCTTTTTATCAAATTATTATGTATATATGTACTGCCTCGTTGATATGGTGGCTAGGTTATAAGGCTTCAGAGCTGTTCTGGGTTCAAGATATTTTTTTTAATCGAGAAATTCTCAGTGGCCCTCCAGAGTCTGGAGCTTAGAGAGCCGCACCTGAATTATTTCCGGTCGTGTCGTACAGCCGTCCCATCAGATTATGAGAGTGAATAATAACATATATCATGAAAGTCTAAAGGGTTTCCTACATGCCGCCTTTATTTGTTTAAGTGAAACTAAATCCTCACAGGTAAAGGGTGACAAAAGATAGGCTGAGGAGGTTATCCATAAAGCTTGAGAATAATCGGACATTTCCGGAGATCTTGGTGACATCTGGGTAACCTATCGGGCACATGTTTAGTTTATTTCCAAAACATTATTATAGATTATTTTTAGTAAAGCATCATCGTTTCATATTATCATCATATTGTATTAAACAATATATATGTCAAATAAATAATAATAATTAAATATATTGTTACTTTTGACTTGTGTATGACTAATGGCAACACTGAATGTGACATAAGACGCTTTGACAGTTTCATGAGTTATCGTGAGTCAGTAGCGCGGGATCAAAATCATTGTGTTGAGAACACTCGACGGCGCCGCACGTGCACACTGACTTTGTCGGACGAACGAATAATATTCAACATACAAAATTGCTGGCCTCTGGAACATATATCTAAAATTATAAATCGTTTGGGTTGACTGATTCACAGCCAAAACAACTGAGCCTAGAATCATCCTTAAGAAACATTTTTTTGAAATTTATATTTTAAGGCGGGAAAATGGGATTGTATAAAATTACCCATGCGAAGTCGGGACGGACAGTTATTATATATATAATTCATGAAACCACGAATGCGATGATATAATGCTTCTAATATATAAATGGTATCACCTCCCCATTGCTTAAACGGCTACATCGACCTACGCGTTTTGTGTGGATAAATCCGGCTTAAGGGTACTTTTTGTAAGGACACGACGTCGAGCACCCTCTAACTCGCCGTAGAAACCCTTAGAGTATTATAAAGATTGCTGGATAAAAATAAGGTCAGATACTTGATTTGATTGTGGTGATTCTGTTCGCGAACCATATAATGGAATAAAAGAATCTCACAGACAAGTATTAAAAAATACTTTTTCCTTTTTATTACCAAATAAAGAAAATAGTCAAGCAAAATATCTTAAGCCAATCGATGATATTATTTTATAGGATTCTTATATTTTTTATAAGACTCACAAATTTTACTTAATTTGTGTAAAATATATAATAATTTAATATTTGAATGATGATTATTATAATTATTTAATTTATATAACATTGGTTAAACTCAAGACTGTCGTTTTTAAATTTATTAATTGGGATTGAATATCGAAGAGAGCGCTATCTGAGGTACTCTAGAAATTATTTGTGCGATTAATGAATTGTATGGTTGTTGTAAATTTACTACCAGTAACAGGCTTTGTCTCCTCTTAAGGATCTGGCTGGCAGCTTACATCATCATGCTTACGCCGTTTGGTCCTCGTTTTAACGATATTTCGTCGTAGGTACCAATTTGAAACGCTTGCCAAAGGGCACTGAGCAGTCTTATATGGTACCGACTCTTGCCTTATAAGGTAAATTTGCCTCACGAATACATGTGACAGAATTCAACGAATTCAAATTTCCTCTTAATGATTTCGTTTACTGTTTTGTTGACTGTCAAGTTTAAATGAATTATAAATATAGATTAAGCACATGAAAGCTCAGAGGTGTTTGATTGATTATATTTGATCTTAAGTTAAGATTTACGTGCTTTAATGGGGTCTAAAGGCCATGATTTATTTATTAATTAAAGTTTGGTAGCTTGATTTCGCTTTTGTTAAATAATTCAAATCGGTTTGAATATTTATTAAGGACTCTCGTAAAAGAAGATTTTTTGTGGTTACATTTGAAACTTTGATATATGGCACAAGATATATTAAATATCTATACTAATAACATAAACTATTTTCCTCTATTAAATATCTATTAGACTAAATAATAAATGTGGAAGTCCCTCCGTCTGCTTGTTACGATATCACAACTGAAAAAATAAATCGTATAAAACTTGACATTGGAAATTAGATAAGGCCATAGGAATTTTTACGGTTTATAAAAAACCACGAAAAGGGATTCCAGGGAATCCCTTGGAGTAGTAGCTCGTTAAAGGTCTATATTATCGTATTATGAATAAAGAATTTTTTTTTTTTTGAATTTCGAATAATTTTCAAAACTTGATAGTAGGTAGGTCTGTAGCATTATCCATAAAACAAATTAAAAATCGATATTTGATTCGGAGTTTGAGTGAATAAACTTACTGCTCCCGTGACCTACTTCTGTTCTATTGTTGCAATAATTGCAATATTTTGAGCCTTATTCCATAGTGTTAAAGTTCAAAATGATTCCATATCAGCGGTTGGCCACTCATTGTTATAAAGCTTTTGTTATCTATATCACACTATATGTTAACATGTATGTGTATCCATAATTTTCTTTTTTTAATCTGTTGAAAGACGTAGGAAGGGATTTTTGACGTTACTGTATTTAGTGGAAGTTATTTTTATAAGCTATGATATAATAAAAATACTTTACTTGGTGATACGGCTTCGTCTGCTTGTCTGGGTAGGTAGCATTGACTCATTACATATTCTACCGCTGAACTGCAATAGTAGTGATTAGTATTGTTGTGTTCCGGTTTGGAAGGCTGGTGAGCCAGTGTAAATAGTCAAAAGTGACCTCATGGGACACATATATTTTTCTTTCATTCAAACAGTTTTTGTGAAATCTTGATAATGATCAAGTTTGTTCGTATTTTATGCGTAAAGGCACCGTTCGTCCAATTCAGTTGATATTTTAGTTGAACAGTTGTGATTGGCACTTCCGTTAAAGTAGAACTATGTACGTACAGTAAGTGATAAAATTAAATCAAAATAAACTTTATCAAATACGCTTTTTTAAGCACGTTTAAATCGACATTTTACAAATTTATGTACTCCCAAGTCTTCCCCCAAATGTTCGTCATGTGTAAGAGGGGGGGGGGGTGTCAGGTGTTAGGTATATAAATACCTATATACCTTGGAGTTCAAACTTGTTTCACAAATTTCATCAAAATGGGTTTAGTAGTTTGCATGACAGCGAATAGAAAACAGAGTTACATTCGTATTTATAATATTAGTATAGTTGTAAAGCTACCGCCGGTTCGGAATGTAGATTCTACCGAGAAAAATCGACAAATACACATTTAGTCAGTCAGAAGACATTTAGTCAGTATTTATTATTTTCCAATATATCAAATATAAATCGAGAGAGTCATTGAAATGCATTCCGGGCATTACACATTAAATAAAAAGTAAAAAGTATGGTAACAGCTTGTGAATGTCCATGCTGGGCTAAGGCCTCCGTAATCGCTGCTCCAATTTAAGAATTCCAGTGAAATCCCACTGAGCATGAGATTTTTTACTGTACATACAAATTAAGCCCATGAAAATTCAGTGGTCTTTGCCCGGGTTTGAACTCGCAATCCGCAAGATTCACTCATTCTGCCACTGGGCCGTCAAATGTATTTAGCTACGCAAATAAGTTATAGAGTGTATGATAATTTATTGACCGGAAAGATTGATTTGCCAGCTATAAGCAAAGTTGCGCTAGTAACGATTTATTTATAAAATAACTTTCACATTTTAAATTCGAAATTTAAAGTTTCAGAATCGACTGTTCTTTTTTTTTTTTACTAACGGTCCGTAAAGCCTTTATGTTTTAGTTTCAAGATTACTTTCACGTTGGATTTGAAACTGGGTCGGTGGATACTCAACTTGCTTAAAGAAGCCAAGTTTAGTTCTCGTATTCATTCAGATATTTCATAAAAAAAATTGGAATTTCAAATAATGTTGATGGAGGTCAGTCTTTGTGGGAAGGTTTCAATTTTATTTTCATTCGTTATTTCGTGTTATCATTCATTTCATAAGTAATCTTTAATGATACATTAAATATTGACTCATCAGTCAACAAATTTTTATAATAAAATAATAAAAAAACTTTATTACCTCTTATAAAAACAAAGTTATAACATTTTTACATATACCATAGGTTTTAGGAAAAACACAAAACTTATAAAACTCTGACTTCTGAACTAGGAGAGTAACCTGTAAAATACTTTACATACTACATATTTATACTTTTATACTTAAAATATTTTTAAGTATTTTAATTAATTAGCATTGTTAAACATCGTTTTGACATTAAAATAAAAATCATGCAAAATGAGGTATACGCCGAGGGAATACAGACAGTATTTAGCCACCAGAGGGCGCTTGTCTATCCTAAAGATGACATCACGTCTGACATTATTGGCATAATTGGTTTTTATAGTTATTATACAAAAAGTTTATTACAAAATTAACTTGTAATTTTTTAAAAAGATGTAAATTTTTTCCAAAATCAAAATATTGGCATTTATTGCTTTTTACTCACATTATCTTTTACTTTTAGGTTAAAGGAAAAAAAAAAATTGAGTAATAAAAAAAATTACAGTTAAGTTAAAACTCAGTTCCCTTGATTCAGAATTTCCATTAAGGGCGCTTGATCTTTGAAATGCAAAAAAAAATACATGTAGGAGAGATATTTGCGAAATATTTTTTTTATTTGGAAGGTCTATCGACCCCATTATGTATGGAATATGACATCATTCAAATAACCGCCACGGCTTCGGTTGGTGGCGCGCAGACGAAAGGTCCAATTTTCGATGACTCTGGCGCACAAATCGGGCTGTATTTGATCGATGGCGTGGCGTATGTTGACTTTGAGGGCATCGGTGGTTTGCGGCTTGTTGGCATAGACCTGCGACTTAAGAAAACCCCACAAGAAAAAGTCCAGCGGGGTCAAATCGCACGATCTCGGTGGCCAGTTCACGTCGCCTCCGCGCGAGATGACCATGTCCAGAAATTGCTCGTGCAGAACTTCCATCGTAGCGTGTGCTGTGTGGCACGTAGCGCCGTCCTGTTGAAACCACATGTTGTCCAGATCCATATTCTCGATTTCAGGCCAAAAGAAGTTGGTTATCATCGACCGGTATCGCTCACCATTGACTGTGACGGCCACACCATTATCGTTTTCGAAAAAATACGGACCAATCACGCCTCCGGCCCAAAATCCGCACCAAACAGTCACTTTCTGCGGGTGCATTGCCACTTGGTGAACCTCGTGTGGATTGGTCTCGTCCCAAATACGGCAATTTTGCTTGTTGACATAGCCATTCATCCAAAAATGCGCCTCGTCGCTGAAGATGATTTTTTTGCCAAAATCGGCGTCAACTTCCATCTGCTCTAATGCGCAGTCAGCGAACACACGGCGCTGTCTATGGTCATTAACCTTGAGCTCTTGGGTCAGCTGGATCTTGTACGGGTGCAGGCTCAAGTCACAACGCAAAATTCGCCAAGTTGTCGTCTGCGAAAGGCCGAGTTCCTGTGCGCGACGCGGAATTGACTGCCGTGGGTTTTCGAGGACACTGTCGCGCACAGCGGCGATATTCTCGGCAGATCTCGCGTTACGTTGACGCACGGGAACCGGCTGATTGTTAACTGACCCGGTTGACTCGAATTTGTCCACCAATCGACGGATAGTCGACTCGGCAGGACGATCATCGCGACCGTAAAACGGGCGAAGTGCGCGGAACGTTGCTCGAACTGAAGACCCATTTTCATAAAACAATTTTATGATTTGCACGTGCTGCTCGACACTGTAACCTGCCATGGTGGTTTGGGAGGACGGAATGAATATAACACACTGCATTTGACAGCTGTCACTCAAACAACATGGCCGCAATCAGCTGTCAAAGTTCAAGCGTCCCTATTGGAAAACCCTATAAAAAAATGACTAGACCTCTTTTGATAAATTTTGCTCGAACTACAGCCATTGTTTTAAGGAGATAAGTACAGAAGCATATATTACACCCTTATCCTATCCTAGAGTGGGACAGTTTTCGTCAAATTTAAATTGGATTCCTCAGTAAGGCCGATAAATCTTGAAGGAATTATAAAATCTTAATTTTAAATTTTAATATTTCGTCGTAATTTTTGCAACGTAAAGACCTAGTTCGATAAACGGGTCGGAATATAATTTCTATAACCATATCTCCTACATAACAGCTTTCTCACAAAAGAAATTCTTTCGTTACAACAAACGGGGTCTGTGGAACTTTGAACAATACTCACTACTTTTAATTGCGTTCGTTTTGAATACTTGTACAGAATCCTTACAATGTTTGTCTTGTTAACGTTGGATAGATAAAAATGTATGAAAACATGTGTACGTCTCACAGTTGTTGACTTGTTCGACTACAACTAATATTCGATTAATTTGTATTCGAGTGTACAAAAAACCTGTATAGTTTTTAACATTTTTGATATGCTATAAATTCACAACGCAGCGCTACCGTAGGGGTAGACGCAGTTCAAATATTACTATTATTGTACTCGTATATGTTGTATTTCAAATATATATATATGAAATACAATTAGAAATGCCCGTATTTTTAAGGAATGGTTAATATTCTTATTTACTTCTCCAGTTAAGCGTAAAACTGATGTTAGAAAGAGGGATGAGAATAGCCCAAGCAGTTAGTCAGTCATTATGCTATTGACGCGTTACAAATTAATAGGGCCCCTAAATAACGTCTGCCACGTGAATAAATCATATTGAAATTTTGCTCGCTAGCTCCCTAACTAATCCCTTTTTTTTTCATAAGTACTTTTGAATTATAATGTCGTGTACATGTATGTATATATATATGTACTTTTGGCCCTGATTGTAAATATGCTCAGTAGATACTCTTTTCAACCAATTTAAATAGTTATGGTAATATAATGCAATTAAATAATTATTTAACCTGCACAAAATTTTATAAGAGATTAATTTGATTATTAACAAAACTCGTTGAGATATTATTAGATTATAACGAGTGAATTAGGATTTACTTAACTTCACTTAATTAATATAATCAATTAATTTAATTGCTGTATCATCACTGCTATTAGTCAAGTAAATCACACAACGCTTGGCTTGATTAATCTATTAAAGAAATATATATTTATGATTTCATTCAAAACTAGTGATCGAAAATCTAGAATTATTATTGAAAAGTTAAGAAAAACATATGAATTTGGACGTTTCAAAATTTTTTATCAACTCTTATCTCCATATATTATCATTACTAGTAAATCTAATTAATAGGAATGAAACAAAAAAAAAAAACAGAATAGTAACGTAAATGTCAATAATCTGTCAAATGTCAATGTCAAATGTCAATATTCAAAGATCTATTGAAATTTTGTACACATAATAATAAGGTTAATATAAAAATATAAACACTTTTGGCATTCATCCTTCATACAGTTTTGTGAAATATAAATTAAAAAAAATAAATCAAATATCGATCTCATTATTATAAGTGAACACGTCTCAATAGTTTAATACACTAATCCTTTGAACCAGGTGACCTAATAGTATTAACTATCACAAGTGTCGTCTTGGCGGATGTCCTAACTACTCTAATAGCAATATATGCTATGCCATATAAACGATTAATGGCCTATTATATATAAAATGAATCATTGTATGCTTGCGAAATTGCTTGGCTATAAATTTGCACATATATTTAATAAGGCGTTTATATATTTTAATGACACTAATAATCAGGAGAAAGAATAAATTCGTTTATATTGGTACAATACTTAAAAAAAAATCTAAATCTTTACTAATTAATAAAGAGTTTTTTTGAGAAAACCTAACAGGAATAAATTACTAAGCCAATATACATTAAATTTATACTAGCAAGATCGTTTCGGAGAAGGTTTCAGTTAATATTATTATATAAGTAGACTCACTGTGTAATTTTACTCAATTTAAGACTGTTGACGTGATAAGTAAGAAGAATTTCATGTTTTTGTTTTACTCAGTTATAGTAGAATAGTATTATGTATATTGTAATAACCCATATTATTGCAGAAAACCTTCCCACTGATTAAAGTATTTTCTTGGCTGGTTGGTAGGTGGTAGGTGGTAGTGGTGGGTTTGTGCAAGCTCGTCTGGGTAAGTACCACCCCTTCATCATATAAATTATCGCCAATCAGCAATAGTAATTATAGTTGTGTTTCGGCTTAAATAGTGAGTGAGACAGTATAAGTACAGGCACAAGCGAGCTGATTGGCGTGATTGGTAAGATACTTGCCTTCCACGCCGCAGGTCGTGGGTCGATTCCCACCCAGGACAGACATTTCTGTGCATGAACATGTCTGTTTGTCCTGAGTCAGGGTGTAATCATCTATATAGGTATGCATTTACAAAAGAGAAGTAGTAAATGTAAGTATATCAGTTGTCTGGTTTCCATAGTAATTAGCTTGGAATCAGATGGCCCTGTGTGAACAATGTCCCAGGATATTATTATTATTATAGGACTCCATCTTGGTTAATATTTTCGTTCTCAAGGTTAGTGGCGCCTTGGCTTCAAGGTATATGGATGTTGGTGACCAGATACTATCAGGAGGCTTATTTATCCGTCTGTTCGTAATTGGCTGCCAAATTATCTCACTTGTAGTGTCTTAAAACATACACTGCCTAAAATTAAATTGGATAACAGCCAGATAATTATTTATTTATAAGAAATCAACTTACCAAGCTCGGATCCACAGACGCGAGGTATGATTTCTAAGATGGCGGAGCAGGAAGCGTCTTCGAAGCAGAGTTGCCTCGCTAGCAGGCAGTTCAAGATCGCCATAGTGCCTTTTATCCCCGGCCCTGTGAAAAAGTAATCTCTTTAGTCGTCTATCCTTAGTCGAAAATATTTCCATAGGGCAAGAACAACTTTTATCGTCTCTTAAACGTTGTCGAAATCCGACGCTAACTCAAGTGAAGTATGAGCTTTATCCACGAATAAAATACATTAATTATATAATAAATATTCCTATAGCGAATATACATCAACGAGAACATATGTAGCCGTCCGTAAATTAAAGTAAATAAGGCCAGTAAACATCCCATTGGTAGGGAAAGACCTTTACATTTAAGGAGATATTTTTGGATCTTATTCATCACGATTCTTCACCACAAATTAAATACCTGATAATTATGTTGGTGGTATTTTAACTCGCGTTTTAGTTAAGATCCAAATACATTATCCACTTTGACTTCAGTGACTGTCAGTATTAAAATGAAATAATTCATTTGCTTTATATTTTTTTAATCAAATTGTTTTTTCTGTAAACGAGCGTGTTATCAAATTATTCATACTTCGCCCGCAGCTATTTCGACGCTAGACTGTCTTTATTAGAGACCAAATTGTTTTATGTGAGTCGAGAGTTTCTTTCTTAGCTATTTATCTCATTTTGATTACTTATACTATTTTTTATTTTATATGTAACAGCTTCATTGGTATAGTAGCTAACTAATAAGGCTCAATTTTGGGTTCAAGTCCCTTATCAGGCCATTAAAATGGTATCGGTTTTCTGTTAAGAAATTCTGAGTATCCGTTGGTCCTGAACTCTCTATGATCGGATTTGTCGTCCCATTACATTACAAGAGTGAGGGAATAGAGTGCACCTGTGTTTGGGTATAATATCTTCTGTGTAGGCTATGTGCGCTGAGAATTGTCATCGTGGTGGAAACCGATGACGATGATTACCATTATTATATTTAAATTTTCTTTTCTGAAATTTGCGCTCTTGTTAGAGTTTATTAAAGAAATATATGTATCATAGTAATAGTATTGAAATAAAATGTGTGGAAAATGAACATCCCGTCTGGATGACTACCACCCATGTGCTAATTCTTTTAGCGGCAAAAAGCAATACTTTGAAGTTTGTATTACTATTTGTAATGGTAAGTGAACATACAAGAGAGATAACTTTTTTAACCAATTATCATTATCAAAATAAATGTCGATTTATGAACTGTCTTTGTCGATATAGTACTTGTTACAGCTTGAAAACGAATCTCTGATATTTCGTTTTAATTCAACTCGAGGGAAAACAAAATATTTAAATTTAGAATATCAAATCCGTTCTTGTAATAGCAGCAATTGAAGCAGCAGTAGTAGTATTGGTCCCAAGTTGCTTCTCTCTTCTGTTGTATCATCTGAGTGCATTGCCGTTGTTTTTATTGCATTTAATTTTGATCATTATCGATTTAATCTTTTAATACTGAGGTAGGAATTTGTTACTATTTTTTATTCTTACTGAAATTCGTATTTACACGTAATATTAAGATTACGTATAAAGGCATAACCCTCAAAAATTTGTTTTTGATTTTACAGAATAAAGACCACTTTCATATTATTTTTTTAAATTTCATAATACAATACACAACTTAATAATAATATTAAAATACACATTATTTCGTTTTTGTTTATGTAATTTTTTTAAATTTTTGCATACACTTGAAAAAATAATCAATTTTTAGATATGAATGTTAACTCCTTTAAATTTTACCGTCGACCATGCGACGTTGACACTATTTGGGTAGTCAAGTTATATTTAATATTATGTTTATATATAACTAGTATTTGATGTCAAAGATATATTGGCACTCGCATTATGAAGACCGACTCGTATGCCGTGACGGCAAACGACATGACGTTATGTCATTATGCGCGCGTGAGATATATAATATAATATAATTATATATTATATCTTTGCAAAATAAGTATATTATTATAAAAACAATATATTACTGGAACTCTGTGTTTTCATTTCTTTTAGATATATTTAATAACGTGAGCATCCGGAACGACAATTGCTTCCCATTTTCACTTAAAGTTGAAATTTAATTTGAATGAATTTTATTCATACGAAGTCGAGACGTGCACCTAATTGTATAGACATATATTGGCCAAATTTGACTATACGGGTAGTATTTGAAACTGTATATGTTCTGTGATGAGCAAATAGAAAGGTAATCTAACGTAAATGTTACACACTAACGACAAAAATGTCTTACCAACTTTAGACACTTTGTCGTAATAAAAAAACCATGCTGTACTAGGGTCACTATATTTTGGTAAATTTGTATTGTCTCGGTTATTCGTCTGACTATTAAAACTAAAGTAAAAGAATTATCGCAGTTCATTAATGCTTAGTTACTATACTTAAATTATTCGTTTTGCTAACGGATTAGGTTAATAGAATTTTCTAATTGACATATATGTATATTAGTATGTCATAGTATCTGTGACATTAGTATGTCATAGTGTCTGTGGAGCTATTCAACACAAACTCGAAACTCACCGCAGAGAACGGTCGTGAAATGTCAGAAAGTGGTATGTGACATTAACCATAATAACAGTAACAGCCTGTGAATGTCCCACTGCTGGGCTAAGGCCTCTTCTCCCCTTTTTTTCGAGGAGAAGGTTTGGAGCTTATTCCACCACGCTGCTCCAACACAATGGTGGAATACACATGTGACAGAATTTCAGTGAAATTTGACACATGCAGCTTTCCTCACGATGTTTTCCTTTACTGTCAAGCACGAGATGAATTATAATCAGAAATTAAGCTCATGAAATTCAGTGGCGCTTGTTCGGGGTTGAACCCACGATCATCGGTTAAGATTTACGTATTCTTACCACTGGTCTATTCTGGGTATTATCCGTTTGCAAACCAAATCTTTTCTTAAATATATTAGCCGGAGCCCGGACATAAATATTCTAATAGTACATCAATATCATAACACTAATAAAAAAAATAAAAACAATTGCGACGATCTTAATTTAGTCTGCGCATACCAAGCTCGTAGAATATTCAAAAGCCGAACCGTGCATTCATTTGACGATCGATACGAATCTCGGCTATTTTCAAAGCGAAGATATTTTCAACGGCGTCGGCCTCAATTATACTTATTCAGCTGGTTTCCAATGTACGCTACATTAATTTGCTTTTAGTGTAGGATTTAGTTTGATATTTTGTACGAATGTATTAATGCGGAGTACGATATATTAACTCGTATTAGTGCTTTTGATACTATTAATGTGTTTATATTACAAATACGAAAGTAACTTTGTTTGTTATGTTTTTAAGGCTTTTAATTTTGATTGAATTTCGTTGTTCGTTGTTCGTCGTTCATTTGTTGAAATAGTTTTAAGCCAAACTGACAAACAAGTTTTTTTTTTAAATAAATCACTGACCGCCTTATTCATAAACTTTATTTAACTGGTGATTAGTTAAACAATATTTTGTCTACTTCTTTCGTATTTCAAATCAATAATGACAGAAAGAGATAAATCATTGTTTAGTTAATCAGTAACTAAGCAACGTTTATAAATAAGGCCTTGAGTAGTCGCAATTTTATTGTAGGGTTATTATTATAAATTACTAGCTTACTAAAGGCTTTATACAGGTGCATTTTGGTAGCTTATGCATCAATTTTATACGGTTTATTTGGGTGTACATCGCGTTTTTGAAGTGATAATTTCTTATGGGAGTGTAAACCGCTTCGTAACGTAGCGCGTTACGGTGCCACTATTACCGACGCGGACTGCTTTACGTGAAAGTTACCAACCTAACGCCATCTAGCGTAACTCTCAAGTACTAATTTAAATAATAATTAATAATAAATATTATCACTTCTGTCGAGTGTCCCGAGATGCACACGTTTTTTTTAATTATTTTGTCCTTAGCCATGGCAGGTGGAACTCTGTCGCAACGTCGGATCCAGCTAATATAAATAATAATAAAATATTTAGTATTTTAGTGTTCTGCAGCGCTATTCTGTAAGAACTCACTTCCTTACTCACCCGTGAAATGTTGACAGAAGTGATATACTATTTTAATGCGTGTGTTGTGGTGTTAGAGCGTTGTGCAAGCTCAGTGCAGTGACATTGGCATTGTAAGAAATGTTAACCATCGCTTACATCGCCAATGCGCTATCAACCTTGGGAACTAAGATGTTATGTCCCTTGTGCCTGTAATTATACCGGCTCACCCTTCAAGCCGGAACACAACAATATCAGTAGTATTGATTCAATACTGCTGTTTTGCGGTAGAATATTCGAGGAGTGGGTGGTACCTACCTAGACGAGCTTGCACAAAGCTCTACCAGTAAAATTCCAGTTTGAATCCAATGGTTCATGACTACTTCGCAGGTAGCAACTAAATTAAAAAAAATTTAGAGTTTTACTTAAAGATACTTCGTTAACTAATAAACAAGAATGTCTAATTTTGAAAGTGGTGTAAGTCCATTTTCTTTTGTTTCGAGAAAATTAAAGGTTACTTTTTTGATTTAAAAATACAGGCAAATCATATGAGGTCTGGCATTGTTTCTATTGTTTTATCAACATTTAATTTGTTTATATAAATTTGTTTTTGGCTAATTATACTACGATAACACATATTTATGTGCTGTAAATGGACTTACACCACTTTCAAAATTAGACAATTGTAAAAATCGTTTAATTTCTTAAGTTCTTTTTTTAAGTTTTTTTTTTTGGGTAAAGGTATCGCCAAATGTACGTAAAAGATTGGTTTTAAATTTGATACACAGCTAGAGTATGAATTGGAATAGTACATAGGCTACATTTTATTTAAAAATTCAACTCCTAAATAATATAAAATTAGAAAAATCGTAATAAAATTGCGGATTTTTCTGCAAAAAGACTGCAGTTTTTTTTAATTCGCCAAAATACGGGCAAAGATACGGAGTGATACAGCCTTGTCGTATTTATTTTCTACTCACAGGTTATGCGCTGTACATTTTCTAATACATTTCTCTAATTTTTTATTCCTCTGTCAATTGGACTTACACCACTTTCATAATCGATGATTATGCAATTTCATTTACCGACCGATTTTAAGTTGTACAAAACATGGGATTTTTTTGAGAAATAAAACACGGACTAGTTATATATAAAAAAATTACATTAAATTAAGCATGAATTACGTGATAGCTCATTTTTCTCAAAAATGGACTTACACCACTTTCAAAATAAACGGTCCATATGTTTATTTGTCAGTCGTTTGCGAAACTAGTCAGTAACTCGATTACTCTTTTAGAATGGTCATACGAGAAGGCTGTTGGATTTAAAGACGAGAATACAAGCTTTAAGAGTAATATAAATCATTATTTCTAAGCAAATGCAAAGATTGTTTTTGAAAATTGAACTACACTTTTAAACTTAAATATTTCAATAAGAAACAGACTCATTACTAGGTTTCAGACCACAAGAAAACAATTACTCTTAATAAAGTGTTATAATAATGCTTATATTTGTTCGAAAATTGCGATTGTGCTAATTTATTAAAAATGAAAAATTATCTCAAATTAAGAATATAATAAAAAGTTAAAAATATACAATATAATGAAAATCTTAAAAAAAAGAAGTCTAGTCTCCTTCATCACCACCTTCCTCCTCTTCATCGAATTCGCCTTCTTCCTCAGCAGTGGCATCTTGGTATTGCTGGTACTCTGACACTAAGTCGTTCATGTTGCTCTCAGCTTCAGTGAATTCCATTTCATCCATCCCTTCTCCAGTGTACCAGTGCAAAAATGCCTTACGTCGGAACATAGCTGTGAACTGCTCAGAAATTCGCTTAAACAGCTCTTGGATAGCCGTCGAATTACCAATAAAAGTAGCAGACATCTTCAAACCTCGCGGAGGAATATCACACACTGCAGTTTTTACATTATTGGGAATCCATTCAACGAAATATGATGAATTCTTGTTCTGAATATTCATCATCTGCTCATCAACTTCTTTCATTGACATTCGGCCTCGGAAAACTGCAGCCACAGTTAAGTAACGACCATGGCGAGGGTCACAGGCAGCCATCATGTTCTTCGCATCAAACATTTGCTGAGTCAACTCTGGTACTGTCAGCGCTCGATACTGCTGACTTCCTCGTGATGTCAGAGGTGCAAATCCAGGTATAAAGAAATGGAGACGAGGAAATGGAACCATGTTTACTGCGAGTTTTCTCAAATCGGCGTTCAATTGACCGGGGAATCTTAAACAAGTGGTAACTCCAGACATTGTAGCGGATACAAGATGGTTCAGGTCGCCGTAGGTCGGTGTAGTCAATTTAAGCGTTCGGAAGCAAATATCATACAGTGCTTCATTATCTATACAATAAGATTCATCAGTATTTTCTACGAGCTGATGAACAGACAAAGTTGCGTTATAAGGCTCCACAACTGTATCAGATACTTTAGGGGAAGGAACCACGCTGAATGTATTCATAATGCGATCAGGATATTCTTCTCTGATTTTTGAAATCAGAAGTGTTCCCAGACCAGCTCCAGTGCCACCACCAAGCGAATGCGTCAACTGAAAGCCTTGCAAGCAATCGCAGCCTTCCGCTTCTTTCCTCACGACATCAAGAACAGAATCAACCAATTCTGCGCCTTCAGTGTAATGACCCTTAGCCCAATTATTACCTGCGCCAGACTGACCAAAGACAAAATTATCCGGACGAAATATCTGCCCAAATGGTCCAGATCGGACGGAGTCCATGGTACCAGGTTCGAGGTCCACCAAAATGGCTCGCGGTACATATTTACCGCCAGTAGCTTCGTTGTAGTACACGTTAATCCGTTCCAATTGAAGGTCTGAGTCACCGTGGTATGTGCCAGTTGGATCTATGCCATGCTCGTCCGATATGACCTCCCAGAACTGGAAATGCAAGATTTATGTCACTGCATAGTTATACAAGCGATACCAGTGTAGTTTTATTTGGATTGGATTGGCCAAGTTTTGAACTGGTTTTTTTATATGACTGGCATTAAAACAATAACAAATATGCGTAGAAATTATTTACAATATATATTTATTTTAATTGTTAGTAGAAAATAAAATCGTTTTACTTCTTGAATATAATTTATTAGAAAATATATATTGTAAAATTTTCTAGAAATTATCAAAACAGTTATTACCTTAGCGCCGATTTGATTACCGCACTGTCCAGCTTGTATGTGTACAATTTCCCTCATTATGGATTTATGATCTTTTACTTATATAAGATTTCAAGACACCGACCGCAGAAGTCCAACCTACCAGATAGATGGGCTTAAAACAAATGTAGATTTTCAACAACGTTCCATTTGTTATTTGGAAATGTTTAAAACATATTTTATTTTTAAAATTAAATAATCCAAGGAGGTTTTATTCAAAGAGGTTTTATTAATTTGAAATAGTTTAAACAACTTTTAATTATATATTCCTATTTAACTATAGTTATTCGTGAATTATTGAAAAACGAATAAAAGTTTTTTTTTATGCGTATGTTATGTATTGGGTTTATTTATTTTAAAAAGTTTTAATTATTATAGTCTGTGTCGGATATCATATACTGACATTTAATAATAATTTTCTTTCTTCATAAAAAGTTTCAAATTGTTCTTACAAAATAAATTTACGGATAATTTATTCCGGTGATTCATTATATTTTCTATTGTTGACATAGGCATTCATGATGAATCGGAACGTCACGGTCGCATGCGCAAGCGATCCGGTGGCGCTCCTGTTAAGACGGAAAGGGTACCACTGGGTTTTTAGTGGGTATTCCGATGATAGGGGCACGCTCGGTGCCCTGGACATATGGCGAGCCCCACATACCCCCCGTCACTGTTCCCGTGGAGGGAAACGAGTAAGGCGCCTACCCAGCGTTAAAAAAAAAAAAAACTTTCATGATGAAAGCACATATCGCTGCTACTGTCAGCTGAAATTTTTAAACAATGATATCTATGTAGAGTAGTTTTAATAACAGCAATTTTTAAATTAAAATTTGATTTAATAAATAGTTGATTTTAAGTTTTATCACATACTTAGTTAACTCAAGTCAAAATATATAAAAAATATTACATGTAATAATCATATACAATTATATTTACAATAAGCCGAGATGGCCCAGTGGTAAGAACGCGTGAATCTTAACCGATGATCGTGGGTTCAAACCCGGCAAGCACCACTGAATTTCATGTGCTTAATTTGTGATTATAATTCATCTCGTGCTTGACGGTGAAGGAAAACATCATGAGGAAACCTGCATGTGCAAATTTCACTGAAATTCTGTCACATGTGTATTCCACCAATCCGCATTGGAGCAGCGTGGTGGAATAAGCTCCAAAACCTTCTCAAAAGAGGAGAAGAGGCCCAGCAAGGGGACATTCACAGGCGGTTACCAAAAAAAAAAAAATTCAATTACTTATAGTACAATTTTAATTACAAAATCAACGGCGTATCAAGTGCGTTCTTAAAAGGCATTTGACGTGTCAATGTATGCTGTCTCTTTCTCACTCATAGCTCTATCAATGCAGCTGTTTCTTTTACCTGACGCTAAATTCGAGTTCGTGTTATGTAATTACACCGAACGAATGCTTTTATGTGAACTTTTTAACTTTTATTTTTTAGTAATTTTTAGGTGACAATGATTTACAAAATAAACTTCATTTAAGTAGCCTTTGAAGTAATATTATGGTTAAAAAACTCTTCGTTTGACATTAAGATAGTTGGTAGAATTGAAATTTATAATTTGTTATTAAAATCGTAGTATCTTTCATCCCATACACCACTACGTTATTTATAGTTCATAATACATAAGTAGCGGTGGCGAGGTAAGAATTAAATTTTATGTGACCAAGATAAATTACGCGAGGCCTATACATTTTCGTTTTGTTGACGAGATTTATAAAGAGATCATTTAAAAATAAAATAAAAATTGTCTAACAGTAAGACACCAAGTATTTTTCAGTGGTTTTGTTCAGATTTGAAGGGTGAGCCAGTGTATAGGCACAAGTGTCGTAACGTCTTATTTCAAAAGGTTTGTGGCACATTAACGATGTAAGGTATGGTTAATATTTCTTAAAATACCAATGTCTATGGGAACTGGTTACCACTTAATATCAAGTACTCCATTTTTCAGTCTGCGTGTCTATTGGAAAAAAATAATTAATATATTAATTAAATAAAATAAACAATCGATAGTTAGTAGACAGTGAGTACTAGGTATATATCGTTAAATATACGCCCAAATGTCGGAAATCCCTGGTGGTGTACACGCGAATGTGAGTGAAAGCAACTGTTATCTGATCAATTAGTCTAATGCATTTCACGTACCTATTCGACCGACGAACATACATAAAATCATCCCGATGAACGACACAAAGGCTTGAACTGTATATGTGCGTACATTGATAGCATGTTACATTATATTTATTGTAATGAAAATATATAACGAAATAGTTTTGTGACTACGAACTTGCGAGAGTTTTTTTAGAGTTAATTTTACGAATTGGCGGGAAGAAAAAATGTCGAGTAATCGATTTTAATCAAAAATAAAGTATGGCAATATTGACCTTAAATCGGATTATATCGGAAAATACGATATACAAAGAAATACAAAGTTATTATGTCGTTGTAATAAATGATGAGTGCGTGGTACCACTCGGATGGTAACACAAACAAACTAGGCCAAACAATATACTTATATAAAATAACATTAATAATAACGTCATAATTCATATTGCGTTAGAATATTTTGAAAACGTCAGCTCAAAAACAAAATTAATTTCTGTTCGTGAAAGGATTTTTAATAAGCCTTTTTAAATGTAGCCGTGACCGCAGACCGCTGGCTCGTGTCACTGTCGAATGCACGTACGTTCATTATTACGACGTAATGACATCAATTAGTGTTATTTTAGACAATTAAATTTAATAGTTGCTGCATGATACTTCAAAGTGCTTTAAAGCACTAAATTGATTTATTAGGTGTTTTCATAATACAGGTAAAGCGATCAGTCATTTTTTGATTAAGAATAATATGCATTTTCATTGTAGTCGTATACGCCAACTATTATATCTATATAATGTACAATAACTTTCTAGGTAGGACTTTGTGCAAGCTCGTCTGGTTAGGTACCCCTCACTCATCAGATATTTTACCGCAAAACATCAGTACTTGGTATTGTTGTGTTCCGGTTTGAAGAGTGGGTGAGGAGTCAGTGAGTAATTACAGGCAAGGCAAGGGAGATAACATCTTAGTTCCCAAGGTTAGTGGCGCATTGTCGATGTAAGCGATGGTTAACATTTCTTAGAATGCCATTGTGACCAATTACCATCAGGTGGCCTATAAGCTCGTCCGCCTAACTATACAATAAAAAAAAGAGAACTCGAGATATACTTTATTCGAGTATGTTCTCAGAAGCCTTTTGATTCGTCATTTAACAAATTAATTTTAACATAGAGCCACCGGTTTGGAATGTTGATTCTAAAGAGAGAAACCGGAAAGAAACTCAGCAGTTAGTCCTTTTAATCAAAAAATGACATGTTATAATCATATATAATCATATTTATATATCCTGTAAGAACATCATGGAATATTAACGCGTAAGTAGAGCTGTTTAATGGTAGAATTTGTGATGAATCGGTGGTTCCTACTCAAACGAAGCATTTTTGTATTTCTTTTTATTTATATTTGTATTGAAATAAAAGTTTAAATTTAATTTCTATAATAATTCGTGTATATCGTTTCGTTTCGTTAATAAATTGTAGAAAAATATTAAAATTCTAGCGTCCAAATGAAAAACAAGTCCATATGTTCTATTGGCTCTGTCTGTAAAAAAAATTTATCACCTAATTTTGTGATAAATAATTGTTTTATGACGCAGTGATTCACATTATACTATTTTTTTCATTTTTGTCTGTCTGTCTGTATGTTTTCTTATAACTCCAGAACGGCTTGACCATTCTTAATGAAAATTGGTACACACAAAGACCATGTGATGGCGTAAATAATAAGCCATATATAAGATCGGTAAACCCTACGGTATCTTATGAAAATTAATTTCAAATTAATGACATATTTCTTTACCATTAGCCATATGTCTGTGTGTGTGTGTGAGTGTGTGTATGCGCGCACGTGTGTGTTATTATAGTAATAAAATAATTTATTATATTTTTATTAATTATACGCGGGTGAAGCCTCGTGGCACAGCTTGTTTAAGATAATATTGTGCATGTGTTTTAAATAATGGATGCACGGTATATTATGTGTATATTCGTTTAGTACATCGGAAAGGTGTGAGAGAAACGGCGGACACAAAGTTCACGAAATAATAAAAAGCAGCAAATTATTTTCAGAACATTAGCATAAAGCGTATAAAATCGAAACAGTTTGACATTTTAGCTTCCAGTATCTAGGTTCCAAGTTGCTGTCTAGATAAACTTAGACGACCTTATTTCCGGCCTAAAGGTACTTGAAATAATTTGAGAGATCTTGATACTAAATTTGTCTTATATAGCACATAATTTGTGAAATAAGAAGAAATAAGAAGTTTAGTAGCTTACTTATAAGGCTATATGTTCCGGGTTCAAGGGGTTGTTTATGGTCAAGATACATTATAGCAAATCTTATTTATCTTTTCACCAATAGATGGCGCTAGATGTATTTTACATCGCGCTATAACAATGTTTTTTTGAGAAAACAATACCGTGTCACAGTAAAGTCTCACAGTACCGTGTAGCCCCAAACAAAATGGTCGATCCAAAAAACTGTATTTTCTGTTATGAAACCAATGGGAAATTTTCATTCCGAATTTAGGCAGACTTTCTGTCACACTCTCGTGCATCAGAAAACATATTGCTGTCCGGATATGAGATTGAGGGCATGGAAAGTGCATAATAATTACATACGACTAAGTATGTTTTATTTTTTTATTTATCACATTCAATTCTGTATAAAATTAATATATGATTAGCAATCGCTTGAAGATCATCAATTAGCCACCTTAAGTATATAATATCCAAGTGCAGTGTAAGGTCTCATTACGTTATGATCGCGACATAGTTAAGTAATTAACGCAAACACATGCGCAAAAAAAAATTAAAGCACGTGGAAATAAACTAATAAAAGAAGTACATCTGGTTTGCATAAAGCATATTTATGAGATATTCTATCGCTGTACAGCATTGCATGTATTGTTACGTTCCGGTTTGATCTGGGAGTAACCCAGTGTAAAGGGACAAGGGACATATGTTATGTCCCTTGTCCCTTTACACTGGGTTACTTGTTCCCAAGGTTGATGGTGTATTGGCTATATAAGGAATGATATAAATCCCTTTCATAATTTCTTAAAGCGCCCATGTCTATGTGTTGATTACCTATCATCGAGTAACACCCGTCAACCTACTTTAAGAAAAAAAAAAATTATGTATCGAATCGCCACTAGTAGTTTCAAGTATAACGCCACATAGAATAAAAAAAAGTTATTGTTTATGGTTATTGACAAAAGTTATTTGCATAAAAATAAAAAGCTTTAATTTTTTCCCACACATTTCCAAACAATTTCGAAATTAAAAAAAATTAATAATGTTAAAACATGCATTGTTTAACATTTTACGTACCGAGTTCAGTCAATCAAAAAAGAAAATGTACACATTTTAACATTAAAAAAAGATTTCACATTGCTTTTAAATACCAATTAACTTTCACGGACTTTTGCAAACACAGTTAAAAATTCAGTCGCAAATGTACGGCCGTGTGCATTAATTTAGTCTAGTTCTATTTGTCATTCACATGGCTATTTGTAGCGAAAATACAGTTATAAAGTTCGATTTTACTTACACATATTTTTCACTAGTAAATTGTTTTCAAATAAAGAATAATTTCTCGAAATTTTGTTCGTCGTGTGATTTTTAAATAAAGAATGTTCGTTTCTCGAAAGCTCTGTTTTGTCTGTGATTTTTGAATAAAGAATATTCATAGAATTTTCTCGAAATTCGAAATTTTATGTCTTACGATTCGTCTTCGCTCTCTATTCAATAAACTTACAAGCTATATAAGGAATGGACTATCAATACTGTACTGATAACAATAACTAGCTTTGTTAATGTTATCTGTGTCAAGATTATATGTATGTATATGTATAGTTATATTAAAGTTGACAAAACTATTTATACGAGAAGACTCAATAAATATATTGGTATTCCGGCTCAGTTGATTCAATACTTTTTTTCGTTAGGCAACATATTTACATTTAAAATAAAACTAGCTTCCGCACGCGGCTTCACTCGCGTATGAGGGGGAAGAGATAATGTTAGATATGTCCTTTTTTTGTACTCTTGAAAATTACTACAAATGATACGGATTACTAATATTATTCTTATTAACCAACTAATCAATGTGATAAATTAATGTCATTGTCATTATTTAGATTATTTTTACATTTATATTTTGATTCATTATAATGATATACACATGTACTGTCAGCAAAAAGATAGTTGTTTTCATGCAAACTTTTGGGTAAAATCTATTCGTTTGATTTTGCAAAATAACCACTTAAAAGTAATTTTAAATTATAATTTAATAATTATTATACTTATAAATAAAGCATAGTGGTATAGTATTTAATCCATCTATATTAAACAGCTGGATTAAAAATAAAATTTAGTAAGTATAGAATTCCTCTGCTAATAGTCAATACTAAAAAAATAAAAAACGCTAGAAGCAGTGAAGTTAGAAGTCGCTCTGGCAAATAGCGATATAATATTTTATCATATCACATTGTTTTATCGTATCGACATCGTGTCGTTGTCGTCGACACTAAAATATCATATAATAACAACAGAGTTTACATACATTTACATAGCAAAACGACATTTGCTCGAGCCCGGACAGATGATTGTTCGTTGTTTGTTCGAACTTCAGGGTTCACTACATTTCCCTGATTTGTTGGAGGAGGGGCTGAGGAGCGGAGGGTGAAGTTTGCATTACATAAAGTCGCTATTAGGAATAGTTTTTCTCTGAACTTTCTGAACTGACTGTTAAATTATTTTGTCGGTGAAGTTTTGAAAATAAAACAAAGGAAAGACTCAAAGTTAGTGATAAGTTAACGCAAGTATTACAGAAGTCTTAAGTTTGTATGTATAATTGAGGCTGTGTCCAACTTAAAGTATTTTCAGCTTGACGTGTTCAAAGCTGACGAAAATATTCTTAGATATCTATTTCGACAGTAACTTTTTCTAAGATTGTTTTATTACATAAATATTAGCTTGCCATTTAATGTAGACTAAACATTATCATGACTAATAGAAGCAGAATGAAATATATATAGTAATTTGGAAAATAAAACGGATTTTTTTGATCTAAGCATCTATTAAATCAATTGAATACAAGTAAAATAAAATTTAATAACAGATTACATTACACTTTGGCACATTTTTTATCTGTATTTTTAAATAAACTTATAATTTATTTAGTTAAGATATCAATGAGATAATTGGTGTCTTAATTAAATATACCCGATTTAAATTAAAAAAAAGCGCTAAGAAAATGATTCCTTTGCTGTGATGCAAAATTTTTTGAAACCAACTACACTGCTCCACTACAGGAACCTGTGACACGTGAAATTTTTTACACTGTTTGCCTTTACCTTTTGAGATGAGATTATAAATATAAATTAAGCCCTTAAAAACACAATGATGTTCCAAATTTGAACGCTTACTTTAACTAAGATCAACACGTTATATTGGACAGTCCCGTTTAAGTTCATATTAATTTCTAAACTTGTATAACATATACGCTTCGATAACTTCGAAGCGTAACGAAACTATGAGGCTTTGTCCCTGTGTAAACCATTCACAAGTTGCAAAGTTTCAGATTAAAAGGATTAGTGATGTGGGCTAAGCTTAACTATATAACTTATAACATATTATAAATATAATATAAATAAGCAATTGTGCATATATTAAATTTTCTGTTCTACTGACTAAAAACTTTAGCACGGTCTTTGAATATGTTGTTTGAGTTATTTGACTAAGAGTATGAAACTTGTATTAAAAAAAAACTGGTGTTTGATAATTAAGTTTATCAATTAAGCGCTTTGAATATGGGTTTTATAGACATAAAGCCCATAATTATATAAAATAATTATATATTTTTTTTGAATAGGTAGCTTTTGGGCCACCTGATTGTGCGAAATGTTAACGATCTTTTCTTATTTTTTTTTTTTCATTAAGTAATAGAGAGCGGCGTCGTCGAAGTGTGATAAGTGACTGTCATGCCATTTGCTATCACGGCTGACGAGTCGGTCTCACCCTCAAAGCTTTTTAATAGATGTAACATGTATTTGTTTGGTCTTTTACCAACGTTTCCTTTTAATATTTTGTACAATATAGAACATGCGATAGAAAAAAAAATGTAAGCAAGAAAACTTTGTGATACGTTATATATAGGAACGACGCAATTAAGTTTGATCTTGAAATTTGTCTCTCGTCGTACTTGATTTTGCTTGAAACATTATATGCTAACATGTTTTCGTTCTCTATAATATAAAGTCCCCTACTTTCGCGCCTACTCGCGGATCCAGCCTGCTAATGTCCACGGTTAGGCTAATAACCACTCATTTTGAGAAAATTTTGAGTTTATTATTATTTTTTTAGAGTACCTGAGAGGGCAAATGACTCTACTCCACCTGGTAGTAGAGACCAAACGCGACAATGGCTAGTACAGTCGGGAATAATGATCTGCACTAGCCGCCCCCGCCTTGCCGGCCCGCAAGATGCCTCTTTCAAACTCCCTAATGGCAGTATTTCATTTGACACGTGCATCTCACAATATTTTCCTCACATGATGAATTATAAAAACAAATTCAGTGGTGCGTGTATGAACCCGCAATCATCGCTCACAATTCACTTGTTTCAACTACTGGGCCACGTCAGCTATCATATAATATTATGTTGTAACTTCAATTATTTTGTAAGCATATTATTTATTTATGTAAATAAGAATAGAAGTGGTCAAGAAAACGTCACAATTCACTGGACGTTGCAAGCTTTGAATGTTACGAAATCCCCTTATTTAAATTCAGCATCATTTATTCAGTGTCGCGCGGATCTTATATAATGCAAGGAATTGTGATATATGAGATAAAATTTGTCAAACACAACTGTATATTTATTCTTGTTGTGATTCAGCATACACTACTGCTTAGTGTGGCTTGAAAATCTGGTTGCTTTTCGCCATATTTTAAATCATATTTATCTAAATCTTGTATGCAAACTTGCTAACGCGATTGTGTGAATTTTTGATAGTATTATCTTAATATTACTATTCTTTTGTGATTCAGTTTTTTTTTATAGCATAGGTAGGTCGAGCATATGGGCCACCTGATGGCAAGTGGTCACTAATTTCCATAGACATTAGCATTGCAAGAGATGTTAACCATCGCTTACATCACCAATGCAAATGTTGGTGGCCAAGATTACGAACTCAGATGTGCCCTTGTGCCTGTAATAACTCTGGCTCACTCACCCTTCAAACCGGAACACAACAATACCAAATACAGCTGTTTTGTGGTAGAATATCTGATGAGTTGGTAGTACCTACCCAGACGAGCTCGCACAAAGCTCTACCACCGAGTAGCTTAGCGACATTTATCTTAAACTTAATCCATTTTTATACAATATTGTTCGATTCCAGTAATATGAATCGTAAAGCACAAATGTGCAAATCTGGCCATCGGTAAGCATCGATCTGTATTGTACGCGATGATTGACTTTTGATTGGAAATTAATAGCGCATGACATTCAATGCGCTGCCGGTATTCGTACAAAGTTCAGCTAGAATCGTTTTTTCGAGTGAAATCATAAATTTCGTAAAAGAAAAACATATTTTATATCAAATAAATGTTAAGTGACGTGACATTCTATCTTTGTTTTATATTAAACATTTTACATATTTGAGTTCCAACAATTTTCTTAAGTGCTACTTTTTATTGAAGATAATATTTATATCAGCTTTTGTATTCATAGATATATAAATGCAAAACCCGCTGTTCCTCTGCGTGAAATTAACTTAGTGATTAAAATTTTCCGAATTCTGCCATTTTAACGTCCATATTTACTACATATGTACTTTTTGTATTATACATAGGAAATATACAAATTATTATTAAAAGGGTAACAAATTAACTAATAAGGGTAACTGGTAACTCGCAAATAGCCATATTAACTAAAAAGAGGCAATTATTTTGAAATAACAGACATACATTTTTGGAGTAATAGTGCAAAAAAATTCATCCAAAATTTTACACCCCGTCTTATTGCCTCTACTGGTGACAGGAGGGCTGGTTCATTTTTCGCCCAGAGAATCGGCATTGCGATTCAAAGAGGAAATGCTGCTAGCATTATTGCCACCATTTCACGCAGTCACGCAGTCACGCGGATTTGTATAGTAATTATTTTTAATTTTTAATTATTGAAAACTTTTAATGTAAATATATAGATGTTTTTTTTAAATAATAATATAATATCCTGTACCTGTCCGGTATAAGAGATATAAACATACGGGTACGCGACCCCGCCTTCCCCGAGCTACTTATACACCCTGTGTCTTCCGTGGCATAAGTATCTTTATACCTTGAATTCCCACCAAATTTCCTCAACATCCCTTTATCCTGAACTGGTTCCCTATCCTAGGTTGTGGAGGTCAGACAGCAGTCGCTCCATTTAAAACCAGTACCCGCCATTTAACATGGAAAAGAAGAAACGAACTTTAGGTACAACGGCTAGGGCGTCGCCGCAAAACGACGTGTAGGAACATCGCCCTAAACCTGCGATAAGTGGGAAAGGGCTACCGTGTCAAGTACGGGCACGGCTAAAGAAGCAAGTACCTAAAAAGAAGCTCCGCTTTGCCACCTGGAACATCGGCTCTCTCACAGGTCGTACCCTTGAACTGGCTGACGTACTGACGAGGCGCAGGATCCACGTTGCATTCCTACAAGAAACTCGTTGGAAGGGTAACAAGTCCCGTGATATTGGACAGGGTTACAAGCTAATCTACTCCGGTTCCCCCTCAGGAAAGAACAGTGTGGCCGTAGTACTATCCTAGGAATTCCAGACCGGTATTCTAGAAGTCGATAGACTGAGCGACCGACTTCTTCGGGTTAAGCTACTGATAGAAGGAGTAATTACTCATCTTATCAGTGCCTACACTCCACAGGTCGGTAGCTCTGAATCAGAGAAAGAAGCCTTCTGGAATAATTTAGAAGACGTGTTCCGCTGCATTCCGAACACCGAGAGCATCGTGATTGGTGGAGATTTGAACGGCCATGTCGGTGAGGAGTCACGTGAATATGGACGTGTACATGGCGGCTACGGCTATGGTCGTGAGAATGCAGAGGGGGATTCAATTCTCAGCACCTGCTTATTATCAGAACTTGCCGTCGTTAACACTTTTTAACCTCATCACCTATAAAAGTAGCCTTACAACACAACACCGCATCCGCATCATGGACATGCTGGTAGTACCATGTAAGGTAGCCTGAACGACGTAGACCTAAAACTAAATGGTGGCTACTGAATGGACCAAAACAGGATGACTTCTGTAAAGTCGTAGCTAGCTCCAATTTAAGCACTGACATCAGTCGATAGACAATGGTCTAGGATCCAGTCAGCAGTAAACACCATTGGAAAACAGGTGCTTGGCACTTCGAAGGGAGGCCGCGTCATCGACAAGGAGACGTGGTGGTGGAATGACTCAGTACAGGAGGCAGTTCGGGAGAAAAAGACTCAGTTTAAAAAGTGGCAAGAGACCAAATCTCCTGAAGACCAGGACGCGTATAAAGCAGTGAAATGTGCCACTAAACGAGCTGTTGCCAAAGCCCGCTACCAGACGTTGTCACCTCTTTATGACACGCTCGCAACAAACGAGGGTCAAAAGACTATCTTCCGTTTGGCAAAGGCTCGACAGAAAGCGACGCAAGACATTACCAAATGTCTTTCTGTCAAGGACTCGAATGGCACTTTGGTGTGTGACGCAGATAAGGTGAAGGAGAGGTGGCGCGACTACTTTAAGGTGTTGCTTAACACAACACGGTAATGTCTCTCCTCCAGAATTGCCTTCTAATCTCGGACTTGTTGCACCGGTAACACCTGACGAGGTACTCAAATGTCTTCGTACAATGAAGAACCGAAAAGCCGTAGGCCCTGACGACTTGCCGATTGAAGCATGGAAAGTGATGGGTTCTCATGGTGTGAACCTACTTACTGACCTTTTTAACCGAATTCTTACAAGCAGGAAACTCTTGGAGATTGAGCATCATTACTCCAGTATATAAAGGCAAATGTAGTGTACAGAACAGCGAAAGCTACCGCGGTATTAAGGTTATGTGCCACACTATGAAACTCTTCGAACGCGTAATCGATTCAAGACTCCGGCAAGAATGTATTGTCTCGGAATGTCAATATAGGTTTCGTCTAGGCCGTGGAACCATAGACCCCATCTTCGCCCTAAGAATACTGGGCGAAGCTCACAGGAAAAAAAAGAAGCCGCTGTACATGGCGTTTCTAGACTTGCAGAAGGCATTTGACTGCGTCCCACGCCAAATTATCTGGTGGGCTTTGAAGATGAAGAACGTGCCACAAATCTATATCGACATTATTCGAGACATGTAACATAATTCAGAATCAATAGTTAGGACCGCCGTTGGCGAAACACAACCTTTCCCGATCACAGTTGGTGTCCACCAAGGCTCGGCCCTAAGTCCTTTTCTGTTCAGTGTAGTGCTTGACGTTACCACAGCGAAAGCCCATGAGCCGCCTTCCTGGCTCATAATGTATGCTGATGACATTGCACTGGTAGATGAGGACAAGCAGGTATTGGAGCAAAAGGTGAACCAGTGGTAGGGTGCGCTAGAGACGGGTGGTCTGAAGCTTAATATTGCGAAGACCGAGTATATGGCCTGTGGCGGTATGGACCCCGAACCCATAAAGATAGACGGAGAACCTGTTATCAAGAGGGAAAAGTTTAAATACCTCGGGTCCGTACTACACGAGTCTGGTGCAATCGACCACGACGTCAGTGCTAGAATAAACGTAGCTTGGGCCAAATTGCGGGAAGTCACTGGGGTTATCTGCGATCGCAGGATACCGGTGAAATTAAAGGGCCTTGTGTACAAGTGCGTCATCCGACCAGTCCTATTGTACGGCAGCGAGACGTGGCCAGCTCTCGCGAGACATGTCCAGCAACTTCAAGTCGCGGAAATGAAGATACTGCGGTGGATGTGTGGCGTTACGCGACTAGATCGCATCCGTAACGAGTACATCCTTGGTGGCCTCGGCGTTTGCGGTATAGCGGAGAAGTTGCAAGAAAGCCGTCTGCGTTGGTTTGGCCACATTAGCCGTAGACCGTCAGACTATGTCGGAAACCGATGCCTGGACTTTGTTGTCGAAGGCCCTAGATCCCGTGGCAGGCCCAGAAGCGCTGGCTCGATGTTGTTAGGGATGACATGAGAGAGCACGATCTCACTAAGGAGGATGCTTTAGATCGGGCAAAGTGGGGGAATAGATGCAGGAAAGCGGACCCTGGCGTTACTAGGCCGGGAAAACGCTAGGCAGAAGAAGAAGAAGAAGAATATGTCCTTGGACATTATTCACACAAGGCTATCTGAACCCAAACTAAGCAGAGCTCGTATTATGGAAACCAGACCACTGATATACTACATATACTACTTATCTTTTGTAAATACATACTTATATAAACAATCGCACCCGCACACTCAGGGCAAACAGACATGTTCATGCACACAAATGTCTGTCCTGGTTGGGAATCGAACCCACGATTTGCGACACGTAAGTATCTACCAACCCAACCGGCTCGAATGATGATATTATACGAAATAAAAGATAAAATAAAAAGATTTATTTATTAAGTGTGATATGCCTAGTAATACCTGACGTCCATCGCGGATTTATTCGCACAATATGAAAAACATATATGTTTGAACATTGAACAGTTAAATTAGGTGAAATTTAAAATAAAAGAAACGCCAATTATTGGTGTAAGGGCTTTGTGCAAGTGTGTCTGGGCAGATAGAGATTACACACACATTTTTTACTATCAAATAATAATACTCAGTATCCTTCTATGCCGGATGAGTGAGTGGTAATATTTCTTACCATCAGATCCGATTGCCCGTCCGTTACTTACTATGGCATAACAAAAGCATCCCTTTTAAAATCGATATGTTGATATTTTTGTTATTACCTTACGAAACAAATATACCCTGAAAGTTTCAATGAGATAAATTAACATATGACAAAAAAGTCTGCCTGTCTAGAATATGAATATGTGTCGATGTAATCAGGAGAAACGGAATGCATCTGTCGCGACGGAACTTCATCGAGATTGTTGGAACGAATGTAATCGAAGTATTTCTAGCGTTAGGGATGTCGCGTGTATACATATTATGTAATTCGTAACAGCCTAATGTCCCACTGCTAGACTAAGGCCTCCTCTCCTCTTTTGAGGAAACGGTTTGAAGCTCATTCCACCACGCTGTTCCAATACGGTGGAATACAAATGTCGCAGAATTTCAGTGAAATTAGATAGATGCAGGTTTCCTCACGATGTTTTCCTTTACCGTCATGCACGAGATGAATTATAATCGCAAATTAAGCACATGAAATTCAGTGGTGCTTGCTCGGGTTTGAACCCACGATAATCGGTTAAGATTCATGCGTTCTTACCACTGGGCCGTGTCGGCTTTTCATATATAATATATAATATTTATAGTATGTATTAAAACTATAAATAAAGACTGTAATACTTGATCATGGGTCAATGACCTATGCCGAAAATATCAATAATTAATTCTATCAATATTGGTATAAAGAATAATTACTACCAGTAATTACTATGTTGTTAGTTTGGTTGTGGGGTGTGGGGGTGGGTATGTTAATAAAAGTCAACTCGTGGTTGTAGTTTATGTATAATATTGAAACTATTTTTTTTAAGAATGGTGACGTACAAATGTGTTTTCGAAAGGTGAACGGTCACCTTCAGTTGTAATTAAAACTGATTATGAATCTTGAAGCTAATAGAGGTTCGTTGAACTACAATAACACATAAATAATACGTATTAAGTTACCAATAACTATAAAATAATTCAAAATTTATTATTCACAAATAAATAAATGTCCTTCTGGCTAGGATTAAAAGAGTGTTTTGAGATTATTTCACCACGCTTCTCTAGTACGGAATGGTGGATGCACAGATATGTTAGCATCTGTCATATGCTGGTTTCTTCAATGCTGAATTAAAAAAAAAGTGATGGTAAACACCTTTTAAGACCATTTGTTTAATATGTATTGGTCAAGCACCAATACATATTAAACAAATCGAATTTGAACCTAATCGGGTCAGATATACGTGTTCTAACCATATCGCAAATAATAAATTAATTAACTTCTTATATAATTAAATATTAGCTGTGTAAGAAAAAAAGCACCAAAAGTTATGATATAATCATTCAATACTTTTGTGTTAAATTAAGTTTTATAACTCTGTGTCTCTTATGTGTACATTGTATATTATACCCTTTATAGGTTAATATGCAGTGTACACATACATACATACGTAATTATAATGTTCCGTTCGACGTTATCCAAACATATTACTGTAAGTGTAACTACCCTTTAAATCCCATTAAACGCTACCCATTACGCCTTCATGGGTAAGATCAGGCCTATTACAAAAAAAAAAGTATATAATTTTTATATCAATCAAGATTATTCCCCTACTCTTAACTTCTTAGCCATTAAGCTTTCTGTCAAAACGCGTAATGGCACCGCATTGCGGCTTAAGTGGTTTTTGTAAACAATAACCACCTTTAACGCCACATTCTTAGAGGTAAATATAATGTTCCTTTTGTAAACCCTCAAAAAAATGTTAAGTCACGCACGGTACCGTGTGGAGCGACCTCTTAGGTTGTACTATGCATTTCTTAAAGGATTTTTACGTAGCTGAATTAAGTTGATTTTATAATCTTACTAGCTTACCCGTCCTGGTTTCGCACGGATAGATAATGCGTTTATATTGAAAGAGTAACATGAGATTGTTGTTTCTTTGGGACAGGAATCTTCTCGGGTGCTCACTGAATTACAATCGGAGGAATGTATTACGGACAGACAGACATTCAATTTTATTTATATACATATATAGATAGATGATACGCTTATATTTTAATATGAACTAATATGAATTGTAATTTTTTTATATACTCATTGTAACCAATAATTTTGTGGTGACCCACTCACCATTTGTTCTACAACAAATCGCATTTTTTTATTGAAATAAATAAACAGGCTGGCGAATGGATCATGTGGTGGAAGCTCCATTAAACATTGGCACGTTAACAAATATTAACATCATCGCTTAAATCGTAATGTGTCACCAACTTTGGGAACCAATATAAACGGTAAGTGGGCCAGTATCACAGGTACCACGGAATTGAAATTACAATAGTAAGTAACAGCCTATGAATGTCCCACTGCTAAGCTAAAGCCTCTTCTCCTTTTTTTTGAGGACAAGGTAATTATTATAGTAATATATACATATTTGTAAATATATAATCGTAATGTAAACATATCGTGGTGTTTTACTTGAGACATTATTCAAACGTTAAATATAACTGTAATATGATTATTACAAGAAAAACTGCTTTAATAATATACCAGTGTAAGGATAAATATTCATAAACCTGCGTTGAAGTTTAACGAAAATAGAAAAAAAACTAGTAATTTATAAACTTCCTTCGCAGAAAATGTGGGCGTAACGATCAACGTAACTTATTTTAGTAAACATGTTTTAAGTCGATCGCGTGATTTTTGTTTATATGAGTTTTGAAGTAAGGCATTTTACAAACGAACGATATAATAAACGCAGCGGTTGATAAGGAAACCTCGATCAATTGCCACGCGAGCCTTCGTTAAGTATTTGTATTGTTAACCATTTAACTACATTTCTCAGATTGGTATAAAATCAAAATCAAAAATCATATATATCAATAGGCACAGTGCAGCTCAATAACGAGCTTGTGCTGTGTAACACGTACATGTACGCCCTAAGTGTGTGCAGAAGGTGACACATAGTCTGAAAAACTATACGTCCAAGAATTATGATTACATGTTTTTTATGATATTACTATAACAATTAAAATAACAGCCTCTAAATGGGCCACTACTGGGCTAAGGCCTCCTCTCCTTTCAAGGAGTTGTTTAAGTGTTTAATCCACCGCCCTATAACAATGCGTGCTGGCTGGATACATATGTGGCAGATTTACATACAGCACATGTAAGATTCTTCATGATGTTTTCTTTCACAGCTGAGTACGAGATGAATTACACAAATTAAGCACATAAAAATTCAGTGGTGCTTGCCTGAGCTAAAACCTTCAATCATCGGTTCATATTCACGTGTTCTAACCATTTGACCATTATCAGCTTATTATCGTCGTTCATCATTGCTATTATATATGTAGGCACAGGGGCCGACATTTTATTTGTATAAAAACAGCAAACTTCCGAAGCTCACAATTAATTCGTATTATTACAGATTGATCACTATAATAATTCATTATTCACTTTAATTACTACACAGTTACACAATTACAACATTTATTGTGATTACGTCGCAGCATCTGCACCGGGCAACTGCTGTCGAACGAAAGACTTTGTCGAGCGCTGCATTTTATAGGGTTTAATATTGTGGGTTGACAGTTGCACGTGTTTAAAAACAAGGTGGTGGCGCCGTCATATACTATCATATTAAACATATACGGCCTTATTCATAAACGTTGCTTAGTTACTGTTTAGCTAAACACTGATTTGTCTCTTTCTGTCATTATTGATTTGACATACGAAAGAAGAAGACAAAGTGTTGTTTAACTAATCACCAGTTAAATAAAGTTTATGAATAAGGCGGTAAGGAAATAAGTACTGGTGCCGTCGAGGGTGCAATGAGACCGATATCATTTTGCTTAAAATATTTTAATTAATATTAACTTACTAATACTTAATATAACGTGATAATTGTACAATGTACACAGCGAATTATAAATTTACAAAATTAACAATAATGCATCGGTATAGTTTGATCGTACAATGGAATAAAGCTTGCTAAGATGGCTGTTTCCACGGTGCCACTGCGGTTCGTATTAGGGTGGCGTGGTACAAATGGTCAAAACATAACAAAGGCATAAACAAAAACTTAAGCGGCAATATTTCTATTGGACACGGCTATATACGCCCGTTTTTTTCAGGATAAATAAAATGTTTTATACGAAAATTAAGTTAATAAAACATTTAAAATTGTTGACAAAATTATAAATATATATTTTTTTTATAACAAGTGAATATTTATTGAATTGAAAAAAATATATGATAGTTGCATAATTTAATAGACAACGCTATGTTTGGAGATGGCCTTATTTTGGTGACCTCAATTGGCGACAATGAGCTTCATAAACATAAAATGTCTATAAAGTAACTTTAAAATATTTTGTTGAGCATTATGACGCATAATAAATTAATTTTAAAATATGATTGTACGCTATCAAATGTTACAAGTCACCAAGTCTATTGTATAACAAAGTATGTTTATTTGGTGATAACTTTTAATTATATTATTAACACAATAAAATGCAAAATGCTAAACAGAACTACATAGTATTGAAAAGCTCCGGTTTTATAGGTTAGTGAGCCGGTGTAATTACAGAGACAAGGGTCATACCTTTTCAGTTCCCAGGGTTGATGGTTCATTGGCGTTGTATGGTCAATATGTTCTTACAGCGCCAATGTAGTTGTGCTCACATATCATCCGGTGGCCCATTTCAATAGAAACAAAAATGCTGCTGGTAAGAGTCGACTTTTTCTTTTCTTATACAAATATTACAAATATTACGGCGAAGAAAAGAAAAAGAAGAATAGCAAATATGGGAAATTAGTATTTGACTAAATACGACAGATATTTTCTGTGACTGCCAAAAATGAGATTATAAGCACAAAACCACACGAAAACCAAAGCTAGGTCGAGTTTAAACCAACTTAGCTATTATTTTTATATGGATTATATTAATGCATAGATCACCAACCGCGAGAATTTCGAAGATTATATATTATGATATCATCTATTAACGAAATAAAAAAAAAAATAACCAACGTTTTTCGATATTAATGACGTCGAATGTAATTTACTTGCAATGATTTATTGGCCTGATTACGATCGGGTTCAACACACGGTTGATTATCCGAAAACTTGAATCAAGTAATGTTACGAAAATTTAATAAATTATTCTTTCACTATGAATATTTATAACTTTGATTCAGGTAGTTATTATAATATATTGACTGCCTCGTTGGTCTAGTGGCTAGATATAAGTTCGCAGACCCGGTGGTCCTGGGCACAATTCCCAGGTCGGGCCAATAAATAGTTATCGGGTTTTTCTGTCAGAAAATTCTCAGTAGCAGCCCGGAGTATGGCACTTGAAAGTGCGTACACTCCCGTGCCTCGGAAAGCACGTAAAGCTGCTAGTCCTGCGACTGAACTCTTTCCGGTCCGGATTGCTGTCCCATCGGATTATGAGAGCTAGGAAATAGAGAGTGCACTTGTATTTGCCTCCTGCGCAGTTGGCTAATCTCTCTTGAGATTGGCCGCAGTGACCGAAATCAGTCTGGAGGACTATTATTATTATTATTATATATTATTATACTACTAAAAACAAAATATTTATGTGGCATTATTATTATTATATATTGAAATATTTTGAGTTACGATAATAAGCTACTTATAAAGGATTTAAGATTTTTGATTTAACTTATTTATCATACTTATAGAAAATAATAAGTTATTTACTTTTATATATCGCACAAATAAATACAAATACAAGCATACACACGCACACTCAATACACAACAAGAGCCGAGATGGCCCAATGGTAAGTAAGAACGTGTAAATCTTAACCGATGATCGTGGGTTCAACCCCAAATAAGCACTATTGAACTCAATGTGTTTAATTTGTGATGATATTTCATCTCGTGCTTGACGGTGAAGGAAAAGCCTGTAAGCCTAGCCTTATTTGCATTTTGTTACGCAATTGAATATTAATAGAAATTAATGATGAAGTTGAAATAAATCAAATAGGAGTATGGAGAAGGACCGCAAACAGATCGTAATAAGAAACTTTAAACGCAATTCGAAGTAGTTTATATTTGTCTTATTTTATACACTTAGTTCTACGTGTATGGAAACGACGAATTAAACACTTTTATTTAGAAATTTATATATAAATATAACCTTAAGATATATTTTGTTATATTAAAATTATATTTATTATAACTGGATGTATGTAAATGAAGCAAGGAAGGTTCCATTTCCCCTAAAAGCTTGTAGTATAATTATCCCTTACTGACGTTGAAACATCTTACTATATTTAGTAGAATAATGTGGCTATTCCGTAACATTGTTCTACGTTTTATCGTAGACAGTGCTACGTGTACGTAGCAGGTGTCTACAGCGGACGTTTGTATCGAATGAAATTACCTTTTTAGTTTTCCAAGTAATAAGTATATATCTATATCATTACTACTATATAAATCTATTGGTTCTGTCTGTACATTTCTTTTTTTCACCTAATTTTGTGATAAATAATCGTTTTATGATGCAGTGATTCACATTATACTATTTTTTTCATTTTTGTCTGTCTGTCTGTATGTCTTCTTATAACTCAAGAACGGCTTGACCAATCTTAATGAAAATTGTTACACACAAAGAACATGTGTAAAGTCTACGGTATCTTATGAAAATCAATTTCAAATCGTTAATTACGTATTTCTTTACCAGTAGCCATATCTGTGTGTGTGTGTGTGTATGCGTGTGTGTGTTAGCGTGTGTCTTATTATAGTAATAAAATAATTTATTATGTTTTTATTAATATTTAATATTATTCTTATATAATATTGAATTTATAAAGTATATTGTAAGAGACTTCAATTATTTTCCATATAAAATAAATATTTTTCCTTAAACAGTTTGTTTAACTTTTGTTTTCAATTGTTGTAATAAAACTTTTTAATTCAAAGGAACTTAGTTGGACTTATTTGAATTAGGATTTAATAATATATATTAACTTTTATTTTATTGAGGATAAATGTTGAAGCGTTCATTGTTATTGACTTGTTGTGAATTATATTATGGTTCAATAATATTATATTTGACTAGCTGTGCCCCAAGGCTTCCCCCGCGTATAACTAATAAAAAATTTCATTAGATACCGTAGGGTTTACCGATCTTATATGTTATTGGCCTCTCATTTGCGCCATCACATGTTCTTTGTGTGTACCAATTTTCATCAAGATTGGTCAAGCCATTCTTGAGTTATAAGAAGACATACAGACAGACAGACGGACAGATGGACAGACAACGATGAAAAAAATAGTATAATGTGAATCACTGCATCATAAAACGATTATTTATCACAAAATTAGGTGAAAAAAAGAAATGAAAAAGCGAAAGTGTGAAAAGTAAATTTTGATTGTTTTGTTGATGGGTTCAAATCGTTAAATCATAGATAGATATATTACTGGTTTATAACTTTAAGTTTTGAAGCGTCAATAGCGCAATGGTTGACAAGTCTTCTAGTGATGCAAAAGTCGCACGTTTGATTATCACCCCTGGGACTAATGTCGTTCCCACTCCTAGCACATGTATAACAATATAATAATGTACTTAATTGGAGGGGTCAATAGGAATATTAGTAATTCCTAAAAAAAAATGCTATTATTTTTATTTCATAAAACATACTTCAACTATATAAAATTTCATTGCTCAACAATAAAGAAAGATATAGGATTTTATATGTTAAATAAATAAAAAAAACACGTTTCAAGTTTTAAAAGAGCGCAAAGCAAAATACAGTTTTTAGCTCCAGATATATTTTCAGACAACTTAAGAAGTAAAAAAAGAAAATGTATGTATTTTTCTAGTTATCAATAACTTTTCGATTAATATTAATATATTTCCATCAATTCTCTTGTAAATGCGAATAAAATACATTTTATATATAACTTTTAATATGAAAATTAACCTCGTGTCGTACTTTAAAATGTACGATAGTAAAGCTTTCGTTTCAGCTTAAAGCTGTCAAAGTGATCGATTAATAAAATTATATGTAACTTGTTTTTCTTTAAATAAAATTAAACAAAATAAAATATCGGAAGCATACTTAAACTAATTTATTAATCTATGGTAATTATATAATTGAAGTCGGGTAACAAATTATTAAAAAAAAAATGTAATTTTGACTATGACAATTGCAATTTTGATTATTCGAATGATTATATATTACTTCGGTAGTAGATATTATTGTTAGAAGTATATTGGATTTATTTTCTAAGCGTTATAATGGACCTCTTAAAAATCTTAGATAACATTAAATCTATTTCACAAAACTTTCTCATTACTCAGCTCAACATAGACCACGGTGAGATTATTATAGGATAACAGTCTCTACGCAATATGTTTTAACGTCTAAAATTGTAGAAACATTTCATTTATACAATTCCACAATTATAACAACTTTATAATGAACTTCGTACTAATGTTTGAATATGAAACGCCTGGTTGCTGTAAAACTGCCTTGGGTAAAGTTTATTCTTCATTACACGACTTTGTTCGAATTTAATGTTAATTTAGTTATTTTATGTATGAAATAACATATTATATAATTTGATTGAAATCTTATGTATTGCATTAAGTGATATTAAAATTACAGTTACTGGTGGTAGAGCTTTGTGCAAGCTCGTCTGGGTAGGTACCACCCACTCATCAGATATTCTACCGCAAAACAGGAGTACTTTGTATTGTTGTGTTCCGGTTTGAAGGATGAGTGAGCCAGTGTAATTACAGGCACAAGGGTCATAACATCTTAGTTCCCAATATTGTCGGCGCATTGGCAATGTAAGCGATGGTTAATATTTATTACGATGCCATTGTCTATGGGCGTTGGTGACCACTTACCATCAGGTGGCCCATATGCTCGTCCGGCTAGCTATACGACAAAAATAAAAAAAAACAGTACGTAGGCACATTTTAAACTATGGCGTTCAAGCTACCTGACCTCCCCCCTTAAATAGATGGATGAAAGTTATTATACAGCGCTGTTATGATGCTAATTGGTATATATTCAAATAAAATTTCATCTTACACATGCATCCTCACGATGTTTTTTTTTGAATAGACGATGAATTGGATTGCAATATATAAAATGAAATCGGTTCAGATTGCTTGAGATAAAAAATTTGCAATAACCAGATATTTATAGAGTTCTATTTGGTTACGTCGTCGTGTTTTCTCATGAAATGTTTTCTGAACTTTGTTATATAAAGTATTGTTTAAAATACGATACAATGCTCTATTCAAACTCAGTAAATACGAGCGTTGTTTGTGTAATAACATTATAATAAATAGTAAATTGTTTGAAATACAAATATGTAAGAACGTAATGATTGTGCCTGTTAGAGAACTAAGCAAACCCGAAGGCTGCCTTCTATCTTAAATGAAAATGTTATTCATGTCGCTCTATGAAGCCCAGCAAGCAGAAGACCACCAAGAACACCGGCCAATTCTCATAAGCCATAGCAGTTTTCTAGCTCTGTATGAAAATATTAACAACTCTTTGAAAGACTTTCAAGTGGAGGTAGAGCTTCTTGCAAGCCCTTCTGGGTAGGGGTACCACCAACTCATCATATATTCAACTTAGTATTATTGTTTTCAGGTTCGAAAGGTGAGTGAGCCAGTGTAACTACACGCACAAAACATCTTAGTTTCCAAGGCTGGTGACGCATGGTTAATATTTCTTACAATGCCAGTGTCTATCGGTGGTGGCGAATACTTCACATCAGGTAGCCTACTAGTCAGTCTGCCTACCTTTTGCAATAAAAAAATACCAACAGCTTTTACGTTTACAATCGCGATTGGCAATTTCCCAATAAAGTACATGTGAATTGTAACTACACGGTTACTGTTCATCTGGATTTGTTCCAAGCTCTATGTGATTTGAAGATAGTAAAAAACGAACTTGTTGTTTGATGACTCGACTTGGTTTGTTTTATGTTATATACTTAGACATGAAGTAAAGTAACAGGATGTGAATGTCCCACTGCTGGGCTAAGGCCTCTTCTACTCTGAGGAGAAGGTTTGGAGCTTATTCCACCACGCTGCTCCAATGCGGGTTGGTGGAATACACATGTGACAGAATTTCAACGAAATTTGACACGTAAAGGTTTCCTTACGATGTTTTCCTTCACCGTCAATCACGATATGAATTATAATCACAAATTCAGCACATAAAATTCAGTGGTGCTTGCCGGGTTTGAACCCACGATCATCGGTTAAGATTCACGCGTTCTTACCATTGGGCCATCTCGGCTTTAATACTTATACATACGGCTTAATAATAGTTTTTAAATAAGGAATCGCTGGTGCTATTTAATAAATAATAATTTTCAGTTAATTTTGACGTGTTAATTTGTTAAATCAAGTAATATAATTTAGATGCTAAGTTGTACAAAACGTTTCTGGGTAAGTACCACCCATTTATCACATATTATACCACTCAACAGAAATACTTATAGTATTGTTGTGTTCTTCGTGTCTGTCGTGACATAAGATGTTGTTGTCTGTGATATAAAATCTTAGTTCACAAGGTTGATGGTGCATTTTTATGGTGAAATGTGTATGGGTCGTGGCCACTTATCATAAGGTGACCCATTTGTGAGTGTGCGTATCTGTTTATAATAAACTAACACTTCGCCGGCGACTACGTCCGCGAAAATTTAAAAACTATTATTTAACGTCAATACGTAATTTATCATTTGTTAAAAGAGTAAACGCCGAACAGTTGCAGTTTGTTCAAACCGTGACACTTAAACTTGTAAACAAAAAGGCCATATAATTTTAAGTGGAATTTACATGTACATAATCAACCTTAATTATAAAACCATTTAAATGGATAAGGATTAATATTATGATACCAATATCACATTTCGATTCCACCCGTATTTGAACCTAATAATTTAAACAAAAACTGTTGTTGAGGCTTAAGTATAATAGTTAGGAAATTATAAGTTCTATTAATCAATAGGACACTATTATATATCGTCAACAGTTTTCGCAGCGGACGCAAAGTAATGACTTTTATAGGTAAATTTTTGATACCTTGGGTAACCCATTGTTCCATTTTAGGTAAGGATCTCAAATTTTTCGAGTAGTTTTTGAGTTAAATCGTAACAAACAAACATAAAATCGAATCTTTCCTCTTTATAATATTGGTATAGATTTAAAAAATAAATTTTTATTTTAATATGACATTTTGTTAACTCGCTGAATGCATAACAAAAAAATTATAACATAATACAGTTATAACAAAAGAAACAAAAACACTTTTTAAAGACTTTATAATGAAACTTATTTTTAAAGTTCTTATAAACGGACATAAAATAAATGTTGCAGTCGCAAGTACAAGGTACTCGTAAGACTGTTCTAACATAGAAAACTTTAAGATCGAACGATCGCAGTTCAAAGTTATATAAGTATGTATTGCAGATACATTTAACTTGGTAAGAAGAATTTTTATTTATTTATTTTTTCAATTTTTTACCACACACTCATCAGACATTCTACCGCAAAACAGCAGTACTGGGTATTGTAGTGTTCCGGTTTGAAGGGTGAGTGACATAACATCTTAGTTCCAAAGGTCGGTGGCGCATTGGCGATGTAAACGATGCTTAAAATTTCTTACAATGCCCCTGTCTATGGTCGTTGATGACCACTTACCATCAGGCCCATATGCTCGTCCGCCTAACAATACAATAAAAAATATTGTAATTATTTCCTTCTAAATGCGATATATACGTCAAAGTAATTTGTTTGCAATTTATTTTTATTTAAAAATTTATTTATTTAACTTAGTCTACCACTGAATTATTTTTAAGCAGATCATCACGATATTTTCGATCCTCAAGGCAAATAATAAAATCATCATAAAAACAGTCATTGGTGCTTGCTCGGATATGGACCCTCGATCTTTGGTTAACAGCGTATTTTATCCACTGAATCATATGTACATATATATTTTACATGACATATATCTTTTCGTTTTCAAGTACTATTGCTGTAAAATGATTCAAAGGGTTTTAATATGTTTATAAAACAACAAGTGCTAATTAATTCTAAGGTCCTATAGATATTTATAAAATATTCAAAAGTATTTTTTTTTAAATTAGCATAAAGGCATACGCTGGTAATGCAATAACAAATTGCGCTGTTAGCGCCACTACTATAGAATAACATGTAAATACACAAAGAAGAATTAGTTCTGTACCGTTTTTCCCTCCGTTTATCAATCGATCGATATGTTTGATAGCTAGTGACGAGTTTTGGTGTAACTATATATTATAAAAGGAATTTCCCTGCCGTGTCTATCTGTTTATATATATGCGATAAATTGAAAAACAACCGAGAGGGTTTTCGTGCGGTTTTCACCAATGGTCGGAGTGATTCGTGACAAAGGTTTAAGTGTATAATTCAGGAAATTAAAATGTAAATTGGGTGAAATATGATGTTGATTGTAGAAGATATCGAAAAAAAAAAATGCCCGTTGTTAGGCTTATTGACTTGCACTGCGTAGACCAGTATAGGTATTACATATACATATAAACGTTTTATGTAGATCCTTATGTAGATCCGTGCAAAGGCGGGTAGCTAGTAAACATATGAAAATAAGAGTAGAAAAAACATGCAAAGTCATATCTGTTTTCCTCAAAATGTTAATTATGATTATTATATTCGAATTTCAGACCACTGGACGAACTGTGTAGAAATGCCTCCGTTATTGCTGATAGAACATTGTAAAATCCTTATTATACAAATTTACATCACAATTAAGAACAACACGGAAATAAACAAGATACTCCAAGCTGACAAAAGCAATAAAAACTTTTTACTTCGAATCCGAGTGCAACTATTCGCATTAGCGACATCTTTTCATCCTCTGTTGAAGACAAATCTGTGAAGTTTTACCCCCCTTTTTAAAGTCAGTGCAAACGGATAATTTCCGTGGAGATTTTGATATTCAAAGATAAAATAAAAGAAGTAGTAAATGTAGCACAGTTTTGAGCTTACTCCACCACGCTGCTCCAATGCGGGTTGGTGGATATTCAGTGATGTTTGCCCGATTTAAACTCCGAATCATTGGTTATGATAAGCGTCTTTTAACCATCAGAGTAGTTATTCAAAGATATTTAATTACACTCGGCTATAACTGAAACCCAAACAGCATTAAGTATTGTGTATTCTGATTTGAAGGATGAGTGAGCCACAAGCACAAGGCACAGGTTAATGGCGCATTGCGATGTAAGGAGTGACTAATATTTCTTACATCATCAATCAATGTCTATATATATTATAGAGACAAACAAAAGAAACAAAAGAAACATCTCCTAAAATGGAGAGGAAGCCATAGCCCTGCTGTGGGACATACAGGCACATTAGTTTAACACAAAAAATGATTTCAATAAAGAAACACTACTATCACTTAATATAAATGTAAAAAACCAACACAATACAATCGAGTTTTAAAAAGAATACTTTATAATAATAATATAAAAGCTTATAAGCTCAAAATATTGTCTTCGAAAAACTTAAGTTTCAATTCTCAAAAGATTATATCTCATTCTTAGCATTTCATAATTTCCTGAAGATTTTATTATTCAAATGAAAACCAAACAATGTAATCAGCTTAAACGGTTTTACGAGTATTATTCAACAAACATTCAAATTTAATTAGACGAAGACGTTTTAATTAAAAACAGTTTTAAATTATAATGATATTGAATAGATATAAAAGTTGGAGGTAGAAATCCATTTGACGTTGAAGTTCATAAAAATACATTTTTATTTTAGAAATATTTACCGTTCTTTTATCGACATGTATTTTGTGTTGTTATATACACTTCCGCTTATGAGAGGGTGGTACCTACACAGACCGGCTCGCACAAAGTCCTACCACCAAGATAACTAAGAAAGAACTAAACTAATAATATCCTGGAACATTATTCACACACGGCCATCTGATCCCAAACTAAGCAGAGCTCGTACTATGGAAACCAGACAGCTGATATACATACACATACTACTTTTCTTTTGTAAATACATACTTATATAGATAATTACACCCAACTCAGGACAAACAGACATGTTTGTCCTGAGTCTGGGCATCGAATCCACGACCTGCGGCGCGAAAGACAAGTTTCTACTAACCAGACTATCCGGTACGTCTTATTCAACCGGTGCGAATCCGGGATGGGTTGCTAGTTATTACTAAAAACGAATCGAACACCATATAAAAGTACACTTCAACAGTTCTGACTAAAAACTTTTCACAGATAAAATATAAAATGATCCAATAAATTCGAGACATTATCTGAGGTTCTCGGCAAAGGATTTTTGATAATTCGATCGGGAAGGGAAGAAATGGGGTCGATGTTTGAAGAAATCAATAATACACTTAACGGTAGTAAAGACAATTGCTATTTGTTTTATATGTTATTAAATCAAATATTTATTTTTATTGATTGTACTTAGAGATATTAAATTATATATGAGTTTTTCAGATAATTCTATCTTATTCTTTAGAGTGTGTTGATTTGTCATCATCTCGCTTAATACTAGATTATAAACTTAAAATTACTTTAAAAAACTCAGTTGATTGGATTCGAAACATCAAAAGTAAGAGAAGTGGTAACATACTATAAAGGTGGGCAACCACTGGTGGGCTAAGGTAGAAAATGCAGCTTACTCCTAAATGTGAAGAACAATAAATAGATCAAAAGGTTGCACTGAGCAAAATAGCTTCAGCGTCAAATGTAAACTTTCACTAAACTTGGATATTTAAACTGAAAATGTTCAAAAGCGAAAATCCCATGTTACATAAGGAAGTTACAATCGTAAGAGGTGATAACGAAAACCGGTATTACGGCGAAATGTGGCTGAGGTGTTTATTGGAACCAATAAGAAAGATACCAAATAAATCAGTTGGTATAGTTTCGTGGAACCGAGATAGAATGTACATCTGTGGTTATTTTTTTATGTTTATTACGATTGAATATACAGTTATACGATTGAAAATACAGTTTTATTTTAGAAATATTTACCGTTCTATTATCGACATGTATTTTGTGTTTTTATATAAACACCCGATTGGCGTGTATGTTTCGTATTTTTTATGTTATGAGAGGGTGGTTGGTACCTACATAGACCGGCTTGCACTAAGTTCTACCACCAAGATAACTAAGAAAGAACTAAACAAATAATATCTTGGGACATTATTCACACACGGCGATCTGATCCCAAACTAAGCAGAGCTTGTACTATGGAAACCAGACAACTGATATACTTACATATACTACTTTTCTTTTGTAAATACATACTTATATAGATAATTACATCCAGACTCAGGACAAACAGACATTCATTCACACAAATGTCCGTCCTGGGTGGGAATCGATCCCACGACCTGCGGCGTGAAAGGCAAGTATCTTACCAACCACGTCAACCGGCTCGACAAGACTAAAAACTAAGAGTTCACTTAACTCATATATTGAAATGTAATTGCGCAAAAACCATTTCATTGGATATCACTATTAATTTCAGAAGTATATACATAATTTAACCACATTATATAATGTTTGAACGTGAATATGATATATATTAACCTGACCGCATACTACTATCATAAATTAATGACCAAAATAGCTATTGTTTAATCATTCAAACATTAATGTAAATATTATCAGAACTGCGGTGGTTGGACCATTGCATAAGTGTACTAAGATAACGGCTGACGGAGAGAGATGTCGTAATATCCTGAAGAGAATAACATCGGCCACTATTTCAGGAGAACCACGATCGTTCTGCCAAGACCGTCATGACTAAAGAGAAGAAGAAAGTAAGTGTAGCTTATATATAATATATCAATTATTAATATTAAATTAGAATTATCGAACAAGTAGCTAGGAGTGGTTTCTTTATGTATACAAACATGTTGCTAGTTGTCCGTAGCTTAAGATGAATGATATATGCAAATGAACGGTTTGAAAGACAGACGTTATCCTACATTTGATATCTTGAGCTTAGTAACGGTGTGTATCCTACATTAACTAATATTATATATTTTTTATGCCTAGTTGAATTCCTGTGTATTTATTTATGATATAAATAATTTTAAATAAAAATATAAATCCATATTATAACTAGATTCGGGGCCGTTGTTGTGCTCCGGTTGGAGGGTGATTAAGCCAATGTAACTTCAGGCAGAAGCGACATAACGTTTTAGTTCCCAAAGTTAGTGGCGCATTGATGATTTTTTTTTATTGTATACGTAGGCGGACGAGCATATGGGCCACCTGATGGTAAGTGATCACCACCGCCCATAGACATTGGCATTGTAAGAAAATTTAACCATCGCTTACAACGCCAATGCGCCACCAACTTTGGGAACTAAGATTATGTCCCTGGTGCCTGTAATTACACTAGCTCACTCACACTTCGAACCGAAACACATCAATACAAAGGACTGCTGTGTTGCGGTAGAATATGTGGTGAGTGAGTGGTACCTACCCAGACGAACTTGGACAAAGCCCTACCACCGAATAATAGTAAAGTGATGTACGAAATGGTTAATATTTCGCCTATGTATATGCGCAGTATTGACCACTCACCATCAGGTGGCCCAATTGCCAGTTCACCTACCTGTTTTTATTACCATTTTACCATTACCTAAAAATATTGAAAATATGAGAGAACAAAAATAATTTTCCACAGTGAAAGGGAACATTTGCCTAATTCCAAAAAGTGAAAACAATCAGCTGTAACATCTATACATTAAATAACTTTCACCTCGCGAAGAGCATAAACAAACAAACCATAAAACAAAAGAAAATAAAAAAATATATACAAATCGACTCACTCAGCTTTGTATTCATGACTTTCAATAAATAACGATTCTTGCTAGGTGAGAGAATAACCCTACTATTTGCTTGTAAGATATCGTATCGAGTTTCGCTGATATTGATGTGACAAAGTCGATTGAATAATATTACAATAATATAATTCTAAAAACCAGAATCGCTTTTTCGTTTAATGTATATACAAGTTGGTGCGATGACATTTGAAACTAATGTTTTAATTTTGATTATTTATTGAAATTTCCCTATAAAAAACCTCCTAAGAGAGCTGTAATATAGGCCATTCAGTACACAATCTCATGGTCTGTCCATGGAAACCATGCTGTTATATGCCTGGTGCTCCACTCATCCTTAAAACCAATCACAGTAAATCAAATTATTATTGCGGTAAAAAAAAAATTGAATATATTGGAATTATGGTCAATTATTTAACAAAATAATGTATTATTTTTAATCTATGAGTTATATAAAACATAGTAGGGGTTGCGCTGTGAGATGTTATGTAAAAATTGTTTAAGCTTTTGTACAATTTCAATACTTATTTGAATAAAATTACAAAGTTTATTGTCGCTTTAAAACCCTAGCTATGTTAATTTAAAGGTTGGCTTGGCTTTAGAAAGCGAAATGTAAATAAAATTTTAAAGTTTAAGAATACTTGTTAAAAGTTTTAAAATGAGAGTCCAATTTTTCGTTTCTGAATTTGTATGAAAACATTTGGTAGCATATTGACTACTGTATTATATTGAAATATATTTTATTGCATTATATCTTTATGTTTATGTATGTATATATGTATATATATTATTTATTTATATATATTATAATATAATAATGTCCTCCAGACCGATTTCGGCCATGGCGGCCAATCTCAAGAGAGATTAGTCAACTGCGCAGGAGATATTATAGTGCACAAGCGTGTGCGCATACACAGGTGCACTCTCTCTTCCCTAGATCTCATAAACTGATGCAATGGCAATCCGACACGACCAGAAAGAGTTCAGGCGAAGGACCAACGACTTAAAGTGCTTTCCGAGGCACGGGAGTGTACACACTTTCATCTTTCAGACTCCGGGCTGCTACTGAGAATTTTTCTGACAGAAAAACCCAATAACTATTTATTGGCCCGACCTGGGAATTGAACCCAGGACCACCGGATCTGCGGCCTTATATCTACTATGTTTGAATATTTGTTATACATATTTATTTAAAAAGTAAAATAGATCTGTACACCTCCTTATCGCTTTATTTATCTCGTGTCCTTCACCAAAAGGTTGTCTGGAAGAGATCGCTCTTTTAGCGATAAGACCGCCTTTTGTAGATTAATTCATTAATACTTTCTTAAATAGTGTTTATATCTGTTTGTTTCTGAAAACTTGTATGTGACGTACATTCTATTCTATTATACTGTGGTACCCTTCAAACCGGAACACAACAATACTAAGTCCTGCTGTTTTGCGGTAGAGTATCTGATGAGTGGGTGGTACCTACCCAGATGAGCTTGCACAAAGCTCTACCACCAAGTATAACTAGACACCTTCCTTCAATGTCAAGTATGAGATGAAATATAATCACAAATTAAGCACATGAAAATGCTGTGCTTGCCCGGGTTTGAACCCACGATCATTGGTTAAGATTCACGCGTTCCTACCACTGCGCCATCTCGGGCTTTTTTATGTATATTGAAAGTATTTTCTTTTATAAAATTAAAGTAAGATTACTTTCTTCTTGTGTTTTAAATATTTTAGTCAGCTTTTACAATTGTATGATTTACTTAGTCTAAAAATAATACTGTAATAATAATAGAATTTCCTTAAAGCAATATTTACATAGAAATTGGAATGTAGTCTATTTTAGTATTTCTAATATTTATTTCTTTCAGGTTTTCAGCAGAACTGTTTGCCCGTCTATTATTACTGTTGTGTTACAATTTTACGCCATTTGTCTTGTCAAATATATGTTGTAACTGCCTCTAAATGGTGTTGCATGTATATCTTGAACCTAAACAAAAGATTTGTTCTAATAAAAATAAATGAAGAAATTTAACATAAATAAATGAAATAATTGCAATTCAAACGCTATGAAATGTCGTTTTTTTAATGGTAGTTACTGGATTTTATTAGGAGACCACAGGTCAAGAAACACTATATATATATAGGGTTTTCCAATAGGGACGCTTGAACTTTGACAGCTGATTGCGGCCATGTTGTTTGAGTGACAGCTGTCAAATGCAGTGTGTTATATTCATTCCGTCCTCCCAGACCACCATGGCAGGTTACATTGTCGAGCAGCACGTGCAAATCATAAAATTGTTTTATGAAAATGGGTCTTCAGTTCGAGCAACGTTCCGCGCACTTCGCCCGTTTTACGGTCGCGATGATCGTCCTGCCGAGTCGACTATCCGTCGATTGGTGGACAAATTCGAGTCAACCGGGTCAGTTAACAATCAGCCGGTTCCCGTGCGTCAACGTAACGCGAGATCTGCCGAGAATATCGCCGCTGTGCGCGACAGTGTCCTCGAAAACCCGCGGCAGTCAATTCCGCGTCGCGCACAGGAACTCGGCCTTTCGCAGACGACAACTTGGCGAATTTTGCGTTGTGACTTAAGCCTGCACCCGTACAAGATCCAGCTGACCCAAGAGCTCAAGGTTAATGACCATAGACAGCGCCGTGTGTTCGCTGACTGGGCATTAGAGCAGTTGGAAGTTGACGCCGATTTTGGCAAAAAAATCATCTTCAGCGACGAGGCGCATTTTTGGATGAATGGCTATGTCAACAAGCAAAATTGCCGTATTTGGGACGAGACCAATCCACACGAGGTTCACCAAGTGGCAATGCACCCGCAGAAAGTGACTGTTTGGTGCGGATTTTGGGCCGGAGGCGTGATTGGTCCGTATTTTTTCGAAAACGATAATGGTGTGGCCGTCACCGTCAATGGTGAGCGATACCGGTCGATGATAACCAACTTCTTTTGGCCTGAAATCGAGAATATAGATCTGGACAACATGTGGTTTCAACAGGACGGCGCTACGTGCCACACAGCACACGCTACGATGGAAGTTCTGCACGATCAAGCGCCCTTAATGGAAAACCCTATATGACTGCCCCGTTGGTCTAGTGGCTAGATGTAAGGCCGCAGACACGGTGGTCCTGGGTTCAATTCCCAGGTCGGGCCAATCAAATGTTATTGAGATTTACTGCTGAAATTTCTCATTAGCAGCCCGGAGTCTGGAACTTGGAAGTGTGTACACTTCCGTGCCTCAAAAAGCACGTAAAGCCGTTGGTCCTACGCCTGAACTCTTTTCGCTCGTGTCGGATTGTCATCCTATCGGGTTATGTGAGTAAGGGAATAGAGCGTGCACTTGGGTTTGCGCACACACTTGTGCACTATAATATCTCCTGCACAGTTGGCTAATCTCTCTTAAGATTGGCCGCCGTGGCCGAAATTGGTCTTTAGGACTATTATTATTATTATATATTATTATACTACTAAAAACAAAATATTTATTTTATTAAATAAAGCCTGTTTTTATATATTTTACTCCTAATATATTTATTCGTTTCAGTCACATCACTGTCACGGGAACAATTTTTTCACTTGTTTTTCTTTTGTTTTAAAAGAAAAATATTATGTAGTCCTTTTTATGCTTTCAATAAGACATATGATCCATTACTTTAGACTAAAGCTGGATTAGATTTGTAGGTAACAGGGGAGCGGGGATTAGACTATGAAATCACATAATACCATTACGGAGAGTACACGTGGTCGAGTACACTGAATAAATATAATGTCTGACTTAATGGTTTGATTTTTGATAATAAATTATATATTACACAAGCTTTTTTAGTTTCGATTTCAAACTACGTAAGTCACCTAATAAGATAAATATAATTATCTTAAAGAAATAGCATAGGGAAGATTCGACGCAAGAAAAAATGAGTACTGAAATTCTGTGAAAACTCACTACGTTCCTCACACATTATTAAAATCGATTTATGGTTTTCGTGGTAAGGCTTTGTGCCCACCTTCGTAGGTATCATCCACATCACCAAAACACCACAAAACAGCAATACTTAGTACTGCTGTGTTCGAGTTTCAACTGCGAGTGAGCAATTGTAACTAACATCCTAGTTCTCTAGTTTGATGGAGTATTTTTTTTAAATATTCCCGGGTGGGAAATCGACTCTACTCTACCTGATGGTAAGTGGTAGTAGAATCCAAATGCGACGACGACTAGTACAGTCGGGAAGAATAATCTGCACTGGGCGGCTAGTGCAGATTATTCTTCCCGACTGTAAGTAGTAAAGTAAGTGTGCAAGATGATTCACGTCTCGTTTGAAGGAACCCAGGTCATAAGAGGAGGGGAACATGTGTGCTGGTAAAGAACTCTATTTTCTATTGGCGATGTAAAGAATGATTAATTGCTTATAGTCTATAGGCACTAATGACCTCTACCCATCAGTCTCAGCTCTATTTACCAGATTGCCTACTGTAACTATTATTTAAGCTTGTATCCTTAAATGTTAAAATTATTATTGTCAATATAAGGTCCTCCAGAACGATTTCGGTCACGGCGGCCAATCTCAAGAGAGATTAGCCAACTGCGCAGGAGATATTATAGTGCACAAGTATGTACGCAAACACAGGAGTACTCTCTTTTCCTTAGCTCTCATAATCCGACAGGACGGTAATCCGACTTCCGGTCGTGTCGTGGAGTTCAGACGCAGGACTAACGGCTTAACGTGCTTTCCGAGGCACGGGAGTGTACACACTTCCAACTTCCAGACTCCGGGCTGCTACTGAGAACTTTCTGACATAAAAACCCAATAACTATTTATTGGCCCGACCTGGGAATTGAACCCAGGACCACCGGGTCTGCGGCCTTATATCTAGCCACTAGACCAACGAGGCAGTCATTGTCAATATATGTATGTATTTGACATATCGTTATAGTGCTCTGCGGGGGTCCGAATTTGTTCGTACAGAACAGATACACAGCTCCGTCGTTGCTCAGTAATAATATAATGTTGCTGTAAAATATATTTTTTTATGGTATAAGAAGGCGGAAGAACATATGGGCCAACTGATGGTAAATGGTCACCAACGCCATATACATTGTCATTCTAAAAGATTTCGCTTACATCACCAATGCGCCACCAGCCTTGGGAACTAAGATGTTATGTCCCTTGTACATATAATTGCACTGGCTCGCTCACCCTTCAAACCGGAACACAACAATTGCAAGTACTGCTGTTTTGCGGTAGAATATCTGATGAGTGGGTGGTACCTACCCAGACGAGCTTGCACAAAGCTCTACTACCAAGTAAAGTAAATAATATATACATATATGTATACACGAACAGGTACGATAAGATATTATATGATATGTATTTGATTTATTCGAGTCCAGTGCTCATAAAATCATAAATTTTCCATTTCAAATAGATCCCGCTAAACTGAAGGGGATTTAAATTTTCGCTAACAAATGGTTTACGAGGACGCGAGTAATTTTTCACCTTGGGCGGATCTCCAGCGTTATCTGAGGATAATCTTTTCTTCTTTATATCCTTTTTTGTAATGCAAGCGTGTTATGAAATCTATTTATATATATATAAAGGGTTTTTGTTAAAGATTGCATTGGGTAACGTCCAGTATATATCGCCAAATTACTCTATTGACAGACTGCAAAACATTTTAGTTGTTACTCCGGTATAGCTTTAACTGAGGTTTCATGCAGATAGACTTCATTGTATAGGTCTAATTTGGTAGTGTAAATATGACCTTTTATTGTGTTTACTGGCCAGTAGCGTAAAAGAAGGTCATTTCAGATTCTTGTACTAGTACTGTTGATTTTGTTTTGATTCAGTTGCATTAAATTATTTAATATATTTATTAATTACTGATTTATAAAACAAAATAATAATTTAAATATCAAACGTATTTATATAATATATGTACAAAATGTTAATAATTTGAATTGATTAATATTTATCTTTGAATTCCACAAAATATATAACCGGGTTTCCTTATTAAATGTTTATTCGGATTCGGTGTAACTATAAATTTAATTCATTTACTGAATGAAATATATTTTGATTAAATATTTGATATAAAATTAAATAAAGGAACAAATACCAAAATATGCCATAGAAAATAGTTTTGGTTGTATTGTTTTCGTGATCAAGAATTGCAGCGTATCACAACGAATGCATACCGTTTTAGTATTTTATTTTTTCACGTCACTCGGTCGACGTGAAATTCGACACGAAATTAAATTAGTTGGATAAATGTCAGTGGACTGATATTGAATACAATTTTGTCGATGAAAATATATATCGATGACTTTAAAACACTTTAGCATATTTAGAAGCCAGGCACTTTTAATTTATTTAGCCAAATCTGTTTCGATTGGTTTGATAGATAAAAATAGTGTCTCACGGTTTCTATGTCAATTTTCAAAAATAATATTTTATAAAGTTTCTTTTCAACCAGAGAAAAAATTATTTCGCGAGACAATGGATTTACATCATTACTATATTTTTAAAACAATGAAGTTTTCTCAAGTCTACTAACGTCAATCAGTTGTACATTATTCGCCTACATATCTCATTATGACTGTGATGTTAGACACCGTCTTCATAATTATCATATATTAGAGATGCACGTCTAAGCTTCATATTAAAACGAATGGCTGAGCTTAGAATGTCATCTTTAATTTTTCACCATAATATTGGATCTAGGACGATAAATCACGATATCTACAAAATGTCGAGTAGATGTCCAACGTCTTAGTGGCGGGATACTGTCTATAGCATGCTAATGATCTGTAAGGGCAGCTACAGACGTGCCGTGCGATCTCTAGGAAAATATAAAGTGTTGCGTGAAACGTTTATTGTTAGAAATGCTTAGACAAGTACGCTGTGATCGCTCAATTATTCACTAGTTGAGCCAATTGATAACTTTGTCGGATAAAAGTCGTGTATCTACAACATTCACATTGAGTTGTCTCTTAACCATAAACAGTAATAATTCATTCCAAGCATTAAATAGTCACCAGAGAACCGAGAAGTGGATACTTCGAAAATACAGACATAACGGCAGTATGAAGTGCGTACATGCAAACTCCAGAATGAGGTATGATATTATTATGGTGGTGGTGGACTGCTAGGATATTAACGTGAAATCCTCAAATATTTGAGAGATTATATGAGCTACAAGAAATCAAACTGCAGTGCGTGCACTTGATTTTCCTTTGCTTACTTGAGTGCCCGCTCATCAGATATTCTACCGCAAAATATCAGTACTTTGCATTGTTGTGTTCTGGTTTGAAGGGTGAGTGAGCCAGTGTAATTACAGGCACAAGGGACTTAACATCTTAAGTTCCCAAGGTCGGTGGCGTATGTAAGCGATGGTTAACATTTATTACAATGCCATTGTCTATGGGCGTTGGTGACCACTTACCATCAGGTGGCTCATATGTCCGCCTACCTATACAATAAAAAAAAAACCTAGATAATGCACAGGTGCGCTAACTGCGCACATCATTGTGAAATATTATTATTTCTTTTGGGCAGTTAGCTGGTCTTCACGTATAAAATCCATCGTGGCCGAAATCGTCCAGTTATCAAATAAATAATAAAAATAATAATAATGACCAGGGCTCCAATATTTGTTTAATCTTCAAAGCAATCTCACAATCTACTAATAATTAAGAGTATATAAAAGAAAGTTAACGTTAATTATATAACCAATATTAAGGCTATAATAATGTATTTTGTTAAATCTTTAACAGCAATAAGCATTTCACAAAACAAATCTCATATAATGGCCAGCACTTTAATTCACGCAACAATATAAATACGTACGAGCGTGAAAATCGCTACGTGTGTAAGCTGCTTAATCTCTTTATATCGTTCACGTGCTCTATCGACAGGTAATAAATCGGCTTGAATGCGATTCGTTTAAAAAGTTAAAACTGAGGCCAAAGAAATAACGAGCGAAAATAAAGGTATTCGATAATGTATTCAAACCGCGTGTAAGCAATTCCTGTGTATTACAACAATGGAATTTGATTTTTAAGTTCGAAAACTTTGATTTTATTCTATTCGTTAAATTAATTTCGCAATATTTTTTCTCTGTAGAGCTAGTCTGTACGTAGTCATTTTATTACTAACCTGTGAATATGTTAACTGACTTATGGTGACATACTATTTTGATGCGTGTATTCTTGATATGTTATAATTACTATGGTCAATGTTGCATAACACTTTCTGGCATTTTACGACCGTTTTCTGCGGTGAGTTTGAGTTCTAACAACAACTATATCATTTAAAGAGTGTAAGCCGACATACAATTAGTTGTTAATTGTATGTCGGCATGTCAATAAGTGTCTTCTTGGTGGTAGAACTTTGTGCAAGCTTATATTCTACCGCAAAATATCAGTACTTGGTATTATTGTGTTCCGGTTTGAAGGTTGAGTGAACCAGTATAATTACAATGTATAAGGGCGTTGGTGACCACTTACCATCAGGTGATGAGTGAGATTGTGATCTCTGTGTACAGAAACTCTACATGTAACTTATTGAATAAACGTAAACAAAATATTTTATTTTAGAATGCAATTCAATTATTAAGTTTAGGTAAAAATTTCGCGCCAAATTTAAACTGGATATAACTGGATATGTAGTAGTCCATTTAGCTCTCGCGAAAAAAGAATGTACAGTAATAGTACGCTAACTTGGAAACACATGCAACATGGGATCAGAAAAGGAATAAAAAATCAACTAGGTCGATAGTGTTGCGTTTTCACCGTTTTTTCAATGTTGATGGTCGACGTTATCACGAATAATGGCTTCATCTATAACTTGCTAGTAGCTGTTACTGTTTTATTTCTTCTTTTTGAAAAGGTGTTTTTTTAATTAAATGTTTCCGAATAAATAAAAAAAAAAAAAAAACGAATGCAAACTTTTCCATGTACACCTAATGTTATGAATAGAATAATTAATGACCTGGGATATCAATTTATCATTATATTATATATGTTGTTTATGTAGAACCATTATAGGATCGTAAACAAATGTGAACGATAATAACTGCAATAGTAGAAAACTGTGACGCAGTTACTAACGCTCGCCAGCAATGCGACATTTATCTATTACTAATGTTTTGCCCGCGGTTTCACCTGAGTAGTTCCCGTTACCATGGGTATACGGGGAAAATGTAGCCTATGCTACTCGTTGATAATGAAGCTTTCCATTGGTGAAACAATTTTTTAAATCGACTTAGTGGTTTTGGCTTTAAAGCGTAACAAACGAACAAATCAACAAATAACAAGAGTAAAAATTCAGGTAAAATTTTGTATGACTAATATTATTATTACTATTTATGTATATTTAATAAGTTAATTATGATTAATTAAACAAAATATAATATTAATAATCATCATCATTCCATATACCATATTCCGTGTCCCATATACCAATAGATTTGTATTTCAATAAACTGAATATTGCTGCACCAAAAATTAGCTTGTTAAGTTAAACCAACCACACAATCAACTTCAATATTGGCTTTCTTATTCGTAATGTTCATCAGCTTTTAACATTTATTCAGCCAATTTTATACAAACATTGGGTCCAATCTAGAAAATTGGTTGTACTTGATCTAATCTATCGTTAATTAAGAGCGAAGTTTAAAGTTGCACGGTTCCGTACAATGTGAGTTAGTCAGTGTAATTACATAATTATCGGTGCAAGGACATGCCGTCGGAGAACATGTTGTTGGCAGTGTATTTGTAATGAAGAGATTAAAGTAAGTCTGTAAATGTCCCACTGCTGGGCTAAAGATTTCTCTCCTTTTGTGGCGATTTGTTGCTTATTATAACGCTCCTTCATTTACAGTTGTGTATCTAACATCTGTCGCGGGTATTCATCCAACATTGAATTATAAAGACAAATTGAGAATATGCAAATTTAAAACTGATTCACCGGGTTTGAACCTGTACTTGTCGGTTAAGATTCACGTTTTCTAATCATGGTGTCTTCTCGGCTCTTCTGAAATTATTATATTCTCAATATCTAGCAATTAAAAACTTTATACATTACTATTAGTTTTCGCCAGCGTGTTAAGGGGGGGGGGGGGTCAGTTATATAAAAATTGGCGTTCCTTTGGGTTCAAGCTTGCTTCATACCAAAATTTCATCAAAACTGGTTCAGTAATTTAGCAAGTTTTTAAGAAGTATAAGAGACAGACAGACATAGGTTCTTTTCATTTATAAGATTAGTATATAATAATAATTTACTAGTCTACCCAATTTTGTCATCCACATTTTGAGTTAGAATAAAAAGTATTTACTTAGTACACGAGATAGACTTTACATTGGTAGAGTTTAATTTAAAAACATTAGTATATAACGTTTCTATATATTGTATATAATACTAGTTTTTTTATTGTATTGGTAGGCGGACTAGCATATGGGCCACCTGATGGTAAGTGGACATGGCATTGTAAGAAATGTTAACCATCGCTTACAGTGCCAATGCGCCACCAAACTTGGGAACTCACCCTTCAGACCGAAACACAACAATACAAAAGTACTGCTGTTTTGCGGTAGTATATCCGATGAGTGGGTGGTACCTACCCAGACGAGCTTGCACAAAGCCCTACCACCGAGTAGTCTAGTTCTTTATATTTTGTTAGTATTTAAATATCCTTTACATATGTTGATATTGTAATAATTATAATATCTATTTATTTATGATGGTATATTTATATACAGTAACGGCCTGTGAATGTCCCATTGCTGGGCTAAGACCTCCTGTGCTCTTTTTGAGGAGAAGAGAGAGTTTTGGAACTTATTCCATCACACTGCTCCAATACTGGTTGGTGGAATACACGTGACAGAATTTCAGTGAAATGTGACACATGCAGGTTTCCTCTCGATGTTTTCCTTCACCGTCAAGCACGAGATGAAAAAATTTAGTGGTGCTTGCCCGGGTTTGACGCCACGATCATCGGTTAAGATTCACGCTTTCTTACCACTGGGCCATCTCGGCTGTATTTATATATTTACTTTTAAAATTAGTGTAATTTATTATATCATGTTCACCCCTATCTTTCCTTTTGTTTATTTTCCCTGCATTAAGGTTGCCTGGACAAGATCGCTGTCTTAGCAATAAGGTCGCCTTTTGTATGTCTTTCTTGTTTGTATTATACGTCGTTCAGTTGTGTACAATAAAGGCTGTATTGTATAATAAAATTGGACATTTAAATCTATTTTCATTGCTTAAAGTTGCATTTTTTTATCAACTTCAAACCTAACGAAACATTTGTGGGGTTAAACACGGACATGAAATTCTGTATATTCATGTGTTTTATATGTGTTTGAAATTCATCTCGTTTTCGAAGGTGATAGAAAACATCAGAAAACCTATTTGTCGCATCAATCAGTCAGTCATCATTCACCGATACGTTTTGGAACAGCGTCGTGATATACCGTATAACCTCCTTCGCAAATGTAGGCGTTAGGCCAACAGTGATGTTTACAGAACTGCTCTTTAAAAGCTGTTACATTATTTTTTAGTTTTATGAGCCTTAAAACTGAGGAGGTAATAGCAGCTCTTATGGATAAACGTCAGCCGTGTAAATTAACGTTCACTGGCCCAAGGTTAGGTTCTTTCCACCATATCAATTTTAGCTTAATCGAAACGCGACTACGTGTTCCCCGTGACTCAATTAACTTCTGTTGAGTCGCTGATTAGTTTTTAGAAACGCTTACCCTTGATTTAATGGATACGGGTTTTCCTAGTAGTTGTGAGTACACTACAAACGTTAATGTATTTTTTGCAGTGTTTCAATGTGTGTAATGATTTCATACTGAGAAATGTGATTCGTGGGATAGCAAATTTAGTGCTAAGTTATATTTAATTGTACTGTATTGACGAGCCGTTTGGCGTACTTGCCTTTCGCGCTGCAGGTCGTGGGTCTGAACATGTCTGTTTGTCTTGAGTCTGGGTGTAATTATCTATATAAGTATGTATTTACAATAGGAATAGTTGTTTATTATGTAGTATATCAGTTGTCTGGTTTCCATAGTACGAGCTCTGCTTAGTTTGGGATCAGATGGCGTTGTGTGAATAATGTCCCAGGATATTATTATTATTAACCAATGTAACGCAAACGCAACTCATGTAAAACTCGACAACAGATAGAAGATAAATAAGTATTTACGTATGATTATCGAGAAAAATATCATAATAAATCTGTTGTTTAATTGAAGGTTTTTTAGATCTAACTTCGAATTCATAAATAAATCTGAATTATTAAAAAATATTTTCTCGAATTCAATATGTAATATTTTCATACATTTCATTTTACATCTTAAAATATTGTTATTATTAATTTAATTATAACAAATACTTCATGCAAAGCTTATCTGAAAGAGATATAATTCTGTTTTACTTGATTTTTTTTTTTCGTTTTTTGTGTTAACCTTTAATTCGCTTTAATAACATCAGCTTCAATAATAATAATAATATAATATCCTGGGACTGTATTCACACAAAGCCATCTGATCCCAAACTAAGCAGAGCTTGTATTATGGAAACCAGACAACTGATATACTTACATAGACTACTTTTCTTTTGTAAATAAATACTTATAAAGATAATTACACTCAGACTCAGGACAAACAGACATGTTCATGCACACAAATGTCTGTCCTGGGTGGGAATCGAACCCACGACCTGCGGCGTGAAAGGCAAGTATCTTACCAACCACACCAACAGGCTAGTCAAATCATCAATCAATCATCTTAATAGCCCGTGTGTCGGGCGGGAAAACTACCCACCATCCCAAAAAAGTACAAATAAAATATAAAAATAGTTACTGTACAAATCGTGACCGCGTGGAATGAAAAAATTAATTAAAAAAGTTATTAATTTTTTTAATGATTAAATTCTATTGTATGATTTCAGTTGTAATAATCACGGATTGTTATAAAACTTAAAAAATACTACACTGACAAGGGCTAGCGAATGTTGACACACTTTTTTGTGTGCCGTTAAGATCTGTATATTCGTATAAGTTGGCGTATTATTTTGACGAACCAGATGGTGTGGTTGGCTTACTTGCCTTTCACGCCGCAGGTCTTTGGTTCTATTCCCACCCAGGACAGACTATCTTAAATATATATATAAATATCTATATAAGTATGTATTTCCAAAAGAAAAGTAGTATATGTAGTATATCAGTTGTCTGGTTTCCATAGTACGAGCTCTGCTTAGTTCGGCCTTGTGTGAAAAAAAAAGATACTTTGTCGCCAACTTGTCTCACATTTTTTTGCGATATTGTTAAATATGACAAAAAAAAGTTATATCGTCACATATAAATATATATTTAATACATAGAAGAGATTCCCAAAAGGTATATAAAGAAGTCTCAAATAGCTTAAAAAAATTATCGTAACATAATTAAAATTCTACAAAAACAAACATTGATTTATTTAACATAGATAAAATGTATCATATTGAAACTTCAAATGGGCGATAGAAGTTTAAAAGAATTACATTAAAATCAGGCCATTTCATTTTGAAAAGAGAATATATAATTATTATATTTTTATTGCATATGTTGGCGGAAGAATGTATGGGCCACCTGATGGTAAGTGTTCACCAACGCCCATTGGCTTGTATCTCTATACATCGCCAATGCGCCACCAACTTTGGGAACTAAGATGTTATGTCCCTTGTGCCTGTAATTACACTGGCTCACTCACCCTACAAACCGGAACACAACAATAATAAGTACTGCTGTTTTGCGGTAGAATAACTGATGAGCGGGTGGTTCCTACGAACTTGCACAAAGCTCTACCACGGAAATAGTGTAGATGTGAAAAAATTGCTATTAATAAACACGAAACGTTTGAAATGTCATATGTTTAAATTAAAGGGGTTTGCGAAGCGAACGTAATACTTGACCTTGCTTGGACGTCGGTAATGTATGTGTCTTGAATAAAATAGAAGACGCAGGTAAAAGAAAATTTTAAAAGCAAAAAAATATTAGACAGTTTTTTTTTAATGGCTTTTTCTTTATTTTTTATGTTAATAGTTCTGTGGTTTTGATCTTTTTATTATAGTAGTAACAGCCAGTGAATGTCCCACTGCTGAGCTAAGGCCACCTCTCCCTTTTTGAGGAGAAGGTTTGGAGCTTATTCCACTATGCTCCAATGCGGGTTGGTGGAATACACATTTGGTGGAATTTTAGTGAAATTAGACACATGCAGGTTTCCTCACGATGTTGTCTTTCACCGTCAAGCATGAGATGAATTATAATCACAAATTAAACACATGAAAATTCAGTGGTGCTTATCCGTGTTTGAACCCACTTTAATTATAATGTGAAATAATTTACAAATACAATAATAAGAATTAACACATTAACAGATAATAATAAGTTAAGATAAATTAAATCTTTCCTACTTATTTAATGACACCTTAAAAAAAATCACATACCAACATGCCGACATATACGTGACATACACAAAGAAAGGAGTGCCGAGATAAGGAGATTTATTCGAGAAAGTATCGAGAAGTATGTTTTTTACAAATTAATTTAAATACTTACCTTAAATATAGTTTTTTTTTTAAATTTGACATGATTCAGCAGTACGTACCTGGAAACAAAAGAAACGAAATTAATTTGTGTTAAGTTATTACTAACCTTACCTGGCAATACTTTTATTATTTCGTTGCAATTTATCAATATTTTAATGTAATATATGATACGTGGCTTATTGGTAAATTAAATAAATAGATAAAAATTGCCCTGGATTTTGCAACGACTTTGACTTGAGTTTCCTTATACAATTATTATATAAACTATAAATACATAACCGTTTTAAATTCAATATATGCCACAGTTATATCAATACAAAATATCGGAATAATTTATGATTTTCATAACCACCAATATAACCATGAATTTCTGAAGCGAGAGTAAGTTCAACCGCTGGCGATCTCAAGAGAGTTCCATGTGACCCTACATTTAGAAACTTGTGAGGTAACGCCTAACCTATTCCTTTTCCACGGAATATTTTTAACCAAGTATCGTGAAAGCTTAGGCAGTATGCGTTTACTGTTTCCTTTTTACAATTAACCACAATCAAACATAGTGGCAAAAACTGATGCGGTCTTGATATTCTATCGCAAAATAGCAGTATTTTTATTGTTGTGTTCCAGTTTGAAGGGTGAGTAAGCCAGTGGAATTACAGGCATAAGGGAAATAACATCTTAGTTCCCAAGATTGGTGGCGCATTGGCGATGTAAGCGATGGTTAACGCTTCTTATAATGCCAATGTCTATGGGCGTAGGTGACTTACCATCAGGTGGCCCAAATGCTCGTCCGCCTACCTACTTAATAAAAAAAAGCTAGAATTGTCTAATGTTTAGAATATACGCTTGAAGGACATTCCACACCTTGACTGTACGCTTGAAGAATGAGAAACCGATTTTTTTCATGTCAAAGACATGCATTAATGACATTTCAAATCCAAATCAAATGTGACCATCAATTCGCGATTCATCTCAAATATACTGATAATGAAGTCAAACTGCGAGTAGCTAGTAATTTATAAGAAACTATGAACCACGACATAATATTGCTTAATTAATTACCCGTGGCGTGATAAATTACTTTCATATAGGCTAGCGAATATTAAATAAATTGCATAGCCGCGTTTGTTCCTATAGTTTTTATAATTGAACATAACGGGTGTTATACAAATACATGTATATGAATTAAATAAAACAATATTTTCTTGAAATCATTTGATCTGTTCACCTCCTTACCGCTTCATTAATCTCATGTCCTTCACCCAAAGATTTTCTGAGACCTCAATGAGATCGCTCTCTTAGCGACAAGACCGTCATTTGCGCATACGATTAATATATATTTTTGTGTTTCTGTAATTCTTTTTGGTGTATAATAAAGCACATTCTAATGTGTTCTACATTCGATTCGAGTCGAAGTATTAAGTCGAGTTTAATTTATTAATTTCATTCATTAAATAGCAAATGTAGTCATAATATTTTAATACATATTGTACATTGTATGTTTACAACTATAATCGAACTCGTCAATCGAGTCTAGACCCACTTTTGTATAGCAAAATCTGGTTTTCAATTGTAGAGTCGACCTTTTAAACTGGTGGTACTTTAGTGGTGGCTTTACTTATAGGTTAACTTTGTAAAGTACTGATACTTGTAACAATCTATTTAAGTGAAGTTTTTATATAAAGTAATTACTACCTCTATTTTTTTTTTAATTGGCTTATTCTGTTTTCTTTTCAACATTAAATGATTTCATGTTTATTTGTATTGTTTCACTGAATATCTCATAAAGATCGATAATAGTGTAATTAGTAATACGTATATTAATATTAACCACGTTACTTAGCTACAGATTTAATAATTACGACGTCGTTACCAAAACTTAATTATCTTCAAATTTCTATCACAGATTAGTTGATTAACTTCGTAGACGATCTTGTGGTTTTCGATATCAAATCTTGTTACTTAAGCTGAATATTTTAGAGCTTTAGACGATTTTAAACTTTTAGCTAGCTAAGTAATAAATTGATTTATTATTTATAAGTTAGGTTTTAAGACTGCCTCGTTGGTCCAGTGGCTACATGGAAGGCCGCGGACACGGTGGTCCTGGGTTCAAATCCCAGGTCGGGCCAATAAAATGTTATTGAGATTTTCTGTCAAAAATTTTTTTACAAGTTTAATTTTCACAGTATTGCATTGTATTGTTGTGCTTTTATATTTATTTTAACTCAGATTAAAGCTGCACTTGTTTTATATTTCAATGAAATATTCATTAATTTTTATACGTATTGGCGTAGATTATTTGATTTTATTTCGCATGGTGTTTATTTTACGTATATATAATTTACACACTGGTTTTTTATTATATTGTCAGCGATATCTTTCGATGGGGCGGAGCCTAGAGGCTCGACTTGATCACGCAATGGTCATCGTGGTGGGGACTGGCCTTGCCAAGCTCATCGGCCGGCCAGGCTGGCATTATTCACTCCGGCTCGGACTCTCGGTTGAAGCGGTTTTCTCATAAATATTTCAGTTGCTCAGCATTGATTCCTTTGTTCTATTTTTGTGTTTAACTTTATTATTGTATTATGGTTTTAATTTATCATTTTAATAAACCTATTTTTATCCTGATTCCTATTAATATATACTTTTTATTAATATTTGCCAGTGGTTTCATCCGCATGAATTAAAGTTAAAATGTTTTATTTGAAAAGAAAAATAATAATGAGGTAGATAATGAACTAAAAGCTTAAAAATAATTTGGTTGGATCTCAGTACCAGTCGTTACACCATTCTTCTCATCAATCTAGGGCGTTGATACAGACTCCAAAATAACCGCAGTGTTACCCATCAGATCCATCTATAACTATACTATCCAGATGACCCCATATACATACATACATAGATACATACAAAGACAATATTTAATCAAAATCGGTCTAGCCGCTTAATTTATTAATAACCATATAAAAACTTTTTAGTTTATTCATCAATTAAGATTAACAAGCCACAAATAAAATATTACAATTAGTTTGTTTCCGATAGCACGTATATTAAAAGTTGCTGGTTACTGAACTAACTTTATTGTTTATTAGCAAAATTATTATGCGCTAATCCTAATTTCAGATGCGATGAATGCCATTTTGACGTCAAGTGATTAAACAACAAATATCCGACATTTAGGAAAAACATAAAACGATATATTTATATATACATTTATATAAATGCTCCAATTAGGGTTGGTGGATGCACATCTAGGATATTGTCGGACACACGCATGTTTACTTATGATGTTGACCATTTCTATGTATGAGACGAATTATAAACGAAAAATTAAAATTATGAGATGCCTGCCCAGGTTTGAACCTGGTTTAAGATTCCTGTATTCTAACCATTTTTTTTCACGCATTGGAACTCCCATGGGTCCCCAACGGGAGTTCCATCCGGGTTATGTGGGATTCTTACCCATTAAAACCACTGCGATGGCCGTCGGTACGAATCGGACAGGCTGTGGGATCGTGTCGATATAATGGATCCGCGGCATCTTCTGTACTGTGCTCCGCTCCTGGCTCGGCGGAGCTCTCCTCAGAGGGTGAAGGTTATATCCCCCCCGCACTCGTCGCACTACGCATGGCAGCGCGAGGTCATCCCGGCTGCCACTCTTCTCAGGGCCGTCTGAAATACGGACACGTGAGGCCCCGCACCTCGCGCATCCACGGCCCCAGGGTTACGCTCCTTTAAGCATCGGGGCTGTGGGAGGGCCGAGACGACGATTCTGATCAACTCGACTCATTTTCGATTTATATAATATGTTCTGTCTAGCCTAAAGAGCTCCAGAACCCGAGATCCTGTATTTAAATCTTGGGTCGATCCGTTATTGGGTCCAGAAATTAGTAGCTCGCTCGTGTCGGTGTCCCATTAGAAAATGAGAGGCCGTTCATCTGTATCTACTCACACACTTGTGCAACATAGGTCTTGTTGTACAATGTGCCAGTTTAACTACAGTGACGTAACATCTTAATTCCCATGGTTAGTAACGCATTAGAATTAGACATTAACAATGTAACGGATAGTAAATATTTCTTTCATTGCAAAAAATAAAAACATTTCCGTTTACACGTTTAGTTTAATTTTATTTAACTAGGTGGTATGGCTTTGTGCAAGCCCGTCTGGGTAGGATCCACCCACTCATCTGATATTCTACCGCTAAACAGCAATAGTTTTATTTTTGCGTTCTGGTTTGACGGGTGATTGAGCGAGTGTAACTGCAGACGAAAGGGATATACCATCTTCGTTCCTAAGGTTGGTGGCGAATTGGCAATGTGATAGTAAATATTTCATACAGTCATACAATAACTATCGGCGGCGGCCGATTACCATTGGTCCATTTACCAGTCTGCCTTTATTTAAATTTAAAAATAGATTTATTTCCATTTACACTAAACATAAATTAACATAAAATTTCGTATAAACTCAATGAAATTTACGAGTGAAGCTAAAGGCAACGGTTTGTTATCTATAATTTATAGATTGTTGTATCGGTTCTTTCGGTTCGGTGAAATTAAAACATCCCCTAATTGGGAAGTTTGTGAAGTTGACAATCTTATGCCGCTTGAATATTTTATGGCGCTATGGGTTATTAAATTCGAATGCGTAACTTCTGTCATATTTGTTCGAATAATACAATGAAAATCTATTCTATTCACTTAACATAGAATAATGTTTCTTTTTTTTATAAATACTTATAATTAGTAGTGATTAAAATAATATAATATAAGTAGTCCACCTAACAGACGTCGTCCTGCCATATAGACTATTTTTCATTTGGTGACATATATATCATCAGCAGCGCCACCTATCGGATCCAATTGTGTTTTCAAACCATCCAGAAACGCATTGAAATATACATACAAATTTCATCCAAATCGGTCTAGCCGTTTAGGAGTTAGGTGACAAACACATGGAAAAATATTTAAATGTACTAAGATAGACGATAAGGCGATATTGTTCAGTGGATAGCAATACACATACCGTTCCATAACTCCGTATAAATGTGAGCTAATTATGATGATCACTAAACTTAATTAAATATTTTCAAAAAGTATTTTATGAAGTCTTATATGTAAAGTAACAGTCTGTGAATGTCCCACTGCTGGGCTAATGCCTCCTCTCCTATTTTGAGGAGGTTTGGAGCTTATTCCACCACGCTGCTCCAATGCGGGTTGGTGCAATACACATGTGGCAGAATTTCGGTGAACTAAGACACATGCAGGTAGTCTTATATATTCAAATGGTATTAAAAATATATTCTCGAAATAATTAGAGGTATTTTTTGCTTATATTATTTTTATAAAAATCTTTATTAATTCATGATTCGTACAATAGAAATTTTTAATTTTTAATTTGTATATATTCAAGGCGTTATTGTACTAATATAAGGTCAATTAGGATTATGATGTAACCATTACAAAGATGGCCCTCAAACGCTAAAAAAAAAAAACTTATTGACGACGTGTTAAAACTCGATCTATTCACATAAACTTGTTTCATCGTTTAACTTATTCTACGGCGAACTTATGACGTAAGAAGTAAAGAAGAGCACCCGAAATCAAATATTTACGTTCAGGAAATGGGTCAGCACAAACAAGCTATCTTCATCCGTTTAGAGTTGCGCGTAATATAGAAATATTTATTTATGTAAGCTCTTAATCTGAGTATGTGTGATTATTTATTGAACACCAACGATTCAGTTTTGATGTTGATAGTTCTATTGATTTTGTATTAATATTCATAAACATGCATTTTATAAGTCTGTCTATTAGAATCGCCTTTGAATTATATTACTTTAACATAGCAGTTTTCGTTGAGCTTATATTATATATTTTATTCGATATATAAATTGAATTAAAAAATCTGCTTGTATAAATAATTGTTAATGGGTATATATGCCAATTAATCTAAGATATATATGTTCAATATTGGATAAAAGTTGTATTAAAAATAGTATGGTAGAGCTTTGTGCAAACTCGTCTGGGTAGGTACCACCCACTCATCAGATATTCTACCGCAAAACAGCAGTACTTTGTATTGTTGTGTTCCGGTTTGAAGGGTGAGTGAGCCAGTGTAATTACAGATACAAGGGACATAATATCTTAGTTCTCAAGGTTGGTGGCAAATTGGCGATGTAAGCGATGGTTAACATTCAGGTGGCCCATATGCTCGTCCGCCTCACTATACTATAAAAAAAACCCCATCAGGGTAGGAATCACCCAATCAACATATAATAATAATAATAATAATAATAATATCCTCCTGACCGATTTCGTTCACGGCGGCCAATCTCAAGAGAGATTAGCCAACTGCGCAAGATATATTATAGTGCACAAGTGTGTGCTCTCAGGTGCACTCTCTTTTCCTTAGCTCTCATAATCCGATGGGACGGCAATCCGACACGACCAGAAAGAGTTCAGGCGCAGGACCAACGGCTTAACGTGCTTTCCGAGGCACGGGAGTGTACACACTTCCAACTTTCAGACTCCGGGCTGCTACCGTCCGTGTACACATATTGGAAAACTAAAAAAACGGTCACACATGTTGTCATGTTTCGCATTTGAACCAACGGCTCCTTAATGAAGACTGTAACAGCAATCACATATTTAAGTAGAAACTTTAATAGAGTTCCAATTAGTTGTTAACATAGTAAAAACGCGCCAAGTCACGTTATTCGGAAAGTACTTAAGTGTACCCAATTAACTTGAATCAATACGTAATAAATTAAATTAAATATTATGTAACTTGATCGCGACTACGTTTAGTTAAACTAGCTTTGCTTCGTCAAATCGTAACATAATTAGTAAGCCCGTTATATAAAATATTTAAATGTGTTAGTAAACATATTCCCTTAGATAGTACAACATAGATTTTTAATTAAAACCTTATCGCACTAACATTTTATTTAATTAACACGGAATTCCGTTTTACTCGACTGACAGTTTAACGAGACAAGGACCTTGATTGTTAGTTGTTAAAGTTTCAAACACCGCAATACGGCTAACGATAACGTCTTCAAAGTGGTAGCAAATTACAGGATAGTGGGTTGGATCTGTCGCAGTGCCTCCGCAACTAAACCTCGAGGAAACTTCAGCATATTTCTGAACGACTTTGGAACTCGATTACCTTATCTGATATTTAGTGATTAAGGAATAGATAGATACACATGATCATATTACAGATTTGAAGTAGCTTGGTGGAGTAAACTCCAAATAAACTCTGTAAAAAGGAGAGGCCGTTACTTTTGTTTGTTATATATTTTTTTTATATAAAATACACGTTTCATAAGAACCTCTTGAAAATGTATCCGAAAGAAATGATTAATTAGCGTGTAAGACGATCCTCTTGTATGTACTACACGATAATAAATCAGTTCTCAGTATTTATTCATGTGCAGAACAGTGTATTGATTAATTTCAATTCAACGTTTTTTTGAATTTCCATTTGTTAAATAAAGGAATTTGTTACTCTTCCTTAACAAAAATATTGATTTTCATAAATAATACGATATAGATAGCGATACTACGATAGGTTGTAAGTAATTTCCTCCTCCTATTATGTTAGATCATGTAATTTAATTGATGTCCCTCAGGCTTTTTATATCAATTTGATGGCTGCCTTGTGATAATGGATTTGGAGTTGTGAATCTGGACTACCTGGGTTTTAAATCAAAAAGCCCTACCACAATGTGGTCATTTCGAAATAGTCTAATTGAAATTTGAGATTGAGATTATAGAGAGTGCATCTACGTTTTCACAGACTTGTGCACCATAATATATTATGGGGCATTCCTTGGCTATTCCTTGAGATTGTCTGCCTTGGCTAAAATTCGATCAGATGGACGTCCAATGCTGGACAAAGGCCTCTCCGAAAGATTTTCATTATGGCCGGTCTTGCGCAGTCCTTATGGACTTATATGATTCAACCCATTTTTATATTGGAATATACATCAGCATTATTTTTGACGGTAGACTCAGTAGGTGGTACTTGCTCTGGAACTGTAACATATATTTATATGGGATGTATCTAAAACAATCAACAAAATGTCTATAAAACAAAAATGATATTGCACGCGTAGCTTAACGGCCTCGTAAAATTCGTTCCGTTCTGTAGAAATATAGAGATGACAACACTACTTGGAACGAATTGTAATAAAATTGGGTACAAGAGTTACGGTTCTATATAAATTTTTAAACAAGTTTTTTAAAATAATTTATTAGCTGGAAGTATTTGCGGCTTCGACCGGTTTGAATCAGTTTTACAGATTTAAAAAAAGAAAAATGAGCTACATATCTTTTGACAGCTTAGAAACCTAATCAAAGATCATCATAAATATTAATATGACATTTGTGGAAAATGTTTACAATACCTGTTTTTCCCTTTGTGAAGTAAGTATGTTACCAAGTAACATGCTTGTGTTATACGAGTAATGATAAATGACTTTAAACTGGGAGCTAATGAAAGGTCACTCGAGTAAACCCAACGCGGTCGTGCTGTTAACCTAGCACAGAGTATAAATTTGTCATAGAGTAAATTCAAAGTGAAACGTTTCTCTAACTTGATTTTAATTATTAATTTTCAGAAAAATGAGTAATGGAATATACACCATCCAATTACAATACAATTTGGCAATGAATAAATACTAGAACTCGAAGTTTATGAAATAAATAACATTCTATTATAGAATATTATAGAAACCTGGGCTGGGCTAAGGCCTCTTCTCCTCTTGTGAGGAGAAGAGAGAATTAGCCCAGCAGTGGGACATTCACAGGCTGTTACTTTATAATAGAATATCGAATGTATTGCGAAGTAAAAAGTGTATACAGTCCCGTGCCTCGGAAAGCACGTAAAGCTGTGGATCCGGCACCTGAACTCTTTCCTGTCGTGTCAGGTTTGTTTGTCATTATAATATTTCCTGTGCTCGTATTATCTAGTCCCTCTTGAGAATTGTCGCAGTGGCCACAATCGGTCAGGTGGACATAATTATCATCATTGTTTTAACAATTAAATATTTAGTCAGTTCGTAGCACAGATAAATAATGAACATATTATGGTCACGCAAAAATTCAATTAAAGTATAATAAAAACCTAAAACGTATAAGAAGTTACTAAAGTTTTGCCTGACGAAAGAAATTTACAACTAAAAACATGAAAAGACATATTCTGCACACGCTACATTCGTTTATGAACTAAAGCGTTCGTACAATGTAGGTTTCACAAAATGAACCTTATATTCCGGGCGATTAGGTTCAAAATACGTTGCAAGTAACAACTATTTGGAATACCGAAATTTGACTCTTGCGTTTTAACCTGAAAGGTTAGTTTTGAATGCGCGATATTATCCGCAACAATCTATGGAATGCAAGCAATTAAGTACTTTTACATTGCAGATTGCGGATGCTTTTGAAATCTATTAAAGTTTCATACATACCATCTGTCGTCGAAGTTATATTCATCTTGACTTTATAAAAGACCTAGCGTAGGGTAGAAAGTGATAAACGCCGAAAACGAACGATATTAATGATTTAGAACACGTTCTATATTTAAATCACAATTCACTGTTTTCTTATTTAGTCAACTTTTACATCCAGCCAGTAGTCTAAATATGTCAAAGTAAACCACTCAACACCGAAAATTTGCCACGCGGCAGAATCTGCAACCGTTCTGCCGTATTGCAGATAAATCAACCGTAAATCTATACCCGATAAAAGTCTCTTTACACTTCCATAAATCACAAGATAATAGACGTTCACACTTTTAAATATCGAACACGCGGTCAAACGTCAACTATTGGCGCGAACACTTGACAGATAGTTGATTGATACCCGTCAATCGCGACGAGCGCGGTTCTTTTCTTAAAAAGACAACAGCCAGGGATAATTTGGAACTCGGATTCACTGCAATTATGTAGGATAGATGTTACTTTGCTAGCAATCCAAAGGTTTTTGATAGTGTAACGACAAAACAAATAGTCCGGAATGAGTGAGGTCCGGACATGCGCAGTGAGCACTGCCGTATGCGTACATTCTTAAGCCGCGGCTACCCTTTGTTAAGTTTATGATATTTTTACGATTGTAACACAATTATCGGATGAGTGAGTGATATTTTATTATCATCACTATAAATGTCACACCTTCTCTTGACATTTCCACCTATTTTTTACTATATAGTTTAATAAAGTTCAGCACTTAATATTAGTTCTATTAACTGAAATAGTTTTCTATGATGCATAAAATTGCATTACAATATATAAGGTATTATCAGGATTTCATAAGTATTAATAAAAAATTAATAAAAAAAGTATTAAAAATTTATTAATTAAAAAATAAAATAAAAAAATATGTCGATATATGACATTCTTTTTTCAAAATTTTGTCCCTGTGGACATCCCCCTACGTCTGCAGTAAAGCTTGGTAGGCACGTACCGCGCAGCCTGGCTCTTGAGATATTTATCCGCGGGTGACGGCTACCTTATACATATGTATACTGAGCTTTTGTAAACAAATTTATATATCAATAGTTCTTATTATCGGCTTTATAAGGACTATAATAGAACAAAAATATTTTCCTCTTTCGCGGATCACCGTATCAAGCTTTGATGTAGATATAGCATGCCCGTGACAAACATGTGTGAACATGTTATTTTGAATCTTAAAAAGACGGAATTTAGTTTAAATTTGCTTATGTTGAATATGTTAGTATACAGCGGTGACATCGAAAATTGTGTAAGCGATTTTTGCGTTTATATTAAAGCGTGTAAGGGTGAAATTATTGTGCACGGTTTCGTGAACAATTATATGCTAAAGTGATAAAATAAATATGTCCGTTCCATATTATATTTGTTTATAAATTGAATTTAAATTTGATGCTTATCTGTACTTAAAGAAAGTTAACTTGTACTCGTTTCCCTATTGGTGTTAAATACTGTAAAAGTTTATTGCCTCGTTGGTCTAGTGGCTAGATATAAAGCCGCAGACCCCGAGGTCATGGGTTCAAACCTGATAAAAAGTTTACGGTTCGTGTCGGATTGCCATCCCATCGGATTATGAGAGTAAAGGAAAGGAACACTTAAGTTTTATAATATGTCCTGCGCAGTTGGCTACTCTTTTGAGATTGGTCCCTGTGACCGAAATCGGACAGGACACTTTAAAAGTAATCATTGTAGTATAAAAAAAATTAAACACGCAGTACTTCCACCATTTTAGAGCTGTGTTATCAAATGACAGCGCTTCTAATGAATTATTCTTTGGTGGTAGGATCTTGTGCAAGATTGTCTGGGTCCCACCTATTGATGACTTATTATACCGCTAAATGTACCTACGATTGTTGTGTTCCAGTTTAAAGGGTGGCGGTGAGGGCCGGTGTGATTACTGGCACCAAGGGACTTAACTTCTTAGTTCTCAAGGTAGGTGGTGCAATGGCAACGTAAGAAATTCTTACTATTCATTACAGCGTCAATATATATGGGTGGTGGCGACCACTTACTAATAGGTGGTCGATTTATCAGTTCACCAACCTGTTATGAAAAAAAAAAAAAAACAAAATATAAAACGAATACCTAATAACCAGTTCACGGGTCGGACAGGATTTTTGTTACACACTGTATTTAAAGCTATCAATATCAATATGAGAATATGTTTTATTGTATATTATTCTTTTATTTATTATATATAATTTTAATTCAAATTCAAATTATTTATTTGCAAAGTTGGAGGTACATTTTCGATGTTACAATATTTTAAATCCTTCCACAACAACCATAAGATTGTATGCAAATGTCATGATATACTATTTACTACGAAAGTTACGCACAGACTACCTTATTTTAATATATTGAAATGTCATAATAATCATGTCAAAATCTAGAAAATTTACATTCATAAATAATATTTCCAAAATTCAATCATCTACAATAAATTCCATTATCTACCTTATTCTAAATATTCTTTTAGATTATAGTAACATACATTAACCAACCAATGCTTTAATTTTCGTTTAAAATAATTTAAGTTTTTGTATTGTTTGATGTACTTCGGCAACTTATTAAAAAATTTTACAGCCATACAATAAAAGTTCGCACTGCATAATTTTGTTCTTTAGGAAATATTCATCTGTCAGGGAATCGAGAGTTAAGGTTACTTCCATGTACCAAAGTGGCAAATTCCTCTGGATGCATTTTGACATAAACGCACGTTTCATATATGTATAAACAAGGAACAGTCAGTATTTTCAATCTTTTAAAAAGGGATCTACATGATACAAGCGAGCTTTAAATTTAAATAAGCACAATTAAAATAATTAATAATTTAATGTCAATTTTCAAATCACGATGTGAAATACATAAATTTATTTGAGTAAAAAATATTTGTGAAACACAAAAAAAAATTAAAAGCGGTCTTAACGCGAGAATCATTCTCTATAAGTCCTTAGGATGCACAAGAGTTTCCTTTTTAAGTGTGAAAAAAGAAGTTCGCATAAAGAAAAATACAGTAAAAGTACTTTAGTTTTAAGAAATATTTAATGAAATAGAAGGTGTGTAAAATATGTTGAATAAATAAGCAGAATGATTTAAAATAATGTTGATATCAAAGTTTATTTCGTTATTAAAAAAATGTATATATAATATATATACATAGTAAATAGATAAAATATACCAAGCCATGCATATTGATCTCATCCTTATAACTTGACTAGATGACCAAAACCAACCCCTATCGCATTGTAACCCCTACTTCTATTGTATAGAGTCTTCAATGCCACAGTAAAAACTTTATCTGAATTATTTTCCAAATTACTCAATATTATGTAGGCAATGGTTAGAATATTATTTTATTTCTATAAATAAATTGACGTAACATTAGAGCTTAAAGAGCAAAGGAAAGTAATGAATTTGTTTCAATGAATGATTAGGCCAGTAAAAATAGACGTTTTTTTTGGTCAACTTTGCACTAAAACTTTTTTTTATAAGGTTTGGGATCTCTTACTGAGAATAAAATCACAAAATGCGCCATCTTGAGAAAACGTTTTTGGCCGATATCTCGGAAACTATGCACTTTAGGGCAAAAGTCATAGAAAACATTATTGTAGAGAATAAAATTTCGCATCTTTTGTTTCCAGTAAACTTTTTTGTAAAACTTACCATTTCCTACCTTCTACCTCTATTAGAACAACTTGGTGGAATAGCTCCAAGCCTTCACTTCAAAGATAAGTCCTTAGCCAGCCTTAACAGACTGTTACTTAACATTTTTATTTGTAAATAGCTAATGGAGAGATAAAATGATCTTAAACTAGATAAGTGCTATCCTGTAGATATATTGATGGCGATATACGACGTTATACTTACCACCTGATAGTACTTCAAAAGGATTTTTGAATAATCACATCAGTTGCGTTGGTATATTTATGTGGTTAATATGTCATCATCATCATCATGTCAGCCAAAAGACGTGCACTGCTGGACATAGACCACCCCAAGGATTTCCATTTTGGCCGGTCTTGCACTGCCCGCAACCAACGGCTTCCCGCGACTCTTAATATCTCGTCGGTCCACTTTGTAAGGGGCCTGCCCACGCTGCGTCTTCCGTTTCGTGGTGGCCAGTCGAGAACCTTTCTGATTAGATATCTTCTTCTTCCTTGCTCATTCCCACTTTATATGGGGTCGGCTTTCCTAATTTTATGGCGCCAGGACAATCTATCCTGGGTTGTCGGGTCGGGCAATTCTTCCTCTGATAAGAGTTATATCATGCTGGTCCACCACGTAGCAGGAGGTCGTCCTCTACCTCTCTTTAAATCAAGGATGCGTGTTGACACTTAACTACTACAAGAGTTCAAGCGTAGGAACAACGACTTTACGTACGTTGGGAGGCACGGTGTGTAAATACTGCCACTATCCAAACTCTGGGTTGTATTGAGAATTTCTCAACATAAAACCCATTAGCTTGTTAATGGATGAGCTTAGCTTATGATCAACCGGGCATTTCTAACGTTGAATTGTTCAAGCACTATTAATGTCAATTAGGGACGTAACCAAATTGGCAGAAAACCATCTAATATTAAATGTTCATACGCTTGCCTGTCTCCATACGCGTGAGTGTACATTAATTAAATATCAAAGATCGATAATAATTCCAATATAATATTTGCTACATTAGTTTTTATGTATGTTAGGCACATAATACACAAACAGACACACACAAAGCGTTAAAAATACGTTAAAATTTAGTCTTCCAAAGGAATTTCTTTTTTGTTTATGTACTGTGAAATGTTTATTCCAAATAATCTTATTATTTGCAATAGTTTTCAAGATATTTTAATTTTACGTTAATCGACTGGATGATATATGGGCTATGTGAAACGAATTTAAAGAGTTTTTATTTGAATTTCAATTTTAATGTAAGCACTTAGTGCTTTTAATTGACCTAGTTTTAACGAGTGTCTAGATTTCATAGTCATTACTAATTTATGAGGCTATGAACTGTCCTAACAAGAACAAATCTTTATATAGTTATAGAAATATAGAAATATTTTTTTAAATATTAATGTATGTATGTTTTGTTTGTAAATGTCCAGGAATTGTTAAAAATCATAATCTTGTTCTCGTTTTATTAGTTAGATATAATATATAAAAACTTGGTTGTAGAGCTTTGTGCAAGCTCGTCATCGGATATTCTACCGCAAAACAGCAGTAATTGGTATCGTTGTATTCCGGTTTGAAGGGTGAGCGACTCAGTGTAATCACGGGCACAAGGAATATAACATATTAGTTGCCAAGGTTGGTGGCGGAGGCACAAATCCCTACGTAGGCGGTACCCTACCTATATATTATAATTCCAAGAAATATTCAGAGACGAATATTAGCCGTCAAGGAACCCATATGCTACTACTACAACAAACAGAAATCCAATCCAATTAAAAGCAACTTTTCATTTAACATACTAAAGTATAACAGCAACATTTCACTAAATTCGGTTGTGTGGAACTGGCTTAAAATTCGCTAGCAAGATCTGACACACACTAACAGGTGGAGTTAAAAAAAGCTCGTAAAAATTTTGTTCGCTAGCAACAAGTATTAATATGTTAATCTTAAATAGCAAAGGTTTCACTATTTTAAATTAGGTGTATACGAATAATGATTTCAAGTTTGATAATTCATTATGTATGGACTTATTGTGCACGGATTTATTTATAAACTTAACTTAGTTTTCTTGAAGTTTTTATGTCTTCATTAACTTGTGGATGTCGTTCGAAGTATATTTGAAAACTTTGTGTACGAAAGATATGTCGAACGGAGCGCGTTTAATTATTTGTAGTAAAATTGTGTAATGAAAAATGAATTTGTGATTATAATTCATCTCGTGTTTGACTGTGAATGAAAATATCGTGAGGAAACCTGTATGTGTTTAATTTCACTGAAATTCTGCCACATACATATGTAGTCCACCAACCCGCATTGGAGCGGCGTGGTGGAAAAAGCTCCACACCTTCTCCTCAAAAGAGGAGAGGAGGCCTAACCCAGCAGTGGGACATTCACAGGCTTTTACTTTACTTACTTACATACTTTTAATTATACTATATTGTACTATGTACATAATTTGTTCAATTGAATTGAATCCAGAACGTACCATAATCGTATATTATTTGATTTTTCTGTATACCGTTTTTTTATAGTATAGGTAGGCGGACGATCATATAGGGCCACCTGATGGTAAGTCACCAACCACCCATGGCCCATACACAATGGCATTGTACATTTCTTGAAAAAAACATCGCCAATGCGCCGCCAACCGTGGAACTAAGATATTATGTCCCTTGTGCCTGTAATTACACTGGCTCACTCACCCTTCAAACCGGAACACAACAGTATCAAGCACTGCTGTTTTGCGGTAGAATATCTGATGAGTGGGTGGTACTTACCTAGACGAGCTTGCACAAAGCTCTACCACCAAGAGCTCTATCGTCATGTCCGTAATGTCAAAACCATATTCAATTGTTAACATGTACGCAATAGTATTTTTTTTTAATTTTCATTACGTAAGCCAATAATTACTATAACTTATTGTATATAGAATAATATATATGTCACATAATAAGAACAAATGTTAAAAAACTGAAATGTTCGTTGAGTTTTTGCGTACGTATTTTATAAAATAAACGTATAACAAATTTATTTAGCAAGCACAATATCAGTTCTAGAAATAAATGACGATGAATATACTCAGATTGTACTTGGTGGTAGGGCTTTGTGCAAGCTCGCCTGGGTAGGTACCACCCACTCATCAGATATTCTACCGCACAACAGCAGTACTTTGTATTGTTGTGTTCCGGTTTGAAGGGTGAGTGAGCCAGTGTAATTACAGGCACAAGGGACATAACATCTTAGTTCCCAAGGTTGTTGGCGCATTGGCGATGTAAGCGATGGTAACATCTCTTACAATGCCAATGTCTATGGGCGTTGGCGACCACTTACCATCAGGTGGCCCATATGCCCGTCCGCTTACCTATGAAATAAAAAATAAATAAATTGTAGCCTATTTTTGGTTCGTATATTTAAAAGCACAGGCAACACAAAGCATAATGCTAAAAATAATCACAAAAAAAAAAATCGTAGATGAGTGTAAAAAATAATTTATTAACTGTTAAAATATTAAATAATTCCGTAAAAAAATGTAAAAATTATGAAATGAAAGCTGTAAATACATGAACAAAAATAAAAATACAAGGGTTAGCAAAAAAATATTTCATTTTCAATTCATATCCATTCTCTATGTTCTAAATTAATCGTACCTTATGAAAAATCAAATTAGTTAATGAAGATCGATAGCAAGAACCAAGCATTTTTTGTACAGTTTATTTTTGTATCGACTTGTATTTGACTAGAGTACAAACCGCTGTTAGGTGGCCGTACCTTTATCATTAATAAGGGCTCTTAATGCGGTATACGTGTATTAAGATTTCCCCTGACACACCTTACTTTAGTTTCAAGTACCGCATACATACTTAAAAGGATTAGAACATAAGCATTAGTTAAAATTTAAAATATAATAATAATTTAAAAATGGAATACGTTAACATTTTTTTTTTTATATTATAGTTTTACATTGGCATAAGTCGATGTTTGTTTTGCTTTATTTTTATAATAAAAAAAATTAATTACAGTCGCCCGATTTCCTAGTACTTTCAAGTTATATTAAACAACAATTTAATAAACAATAACGGCCTTTATAAACGTTGTTTCGCGAACGATTAGTTAAGCAATGCTGTGTCCTCTTCTTTCGCATGTCAAATAAATAATGATAGAAAGGGATAAATCATTGTTTACCTAAACATAACAAGTAATGTTTATAGGAAAGTTTAGTATTTTATCCCCATATATATTTTTAATTATTTGAATTACCAACAAAATTTATTTCGTTTATCAAATTAATATAAACGCTACTTTTTATTCCCGGATATATTATTGTTGCCTATCGATTGTGAATTTACTATTTCCAATTACTACTACTACTACTACTACTACTCTACTACTACTACTATTCCATTTATTTAAATAGGTTTTAACTCCTGTGATTAAAGGAGGCTTTAGCAACGCTGTTGTTGCCGTCCTTTCGCGTCAATTTTATTTGTATACATAATTCCGTAGTTTATATATCCATGCCCTTAAGCGTCTGGCCCTAGTCTGATGCCTGTCTAATTTCATTACGATCGGTTCAGTGATTCCGTCTCGATGACGTAACAAACAGACAGGACTACTTTCACATTTATAATATTAGTTTGATTATATATAATGTAATACTTTTATTTAAGTTAATCAAAACGTAAAAACTATGAATAGTAAGTTATATAGACACAGTCTTATTAACAACGGAGATGAAATCTTATAAATTAAAATTATTGTCTTTTTTTGCATTATTTCGATATAAACATTTTATCTAGATCCGTGTGAAGCCAAGACTGGACGTTATAATTTTTTTTAATACGATTGAAGAGCGAGAGAGACATAAATTTAAATACACAAAATCGAAACAAACTTAAACAAAACTTAAGCTTTGACAAAAAACCGAATTATTTGCAATTGATTAATTAGATTTAAGGATTATATTATCAAATATTCGCACAAATTGTGACGAGATTAAGAACCCAAGTATCCAATTTTCCATCAGAGAAGCATGAATAATTCTATTTAAGAAGTTCTGGGAAGTTTACGATACAAATTAAAATGTGTTTTTATTGATTTGGTATGTCAGAAAATGTTATAATTCAATACAATAATACGAAGCAGCAGTTTTGGCTACGGATAATTCTTGATTATTATAATGTACTAGAATCTCTTACGACTTTTTTTTATGGCATATGACGGCGGTCGAGCATATGGGCCACCTGATCGCAAGTGGTCACCAATGTCCATAGACATTAGCAATGTAAGAGATGTTAACCATCGCTTACATCGCCAATGCGCCACCAACCATAGGAACTAAGATGTTATGTCCCTTGTCCCTGTAATTACACTGGCTCACCCACCCTTCAAACCGAAACACGACAATAGCAAGTATTGCTGTTTTACGGTAGAATATCTGATGAGTTGGTGGTACCTATCCAGGCGAGCTTGCACAAAGCCCTACCACCAAGTATTACATTTAACAATGAATAATTTAAAAACTAACGGTAGAATATCGGGCTTATAACTTCACCGTTAAACGACTGTTTCGTCGTATTAATTGAGAAGGTTGGATGGCTTAATGTAGAGCTGGAATTCTAAAGTTAAAAGTATATAACTATACTATTAAGGATATTACAAAACCAATTACTTCTTAGATGATTGCCCACCTTGGGAATGAAACGATAGCCGCCAGCGTATTTCAAATAAAAAATATTATCCTGTTATTGGATAAATTACCTATATTGTACAGATGAGTTAAAAAAATAAATCCCGCTGAGTTTCTTTCGCCGGTTCTTCTCATATCTGAGGTGCTTATTTCCGAAACGGTGGTCGATTTATGAGCAAGTGTAACACTTCTATATTGAATAAAGATTTTTGACTTTGACATTTGATTATAAAGTTAAAAGTTACAATTTGCATTGATGTACAAAGCAAGACTTTATTTTAACAAATTGTTTTAGAAGCTATAAATAGATTTTTCGGAACCAGACTAGATAGTTGTGAGCGTGCTTGGCTTCGAGTCCATTGTTCAGATGTCTGTTGTCTGTCAGAATTTTCAATAAAGGTTCGACCTAAAAAGGTATAAAGGAAAATAGAATAAAATATACGCAGACATGAAACAACTAAAGTATGCTATTAAATCTTAATCATAGGATACCGTGTAAAAATTCGAGATGACTTAGCGGATAGAAGACATGAATATTAACAATTTGTTGGTTCAAATCACGACTGATCGTGAATTTAATGTGATTCATGGAAACATCGTGAGAAAAAGAGTGGTAAAGCTATTCTGTCACATATGAAGATATGTATACAGTTTTGATAAATAAATAAAGAAATACATTTTAGCAGCGCCATGGAATAATCTTCAAATACCTCAATGGGGCTGTTGAATTACAATTTTTACTTGCACGCTTAGCTTATTCTTCTTTTATAGTTTTTTTATTTTTATTTATTTAATAAGTACACTAACAATATACATTTACATAATTGATGGCTTACAAAACAAAAAAAAAACAACTTCTGATATGTACATCAGACTACAAGTGTACATAACATTTACAGTGTATCGTGTCAACATGTTTTTATAAAAAGTTGAAATTAAAATGATGATGATATTTATGATGATATCCTCCTCATCCATTTCGGTCACGGCGGCCAATGTCAAGTAAGACTAGCTAACTGCGCAATACATATTATAGTGCACAAGTTTGTGCTCAAACACAGTTGAAATTTCTATACTCTCACAATCCGATACGACAGGAAAGTGTCAAGGCGCAGGAACGACGGCTTTACGTGCTTACCGAGGCAAGGTAGTATAGACTCGCAACTTTCATACTCCAGAATGCTTTTTTTTATTGTATAGGTAGGCGGACGAGCATATGGGCCACCTGATCATAAGTGGCCACCCATAGACATTGGTATTGTAAGAAATGTCAACCATCGCTTACATCGCCAATGCGCCACCAACCTTGGGAGCTAAATTGTTATGCCTGTAATTACACAGGCTCACTCACCCTTCAAACCGGAACGCAACAATAACAAGTACTGTGTTTGGCGGTAGAATATCTGGTGGTACCTACCCAGACGAGCTTGCACAAAGCTCTACCACCAGTAAAACATAGCTACATATATTTTTCAATATAAAAAACCGACAGAATCAAACATTAACTTTTTATCGGCACAACTTGGGCTTCGAACTCGGGATCTGCGGCTTATATACCACTCGGTGGTAGAGCTTCGTGCAAGCTCGTCTGGGTAAGTACCACCCACTCATCAGATATTCTACCGCAAAACAGCAGTACTTTGTATTGTTGTGTTCCGGTTTGAAGGGTGAGTGAGCCAGTGTAATTACAGGCACAAGGGACATAACATCTTAGTTCCCAAGGTTGGTGGCGCATTGGCAATGTAAGTGATGGTTAACATTTCTTACAATGCCATTGTCTATGGGCGTTGGTGACCACTTACCATCAGGTGGCCCATATGCTCGTCCGCCAACCAATACAATAATAAAAAAAATAAAAAAACTAGACCAACGAGAACGTCTTTTATAAAGAAGTTAATACATATACATAAAAAGGTAATGGATAGAAAATCCACCGATTAAGTTAATTTCTGAGCTACTTTATAGCTCTCTCTTTATGTTCAAATTAAGATAATTAATTATAAACTCAGTGCTCTCCTTCCTTAAGGAATATTAAAATATCAACTACTTAATTTTAATAACTTTTCACTTCAAATTTTATAGCTAAAATATGAATTAAATCTAGTTCAATAGTGAAACATTTTCTTGCTGTTAACTTTTATATTTTTCTTGGTGGTTTGTACACATCCGTATAGGTAGGTACCACCCACTTATCTCATATCCTACCACCAGATGGCAATATTTACGATTGTCATCTCCGGTTTGAAGTGTGATTCGACTAGAATAACTATAAGAGATAGTTTTTAAGGTTGGTGGTACCAATGTCTTTATAGTGCAGTGCAGGTAGTGACCACTTATCATCAGGTAGCCCATTTGCCTGTCTACCTACCTATTATAATAAAAAAAAATGTGCGGTCGGGGAACTCCCGTCGGGAACGAAGATCTGTGCTGTGATTCTGTGTACATATTTTTTCGACTCAAACCATGTTTTAAAATGTAGGTTTTTATTGATTATATCACTGTATTTTTGTCACACCAAAAATACAGTAATGATCGACAGACAATAGTTGTTCTTAATATAAAATGTAAAACATCTGAAAGTCACATTAAATAGTCAGCCAGTTACAATGCTTTAAAGCTTAACAGACATAAAATAATGAATTCATACCTTTTGATCGTAACATGATTAAATAAAAACAAATATACAGAGGCTTAAATCAAACGAGATTTTAAAAATCATGGAAATCCTTTAAATATATAAAAAAACAAAACGTAAATATTATTTATGACTTATTTGCTTATTTAACCACTTTTCATTTCACTAAATTTGGGTTCAAATCTGAATAAAACATCAGGAATTTTGTTAACACGAGCCCTGAACTTGTGTTGGTTAATTCATAGAAGGATCCCTTTGAACGTCAATGCACTGTGGTGTGAATACGGAATATTGATAGAGATTTTAGAAAACTCTTAGTGGGAGATAAAGTGTCATTTAATGTAATTAATATTATCGTTTGTTATTATTATACAGACGAATTTGCTGTAATTACACTAGTTCACTCAAAATAAATAAAGGCGATAAAATACTTTATCCCTAAAATATGTTACCTCTGTATTTAGAATATTAACATTATCATCATCATAAAAAAAATGAATGAAATATTTAGTTTGATGATAATCAAATTCATAATGAAATTGTGTGATATAGTGGAAATATAAAGTAGGTTTCGAATTTCAATATTATTTCCTCAATCTCTTCAAAGTGATTACGTAGCATGACGATACCCAAAATAATGACGTAAGAGCTAGTTTTAAAATTAAAAGACTGACCCATTTCAAGTCAGCATTAGAAAATTGGAAACCGGTAATAAAATATTTCGAGCATTCATAATTTAATAGGTCACGAAAGCATATTAAAATAATATTATAACAGCATTGGTCATTTCGTGGCGTGATGTTGTAGGGTGATTTGACACATTTAGGTTACCGGGGACGCATTTAAGTCGTTTGATCTAGTAAACTCGATGGCGTGCCGATGTTGATTACACTATCGTTTTATGATTCGGGACCCTCACGTCTTGAATGGAGGCCATTCGAGTTTTTACAACAAAAGAGTGTAAGAATCATTTCGAGGTTGGAATTTGAGAATTTACTTTTTATTTCGCGAAGTAATTGGTTTCCATATATCTTGTAGATTTTTGTTGTCAGGTTCGTATTAGATATACATACATACATTAGTATTTTAATACATTTGCCAATTTATGTTCTAAATATTGATAGCATATATTATATATATATGTATATACCAATAGCTAGGTAGGTATAATTTTTATGTATGTAACATAAAACTTATACCAGAAGCTGCAGTTTTTCTGATAACTTTTAGTGTATAATATTATTATATAAAGGTAATATCAAAATAAAAAAATATTTAATTTTAATTAAAATGAATAAGCTCTCTTAGCTAAATTGGCCAATATCATTAATACTATTGAATTCGGCTGAGCGAAAAAATAGTAGTGAACTCTGGTATCATTTCACCCGAAAACTGTAGGTTTCCTCACAATGTTTTCCTTCACTACTGAACATAAACACAAATGTATTTAAAATGAAGCCTCAGATTAACTTTCCTGGATTGAAACCATCATTCTTCACTTAAGATTCACGTTTTCTAACCACTGAGTCATTACGATTCGACACGATATTTGACAATAATAATTCAAATCCATTTATAAATTATTGTAGTATTTAATCATATGCTAACCACTTCTGGAACTACAACAAAACTATTGCAATACTAATTATTGTAATTAATGCAAATTCAATAGATTATCCTTAATTAAACTAATAATATGCTAATCAATATTTATTATATGAAGTGTTTACTAACAAATTCAACGTGATTAGGCTTCATGTAAGTCCGTCTGGGTAGGTTTCACTCCTATTCTACCGCCAAACAGCAATGCAAACGATAAATATGTACATCATTATAAATTAGACAAAACCTTTTCTCCAAAACAAGCTTTATTTTATGAATAAAAAAGGTACGTCTTATTAGCGCTTAGAGCAGTTCATAGAAGTTATAATGACCGAAGTTCTATCATTAATGATGAATAACCTTAATTAATTAATTTATTTATTTTTACACTTATTATACTCAAGTCTAGTCGAGTCTCTTACCTAAAGTCAGAACACAGCTCGGGAATAAAATGTTTACCTATGAGGGTGCTCAGCTTTATAATAAATCGCCGTCTACTTTAAGACACGTGAGCTCATTCAATATATTTAAAACTAAGCTATAGGAACATATAATTCAAAACTACCCACTTTACTTGAATTTGTAATAGCTTAAGATCACTTAGCTTTAATTTATTGTGTAATTGACGTTTTGTCATTATGTCATGTCATGAAAATAAACATCTTTGAACCTACCTCTATACATGTTACACATACTAATAACCAAAATTAACGAAAATGAAGTACTCAACTAGCCATGCTCAGAGTTCACAAGAACTGTATAATAAATTATTGAATGATGAAATGACATTTTTCACTAACGTTTATGAAAATTTTCCTGCACTAAACCATCAATGGATAGAAAATTAATTTGAATCGTCGAACTTTTGAGCTCAGTTTAATAGTACAGGGACAATAATCCCGTGGGATGAAATTTGTCCAACGTAACTTCGGAACGGGTGTTGACTTACGGAAGAAAACTTGTAAGATTTTTCGTTATTCCCCGGACTTTTCGAAATATTTTTATTGGTGCGATATAAATAACGGAATTTAGCTGTTTGCTAACTTTCGTTTCGTTGCTTGTGGATTATTTAATAGTTGTTAATATCAAAACATTGTTTTAAATATCAGTATCAGTAATCAGTACCTTTAACCTTTGAAGGTCACACATGTGACAGAATTTCAGTGAAATTAGACACGTGCAGGTTACCTCGCGATGTTTTCCTTCACCGTCAAGCACGAGATGAATTATAATCAGAAATTAAGCACATGAAACTCAGTGGTGCTTGTCCGGGTTTGAACCTGCGATCATTCACACGTTCTTACCACTGGGCCATCGCAATTAGTTGACATGCTATTATATTTAGTAGATTCATAAATTACTAGTCAATCTCGAAGTTTCTTATAATTTCGATTTTACATAACTGTTTGTATATTACGTATATAGGTAGATGGTCAAACAAATAGACCTGATGGTAGATCAACCATAGACATTGGCGCCGTAAGAAATATGAACCATTACTTTCATAACCATGATGGTATCAGATGGACCATTTGTGTTCATAACTATATTATTAAAAAAAGATCGGCTTATCACTTTAACACTGTCAACGTATATTTATACAGAAGTAGCCATTATTCACTCCAAGCTAACTCATTACTAACATAAAGTCTTCTAAATAGATCATTTAGCTTGTGTATTAAACTTAGAACATGCATAAAGAGTGTTTAACCTAGATTTAGTTATCAGCCGAAACGAGCCGCTGGCTGAAGTTTGTATCTAGAGCGATTAAGTTTTAGATACTTAGCACGTTTGCAAAACATTAAACTACTAGAGAATGTTGAGTATGTCTTGGATGGATGGATTTGCTTGAAATCTCCGCCTAATGCCTTAAAGAGGCCTTACATCATGTTAAGTCGAAACTTGGTAATAAGTCTTGGAGAAACATTTCCGTTATGTTTTAATATAATGATATATTTTATCTCTCTATATATAATGTTAAAAAGCCGAGATGGCCCAGTGGTAAGAAAGCGTGAATCTTAACCGATGATCGTGGGTTCAAACCCGGGCAAGCACCACTGAATTTCATGTGTTTAATTTGTGATTATAATTCATCTCGTGCTTGACGGTGAAGGAAAACATCGTGAGGAAACCTGCATGTGTCAAATTTCACTGAAATTCTGACACTGAGATTCTTGTAAAATGATCCATTTTGATTTATATAATTTAATTTCATGTTTATTGAATTTCTCTATTTAATACATATTGTGATTATAATCAAATCGGATTTCCGATAACAAAACATTAATATGTATTAGGCCGTGCGGCTGTAATATCTAATCATAAAACGTTACAAAATCCACTCAATAAACCCATTTTCCTCTAACCTAAACGTGACTGGTGACTAAAAAATAAAAGCTAGGCATTATGACGGCTCTAATAAGGGAAGAGGAATGAAAAGGCGACAAGGCATGAGAGGCATAAGAATGAAAGGAACGCTTGATGTATAAAGGCACTGGATGTGAAAGTGAAACTAAAAATAGTACGCTCAATATTGTCATACCATGAGCGTACTTATTTTTTTGAATGATCTTATATTTATAAGTATAACGTCGGTATACGCATCTTGTTTTTAGCCTGCTAATTTATTCTCAAAAGTTCTATTTTTATTTATATGAATAGATATGAGTAGTTGAGGCCTTGTAATCCAGTCTTTGAAAAAAAAAACACTATTTTGGGGCAGTTACGTGGTTAACGTGCAAGAGACATGCCAATCTATTATTAAGGTCCTCCAGACCGATTTCGGCCACGGCGGCCAATCTTAAGAGAGATTAGCCAACTGCACAGGAGATATTACAACACAGGTGCACTCACTATTCCCTAACTCTCATAATCCGATGGGACGGCAATCCGACACGACCGGAAAAAGTTGAGGCGCAGGACCAACGGCTTAACGTGCTTTCCGAGGCACGGGAGTGTACACACTTCCAACTTCCAGACTCCGGGCTGCTATTGAGAATTTTCTGACAGAAAAACCCAATAACTATTTATTGGCCCGACCTGGGAATTGAACCCAGGACCACCGGGTCTGCGGCCTTATATCTAGCCACTGGACCAACGAGGTAGTCATGCCAATCTAATGTACTATCAGAGGATTGAAATTATTCTATGGAAACCCCGAGATGACATATTATATTTACCTTATATAATGTCCCACTGTTGGGTTAACTAGGAGAAGTTTTGGTTTAGCTTATGCTACTACAATGCTGCTCTAATACGAACTAGTGGATACATATGTGGTAGAATTACAGTGAAATTAAATACGTTCAGGTTTCCTCAGAAGGTCTTCCTTCACCGCTGAGCTCGAAATGATTCATAAACACAAATATATACAGGATGACTGGTTAATTACTATCAATATTTAAGGAGAATACTCGGTACATGATTCTCATTCGAATTATGTAAAAAAAAATAGGTACTTAATTTTTGACCAAATTTCCGTATAAATAAATAAAGTGTGGACACGTTCCCAGCCTTGCCGGCGGCGCGTGCGGCGGCGTGCTGATACAACACCACGCCGCCGCACGCGTGTGTCGCTACTCCCAACCCCCGCCCCGTGGCGTTAGTCGGGCGAGCGCCGCCGTAAGGTCTGTACGTCCGTCTTCCCGCGCGCGCGCCTAGCGATCGATCTTACGCGTATACCTAATCTGTCGTGTGTGCGTGTGACCCGTTATTACTTATTAGTAATTAAGTATGGCTTATCAATACACAAATGCAGAATACTTGGACAAAAACATATTGTTCACGGACGAAGCTACGTTTACTAAGTTAGGTATTTTTAACGTACACAATGAACATTGGTGGAGTCATTCCAATCCATACGTTACGCGACAGGACGCTTATCAACACAGGTTTAGTGTTAACGTGTGGGCTGGTGTTTTAAATAACTGTTTGTTAGGGCCGTATTTCATCGAAGGAAGACTCAATGCTGTGTCATACTTAGACATTTTAAACAGTGCGGTGAATGACATGCTCGATGATGTACCACTGAGCAATCTCCAAAACTTATTTTATCAACACGACGGAGCACCCGCGCACTATCAGACGCAGGTACGTGAGTACTTAAACAATACGTTTGGAGATCGCTGGATAGGGCGCGGAGGGCCTGTGCCATGGCCAGCTCGCTCTCCAGATCTCACTCCACTGGACTTCTATTTATGGGGGGAGGTAAAACGTCTTGTGTATGCTACAGAGTATGTCAACAGAGAGGAGTTGAAATTAAAAATCACTAGTGCTTTCGAAACTATTAAAAGTGACCCATTCGTATTAAATCGTGTGAAAGACAATATGCGTAAACGTGCCGAACTGTGTATCACACGAGAAGGAGCTCACTTTGAACATTTGTTAAGGTTAGTGTAGTTATGTAGGTAAATAGGTAGTTTAATGATTGACAATTGTTGTAAATAAGTATGATTCCATTTTTAAATACGCCGGAAATACCAAGATAGGTAAACAGTTCATATTATTTTTTGTGTCAAGTTCACACCATTTACCTAGTCAATAAATTGGTTGCTTAAACGAATGAAATATCTTGGTATTTTTGCCTGTCCTAAGCCAGGATTAAAGTATGAAGGGAATTGGATCATTTTTGTTTATCTAAGGTAGCCTGCTACCCTGTTAACACGCGGCGGCGTGCGGCGTTTGGATGTAGGTAAACTACCGCGCGATAACTAAATGTACCTACCTACATAACTGTTTTGTGTCGATAACGCAGCTAGGGTGTTCACACGATGCGTAATTAATTACATAACTTTTGGTTAACTTTACTTAGAAGTTTATTAATATTTATGTTATATTAATTTTTATTTTGTCATATATGATCGTCAAATATCACGTCCTCAAGTATCGATAGTAATTCACCAGTCACCCTGTATATAAGCCACAGTAAATATTAAAAGTTAAAAAAATAGGATAATATTATTAATTATTTGGAACAACATTGACTAAATTGTAGGCGTGTTGAAAATTGATGAAATAAGGTGAAATTTTAGTACAATATTTAAATTTGAAATTTTATATCAGTAGTCATAAGTAACTTTCACTTCAAGAAGTCATACATTATTAAAAATACATTTAAAAAATCCTAATATCATCAGAATAAGAAATCTCCTTGATGTATTTTTAATACATCCGATTAATGTGCTCACGGCATATCTAGAGTGATATTTCTATATCTTTGTAGAAGCGAATAACCCTCTTGAAATTAGTCGGAGAGGCGTCCCGCATCCTTGCGTTTTTATTACGGGCTTTTAGAACTAGGATATCGTTTTAAGGATTTGTTCGCACAGACACACTTTGATTATCTCATGAATACATTTTAAGCTGATTATATTTTTAGTTTCTTATTTGAGTTAGGTTCGATTTTTGAAAATTCAAATTATTATAAATCATCACGTCCTTAATGTATTGGTGTAAATTACCGAAAGTAGGTAATATTTTTCATTGTTTTTTTTATAGCGAATAAAATATCTATAGAGAAAGTATTAATCAAAGCATATTTTTTTAATAACTTTTATGATTTAATTATAGCTTTTAAATCAGGAATTACTCTTACAAGAACATTGTTCCTCCTTTACACGACAACACAACATTTGTATTTTTTATGAGACAATGATTAACATTTACTGTAATGTAGAGAAACTATGTAAAATTATTTAATTTAAACATATTAAAGAGTTAGTAAGCTGAAGGTCTATAAAACTAGCCATTACATTTCATAGTGAGATTATCGTGTGTTACATTAATAATGAAACAGGTCAGCTGTTAGCTATATATGTATAATTAATATTCTACCGCAAAACAATAGTACTTTGTATTGTTGTGTTCCGGTTTGAAGGGCGAGTGAGCCAGTGTAATTACAGGCACAAGGGACATAACATCTTAGTTCGCAAGGTTGGCGGCGCATTGGCGGCATTGGCAATGTAAGCGATGGTTAACATTTCTTACAATGCCATTGTCTATGGGCGTTGGTAACCATATACCATCAGGTGGTCCATACGCCTTCCTATAAAAAAAAAACTAGTTAATCTTCGATCTTTATATCAAAAGGATTTCGGCTTTGACTTTAGATTATATTAAAGAATAATTACTTCTAAGTAGGCTATCAACCAACCAGTAATCTTGGAACGCAACACTAACATATACAATGAGAAGGTTAGACGTTCAGACATGGTGCTGAAGTGTGTGCACAAACACAAGTGCACTCACTCTATTAATGCGATGGGATGGCAAATCCGACACGTCCGGAAAGAGTTCAGTCGCAGGACCAACGACTTTGCGTGCATTTCTAGACACCGGAGAGTACGCACAGCCAACTGGCAGACAACGGACAGCTATTTGACAGAAGTATGACGGCTAGATTATATTCAAATACCCCTATCATAATTGGCAAAGTCACAGTTTCTATTATGCGCTATGATTTCTGGTACTATTTAATGCGGTTTACACGCGGGCTACGTGCAGTTGCTGCATGCATTGCGGTCCAGCGCTACAGCTGTACGTCTGCACGTTATGTACACATAGCTTAATAGACGTACAACCAGTATACAAAATGAAACATTTTAATCAATCATTTGAACCCTATTTTAACTTTTTTAATTTTAATAGGTGTTATAAATGTTATTTTATTAAATTTATGGTTTAAAAGTTTCATATATATCGAAAACAATTTATCAATTCATGTTCGGGGTGCTATTTCAGGTAACTAATTCATCTATCCGATGCTAAATTCCAAGTAAATAATCAACCCACATTGTTTGCACATACATAATATTAAAAAAAAAACTCACTAATATCCATCTTAGGCAAACGCCTCCTCGCAAAGACTTAGGTAGTAACTTTCTACCAAGCAAATCCATTCAGAGTTAGTGTTTGATAAATAAGTGTCTGAAAATCATTCGACTCATGGTTTCTTTGAGAAGTTTATTTCATCGTAAAACTTATAAATTCATGGAAATTATCTGGTTGTTCGAAATACTCATTGTGTCTTAGGGGTCTTTTTTTATATGATGGGTAGGCGGACAAGCGTATGGGCCTAGTGACGGTAAGTGGTCACCAATGCCATTGGCATTATCATTTTAAGAAATGTTAACCATTACATCTTACGTCGCCAATGCGCCAACAACCTTGGAAACTAAGATGTTATGTCCCTTGTGCCTGTAATTACATTGGCTCACTCATCCTTGAAACCGGAACACAACAATACCAGGTACTGCTGTTTTCCTTTAGAATATCTGATAAGTGGGTGGTACATACCCAGACGAGCTTGCACAAAGCTCGATCACGAAGTAACACAACGCTCTATCCATGGGCCATCGCTTGCCACTATTTATAATCCACAGATGGACCATCTTGGCTGCCACTATATACCAGACCAAGATTCCTTACCCGAATTAAAGCAACATAATACATACCACAAGAATTTACTAAAGCTTTGTTGGATTACGTTAATACGGACGATTTGTCACAGCCTAACTTATTCTTATATTCGAAGCACGTTCTACAACATAGGACGTTTTACTACGGAGCCCGGGATACGTTGAATCGATTACGTCACGACGCTAGGATAATTGAGTCGGCTTTCATTCGTTAAGATTAAGATGAGATGTGACGTAATCTTTGATTTACAGTTTAAATTTAGCTATCGAACGCGTTAGTTCTTAGAAACGTGTTCCATATATTATCATTTATTCCACATATTATTACTTGCAATCAATAGCGCTTTTTACAATGGTTGTACAGTTATTACTTATGACTAAATAGATACGGCCACATAAGATTACAATTTTATAATACAGTTTAAAAAAAAGAATATTCTTGCTTAATATTAATGCGAGGAAATCAAAAATCATGTGCGTGTGTGTGTGTTTGTGTGTGTGTGCGCGCGTGTGTGTGTGTATGTGTGTATGTGTGCGTGTGTGTTTGTGAGTGTGTGTTATAGCCTATATTATTTTATGTATCCCTGACAACGTGTATGCAAATTATCATCATGATCGATTGAGTAGTTAAGACGTGAAAGCGTAACAAACAAATAAACAAACAAACTTACTCTGACATGTACATACATATATTATTATTTTTATTTTTTTATTGTATTGGAAGGAGGGCGAGCATTTGGGCCACCTGATGGTAAGTGGTCACCAACGCCCATAGACAATGGCATTTTAAGAAATGTTAACCATCGCTTACATCTCCAATGCGCCACCAACCTTGGGAACTAAGATGTTATGTCCCTTGTGCCTGTAATTACACTGGCTCACTCACCCTTCAAACCGGAACACAACAATAACAAGTACTGCTGTTTTGCGGTAGAATATCTGATGAGTGGGTGGTACCTACCCAGACGAGCTTGCACAAAGCTCTACCACCGAGTATTAGGAAAGATAAGTGACATTTTGGTGAAAAAGTCCGCCATATTTTATAACATATGTTTGGTATATATATATATATGTTTTGCAAACTCACAAACACCAAATTATGAAATTTGTAACATGCTCATTAAGGATTTCGGCCACAACGTGTTGTGGCAATGAAAAAACTTATGACGCGTTCTCAATCTCAAAATTAGATTTTATCGATTTCAAAACACAACTGCTTGCAAACTATATGAAAAGCATCGTCATACTTCGTCACCATGTCTAATAATTTTGAAAAACTGTGGGCTTAATTTAGATAAACATATAAGAGTAAAATATAACGCTTAAATATAAAAAGTTACAAAAACATATTAAAAAAAAGTTCGATATTCCAATGTCACATCGCAAGATAACAACTGCCGTCAGTTCGAATTCATATCAATTCAACGATACAGTGTAAAAAACAATGCAAGTTATTTTAAAGGGCACTTAAAAAAATGTGTTTGTGTTTTTCCAATTATTAAACACATGAAGTCAATTTTTAATTATTGATATATGGCGAGATGGCGTATTGGTTAGAATATACGAATCTGATCTGAATATTCGGATTCAAACCAGGGTAAGAATCACTGCACGAGTGCGGCGCGCCTTCGGACACAGCGCGTCACACCCTGATTCTGCGTAGTTCTGCTAGTCTCGTTCTGTGTAAAAAGAAAGCGTCGGCGCTATGCACACCTTCTCCTCCCACTGTAAGTGTCGCCAGAGCTATGGGGTCTCTGTACCCTGAGAACCCACTAGGATTTGGTGGCCGCAGAGGTGGGCCTACCTCCCTACGGTAGATAGTATGCGCAAGCGAATATGTGACCTCCCCCGAATAGACGGAGTGGTACCGCTGGTTTTTCAGTGCATATTCCGGCGTCTTCATCGCCGGCAAGCCACACATGAGGTGGGGGGAGAAACGCGTTAATGCTTTTTCTAGCGAAAAAATAAAGCTTAAGTTTATAATTCGTCTTGAAAGGACCTCTTCTAGAGGAAAGAAGAATTCAGCCCCGCTGTGGGACATTTATATTAAATCATTCTTATACTAGTGTATATTATATACTGTTGGCAAAATGTTGTTGTCCGTATTAAAAACGCAGATTCTTATGAATAACAGACTTATGGGCATAAAAATAATTATCTTGGTTGATAAGAGAGGAGAGAGAGAGATTCACTCGGTGGTAGAGCTTTGTGCAAGCTCGTCTGGGTAGGTACCATCCACTTATCAGTTATTCTACCGAAAAACAGCAGCAATTTGTATTGTTGTGTTCCGGTTTGAAGGGTGAGTGAGCCAGTGTAATTACAGGCACAAGGGACATAACATCTTAGTTCCCAAGGTTGGTGGCGTATTGGCGATGTAAGCGATGGTTAACATTTCTTACAATGCCATTGTCTATGGGCGTTGGTGACCACTTACCATCAGGTGGCCCATATGCTTGTCCGCCTACCTATACAATAAAAAAGACAGTATATAAAAAAAAGTTTTATACATAATGAAAGGCGTATCAAAATATAACTCATTATATAAGCATACGTACTACTTAGATTTAATATATATCAGAATTCAATATATTGTTTTCAAATAACAATTATTTAATGCAAAGCTGAAGGTTTAATAAGATTGAGACCACGTGAGACTGTCCCAACTAAGCGCATGGTATATCTAAGCTAGAATATAATAATGAGACTTTTATTATATAGGTATTTACGGCTTAAGCTATGTCGATTTTAATTATGGATACTTAATTGTGTTTTTAATTGAAAATTCGTTACGTGTTGTTTATGTATATAATTGTTGTTCTACGTGTCCACCATCAACAACAATGTGCTTGTGCGTGTTGCTTCTGAATTTTGGCAGATTCAACCAAAATCCACCCACTCATTAGATATTCTACTCGTATGGGCCACTCATCACATATTCTACCTCAAACCAGCAGTACGTGTCATTGCTGTATTCCGGTTTGAAGGGTGAGTGAGCCAGTGTTATTACAGGCACTATAGACATAACATCTTAGTTCATAAGGTTGGTGGCGTATTGGTGATGTAAGCGATGGTTAACATTTCTTACACTGCCAATGTCTATGGGCGTTAGTGACTACTTACCGTCAGGTTTAAAAATGGACTCTTGATTAGTCACGCTATAATCGAAGTTTTAGTAAACTTTATTATTGCCACCATTCTATACGGTCTTGATATTGCTTACAATACCAATATCTCTGGTGGTGATCACTTACCATCAAGTGGCCCACTTGCCAGTCTGCCTACCTACATAAATAAACAATATAATAAAATACTATCTGTATACGTTAGATGGCGTTGGGTTGGTAACTCTCAGGTAAAGAAGTCCGCGTCGGTAATAGTAGCACCGTAACGCGTTACGTTATGAAGCGGTTTAACCTCCCATAAGAAGTTATCACTTCAAAAAATCTTAATCGTCTTAATAAAGATATTATTTCACAATTCTCCCCTGGCTGACCACGATGCTTCTTAAGCAGCTCCCAAGAGAAATTACATGAATTGCAGCATCATATAGATAGCGTAGTGATTTACGATTCTTGGAACACTTATCTTATTCATTTATTCTATTCAGGAATGTTGATAGGACTTCTAATAAATGGAGATGAATACGACCTTGGAGCTCGGTATAATTTATTCATCGTCAAATATTTTAATTTATCAAAGTATTTGATAAGATCGACATTTGAATGTAAACTGTAATTTCTATATAACTTAAAATTAATTTAAGTATAATCCATAATAATATTCCAATAATATTGTAAATGTGAGAAAGATTCAGTATTATTTTTTACTTATAAATTATTTGGACTATATCGTCCAAATTTTCTTAACAGATAAAACTTAATAAGCCTTTCTGGGCTTCAACCTAGGACTAGTTATTATATTGCTAAGCTTGAATAATCATTTCTTCTTTCCACTTTGCATTTATTTGTCCATGATAAAGTCTCCATAAATAAAAAAAAAAAAAATTGCCAATACTTACACTGTACTAACTTTCTTAACCATATTAATTCAAAAAAAACTACAATTTAAAAGCAAATTACGAAGTAAGGAACAGATAATTATACATTAAAAAAGCTTTCAAAAAAATTCAACGACATTTTTAATTACATATAAATTAATTAGTCACTTGCCTACAATGCTAATTGTAAAAAAAGATAGATTTAAGAGTAATGACGTAGCAGCGCTGACCTAGCATTTGTGCTATGTCAATAGAGGTCAGGATAGGTCAGAAAAAAATGCCTCGTTAACTGCTTTGAGTCAGAAATACAGAGACGGGTTTTTGTAATGCAAAACGTTTTGTAAGTCGTAAGAGTTCGTATAATCTTTAATACTCTCATATATATATTATATATTAAAATTTACATGTTTTAATGTCAATTTATTAAATCTAATTTTTTATATAAATAATAATATTGTTTTCTCACAACAAAACAAAATTACATAAAATGTTATAAAACATAAAATAATGTAATACTGAGTGTTAATAAAGCATAAAACATTTTATCGGAGTCGTATATATTATACGTATAGCGTACAAAAACCTGAAAATCTCATTTTAATAACAACATTTTCATTTCCGTACATAAATCCGTATAATATATAAATGAAATAATGATTACATTTTATGTTATCTGTATTTAAGTAAAATACACTTTTGTATTATAAAAATCATCAAATTTAAATGTATGTTTAATGTTATATATTATATTTTTATAAATATATTTACTAAACATAACTTAGACTCTGACTGGGTTGTTATTTAGACAAAATTGATCCAATCGCATGAAGTTTAAAAAATATATATGAAAATGAAAATACGTAGATATTTTCTAGGCTAGCAAGGAGAGCTCAGACGATTCAGGCACGCTGAGACAAATGAAACGTACATAGGCCGCGACCCCTCTTGAGTCCTCTCCAAGCCAGGCTGCTAGTGATGTTCTTTTATCAATAAATATGTAATATCGACTTCAGAATTTATTATTTTACTTCGTAGATTATATTAATTGCTTGTTAAGTTTAATCATACCTTAAATATTATGTAAATACTGATTTATTTATTTTTCATTATTGATTAAATATACAGTCCTTTATGATTTGACCATTTTTCTTCAGTAGCTTCACCCGCATTTAAAAGGGAACAAGAATCATTGTCAGAAGTTAGCGTTATGCCTTTTTTGTAATCTGAAAATGCGTATGCAAAATTTTATGACTCGTTCGTTCTCTCGCATTCATAATATTAGTTAGGATAAAACAAGCGTTATATTAAAATCATTTCTCAATTGACATATTCTTGATATTACTACATTATTCTATATGTTATTATTACATAATATTATTTTAATTTTGTATCAAACTATTTTTAGTTAAATTTTGTAGTTAATGAATTAATTGTTAAAAAAAAATATGACACCGAATCATGAAACTCAATTATATTTTTCTTTTTTTTTAATAGTTCCCGGAGTGCAATTGGCTCTTCACGCCTCGTTTGAAGGAACTATTGCTTATATAACTAAATAGAGATTAAAACTAAAAATATTATGATAAAAAAGTATTATATATATTATTTAATTTATCGATACATTTTCCGCACTACGCTGCCTCACAATGCATTCTTGCGAAGCCAACGTACCTAAACTTAAACATTCTTCTACATGTCGTGGTCCTTTTAATCTTATTTTCTCATACATACAATTTTCATCTTCGTTTTAAAACTAAAATGTTTATTTCTGTTGTTTTAAATATTACAAATAAAATAAATATAAAAAAAAGTTGTTTATCCCAGCGCTGGGCAAAGGCCTTATTTACTCTTCTGGAGAAGTATTTGCTTATTTAAATTTGATTCTAGTATGATTTATTGGATACAGAAGTATCAGAATTCTAATTGACACAAGTCGGCTTCCTTTGATTTGCTGTTGAATGATATAAGGATATCTATTTGTGTAAATTTAGAATACTCAGTTTTAGTACTTTCAGCTTAAAGTACACAAACAGCCTTAAAGCGATTGGACCTCATATAGGTTCTAATATATATATTAAGCAGCTTTTACGATAATAAATAAATATTAATTTAGGGAAAAATATGTTGAAATAGTATGTCAATATTAATTGCAGCACTATATTGTTTCATGATTCGGTGTCATATTACAATATAGTTTTGTAGTGTGTCCCAATTCATATATTTTTTTTAACAATTAAGTAATTAACTACAAAATTTAACTATATTTAACAGCCTAAATATAGGAAGACGGTTCTGCACAATGCACTCTATCGAAGACGCGTTTCATCCTAAGCGTAACTAACACATACACGAAAGCCTTTCCGTTACATTTAATTTATCTTTTTTAAATAGATTTCGCATTTTATATTATATATTTTTCCATAATATATATTATGTATATTTTATTCAGGCAGGCTATCACAGGCACTTTTGAATCGTCGTTTTACAATTCTAATTTTTACATCAGCTAATTTTACAAATGGCGAACGCTCGTTAGGCAAACAAAATCTCTAACGATAATTTCGTAATACTATATGGCGAACACGACCGCTCTGACAAGAGTGCCACGAAAAAGAAGAAGAATTTAACAAAATAATCGGCAAGAAACTCAGCAGTTACTTTTTTAACAGTCAGAAAATTACATATAACAATCATATACAATTATATATATCCTGTATGAACATCTACGAATACTAACGCGTATAATAAGCCTGATTTAAAAAAAGAAAAATTAACATTAGCTTTAAATGTAATTATTGGTAAATGTAAAATGTGTCTGCGGAATTTTATTATAGAATCAAATGCAGAATACGGATACGGAAGGATGTATAATCTTTTTGATATATCATGCAGAATAATACCTACTATAGACGTATAGTTTTTCGTAACATAACAAATTCGGTGGTAGAGCTTTGTGCAAGCTCGTCTGGGAAGGTACCACCCACTCATCAGATATTCTACCGCAAAACAGCAGTACCTTGTATTGTTGTGTTCCGGTTTGAAGGGTAAGTGAGCCAGTGTAATTACGGGCACAAGGGACATTACATTTTAGTTCCCAAGGTTGGCGGCGCATTAGCGATGTAAGCGATGGTTAACATTTCTTACAATACCATTGTCTAAGGCCGTTGGTGACGACTTAACATCAGGTGGCCATATGATAGTCCGCCTACCTATACAATAAAAAAAAAGAATAATAATAATAAAAATAAAAATATCTTACAGGGGCTTATTTAAAATATATCATAATTATAAGAATATTATTATTTGAATACAAAAACAACAAAGAAATATTATAATTAGTGTTTCGTTATAATTTATCGTGAGGTGAAATAAGATATTTTTTTAACGTCGTTAGTTCAAAGAAACAAAATTATTTGGCTCATTTAAATAACAAAGTCGTTTGGCGAATTAAAAGCCATTGATGTCTTGTTAAGAATTGCTTTTATCTTTTTATCTCTTATATTTAAAGAATAAAATCAAGTTTTTTGAACGACTATGATTTTGTTTATAAGGTAAAAAAATTTAAAACGTCTAGATGAAAGGATCTAAATTCATCTCAGCCTAGGTACCTTTTATTACGCAATAAAGTACATGAAAAATACGCTTGTTACGTCAAAAATATAAAGCATGTAAAACTGCGAAGCATGGCTTCTTGTTAATGATAATAATTTATACTAAAACTTTCTTCGGAACGCGATGGAACTTCTGATATAAGTTACAATAAAAAATACTCCTCATTTATTAGTATACTAGCTTCACCCTCGTATAATTAATAAAAATATAATAAATTATTTTATTACTATAATAACACACACGCGCGCACACACACACACACAACCACACACACACACACAAATGGCTACTGCTAAAGAAATAAATAATTAACGATTTGAAATTAATTTTCATAAGATACCGTAGGGTTTACCCATCTTATATATGGCCTAACGATTATTTATCACAAAAGTAGGTGAAAAAAAATGTACAGACAAAACCAATAGATTTATATAGTAGTATAGATATTTATTTAGTTGTTCGTTTTTCAAAATAAAACTTTTTTTATTATAACGTCACAAAACTGAACGAGAAATTTCTAATCTTACGATCAATATTCACTTAAAGTAAGTTAGTTTAATATCACTTATTCTCTATTTAGTGTTTATTAGACTTAGCTGTAGATGAAGGTGGACTGGCAAATCGGCCACTAGAGGCAATCAACCATCATCTTGGAAACTAAAATGTGATATCCCATGTGCCTGAAGATACGCTGGCTCATTCAAACGGAATCACAATATTAAACATTGCTGTTTGGCGCTGGAATAGATGAGTGGGTGGTGCCTACCTAGACGGGCTTGCACATAGCCCTGCCACGAAGTTCAGTGGACTTATTTTAATATGTATACATACATATTAATGATCTCGACTTTCAAGAGAAAAACCGCTTGTCCGAGCTCTAATTGCTTCATCGCTGCCCTTTGAGTCAACTCTCAAATTTAAGAAGGATAATTATGCTTGAGATAATATATTCTTTTTGAAGGATAGATTAATTTGACTATGATATATTAACAGGGTAAAATGTACTTAAAATTTTAAGCGACATTATGTGTATTATATAATAAACGTATTCGATTTTCAAAAAAAACTTCCAATATATTTATATACTTTACTCAAGTAAGCTCTTTCAAGTACTTATGAATCGTGATTTACAAGCTTTTTAATGTCAAACTGTGATTGCTTTGAAATATAGATTCTACCAAGAAGAATTGGCAAGAAATTCAGTATGTATTTTACTAAAAAAAAATTAAAATATCATATACAATACTAAGGTCTTCCAGACCGATTTCGGCCACGGCGGCCAATCTCAAGAGAGATAGCCAACTGCGCAGGACATATTATAGTGCACAAGTGTGTGCGCAAACACAGGTGCACTCTCTTTTCCTTAGCTCTCATAATCCGATGGGACGGAAATCCGACACGACCGGAAAGAGTTCAGGCGCAGGACCAACGGCTTAACGTGCTTTTCGAGACACGGGAGTGTACACACTTCCAACTTCCAGACTCCGGGCTGCTACTGAGAATTTTCTGACAGAAAAACCCAATAACTATATTGGCCCGACCTGGGAATTGAACCCAGGACCACCGGGTCTGCGGCCTTATATCTAGCCACTAGACCAACGAGGCAGTCACAATAAAGATTATGCATGTATGAAATAATTGAATACTAAATCCAAGCTCTCGTCATCTATATTGTCTTATAATCATGTAGGTATAGTATTAAAAGAGCTTTTTGTTGTTGTTGTTGTTTTAGTCAATGTAATCAGTGGTTGGAGAACCATTAGAACTATGGTAAGATGCTATGCCATTGTGCATGTAATTATACTGGCTCATTGGGTGAGCCAGTGTAAATTACATGTGAATATCAAATCGGAACAAAAATACAAAGAATTGAAACAAATAACTGATCAACAAATAACTCACACTTGGGGTACAGGCTTATTGCTTTACATTGACGAGCCGGTTGGCGTGGTTGGTAGAAACGTGCTTTTCGCGCCGCAGGTCGTTGGTTCGATTCTCACCCAAGAAATACATCTGTGTGCATGAACATGTCTGTTTGTCCTGAGTCTGGAAGTAATTATCTATATAAGTAGGTACGTAAAAGAAAATTAGTATATCAGTTGTCTGGTTTCCATAGTACGAGCTCTGCATAGTTTGGGATCAGATGGCCTTGTGTTAATAATGTCCCAGGATATATTATATTATTATATAAGAATAGTAACAGTAACAGCCTCTGAATGTCGTATGCTGGGCTGGCCTCCTCTCTTTTTCTGAGTAGAAACGGTTCGCAATTGAGTTAGAATATAATCGAATTATATTATAATTATAGTTTTTAATAAAAATCAACAGATTTATTCTTAAGTTTAAATTTCTTTGCAATCGATCTAGTTAACAGAATCGTGACGATGTAGCCACGTGAAGGATAGCGCTCCCAATATAAAAATATAGGGAGCATCTATATCCCAATAGAAAAATCTCAACAAAGCATTCCATGGCAAGGGCAAAGTACGAATTTTAAAATAGGACTTTTAAATGTTTGTTCGCAGTTTGCAATTCCAAGAGTAACATTATTTTCAATATATATATATATATATATATTGAATGTTATTTTAAGGTGATATGCACCTTATTTACTTTATGTATAAATATCACATATATTTGTCAAGAGGCTTGATAAATGGCCATTCCAGGGTTCCAACCCTAAGTTGGGCCAATAAAAAGTAATTAGGTTGTTTTGAAAAGGGGGGGCACCTGTGTTTGCACAGGTACCTGTGCACTATAACATGTCCTGCGCAGCTAGCTAGTCTCTCTTGAGAGTGGCCGCCGTGGCCGAAATCGGTCAGAAGAACATTATTATTATATCATAATAACGACTGATTGCATCTAGCCATTGTAATTAACACATCCGCTGTTTAAAACGCCCCTAAGGATTTGTATTGCTATCAAATGAATGGATTTTCGGTAAGAAATCAAAAACCACCGAATGTTGTATTGTTTTTTTCACCTAGCAATAATAGTTTAAGAACCGTTTAAATAAAGTTATATCCTTGTTTCATAATAAAAATATATAACATCAAACGGAATATTCAAGTGAAAGTGTATGCAAATATTAATTTAGTAAGCCTTTTATACTCTATATCCGAGCCGGGGGTCAGGACGTAGAGTTTACGATGCTATAAATTTTGCAAACTTTGACTTATACGCCTTGTAAGGGCTAAGACGCCTAAAGTATACGTCTTAATGATATGACGCGGCTTTACGTCTGTAGGGAATGGAAATGACGATTTTGGTGACAGCGTTTTGTTGTAACATTACCTCATTGCTATAATGAACTTGTTATTCTTGCTAAATGAGCTTGTAATGAACCACCGGTCAACTTAACAAAAATATTTTAATTCTACTACTCCTTTATTTCAAATTTCAAATTTTAAAATGTTTTTATTTTTCATTTAATAGATTCTAAAAAAGTAATACTGAGTTAACATCCGCTATTACACATTTTCAAATTAAGTAACATAGATAGAAACATTGCTTTTCAATACGAACATGAAGTTTTTGAAAGAAAGAAAAAAATGTATAGAAAAATAATATTCAATTCAAACATTTACAGATTAATAGCTCAGTTGATTTTCTCTTGTCAAACTTTTGCTACAATTATAATAGTTTAAAATATACAGAATTTACTACTTTAATAAGAAAGTTTTAATATGAATTAACCTTTATTGAGGTCGAAGTTGATATTGTTAAGTTTATAAATTAAAAGGTGATTTTTTCCACTGTAAAGCATATAGGATCTTTTCACTTAGTAATAAAGTAAATAATAAAAAGGGCCCACACACTAAAATATTAAATACCCACTCAAACACACGAAAGGATAATTAGGCGTTAAGTGTGAAGGGTATTTTGTAAATGCTAACCCGCCCTACCCAGAGAAGCCTTTTCGCTTTACATTAGACCACTATAATAAACAAATTATGATGATTTTATTTATATTTTTAGTCTGTACGTCCTTTTTGTTATTTTGACATAGTTACGGCAAAGCTAAACCTTTTATGATTTTACCAGTTGTGTTTGTCTACATAAAAGTGTCCATATAACAAGTTATGTATTATTTGAATAATTTAAATTTAAGTAATATTTCGCTTCTGGTATTAGTTATTATAAAATTATGAAAAATTACTAGTTTTATGTTTGGTAACTTGGTAATGTTATATTATACAAATTTATTTTAATAAATTTTAATTTATTAATACCTTATAAAATATCATATAATTGCTTATTTTCATTTATACGTAACAATAAAGTTTTTTAATAATTATTATGAACATAAAATTTCAAACAAAATTTTTTGTTCAAATTCAATTTCTGATTTGAATTCAAACTATTTTTTATATGTTTTGCATAAATTTGCAATATTTCTCTTTATACATTTTACCTAACGGTTCTACCATTAGGTTGCCATTTAATGGCCTGAGTTTGTTTTAATAGAAAAATCGAGATATTTGAAACGGGCTCATTCATATTCCTTTTTTCCATAAAAATAATTAAAATGAGTAAAAATTATTTAAATAGAGAAAATATATTGTAAAAGCGTTTGGTTAGAAAGAGAAAGAAATATTATGGACCTAAGTCATATAAACCACAATGCTTAGTTGACATTTCAATTTTTAACTTAATTTGGAATTGCTTGTAGAATATAATCTATACTACTATATAAACGACTGCCTCGTTGGTGTAGTGGCTAGATATAAGGCCGCAGACCCTGTGGTCCTGGGTTCAATTCCCAGGTCGGGCCAATAAATAGTTATTGGGTTTTCTGTCAGAAAATTCTCAGTAGCAGCCCGGAGTCTGGAAGTTGGAAGTGTGTACACTCCCGTGCCTCGGAAAGCACGTTAAGCCGTTGGTCCTGCGCCTGAACTCTTTCCGGTCGTGTCAGATTGCCGTCCCATCGGATTATGAGAGCTAAGGAAAAGAGAGTGCACCTGTGTGTGCGCACACAATTGTGCACTATAATATCTCCGGCGCAATTGGCTAATCTTTCTGGAGATTGTCGCCGTGGCCGAAATCGGTCTGGATGACCTTATCTTACTATATAAATCTATTGGCTCTGTCTGTATTTTATTTTCACCTTTTTTTTTAATCAGTGATTCACACTATACTATTTTTTTTATTTTTGTCTGTTTGTCTGTCTGTCTATATGTCTTCTTATAACTCAAGAACAGCTTGACCAATTGGTACACATAAAGGACATGTGATGGCGCAAATGATAGGGCATATATAAGATCGGTAAACGGTATCTTATGAAAATTAATTTCAAATTGTTAATTACGTATTTCTTTGGCAATTAACACACACACACACTATATATATACAGTGTGTGTGTGTGTGTGTTATTGTATAGTAACAAAATAATTTATTCTATGTTTATTAATTATACGCGGGTGAAGCCGCGGGGAACATCTAGTAATATATAATACGCAATAAATTTATCGATTCTAACTTCACATATACTTCGCAATTTAAGTATCTACCTACCCGCAAATAGATCTTCTTACCCCACATACCTACGATGGACCTTAAGCCAATGAATAATAGAAATGGCATCGATTGTAACATTTTGGTAACTATCGCGTCTAAGTTGGTGTGAGTGACGTACGAAATGGCCATTTGTTTAAATTATTCAAAAGGTTTGATGGCATTGGGCCTGTTTAAAATACCACGACGATGATGTTGGTAAATTGAAAGGAATAACAACGTTTTTAACATTTATATGTGATGGATACGTTATTATGCAAAAACAACACATACGGACTTTGAAAGTTCCCATTTTAAAATCAAACTCAAAGTAATCTCAAATAAGCTCATAAAAGCATATGATTATATTATATATTAAATCAATATAATAGCTTCCGTATTCGTAGCATTCGCCGGCGACTTTTCCGTACCGATATGACATAGCAACCTTCGAGAAAAGAGCGTATTCATTTCTTAAAGGCCGGTAACGCACATGCAAGCCCTCAGGTGTTGCAGATGTCCATGGGCGGTGGTAGTCACTTTCTATCAGGTGAGCCTCCGGCTCGTTTGCCCTCTCTTACATAAAAAATAGGTTTCGAATAAGAATGTACAACTCATTCTACCGATAACAATCGGCAAGAAACTCAAATAAGTTTTCTACCAATTTACATAGGTGTATTCATTAAATTTATAATGTACTCTTTTTTTATAGAATAGGTAGGCGGATGAGCATATGGGCTACTTGATGGTAAGTGGTCACCAACGCCCATACACATTGGCATTGTAAGAAATATTAACCATCGCTTATATTGAAAATGCGCCACCAACCTTGGGAACTAAGATGTTTTGTAGCTTGTGCCTGTACTGGCTCTTAAAATCGGAGCACAACAATAACAACTACTGCTGTTTTGCGGTAGAATATCTGTTGAGTTGGTGGTAACAACTCAGACGAGTTTGCACAAAGCCCCACCACCAAACATTGCATACTTTGCCACCAACTTTAGGAATTAAGATGTTATGTCGCCCTTGCATCACTCTCCCTTCAATACTCAACACAATAATACCAAGTAATGCAGTAAAATATAAGATGAGATGGTGGTACCTACCTAAAAGGGATTGCAAGTAGCCTTATCACCAGTTATAATGAAAATCTAGGAAATAAATGCCATTTCTATTGTACTATCAATTCAGAGCAAAGAACACGAGGCTATCCAATAGCGAATCCCCGAAGATTTTCGATAACGCAAGACGCTTCGAGCAATAATTTAAGTAAGTTCACGAGAACTCTTGAACTCAGCAAAGAGTTTTTTAAATTATCAAGATACGAACGTACGCCGAACTTTATTTTATACGTACAATATATTGAAAATTCATTTAAAATTCTAGTCTATACGCCCGTATCGTTTCGTACTTTTCAACTTGGAAGCATTTTAATTCGTCGGAAAATTTAATAAGAAGTAATATTAATATAGATTATGGTCAACAATTTAGTAGATGTTCAACTTTTTTGAGCATGAGCAAAAGAGACAGCATTACGTTTAAGTAATATAGGAAATTTTGTATTTGTATTTATTGCTTTTTACTAAATCGATATACAGGGTTATTTGTAACGACCCAGCAACCTCGCAGGACTAGATAGCTAACACCATAAGCCACAACTTTTGTTCTGCGACGTCGGACATAACTCAATACATGAAAAAATAATGATTTTATAAGGTTTTGTCGTACTGCCGTAACATTTGTAGGTCTATATTTCATTCATAAACGAAATGACGACGCGACGCGTCAATCTTTGCGATGCGCGTAGATTTATAAACGTTCAAGCGGGAAATTAAATTAATACTTATTTTTGTATGAAAATAAAATCTAACAAATTATCAAAAGTCGCAGAAAAAAAGTTATTGCTTATGGTGTTAGCTATCTGGTCCTGCGAGGTTGGTGGTTCGTTACAAATAACCCTGTATAGATTAACTTATTATATTTTTTGAGCAATATAATTACCACGCTTCTTTAGTGCGCGTTAACATAATCTGGCTTGTGGAGGTACCCTCGCAACATTTTGCTTTGAAATTATAAAAATCAAACTATACTTTTTTCAAGTATTTGTTAATTTACTTTTTTTTAGTCTTTATTGTTTTAACACTGTTTTGTATTACATACAAGTATGAAGATTTTCAATTATAAAGCTACTATAATAATTATGTATTATTATAACAGTACAAAAAAAAAACACATGTTTCGAATTTCATTTCAAACTTTTTCAATAACCATCAATTTCAAAGTTTCATCTGCCGCACGTTCCATGACGTCCAAATTTTCAACTAAAATATTTTGTTGTAAGTGAAAACGGGAGTAAAACTATAAACATTATCAAAAATAGGTCACGTATAACAGTGGAATTTCGAAAAAATTCTTCTACATCTTAGAATCTAAGAGAAAAATACGTACATTTTAAGATTTGGGCTGTATTGAGATTTAATGATAATTCAGTGACAGAGGTCTTTATATACTTATATAGAGAGAAAAGCTCAAAGACTTAACATCGGCTTTGTACATAATATGCTTACATATATTCAATCTTTTCTTTTCTCGGGACATAAAGTATGTTATCCAAGAAATAAATTATAAATATGGAAATTTCTATGTAGTGTGTTTCCATTAAATTCTTTAAGATGAACACAGATACAGTTGAACACACAAAAATTTGAAACTCATAATACATTTTTCACGTTTAGTTTTCTACTATTGTTATAGTTTCGTTTAGCATTCCTATTAAATAAGGAATATAAGAACGATATAAGAGCTTCGAGTTAGAATCCGTAGATTTTCATACATAATACATGAATTTAATTGTTTTGTCTTTCTCTTGTTCTTCTGTTATATTACTGATATATTTGTCGATTCTTTTCGATAGAATCTACTTTTAAAATCGATGGTAGATCTCTATATAAACTTGTTAGACGACTATTCGAACCTGAATTTAAGAGCCTTATAAAATTAAATATATTTAAATTTGTTGTGTTAAAAAATATGATGATGCTGATCTCCTGACCGATTTCGGCAACGGCCATCAATTTTAAGAGAGTAGCCAACAGGACATATTATAGTGCACAAGTATATGGGCAAACATAGATGCACTCTCCATGCCCTCACTCTGACAGCACGATGGGACGGCAATCAATGTCTTTACGTGTTGAGACACGAGACTATACACATGTGCAACAACCCGACTCCCTTCTGCTACTGAGAATATTCAAAGGAAAAACTCAATAACTTTTTATCGGGCCGATCTGGGCCTTGGGCCATAAATCTAACCACTACTGACTAGACCAACGAGACAGTCGACAAGTATATGGCACAGATAAGAAATATTTTATCACACATATAATATATAAATAAACAAAATTGATTCCTAATAACTACACAATTATCATAAAAAGTCCTATGATAATTTACCCAAGGCATAAGGCCTTACCCTGAACATGTTCAGCTTTGAATATTCACATTACCAAACTGTCTGTTAACACGCAACCGTAATTGTAAAAAACGAGAGACAAGGTCGATGTGTGTAGCGGTGATGACCCGGGGGCGTGTCGTGAAGTCTGAGGAGAGCTCTGGGTGGTATATGGTGTAAGTGATGAACTGTAATAAATTAATATCTCAGATATTTTTATATCCTTTTTCGAAGAATGTTTCCAATGTATAACGTGCCTTGATTTAACCCTTATGTGAGAAAATCCGACAGTGGTTTCGGTCAAGGTGGCTATTCTTAGCGGCGAATAGCTATCTGCGCAAGAGATGATATTGTGTTTGTATGTTTTTTGACGGGCAAATGCGTTTGCACTATAATAAATATTAACAATTCGTCAATGCACCACCAACCTTGGGAACTAAGATGCTATGTCGCTTGTGCCTGTTAGACTTTAAATGGAACAGGACATCACACATAGTATTGCTGTTAGCGGTTGAGTTTGTGATGAGTGGGTGGTAGCTTCCCAGGCGAGCTTCCCACGCGAACGTAATTCTAATCCGATAGGACGATAATTCGATGTAACCGGAGTCAGTTCAAACGCTGGAACAACGAATTTACATGCTTTCCCAAAAACGGAAATATAACCATTTCTATCTTCCAAACTTGGGGCTGCTATTAAGAATTTAAAACGCTTGACACAAAATTTCAGCTCTAAAGCTTATATTTATACGATTCTATTCTTAGAATAATGATTTAAATGTTCATTTTAATAATTTAATTAATCTTACTAATACTGCCATTATGCGAACCATTGTGAATGTAGCTGTTTGTTAAACAAGCACGATACAACGTGAATACATCCGCATTTAATCAAACTATGTTGAGAATGCAATTACGTCTTCGAATACGGCGTAAACAATTATTATGTAATATGACAAATTTATATATACCAATACAAAATTTCCAATTCAATTATAATTTATATAAATATTATCATTGCAGATAGACATATTAAAGAAGGGTTGTATTTGAAGAAGAATGAAATCTACTCGCTTAAATTCTAAATAAAAAAAAGTAGTAATTTTTTCATGGAGAAATAAAAAGGTTTTCAAGGGTAAATCAAACTTTATATCCATGTCCAAAGCTTACGCGAAAGGGTAGCTACAAATGTTATCCTATAAAATGCGACGTACCCGTATATATGAATATAAAACATATTTGTATTTGGGTTAAAGAAGAACAACAGATTTGTTTTACTAAATACAAAGTAATATGTAAATTTTTATTTAATTTACAATGTTTTTTTTTTAGGTTAAATTAATTAAGTTCAATCAGAACAAGAACAACTTCCTCTTATCTTACGGAGTTGGAATTTATCAAGTCGGTTCAGTTCCGATGATATTCTTTTGGTGAGCATCATTCATATTGAGAATACATACATATAGCTCAATGTTCAATGGTTTGTGGTAAAGTAACAAACCGACAAATCCACTTATGAATTAAGCTTATATTTTAAAATTCTAAATTTAAGCTTAATTCATACTGATATAAAATATATCGAAAGGATAAATCACATTTATCCGTATTAACACTTATTTTGAAATTATAAGCTTAACGCGTAGCTTAAGTTTCTTTTTCTTATATATTAATAATTTATAAAAAATTAGATATGCTTATATTACCTGTTATAGTAATGGAGAGTTCATTTCGAAAACGAAAAGAATTCGTCTTGATAATATGTTTTTTTTACATATAAGGTTAGAAGACAGGCAAATGGCCCATTTAAAGGTAAGTTATCACCGCTGCTAATAGACAATGGCTAAAAGGCTATATATAAAGCATTATGTACATTGCCAATGATCCATCAACCTTGGGAACTATTACTTACTTTGGCTCATTTTTCGAACTGGAACACAACAATACTAAATATTGCTGTTTGGTGGAATATCTGATGAATGGGTGGTACCTACCCAGACATGCACAAAGCCCTACCGCCAACTAAAGTGGTAGGTAGGACTTTTTACAATAGTACTGTCTATATAATATTATTAAGATCTATATGCTGTCTTTGCCATATTTTTTCGCTAGTTTATACGATGTTTATTTTTTACTGTCCCACTGCTGGGCTTCCTCTCCTTTTTTGAGGAGAAAGTTTGGAGCCTATTCCGCCGCGCTGCTCCAATACGGCTTGGTGGAATACACATGTGGCAAAACTTCAATGAAATAAGGCACATGCAGGTCTCCTCACGATGTTTTCATCGCCAAGCACGAGATGAATTATAAACCCAAAGATAAAATGTTTTCTTTATTAAACTTCTAGTATTTTGTATGTCTGGATGATATATTCTATACATCGAACCAGGACATGAGGTATTATCATATTGTTTCATTGAAATTCATGCAGCGATATCCATCTGGTACGTACATGTGTGTGTATAGTCTGATAACAAAGAGATTACATATCGGGTATTGTTTCCAGCCAATCAAAATAAAGCATTTTATTCTTAATTTGAATATAACAACTATAGCTAATCATACCTTCTTTAAAACCATTCAATCAACAATGTAGGCATTGATATATCATGATATGCCTTGAGTGGGAATCGAATCCACGTCAATTGGTATTCACGCAAACGGGCATGAGCAAAGTTCTGTCACTAGAGCATTTAACTAAAGTTTTAATAAAAAAAAATTAACAACAAAAATAATAATAATAATACGATTTTACAAATAATGTGATGATTTTATTTATTATTATTATTTACGAAAAGTAAAATATTAATTTAAAAAAGAAAGAGCCCTTAACTTTTTTTTTTACGTAAAGTACGTTCTGGTTTTATTGCTTGTATTCTTTGGAACGGTCATTAGGTATGCTACAAGACATTTCAAGCTTATCCATTATTTATTTGACAACAGCCAATATGTCTAGTGGTTAGAATACGTGAATCTTAATCGACGATTGCAGGTTTAAACCCGAGCAACCATTGTGATAATCTCGTGCTCAGTGAAAGAAAACATTGTGAAAAAGAAAAGTGTTAGATGTTTATTTGAATTTATCTTTTCCGCTTTATTCTTTACTATTATTAAAAAAGAAAAGAAAAAAGAACTATTTAATTTTATAAAAAAACTCGCAACTTAGCTCGCGTGCATCATGGGTGCATGGGTACGTGTTAGATATCTTATGTCATATTTCCCCTTGCAACATATATTAAAAAAAATCATGACAATTGGCGTAAAAAATACAAATAAAACCACTTTCGCTTTTTCATATTAATTAGTATTTAGTAAACATAGAAAGATATGTAGTCGTCTAAATCCAGTGCTTAAGTAAATATGAGCTAATTTATAGCTCTTTCGTTAGATTTTAATAACAATCATTATAAATCCAGAGATCTCTCTCGTCTTCCATAAGGAATGATAAATTATTTACTTCATTTTAGCAGATTTTAAGTTTACAGTTATACTTTATATTTTATAAATTAAATCATATTAAAACTTAATAAAGAGACAGTCTTAGTGGTTTTTAATCGAAGATGGCGGCTTCGAATCCTATTAATGCCGATTTTTTTCGTGCTCATTTTACTTATAGTTCTATTTATGCTCTTTTTCTATCATTATTAATCCATACGTAATAAAAATCAATTAGCAATACATATCTATTAGATATTATTTTACTGGTGCTCTGTGTAAGCTCGTCTGGGTAGATACCACCCACTCATTAGATATTCTTCCGCAAAACAGCAGTACTTGCTATTGTTGTGTTCCGGTTTGAAGGGTGAGTGAGCCAGTGTAATTACAGGCACGTCCCATAGCACCTTAGTTCCGAAGATTGGTAGCGCATTGGCGATGTAAGCGACTGTTAATATTTCTTACAATGCCAATGTCTAAGGGCGTTGGTGATCACTTACCATCGGGTGGCCCATTTGGTCGTCCGTCTACCTATTCAATAAAAAATCTATTCTTTAAAGTTTATAATATAACGAAATAGTTGATAACGTCATCATCAAATTCAAACTAGCTTGAATACATTTGTATCAACGGCTATTGCAGTATTAAATCGCTCTTACATCTGCTCTAAAACATAAGACGCCATCGCTTGTGGCCTTCGCCTCGCTCTAATATCCGCTCGTTTGTATGTCCGTATCAAATTAGCCGGCAGATTGCCCCTTTGGTCCGCTAACTGAGCTTAATGTTCTTAGAGTTTATAGCGCGTTCGTTAAATTCGTTTCAGTTGGATAGTAATAGTAAAATCCTTAAATGGCTCGCTTTGTTTCGTAGTACATTGTAATGAATGGGTATTATATACCGATTATTTATTCACGGAAGTAATGGTTTTGATTTCGATGTGATTCGATTATTCTAATTGAAAGAGCCCTTTCAATTAACGTTTTGTTTATAATATAACTTAGAAATGTATGAAAGTACTAATTGTTAGACCTTGACCGATGATAACGGGTTCTAATCCAGGGATCAATGACTTTTAATATGTCTAAATTGTATTATAAATTAATTAATTTAATGGATATTTTTTGATTTATTGTTTTTGCGTCTTGACTGAAAATACAGTTGTTGTATACAAGGCTTCTGTGGGCTATTATGTTACGTAACAACCACACAACTATATTAAGCAGTACTTAATTTAACTTGAATATTCTAATGAAAGACAAACATTTGAATATTGTGTTTATATTATCTTAGTAAATAATCTCCATGAAATATTAATGTGCTGATGGACTGGTTAGGTAACGATGTCCTGATCGATTTCGGCCATGGCCGCCAATCTCAAGGACCAACCAGACAAACCGACAGACCTGGCTGACCAGTGTACTTTTTACCCCCAATCTCGCAATCGTCGGGAATCTGACTCGACCAGGTACAGTTTAGGCGCAGGACTAAAGTCTTTCCGTTTCCAAAGTACGGTATTATAACAACTTCCAGATTCTTGAATGCTACTGCAACTTTGGGTTCGAACCCAGGACCTTATCGCTTCCAATGTATGTTATCCACTAGACCAACAAGGAAAACGTAATAGAGTAGCTATAAATAAAAATTCTGACGAATTTCTATAACGTCACCGTCAAACAACATTAAGTTGGAAGGACAAGCCTATAATTACGAGTATGATCGATAATCTTCGCTGCTGGCGTCGGTCGGTCTGGACTATTACGAGTATATTCAGTGAACATGTATTTCCTCGTTACTACGCTTGAACGATATTACCATTACTAATATATAAAAGTATTTAGGCTCTGTCCTGTCTCTTATTTTTTGTTAGTTGTTCCATACGATTCCATCTCATTTAAATACTGTAACAGTTACTTCGTAAATGATATCTATAATCTTATTCGGGTTCCAGGCTACTTGACTGTCAAATTACATTACAATCGATTGATTAATTTAGTCATGATGATACAAAATAGACATTCAGAGATAGTTTCGCATTTATAATATTAGAAGAGATAAGTGGTAGCATAAAAATGATTAGAGCACCTGAATCTTAAAACCGAAGATTGTCTCAAGCACGGGCTATCGCTATTTTGTGCTCGGCGATAAAGGAAAACATCGTGAAGAAACCTGTGTATCTTGGATGAAAATCTACCGTATGTGAATCAACCGAAACGCACAAGAAACAGCGGAGCTAAGCCTATCGATAACCGAGGCGAGGAACTTTGCAGGTCGGGTACTTCTAAATAGTTACCTACCTTTTAAATAACCTAGCATAAATATTATTGAACTACAAACGTAATAGAATCTAGAAGAGCTATGTACACTTGTAATTGACATGCATATTAGATATATTGTTATTGTTATATAAGCTCATTTGTAAATGCTTTGTACGTATGTTGTAAGTGTGCTTTTACAAATACATAAATATAAGGGTAGGAGGAAATAGCTCTGTTATTTATCAGGAACAACTATCTAATCTTCTGAGAGCTTCCGCTTAACCTTTTTATGTCTTAAAACAATTTAATTTCGGGCGAATCAACCTCGCGTAAATAATCTTTTATTTGTCATTTTATCATTAATGAAATGGTATTGCTTCGATGTACTAGAGGCTGCAGATTCTCATTCATTCCTTTGAATTTTTCTGTCTCAGTAGCATCCCAATAATTGTCAATGTTATCTCACCTGTGCTTCGGAAAGTAATTTAAACCAAATCTTCATCTTCATCAATCCCGGTGGTAAGAGCTTTGTGCAAGCTCGTCTGGCTCATCAGATATTCTATCGCAAAACAGCAGTACTTGCTATTGTTGTGTTTGGAGGTTTGAAGGGTGAGTGAGCCAGTGTAATTACAGACACAAGGGACATAATATCTTAGTTCCGAAGGTTGGTGGCGCATTGGCAATATAAGTGATGGTTAACATTTCTTACAATAACATTGTCTATGGGCGTTGGTGACCACTTACCATCAGGTGGCCCATACGCTCGTCCGGCAACCTATACAATAAAAAAAATAAAAAATCCCGTGTTCATAATTAATACTTTAAATAAACTCCAGAAATGCCTACCACCTACCTAACTTTAAACTATTTTTGTCACAAATTGTGACTTAAATATCTGCTTCAATTATTCACAACTGAAAGATTTTGACGAAATTTTATATGAAGAAAGCTTGAACTTCAAGGACAAACAAAGGTTATTGTTTTTATACTAAAAAACCTAACAATTGCCAAATTGGCGTCTAATTTCACTAACTTCTGCCAGATGGGAATCTACTACTTGGAAATAAACACATTGAGGCACATCAAATACAAATCAAAACATAATAAAATAAATAATAATGTCCTCCAGCCCGATCGGCCACGGCGGCAAATCTCAATAAACATTAGTCAACTGCGCAGGAGATATTATGTAGCACAAGTGTGTACGCAGACACATTTGCACTCTCTCTTCCCTAGCTCTCATAACCCGATGGGACGGCAATCCGATGCGACCGGAAAAAGCTCAGGCGCAGGACCAAGGACTTTAAGTGCTTTCCGAGGCACGGGAGTGTACACACTTCCAAATTCCAGACTCCGGGCTGATACTGAGAATTTTCTGACAGAAAAACCTAATAACTTTATATTGGCCCGACCTGGGAATTGAAACCAGGACCATCGAGTGCGATATATCTAGCCACTAGACCAACGAGGCAGTCAAAAAATCAGAACGGATACTGTTTCAATGAAACAAGAAGAGATTTGATTATTAAAATAAAAGAAACAATGTCTTAATTTGTATAATGAATCTACTCAATAATGACGTCACAACGACAAGACGTATCCGGAACGTTGGTTATAGAGAACGGATATAAAATTTTATTACAGATAGTGCCCTATAACTTGTATAGCGACTGGACTTTTTCCAATGAAATTGACAATAGATTTTTACGACATCGCAAATTAAGACGATATTTTAGGCTTAATAGTGGTATTTGCTTAAATGAGTAAAATAAGTTCAAGGTTTATAATATAGAGAAATATACAAAGTAACAGGAAGCAAAGGTTAAGTAATACTGGCTTAATCCATAATTGGATGGGTGACCATAGAATAAGTAATTATATTATATACAATCGTAATAACTATACTAATATTGTAATAATGCGAAAGTAACTCTGTCTGTTACGCTTTCAAGGCTAAGTCACTGAAGCGATTTTGATAAAACTTTAGATGAAGCTTGAACCTCATAATGAAAATGGACCACTTTTTTTAACAAATATCCTCCCGTCTCTCCCCTAAAATGAGAGCGAAGCCGCCGGTGAATACTAGTTACTGATAAGAACAATTTAATAAAATCTTATACCACTGTTGGTAATATATATAAATTAACAAAAGCTGCACTACAAAGCAGTATTTACTCGGTTAAACTAGTAGTTTTACTCGGTGGTAGAGCTTTGTGCAAGCTCTTCTGGGTAGGTACTACCCACTCATCAGATATTCTACCGCAAAACAGCAGTACTTGGTACTGTTGTGTTCCGGTTTGAAGAGTGAGTGAGCCCGTGTAATTACAGGCATAGGGGACATAACATCTTAGTTCCCAAGGTTGGTGGCGCATTGGCGATGTAAGCGATGGTTAACATTTCTTACAATGCCATTGTCTATGGGCGTTGGTAATCACTTACAATCAGGTGGCCCAAATGCTCGCCCGCCTGTCTATATAATAAAAAAATAAAAATAGTATAAAATAAATTTGAGCATATTGGTTCAAATAAACCAGCACGAATATGGTCTATCTTTTATTTCAATGTTTTTATTTTCAATTACTCAACTTAAGTAATGAAACCAATGTTTTTATAGCAATTTTTCACGTGCATCTTTCTCGATAAATTTAAACGAAAAAGCTAATTGTGTCACATTTATTGGTATATATTTTATATACCCTGTAAATACCCTGAAAGTGATGTATATGTTTCTCAATATGTATGGTACACATTTCATAGAATTCATAAAACTAATCACGGTCATCAATCTCTGATATCGAAACTCGACAGACTATACAACAAAAATAAATCAATCGATTTGTTCGCCGATAAATTAAGAATATCCTTACTAATATTATAAATGCAAAAGTTAGTTTGTTGTTTGTTACGCTTTCACGTCTTAACTTTTTTTTTGATATCGCTGGAATAACGCTCGTCCCACCTAACCCCCCTCCCCGGTTAAGTGGGACTCCGCTTGATGCTTTTCACCACAATATACAGTAACAGCCTGTGAATGTCCCACTACTGGGCTAAGGCCTCTTCTCCTCTTTTTGAGGAGAAGGTTTGGAGCTTATTCCACCACGCTGCTCCAATGCGAGTTGGTGGTATACACATGTGACAGAATTTTAGTGAAATTAGACACATACAGGTTTCCTCACGATGTTTTCCTTCACCGTCAAGTACGAGATGAATTATAATCACAAATTAAGCATATGAAACTGAGTGGTGCTTGTCCGGGTTTGAACCTACGATCATCGGTTAAGATTCACGCGTTCTTACCACTGGGCCATCTCAATTCGTTGAAATGCTATTATATTTAGTAGATTCATAAATTACTAGTCAATCTCGAAGTTTCTTATAATTTCGATTTTACATATCTGTTTAATGATAATAATTTTATCACGGGAGGATTTTTCTACAAAATAGGGAGATGGTCAAAAAATCTCAAACAAAAAACAATATTCCGTAAATATCTCAGTATTTGAAAACATGACTCATGACTCCTGTTAAGGTAAAACCATATGACAGATTATAATATATTCACTATATATGTATGTATTTTTAAGTATTAGTCATTTCAACTAGTAGTCATTCTGCCAATCGCAAAGTGTGCCAAAGCTATTCGCCATCTTCAGGCAGACCACCTAGCTGGAAATGGCTATATTCGCTGCGTATGCCGAACAATGATAACCACTCTGGGACTTGTTTATTTCTAACGGCCATCGGTCCTTCGACAAACGTGAACAACCCATATTTTCACACTTTTTTTTTCTAAAGTTTTACGATTTTTAAATGAAACTGAATTTTGTTGTTGAATATTCACACATTTTGAACTGAAATTTTGAAACGGTCATCCTTAACACTGAGCGGAGGCTGTAACATACCCATCCACTGCCTCTCTCTTATCGTGCTTCGTTCAAGGCATTTTTCTTCAGGAGGCAAGAGTTAACCATTTCACCAATAATCCACTCAGGTAGAACGTAATTAAAATTACCCTTTATATCAATAAACTCCATAATATCTTACGTATTGATATCATTTTAGGCATATTATATTTAAGTAAGAAACTACAAGCATAAACCTTTACAAGCGAACTAGTTATTCCATAATTATTATATAGGCTATTTTTTGCTTTAGCCAAGCTATTAATATGGGGAAACCACTAATGATTCATGCAAAGCCTTTTAAAGGTTAGAGGGTGCGACCCCAATCGAAGTGAATGTTTAAACTCTTTTACAGTAGTATTCGTTTGTATACAAGATAATAGTCCGTGTACGGACAATATCCGTTTAAATAAACTATGTTTAAGCAGTCTTATTGGTAGGGAATTCCCCTTTTTTTAGATTTTTAAAATTTTAACAGCAAGCTAAGATAAGAATGTCACTATATATGTACATATATATTTTTTATTAATATTTATTTTAACGCAAAATTAGCATTGTGCGAAAATAATGTTTTTTTTTTTTTAATTAAATCAAATGAAGTTACCCCTTTAAATATATATATGGATAACTGTAGGTTACAAATATCTACACTAATATTACAAATTCGTTAGTAAATATATGTTTGTCATTCAGACTAAATCACTGTACCGATCGTAATCTGTCACGGTAGCATGCGCAAGCGATCCCGTGGCGCTCCTTGTTAAGACGGAAAGGGTAACGCTGGTTTTTTAGTGGGTATTTCGGTGTTCGGGGCGCACTCAGCACCTTGAACACCGGCGCGTCCCAAATACCCCCCACTGTTCCCGTGGGGGAAACGTGTAATGCGTTTTTCCAGGGTGAAAAAATGTACCGAGCGTAATTAAGTTTGACATAAAAGTCTGAGATCTGGATAAAAACATCGCTACAAAAGTGAGTGCCAAATTGTGTTGGTTTATATGTTTGTTACGCTCACGATTCATGACTTAACTATTCGACAGATCACACGGGCGAAGCCGCGAGCGAAAACTAGTAATTATATAAATGACAGGATTTGCAGAAAAAACACGAACAGAGTTGTAGGGAACAGCTAGTTTAGTATATGTAGAGCGTTTAGTATATGTAGAGCTAAATTCTTTCTTATTTTGATTTTTTTTATTGCATAGATAGGTGGACGAGCTTATGGGCCACCTGATAGTAATTGGTCACTAACGCCCATAGACATTGGCATTGTAAGAAATGTTAACCATCGCTTATATTACCAATACGCCACCAACCTTGGAAACTGAGATGTTATGTCCCTTGTGCCTGTAATTACACTGGCTCACTCACCCTTCAAACTGAAACACAACAGTACAAAGTACTGCTATTTTGCGGTAGAATATCTGATGAGTGGGTAGTACCTACCCAGACGAGCTTGCACAAAGCTCTACCACCAAGTAATTTCTTTTTCATCTTTCTAGATTAATTATATTTAAGCTCATGTTGTGTTATATAAAGAAACTTGCTTTTCTGTATTACTATGTGTGAGTTCAAATAAAGTTTTAATGTATTTATAAATAAATTACTTCCACTAGAAGTATTAGAACTACTTCTAGAAAAATGAGCACTATTAATACAACAAAACAAAACTTGAACAAATTATAACCCAATGACCTTTATAAGTCGCTATTGTTAGAAAAGTTCTATAAAACAACAATGTAATGGAGGCCGCAATCGATATCCATCTCTAGCACTTTACAAATAAAGGTTATAATGCTGGGAGCGGTTTTTGAAAAAAGGGATAAGACGATCCAATGGACCTTTTTATTCAAGGGCTCTTAAGTTCACTGGTAACGAGTTCGGTGTCATGTATGAGGAAAGGAGATGGGAGATCTTTTGTTGTCAGGTTAATGACATCAATTGTTGTTTTTTTTTTTGCGAATTATTGTGTCCATCCTATGTTTGATCTTAAAAGAGCTTGATAGGTTGGTTAGAATTTTTTAGTGAGCCTTTTTTTCAGTCTATGAGCTACCATGTGCTCTATCCATGTAGTCTGCTGGCACGTTTCAGGGATCATATTTTTTATATGATATGATATAAAGCCACCGACCCGTTGGTCCTGGGTTCAATTGCCAGGTTGGGACAATAAATGGTAATTTGGTTTTTCTGTCAGAAAATTCTCAGTAGCTGCCCGGAGTCTGGAAGTTTGTACAGTCTCGTGCCTCGGAATCTGCGCTTGAACTTTTTCCGGTCGTGTCGGATTGCCGTGTTTACGCACATATTTGCGTACTATATATAAGAGCTCCTGCGTAGTTGGCTAATCTCCCTTGAGATTGGCAGCCGTGGCCAAACTCGGTCTGAAGGACATTATTATTATTATATTTTTACCAATATGACTTACAAGTCTACAAGCTATTCAGTAATTTTCACATACATAAATTGTGATTATATAAATGACATATGACATTTTATATATTTGCACCCATGTCGTGTGTTCCATAGCAACACGAAAAGTGCGTACTAACAACACAAAATTATCTCGCTGTTAAGGAAAGTTAAGTTTTAAGAAGATTACAGATCCACAGTTCTGGTCCATTATATCACAAAGTTTCTTCTGCTACATGCTAGTTATACATGATGTTTGATCTAATCGACCTTTAGTGGAACTTTTTGAATTCGAGACTATAAACTTGAATTACAACAAACGTTGGCCGTATAAGTTGTTTTTTAAACCTTTGATAGTAATCATTAGTAAATTTGTTTGTAGTTTTAAACGTCATATACCTAATCAAATAAATGTACAAAATGGAACATTCGGCTTTTCCATTTGGAATATTAAGTAATTCTGCATTCTATGCATAGTCGTCATCTTCATAGCAGATCCTTGGCGTCTTACATCGTCAACAATATATTACTTACATTCAGGACTTTTATAAATATATACAAATATATACGCCGAGAAGACTTACAGTCCTCTAAAAAGTGCGAAACTCTCCTTAACTTAACTTGTGTATTCTTGTTTATGTAAATATCTTTAGTGTCTTACATTTCAGAACCTAATTATTTATATTCAATAGTACTTGTAATAATAAAGTATATTTTTTACTAATTATGTCGATCAATATATTTTATAAATTTATTATATTTATAGAAATATTAAGGAATTCCCTAGTGTTTTACATAAATTTTAATCTAGTTAACGAGTTAATCCTTTAGTCTTAATCAATATTAATCACACCCATAACCGATAAAACTGAATTAACCCTTCACTAAGTCTTATCTGATAGACACTTGGGACAGCTTCGAACAGGGAATTTTAGAAATGGCATCGATGCGATGACGATTTATTTACTAAAAAAGCACTTCGCCCGCGACTTCGTCTGCGTAAATTTAAGACTATTATTTAACGTAAATACGTAAATTAGAATTGAAAAGTCCGATCCGAATAATTTCAAGTGAAATTTACACGTACGTAATTAACCATAATTATCAAAACATTGAAATGGATAAGAATTAATATCATGATACCAATATCACCACTCGATTCCACCCGTGCTTGAACTTAATAATTCAAACAAAAACTATTAGTGTGACTTATCTATCATAGTTAGATATATACCATCGCGGATTTTTTTGTGAGCAATCATGATTACTATTGATATATAGAACATTCGACTGCCTCGTTGGTCTAGTGGCTAGATATAAGGCCGCAGACCCGGTGGTCCTGGGTTCAATTCCCAGGTCGGGCCAATAAATAGTTATTGGGTTTTTCTGTCAGAAAATTCTCAGTAGCAGCCCGGAGTCTGGAAGTTGGAAGTGTGTACACTCCCGTGCCTCGGAAAGCACGTTAAGCCGTTGGTCCTGCGCCTGAACTCTTTCCGGTCGTGTCGGATTGCCGTCCCATCGGATTATTAGAGCTAAGGAAAAGAGAGTGCGCCTGTGTTTGCGCACACACTTGTGCACTATAATATGTCCTGCGCAGTTGGCTAATCTCTCTTGAGATTGGCCGCCGTGACCGAAATCGGTCTGGAGGACCTTATTATTATTATTATTATAGAACATTATTTTATATATCGTCAATAGTTTTCTTAACGCACGCAAAATAATGACTTTTATAGGTAACATTTTGATATCTTGGGTTACATTGTTCCATTTTAGGTAGAGATATATTTTTTTTTGAAAATATAATGTAGCCTATGTTACTCGGTAAAGATTTGGCTTTCTAATGGTAAAAGATTTTTTTAAATCGGTCGAGCAGTTTTTGAGTTAAATCGTAACAAACAAACAAACAAAAAATCAAATCTTTCCTCTTTAGAATATTAGTATAGATAACGACAAATAAGTGCATTTTTTTATTGAATCGGTAGTTGCACGAGCGTATAGGCCACCTGATGGTATGTGATCACCATCGCCCATAGACATTAGCATTTTAATAAATGTTAACCATCGCTTACATCGCCAATGCGCAACCAACCTTGGGAACTAAGATGTTATGTCCCTTGTGTCTGTAATTATGCAAAGCTTATATATATATATATATATAGCAGAATAAGGTCTACTACGTTATGCTACTATAACTGTATATATTTATGTAGTACATTACCTCTGACACGACACACGGTGAGACACGGTGGTCCTGGGTTCAAATCCCAGGTCAGGCCAATATGTATAATGTTATTGTGATTTTCTGCCGAAAAATTCTCAGTAGCAGCTCGGAGTTTGGAAGTTGGAAGTGTGTACATTGCCGTGCCTCGGAAAGCACGTAAAGCCGTTGGTCCTGCGCCTGAACTCTTTCCGGTCGTGTCGGATTGCCGTCCCATCGGGTTATGAGAGTACACCTGTGTTTGCGCTCACACTTGCGCACTATAATATGTCCTGCGCAGTTGGCTAATCTCCCTTGAGATTGGCCGCCTTGGCCGAAATCGGTCAGGAGGACCATTGCATTATGTATGTACATATTAATAATACTAGGAAAAAGGATTACACTATAGTAAGAAATTTGTAATTTTGTAATTAGACACTAGCAGTAGACGACATAAAATAAAAAAGTGGGATAATCCATACAAGATCACAAAACGTTTAGAAATGTTAAGAAGCTTTTGTGTGTGTGTATTTATTTTTCATCTACCATTCTAAATTTGAATTTAATAAATAAGAAATCGATTTTTCAATATTGAAACTACTAAAAAACATGTATGGTTTTTCACTTATGCACGGTACTTCCACAGATTATAATGTTCTATTATTTCAGTATTTACTAAGATTACTCGAGTTAGAGGGTTAACCGGCTTAAATGTAACAAATCGCCGCTCAAAGTTTCGCGTAATGGCCGATTTTATTTTACAATCTCGCTTTAAATCGAGTTCGAATGAGTCTTTCGAGATATTCAATTTTATGATGGAAAGTGTAATTTAAAAGTTTGTAAGAAATGTCTCTCAGTAACTTCGTTCTTACATTCTAATAATACTTTTGAATGTTATAATAAAAAAATGTATGTATGTAGTAACTTATGTTTATTGCTTTTTTGAAGCAGTGAGCTTATAAAAATAATCACTTATTTGAAGAATAAAAATTCCAAAACAGTACCCATGTATTGTCTTACTGTTACCATTTAAAAGTAATTATCTATTTAGATAAATATTTCTATCTATTATGACATTGTAACAAGCAACACTTGATAAAAATATATTACTAGAATATTTATTTATCTAATTTATATATTATTTTATATATATGATATAATTTTAGGATAAATATTTCAATTGAATGTCAATTGAAATATATTGCGTAGATGTGCTACGATGTAAAACTACGTGCTACGATATTTTCTTTCCAAGTCATTTCATTTAAGTCACTCAGTACTGACAAGAATATACCGACGTTTTCGTTGAAAATAACTTTCTTGTAACATAGATATCTACATGTTCTCGGGTCCTTGAACATGTTACGGGAATGCGGTGTAAGGAAACTTCGTAGCTTAACGGCGCTACGTAAGAATGAAGGGAAAAAACCTACGGCCTTAAGCCAGCCGCTCCCTTCGATTTATTAGGTAATGGTAGAATGTCTTGTGATATATATCGCTATTATCTAAAAATATTGCGAATCGTTAAATTTGTAATAACATTTATTTTAAATTTATATAAGACGCACCAGTGTTTAGAACGCACGAATCTTAACCGATGATCGTGGGTTCAAACCCGGGCAAGCACCACTGAATTTCATGTGTTTAATTTGTGTTTATAATTCATCTCGTGCTTGACGATAACCGAAAACATCGTGAGGAAACCTGCATGTGTCTAATTTCACTGAAATTCTGTTACAAGTATATTCCACCAACCCGTGGAATAATCTTCTAAGCCTTCTCCTCAAAAAAAGGAGAGGAGGCCTTAGTCCAAGAGTGGGATATTCTCAGGCTGTTACTGTATTGTATATACATTACGCGTCCATAAAAATGTACGACATAAATATACTTAAAAATTTACTTAACACACAGTAATATAATAGCCATAGTTGTCTGATCTAACCGAAAACTTCTCTTGTAAGAAATGTCAGTTATACAAGGAGATCTTCTTAAATTGGTTGTAGACAAACATGACATGGCTCCAGGCAACGAGATTCGATTGCCTGCCACTAACCCGGGGCTGATTTATTTTGTCATTACGAGATGTACTATTAGGCATTATTCTTTAAGATTTGTTGTTTAAATATGAAAAGATAAATTATATTAACGGCTTAACGTGCTTTCCGAGGTACGGGCGTACACACTTCCAACTTCCAGACTCCGGGCTGCTACTTGGTCATAGTTATTCAGATATCGTAGTTTCAGCGGTTTTAATTATTTAAAGCGCATTTTAATTTGATTACTATAATAATTTTAACATATACAATTTATATATTTATTTAATAACACATTAAAGCGCACAAAAAGCGAGCTTTACGTTAAAAGCTTCATCTACCAGTTAAACCGAAGAAGTGTAGACGCACGTTTGTAGATATTAAAAAAAATCACGTAAAAACAGTTCACTCGTTCATACGAAAACATATATAAGTACATACACAGTTAGATATATAAATATAGGTATAAACGATACGTATCGAAATAGAATAACGTGTTATACGAATATAAGTATTACGTAAAGAAAAGTTTTCTAATTTGTCATTTAAAAGCGTTACACAGAAAATTTTATCGTATCCGAACGGTTGATACATAGAAAAATAAACTTTTTTTTTAATAATAATAATAATATCCTAGAATATTATTCACACACGGCCATCTGACCCCAAACTAAGCAGAGCTTGTACTATGGAAACCAGACAACTGATATACTACATAGACTACTTTTGCTTTTGTAAATACATACTTATATAGATAATTCCACCCACACTCTGAATAAATAGACACGTTCACATGCACACAAATGTCTGTCCTGGGTGGGAATCGAACCCACGACCTGCGGCGCGAAAGGCACGTCTACCAATCACGCCAATCGGCTCGTTGTTGTTGAGTAGCAAGTTATTAGATTAACGAAGTATTTTGTTCTAGAACTAAAATAAAAAAAGATACTTCACGTTTCAGCATGCAAAAAGATTAAATAAGACTTTGAAAAGTAAGCAAAGAGTTTTTTTTTTCTAATCGAAACGATTGCCATTTCAGTTGAGAACTGTAACTGGACATGATCGAATTTACGTAATCCCAAAAAACAAAGCGGGTACACGGTTATAAAGACGTGATCCAATTTATCTACGTTGACCTTGTTGCCCGAATAGTGTACATCAGCGTAATCAATGATAGGCAGTGATTGGATATATTTATTACTTGCTGTTACCCGCAGTTTTATCCGCGTATTTCTCGTTTCCGTGGGAATACGGGGATAAAATGTAGCCTATGTTACTCGCCGATAATGTAGCTTTCCATTGGTGAAAGAATTTTTAAAATCGGTTTAGTGGTTTAAGTGCTAATGCGTAACAAACAAACAAACTCACATTCGCATTTATAATATTAGTTAGGATGAAAAAAATATACAATAATAATACTCGTAAAAGAATAGAATGCAGTTCCCGCGTCGAGGTTTCTCCTCAATTCCCCAATGCTATCAACAAGGTAGCTTATACAACTCGCTTACTCGAAAATGGTCCAGAATCGTAATCAAAATATTGTCTTCTGACCTTTGGGTGCCATATCGTTTATTCTTTTTAGAGCTTACGACGCAAGCTATGTAAACACTTACATGACAATAAATACAAAAAAAAACACGCAAATAAAAATATATGAAAATATATAATATTCTTCCTGTGCTCCGCGACTTCACCCGCGTATAATTAATAACAATATAATAAATTATTTTATTACTACAATAACACACACACACATGGCTACTGGAAAAGAAATACGTAATTAACGATGTGAAGTTAATTTTCATAAGATACTGTAGGATTTACCGATCTTATATATGGCCTAACATTTGCGCCATCAAATGTTTTCTGTATGTACCAATTTTCATCAAGATTGGTCAAGCCGTTCTTGAGTTATAAGAAGACATACAGACAGACAGACAAAAATGAAAAAAAATAGTATAATGTGAATCACTGCATCATAAAACGATTATTTATCACAAAATTAGGTGAAAAAAAAATACAGACAGAGCCAATAAATTTATATAGTAGTATAGATATAATGGCATAGCTTATAATATATATTAGTAAATATCACAACAAACATTTTACAAAATAATAAATTACTAAAAATAATTTGTGATTTTACGTAACACGATATTTTATTGTATGTATGATTCATAGGAATTCATAATTACTTGTATGTAATTAAAAGTATGACTCGGAATGAGGTTAAAACTAACCACTATTGGTTCGTTGTTAAACTATCGAATGTACATAAAAAAATGTCTCTAAATGTATATAAGTTAATTAAATACTAACCTGCTTAGTTTTTAGACCGTGCAAAGTCAATGCAGTTTAAATAAATCATAACAGCATGATAAACGAAATCCCATATCATTCATATATCCCATTTAACTCAGAATAGGTTTAAACCGCATTTCAACATAACACACCGTAAACTAAACTTCCACGGACATGAATAAGTAAAATTCTCTGTTTAAACCTAACCGAATTTCGGTTTAAGCTTGCTCGTTTGAATTTACGAAATATTGTTATAACTTGTATTGTTAAATCATTTCAATGAAACGTTACCTAATTATTATTTCGCTACTATTAAATTATTACTGAATATAATAGTAAATAATCGTATAAAATATATTCACATGTATTAAAAATAATTCGTACTTAATGAAATCTCAACAAACCAACATTAATTAAAACTTAAATATCATATGAAAGAAAATTATAACATAGAGTAGAAGTCTAGAATGCTAGAATTAGGTCACGTACACATAAGCGTAATGTAATCTAACTTGTTGAACCTCAAGTTTCAACATGTTAGGCAACTTGGTTAAGCACGCCCTCGTAAGATGGCTACTGAAATGTATATTTTATGCCTTCAAGATATTTACTTACACAATCTTTGTATTATGAACTTGATATAACTTGAAGTGTTTATAGTATTCTATACAATTACTACACGAGACTCTTATAACTTGAAAGCTTATATGGCTCAGTGGGTTAATACGCGTACATTTGAAACGGAGAACACGGGTTCACGGGTTTTTTTTGTTCGTTATTCATTTCGCGCTCAAACGTTAAGGAATATGTATATCAGTTGAAATTCTTCTCTAGACGAGGTATTTGTCGTTAGTTTTATATCATTCTTTAAAATAGCGTACCCAATATTTTACCATCAAGATTCTGAAATTAAGATCAGTTATTTTAATATACATGAATAAAAGTATTTTTAACAATAAGTACAATAGTTTTCTATCAATATGATATGTTACAAATAATGGGTACGCTATATTAAAGTTCGAGGGTGAAGTAAAGTAACAATAACATGTAAACGTCCTACTAGGCACAGGTTTCTTCTCGTCTAGAGGAGAATCGTGTTTAGAGCTTATTCCACCATACTGCTTTAATGTGGGTTGGTGGAATATACACATGTGGCAGAAATTCAGTGAAATAAGACACATGCATGAGATGAATTATAAACACAAATTAAGCACATGAAAATTCAGTGGTGCTTGCCCGGGTTCGATCACGATCATCGGTTAAGATTCACGCGTTCTAATCACTGGGCCATCTCGGCTTTTTGATATACTTATACATGAACATATTATAATTAGGGTGAGTACATAAATATAAATATCCGAGAACATTATCTGAACAATGAACATACGTACGAACTTGAAAGTTCGAATAACAGGCCCCTAATTACCCAACTAACAATCGAGAATCAAAAATCGATGAGCAACTCTCAAAGTTCCTTCAACTGACAACTCTCCATCTCAGTTGATATTACTTTGACAAACCAAGGACGTAGATAATTCGATTAGTTATTGTCAAATGAATAATAATAATTTCTAGACATCTTGCTGACGTCACGATTAGGGCTTCTATTACAATAATGTTAGACATTTTTTTAATGGATATTATTTATGATGATTAAAATATTTAAAAATCTAATTTGAGTGTAATTTAAATATAACTTAATATGTTAAATTACTATGATTATTTATATGATACTTTTATTAATACGAATATATTTAAAATATCATTAAATTCATATCATATGTTCTTTTGTCATTAAAAGAAATTAAATGTAATATTAATTTTCAGTTTAAAAAATTACTTACAGAATAATTTAAAATTTTATTAATTTGGTCGTATTTTATAAAATTTTAATTTAATCCATTTATTTTAAATTCGATTGTTATTATTTTTTATAAATTGTAATTGTTATTTTTTTATTATTGTAATTCTTGTTTTTTATTATCATTATTTTAGTTGCTACTATCCTAACAGTCTGCTATGAATTGATTTTGATTTACTTAATTGTGAAGACTTGATTGGTTTTTTTTTTTGGTAAAGTGTCAATTGTTTCGTTTATTTTATTACTGTTTGTCTTCCTTAAAATAAATAAATAAATAAATAAATATGTCTATATATACAGAATACATAAAAAATAATTCCGGAATAAATTTTTTGCTTAGTATTTTAAAAATGATTACATACATAGAATCGACACACGATACCTAATAACCACTTCACGGGTCGGACACGAATTTTAGTACATCCTGTATAACAAAATACTTACCTTAATGCAAGCAATTTTTTCCCAAATTACGGTATAAATTATGACGCCATGTAATAGGAGTAATAATGCTGTCAAAATTTCATTTCTTCGCAATTTCGATTCGTTAAGCAAAATTAACCTTTATGTGCAAGGAAGAAAACGGTACTAAATCTTTTAAAATGTTCATAGCATTTACCGTCAGTTTCGAAAACGCTGACCAAAGTCAGTTTACTAATTTGAATTTAATCTGAACAGCAATTGGTCTATTGGAGATAATAGGCAATGAACGTTTAGTATCCAGTGAGAATCTGAAACTATTTGCAGTACTTTTGAAACTTATGTTAAAATTCATATATATATATATATATATATATATTCATTTTTGGTGGTAGGGTTTTGTACGAGCTCGTCTGGGTAGATACCACCTACTCATCAGATATTCTACCGCAAAACAGCAGTAGTTGTTATTGTTGTGTTCCGATTTTAAGAGCCAGTACAGGCACAAGCTACAAAACATCTTAGTTCCCAAGGTTGGTGGCGCATTTTCAATATAAGCGATGGTCAATATTTCTTACAATGCCAATGTGTATGGGCGTTGGTGACCACTTACCATCAGGTAGCCCATATGCTCATCCGCCTACCTATTCTATAAAAAAAGAGTACATAATAAATTGTGACTGCCTGTACAAGGAACACCTTTGATCCCAAGGTTGGTGGTGCATTGATAGAAGAAATGGTTATTCATTCTAACAGCAACAATGTCTATGGACAGTTGTGACCGCTTACTATCAAGCGGCCCATCCGCTCTATCTAAATTATAAAAAAGAAACGCATGTTGGGAAGGTTGAGGTGATGGTGTATAATAAATATATGACTGGGTAACATATGAATGGTGTATAATATTCACTCGGTGGTAGAGCTTTGTGCAAGCTCGTCTGGGTAGGTACCACCCGCTCATCAGATATTCTACTGCAAAACAGCAGTACTTTGTATTGTTGTGTTCCAGTTTGAAGGGTGAGTGAGCCAGTGTAATTACAGGCACAAGGGACATAACATCTTAGTTTCCAAGGTTGGTGGCGCATTGGCAATGTAAGTGATGGTTAACATTTCTTACAATGCCATTGTCTATGGGCGTTGGTGACCACTTACCATCAGGTGGCCCATATGCTCGTTCGCCAACCTATACAACAAAAAATAATAATAATATGAACGCCAGAGTCAAACAGAAAAAACATATTCACGAAATATATTTTCCTTAAAATAAATCTCACATTAAGATGAACTGCTACATTTTTAAAAGATCGATAGACAGACGAAGATTGACAAATGATTTCTGAAATCCTTTTCGTCTGATAAATATGTATTCGATTAATGTGACTAGACGTTATCCTATTCCAGATATCAATTGATGTTTTCACTATAAATACAATTGTGTGTTGAAATATACCAGACGGCTGAGTTATAAATACTCGCGGATGACCAGCCAGCGTAAATATCTTTCATATCTCTAATTTGTGTTTCATAATCACAGTACTCGGTTATTATATATTTACAGGATGTTAATACAGCCTGCGAAAAATCAAATTAATTTATCCAATTTAGAAGCAATTCTTTTTTTTAATTTCGTGATCTTTTTTTATCTTTATTGCACATTCACAAGGAAAAATTCAAAGGATCTTAGGAAGGATGATGCATGCAAGGGGCGGTCTTATCACTCAAGTTGTGATCTCTTCCAGACAACCCTGCATTAAGATGCTAGCAGGACATAACGGGCGAGTGCATTATATATACATACATATATATAAATATACATAATACATAGATTCATTTATATAAAATACAACATATCAATACATAAATCTTTTTAGGCAATATTTATATACGAGTAAGGTGTCCTCATTTACAAGCTCGTAGTTATTCCTTGTATTTCTTAAAACAGAAAATAATACGCGTACAATAATTTCCCGTAGCCAATACTCCATAGTTTACCTTATTTATCGTAATACATAAGTTTTTGAGAACGACAATAAAAATTGATTATTGTGAGCTTTATAAATTATTTTTTTAATTGAATAGGTAAATGGTATATGGGCCACCTGATGGTAAGTGGTCACCTACTCCCATAGACATTGGTATTGTAAGAAATGTTAATCATCGCTTACATCGCCAATGCTCCACCAACCTTGGTAACTAAAATATTATGTCCCTTGTGCCTGTAATTACACCGGCTCTCTCACCCTTCAAACCGGAACACAACAGTAACAAGTACTTCTGTTTTGCGGTAGAATATCTGATGTGTGGGTGGTACCTACCCAGACGAACTTGCACAAAGCTCTATCACCATAGTGTAGTGTAGTGTGATAACAATTCTTAACCAAACGTAAATGATAATATGAAATTTTTAGCTCTCCTTTTTATAAATATAAAATTTTGTCCGTCTGTCCAATATTTTTTTTAAATATATAAGCTAGCGCTTGGCTGTTATCACACCTGATGGAAAGTGCCTATTGCACTTGCCTAGAAGGTGCCTATTTACTCTAGACTTGAAGGTACCCATCAATATGGTAGTGGTGGTGGTGGTGGGGAATACGGAGGTCGGAAGGGTATTCAATACCAACTCTACAATATCTTCAGAATTCAGGGTCATTATTATTACATACATAAAAGCTAATATCCTAAATCAACATTTGGGATTTCATCGTCGGTAAATAAAACGTTATCAATATGTAGTTAAAATTGATTTTTAATGGCCCTTTGCCTTATTACTTATTGGTCATATTGAATGTGATATACCTAATTATTGCACTAGTTTCCGCCCGTGGATTATTATTATCATTTACCAAAAATATAAATTTATATTCAATTTTTTTTTAAATAATTTTTTATTTTATTTGTATATAAATATTTTATCTATCTATCTGACTAACATATCAACGCACAGCCCAAACTAATGGAGCTGGCAAAATGAAAATTTGCATACGGGTTCCTTTTACATAGTAGGCTAGCTCTAATGAAGGATTTTTGAAAATTTAACCCTTAAGTGAATTCTCATTTTAGAATTCAGAGCTTTGGAAATTGGTTTCTAATATCAGTATTCTGATTTGTGTCATGAGCGCCTTACATGCCGCTTATTTTACTTATAAATTATAATTACTTTTGAAAATAATTAAAGAAAATACATGAAGTAAAATTGTCTGTTTTTATAAGCGAGTTTTAATATACCTTTATCGACCATAAGTACAGAGATATATAACCCTTCAGGTTTCATAATAGCAAAGTGATTTGTCTGAGGGCTCAATGTCGCGTGGCGTCGCGTGCCCCAGGCAGTTACCGGTTGGGGCAATCCATTTCTTTGCCCCTGACTTTTGCGGGGCAGTCGATAGTAACTTTGATATAGGTCTAACTCCATCAATATAAATGCTTTTTTTCAATTCGCATGTCGGTTCGAGAGAACAGAATGGCTGTATGTTTTTTTGTTACTGGTTAAATTTGAAATGTAATAATACAATTTTCAAAGTTATTCTGTGTTAAAGTTTCGACATCCTTTTGACAAATTATTTTGTTAGTTTTATTACAAATATTGTTAACATTGTTTGATAAAGCTATAGCCACTCGTATATATACTTTTTATTGATAAATCGACGATATAAATCATGAATTACATTTTAATAACTAATGATTTGGTCATCAGTGTTATGAAAATGGTTTGTTAAAAAATTAACCGAAATTATTCAGATACAAGACCGTTCGAACGCTGGTTAAGACGCCCAACATCGGCGTTCTAAAGAAATCATAACAATACAACTTTATAGTAAGCATCGTGACATACATACATCGTAAGTTACATATACAACACAAAAGTAACCTTAAAAATGTATAGGGTTTTCCATTAAGGGCGCTTGATCTTTGAAATGCAAAAAAAAATACATGTAGGAGAGATATTTGAGAATTTTTATTTTATTTGGAAGGTCTATCGACCCCATTATGTATGGAATATGACATCATTCAAATGACGCCACGGCTTCGGTTGGTGGCGCGCACACGAAAGGTCCAATTTTCGATGACTCTGGCGCACAAATCGGGCTGTATTTGATCGATGGCGTGGCGTATGTTGACTTTGAGGGCATCGGTGGTTTGCGGCTTGTTGGCATAGACCTGCGACTTAAGAAAACCTCACAAGAAAAAGTCCAGATCGCACGATCTCGGTGGCCAGTTCACGTCGCCTCCGCGCGAGATGACCATGTCCAGAAATTGCTCGTGCAGAACTTCCATCGTAGCGTGTGCTGTGTGGCACGTAGCGCCGTCCTGTTGAAACCACATGTTGTCCAGATCCATATTCTCGATTTCAGGCCAAAAGAAGTTGGTTATCATCGACCGGTATCGCTCACCATTGACGGTGACGGCCACACCATTATCGTTTTCGAAAAAATACGGACCAATCACGCCTCCGGCCCAAAATCCGCACCAAACAGTCACTTTCTGCGGGTGCATTGCCACTTGGTGAACCTCGTGTGGATTGGTCTCGTCCCAAATACGGCAATTTTGCTTGTTGACATAGCCATTCATCCAAAAATGCGCCTCGTCGCTGAAGATGATTTTTTTGCCAAAATCGGCGTCAACTTCCAACTGCTCTAATGCCCAGTCAGCGAACACACGGCGCTGTCTATGGTCATTAACCTTGAGCTCTTGGGTCAGCTGGATCTTGTACGGGTGCAGGCTCAAGTCACAACGCAAAATTCGCCAAGTTGTCGTCTGCGAAAGGCCGAGTTCCTGTGCGCGACGCGGAATTGACTGCCGCGGGTTTTCGAGGACACTGTCGCGCACAGCGGCGATATTCTCGGCAGATCTCGCGTTACGTTGACGCACGGGAACCGGCTGATTGTTAACTGACCCGGTTGACTCGAATTTGTCCACCAATCGACGGATAGTCGACTCGGCAGGACGATCATCGCGACCGTAAAACGGGCGAAGTGCGCGGAACGTTGCTCGAACTGAAGACCCATTTTCATAAAACAATTTTATGATTTGCACGTGCTGCTCGACACTGTAACCTGCGATGGTGGTTTGGGAGGACGGAATGAATATAACACACTGCATTTGACAGCTGTCACTCAAACAACATGGCCGCAATCAGCTGTCAAAGTTCAAGCGTCCCTATTGGAAAACCCCATATAATGAATCTTACACATATGATTTTAGTTGTGCTTACCTGGGTATGAATCTACGACCGATTAGGATTTTGTTCAAATCATAAACCTAAAACATGAGTCGATATAAAGATGACATTTTATATGCAATAAAGAAATTATTACCAAATCCGATAAATAGTATCTGAAAACGATAAAATCAATCACGTTAGCTGATATTAAATAAATTTAATGTATACTAATCGCATTAACAACAAAAAAACTATATTAAAACTCACAAATCATTTAATTATACAAATAATTCATATATATAACATAACTTGCGTTTGTTTCTATATAAAAAATAATGATCTGAATATTTATTATGGGACTTTTATATAATTATAGTCTATATAGTATGAATATGTTTATTATTGTAACAAAGTTCGGGTCCGACCCTTGAAGTGGTTATTAGGTATCGTATGTCGGTTCTATTTATGTAATAATTTTGAAAATTCTAAGCAAAAAAATTACTTTAAAAAATATATTAATTGTGTTTAACGACACTGTTGGTGGTAAAAACGTGGACTACTGAGGTCATGACCTCGTGTCTTAGCTACCCGACAGGTAAGAGCTATCGAGCGCTATTGCCCGCACCTGTGGTGCCATGTAATTTTCGTCATCTAATTAAAATAAAAAAATTCCGGGATAAATTTTTTGCTTAGTATTTTAAAAATTATTACATAAATAGAACCGACACACGATACCTAACAACCACTTCACGGCTCGCACACGAATTTTGTTACACGCTGTATAATAAAAATCTGTTCCGACTTCGTAATGGTAAAATAAGAGATAATTTTTGTTAAAAATAATATCATGGAACCCGATCGCCACCTACCGAGTCCAATCTCAACTTAAAACAAGAACCAACGCAAAAACATACCAAAATCGGTCTAGTCGCTTACATACATATTAATACACTTAGCAGGTTAATGCTTTCGAAGTTGTAACAGACTTATAAAAACCTTATTATCTACAACCATGTACCATTTATTAATCTTTGTATCAACTATGTAACAAAACGTCCTCCAGACCGATTTCGGCCATGGCGGCCAATCTCAAGAGAGATTAGCCAACTGCGCAGGAGATATTATAGTGCACAAGTGTGTGCACAAACACAGGTGCACTCTCTCTTCCCTAGCTCTCATAATCCGTTGGGACGGCAATCCGACACGACCGGAAAGAGTTCAGGCGCAGGACCAACGGCTTAACGTGCTTTCCGAGGCACGGGAGTGTACACACTTCCACCTTCCAAACTCCGCGCTGCTACTGAGAATTTTCTGACAGAAAATCCCAATAACTTTTTATTGGCCCGACCTGGGAATTGAACCCAGGACCACCGGGTCTGCGGCCTTATATCTAGCCACTAGAGCAACGAGGCATATCAACTATGTACCAACTAATCATCACACGTTCTACCACCAAAACGTGTACCATTTTGAACTTTTAAATGAGATGTTTAATAATGGTGGTGACCGTTTGCCATCAGGTGGCTTATGAGCCAGCTTACCCATTTTACAAATTAAAAAAAAGTTATATTTCATTACACTATTCAATAGTTACACCTGATTACACGAAGTTCTATAAAACATATTTAGCTCAAGGGTAAAGTAAGGTCTTGTCCACATTGACACTAGTACGTGCGACTTGACCGACTTTTTTATCTTCCACCGATTGAACAAATATGGCATGACGTCCTTTAACATATAAGGCATGTGACCTGAAAGAAATATTATATGATATTATAAAAAAAACAATAGAAGTTACAGATTATCTGATACCTTTATGCAAGTCCGTCTGGGTATGTACCACCTATCCCATCGACCCACTCATCAGACATTCTACCGCTAAATAGCGATACTTGGTTTCGGTTTAGGGGTAAGTGAGCCAGTGAATTTTTAGGCACAAGACATAACATCTTACTTCCCAAGGTTGATGGGTCATTTCTTTTCAATATTTCTTACAGTTGATGGCCCTGATGGTCGATTGAGCCGACACGTGCTAGAGGGGAGACCAAGCTTTAGCTAACGTAGTGTAGGACGCCCAGTGTCGAAGTTCGAAGTGGACCAACGATTTAAAAAAGGTGGCAGGTACAGGATAGATGCAGGCTGCCCAAAATCGGGATGGTTGGCGTTCTATGGGGAAGGCTTTCGTGCAGCAGCGGACGGCAAAAGGCTGCAGAAAAAAAAATCTTACAGTGCCAGTGGCTATATGCGTGTGTCTACTGAGTTTCGTGACCTTCTTGGTAAAATCTACATACCAAGCCATTGGTAACATGACAATTTTAGCGCTGGCAAGAATCTCCTTGAATAAAGTATATTTTGATATCATTTTACTATTTACTAGGAGTATTTCATGTACTTATCCTTGTGCACAAAAAGATTGATCAAATATAACATTTGGCTAGGTTTAAATAATCTAGGTCACACATACGAAGCAAAATAGGTTGCGAGGAAAAATGTAATTAAGATATAATGTGTACTCTCTCATTAACATAAATTCAACAAACATTATATAATATTCATAACATGAAAATATACTTTACACATTAATTTTAAAAATGAAATATTGAACTTTTAACAAAATCGATAGTAATAACGCCCAGTAACAAGTGGGATGTAAATATATTACTTGGTGGTTTGCTTTGTGCAAGCTCGTCTGGGTAGTTACTACCCACTCGTCAGATATTTTACCGCAAAACAGCTGTACTTGGTATTGTTGTGTTCCGGTTTGAAGGGAGAATGAGTCAGTGTAATTACAGGTACAAGGGACATAACATCTTAGTCCCCAAGGTTGGTGGCGCTTTGGCGATGTAAGCGATGGTTAACATCCCTTACAATACCAATGTCTATTGGCGTTGGTGACCACTTACTATCAGGTGGCCCATATACTCGTCCGCCTCCTTATTCTATAAAAAAAATATGATAAATGAAACAAGAGAATTGCTGTTCATACTCTAAGTTTATTTGATTACTTTATGATAATCACTTCCACAATATATATACCCGTAGCGAACATCTAGACAGCGCGTTTGAGGTATGTGACAGTTTCAATCAACGGTATCTATCGCTAGCTAGTAGCAGTATATACCATTATATAACGCGCTAATCTCGGATACTACCAGTCGAATTTGGGAAATTCTTTTAGCATTTCATTCCAATTCCGAATTCTTGAGAAAGGTCATTTAGCGCTAACATCTCGCTACAGACCACGGGTGACACGTGGAGCAGCTAGTTACAGATACACAGCAGTACAGTAACAGCCTGTGAATGCTCCACCGCTGGAAGCCTCTTCTCCTCTTTTGAGGAGAAGGTTTGGAGCTTATTCCACCACGCTGCACCAATGCGGGTCGTTGGAATACACATGCAGGTTTCCTTACGATGTTTTCCTCTCCCGTCAAGCTTACAAATATTATACAATTATCTGATAACTTCTATTCCATTCTTAAAAATGAGTTAATAATGAATAAAATTCATCCAGTGGCTCCCTTCGAGGTTTAATGCAAGAGAAGGCTGCCAACATTTTCCCCCTTTGTACGGCTGAGCTGATTCTTTGAGGGGAAAAGCCACAAGATAGCTCACAGACGCATTAAAAGGTACTCACTAATAGGTAGTTTATGATAATATATGTCAAGTTGAATAGAGAAATTATAATTATAAATATTGGTAATAATATTTAAATTTACAAACTAAGAATACTAACAGTTGCGTCATAGAATGTTTATAACCAAATTATATTAGTTTAATATGTTTTTTTAATTATACAATCGTTGTATAGGCATGAGAAGCAAAGGTAATTTTGTAACACCTAGTTTCCGATTTCGCAAAGTCAATACGTCCTACTAGGCGGGGCATTTGTTTGTGCAATAAGATTTAAAATTTTCCAATTAATAACTGTACTTTAATGCGATACTAACTATTAATAACGTGATTTTACTTTATTGAATATTTGACAACATGTATGCCAAAATTTTAAGATCACCGGTTGATTGTTTAAATCGTTATAAAATTAGTTTAAATGTTAAAAAACTATAATGAATATGAACTCATTACCCAATACATAAATATATAAATGATAGCTCGTATTGTTTGTACATTTAACTAAGGTCCTCCAGACCGATTTCGGCCACGGCGGCCAATCTCAAGAGAGATTAGCCAACTGCGCAGGAGATATTATAGTGCACAAGTGTGTGCGTAAACACAGGTGCACTCTCTTTTCCTTAGCTCTCATAATCTGATCGGACGGCAATCCGACATGACCGGAAAGAGTTTAGGCGCAGGACCAACGGCTTAACGTGCTTTCCGAGGCACGGGAGTATACACACTTCCAACTTCCAACTTCCAACTTCCAGACTCCGGGCTGCTACTGAGAATTTTCGGACAGAAAAACCCAATAACTATTTATTGGCCCGACCTGGGAATTTCACCCAGGACCACCGGGTCTGCGGCCTTATATCTAGCCACTAGACCAACGAGGCAGTCACACATATTCACATTTAACTACATTCTAAATTATTATTATTAATTTTAAAAAAACCTTACCGACTTACTCTCAAGCCGGTACAATCGACATTCCGAAATATGTAGCTTTCAATTAAATACTATATAATCTTTAGATTTAAAATTACTTAGGAGCTCCTACTTAAGTAAAGAATGTGTTTATATTAATGATAAATTAATCTCTAATATAATTTTTCATTATTTTTTGTTTTTTTTTTTTTGTATTCGTTATTATTAGAATACTAGCTGGTTTCATTTTGTATATAGTTTTTAATATTATTATTGCTTAGTTTTCATAAGATAAATTAAAATACATCCTTCATTCGAATTTCCGTGTTCCGTATTTTAGAATTAAATTTCCACTGTTTTATTATTCGAGCTGTGGCTTTAATCTTGAGTCAAATCAACATTACTAATACACTTACAATCTCGCTCTATATCTCAACCAGGTCACGTGCTAGTGATGACGTCACTGGACAACATTTGCAAATGAATCAATGCCTAAAGTTTATCTTTGAACTGTCAATATTTATTATAAGGGTTTTATTGTTCGTATTCCGTTTGGACGTCTTGAAGTATTTCGTTTCAAACGTTGTGAATTAAAACATTTATTGTCATTGTTTAATTGTGGAGATTGACATTGACATATTTGAATAAAACGTAAGACAGAGAACTATTGACCGCCGGGCGTCACGGTAGCGTCAGACGGAGAGGATACCGCTGGTTTTTTAGTGGGTATTCCGGCGCCTTCAATTCCGTCCAGCCTCACATACCCCCCCGCTTCATGTGGGGGAAACGCTTAAATGTGTTTTTACAGCGAGAGAAAAAAAAAAGGAACATAGTACTATTAAATAGATAGATGTGCGAGATTTCAACCTTTAATAATATTTTTATCATTTAAATCTTTAATTGATAGCATTTAGATATAAATTATTAAAAATGTTACTTATAAAAAATATTTTGATAGTCTTAAATACTATACCCTCAATGTGAACTCGACCTTAGTTTTAATAAACTAAACCCGCTCAGAACATTAATGACGTCACAAGATGACATTTAATAGAATTTAGCCGTAATATGTTCTGCTTGATTAAAGCGTTTCCTACGAAGCATATAAAGTATAACCAGATGTTTTTAGTTCTAATAAAGCTTACTATGAATATAAGTTTAAGAAAACTTACCTACATTCCAATTGTAATATTTTATGATTTGAAAACGTTCTATATTTAAATTACTTTTAATTGTTGCTTGATAGTCAAAACGTTGCTATGTATCAAAAAAATTTTATTATATTTTATTATTATTGGGGAATACAATTATTATTTTTATTATATATAATATATTATTGAATGAAGTTTTTACCTCACGTAACGTATTTTTTCATATATTTTTCAATAAATATACCTTTTGGTATATTTATGGAAAAGGATTGCAAGGTGTAAACCTGTCTTGCTTGATACCACCCACTCGCCACATATTCTAACGCTAACCAGTGTACTTAGCATTATTGTCTTTTGGTTTGAATGTGTAATTGTAACTACAGACACAAGAAACATAATGCCTTAGTTCTCAAGATTAGCGGTATTAAAAGAATATATATGCAGTGGTGACCATTTATCATCAGTTGACATATTGGCAAATAGCAGTATGCCTCCATATTTTAAATTAAAAAAAAAATGTAAATTGTGCAAAGAAATTGTCGTCCAAGTTATAGTTTAGTATAATCAGGCCCTAAGCTTTAATGAACTAGGTCACGTTGGATGACGTCACAGGACAATCGTTGACATAGACCGATGTGTAGTAATTAAGCCCTTTCTAGGAAGGGTGGGATGAGATAACGACATAGATGTAAATAGGGCTAAGCTTGAAGGTGTCATAGCGTAAAGTTTTTCTCAGTAACATACTAATATTGATTAAATTGTTGTACCTTTTTTAATTTAAATAAAGGGTTAGTTTTATGGATATTTTTGTCTAACATAAATATATAAAAAAAATCTGATAAAAAATTAATAATAATCAACTATAAATACATTTTGTGAAAATAAATGTGACAGACAGACAGACAGATCACATAAGAGCTTTATTTACCACATGCTCGAAACCCTAAAAAGTCATTAATACTTTAATTTATAATGTATTTTATTTGCAAATGTAATAAATAGACCAATTTAAAGTAATCGTTATTCCAATGAATATTGGGATATAAGCTGCATAACATTTCATGTAGTTTTTTTAAGGAACTGCAATTTTCTTATTCAAAGTTTTCTTGTATCGGTGACAGCACTGCCCGTGTCGACTTCGAAAGTTCTCACAGCTTTATTCTTCTCTTCGAACACTTCGACTCGACATAAACTCTAATAGTCTTTTTTTTTTAAATATCTAGGGTTTTCCTGTTTATAAATACGTGTTTTATATAATACACCATATTTGTTGACATTCATGATCCGGTCCATCGTAAAGTAATTGTAATCTTTACAACAATTATTTGTACCCTCAAGCTTTATAACATGAAATTCGAAGACTTTTTTTATGGCATTCGCGATTGCTGTTACTACAAATATCTCTAATAAACAACTCTATTTACATTTTATTGATTAAAACCTAGTTTATTTTTTTAATGAAGACGAGGCAAGCGGCGGTTAGTTCAACTAGCTGATGAAAAATAACTACCATCGACCATGGACACTTGCAACACCGGAGGGCTTGCAGGTGTATTGCTGGCCTTTTGGAAAGCATATAATTTATTTTGAAGAGTTCCAAGTCATGTTAGTCTGAAAAAAAACTGCTGACTTAAAAAGTGACAACTGTCTCTACAGACATAAAAATTGCCTTAATAATGTCGCGTGAAATTCAGGTGACACATTCTAAAAGCTGTTTTAAAATTTTCATTTGAAATATATCTGAATAAAATTATTCAATTTATAAACAAATCAAATTATTCTTTTAAAAGTTAGAAATGAACGCCAACTTTTACTTTTTGTTTTAAAAGATACATAATTCATCAATCATAAGTATGAAAAACATTAAACTAACAGCGTTCTCTAGTTAAAAATAATGTTTCAACGAAGTTGAGAGTTATGAATAATTCACGAACATACTAAAAACTTATAAGACTTTTTAATGTATGTAATGCATTAGACGAATTGACTTTTAGTTTTTAAGGGAACATATTTGTTTTAAAACTTACGCTCGAGTTAATACTTCCGTACTCACTTAGTTCTGTCACTTCACTTAATTGTAAATAAGCAATCCTGCTACAAATATATCATTAACGAGCTGTGAATGTCCCACTGCTGGGCTAAGGCCTCTTCTCTTCTTTTTGAGGAATAGGTTTGGAGCTACTTCTACCACGCTGCTCCAATGCGGGTTGGTGGTATACACACGTGGCAGAATTTCAGTGAAATTAGACACATGCAGGTTACCTCATGATGTTTTCCTTCACCGTCAAGCACGAGATGAATTATAATCACAAATTAAGCACACGAAATTCAGTGGTGCTGCCCGAATTTGAACCCACGATTCACCCGTTTCTAACAACTCGGCTAATTGGTTAACAATATTGGTTTTTGATTAATAGACTACAAAAAAACAACAACAGATAGACGCTAAAAGGTTTAACAATTTGGCGACCATCCGTTTTATACAGATAATAGGCCATTAAACTGGAATTGCCACTAAATTTTGTCAGTCATTTATCAAAATTAGATATACATTTAGTTGGTGTGTTTCTACAATGTTTATTTATACTTCATTGTACACTACAAAGGAAAAAAAACCAAGTTATCGATACAATAATAATTGTGTTAAAATATAAAATGCATATTTTGCATAATATTAATATCTTAACCTGCTAGTGCGAGCGAACCCTAATTTGCTGGTTCCATTTATATTCATAAACATGGGCCGATGGTCTGAGCCGATAGCTATTCGGGTTGAGTGCTAATAATAGCGGAAATACTATGAGACGATATTAAAAATGTACGCGTAAATTACGCGAGTGCGTTCGTTAGAATTTTGAATTTATTTTTACAATTCTGTGTACGTATGTAATGAATATAAACGTCTTTATATCCATGTTAACTATAAAAAACAAATCTCATCAAAAAAATTGGAGAATTTATGAATCTAAATTTGAATTTTTCATAAAACCGTTAAAAGAAAAATCACAAATGATACAATACGTATAAAATTTTCATAGTATTTCCTATTTCAAATAGAAGAAAAATTGTTAACAATTCAAATATGTTTCATATATTATGAAGGTTGAGTCGAAGAATAAAATCAGACGGAATTATGCTTAACATAATATTGAAGAATTTCGACATTCGTATCTCAGGCAGAAATGTAGGTCGTACAGGAACGGTGCAATTGCTTATGATCTGAAAATAAAATGGATCTGTAGAAAACAATCTAACATTTGATACATTGTGTTTCGTTGCCGTAGTAATAGTTTTCTTTGTATTAAAATCATTTCCTTTTTCATTTTTAATTTTCCTTTTAATAATTCAAATAAGGAATGTTCGAAACCATATAACGACGACCTATAAGGTATATTTGGTCACAGAAAGTATAATGCCTTATTTAACTAAATCTATCTAATTATCCGAATAGAGTAGAGCACAGATTTTTTATTACATACGAGATTTTTATATATATAGATTATAATATTGTACTTGAATATTTTTTTTACATGCATAAATTGTATTCAAACAGTCTAATCATTTACGTCAACTGTTTGACAGCTAATTATTATGTGAAAAAGAAAAGTATTGTTTTTACGATTGACCATGCAATTTTTTTTTTAATTTTTATAACATTCCGTGGTCCTTAAGGATCAAAAAAAAATTAGCCGAATTGGTCCAGCCATTAACGAGTTATGCGCTTAGCAACATTCATTTTTATTTATATAGATAGATAGATAGATATGTCTATCATATCATTAGAAAATACAGTTTTTGGCTGAGATCTGCAGAATGTATATCATTACTGTACCAATAATTTGACTAAATTAAATATTTAAGTAAATAGAAAATAAATAAATTACATACATTTTACTTGATGGTAGAGCTTTGTGCAAGCTCGTCTGGGTAGGTACCACCCACTCATCAGATATTCTACCGCAAAACAGCAGTACTTGGTACTGTTGTGTTCCGGTTTGAAGGGTGAGTGAGCCAGTGTAATTACAAGCACGAGGGACATAACATCTTAGTTCCCAAGGTTGGTGGCACATTGGCAATGTAAGCGATGGTTAACATTTCTTACACTGCCAATGGCCAATGCCAGTGGCCCATAAGCTCGTCCGCCAAGCTATGCTATAAAAAAAACAACGTTTATAAAAACCACATTATTGTCGATGTCACTACATATATGTATTTCTTAGTTTATGTACCTTGTATAGTTTATTTTAAATTTGACGTCATAATATTATCTAAAGTGAAATTCTGAAAAAGTCTAAAATCGCTTACAATGAAGGCACACACATTATTCATGAACTGATTTGTTCTGGAAATGACCCTTTAATAACCGCGGCATTTTCGCATTGTGTGTAGTAAAATTGCATTTTGATCGCCCGACCGTCGCCCGGTGGCTATTTTTTATTAAAATTTAATTGAATATACTATTAATTACATATGAATGATCGTCATCAGTGATATAATTGACTTGCATTGTGTGATGTTGAATAATTTTTAATGATGCTCTCGCGAACTATTTCGGCTTCAGCGACTATTCTAAGCGGTGACTGCACACGAGATATTATCCTGAGCACACCTATCCCAGTTTCATATTTCGATGGAACTGCAATCCTACAAGACCGGATAGAGATCAAGCAGAGAACCAATGGCTTTTCAATCTGAAATGTAAACAGTGATACCTTCCAAAATGTTAGTAGGAACTTATGCAAGGGTGAGTGAGCCAGTAAAACTATAGATAACAAAGGACATCACATCTTAGTTCCCGAGAGTAGTTGTGCATTGGCAATGTAAGGAATGGGTAATATTTCTTACAGCGTCATTGTCTATGGACGGTGGAGCACTTAAGTCGACCAATTTTCCCGTCCGTTTATAAAAACCGGGCTGCTACGGAGTATTTACTGACAGAAAAAGACGAAGAGCAAGAGAAATCTGCTCGAAAAGTAAGGTCAAAGAAGAGAAGGAGTGAGAGCTTCATCCACCACGCTGGTACAATTTTAGTATATTTATGATGTCAGTTTTTTTCACATTCTTAAGTTTTACTACTGTTTCCCTTTATTGAACGATACGAACACAAGTTAAAATGTATATCTAAGCCCATTGGTTAAAATTCTCATTTTCTACCCACTGAGCCATCTCAGCTTCGCATGATAGTAGATTGTACTCAAAATATTATTCGATAGTTTTTAATGTACAGTCGTCATCATATTCATGATAAACGTGAATTGAGTTACGACCCTAATCTTCGTGCATAAAACGCGAGCTTAATTTCATTTTATGCTATTTAATTAAATTAAAAGCGACGTGTGACTTAACGCGACTATCATTTCAATTTTAAATGCACTTAATATAAAATAATGTTAGCATATTCATACAATTTACACTTAAAAGCATTATACACGTATACACGATACCACACCTTTACACACATAGCACACACATTCATCACGTAATGTCACAAGGTTGAGGTCGAGAAGCAATCCAATATAAGAATAATATATAAATTGTATGATATTAACACATACAGAGAAAAGTAATTACAGGGACAAGGACGGCGAAAAAATATAATGTTTTACGGATTCAAACGAGAGAAAACCGGCTTACAGTAACACGCAATTTAGATTCTTACTCGGTGGTAGAGCTTTGTGCAAACTCGTCTGGGTAGATACCACCCACTTATCAGATATTCTACCGCAAAACAGCAGTACTTTGTATTGTGGTGTTCCGGTTTGAAGGGTGAGTCAGCCAGTGTAATTACAGGCACAAGGGACATAACGGCTTAGTTCCCAAGGTTGGTGATTTGGCTTTGTTCCCAAGGTTGGCCCATAGACATTGGAATACCAATGTCTATGGGCTTTGATGACCACTTATCATCAAGTGACCCATAAGTTCGTCCGCCTACCTATACATTAAAAAAAAATCTTACATCCTTTAAATTTTATAGTTATTATAATCAATGTTGCATATTATCACTTTGTGACATTTCACGATGACGTTCTGTGACCAATATTGCGATTCTACAAGAACTTACTTCATTACTCGCCCGTGAAATGTTGACAGCCGACTTATGTTGACATAATATTTAGACGCGTGTATTTTTGACATGTTACGCATATAAATTTCTGTCATTTTACGACCGTTTTCTGCGGTGAGTTTCAAATTTGTTCGGACGGAATAACTTACGGCTACATCAAGTTTTAAGAACTTATGTAGTATACTCGTAGAAGTTCATTGTTAATATTAATATTTGTTGAAATGGAGACATACTCATATCCGACTCCCAAGAGTCATCTATTGTTTTATTTACTATAATATCTGACTTTTTAATATAAACTTTAATTATCGTAATACGTATAAATTTATTTTATTTAAAAATTGTCTTCTGATTTTTTGTTATATTTAATTTATGAATCTAGCAGTGTTACGTACACTTGTAATTGATATGCATGTTGGATATATTATTATTGTTATATAAGCTCATTTGTAAATGCTTTGTATGTATGTTGTAAGTCTTTTACATTCAAATAAATACAAGTTACTACTTTTTTTATTTCAGTACACGTGGTAGCAATAAAATAACTGCGATATAAGCGTTTCACTTTGTAATACAGATACGAAATTTTGTTACGAACCCATCTTGTGTTATTTCACAAAAAATACATCAGAAATCGCAATAAAGATAGAAAATATTATATAGTATTTTATTTTTAGAATAAACAAATTCAACTGTAACTCATAACGAAATGGAAAATTTCTTATTCATGAATATGACAAAGACATACTTAAGGATATTTGAACGCGATAATGATGTTCTTATACGAATATGTAGAGTAATTGTGTTTATATTGTCGACTCTTATATAAATCGTATTTAATACATAACGGTACGGCAAATATTGCTATTTCTGGGCAAACTCTTCAACTCTTAGTAAAGATAAGAATTTCATTACATCACTATATAATAATGTCCTCCAGACCAATTTCGGCCACGGCAGTAAAACTCAAGAGAGATTAGCCAACTGCGCAGGAGATATTATAATGCACAAGTGTGTGCGTTAACAGGTGCACTCTCTCTTCCCTAGCTCTCATAATCCGATGGAACGGCAATCCGACACGACTGGAAAGAGTTCAGGCGCAGGACCGACGGCTTAACGTGCTTTCCGAGGCACGGGAGTGTACACACTTCCAACTTCCAGACTCCGGGTTGCTACTGAGATTTTTTTGACAGAAAAACTGAATAATTATTCATTCGCTCGACCTGGGAATTGAACCCAGGACCACCGGGTCTGCGGCCTTATATCTAGCCACTAGACCAACGAGGCAGATCACTATATAATATTATATATATTTTTTTATAAAGCTTCAGATCTAGAGGTCCTGGATTCAAACCACCTAAAAGTTATTAGGATTTTCTGACAAGATTTTCTCAATAGAATCCCAGTTTGTCAGTGGTTTCACTCCCGTTCCTCGGAAAGCACGGTCTTGGTCTTGTATGATTTATTTCCAGTGGTGTAGGATCAGCCGTCTTATTAGATTATGAGAGAGAGAGAATGGAGAGTGCACTTTTGCTTACGCACACACTTGTGCTCTATAATATGAGTCTCTCTTGAGAATGGCCTCTGTGCTCAAATAATATTATATATATATGAGCCATTTTACAAACTATGCAGTAAAGTCACGAGGAAATAAAAAAAAAAAGGTTTAATAAGGCACATTGCGTCTTATATATTATTATTGCATATACGAGCCGGTTGGCGTGGTTGGTAAGATACTTGCCTTTCACGCCGCAGGTCGTGGGTGCCCACCCAGGGCAGACATTTGTGTGCATAAACATGTCTGTTTGTCCTAAGTCTGGGTGTAATTATCTATTTAAGTATGTATTTACAAAAGAAAAGTAATGTATGTAGTATATCAGTTGTCTGGTTTCCATAGTACAAGCTCTGCTTAGTTTGGGATCAGATGGCCATGTGTGAAAATTGTCCCAGGATATTATTATTATTATTATTATTCAGTTACATTGTATTTGGTTTTAGGGATTTGTGCAAATCTTATACCTCACTCATCACATACTTGGTGGTAGAGCTTTGTGCAAGCTCGTCTGGGTAGGTACCACCCACTCATCAGATATTCTACCGCAAAACAGCAGTACTTGCTATTGTTGTGTTCCGGGTTGAAGGGTGAGTGAGCCAGTGTAATTACAGGCACAAGGGACATAACATCTTAGTTCCCAAGGTTGGTGGCGCATTGGCGGTGTAAGCGATGGTTAACATCTCTTACAATGCCAATGTCTATGGGCGTTGGAGACCACGTTGCCATCAGGTGGCCCACATGCCCGTCTGCCTACCTATGCTATAAAAAAAAATTCAACCTCCAAGTAGTAATACTTAGTATTGTTGTATCTGCTATGAAGGTTAAGTGAGCTAGTGTAACTAAAGGCACAAGGGACGTGACATCTATCATGATCATGCCATCACTTATCATTATAAATGGCTCATATTCCAGTCGTACGTATTTTATATTTAAAAAAAAAATCCAATTATTACTTCATCATAAGCTTTAATCCTTTAATACAATTCGCAAATGAGACTAAATGAGAATAAAGAAAATACAATATAGAAATAAGTATGACTTCATCATAAATTTCAAGCAATTTTAGCCTTTAATACAAATTGCAAATGAGACTAAATTAATATAATCACACAAAATAAATTTTAATGGTCACATTCGTTTCTTGCATATATATTCATCCCATAGTGTTCATAACCTAATTTTTCAGCCTTTCGTCTAAAGCATCAAATATTCAGGTTGAACTTACATTCACGACCTGCATTTCATAATTCAACATATTATAATAGAGGTTTTATATGAAGAACTTACAATAATTTATATTATTATATAATTTTTCCATATATTTTTATATGTTGCATACATTATTATTAATAATATTTTTTCCTAATTTAAAGTCGATTGTCATAAAACCTGCGTGATATATTAATTATTATTAATCATACAAAATTATTCAATTAACAAATCTATGTAAATAATAATAATTTATATGTAATTAAGAGTATCAAATAAATCATCAATCAGGCTCTTATGCCTACTTGACAAAAATTATATTATAGGTATTGTATGTATCATTATATCATAATGTATTAATAAACGACTACGTCATACCCCCTGCCGTTCTTTACTTAACTTGAAGGTCGCCTGAAAGAGATATCGGTCTTCGCGATAAAAGCGTCTCTTACAAATCTTCCTTGATTATATACTTTGTGTTGATTTTATTCATGTACAATAGAGGTTCGATAATATAATTAATAGTCAAATAAAAATCTGTTAATGTCCTGCTAAACTAAGGCCCCCCCTTTTTTGAGAAGGGCGATACTTCAATTTGGTTTCATCCACAGAATACGAGATAAAATTACTATAAAAATAAAATAAGCAAATGAAACTTCGCTTGCTCGGGCTTGAACCCCTAAACTTCGCTTAAGATTGATATATTATAACCACAGAACCATCGGTCTATCGATTTTGTTGTTATATAATACAATACAAATGGTATTTTTGTATTGTATTGTATAAAGGAACTCAATGAGACATTTTGCGAGTAAAGAGTAAATATATCCGTCATGTCAATGGCTTATATTATGGAACAGCTAGAATAAAAAACATTAGAAATCTCGATAAACTTATCGATATTTCTAATCTTTAAGTATGTATATTATTTTAATAATTACAATATTTAGCATAATTAATCATATATACTAAAATTACATACTACCTACATTATATGACGATAACCTATAAGAAACATATCAATAAAGGTCCCAAGGTTGGTAGTGCATTAAACGCAACCTATATTATAATTATTTTATATTTTATAGGTAGGCGGACGAGCATATGGGCCACCTGATGGTAAGTGGTCATCAACGCCCATAGACATTGGCATTGTAAGAAATGTTAACCAACGCTTACATCGCCAATGCTCCACCAATCTTAGGAACTAATGTTATGTCCCTTGTGCTTCTTATTACTCTGGCTCACTCACCCTTCAAACCAAAACACAACAATACCAAGTACTGATGTTTTGCTGTAGAATATCTGATGAGTGATGGTACCTACCCAGACGAGCTTGCACAAAGCTCTACCACCGAGTGTATGTGTAAATAAAATATAAAATACGCCGGTAAGATCATAGTCGCGCAACATTAATTAAACGCCACACGTAGTCACGTTTAACTCAGCTGATGACGTATATGAACAACATTCGGGGTAATAACATGAAAACACACAATTGCTTTGTTGAAATTTCATTGTTAAATTTCTACGGCCTTACCTATAAATATATAATAATATTTACGGCTTTACCTATATTATAATTTTTTTGAAGACTTGATTTGTTACATAATATCTGTCTTCTTCTTTCGAATGTAAAATCAATGATGACGGAAATAGAGAAGTATATCAAACGTCTTAACAACGTTCATAAGGATGTTAGAATTTATCTGATGGCTACCAGTTCAAAATGTCTACCAGATTACTATTACGGCCTTCGTGTTAGATGCCTTTTTTAAATGAGTAGGATAATATATTTAAATTTAAATAATAGTAACGTGTACAGATAATTTAAATCTGTACAATTTAAGTTAATATTATTATTTAATTCTATTTGATGTTATTAGTTGAGTCTAGTATAAGCAATATAGTAGTAAGCCGAGATGGCCCAATGGTAAGAACGCGTGAATCTTAACAGACGACCGTGGGTTCCAACCCGGGCAAGCACCACTGAATTTCATGTGCTTAATTTGTGATTATAATTCATCTCGTGCTTGACGGTGAAGGAAAACATTGTGAGGAAACCTGCATATGTCAAATTTCATTGAAATTCGGTCACATATGTATTTCACCAACCTGCATTGGAGCAGGGTAGTGGAATAATACCTTCTCCTCACAAAGAGGAGAAGAGGCCTTAGCCCAGCAGTGGGACATTCACAGGCTGTTACTTTTACGTAAATGACTTTAAGGGGTATAAACATTTTCAACAATTACAACTACCATAACAAAGCTGGTACTTAAAGGCTAATAGTTCTGAATAAATGCATTAAACTCTTTGATTAAATAAACACAATGGAGCAATAATTTTATTGACATTTTGTTTATTAAGCTATATTTATAGCCGTATTGCTGTCAAAAGTCACATAGGGTTGTGACTTATTTAAAAAACATAAAATACGTATAATTCATACCATGTTCGGTGGTGAAGTAAAATATCATGAGGAATCCAGCCCACATTGGAGCAGCGTGGTGGAGTAAGCTCCAAACCTTCCCTTCAAAAAGGAGAGGAGACCTTAGGTGGGAACTCTGAATACTGCCTTTTTAATCGATACTAAATAAACAATCATTCTAATCAAGTGTTATGTAATAACATTGTATATAAATGTTTCAATTTAAATATCACAGTAAACGTGAGAAATACTACTAAAGAAGTTGTACCTCCATAAATTAAGTTAATTAAAAAAAAATATTAATTATATTATAAATAAAAAATAATGTATGGCAACCCTTATAACATGAGGTCAATTCAATGTATGTTTACGTAAGCTGGCATTATTGTCAACCGTGATAAAATATGTGTTACCTATAACGATATTGGTCCTGTATCGAATGAGCTATGTGCATGTGTTAAGTCAGGTAGGAAAATTAAGATGAGGTAAGATTGGTAGTTATCTTAACCATTTTATAGTTTCTGGAAAACGGTGTTGAGAGATTGTGTATATGAACATACTGCGAATCGAATTCCAAGATTTTTAACAAACGGTTAGAAATAAAATTGAATGGCATTAAATCCTGTTTCTTATAAGGCTATCTTAAAAACGATTTGACGATCTCCTCACAATTATCCAATAACAGATTATGTATTGAATAATATTAATAAAATATTTGCAATATTCAGTTTGTTTTTTAATTGAATTTAAAGTATATAGTAAGCTTATCTAGTTTGACATATATATTCAAACGATAATATAATCTTATTACGAACACTAATGTTGTAATTAATGTAAAAGTATTTTTATATATTCGAATGTTTGTCCTTCAATCACGCTCAAAGGCAGTTCTAATGACGTCAAAGAATTCATTATTTAGAATTATGTCGTGGAATAGAAAATATATTTTTTATTATATTAATAAAAAAATGAAACAGTAAAAGCATACAAGAACCGTACACGAAAAACTAAATAATAATTTCGATATTAATAAACATTTTGACATTTAATTTACATTTTTAGTAGTGCGAAATACTTAGCCATGAATTATTATCCGTCGGCGATTAATTAGATCGGCACTTTGTCACGCTACGTACTGATGACTCGGTAATTCTAATGAATTTAAAACAACCAGATAAGAGATCGAGATTAAACGAGAAAAGAATAAGATACTTTTTTAATTAGGAAAAAAAGAGCATTTGCATCACGCATGCATTGCATGCGTAATTGCAGGCACAAGGGACATAACATCTTAGTTGGCAAGGTTGGTGGCGCACTGGCGATGTAAGCGATGGTTAACATCTCTTACAATGCCAATTTCTATGGGCGTCGGTGACCACTTACCATCAGGTGGCCGATAAGCTCGTCCTACCTATTAGTAGAAAAAAAAATCACCTCATAACACAGAAAAAATAAAAAATAAACCACTAACCACTATTTCACTACCATTCGATATTAGATATTGTTACAAATTCAAACTTTAATGTTAATTATGTTAATTTTTTTTAGCTAGACATATAGTATGATTACCATTGGAATAAAGGATTAATTAGTAATGACTCATACGAAACATACACAAAGCCACACTAACACTTATTACTAATAACATAGTACCCTCGAATTACATGGAGTTTCCGTCAGGAACATAAGACATTGTACAATTCATTATTCAATTTCCTCTTATCCTTAAACTTGTTGGGAATCTGAGATACTCAGTTTTGTCAAATATAAGCTAATCATTGAGATATTTACTTGAGTTAAAATAGCTCAGTGGTTAGATCATGTGAGTCTCAATCGAAGATGTCGGATTGAAACCCGAGCTAGCACTGATATTTCATTTACTTCATTTGTTTTGTAATTCATCTCGTCTTCAACGGGAAAGATAACAACGCGAAGGAATCTATATGTTTCGGATTAAAATGCTCCACATTCCGATTTGAACTCATTAAAAATTCCAGACTCTGGGCTCCTACGTAGAATCTTCGAGGGAAAACCCCAATTACGTTTTTATTGGCCCAAGCTAGGGTTTTGAACACAGGATCTCGGATTTGGCGGTCTTATATCTAATCACTTGACCAACGTGGCAGTCAGACCGATAATAGAGCACTAATACGCTGCTTCGCTACGAGGTATGCAATACGTATTTATGTACATATGTTGCAAAGTATTCGTGAAAGGAAGTATTCGTTACATTTATTATTTATGTACTCGGTAGTAGAGCATTGTGCAAGGTCATCTGGGTAGGTACCACCCACTTATCAGATATTCTACCGCAAAACAGTAGTACTTGATATTGTTATGTTGCGATTTGGAGGGTGAGTGAGCCAATGTAATTACAGGCAAAAGGGTCATAATATCTTAGTTCCCAAAGTTGGTGATACATTGGCGATGTTTTTTTTAAAGAAGTATACAATGCCACTGTCAATGGGCGTTGGTGACCATTCACCATCAGGTGGCCCATATGGTCGTCCGCCTATCTATAACTGCTATAAAAAAATGTTATCTATATATATCTTTGTGTGTGTATAAAAGTCGTGATTTAAGCAAGCATTAAATCATTTGAATAAAAGATAACACTAATGAAATTAAATGACTCGTTTTAATTTGAAAAGATATAAAAGATCGTGCGGTAAAAACTATTAGTGTCAGACGACGTTAATTTGACGTGACACTTTGTGACACGGTAGGGACGTGGCGTTTTATAAACAACGTCATTTATAGCAGTATTCGGCCTTACATATAAACGTTGCTAAGCAACTGTTTGGTTAAACACTTATATATCTCTTTCTGACATTAATGATATGATATTCGAAAGAAAACGATGGTGTCATTTAACTAATGACCCACTAAATAGTGTTTATAAATAAGGCCGATTGATTATACTTAAAACTCAAAGCAATAATTATTTAAATAATAATAGTCCTCCAGACCGATTTCGGCAACGGCGGCCAATCTCAAGAGAGATTAGCCAACTGCGCAGGATAAACGCAAACCTAATATCATAAGATGTAGCGTATTTCGGAGAGTTTTAATAATATAATAATATTGCCTCGTTGGTCTAGTGACTACATGTAAGGCCGCAGACACGGTGGTCCTGGGTTCAATTCCCAGGTAGGGCCAATAAAATGTTATTGAGATTATCTATCGAAATTTCTCAATAGCAGCCGGGGATCTGGAAGTTGGAAGTGTGTACACTCCCGTGCCTCGGAAAGCACGTAAAGCGGTTGGTCCTGCGCCTGAACTCTTTCCGGTCGTGTCGGATTGCTGTTCCATCGAGTTATGAGAATAAGGGAATAGAGAGTGCACCTGTGTTTGCGCACATACTTGTGCACTATAATATGTCCTGCGCAGTTGGCTAATCTCTCTTGAGATTGGCCGCCGTGGACGAAATCGGTCAGGAGGACCATTATTATTAATATTAAAGTAGCCACGCTTAGCAGTTCCACCCACTTTTTTAGACTATTAACATGAGAAGCGTGAATTTCATGTTCTTGTACAAATTATATTTTAATAGCATTAGAATTATTTAAATTGATTAGTTATTATTTGTGTGTAGGAGATAAATAAAGGCAAATATTAATAATGTTTCATTAGCTCTATGAAGTATATATATACTGACAATTATTTTAAATTAATATTATCACATGATTTGATGTAGTAAATCAAATAATAAATATAAGTTTTTTATTATTAAATAGCTATAATAAATCAAATTCTGCACTGACCTGGCCCAGGAACCTTGCTGACGGGATGGGTGACCGGCGCAGCAGCCGTCGTCGCCGTGTTGGGCGGATAAATCGGATCGCAGCATTCTCTTTCAGGGAACTCACTCGCGCCAACAACCACAAACCCCAACATTAAAACCCCCACAACACACCCGACCCTCAACCCACACATAACCCACACGTTTCTAACCCTTAATCCTATCAACCCCACTCCCTGCACATAATTATCCGCTTGTGGCAATTTGAATCCATTATTATTTACAGTCATCTGTTTAACATAACTTTTGGATGTTATTTTGTTTTTTTTTTTTTTGTTACCACTATTCTGATATGTATAGTTTTATTTACATATATTCGCACATAATTGACTTAGTTTTAGCTTGGAACGTTACTGTTTGTATATTCAACGAATTTCGTTTAAAAACTGTTAGTTTAAATATTTAAAAAAAAATTGATAAAACTAACATGCTGAACTAAAAGGCGAAAAGTTTAGAAGTTAGCTTGGTATTTTATGTGAACTATAGATATACATATGGCAATCTATATATACAGTTACAAGTGTATTACATAATGGAATAACGTTTTTAAATATAGGAGAATACATCAATCACATTAAATAATGACTAAATATAATTAAAAAAAGAAGAAGAATTATGTGGTACTCAATTAATCAACATGGGAACTACAAAAAAGGTATATATGTGTATATGAAAAAGAAAGAAAACAATAATAATAATAATAAAAAATAAAAATAAAGTTGTATAAGTATAAGTTCTGACTGTGTTAATCTTTAAGATGTAGACTTGAAATTAGACAAAGATTTATTAATGTTAAAATAATAATAAAATTCTATAGCTGTTCTCAAGCAATTGTTAACGTTTCAATTTGATTATATCACTAAATATCGTATAATTTAAAAGAATAATAATATATATATATATATATATATATATATATATATAAATGTCTACGACATATTATCTCATTTAACTAAAACTGTTATCATTTAATTAATTAAACGATGATGAGTCTTAACTATTCAGACGAACTTGAACAAAACACAATACGCAATCTAAGTTTGCCGGTCTGAAGTTAGGCTTTGCGAAAGGTTCGCGAAAATTTTCCAAAAAATTAATAACGATATTTAATTATTTACATATAATCGCTCAAAGAAATATAGCTTACTAGTTCTTGCCCGCGGCTTCGGTCACATGTGGATAGAACGATACAACGCGTATGCAAAAATTTATGCAAAAGTTTAGAAGATAGGACGTAATTTTGTAACAAAGAATAAATAAACTCACTTTTGGATTTACAATATTAGTTACGAAGTTAGAGCGAACAATCACCGTTTCTTTTGCTAAAAACTGTGTCTGTTTTGGCACTCATGACTAACTTCTGACCGGTCAACTTACATCGCACGTAATGTAAATGGATTAAGTACACTACATTAAATCAATCGATTGTGCGTAAAATTCTACTTTAAAGCATACGGACGTATAAATATTTATACCTATTTGCAATTATAATTTCAAAGTTATTTAACCGAAAAAATATTTGAATTGCAAATATTATCGGTTAATTAAATAATTTGGTTAATAAATGTATAAAATTAACATAAAATAATATTGCATTTCTAGATTTACTTTAAATAATGATTATATCATTATATATTATGCATTAAAATTAAAACACTATGCATGTGACTTGGAAGTTGCATAAAATTGTAAATTATTAAGGGCCGAGATGGCCCAGTGGTAAGAACGCGTGAATCGTAACCGATGATCGGGCAAGCACCACTGATTTTGATGTGCTTAATTTGTGATTATGATTATTTTCGTGATTTCGCGATTACGAGATGAATTTCGTGCTTGAGGGTGAAGGAAAACATCGTGAGGAAACTTCACTGAAATTTTGTCACATGTGTATTCCACCAACCAGCATTGGAGCAGCGTGGTGGAATAAGCTCCAAACCTTCTCCTCGAAAAAAAAGGAGAAGAGGTCTTAGCCCAGCTGTGGGACATTCACAGGCTGTTACTGAAGTTCTATTTAAAATATATTTTATTTATTTGTTATTAAGAAAGTATTTTTCATAACGTCTTCCTTAAGCGTACGCTGTATTTCAAAAAGTTTATCAAAATTATTTAAGTTAGCGTTGCTTAATTCTACTTAGTTCGTTCTTTGATTTTAAGGCGTTGAAAGAAAATATAAAACGCTATATTTTGAAACAATTGAAGATTCTTATTTTAATTATATTTTACTCGAATTTACAGCTTCAGATTACTTCGATACATTAACACAAAAATATTAAAAAGAAAAACAATTTTTAAATATATATTTTAATATTATAAATTTGGGCCTCTCATTTTTATCAATATGCCTTTTGTCTTAAATTTAATTAGTTGTGTACATGACTCGAAAATATTAAAAAAAAAAAAATAGAGTAATAAAATATATTTTTATCACTGGCAACAATAAAGCCATTACATAATATTATATGAATCAAACTTCTCTATCCGTCATTAATATACGAAGCATTAAGGAAATTGAATTCGTAATACGCCATTTAACTTTTTGGTGGAAATCTCGACGCGTATTACTTTTGTTTTTTTTTTTTAACTTCGCCTATTTAAGTAAAATTTCATTAAAAGGCATACAATTATGGAGTTTTCTCATTTATTCTTTTTCATAATTCTTCTGTTAAGCATTTGAGCGGCGTATTTATTTTTTTAATTAGATCGCATAAACTGTACTTAGTGCTTACGCTTTTCTGCGTATTACGTTTCAAGCGTTTTATTATATTATATTTAATATATATTTATATTTAATAACAAAAACAATTAAATAAATAATTTGTATTCATAAAAATTTTTGTGTAAGTTTTAATTTTAACAGAAGAAACAACATATTTTTTTTAACGAATATTCATAGCTGTCGTAAATTTTTTTTTATTTCAATATGTCAGTAGCTTGTTGGTCTAGAAGTTAGTTTATAAGTCTGTGATAAACGTCATTCGTGGTTCTAATCTGGGCTTGGGCAAATATAAATTAATCAAGTATTTAGAAGAAATTGGAAAACACGAAAAGCTGATGGCCCTGCACCTGGTGTCTCCTGTGGCTGTGCGGATTGTCATCTCATCTCTTACGCAAATAGCTAAAGTAGGCCACCGTCGACGAAATTCGATTTGTTAGTATTGTGTACTGTACTGTTAAGAAGGATTACATTGTTATTATTGTTTATAGTTTGTTGTGTTTGATTTTCACGCGAGTTCAACTGCGTCAGTTCTTTTATAATATATAAAAATACACACTGAAAAAATATAAATCATTTGTTTCTCATCTGATTAAAGTAATTAAGTCCAAATTCAAAGGCGTCATCATGAAATCAACTCGACCATACTGACATGTTGTTATCCATACAACATTCACTTTCACAGTTTCGAATCGATACGACAAGAAGTAGGTTAAAATTGATTTACATACTCGTACTAGCTTACATACGTAATCGTGACACTAATAAAAATAGGTTTAACAACCGCGTACTAAAATGAAAAAAATGTACCGATTTTGGTCAACAGCCAAAGTCAAAAGTCAAAGTCAAAAATCTTTCTTCAATATTCAAGCGTTACACTTACTTATTGACTGTCATAAATCTACCACCGGTTCGGAAATAAACAACTCAGACCTGAGAAGAGCCGGCGAAAGAAACTCAGCGGGATTTGTTTTTTTTCAGCGAATAATCAACTACGGATATATTGTGGTGCTCGAGTGTGAGCAGTCAAATTAGTACTATCTATCTTCCCACTCTCAGAATCTGATGGGATGGCCTGAGATAGTTAAGACGCAGGATCAAAGTCTTTACGTGCTTAACGAACCAAAATTCGGATTGTCGTTGAGAAATTCTTGACAGAAAAACCCGTTTGAACCCATAACCTCACTTATTTGCTTTGCCTTATAAACTTACCACTAAACAAACGAGTCCATTAAAAGTATATATATAATACGGTATTCTTGTTGTATTTACAGGCGAACAAAAAGTGTATTAATGTTTCATCTCAATAGTTTGATATAGAACTGGTTTAAATAAAAAAGAAAAATCCCGGTGAGTTTCTTTCACTTTTTCTTTCAGGTCTGAGGTGTTACTTTCCGAACCGACGGTACCGTTTTGATATTATTTTTACATCCAAAGACAAACATAACTGAAATATGAATATTTATTAAAAAAAAGTAGTTTACGATGCAGTTATCGTAATATTAAAATCTTTATTTAAACTATATCATTATAAAGCATAAACAGCACATTTTTATATCGTTTACAAAAAGTCGCTTTTCTAAAGTCACCTTACCTTATATTCGTATTAACACTTTTTGGGACAAATAACGCCTAAAGAACAATTACTTATCTATTTTGTCTAAGTGTATTTTACAAGAAAACGTTTTTATACGTCAGAAAGAGTACAATATGTTGTCCTTGCTTTCTTTTTAGATTTATCTTTCTCACTCAGAAAATAATGTCACTGCTATGAAAGTTGCAAACGTTTAAACTGCTTAATCACAAGACGCTTAGTTTCAATATTTACAAGTCATTGTAAAGAAAATCAATAAATGCGAGAGGCCCCTGGTTATTTTCCCGCCGCACTGGACTATAAATAAAAAATGCCCGACTTCCGGTCGAAGCACGCACTAACCCCTTTCTTCGTTAGACCTCACTTCAATAAGAAATTAGCTTTCCGACCATTAGATGATTATTTTCTTATTTACTAAAGGTAAACGACTATTAGCCAATTATTATTGTTTTCGGAGAAATATATAGAAAACATAAATATTAATTAACTTCAATCTTATATACGCCGAAACAATATAAGCTAAATAATATTTAACAAGTATGTGTTTGTTTAAAATTGATGGAAAGATAGTGTTGTATTAATTTTGAACGGTGGCAGCTCTGCTTGCCGGCATTTCCCCGTTGAATCGTAATTCCGATTCTCTTGGCGAGTAATGAACCAGTCTTCACTAGTGCAGGCGAAGGCGAGTTAAATCGCTAACATATTTTTTACATAAGCAACAATTTATTAATAAATTTTTCCAAACGTGACTTCCGTGTTTTATATTTTTACATTAATTCACTTTATATTATTTACTATGTCTCAAAGGATTTTTTTTTTATATATATAGAATAGGTGAACGAGCATATGGGCCTCCTGATGGTAAATGGTCACCAATGCCCATAGACATTTGGGATTGTAAGAGATGTTAACCATCGCTTACATCGCCAATTCGCCACCAATCTAGGGAAACTAAGATGTTATGTCCCTTGTGAATGTAATTACAAATATAAAATGAATTATAGACATATTATTCTAACTAACGTCAATTAAAAAAAAAAGGTATAAGTACGGCGCATTTTGAAGTTTCCTTTACAGTCATTAAAAGAAACGGGCAACAATGCCTTCATGCTAATGAGATATTTACCTTCATTTAGCTGGAATTTGCGAGACAGGCTGACTCCCCAAAAGGTATTAAAGTTAAAAGACCGTATGACATTCTTGTAGCCTTGACATGAAATCATAATGTGATTGTGCTCAACTTTAACATAAGTTACGTCATACTATTATATTTATATACTATTTAATTAAAATTTATTCATCTCCTATTTATAGATCAGATTAAATATCAACTTCTAGCTTTAAAAAATAATGTATTTGATTTGATTGTCAAAGTTATTTGACTATGAAAAATATTTTTTTTTGACAGCCATAATAATTATTTCTATTTATCAATTGACTTATTATATTTAAATGTAAATACTATAAAACTTATCGTGATATATAATAGTCCCTAAAATCCCTACTGCTGAGGCCTAAGGCCTCCTCCTGAGGTGAGGATTTTTGAAACTGTTCCAATGCTATTCGGGATAACTACTTAAATTTAGTAGTTAATTTCAGTAAGAAAAAAAAAATACGCGAACGCAATATATATTTTAAATAATATAATATATATTTTAATAATAATCAAATAATATTCGATTCTCAAATTCAATCACGAAACGATACGTAAAACAATAAAGTAAGTAAAGTAACAGCCTGTGAATGTCCCACTGCTGGGCTAAGGCCTCTTCTACTTTTTTTTTGGGGAGAATGTTTGGATCTTATTCATTAAATAGTAAAACAATAGTAATAATAAAACAATTGTATATCGATTTGTAACAAAAATATTATAAACCAAAATATTTAAGTTACATGTAGGTAGGTTTCATAAAAAAAAAACTACGGACTTCTATATTTATATAACTTATAAAGTTAAAAATAGATCTCTAATATTATACGGACAACGTTGTAGTAGAAACATGTCTAACACATGAATAGATTGTTACTACATATTGGAAACATAAATGTTGATAAAAAACCGGTGGGTAAAAAGGTTTAGCCCCACTGATTTATTTGTTCCATCAACAAACGGTATAGAATCCCGACTACAAGTACTTGCTTTATTTTCGATAGCATCCTTTCCAGTTTCATCGTTTACCAACCGTTGGTTCATAAAACAAAAAATAAGTATTTTTTTTTTATCAATCAGCGATACAGACAAGGTAACGTTAATAAAACAAATGAAGAAGATATAGAATCCTCTACGCCGTAGCCGTCTACAAAATTTCGTAGAACGACTACAGCTTTCATACAAGACAAGTCTAAATATTAAAGCACCTAATGCAGATAAAAATCGCTCGAAGGGTCGTTATTATGTAAAACCTTATCACACTCAGAACAACCAAATTTCCTAATAGTTTGAAGTACCAAGTAGTAATAACGTAAAAGAAGATGGCTTCTTGTAATTTTATTGCCGTAATATTACATTCAGCGAAAACCTTCGATGCAGAACCGACGAGAAAAACATTAAGATTAGAGTATAAGATACTTGAAGTCGTATTAAAATATATATTGTTTTTCATACTATTTTTTTTATTATTACGAGTATATTTATATATTTTTCATGAACATGAAAAAAGAACAATCTTCTACTTTTTAAATCGTTTAAAAAACAATCATAACGAATACAAAACTTGAAACGATCACCTCTTTAAAGAAAATATTCCTTACGGTTTCAACTTAAACGATTTATCACAAAATCCCGATGTACAATGAACCTTTGGCTTATGAAAAATGAAGGTACATTTGCCGCCTCCTTTCTTTGCAGGTTATATCGCTCTTCCAAGGTTAGGAAATTTCAATATATGCAAAGTATAACTTGATTTATGTGTCCTATAATAATTTATTCAACATTTGTACACGTCTATTTAAGCTTGATTTGCCTTAGACATTAATGTAGCAAAAAAACTATGGAATAATGTTTCGGATAGATCATGTCTATTCTCTTTGAATTTTTTTTATGTATTTAGTTTGATAATAGCCGTCCCGTTACTATCATTTACTCGAAGTCTTGCATGAATAATTTTATATCATTATGAGTGATTTTATATCCTGTGTGCTTCCCTGATTTTATCGACATTATCAATAGTGTACCGTGTTGAAAAATACTTAGTTTTTTAAAATGATTATACGATTTACATATATCACTAACTAATACATGTTTAAAATAAATTAATTTTAATAAATCAAAAATCGGTGTTTTATTTTTAAATGATAGATGAAAATTATATGTATCATGTGTGTGAAGTGTACGTACGTTTTATTTTTTAAATCAATAAAGAAGTTAAGTTTAACAAATTTCACACTCTTTTGGCTGCACTTTAATCGAGTTGCAGTCTACAAATTTATTGACTATCAAATGTGTTCTTCTACTTAGCATTTCGCCGGCATTGTGCCAAACTCTACTTAATCGACTACAGATCTGAATCCACGGATCGATTGCCACCTGACCTCAGCAAATAGTACGGTAATAAATATTGAAATAATTAGCATAAAACCTTCGCTAAATAATGTACATACATATATATACAGGCGAAAAACTGTAACAAGCAATGTTTGTGACCTATGAAGTTTGGAAATGGTTCATCGCTTATATTATCGCGTTAATATTTTTTTTAGGTATTCATAGAACTGTTAATTTGTTGTTCTTTATTTTTTCTGTACCACCCTATGTGTTTTATCTATCATATTTAAGTGCCCTATATTTATCTTGTTTTCTCAAACCAAAGTAAACTAAAAGTTTTTGAGAAATAAATTATTAAAACGTAATATATATATATATAAATTATTAAAACGTAATATATATATATATATATATATATATATTCTTTCCAAACATACGAAATCAAAGTCCGATATATTCGATTAATTATTAGGAAATACATCCTCAATGAATTAGCTATATATCTCGTTATAAATTACTAATGAAATATTGAAACTTATACGTTTAAAATAATCGGCAATTTTACAACAAATGTAATAATGAAAACTTATATTATTCAGGCTTATTTCATTGAACGGGAATACACTTAACAAGTTTGTATTTTAAAAAATCAAATTAGCTATTTAACAGCATCATTTTAACGACTAACTATTATAACATAAAATATGTAAGGAATATTATTCATTTATTTAAAATTTAAATATCAATTCTGTAACATAATTATATCTTAGAAATAAATATTCGATTGCGTTCATTTTATATAATATAGGCAGGAGGTTTCTATTAATGATAAATGTAAAATGAAAACAATTTTAATTTCTTACAGATAATATTACACTTTTTTTTTTATTTAATTTTTAAAACTGGCAAAGTATCAGCACCTTTCATGTTATGAACAAGCCGCCTGATCGTATTATCATGCTCGTTAGTGTTAAACTAATTATTCATAGGTTACCTTCATTTAATTACTATAATATAGAGTAGATTGGCCACAAAATATTACAAGACAAACTATAAAGTAGATTCTCAATCGTTTTCTTAGGTTTTGTTGATGTTTTTTTATTATTATTTGTAACAGTAGCGACCATTGTTGTAGGAAAACTTAATACTGGCTATTACGATTATTAAGATACAGCCCAGACAGATGGATAGACGACGTAGGCGTAGTATGTTTAATGTAACATATGATGATAGTCGTTAGTTTTGCTACTCTTCTAACCAGTGCTACTTTCTGCGATTGTTTTTTGAATATCTTCTTTTTATTTCAATGTATAAACATTAATATTTAGACCAACTATAGTGAATCTTAACGGATACGGGATGTGTTCGAACCCAGGCAAGCACCACTGATTTTAACGTGCTTAATTTGTGATTATAATTCATGTCTTGCTTGACGGTGAAGGAAAACATCGTGAGGAAACCTGCATGCATCAAATTTCACTGAAATTCTGTCACACGTGTATTCCACCAACCCATATTGGAGCAGCGTGGAATAAACACCAAAACCTTCTTAAAAAAAAAAGAGGAGAAGAGGCCTTAGCCCAGCTGTGGGACATTTACAGGCTGTAGGTATTTAAAAAAAGTAAATAGCAGTTATCTTGTCTTATAAATTAATTTGTATAAAGCTTGGTCGCTATTGTTAATGTTATAAATAAAAAAATTAAAAAAACCAAATTAATTTTCTCGTATTTTAATAATATTAAAAAATATAACCAATATTATGCTATCTGTGCCTATCAAATTCAATCAAACTCATGAAACAAATTGATATTTTAATTTCCGATCCGCTTCATAATCTAAGGGCCCTTAGATTACAGGCAGTTTAATCTGTTAATAAAATTTTAATACGTGGTCTGTATCGTTCCCGCCATGCATTCCCGCGCTTTTTGCACGCTACAATTCTATATTTAAAATTTTACATACGGACTTGCCCCAATTATTTTACCAGTTTTTTTTCTATTATATATATTTTCATAAATATAAATAAATTGATTTCTCGTCTAATGATTTTTTTTTTTAATTATACATTTAAATTTTGAATTGATATATTATGTACTTGTGACATATTTATTGTAAATAACTTGTAAATGAGACCCTCGTAGTTTATGTATATATTAAATAAGAATTGTCTAATTCGAATTTTAAATTTGTATCTTACATAGTCATGTTACATAAGAATACGAATCTATTACTAACTTAAACTTAACACATACCTATAGGCTCTAGAGAAAAACTGTATGTCCGTACACAATATTATCAATATATTTAGAACTTATATTATACTATGTTAAAACATCTACAACTAGGTCATATAAACCCGGTTTAAATATATAAATCACTATATTATAGTGATAACAACGTCCAAGTCACAAACAATGGCCAATACATCCACTACACATAAAGGATAGTATACAAAAAAGGAGGGAAAAATGGAATTTACTTTAAAAAAAATCGAAATTCGCCCGCGCGTTCCATAGCGCGTCATGCGTGCGTGCGACACGACGGACGCGGTTCTACTAACGTAGTAGACCTGGAAAGGCTTCAGCTGCCCCCGCTCCGACCCTCACCCCTCGCACCCCTTTAAGCCCTCTGCCCAGGCCACTAGGCAGTACACAAAATAACTTATATCATATAACATGCGCATACAAATTGCAACTCTATTTCAATAAGCTTAGATTCATTTTAAATTCGAACATCATCTGATTTTCAAGCCGTAAGTATGTGTGCCGGAAAAGCGAATGCACGCCGACAGACTCACAAGTCAACGTTTCAGTTATATGTTCCTGATATTTAATTTTGATCTCTGATTTAACGGAATATGATCTATTTTCAATTAATTTTCGTCGGACGACTGAGAAAAGGTTTCAAATGTGTGCAACGAACACAAATGTCCGAATTCGATTACGTTATAATTGTTATGAAGCGTGCAATACAATAGTTCTTATCTGTATGTTCATAAGAGTGATATTCGTATATCGGTCATCAGTTTTTCGAATGTACTGTTTGCTTTCCACGGTTCATATTAGCTAGTACTAAGCTCGGAATGAGATTCCAATTGAATTTGATCTTTTATGAGTATGTTTTAGAGTCGTTTTTAAAATATCGTTTTATAATAAGAAAAATCGAAATTTAACACCGAGGGACGTTTATTAATGTCGACATAGATTTTGTCAAATGAGTATCGTAAGAAGTGCAGTTCTTTTGACAAATGGATGCAATATTTTCAAAAAATGTGTAATTTATAATTTTTATCGAGCCGCAAATTTATTTAAATAATAATAATTAATATTAAACTTTCCAAATTGTTTTTTTATTTTCTTTTTGTAACAGAATAAACTTAATTCTTAAATATTTATATGAACCTAATATTTAACCTTTCAGCGTGTACGAAATAAAGAATTTACTAACTAATGGCGTTTTTTTTTTAAATTTAAAACAGATAGGCAGTCATGCAATGGGCCACCTAATGTTAATCCTTCAAACGAGGCGTGAAGAGGCATCTTGCCGGCCTGCAAGGCGGCTAATGCAGATAATTCTTCCCGGCTGTACTAGCGTCGTCGTCGCCTTTGGACTCTACCACCACTTACCATCAGGGGGGGTAGAGTAATTTGCCCTCCCGGGTAACTTAGAAAAAAAGTGGTTACCACCGCCAATAGGCATTGATAATTTAAAAAATATTAACCATCTTTTACATCGTTAATGTTCAAAAAATCTTGGGAACTAAAATATACTCTATAAGATATAGAGTATATAGTAATAATTCCTCATTCACATTAAATTATGAATGCCGAATTACCAAACGGCCTATCTAATATAAAAAAAAAATCGATGGTTATGTTTTTTGAATACGTACTGAAGAATTCATTCGACACATTCCTCGCAATATATTTTCCCTCACCAACGAACACAATATGAATTATATAAAAACACACACACACTCTTAATGTTCGATTGCAACCACCTATTCTGAACACTGTTCTATCTTACTCTTTACTTACTTTACACTTATCTTACTCTATACTTTGCTCTTGAAATTTTAATTAATAATATTATATTATATAATATTCCTATAAAATCTTATTTATAATGACTTTATCTCGAGCCGCTAAGATCGTGTGGACGAGATCGCTACTTAACATAAAGATCATCTTATTGTGCATCTATAATGGTATTTTAAGTTTATTATGTAAAATATATAATATATATTTGTGATGTAAATAAATAATATTTTTGTTATATTGTAGTGTGCGATAGTGTAGTTAGATCGAGTGATCAAGATAGTAGGTTCAAACTCGGCAATACAATTGAATTTGAGGAACCTGCAAGTGTGGGATGAAAATATGGCATTTGTATGACCACCAAACGACATAGTAGCGGCTTGGTGGAATAAACTCTAAATCTCTTACAGACTTTTATTATTATGTTATATATTTATATTATTTTTAAAGCTAAAAATAATCTCATGTTTAAAAGTAATATATAACGATTTAATACACTAAGTTTTATTCAGTTAAGTTTCATATGTTTGATTTTTGTTCTCATCAAAATCTGTTCAGTAATTATTATAACGTAATTCAAGCATTAATTTATACAACTGTCAGTAGTTAAAGTAATAAAGCAGTACTTTAATAACTCAAGATCTTTAGGTATGACCTGGAAATTTCACTTCGTTAATAATGAATTTAAAGAAAATGTTCTTGAATCGTTTAATATTAACTGAATACAATGACAATAGCTGTTAAAACATAATAATAATTATTATTATAATATCCTGGAACATTATTCATACAAGGCCATCTGATCCCAAACTAAGCAGAGCTTGTTCTATCGAAACCAGACTACTGATATACTTACATATACTACTTTTCTTTTGTAAATACATACTCATATAGATAATTACACCCAGACTCAGGACAAACAGACATGTTCATGCACACAAATGTCTGTCCTGGGTGGGAATCGAACCCACAACCTGCGGCGCGAGAGGCAAGTATCTGTAGCGACATCTATCTCGCCACATATGAAAACTAAAAACTTAAAAAGTTATCCGAGCGATTGAACATATATACAAGAACCCGACAACAACCGTCGGGCAGTAGCCCACCAGACAAATACCCGTCTGATCGGAGGATCCTCCCTATTCAATGGTGGATGAGGAACTTTACACCCTGTTGCTCCCAACGCCAAACTGGTGACCCCGACGTGATCGTCAGCGCAACCTTCACAAAAACTACGTCATCGTGACTTCATCATTACTTCCTCAAGCTTTCGAGCAGCGAGTCATACAGCCAGCCAGCATCCACGACTACTACGGGTATCCTGGCCACCAGCATGCAGCGGACGCGCATTCCTGGTCATCATCCACAGTCTTCTCAGCGACCTTGGCACAGCATACTGCACTTCGGCCGGTCAGCAAGCAGAGACGCACATCTCTCCTGGTCGACGCAGCAGCCAGCCACTACGCAGCACTGCACCACTCCGACTCACTGGAGCATTTGCAGCATCACCCCAACTCACTGGGGCATCACCGCAGACAATTCCGAATCACCACGTTACCAAGCACGCCAACTGACTCGTCAACATAAATTAATAAAATTAATAAATTGATTGACTTGAATTTTACGATTTACATTACTTTTGAATCAAAAGTGTAATCAAACCCGTTGATATCCTATTTCAGGAAAAATATTAATAATTGTTATTTTTTACTGTTAAGGATATTTTTTGTGTCGTTGTGAAAAAATATTATTATGATGAAGGTTCACAGGTTGTTACTGTACTGTACTGTGTACTCCCACTGCTGGGCTAAGGCCTCTCCTCCTGTTTTTAGGAGAAGGTTTAGAGCATTATGATGATACGAAACATATTTCCTGCGCCTGAACTCTTTCCGGTCGTGTCGGATTGCCGTCCCATCGGATTATGAGAGCTAAGGAAAAGAGAGTGCACCTGTGTTTGCGCACACACTTGTGCACTATAATATGTCCTGCGCAGTTGGCTAATTTCTCGTGAGATTGGCCGCCGTGGCCGAAATCGGTCTGGAGGACCTTATTAGTATATAAGCATATCTTCGCATGTAAGCTTATATATTTATAGTGGAGGTAATTATTATTTAATTCTCTCATCAAGAGGTTGTTTGAATGAAGTTTCACGATAGGATGCGGAAAATAACATTGAGAACTAAGCTAGGTACTGTTCAAATCATGACCACGTGCAATGGCGGCAAGAATGCTACCATAATTATTTTCTGCACGAAAAATTAATCGAGTCATTAATGGATTACCAGGAGGCAATAAAACGGGTTTGTATTTTTTTTTATAGCATAGGTAAGCGGACTTGCATATGGGCCACCTGATGGTAAGTGGTCACCAAAGCCCATAGACATTGGCATTGTAAGAGACGATAACCATAGCTTATATCGCCAATGCGCCACCAACCTTGGGAACTAAGATGTTATGTCCCTTGTGCCTGTGATTACACTGGCTCACTCACCCTTCAAACCGGAACACAACAATACAAAGTACTGCTGTTTTGCGGTAGAATATCTGATGAGCGGGTTGGTACCTACCCAGACGAGCTTGCACAAAGCTCTACCACCGAGTAAATATGTATAATAAATAACTATATACATAAACTTAAGAAATAAAACTATACCTAAATACAAAACTTGAACCAAATCATAAGATCCGTTTCAGAGATACACAATATAGGAATTACTCAATTAACATTTTAAAATAAAAAATAATTGTCTGTCCAAATTCCAGAACATTTAAAATTTAATTGATAAATTCCAAAATGTAAGCCGTTCTTTACACTGCATGCAAATTGAACGTTCTACCTTAGCGGCAGCGCCACTTTCATTCGTTCAATTTACTTTCAAGACTATTGTACTAAAACTGTAAGTCGAAATTTGTCGAACTAAATATATAAAAAAAAAACTATTGTAAAATAAATTTAAAATTAGTGGGAATGTTATTCTAATCAAACATGTGACTTGAACAACGAAAAACTTTGCAGGTCAGATCGGGCTGTATAGATTAGATCGTTATCACTACATTTTAAAAAAATCAACAGAAGGAATAATGTTGTACGTTTGAAAAAAAGAACAGTATAATTAGTTAAATTTACATTTGAAAAAAGGTTATTAAAAAGTCATTTTTAAAAGTCACTTTATAATTAAATATCAAAGGAAAACGTAGATACAGCCATTATTTTATAATCATTGAAAAATAAAAGATAAAATATATCAGATTGTCTATGAAAGATGTGGACTATCATACGTATATACAGTAACACGTATAGCTATAAAAAGCAATTGAAAAGATTGCGTGCATTATACCTTTGACCCAGACGGTCGACCTGTATCGGAATCGTTCACCGATATTTATAGTATAGCATTGTTTAAATATTGTGAATGGGTTTTTCATTCGAAACTCAAAAGGCGCGGTTTTTATATCAGCGTAGACGTATTTTAAATTTCGAAGGTATTCGTTTTATTTGTTTGTTCGTATATAGATTAAAATAAAAGATTGTATTCGTACGTCGTATTCAAATCGCATTTTTGACATTACAATTTTATTTTGAAATATTTGAGTAGATTAATTGAAAAAATATTTTTGTCTAATTATCATCCTACAAATAGTATATATGTAATAAATTTACGGATACCACCCTTTGTATTATTTAAATACTATTTCATTGCTCTATAATTATAAGTCAAAAGTTACTAAGAACCGTTCCAAAATCAAGACATTTTCAATTAATTATATACATTGCTCGTTTTTAAAATTTGTCCTCTCCAAATAAGGGATTGTGTGTAGCCGTAGAAATGTTTACACATTACTACTAATCATTTTAATAAATATATAAACTTAAACCTTTCGTAAAGGCAAACATAACCAAACACTTATAAACTAAATCGTTTTAAATTATATATTTCTAAGTTCTTAACAATTTCTGGAACGGTAGATGTCATATATTCGTGGTAAGCATGACTTGATACTATTTTTATTTCCTAGATTCCCTGGATTTTTTTTTTTTTTTTTTTAATTTTGATATGACTCCAAATAAATAAACTCATCATGCATTGACATGAAATTTTATATATTATTAACTTGCTTTAAAACATATTTTTTGATATAGTTGTTTAATTTCATCTAAATAATACAGTACAGTAATGTCCCACTGCTGGGCTAAGGCCTCTTCTACTCTTTTTGAGGAGAAGGTTTGGAGCTTATTCCACCACGCTGCTCCATTGCGGGTTGGTGGAATACACATGTGACAGAATTTCAGTGAAATTTGACACATGCAGGTTTCCTCACGATGTTTTCCTTCACCGTCAAGCCCTACATGAATTATAATCACGAATTAAGCACATGAAATTCAGTGGTGCTTACCCGGGTTTGAGCCGACGATCATCGGTTAAATTTCACGCGTTCTTACCACTGGACCATCTCGGCCAGGTAATAATATAATATAATAAAAACTACTGTTTTTTTTAATCAAAAAACTGAAATTAAATATTCTATAAATACATTTAAATGTGCAAACATTTATCGCCGGCGTTATTTATTGTATCCGAGAGGGTTTAACTAACTTCAACAAAATCCCAATAGAACCTTGTACACTCTCAATCGGTTTACAGACGAAATAGATATATTTAATTTTTCGGTGATCGAATTTTTTGCAATAACAACATTATTTTGTGTTATTATGAAACAAAATTATCGCAATAGGATTGTCCAGAAATGACAGATGTAGGACTTTTTTTTGTAAGAGGAGCAAACGAGCAATGGCTCACCTGATGGAAAGTGACTACCACCACGAATTGTGCGAGATTTCCTGCCTTTAGAATTGCGCTGTTGTGGATTTCCAGACATTAAGGTGGTGAAGGTGGAATTTTGAATTTTGGCGCGATGTCCGGTGGTGAAGTTCTGCGGCCGGGACTAATCCAAACAATCCCTCAGAACATTCCCCGTGACATAAATATATACTCGCAATTATTCCTTGTAGTTTTATAGAAACTTACATATATTTTATGGGCGTTGCTGACCACTTACCAGCAGGTGGCCCATATGCCTTCCTTTGCCATAAAATAAAAAAAAACATCGACAGACAAAAAGCTCAGTCTTCATTAAGTAAGTTAGTAGCCGCCAACTGCTTTTATAGTCTGATATAATAATAAAATATTCAATATCTGTAATGTGATTGTACAGATATGACATTTAAACATTTTGTTATTCGTATATGGATAGATTGATTTGCAAATCATCGACTTTGTATTTAATCGATACTGGATAAAAAGTTATGTCCAGTTGAATTGAATGATATTATCACTTTTTATAAGGATACCATTGGATTGAAATAAACAACACAATATATTTTAACGCAAATAAAATTTCTGCTTTTATGTCACAAGATGTGACGTCACAATATTAACGCGTTTTTTATAAGTATTGTCAACAAGATAACGGCCCTACTCGTTATTTACTGTGATAGATAAGTTAAGCAATAATGTGTATTGTTCTGAGATGTTATGTTCCTGGTGCCTGTAGTTACACTGGCTCACTCAACCTTCCAACCGTAACACAGCAATACTACGCTCTGTAGAATACGCGATGTGATTGGTGTACCTACCCAGACGAGCACCTTTGTGCCAACAAGTAAATTTACCGTATTTTCTATGTAAATGACAGTTTTCTTTTTCATTTTTATTTCTGAAACATGTTACGTTAAATTCAGATTTATGGTAAAAATCAATCAAATACCTACCTAATAGACACGTGATAAATCTATACTAATATATAAAGCTGAAGAGTTTGTTTGTTTGATCCGGCTAATCTCAGGAACTACTGGTTCGAATTTAAAAAATATTTTTGTGTTGTATAGTCCTTTTATCGAGGAAGGTTCTAGACTGATTTTTATTCATTATATTTTTATAAATTAATGTCTAAGGCTCAATAAATGGCTCCACAAATCTAATATCTCTTATTTCGGATCTGTTGCATGTTATTAACATAGAAACATACCCTCGGGAAAGAATAGCACTCTATTATATCATTTCCATCATCTTTTCTTCAGTTGATGAAAAGGGAATTATAATATAAAATAAGATAATATTTAGAAATTATTTTAGTTTTTAATCTCTTTTTTGTACGCTTCGCTATATAGAAAAATATTCGATTTTTATGTTGTCTTAGAGTCTGCACAGATATGTTGTTCGCGCCATTAATGTATCTTTCTATAAGTTAACAGCTTAATGTGCTTGTGTGTTTTTATTTCCTGGCAACATCAGAATCGAAATTGTTGAAATTGTGTGTTTTTTTTGTTTTATCATCATTTTGTTTTACGACAATTGTCTTCCTTGAAGTTATCAAAAGTTTCACGATTAAGACTAGTAATATGATATTCATATGCAAGGTATATTGCTATCTACCAAATGGATTTCTCGCAAAAAAATCACATATTCCTTAATTTTCAACTTCCCAAAACATCACAAATTTTTTTTTTTATTTTTTTTTTTTTCTCTTTTTAATCTGTGGCGGAACAACGACTGCCTATCGGGTCAGCTAGTAAACTAATAAAACAAGTGGCACTAACTACTAAGCATGCAATATGTCATAAAAGACCTTGGTTTGATATCATTGTTCAAGCAGCCTTGACCGCAGTCGATATATGAAGTCTGGCCTTGCCTTTTTCGATATTGACATATTCATTTCCAGTTTTCACATTCTATCAATTTCAAGCCTTTAATCATTATAGATTATTCTGGTATCTTTAATGGCCCAGTGGTTAGGACAGATGATTCATAACCGAAAATTCCGGACACCCGGACAATCACACCTGAATGTTTCTGACACATGTGTGGCGGTCAAACCGTAGCAGCAGCAGAAATTATAGAAAAAACTCTTCATCTCTAAATGACTCCTTACCTCTTAAAAAGAAAGACGTCAGAACCCTTCCACTAAGTATAACCCGCAAACAAAACATTCAATTAAAACAATAGGCCAATCTTATCCAGGTATATTATAAAAATAATATGATTAACAAAAAGAAAGAGTCAACCGAATTGTTTTCGTTAAAAAATAATAAATTATTTCATTAATGCGAATGTGAATTTGATTGATTGTTTGTTTGTTACGCTTTCATGCCTAAACCATTAAACTGATTTTAAAAATTCTTTCATCATTGGTAAGCTACATTATCAGCGAGAAACCGCGGGCAAAACGCTAGAAGTTTATAAATAGTTGTTCGTGAATCTCTGCTTTCAACATCTCTATTAATTTAACTTCTTACAACCGTTAGCATGTAATCCTAATCTGAATTTCAATATTTTTACATAATAGTATTTCATTCGATTTACTCCAGTTATGTACTTTTTATTAAAAGATATATGGTGGTAGAGCTTTGTGCAAGCTCGTCTGGGTAGGTACCACCCACTCATCATATATTCTACCGCAAAACAGCAGTACTTGTTATTGTTGTGTTCCGGTTTGAAGGGTGAGTGAGCCAGTGTAATTACAGGCACAAGGGACGTAACATCTTAATTCCCAAAGTTGGTGGCGCATTGGCGATGTAAGCGATGGTTAACATTTCTTACAATACCATTGTTTATGGGCGTTGGTGACCACTTACCATCAGGTGGCCCATACGCTCGTCCGCCTTCTTATACAATAAAAAAAAAAAAAAAAAAAAATATAATTAGTTAATTCTTAATATCACGCTTTATTTGTGGTTAATATTTTAACTCTAATTATTATTTTTTTTAATTTGAATTTGGCTTTTTGTTATATTTTGCAACACCTGTAATTAAGAAGACACTTGCTTTATATATCTGTATGATTAATTATTCATTTGTATTTATTAGTACTCCTTGTCGGTGTTGATATTTTAATAAATGAAAACAAAGTTTCCTATTCGGTTTTAGTTATTTTTTTTTTTTTAATTAAGAATTTCGTGACGTCATGCCCACATTGGACACGCATATACCAACCTTCTAAGTATGGTCGTTTTGTTCTCAGGAATTTTCATTGTGTAATTTAAAAATACGAATTACAAACAATAATACTTGTAATTATATGTATAAATATAATAAGGTCCTCCAGGCCGATTTCGGCCAAGGCGGCCAATCTCAAGAGAGATTAGCCAACTGCGCAGGAGATATTATAGTGCACAAGTGTGTGCGCAAACACAGGTGTACTCTCTTTTCCTTAGCTCTCATAATCCGATGGGACGGCAATCCGACACGACCGGAAAGAGTTCAGGCGCAGGACCAACGGCTTAACGTGCTTTCCGAGGCACGGGAGTGTACACACTTCCAACTTCCAGACTCCGGGCTGCTACTAAGAATTTTCTGACAGAAAAACCCAATAACAATTTATTGGCCCGACCTGGGAATTGAACCCAGGACCACCGGGTCTGTGGCCTTATATCTAGCCACTAGACCAACGAGGCAATTATATGTATATACTTATGATAAATATATGAACGGGGGGGGGGGGGGGGTTCGTTACTTTATGAGAGTATCTTCAATACAATCGCGAGGCTCTAAGATATTGTGTCCCTTGTGCCTGTCGTCAATGGTTCACTCACCCTTATAAACGGCGGTAAGCCGGTGTTTGGCGATAGTACTCTGCCGTGTGATGAGGGGGTGGAACATACTAGACGGACTTGCCCTACCAGGCCAGGCTAGAATGGTCTCTATAAGAGTACAGGTAGAACAACGGATAAGGATCCAATATCCTCACAATAAATAACACACCAGAAATAGATTACGAGATGGCCGTCCTCATAAAATTCGCAACGAAATAGATGCCCAATTGCACGACGGTCTATCCCATTCAGCAGTGGTTGCAATACCGCTCACGAAGAAGTTCATATATAGCACACGAATAAGTTCAAAATATATGACACGACGGAGTAACTGGAGATACGGGTTTTTTTTTATAATTTTAAATTAAAAAGTCACCTCGACTTTTTAATCTTTCAACTTGTTTGGGCTTAAAAAGCAATCATTCCTGTCATAGTGTCAATAACCCAATCAAACTATACACATCATTAGCCTTTGAATCGATAATTATTAATACATTTTAACTAAATATCTTATGGACAGACAACTAACAGTTTTATAATATTTATAGGCCATTTGTAGACCGAGTTATATTGAGACGGATCAATAGAGTATGTCTGACACTGTTTGAGATTTATTTCGAGATTCGGTTTTAAGCTTAAGGCTACGGTTTTCTGTTTTATAATATACGTATCGTCCGACTCCAGTGTAAGCTTCCGTATGTTCCAACACAAGACAGCATTGAACTAAGTCTCAATCACAATCATAATAATAGTTGGTACACACGTCTGTTTCCTTTTTAATTGTAGACTTTTTGTATAGATGCTAGACACAACGTGAACGCTGCAATAGACGCGAACCGCATAGATTGAATTTCACCTACTTCGTTAATATGCGGACATAAGCGTTTTTTATTGTGATGTTGTCTGGAAATAAAAATATGCAAGACTCTAAACTAGCATAAAGATACGATGAAGGCACGGAATCTAAGTCCGTGGAGCACTAAAACATTAAAAAAAATTAGGTAAAATTAAACATTTATTCAATCTATTGCGTTCTAGACTCAGCAGTTTTGACTGTGCGATGATAGAGAGTCAGGAATCAGCACTAACGATTTTATAGATATAGTTTATAGATACCTTATAAGATATTAAAAATATAGTAATCACATTTATTAAAACAATAACACATAAACAATATTAATTATTATAACTTAATAATTGCCCACTTACGATGAAATATCCCAAACACAAGGATTAATTTAATTTTAACGACGAGTCCTCTCCAGCGACAAAGGCAATGCGAATAATGTACCGACGTTCACAGACGACTTTAATAAGCTTTAAAAAACTTAATTCTTTAGTCTTCATAACCACTGGATGATACTACCAAGCATTACTTTCTAAGAAAGTTTTTCTATACATAGTTTTATATTATGCCACTATATGAGGTTCCGTAGGTAAGTTCAATACATATATAAGTTTTGTTTTATTAGGTCTAATTGAAAACTCAGTTTATTATAAATCGAGGATATTATTGCAAGCGTCAGTCAGTCTGTATATATATAACTTCTGTCAGCCCAACCGGAGTAGACCCCAAAGTTTATCATCCAGAGCCATATACCACAACAGTAGCTCCCCGAGTAACAGTTCTGCATTCACATAGGTAATGGTGAATGCTTGTAATGTGTTGCCACACTAATCGATCGATTGTGGACTAAATGGCAATGACCAACGTCTTAGATTGTTGCAATAACATAAAAATTGAAAAAAATAAAAATTGTGCCCTCGTCAGGAACGAAGTTTTTTGATATTTTTTCTACTAAAACGTGTTTTAAAATGTAGATTTTAATTGATTAAATTACTGTATTTTTGTCACTCCAAAAAGCGCCTTAACCTCCTCTATGCAACTCTCTCTAATCAAAGAAACGATTTATTTTTTTAAATTCCATTAACATTTTTTTATAATAATAATAACATAAAAATAAATATAAAATGGGGATACAATCAATTCAATTCCCATCATAGAATTGTAACAATCGTCCAAGGTTCGAATCTGGGACTTGCGAGCGCCTCGTAAGGTATTTGAAATAAATAATTATTTTGATTGAGCTTGCTTATGTTTAATTATTTTACTTCATTAAAAAATTATCTACATAAGGCGCACTATACAGTTCACGCTCTATCGTTTGGCGTGGTTTGGCGCACAATAATTCGAGATAGGTCTTAACTCCAGAAGCGCCCGCGCAGTTCTGAATTCGAACGCCCAATGCATCGCATTTTGTAGCATTTGGTAGGCATAACACTATTTTCTTATATGCGACACATCCTACCATTTCACTCTACTGTAAACACTACAACGACCAAGCATTCCACCTACCAAGAGTGAAATAGATTATTCCTGATCAATAACTAATGTTCCAACCATGTAAAGATTGTAGTCATCGATTTCGACCCGAATTGAAGATTAACATCTATTTTCTATTATAATATGTTGTCCTCGGTCCCAAAAGGGTTATGTTTATTGTCTACAATCAACACGAGAAAACTATACGATTATGCTACAAATTACTATTAAGTCATAAAATACAAATACGCTTTATTCCTAAAATTTACGTACAATGTTTCCGCATCTGATAGCCAATTTAAAGAAGAGTTTAATACTTTGCTCGGTTGAAAAAACAAAAGAGTTAACAAAATATTGTCGCGTTAAAGTAAAATCGGACATTGGAATTATCTAGAACAGTTTTTCCCCCAAAAAATGCTGGTCCGATTTATTTTGAACTGAACTTGTAGGCTTATATTACCTATGACTTACGGGTAATCAAAAGTTAAAATCAAAATCAAAATTTTTTTTATTCAAATAGACTTTTACAAGTACTTATAAATTCGGAACTTTGATTCTACAGAGAAGAACCGGCAAGAAACTCAGTAGGTACTATTTTAATAATAAAAAACGATTAAAGTTTGTGCGGGTGATGAAAGAGATAACAGGCCAGTTCCATTTATTCTACAACAACTAAATAGACAAGATATGCTAATCTCAGTTTTTTTTATGGCATAGGAAGGCGGACGAGCATATGGGCCACCTAATGGTGAATGGTCACCAACGCCAAAAAAGCAAAGAAATTGTAAGAAAACTGCTAACCATCGCTTACATCGCCAATGCACCACCAACCTTGGGATCTAAGATTTTATGTCCCTTGTGCCTGTAATTACACTGGCTCACTCATCCTTCAAACCGGAAGATAATAGCAAGTGCTGCTGTTTTGCGGTTGAATATCTGATGAGTGTGTAGGACCGACCCAGACGAGCTTGTACAAAGTCCTACCACCAAGTAATAAGTAAATAAAGTTAAGCTGATTATAACGATATAGTGCATTCTATGTAAAGGATTTAAACAAAATAGAAGTCAGACTCAAGTCGAAGTCAAAATCTTTGTTCAATATACAAGCATTACATTTTGTTTATTGACTATCAAATATCTACCACCGTTTTGGAAAAAATGTCTGTTGTCGGTCTGTGCAGACCTGAGAATAACCGGTAAAATTAATTTAACGGTTCTTTTTATATCAAAGATGGTAGTGATGTTTTGATCCTGAAGAAAATTGTATCCGTTGAATGACTTTCTACCTTAGTGCTGCACGCAGCATGTGGTGAAATAGGCTCCAAACCAGAGAAGAAGAGAAGAGAAAAGGCATTTCCTCACCAGTGGGACACTTACTGACACTATGCTAACGTCACCATAAACTGCGCTTTATCGCTTAAAATAAGGTGGAAGCAAAACTTTACGACTTTAATCAGCTTTTAAAAATGCCTTTAACCGCTCATTTCTAACAGTCGCCTGAACTTAGCGTGATCGTACAAAGAAAACAGCCTTATTATAAGTCAAACTTCAGACGTTCTATTTTTATAACGACGACAAAGAACAAACTAATGTTTAAAAAAACGAAGTATTCTTCTAAGAAATAAAGTTAAGCGAAGACACTTATACTAACAGCCAATTAGTTTGAAATTAAATTTAATATTTGCATTCAAACAAATTATATTCATATTAACAACTGGCATGGAAGAGAATTTGATTTCAGAGTTGATTGTTGTGCATAGAATTTTTGCTCTTTCTTTGATTAAATACATACATAACAAAGGCAGAATTTATTCAGTACGAATGTGATACAACCATTGGCATATATAACTCATATTATGGGTGGAAATCTAAATGTAATGTGGTAATGGGCCATAACGATGGCATATTTTCATAGGCTCAGTAATTATTCGTTCATTCGACAAAAACGATATATAGTAATTTCAATCATTTTTACGTATGATATGATAGTGTACTAGATTTCTATTTTAAAAATATAATAATTTAAAATCTTACTTAAAAAATATCCGAATCCCGTCTAAAAAAAAAAAATTACAATATATTTTGAAACTTTTGAACTAGATCAAGAGTTTATTAAAAAAATCAATATTAAAGGGAAACATGATAACAACGAAATGCTATTACGGTAACAACGTAGGTGCTAGAATTCAGTGTACAACATGTGTTAGTATTAAAAATAAATGACTTTCGCGAACTTTAATAGTCGATTTATAGACCAAGATTACACCGCCCTGGTAATATACTTTTAAAGTGTGTGGAAACTTGAGTTTTAAGCATGCTTATAGCAAATAGTTTTTAAACTTGCACATTTAAAAAGTTGCTGTTTTTCTTGTATTGGAATTCTTTTTAAATGAAATAGCTGTCGGGTAAATGGCTGTCATTTTTTTCTTTTCTTTTTTTATTGATGGTAAGTGGTCACCAACGCCCATAGACATTGGCAATGTAAGAAATGTTAACCATCGCTTACATTGCCAATGCGCCACCCACCTTGGGAACTAAGATGTTATGTCCCTTGTGCCTGTAATTACACTGGCTCACTCACCCTTCAAACCGGAATGCAACAGTACTAAGTACTGCTGTTTTGAGGTAGAATATCTGATGAGTGGGTGGTACCTACCCAGACGAGCTTGCACAAAGCTCTAACACCAAGTAAAACCCGACCTGATGGTAATTGAATATTAACTATACTTTACTTCGTCAATACGCCACCGTAGGTACTTTTTTCTACACTTATTTCCTTTTTTTTTATTGATAACACTTAAGCATAACTAAACTAAATAATTATTAAGCGGCTGAATACATTTTCTTTGAACATAGCCTAAAATATTTTCGACTAAGATATCTTTTAAACAAAAGCAACTAAATGAAAATCGATTCATCAGTTCGAGAGCTACGAACTCATGTATACCGCCAAACAGAGATATAGACACATACGTCAAACTTATAACACCCTCGATATGCGTCGGGGTTAATAAAAAAATCGGTTTACAAACACAGGAGAAAAAGATATTAAAGTATCGGTTGGAAACTGTATATTACGATTAGAAATACCCATGTATCAAGTTCTTTATTAAAACTTTTAATGACTATTATAATGTAGATGAAATAAAACTGTTTTGTTGACAAAAAATCAATAACACCACACAAACGTTCCTCTACGCCTCACTTATGATTTTAAGATTATTTCGACAGACTACTCATGCGGATTAATAGATTATACTAACGAGTACATACGTCAAGATTTTCTCTGTCACATGCAAATTTCTTCGCCACGTTTCATTCACCACTAGGCAGGAGATAAATTTGGAAAAACCTATTCGATAATTAAAATAAATACTATCAATTTTTTTTTAAGGTTTGTTGATGTCCACTTTATTACACCGTCTTTCTTATAAGCGTTGCTTAGCGGCTGTTCAGTTAAACACTGATTTATCTCTTTCTGTCATTATTGATTTGCCATTTGAAAGAAGAAGACAGCATTCTTGAACTAATTATTCGCAAAATTACGTTTATAAATACGACCGTTAAATACTATCTAATGAACGTATAAAAAGTGATCATTTATAAATTAAGTCTTACGAGAAGAGCTCTTAGTCTCATAATAAATACGCAATTACCTCGAAAGTTCGGAACGGGATAAAGGTTTCTTCAAGTTCAAGAGATGATATTGATTAAAATGAGAATAACTTGACTAGAATCGTTTATTGACTTAACTATTAAAAAATTATGTTTAAAATTAACTTGCTTAATATTATTGCGAGTAAACATTTTACAGCATTACTTTCAAATTTTGTTTAGAGGGTGAGCAGTTAAATAATGCTGCATCTCATTCTTTCGTATGTCAAATCGATGATTACAGAAAGAGAGGATTATTTAACTGAATACCCACTACACAAGGCTAACAAGTAAGATCGTGAATATTTAGGTAACTATAGGTTGCTTTCGAAATTACTAATGTTTACAGCTACGCTGTTATCTGTGTCTAATAAATGACATTCTTCAAAATCGTTTCGTTTCTCATCAACTTTCTCATAATTGTTCTTACAAAGAAAATCACTGTCACAGACAAAATCGTTTCTACCATCTTCTATCATGGAATCATCGAAACTTGAGTCCCTATATCGTTTCTCGTTTTCATTGTGATAGTTTTGGTATCTTTCAATTTCGAAATCTGGTGAAATCGTCTGACCTTCCAAAACTGATTCTTTCCCTAAAATATCATCTGGTTCTAATGAAGCTTGAATGGAATTAGATATTTCATTGTATGATCTAACGTTTTCGTTTTTCACTTCGTATTTTACCTCTGTCATTTCTAAATTTTCTCGATTTTCTAAAAGTGGTTTAATATTCATTAAATTAAAATTTGGCATCATTCTTGTATCCCAAGGGTTTTGTGATTGATGATCAGATGTAGAAGCTTCTACATCTATCTGCGCATCTTCTAACTTTTTGAAAGATCCTAAATTGTATTGAAGTGGTATTGAAAACGATGGTAAATCAACTTGACTGTTCTGACGAGTTGGCAACGCTGATATGTGTATGGCTGGTCCTTGTTGCTTCGCTTTTGATATGTAGCTGTTTTGATTCGATGTTTCAGCCAAATTTATGATTTGTGATGACGACACTAAAACATAAAAGCACAGTTACACAGAATTAATTAAAGTTAAATGAATACATTTTTAAATACAATAATTTATAGGTTACTGATTATTACCCGGTATAGTGATGAAGTCTCTCATTTCAAGTGCAAGAGATGATGGAGATCTTGGGTCCGGAGATCTCGTAGATCGAGGAGGATATGGTTCACAACCGGCCTTCTGCTGTTTACGCCACTTTGCGCGCCGATTTTGAAACCATACCTACAAAAACATTTAAATTAATTAATTAATGATAATTGATGTTTACTTTTAAATTATTTTCTCAAAATTAATTAATCAAAATTACAGAAAATTTCAATCTGTAAAAAAGCCTCGTTTTAGTAAGCAATGTGACATCAATGGCATTTATATCATATGTTTTAAGATATTATTTACACATACATATGATTTTAAATACCTACATGAACCGCTTACACGCATTCATATACAACATAAGTAATTTTAAGTTACGTGGTTATATTATTCATATCCAACTGCTGGGCTAAGGCCTCTTCTCCTCTTTTGAGGAGAAGGTTTTGGAGCTTATTCTACCACTCTGCTCCAATGCAGGTTGGTGGAATACACATGTGACAGAATTTCAGTAAAATTTGACACATCCTCACGATGTTTTCCTTCGCCGTCAAGCACGAGATGAATTATAATCACAAATTAACCACATGAAATTCAGTGGTGCTTGTCCGGGTTTGAACTGACGATCATCAGTTAAGATTCACGCGTTCCACTTACCACTGGGCCATCTCTGCCCAGGTTATGTTATAATTTTGAAAGATTATAAAACCTGTATGATTTGGATGAGAATCTGACACATGTATATCCAGAAATCAGCATTGGAGCTTTGCGGTGGAATAATCTCATAACCTTCTCCCCAAATATAGAGGAGACTATTGCCTAGCATTGGATTTACGAGCTGTAAACTGTAGTTTTGCTGCCAAAATGGTCCAATTGGTAAAACTAAAGTAGGACTGTGGATACTAATGAAAATTACACACAGTACAAATGCAGGCAGTTACCATTGATTTTACTCCATTAATATTTATAAAGTATATCTGTTAATGTGATACGATTTCATTAAATTATACGTAGGAAAATTTGCCATACTCACTTGAACTCTAGCTTCTGTTAAGTCTATCCTCATCGCCAATTCTTCCCTGAAGAACACATCGGGATAGTGAGTTTTATGGAAAGCTGCCTCCAACTGCTCCAATTGAACATTCGAGAATGTTGTCCTTGAAGTAAAATATTGAGTTTCAAACAAAAAAATCACTATCATATTTTTAGTATACGGAAAATTAGCATCATATTAGTGTAAATAAAGTTGTTATAACTCGTTGGTCAAGGCTAGATTCAAGGTCGCAAATCTCGAGTCCTTGATTCAAACACCAGGTCGACCTGATAAAAGTTAATGGGATTTTCTGACAAAAAATTATATCCGTTACGCTTTCCCGGCTTTACCACGGAACAGATTTTGATGTACTTTAGTATGATGTACGGTTGATCCCCAAGGGATTCCCAAACTACTTTTTACCTTAAATCTGTTAATTTAAGTATGTATTTACAAAAGAAAAGTATATTTAAGTATATCAGTTGTCTGGTTTCCATAGTACAAGCTCTGTTTAGTTTGGGATCAGAGGGCCTTGAGTGAATAATATCCCAGGATATTATTATTATTATTATCTTGAACCAGATTATATTTAACTTGTCCTCTTACCTATACCGTCGTTGTTTTCGTTTCGGGATGTCGTTCTTTGAACCTGAAATTGATATCATTTTTTTTTTATTACTCAATGTAAGTGGTAAAATTTAGTATTAAATTCTTATAATTCTTCCTTACTGTTAGGTGAATATTCCTCATCCTCTTCATACTGCTGATTGTCACCAGTCTCCTCTGAAGGTTCCGGGTTAGAAGTGTACGTGTCATTGACTTCCGCTTCAGGCCGCTCGCATAGAACAGACCCGGGACCTAGACTGGAAGTTAAAAAAATTGTAACTTTAAATTTAAAAAAATATTAAAACAATTTTTTTTTTAAATAAATCTATCGAAACTAGATTTAAATTAAAAAAATAAGAGCAATGTCCTTTTATTAAAGGAATTACTAATATTCGTATTTGCTCCTTCTATAAAGCAAACAGCTGGTGCTGGGAGTGGGGACGTTAATATCCCAAGGAGTCTAGATCGAACAGACTTTTACTTACTAGGCAGTCTGTAAACAATTGCGCACAACAATTACACTTAATTAAAGGAAACTGATACCGTAATTTTACTGGTGGTAGCGCTTTGTGCAAGCTCGACTGCGTAGGTACCCTCTGATCAGATATTCTACTGCAAAACAGCAGTACTTGGTATTGTTGTGGTCCGATTTAAAGGTTGAGTGAGTCAGTGTAATTACATGCACAATGTACATAACGTCTTAGCTCCCAAGATTGGTTAACAGTTTTCTTACAATGCCAATGACTATGGGCATTGTTGACCACTTACCATCAGGTGGCTCATTTACTCATCCGCCTACTTTGTCTATAAAAAAACATTTAAGGTATACAATCACAAAGCACGTTCATTCCTCACGATATTTGCCTTCGAGCACGGGAAGAATTATAAACATAAATTTGACACCTGAAACTTCTACAGTGCTTGCCCGGGTTTGAATCCGTAATCTTCGGTTAAGATATGTATATACGTACCCATTAAAGAGGTTTGGTATATTATAACAGAAGCTAGTAGTGGGTGAGACGTCATCATTCAAAATGGCTGCCGAATCGAATCCAGACGCGCTGGCGTTCGCTTCGCGATCCAATGATTCTTCCATCTGAAATAAGATTACATAATATAATGAATTAATAATTTTAAATACATAATGATTTTATAAACATACACACATACTTACACACTTTTATAGTGAGCATTAAAAGTAGTTAATATATATATATTAACTAAAGAAATATATATATATATATATATATATATATATATATATATTTCTTTCTTTTATTATTGTGTATTATTAGTTCACCTAGCTACTTAACTGTTTTATTGTAGTTCATGATTTTTTAAGTAAATACTTTTTGTAACATTTTGACAATGTACAATGTTGTATTAACTGAGAGTTGAGGACCTGGTGAGCTGATCTACAGGATCTACCCTTTTTTGGGACGAGTCTCCTAAGATTTGATATTGTACTTAGTTGATAAGAATTCACGTTTTGTAATATTACGTAGAAATAAATTTATTTATATTTATTATGTAAAAATTTTAACGTAACTTTATTTATAAATTATTCTTGACTTAATTATTGTTACAACGCTCAATCGACTGGACGGATTGTGATAAATTTGGTACAGAGTTTGATTATGTCGTGGAATTAGATATATTTATTTATTTATTTATTTATTTATTTATTTTATTTATTTATTTTGTGTACAGGAAACAAACAGTGAAATAATTACAATAAAATAAAAAACATAAAACAAATCTTAAACCAAAACAGTTTCCATTTATAAATTAATCATAAGTAATTACAAAACAAGACATTTTTTATATTTACTAGGTGCATGAAATTATATAATTCATTTATATAATTTAATTTAATATAAATTTAATTTTTAAATCAAGAAAACATAATTTAATAATAAATAATCAAATTATAATTAATTAATCAAAAATGCATGATAATATGATAATTTATTTATTTATAATTAATTAAAAAACAAATACTTGTCTAAGCAGTATGGTAATAGAAATTGAAATTAACAAGTGTTTCATTTTACATTACAACAAATCACAAAAATTATTTTCATATAATGATTAAATTCTATGTTTCTACTCTGCTCTTATGTGGATAGCAGATATTTAATATACAAACCAACGATTAGTTTTACCAAAATACATTCTGACGTCAAAATAAACAAGAAACCCACACGCCATACTCGTTGTAAAATCAATGTTTTCCTTCAAATAACTTATCGCGTGCTTGCCAGTACGTATTTAGTTTAACTTTCGTATTTAATCATGCGACATTTAGAAAAAGGAACTGTTTCTTTAGCTATTATTCTTGAAGTATTTTTTTATTTGATTTGAATTTTGAAAACATGTTTCTTTAATGTTTTAAATAGTATGTAAACGAAATATTTTAATTTTAATTGCATAAACGAAAGATAAATGAATTATAAAATTAATCCGAAATTAAATAATAATTATTTTCAGATTTTAATAAACTATAAATGTAGGTAACATTAAGTGCATCACATTTCAATGGTCGTCAATGAACCAAAAGTAAAGCATCAGCCTGTTAATGACACTGTTGGGCAAAAGCCCAAGATTTGGACCTTACTCCACCACGATGGTCCAAAGCGGGTTCATGGAGACCCATGAGGCAGAATTCCAACAAGAAATGAAGTTTGAGCATACAATAAATGAACATAACCCTGGATTGAACCTGCGTTTTTTAACACTAAAAATTGGAGTAACTCCGCCAATCAATCATTATTTGGGTTCTTATTCCGCGTGGAATGGAAACAACATAATACATTTTACTATTTATAGTTTCAGTAATTTAATATATATTAAATTTAAAAAATAAAATTAAAAAATGATATATCACAAATATACTACCTAGGTACATTATTTATTAAAATATCTTATAAAAAAGATACCGCAAAAATTTAATACGTATAAAAATAAAAAATAAATTGTTAAACTGAATTGATTTGTAAAGTATTTTTACTCAACCGATTTGTTTTCATCTCTTTCAAGAAGATGTTACCGTATTTACATTAAAAAAATTATATCGGCAGACGAGTAATTGCTGGTTGTGATCTTTAAACACAGACATTGGTGCTGGAAGCAATAAACCAATTCTTACTAAAACTTCCTATCATGGGATCTAAGATGTGATATGGTGTTTCTGAATCTACTCACTCCTCTGAAGGCATACACAGTATTGATCTTTGATAGAATTAATATAGGATACAAGGTTATATTTAAGTCAATTTAAAATTAATATTTGAGATTAACATTGAATGTGACAAGTAAAATTACTTCCAGGTCCGTGGGTGTCCTTTTCTTTACGGAAAATTCTAAGAATTCGCTCCACCTCTCCTTCTCCAATGTGAGTTGATAATTCCATATATGGCAGTAAAAAGTACTCGTGTTTTGAATAAAATTTAACGACGTCACCACGCAAGAAATAAATTGTAAGCATAAATTAGCTCTATGAAAATACAGTTTATTCAAATTGAAACCCGCGTTCTTCAGTTAAGTTCTGAATAATTTACTAGATCACCTTGGCTTATACAATTAAAATAAAATAAAATAAAAATCTTATTATTAAGCAACCGTATTAAAAGTTAGCCTTTAAAATATTAATAATTATCGTAATATTTTATTTGATTCTGATTTCAAATCTTTAATGACAAAATCAATTGTACACAAAACTTTGTTTTATTAATAAAATATTATGCCAATGTTGTAAAATGATAATAAATCGTTGTGACAATTCTTCTACTTCATGATTATTATATTAATTAAATGGTTGTAATATTTTTATATTAAATTTTATTAATTAAACCAATTTAAAGTTCGATTATGTTGTTTGTTTAGAAACTATAAACACGGAAGGTGATTGACCGTCATAATGCAAGCCGAGCCGCGCCGACGATGCTTAAATTGAATTAAATGCCTATAATTTAGTTAAGTTTATTAAATTACTACTAAATGAGGATAATTTGTGTTTTCCCTTTACAACTTGGAAGACAGTTTTGTTGGCGCATTCGCGGCCGCGCGTGCCTCTTTTTCGCGCCAAAAGTTTGACATCTGTGACTTGTTTGACAACAAATGGCGGTTTTTAATGATAAATACGTTCTTGTCAAATCGCGTGTAAAATAATTAAGTGGTGTGTTTTGATATAAATAAAATAATATTGTTTTTGTGTAGCACAATTTAGTGTTTAAATTTAAGTTAAATGATTAAATAAGATTAAAGTATTGATTACAAATTATGACGTCAAATTAATTAATAAAAAGTAAACCGTGAATGAATATAAAGATATTTTTAATATAAGTAAAATGATATAATAAAAGTTTAAATTATTTTTATTGTCAATAAAAAAACCAAAGAATTCTTTTGTTATGAGAAACTGGATAAATATATTATTTAAAAAATAATATAAACAGGTAAAACAACGAAATGTCTAAAATTCTCATATCGTATTAAAAATTAAAACAAAAATAACTCGAACAAAAAAAAATGTATCATTCTACTAAAAGCATAAACACGACAGTATTATTGTACATAATTAAATATAGTTAATTAGTTTATAATATAATTTAATTAAATAACTCACCCTTATAAATGTGTTTCCATGCTTTATAAATACTTTTCGATAAATGAAAAATCGCGTCGAAGGCAGCAACTATTGTCACGTGGTCGGTTGTACTGAAGCGGACAGAGAGGATCGACTGACAGTATCGGAATATAGCAATGAATGGAGCGGCAACTATTTTGTTTATAGTTTATTTTTTATATTATTGTGCTTTTTAAATTGCTCTTTTTGTTTTATATTTTGTTGTGTAAATTTATATTGCGATATATAAATGTACTTATTTATTTTTTATTTATATTATTGGATAATTATTTTATATCCATATTATTGTTTAGGTTTGGTAATTTAATGCAAAAATTAAAAAGTAAAATAATACACAATATAAAACATACACGTAAATAACTGGTTAAATCTGGTTTAGTTATTAAACCAGATTTAACCAGTTATCGACTTGCCTGTGTGAAATTAGTAATACTTAATTATGAATGTTATCATGTTAAGTACAGTAAATTTAAGGCAATTTCGTAATATAACGATAAATCTTTTCACTTGGATGTGGGAATCACAAATACATCGACATCGACTTTTGCGTCAACTTTTAAATTTCAGTAGTTATTAAATCAAAGTATAAATTATGAGTATGGTGAATTATATTTAAAACTACCTCAAAGTTTTCATTACAGAGAGAGAGGTAACAAAACATTTACAAAATATTTAAGATGTTTTCAATAGTAGCACAGAGTTAAGAAACGTGGTTGTAACAAACTCTTAAGGCTTGGATAGCATCTAAAGTCATGGATTCTGCGCCTAATTCGATCTTGTTGGCAGATCTTTGCGCTAGCCCGTCTGGTTTAAACAGTAATAGTTAGCATTGTTGTGTTTATGTTTGAAGGATAAGTAAGCAAGAGTAACTATAGCAACATTTTGTAAGATATTATAGCCTCGTTGCTTAATGTGAATATTAAGCACTTGACGTCACCGGTAGTACGAAGTTTCAAATTTATCGGAAAAAAGGTAAAGCAAACGAAAAAATATATATATATATTAATATCTCATAATCATCTCCATATCTTTTTATCCTGCCTAGAAAACCAGTGACGTTTACTATTACGAAACCTATATAAGTATATGCACCGTACGTTTCGGTGCTAAGCCAAGCTCAGCTGGGGGAGGCGGGCGGTGATGCCGTACAAGTGATGTGTATCGCTGTCGGTGTTGCGGCTTTAAGCGAACGTTGGGATGACTCTATTGGTGTTATTATTTCGATGATTGACAATTGAAAAAAATGTTTCTATCAACTCAACGTTTGTCGCTCTAGCTTAAAAACAGACGACTATAGTTATTAAGGAACGAGTTTGGAAAATACTTGCTTCTACATCAATGATTAGTATATATTTTCGTATATTATAACGTCCTTCAGACCGATTTCGGAAACGGCGGCCAATCTCAAGAGAGATTAGCCAACTGCGCAGGAGATATTATAGTGCACAAGCGTGTGCGCAAACACGGGTGCACTCTCTCTTCCCTAGCACTCATAATCCGATCGGACGGCAATCCGACAAGGCCGGAAAGAGTTCAGGCGCAGGACTAACGGCTTAAAGTGCTTTCCGAGGTACGAGAATGTACACATTTCCACTTTCCAAACTCCGGGCTGCTACTGAGAATTTTCTGACAGAAAATCCCAATATTTTTTTATTGGCCCGACCTGGGAATTGAACCCAAGACCAGAACGCAGACCCGGTGTATTCGGCTTTATATCTAGCCACTAGACCAACGAGGTAGTATTATACTTAATATACTATATAGTACAGCTAGCACACTAACTACAGAACAAGCTATGTTCGATCCTTGAAGGATTATATCAGAATGCGATCATCCGACTGGCAATGTGGCAACGGACTGGTCATATATGTCGAAGAACTGATGACCGTTAGAACAGACGAGGCTAAGACTTGTGACCATGGATCGTACGTTTTTTCATCTATCATAAACCATGTGCTAGCCATAACATCAAAATTTAATTTAAGTATATTATATCGTGCAAGAAAATCACCTAACGCACGATATTTCATTAATGTACATCATTAATTCGTCATTAATCAATTTCATAGGATTAAAATATTTTTGTACAATAGTTATACTCTTCAAGATTGGAGATACTAGTGAAAATCCACTTCCACGCCATTACTGGAGAAGCACCCGCATGTCAACCAAACGATCACGAATCACAACAGACTTGCAGCAAAACAAACCTCAAAGCAGGTGAGACTCCAGCTTTGAAATAACTAGCTATCCCGGCAGTGTGAAGGAGTGAGGTGAGACGAGTTCCAGCCTACAGAGTAAGTCGGCTTTCGATTGGACTAAAGCACCAGCACCACATATATTCTGTACAAGCAATTATACAGACGATCGAAGAGAACAAACAACATTAATCATGGCTTCTGTGGATTATGAGAAAGTCTTTGATTCTATCGAAACCTGGACACTGGATTTGAAATATATCGAGGTGCTGAGTTGTCTCTATAGAGTGATTGTCCAATTGTGAAATCTAAGGCTGAAGGATGAAGAGGATTCAACTGCCCATAGAGGATGAGACAGGAGCAAAATATATTTCCAAAACTGCTCACCAACGCGTTGGAAAATATCTTTAAAGCGTCGGATCGGATTGAATATGGAGCCAAAGTAATCGTCGAATCCATCACACATCTCCGATTTGATTTGATTAGTCTTTTGGTGGCCGGTCTTGGTATGAACAAGGTTTAAAAAGGACAACAGACATGTCGTGCTAATCGTGACATGTGTCGAAGGGATACACGTACTGAGATCAAATCATGTAGTTCGATAGGATCAACTTCGAGAAGAAAGGCGATTGAAAATGGTTTTGGGATGAGAATTTGACAGTTTTCGTCCACACCTTACATCGCCTACACCGCAATGTTTGTTGACGAAATTTTTCAACCAAAGCTTCTTAACTGTGATGACATTCGCGCGGTGCGCCTGAGGTGAGACTATCTTGCATATACCATGACGGCAAGCAACCGCTGCTGCTTTCTACTTATGTGCAAGTATTCTTTATACTTTGCTTCTACATATTATTAAAATTATAAGCAAAGTATATGTAATTCTGGGTTACTTCATTTTTTGAATACAATCAATTTCGATATTTCACATCTGCCAGGCGTCTCGTGACGGACACTTTTTTCTTCATTAATCTTAAGATTTATTTTAGTTCTTGACGTAGTTGCATCTACGCCTGTCAATAAATGGAAACTTTTGTAATATTTGATATTCATAATTATTATTATGTACTGTTTGTTTCCATTAAATACAAATAAATAAGTAGGTTTCGACTTTCAACGTCCGGAAACATCCGGATCAAGTAATAACAGAGTTTGTTATGCTTTCAATCAAAATAAATAGTAGATAGATAATCTTCTTATTTGATTTTAATTTATCAGTCACCATTATTTGCGTTTTAGTTTTACTTATGTGTTGTCGAGTAAAACGAAAAAAAATAAAGCATACTGGATTCGTTATTTTCACGCAAACTCTCGACAGAATCTCATCAGGGTTGCCACAAACCCTGACGCTTTTTATTCAATACACGGACCTCAAGTTCCTTAAAACTTCAGTTTTCAACAATTTAGTTGAAAACCAAATGTTGTCATTAAACCTTATAAAATTAAAAAAAGGTAAAAAAATAAAACAACAAAAACCCTCATGAATGTTAATTCATATTTAATAAATAAATACATTTTCATGTTTTTTTTTTTTTAAATAAAACTAATGTAAGTGACTTAGTTGTAGCAACTCTCAACAACATTATGATACAACGTACAGACGTACAGGGAGACGCCGAACGCGTTTATTGCTTAATACTACATAATAACAATTATCAACTAAAAATATATATATTAGACAAACTCTAAAATATACATACAAGTTATATAAGTTAGTATGGTTTATATTACAGAAAATTAAACTTTCAAACTAATTATTAAGACCCATGTCACACTCGGTTCTTTAATATATTCTGTATCGTTTTAAAAATTAGTTTCCATGTATTGAAGAAGTCGTTAAAATATATAATATTTTTTATTATATTTAATGTGACACGGATCTAATTAATAAAATTACAGATAACATAAATTCACTTTTTGTTTTGATTGATCAAAAAAAAAAAAAGATCAACTTCAGAAAAAAATATACAATTTAACGCAAAAACACACGTTCATTGGAGCAGTATGTGAACACAATCAAAAATACATCTTTGGCTTCAAGCGAAATTTACAAAAGCAATACAAAGACCATTCCACACAAACTTAAGATGCGTTCCAAATACGAATTTCATTTATTCTTCAGTGTTCCAAAAAGTTACGTGAACTATTCTACGATGTCTAGTTTTAAACATTTAATTGATCTTTCATTGCAAAGGGTTAATATTATTGACGCAAATGGCGTCATATTGGATAAAAAATATATATTTCAGGTTCGTATTTAAAACGCATATAGGCGTACAAACTCGATTATCTTCAGGAGATAAAAACGCATCTCGCTTGAAATACGTATACGAAGTCATCACAAGCAAACCTCGCACACAATATTCAAAGTTATTACGTTATAATAAAGTTCAAAATCCAACGACAAAACAAGTAATCAATTCCTTTTATCTTAATGCATTACTCTAAGATTAGAATTAGCACAAACATGGATTTTTTTTTTATTCATAAGAGAATGGATTAGCCACAAAAAAATTACAAAAACCTTTTTTTTATATTTACGTTTTTTCTAAAATAAAAAAAAAATAACAATATCACTCGCCTCAGTCGACCATACTAAACGACAACAAAACAAATCTAAAAGAATATACAAAAAAAAAAAAAAACAAAAAATTTCATTGGTTTAAACATTTTGCAAAATCCTTGTGACCAATCAAAACTCTACAATATTAAATTTGAAATAAAAAAAAAATCTTATAATATACGATTAATAATGGAGATTCAACAGTACAACAATTTAATTGGACAGAACATTCAGATTTGTACGGTACGTATACGTCATCGTTCTTTATTTAGAAAGTCAATGAGCTGAAAGGAGAAAAATAATAGATTTCTTTTTAAGATAAGTCTTAACTAAAATTGAATGTGAAATATTTAATTAATTGTATTGGAATTAAAAAGTCAAGAATCGTTTTCATCGACGTTATCATTCAAACAATTTACCATAGATCCTAAGTACATTTCCCTCAACATCATCACCCAAACCTTAACACCCACGAAATAAGAGTCAAAATCCACGTCAACAAGTCAATTATTTGTCTATCTACCCACGTATCAATCAGTAGAAACAACAAGCCTACACAATCGATACAAAGTCAACATTATTAACTAATTAATATAGAAAACTTTAAAATTGGGAGTACAAATATTTTCAGTCGATCTCAAAGATGACAAATTCACATTAAAGGTTAGCAAAATTGCTAGACACTCTCCTACATTCTTAGTTCCTGATTTATGTCGGAACAACAATTTAAACCAATCAGTTTTCAAGGAGGAACAAGCAAGTTTGTTAGATTTTTTTTCTACGAGAGAACGAAAATTATTCAAGTAAGAATAGGAGGCGTCAAGATAATATTTAGTAGGTTCGAAGGATTTGGTAATTTAATTTAATTTAAAATAAAATTTGTAAATCGATAAGAAAATATTCGAAAGAAAGAGAAAGGTATAGTAAAAAGATGGCATTATTATTTAAAAAATAATGGTAATCTAAGGAAATCTGGTAACGGAACAACTTAAATTTATTTTGGAGGACATATTGAGGAATTCTAGGCGGAATTAATATTCCAATAAATACAGTTATTAATTTTGAACCAAGAATAGAGATTTTAGGGTAACGCGAATATTTTTAATTATTCGTTAAATAAAGTATTTATTTTTTCAAATTATGATAAAACAGCATAGCAACATTTGAGTAAATGAATGGCGTATTATTGTCAATATAAAGATTCAATATAGGACACTTTTTTTTTTATCAAAATGGACAAGAAATTTTATTTGGCGTAGGATAAATCTATGGACAGAATCCGATCAGGATTCGATAGAATAAAGGTATTTAAAAACTCTACGGAAATGAATTTGTACGGCTTCAATCGCCAAAAGCTTATAATTTACTGGAGAATGTATATCTATAAATTTTCAACAATAAATCGTATAATATTTTTAATATAATTTATGCGTTATAATAAAATGCCTTGTGCCGAAAGAAATATTAAGAATAATGTGATGTTAACATTATCTATGGTATCCTATATTCTGAACGTATTTACAACTATTCTAAAAAAAGATAAAAATTTGATTTTATATTAAATTTACTTTTCTTTTTTTTATTAAACGATTCTGTAATACTTCTTGTCTGGTAACGTGCAATGGATTATACGTTTAATGATCGTAATTTTAAAATAATCATTGAATTATTATTTCATCTAAGCTATGTTCTCAAATAATGTTAATCAAGTTCAATGCAAAACAATCATAACGAATTTCGGTTACATAACCCTGTGCCTCAACGATATCTTAAACCACATCTAACGTCCAAAAGTTTTCCGAAAATAATTCGATTTCTCGAAAACCTTCCCGAATACGTGGCCCCAATATCTTATATAATCCGTTTTATTTCGTTGTTAAATCCGAATAACCCCTCTCAGCAATATTAAAAAATTAAATCTTATATCACGAAAGAGTCTACATATGAAAAAATTCAAGAGAATTAAGTCAATATTATGGTATTTAATTGTAATAATGTAAAGTCGAATGATAGTTATATATCATTGGCACGTCTAGTATTATGCAAACATTTAATAAGCTGTTTGCCCGCCTCCATTATACCCTGAATTTTAAACTTCCACCATATAATACTCCTAATTTCTCAAGTATTGTAATATGTCCAAATTCCATAAACCGAAATACGAATCATATTCCGTATCGTTTAATTTATAATTCAATTATTCGTTCTTAATTATATACGAATAATTGTAAATATTAAGATTTATGTAATGCACTTAAATAAAGTCTACTCCCGTTCCAAAGGGACTCGAAATTATCATAAAAGATGGCACTAAAGAAAACCCGAACTAGCTAATATCAAAAACGTCTATCCGTTTACAATATAAATAGCAAGATATAAAATAAGATATCAATCTTATGCAACGCTTATTCGATTATAATCGTTTAGAAAAAAAAGCATTCTGAATTCACAATAGTTCAAAGATATTCCCAAAATTAAACTTGAACGCAAATATGCTTCTGTTAAACAAATCCATCTGGAATTTTTAAGGTTTAGAAGAAATCGATAAATAATCGATATCGAATCGATTCCTGATCTTTAAACCTCCGTGCTCTTTCCGACTTGTCCTTGCTTAGGGTCCGGGACGCCCGATGCACTCAATTTCCTTTGACGACCAGGAAATATTCCTCCGAACAAACGACCTGAAATACAAAAAAAAAAAGATTATTTTAAAGACCGAAAGAGTAATATGGACATTCAACAAATACTATTTTTTGCGACACCTAAACCTTTGCGAGTGAAACGTACGTTTGCAATAATCTGTAGATTTACGGCCTTATTTATAAACGTTGCTTAGTTACTGTTTAGCTAAACACTGATTTGTCTCTTTCTGTCATTATCGATTTGACATACGAAAGAAGAAGACAAAATATTGTTTAACTGATCACCAGTTAAATAAAGTTTATGAATAAGGCGGTTAATCTATAGATCCGTATGTACGATTTTTAATAATAGTCGTCATTGTTAGTTCAGTACCGACCGGGCGAGCGCTGCTCGGGCGGGTGGCGGGGCGAGGTGGCGTGCAGCGCGGTGCGGCTGCCCTGCTGGAACGACACCGACATGCCGCTGTCCAGCGAGCCCACCGACCCTCGTCGCTGCAGCCGCTCCGCTGCTAGAGCCACTGGAGACATCATCGCTTTAAACATTTCATCGACACTATCATGCGTTATATCAACGAGATCCCGCGGCCTCCCCAATCCGTGCCGGGGTCGGCCACCACAGTGGTTTTAGTGCGTGAGAATCCCTCCCACGTGAACCAATACCCGGCTTCCACTGCGTAAAAAAAAGGAAAATGGTGCTTGCCCAGATTCGAATGTGTCAGTAGACCATCTCGATTCTTAGACATACAGGTACGATATGATTTAAGTAAACATACCGGGATCGTTGATGTCGACGAGCGAGTTGCTAAGTACGTTCCGCTTGATGATACTTGTCGGTGGTGGATTCTGCGAAAGTCGTGACGGCGCTGACGGGGCTGGGCATGACGGTGGTGGGGGTACCACCACACTGTAACAATTTTATTTTTTAGTTTTTTTTGTCAAATTTTTAAATGTAAAATTGAATGGTTATTTCTGTACGTATTCTATGCGTTCACGTATCGTTCATCCGACTGAGTCGGAACATTTTGACACGTGTTTCAAAACTAGTAGCTACTGTCAATTAAAAGTATATCGAACCTCACAGCTAATTCTACTTTGTACATAATTATTGTTGATAACATTTTTATTTTCATTACATTGAACAAGTCAAATAAATATTTACCCGTGAACATGTACATGATCCATGCATTGTTGATGATCGATTTCGACGTCCGCTACACCACTATCTCGGTTCTCCATTACTGCAAAGGTCAAAAACGATGTTTTAATTAAGTTTTATAATATATACATGAGAAATGATTGCCAAATTCAATTTAATTATTATTGCGTAGTTATCATTTATGTCAGCGATTTGCCGTGGATGTAAATTCTTCAACTTTGATTAGAAGCATTCTATATTGAAGATTTTCCTTATTTATTTTTCGATCGTCTCATATTTTTTTATATGATGGTCACCACCGCCAAAAGGGGGGAGTAAGATGTTATTATGCAAATGCTTGTAGTTACACTGCTCAACTAAACCTTTAAACTGGAACACAACAATATTACTGGTTGGCGGTAGAATATCTGATGAGTGGGTGGTACCTCCTTAGATGGGCTTGCACAAAACACCACCACCAAGTAATTATGGGAAGTTTAAATGTTGTGTCTTGATTGATTTTGGCATAACAAAGTCCACATAAACCACATCACCACCACATACCATTCCTCGAGGCGTTTCCCGTGTTCCTCCCCTTCCCGCGGTTCAGTTCGGCTTCGATCCTCATGGCTTCCATCTCGTCCATCTCAGCGACGCTCTCCCGAAGGTCCTCCGCAAACTTGCATCTGTCGTGTTCGTTGCGCGCATTGAATGTCGCCAGTCTGCGACCGTCGACGCGACGAGATAGACGTATACCGAATGGATAATCTGTAATACGAAAACATTATCAACTTTTTTTTTAATTCAACCAGACACTTCAAATTCAACGTTTGATAAATAATGGTAATTTTAGTGTATTATCAATGCAAGTCAACTACGCTAAACGCAGTGTCTTAATCCAGCAGACCAGAGAGTAAGAGAGTTTACTTTTACTTTTTACTTCGTTGGAATATAAAAAATTTCAAATCGACACCAAAACAGAAGTGTGGCAGCCAGATAATTGTGTGGTACACTCATAACCTTATCACGATAATAATAATAAAACGATGGCATATTAATAATTCCCATACTCACGCGGAACAGAGAAGAGATTGACAAGCATGCCGCACAGTGGGAACGATTGCCTGAACGTGTACGTCACAGACGACTTCTTCTTGCTGAAGATCTTCGTTATGACGAGGAGATCATTGAAGAGGAACACCTACGAAAAAGTCACAATAACATTACAAAACTTTTTAACGAGAAAAACATCTAAGTTTTCAAAATATATGATAGATAATAGTCTGAAAATAATTTTTATTGTTTACAAACCAATAACAAATATTACCATTAGTACAAGACAAATATATTATATTATATATATATATATATATATATATATATATATATATATATATATATATATATATATAATATATTTGTACTTTGTATCAAAGCAAATAAAATTAAGTCTCCTGAATTGTTTTGTCATCAGTACCGATATATGTGTGGATTGTCACCTCAATTGTAACTAATTAAACCAAGCGGTCTTAGCGTGATGTTATTTATTTACTTTTGTCAATTAATTTACTTTTAAGGGTAAATTTATTTTATTAAGGGCCGGTAAATCTTGACAGCAGTGTTTTCAAAAAAACAGGCTCTATTAATGCAATAGTAACATTTCTCATACCTCTCTCTGATGGACTCCCGGTCGTTCCTTCTTATGTATATCCGGTATTTCGTATAGACGACAGTAGCAGACCAGTCGACGGTGCGGCAAAGCCAAGTGAGGCTTCTTACCAACGATGGTAGCTTGTACTTTCATCACCTGGATAACATATATCAGTTAATTCATGTCATAATAAAATAATTTTATTTATAATCTATAAAAACATTATTCAATTCATACAATAGATTATAAATTTAAATTATTAAGTTATAATTTTCAAAAATCTTATTAATAAGTAAACTACAGAGTACAGATAACAGAAAAATGTAAACGGAATCCGATTATTCACAAAACACTCGGTTCTTAATTCGTTATTGAGACGTTCAAAAATGAGTCTTATTACCTGCGTGACATGGTCGCTTCCCGGCCTGAACTCGCTCGCCTTCACCCTGTCGTAGATCCCGGCCAGCATGTCCCGGTCTATGTCACCGCAGTCGTCGATGCCGCGCAGGTTCCGCACGAAGTCGTCCAGAGACATGCGCGCCTCGGGCTTGAGGTTCGGAGTGTGTAGATCCGTGTTCAGCATTATTATTGCAAACGCCAGCACGAATATCTGAGGAATAAAAACGAAATATTTACATAATAATACGTGAAAAATAACTCCAATTATTTTTTTGTCTTTAACCTTAACATGCATTGATATACGATCAGCCAAAAAAAAAAGAAAATCTATATAAGGGGCTCCTACTATTAATGGAATTAATCTATTACCAAATCCTCCGATTTTAAGTGGTTTAACTTTAAAAAAGATTTAACTCGAATGTAAATTGATACCAATCAAATTATAATTATTTTTATATTATAAATTTTATAATTTCCAATTTAAGATCTTGAAATTTCTAATTCAGATCAATTCAAAAATTCACAAAAAAATGTGCAACACAAAAGGCGACCGCTTGGGTGCGGTCGTTGTCATGGTGGTGTTGGATTGTTTGGGTGACAGTTAAAAAATGAAGAAAAATGGAGATCGTCGGGGAATTCGAACGAGAGGATAAACGTGGGTCGGAATAGTGAAGGCAGAGCGAGCGGTCGTGTGGAAAAACACCCCATGGTATCGAACTCACCACGTTTCCGATCCGATTAATTGCGTAAAGACTGCTATTAGAGTAATATTGGGAGATTGTAAAATATAATAAAATGATACCTGTGTGAATTAGTTTAAATTCTATCGAACCGCTATGTCTGGATCCCGTGATAACGCTCACATATCCGCCTCGGCGACCCTTAGACGCGACATACATAAGGAACTCGAGGGCAGGACAAAATCGTAATAAAAAAATAGTTACCGTATCCTGTGTACGCAGTCTCTGCACAAAGTCAGTGTTGCACACACAGTATCTCCTAGCGAAGGCCTCGACGAGACGTTCTATCTTCTGCGCCTCGCCCGGTAAACGGAAGTGCGCTTGGTATCTACGTAGAGCGACGTCGACTGCCATTCCGGAGAGATCGAGCTCGTTCACGAAACATCTATATAAATAAATAAGAATATACAATTTGTATTTATAAATAAAACTATTTAATAAATTGACACGTGATAGAAATATAAACCTTATGGCTTTATGAATAAAGCATATTTTAGCTAAATAAGAAGAGATGTGATTACAAAAACGGGCAAACTATACTTTGTCAGTCAAGTTTTAAATTGTATATATGTCAGAATAAATTATACCAAATCAACTCAAATCAAAATATTTTTCGATATTATTTAATAGACTTTTGCAAGTACTTATGAATCGCCAAGCGATACCATCGGTTCGGAATGTGGATTATACCGAGAAGAACGGGCAAGAAATTCAACAGAACAGAAGTTACTCTTTCTTCTTACAAAAATATAAAGTTGTATCAAATTACACACATTTAGTTCCGGCAATCATTCAATCCACGCACTTTTGTCAGATAACTATACTAAGCTACAAATCATATTTAATTACTTACTCTAAAACAGCCATGTTGAACTGACTCTGCAAATTTCCCAAGTATTCCCCAATCATCTGCTTGCTGAGACCCTTCCTCGTGATGAGGAACCTGGCGACTCCTCTCGGAGAGTTCTCGAGGAACCCGCGGGAGATCAGATATGCTATACCGCGCTCCGGTTTCTTATTGAACAAGTTTAATCCGACTCGATATTGACGTTTACGGACAGTTTCTGATACCTGAAAACAGACAGCGATATTCTCAATGTTTGTATTAAGTTACAGCAGCGTTTCCCAAATGGTAGGTCGCAATATGAAACCGGACAAGGAATATAAAATGCCGGGTCGCAGTATTGTCAAGATACAGTTGGGTAGGGTATCTTTGGTTACGATGAGGGAAACGAAATGTTACAAACGTACAACTATTGTTCAAATTTAACTTCAATTTTATGATCATTAAAAAAATGCCTATTTATTCACCAAGACAGTTAAAAACGAAAAATTAAAAAGTTTTATAAAACAATTGAAAATATGGTATAACATATTTGATAATAAATGACTCGACCATATATTTTAATGCAATTAATAACGGAGAGTCCGTCAATGATGATATGATTAATAATGGCTTACTTTAAGAGGCTGTTGGTGCGTATGGGGGTGGTGGTCGTGCTGCGGTCGGCAACAGGCGGTGGGGGGAGGAGCCTCGTAGTACGGCGGGGCCTCTTGCCTCTTCCAGACCGCGTATCGTTCCCCCTCGTACAGCGTTCCCGACGCCGTGCGCGCGTGCTGTTGGAACTGCTGTTCCTGGATGTGAATATGAGGTTCCTGAAAGCGACAAAAACCAAACTATTACAAATTAAAACTTGTTATTTTTTTTGTCTATCGTTCCAATCTGAGTAAATACTCACTGCTCATTGGGCGCTCACTGCATCATCGGATGTCATTGACCAATGACCATTAAGCTTAAAGTTAAATAAGATAACTTGATTTTATTTTAACCGTATAGATAAATATAATTTAATGTGCTGCAAGGCTAATGCTTCTCCAGTCAAAATAAATACATTTCTATTAATCTTAACATCAAACACATAAACGACATCCTTTCTCATATATATAATTCTCTATTCAAAATGAGATTTTATAGGTGTAACCAGATGTAGCAATAGAATTATAACCGACCGGCGCCCTCGGCTGGTAGGGTTGGTGGTAGTGGTGGCGGTGCTCCTGCGAGGAGGACGACGACGACGACTGCACGGACGACATGGACCCGCCGCGCACCACCGCGCCCACGCACTCCGCGCGACGCAGCGACACCGGGCCCTCCGCGCGGGGGGGGGGGGGGGCATGGCGTTAAGACACAGTCTTTTATATATTCTTATAATAACCCTAAACTACAGATAAAGCAAAATGTTTAATGAGTTAAAATAGTAGCAACAAAGAATTCTACTTCACAATTAAAAATATTTATTGATATATTTAAAGACTTAGTACACATAAGTCGAGATGGCCCAGTGGTAAGAACGCGTGAATCTTAACCGATGATCGTGGGTTCAAACCTGGGCAACCACCACTGAATTTAATGTGCTTAATTTGTGATTATAATTCATCTCGTGCTTAACGGTGAAGGAAAACATCGTGAGGAAACCTGCATGTGTCAAATTTCACTGAAATTCTGTCACATGTGTATTCCACCAAAGCGCATTGGAGCAGCGTGGTGGCTCGATGAAACCAATCCATCAACTTACAATTACACCGTTACATCCTTTATACTTGTTCAATTATACTGGCTCACCTAATAGATCTTCATATATATCCATACAAGAGTAACTGAATAACTGACATCAGCCCAAGCTATTAAACTACTTTTAACTTACTATATAAAAATATAGATAAAGTGGATGAAAGTTTGTACGAAAATCCTTCATTTATGGAGAAAGATCTAGAGAAATTGGTATCAATATTGATATAGCCGTCGCCGTTAGTTTAATAATGAGTCATAAAAAATATTGAATCGCAGAAGATCAAATATTTCCCTCAGCAAAGTACATACTTAAGTGTTATGCTGCTGGTCCTCTTTGGTACTTCTGGTGGGTGTCGCCTCGCGTTGGCCGCCTGTATCGCGGCGAGCTGCTGCTGCTGACGAGCGGTGGGGGACGACAGCGGCTTGCCGCCTGACGAGAGCAGATTACCGTATATCGGTCCTGGAAATAATAATCGTTGCTTTTTTTTTAAATAATTCGCTAAACGAATAGAAAGAGCCCGTTGTTTGATCGATAACGATTCATCATATTATAAAAGTAAGCCTGTGAATGTCCCATTGCTGGCCTACTCTCCTTTTTTAAGGAGGTCAACGTCGCATATCACTCTCTGACAATTGACGAACGTTTTCTGCGATGAGTTTCCGAGTGTACTTACAGAATAGCCCAACATATTATTTATACAAGCAATCCAACTTGTTACATATATTATTACATCCGAACCTTCTCCTCAAAAGAGGAGACGAGGGCTTTAGCCCAGCAGTGGGACATCCACAGGCTGTTACTGTATGATATTCGAAAATCTTTTCACCTGTATTATTTAACAATTGATGGTTGTGTAGAGATTCATTATGGGACGAGGACGTCGATATATTCGTCACCGAGCCGCTCACTGAACAGCTGCATACCTGTAACCGAATAATGTTGAAGTGAAACAAGATTGCCTTTTATTTTAATGGGAAGGAACTGATTCCTGACGCATGGGTAACACCAGTTGAGAAGTCTTTTTATACTATGTATGTAATGGTTTACAATAAAGTATTATCATATCGGACTGAAATATGGGTCAGATGGTAAGTCACCTGATGGTAAGAAAAATTTGCCTTTCCTCGCATCGTTCACGTTAACCAAATTTTGAAACTAAAATGGTATGTCCCTTGTGGCTGTTGTTACACTGACTCATTCACCCTTTAAACTGGAATCCAGCTATTTACTCGGTGGTAGAGCTTTGTGCAAGCTCGTCTGGGTAGGTACCACCCACTCATCAGATATTCTACCGCAAAACAGCAGTACTTTGTATTGTTGTGTTCCGGTTTGGCGATGTAATCGATGGTTAACATTTCTTACAATGCCATTGTCTATGGGCGTTGGTGACCACTTCCCATCGGGTGGCCCATACGCTCGTCCGCCTACAAATACAATAAAATAAAAAAAATAAGTAATGATGTTAGCGGTAGAATTTGTGATGAGTGTGATTCAGGCGAGCTTGCACAAAACTCTTCCACCTAGTGGTGGTAGTATCATTTCACCAATAAAAAGTTAAATAGTCATAGAGATAACCCCACAAACAAATTATTATTATATTATATATAAATATTTCCTAATGCAAATATAAATGAAATAATACAAAGTTCTAATTTCGTATTCGAAATGTTATCTCAACATAATTAGATAAGGATTTCATTTTTATCAAAATTCAATAACCGAACGAATATAAGGCAGGAACGAGATGATTTTTATCTTAAATAAAATATAAATAAGGAAGTCCTACTGAATAATTTAGTATTACGCAAAATATTTAAAATGAAGCCATATCAAGATTTAAATGAAAGCATAAAACAAGAAATCTTTGGGTCAGACAAAATGTGAAGATTGTAAAAAATTGCTTACTCTATTGTACTGGGTTCATTTGGGCAATGCGACGAACCCAATAGGAAACTTGTGTCAGGGGATCCCGATCTTCCATAACAATTCATTAATTTTAGGTTCACATGATCTAAGCAATTACTTGGTGGGCTTCGTGCAAGCGTGTACCAGCCATTCATCAGATATTCTACCGCTGAACAGCAATACTTACTATTGGGTTCCGGTTTGATGAGTGAGTGAGCCAGTGTAACTGCAGACGTAAGAGATATAACACCTTTTTCTCAGACGGCTCATTAACAATGTAAGGAACGACTAATATTTCTAACAGTGCCAATGGGCAATAGTGAACACTTACCACCAACTACCACCTACCACGTTAATGTGTGATTAGTTTAAGCACGCTAACAAAAAAATATTATATATACTATTCTGACGTTACCCAACCGTACCGCATTCAATATTATATAAAAAGAAATAAATGGTAAAACATTATATAAATTTATTATATACATTATATACTAATTATACATCTGTTCCGTTTGCAGTAAAAAACACTGGGACCTTGGGAGTAATTGTGTAATTTTATTATCAAATGTGCAAATAATTAATAATAAGTATGCAAATTTCGTTCTTTTTATAACATGTATATTTTATCCACTATTTATTTAAAAATACCGGCGTCCCGCGGTTTTACTAACGTTTAATTTGTATTGAACAATGGAATAACAAAAAATCAAGGGAATTTCCAAAAATCATGAAAATAGTTTTCATTGATTGATGTTATATAAGGTCCTCCAGATCGATTTCGGCCACGGCGGCCAATCTCAAGGGAGATTAGCCAACTGCGCAGGAGATATTATAGTGCACAAGTGTGTGCGCAAACACAGGTGCACTCTCTATTCCCTAACTCTCATAACCCGATGCAACGGCAATCCGACACGACCAACGGCTTAACGTGCTTTCCGAGGCACGGGAGTTTACACACTTCCAACTTCCAGACTCCGAGCTGCTACTGAGAATTTTCTGACAGAAAAACCCAATAACTATTAATTGGCCCGACCTGGGAATTGAGCCCAGGACCACCGGGTCTGCGGCCTTATATCTAGCCACTAGACCGACGAGGCAGTCAATGATACTATACATAAATAACATAAACAAATATATCCATAAACGTTCAATTTTTCATCCGATTTTAAGAACAACCAGAGACAAAAATAAAAATAAAAAAATGTTTTTCTGGTTTAAATAACTTCCAAATAGTCAGACTAACTAAAAAGAGGAGTTTGAAGTCACAGACAGATGCTTAAATATTTATTTATCGAGGGAAAAAGACCCACTTCATAATTCATCTTCGTGCCTCCCCTCCACAATCTTATTTTCGTCACTCTATTTATAATCACTAAATTGCTATTCCTCAAAATTTTCTTCAGCACTTTTTTCGTTTTATAGTCCATTTTGCAATATATATATATAATATACCGCACGTTATTAAACGAGATCGTCACGCGAATGACTGATAAAAATTGTTACGTACATTGGCGAAGTTCGTATCACTATAATCAAAATAATTAAAAACCTAACGCGCCATTATCATCGCTATTACATGGGTTTAAGGACTATATTTGAATGGAAGCTATAACAGAATTGCCCTTGGTACGGAATATCGGTCGTGCGCGATAATTATATGCTTAAATATTTAGATTATTTATGTCTTGAAGAAATGTATCCTTGCAGTAATTATATTATAAACAAGTAACTTCTCGTATATCTAATTACATCATTTGTTTAACGATAATTTAAACGTATACACTTATAATCAACTTAATAATGATGCAAATTTTTACTGACGATAATAAATATTATAATTCCGAATATTATCATGAGTCTGCGGTGTGAGAGGATGACTCACAATCAAACAATTTGACACCTATATCCAGTAGGTTTTACTAGTGGCTTTGTGCAAGCTCGTCTGGGTAGGTACCACCCACTCATCAGATATTCAACCGCAAAACAGCAGTACTGTGGTATTGTTGTGTTCCGGTTTGAAGGGTGAGTGAGCCAGTCATAAGGCACAAGGGACATACCATCTTAGTCAATGCCAATGTCTATGGGCGTCGATGACCACTTTCCATCAGGGGGCCCATATCCATATGCTCGCCCGCCTACCTATACTATAAAAAAGGTAGCTATGACGGTGGCAGACTATGGCTCCCCAGGTTCGAAGCCTGATATTTACAAATATTTACTTCAAGATTTCTATACGACTTCCTTATGTCTCTGTTTGTTCACCGCAAACAGTTCTTGATCAATACATCTTTTTTTATAATACAAATATAATTTTTTTTCTTTCAATAACAACTCTGCCGACATACAAGATTTATTGACCCCCATTTATTGACAAATCCATTTAAATTCTTAATTATTTAGTATTTACATTATTTATCATGTCGGTACTATATATTATGCTTATATAAAAATATTCTTTCTTATTATTAAACAGTTTCGTTCACGTGCATGGGTGTGAGCAGTTGTTGTCTGTAGTTCTCTGTAATCCTGACTAAGTGTACCAAATATCATATGATCGCTTCTTGAGCAGTTAAGACGTCGATGCTTAATAATCAAACTCGCTTCCTCGTTTATAATAAAAAAATATATATTTTTATAGCATAGATAGACGAGCATATGGGCCACCTGATGGTAAGTGATCACCAACGCCCATTGTAAGAGATGTTAACCATCGCTTACATCGCCAATGCGCCACCAACCTTGGGAACTAAGATGTTATGTCCGTTGTGTCTGTAATTACACTGGCTCACTCACCTTTCAAACCGGAACACAACAATACCAAGTACTGCTGTTTTGCGGTAGAATATCTGATGAGTGGGTGGTACCTACCCAGACGAGCTTGCACAAAGTTAGTTAGGATGCTAAGTCCACGTACCCCGCTGTCAGCATCGCCACGGTGATGCGGCGGTAACTCGGATGCTATCATGTGTATCTGGTGAGCTGATTGCTGCACCCGAGCGACCATCGCTTCCACTTCGCTCTGAGGATCGAGTTGCATATGATTGCTGGAAACAGACAAAAATGTATTAATTTTATTAAGTGTAGTGAATAATAAAACGAAACTTAAATCTAGACTACAAGTTAACTACGGATCATTGTTAATTTTTTTAAGTTATTTTTACCTTGATCTGTAATGTATTACAAAGACTGGAGAAGTAAATATACTTCAGATATGCGATTTCTATGCGATCTGCTCCCCTACATTATGCACTACAAACATTTCTTGAATTAATATATATTTATTTTAAATACAACATTAAACTAAAAACAAAAGTTCCAATAACAACTTTGCCGTCATTCGTTAGCCATTTTTTTATGAATGATATCACAATGGAATATCACAATTACGTTATTCAAACCTCGACGAATAATGTCATGTCTATTTAAAGTAATTTATTTATCTTTAGTCTTGCCACTTGGGTGTAATTATCTATCTATATAAATGTATATTTACAAAAGAAAACTAGTATATGTAGTATATCAGTTGTCTGGTTTCCATAGGACGAGCTCTGCTTAGTTTGGGATCAGAATGACCGTGTGTGAATAATGTCCCAGGATATTATTATTATTATTATTACTGGAATCGACTGAAAGATGTTATGTTCTCTATGCCAGTTTGGAGACAGGGCATCACGAGTATATAAATGCATATATTAATACCTCATATCAATATCATGCCGTTCACGTAAGGACATGGAACGCATCGGTCTCGATAGCGCGAGTACTTTCTCAGCGCTGCCCGGACTTTTCTGCAGTAGGGTGTTCGCGTAGATATCATTGCCTGGAATCATTTTAAGAAGAAAATTGAATAAAATCGATTTGTGTTCGATATAAGTGAATTCGGTTTATTTAATTCAGAACTGAATCCAAAGTAACTTTTCTGTAGTAATTTTGCAAATATTTGCAGACAGAGGTATGATATTTATCATTTGGTAAAATATATTAAAATAAAAAATAAATCATATACTCATTGCGCAATATTTTTCAGTTAAAATAGGTACCCCAAATAATTTAATTTAATCACCGTTAACAAGTAGATGGTCGGAGCCATCTTGAAGCCTTCTCGCATTCGAGTCGGCCGCCTTCGCCATAGCTGTGATCGCGCTGAACTTCTTCAAAAGTTGCCTCCTCCTGAAGGCCCTCTGTATTGTTACCGCTGCTCGTCTAGCCCTGAGCCCTCCGTATCGCCTTTCCAATATCTCGACTTGTTTGTCCAGTAGATCTTGGGACATTTCATAGCGACTGAAAGCATAAAAGTTATCATTGAAATATGTTTAATTGTCTATTAATTAATAAGATAATGTGTCTACAAAAACAAAAACAAAATTCGGTTGATCATTATGTGTTGCATTTCGAGTGTATGACGTGACCAACTATCGCGTAGAAAGAAACTAAAAGGAAGGTAGATCAAATCAAGAAGGTAGTATGTATGATCGACAAATTTACATAACAGATGATGAAAGATCTCGAAATTTATGAAATGATATTTGAATAAACGTTGTGATAACGAAATGTTGTTTATTAAATAATATATTAAAAATCCTATGATAGATAGTATCGATAACGATCATGCGAAATCGAAATTGATAACTTGATTGCGTAGTAAGATTAATAGATTCTAACGTGAGATATTGCGTTAATGAGTAATCAGATTTATATTTCATTGATAATAGCTGTAGACTGAATATAGTGAGTTGAAGAATAAGCATTAATCGTCAACATGCCAATTGATTAGTAGAATATTAAATGATCGGGAGCGTGTCACATTTGATTAATTATAGATCATATACTCATGCTAATATGGATTAGATTCGAATGAACTATAAAATTATAATAAATTATCAGGTGGACTATAGTTTTGTGATCGTCAACGGTAGGACGAGTGATAAGGGTAGTGAGTACGTTGATTATTTTTTTTTTATTGGAGTGTTAAGGATTTTAGGTTGATAACGCATTCCTGAGGTTAGGGACATACCCTCGGGTCAATTTGCCCCGTTTTTGTGGCAAACTAGGATCTTTTTGTGTTATTCCTGCTGTGCCAATGATCCCAACGTCTGTGCCCCGTCTATGGAAGCAGATTTACAAAAAAATATCGTAAGTGATTGAATTATCCTGTAATAAAAAAATTGCGAAACAAACTCGCCAGTTACGAGCTTTAACGTATCATCGCCATATGTTTGCGTAACGAGAGTAAAAAATATAAATAACGCTAATGGAATCGTAAATCAAGCGTTAATTGTAAATTACGTTCAAAAACAATTTACGAACATTAACCGTAGGTAGTTAAGAATTTCTCTCACTGGCGAACCAAACATGTGTTTTCAATTAATAAGTTACCATAAATCACAAACTTACTTATAAGATTAATGTGTATTTGAACCTTTGGGAATCATACATATTAATATATCATACATAGTTTTAGTGTAGACTGTTATTTTTATATAAAAACTTTTTTCTTACACAATAACTTGGCAACTATAAATTATTTATTAGTTGAATTTTAATCTCGAGACTTGTATGTACCGTTTGTTTAATAGTATTTTCTGCTGATTTCATGCATTTTCTTTGAAGCCATCAATCTTTTCCCGAAAGCTCTTTAAGCTACTTCATTTACAAAAAAAAAACCGCTTATATACATTATTTTTAACCAAATCAAAATTTCATGTCATTTTACCTGTTGGTATGAACAGCCAGCCCGAAGCCCTCTGGCGGTGCGGCGATGTACAGCGGCGGCGCAGGTTCCGCTGCGCCCGCGCACAGCCCCGCGCCCGTCGACGCGTTGGACGCCGACGAGCATGACGAGTTGGAGTGATTTAGTGCTGGAAACATAATTATTATAATGAATTATTTATTGGTAATAACTAAATACTTTATTTTTAATTATTTCATATTTATGGAAAGTGAAATCACTTTCTTCTACGGAATAAAAGAAAACTGGCCTTAGGCTCCTACAACACATGTCAGATTTAAATTATTTTTATAGTCATAATGAACTATTTTTTTATTGCCCTATATTTTTCATCGTGAAACCTTACATACTATATTCCTTCCTTTTTCAAAAGAAAGTAAGTCGGTAATAGTATGACACAATTTATATACGTTACAATTATTTACGCTGGCCAACTTCAGTGACGTAACTACGACACGTCTGCTCCATGACGATGGAAATCGTTATCCTCCGGAGACATGACGGACATTGTGAACATTTAAATCTTGTTTAGTAATAAAATTTTCATTTTTGTATCTTTATATTATATTACATACAATTTAAGTACGAGGAAATTGTTTTAGAAGTATGTCAAAAAAGTTATATATCGAGCGGATTAATATATGTATTTCCATATTAGTAAGCGAGAACCAAAACATCGATTATCTATTAATCATTTATTTCCCCATCAGCCTACCTATTTTATAAAAAAAAGTAAAGAACTATCCTATAAATGTCCCACTGCTGGGCTAAGGCCTCCTCCTCTACGCTGTTTCAATGCGGGTTGGTGGTGAGACATGTGGCTGAATTTCAGTGACAATAGACACATGTAGGTTTTCTCACGACATTTTCCTTCTCCGCCGAGCACGAGATGAATTATAAACACAAATTAAGCAAATGAAAATTCAGTGGAGCTTGGCGAGATTGAACCCGCTGTCATCGGTTAAGAAACACCAACTGAGCTACTTCAGCTTTCACATGATACAATATCAAAAACGAAATCTTTTAAATTTGGAATTTGACGTGGCACATTTTAAAATCAACCATTTCAAACAATTAATACGTTTAATAAATTTAAAAAAAAAAGAAGATAAAATAATCACGTCGCAATTAACCTCACAAGTGACCAAGCTGTTCAAAACATAGCCTTTTATCTTATCACATTCTCCTGCTCTTAAAACGAGGTTTAACTTTGATATTCGTGGCATTTTAGAGGTATTTACTTTGAAGCAGGTTTAAGGAGTTACAATTGTGAATGGAGACCGAGTTTAATCCTAATTAATCCTTTGCTGCTTTCGTTTTAAAAATATAAACGAGTAATGCGAACCTCATGTTTTTACTTTATGTTACCAGGAGTAATTACACCAACTTAACATAAATATTTTTTTTTATTTGTCCGAGTGGTAAGAACATATGTATCTTAACCGATGATCGTAGGTTCAAACCCGGGCAAGCACCACTGAACTTCATGTGCTTAATTTGTGATTATAATTAATCTCGTGCTTGACGGTGAAGGAAAACATCGTGAGGAAACCTGCATGTGTCAAATTTTACTGAAATTCTATCGCATGTGTATTCCACCAACCCGTATTGGAGCTGCGTGGTGGAATAAGCTCCAAAACCTTCTCCTCAAAAGAGGAGAAGAGGCCTTAGCCCAGCTAACTGTAACCATCTCAGCGCGGTACGCGAGACTTCGAACGTCAGACGAGTAAGCGCAAGATTTCGAGTGTCATATGACGTCAGCGTAGTATTTGTTATTAACACATCAATTCTTGTCAGTATTGGCACTCATGCCATTTTTTTATAACTTAGAACTATATGCGTAACCAATTAAGGTGAACTCATGCAACATAAAAGGAGATATTACTTATGATTAAAATACACACATTAAGTTTAAACTAAGGTACTCGTTGAGGCAGTATGTTTTAAGTTATTGATATGTTCACTGTTATTGTGGTACTTATGACCAATTTATTTTTACTTTGATATGAAAACAAAATTGTATTAAATCCTTGTTCTATAACAAATGTATATATATTAGTTTTATAGAAATATATAACCAGGACCAATGTTTGAGTTAAATATCATAAATATACATATATTTATATATGTATGTGAGTAAACAAGTAACAGGCTGTATTTGACCCACTGCTATTTGAAGACGAGTTGAGGAAAACGTTTAGAGCTTATTACGCCACGCCGCACCAATGCGGGTTAGTGGATACACATAAGACATATTTGTATCGAACACATGCAGGTTTCACTATGTTTTTTTTCTTCACCTTCGAACACGAGATTTATTATAAACGAATTAAGCACATGGAAACAGGCTTTCCCGGATTTGAAACCACAATCCTCGGTTAAGATTCACGTGCTTTAACTACTGGATCATTAAAAAATCCGATTAAATTATTAAAACGAAAACTTTGACATTACTATAAATTATATTGATTTATATAATACATAATATGATAACGAATTGTTACATAGCTTACTCATACAAACATTTATGATAAAACTAGTTTTATCTGATAATAAATCATGATAGTCCAAATATAGTACTTTTGTGTTTTGCATTCAATTTTATATTAAACTTTTATTTACATTATTATTAATGGCTTATTGATAAAAAATTATCTATATATAAATGTCAACCGATTACTTTTGTTGTGTTACTATTGACTGATTGATTGATTTTGTGTAGTTTTCTCAAAATATTCAGGAATCTGTTCAGGGAATATTATAGACTATAGAGCGCAAAGTTATGCACCAAATTCTTCTCAACCTCTGTTTTTCGCAAAAAAAAATGTCTGAACGACGTGGCCGAAATACGGTCAAGAGGACCCTACTATACTGTTAGTGGTGGTTTATAAAAAGTTCTTCAGCTATATACTGTTTATAAAATAATGCATCAGTTGCTCAGCAGTATTTTACACATTACCGAAAATTTGCATCTGCCTAATGAAATTTCGATAATATAACAGGATAAGAACCAAAAAGAAACATTGAGCGATCGCTCCATACTTTTAAAAATTCTAAAGTAATTTGATCGGAATTCTAAAAGCATTTAAACTTGGCACGTTACATAAGTTTTCTAAGAAAAATATACCGTATATGCAAAGAAGGAACACTCACCAGGTAACGGTCGGTGTACAGCTGTGACGTATCGATTGCCCTCCATATAGCCCCGGTCAGGCTCCGACTGATGGGCATGATGGCCGCTGTGTATGCTGTGCTGGTGAGAATAAAACCCGTCCGGTGGATGTAACGCCACCCCGCCACCACCCTCCTCTTCGTCGACTTTCTGTGTGAAGCTAGAAAGATAAGAAAAAAATGTATGTCAGTATAAAAATCATTTACATCAATTTAACACGTATTTTATTGGTTGGTAAAAAATATGCCTGGAAGACATCACTGTACGTGATACGACCGCATTTACATGATTTATGTACTACTTGTTCTTTTATAAAATATTTGTAAATTGTGTGCAATAAAGACTTAATAAATGAATAAATTTGGCAATTTAGGAGTTACTTGGAATACAAGGGGAAATGTAAAAGTAAACGATTATTAAGACTCCGACCCAGTAATCGATAAAAATGGCTCTTTAATATAAAAAAAAAAACAGTTGGCGTGCGAAAATATTAATAGGAATATTAAGGAACCGCTTTGGACTTGTAAGCTCTAGCTAGTCCACTCTACAATGTCACTCTTTATTAATTCACAGTAAGGCCATCTGGTTAATTTACTTGAAAATCATTGCTCATATACGACAATTTGCATTTGGACAGTTTTCAAGATACTTCATAGAATTGCAAATGAGGTTTTGGTTTCCTTAAACAAATATTACAACACGAACGTTCCGTTTGGAATTTTCAAGGGAATTTGCATTCAAATGTATTCCAACGAGAACATACTATAAAACAAAGTCCCGACGCGTCTGCGACGGTCCGTTCGAACTAACTTTTAGAATTACTACATGATTTTCATTCTGTCGCCTTCTTATGTACATACAGCAAAATAAATGGACAAAGATCTACTTAATCGTTACAGGTCAAACCACTGTAATAAATATTTAAAAAAAATTACAGTTAGATGGTCTAATTTCCGGTTACTATATTCAAGAAACGATTCGCTTTACTTACCGTAAAATTGTCTAAGTAATGTAATTCAAAAGCGTCGTAATAAAAAACGTTTGGTAACTTTAGAAGTAGAATAATTGTGACGTAAAACTTATAGAAACGATATATATGTTGGAAGTATTAACGCCAACCCTTCCTTTCAAAGGCTTATCTCCCTTTGAAAGGAAGCAGTGGGACATTTAGAGGCTGCTACTTTACTCTTACCAGTGGCACCAATAGTAAGAACATACAAACAAACGCTACACGTCATTATGGATTAAACAAGTAATCAATAAATTTTAGAAATGAACATACCATAGAAAACTATAAATAAAAACAATGTTATATACGACCTCATTACCGCAATCCTCTTTCAGCGACGGAATGACGGCCAAGAAAATATTAAATTCAAAATTAATGTAATTGCAAGTTGATTCTTAGCAGAATATAAAAAGGCGGTTGTAAAATCGGTTTTATTTTGTGAGCGTATTACTCGTTTTCTTCGTCAATTGTAAATCATTTAGTTTATTATCACTAAATAAATTATACTTTCAACACCTGACATGGGACTATGTGGGACGCCCCAATAAAAAAGAATTATGTTTATATAATCGAAACTGTTCCATTTTAGAACATTCATATTTAATTTTAGCTATAAAGATTATAAGATAATTTTTAAAACGAAAAAAAAAAGACCAAAAACCTCCATCATAATTAAAAACTTAAAAATAATCCTAAGTAATATTAAAAATGCGAATGTGAGTTTGTTACGCTTTCCAGCCTAAGCCACTAAACCGATTTTAAAAATTATATCACCAATGGAAAGCTACATTATCAGCGAGTAACATAGGCTACATTTTGTCCCCGTATTCCCACGGGAACGGGAACGCGAGTGAAACCTCGGGCGAAAACTAGTATTCAAATATTTGATTTGTCTATGATCTCCTGTTTATCGATAGTAAAAGTTGACATACAGCGAGTCGAAACGTCACAAGTTAGTTTAACTGTACATGTAGGCTTTTTGAAGTCGGTTCTGTTTTTTTTGCAATTAAAATTAATATCATATCATAAGACGAGACAGATTGCAAGAACTGTCAAGTTCCTCGTATGTAGGTTAGGTCAACTGGCTTTGAAATGGTATTCCTTTAGACGTATTTTTGTTCGTAACTGACACGGTAATGATTGCTTACGTAATCGTCGACCTAAATAATTATGTCTTCAGCGTGTTAGTTAGTTTTAATAAGGACATCATATTATGAATATTATAAAGGATGCTAAAACATTTCCAACAAATATTGGTTGGCTAAAAGAGCCAGCTCAGTATAGATGAGTCGAAACGCAGCACTGATTTTCAATCGGTAACCTTTACCTAACAACTTCAATTGAAGATATTTTTTATTTTTTATTTATTGTAACAAAAGATGACAAAGAATTTAAATGACAACAGATTATAAATAGGAAATTTTGAATTAATATAGAATTCTTATAGGACGTACACGTAGATATAGTATAGACACTTACATATGCGTATTATTTTAGATAAACGTAACTTATTATTACAACTGAGTCGAATAGAAAATTCGATCGCTTCGAAAACGATACAGGTAGACGTAAAAATGTTAAATAGATTTTTAGGTCGCCATAGAATATACAGAAATGTCGAAATACGAGATAACATATCTATCTTAAATGGAATCATAGATAAGGCCTCTTTTATTTGTAAAAATCATTAGATTTTTATTTTCTTATTTGTATTTTGTATCTCCACAAATGTGTTGTCAGTGTCCTTGGTGTATCTTATATTTTATTTCTTTTAATGTTATTCTAATGTATAAATGATTATAACCTAAACAATATATGATGTACTAAATATGTAACTTTGATTCACTTCATTTTTCTTAAAGAGATAATACTAGGATTTTTTTTATTGTATAGGTTGGCGGACGAGCATTTGGGCCACGCGATGGTAAGTGGTCACCAACGCCCATAGACATTGGCATTGTAAGAAATGCTAATCATCGTTTACATAGCCAATGCTCCACCAACCTTGGGAACTAAGATGTTATGTCCCTTGTGCCTGTAATTACACTGGCTCACTCATCCTTCATACCGGAGCACAACGATATCAACTACTGCTGTTTTGCGTTAGAATATCTGATGAGTGGGTGGTACGTACCCAGACGAGCTTGCGCAAAGCCCTTCCAACGAGTAAAATGATGGCATACAAGTAATTCATATTACAAAATAAGTAATTAAGACAACACTACAGCTTAGCCAAGTATCAACCTTTATCACACATTTAAAGTTAAATAGTCGTATAATTGTTGATGTAAATTGTCTTTTTGTTTGTCTTCCGGGAAACGATAAACGCGAAAACGAAACTTCAGGAGATATGAACAGGAAATACCGGTTTATTGCTATTCACGATAGCATAAATTACGCGAGTTACGCTAATGAGTTCATTTGAGTTTAGTTTCAAAACGTTTTCATATGGTACACTTAACCTGCTACGTCGAAATACTTTAATTTTCCGATTCGATTTGTTTACCTACAAATATAAATATCATCAGATACCAAATTGAGGTTTATTTAAACGATGGTAATGATGGTAATGATGTTCAGGTATCTAACAACAACGAAGATTAGTGCGTTAATGGTTATTGTTGAGTAAGTATGTATCATGTAGTGAAAACATATATTAAAATTTGATACAATTGTATATAAATAAAACATCTTAAAGGATTAGTAAGCTGAAGTGGCAGTGGACTGGTCATATATTATGTTGCAGAACCGACAACCGTTGGGGTAGAAGTGTTAAGTGATGCGTAGGACATAGAGGGCGTCCTAGGAGAGGAGAGGCTAGGTGGAGTGATGATATATGCCGAAGATCGAGTTCAATGGCTTGCCATTAGAGAGTTTTATATCCAACAATGGACGAGGAAAGGATGTTGATGATCGCGACATACTGTTTTGGTAAAAAAACGCTTACTCTTACAACGAGTCATCTCAGTTCTTAGTGTTCTCTTAACCATGTTATAACACTTTCATATTGAATAAGCAAATCAAATCAAAATATATTTATTCAAATAGAATTTTATAAGTTCTTATGAATCGTCAAGGGCTACCACCATACAATTTCAATTTAAAATACGAACAATTTTATTCCGACTACAGAAAACCGTACTATGCGTTAATTAACGGTATAATAAATCGTACTAATCGTACTATGAATAAATTCGAATATAATTTGGTTATTCAAAAGCAACACATTACACAATCCACTGTTATTGGCTTTAAATTCAAACATCGCAACGAAATAACAGATGATCAAAAACTAATTATCGGATTATCAAGTATTTGAATAAACATCGTCGGCATATGAAAAATAATAGCATAAATAATCTACTATCTAATCTACAGCAGTACTCGATATTGTTGTGCTCCGGTATGAAGGGTGAGTGAGCCAGTGTAATTACAGGCACAAGGGACATAACATCTTAGTTCCCAAGGTTGGTGGCGCATTGTCGATGTAAGCGATCGTTAACATTTCTAACAATGCCAATGTCTATGGGCGTTGGTGACCACTTACCATCAAGTATTGCAAAACACTGCAATATAATCGAGGTATTTATGGCTTATCTAACATTGATAACACTACTTTATTCATCAAGGAATAGTACCAGTATACAGACCACAGTAAATTGTATAGACTATCCAGTTAGTAGAAGTACCTATTTAGTAGTGTAATTATCCAAGTATAAATTAATGTTATTTAATTTAAAAATACGAGAATAATATGCCATTTAATTATATATGTACATGTTATATGTGTTATGTTTAATTATGATTAAAATTCGCAATTAACGAAGCGAAACGAAACAATAAAAAGACACAGACTCAGAAGTTTTTTGAGATATAATTAACCGAACTTACAAGAAGTACTTATACAAAATGCATGCACATAGTGACGTCTAACGAAAATCACTCTGAGCAAACCAACAATACGAAACTTCTTAAATGCGTCGTATATTGTTATGACTGAACCGTTTATACAGTAACAGCTTATGAATGTCCCACTGCTGAGCTAAGGCCTCTTCTCTTTTTTGTTTGAGGAGAAGGTATGGAGCTTATTCCCACACGCTGCTCAAATGCGGGTTGGTGGAATACACATGTGCCAGAATTTGAGTGAAATTTGACACATGCAGGTTTCCTTACGATGTTTTCCTTTATCGTCACATGAAAATCTCAGTGGTGCCTGTTCGGGTTTGAACCCACGATCATCGGTCAAGATTCACGCGTTCTAGCCACTGGGCCATCTCGGCTCATGAGCCAATAGCATAGAGAAGAAAGTTAATGAGCTGTAAGCGATTATCACCTAACAGTATTTATGATAATATGTCAGTAGGATGTCCGTCAGAGCGTACTAATATTACCGTAAGGCAAGAACAGTTTGATTCGATCACATGCAATTCAATAATAATAAATGAATTTTTATGTCTTGTATAAAATCATTTAACATTAAATGAATATTTTTATATATATACTATAAAAATATTCATTTAATGATAGATATTTATTTTATTAAAGTTCTATACAATATGAAAACTACCTACAGCTGTAATTATTTGAATTAAATTATTTATTTATTTATTATTTATTTAAATACTTTATTGTACACCACAAATTAAACAGATTAGCCTTATAGTAAGTACACATAAATAAAAGATGGTACAACCGGCGGTCTTATCGCTTTAAAGCGATTAAAGCGATTATGTATTAAGCCGAGATGGCACAGTGGTAAGAACGCGTGAATCTTAACCGATGATCGTGGGTTCAAACCCGGGCAAGCACCACTGAATTTCATGTGCTTAATTTGTGATTATAATTCATCTCGTGCTCAACGGTGAAGGAAAACATCGTGAGGAAACCTGCATGTGTCAAATTTCACTGAAATTCTGTCACATGTGTATTCCACCAACCCGCATTGGAGCAGCGTGGTGGAATAAGCTCCAAACCTTCTCCACAAAAAGGGTAGAAGAGGCCTTTGCCCAGCTGTGGGACATTCACAGGCTGTTACTGTACTGTAAAATGTATTGACATACATGGTAAGTATCAACCTGTTTGTCTTAATGCTGGGTAAAATCTTGCAGCTTAGTCCACCACGAATTTTATCCGCCAACTGGATATTGCCTTACGATATCTTCCATAACTGATAAGGACGAAATTAATCAAAGACAGAAATTATAAACACGAAAACTCAGTGGAGTTTATCCGGGAACGTGCAATATTTGATTAACATTAACGAGTTGTAATCCATTAGGCCAACTTGGTCCAATATTATATTATAGGATTGCTAATTGAAAAACAATGTCACCAGAAAGATATGTTCATAATGCACTTGAGATATCGTTCGTCGTTTATTCAAACGCACAGGTTGCCAACAAATTGACCAGTAACGTGAAATTTATCTACCGAATCGCGAGTCTAATAACCTCCGCCTACGGCCTAATATGGTATGCAATTGTTATAACGTCCATTCGCGTTCACCGACGCGGAACGACGCGTTTCCTTGACAATGACCACGAGCGGTCGAGCGAGCATCCTTTTTTTAACCGTTTAAACTTTATTGGGAAGAAAATTATTATTCTGAAGGGCAGTGTCATTCCTTTTGTATCCCATTTTTTAGAAGCAATTATAGGATGTCAATTATATTGTAATATTAAAATGTTAGGATACACACCAAAACAAAAACATTTTTTGATCGTAATTCGGCATGATTTTATTTGTGATCACCACAAATGATCCCGAAGCTCCACCTTCATATCTTCATATAGAGAGTAAACTTGAGAACATGGTGGAACATTGCAAACAAATTTAATATTTGAGGTTACGTCAAGAAAAACATGTTTTGACGGAGTGAGTTTCTATTCAGTGGTTATGGAGCAAACAGACCGACTTGTAAAATGTTTGTTTACTCGGTAACCCGAAAAAGTTTTACAACATTAAAGAACAAGACTTTATGATCCTAGATATTGTTTGTACCTACCTATTATGAGATGGGTAGGAAGCCGGCGGAAAAAGATTCAATACAATTTTCCCTTAGTACTAATGATAAGTGTGTCGTAACAAACATTAAGGACTACGTAGGCTACCATAGTAGCGACTACCGCTTCATTGTCAATAGACAGCGCTTCGAAATTAACTATCATTTTTGCATAGCGTAATGTAAGACATTAAGTTTCTGAACCAAATTTGTATTGATCTGAACTTTAATCTCTATGGATATGACACTTGAGCAAACCATATATCGATACGCTCGCCAACTCCATAACCATAAGGTGAGATAAGATATAGTGACCAGGCAGTAATGAAACGTAAGAGGTATTATCACTCTAGGTTTCTTGTTGAAGACCGTATATTCAAGCAAATAAAGTCCTAAAGTCGAACGTGTTAAGATTAAAATCTCTCTAGCTGTAAATAAAGCCTATTTCCAAGGAAGGAGGTTTACTAGCTTAGATGAAACCTCACCTCGCAGTTTCGAACGGCAAACTTTGAACTAAACGTTCTGTAACAAGTTTGTACCTTGTATTCATCGTCATGAGATCGAAGTGGGTTCTTTTTTTAAACTTCTTAAAAACTTATAAAGATTTTATATAACAAATTTAAATTTTACTCACAATGCCACAGCAGGGAATACTGTAATAAATGAAATTAAAATATTTACAAATAATATAATCAATATTAATGGAACGTGTCGAGAAATCGTAGAATCGTGTACTAATATTTAGAATCGCGATTATCAAGCGATACTCACGACTTTATAGAAAGTTCGTGAAAATCACCGCAGACAACGATTTGAATAATATAATACTTGATCTCCTTAGAGATATAATAGTGTTTAGAAATGAAATAGAACGGAACGAAGTTGTTAATATTAGACCAGCGAAAAGAACCGAGATGATTCAGAGGTTAGAACGCGTGATTCTTAACCGATGATCGTGGATTCAAGCCTTTTTTTTTCGGGCTTGAAAAACGCATTTACGCTTTTCCCCCCACATGAGGTGGGGAGGTATGTGGGGCTCACCGGCGCTGAAGACGCCGGGATACCCACTAAAAAAACCGCGGTACCCACTCCGTCTTTACGGGTTACTTGATGTCCCGGTGGATTTAAACCTAGACAAGCACTGATATGTCATGAGTTTCATTTCGTGATCGGTGGAGGAAAACATCGTGAGGAAACCTGCATGTGTCTAATTTCACTGGAGCAGCGTTATAAGTTACAAACTTTCTCCTCAATGGAAGATGAGGCCTTTACTTCAAAGCAATAATTTACGTTAGATTGTAATAGGATTATTTGCGTCATTAAAGGTACTACAGAAAACAATATGAGCCTGGGATTACTTACATTAGCTTATATCAATTTACTGTCAAAATAATACATAGATAATTAACTAATTACTACTTTCAGAAAAAACGTCGGTAAGCTACTACTAAACAAAACTTGAACTAAAATAAACTTGAAGTGTTTATATGTTTCAACTCTCAGGATCTTTCAGTCATGTTTGATTTTTTTTTGTCATTGGATATCCCTTAGAGTTAGCTAGCTAGCGTTTTACCCGCGATATCAATCGCGCAATAAATCAAATTTTTATATACATATATATGTAAACATAGTAAGTTTTATAATAATAATAATAATATCCTGGGACATTATTCACCCAAGGCAATCTGATCCCAAACTAAGCAAAGTTTGTACTATGGAAACCAGACAATAGATATACTTACATATACTGCTTTTCTTTTGTAAATAGATACTCATATAGATAATTACGCCCAGACTCAGGACAAACAGACATGTTAATGCACACAAATGTCTATCCTGGCTGGGAATCGAACCCACGACCTGCGGCGTGAAAGGCAAATATCTTACCAACCACGCCAACCGGCTCGTCAATAGTTTAAGTCTTTAAATAGTAGTACCATGAATAAAAATAAAATAGCTATCAATATTGGAACAATGAAATTACAACACACAATAGTCGCTAGTTTGATCGCATTAACATAATCACCAGATGATAACAAAACTATTAATTCTAGAGTCTCGATGTATTGACAATTAATTACAAAAAACATAAAAAATTATAATGATGATTCATTTGTAGAAGGAACTCGATCATTCGACGTTTATAATGAAACACGATACGACACATAAATAAATTACTACATCATTAGTTAAATATAGGATTCATTACAAGTATCAGTTTGTTTAGTTTCGAGTGCTCGTAAGAAGGCTATAAATGTCTTAAAGGTGGGCACCTCCACCACCTGGGAACCAGTCTCCCCTCACCTTTATTAAGGTTTAGAGCGTGTTCGATAATGCAGTTCTTCTCCGAGTAGTGGCTAAGCTTTACATTATAGGTAGCAGAATGGGCAGTTGGTCGACCTGATGGTAAGTGGTTCGCGCCCATAGACATTGGCTCCGTAAGATATAGTATTAACCATTTCTAACAATCACCAATGCGTCATCAACCTTCGGAACTAAGGTGTTATGTCACAGTTTCTATATACTGAGCACTATAGTCTCAAGAGATTTGATTTTATAGTTACATTATTATTAACAACCAGCAAATGTATAGTCCAAGCATTAGCAATACTCGATATGCAATTAAAGTTTGTCAGTTCTCTTAGTTACAGTTCTGTTACAAATTCAAATTCATAATGAAACAGTTCACATGTAGCCTTCGTACACGTGAAATGAACGCCCACGTGAGGTTCGACCCAGCGCGAGCGTACCAAATACTGGAAAGCCAAATTGGAATACAAGTTAAATACAAATTCTATTGCATTGAATTCAACGTAACATTTATTTATTTATATAATAATAATATAATATCCTGGGACAATATTCACACAAGGCCACCTGATCCCAAACTAAGCAGAGCTCGTAGGGAAACCAGTCAACTGATATACTTAATATACTACTTTTCTTTTTCTTTTGTAAATACATACTTATATAGATAATTATACCCAGACTCAGGACAAGCAGACATGTTTATGCACACAAATGTCTGTCCTTGGTGGGAATCGAACACACGACCGGCGGCGCGAAAGGCCAGTGTCTACCAACCACTCCAACCTGCTCGTCATTATTTATATCCCATAAAATATATACATAGGTATTTACTGAGAAATAGCGTATACATAATTACACGACAGCTCCAAGATATTTTGTTTAATAATATTTATTATATAATTTTGGTTTGAGCTTTAGCTTTTATGTATAAACTTTTACATAACTATTATAAATAGATATCAACTTAAGCTAAATTAAAATAAATTTACGACTGAGACTTAATCCGTATATATTTATCAAAACGATTAAAATAAGAAAAAAACAAATTAATCACGTGATAATTCAGTAGTACTCGTCCGGGTTTGAACATGAGATCTTTGATTAGGATGTTCTAACAATTGCGCCATTACGATTCTTTAAAAATTTAAAGTAAAATTTATATTTCAATGAACAACTAGAAAATTTACATTGAATACATGCGGGAATTTAGACTGAAAATATTTGTTAAAGTATGGCGCAGAAATATTTCGTTGTTTCCCTATTTCGCTTTGTTTCAAACGGAAATATCTTTTTAACAAATCATTACAAAAGCATTCTTTTTATACGAAATTAAAATATTATTTAAATTGTATCGATAAATAAAACTTATTAAACAAAATATTTATTGGAGAATTGTAAGACTTATAATAATCTTAACTCAGGTTTATTTATAAACAGTGTTAACTTCCAAACTTTATTTAAAAGAGGGAAGTCTGACGGGCATATGGGCCGGTAAGTTGTCACCAACACCAACGTTGGCAAAAAATATTAACCATTACTTACAACGGCAATGCTCCGCCAAAGTTGGCAACTAAAATGTTCTTGTCTCGTCTGGCCCATACGTTCGTCCGCCAACCTATACAATAAAAAATAAATGGATACCTTGTGATTTTAGTTACACTGGCTCACTCCCCGTTCGAACCGAACAACAAAAGTATTGCTATTTGGCGGTATAATATGTTTATGGGTGGGTGGTACAGCCCGGTCGAGATTTGCAGCCTTATAAGTCAGTTGTTAATAACAATATAATCATAAACATATAACTCAAAATCACCTGCATAATGTTCATCTATATCTCTATACATATACGCGAAATACCACTCACCCCGAGATCTCCTTAACTATCCGCCCGATTGACTTGAAATTTGTCTTACAGTTACTCTCCTTTGTAGGCGCTCACTAAGAAAGGATTTTACGCAAATTCTATCCAAAATACATTTTTCCTCATATATACTCATGCGAAGACGGAATAAGTAGCTAGCTACTGTTTCAATAACAATATTAGTATCTATAACTGATTCATTTGAATTTCTCAATAAAGTTATTGTTATTGAGGCCAAACAGATTAGTTTACTTGAAACGTTTGAGAGATTTAAAATATTCACGCTGATAAGATTTCGTTTAATCAGTTTTCGAGAGTTTCAACGACATTATTTAAGTTTTATTATCAAACAAGTACAAAGTATTATAACTTACGTATAATCTTAAATATAATCTGAACATATTATTATCATTTACAGTTTTGATTCGCATTTGCATACTAGCCATTAACGTTTACTTAGAAGATCAAATGAACGCGGTTGAGCATATATTAGCTTTTATATGATAAAATGTTATTCATATGATTTAAATTATACATTTGTTTCTATGTTAATTGCCTTTTAATAGTTTATTTCACATGTTTGCATAATATTCAGTAACTCTTCCGTTCTCATAATTTTATTATAGCATAAGAATCTTTTTATACAATTTAAATATTATAAAAAAACTAAATTTGTATAATATTTTGCGTTATATAATTTCTAATATAATATAAATCTGTTGACGATTTATAATTTTCATTTATATTATTAACGAAAACATTTCTTTTTTGGGTGGCATTATCATATATTTTACGTAATATTTTCCAGCTGTATTTATAAGCAATAAATCCCCGATTATGTCACATATTGTGTAAAATAGTCGATACAGTTTAAAAAGGTAGACGGATGAGCAAATGGGTCACCTGATAGTAGGTGAACACCACCGCCCATGGACATTGACGATGTAAGAAACTTTAAACATTCCTCACCATTGCGTCACCAATCTTGGGAACTAATTATATCCCTTGAGACTAGACACAGTATCTCACTCGCCCTTCAAACCGGAACACAACAATACTAATAGCTGCTTGGAAAATATATGATGATTTGTTAGTACCTAGCCAGATTGGTTTGCACAAAGTACTACCAAGTACAGGCAGTATAAAGTATAAACAAATGCGTAATTACTGCTTTCAACCAAAGAATTAACCTAATCTCTTGTACACAATTGGCTTGTTAGTGCTCTAATGTTAAATTAAAATCACTGTTAACAATGACTTTTTGCAACTTCGCTCGCCTCTCCGCTATACGGCTCGCCAATTAATATGTAACGCACTTATGTTTGTTGGAGCGGAGCCAAAATAGAACCTTGCGGTATGCCTAACGTTGAAAATTCGATGCTAGAGTTTAAACTTCGCAGCATTATTTTTAGCATGAGAGCCGAAGTGTACTTTAATAATATTTGGATAAGAAATTTAAATATATAAATTACGTTAATCAGTTGAAATGTTACAATAGTGCTCACAGTTCTCTAGTTACTAATATTCTGTCAACGTACCAATGCTAGGCTCAGGTATCCCCTCCTTTAAATAGAAGATTTGAAGCTTATTGGATACGCATGTAGCAGATTGTAGAATCATAAAAATGAATTAAGTAAATGAGCATCAGACATCAGAAGTGTTTCGCATTATATATATATATAATAAAAAAAACATTTAAGCCTTAGTAAATTTTAAATGTAACAAAAAAATATCCTAGCACATAAATATAAATCTGAATTCTTCCACGAGGCCGCAATTAAAACGATTTTAGGTCAGCTTGGGGATGTTTCATTAAAATACTGAAACATTTAAACTTTAAAAAACTTGCACGAATAAAAATATAAATCAGTTTAATAAATCCCCGAGATGGGGCTGTGGTTAGAACACGTTACTATTAATCGAAGATTTTGTATTCAAACTAATTAGTGTTTATAATTCATCTCGTGCTCAGCGATGAAGGAAAAGATCGTGAGGTTACCTGCATGTGTGGGACGAAAGTCTGAGACATGTGTGTCAATTAAATTGCATTTAAGTAGCATGGTGGAATATATACTCTTTTATTTGAGCGTAGGAAGGCCTCCTAACATTTATATGGCTCTTACTTTTTTTTATAAATTAACAAATACTCAGTACAAGGAATGATTTATGAGATAAAGGGTAAATTTTAAAATAATTTCGCTGGCAACTCATTAAGGATCAACGCTCTTTTCGAAAGTTCACGACTCCGGGAGCCTATTTAGGGCACTTGCTAAGTATCGCGAGTGCAGTTTATTTGTCAAATGGAGCGAGACATCCCTTCCATTGTTACGTGGGGGGTGGGCCTCTATTCAGTTGCACAGACTTGATTAATACGGATGAATGCACCCGCTCGGTGCAGGAACGACCTAGATTCGTCGTCAGTAGAAAAAATAGTCGGTTATTAAAATGGGCAACGTTTGTGGGACTGAGATTGCCTGGTTTGACGAAATAGGTTGCGGCTTTCGTTTTTAACGATTTCATTCTAGTGGATGAAAGCGAATTGTATTTCTAGAACTTGTTGGATGTATGCTTTTTTTTCCAATCGGATTTCGTAGATTGAGTTACACTGTGTGTTTTTAATCGAAGTTGGTAATTTTGGAATGATTGCAAAACTATCGATTAAAATGCTGTTTCGTCATTTTTTTTATCTTAAATAAACGAACGTGAACGAATATTACTTTTATTATTTGTTTAACCAAAAAACAAGTTCTCGTATCGACTGCTACTTACCGAAGAAACACATTTAAGAGGTATAACATATTTTTGCTTATTTAATGTTGTTTTGAATATTTATTAAACGATTAAGTAATTTATATATTTTTTGTGTTTAATTTTGAATAGAAGTCTAACAAAACTCGTAAAACTTACCCGTAATCAGGCCTTTGACAGAACCAGGACCTTGTTAGCTTTGCAGCTTCAAGGAGAACTCCACCAATATCACTGATCCTCATGCCAGGACAACAGCATCCATCGCTGTCACCTTCACCCACTAACACAACACGAGACTCTGACTTCGCCACTTTGAAATATTAATTATATTATTTCAACCATCTATTTTTTGCACTTCTTTAATTTCAGTAATACATCATAATAAATTTTTCACACTTAACTGTTCGAAATTGAACCGCACACAGTTCTCTTCCATACACATTACACAATTAAGTTAAAGTTAACTCCGATAGCATTAACGGCACTAGGGAGAGAAAAATAGATTAACCACAAACTACACCAACTTTGCTGCCACTCAAATATCGGTCATTGTAGAAACAAAAGTAGGTCGTAATAATTCATATTAAAACACAGAAATGATCAAATTTCAATCAACCTAAATATTTTAAACGACGACGTCGCTGCGGAGATAATATTGTATAATATAATGCAATTAACAGAAATCAGCAATGTGTGAAGTTGACAGATTAATCTTAAAGGGGACTCACGTCATGATTATTTTATTCGATAGCAAAGGTCGAACTGTTAAAAAATTGTCAACAATTATTCGATTATTTATTGTTAACTACAAATTATTATATGATATGTTCATTGAAATATATTTATTGAACTTTGACAGTACTTAGTCAGAAAGCTTCATGTAAAAAAATTAGAGGGAACGCATGAGGGACAAATAATATCTGATCCCAAACTAAGAAGAGCTTGTATATACTATGGAAACCAGACAAGTGATTTACATACATATACTACTTTTCTTTCTTTGTAAATACATACTTATATAGATAATTACACCCAGACTCAGGACAAACAGACATGTACATGCACACAAATGTCTGTCCCGGGTGGGAATCGAACCCACGACCTGCGGCGTGAAAGGCGAGTACCTTACCAACTACGCCAATCGGTTCGTCTATTAAAATAGGTCATGACACTATAGGATATAAAATAAATCATTCGAAAAAAAAAAGCACTTGAAAGTAATAAAAAAACAAAGAAAAACATAAAAAACGATGTTATTATAAGTGATGATAATTTAAGCAATAATAGCGAAGAAAGTACAATGACTAAGGCGAACACATCAGATTTACATTACCATATAAATACTGATATCGAGAAGGCTAAGCCATCAATCATCGAGATCATTTGTACGACATATCCGTGACCGGTTGGATATACTGACCAACTTGGTAACGATATGCAGATACGAAGAACTTTGTTATGACAACGTCAGCGCGCAAAACATTACACGAACTGGTTGGTAACTGGACGAGATTTGTACGATATTTTATAAACCGTTTTCTTCAAAGATCAAATATACCAGATTTCAAGTGAAACTTGTACAAGCTGATGAGTTGTGTGATAGAAACTGATGATAAGATGAAGATACTTCACAGATCTCATAGAGTTCATACAATATTTAGTACATTTACAAGAAAATATCTCATAAGTCAGGTCAATGTAGAACAAAATTTAAACTATAAAATAATTATTTAAAACAAATCACGACACGTTTAATAACAACTAATGAAGCACCTGTTTACAATTTATTTATTCACTAGTATTCGCCCGTGTCTTCCCCCGCGTATAAGGAGTAAAAAAGCCCACCCACTTTGTAGCGATTTAAGTTTGCCTCATATAAAATTTCATCAAAATCGGTTCAGTGGTTTATCGGTTCAGTCGAAAGCGTAACAGACAAGACGGAGTTACTTTCGCATTTACAATTTTAGTATTTATATTCTACGAAATATGAAGAGATTTTTTTTTATTAAGAACCATATGTAAGTTTTATGTTTTAAGCGCATTATGTATGCTGTATGCAAACAAGAGTTATAGATTTACAAGCTGTGCCCGCGGTTTCACCCGCGTATAATTAATAAAAAAATATAATTAATAAAAGTCAGCCTAGAACCTTCCTCGATAAAAGGACTATACAACACAAAAATATTTTTTAAATTCGAACCAGTAATTCCTGATCAAACTTATCCTGATCAACCTGATTAGCCGGATCAAACAAACAAACTCTTCAGCTTTATATATTAGTATAGATGAGTAATATTGTTTCTATGGCATAAACGCTACCATATTTATTAAAGCAACAATTATGTCACCTCAGATCATATAGTATATGATGTCATTGCAAACATGTAGAATATAAAAACAAGTTACAGGAATAATATTTATAATTTTAAGCATCCTACTCCTAACTGGTGATGTACGCTTAATTGGATGGATAAATAGGATAATTTGTAATTAATTAAAACAGGAATTACTGGTTCACTTTAAATTATATACATAGTAAGTTGAAAGCAGTTTTTTTTTTATATAAAAAAAAGGTGCACTAGTTTGACAGAAAGGTAAAGTAATTAATTCATTATTGGCGCGACTTGTGATTTTAATATGTTCAAATGTGTTAGTTGAATTTTTAAAAAGACAAATTCGACGTTTATTTAATGTCATTTGCACTAAATAAATGTATTTAGCATCCATTTTTTTTCTGTAGGCTTACTAATGTTTTCAATCCTTTAAAGTGTTTAAAGTATTGATTCGTTAATACCTCGCGTAATATATATATTATGTATGTGGTTAAGTAATGATTATCAACACAAAAATCAACTTTTTTTCTCAACTTTACCTAACAGTTATAAGTCATATGAGATTTGAAATAAAAAAATAAATAATAATAATAAATTCAAACGATTCATGATATCACAGACTCATAAGAATTATACCTAAGGTAATTAAACGTGTCCACGTTGTAAAAAAAAAAACGTCATAGAACTGAATTCACAGCAGACACAAATGACATTAATAAAAATTTCTGGGACAGTGCAAACGGTGTAATATTTCTTAGCGAGATAATCTTTCAATGTCATCATTCACACGATGGTCTCGATTACTTTGTATTAAATATCTCTCGTGGACCAATTAAAAGTAAATATTAAAATAGACACTTGACATTGCGAGATACGCGGTAGTCGTTTCGGAAATATAAAACCTTCAAAAAGTTCATCTTGCGAACAAAAATATATAAAAAAATACCTCACGATATTATTTATATACAGGATTATTTGTAACCACCCAGCAACCTCGCAGGACTAGATAACTAAAACCATAAGCAACAACTTTTGTTCAACGACTTTTGATAATTTGTTAGATTTTATTTTCATACAAAAATAAGCATTATTTTAATTTCCCGTTTGAACGTTTATAACTCTACGCGCATCGCAAAGATCGACGCGTCGCGTCGTCCTTTCGTTTATGAATGAAATATAGACCTACTAATGTCACGACAGTACGACAAAAACTTGTAAAATCATTTGTTTTTTTATGTATTGAGTTACCTCCGAAGTCGTAGAACAAAAGTTGTTGCTTATGGTGTTAGCTATCTAGTCCTGCGAGGTTGCTGGGTCGTTACAAATAACCCTGTATAACAGTAACTGCCTGTAAGTAGCCCAATGCTGGACTTAGTCTCCTCTCTTATTGAGGAGAAGTTTTAGACCTCATTCCAATACGCTGCTCTAATGCGATACACATGTAGCAGAATTTCCTTGGTGACCTTCCTTTATTGCCGAGCAGGAGATGAATGATAAACACAAATTAAACTTCCGAAAGTCAGTGGTGCTTGTCCCGGGTTTGAAAGTACTAATATTATAAGCCCAAAACAAAAGTCATTTCACAAGACTAAATACTCGCTATCCCTGTTGAACTCACTCGTTTGAGAGAGAGATAGCAATATATTAATTATCTGTCATACCGTCAATTAGTAAAGAGATTGTACTATAGAATCGTCGAGAGTGATAATAATTAAATCGATAATAAATCTTAATCTAGAATTTTTCGGTCAATGTTCTGGCTAAGAGTGAAAAGGGGGAAGTGATACCAAGATCGAGATTATATCTAGACCTAATTATTTATTAAAAAAATAAATGTAATGGAATCGTTGAGTCGTGTCTTTAATGATTTTTTTTATAGTTCACTTGGACAGTTATCTCGGAATAAAAGTCTTAAGCGACAAATAGTCCGTTTGTAAGAAGAATGTTACGGATTTTAACGGCATGTATTGCCTATGAACATGTGTGTGAAATGTGGTGGTGTATTGGATTAAAATGTCAGAATTAACAAAAATTTGATTTAAAAAAAATAACAATGATTTATAATTTAAATTTCTCAATTCAAAGAAACTCAATCGTTTCATTATGAAGTTATTTTATTTATTATGTTATTATTTCAAACGTAGATGTATTACTTATTAAAAGAGCTCAATAATGAAATGGACTGTAGTAATATTAAACGATTTTGCAAGCAAAGATTAATTCCAAAGGTCCATAAACGACCTTCTCAATCAACCAAGGCTTTATCTCAATCCTGTCTAAGTTATAACCGAATTGAACTGGTTTTAACCAGATAAAAATACTCATTTTGTTTTATATGCTACTAAAAAAACATTTCAGTTGATTCAAGTAATATATTATGATTATTTAAATATTATATTGTACTAGCTGTTGCCCGCGACTCTGACCGCAAATCTCGTAATTTTCAGGCGACGATATCAATGTCATCGGTTTAGTACGTTAGTTCGTGTTGAGGTTACAAACATTATTGTGTTTATACTATTAGAATAGATGTATAGACAATTCTTAATATTATCCAATCTCCAATTATTAATTTATTTTTAAGTAAGCTACATAATATATGATACTTTGCCAATTGTATTAATAATAAAACTTATAAATGGAACATAATTAACAAATCCTAATAGTTTTTTAATATCGTAAAGTTTTACGTTAATTTGCTTTAATTATTATGAAAGTACTAAAATGACTACAGTATGATATGTAATTACGAAATAGTTATCCTAAGAATACATTGCAATGTCAAAATTATTACCGCAATACTTAAGGTGAAATGTTATAGTAATTCCAAAACGTATAAGTACTTATATATACATATATATATATTTGATCGCAATATCGCATCGTACGACAAACTGTTCAAGAGGAAAATAATGGTTTCAACCAAGGGTATTCTGGAATAGAAATGACCCGACTATAGACAGTATTCCACGAAAACGAATAACATCCCACCAAAAACATTCCGAGTCAATGAAGTTGTCTCGACTCGACGACGTTCAATACCAACTTGTATTGCAATTTGCATAGGAATACTATATTTTCATCATCTAATTGAAATTTATTGAATAAAATAATGAAAACAATCAGGCAAGTAACATTAATACAAATAAAAGATAAGAACTATATACACGCATGGAAAACATATAATTAAAATGTTGTATTTTTATAATATACATGTGAACATTTTTTTTTATATTTGGCCAAAATCAATCTTATCAGTTAAACGCGTTTTGTTTATATCTTGGAACAGACGTAATCGAATACGCCAGTCGCCAGTACTGGCCGGAGATGTCGCTGCCTTACACTAACCAAGGCCATGAAAAAGTAAACTTAATTGTTATATTAATAGAACATAAAATCGAATAACAGAAAACCTTTTTATTTTATCCATTCAAGGAAATAAGATTTGTAATTCCCATATCAATAAAGTACATTTTACGTTACACGCATAAAATAAACAATAATTAATAAAGTTATTTTAGTAATGTAAACAAAATTACACGTAAAGGTTATTGCCAATCTCTGCATTTAATATTTGTTTTCGAAAATTAAATTAATAATTTAAAAACCATTTGAAAATTAAAAATCCTACTTCTTCTCAGTCGATACTCTTGGCAGAGCGGTCGTGGTCGTCATGAAGTAGTGGCTGATATTGTTTTATTTGCAGGACGTTATGCCATCTCTCCCTGTCAAATCTTACATAAGGGCGAAATTTGAAATTGAACATTTTGTCATCATTTAAATATCTCATATTAAAATCAAGAGGTTCACAGAAAAATATACCTAAATATGGGCTGAAACTTATAAAAGTTTATATAGCAATTATTGTTAAAATGCCGAAGCGCCATCTTGCGGCGAAATAAAACTTGTAGTATAACAACCTTCATGACAAAAACTATATATAAATACAAGCCAATGTTCATGCAAATCGGTCACACGGTCTCAAAGTCTATTAATCTTAAACAACGACTGCCTCGTTGGTCTAGTGGCTGTATATAAGGCCAAAAAGGCAAAAAAATTATTGGGATTTCCTGTCAGTAAATATAAAAATAACAGCCCGGAAAGTGGAAATGTGTACACTCCCGTGTCTCGGGAAGCACGTTAAGCCGTTAGTCCTGCGCCTGAACTCTTTCCAGTCGTCTCGGATTGCCGTACCATCGGATTATGAGAGCTAGGGAAGAGAGAGTGCACCCGTGTTTGCGCACATACTTGTGCAATATATCTCCTCCGCGGTTGACTAATCTCGCTCAAAATTGGTCGCCGTGGCCGTAATCGGTCTGGAGGACGTTATTATTATTATTATTAATCTTAAATAAACATATATATACAATAATAAATTTTTATGTATAACACAATATGGATTGTTCAGGATTTATATACACAACGAACCGTGCGAGTGAAGTCTCTGAACATTAATCTAAATACAAAAAAATCTATTTAAATCAGATCTCTTAAATTATTCACATTACTGAAAAACTGAAATCTCAATAAAGAACAGTCGGCAATAAAATGACAAGGGCTGACGCATCGTTCGTTTTTGAGGCGCTTCCTTCGAATTTCGAATATAAATCAGCCAGCTATAATTTTGACATTCATTCCAATATGTCGTTACGGGAAGTGTTTTCTGTCAATTACATACGTTGTACCATCTTATTCAGTACCGAATTGCTCGATGAATATATTCAAATAGAAATGTTTACGTGACTACCATTGGCTAGCTACTTATGGACCATAAGGCTACCGAATATCGAATAGCAGGGTGGATATGAAAATAACATAACGAGATACATAGTGTTGCTATAAAAAAATCGAAACGTCTATCAAACATATACGTTTAAATTTCCTATTAAGCAAAACCATCCGCTACACATTTAACACAATAAAGAAAAGTAAATTAAAATTACTATATTAATACAAAAATGCGATAACACTATCAGCTTAAAAATAACTGTCATCAATAAAACATCATGTGGATAATTAATGTTTATAACGACTTTTCCGTTTAGTATCTTAATATATTTTCCGTTATCGGCCTATTTACAATATTATGCATTATATTTTTTTTCGTGTCCCACACAAAGGTCGAATTTGATTCGGACAATACATGATCTCAATATACATCGTAGTAGTCAGATATAATAAAACAATTATATCAACTTAATGTTTCGAATTAAAATAACGATTAAACTAAATTTTGTCAACATCTTTGACTATAAAGAGTAAAAATCTGACGATACTTACACAGGTTACTACTAAGTAAGCCAGTATGATTTTTATGAGCCTTTATACTTATACCATTATACTTGTATCATTGATTGTCCTTTGTGATTCATGATTTAGATTTTGGTGTGGTTTAAACTAAATCACACCAACACCATACCTGCACCGTGAAACACCCTAGATGATGACGCTATTTTATTCTTTATTCAAGTAGCCTCTGACAGGCGCTTTTAATTACTTATTTAACAAGATACATTAAATTAATTTTACCGGATAATTAACCGGATACTAAAGATTCCACAGTCAATTGAATTCAAATATACGATGAAATGTTTATATACATTTTTATCATCAAAATTTTATAGTATTACTATTGACTGGCAAGATTTTATCGACTCTTTTGTAGTTTAAGATTATATTGTACGATGATCACAATCCTAGAATTTCGAAAGCTGGCAAGTTATGATGACATTAGTTGATTCTAATTTCTGACAGTTGAACTCGACCGGTTTAGAAACAAACACACATAATTCTATTGTTTCATCACTATCGCTATCAAGATCGCTTTTAGCTGAACACCTGTTAGGCACTACACGAGTAATCTTAAATCTTTTCATTGTAACTTGGTTCAATTAGCAGTGGAATTAAATTGTAATTTTATAATAATAACCATGTATGATAACATTAATAAAGTAACAAATTGCAAAAGTCCCATTGCTGGGCTGCTCTTTTTCCAATGAGAAGGTTAGGAGCTTAATGTGCCATGCTACTCCAATACGGTTAGGTTAACTAATTTCATCAAGACGTATTCCTTTATCTCCAAATTATAAACACGAAGCACTTGGAAACCCAATGGTTTGAACTCATTTCAAGTCACGTATTCCAAACATCTGAGCTTAAAATCAATAACAACTGATATTCTAAATATTTCATCTTGTAATTTAGTACCATTTGGACAGCTTCGAAAAGGCAAAATATGTATTTCAAAACGAGCAGAGATAACAAAGGCTGTGGATGGCAATCGCTTTTGACAGGTGAATACAGACGGCATGAGGGCGATAGGACGCGTTCCATTCACTTTCCAATTGTTTACGGAACGTGCCGTTGTGAATTTAGCTTTTTACGTTATTGTGCGAACCTTGATACCGATTGGATTATTTAATTGTAATTATATTACACATAATATAAACAAAAAGAGCGTTATGATCACAAGCAAACAATGTTGTGGTTTTAGTCATTTAATCTTTATATATGTTCACTTAATGGCAGGGCTTAGAAAGCCCGTCTGGGTATGTGCCACCATCGTTTAGTATTGTTGTGTTCCGATTTGCTGGAGAAGTGTGTCAGTGTAACTACACTGAACACACACACACAAAATGCACAGGAACTTTTTTAATGTTAATTTCTAGGAGCGGTGGTAACCACTTACCATCAGAATGTCCATTTACCAGTCAATTTAAAAGGATATATAATAAAAAAAATTTATATATCAAAAATTTTACTTACTTGATCAAGAACATAAAACATTTTACAAGCTTTTATTTAACTTGGCTTGTGTGGGTTAAGGTTTGCAAGCATTTCGGAGCTGACATAGACTAAATTATCAAATGCTATAGTAGGTATACTTCAACGTGTGGGTTTAGCTTGACAACAGCCCAAAAAAATCACATTACAAGTGACAGCATATAATAGATTAACGGCAGAAAAATATACATAAACGTTACATATGGAAACTTTGCACTCGAGTTTTACCTTGAAATTTAACTCTCAACGCAATCAAAGGTTTTTTATGAGTACTTCGAATGACATACCTATTTATTTTCCATCAACGACGACGAAGTATATAAGTAAACATTATTATTATACAGATAATAAATATATGTTCGGACCTAATTTGAATATCACCCAATCACCTACCCCGGGATAAGAAAGCTGCAATCAGAGCAGATCGTTCCACGCATGTTACGCGCGCGACACGCATCGTGTTGCGCACGCGCAGAGAAAACGTGCTGGATATTAGCGTAAATATAGACCATTTGCATGGTAATAAAGATTAGTGACGAATAAAAAAAAAGCCATAATTGAACGTGTTAAACGTTTTACAACACGTGGAGGACAAAACATTGTTGAAGTTAACTAATATCACGTATAAATGCCATAATTTAGAAGTAAATAAGATAATATACTCTACAGCTTTGTGTATTAGCTGTAGCTAAATAGAACGATCGTATTTATTTTTGTATGTAAATGAGCATTACTTTAATAGTTAAAATTATTTTTCACTAAACGTAATATTATTCAATATGTGTACATATATGATAAAAAACAAGATGATCACGAGAGGTCGATCGTGATAACATCAACAGTTAACCGTCATCCAGAAGACCTGCAGCCTCCCTAATGGGGACACAAGTAGTAGCCTTAATTCATGTAGTTTATATTCAACGATGATAGCATTTAGTAAAACGATTTTAAATAAGCTAAAATAAATCTTTACTTTTCAGGTAACACTTCTAGATCAACTTTTATAAAGTCACTTTCATTATTGTAAGAAAAAAAAACTAATTCCATAGGAGCATATAAAACAAATCAAAGTAAATAGCTTTAAACAAATAATTGGTACATAAACGTTACAATTACATTAACATAGTAAATTTGCAACGTTCAATAATGATGACGGAGCAAATCCATTTCAAAATGAACACGTTATATAAATCACGAACAATTACGAAGCGTTACATTTCGCAAAATGTTCAGCTTTATTCGATCATTGGTTTTATTCGGATTAGTTGGTTTACTTTCAATCCAAGAACTTGTAAATAACATTTATTTATGATGCATTTATTGTATTATACGGATTCTATTCAGAACAAGATATTTGCACTCGCATTGGAACAGAGTGGTGGAATAAGCTCCAAGCTTCCACCTCTCACGAAGAAAGGAAGCCTTTGCCCAGAAGTGGGATATTTAACAATTGTTACTTTACTTTTATTTATTTCTTATCAATATTTCTTATAAGATACACTATCTTTAGATACCGCTGAATAAAATAAAAAGGGCACTACACGTTTCATGGGCAATTAAGTTTATCGAGGGTTGCTTTATAGTATTATTAGCTCATTATAAGAATACTCCAGAAGAGTGTCAGATAGTTGTAGATAATTAAAAATATTTAAACTGAGGAAATATCCAAAAAGTCGTTATGCTCAACTTATTTCAAAACATTTCACCGTCCATCATTTCATTAAATAATCGAATCAAACCTATTAACTTTACCCATTACCACACGTGCTAAAGCGATCCAAAACAGCTTGAGCATACTAATAAGTTAACACAATATAACGATTAGTAACATGTATAACGATGAATGACATTGAACCACTAATGAATTAATGATTCGGGGAAGTCCATGACTGTCATAAATCGTAACATGAGTTATGTACATATATCAACATCAATATCGTTTGAATTATGGTTTAGCGGTGAAAATGAATTAAACAAAGATAATCTAACTTTGTAGCATGCTTTAAGTATGCTATGAGAAAATGGTAACACTTTTAACACTATCCCTGTGAAGGTAAATATATGTCTTATGGAAATCTTAATTAGTGCTTGAATTATATAGATTTATATCATTACTATCAATTTCCCAGTTCAAATTCCACAACATAACACAGCATGACACGTTCATAGGATAAATGTTTGATCAGATAATAAATGTCACATAAGCTTAACGGTATAAGATAGACCCCAAGTTTGCAGATGAGGTTCATCTTCGATCTAACTTTCTGAAATATTATTGACCCCAAATCTAGCGCAAGCTTTACGTTTAGATGGAGTGGAAAAGTTTCTCGGTTGTTTTCAATAGAGTCAAAATTTCGAAATGTTGTTGTATTAAAACTTTTCGCTTGATAAAGTTACGAAATTAACATTTTGATTAGAAATTCTGTTATCCTATCAAAATTATCACAACCTTTAAAATCAAAACAGTTTTAGTGAAAATTATAACAGTGTTAATAACAATCATCGATATCACAATCGCAATGACCCTTTCACACAATATATTTCCACGACGCTATTGTCTTCACTCTTGGTACAAGACCATATAAACCAGTATACTGTAACACACGTAATAGTCGTGTGAAGCTGACGTTACTGAGAACAAGGTATTACACATAAAGAGACCGAATTGACTATTGTTATGATGCAAGTTGGTCAATTTTGCATAACAGTTAACAGGGAAGTCGCTTGAGGCTTTGGTCGACGAAGATTGACTATTCCATATAGTGTATGTAATATGTTCTATAAATTTTAAAATGATTACGAAAATCACTTCACTGATTAAAGTGTTTTTGCAACTTTGTATAAATTATAATATATAATGTTACAGTCTAGTATATAATACTAAAGATGTTGTCTAAAGTATAACAATAAGTTCCTGATTTCTTTGTCAAATATAATCAATAATGACGTAAAAAAGGCACATCAGATTAGGCAATACTAAGTTATTAATATGTTTTTATTTATTTATAATTAATTAAATTATAAAATTGCGATGTCATCTGTTACACGATTACGAGAATAATCAAAATTAAGCTTGATGTTACAACGAGACAACGAAAAACTTAAAATTTGAAAAATTTCAGCTGGCGAAAGTTATACTTTCTACAAAAGAGTTAATGTGTACGTGACAGTAGCACCTTTACCTCCAGTTTAAAATCTTAACAATGGATCATTAACAAAGACAAATAATAACGAAACAATAGACTCAAAATCATACAGAAATCACACATCGTATCCAGTCGAGCGTCAGAGCAGAAATAGTCACTAATTAACCTAAATCTGTTCGTGCCTCTATAATGCGAGCTTATTTACGCGCAGACGTTGAATTTACACATACATAAGACAATGTGTTGAATGGCGTCTGTCAACGCGAACACATTCATGTTATAATTAGCATAATTATCTAGGGGTTTTATGTGAAATTTCAATTCTTTTCACATACACATATGTATGTGTAAATATTGAAATATTTTGACAAATAATAATAAATAATGACCGAAAGCAAAAAGAACTACCATACTTGTGTTTTTGTAATTAACATTTTGTTTGACAGTTTATATATTTATCGATACTAATTAATGACTGGCGCAATTAAAACCGGAGCTGGATTATGTCTCCATTCGGCTTATTGCTGAAAAGGGCTGTTATGTAGCAGCTTTAATCGTAACAGACTATTATGTAAAGTTAAACATAAACTTTCAATATGGCGCCTTGAGGAAACATTACCTAATTTATAATGATAATAATACAGAAAATTAAAACTTTACTACAATTTCACTAAATTATTCAAAATTTAAATTTAGAATAGCTTAATCTATACTAATATATAAAGCTGAAGAGTTTGTTTGTTTGATCCGGCTAATCTCAGGAACTGCTGGTTCGAATTTAAAAATTCTTTTTTTATGTATATCGAGGAAGGTTCTAGGCTGGTTTTTATTAATTATATTTTTATTAATTATACGCGGGTGAAATCGCGGGCACAGCTAGTAGTTTATAACATTCAAGACCTTGACTACTGCATTAAGATTCGCGAATGGCCTCACTTGATTTGTTATATCATTATATCATTTGCTGATATATCACGTAACGTAATAGACAGTGTTTTGACAAATCTATCCAAAGAAACCTATAAGCAATAGCCTACACCTTCGATTGTGATAATCAAGAATGACTCATCCTTCAGTCTTTAAATTGTTTCTTACGATATACATAAAAGGACAACGCTGAGGTCGCTGATATCTGAGCACGTTCTAAATTGCTCATTTGAATCTCAATGCCTTATGAAGTAAAGCTATTTACAAGTTCGATAAACGATAAGTGTTTATTTCGGTAAGCCAATTAATGTACAGCGATAAGTTGCTTAAGACGTGGTAATAATAAAGTAAACGTGCATTACCTTGGGTTATTTAACTCCTTAAATGTTTTCGTCGATTACTTTTAAATAACTTGATTAAAATTTATTTTTTCGCTGAAGTTCGCTTATGCAAAATTGCTAAAACTCCTTTTCCGCATCTCTGGCTACATGAGACGGATGATTAAAATGATAAGACACGTGAGGAAGTGCATGCAATATCCGTCAAGCCGGTTGATATTCCTCTGACCTAAAAAGGTCATTGTCAGTCTGACCCGTGTCGACCTCGGGATGACTGATCGAGGAAACGGGTTTCGCGATTAAGGTAACCAATACAAGTGAAGAATATTGTTTAAAATATCATATTGAAATTTGGTCGGAATTCCATCATTAAGGATAATTTTATTTCGTCTTACCCCAAAAGAGTAAGTCAATATTAGGAGTAAGGCAAAAGACACATTTTTTTCCCAAAAAAAAAGGTATTGATAATAATTAAAGACATTCAGCAAGAACTTACAATAAAAGTGAAATTTGGCAATTGCTTTAACAAAAAACGAATCGAGCAGTGAAAGCGAAAGTAAAAACAAACATCTAGGTATTAACATTTAAAAACTCCCACATTATAGACACTAAATTAAATAATTATTTGCACCAATGTTTCGGTTGAAATAAAATAATGAAAATGTTTTAGGTGCATCCACCTGAATGTTGTCTTCTGAGTTCTGTTTAATCTTTAATTTGTGGAATGTGGTTTACTACAAAGATTATTTAAATAAATATAAGACTATAAAGCTTAAAAGTCAAACCAATAATTTTTTTTGAGACCAATTTTATATTTTTGCCATACACATGTCATAAATATCCAACCGTGAAAAACTATAGCTAAAATACGAGGACACGGATCTCGTCTATCTACTATACACTAGATTTACAAAGACGACATGTTTTCAAGGATACTTTTCGCAAGATATGCTCGCGTGGATAAACATAAAACACACATTGTTCTAGCTTTGCGGATGGTGCCGCATTATGAAAACATGGGCCTTGCGAAGAATAATAAACCAGGCCGTATTGCCGGATTTATTAAGACTTACCTCGTGTAAATTTATTGGTTTTCATTTTAAAAAGCTTCAAGACTATAAATTAACTTAATGTACTAAAATTTTGACCTTCGAAAAGGTCAAGGAGCGTTAACAAGTTTTAAATTCATGTCGTAACTCGAATGTAAGGTTCTGCTTTAAACTTCTCGAGAAATTGTGGGATTAAGATTAATTACAATTCTCGAGATGATTTTGAAAATGAAAATTTTATGCTGGGTGCGGTTTAGTTATAATTAGATTTACCTTATGTTTATTACCAACAAACTTAAACACAATTTCATCCTCATTTGGTTTTCCCCTTGTGATCATTTGTTTCAATTTTTATTATTTTTGTCGCTAGAATTTATAATTATTTTGTATGTATTTGATTATCCTTGTTTTCATTTTTTTTATATACTTTGTATTATATGCACTATTTATTCTCTGTTCATCTTAAGGTTAACTTGACTTTTAAGCTTTATTTATGTCTGCCTTTGATACTTTGTACAAAAATACATAAACGAACTTGAAAAAAAACACACTTTACCAAACAATATTGTGAATGAATATAAAGAATTATAAATAAAGGAGTTTTGGGTGAATAAAAATAATTTAAGGGCAATCCAAAATTCGGTACAGTACAGCAGCGATTATATCATTTTCCCGACTTAATAATCACGTGCAGTGAAAGTGAGAGCGCCATCTATCGGCCGTGACGTAACGTGGCGAATCGGCGATTGTCCGTCGTTGCGACAAGAAGTTTCGACATTTTGCATTGCCTCACAGGCTTAGTAACGCTACATTCAATTCTAGGATCGTTTGAGGACGTTGGTTTGTATGGTCATATTTTTCTGTCACACATAGACAAATAATTTTATTGTGTAAAATTTGCATACATATAAATTTCCGTCGGAACTAACTCTTTCTACATTGTAGTTTGGCAAAGAAAGTCATAATATTGTTTTCTTTTTGTCTAAGCAAGTCGGGTAATAAAGAAAATAAAATGTTACATAGACATCAATCAACTTCAATTTTATTCATTGGTAAACAAAAAAATACGTCGATAAATTACGATTGGTTGCGGTTTTTGTCGGTGATCACTTTATAGCTCGGTACGTTTTTTATATATCTGACGAGATCATCAATGGTACGACGGTAAAGTCAAACTGTGATTTGATTACATAATAAAAAAAATACAAAGGTTGAAAACATTTAAAATCGAAAGGAATTTCTTCTTTCCACTGCGAATATCATAGCTTAAAGGACCAGGCTAACATAAGTCAGCTGGAAACAGCTGTATATGAACACGTTTAAGATGTCTTCTGTGTTCAGAACGTACACAATGGACCACACAATGCGATACTCCGGCTCGAACATGACAGCCATCATCAAGGTCTTTAGTCAGCATCGGTTCGAAACGAGTGCACTTCGCGTAGTATTGCACATTATAAAGTTGAATTGTGACAAGCTGTTTTATATTCTCGTGACGTTGCGCACCTCTTTTACGTTCTTCCGACTCGAGTACTTTGAACCGGCTGAAAATTTTACGCGATACAAATAACAAATGATATAAATATACGTAACAATACGAAAGTTGCCACAATGAGAACCGAACTTACTTTATAAGGTGAGACGTCGTCCGATCTTTATTAATTTAACATTACGTAAATGTACTTTCGATAAAAACTTAAAGAAAACATAGAAACATTTTGGGAAATAGTAATCTATATAAATTAAAGAAATATAATCTTTGACGAGCCGGTTGGCGTGGTTGGTGGATACTTGTCTTTCGCGCCGCAGATCGTGGGTTCGATTCCCACCCAGGACAGATATTTGTGTGCGTGAACATGTCCGTTTATCCTGAGTCTGAGTATAATTATCTATATAAGTATGTATTTTAAAAAGAAAAATAGTATATTATGTAGTACATCCGTTGTCTGGATTCCATAGTACGAGCTTTGCTTAGTTATGGAATGGCCTTGTGAAAAAAAATAATAATAATAATATTCCTAATATAATTTACATACCAACTTTATGCAAGTGTTCTTAAATGGTGTAAAACTCTGACCACTTCAACCATGTACCACTTACAGAACAGATAGAAAGCTGTACAGGTTGAATCAAGCATTAGGTTCTGTTTACGTTTTAAATATAGACATAAGTTACTCTGTCAAGCGATTCTGTTACTTAATGACATGGAATGTCATGTTTGAATTTTCTATTTGGTTTTAAAATAATAAAAATTTATTATTATGTGTATATGTTACCATCCGGTATGAATATTTACAAACATATATCAATAATTCGTATTCGTATTTCCTTATAACCGTCATTGGAACATTTTAAATGTACTCTAATCATTGATTTTAAATAAAATTCAAAATTACATCATTTTGCGTTCCTTTTAAGCCTTTCGTATGAGTGCAAATACATAAATAAATTTCATTTGAACTTTATGTTATCTGTGCCTTTCGAGATGTTAGCAATACATATTTACATATATATCGTCGCGTCAGTGTGTAGTCGTGGACGTTGACCCAGGCAACACGAAACAGTGACCAGCTTCGCTAAGCAAATAACGATCTTAAATCTCTACAACTCTCAGCCGACTTAACCTTTTAAAAACATACGTTCATACTCGCATATTAACTTGCAGAACGATTTTGCTTTCAATATTTCATTTAAATTTTAAGCATAACTAACTATACTCGTGCTATACATTTTGGTATTTAAATATTTAAAAAAAACAGTTCCGTATTTTAAAAATGGAATACAATATTCGTTGCGTCGATTCTTGTAAAAGATATCTTTAAACTTTAGAAAGAGATCTCGAGTACTTTGTTGCAAAATACTCAACAAGTAAAGGGTGCAGTTAAAGACTAAAAGTGTTAAATATCCAATTCACTTCGGTTGCTTTTAAAATGGATCTCATTTAAACTTAGTAAATAGTACACGAATAAAAACTGGATTAAACCAGAATAAACTTAGTATACTTTAACGGCCTTATTTATAAACGTTGCTCGGCGGCTGTATTGTTAAACAATGATTTCGCTCTTTCTGTTATTATTGATTTGACATTGGAAAGAAGAAGACAGCATAGTTTAAATAATCACCAGCTAAACAAAGTTTATAAATAAGACCGATAGACTTTAAATGTTAATAATTATATATAATATATTTATAGAACTTTGTTATCATTGACAAAACGAGACATTATTTTATATCTCCACATTATATTTCCTATTATTTGTACATATTAACGTTAATTTGATAAAGTTGCATATATATTTTTAAAGTATTTGTTTTCATTGGACTCGACGACAATGTGTCGACTTCATTGAATCTGAACGTTGTATGACATAAGTCTTATTTGAAGAGGCTTTATTGACCTCAACAGCAAATTATAAATCTAATACAGTCATTGATGCTTTCCTTAAGCTTATCTCTAGTAAGATGATATCAAGGAAAAATGGTGTCAATAACGAAAGGCTAGTTGTGAATGGAGGAAGAGGTATATTACTCATATATTATCCATAATGTTGACAAGTGACATAACTTACCAGCATAATCTTCATTTCCTGTCAATAACATTTTTCATTTACAATATTATTGACAGGACAAACGATGACAGTGATTACCTAGTTTATGCAAATCAGATAGAAAATAAAATAAAAAATCATAAACAAATCCATAAAACAATTTCAAAGTTCATCTCAATCGCGATCAAAAGTATTTAAGGTATATAAAAAAAGAAGTTTGACATTGAAAACGATATAATAGTTTAAATGGGAAAAGGGAATCAGCCTCAAACTTGAAAAGGTCGCATACACAATACAATTTCAGTCAGCCGTAAATTCAACGGCTGAGTAAACACGAACGAAATGACTTAACAATTTCGCTAATTATTAGCGTAATTGTTTATTCATTTGCTTCATAAATACAAATATAAACAAGAAAATATATTTAGTTGGAGAAATTACTCTTAGTTATTTACCGTTAATAAACGAAAACAGCAAGATACTATTTTTGTTCATATTGTGCAGCCGTTTTATTACAATTAGCAAATTAACATTCGATTCACATTAAACCAAAGAAATGTCGCGATATGTTTAGATATGTCGTGTGATCTTTAGTTTAATTTCAATATATTTCCAATTATGCCCGAAGAAAAACTCCACACCAAATATTTTGACCCAAATACTACTGAATCCATCCAACCATATCACGTGCAAAAAATATACCAGCTTATCGTATATTACGACCATATCATTAAAAGATAGAGTTAAAGAGGTTACTGGATAAAAAAAATATCGACAAATATGTTCAAAAACTCACAATAAATACATAACGTATCTACGGTAGTTATTTTTATTGAAGACGCTAATTTTAAAAATGTACTAAATGCCATTATTAATTCATGTAAATTTAAACTCTAAAATAAAACTATTATTAATGTTTATGCATTCGTAAGTGATAAATATGACTACCAAAAAGAACGAAAAGCAGTTCCTTGTCAGGAAGATACCAAAGAATATCTATTACCATCCATAAATCATCTTTAAATGAATAGCTCGTAAGTCTAAAACGATGCATCGCTCACTTCCTGATATTTTAAAGCAAAATTATACTCCTTATATAATGATTTTCGTATTTATAATAGTATTACACATCACAATATAAATTATTATTTGTAATTAGAATTATTATTTTTAAATTGGCATAGTATGACCAAAAATCCTTTGAAAATAATTACAAGAAACGCCTAGTACTAACTTGCTTCCTATTATTATTTTCTTCGTAAGCCAAACATTTTTTATTTCACTGCAATACGCTATATTGTCATTATAGACGTGGAAACATTGCAATTAATTGATAATTGTATAAAATATTTGCATGCGAAGAAAACGTGACATTGTCTCAAACTCGAAATAGATCCTGCTTGCCATGCAAACTAAGTGAACGCATTACGACTACGTGAGATCATAAATTCAACGCCCTTTTATTCAAAATAACGTCACGTTCACCTTCTCGTATTTATTCAGGAGCGAGTTTTATAGTGAGTAGGTGGGTAGTTCGAATCAGTATGATAAATACTGTACTTCTAACTGCTGATATCGCGTATGATATAATGGACCCTTGGCTTAAATTAAATTTATAACTAAGCATTAACTCCACCACTCTATCTACACTATGATAATTTTTCAATGTAATTTTTTTATATTTTAAATTGTTTTTAATATATATTATATTTTTCTCATAATACCATTTCCATTACCATTCTAAACAACATTATAAATATGATAATCATAGAAAAAAGAAATGTACCCATTAATAGAAATTAATGTTGGAATAACAAGTGAGAACTATATATAAAAATGAACGATGATGACGTTTTTAATTAACATAATAATTATACTATCAACGCCTCCGACGATATCTTCTAATACAAGTCTTAATGGCATGCCATGAGATTAGTTCTATCAATAATTAGTAAAGATATTTAACTATCATTTAACATTGCTGGTAATTTGATAACGAGTTTATCAAGAAATCTATAAATGATTCTATGATTAAAATTTTTCATCTCCTTTATACGAAATCTTTGAACCGCAGACGCCAGAATTCTATTACAATAGTGTTTTTAAGTAAGAAATATATTTAAAAAAATATTTCCGTCTTCAAGTCTTTTGTTTTTTGTGATGCACTGATGCAAATCATTTGAATTCGTTCGTTGTAAAATATCAGTTTTTAATCCAGTTAAATTGACATTTTTAAAATTATTAAAGAAGAGAAATTTAAAAATTATTTAATGAATGCAGCACACGTTGTTGGCAGACGGAAATGCAAAAACTGTGTACGATAAAATCTAGAACGAAAATGAATGAAAAAAATGAAGCTATACAAAAAATATTTCCGCAAAAGGTCGACTTTTACATATACGATGAGAAATCAGCGCAGTTTAATAGTGTAGTAGGTAATTAATGTTTAATGAGACTGACTATGAAATGAGTTATTTCGCGTTAACTTACATTAAAAGACTAAGTTTAACTGAAACACCGCTTTTCGTAATTCATTGTTAACACTTTATTGCACCGCGGAAGTACTAATTAATCCTTTATTGTGTATTTTAACTATATCTGAAGTAGAATCTACTTACTTTCGAAGAATCTAACGCTAAGATAAAGAAGATGAAGTTGTAATTCAGGTTCAATTATTTCTTTTTAATTAAAGCTAGACTAACTTAGCAAATGGTCTGTAATCTGTATTCAGCTCTGACCATAGACGATGTTTTATCATTTAAATATTTTTTTATTTCCACTTTAAAGATAGCTACCAAGTTTTTAGTGCTAAATTAATGGTTTTAAAAAAGTTACGATTCATAAACGACGTAAATTTAGATAAATCTTACGATGAAGAATCACTTTTATGTTCTAATTAATTTTCTAATAAAAATTACGAAGCTACTGAATTACCTAATAACCTGCATTTAATAGGCAAATAATAATGAAGAGATAATATAAAAGTCGAAAATCTTAGCGAAATGTTACACAATACGAAATGAAAATAAATTTGCATAAATATATATATAACTCAGACTAGCTTAATTAGACTGCGTAATAATAAATGAAAACAAAACTGTCGTAAAACTGCTTTCGTATTCGTTGAAAGGTAATGTAAGAGTAAGTCATGATTATCTTGTTCAGATATCACATCTTACTTGCAAGGAGACAAACAATACACCAATTGTTTTATCAAAACAACAAGCTTCCAAACAATGATATTATAATTAAATGATAAACAGCCTCAAAGGCTTCTACGAAATCTATATTTAGTTTTTTGCTTTTAAAGAAAAACATTTATGAAGGATATAATGGGTGTTTTTTTTTAAATATATATGGAAGAAGTGAACAAATACATTTCTAATTACATATAAGTTTGTACATTACTGTCTGTACATTTAACATCAATAGCGACTCGATGGTCAAATTACCATTTTTTTGTAATCAAGAACAACTATAACACAGTAACTATATCGAACAATAACCTTTGATTTATGTATATGAAATACATTTTGTTTGAAGTCGAAAAGGATATCTTTAAAGTTTTCAAAATACTTTATGTCGAAAGTTTATGTGATTGAATTCAAATGCACTTCTAGTGAATTTCAATTGAGTTACAACAGTTTTTCGCAAACTCTCCAACTTTATTTTCACATTCGATATATCTCAATAGATAACGAATGCGTGAGAAAATTTTACATTGGTGTCATTTATCATTTGATAAATATACTCTCACGAAATTGTAAATTTATTGAGATCATTATAGAGGTGACAAAAATAAAGCAATTATTAGTTTTTCTTCGCTTCTGACATTTCCTGTTTACAAACCAACGTCGTAAAATTATATTATTTTTATATTATATTTAATAAGTTTAGTTGTGTTTTATATTAAATGTAGAATCATTTTGCAACTTTAAATTTATTTATAAATCTCGTCTATAAAAAGACCGCAAATTCTCTATTGTTCTATCTATGGAGAAAAATACAATAGACGGTTTAGATGAATCTCAGATTCGTTTTCAACTAAGATTTCACCTTCGACGATATCTACTTGTAATGCTTGAAGGAAACAAATAAGGCGTCAAGTGGGCTAAAATCCCACACAAATTTTCTGATCCTTACAAATAAATGATTCATATTATGCCTAATTTTCGAAAGAAGACGTGATCTCATACGAGTTACAATTAAACATCACAACGAGACCAAAAATATAAAAATAAAATTCGAAGTCAAATTACCAATAAGAGAAATAATAATGCATAAGTACCGATAAAAAACAATCAACAAGCGTGACGATATCAAAACATTCGAGATTATCCGATTTTTTTCACTTTAACACATCTAACCTTGGTAAGTCCAAGTGTTTAAGCACGAAACATTTGTTTTTGCACTGTTCACTTCAACGTTCGTATTTAAACTTGGTGACGTATAAAATCTTAATTGTTTATCGATCACAAGATCCGAGAAGCAACGCGTGCGGCCCAACCGAATGGCCGTGAGCGACTGGCTTGACGCATGCGTATTCAGCGACGTGTCGCTTAATGGAAAGCGTGCTCTAGCGCATAATAACATTAAAGTCTTCAAGTCATAATAAAACCAGCGCTGTTTTTGCTAGCAGATATAAAAATGAAATGCTTTCTATATAATGGTCAGTTTCTTCTCTTCGATAATAGGTTCCCTAGTTTGTACTGATCGTAAAAGAAAAGCTAACTATGTGGACATTTAATCTGAAATTGTTTTCAACGGACGCAATTTTGGTAATTTTGACTGTTGGCAGGATATTAATCTTGACAACCTCTGTCGTCTCCCATATGCTTCTTCCCGTATCGCCAGTAATCTGTGAAACCTTACATGTTGTATAAGCCATCTGTTGTATTGCTTGTTTTAGTGCGTCACATCGCACATAGCGTGAAACACCTGTTGCTTGACAACAATAGGATTCGCTCAAGGTGATATATAGCTGAAGGTCAATGCCATTATATTAACAATAACGACGGTAACTATCCACAATGATTTAGTTAAAATAAAGACAAAAGTTACATAAATACATATGTATATAGTGATTATGGTAGCATTAGCAGAAGGTAAAGATTTTTGTAAGTTTATGGAAATTTAATTCACGATCATGTAATATTTAGTATCCATAGTCGTATTATTTTAAATCAATAATGTATATCAGTGTTTTAAATCAAATGATTATCAACATAACACAGCTGACACAGAATAAAAATAAAAACAATCAATTGACAAATATTTTAAAGCATCATAGATCTGCAAGTGAACGTGCGCCTGCGCAAGGTCGTTAAAACCGGTCCTCGACTGACCAAACACAAAACCTGCGCCCAGTCTTAAAACTTTAAGCAATCGTTTGACAGTACCGTATGCTTGAAAATAGATTCAATTCCTTGTAAGAAAATAAGACTTGCAAAATTTTTTAACAAATTTGTTGTTGATATAATGTCTAATTATGGATACAAAACAAACGATTACCAGTTCTGTGACAGAAATTACATTATAAGATAATTTTACCATTTATCAATATAAACAAAATTTAAACACAAATGGGAACTAGGCTCAAAGTCGAGTGGCTGGACTAAGTTGATAAACACAAAACCGTTTAAAAAAATATCCTATGAAATAAATTTATAAATTTAAAATAAGCTGCATGAGAAATGTGGAATGAATAAATGTAATTGAAAATAGAAGCGCGATCACAAGGCCGGCGCCGCGTCGCAACGGTCTGCGGTTGACCCACTGCTACGATAACCCGAAACCGGTGACTAGCCTTAAACTGCCATTCGCTTACACTGATAACTGTCGGTTTGACAACATTTGCATATAATTAAATCTGGCATACTGACGAAGATTCCTTGAAGTATCACACATCCAAATTTAACAACCAGATTAGTTAAATACTGGTGTTCACCTACGGCTTCGCCCGCGTGTTTTGGGGGGAGAGCAGGTGTCAGGTATAAAAAAGTATTTCGATATTCTCCCTTCGAGTTCAAGCTTGCTTTGAACTAAATTTCATCAAAATCAGTTCAGTGGTTTAATCGTGAAAGCTTAACATTACTACGGATAATCTCTTTAGAAATAAAAATATTGATATCGAAATAAACAATACTTTAATGTTGTCCTTAAGTTGTGTAATATTTTGTCAATAGATTTGTTCTAACAATTAGCAATATATAATTTTTGCAACATTCATAATTTCACTTAAAAAATGACTGATGACGTTTAAAACAGTTACGCATTTTGGACAACGGACCATTTGCAATAACGAGTAATAGCGTTAACTAGGTGAACGTGTTACGCGCTTCGTATCAATATATATTTCATAAAATTATCTACGGTGGTATCATTCATCTCTTTCTTGTTTCTGTAAATCGTTATTATTAGAGAGAGAGACACAATACGATGTCTTGAAAGCACTCGAAGTCGCTGTCAGGGAAATAAAGCGAATCGATGCAAAGCAAGTAGCGGTTGGACGTGCTCGCCATACAGATTTACACGAAAGAAACAGTATTATTGATGAAACAATCAGAGCAACACAAGTTTAAAATAAAGCTGTTATTTTCATTTTAAAAAATACTGCAACTGTTTAACCAGGCTATGGTAACTAGCAAAAATTAAAAAAAAATAAAATGTTCTGTCTATGGTCGACGTTCCTTACTAATTATTTATTCCCACAGAAATTGTATTGTACGAAATAATAATAGAAATCTCTTGAACGCAAAGAAAACCAATATGTACTTACAAGTAATTTGAGAGGTCCAACTAATCTCAATGTTTGCTTAATAAAAACAATAAACGGAGTAGAGCAAGGTTTTTCTCATATTTCGTGTTATGTCTATATGATGAAAGTATATTATATACGTTCTTAAAAATCGGCTAACGTTTGAAATACATTTCGAAATTTACGAAGAAAGACGACTATCGATACAAAACTCGCGTGTTGACTTGCAACATTTTCGTATCTTATACATATGTACATACTCACTTCCTAGAGTTAAAAAGCCAGAATTTGCTACCATTAAAAAAATCCTTTTCGAGTACCAATTAACTTAAACCGCCTGAAAGATATTCAACAAAGTTTATAAGCATGAGATAGAACTGCGTGCGAAAATTATTTGAACATTAATTACCGTCCGTACCGTTAGATATATTAAATGTGTATTTTTATTTATATTGACATGTATTTATTAGTTTGTTTTTGGTATAGATTATTATTAATGTTATTTTATTTTGTTATTACTGCACCACCTACCCCATATCCTATGGGTTATTCCTTACACCGTTGGTTGCCTGGAAGAGATCGCTATGTAGCGATAAGGCCGCCAAAATTGTATGCTACTTTTATATAGGCTGTCTAAGTTATTGTAATGAAAAAATTGTTGTGGTGTACAATAAAGTATAAATAAATAAATAAATAAATAAAAAAAAAATACCGTCGTGATGAAACCTGAATGTGTCAAATTTCACTAAAATTCTGTCACGTGTGCATTCCACCAACCCGCATTGGATCAGCGTGGTGGAATAAGCTATAAAACCTTCTCCTCTAAAAGAGGAGAAGAGGCCTTAGCCCAGCAGTGGGGCATTCACAGGCTGCTACTATAAAAAAAAACTTCACTTAACGGCTGATTTAATTTTTATGGCACAATATATTACAAGTAATGAATCGATACGATTACAACACCTCAACCCAACGTCAGGTTTTATATACTTACATAAGAGCAAAGGTATTACAATTTACAAGTGACATGTTTGTGTAATTAACTGCACATGATTAAGAAAGACTCGACGGCTGGTACAATTTTCTTAACTTTCATTTCCTGATTTGACAAATAAGGGACTTTTTTGTTTATTAATTCATGAAAAATATAAGATGTTTTTGTTGTAGAATTTTACGGAATCCAGAGAGATTTAGAAGGATAAGATATGAAATAGTACGATATTTCGGTCAAGCCTTGCATTACTTATCCCAAAGAACTTCCAATTTATATTTTACACAGACAACTTTATCTCATCATACCTGACAGAATACGACGAAGGTAATATTGGTAAACCAGTGAAATGAAATGGGTCGCATTTATGTGGTACAATTCCTACGAACAAATTAATTATCAATTTATTGGATCGTTGTACAAAGCTAAAAAATATATATGTATTATTCAGTAAAAAAAATAACTTCAAATATTCATTGACGTCAAAATTAATTGCATTAAGTGGTAACTTGATTAAGGTATAGTCATTATTGCTATCAGATTTCTTTAAAATAACAACTGCTGAATATGTAGTCATAGTGACTTTTCCAAACAGTCATGATTTGCAAATTTTGAGTTAACTAAGATTAACATTTTGATTTCCTGATAACCCAATTTTAATTAGCATAAGATGCCAATCATTTCTCTTGCTGCAGAACGTAATTTTATCCAAAATTTCTCAAGCTGCTCTCAATGTCATAAGATTTGCGTGATCGCTTTTGAAAACATTACGAGATGTTTATGTAATTTCGAATACATTACAGGTGACAGTAACACTGAAGCCGGTTTCGACCTTATGGATTTGCTCAATATCATCGTTTGCCAATTTCCTGCTTTACTTGACAAACATGTTCAAATATTTATAAATGAAATTGCCTTTGGCGGTACAGTTCAGTGAAATTCTTCTCGAAAGCAGAATTTTGTTTTTATATAATTGGTATATTTTTTTGTATTATAAATTACTTATAATGGTTAAAATAACAACGAATAATAATTTTAACAATAACTTAAAATGGTTAAAAGTTTTAATTTTGTTAATACGTTATTAAATGAATGCTTTACAATAATATCTGATATAATAGGTCAATGTTAAACAATAATATAATTATTGCCAACTTACCTCTTATAAGGACATTCACATTCAGCACAAACGCAAATGTATTGAAATCTAGATTGATCCGATTGTATTGCCAAGACACGCATTGTTCCACTTTAGTTAAACCATCGGATTACTAAGTCGATTTATACTGATAATAACCGACCGAACAACAGAAACCAAAATATTTTGTTATTGAATACTTCTTTTTAATTAAAAGCAATTAGTATTGTTTTTATACACGCTGGTACGTTTAATGTCATTAACAAGTATAGTTAATATGAGATTCGACGAAGTGTTTATCTTGTTGATGGTTAGGCCTCATTTATAATGTCGATTTTACCAAATGCGTTTCTCCCAACAAAAAACATCGATGACTTACATGTTTGACTTGATAATATATCGCAATGTATTTAAAAATTTAATTTATACATACCTAATCGAAAACCAGTGTATTACCATATAACCTAGGTAAGGCCAAGTATTGTGAAGGTACGGAGGAGAACGAGTTTTACAAAGACAAAAAATGCATACCAAAATAAATTAGACACGGATTATAAATACTCTAATTATCATTCCCTGACCATATATCTGTTTGACCGTCAAGACCCCCCACCCATTCTATTATTTTTTATGTTTGAAGTGAGTTAGTCAGTTAATCGGAAGGAATGTAGAAACATAAGTAACGAAGGCTAGCAAAGCCTCTTACATTGTTAATGAGCAACTCACTTACCATCAGGCTAGTTGGTAAGTGCTGTTTTTCTGCTGCCACTAAAAAAACTGTATGAGATAAGTTTGTTTGCATTGTATGCAGGTCCACGTGCAGAATTCAATAAACGAATCACGAGGAAATCTTAAGATTTCTGAAAGATTTGACACTTAACATTTATAACAACGACGTGCATATTATATTTTGTCATATATAATGAATTCTGTAACATATTCTGTTGACGCGATACAGGAAGTACTATGTGAAGAAATAATATTTTAATTATTGCTATGTACGCAAACAAAATATCGCAGCGAAAGCTTTACAATTGTGAAATACGATTTATGATTTTACGCATGAATAGGGGCGTTGATTATTTTATTTCGAATGGCGTCAACAGATACGTGTAACAGGGAATAAGGGGCGTTTCACAGATTTCTATGTAATGACGATGCGCCAATACTTTGTCCTGGCAGAATCGTAGAATACAATTTGTCAGAAATATATTTCTAAATTATAATTGAGTCATTCATGTCCAGGGATGATACTCTTTTAATGATGACTATAATATGACTTGTTAAGTTGGTACATAGCCGTACACTCCTTTTTAAAGCATTCATATCATGTACGTTTAATCTGCAAGCATGGCCGTGTTTCATTAAAACAATGACAGAAAATATTTATAAAAAAAATAATTGTTGACCTATGTTAATTTTTTTATATTCAGAAACAGCAACGTTAAAGTTTCGTCATATTTTATCCATCCTAACTAATATTATAAATGCGATAGTAAGTTTGTTTGTTTGTTACGTTTTCCCGTGTTAACTATTCAACCGATCATCATAAAATTTTGCATACACGTTGTATGATGTAAAAGGACATAGGGTAGCGAACACCTGCCCCTACCACCCCCATAAGCGAGCAAAACCGTGGACGGAAAACTATTATATTATATAAAATCACTCAACTGTGTGTGAATGTGACTTGTATGGAACAAAATGAATTATAAAATATTATACTGCTTTAAGTCGAATCGTTGAGAAAACAGGCTTTTAAAATTAATTCACGTAGAATGAGCAGCATAAGTACTACTCACGGTCGCACGAAACGAGATAGTAAAATTAATTAAAGCGGACACTTGAAGAATTCTCAAAGACAATGTCCTCACAAACGATGCTTTGTCGAGAGCGGAATGTTGTAAAAAAAAAACAGACACAATATTCTAGAAACTGCAAAATAAAATAATTAGTAAAACGTTTAGATATTCTAAATACGAATATTTACCATTGTGGCCCGGGAGCTTATATAATAAAATACTTGGGGGTATGGGTAGGGGTTTGTGCAAGCCCATCTGGGTAGGTTCCGCCCAAAAATCACATATTCTACCGGCATCACGCCTTTTAGCGGGCCAATGTAACTATAGGTACAAGCGACATAAAATCTGAGTTCCTAAGGTTGTTGGCGCATGGACGATCTAATATATGGTTAATATTACTCACAACATCAACGGTTACGGGCTGTGGTGACCACTTACCATCAGGTGGGTTATTTGCCAATCTTCCTACCTATATGAAACTAGTTACAGACGATATATACTCACTACCTCACATTTTACACTTCTATAGCACAATTCACACAACACCATGTCACACAATATAACTTAGGCTTAGTGCCAAAACATATCGGCCCCAACGACGCCACTGCGGTCCCACGTCGAATACGTCTACAACGTTATTTTTTGTTCAAACACGCAGGCCGTCTCTTTCTTAATAAAGTAACTTAGCTCACAATAATAACAAGAAACGTGACGGCATTATTGTGCTATGGAAAATATACAGATCGCTGGAGATACCACGTGCGTTGATGCACTGTGCCCATCCCACTGCCGTTTGTCCGCATTAAGGGCGGGAACCGCGGCGTGCAATGTAGAACATTTCGACTGGACTGAGTATTTATTCATTGCTGACGACCGTAACCGTCTCGTTGGAAACATTTAAAACTTGGAATTCCGTCATTATTGAAAGTAATATAAAATATTCGTAATCAAAATTGGTTCAAATTTGAATCTAATGTGTGCAAAATCATGTAGGTACAATATATGTATACAAATGAATAAGGTTATATATATAGTTAGAGATCAAGAGACGTCGACGTCGTTTGACCGATCACCATGAAAGTTGGCCCATGTATGTATTTTTTCACGGAGAAAGTTTTTATATGACTAACTTCATTGTAACTCGCCACTAGAAGGCGTAGTAGCTCATCAACTTCTATACTTTTAACAGATCGATATGACACCATGTATAAATACTGCTATTGTCTCCTATTAAATGTTATCGACATTTCAACACTAGGCACAACTTCTGTGGTCAATAAATAAGTCAGCAGCGAACGACGTCTCGATCACAACAATACTTTATAAGCAGTGCTCGCGTGTGGTGTTTATTTTGAATATTGACATTTTGTACTGACGCTAGACACAAAGTTTAATCGAAATAACTAGAGCCGCTACCGAAAGCGTTTGAACGCTGCCTACGACGTCCATAAGCGAATTAAAGAGAACAGTACATTTCTATAGTAAGTATCGTCACGCGACGTACGATGTAATGTTATAAGCGGCTAATGGCATTAATAGGACACACTGGCAGGACTAAATATGATATACAAAAAAAATTTAATCATTTAACTTTCGCTTAATGAATAAGAAATCGGTAATTTCAAAGGAAGATATTATTTCAAATTTTATATCAATCTCAGTTAATTCATATTTTCATTCAATTTGCTTGGATTTTTTATAAATCAAAGTCTGTCCTTCGCTTCTGGCGAAGTTTTTCTTCTGGTACGCGCACTGCACTTTATATATTTTCCATTTAACAGAAAACTTTATAACCGAACGTAATCAAGTCTATATTCAGTAAGTATTATTTACAATACTTCGCAAGCGCTCTAGTTTAGTGGAAGGAAGTTTGTTGGCGCTGACAGATACATAATTACGCCAGGTGTTCTAATTTCGTTCGCTGTGCTATGCTGTGACCACAGAACAAATGTGTACTTTAGAAATGGTACTGCAAAAATCTTTGTCGTTGTAAGATTCGGATATAATCTGATATTAAGGTTTCGGTAATTCGTTCTTATAGTCCGACGACGACGACGACAATCCGACACAATTTGTTTGTGTGAAGAGTTCTAAGAAGCACGAAAATGTATTATTATAGTAAGAGAATTTCTTGACCCAATCGATTTTATCGGTTTGACGCGAGATTTGAACTTGGAAATTAGCGATTGTAAGCGCTATATATAAAAGACCTCTAATAAAATTATTCAATAAAAACTTATAATCATATGACAGCTATACTATATGAGACATATCAATAATGAACATAAAAAAAAATGACGATACCAGTTGGAATTGCATTCATATTTCTATTGACGTCATCGCTAGTGTACATAAAACGGGAAAAATTAACTCTACTTAAGTGTACGCGTACTTAGTAACATATGTCCTTTTTATGTTAAAGAGCATGCTGCATCGCATATAAAAATATATAAGGCTTAGAACAGATTAGCAATATTTTCTTCGGGCGGCTTGATGCCATTTCAAACGCTCCGTTCCGAGGTCGTACCGACTACAGGTGTTTATTTGTTTTACTCCCAGCTCCATATAGAGAATGTAAGGAGATGAACTAACGTGTGTGTTGATTAATGTGTTCGTGTGTGAAATAAAAATAACCAGCCAACCAGTGTGTATTACGAAAGAATGCACTTTTTTATATTTACGATGAAATTTATATTCGTACGCACGTACGATCAACGACCAATCATAGGCGTGTTCATTCGGTAGCGTTTACAAAACAATTTAATTCTTTACTATTTGTAAATTGGCGCTTACAACTCTCCAAATTATATGTTTTGCTATAGTATTTCTTTATTACGGGTTATTGCGTAGTCTATATAAGAGGACAGTGCCTCGACCAGTTAATGTACCTACACTACACTTATGTATGTAAGTGCTCATTGTGTACTATAAGTGTTCAGTGAGTTGTACTCCTTCTTACCTCACTATTATCTCGAATGCAATATAACGATTATTATATTATATAAAGTTTGACATTTATGACGTCATGAATTCTGTACGTTAAAATTTTAACAAGCGCCATTGACTTATGTATATTTAATTGGTGTTTATAATTAATATCTTATTCGACTCTGGGGAATACTGCATGGCGACTGCAGTATTCCCCAGAGTCGAACAGCGATAAAGAAGCAGAATCTAATAAAGTCCAGCCTATTCGTTCCCAAGGAAGCTGTGAACTCAGCAATGGAACATTGACGCGATGTTAATGTTTATTGTACGCGATTATATTGAACGCTCCGACTTAGTTTGTTTATATAGATTAAAATAATTAAAAATGACAACGATACTTTACACTCTTACCTAAATATATAATAAAATTGAATTGTATGTTACAAAACAGAAGCTCTATGTTACTAACATAGAGGTTTTTATGAATTTTGTTATATATATTCGATAGTGTTTAAATTGTGAATTTATAATTAAAAATCTTTTTGAAATGTATTCAATTTAAAAAAAAAACTCACTGAAGTATTAAAGACGACAAATTTAAAAGCATTTAATTAACTCGTTACAGGAACGTCTAAACTATAAAGTACGTAAATATAATAAAATATCCTTCGTATATTTAATAAAAATATTATGGATCTCGATTCGAGAAGCTCATCAAAACCATACCCCGAGGTTGTTTCTTCGACCTCAAACGGGCGAAATAAGCCGAGACCCACGCGAAACGTGGGCGGGGGAGATACACGTACACGTTTACGTCACTGAAGTCAAAAACAGGTTGACAAGGTAGAATTATATTAGTACGTTATATCACGCGAGGCTACCATGAATGTTTCATAAAGGGATTCCCAAAGTAACATCATACCCATCACTAGCATATTATACATACATAATATATAAAAGGCAATGTCCTGGGCGGCTATCAACGTAGAGCTTACATAAACATGGATCCTTGGAATTTATAGAATTTCGTTTCGTAATGTCGGCACGCAGATAAATTATTTTTTTGCTACTTGTTATGAATGTCTCTGTATTTAATTTAATCCATTTGATCTGTTAATTGTCCAAATACAAACATTTCTTGGATTTGACCCAGGTTTTGCATTTATATAAAGTAATAATATCCTGTGAATGTCCCACTGCTGAGCTAAGGCTTCTTCTCCTTTTTTTGAGGAGAAAGTTTGGAGCTTATTCCACCACGCTGCTCCAATGCGGGTTTGTGGAATACACATGTGTCAGAATTTGAGTGAAATTTGACACATGCAGGTTTCCTCACGATGTTTTCCTTCACCGTCAAGCACGAGATGAATTAAAAACACAAATTAAGCACATGAAAATTAAGTGGTGCCTGCCAGGTTTCGAACTCACGATCACCGGTTAAGATTCAAGCGTTCTAGCCACTGGGCCATCTCGGCTTTCATATAATATATATATTTATTAATATATTTTTACTTCTCGGCGGACGATGTTTCATAGGATGCCTTCCTGTCGTATATAAATTATGTACATAATAAGATCCTCACGTTAACAAGAAAAATATATCTCTTCAGGCGTTTCATTCTGAAGATCGTGTACCTAGTAGGTAGTATAGATAGTTGGCTTTCATTGGTACATGTTGGTGGCCAACTTTGCGAGTGTTTAAACCTTCATAGCAATAATACGAATGTGTCTGACCCAATTTCGATCATTGCGGACAATCTTAGAGACACAAAGCCGCGCAGAAGATATTCTAATACAAAAGCGTGTACATAAACACAGATGCACTGTATTCATTCTCAGTCCGGCAATCCACAACCGGAGAGATTAGGCGCAGAGCCATAGTTTTTACGTCTTTTCCGAGACTAAGCTGACTGTAATACACTGCTGACTTCTCATATAATAGTCAAAGTGCAACCTATCTTAAATCTGCTATGTATATCAGACATCTATTATTGCTCATTTAGCATTTTTTAATATCCCACATTACAACAATACAATATCAATTGAACAATGTACTTAACACGACCATTAATTATTCAACAAATAAATGCTCCAATGATTGCATATCAGGTGAAGGCCAATACCCTTATGTGACCGTTTCGCCATAAATTTTGGTAACCGGACGAGCATAATGTCAAGCGTGTTAACATAAACCGCACATTGTAGAATATACATGAATATAGATAACTTTGCTACACATAACAGACTGCGTAACAGGTAAACATACACCAACTAATAAACGTGACTTTAATAATAAACATTCAGAAGGTACCTAGAACCTTGGAGTGAAACAATTTATGTGGGACTATTACGCACTAAAACCACTGCGATCTTCGGCAAGAATCGGAGAGACTGCGGGATCGTGTCTGGTATGTATAAGTGACTCAAAAATTTCTTATCAGTTTTACATAGTGTTTCTTGAAATTAACATACTAAATAAGGTTTACAATGATACCAGACTCGAAAAAGAACAAATAAAATCAGCAGATAAAAACGTAGACAATACATTTTAATAAATAAAGTCATTAATGTGCGGTTTGCATTAATATATAATTAATATTGTTCACACATCTATACATATATAAGCATTACAACACCTCGTTGACTAATAATTATTGGCGAACCATCAAAGTGTTTGAATTAAGAGGCGAGATTATAAAACAAGAAATGTTAATATGATCTTCGGCCAAATACTTAAGTACGGTCAACAAAAAAAATTACGTACCATAATTATAACAAACACAAATATGACGTGTTTCTTTTGCCTCTATATAGAATAGATAGATATACTTTATTGTACATAAAAAAATACATAACACAATTAGCATACAACTATGACTGCCTTATCGCTAGGCTATATAGCGATCTCCTCCAGGTTACAACGGCGTATGGAACTATTCATAGGATATGAGATTGTTGGTGCATGTAGTAATAATGAATAAAACAACGTAAATACAAAAAATAAACATATAAATTTCAAGTTAAATTTAAGTAAAATAAAAAATATTTAAAGTCGAGTCACATCACGCTTTTTATTTTTTCTAGCGATAATGGACCACTATCAACGCCGCATCGCGTTCGAGGTGTGCAAAATGTAAACATTTAGCGAAATAGGTTACACTGTGTCACGGACGTGCCGCGTCATCCGTGGAAGCTATATATATGTACTTATATTATATATGTAGCTAGAGACTGTACGTTTTTCAACACGTCAAACTACTTATCTATCAGACAGATTAAAAAAAACTGGTGTTAGATCGTCCCTTCATTGAGGCTGGATATATGAATGAATGAAATGTTTATAACGACTATGTTATGATCAAAATTTAACGCGGTTTAAACCGCTCAACTTTGCTAATTATGTATAAGAAAATGTATAGAAAATATTTAGTATTTTACAATGTTATAAATTAATCTCAATTCATTAAGAATTTACTTCCACAGAAGTCTGCGTTCTAGTTTAGTTTAACATATTTTTAATGTTCCACTGTCCACCTGTGCCCATAGGTCTGAAAAGAAGGTTCGGAGCTTATCCACGATATAGGCAGGTTTGTTAATAAATATGACATATTTATTATTCGACTGTTGGAGTTTCGCTGAGAACTAGTTGCCATAAACACAAAGTAATCCCATGTAACAACCAGAGGTGCTTGAAGTTCAACCCTGAACAAGCACCAAAGAAAATTTGAACCCAGAATATTCACTTAAAATTCAAGCGTTTTAGCCATTGGGCCATCACGGCTTTCAGCATCAACTTGAATAATATATAATGAAAGTAATCAAAGATGAAACAAAAAAAATATATAAAAGACAAATTAAAAATAACGAAAACAAAAGAAAGTTAAATAAAACGGACCAAAGAGGTATTGAATGGTGGATGAAAGCAAAAGTGATCAGATTTCAAGGTCGCCGATGACGTAACGGATCGTTTCTATGAGATCTACGTCATCACAAGCTTTGTAACCATCGAAATCGAGAGACCAGTTATGGTAATACAATTTGAAATAACAAGCACTCAGGTCGTGTATATTCGAAGCTCGATTTTTATAATTTCTATGAGTGAAATCTACTGACTGACTGACTCATCACGAGATCTCCAAAACTATAGACTATCCGATTAAACGGAAATTTAGCATATTTAATCCTTTCGCGACGTAGATGCTCATTACGAACATATTTAACGCAAATCCTGTACAAAATATTTTTTTCATCTACTGAATATTGGAAGATAAGTTTTTAACATTAATTAAAAAATTAAACTTGGCGTTACTTTGTAATCAGCTAAACTGTGTCGAAGTCTTAATCTCAAACCGATACATTGACGTCCATTTTTATATATAAGATTACTTAATTAATTAAATTAAGCTAACAAGTTCGTTTCCCTCTGATTGTTGCAAAATCATATATAGTTTATTATTATTAAATTTTTTGTTCGATTTACGTCATTTTCAAGCATAAGAATTCATAGTCCTAATATACTCATTTATAGAAAATTGTACCCGTTATTCCGATATCAAAAAAAAAACATAACAAATAAAAATAATCTACCTACAAAGTTTTAACCACACATTTTAAAGGATTTTATGAAACAAATTTCAAACCCCAAAGGACATATAAACGAGTGATAATGATAGGTCGGTGTTATGTAACAAATGGCTCTTTTTATCGACGTTAATTATATTTTAAATAAACATAATTTTCGGTCAGAAAGTATTATCTTTACTAAGATGTTGTCTTTCCTACGGAGGTACAAAATACCAAATTCGCACGCAAACAAGCGCGTTTTGCGGGCCCTAGACTATACAACAAAATTAATAATATTTTAAAAATACACAACTTAAATAGAAGACTGTAAAATAAAATTAAAAAAATGGTTGATGACACTGGATTATGTTGACACAGAAAAAATCCTTTGTTAACACACACGCACGCGCGCACACGCGCACACACACACACACACACACACACACACACACACACACGCACACACACTATCTCACACACATACACACATATGTTAGCGTTAATATACATATATATATCCTAAGATAGTCATGCACACGGGCTATGTGGTCGTATAAAGTGAAATTTGACTTCCAATATACAGGTTATCCTAGTTTGGAAGTCAATAGACTTATTTTGAGTATTAACTATAATTAGCCTACCACATTTAATTTACCTACTTTTTATATCATAATTGTGTCTTTATTTATTTAATTATTTTTGTTGTTTTAATTTTATTATTAATATTTCTTTTGTTTTTTCTTTTATTTAGTATTATAAAAACTGTATTTTTATCTGTAAGGCTATGCTTTTTTCTCAATAAATTATTATTATTATTATTATTATTATTACTAATATTATCAATGCAAAAGTGAGATGAGCCTGAAATTGGCTGAATTTTTTGAAGTTTTCGCGAGAGTACCCGAGCTGCATGCTATGCTCCCTACTAAATCATGCTTGAATACGTTCTTGACATCCAAAAGAAGGTCTCAGACCATTTATTGGATTTTCCACCGACGCCTTCCATCAGGAAAATATAAAATCTACAGATTTTCTGAATTTTTTGAAGTTTTCGCGAGAGTACCCGAGCTGTATGCTATGCTCCCTACTAAACCCTGCTTGAATACGTTCTTGACATCCAAAAGAAGGTCTCAGACCATTTATTGGATTTTCCACCGATACCTTCCATCAGGAAAATATAAAATCTACAGATTTTCTAAATTTTTTGAAGTTTTCGCGAGAGTACCCGAGCTGCATGCTATGCTCCCTACTAAATCATGCTTGACTACGTTCTAGACATCCAAAAGAAGGTCTCAGACCATTTATAGGATTTTCCACCGACGCCTTCCATCAGGAAAATATAAAATCTACAGATTTTCTGATTTTTTTGAAGTTTTCGCGAGAGTACCCGAGCTGTATGTTATGCTCCTTACTAAATCATGCTTGAATACGTTCTAGACATCCAAAAGAAGGTCTCAGACCATTTATAGGATTTTCCACCGACGCCTACCATCAGGAAAATATAAAATCTACAGATTTTCCGAATTTTTGAAGTTTTCGCGAGAGTACCCGATCTGCATGCTATGCTCCCTACTAAATCATGCTTGAATACGTTCTAGACATCCAAAAGAAGGTCTCAGATCATTTATAGGATTTACCACCTGAAACCTTCTAATAGATGCCTAGAACACATTTGAGTCCGATTCAGTAGGGAGCATAGCATACAGCTCGGGTATCTCGGGTACTGTGTTTGGCTGCTACAATTCGGCTGCCAATTTCAGGCTCATAAAAGTGAGTTTGTCCTTACTTTAATGTTTTAACATCTACTAGTTTCCGCAAGAGGCTCCACTCGCATTTTTTTCAATTGTGGAGTTATGTACTTTTTTCTGTACTCCTGACAACGTGTATGCATTTTAATGATGATATAATAATAAGAATATTCGTAAAGTGTAACACACGAACTCACTTGCACATTTAAAATATTAGTAAGTATAACAGTAATTGTGAATGTCCCACTGCTGGGCTAAGGCTTCTTCTCCTCCTTTTGAGGTGAAGGTTTTTGGAGCTTATTCCACAACGCTGCTCGCATGCGGGTTGGTGGAATACACATGTGACAGAATTTCAGTGGAATTTGACACAAGCATGTTTCCTCACGATGTTTTCCTTAACCGTCAAGAACGAGATGAATTATAGTCACAAATTAAGCACATGAAATTCAGTGGTGCCTGCCCGGGCTTGAATCCACGATTATCGGTTAAGATTCACGCGTTCTTACCACTGGGCCATCTCGGCTTTTTTCGTAAGTATAACATAAGCTTATAATAGATCAAGCTTGTACAATGATGATAAGCGATAAGTTGCTATTAGATGCTATCATTACGTTAAACTGGCCGTAGGGTTTTTTGCAAGCCTATCGTCGTAGTGACCACACTCATTAGTTATTCTATCAACAAACCACATAATGTATTTTCCACATGATTCACACACACTTATATTTCTTTTTAAAAACAAATTCTAGTAAAAAAATATATAACTTTAATTAGTATATTTACCTGCAAAGTCAACAGACTCAACTCAACGCTTTTTTAAAATTAAATTGATTAATTGGCAAAGTTAAAACAAATCCAAATTGAAATTTAACCGAACCTTATCCAGATACAGGATATAACGTCGCCACCTCCAGGGGTAATCAGGATGACAGTCCCAAGGGATCAGTCGAGAGCTTTCAAGGAAACATTAACCTACTTAATTTAGGTTAAAAACGGCTTTCGGTATTACGTTTTCAGAAGTGGGCTAGATGTTTACGGTTAATGGCGGCTTTACTAATAACTATATCAAGCAACGTAGAAAGAGAATATCAAAATTATGCTTAAAAATTGATTATTATTCGTTAATTATGAAGTCATGTAACGACTTCATAATTAACTAATTTTATTTTATTATTATTACATGTTATGATTCTTAAAATAGCGGTAAATGGAGGGGAAGTTATAACTTTGATAGACTCGATTTATTTTGATGAAAACAATCCTTGAAATATTCACTATAATAATATAATTATTTGACATTTTTATCTTTACTGGCAATTTAGTCGGTGGTCGAGCTTTGTGCAAGCTCGTCTGGGTAGGTACTAGCCACTCATCAGATATTCTACCGCAAAACAGCAGTACTTGGTACTGTTGTGTTCCGGTTTGAAGGGTGAGTGAGCCAGTGTAATTAAAGGCACAAGGGACATAACATCTTAGTTCCCAAGGTTGGTGGCGCATTGGCGATGTAAGCGATGATTACCATCTCTTACAATGTCAATGTCAATTGGTTGGTGATCACTTACCATGAGGTGGCCCATACGATCGTCCGCCTACCTATGCTATTAAAAAAAAATAGCCCAGGACACACCGACAAAGAGATAGACAAAATTTAAACAATGATTGTTTTAGATTCGGTAAAAAATTGCTATATTTACGTTAAAAGGGCTGTCGTTTTGAAATCACAGATAAACACTTCACTTTTATTTATTTGTATACATACATGGTGCAAACGTCACCGCCAACGATGTTAGGTGACATAATGACATACTCACACCGAGCGCTAAGCCGTTGTACACAAGAGCACTGATGTGACGAATGTTTTGTAACAGTTGCAATTTCACACACTATTATGGTATTTTTACTATGCAAATTGCTAACAGGCGCAAAGTGCGACGACAAAACGAAAAAGGCAATTTAGAAAGTAGAATAGCGTCGGTAGCGACACGCCGATGACTGATGTTATAATATTACGGAGCTCGTAGCCGCTACTTCGTTTGCATGGACGTTGAATGCCAATGTATTTGTTTTACTATCCCCGGGGAAACTTCGTTTTTCGTAATAAAAATTATACGACGATGAAAATTATAGACGAGCCGGTTGGCGTGGTTGGTATGGACATTTGCCTTTCACGCCGCAGCTCGTGGGTTCGATTCCCACCCAGGACAGACATTTGTGTGCATGAACATGTCTGTTTTTCCTGAGTCTGGGTGTAATTATCTATATAAGTATGTATTTACAAAAGAAAAGTAGTATATGTAAGTATATCAGTTGTCTGGTTTCTGTAGTACAAGCTCTGCTTAGTTTGGGATCAGATGGCTTTGTGTGAATAATATCCCAGGATATTATATATATAAAATATATGCATTATATTCAATAACCTCTATGTTTGTGAAACAATGTGGTTATTGGTTATATCACATTTAGCGAAATCGGTGTTAAGATGACACTTTGGTTAACGACAAGATTATATGAACTTTATATTAAATATACTAATGTATGTACGTTGTTAGGGCTAAGAAATTGTCCTTATTTAGTTTGGAGTTTAGGAGTGAAAGAGGAGGCAGGTTAGCTAGGGTGAGTTTATTTGTTTGTTTGTTAAGCGTCTATGACTTAACTAATCAACTGATCATGAAACGTGCAAGCCGTGGGAACTAGTAAAAAAATAAGAAAGAAATACTACGTTTGGTAAACGATAAATAAAAATTAATAAAATACTATAATAATATAACGACTAACAAATTTATAAATTAATTAACACACTCTAAAAGTAAAAAGATTAAGAATGGAATGAAGTAAATTATACATAACATTGATTGCAAGTAACTTGTTAGTTTACATGGAAATGAATCCGCGACCTTTTTATAAGACCCATGCGATCAAAATTTAAATCCACCAAGGCATCTGATCTCTATATCTATATATTTATTGATTTATATACATAAAATAATATTATATTAATAACGTATCGCAAATACATAACTTATCGCATGTATTCCCTTAATAATAAGCAAAAACAGCTGATTAAACGACATCGCTGATGTTACGACCGTTGTGATTGTAATTACAAGTGCTAACTCAGCATTCGAACCGCTATTTCATAGGAAATAAACACGACACGAACGACTGGTGAATGAGAGTTAGTTACCTAGAGGGGCCTGCACAAACCCCAATCAATTTTACTTGATAGTATTGTGTTTAGGTATAAAAATTAAGTCCACACCACTCACAGGTCGAGGACAGAATGGTGCATTATTAGAATTGGCCAATCCAATCTTAAAAAAAGAAGACAAGAGGAAGACAGAGGTTAATGAACTTTAGTGGTCCTCGTTTCCTTTTTTAGCAATAAGAAAAGGTGTATGGCGGGTAAATGATTGAAAGGTGCATATATATTGTGTAGAGTATATTACGATAGCAGGAGAAGTAAACATAAAAAAACTTTAGATTTACATATTCCATGCAATTTCTTAAGATTACACTACAATCGATACTATGTTAAGTGGATGATTGTTGTATTATAAATAAATATAGTTTTTTCTATATTTATATTTATTTATAATACAACACTTATCCACTTAACATGTTCACTTTAATTTACTTCCAAAGTTCCGATACTAACTTCGCCGACCATTGAAAACAAAATTTTATAACGAATCAATAATGAACACCACATATTGTTTAGATCTCGAACAGTGACGTCATGCCAATTCAAGGTCAAACTTGTTTATTTCTCTTAACTGCTCCTGCCATTGGAATCGACAACAGTACGGCGTGTATCAGATTTTTTTAGTTATGATATGCACGTACCCGAGACCATGTTTCCATTTTTAGTCATATGCCTTCAATTTATATGCAAAACGTACATCGTCTACACCTTGCATTTGAATAAAAATTGAAGTATCGAACGGTTCATTAAGCGCACTGAATTTCCTCTTCAGAACGTAATTTCATTTCATGATTTATTACAATTCTATTCGGGTTGAGAATTTTCGAGATGAATCGAGCTGAGATTGATAATATCGTATCAGCTGAAACTTCTATAAAATTTAAGTTTCTATTCATCCAACAACAAAGTTCGAAGTCGCCGTGATTCATAAAGCGTTAACTTGAATGATACCTTAGAAGTAACTAGTGATTTCTTGTCAAATCAATTCACAAAATCAATTCAAAAACCGAGATGGCCCAGTGGTAAGAACGCGAGAGTCTTAACCGATGATCGTGGGTTCAAACCCGGGCAAGCACCACTGAATTTCATGTGCTTAATTTGTGATTATAATTCATCTCGTGCTTGACGGTGAAGGAAAACATCGTGAGGAAACCTGCATGTGTCAAATTTCACTGAAATTCTGTCACATGTGTATTCCACCAATCCGCATTGGAGCAGCGTGTTGGAATAAGCTCCAAAAACCTTCTTCTCAAAAGAGGAGAAGAGGCCTTAGCCCAGCAGTGGGACATTCACAGGCTGTTACTTTACTTATCACAAAACGCGCACAATATAGATACGTATGTATGTGTATAATTAAATCAAAATAATTTTTAATCTACTCAATGCAATAAAAGGAATATAAAAAAACTAGTCTAACTACTGGTAAACCGGCTACGTTTAACTATGTATGTTAAAACTTTATTATGACGTATGACGCGACACACAACAACGTACGCTACACGCCACGCCCACACACTTGTACACATTCATATTTATTTACATTCGATTAGTTCATAGACACGATGGTAGGTCTTTGTGCAAGCCCATTTAAGTAAGTACCATATCATCATTTATTCTACCGCACATAATAAATTCTTAGTTCCTAAGGTTGGTGCCGCATTGGCAATGTATTAAATGGCCAATATTTCTTACAACTTATCGTATATATACCATATAGCTTTGTAACTTGTAAGCCAGCGAGCCTAGACTTAAGCTATCGAGTTACAATAGGACAAGTACGGTCAGCGTTTGAACTGTGAACGTTAACACTTAAAGCCATGTCTTGGTCGATAGCTCCAGGATTACAGCGTAACTCGATACACTAAGACTGTTGCGGTTCCTTACTTGAGTATAAAATATATTTACAATAAGTCTATTCTAATATTAAAATATTATTTGTAAACAGTTACATATTTCATATGTGTTATAAAAAATTTATTATTAGCAGCGCGTGTCTGGAAATTGGAAGTGAGTGGATGTCTCCCGTGAATGGAAAAGCACGTAATGCCGTTGGTCCTGTGCCTGAACGCGTTCCGTCATATCTGAATGTGAGTCGAGGGGAAAAGAGTGCAACTCTGTTTGCGCATACTTTGAGAATAGCCGCCGTGGCCGAAATTGGTATGGAGGACATCATTGTTATCATCATCACTAGTATTATTCAAAACTGCTTATAACAAATCTCTTGTTTATAAAAATAAAATATAATAATAATAATAAAGCACTAATAATAATAAAGCACTAATAATTAATATATAATAATTAATATATAATAATTAATAATATATTAATTTACTTAAAATAAACAATCCAATTCAAATAATTATCGTCAAATGAAATCTTTATTCTAATAAGTAAAATTATTTCTACTTAAATAAGTTTTAATTAGGTGTTGTAAACATTACATAGTCTTTATTAATTATATTTTTATTATATGATATAAAAGTTGTAAATTCTGAGGCATGGTTTCATTAAAATTGTACTTGAGATAATCCAGCAAACGCGGTCTGGGATTGATTAAAAATATTACCTTAAATTTCGTTTTAATTAAAATGTATTTTCGTTGAAACATCAAGACATTCGCTTCTCGTTCTTTTAAGTAGTTCAACCAGTTCTTAGGTTATAAGCTTCCATGTTACTCGATATGAACATTGATTACCGTTAACGCTTAAAAAAAAATATATGCATTGACTTAATTAACTTGTCTCTATTTAAACTGGAACAGTGTGTTTCGCTCGTGATTCAAATTAAATATAATCAGTGTCTTTATTATAGAATTAAAACTGATTCAAATGTTTTTTTAATTTTTTATTTTTAATAATTGTCAGTATTAGCCTTGCACAAATAATTGTTAGCCTATTAGTTAAAATTATTGCATATTTCTAATAATAACTCTTTTTATAGTCAACAGAGTCTAAGACATCAGTAAAGAAGTGTAACATACTATATATGTGTCACTGTTGTTCTAAGACCAGCCCTCGTTTAGTAATGTTAATAATCTTTAACCTAATGTGAATTCGAAAAAATATAAACGTATGCTCGACCTAATTCATAAACAATAAGAAGTAAGCATTATAGTAATGCTTACTTCTTATTGTATTGATAGTAATGATTACTTGATTACGATTACAAATTAATAATCATTAATCACCGAATGTGATTAACTCTGATCTATTGACGCTTAAGAGCCGTTCGTGTACAGAGATAGCACGTATTTCATGAAAATTTTGAATGATTTTTAAAGTGGATATCGTTTCATAATTCATATCTTTAACCGCTTTTACGGTTAGCCTACTTATATTTCAGTGAGCAGGGAAGTGGGCAACACGGGAATGTAAACAGGAGCTACCTTCGTCGGCGCAACAAAGTATTTTGGATTATAAAAGCCAAGCGAGAAGCAGTATAAATAAGCTTAAAATAAATATTATACCTTCGAACATTATAAAGGGTAAAGGGCTAATACAAATATATATAATAATGTATATATAATACATGTATAAAAAAAAACATCTTCATTACAATATGTGTAAAGAATGAATAGTCGTTTTGACATTTGTCATTACAAATATATACATGATACAGTTGCATAATTTTTTCCCCATAACATATCCCTGTAGCTTTGATCTCTACAATTACAAGTAGATAAATGTATGTCTATGACACGAGTTGTCGTAAGCCGATATGGCCTAGTGCTAAAACACAAGAATCTCAACCGGGGTTTGCGGGTTGAAACACAGTCGAGTCGAGCTTGATTTTATATGCTTATTTTGAGTTTGGCGGTAAAATGAAAGCAGACATTGAAACTCAAATTGGAGTTGCACGGTGGAAATATCTTTAAATTTTCTCTTCTAAACGAGAGCATTTCTTAGGCCAGCAGTAAGATATTTACTGGCTTTACTTTTACTATTAATTTTTACTTATCTTTATCATGAGAATTTGATTGAGAAACATGCAATGATTTTGTCCAAGACGGCTTTACGGTGTTACTCAATCAGCCGACAATTGGAGTTATTAAGTTATTATCGTCACAAGAAACAAATACCTAGTTATTATTATATGGTGAAGTAAAAGCTATCAAAATATATTAATTAAAGAATGCCAGTTTATAAATATTTTGAAACAACACTTATTCGTGAGGAATTTACCTCATCAAAAATCCGAGATAAGCGATTCAATGCACTAGATTTTTTATCAGTCTAGAAGTTGATCTCATTTTATGCGACTTTTAGCGTAACCCTATTAAATTAAAACAACAAATCATAATCTCATACATAAAATGATCTCCGTGAACTTTGCGATGGAATTACATTAGGTTGCGGCGTTACTGCAAATTACAATTTTTTTTTTTGTTTAACGTATTTAAAAACATAACAATCACAAAACGAGTCGACATTAAATAGCTACCTGGTAAATATAACATTATTTTTGAATGTAAATTGCATCGAGATTAATGTCGCTTGATTAAAATAAGTAGACTCGATTGCTCGCCGTATCGATCAAGGTCTTTAAGTAAACCGGATTCAGAGCAATCGGCTAGTTTAGTTGACAACAAGTTGATAAAACTTTACACAACGAAACAAAAACAATTATTAAAATGCTAAGGCCTAAATATATATACATATATAAAAAAGTAGAGTTGAGGAATTTGACAGCAATGTTGATAGCATCTAACTATCTATATGGAACGTATTATAATGCACAAGCGTGTACACCGTCAAATCTTCGACTCTTATGATCTGATGGAACGGGAAAATCCGATACCACCGCAGGCGCAGATGCAACGCAATGGGTATCACTTGTTTAGAGTGTCAACACTAGAAGACAGCGGACATCTGCTGAGAAAAAACCAATAACTTTTTATCGGCTGGACACCAAGTTTGGGATCCAGGCTTTTATAAGCTAGCCACTAGTGACTAGACCACCGTGTCTGTGAAGGAATTTACGATTGAAAACAACAACGAACACGTTCATGAGAAATAGCTTTTTATACTTATATTCGAGTTCTTGATATAGAGGCGAAAATTGCGTGTAAATATTTACTATATGATATTTTAATGAAGCACTATATATAATAATAATAAGTTTATAACTATACGTATGATAATTTTACTAATCAGTTGCATGGTAACCAATTCAGACACATTAAATGTCATTAAATTATATAATTGTTCAAAGTTTTAAAGATATTACTACTTGATATCATAAGAAATATCACGCTAATCACGACGAACATTGCTAAACTCATCCAAGAAACTTCACACTGGGTTTCATTATATATTATGCGTGTATATGTCGAATTCATAGTAGTTTGTCTGAAATTACAGATATCACTAACGATTTCGAGGAATTTTAGTCCAGAAAAGTTCCATTTTTGGTCAATTAATCTAAATTGATACTCTAAGAACATTGGTAACGAGATATGTATGGCACAAAATATCGTAGAAATTAACTACCCTTAATTATACATCTTCAAAAACTACTGAATCAGTATACATGAAACTTATACCAGAAGATGCAGCGCGTTTCGGAGAACGTTATAATATCATAATTGAAGTCTTCGCTTCGCGCTTCGCAGCTTCACGCTCTTTTAATTCAGACTATTGACGTCGCAAGCATGAATGTCGTGTATATATAATATAACAACACATATTAAAGCAACAAACATCGTGAAACAGAGACAAAAAAAATATCCTTCAAACTAGAGATCTCAATGAAACCCTTCACTAACAATACCCAAAAAATAATGTCAAAACATTTTGAATACCACAATTCTGACAACTTCATAGTTACACTCCACTTAGCGGCATGTCAGAGGCTGCGAGGGGATCTCTGCCGGCAATGACGTCAGGAGAGTCGCGACTCGAGCTGAACAATGGTAATAGGGACGCGGGTATGACAGTTACAAGGCACAAGAAACCGCGGGATGTATATGACCTCTTTTACTATTAAAATTAAATATGTATATATGTCGGCGAGACTGTGGTGCTGTCATTAATTTGACTATTGAATATGAGGCGAGAGTGATGGCAGACTTTTTTGTTATATCACTCTGGCGTAACGTCAAACGAACAACCATATATCGTGGTTGGAGGTCATCGACGGATGCCGTTAATTTTAATTACGTTTGAATTGTTCTTTGGTTTGGATTACAATATAAAATGGATTTGCCTAATGTCTCAACCTATATGTCTCTAACTAATACGAACTTCGTATAGGTACATATAGACATATATGATTTTTATATATGTTCGGATATAACTTATTTTTAAGAATCGATTTTGATTCATCCGATGCGTGTAGCTCTATGGCACCTCCATCTTTTTATTAGTATTTCATAGTTGAAGAGTACATTCAAGGACGTTTTTTTATTCTATTTTAATTTGTCAAAACTTATTCATCACATATATTTGTTTGCTTTGAGTGTACATTTTCAAGCAACGATTTGACATCGTTGCTTATTACTTGTCCGTGACACTAAGCATGCTGTAAGAGGTTCCTGACGAACAGTCGAGCCTCACAAAGGGCGCAAGACGGAGGAACCCCTTTTGTTTGTTCGGATATAGTTTTTACGCTGTACATACGCGACACATGTATGTGATATTGTTTTATTTTGACAACTTCACAAATCTCCAGCAGAACTCGGGAGACAAAGCATGGAGTATTTCGCGTTATTTTATCTCCTGTATAAATCTTAAAGATTTACGTCAAATGAACTTGGTAAAAAAATCGTAACAATGAAGATATGAAGAATGTAAATTTTGGTGATATATATTTAGATTGTTGTAAGTATTGTTTTAGCATAAGATATAACCTAGATTTAAGGTACCTGGAACTTGTAACGCTTTCTAAGCAATAAGGACGCCTCTTCTACCTCCTTTGTATGTCTAAGTTAATTTGCGTACAATAAAGACTATTTGTGTACATTCAGTTTTAATTATTCATTTCAGGCAGTCTTAGTACGAGCTGAATCTCGAAATCTTTTATTGGCATTTATGTTATTTCTTCATCGTGTTATCTCGACTCCTTTTACTTTTAAATTAAAATCAATTTTATACGCAATATTTACACGACGAAAAGGCATTTAAATAATAATAACATGAGTTAAATTTTTTAATTAATGTTTGCTAAGCAGTTGCCTTCAGTTGTATTGTACTGCTACGCCTTTAGAGTGTATATAAATTGTAAGTCGGGAGTGAAAAAATAAATAATTCTGTCATAACAACGTAGTCTAGTATTTATTTAATGAAACTAGTATTGCGAGACTGCTTCAAGAATAATTTATAACGTATTTTATATCAATCTCTTATACAAACAGAATAGTAGCTAGGGGGCAGGGGTGAATAGGGACGGTTCTCTATTATAAACGCCCCGCTTACAAGAATATTTAAGACGATTGAGTTCATTAAACTTAACACAAAGTTAGAATATTTCTACAAAATGACAAGATTATGTAAAAATATGTTTTTTTTATCACAACCGTTCGCCGGGTAAAATTCTGGCCACGTCAATGAAAATTACGAGCCGTCATAACTTTTACTGAGATCATGATCCGCAAAATAACAGGAAAATAACATGTTTGTGTCAGGGACTGTATTCCCTTCCGTTACAATAAAAAGGACGGAATAATATCGATGGTAATATTGATCGACTAAACAATGAAACACGCACAAGTTCGTAAATATTTAAAACCTTTTTTTCGTCAGAGCGGTTCCATTCTAACGTCACAAAAAAGTTTGTGTCAAATTCGAATTCCAAATATCTGAAAAATAAATATTAAATTTGTTTACTAACCTGTCATCGTGCATGTTCTTCAGTTCGCTAAGTTCCAGTTCCCGTCTCAAGTTGGAAACCTCGCATAGAAGCACGTCTCTCTCCGACGACACCTTCTCCAGCTCGGCCCTGAGCCGGACGACCTCGTTCGTCAAATCCATGGTCGCCATTTCAACGGCTATCGATAACCACTATCGACACGGCACATCACTCATTCATTCGATTTCAAAATACACCAATGACGTTCACGCATTTTAAACATCGATTAATTTTTATCGCACTATTGTTTTATCGACACTTTTTCACTTCCACTATGCGGACAATTCGGCTGGCTTCATTGCAGGCATCTGAAACGATAAATCATGTTAGCGAGGTCGAAAGAGTCGGTATGAGAATTCAAAATATTTTGTTCGTAAACAGCGCTATAGAGTGAGTGAGTCAGTTATTTTGTGAGCATGAATAACTAAAATTGTTTTGCTCTATACGTTTTGTGAAAATGGAGAACCCACAGTCCCGCAAACATAGTTGAGTATAGAAATTCCTCTATTGTTACGATATTAATGGTTTGTTTTTCTTGACCTAAATAGAGTCACATCTAGTAGCAAGTGATTTATTATAGATGATATTAATAAGATATTCGTATAACTTTATATACGGTATAACTCGGTACTGCCTCGTTGGTCAAGTGGCTAGATAAGGCTTCATATACTAAGGGTAACCTGTTATTGGGTTGGTTTGAAAATGTTATTGGGTTTTTCTGTTAATTTTATTTTCAATCGTAGCCCAGGCTTCGTCAATTGGATATGTGTACCTGTGTTTGCGCACACACTTGTGCACTATTATATGTCCTGCGCAGTTGGTCAGTCTTCCTAGAGATTGACCACAGAAATAGGTCAGGACAATATAGTATCGTTTTATACGGAGGCAGAAATTTCGAAATTCTATGAAGTGTAATTTTCAATATAGTTATTTTATTAAATATATAGTAACAGCCTATTTGTGTCTCACAGCTGTGGTACAGTGCTTGAAATTCAACAATTCTACTAACGAATTGTCACTTTATCGCAATCGAATCGGTAATAAAAGTAACCACAGCTATTTTCCGATTTTCCTATTAATAAATTTAATTATACACTATTGACTAACAATTGACTGACGGCCTTACTTATAAACGTAGTCTGGCAGTTGATTAATCAACAATGCTTTGTCATCTTTAGAGTGCCAAATCAATAGTGAAAGAAAGAGACACCCTCGATTTTTTTTTTTTTTGGCTAGCTACAATCCACAGGGACGGAGCAATAACGTTTATAGCATGTGAAACTTCGCGTAACAGCTACCAAGTACACGAATAAAGAACAATGCTTACATCAAAAGTTTAAATAATATTTATGAAGTGTTATTTCAATTACTTTAGCTGCCCATCAAGATCATCATTTCATAGTTATGTTTCCGTGTCACACTGTTTGTTATCTTTAAAGCAATCGAAACTTATTTTAAAAGACAATAGCGAGCGGGAAAACATCCGGCGAGTAATTATGTAGATTGAATCTTCGGTACGTCATAAATGTAATTTTTATCATTTGTCAGAATACGTTTCGAGAAAGTGATATTGCTTTTCTTCATTTTATTTCGTTAACTCAAACACTTCTGGTTTGGTACCACCCATTATTATATATTTTATCGCCAACCTGCAATACTTAGCATTATTGTGTTCCGGTTTGAAGGGTTACCTACATGCCCAACGGACATAACATCTTATTAGTTCCTAAGGTGGCCCATTTGTACGTCCACCGGTTTTACAAAAAAAAAAAAAACAGCGTTTTGGTCATTTTTTTTTACACTAATTTAGTTATTAAGTTACGCAGTCCCAGTTTTGTTATTTAATTGATATGTTCTTACTTTCGGATGTTAACAGCTGTTTTTTTTTTTGTCAATTGAAGTGTAATTAGGAATTTACAGCAGTTTAAATCCAGGAAGTTGTGTTTGTTTTTAACTTTGCATTACTCTTTACTAGTTTTAATTTATATTATATGCTCTTTTAGTCTTTGCTTATGTTAAAATCGCTAACAAACCAAAATAATAAATAAATGTGACCATATCAATATGAAATGAAGTTCTTCATCGCACGATACACGCAGCCATAGATGAACTTTTTTTTCTAACTAATTGCAGGAACTCTATTTTCACTGAAAATAATTAAAGTGACGGACGAAATTAATATGACTCATACTTATTGATATACAGACGTCATATAGTAAATATTAATTAATGTGACTATAAAAATACCTGACGGTTTAAGTTTAAGTGTTAAGTAAATATTATAGTAGACAATTTTTTTTCTTTTCGCCCCGATCGGCCCAATTCTTCAAAGTTAATACTACGGCTACGGCACTTACGTTTAACTCGTGCGAAACCTCAATCAAGTTTTTTTAAATATTTATATATAATATGTTAAGATATGTATGTGATTACTTTAATAAAAAAAATATTTAAGATGTAAAATGATTACGTAAATAATAAACGTAAAATACTTTATTTAATTGGGTTCAATGGACCAGTACTTTCGAAGATTGTCGTACCGCATGAGAACAAAAGGGCGTGGGGCGTGCGTAGCTAAGTAGCTTGGATGGGTACAAACGATCTCTTGGCGCGATACTAATTTTATTAACAACGTAATCATTTACTTATCTATATATATATATATTTGAAATATAACTCTGTATTTCAGCTTTGTTATTTGTGACGCATCAGGATTTCCACCGCCTAAATTGCATACTAAGCATAGTTTTGTTGTGTTACGGTTTGAAGGGCGAGTGAGCCAGTGTAACTACAGACATGAAGGACGTCTTAGTTTCCAAGGTTGGTGGCGCATTGGCGATGTAAGAAACGATTAATGTTTCTTACAGTGCCAATGTCTACGGGTTATGGTGATCATTTAACACCGGACCATTTGCCCGTCCGCCTATAATTTTTATATAACAATAATATAATAATTTATGATACAGGTATTTCACTAAAACAGTCCGTCAAATCGGTTTGATTTCAAATTACACAGACAGAAAAGTCAAGCTTTAAATTGCCAATTAGCTATTTAAATACGCATACTCGTACCCCCACGCACACACGCAAAGACATTCTTCTAAGAACCATAGTATTCGAATCTATTAACCTTTAGTTAAACCTTAGGAATAAGAATAAATGTCGGTAAAATAGGTTATATTTCAATAAATTCCTACTGGATAGATGAATTTCATAAATTTAATATTATTTACAAAATTTAAAAGTAACAGAAAGTATAAAATGTCTCACTGCTGAGCCTATGGCCTACTCTCCTTTTAAGGAAAAGTTATGGATCTTATTCCTCCAAGCTGCTCGATGATTACTGATATGAAAATCAATGGCCCAGGTTTGACCCATCAATCTTTGATTAAGAATAACAAGTTCTAACCACTGCACCATCACAGCTATGAAAGCATATTTCGTTATAAATAATCTTAAGCAATAAAATCAAATTATAACCGTATTTTAAACGAGAAAATTTTAAAATATTTCCGCATCATCGAACAAATTCGAAATTCAAATATTCAAGTTAAGAATCTCGAGATTTACAACTTAACTGCTGAATAGATACTTATATAGGTGTATAATATTTTATCCGAAAGTCATCTAGAATATTCTCCGAATCAACTCTCGAGATATCATATCTCGAGATGGATTTGATACTGATAACCTTTAAATTATATCTTGTATATTTTGAAATGGTTGGACACTAAACCTAGAATTTTAACATAGATAGAATCACCATCGCCTATACCTAGTCAAATTAATGACACCAGGAAGTGTACATCATCCCTTAATGCCCTTAACATCTTAAACTCATTCTCTCTTAAAACCCATATTTAGCAATATAGACTTAACGTACGGCGAAGAATATCTGATAGTAAGTGTAACACCGTCCATAGACATTGGCGGTGTGATAAATCTTAACAATTCCTTACATTGTCAATGCACCATCAACCAACGAATCTAAGATGCCTGCAGTTTTGTTGGCTTAATCACAGTTCCAACAATACAACGTATTGCTGTTTGGCGGTAGAAATGTGATGAAAAGGTTGTACCTAATCCTAAACCCTACCACCGAGTGCTTAGCTTTGCACAAAAGCTACCAGTATGCTTCATCAAATAAACCTTAGACGAAGTTTCCATAATTACAAGTTTCAGAACCTGGCACGTAAGGTAAATTCAATTCCCACTAGCAAATTCGAATTCGCTACAAAAGGGAAACAGAGAGAGAGTGTTTTAATTCACTTTCGTTATTCTAGTTAGGTAGGGAACATGAAATTTTCAGTAACACGCTGTGTGGTTATCAATTAGCCCCGTTCCCAGTGGAAATCTACATCATATCACTTTGAGACAAATAATGCGAGTACATTTGTCAACAGCCCGTGGCTTCGCCTGCGTGTGATGGAGGGAGGGATCAGATCTTTTTTTTTTGATTGAGTAGCTAAGATGTGGGAGCCTAACAAACAAATGAACAAACGATCATCATGAAATTTTGCTAACCTAACCTAACAACCACCCCGCTCCCCTCACGCGGGCGAAGCTGCAGGCGGAAACTAGATTTTAAATAAAGAACTAGTTTATTAACAAAATAAGATAATTTCATATATATTGTATTTGGTAACTAGATATTTTTATTTATCCGATTTAAATAAATACTGAAATACACCACTTTAATTTCTTTAAGATATTTATATCAAAATATAAAATTAATTTAACTGAAAATAATATTTAAATACAAAATTTGTTGAAATATTTAATACCAAATGATAATAAAACTTATTATTTTCGGTGAATATATTTTATGAATAAAAAATGGTACAAAAAGCGACTGATCTATAACGATAAATCAGGCAGCGCCATCTGTGAACGATCTATGATACTAATTGCGTGTGTATGTGATATTCAATAATGATGATAGATGGCGTTACTAGTCTACGAAAAACTTTGTTTATTGTTTTTAATTGGACGTGTAGGTAAAGTTGTTTCAAACACGAACACAGTAAATGTATATGAAGTCACGTTGGAGGTTCTTATGTTAGATTATCAGAAATAGAATCATCTTATACGGACCGCCTTTGTTTTGAACGTAATGTGGGAAAAGCTTACTATTATGGTGTAAAATTGTATAGAGGTCGTGAAGCTCGAGGTCAATGATTTTTATTTAAACAAGCTTGAACTTTAACTGCAATTAATCATTAAAATAAGTACTCACTACCGCCAAACAGTAATACTACGCAATGTGGCTGTAATGGTGAGTGTAATTACAGGCACAAGGGACATATTTAATATCGCAGTTCCCATTGCGGGCGCAACGACAGTGTAAGTAATCATTAATAATATTATAAATGCAAAAATTAGGTTTTTTGCGTGTTTGTTACGTTTTCACGTCTTAACTGCTCAACCGATCATCATGAAATTTTGCACAAACGTTGTCAAAAGGATGTAGTCCCTTATAACGCGGGCGAAGCCCGGACGGAAACTAGTGGTTTATATTTCTCACAGCGCCTGTATATATATGTACGGGTGTGTAACGGTTGATATAATAACAAAAAATCTAACGTTCACTTGACATAATATCACTTAATATAATTTTATTTAATATAACGATCAGTTGTCATATTGAACTGTAGATATAATTTCATTTTATCTAATTTCTTTTGATATAATGAACACTTTTTATAATGCACATTTGATATAACATTCATTTAGTATATTATTTATTTACTATAATATTCATAATCTCTAAGTAACTTTTAATATAATTTAGAATATTCGATACGATTTTAAACGCCTGCTAACCTGGTGCTAGCAAAAGTGCATCCAAACATGATATACTATGGTGATAAGATATACATCACCCAACTATTGTTACCAGGAGGATCTGGATGCAATCTGGACTTTAGGGCACCCCGACTCGGATAGGTTAGGTTAGAAGGGGATGGCGGGGTCTACGACCCCGCCATCCCCTTCGTGGTTTTTTTTTTTAAACCAACCAGAAGTAGGAGCCCCGCGAAGCGGGGTCCGTCGACCAAGTCCGACCTCGACCAGAAAATTAGGTCAAAAGAACATTAGGTTAAATGAAAGTTATATTAAAAGAATATTATGCATTTTGAAAATTATATCATATGCACTTTATACAAAATGTTATTATATCAAAGGAAGATTATATCATATAAAACATTATATCATATGAAATTAGGTTATTTGATATTATAGCATATGAAAATTATAACATATGAACGTTATTTCAAGTGAAATTAGAGCATTTGTTATTATATCAAACATTACACACCCATATATGTACATAGGTAATGGTGACGATTGTCTATCAGTAGCTTAATTGTTATGTCCGGTATTATAAAGTAATAAAAATGATCAGCATTGTTTATATCTATTTCTATCGGATCCACACCAATTTATTTTATATTTTATACAAATGAGAAAGTAAAGAAAATATTTAAATATAGTTTTCGATCGTATTATCAAAAGAACATTAAAGAAAAATGACCGAAAATCAATACAAGATAATATTTACGAGTATATGTTTAAATTAAACAAGCATGGCCCGTGGCATGGCGTCGGTATTACTTGATTTCCAATACAACAAAATTACCAGTTTATTAAAATTAACATCATCGTTGTTGAAATAAAAATTTAATAAATGTTAATGTTTCACGGCTTGGCAAAGATCTCTTCATCTGATAAGGGGAAGTAGATCGAGAAATACACGCGGATAATCATATCATAGATTTAATTTCTTTGGACATTTGCAGATTACCTCTGAATATTTTTCTTAATTCGTTTTTATTATTTGATAACCACACTACAATAATACAAGTGGATTTCTGATACATTCTCAAGAATGATATACCGTATCTTTACAGCGATAGACAATTCTAATTCAATCAATAGTAGTCAACTCAACATCTTTCAGAATGTCTAATCTATAAAATAAACAAACTATTATATACTAGTTTTCTTGTTCTTGTGTAGGGCTGGTGTAAGATTGAAACAGTAACCTATGTACTTTAGTGGCTTAATGACTCGTGTCAGTAGGTTGAATCGGTTATATACAGCAGAAGCATCTTTTGATAGGCGTTAATTAACTATGAGACCTACGTTACAAAAATAAATCCTGAATCGGATTGGACATTGGCTTACTGGCTATTAACGCGCGAATCATGCCTTCAAACGGAGCCAATGGACGAGCTAATCCACCGCACTTGCGATACGGGAAGTTATTGGCTCTGAAAAATAGGATTCGTTCTATTTTAATGGCTTGATTAATTGCTTGAGGACAATCAAATGTAATGAAATGTCTCTATTTAAACGATGTCAATATTGGCGCAGTTGTTTGATAAGGCTATTGGCTTCGTGTACCTACTATTATGAACCATTAGTGCGATCAAAACTTTCATCGTATGTTAAAAGACAGCCTCGTTGATTTAGTTGCTAGATTTAAGGCCGCAGACCCCGAGATCCTGAGTTCAAATCCCAGTTTTACGAAATTTGGATGAAAATTCTCGGTAGCAGCCCGGAGTCTGAATGTTGAAAGTGTGTACAATCCCTTGCCTCGGAAAGCACGTAAAGCTGTTGGTCCTGCGCCTGAATTCTTTCCGAAATTAGTCTGGAGGAAATTATTATTTATATGTTAAAAACAGGGCGAACCATCCCAGTCTACATCTAACAATGTTTAACTATCTGGGATACTGGAACAAGTTTTTATGGTTCTTTGAATTATACGGATTAATGGGACGTTGGAAATTGTTTATGTTATAGAAAAAAAAATAGAACATTCGAGATGAAAGTGTTAAGAAGGCATCGTGTGAGAGTTTAGCATTTATTTATAAAACATAATTGGACGTTTTGATTAAATTTTAATTGTTTACACATTCAAATAATTTGAGTATAATGTAAGCTGACTTTATGGTTCATTCCGTTCTGATTTTAGCTTACAACGAAAGTAAAGCGACAAACAGTTCTTGTTCTTTGTTACTAAGTTATTGTTCTTTTATACTTTATAATTTAAATCATTAAATGTGGAATTGTTCTATACCCTTCCCTCCCTTGAAGTTGAAATTTCAAAAAATGTTTTCTTAGTGAATGTCTACATCGTGAAAGGAGAAATTTGAAGTCAATCAGAACCAAAGTTTCGAAGATACCGTGATGAATCAGTGGTATTTCGCTTATATATATAATATAATTGCTTATATGTAGTAATTGTTATATATTTAACCGGTTCAAAGTCGAAAAGGGTAGCTGGATTTTTTTTTTTTTTTATTTTCCCGCTGGAAAACGCTTTGACGCGTTTCCCCCACGTGAAGTGGGGGGGTATGTGGGGCTCACCGGCACTGAAGGCGCCGGACTACCCACTAAAAAACCAGCGGTATCCTCTCCGTCTGGTCGGGGGACGCCACGGGATCGCTTGCGCATGCTACCGTGACGTCCCGACGGTCGGCCCGCCTATGCGGGCCTTCATGTCTAAGGGGGTTCCCGGATACAGGGAACCCACTTAGCCCCGGCGGCTGTTAAGGCAGGGGGAGAAGGTGCGCATAGCGCCTACGTCTCCTCCCCGGTCTTCTGCGACGGATCGAATCAGCGGAGGCATTTTCCTCGCGCTGTCGCTCCGCGGCCTCCTTCTGCGACATGACACTCTCGCAGAAGGAGACCATTGCCCACCAGCACCCCTCACTGTCGAGCATGGTGTTAATCACGCTCGGCAGCGAGAGATCCCCGCTGACAATCGCCGCCAGGGAATGCCTCTGAGGCCTCCACGCAGCACACTCCGTCAGGGTGTGGTGCGCCGTGTCCAGTGGCGCACCACACTCGTGGCAGGAGGGTGATACCTCCCGCCTCGCTATCCCGTGCAGGTACTTACCAAAGCACCCGTGTCCGGTAAGTATCTGCGTCAACCTGAACGAGAGCGTGCCTCGTTTTCTTTTGACCCAGCGACTCAAGTGGGGACGTACAAAGCCCTGATCCGCTCGACCTCCGCCGACCCTGGACGGTCGCCGCGGCCTCTCGCCTCGGCCCGGAAGCGATACACCTCCGCGAGCACCTCCGCCTGGAGTTCCCAAGGCGGATCGCCCGCGAGGAGCGTCGCCGCCGTCCAAGACACCGTACGGTACCCTCTTATCGCCCTCACTGCTATGACCCTCTGCGGCCTCCGCAGGACGGCCCGGTTGTGAACAGTGAGTGCGTCGACCCATATCGGGGCACCATACAGTGCCATTGACCTCACTACACCGGCAAAGAGGCGCCGGCATAGAGATCCCGGTCCTCCCACGTTGGGTAGGAGGTGGCCCAAGGCGTCGGCGGCGTTGACGAGCTTCGGGCTGATCCGCGCGAAGTGTTGCCTGAAGCTCCATCGCCCGTCCAGGATCAGGCCCAAATACTACATCTGGGCCTGCACCTTGATCACCGTCCCATGGACGGTGATACTCGCCCCTCGGGGGGGGCCTCTCCGTGGACCGTGGAAGAGGAAGGCCTCCGTTTTAGATATGGAGACCCTCAGGCCCAGCATTTCCATTCGGTCCACGGTCAGAGCTGTTCCGACTTCGGCCAGGCGGGTCGCCTCCCGATAGTCCCGCCCCGTCGCGGTGATGAGAGTGTCATCCGCGTAACACAGCACCCCCATACCGGGCAGGACGGGGGCTCTCAGGAGCCAATCGAAACCAACGTTCCACAGAATTGGGCCGAGAACAGACCCCTGTGGAACGCCGCAGCCTACCCGACGCCGAAACAACTTCACGTCGCCCCCCGCTCAGACAACCTCTCGGTCCTGGAGGTACGCCTCCAACAGTCTCCTCAGATAGGTCGGCACTCCATGGTATCGGAGTGCCTCTCTGATCGTCTCGAATGGGAGACTTTTAAAGGCGTTTGCAACGTCCAACGACACCGCCAGGACCACTTGCCCCTGAGCCAAGCTGGATTACGATAACTTAAAAAAAACAAAAAACGGATTTATACATTTACTATATTAAAGTATTTACTGCAAGCTTATTACGCGACCCAGTAATAAGGCGTTTGAGATAATTTACGCTGAATTCGCCAGTTTGCTTGTATTCCGCTTTCGTTGGAGACGTGCCAAATAATATGCTTGAAAACTGATGATTTAGGGAGTAAGAGTTTTATGGGATTAAATGAATTTACTTGGGTTAAATGTAACGATTGAAATATTTATACGATGTTTTGAACATTGCTTTGTTTATTTTTAATCGATGTGTTTTGTTAAATAGTTTTTACAAGCTCTCATTGAACTTCAACTGTTCGTATGTGTGGGTTTAATCTTGAAACTGAAATTCGAATTAATAACATTTTTTACAGAAACTAAACCTGTATTTCTTTCAGTACATTGAATAAATAAAAACTCAAATGCATAAATGAAAAAAGAAACAATTATTCTAAAGGAAAATAATTTAGTTATACTCGTAAATACCAATATGTACCTAGTCATACATAAATAGATGATTCGTTATTGTAATTACCAATTTTTAATCTCTAAATTATTAGCGGTCAGTCAGATACAGTAAATTCCATATGGAATTTATAGTCTGATGGTGTTAACGGGAGATTTATGGGTAGTCCTATAAAATCGACAGCCCTAAGCCAATGGTGGCGGGTTCGAGCGGGAATAATTAATTGGGTCAGTTAAGCTTTAAATTTTTATACGAGGGCCACCCACTTGTGAATAGCTGTTCTGTAATTCTATTTAAACAAAATGTTATTGGTATTAAAAATTATTCTTATATACCTGCTTTTATATATTATATTTTTTTATAGAAACAGCAGAATCTGACATACGTCGTCGATATAGATGTCGGTGTGGTGCAACACAATCTAACGGTGAGTGACAAAATGGGTACAATGAAAACTTTTACTACCTTTGTACAACCCATCTGGGTACATACCGCATTGTGTTCGGTTCGAAGGTTTAATGAGCCAGTATAACCGCAGACAAGGGATCCAAGTTCCCAAGTTCTTTGTTACCAAGGTTGGTTGACGATGTAAGGAGTCGGTTATATGTCTTATAACATTAATGTCTTTGAGAGGTGACAACTTATTATCAAGTGGCCCATTGGCCATACCGCCAAAATATAGTAAAAAGAGACGACGTAGACGTTACGTTAACCTGTGGAGCCTATTTCTTTAAAGTATGATACGTAGATGAAATAATAAGGCTTAGTATTAGTTAGTTTTCTTAATAAATAATATAATATGTTTAACTAACTACCCGTTCCCGATTCGCTACATCTATACTACTATATAAATCTATTGGCTTAGTCTGTACATATTTTTTTTCACCTAATTTTGTGATAATTAGTCGTTTTATGATGCTGTGATTCACATTATACTATTTTTTTCATTTTTGTCTGTCTGTCTGTATGTCTTCTTATAATTCAAGAACGGCTTGACCAATCTTGATGAAAATTGGTACACACAAAGAACATGTGATGGCGCAAATTATAGGCCATATATAAGATCGGTATACCCTAAGGTATTTTATGAAAATTATTTCAAATCGATAATTACGTATTTTTTTACCAGTAGCCATATGTGTGTGTTTATTATATTTTTATTAATTATACGCGAGTGAAGCCGCGTGGCACAGCTAGTAGAATATATTATTAAAAATTTAAAACTAGCAAAATTTCAAACCAGTCGTAGTTTTCCTTGACGATTCAAAAGTGCTTCTAATAAAGAGCCTTCTTCAATAAGTATATTTAGATTTCTAATTATATATCAAAATATCGCGACCTTAGAATTCTTCAGGCAGGAAATATGTTAATAATAATAAAAATATGTGGTCCAAGAGGCGACCTCACCTATCGCTAGGAAGCGATCTCCCACGCAACCTTGCGCCGTTGTAAATGGCCAAATAACTATATGGGTATTCAAGTTCTATATTAGCTTCAGTCCGCGGTTTCACTTGTCAAATTTGTTTTTACATACATACAGTTTACTATTTAGCAGAAAAACGAAACTAGAAATACTAACAACAGAGAAACGATGTCTAAGACATGTTTATCACACAATTGTGGAAAAAAATTTTGTAATGTTTTCAGGGTTTATACATATGTATGTGCGTTTGTTTATTCCACCATAACTTTTAAATACCTGAACAGATTTGTTCTTATTTCAGACAGGCTGTATGGATAAAAACACAATATTGCGACTTAAACGGGTTTAAACAAACAATCGTTCTTTTTTTTTTTTATAACTAGTTTAAAGAATTATGAAAAGTGAAAAACATCTAGTAGTAGATTTAATCGGTTTATTTTTATTTGAAAATATTTACGTATTTCCCAAACGTTTTATTTCCATAATCCGTTGATGTGGGATACGGAGAAGGGTAGAGTTCTTTGAAGATCCCCTGGGTATTTTATGTATCTGAATAAAATGTAGCCTAATTTTTTCGGACGAAGATTATATAGAAAGTTTAAGGAAGAAAATGAATAATTCCCACCAAATGTATTTTTTATTTTAAGAACTTTTTATTTATGTATGGGTTTTGATGCATGCAAAATAAAGATAAAATCTATACTAATATTATAAATGCGAAATCAACTGTCTGTCTGTTACGCTTTCATGGCTAAGCTACTTAACCGATTTTGATAAAATTTGCATATATGAAGCAAGCTAGAATCCCAAGAACGGATATATTCTTTCTCCCCCTAACACGCGAAGCCGCGGGCGAGTACTAGTAAAATATAAAGATATTTTTATTAGATATTATTTTCGTTTTTACGTTTACATATCTCTTATATTTGAAATATAAGCAAGAACTGTAGTCTAAGGCTGAAAATCCTAACTAACCCTTAGTTATTATAAATACGTAATTGAGTTTGTTTGTTACGCTTTCAAGTGATCAATATGAAATTTCGCATACACAGTGTATAAATACAGAAAAGAACATAGACCACCTAACTCTTATGAATATTTTATTAATAAGATTTAATATTAATTTATTAGACATCGGAGCTTTTAACAGCATACTGGCCTATCCTGTCTCGGATCGGGCAAGAATGTTGTATAAGCTAGTACAAGTGGGATTAAGACGTAGAAATATTTAAATTTTGTTAGTTATAAGGTTGATTATTTTAAGTTGTATTTATCATGTTTAGTTATATACATAGGGGTGGCATGATCACTCTGTGACTAAACCCCTCTAAAATAAAGATTTAAAAAAAAAACACTTATGGGGGTGGGGGGTGCCTCAGTGTACTTTCAAACACGCGAGCGAAGCCGTGCTCGTGCTAGTAAATAAATATAATAAAGGTATTACACAAAACATTGCTGACAGTACAAATTGATTACCACTATAACAGTAAGTAATACGACTGAAGGCTTAAATCAACTTGACGTTTACGTTCATAAGATGGCGTCATACAGTCGTCATGTCGCAAATCTAAAGTGAAAACAAAGCAAAAATAACGAATGTTATCCTTCGTGAATACTGTTAATAGTAGGGTGACCACGTTTCGAAGCGTTATAATTAATTCCGCATGTTAATTACTTAATTAATACTGCTCGATATTTTGATGATTTTTAATCATTGTATTACGTCACGATCATGGTAAGCTACAGACATTGAAACGGTTTTCATTCCACCAAAAAAAAAAAGCTATTCGCTTGTTATTATATTTTCGGGAATATAAATATAATATGTTTACAATAATATTATTTATATTCACAATAACAACGCAAAGTCGATACATACTTCCACAATGGCAAGGAAATCATTTTGTACAATACAATAAAAATCAGTAGACATTTTTAACATAGCCTCTTAATAAATTTAAAACTTTTTTAAAAACAATAATAGAAACAATAAAAGTATATCATATAGATGTTAAAATATCGTGAAGTAAATAATCAGTGATTTCTTTATAAGTTTTCTTTTCTTTTTTTATTGTATAGGTAGGCGGCGGAGCATATGGGCCGCCTGGTGGTAAGTGGTCACCAACGCCCATAGACAATGGCATTGTAAGAAAAGTATACCATCGCTTACATCGCCAAAGCGCCACCGGCCTTGGGAACTAAGATGTTATGTCCCTTGTGCCTGTAATTACACTAGCTTACTCATCCTTCAAACACACAACAATACAAAGTACTGCTGTTTTGCGGTAGAATATCTGATGAGTGGGTGGTATCTACCCAGACGAGCTTGCACAAAGCTCTACCACCAAGTCAATTGATTGTTGAAGCGATTACATTGTAAGGAAAGATTTATATATTTTTAGTATCAATGTATGCGTCAAAGTTTTATGGACCGAAGTGACAATTTTAGTATCACCCAACATTCGTACCACTGAACAACTGTGTTGAAATAATGCAAGACAGAGAGAGAGAGAGAGAGAAAGAGAGGAAGAATGTTAAAATGAATTAATATTCTGATTTTCCTCTTTGTAAGTTATAAAATTATTCCAATAATAACCAATCCAACATTTGGAATCATATAAAATCAACACCCAGCGCTATCAAGGGTTACATAACATTTACATAATTTCGTTATAAATATCACGCATATATCCGTTTTTCGATCGTTCGATCGATACTCGTGATCGATCCACACATTCGCATAATAAAGATCACGAAATATCATTTACTTAAAATTAAATGTTTTCTGTTATATATCTATATAAAGGTTTTTTTTTTTTAAATATATTGTACAGTCTTTAAACACAAATAAGCTAAAAGCAACTATTAGTTTAAACGGTGATACAACGATGTATCATACAATTTATGTGTGAGTCACCTATACACATAAATCGTGTATAAGTACGAGTACATAATGATTCAACTATGTTTAACTCGTTTTATTGCTTCTAATATTTATGATAAAAACGTTGCATGAAATAATAATTAGCATTGTTTACAAAGTTTCGAATACAATATTTTTGTCCAAGAGCATTGATTTTAGATACCAATGTCCAAGAGTGTATATCAAGTGAGTTACACGCTGATTTCTCCCTTTCTGTCATCAGTAATTTCACATTGGAATGGAGTAGATAAAGCATTGTGTAACAATAAATTTAATATAAAGACTGAAAATCTAATAGTTATAAGACTGTCCTATTGATGTAATTAAACATGGATCACCGATCGATGCATCGGGATACACTTTTACTCGCATTCCTAATACGGCTCCAGCGCAATTTCTCTCTGCACGCTCGCGGCATACGGACTGTGATTTATGTTGACCATAATTGCATCTCGTTCTCGCTTAAACGACATCACATTCGCTGTCTCGCTCGCACCATTTATTGACTTTATTCACTTCGATAGAACTGTGATAAATACAGATTATCGAATCCGAAACAAACAATGATACCCTCTTACCAAGTATTCTATTGGAAACATTCTCGTAAACTATAGATTAACCTTCAGAATTAGGTCGGTCATTCTAATAGTATATTATAAATACAAACGGAGTGATTTCAAATTTCGCCGTATAACAGTGATATTGTGTATGTGAGACACGTGTCCGGTAGGCGAATAAGTGATTAATCAAAGAAACCGAATAAGGTTACGAGAGCCCTTTGTGCCAAAACATATTTCATGTCTTCATAGCTCCATTGTGTATTGATGGTGATATCATACTTAATCTCGTTATGAAATATATACTTACTGAGGAGCTATACTGTTAGAAAAAACTCGAACATCATCGCAGAACATGATCGTAACATGTCAGAATGCGATATGCAACATTGATTATAATAATTACTAGCTGTGCACCGCGGCTTCACCCGTGTACAATTAATAAATTATTTTATTACTATAATAATACACACACATATGGCTACTGGTAAAGAAATACGTAATTAACGATTTGAAATTAATTTTCATAAGATACCGTAGCGTTTACCGATCTTATATATAGCCTAACATTTGCGCCATCACATGTTCTTTGAGTGTACCAATTTTCATCAAGATTGGTCAAGCCGTTCTTGAGTTATAAGAAGACATACATACAGACAGACAGACAAAAATGAAAAAAATAGTATAATGTGAATCACTGCATCATAAAAAGATTATTTATCACAAAATTAGCTGAAAAAAATATATACAAACAGAACCAATAGATTGATATAGTAGTATAGATAACATTTATTAGAAACACGCAACAAAAAAGCGTATCACTGTAAGTCGGTTTTAATCATTTCACAAATGAGATATGAATTGAGTTTTTTTTTTAAATAGGTATGGCTGAGTTATTGGCATTTTAACTGAAAGAAAATGTCAGTACAACACGATGAGTGGGTGAAACCTACCCTGACAAACTTACACAGACCCTACCAAGTTTCTACTGAATAACATTTCTGTATTTAACTTCGTAAATAAATTAATACTAAATAGATTATGAAAATATGTTCACTCTGTAAGAAAATAAACTAAAAAATGATATTTTACATATCTTTACTAACATTATGAAGTCCAAATCCAGGATCTACCTGTTCCAATTGAAAAAAAAAAGTCAGATAGCCCATATATTGAGAAAGTAAAGATACTTTCATATAGGAGCAGTAATAATTAACGCGGGGTGTACCTCATTGAGTAGTTGTTCATTAAAGAAAAACTAGTAACTCTCATCGTTGCACTCCCATTCGACTATGGTAATATTGCCTTGTCGGTATTTCTCGATAGAATCTAACATAACGAATCGATGAAAGCTTTATTTGTAACAAACTAATACAATAAAATCAAAAGTGCTTGAATCAATTAATATAGTTTTTTTTTTTTTTATTTAATTTCATTGAGAAATCGATTAGTACGTGATTGTTTATAACTCATTAATTTTATAATTATATAATTCAGTGGTTGTTGCTCAGGTTTGAACTCTCAATCTTCAGGTATGTTTCAGGTTTTCTACCAACACTAAAATTAGGGAGATGACAAAATTTTATAAAATATTATTACAACCAAAGTGTTTAAATATGTAAATTAAAGTACCATATAAAGTTGTAACAAGGCAGTTATAATACCATAAGAGGCTTAATTGTAAATTGACGATATTTTATTTTATTTTTTAATATTAGTATGTATAATAAATATATTAGAATACCGGATAGATAGCTCATGTCTATATAAAGAAATCCTTAATAGAATAACAATAAAGTTAAGAGATTACATCAACCCACGACAGCTTTGTTAGATGTTAAGACGCGCGCGCGCGCTAATTTGAAAACCGGCATTTTGTCGATGTACAGAAACTTAAGTAATTAATTCATTATAGAGCGACTTTTGATTTGTTAAATGTGTTCAATTGACTTATTTGGATTTTAAGAGTAATTGAGTGAGTTATTTAGATACTTTTAAAATACCAAAAGAGTGTATTTTTTTCATCAGTTTAAATTCTGGATGCTAAATTCTAACTAATATTAAAAATGCGCATGTGAATTTGTTTGTTTGTTACGCTTTCACGCCTAAACCACTAAACTGACTTGAAAAACTCATTCACCAATGGAAAGCTACATTATCAGCGAGTAACATAGGCTACATTCTGTTCCCGTATACCCACGGGAACTGGAACTACGCGAGTGAAACCGCGGGCAAAACGCTAGTATATAATATAATAATTAAGGACGTAACACACTTGCGCACTCAAGCGAAACTTTAGTATAATACGCTTTATTATTTGAGAAGTTATACTCATAAATAATAACGAGGCATAGGAATTAAAAAATCATTGTAACACACTAAAAACAACAAAAAAGAAAATAACATTTGTAGACATTGGTTGCGCATGTGTGAAATAAGGATCACACATGTGTAAAAAAATCCTTAATCAAGAGAAAATGTTCAATAATATTAAAGATGCGATTGCGAGTTTGTATGCTTCAGCCAATCACTAAGAAAGTTTACATAGCGTTTTCAGGGGGTAAGGAAAACGACATAGGGTATCTAAAAGGCTCCCTTCACTCGCGGGCGAAGCCGTTGACAGAAGCAAACGCACTGTTCGTTCAAAAAAAAAAATTAACCGACATTTAGAAATCATCTACATGAATCAATAGCGTGTATTCTTTAAGAAACATGTAGTAAAATCGTTGCAACATACAAACACACGTACATACAAAAATACATACACAAATAAAATTAAAGAAATAATAATAATTGAAGACGCGACCATGTGTGAAGCAAGCGTCATACATGTGACACAAAGCGAGACAACACCGACTGAGTTATCGAGCTCGATTGGTCCGCACAGGTGGTTGTTGCTCTACATATAATTATCTCGATCGATACAGCTTCACCAACAATTCGACATTAATTAGATAAGCAAAATCCAAATCGGATTAGTGTCAATTAACTAATAACTATTATGACATTCTCAAATTAATTTGTTTTATCTACACTATTGTAAATACTTAGTTATTCAATTAAAGCAATACATCAAAAAATTAAATCAAATAATCTATTAAAGCCTATTTCAATGACAGGAGGAACAAAAACAAAAAACTTCTTTGACACTTGACACGATATCATTGGTAAGATTTTAAATAATCTGTCATAAAAATTATGAATTTAAAAAAATCTCCACTCGACTCCACTCGATGGTAGAGCTTTGTGCAAGCTCGTCTGGGTAGGTACCACCCACTCATCATATATTCTACCGCAAAAAAGCAGTACTCTGTATTGTTGTGTTCCGATTTGAAGGGTGTGTGAGCCAGTGTAATTACAGGCACAAGGGACATAACATATTAGTTCCCAAGGTTGGTGGCGCATTGGCAATGTAAGTGACGGTTAACATTTCTTACAATGCCATTGTCTATGGGCGTTGGTGACCACTTACCATCAGGCCCATATGCTCGTCCGCCAACCTATACAATAAAACGAAAAAAAAAACACAAATGGCGTTTGGAATCAGCGAAATTGTTATCGACACTTTGGAAATATAATTAAAATGGATATAAGTAGTTAAGTGCAATATTATTGTTTTATAAATAGAGATATATTTATCAAGAATGTTTTGTAATCTTTGTAGCGCATAGCATAGCCGAGTTATTAGCAAAACATATGGATTCACATATTTCGTCTATTGGAATACGGTATACGACCATACGCATCATCTATATTATATTTGAAATTGGCAGAATATTTTGCGAAAGAAAGTACATGTAACAAGAGATCGAAAAAAAAAATTGCGATAAATTTTATCCATGTTATTCGCATTTTTTGTGCCTTATGAAACCATTCATACGATGGAGTCGAAACTTTACTGATTGTAACGTTCTGTTGACACTTGCATGAATATTTTTTGCGCTGTACCATCCACATGCCGTGTCGCACGACTTATATTTTTTAATAATAAAAATAAGAACACATCGCGACAGATGCGGGACACTAACTAGTAAATTACTTAATTATATATTTGGTACATAATTGAAAATCTTTATCTGATAAAATTGTAATCCGCACTGACTTGAGTTGAAAAACTGCTTGTAATAGATTTCATTTAAGAATACTTCAAATTATTATCAGATATTGGAAAAGTTTCCAAATAATATTCAAATTAGTTTGATCTTTTTGTAATCTTTGAATTAATCTCTTGCAATAGCAACATTGCAAAAGCTTATTATATCATATCGAAATTGAATACATGTGATTTTTTAGATTGGTAATGAATTTACAAACACACACTCACACACTAACAACCAGACTCGTAAATCTTTGTACACGTCTGTATAGGTAACACCCAGTCATAAATCATTCTAGAGATAAATATTAATACTTTGTACCGTGTAATTACAGGCTCCAAGGGACATAATACCTTAGATTCCACTATTCAATATCCACTAAATTGCCGAAGTAAACAGTAGCTATGTTTACGGGTAGAAAAGATCACCAACTATCAGAGGTGATCAATAACAATCCCCGCCGCGTCTGTGTGACCACGATAAATTCAAAAACTACAAAACATATTTTCATAAGGTTTTCTCCAATGAACGGAATGATTCATCGAGACGGTTTAGATATACAATTCATTAAGGTATTGTGAAAATGTACGTTTGAAATATGACGATTATAGAAGAAGTCGGAAAAAATATACCAACTGGTAGCTTTACAGACGTGTGCCGCGAAAACGATTAGAGTTTTATGTATTACGATATGAACGTTTTATGTTGACCCCTATTCTTCCTAAAGGACGAGTTATTTGTATTTATTTTTTGTATTTTAAATCCTTTACTCCAATCCACTCCTACACTATCTTTAACCCTGTAGTATCATTGATAATCAATTCATTTGGACCCATGTAACACTTATCTCTATCTTTCGGCTTTCCCCTAGTTGTAATCTTATCAATCATCACAAATGTATCAGTATTGAAACATTCAGCCTTTTTGCGTTTCGATAGCATTGACGTAATCCTAGACATTTTCATTAATTCCCTTCAACCCCTTATCTAACCCAAGGTCGTTTATGCCCGACAGGCTAAAAATGACTATTGTATATATCAGTCAGTAACAGCCTGTGAATGTCTCACTGCTGGGCTAAGGCCTCTTCTCCTCTTTTTGAGGAGAAGGTTTGGAACTTATTCCACCACGATGCTCCAATGCGGTGGAATATACATGTAACAGAATTTCAGTGAAATTAGACACACGCAGGTTTCCTCACAATGTTCTCCTTCACCGTCAAGCACGAGATGAATTATAATCACAAATTAAGCACATGAAATTCAATGATAGTTAAAGGTATTTATTAAACAAAATATATTTGAGAATTAACATAATGGATTTTTCAATTTTCGTTTGTTATCTTATAAAATTTGGAAGAGTTGAATAATAAAATAAAAAGGTATCTTCGATGTGCATTTGATTGCCAAAATATATTAAGTGCATTAAAATTCACTATTAATGATACAACATTAAACAGTAAATTCCACAACACAAAATTTATACAAACATTATATTATAATCAAGTGCCGATATCAATAAGCTTAAACAATATCTTATTATGATACCTACGTATTTTGATAACTTCGTTTTCTTTTTGTAATTTCAACAAAACATAGACGATGAATAGGCAAACAAATAATATAAATAAATCAAATCGCTTGTCGAAGAGGTGATTTGTCTAATATTTCGTGTGGAAGTTTGACAAAAGACAAATGTCTTAAGTAAAACAAAGAAGAAACATATTTATTGGATTGATCGCTTATTTTTTATTTCTTACTGGCTGTCCCACGCGGTTAAACATGTGTTAAATTTGTATTTAAATATGGAAATAAATATAATATGGACAAAAAATTCAAAATAAAGTTTTTATTTTTTGGTTATACACTGATAGCCATTTATTATATTCTTAATTTCCTCCTAAGGCACCTATTATATGTCGTATTTTTATATGGACACATAGATAATAGATTATCGACTTTCTATCAATAACGTAAAACAATACAAATGTTTGGCATCAATTTTATTTTATTCTATCTGTCAAGGACGGACAAACAACAAACAAAATTTAAAAAAAAGTTTTGGCTTTGGTGACTTTATTTGTATGTACATACGTACACATATAAGGCATATTTGCTTGCTTTTTAAGGGGCCTTCAGCTGTCTTTCCTGAAAAAAACGCATTTTTTAAAATAAAACAATATTTATATAAGTAATTATTTATTAGAGCCGAGCTAAGCTCGGTTGTCCAGGTTCATGCACAAAAAGCGACATTCATGGTAACAGTTTTTCAACCGGGCAACCTTAGAAAGTGCAGTAAAGAAAGTTTGACAAAAGGCAGAGAAAAAAAAAACATTTTTCAAAAAAATATGTAGTTCACTCATTCTCCTTACATAACATATTTTTATGATTTTACTAATATTGTCTTCAAGGCGAATGTATAAATTAGCTATTTATAAAAACCAGATCAAAACGTAAATCTGTATATAATTTGTTTGTACTAACATTACATACTGTTCAAAGAATTTCGTCACCAAAATTCATCGTTCATTTCGATCATCGTTCGTATAAAGAACACTCAATTCGCACTGCAGTCTTATGACCGTTGAAATGTAATTCAATTAACGCATCATTGTTCTATCGAGAGTTCCGTAAATCGTAATCCGTAGTGCGATGACCTGTTCTTTTGTTATGGTATCGATTCACTAGACTGGAAAATAGGCGTAGGATACCTAATGACACCTATTGATTACGACTTAAATGCCATGAGAGAATTTTATATCGGACAATAGATATCGTTTAGAGAATTTTCTTAAAAGCATATCATTAATTAGTTTCAGGAAACAAAGATGCAAATGGAAAGATGGACGATATTCGTTATAATTTATCATCATCTCATGAATTTGAATTTGACACATGTATGTAGACTTCACCCATGGTGTCCACAGATCCCTGTTCTCCACCATCCGTATCCAATCGGGTTCACCACATTTTTTAGGTCATACATAATTTAAATTTTTATTTTAAATCTCTTTCTCTACTAGCAAATGGACCACTTAATGGTAAGTAGCCACAACCGCTAACTCAAACTTTAAACCGGAGCACCACAATACGAAGTGTTGATGTTTGGTGGCAAAAAAATGTTTTGTGCGGATTGTACCTACCTAGACGGGCTTGCACAAAACCACCACATAATAAAATAAATGAATGAAATGATAACTCAATGTGTGAAAGTCGAATAAATATATTATTTATTTTAATTTAAATAAATGCTATGTCTAATTTTTTTTTTTTTTTATTGTATAGGTTGGCGGACGAGCGTATGGGCCACCTGATGGTAAGTGGTCACCAACGCCCATAGACAATGGCATTGTAAGAAATGTTAACCATCACCTACATTGCCAATGCGCCACCAACCTTGGGAACTAAGATGTTATGTCCCTTGTGCCTGTAATTACACTGGCTCACTCACCCTTCAAACCGGAACTCAACAATACAAAGTACTGCTGTTTTGCGGTAAAATATCTGATGAGTGGGTGGTACCTACCCAGACGAGCTTGCCCAAAGCTCTACCACCGAGTAATTATTAAAAAATACGACATCTGGTATAAAATATCTGCGCCCACGTGCCCGTGGCGCCCGTGTGCATCTTTAAGAACCAGGCAGATGCGCGTGCGCACCTGGCGCTATTGCTACGAGATATACATTTCTTTACAACCAGTTTGATAAGGTAAAGCTGCTTAAATATTTAACATAAGCTTGTTTATGTTTTTTTTTAACTTGAATGACTTACTGATTTTAAAGGAAATCAAATAATTTAAAATTATATACAACTATATTAGTAAGCATAATTTAATGAATATTAAGTGGTGATAGAAAAACATTAAAGTTAATTTGCAATATGTATCGTAAATTATTTACTTGTATACAATATTATACCTAAATAATTTTTATAATTATATACTCATTAAATTAATTGAATATATATAATACTCATTGAATTATCATAAAAATTGATTAATATGTTCATATTTCAATCGACATTTTTTAATTTGTGTTGAGTATATAAACTTATTTTACATTTTATGTACCTACTTTAGTATCAAACCGATGTACAAATTAATATGTTACGTTTCCCTCGTATTTGCAATAATATTGATTAATTAGTTATGAGTATGACTCAGCCACTCAGTGGCCAATTATCAATATAGAATTGACAACTAAGCGAATTCTAGTATTTGAAATATGTACAAAATGTTGTAGACGCCATCTTTTATTATCCATCTTTCAATCATGTATGAACACACACACAAACACACTAACGCATTCCATCACACACTCACGTACAAGTTAAGTATCTTATAAATATACAGGCAGTAATTTTTTTAATTTACCTAAAATGTTAACGTCAAAACTAATTGCCAACATTGGAATATCATTTAATGTTTGTGGTTGTATGATAAAAACATAAAAGAAGGTCACAACATCAAATCTAATAGTGATACGTTTTTGACGGAATAATAATTTTAATTTTTTTTTCATTGTACAGTAACAAAAATAACAATAATTTTGAATATATAAGGTCCTCCAGACCGATTTCGGCCACGGCGGCCAATCTCAAGAGAGATTAGCCAACTGTCCTGCGGCTGAACTCTTTCCGGTCGTGTCGGATTGCCGTCCCATCGGATTATGAGAGCTAAGGAAAAGAGAGTGCACCTGTGTTTGCGCACACACTTGTGCACTATAATATGTCCTGCGCAGTTGGCTAATCTCCCTTGAGATTGGCCGCCGTGACCGAAATCGGTCTGGAGGAGGACCTTATTGTTTTAATACACTATATTTTACCTACATTTAATTAAATCAAATACATAAGACAGTATTGAAAGCACTCAGATTTCCATATCTTATTGCATGCAAGTGACATATTATATGCGACGTGACGTCATCGACAGATACCAATCATGCGAGACTAACGTCAAAGTCTATTATTCCCATGTGATATAGCGTCTTATCCAATGTGTATAATGGTATAAGAAAACGATACAAAATATTACATAATTAAATAAAACAGCAATATTTAAAATATAAATGAGTCAGAATCGCGAGTTCACAAAAAAAAAAAAACGTTTTAAATATGAAACAAAGCTTACAATGAAAAAAAAATTATCCAATCTATATAAAACCCTGGGAACTAAGATGTTGAAGGGATATACTCTTCTGCCTGCAGTTGCAGTTACGCTCTTCAAATCGGAACACAGCAGTACTATTGCTGTTTGGTAGTTGAATAACTGACGAATTTCCCTCCATTACTTGATAATAACTATATTCTTATTCATACATGATATCTACATATGGCAGACAACGTTTTTATTTATTTATTTTACGTTTTAGTTACCATCGATTTCGCGTCGTTGAACTTTACGGAGATTGAGACTTAACATAAGAAATATTTGAGTTACACAATAATATACGGAGCAAAGTTGCAAAAAATTAAAATACAAGTTGTATACTCAGCATACGTCTGTACCTCCCGAAGGTTCGAGACCGAATGCCTTGCCCGGGCCAGTCAATGCAGCCGCACACTGTTCTATGCCCGGATTATTATATTATGAGATATGAGCAGCATCACAATTTGGGGGTTATTTATTAAATATAATAAATATGAAGAAGTATCATTTTCGATGCAGTCTTTGATTTGCATGAAAATATATCGTACGGCGAGTATTAGATTTATGTAATTAAATTTACGATTTTCTTTATAACATATCAGTTTGTATTAAAAATTGATCATTAAAATCATATTTTAATATTTAATTATGCAACACTTAATCAGATTGTACAGAACAATTTCGTACTAAATTTAATTTAAATAATTTATTTTGCAAAAGTAATTTAAATGTCACATTTTATGTTTTCCCATTAAAATTTTAAGCAGACCTTTAGAACGAAGTATAATTTTGTACCTTTCAGATTTTATTGTACACAATAAAAATAATTTAACAGGACAAAATCTATTTCCATCTCATTCGCACGTTTCAAGTTACAAGAGACAGGAACATTTTTATTTTAGTTCAGATATTATGTGCAGCATCAGTACAATGAAATTGTAAAGATATTACATTTTTATATAAATGACCTGATTTCCATCACATGCGGTAGTTTTATGCTCAATGACTTTCAAAGTATTGTACACTGTAAGCATTATGATAAATATGTAGTACTTGCCCATAAAAAAAAAAAAAAAAATCAAAGAGTTTAAGGCGTTCACTTTTAACGCCTCTTGAATATTTGATATGGTAATTAGCGTCCTGGCGCACGGCGTCCCGGTGTCCTGCCGATGACGTCACACGAAAAAACCCGGACCGGACTCGGCTTTGATGTTACCGAAGCCTTTTCGCAGTTTATTTTTAAATTTTAATGCAACCGAGCGTTGGAGATTTTTTATATATAAACTCGTTGCTTTGAATTTAACTAAAAAGTCGTGTTAATTAGTGAATGTTAATATCAGCGATGGAGATATATTTGCGTATGGCAACGTTACGATAAATGCCTGCCTACGCGTAAATTATATATGTATGTTACAAGTTTGACATCAAGAGCTGAGATGGCCTAGTGGCTTGAAAACGTGGATCTTAATTGAGGAATACGTGTTCAAACTCGTGCAAGCACCACTTTGATTCTCGGTGGTAAAGCTAAATATCTTGAGGAAGTCTGCATGTTCTGACATTTTGAAAATGTATTTCGACCAACTTGCTCTGGATCAGCCTGGTGGAATAAGGTCGACGAGAGGGAGGCATTTGCCCAGCATTGGGCATTTAAGAGGCTTTCACTTATCAATTTATCTATAAACCGAATTCGTACGAAGCCACAAAAAATAATTTACTCATTTTAATCAGTAGGATAGATAAGTAACTATGATAAATTGTGCGACTTTAAATAGTACATCCATTTACCATTTTATTTGCTTTCCCTATCATAACTTAAATGGAGGTTATTACATATTTAGGTATTATATAAAGTTAAAACACCTACTCACTATGGAACAAGTAGTTATATCACGTCGTTCTATATAAGCACGTTTAACTGTCTTCTTCTGTAAACGAAACAATTTGATGATACACCATGACACACAAACGTACCTGAAACAAAATGAAAAATAAATTAAAAAACAGAAACCAATTAAAAAATCTTGACGTCACGGCAATATTAACCGACAAGCTTTATCGTATAATGGAAGCAACTATTCACAACACAACAAAGGAGGTCAGTCAAAGGAATGTAGCTCTAACCGCATTATCATTTCATCGTTGAAAGTAAAACCCACGTGCATAATCTGTTGAAGACAGTACAATTTATGTAATGGCATATGAAAAGCAATATCATCTCCTTCTAAAGGAAACCAGAAACCACATCTCTTTTGCATTACACACAAATTCAATAACAAATGTAATGGACAGTATTTCATTTCTGTAACCACATTACACAACACACGGACAGCCTTTTCAATCTCAAGCTATTGTTACAATGTTTTCCACTTTTTTCGCTTGTGTGTGTTGTTTTGAGACAGTTTTCAGTAACGTAGCTGCTTTATTTTATAAGTTGTAATCGTATTGCTATTAACGAACCGCAGCTTGAGAATTACCTGTCATATGCTTCAACTGTATGAAATAGCTTTTGTCTCATCGTAGATCGTGACCCGATTTACAAATACAAAGGCTCACTATGAAATGTTGAACCGTGCCTGCTTTTGATGTGAGATTTTCCATGCATCGTTCATTTGAATGCAGGTGAAATTGGATCAGGCTATGAACTCCACGCGCATTCAACTTTCAGACTTACTTAAAAATGTTTATGTTCGACGAAATTTTTCCTCTTTCGAATATTTATGCAGACTATGCGGTATATTTTCATCTCATTCATTTGACTACCACGTTGGTTTTGCAGCTAACTTTTAAGGCCGCAGAGCACGCGGTCCTGGGTTTAGTCCGCAGTTTGGGTCAATAAAAAGTTACTGTCGAGACATTCCCAGTAGCAGAACGGAGTCTGGAAGGCGCAATGTATGCACTCGGAAACCACGCAAAGTCCTTAATTAATCCATCTTAAAAAGGCCACCTCGATCGAAATTGGTCAGAAACGTCATATTTTCATCGCTGCCAAAAATATTATATTTTATCTTAATTTATTATTATATCTATTTTAACATAGACACATTCAAATGAACCGACCATGATTGCCACTTTTGAAGGTTCCGTCAGTTACAGTGATGCCCTTATTCAGAATATAAATAACAAATATAGTTTTTAAAATTATCACTAAAATTGATATGATGTAATGGTTTTAAGAAATTAAAACGCAAAATGAGGTTTTCATCACAATACAAGTAGGACCCAAATGTGCAGTGCGCTCTGCTTTATAGAGTGATTATGCGTATAAATCAGACAAAGGACGCAAAGCTGATCAATAGTGGACAGCACATAGGTATAAATTACAAATGAAAAGGAGAATACATTGTTTCATAGACTTCTAAAATGATACGCGGAATTCAGTTGCAACAAAGCAATTATCAAAACGATAAATAGTTCCAAGGACGAATACATTTGAATTCGAAAAATGTCAGGATGTTTCATCGCTAATGCGACACCAACCTTGGGGGCTAAGATGTCATGCCTGATGTTCTTCTAATCTAAACGATACTGTATTTCTATTTGACGGTAGAATATCTGATGAGTGAGTGGTATTATCCATAAGACTCACCAAGAAGTTCTTATACATAAAATTACATATTCATATTATATCCATTTGAGATTGATAGACTGCAGCACCGTTTGACAGGTCACCATGAAAGAAGCACATATTATGTGTATTCAGGTTTAATACAGTCCATTTAGTTATAACTAACCATAAATAGCGCATCCATTTTTATACAGTTCAAGCGATCGTCATGACAATTGTCATATCTATATTCTAGTATTTTATTAAAGAAAAAGTCTTAACTTGATTCCATAACGAAATCTAAGGCAAAAGATATAACACTATAAATAAAGAGACGCATAAGCTGGAGCGGATGCTAAGTTATGAATGGCAATTTCTTTGTTCTATATTTTTCATCTGTTAAATAAAGAAAAATGGCAGTACATTTTATTACAATTTATTTACAATAAGTGTCGTTTATTCCACTTTAACAAAAAAAATTAAGGAAGATTAGTTACACAATGCTGAGTCTTCTTCTTACGAATGTCAAAATAATGATGACAGAAACTCGATCGACTTGATTTCTCATCAATGTTTGACTAAATACCCGTTGAGCAACGTTTACAGATCAGGCAGTAAAATTTTAAAAAGCAGACAATATATTAAATAGCAATTCTTTAAGTCTCGTTTTTCAATAAAGTCAAAAGACAAAGTTGACGATAAAATAACATACAATTTGAATAATTATAGGACCGACGTGAAACTTTTTAACTTAAATATAGAGGACCTCTTCGGAGCACTTGTTCCTAATTTATTAAAATTTATTTCGTCCAAAGTGCCCTTTAAATATTTATTTTGATTTACTTTACGTTTATTTGTAAATCTAGACTAATATTTAATGGAAAAATATCGATATTTATAAGATATTCGAAAACTTCCCAATTTTCATTTAAATATTTAACAAAAATATTTTGCGAACTTTATCATACGTTTAGTAGAATTTATAGCAAAACATTAGCTCTCACCGCCTAAAATTTACGACCACTTAGATATCCCAATGTAGGATACAAAATTGTCTCCGAACACCTGAGTCTTAATTGCCGGCTTAAAGCAAAGTACATTCGTTTATTCGCGTAATTCCTTCGTTACATATGGCATTAATTTTTATTACTACGTAAATCGTAATTCAAATCGTCGGGAGATTTACTGCCTAGCTTTTAAGGCTGATGTCGAGGTCACGAGTTCAAAATTCTAGTCGATTCAATAAGAAGTCGTTGGGTACTCCTGTAAGGAACTCTCTGTAGCATCTTAGAATTTGGAAGTCAGGCTGTATTTGTACTTTCTATCTCGCGCCTGAACTTTTTCCGTAATGTAACTTTCCGATATCATTGTCATTCACTTCACTTTTGTTCACTTTTGTTTGCGCATACATTTGTGTAGTAAAAATATTTCCTGAATTTTAAAGTTAAATGTTGACAATTATTAAATCAAATAAATAATAAACATATTTTGATTGAAATGTTAAGAATCTCACTGGTACTTAATTAACCGAGTCAATTCATCCAATATCCGAAACTGTGAATGTAATCAAAATTGCACACGATATAGATGAACTCACTCTGCTTGGAGCTATCGAAGCGTTACAAATTTAATTATTATCCGGCAGATTATTGTTAATTGATATATTACATTTTCAAAATGAAGTCCGTAATTGTGAAATGAAATTTACTAAAGATATCATGATATATCTATTTGGGATTAAATTATTTGGGAAACGTGTAACCGAGTATTTTTTTTCAGTCTTTTTATAATACTTTATTTTTTTCTTCTTCTTTTTCTTTTTTGTAACTCAACGCTTAGTGAAACTACAGTACATCAATTTGTATATCATTGAACCGTTCATAACAATTGGTATATTTTTATGTATTGGTATATGCTAATTACCTAATACTTTTGTGATAATATTTTAAGTACACACAGACAGTGTGTACCTTCATACATGGTTACAATATTAAAAACGGTTTGTTTTATTTATTGAAAGTTAATCTGTTTATTATTTTACTTTATTTTTATAATATTTGTTTGTTTAAGCAGCACCCAAGCAAGGCTTATTAGTCACAAGATAAAAAATAAAAATACAGACAGGATAACGGCCATTCCCATAGTACATTGATTGCCAAATATTAAGTCTTAAAAATTGATTCTGTATTTTCTGACAATATCACGCGAATACTGCTAACAGAGAAACTTAATATTTCTGAAATCGCTAAACAATAGGAAAATACATATTAAACGATTTTGATAAAGGGATTCCCATAACACATAATGAATCAGACGACACCTGTGAAACTGTTGATGTCTTTCATGTTTTATAAACGTATTATACGTACTAGACACATGTGTGAATGGTATTTGAATCATTACACACAATAAGATAATCTTATAACCATTCGATCAGAACGAATGAAAGATTTACTGATTTTGATGATAATGTTAAATTAGCAGTGTCAATACAAATCTTAATATCTAAATAATAATATTATAAATATACGTGTAAACTTCGTTGAAATCCTATTCGATAAAGACTTATAACGGGTTCACACCATTCGGTTTAATCTAACCAATATTTGTTGCACCACAAAAAATTAAAAATCGAATGAAAATTAACTTGCATACCGTTTTTTTTTTTTTAAATCGAATAAATTTGCATTCAGTCTGTTTAGACTAATCATTTTAAATTTATCAGATGATCTACGAAGATCTTCACGTGAACATGTTTAACTATTACGTATAACAAAGTTTTGTTTTTACGCTACGGCTTTTCCTAATTTAGATGTAGTTAAATTGTGAATATATGTTTTTTTAATCTGTAAAAACGAATGGCTACTGATTTTTGCGAGGTTTTTTTTAGAATCTACGAGTATATTCCGAATCAGCGCTTTCAGTTTAAATTAATCTTGTTAACTTCATAGCGATTCAATAGGATTCGTTACTTGAATAAAGTTTAAACACACACACCGAAAAAAAAAAGAGAAAAATACCGTAGGTGTACCAGTTTTTTTTTCTGTTCTTTTATACAATAATTTTGGCTTTGATACATGAGTTTATTTTATTCTGATTTATTTGTACATGTTCTTTGTAAAAAGTAATTTACCTACATATATATCTATATTTGTAATTGTATTTACGTGTATGCTTATGTATATTTTTATAAATAGCATACATAATTACTGTACTATCTACCGACATCTTTCAATGGCGATCTATATTTAAAAAAAAATTGAATATTTTGTTTCAATAAAACTTAAAGCGCTATAAAATATTACTCTAATCATTGAAAACAATTGCCATAAAAGTTCCGGAAACATTCGAGACAGGGCATAAAGGGGGGAGAGGTAGGCAGGGTGGGACACACCACAACGCTTCCTACAAAGTAAATTTCTACCTCAAACGATGTTACCGTCAGTGAATTGGTTTTTATAACCAAGATACGAATCGTGGAAATCTATTTGCTCGAAGCATAGACACTTGTGTCCCGGTTGCAATTGAATTACTCCTAGACGACGTCGTCGATTCTTGTTTCAAGTTTCACGAAAATGTTTCAATTTATATTTCTGTTGAACAATGTGCATTTATTCAATAGTGTGTTTATCTTTATTATGAAAAATGAAGGTTAAATTCCATAAATGCAACATTTTTGTGAATTATGGCCAGCTGATTCCTTATAAATATTCGGAGCACAATAACTTTTCTGCAGATTGGCCGATATATGTCCCAAATTTTTTCTTTCAGCATATAAGTATTTCGTAGTAGGTTTTACTTAATAGCTGAGCATAAGATGATATCAACATCACCAACATCAATAGATATGCCAAGCCGCGATCGCAAATTAGACAGAATAAGTGGTTGTAATCCACGCGGCTCCGACAAGTTTTCCTTATGCTTTATTGTGTTTATAATTCATGTCGTGCTCGGCAGTGGAAAAATCGCAAGGAAGTCTGCATGAATTTGATAAAAAACATGTGTTTCATTAACACGCAGTAGGCACAGATTCCTGAAATAGAGAGAGAGAGAGAAGAGGCCAGTGTCCACAAGAATGAAATTAACCTAAAGTTACTTGGTTATCCACAGCAGGACATAACCCTTTACGAGAGCACGTTACTGAACCGGATCTTCGATTATCTTCTTATTCTTATATCTTCGATTTTCTTCTTCTTTATTATGTTATGATCTTCGATTTATACATCTAATAGACCATATATATTTCCAAAAATTAACGAATTCGTGTTTGGTAATTAATACTTTAATTCTTTCGCAGTTAAAATTTTAACGAAAACCCACACATCGACCCACTTACATTACTATTAATATATAAAAAAATACAATAAATCAAGCTAGAAATAAATATAAAAAGCAATGTAATATCGAATAATCAAACATTCTATTAAATGAATTACAAAGTATATTAAAATGTCAAAGGTTCGAATTTGAGTAAACTAAAACGTAGCCCGTGGAGATTTCGGCGTGGGAGACATCAGAAATAGTAGAGTTATTACAAGCATTGCAAACAATGTAGGTGGTGCAATTCCAATTCAATTAGCTAGTAAAAGGTACATTTCTACTTTACAACTTTATAGCGATGAAATTTAAGTGATATACGACGTTTTGGTTTGAGTTTATTATAATGTAACTCGGAACATTGATGAAGTAAAGTGTAGAGCTAAGTCGTCACAAATTAACTTTTGAAGGTACACACTACACGAGTACACGTCGTAACTTAATACGTCGAAAACATGCCATAAATGCATTATTTATTTACTTTGTGAAAATTTATTTAGTTTGTGAAATATTATATTTGTATATCACATATATTTACTTTTAGAACATAACATTTTTCATTGTTATGAAATATTATGTTGATTTTTAGTCCTAAGTTCAATAAGATATATGACATCATCAGAAATGTAATATAGCGGATAATAGTCACCTTAATTCAATCATGTTAAAGGTTAGAATTTTTAATTTAAATTAATATATATATATATATATATATATATATATATATATTTTTTTTTTAACAAACAAAATAAGGTGTTCAATTTTTGAATTCCGCCAACAGGATTGTATTAAAAATTATGAATAAAATATTACTGGCCACATCACAATCCGTAGGTATGAAGTAAAACTTTATTAATATGAATGAATATAAAAAAGGCGTGGGTGGAAAGAACTCGCGTTTACTTTCGAACCGTGACCGATAGCGTCCTACACAAAAACTTGATAGGTCAATACATTAATACATACAACGAAAATACTATCGCTTTTATACGTAAGCCTAGTCTAATGGCAGAAGGAGTTTAGATAAGCGGACCTTAGTTTTTAATGTTCCTTGCGATTTTATATCAATTTTCTTTCTTATTCTTGATGAATACATATCATATCTAAATTTAGGCATTTTTTTTTTATGTTAGAGGAGGCAAACGAGCAGGAGGCTCACCTGATGGAAAGTGACTACCACCGCCCATGGACATCTGCAACATCCGAGGACTTGCAGGTGCGTTGCCGGCCTTTATCATACAACACTTTTACACTTAACATCAATTAGTTTTTTCTTCCAAAGTTCAGAGCTTCATTCATTCATTCAGAGATGATTGTCGAACCGCTATTTGTCAGGTATACCATAATATATTATTTTAAAATTCGTCAAATTTGTTTTTTTGGATATTACTCCTGCCATTGGAATACACTATAGAGAAAACTTGTACCGTTCGCAATAACATATTTTATAAAACTTTATATTTATATTACAAGTCTGCACTCATACAAATCATAAATTCTAATTTACTCATGTAGGTTCTTACTTACTTATATGCTTTTTAATCAGTAGGTATTTTACAAGTTTAACACAACTTCTTAAGAACATTAAGAGTTGTACTTTTACGAAATTTCAGTTTTAATTAATTTAAAAAATAAATCATTTATAAATTAAATGTTTAATTCTTTAAAAAAAAATCGGGCCCTACTTACCAATACGAGTACGTTTCAGCTGTTATTAAATGAATAATGAACGATAGAAGGACCCGAGTGCGATCCTATAAAGGTTAACTATTTCCTCACAAACCCGACAAAAAATTAAATAAATACAATTAAATAAATAAGATACAATAACGCTGACAGAATATATGCTTATCATCACTACTGGCTTTAGTGTAGATATATGAGTTACATACCATTAATTGCATTTAATTGCAATAATTTTGTTGATTCATTCATATTAGATGTTTCATGAAGTCGGAATTAAAAAAAGAAACAAAATGAAAGTTTTACGCAACAAATTGCTAATCTGAGTTTTTATTATTCAGAGAACGTAAACAACGTCCACGTGTTGCGGAACACTAGAGCCTAATGAGATTACCGGTATCGTATGACGTCACATCCGTTTAGTGCGCGTGCGCCTATGATGCGGCTGTCTGTAGTAACGCAATAGGAATATATGATGAAAGAAATATCGTTTGTGTAATTAATGTTTGTAAACAAAATATCTAACATTTTTGTTTATAGATAACTATAGGGTTTTCCATTAAGGGCGCTTGATCGTGCAGAACTTCCATCGTAGCGTGTGCTGTGTGGCACGTAGCGCCATCCTGTTGAAACCACATGTTGTCCAGATCCATATTCTCGATTTCAGGCCAAAAGAAGTTGGTTATCATCGACCGGTATCGCTCACCATTGACGGTGACGGCCACACCATTATCGTTTTCGAAAAAATACGGACCAATCACGCCTCCGGCCCAAAATCCGCACCAAACAGTCACTTTCTGCGGGTGCATTGCCACTTGGTGAACCTCGTGTGGATTGGTCTCGTCCCAAATACGGCAATTTTGCTTGTTGACATAGCCATTCATCCAAAAATGCGCCTCGTCGCTGAAGATGATTTTTTTGCCAAAATCGGCGTCAACTTCCAACTGCTCTAATGCCCAGTCAGCGAACACACGGCGCTGTCTATGGTCATTAACCTTGAGCTCTTGGGTCAGCTGGATCTTGTACGGGTGCAGGCTCAAGTCACAACGCAAAATTCGCCAAGTTGTCGTCTGCGAAATGCCGAGTTCCTGTGCGCGACGCGGAATTGACTGCCGCGGGTTTTCGAGGACACTGTCGCGCACAGCGGCGATATTCTCGGCAGATCTCGCGTTACGTTGACGCACGGGAACCGGCTGATTGTTAACTGACCCGGTTGACTCGAATTTGTCCACCAATCGACGGATAGTCGACTCGGCAGAACGATCATCGCGACCGTAAAACGGGCGAAGTGCGCGGAACGTTGCTCGAACTGAAGACCCATTTTCATAAAACAATTTTATGATTTGCACGTGCTGCTCGACACTGTAATCTGCCATGGTGGTTTGGGAGGACGGAATGAATATAACACACTGCATTTGACAGCTGTCACTCAAACAACATGGCCGCAATCAGTAGTCAAAGTTCAAGCGTCCCTATTGGAAAACCCTATAGTATCTGCCTGCAGCTTCGCCCGCATTTTAGAGGAGAGGAGATCCAGCCTATAGCCAGGGTACCTAATCTATGTCCTTCTGTATCCCTATTTAAAAAAAGGCTACTGGTTAATGATATCAAAACAAAATCTTTAATTGTTTTATTTTTTCTATCTGTATGTCTGTATGTAACATATTGTATTTGTTATTATTTATTGAATCACTTTGTGATACACACACACGCACACATACATAAACTGTTTACACTCACACTTAATCACAGAGTAGTGATATAGAAATGATGGAAATTTTAAAATAACATGCTTTTTATATTTGAGTTTTATGACTGCCTTCTTATGATTAACCAGTAAAAGCCGGTTTTCATTTTTTTTTAAATTAGAGGAGAAAGTAATGTACGTATAAAACCGCTACGTTTTCATATATAAGACAGTTAATATCCGTAAGCTTACGTTGATGGTAGCTTATGAAGAACTACATTATGATATGAGCGCTCGATCACAGTGTTATGATTACGTATTCAAGATCAGAAGTACCGCTTCATCTATTGCCGTGATAATAACGCTTCCGATATTTAAATTACCATCTTACAAAGGTTTAATGAACATATTATGCAATATGGCGTCTAATTTTAATTTAATAATTGCTCCGTTTTATTACGTTGCAGGTGGCGTTCACGTTTTTTTTTACCACCCATAGGTTGATATGTTGTCAATCCGCTGTCTACTACAACATCTAATATCTTTCGCACCACGCATGTAGAGCAGGCATAACAATTACAATTGTTGAAATAGGACAGAACACGTTTGACATGACACGACACAAACATTTGACATTTCGAACACATTGACACCACCTTTTCACAGTTAGAGACGCGATCAATCATACAATCAATCAAGTTGACACCACTTCAGGATTTGCGGATGATGCTGTACAAGTCGAAAAAAAATTAAAGGATACTCGAACAGTTGTTGCTTTTTAAAAGGTTTAATTTAACTTACAATGTTTATCAGTTTGTTTTGGTCAAATTTTGCAAGCTGAATTCCATTTCATCTTATCCTATGAAGAAATTTTACATATTGGATCAGTATCGATGACAATTATTTTTTATAGTAAGCACGAACAGGACTCTTCAATGGTCAACGGCATACATACATAATCACGAAATATTGTATATAAATATATAAATATTTGTTTTAAAAAAATACTTTTTAAACAATTGTCTTTGAAAAAATATTTATATGGAACTCCACCAAAGTTACAATGAACTTTTTAATCGAGTCGAAGAAGGAAGAGCTTCTTAATTTGTCTATGTATATATATGTTACTTATATAATTTTTTTAAGAACCGATTTTGATGATTAAATTTGCGTTGGGTCCAGTTAACTCAAAGGCATCATTTCGATTATTTGAAATGTCAAATCAATGATGACGTAATGATATATATCATAATTTAACAAACGGTAAATGACATTTATAAGAAAGACCTTAGGCTAAAATAAAGTTTAGACATTTAAGCATTTTTTTGCAGAATAATGCATTTTTTTAAGCCATTTAACATATTTCCTTATTGCATTCACTAGTGACAAGAGGGTCGTTTAATTTAAAAGATAAATTCCAAAAGCATTTTTGCCAGCATTCACGCGTTCATATTTTGCACAGCTATTTATGTTTAATATTAATCCGTATTTTTTGTTGTTTTATCGTTTTATGGTATAAACTTTATTTATAATTTTTACAATTATGAAAAGTTACAGTAGAATTATGCGATTGAAAGTATTGTTGTGCTTTGAAAGGGGTTTTCAGGCTCATCTTTTTATATTAACTTATACTTTGTATCACTGTGAGCGTGACCATATGTACATATTTAATAGTCTATCTTTTTGAAAGAAATAAAGGTATTTTCCTTTATATCATACTTGCTGATATCGCACAACAATAAATGATGTTTGATTATGAAACTCCTATTAAGTTAACTTCGTTTTTCTTATATTTTATTTAAATATATTTAAATGAAAGAAAAACAAAATTAATTCGAGGATCATAATAACAACATTCAATCACAACATCACGGACAGAATTGAGTCATTGAATGGCTTGCGTACGCAACTGTGACTCTTAAATTGAATGATTGCTTGGGGTCATACTAATTGGGAATTATGCTTTTAACGTATGTCATGTCAGTTATCTCATTGTTTGATCAAATTAACGACCAGTATTAACTCATTTCATTTCAGAACACATTTAATTTTCTTCGTCATTTTGAGTAAATATAAATTAGCCTGTGTTTCCCTCTGCTGTTCAAAGTTCTCAATTTCTCTTGGGCAGAAGGTTTATATCAATCCACAATGCAGATTAGTAGATACATGCAGATTTTCATTAAAAACATTACATTTCCTCATAATGAGAAGTTTTTAATATTATGATTGATTGATTGACTTGATTGAACGTTGATTTTATCAACGAGCACGATATTAAAAACACGAATTAACAATTTCAAATCAGTGGTGATTGCCTTGTGTTGAACCCGCAATCCTCGGTTAAGATTCACTTGTCACAGCCACTGGACTATCCCGGCTCTTTGTGCAGACTCGAATCACATATTTGAACATCAGCTGCCTTTGAACATCGTATGAAATATTAATCATACCTTACATTTCTAAGGCACTTAGCAGTTAGTATGTTGTTTACGTGTCTTGAGTCTAATTGCACTTAAACACAACAACTCAAGCGTTATTGCTTGGTGGCAGAATAAAGATGAGTTGATATTACTTACATTAACGACTCTACGCGTAAATTATATAATTTTAAACACAGATGCGCGTTGGCGGCTTGTTTAAACTTTACAATTACCACTACTATATACTTACTACTGCTTTATATTATCTTACATAATAACTTTAAGCACTAGACAGTCACTTAAGTCCTATTAATTACATACGTGATCTCTGCTTATTTCTAAATTTCGCCTACAATGGTTCCCCGGTAGTCTTATTAATATCAACACTTGTAATTCATGAAGTAAAGTCTGAGTATGTTGCACATTCAACGTCGATCCATTCATGCTCCGCCGTCGCCTCGTCTATCCTCTGTCATAAGCCATCTCTCAGGACTCGAGGGGAAGATTGTAAAATGAATGACGCGATAAATTATAGAGAGTGCATGTGCACTGGTTCTATAGTAGGCTATACTAATGACGTCTTCACACGTTTGGTGCAGTCAAAGAAATCACTGTAGTTGTTTATATGCGATTCAAGTCTTCAAGGGTCAGTTTTGATGTTTAATTTTGCGAAATAACTCAATCCTTAGAGGTGAACTTAAGTCGAGCTTGAGAATGGCGTAAAAATGAAATGAATATTAAACGCTTTGCGTCTCGTTAATTAAGTCTACGTTAAAGAGTGCTAACATAATATTAACAAATATAGCGCCGACGTTATTACTACATTAAAGATAGAAAACTTTTAAGTAAAAGACGTGCTTAATCAAATAAGAATTTATTCGGTGCTAAGACTTTCTGTAATCCCGTGTGGTACCACTCACTTACCGCATATTCTACCGCCAAAAAGCAATACTTACTATTTTTGTGTTCTGGTTTGAGCCAGACAGTGTAACTAGAGGTCAAAGTCAAAAATATTTATTCAAGCATTACACTTACTTATTGATTGTCATTAATCTACCAGGCGCAAGGGACATACCAAATTAGTTCCCATGTATGGTGGTGTTGGCGATGTAATAGTTAATACTATTTCCAAGAATCAATCACCAATCTACATATTTAATTTCAATAGGAATATTGTTACATATTAAATATAATCTATACTACTATATAAATCTATTGGTTCTGTCTGTACATTTTTTTTTCACCTAATTTTGTGATAAATAATCGTTTTATGATGCAATGATTCACATTATACTATTTTTTTTTTCATTTTTGTCCGTCTGCATGTCTGCTTATAGCTCAAGAACGGCTTGATTAATCTTGATGAAAATTGGTACACACAAAGAACATGTGATGCCGCAAATGTTAGGCCATATATAAGATCAGTAAACCCTACGGTATTTTATGAAAATTAATTTCAAATCGTTAATTACGTATGTCTTTACCAGTAGCCATATGTTTGTGTATGTTTGTGTGTGTGTGTGCGCGCGTGTGTGTTATTATAGTAATAATTTAATTTATAATATTTTTATTAATTATACGCGGGTGAAGCCCCGGTGCACAGCTAGTATGTAATAAGTTGTTAATTCAAAATGTCACGTGGACGACTAAAATCGATATATAGTTACAATGTCTACAGTCTTTATGGGTCATCGGGTAGTCCGCATTGAAACCAGCCACACGGTAGGAATAAAAATATCGTCAGCGTTTTATGGCTACCTTTATCGTTCGTAACTCACTTTCCCGTCGTCTGTCTGAAACTTTCTTGAAATAAAACACGAGAAACTAGAAAAGTTAGTGTTTCGATGCGAACTGAGTCAGCACGTTTAAGTAAGATTTAAAACATTTCTATATTGAATTATGTCATGGCCATAAAATATTGTTATAGCCGTCCTTGAAGGATAGAAAAAAAAAAAACATACATTCGATGCCAGACATTTCTGTTACGATATCAACAGAAAGTCAATAACATAATTTGTCTGTACAAACAAATAAAATTGGAATGTCTGTCTCTGATTTATATTAGCCTTTTTTAGGTTTATATGGATACTTGTCATTTACGATCAAAATCGGTTGTCTATAAAAATTTATAACAACTTAATGATTATATAAATACATATTTCTTTACCTAAGGCATATGAGGAGATTATTTATATTAACTTAAAATTATTTTTAGATTTTTCCAAATTCGAATACGATAAAAAATGCTTTGGATTCTGTTTGATTTTCCATTAACACATGTTAGGTTTTGTATTTTTGGGTTTTTTTCATGTATATTTCGATTGTGAAGTTTAAAGAATCTTATTTGTATGTTAAAGGATGATTATGACAAAACTAATGACTATTTAGATGATTGGTCACCTTGGAATAAAACGATCGCCTCCAGGCCATTTCAAATAAAATATATAATTATATTATAGTATAATGAGTAAATTGTAAACCATGAGATAAAAAATTTTACTCGGTGGTAGAGCTTTGTGCAAGCTCGTCTGGGTAGGTACCACCCACTCCTCAGATATTCTACCGCAAAACAGCAGTACTTTGTATTGTTGTGTTCCGGTTTGAGGGGTGAGTGAGCCTACACTGGCTCACTCACCCCCATCACAGGCACAAGGGACATAACATCTTAGATCCCAAGGTTGGTGGCGCATTCGCGATGTAAGCGATGGTTAACATCTCTTACAATGCCAATGTCTATGGGCGTTGGTGGCCACTTACCATCAGGTGGCCCATATGCTCGTCCGCCTATCTATACAATAAAAAAAAAAAACCCGCGCAGTCTCTTTTCCGGTTCTCAGGCCTGAGGTATTTATTTTCGAACCTTTGGTAGATTTTTGACAATCAATAAGAAAATGTAACGCTTCTATCTATACTTATATTATAAAGAGGAAAGATTTGATTATTTGTTACGATTTAACTCAAAAACTATTGGACCGATTTTAAAAAATCTTTCGCCATTAGAAAGCTACATCTTCACTGAGTAACAGAGACTATATTATATTTTCAAAGAGATATCAAAATGTTGCCTATAAAAGTCATTATTTTGCGTGCGCTGCGAAAACTTTTGACGATATATAAAATAATGTTCTATATGTTAAAAGTACTTATGATTGCGTATAAAGTCCGCTATGGTTATTATCTAACTATTATTGTTAAGCTACAATAACAGTTTTTGTTTAAATTATTAAGTTCAAATACGGGTGGAATCTAATAGTGGTGATATTGGTATCATGTTATTAATCCTTATCCATTTAAATGGTTTGATAATTAAGGTTGATTATGAACGTGCAAATTTCACTTTAAATTAATCGGATCGGACTTTTAGTTTAGAAGTTATGACGGGTATAAAAATTATCTAAGTAAGAAAAATGTCACGGTTTGGACAAACTGTACTACGTTTAATCTATTTAACAAATACTTATTTACGTATTTACGTTAAACAATTTTTTTTTAAATTTTCGCGGACGAAGTCGTGGGTGAAGTTCTTAGTATTGAACAAAGTTATATTAATTTTGTCATTGATACAAAATTTATAGATAGAATAAAACCATATTATATACGAACACCAAGCTACCTTCAATCGTACATTTAAAAAAAAAAAAAAACATTTTTCTTATTTCCAACAAAGAGAAAAACGTCAGTATATTTTGCATACATTAGAATGTCATTGTAATACATTCGTAATGCACAGCTTTCCACTTTCGTCGTCCATATAATTACGTAACACAATGTATCTTACTTTTATTCAAAATAACTGTAATAATAAAATAAACGAGATTTACAAACATTATATTTTAGCAAAAGAACCGTTTGACCCATGGTATTAAGTGGCTATGAAATTTATAAGACAGTGAAATGTTTTCTGAATTTCTAAAACTTGGTATTTCAGAAGAAAATATGTAATTATAAAAAACTAATTCTTAGAATGTTTTTTTCTCTAAGTCATAAGCGTTTTTTTGCGAAAAATGAAGAGCATTGTCATGACTGTTCGTCTAAGTGTACTTCGTAAGGCTGCATATCTTTTGCGTACATTGGTGCAATTATAATGTCCCCTATTCCCTTGAATAGTCCAGCATAAATTAAAAGTCGGCGTGAGGAATCATTTAGGATTTATAACGGACCTGCGTACGTCTGTACACAGAGCTAATTCTGAAATTAAAACAGGAAGAACTTCATTTATGTGAGCCGTTCTTTTGTAGAAAGTTATTTGCGAAAATATAAAAGCAACCTAAAGATCAAATTATACATTTACGTAAACAGTTTCTGTATAACGAGGTCGATTAATAAATATATAAAAACATTTACTAGAAAATATAAAATATAATTTCGGGTAAGCCTTACTACGGTATAAGTTTTATGATGAATCATATTTATTCCCTCGTCATTAAGTTGGAAATTATTCTTATGGCAGCGGGATAATTCTTAAATAATTGTAATATTATTCATTCTGATAATCTAAGCTGATGAACGTTTTAATGAAATACATCTTTCATTTCAATTGTATTGCTTTGTTTATCATCTTTTGATTAATTCATTGATTAGGATTATATTGTTTTGTTTGTACATTCATTATGTTTTTTATACCATGAAAAATTTATTTTATAAACACAAACAAACACTTTTTTTTAAATTTAAATACCATTTAAATTATAGCAATAACAGGATTTATAAAGAAAAGACAGACAAAGAAAGGAAAAACCAATATCACAGGTTCCTTATAAATGCTCAGTGGTTAAAATACGTGAGTTTTATCTAAAAATAAGGGGGGGGGGGTATAAACCAAGCATTCAAATTTTGTAGTGCTACAAAATCTTATCGTGCGTATTTTGTTTTAATAATTCATCTCACAGTCGGCGGTGATGTTCCATCACCGTGAGGAAAATCTTGCCATACCCTATGTGTATTCATCCTACACTTATATATATAAGACTTATATATATATATATATATATATATATATATATATATATATATATATATATATATATATATATATATATACAGACTTTCGCAGAACGTTACTTTACACCTTGAATTTATTATTGTACAGTTTAAGTCTATAATATATATATATATATATATATATATATATCTTGGTGGTAGAGCTTTGTGCAAGCTCGTCTGGGTAGGTACCACCCGCTCATCAGATATTCTACCGCAAAACAGCAGTACTTGGTATTGTTGTGTTCCGGTTTGAAGGGTAATCACAGGCACAAGGGACATAGCATCTTAGTTCCCAAGGTTGGTGGCGCATTGGTGTTGTTAGCGATGGTTATCATCTCTTACAATGCCAATGTCTATGGGCGTTGGTGACCACTTACCATCAGGTGGCCCATAAGACCGTCCGCCAACCTATGTTATAAAAAAAAAGAGTTGACAACGAACACCGATGTACGGATAAATCCGATAGGGTTTTTGTTACATCGTTCTTAATGCAGTAGAACATCAAATAAAATATATATATAATTAAATAAATAAATAAAATAAATAAAATTAAATAAATAAAAGTTAAACGTCAAATTTTATAAAAATTGGTTATGTAATAATCGTTATAAATATACAATTTAATGAGGTAGTCCTTGCTTGAATACCGGACGTATACAATTATGTTCATTTACTAATGGTTTTGTTTACACGTGTGTTAATATACGTACATATGATATCATCGTATTTATTTAGCTTTCCCACAGTTCATTGCTTAATCCTTATATTTGCATATTAACAAATTTATAGTTGCCATTCTTTTGTTTATACAAATATAATATGTAAACAACAGAACTATACTATTAGACTAGTTTTCTAAATTAATTATTTTTTCATATACATTAAATTATTTATTATTTGATCTTATCCGCACTATTTTCGAATAATCACTCTTCTTTAGACCGTGCGAAGTAAAATAACTTGCAATTTTTACATGAGGTTTATATTTACTTAGCTAAAGAAGTACAATCGTTTTGTGAAAAAATATTATTTCTTAAATATAAGACATAAATATATGTGTATTACATATGTAAACAAGATATTTCAAAAGTAAACATTGCACGGTTTATACTCGAAGAAAGTATTAACAAACGTTAAGACTCCTAAATCGTCCCGTGACACCTTATAACTGGCGCCCAAGCTGGGGCCGAAGGTAATGTTTAAAGAGATTTTCTGTTCATTACAATAATTACACTTAAATCAATGTCATTAGAGTTCAAAGTCTTTTGTTTGATGATTTTTCCTGATTAAATATAAGTGATATAGAAAAGTAAACTTTAAGACGTGGTAACAAAGTTTGGTTAGAGAAATCGCATAGATGTTAAGGTTTAATGGCTTAGGGTCTAAGTACAGGGGAGTGAGTTTGAGATCCGAAAGACCATTTCAGTGGAATAGACACCCGAATAGACGTGAAAAACATAAGGTTTATTTAGTTATAGTTATACAAACATAGGTATATGTGTGTGTGTGTGTGTGTGTGGTCTACGTATTAAGCATTTAGATTCATAAGTATGTTCAAGGAGCTTTAAAGACATAACAATCTTTTAAATATGAAGTAAAGTTACGCAATTTTTGTAACAATGTTTATATTACGATTTAAAGCAGCCCTACGTTAATCCGCGGAGAGATATTTGTAGACTGTCTGGAAAGAGCTATTGTTTAACAAAATACTGAAAATTGTGTAAGCTTGTTGAATTGTTGGCGAAAACATTAATCACTTGATGGAAATTTGATTTTATATATCATACTCATGAAAATATAATATTTGTGACATAATATGTATATCTACGATTGGAGTCATTTTATTTCATATAAAAACAGTAAGATTCAACATAATACAAGAAGTACAACTTCGTAATGGCATAAAATTTTATCATGATACGATATCAAGAAAGCAAACATGCAACTACTGATTAACGCATTTATTATCAATATTGAATAACAAACAATTTATTATTTGAAAATTGTTAAATTATCAATATATTCTGGATCAAATATTTATTAGCTATAGCGAATAGTTCCTGGTTATGTTTGTAAATATATTTTTGAAGTAAAAACTTCTTTAGTGGCGTTGTGCACTTTTTTTGTGATGGGTAAAAAATGTTAAACTCGCGTCAGGTCACGTGATGCTGATTGAAAATTCGTAAGACGGATTTTGAAGTGTTAAATTTTTAATGTAATATAAATTGTCATGTTTGTGTACGATAGCGCAATAAATGAATATTGTATTTTATCATATAAATGATAGTACTTTTATACTGATAATTAAAGCAATTCGAGTAAAATTTTTCCCTAAACATTCCAAAATATCAAAAATGCACAATGTTAATATTCAAGTTTTCACTTCTGCCACTACTTTTTTCAAATAAAGACCAGTAGGGATTCTTCAGTATGATTCTATAATAAACTCGAGACTCGTCGCAGAAAACAGATGTGAAATGTCAGAAAGTGATACGCAACAATGACGATGAAAATTATAACATTACAAGAATACATGCATCAAAATACTATGTCACCATAAGTCGACTGTCAACAATTCACGTGTGTATGAGTTCTTATATAACCCTGTATGTAAACTTTTACCGTTAGACTAAAAATATTATGCGTTTTTTACCTTACCTTTGTTAATATTGTTAATTTTATTTTTATCACATAATATATAGATCCACTAGCTTCACATAAGCCTTTCTTATTTCATCAAAAATGAATAAAACAATTTTTCATTTCGCGAACCCACATTCCACGAATCAATCGACACCTATATTAAATTTCAATTGTTTTTCGTCCATTCTTTCGAGAGTGATTGACTAACAAAATTAAAAAAATCTTAATTTAACTTTGTTCTTATAACTACTTTTTAATTATCAAGTTACAGGATTAAATTGAAACAAAATCTACCATCGGCTCTAAATATGGATTTTACCAAGAATCAGCAAGAAACTCAGTAGTCACACTTTATCTCAATTGATAATAATAAATATATAATCAACTGTATACAATTATCCTCTTTATAAACGTGACAATACGTAAAACGTTTAAACGTAAAATGTTCTACATTTATTGCAAAAAAATGACTTAAAAAAATATATTGATTGTGTTTAACGATACTGTTGGTGGTAAAAACGTGGACTACTGAGGTCACGACCTCGTGTCTTATCTACCTGATAGGTAAGAGCTATCGAGCGATATTGCCCGCACCTGTGTTGCCATGTAATTTACGTCAATTATAAATTTTTTGCTTAGTATTTTAAAAATTACGCACACTGTAAATAAAACACGCTGTATATATCGTATAATAATAAATTTGGCGAACAAATAATTTTATCGAATAAACTTTTATATTTCTTTTTATCGATTCAACTAACATCATACTGGCCACACCCTCGACATTACCAACACGCCGTGTACCCATTTGAACCCCCCTGTCTGGCATTCGAGCGATTTGTCAAATACCCCGACCTACCCTCAAGTCCCCTCGATGCATAAAAACCATTTGTATAATCGAAATGACATGGAATGTAAAATTGACATTATTCGCTACAGGTGTCTTCATGTATCGATGATTTAATACTATAAATTAAATTCATATAATCATTTTCTGAATAGCGTAATAAATATTATTCATACAAAAACCTTACATAAAATGAAACAGTTCATGAACTTTATAATCAATAACAAAAATAAGGGTCAGTTGAACTCATTAACAATGATCTAACATAAGTTCATCATCGCGGAAAATTTGTATGCATTTAATCAGATGAATGGCTTTTATAGGACCATCAATACGAACATCCATGGGGGAAGCACAGAAGCGAGTAATGTTACACTAACAATAGCGCAATAAAATCGAAGCGTATTTAATTATAATTTGCGGATAACGGAATATAAAACTTAATTAGTAGTATATATAAATTTAATACTTTTAGCAAATACACGTCGGAGAGTATATGATTATGTTTATTGCAATGTAACACAAAATGGAAATAAGTGAAGCGTTGACAGAATTAATTTACCAAATCTGATGTCTCGCCTCAAAGACAGTGAACATCAATTAAGTAACTGGAACGTTATACAGGTAGTTAGAGTTTTGGCACATAACGTCAACGCTCTCGTTCGCTAAACAATAGGTTTTTAGTCACGCCTTACAAATTTACAAAGGACCGGGAACACAATATGTTGTAATAAAGCAACACCTTAGTCGTTAAGCAGGTCATCAACACATGGGAGCAGTGCTTTAGCTACACGTTCAAGAAAATATTTCTGCAAGGGTTTCAATGACTTAGGAGGAATTTCATGTGTTATACAAGCTACAACTTAAGTTTGACAACTAAAAAATGTTAATAATATAGATGTTATTGTTAGCTTTATTTGCTAATGGAAATGCTAACAATGAAGCTCAATTCTTCGCAAATATTCGTTGAACTTCATTAAGCCTGTTTGATGCAGCTGAAGATAATTCATCGTTTATAGATTCAACAATTATAATACGTGAATAAAATTCCCATTCCAGATAATTATTAATTAAATATTATCTTGTATGATACATGACATGTTATCTTTATGAAACAAAGGAGATATATCCAAATATTTATAGATGTAAATTAATTTATTGCACATTACACATTTGCACAGTAAATTGTTGCAAAGAACTCATCAATATTCTTATATATATTTTGATGTTTTCTTTAAAATTATCCAACGATATACGTAAGCGATGAATAGAAATTATTATCACGTATCTTTGAATTCCGATAAACTATCTTGACACCCTTTCTTGCATGAAATTCTTTGGCAATTGATAAATGGACATAACGTTGTAATCTCTGTTGATATTTTATTTATTATTTAACATCGTAATTCACAGTAAATACCTAATAAGTCTGATAAAAATATAATAATAAAATAATCAATGCATATTTTATCATTTAAATACCTATTAAGATTATTCACAAATGAGAAATTTCCATGAAAAGTTACTATTAATACATTATATCAAAATAATGAGAATTTTAATCTTCTATTAAGTAATATTGAAACCTTCGCAAATAAGAAACAGCAGATGTAGTCTCATGGACTATTTTATATCAGCATTGCTATTCTGTAAGAGCTTCACATTACTAACCCGTGAAATGATGACAACTAAGAATCCATTTCCACAACTTTGAATATATCGGAAAATTAACGTCGACACGTCAAAAGAAATCGAATGGATTTCAATACCGTTCGATTATACGAGTCGATTCAAAACTACATCGAAAATTCTTACACAAAATATTCTTTGCACTTAATAAAGAAAACTGTAGCAAAATCGTTATGTATATAACGACAGATTCCACGTTCAGACACAAGGGATTCATTTACGTTTTGAATACGAATTCGAGTCGTTTTTGTTAGTGGTGAAATGTGACTAGAATCAACAGTGTTTTTTTGCAAAACGGTTAGAATAAAAGTAAATTAATTGCAATTTTTTAATATCTGAATTATATATGCATTTTGTTAACTTTTAATGCTCAGTATTTCTTACATCTGACGTTGTCATTTACTGACGTAAATTTACAGTCGCACGTACAAAAAATCATCAAATCAATATATTAATATCATTGCACTTTAACGATAAGCATCTCAAAGCTTGTTGGATAGATATGCTTATAACTTCACGACATTTCACATTGACATTATATGGCGATCGTTTCTTTCACTGTAAGTAATTATTTTGTGTCTTTTGTGTAATTCTTTTTGAGAATAAATTATTGTTCACCGTCAAAAATCTATCATATATATTTTATAACGAAATGTTATCTTGGATTATTTTTAATATTAAAATTTGTTTGTTCTGCGTTGTTGCGTCGTTGTGTTTAGATAATATTATATAATAATTGATTTTATAATAGAAACAGTAGTTTACAAATTTTTGAAGAGCCGGTTGGCGTGCTTGGTAAGATACTTGCCTTTCACGCCACAGGTCGTGGGTTCGATTCCCACCCAGGACAGACATTTGTGTGCATGAACATGTCTGTTTGTCCTGAGTCTGGGTGTAATAATCTATATAACTATGTATTTACAAAAGAAAAGTAGTATATGTAAGTATATCAGTTGTCTGGTTTCCATAGTGCAAGCTCTGCTTAGTTTGGGATCAGATGGCCTTGTGTGAATAATGTCCCAGGATATTATTACTATTATTATACGTACATTATCTTAATGGTCACAGGGGATTATTAGCTGTGAATCCAAACCTTGATTGATAACCATAACATATTATACAGTAGGCATATTGATGTATTAGTAAAATAATTAGTCCTTAATTAACCGAAGTGCAAAGTTTAGGTAAAAGTAGTCTTTATCGTTCATTTATATTTTACTCGTTTCCGCTCTTGGCTTCGCCCGTGTGAGTGAGAGAGAGGTCAGGTGTTAAGTACTCTCTGTTCTCTATTTTTTCTGTACTCTTGACGACGTGTGTGCAAAATTAGATGATGATCGTTTCAGCAGTATTGAACGCATAATAAACAACGAACTCACTTTGACGTATATAATATTACTTAATGTATACTAATATTATAAATACGAAAGCAGCTGTGTCTCTCTGTCTATCGCGCTTCCACGACTAAACCACTAAACCTATTTTGATGAAATTTGGTTTGAATTAAGCTTGAGCACCAAGGAAGGACATAAGCTAGTACCTAAACTTTCATATTTTGAGGGCTATAATGTGAATTACATCGAGTAAAAGTTATATTTTTGGACCAACGGTTTTGATCAATAATTTAAAATAAGAACATAATTCAAAATAACTTGCAACATATGTATGTATGAATATGTGTGTGTATTCAATAGTATTCATCGAATATTATGAAATGCATTGTGAATTCGTGTCAAATTTGACATTTGACAAGAATTTCTTCTTGCTTGCTAAAATTTTTAATCGCATAATTCGATTAAGACCACATTCTAATGTCGACTGAACCATCGCGGTCCTCTAGGGAGCTGAGCGCAGTTAACTAATTATAAACCGTGGTAGAGGTATGTTCTTTACATACCTGATTATATAATTTTTGAAATGTCGACTGCTAAATTGTTTATATAAGCTTTTTCGGATTAAGAGTATAAATATTTATCAATATAGTATATTATAATAGTTACTAAAAGGGTAATAAATATATATAATAATAAAATAGGACGGATTAGATATTACAATCAATATAAAAGATAAGCTATTTTTTTCCATAAAAATATCTAACACTAGAGCAGAATAATAAGGAAGATAAATGAAATTTTTCCACAAATAAAATATATATTTTGTAGTTAGTAATTAAATAACAATGTTTATTCCGCGAAAACAAGATTTCGCAACGAAAAAAAGAAATTTCCGGGGAGAGATTCAGTTTGCCTGCCTCTGTTTTTCTATAAAATATTTTCATACTTATAATTGCAACTGTTTCTGTTACGTGAAATGTTATTATCGATGTTGTTGTTTTAAAAGAATATTACATTATTATTAGTAGTAATAGTAGTGGACTATTAAATAAAGACAATAATATACAAGTAATATTATTATTAATGGTAAATATATGTGTCGTTTATTTAATTCGAATTCGCTATAAAAAAATAATCGACAAAAATCTAACAGAAGCACGAAAACCGTACAATATAGAACTGAAAATAACAAAATATATATAAGGTAAGTAAGGTCCTCCAGACCGATTTCGGTCACGGCGACCAATTTCAAGAGAGATTAGCCAACTGCACAGGAGATATTATTGTGGACATGTGTGTGCGCAAACACAGGTGCACTCACTATTCCCTAGCTCTCATAATCCGATGGGACGGCAATCCGACACGACCGGAAAGAGTTCAGGCGCAGGACCAACGGCTTAACGTGCTTTCCGAGGCACGGGAGTGTACACACTTCCAACTTCCAGATTCCGGGCTGCTACTGAGAATTCCCTGACAGAAAAGCCCAATAACTATTTTACTGACCCGACCTGGGAATTGAACCCAGGACCACCGGATAGGCGGCCTTATATCTAGTCACTAGACCAACGAGGTAGTCATGAAAAAATATATACACGAGTAGTAGAAAAAATATATATGTAGTAGCAGTAGGTATAAGATTTTCATGAAGAAAGATTGTACCAAAACCGAACAATTTTACCAAAGTTCAAAGTTTGAGTTGAGTATGTGTTTATTTTTATCCAGACAAATATGAACATACTTCCACATTTTAAATATTCATTGAATATCGTAAACTTTTATAAAATTTAATTCTGGGGAACGTATCTAACCTAAAACAAAAATTGCTGTTTTTACAAGACAAGCGGAAAGTGAAAAAGTCCACTTTACGCAGTTCTCTGTAGGGTCACGGTTATGCGGTCTTTCTTGTAAGTTCTGTGGCTAGGAATTACCAGTGCAAGCATTTACCAATCACATCTAAATTACGTCTTTCCTTTATAATTAGTGACGTAATCGTATTGAATCACTCAATCTTTATCAGATAAAATGTATTTTATTCGAATTTTAAATTTCGAATTAAACGCATGACGTATTCGATTAAAAACATTTTTAACACAACAAACGTGAGTATAAGCAAATAATTTGGGCCACCTAAAAAGCCCTCGGAACCAACCCCTCTAAAACTAGTTATATTACGATAGAAAACATCCAGATCACGCAATAATACACGCGAACACGTGGGTTGGGGGGCCCCATGCATGTTCCCTATGAAAAACTTTAACATAATATACTTTATAACCACTGTAATAAGGGTCACGGTTATTTGGTCATAAAGACCCTTCCCAGTAAATCACTTGAGTCAGTGCAATTGCAGTATGGATCAATAGTACGGTGTATTTGGACTCGCGTTTTAGTAATTTAGTATTGACTAACTCGCTTACAAAGTTATATATGTTTAAATAAAACGTACATATAAACACTGAATAACTATCAGTATTAAAAAAAACACATATGGTATAGGATATATTTAAATAGCACTTAATAACATTTTGTAGCGTTTATGATGGTAGCGCTAGACAATTCATAAGTTCCTTTAAAAGTAAACTTGAATAAAAAATAATAATTTCGAAATAGTTTAAAGAAATATCTACCTTCAAGAGTGGAATACTGGATATAATTTTCATTTGTAAACTAATCGCAATTTTTGATTATAAGGCGTGCGTTTCTTTGTAATCATTAATACCTGATACATCAGTAGTTAAATAAAAAATTTTAGACGTCAAAACGTCACTATGAGACATATATTTTGCATATCGCTAATTTCACTCAACTAAAATCTAGGACTTGACACACTGTTACGCAATCGTACATAGATCGGGTGGTATGTTAATATCGCGTTGAGCTGTCATTGACCTTATACTATATAATTATATTATCCAACAATTGTAAATGGTAGAGCTAATGAAATGTTTATCTGACAAATTGTATGATTGTATTAATTTCATGCCTAGTAAGTAATAACAATTAGTGGTTTATTTGATCGCAATCACTTAAAAGTAGAAAAAATATTATAAGTAATAAAATGTAGATACCTTAGATGTTATATAATCTATAATATATAACCTCAATAAATGGGCTATCGAACTTGGTAGGATTATTTCAAATCGAACTCAAAGATCTTGAGCTTAGCGTGTTCGAAAAAACAAACTCTTCAGCGTTTCATTTCTCAGAATTACACATATAAAATAATCATAAAATTGTAAGAACCGCTAACTTAATAAGATCAATCTTGAGATTTTAAACTGTCCAGTATTGTGAACAGATATAACAAATGTTACCTAAAAGACTATAAATTACCGAAATAATATTCATTTTTTGTAAACTGTACGCTGTCTTAGATATATAATACATACATATATGTATATATTTATATTAAAGGTACAGTTAAACTAATAGTCATAAATATCGTTTCCATAAACTAAACGGTAATCGTCAAGCCAGTTAATACCTCAAGTAATAAATTTATAAACATTGTTCGATTTGCTATGAACCTTTCCATGAACTTGGTATTGATTTCCTGAAAAAGAGGGCAACGGCCACCGCAGAGCAATATGACGCAGTAGAAATGTCGCCTTCTTTAGTACTTAAGTTCGAATAAAAATCGTATCATTATAGCACTTTCGCTGTAGACATTAAGAGGCATTATCGCTTGTATATATACAAGTATGTTACATGCACGTTACGAACATCTGTCAGTTTTAAGTAATAAACCATGACTCAATAAATACACTGCCACCGAATGCCGTAAAAGCTATAGTGAAGCATAGTGGTTTTCCGCGGCCAGAAATTATTTTAAATGTTTGTGGAAAAAACCCATTAAATATCGCAAGAAAATGTTTTTATTGATTGTTTTACCTCCATTTCACGCACGTTAAACTTTGTACTATATGTATATTGAACAATTTTAATATTATTTTTATTAAACTAACAGCCTGTGCATGTCCCACTGCTGGGCTAAGGCCTCGTCTCCTCTTTGTGGGGAGGTTTGGATTATTTTTATTAAAACATATTAATTTTACCAGAAGCAAAACACTTACTTTGTTACTTAATGTTTATTTTGTGTTTATAATTCACCTGTGTATAAAAAATTATATATGTTTAAGAAACTAATCTGATGAAATAAGCTTCAAGCCTTTCCTCAAGAGACGAGGACTCTATAGCCCAGCAATGGGACGCTTATATGCTGTTACGTTACTTTGTTTAAGTTTTTATAATAAGTATTGATTGAATTACGTTCAATACCTATCATTTACAATATTATTTTTCTTTTCATTTTCAAACAATTTAATAAAAAATATATAAAAAAAATTATTTAAAATTCCCAAAAACAATACAAAAAAAGTTATTGAGACAAATTAAATAAAACAATTCACAATAATAACAATGAAATCTATGTTGAAAATATTGATCTTAAAGGGGTTAATGGCTATTAAGAGAAAAAAAAAGTTTCACAGTCAATTAGATCAGAAAGGAGCGTGCGGTCGATAGGGTTATGCGCCAATTAGTGCCAGACAATTGCAGACACTTGTTATTCGGTGACGCCATTTAAAAAATCAAACAAAAACAAATTGCGCTTTGTCAAAAAAAAATACCACCGACTCGCATTACGCAGTGGTAGAGTAAGTTGCTAAAAATTTTTCCTCAAAAGGAGAGGTGGTTTAAGGCCAACAGGAGATTGATTTATTTTTAGTACCTATATATATAAACGAAAATTATATTACAAATGAAAGCTTATCTTTATAAGATACTTCTAAGATAGTCACACTAAATTAATGAATATGAATTTGTACTGATAAATAAATAAATTATTATTACATATACATACAATACAATCAAAAGATCTTTGAGCGTAGAATTAAAAAATGAAATTAGTTTGTAAGATAAATACGCAAAAATTAATCGGCCGCTTGATTTTTAAAAATAAAAGTCAAACAATTCGTTATCCATTAGTTATATTTATAATACTAGCTGTTCCCCGAGGCTTCACCCGCATATAATTAATAAAAATAGAATAAAATATTTTATTACTATAATAACATACACGCGCTCACAGACACACACAGACACACACACACACACACACACACACACACACACACACACACACACACACACATATGGCTAATGTGAATCACTGCATCATAAAACGATTTCTTATCACAAAATTAGGTAAAAAAAAAATATATGTAAAGAAAGAAACAATAGATTTATATAGTAGTATAGATAAACAGGTTACTGCGGCCTGTCAACCTATTTGAATAAAATTAATATATATATATATATATATATATATATATATATATATATATATATATACATATGCCAACGAACAAATTCTGACTATAAAACTGATAAGAAAGACCAAGCAATACAATTAATAAAACTGCTCATCTCACTGATTAGTCATATCCCTAAAAGAAACAAGGAAACAAGACCGGTTTGAAATGTTAGCCAATTCTTGTTATGTCATAGACATGGGCGTGTCCTATTTAACTTTGTATGTATCCGTAACTTTAGAAGACGATTCGATAAATTGTTTCAAAGTTAGTTCGCCTATTAAATTAATTAATTCTGAAAGGCATAATATGTTACCGATATAACAGATAATATACATTATAATAAACGAATATGTCTAGTGGTTAGAACACTTGAATCTCAACTGAAAGATTCCAGTTTAAATCCCGACAAGCAGCAATTAGCCCGTGTTAATAATTCATCTCGCGCTGGCGAAGGACATATGCCAACATCGTATGTAAATCTGAATGGGTCGGATGATATTCTAGCGCATTGGAGCAACGTCTTATAAATATAATATAAAGACGTATAGCTTTACCATATATATATTATAAAAGAATAACTGACTGAACGACTAACATATCAACGCACAGTCCAAACTACAGGGGCAAGCACCATGAAAATTTGCATACGGGTCCCTTTTACACAGTAGGTTAACACAAAAGATATCTAAGATGTTCAGTTTGTTTGTAAATCTTTCATTTTTAAGAAAGATCTATGTATGCAGTTATGAATTATGACTCGAGTGAAGCCGTGGGTAAAATGTTTGTAGTAATACACATTACATAATTTTACACGGTGGTAGAGCTTTGTGCAAGCTCGTCTGGGTAGGTACCACCCACTCATCAGATATCCTACCTCAAAAGTGAAGTACTTTGTATTGTTGTGTTCCGGTTTGAAGGGGGAGTGTGCCAGTGTATAGGTATAAGGGACATAATATCTTAGTTCCCAAGGTTAGTGGCGCATTGGCGATGTAAGCGATGGTTAACATTTCTTACAATGACATTGTCTATGGGCGTTGGTGACCACTTACCATCAGGTGGCCCATATGCTCGTCCGCCAACCAATACAATATTTAAAAAAAAAAAACAGTAAATCTCGAACAACGTATCAACGTAAATATATTATAAAACAAGTAAATTAGAAAACCAAATTGTAATCAACTATGTATATCGTTTCACTTGCCAATATAAAATTATTTGTGTTAAGGAAATTACAACGGCCGAGATCGGGGAGATAGCCCGAATAGATTACACACGAAATTTATTGTCTAAACACCTTTAAGATACGTTACTGAGAATTTCCTTTATTGGATAGTTCACATAGTTTGTTCCACATTAACATTTATATATTACATAGATTTTCACTAACCATCAATATATCAGTAACAGCCACTGAATGTGCCACTACTGGGCTAAGGCCTCTTCTCTTTTGAGGAGAATGTTTTGCAGCTTATTCCATCACGCTGCTCCAATGCAGGTTGGTGGAATACACATGTGACAGAATTTCAGTGAGGTTTGCAGGTTTCCTCAGATTTTTTCCTTCACCGTCAAGCACGAGATGGCCCACTTTCCGGCCCATTTCGGCTCCTAGTTATATGTATAACTTTACAAGTGTTTAATAAAATAACTTATTTATATTATTCCCTTAATTGATGAGTTATCATAAAATAAATTCCTAGTATACCATCAAATAGTTATATAGAAAAGCGTGGAATTAGCTCTAAAGAAATAATTCATTACTTCCTTGCCGGTTCTACTCCGTAGAATCTACTTTTTACTGGTAGCTTTAAATTTTATCCTTCGAAATAACGATACAAAACTGCTTATAACACTTTAATGAGGCATATTTTGATTTAAAAGGTCCCAAGTCCCTTTGAGCCGACATATTTTGTTTAGTACATTGAACAATAAGGGCATTTAACTGGCTCTGATTTATCGCTTATCTTTGACTGCGGTCCATGCGTGACGGATGCCAATCAATCCCATTTGAGCCCTTTGTACTGTATTCCGTGGTAACGATTTGGAGAAATTGTAAAAATAGGATAAAATGTTCATTACTTCCTGTCTACACAATAGCTGGTTGGTCGATTTTTCTACTTGAAATGTAGATCGTAAAAAATATTGACTAAATTAATACAAAGTGGTTAGGTTTGTTGTGTTAATAACTTAATTAACAATTGCCACGCAATCGCAAAATTACATTTAATACCAAAACATAATTAGACTGCTGACTTATAAACAAAACGATGCTATAACAAAAATACTATTCGGCAATTAGTGGTAGCTGCTTGCACTAATCATTGATATCAAAATATTTTAGTTTTTCGAATAAATTAACACACACAATTTCCACATCCCGAGACGTGACGGTGATCAAGAAAGCCTTAAATATCCCGAACAGACCGCGGGGAAGAGGTCGAACGCCCGCAACATGGTGGTCAAACATGCATAAAGAGGCCCACAAAGAGAACCTGAGTACACAGACAAGCCAGAACAGAACTCTCTGGCGCAGACGTACAAGGAGACCCGACCCCAACTGAACTGGGAAGAGAGTTTGGACAAAGAAGAAGAAGAAACACATACAATTCCATAAAAACCATGGGCTACTTGTACTACAAGAGGCTGGTATGTACAATTAAGATACAAGATAAGAATATTTTTTATGAATTAGTTGTTTATAAATGATCTTCGACATTTGACACGTGAAATCTTCGGTTAGCATATTTTTATTTTTATTAAATAGCTAGGCGGATGGGCAATTGGACCACCTGATGGTAAGTTAGAAACATGTTGAAATATTGTTGTTGTTAGAAATTTTAATCGATCCTTACATTGCCAATGCCCCACCAACCTTGGGAACTACGATATTGTATCCATTGAGCCTGTAGTTATACTAACTCACTCACTTTTCAATTCGGCACTATATATTTTTGTTTGGCGGTAGAATATCTGATGTGCGTGTGGTTTACCCAAACAAGCTTACACACTACTACTAATGATTAGTGTAATTCTACAATAAAATTTAAGAATTGAAATTTTCAACATTGGTCTTAAGTTATATATTATGTGTGTACATGACATAAGAGATCATCTAATCTGAACTACACAACAATTCTTTATATGGCAAACAGAAACAAAGTAAGTTTCTCTTTATCCAACTGTAGCCGGAAACATAAGTTTTCTTTGTAATGGATTTACAAAGAAACTATTTTTTTCTCCTCTGTACTGTATATTGTGGCCCCTTTTTTAAGTTAATAAACAAGCAACAATCATTTGGGTCATGTTTACTCGAAACTTTTCATGTAATTATTTAAATATTTTTAAAGATAAACTTAACAATTTAATTAAAGTCTATCTTAATTTACATTGTCCTATTGATGACGTGCCAATATCCCACTACAGTAACAGCCTGTGAATGTCCCACTGCTGGGCTAATGCCTCTTCTCTTTTGAGAAGGTTTGAAACTTATTCCACCACGCTGCTCCAATGCGGGTTGGTGGAATACACATGTGACAGAATATCAGTGAAATTTGACACATGCAGTTTTCCTCACGATGTTTTCCTTCACCGTCAAGCTCGAGACGAATTATAATCACTAATTAAGCACATGAAATTCAGTGGTGCTTGCCCGGGTTTGAACCCACGACCATCGGTTAAGAGTCACGCATTCTTACCACTGGGCCATCTCGGCATATAATAGCCCACTGGGCCGAAGATATTCAAGTGATTATAATGTGAGTCCTTATTCTCATAGTCTGACGGGAATATAATCTAATAGAATCTGATGGGACCGGAGACAGTTCCAACGTATGTCCACGTGTTGGACTTTACGTGTTTTCCGTGATACTGGAATGTACACTTAGTAAATTTTAAAACATATTCGGGCTACTGAGAATTTCTCGACGAGTCGAGGTTTAAACTGAGGACCTAGTAATCAGGGAGTCAACAAGTGTATTAAAGGAACATTTAAGTATGAATGTGTATAATATGTATGTACCTACACGCTTATGCATGGCAAGAGGTAAACCAATATTTATTGGACTGCGTAACGTAACGCATAGTAAACGAAACAGCCTGTACAAGACCCATGGTTGGATATCACGTTGTTCCAATACTGTTCGGTGGACATAAGAGTACATACATGTGGCAAATCATAAATCGACGCATTCTTTTCCACCGCGCACGAGAGATTAACCACAAATTGTGCTTGCCCGGGTTTGAGAGAGAGAGAGAGAGAGAAGATTAGCTTGTTGTAACCATTTGACCATCTCGACTCTGCTACATATTTGTACAAAACTATAGCGAGATATGAATGGAAGCAGTTACGCGACGTCTGAGTCTAAGTCTTAATCGACAACCTTATTTCGTATACTCGGTTTCAACTTCAGATAAACGGCACACATCATAATATTTTAATCACAGAACATCAATCAGTAATAACAAAGCTCTCATACGGGTGCAGTGGCCGTGTGCGACCGTGAGTCATCTGTCAAGTGCATTGGATGCGCGCGCGCCGATCGAATTAGACCGCGATAACATGTTAGGCGGTGGAGATTTATTTTTGGATGAGGTAAGTTATACTCTGTTGTTATTGAATACTATTTTAGATTTAAAGCTTAAGAAGTTTTTAACGATACGTTTAAGGATATAAGGATATTATCTTTAATAAGATAACTAGTACTTAGTATATAAATTATTGTCGATTATATTTATGGTATTCGGAGTAGATCAGTTCTGGAGAAGAGACCAGATATCAGTAATACCCTTTATAGTTTAATAGGTCGATGACTACCATTAAATCGGGACCTGTCTTAATGTGGTAGCGGTGAATAACAAGCTTACGAAAAGCACATTTCCAGCAAAGGAATGATAATAATAATAATACCGAATTGTCTGTAAAGAAAAAACGTTTAAAAAATTTCACGACATAATAGTTTACACTTTTAATTAAATAATTTCAACATTTATAGACTTTCATCGCTGAAAGTGAAAGTGAATTTTAGTTTATTCTTTGATTTTATAATAAATATACATTTACGCGAATGAGATCACGGGCAAATTGAAATTTTTGTGTGTCACAAGACACAACAATTTCAATATTAAATTTCAACATGAATTTTACAAATTACCTAAAGTTTTTTTTGTTTCGTTTGATATAATATCTATACCAATCATTTTCTGGAACATCCAAAGTAAATCGAAATACTAGTATTCGTAAGAACAACATCCCGTAAATTGCCAAACTTTCCGACGATTCCGAGATATTATTTCAGATGAATTAGAACTAACAAGATCTCAGCTCTCAGCAGCCGCGGGAGCGATCCTTCTAAATATGGGTTTACCAACGGGGAGTTCGGATTTGATTATTTTGCGAGATGACGACACTAAATAAATAGTTCCTGATTTAAATTTCAGATCTGACTCATGCTTTATTTATTATGTTTAACAAACATGTATCGATAATGCAGAATTATACATTACAAATGTAGAGTGAAGAATAGACTAACAACGTACGGTAAGCTTTACAAACAGATAATTCAATAATTAGATATAATAAAAGTAATTTGAAATAAATATCGATATATATATATATATTCTTAAAAAAAGCCGAGATGGCCCAATGGTAAGAACGCGTGAATCTTAACCGATGATGATGTGATTATAATTCATCTCGTGCTTGACGGTGAATGAAAACACCGTCAGGAAACATGTATATGTCACAAATTCTGGCACATGTGTATTCCATCAACCCACATTTTAGCAGCGTGGTGGAATAAGCTCCATACCTTCTCCTCAAAAGAGGTTATTCACAGGCCGTTACTGTTAATATTCATATAAAATTAATTGTTATATTTTGATGATGATGACCTATCAAGCATCAACCAGATACAATATAATATATAAACAGATAGCTATAGGTATATAGGTATAGACTTAAGAAACAAATAATTTAATGATAAACTATAAAACTAAAATAATTATTAATTAATCAAACACATATTCTTATAATGTAAAGTATTAAGGAAGAAGATAGGAAGTTCATTGATATCGTTACACATGCTAAGTACTTCATGTAAATTGAGGTCAATGCCATCGGCCTGTAGTAATAAACATCAGACAATAAGACATTGTTTTTGCCTTTCGTTTTCAAAGTTAACTGATACCGAACACGAATTATAATTAAGACGAGGTTTTATATATCAATTATACATATATAATTACGTTGTATATAATTTTACGTTTTAGAAAAATTACTACGAGATTATGGAGACTGATATCATTTGATAGACTTTTTAGTGTTATAAATTCAACATATCCAAAAAAATCATAACATTTTACAAAATTTCTATATTTGAGTTTTTAGGAAATCTCGAAAAGGGATATACCATATAAGATATCTTTCGTACGTATTTAGTTCTCTTTTGACATTTTTTTTTTAGCCTTTTGCCGTCCACTGCTGGACGAAAGCCTCCCACATCCCACCAACCATCCCGATCTTGGGCATCCATCCCGTACCTGCCACCATTTATAATTAAGTGTTATAATAATTTAACAAAAGTGTTATAATAATAAATTTTGTTACAAATATAACTTAAATTATTTACTTAATTAAACACTTCGGCTATTATCGGCTTTATAATTAAATAAGACCTTAAACTGAACCTTGGAACACAAACTATCTGAAACCGTTCAGTTCTACAATTATTCGCGCTTGGTTAAAAATTTCAGAGTTAATTTAATTTCACGCCACGGCCGTCAGTATACGGTTGAAGCGACTCTAAACTCATCAATTAGTTTACTATTATTTAATAAGTAAGCTTAATTGTGTTACGGAATACGTTTATATATTTATCCTAACTAATATTATAAATGCGAATGTTAGTTTATTTGTTTGTTACGCTTTCACGCCTAAACCAAAAAACCGATTTTAAAAAATATTTCACCAATGGAAAGCTACATTATCAGCGAGTAACATAGGCTACATTTTGTCCCCGAATTCCCACGGGAACGAGAACTATGCGGGTGAAACCGCGGGCGAAACGCTATATCATATAAAATTCCATATTTCATAATTTCAGACTTTAGTACCAGTATCAATTTAAAATTTATATCAGACTAACAACATCAAAATAACTACAATAAAAGAGAATAAGAAGCTTATGCCTATTAATTTTTACTTCACTCGCAACTGACGTCACTATTCATGTAAGAAGAATACTGAATCCACCACCACGCTTTACTACTACGGAAATACATGTCAAAAACTTCACCCAAAAAATACTAGTTCTTTTGGAACGAATATCTATCTAATTCAAATTTTGCCTTGTATAAAAATTATTAATTAAGATGGACAGACCACATTAAATTGTCTACGAAGTGTTCCCTTATTGAATGTATACGCAGTGCCATCAATAGAGAGAAATGGAGAAGTCTCGCAAAAGCCGCAACCAACTCATCAGACTTTCTATGACCACGACCACTCCGTCAGGAGTGTACGACTGAGAAAAAGAAGAATAAAAATTATTTGGATCTAAGCCAAAATATACTAATTAAGCAACGTTGAATGGTTCCATTATTAAAATTACTAAAACTGCAAGTGGAAAACTGAACAATATTATACTTAGTATTATAAGGCATTTGTTGGACAGTTAGTTACCCTTAAAATGATGATTGCATAAAAGTTTCCAGCCGTCCGGAATAAAGTTGAGTGTGCTTTATGAAGAGTTCTCGTTTCATATCCTCCCTATCCGTAGAACCTTGTATAAGCTTAAGCGTACTTTGTAATAACCTCGTTTCTGTGTATTTTACTTCGAAACTGGGGCTCAGGAAAGACTAACACTACCAGCAGCTAAGGTTCACTTCCATGCTCTTCTGTTATACTTTCTTAGATCGCAACAAATATTTACGAGCGTATGACGTCAATTTCACAGATTTTTTAAATAACGTGATTGATGAATATATTTTTTTTTATATTTTTTAAATCTAAGATACATAATCAAACTTTATTAAGATTTAATAGATGATAAATATCATTAATTTATTTTTAATTGATAAAAAAGTTGCATACACGCTATTATGTAAATTTCATTGAACAAATACATTGAAAAAATACTCTTCTGCAGTACTCTTTCGTAAGTGATGTCTGAACATGGAAATTAGTATTAGAAAAATTTAAAACATTTTTTTTCTGATTAGTTTTTTATAATAATTTATGATGGAGTAATAAAAGTAATTTGAAACTGACGATCAAGTACATTTGTCTATACTAAAATGGGCATTATCTTTAGATTAAATTTTTTTAATTGTAATCACATGACTTACGTCCTATTGTAGTTAAATATCTTATCACATCAAGATGGTATAAATGAAATAGTATATAAAGATCGTATTCATTTTTAAATACTACAATAAGGTGTTACACACATAAAATTATTAACACGATAAGAATATATTATATATTTTCTATCTTATACTGGCTCATAGACTGCAGAACAGCTTTAAATATATAAATCTTAAAATACTTTCTCCAGATCATATTTAAAATATAAATACGAGGTAAATCGATTGTGATAATGACGCGTTCGACTGTGAAGTGTTCGCGGTCACTTCACCCTGTTGGACCTTGTCCGTTACATTATCCGAGAGATCCTCGGACATGTCTATGCTTCTAGCTTTTAAATTTCCTTCTTCTCGGCCATTGGAAAAGGATATTAATTTAAAACAGGCACTTATTATTAATTAAGCCGAGATGGCACAGTGGTAAGATCGCGAGAATTAACCGATGATTGTGGGTTCAAAGGCGGGCAAGCACCACTGAATTTCATGTGCTTAATTTGTGATTATAATTCATCCCGTGCTTGACGATGAAGGAAAACATCGTGAGGAAACCGGCATGTGTCAAATTTCGCTGATATTCTGTCACATGAGTATTCCACGGACCCGTATTAAAGCAGCGTGGTGGAATAAGCTCCAAACCTTCTCCTCAAAAAGAGGAGAAGAGGCCCAGCAGTGGGATATTCACAGACGTCGCTGAAACTAGCCGACAGAACTAGCCGACAGATGACATTCCTAAGCCTAAACTTTTCTACACGACTGTACTTCATTGTAGCTTGTATAATGTTTTAACGCGTTGACTTAAAATCTTGAAATTTTGTATACTTGTTAATTAAACATATCCAAAAAAGATAGTAACCACAAAAGTACGGCGCAGAAATTTTAAGCATAGATTTTTTGAGATTTTCTGCGGTAAGGGGAGCGCGCGCTATGGGCAAGTTTTTAAATGCATATAACACTTAACGCGTTGACTTAGAAGCTTGAAATTTTGTATACTTATTAATTAAAGATACACAAATGAGATAGTAATCGCAAAAGTACGGCGCAGAAATTTAAAGGATGAGTTTTTTGACATTTTCTGCGGTAAGGGGAGCGCGCACTATTGGGCATGGTTTTATATGCACATATAACACTTAACGCGTTGACTTAGGAACTTGAAATTTTGTATACTTATTAAATAAAGATACACAAATGAGAAAGTAATCACAAAAGTACGGCGCAGAAATTTCAAGCATAGGTTTTTTTACATTTTCTGCGGTAAGGGGAGCGCGCGCTATTGGGCATGTCTTTATAAGCATATAACACTTAACGCGTTGACTTAGAAACTTGAAATTTTGTATACTTATTAATTAAAGATACACAAATGAGATAGTAATCACAAAAGAACGGCGCAGAAATTTTAAGGATAGATATTTTGAGATTTTCCGCGGTAAGGGGAGCGCGCGCTATTGGGCATGTTTTTATATGCACATATAACACTTAACGCGTTGACTTAGGAACTTGAAATTTTGTATACTTATTAAATAGAGATACACAAATGAGAAAGTAATCACAAAAGTACGGCGCAGAAATTTCAAGCATAGGTTTTTTTTACATTTTCTGCGGTAAGGGGAGCGCGCGCTATTGGCTGTGTATTAATAAGCATATAACACTTAACGCGTTGACTTAGAAGCTTGAAATTTTGTATACTTATTAATTAAAGATACACAAATGAGATAGTAATCGCAAAAGTACGGCGCAGAAATTTAAAGGATGAGTTTTTTGACATTTTCTGCGGTAAGGGGAGCGCGCACTATTGGGCATGTTTTTATATGCATATAACACTTAACGCGTTGACTTAGAAGCTTGAAATTTTGTATACTTATTAATTAAAGATACACAAATGAGGTAGTAATCACAAAAGTACGGCGCAGAAATTTTAAGCATAGATTTTTGAGATTTTTCGCGGTAAGGGGAGCGCGCGCTATTGGGCCTGATTTTATATGCAAATAACACTTAACGCGTTGACTTAGGAACTTGAAATTTTGTATACTTATTAATTAAAGATACACAAATTAGATAGTAGTCGCAAAAGTACGGCGCAGAAATTTAAATGATGGGTTTTTTGACATTTTCTGCGGTAAGGGGAGCGAGCACTATTCGGCGTGAATTATATGCACATAACAATTGAACGCGTTCACTTAGAATCTTGAAATTTCGTATACTTGTTAATTAAAGATACACAAATGAGATAGTAATCGCAAAAGTACGGCGCAGTAATTTAAAGGATGAGTTTTTTGACATTTTCTGCGGTAAGGGGAGCGCGCGCTATTGGGCATGTCTTTATAAGCATATAACACTTAACGCGTTGACTTAGAAACTTGAAACTTTGTATACTTATTAATTAATGATACCCAAATGAGATAGTAATCACAAAAGTACGGCGCAGATATGTTAAGCATAGGTTTTTTGACATTTTCTGCGGTAAGGGGAGCGCGCGCTATTGGCTGTGTATTAATAAGCATATAACACTTAACGCGTTGACTTAGGAACTTGAAATTTTGTATAATTATTAATTAAAGATACACAAATGAGATAGTAATCGCAAAAGTACGGCGCAGAAATATAAAGGATGAGTTTTTTGACATTTTCTGCGGTAAGGGGAGCGCGCACTATTGGGCATGTTTTTATATGCATATAACACTTAACGCGTTGACTTAGAAGCTTGAAATTTTGTATACTTATTAATTAAAGATACACAAATGAGGTAGTAATCGCAAAAGTACGGCGCAGATATGTTAAGCATTGGTTTTTTGACATATGCTTATTAATACACAGCCAATAGCGCGCGCTCCCCTTACCGCAGAATATGTCAAAAAACCAATGCTTAACATATCTGCGCCGTACTTTTGCGATTACTATCTCATTTGTGTATCTTTAATTAATAAGTATACAAAATTTCAAGTTCCTAAGTCAACGCGTTAAGTGTTATATGCTTATTAATACACAGCCAATAGCGCGCGCTCCCCTTACCGCAGAAAATGTCAAAAAACCTATGCTTAACATATCTGCGCCGTACTTTTGTGATTACTATCTCATTTGGGTATCATTAATTAATAAGTATACAAAGTTTCAAGTTTCTAAGTCAACGCGTTAAGTGTTATATGCTTATAAAGACATGCCCAATAGCGCGCGCTCCCCTTACCGCAGAAAATGTAAAAAAACCTATGCTTGAAATTTCTGCGCCGTACTTTTGTGATTACTTTCTCATTTGTGTATCTCTATTTAATAAGTATACAAAATTTCAAGTTCCTAAGTCAACGCGTTAAGTGTTATATGTGCATATAAAAACATGCCCAATAGTGCGCGCTCCCCTTACCGCAGAAAATGTCAAAAAACTCATCCTTTAAATTTCTGCGCCGTACTTTTGCGATTACAATCTCATTTGTGTATCTTTAATTAATAAGTATACAAAATTTCAAGTTCCTAAGTCAACGCGTTAAGTGTTATATGCGTATTAATACACAGCCAATAGCGCGCGCTCCCCTTACCGCAGAAAATGTCAAAAAACCTATGCTTAAAATTTCTGCGCCGTACTTTTGCGATTACAATCTGATTTTTGTATCTTTAATTAACAAGTATACAAAATTTCAAGTTTCTAAGTCAACGCGTTAAGTGTTATATGCATATAAAAACATGCCCAATAGCGCGCGCTCCCCTTACCGCGGAAAATCTCAAAAAATCTATCCTTAAAATTTCTGCGCCGTACTTTTGTAATTACTATCTCATTTGTGTATCTTTAATTAATAAGTATACAAAATTTCAAGTTTCTAAGTCAACGCGTTAAGTGTTATATGCTTATAAAGACATGCCCAATAGCGCGCGCTCCCCTTACCGCAGAAAATGTAAAAAAACCTATGCTTGAAATTTCCGCGCCGTACTTTTGTGATTACTTTCTCATTTGTGTATCTTTATTTAATAAGTATACAAAATGTCAAGTTCCTAAGTCAACGCGTTAAGTGTTATATGCTTATTACTACACAGCCAATAGCGCGCGCTCCCCTTACCGCAGAAAATGTCAAAAAACCTATGCTTAACATATCTGCGCCGTACTTTTGTGATTACTATCTCATTTGGGTATCATTAATTAATAAGTATACAAAGTTTCAAGTTTCTAAGTCAACGCGTTAAGTGTTATATGCTTATTAATACACAGCCAATAGCGCGCGCTCCCCTTACCGCAGAAAATGTAAAAAAAACCTATGCTTGAAATTTCTGCGCCGTACTTTTGTGATTACTTTCTCATTTGTGTATCTCTATTTAATAAGTATACAAAATTTCAAGTTCCTAAGTCAACGCGTTAAGTGTTATATGTGCATATAAAAACATGCCCAATAGCGCGCGCTCCCCTTACCGCGGAAAATCTCAAAATATCTATCCTTAAAATTTCTGCGCCGTTCTTTTGTGATTACTATCTCATTTGTGTATCTTTAATTAATAAGTATACAAAATTTCAAGTTTCTAAGTCAACGCGTTAAGTGTTATATGCTTATAAAGACATGCCCAATAGCGCGCGCTCCCCTTACCGCAGAAAATGTAAAAAAACCTATGCTTGAAATTTCTGCGCCGTACTTTTGTGATTACTTTCTCATTTGTGTATCTTTATTTAATAAGTATACAAAATTTCAAGTTCCTAAGTCAACGCGTTAAGTGTTATATGTGCATATAAAACCATGCCCAATAGTGCGCGCTCCCCTTACCGCAGAAAATGTCAAAAAACTCATCCTTTAAATTTCTGCGCCGTACTTTTGCGATTACTATCTCATTTGTGTATCTTTAATTAATAAGTATACAAAATTTCAAGCTTCTAAGTCAACGCGTTAAGTGTTATATGCATTTAAAAACTTGCCCATAGCGCGCGCTCCCCTTACCGCAGAAAATCTCAAAAAATCTATGATTAAAATTTCTGCGCCGTACTTTTGTGGTTACTATCTTTTTTGGATATGTTTAATTAACAAGTATACAAAATTTCAAGTTTCTAAGTCAACGCGTTAAAACATTATACAAGCTTTAATGAAGTACAGTCGTGTAGAAAAGTTTAGGCTTAGGAATGTCATCTGTCGGCTAGTTCTGTCGGCTAGTTTCAGCGACGTTATTCACAGGATGTAACAGTATTGTACTGTACTTATTATGTACTGTACTTAATAGTCACTTGATCATCATATATGTTACAAATTTCTATTTTGCATTCAAATACACGCAATGAAACAAAAAATAGGGATAATAATTTATATTCTTTCTGCTAAATAAACGTACATCTTTCAACTTTCGAATAACCGACAGTATAATATATATTTTATAGCATTTCATATTTAATGCATACGTCGAGTGTTAATACAATTTATTAAACATCAAGTCGTTTAAGAATAAAACTTTTCGCGGCGAAAACATTTTAGTCGAATTACAAATTTCTCTCAGAACTACAAAATTCACAGTTGAATTTTAGCGAAAGTTGAAGCATTACGCTTTGAATTTTAAATTGACTTAAGAAGAACTATTTGTTAAGATTTTAATCAAACGCTTCGTTAAATGTTCCTGTTTCACTTTCTTTATTCGTTATAAAATAATTAATTGATAACATTTTAGCTATAATTTATTATAATTAAAATAGGAAAACAGGCATTGCCACTGTAAGAATTTTTCACCATTTCATACACGTTCAACGCAACGCTGACCATTTGATCTAAAATGTTAATTACACTGGCTCACTTACAATTTAAAAAAAAATCAAAGTACAAAATATTGTTAATCACCATAAAATAACTATTGAAGGAATTACTGGATGGATTGAACGAAGACACAAAACAAATAAGTATTAACCATATAAATATATTTAAATAAAGATGAAGTAGGCAATAGTTCATAAGAGAAAACTGATCTATTTATAAAATTCCGTAAATGCATCAGTTAGAAAATACGATGGTATTAAAAGAAAAGAGATTGCAATAACTGTTTATTGGATCGTGAAACAAGCCGGTCGTCCGCAACTGCGTCACTACTGTTGGTACCCTTGTTTATTACTTAATGTGTCATATCTTGAAACCTTTTACTCCCACGTTGTGAGAAAATGAAATTTTCCTTTCAAATTTGTCGCCACATAATAAATATAGAAGAGTGATGGCTGTAGGAGCGTCGTGAGTATATTAAATATCATTTTTGCTTTTACGTACATACTATTAACCTGGAGTTCTAAATTCATTAGTGTAGCGTCAAAAAAAATTGCAATGGCTATACTTTTACTTGGAGCTGCTATCTGCCGGTTTTAGACAACTATGTCAACCTTCTATGAAGCATTTCCATTTACACCTGATAGTAAGTAGTATCTATCACCTAAAGACTACTAGCACTTAAATACGTGGTACGGAGTGTGCTATTGTTAAAAAGCCACGTACCTCGATCTAAAATGTTATCTTATTCCTGTTAAGAATTGCCTCACCATTGACACCGTAATCCAGAAATACGAAGTTACTGTTCGGCGGTATAATAATTATAAAGTTGGTGTTATCTAACCAGAAAATCCCGGTTACAGGTTAAAATTACCAAAATTATAAGTGCATTAGCATATCGACTTACAATGATGATACTAGCTCAGACTTAATCCTAACTGTACATATTACAGACGAAGAGGTCTTCAGTTCCCAAAATGTCGGTGTTATATTCGAAAACTTTGATAGTGTCAAAATATTTAGATAAACACAGATGATCGAGTCAGTTCTCCTTACTGATAGGCAACTACTGACCCCGATTTACTACGTCGCTCCTAATGAATTATTACTGGACTGGAAAATTGTCTTGATGAGTTTTGTCACCGACCTTTTGCAACGTCTGCTCTTTGAAAACTGTTTCTTCATTATGAATTAACGAGTGACCTTTGCAACGTTTCAGTGAATATATGATTTGAATTTCTAGGTTTGATTTAGTATTTTTAATGAAAATTTTATTAAGTAATAAAACTTCGCTTTGTTGTTTCGACTCGTTTTCTATAAAGACTTGACTTTTTCTTGATTTACTATTATTAAAATAAAAACGCCTAACAGACAATAGTTAAATATTCTTATAAAGATTCTAAATATAAACATTTTTATAATATTTACAAAAACGTATATATTATATCAATGAGATCGTACGTAGATCTGATTGAATTTGAATGCACTTTCTACAGAACTTCTTCACTATAAGCGACAGCCTTTGGCCATAATTTATCATTCTGCTACTCTTATTTATTCTGTTGTGAAATAAAGTATAATTAAATAAATCTGTGAAATCAGTAACTGTGAATAACGAACAGTGAATACATCTTCCTCGTCTCAATTTCTATCTTCGAACTCTATGCCACAACAAATAAAACTTTTCCAATTACCTCATTCTATCACGACATCGTTCTTTCCAAATAACGAAAGGTAAGATAAATACTTGGATGGATTTATTAAAACATCAACTTTTTGATTGTTTTGTAATGAAAAACTACTCTTAGTTTATATTTGTTAAAGCGTTAGATTAATTGAAATAATAGATTTATATGACAGAATCTCATTGTGTAAGAATTGTGTAGTTCTTTCTCAGGGTAAATTTACTCATTTTAATACACAGTATATAGTTACTTTGCAAATAATATTTTCTACTAGTTTAATTTGCAATGAGCTCTTTTACTTTATATCTGCTTTCTTCTATGTTGTATATAAAGTACCTGGGCGGTCAAGATTGGCTTGGCTCTAAAAATTTTTAGTTCTTTTTGAGAAAAATTACATTTTACAGCCAATATTTCCGACAAAAAAAATTATAACCATAATTGCTCGTTTTACATTATCAGTAACTCCTTTTTATAATCTATGATTGATATTAACTAAAACGCTTAATTGAATTCAAAATAATTTTAGAATCGAAATACTGAAATTGATTTTGTTTTAATCGAGTTAAACTGTTAAACTACAGAGTATTATTGAATGCCAATGACAATTCAGACTAAACTAACATCAAACAATTGAATAAGCCACTGATGCAACAGTCATTATCAAAGTTGCAGTATTATCATTGTTTAGTAAACCAACCAACGCTGAACTCTTTAGGACCGACATGATTTAATTGGCTCTACGAAACGCATGGCTCTCGTTAAATTGGGTGCATTGTACACCTGAACCAGATTACCTTGAGCTGTTAGATCGTTTATGTTTATGTCGACGTTGTCATATCTTAAGAGAGGAACTAAGTGCAAGTAGTTTTGGTCGTGCACCATTGCAGCTCTTGGCCTCTTTCGCGGAAGCTTTGTACACTAGAGTTACATTATCAAGATCGTACCGAACTTACCAAGACAGTTAATTTTTAATGTTAATTACGAGGAAAACATACAAAAAGTGAATGTTTGTTACAACTATTTCCGGACTTCGGGTATATTCTATATTTGCCAAGTTAGTTTTACACATTTATAACCAACCTGTTACGGTAGGAAGTTACTGGATACGGAATTCTTTATTTCTGAAGTTTTTAAAGAATATATATTTTTAAATTAAATGATCCTAAGTGTAAGTTTCATTAAAACTCATAATTAGCATTTCATCTGTGAAGAAACTTACTGACAAATAATATTAGAAAAATTCTTGTATTGCTAATGTTACCACTTACTAAAATGAATAATTGTAACTACCTTTAAGTAGGTACTTTCATATATATTTATATTATAGTTCAATTTTGTTTTTAACATATTAAAGCTTACTAACGTCCTTTTATTTCTGAATATTTCGACAGTGACAAAAACGTTTTCACAGACAAAGGGTAGAAACATTTTTAATGTATTCCTTTTGTAGCTTATATTTTAACTATACTAAAAAGGTATGACCGCACAGTATATACGGAATTATGGTTATAGTAAACAGAAACCCGACCTTTTACGCTGTTACCAATTTAGGCACCGACGCCATATTAGAAATATTTTCGGCTAAGATAATAGTTTAGTGTGGACATTGAACTTATTGTGTACACATAAAAATCTTCTGAAGTATTTCTGATTGAATAAAAAAAGTATTAAGAGATTGTGGTTCAACTTAATTACCGTATAATATGGTGAGCTTTCTAGTTAAGTTGCAGAGAGCCTTTTAAAGTTAAAAAGGGGAAAAACTGGACGGTAACTAAGTAATAGATGCAATAGTACTTTTAAACATTATATATATATATAACTAACTAACTTTCAATTCGTTCAGCTAAAATTAAATTAAAGTATACAAATTTTAAAGTAAAAATAATTATATCGATATCATCGATTTTTATATATGAAAAAAATAATTAAAACCCGTCGCGTCCTTAGATCGTGATTTGTACAATATGCGCAACCTAAGGCCGGTTCGGCTCACTAGGTGGTAGGGCTTCGTGCAACCCATCTGGGTAAATGGCACCCACTCATCAGGTATTACACTAAACAGCAATAGGGGAGCGGGGGGCTAGTTGTAACAGGGGTAAGTAGTAACAAACATTTTTTACCTACATAATAGATAAATATTCGTTTGATTTTCAACCTAACCTACTACATAATAACCATTCTATCATATAAGCACGATCAGTACCCCGCCGGACGGCGCAGGAAGCGGTGTTGTGCAGACGCTCCAATAAAGCCAGGTAATGGACTTTTTTTTGTTTATACAAAATTGATTATCGTAAATTTCAAATTGTTTAGCAGTTGTTGATTTATATAAAAACATTTAGCATTTGTTTAGTTTGATTATATTAATTGTAATTTCACACCAAGTAAGCCACTTCTTTTTTAATAGAAGTTATTTTAAAAAACCTCGCTGTGGGGTATGTTGTAACACTTTTACGGGGCAAGTTGTAACTTGTTACAACTTGCCCCTTATTTATTTATAAGTTCTATGAAATTACGCGAGACGTATTTAAATTCCTTTAATTCATGTTTTGAATATTTTTTTGTTGAGCTTCATTGATTTTATCTATTTTAGAATGAGAAACTACAGAAGAAAAACTGAACGTGCTTCCCAAAGCCAAGATGTTTACGAATTGGCCTGTTGTAAAATGTGTAACAGGAAATAAGATCTCATTTGTGTGTTTCAATTGTGATTCCGATGAAGACTAATTTTATATTTTACCTACCTCAATGAAAAGGCTGATTACTTAAGAAATTGAGATTTTGTTATTATAAATGGCTGTGAGCTTAGTGTTCCTTTTTTAGTTTAAGAAAGAACATGTTTTTGTTAATTTTTGATTATTTTTCTATAAGATTAAGATTAAAACTTAAAAGTCTAAGTTAGTTATAACGTACCTAAGGTTTATAATGCTAAATACGCTAAATGAATCGAAAAGTCTGATTACTGAAGTAGTCAAGATTATAAATGGCTATAAGCTTAAAATTCCTTAATAGTTTAAGTAAAGAAAGAACATGTTATTTGTTTATTTTTGAATATTTTTCTGTTAGATTAAAAATATAATTTTAAAGTCTAAGCCTGTTTTAGAATTTGTAAAGTTTCTTATGCTAAATATGCCAAATAAATCTTTATAAAATATAAAACTGGTTTTTAATTCCTACTGTTACAATTTACCCCAAGCCTGTTACAACTAGCCCCAATCACGGGGTAAGTCGTAACACTCGTCAGTTTTTTTTTAAAGCCGTTTCTACAAAAAATCGTTACAGGATTGATCAAAAATTTATTTGAAATCGATAATCGAATAGTTGTTAATTGGAATAGTACTGCTAGATTTCATAAATACCAAACAAGTAAGCTTTCATAGGCAAGAAACGACAAATTGTTACAACTAGCCCCCCGCTCCCCTACTTGGTATTGTTGTGTTCCAGTTTGTGTGTATACAGGCACAAAATTACTTATGTACATTGTAATTTAAGAACAAAAGCTCAAGCAATAGCTTCGACTAAACCAATAATAAAAAAAAAAAAACTTATTTCACGATTACATTTGCGTACAATAATAGTTGTATCCCTTCTTATCTTTTTTTCATCGCTACATATAATTATTGTATCAGAGATTATATAGTGCATTTAAAAAGTATGAGACCATTTTATACTTTTTTATATTATAAATAGCGGTGATGTTTAAGAGAACGTGAAAGGAAAAAAGAACATAAAGTTAGTCCATCGGATAGGCTAACTATATAAGGGCGGAGATGTTTCGACGCAATTATGTTTTAATACGCAATATTTTAATATTTTATATTATATTAAGAGATAAAACCTTCATAGTAAATTGTGATATTAAGAAGGATAAATTTAATAGCTTTATTTATATCTAAAGTACAGTTTTGCCATGTAGCTGGCAGTATTGTAAGCTGTAGGGTATTCGTAATGAAAGGTTAATGTTTGGTATTTTTCTATTATAGCAATAATTAACTCGGTGGTAGAGCTTTGTGCAAGGTCGTCTGGGTAGGTGCCATCCACTTATTAGATATGCTACCGCAAAACAGCAGCAAATTATTTAAACATAATATATATATATATATATATATAAATAAGTGAAATTTACTTTTAATCTATAATTAATTATTGCAAGGACATTAATTTATAATCCATATTATTTATTATTTAAGGTTAAAAATATATTTTATAAGATTAAAAAGTTATTACTTACGGGTTCTGTAGATTATCTAAATTTATGCTATACGTGTAATAGCTAACGTGAATAAAATACATTAGTTACTCTACTTAATTAATCATATACATGGTATTGCTAATGTACAATTAATTTTATTGTATTAAAACAACTGAATACGAACTCTGAGCTCTTTAATTTATTACTAGCTTTTCTCCGCGGTTTCACCCGCGTAGTTCCCGTTCCTGTGGGAATACAGAGATAAAATGTAGCCTGTGTACTCGCTGACAATGTAACTTTCCATTGGTGAAAGAATTTTTAAAATCGTTTTAGCAGTTTAGGCGTGAAAGCGTAACAAACAAACAATCACATACGCATTTATAATTTTAGTTATAATATGTACATATTATATATATAGTATATATCTATATATTTTTCTACGTACAGAATAATATTTAATTGTTTTAACAAAAGCTTTAAATGTACACATTGCTACTGGGATATGTAAAAAAAAAAAAACTGACTGCCTCGTTGGTCTAGTGGCTAGATATAAGGCCGCAGACTCGGTGGTCCTGGGTTCAATTCCCAGGTAGGGCCAATAAATAATTATTGGGTTTTTCTGTCAGAAAATATTCAGTAGCAGCCCGGAGTCTGGAAGTTGGAAGTGTGTACACTCCCGTGCCTCGGAAAGCACGTTAAGCCGTTGGTCCTGCGCCTGAACTCTTTCCGGCCGTGTCGGATTGCCGTCCCATCGGATTATGAGAGCTAAGGAAAAGAGAGTGCACCTGTGTTAGCGCACACACTTGTGCACTATAGTATCTCCTGCGCAATTGGCTAATCTCTTGAGATTGGCCGCCGTGGCCGAAATCGGCCTGGAGGACCTTATTATTATATGTAAAATCGATGTATTTTTATATAATCTCCAGGAAGGATGTTTTTATGTAATAAAAATATAATACATACACATATATACATAATATTGTTGATATTAATAATAACACCATTTCAAGGTTATTACTAATGAAAACTTATCCTGTTATTCTATACTATAGGGGTTTCTAGAAATAAATACACTTAATTGCTAGTGTAAGAACAACGAACAATAAAATTAATCCGCTGTCGAGCGCATTGAGAAATATAGCAGAAAAAATTTTTTTACTTTGTGGTAGGACTTCGTGCAAGCACTCATCAGATAACTCATCCGCCAAACAGCAATGAAAGGTTTTTTTTTTGAGTAAACACAGGCACAAGTGACATAAAATTTTAGTCCCTAAGGTCGGTGACGTAATGGTTATCTTACAGCACCAATGTGTAGGGCGTTGATGACACTTACGATCAGGTGGCTCATCCAATTGAAACAACATTATTATATTTATTTAATGATATAAATATAATTTGTATACAATAAATATACAAATTAATTATGATAAATGTATAATATTAAAAAAAAGTTTTTTGTAAATATTGCCTAAGATGCGTATTTTTAAATCCTAATAGAAATCATTGTAGTACAATAGGTACACAGACTGAGTCGTGTTAGGAACTGTTAGAACACATATCTAGGTCGTTTGCAAACAAAATCGAAACTGTTCCGGCCTGATCGTGTCTTAACTATACTACAAACATTTACACAATACTTTATACAAATAAATAAAATTTAAATGTCAGTCTGTGATTCAATAAATGCCTCTTTTAAAATTCATCTATTTGCAAGTTAACAAAAAAAAAAAAACAATTATTATATACAATCCATCCGGGCTTCGGACGGGTCTAATAAGGGACCTAATAAGGGACTTAAATGTTTATATCGTAATACATAATATAACTATTTGTTTACACAGCGCACACCAGTAACACTCCGAGTCGTCATATTTTTTTTCGACATTTTCAACAATCATCGTCACATTTCGGTCAATTTACCCAAAACCTTAATCAATTATACAGTTAAACCTTCCTCATGAGTCACTCTATCCATTGGTGAAAACCGTATGAATCTCCGTTCGGTAGTTTTTGAGTTAATCGCGTTCAGACAGACAGACTGAGACGCGACGGGGGACTTTATAAGCTTATACTTTTTTATAATTTGTCGTGGTTTTTGTCTGTATGTCCAAAAATCGTTTGGCTAAAATTTTATCAATTCAAATATATTGAATTATTATAATGGGGTATTACAAGGTACCGTTAGTCTTTATTTCAAAAAAAGGGTTGAGTCTACTAAAAGTTATAACAACTTAAAAGTTCACGTACGTGCCTTCGTTGTTCACTATTATAGGATCTTGGCAAATAAATATAATTGAAGTGTCTTTCTGTTATTTGCCAAAATGCATGCCTCTTCTTTTAAGTTAATATGGCTATTTACGAGTTACCAAAAATTTGCTAGTTTAACAATAAAGTATTAGTGACACTGCTGTTATGTCGTTCCTTCCTTTTATTACACGCACAATTTTTTTTTATTAACCGGAGCCATCTTGTTTTATGACGTCACAGAACATGGTTTACGAATCGAACGATTTCGTAACCTATCCGTATTTTGGAAACTCTTTATCAATCACAACCTTCACGGTGCATAGAGAACGACGTATTGCTGAAAACCACCGCCGACATTATGATTGATGTATGACATCAACAGGTGCTCATAACGCGTTAAAATATAATTTGCTTAATTTATAGAAAAAATTAACGAAACGTATCGTTACTCAACTAATATCAATAGTCTTATGATATGCATCACAAGAGTATTGAGATAAGGATAAGGTTATCCTGATCGTACTTCTCAACGGAGATAGAACAAAAAACACAGGTTATATTACAGTTCACAAGTGTGTGCGCAAACACAGGTGCACTCTCTATTCCTTAACTTCCAATGATGGGTTTGCAATCGAGCCGCGTTGAAACATATGCCAGAGAATCGGATCCACGACCAACGGCTTTACGTCCTTTCCAAGGCACTCCCGGTATTTACAGCATTGTCAAATTTTAAATCCAGGATGTTAATAATTATTAATAATTATTTAGCAATACCGCCGTAGAACCTATGGACTTAGTCATAACTCGTGACGTTTATTTGAATCGTTACTGAAGCATTCGATACTTTAAATGCATATAAGTTAAATTGATCAATCAAATATAAATAAATATGGCATCACATTAAGTTTGATCTTCTCACAATATTGTACTAAAATTACGTTTTATATCAACATAAACTAGAAACGTCACTAGAGAGATAACTTAACGTGCTCGAAACGCGCGTGGTAAAGTATATTATAATAAAGATTAAAGTCACCGTGTGTATACATCATAAAGTGTGTCACTGGCCTTATACTCAAACACTTACAGTAAATGACAATGACCGAGATCGTGGTCCTTTTCTCCTTCGAGATCAACGTCTCGGAATAAATACTGTCGCAATTCTGAAGTCGATTTAAATATGACTGGTCGTTTGAAAATGAGGGTATTTTCACTTTTGACGGGTTAACATTACTATACTTATCTATTATATTCGCAGTTGAAAATATTTATTATTATATTGTATTATTAAGACGTAAATCTAAAATAAAAATAATTTTAAAATAAATATGTATATATTATAATTATATTATATTCATTTATTTTTCTGTACGTATGTATGTAGTCAAAATTACATTAAGCATTTAAATTATATGAAAGTTATTATAATATCAAAAATCAAGATAACCACGTAACAGAGCTTAAGCCCGCTAATGGATCTTCTATTATGAAGGCGGGAATGAATGAGCCATGTGACGTCACGATATGGTTCAATTCCATAGATTTCCGTATGTGTGTGTGAACATGTAAACAGTGTTTCGCCACATGTGTGACAGATAAAAAATAAAGTACAAGCTTAGGGCGTTGCTCTGAACGCTAAAGGAATACTAATTTTAGATTATCTCTTAAAGTTATCTAGAGAGCTGTTTTCTCTTATTCAGCAGTTTTCTCGGTAATCAGTTACAGTAAATGAGCTTAAAAAATTTAAAAGGTGACTTTGATTATGTTTTATCCATTGTATTAAAATTGAGGGATTATAAATTTATAAAGTTATTTAAAATAACTAGACTTTTTTGCAAAAAAAAAAATTGTACTGCTGTGCAATTTATAAGAAGAATTATTACGATTAAAACTGTGAACGTTACAAATTTTATAGAAATTCGTTTTGTAAAAATGTCTTTTTCTTAAACAAGAAATGAATTTGCCTAGCTATGGCTCATTGACGGGCTTGAATTACATCCACACATTCAAGAAAAACAATTAAATAAACATTTAATGTACAGGGATACTTCCATTTCTTTCGCCTCAATATTTGAATTTATCCAGATGTTTGTACGTGTCAGATATACGGTCAAACAGACAAAAAAAAAAACTAACTAAATTTGTCTGTTTTTTTTTTATTCTATGCATACTTACTACATATTATATATTATCTATGTGAACGTTTTTATTCAGTACGAGAAGCACAAGTACGTATTTATAATGCCTCAACGGACTCATGTGTTACAATGATTCTTTATCTGTGCTATATCTAAATCGTAAATCACTCAACCGTCTTTTACTGCACTAGTTTATTTTACTTAATTTTCAAGACATTGTCTCATTCTAAGAAGTGGATTTATTTTAAACAAATTATAAAAACTTTTTGAATAAGAACTTATTTTCGAATTACTTACATTACGTTATTCGATGTCAATTACGATTACTGTTTATAAGCAATGTTATATAAATTATCTGTAGTTTTGTCCAATAATTAAAATTAGGTATACTAATAAATTAACCGTAGATGTTTTTAGTAATCTTATTAACTATTCCTGTTTTACTTACGTTATTTATCGAGGATAGCTCGATTTGTAGCGGAAACACGCGTTCCCCATCATCATGGAGGGGCGTGACGTAATCACATCGCCGACAATCGCCATAAAACAAGTGAAACTAGAATAAATTATATATTAATATAAAAAAATACAGCATATGTATTTCAAAATCTGCAACTACTGGTTCGAATTTAAAAATGATTTTTATGTTGTATAGTCCTGTTATCGAGGAAGGTTCTAGGCTGATTTTTATTCATTATATTTTTATTAATTATACGCAGATGAAACCACTGGCACAGCTAGTCGTTTATAAGTTACTTTTCGTCGGTGTTAGTCAAAAAGTCAAAAAGGTCAAGGGGAAAATAAGTTTATACACAACATAAATTTTAAAAAATGCCGATTTGCATACGATACTTTCTTTTGAACTCTGCTGCTATTAATCATAATTATAAGTTAAAATTAGTTTCGAAGTTCAATATCATGAATAAACGAATTTGAATCGTAATTGCGTCTTTAAAAATATAAACTTGAAATTTAAAGGTGACTGTAGAGGCGGCATATGAAATAATTCCGCGAAATTTTAATTTTAGGAGGCTCCAATTCAGATCAACTTGACGTGTTCGAAGCACTTTGGTGTTGGGAGGAACAGGGTGTAAAGTTCCTCATCCACCATTGAAAAGGGAGGATCCTCCGACCAGACGGGTGTTGGTCTGGTGGGCTACCGCCCGACGGTTGTTGTCGGGTTCTTTTATATATGTTCAATCGTTCGGATAACTTTAATATCGCGATGTAGGATACGTCAGTTTTTAGTTTTCGTATATGGCGAGAGAGATGTCGCTACAGCACCATTCTTTTGAACACACCAAGTCAGTGGAATATGTTCATAATAATACACTATTCGGATTAGACAAAGCTATCGGCTATTTACTTTAATTTATGCGGATCAAGGCGATTGGTAAAGTTCCATAATAATAATGAAATTATTTTTAATTAGATACTATTAATTAAGGTGTTTTTCGGTATATTTTCGGTTTATCATTCATTCATTTATATAATACATATTATAAAATATTTAAAATAAAATGTCTAAGCAATTTCGTTTATACATAATCTTCAAACCAAAGACTTTTCTTTCAATCTACCAATTTATCTATCCTCTTTTAACACCGCACATGAAAAAGAGAAAGAATTATTTTAGTTCTAGGAAATAAGTTCATAAACTGTACAACTATCAGTATATATTTTTTATATAAAAATATAGTTTTGTCTATCAAGTGCTAAATTATGATAAAATATTCAACAGTCACGACTCATTTGGAGTTGAGTGTGCTCATATTAAATAATAAACTAATATATTAATAGTATTAAATTAGAATTAAATATATTATTTTATTATACAATTACATCATTATAAATTTTTAGTAGGTATTATTTATATATTTCTATTTATATATAAATATAAATGAGTCATGTATGTCAGTTAATATGAAACGATCAATCAATTTAATTTACCTAGCAAATATTAAAATTTTCAACCTCATATTTAATGCATTTATCCTATTCATAAAACAAACTTCATTGCAAGAATATAAATAATAATAATAACAATGGTATTATTGGAAATGAATTATGTCAGTACTATATTATCTTTTATTCAAATTTAGTAATAGTTGTACATAGTCTTAATTTGCTACAATATAAACATGCAAACAAAGATTTGACAAGCAAACTATCACATTTGACATTTAATTTTTTTTTTTTATATTAGCATTATGTGCATGCATAACATTTAATAATGCCATATTATAATTTAACATAGATAATAAAATTATTTGTTTATTGTATTGTTGCACCTGTAAGAACAAACATTATACCTATAAGTAAGTAGTGTTAAGTAATAATATAAATACATTTCTTTTTTTAAGTATAACATTAATTTAAGTATAACATTAAAAAAAAATGTATTCATATTAACTATTACTCTATGCAGAGAGTTAAAAACAATATAGATTTATTCTTTATTATTTCTTCTCTTGTATTTTTTAAGCTTTGATACTAAAATTTTAATAATATGAATATTATATTTGTCTTAATGCTTTTTTTTTTTTGTGAATGTAGCAACAAAGCCATGTTATACATTCCCAGAATAAAAACTACTTGCATTCTTATTTGAATTATTCTTCTAAGAATAAAATTAGTCATACAAATTTTATAGTATAATGTTTTAACCAAAAGTATAAATTAAAAATATAATCAAGTAAACAATCTCCTTTGTTTATACGTCATAAAATCTTACCATATTAAGACATACAGTTATGTATGAGAAAGTTATTTTAATTATTCATTATGGCAACAGCCAACAAACACAACTGTAAAGATAAACAAAAAATGCAACATCTCTAGCATACTTCCAATCGATCTTGCGAATCTACTAGTTAGTTAATTGGCCAGAACCACTAATAATGCAATGGAAAGAAATTACTTGAATGTTTGAAGACTGTAAACGATGTAAATCGGAGGTAATCATGCGCTTAATAACACAAGAAATAAACGTTATTTACGGTATGTGTCATTGCGAAATATAGTCGAAAATATGTAACAAAAAGTCCTGTAGCGTGTTAAAAACCAAAAAGCTGCACGATCCCGAATAAAAGGGGGTAAATATCGATTGTACTCACCATAACAAGACAGCCGGCAAACTTGGCTTAACACAGACGATTTTTGACTACTACAGCATGTTTTTAACACAAGAATGTTAACTTAACAACACATAAATCACTTCACTTAAACTTGAGATAAACAAACCCACGATTTTGTATCAATGTCAGTCACAACATTTAAAAAAACAAATAGCATCTACACGAGAAATGTATTTCGCACCAACAACACAAACCACTTCCAATGGAAGTAGTAACTGACTGTCAGAAATTGAACAAATCGGACCATAGACACGCGCTTTGTTCTGTATTGACTACAGCGCTACGAGATTACTTTTGATATTATCCTACTAAGTAAAAATGCCATTACCATGCCTAGAGCTGCTTACTGTTAGAAAGCGTTTTTTATAGTCGCATTATATATACGCCATCTATTAGAGAATTTTGTAAGTAATTCGAATACGCGGAATGATAAATAGAGCGACATCTGTTAGATAGTGATCAAACCACGTTACCCTGTGTTTAAATAGTTACTTTTTAGTAATTTTAGTATTGCATAAATTCAATAGATGGCGTTTTAAGCAAATTCTATTAATAATTTTTAAATCGGATTTAGTAACTTATTTATCACTAAAAATATTATCTACTTACATACGTAGTTATGTCCATAACTTGTGCTACATTATTATACATTAATCAGTTTATTTTAAATATTATTAATATTTAGAGTAATTAAAATACTGTTAAATAATTTATTTTTGTTACCTACATTACCTACATTTTACACCTTCAAGGCACTTCCTAATTCTTACTTTAATCTTTTAAGAAACATTTTACAACTGATACGGGAAACCTGACCTGACTGAGTAAAGTGCTAATAAATCTATCGCTTTAACAAAGTTTATTAACGCCCCGGTCAGTTCCCATCAAAACTACAATCCTATCCTACAATCACACTTTTTTTCACTTTTTGGGATCGTAAAGTTTTTGGGAGGAGGTTAACGATAAAAAACCGATTGGAACCAAAAATGAACGGTTTCATTCACTTCCGCTAGAAATGACCGTAGGGTCGTAGGCGCGAATTGTTTTTGGAAAGACATTGAGAACGTATTTTTAGCAATTTTCGTTTACTAGTACGTTACATTAGCTTAGATAGGATTTTTTTTTATATAGATAGTAATTATTTGTTTGAAATTCGAATTATGACTAAATGCTTTTTGACATAAATATTTTTTTAAACTATGTAGGTCTATGGTTTTTCCTATTATGCCAAATATATTTGTTACTTTTATCAAAATGAAATTAACATTTTTAATGCTTCTAAACACTTTTGAACTCGTCTCTATACTTCACGTTTACATTACCGACTCCACTCCATTCGTTACTGCGGCGTGAAGAATGTTATTAAGTGGATGAATAGAAAAAAGAAAAAAAGAAAAATATCTCTATCTATCGGCTCAGACGTGATAATTAGTGGATATGGAGTCAATGCGGCGTCACGGATGAAAGAATTCTTATATTTTGATATTAGAAATCACACCCACATAAAATAGGGAACATGGAGTTACACTTATTAAAGAAACAATGGTTTACCTATATAATTTGGTATGCCTATATCAATATTATAGTAACTTTATAATTTAAGTTACTATAATATATTTATATAGTTAAGGCCGCAGACACGGTGGTCCTGGGTTCAAATCCCAGGTCGGGCCAATATGTATAATGTTATTGAGATTTTCTGTCGAAAAATTCTCAGTAGCAGCCCGGAGTCTGTAAGTTGGAAGTGTGTTCGCTCCCGTGCCTCGGAAAACACGTTAAGCCGTTGGTCCTGCGCCTGAACTCTTTCCGGTCGTGTCGGATTGCCGTCCCATCGGGTTATGAGAGTGTTAGGGAATAGAGAGTGCACCTGTGTTTGCGCACACACTTGTGCACTATATCTCCTGCGCAGTTGGCTAATCTCCCTTGAGATTGGCCGCCGTGGCCAAAATCGGTCAGGGGGACCATTATTATTATTATTATTAATATGGTGTTTTTTATAACAAGGAAACAGACTGGTAATGCGCTACTTGATTTTATCTCTGCCCATAGACATTGGCTCTATAAGAAATTTATAAACTATACTATAATTGATTGATAGAATTCGATTATACTCAGAAATAAAACGGGACTTCAATGAAATTAATATATTATTTGCTATCATAAGATCCTTATATATATAATTTAGCCCGCAACGCTCGAAGATATATTATAAGTGAATCCGTTTCCCGCCAAGAAAAAGTATCTGTCATTTTTCTTGCTTACAGATTAAACATGTAGAATATTATTGTTTTATACGAAGAATGACAGATATTCTTCAGCAATATTTAATAATGATACGTATTATGTTTAATATTATATATTACAATATTATTGACTCTTATATAATTAACATATTAATGTTATATTATTGTTGGAAAAGAGACACTGAATTTCTGAACGAATTTCTTGCAACTTGAGAGGAACATTTTGACATTTCACATTTCTGAAAAAGAATATTTGTCAAGGGCTATACGCATGCTATACGAATATAGTTTACGACTATAATAACTGGAAATAATTTAATATTAACAAAAATTCACTAATTAAAGTCTTATCATATAATAAATTATTCACACAGTTAGAGAGTCGAGTGTGTTGATAGTTGGCTTGCGATATCCAGGTTACCAGGTTCCTTTTTTATATAAATATATCTATATAACTCGAGTGACCTTTTAGAGGTCAGACTCTTGATATACTAACAAATCCCAATTAAAACTAAGTTTGTATTGTTTTGTTACAATTAAAACTATTAATCAATAGAGAATTAATCAAGGTTAGCAGTAGTTTAATTGAAATCTGTTTTAGCCATTGCAAATTCAGTACAGTAACAGTAAAAGCCTGTGAATATCCCACTCCTGAGCTAAGGCCTCTTCTCCTCTTTTGAGGATAAGGTTCGGAGCTTATTCCACCACGCTGCTCCAATGCGGCTTGGTGGGATACACGTTTGACAGAATTTCAGTGAAATGTGACGCATGCAGGTTTCCTCACGATGTTTTCCTTCACTGTCAAGCACGAGATGAATTATAATCACAAATTAAGCACAAGAAATTCAGTGGTGCTATCCCGGGGTTTGAACCCACGATCATCGATTAAGAATCACGCGTTCTTACCACTGGACCGTCTCGGCTCACAAATTGCAAATTCACTAAATATAGGGTTTTCCATTAAGGGCGCTTGATCGTGCAGAACTTCCATCGTAGCGTGTGCTGTGTGGCACGTAGCGCCGTCCTTTTGAAACCACATGTTGTCCAGATCCATATTCTCGATTTCAGGCCAAAAGAAGTTGGTTATCATCGACCGGTATCACCATTGACGGTGACGGCCACACCATTATCGTTTTCGAAAAAATACGGACCAATCACGCCTCCGGCCCAAAATCCGCACCAAACAGTCACTTTCTGCGGGTGCATTGCCACTTGGTGAACCTCGTGTGGATTGGTCTCGTCCCAAATACGGCAATTTTGCTTGTTGACATAGCCATTCATCCAAAAATGCGCCTCGTCGCTGAAGATGATTTTTTTGCCAAAATCGGCATCAACTTCCAACTGCTCTAATGCCCAGTCAGCGAACACACGGCGCTGTCTATGGTCATTAACCTTGAGCTCTTGGGTCAGCTGGATCTTGTACGGGTGCAGGCTCAAGTCACAACGCAAAATTCGCCAAGTTGTCGTCTGCGAAAGGCCGAGTTCCTGTGCGCGACGCGGAATTGACTGCCGCGGGTTTTCGAGGACACTGTCGCGCACAGCGGCGTTCTTCTCGGCAGATCTCGCGTTACGTTGACGCTAGGGAACCGGCTGATTGTTAACTGACCCGGTTGACTCGAATTTGTCCACCAATCGACGGATAGTCGACTCGGCAGGACGATCATCGCGACCGTAAAACGGGCGAAGTGCGCGGAACGTTGCTCGAACTGAAGACCCATTTTCATAAAACAATTTTATGATTTGCACGTGCTGCTCGACACTGTAACCTGCCATGGTGGTTTGGGAGGACGGAATGAATATAACACACTGCATTTGACAGCTGTCACTCAAACAACATGGCCGCTCAATCAGCTGTCAAAGTTCAAGCGTCCCTATTGGAAAACCCTATACTTACCGCACGATATAATATATTATATATATCAAACAATCACCACCATCAGGTGATTGGTCAGTGGTATTGTTTGATTGAGCTCTTACTGATATGTTACTCTTGTCTTTAATATTAAATCTTTAAGCTCAATGCTTATCATCCATCACGCTCTTGATTAGTCGAACATTAAATAGAGATTACGTCATGAAAATACAATTCTATAATATAAACTCCCGTGCATCGGAAAGCACGGAAAGCAGTCCTGCGCCTAAACTCGCCGGCCGTGTCGGATTGCGAACCCATCGGATTATGAGTGTGGAGAGAATAGCTAGTGCACCTGGGGCCGAATTCTAAATTATAACGATTACGATATATTCCCTATTCGATTCCGATCCAAATTTGACTGTTCTATATTTATTTGTAACGGAACCGAACCGATATGATAACATTTACCATTATGTCAAAACCAAACTTAATTGTTAACTTTTATGCCAATAGTCGATAATTAAATGAAATAATAGTAAAACGGACGGCAACGATCACGCTTCTTTTCGATTGCGATGAAGTCGCAATTTGCTAGTAGAATTTTCCCCTGTTTGCACACACACTTGTGCACTATAATATGTCATTCGTTGATAATGACCGTGGCCGAAATAGGTCAGGAGGGCATCGTCATTATCAGACTTGATTTAACACTAATTTGGTTTTTTATTAACAAATTAAACTAAAATAAAGTGTGTAATAGAAATTATAATTACTTGGCAATCTTGGCCTATTAATACATTTAAATATTTAAAAAAAGAAAACATTAATGAATAAGTATAAGCCATATTACTCGATATAAGAATAAAGATGATAAAAAATGGACTTAGTATCTGTGTTCAAATATTAATTGTATTTAATTAGTATAAGTCGAATGGTAGATACCCTTAGGAAATTATTTTCTTGCAATAAGACTATTTGAGCAGCTGTTTACAGACTGCATACTTTTATAACATTGTTCTTCTTTATTTTCTTCTATGTATAATAAAGTATTCTATTAATATAATATTATTATTCCGAGCCCGCAGTAGCTTTACATTTGATTTAATAATGTAACATGGCATACTATTCAAGCGTGCCTTTAAGAGCAACTTTTTTTTTGTATCTTATGGTGCCACGGCCTGTAATATAATATAAAAAGATGTATTTAATTCTGAAATATTCAGACGAGACTGGTTCATCAGTAATGCTCGGTCCGTGTAAGACGCTATATCTCTGTGAGTAATCGTAAGGGTTTTAATAAAACACACTATATTGATACCGCCCGGTGTCGGATGCCGCTGTAGGGTTTCCAATAAAGCCTATTTGAATTTATTAGCTTGCTCTTTAAGTACTGTCGCGGTTAAAAATACAGATTATTAATTCAAATATTGATGATTATGGCATTATAATTTGTATCTTTGTCCAATGTAAAAATATATATATATATATATTGAGTTTGTGTTGTTTTATTGGTAAAGTGTAATGTATTTAGTAATATTGTCAATTAAAGTCAATTTTATTAATGTATTTGTTTTCGTGGCAAGAAAGTACAGATTATAAATGCGTGGTTTTTTGATAAAAGAGATTCAATCTCTTCAATCGGCTTCGAACAATATTATAAGTTTAAAGACGATGCGCCACTATTCAAAACAAATGCGGTGCTGATTGACAGGTAACGAAATTTTTGTTATAATTAATAGTAACAAGTATGTTATAAATAAGTAGTCACATTCATTAATGTAAAATTAAAAAAAATCAGCATATTGATTTTGACAGTGAAATATTAAATAAAATGTATATCTATAATATTTCATTTCTAATATAAAATCATTAAGTATAAATAGTTTTTATACATAATAATTTAATAAAATTTAACACTTGTCTTCCCAATGTTCTTTACCCGTAAAACGCATCTTCGTTTTTGGAGAAAAAAGTATCGGGTAAGAAGAATCCAGCTGTGCGATATTTATGACTTTATATCCTGTTGTCTCTTTCACACGTAACATAATTTATATCGCCGTCCTTTTCAAATCTATCGGGTTTAACTTGTGAGAATTGTCGTGGGACTTTTTAAATTTTAATATGATTTAGTTACAAAGAAAAGGGCATAGGATTTGAATTTGTCAAGCTTCATAGCTGATGTCGCAATATAAATTTGAATAACGAAAGGTTGTTATTCGTTGGTTTATGTGTGTATATCTGATGTAATTTAATTTGTATTTGAATTTATTATATTAACATTGAAAAATAAACGCTTTTGGTTTTTCAAAATTGGAATCCGATTTTATCTTCAGTGATTGAATCTCCACAGACAGTGCATCACAAACATCCCATTACTGAGCGAAATTCTCCTCTTTTGTTAAGATTGGTTTGGATTATTCCATCACCCTTCTCTATTATAGGAGGTAAGTTTTTCACAATTTCCACGAGATAAACACAGACTAGTTCAACTAGGCCAAGTCGGATAAAATTTGAAAATAAAGTTAGTTATAGACAAATGATACGGCTATACATCTTAAGACTAATCGTGGCTACCAATGATAATAAGCGTTGGGATCCGAGGTCTCGATGTTATCAGATTTTATTTATTTATTTAAGTAGGACAACCAACAGTAGATACAATATCACATGAAAAAGCAATATTACATTTTAAGAATATCATACTAATTACAGATAATCTCAGCATGCACTATCACATAACACAATATATATTTTTTAATGTATAGGTAGGCGGACGATCATATGGGCCAACTGAGGGTAAGTGGTCACCAACGCCCATAGGTGATTAATATTTCTTACATTGGCATTGTAAGAAATATTAATCACAGCTTACATCGCCAATATCATTCCGGCACATAATATAAATATAATATGAATACTACATAAAACAAACTTAAATACAAAAGCCAGATTGAGATACTTCCGTTTATTCTACACCAAAAACATTATTGGTGGTGTTTGGTCCACCACTACGATATCTGGCTTATTGGCCAGTCTTTAAACTTTGCAGACTTCATGATTGCTATTCTTCAGAAGAATAGTTCCATGTTTTAACCACCTGATCTAGTATTGTACCGACAAACCCTTAGGATTTCTAAAGGTCAGTAAAACAGAGCCACTCAATTTATTTTTGTTAACACTGTGTCTCCAAAAATATCTGTTCTAATATATATATGTAAACATGTCAATCCGATCTTTGCCATTATAAGAAATATTAAGCGCCCCATACACCGTTAATGACCGCCACCAGACTTGGGCACTAAGATTTTACGGTCCCTTAACTTACCGGCCTCATAATCATTGCTGATACAATGGTAAAACATCGGATAAGTAGACGGTACCCACCCACAATCCCTAAGTCCTACAACTAAGTAAATATTAGTTAAAATATTACACAAATAAACAGAAATAAAATTGCAAATATTAATAAAAATATTCGAATTATTGTGTAAGCGTGGATACATTATACTAAGTATTACGTAAAATGATCCTACGCAGGTGTTACGAACTTGATAATTAAATACCAAGAATAATTGCATTTGTGTAGCGAACAGACTTGTATCTTATAAGAATCAATTAATATTTAAACATGTGCATTTTAAAACTATAATAAGATTACTTAATATCATATTGCTAGTCAAAATTAATGCTTAGCAATATTTTTAAATATGCAGCTTTCAAAAGTATTTTTAAATTGGATTGCTTAAGAGTTTATTATCAGTAAATTATTTTAGTCGTCAGTTATTTTGAGCATAAATACTTTTTTTTTTATTAATCAATTAAGGCCCACATAAAGGCATCGGTCGAGAGCCGAGATGGCCCAGTGGTAAGAACGCGTGAATCTTAACCGATGATCGTGGGTTCAAACCCGGGCGAGCACCACTGAATACATGTGCTTAATTTGTGATTATAATTCATCTCGTACTTAACGGTGAAGGAAAACATCGCGAGGAAACCTGCATGTGTTCAATTTCACTGAAATTCTGTCACATGTATTCCAGTAACTCGCATTGGAGCAGCTTGATGGAATAAGCTCCAAACCTCCTCAAAAAGAGGAGAAGAGGCCTTAGCCCAGCAGTGGGACATTCACAGGCTGTTACGGGTAAAAGCATTGAGTACTTTGTTATTATATAAAAAAAACACGAATAACTGAAACTAATATTTATTTATATATTATAATACTCATTTATTATATAGGAAATAGCAATTACTAATCACTTACAAACTCGCCTTCAGTCTCGAGGTCTTTCAAAAGGTAATTCGGAAATTTGGGCTCAAGAGCTTGCCATATTCGTATGGTGTTACTGTTAAAGGGCTACGGTTAAAGGGTTTGATAAGGAAAGGTAATAACATGCACAAGTGACTCACCACTACAACTTCCTTTGTTTCCTAGTGCATTGAATTGCAAGCTCTGGCTAGAAGCCACAACAAAGGTTACCAATAACCGTCAAATTTGTTTTCTTATTATATTTAAAAAATGACGTGGCTCGTCGATTGTATCCTGTATTTCACTTCCACTACGAGAGTTGTCTATGCCCCGTTTTGATATAATTTGATTTCAACTATCAATAACACGTGAACCGGTCCCAAAGTAAGTGATCAGTTTTATTAGGAGCCGGCGTAAAACTCCTTTAAAAAATAAACATTTTGATAAGAAACGTCACGAGTAAAACTATGGAATTTATGTTAATTGAGTTTGGGGAGAAAAAAACTGTAACGTCAGATCGGTTACTATCTAATATAGAGGTTGAGGCACCTGTCCGTTTGTCTAATAGAAGAAATATAAAGGTTAGTAAAGCGTGGCTCGGATGACATTAGTGTCAATGCGTGGTATCAATTCTCGGGCGGAGTGTTTGATTCAAGTTATTGGATGGTTTTATCCAATATTTATCCAATATCCAATGGATTTATTATTATCGACGAGACTAGAATGCTGATTAAGATATCGATTACTTTATGCTAAGTGATTATACGAAGCCCGAGTATAATTCTTTATATTATACATATATATATTACATAGACAAGCCAAATATAATTATGTCTATACGAAATTAGTGATAATGGCGTTTCTATTCTGAATATATAAAAATATATATTCCAGATTTTCCCAGAAGTTTTGCATAGTTATTTACTTAACATTCATTCTATTTTGTGTCTTCTTGTTTCATGTATGTGATAATTTTCATTAAAAAATAAAATATACAGCTTCGGAATGCAATCACTAAGCGTTGGCTATCCATTTGGGCGTTACACGATAATTCATAAATTTCTTATTTATTGCTGTGGTTTATTAACTTTTTTTCAAGTATGGGTTTGTTAAGTTTATCTTCTTGAATTTCGTCTATTTATATCTCTGTAGGAATTTGTTTGCCTTGGAATAGTGAGTAGTTTATAAGGTTCTGGGTTCACGCCTTGGGTTGGTTTATCCTCTCCTGTTTAAATTCCTACTTAATTCTACACAATAATTATCTGACGTTAATCGATTAGGCTTACCGCTCGCAAGAATGAATTGCACACTTGGAAAAATTAATAATGATCAACTGTATATTTTATATGCCTTGGTCGTATGGCTTTGTGCAAGCCCATCTGGGTAGCTATAGCAATACATTGGGTGGTACCAACTTGGGCGTGCACAAAGCTTATACTTATTTACATATATATATACTCTAAAGTTATAGTCAATACTTGTTATTTGGTATTTAATTTAAAAAGTTATTTAACAAGAGCACAGATGCATGTCTGAGTAGATCTGAGTAGATCTGAATGGAAAAGTCAAAATAAAATATAAAAAATATACATATAATATAATAAAAATATATATTTGAAATAGTTGAATATTGTAAATAAAAGAGCTTGAAATATTATCACTGCACGTGCAATCTTGCTGAGTGTTGTTACATCGACATTGAGAATCGTGTGAATGTTTATTTTAATACAAACATGACTTTTAATTATATTTAACATAATTAAATAATACTCTCTAATACGAGCAATAAAATCAAAATATTGTTTATTGAAATGGGCTCGTATAAACACTTGAATTGTCTTATTACTAAATTAAATGTGAAGCTACCGCGAGTTTGAAATAAAAATACCATTGTGCCTATACAGCGCCAAATTCTATGGCCGATAGCGAGAATATTTTTGTACGTTTAGCATTAGGTGGCCCATTTGCCTAAAAACACTAAATTGTTTAAATATTTCATTTGTGGATGCAAAATCGTTATTCGTCGATCTTCACTCTTCGAATTCTGAAATACGTATGTCATGTAACTATTTTGATATAAGTGAATAAGCGTAAGTGAATTCTTACCAAGCAGGTTACTTAATTGGTTCATTTAAATAGAGCCTTAAAATAGAGAGAGTATCAGAATAGTTTTTTGTATTCGGTCGTCGGAGGACCAACTTTTTATCAAACTTAGATTTCTACGTTTCCCTGACTTCTACGTTTACTTGGGTTGGAGCTACTTCGTAAAATCTTGTGGTTTAAAAAATACTTTAAAATTAATTTGCTAACAACATGCGTATAATTTCATAAACAAAAATGACACACTTATGCAAACATGTAGCCCAGACATTACTTGCGTAAAATATTTTTCATATTCTATATAATATAGAAATATGATTTTTTAGATATTAGGTACCTATAACAAGGGAAGTTCCCAAATAACAGTTGTAGCGGCTTATTTGAAAACAATAGTATTATGTAATACGTTTCTAGAAATATCTTATCTTAAAATATATTTCCATAGAAAATATTCGCAGCTGTGCCAAAAGCAAGGAATATAAAAATAACTCGCAACGAAATATAAATAATTCAAACCTCGAGAAAAATAAATTTAAAATATAAATGTCTTTAAACCTGATCATCATATCAAATTTATCTGGATCAAAATGTGAAAGAACATATTTCACAATTTTTGGTAACCGTGAAGTTGACTCATTGTTATTTCATTATTAATGCACAAAATGTCTTAATTAAGATCAAAACCGGCGTAATAATTCAGAAAAAATACACAGCCTTAACTTCGGACGGAGGCTGTGCTTTGTCCCTTTCTTGTCTAATACAAAAATATCATCCATCCTTCTTTGCACCAGACGAACTTGTAAATTGTTCTTTTTACGACACGCTCGTGTTGAAACGGCTTATCTCGTGTGGTTCGAATTTAATTTGTGTTTTATTGAATTGGTATAAGGTTGAAAGTTATTTTTATTGTTCAGCGCTTTTGACGTTTTCTTATAGAGGTGGATGATCAAGTTATCTCGCTCAGACAAAACAAAATACAGCACAAGTCCTTTGAGCTTTCGAGTTTAGTTGCTTTACCGCGATTGCTTTTTGTAGCCCCGTCCCTTTTCTTGGAGCATTTCATTCGTAACGAAAACCTGTTCAATTTTAAAATCCACTCAAATCCACATCACTTCATTGAAATATAAACTCTATTTGTAGCTGTTAAAGATGAAAGTGCGAATGAATATTTCAAAAAGTTATGTTATATCAAGTGTTTTCGTTAAGATGTTATTGTCACGTTCTATCGATGCGAGATGTGATTTTTTTTTGTTGGAAGTGCATTAAGACATACACAACATAGCTCTGTACCTCAGTCTTCGGAGCTGGATCATGCATGATTCATAAACCCTTAGCAAGTGATGTGATTTCACGCAATACATTGACATTTTCAGTATACATTCATGTGGGGTTTGCATTTCTAAGTTGTTGTTGCTGTCAATAAACTTTTATGATGTTGATGATTCATTGTTGTGTTTGAATTGTAATATATTTAGTTTAATATTGGATTTACTTTCAATTAGATTTGATATTCATACCGCATTAATTTTTATTTTATAGGTAGGCGGACGTGCGTATGGGCCAACTGATGGTAAGTGGTCACCAACGCCCATAGACAATGGCATTGTAAGAAATGTTAACCATCGCTTACATCGCCAATGCGCCACTAACCTTGAGAACTAAGATGTTATGTCTCTTGTGCCTGTAATTTCACTGGCTCACTCACCCTTCAAACCGGAACACAATAATACAAAGTACTGCTGTTTTACGGTAGAATATCTGTTGAGTGGGTGGTACCTACCCAGAAGTGCTTGCACAAAGCTCGTCCACCAAGTTAATTATACTATAATACTTATAATATAATTGTGCTCTAAGTCTAATCGCAAAATTTAAATGTCACCGGCATTACACTTTACTGTTGAATCCTGTTGATCATATCCTTACTAATCCAAAAGTGGATTTGTTATTTATTTGTTTATTACACTTTCACGTCACTACGGAAAAAAATAGGATCTCTCATACCTCACCCCTAACATACAGGCGAATCCGCAGGCAGGAACTAGTAATATATATATAATAATAAATAAGAAACGATTAATACATTTGCTTTTAATAGACAATAGATTTCGATGAACAGAAGTTCTGTTTGACAGTTGATTCTAAAAGTCTTGAATACAGTTGTAAGAGTATGTTATGAAAAACTAGACCGATCTCAAAAAATCGTTTTGCAATAAATATTCCGTTTATCAAGGGCTATTTCACTTTACGCTGCAAGTTAGTACCCTAATGTTTGGAGAAGAACCATAAACACTCATAAATGAGGTGAATTTATCAACATAGTCATTATAGATATGAAACAGGCGTGGGTAATCCAATCATTGTTTATTTAATGTTGAATTTTAGAAAGCTTAGTACCTTAGTTGTCATAGTGTATCTAAATCGAAGATTTCTATGTGTTTGTTAGAAACTGAGCAATCACTACTAAGTTACGATATGTTTACGATACGATATGGGCTTTGTGCAAGCCCATCAAGTAAGTACCCATAACACATATTCTAATGCCAAACGGTTTTGTTGTGTTCCGGTTTGAAGTGTTAGAAAACCAGTGAAATTATAGGCAAAAGGAACATAACATCTTAGTTACTAAAATTGGTAGCGCTTTGGCAATGTAATGTTAATATCTCTTGCAGCGTCAATGTCTATAGACGGCGGCGGCGTTGTCCAGTTTTTGCCATTTATAAAATAATATGAGCTTCATTTATGTTAGTAATGATCTCGTTGGTAGTGGAAAAATCTAGAGTATCATATCACATTGGCAGCGGTAAGAACGCGTGAATCTTAACCGATGATCGTGGGTTCAAACCCGGGCAAGCACCACTGAATTTCATGTGCTTAATTTGTGATTTATAATTCATCTCGTGCTTGACGGTGAAGGAAAACATGGTGAGGAAACCTGCATGTGTCTAATTTCACTGAAATTCTGTTACATGTGTATTCCACCAACCCGCTTGGAGCAGCGTGGTGGAATAAGCTCCAAAACCTTCTCCTTAAAAAGAGGAGAAGAGGCCTTAGCCCAGCAGTGGACATTCACAGGCTGCTACTGTATCATATCACATACATATGTAATCAGCCAATTCGCACTCGAGCAGCAACATCCTTTATCTAGTAGTGGGACATTTATTGAGTCCATCTTTACTTGTTTCGATTTTTATCACCAATTCCAAGAAGTTTAAATAATTTAAGCCCGATAATAACTAGTTCAAGTTTTGTATAAATAAGGAATTCTTGTATTGTTTCCCAGAAAATTGGTAATACTTGAATCGTCAGCAAGAGCAATGTCATCGTTGAGTAAACATTTGTGTAGTAGTCGCCGAAGCAAACACGCGCTGTGACGAGTATTTACACATCACTTAACAAACAGGTAATTATTGCGTCCATCCTCTGAATTACTTACTGCATTTATACAGCTAATGATGTAGTAGGAGATCCGAACCAGTGGCGTAGCATAGGTCACTAGCACCCGGTGCGGATTTCAATTTTGCCGCCCTCTTATTTTTGCAATTTATTATAAAAAAATTGGGGCATGCTAAAAAAGGTACATTTATTGAATAACACTAACCTGAAAAGAGAAATTAATATACTGTTTTCCTTAAAAAAAATTTTTTTTATCTCTAATCGCCGCCCGCGGCCAAGTGCCGCCCGGTGCAGACCGCACCCTCCAATCCCCCCATGCTACGCCGCTGATCCGAACTTTAATTTTGCAATTAAATAAATATGTCATGATTAAGTTGCCCAATAAAATATGGACATGACTCTTCAATTAATTTATTATTTTCTCAATTTTTATGTGAATTCTTCACCCACGTGCTTACCACACGAGGAATTTCCTACGCTTAGGTTGCCAACCCTTTTTCCTGTCACCACTACTTGGTTGCCTTATGGCCTTAGGCTTATGGGACGGTATGGCATTTCTTATTATTGTATGGCACATATTTTTTGAAGACTTAATTTTGACTAAGGTAAGAAGGACAAGTAACAGCTATCAAATGTGTCAATGCTTATATTCCAGTTCACTGCTAAATTGTAGCATATGTGTCAGAACCTCATCCGATAGGTTTCCAGGAGGTGTTTTCCGACACCGCAAGTATGACGTAAACTCACAAATGAAAATTCAGTCTGGATTTGTAAAAGCAACTTTGGTTAAAGTCGGTTTGTTCTAACAACTGGTTTCCTTTAGATATATTTTTATTTATTAAGTCTTTATTGCAAAATTTACAAATATTATATAAAAGAACAATTAGTACATAAAGTACGCAAAAGGCATTCTTATGTAAGGATATCATTAAAATTTTTGTTTAATATCAACGATTTGCATTCATAGTTCAAATACACATATTTTTTTATTTATGAAGAAGGAAATCGAACAAGTGGTGTAGAATGATGATACTTGGTCTCTAAGAAATATAAACCAATATTGGAACGAAGTTCTTTTACGCGGCTTACAGCAGAGTGAAATGGCAGTGGAGCAAGGTCATGTCATATAATGAAATAGCTTTCCTACTGTGCCTACCAATTCGAATTTAGGAGGTCGATATAAAGGAGGTTGAGCAGCTTTTTGGTATGACAAAAATACAATAAAATAATCAATTAAAATTTACATTTTAAAAATCGGTCTGAGTCGAAAATATATCGCACAGAACTTTGTTCCTGACGGGGATCCCCCGACCGCAAATTGTTTTTTTTTACTTCTCTTTACTTCAACTATTGGATCAAAGATGATCTGTGTATTGCGCCTGTTATTATTACTCACCGTTTAAATCAGAACTTAGCAATCGGTAGCAAACATTGTTCTATGTATATTTGATACCAGTTGCATATGTGGATACGTCACCGATACTCAGGCAGCTTCACTGTTAAAACTCAAACTAGCTCTTTCCGTCTCCAGTAAGCGCTTACACGTTGCTTAAATTTGCTATCTATGAGCTTTAGTTTTGTAAATATTAAAAAAGAGACTTGGAAATAAGAAAAATTGATAAAAAATCGAATCATGTATATGCATTTCAAATATCTTACAGCGTTTACTCAAATTTTCAATAATTATTGCGAATGAATTATGACCACTGACCAAATACTATTTATTATTAAACTGTAGAAGTTGTTATAGGAATTCGGATTCATAGATTTTAATATAGTGTATGTTGTTATAACTGCCTCGTTGGTCTAGTGACTAGATGCAAGGCCGCAGACCTGGAGGTCCTGGGTCCAGGTCGGATCAATGAAAAGTTTTTGTGTTTTTTTGTCAAATTCTCAATAGCAGCCCGGAGCCTGGGAGTTGGAAGTATGTACACTCCCCTGGAAAAGCACGTAAAGCCGTTGGTCCTGCGCCTGAACTCTTTCCGGTCGTGTCGGATTGCCGTCCCATCGGATTATGAGAGCTAGGGAATAGAGAGTGCACCGGTGTTTTCGAATACACGCGTGCACTATAATATCTCCTGCGCAGTTGGTTAATCTCTCTTGAGATTGGCCGCCGTGCCCGAAATCGGTCTGGAGGACATTGTTATTTTGTTATACTAATTGCCTGTATCGATTTCGTACGGGAAAAAATATTTTGGATATTAATTTCGTAAAATCCGCTCACAATGAGCGTTGAAATCGCGGAAGAAGTAACTGCGGTAAATTTCAAGTCAATCGGATCTATAGTTTCGGAGATCTTGTGACGATTCAGTCAGTGAGTGATATTTCGCTCGTATATATCTTTGTCATGTTATTATTGTATACAGATAAAAAAAATAGTATTTGGTATAGAAACCTGTGACAAATACATATAAATAGGTAGGTAGTAATAAAAACTTTTATTATTAAATTTCGAAGGCAGATGTTGTTAATAAATACACTTTGACATTTTAATGTTATGTATTATTCGTAACAAATTATATAACGCCTCGACTTGTTTATATACAATGACGATATAAATCACATTATTCTTCGGTATAAAAACCACATCTATAGTCAATGATTTGTTAATAATACACCATTACAAAAACGATCTTAACTATGAATATTAATTTATTACTCCGCCCACCCATCAAGCATATACTTACTTCTCCATCGAAGTTGACTCATTAAAAACATTTTATCGTTCATGCAAATCCATGAATTATCATTGTTTATGTTAGTGCATCAGTCAGCATAGCGCTAAGAAAATGCGATTAAGACATTATCTGGTTACCACTATCCGCGCCAGACAGGGACGGAACACAAATACGCCCGCATATAATTTGTACAGAAATAACTTTGCGTGCGAGTGGGACGCCGCGATTGAAATGTCAGTCTCGACGCGCGCATAATGAGAAATCGGCCGTCTCTTTCGCTCTTGACGTTTTACAATCGCTTATTGTCATGTTACTGTCTCGTTTCGACGGGCGAGATTGAGATGAAATCGCCGGCAGCGGCCTTTCCGAGTCCTCCTATTGCTATATTGGTGTGCGCCGCGTCGGCGACGGACGTCGTCACTGCCCTTTTTTTCTTTTCGATATATTTTAATAACAAACGCTTTTATTTTTATTTATCAATAAAAAGTGACTTTTGGGGATTCGAGTGACAGTGGATAGTTGGATGTTCGTTAAGAAATTTTTGTGTTATTAAGTTTCTTTAATTAATTTGACAAGTGCGCATGTGGATTGTGTTGTATTTATTATTATGCGAATGGATTGCTGCCGCCATAATACAGTTTGACACGAGGTGACCTGACATTTACTTATCAGTCAAGTAAGTTAAATAGCTGAATTAATTTAAAAAAACAATCTTATTTCAAGATCTCGTTATCATAACGCTTTAAAAAATACAAATTTCAAAAAATAATAATCAAGAAATAAATCACAGATATTTAATTAACTGTCGTAAAATCGTATTTATAACGTAACGTTTTCGAAATACCGCCCGTCGGACCTTAAAACTTGTCCTTTTAACTCAAGTGACAAGTTTTCGTTTTAGCAAAGGTTTCCAACATGTGGTCCAGAGCATTTGTACCTGCCTCGGCCAGAATGAGAAGGGCCTTACTTTTTGTAACTTTAAAAACAAAGAAATCCAACGACGACGGGGAGCCCGGTCGGTGTTGCAGTTCGGTCACGTTTTTAGTCTTTCCCGGGAATTGCCAGGAATATTTTTTTATTTATCACCTAACCCCTTGTCGACGTTGCATTTTTATTAATGTGTAACTGTGTTTGTTTTAGTGAGAAATGTATTCTCACATTTAAATGAAATAATTATGCTTAACACATCCTCCGTTTCATACGAATGTAACTTAAGGTTTTATCTAAATTACTACATATAAAAACATTGCAGTCATGCAATTATAAAGCCATAACGCATTTGATACAAATGTTGATCTAGCACAATATTTTGTTATCACAGCCTTTAAACAAGTGACTTTTAAAAAGGTTAAAATGTAAAACAATAACATTTGAATTTCGAATTGAATTATGTATAACAAATTTAACGGAATTTTTAAAAATCAATTCGATTTTCAATATCAAGGCATTTTATTTATATATAGGTCGTAGAATAATGCCCAACATATTTTTATTTTCAATCCTTATTATATTCAGTATTAGTTTTATTATATAACATATATATTACACATATATAACATATATATAATAAGTATATTCGAGCGATACAACTCTTATCTCGTATCGCGACCCGAATTCAGACTCAGAAATCTCGATCACGACCAAAGAATGATTTATGTTTTGAGTGTACACAGAGTTCATGAAAGAATTCGACTTCTTTGGTATTTATTGATTCCCAGTACTCGAAAGGGTCCTGATAACTTGATGCTGTTCTTAAAAGAGCCAGCGATAGACGAACAGACATAATAATACATTTTTATGTTATAGATTTTTTACGTCATAAGTAATAATTGAATTATTATCTTTTATAAATAAAAAATATTTTTAGTTATTTACACATCTTTCAAATTTTTAATGCAGATGTGTTTAAGTAAATGTTTAAATTTGAAAATCTTAATAATTATCAAGCGGTAGTAAAATTACACAAACATTTAATCAAATAACTGTTATTTGTACTGAAAAGTAATTATTAAGTTATCTCATTGAATTAAAAAGATAAGCCACGCATCTATGAAAGCATAAATAGGCAAATCAATAAATTTATATAAAAACATCAATTGTTACTAAACATTTCATTGTTCACAGTTTTAATCCTTATAAAAATAAATATCATATTAATTCAAGTGTTATCTATGAATAAAAATTACCATAAACAATTGCAATGTTGAACAATTGAGAGATATTACAATATATTTATGAAAAAAAAAGACTTGGGGCGTGCGGTGTAATGTATTTACACGGCTGGATAAATTGTTTGCCCCTATACCGATTACGTCATAATATTTGCTTATACATATTTTCATTATTTAATGGAATGTGAAATGACGAATTCTTCTTTTATCCAGTGTGCAGCCCGGATTGATAAGTTATAAATAAAGAGCAATTAGCCAATTAGTGCTGAAATTACTCATTCGTGAAAACGCCACAGATTTTTCGTGCGCTTCAATTGCGTGCTCTGTGGTGAAGAGATCATAATGAGGAAACTTCCATGTGGTGGTATAAACGCCAATCCTCTCCCTTAAAAGGAGTCTCAAATGTCTGTCTGAAATGTTTACTAAATAATAAAAACGTAAAAGTACAAATTAAAAATACAATCGTAACAGAATTTTGTACAATCAATTAAACAATGAATTTACTACTAATAAATGAGCAGACGTTTGGTTGTGTCGCCTAATGAATATAACAACTAGATCAGTATACATAAAAAATCTACCGGAAAATGCAGCGCGTAAGGGAGAAAATTTTAGTATATAATATCATTACATAAGTAGCTACGATTCGCAGTTTCATCCGCTTTAATTTGACGTGACAAACGAGTATTATATGTTCTCATTAGTATAGTTTATGTCCGTCCTTAAACTATTTAGTAACAGTGAATGTCCATGCTACTCCAATGCGGTTTGGTGGAATACATATGTGGCAGAATTTGAGTGAAATTTGACACATGCAGGTTTCCTCACGATGTTTTCCTTCACCGTCAAACACAAGATAAATTATAAACACAAATTAAGCACATGAAAATTCAGTGGTGGTCCGGGTTTGAACCCACGATCATCGGTTAAGATTCACGCGTTATAAGCTGGCCATCTCGGCTTAATAGTGTGAAAGTTACATCCTTTTAGTTGCAAAACTTCCTATTTATAATATTAATGAATACACAATGTACATAATACATATGTGAATTGAAGACAGTTATGATGTTATCGGTAGTTCGTATAGTTTTAGTAAGTTATACTCGGAACATCGACATCTCAAAATATGATATCACGACCCGAACTGTTTCGACCCGTGATCACGAACATGAGCAAGATTTCCTGGCATCACGGAAATGGAGACCTTATAAAATACAAAGCCATACATTCATATTTGTATCAGTACTATTTATTAGTTATGCCCGCGGCTTCTTCAGTTCTGCTTTTATTTTGATATCAGAACACAATTTCAGCAATATTTTATAATATTTAGTTAGTAGATTTTTTGGACTAATTATTTGCACTCGTAGCGCAAAAAAAAAATCAATGAAAACCATATACACTAGCTTTTGCATTTAAAGGTAACATTAGTATATAAAAGATATATTAGATATATTATAAGATATATTATATAAAAGATATATTTTATCACTTGTTTAAGTCATGTAAAATCTCCAATCTACTATTTCTAATATTAATCCTATACTTACCATAATATTAATACGAAAGTAACTCTGTTTATTTGTTCATCACGACTAAATCGCTAAAGTGATTTGACATGTTATGTTATGTTATCACATGACGCTTGAAGGCGCGGGAAAAAGATAGTATGAAATATTAAAAAAATTGTATCAATTGTTTGTTGCTTAATTCAAATATTGGAATAACTCTAAGATCGCTTTAGACTGTCCTCAATGATAGATTATAATTATCTTATTCACACTCGTTATCTAGATTGACATAAGAGTTTGAACTTTGCACAGATAACAAATATTAAATTAATGAAATATTATAATAAGCTGTTGCTTTGTATACATTGTCTTAGAGATAAATTTTATGATATCCTATGTTTAAAAAAATAAAACACATTTCCTTTTTTATATGCCATACATAAAGATAAAGATATTAAAGTTTCTTATATATGCAATAGAATTTGTATATCTTGCACATACATTTTGAGTATAATAATACTTAAGCTAAGATCGCTTGGTTAAATTAAAATCTCTCTAGTTGTTTTCGGGTCGTGCGTCATATCCTTTTGACTTATTAAATCTTTAGCTATTAGTAATAAATATAAAGTTAAAGTGTTGTTGGTAATACTACTCCAATATAAAAAAAAAATCTGCGTTAAGTGCTGTATAACATCACACATAAGCGAAGCAGTATCATTTAACGTGGATAAAACCGAGCAGAGCGGCCAGTGTTAATGATAATAATATTATATGAAACCTTTTTTAAGTATATTTTCATATATAAATACGGTAAATAGATTTCTACTTACGCAATAATACTTAGTGTAAGTATATCTTATACGTACTTAGCTCTTTACTGTCGGACTTAAACGTTAAATTATATGACAAAGAAAATTGGTCCAAAATTTTTATTTGTAATGTAGAGAAAAATTATGAAATAATTTATATACAAAAGGGCGGTGACCTCTTGAACTCTTAAATATATACAAACAAGGGCCAAGCTCTCTAATTAATATATGATCAAATACGTTTTTGGGATTTGTTAATAATATTTTTTTTATTATTTCCACCTGCAAAACTGTGAGCCGTTGTGCTAAAGTTATATAAAGTATATTATAAAAGTTGATATCAAAACTTGGAACAAATATACATTTTATTTAGATAGTTTATTGAGTTCACAAATAAGAATTAGGTCTATTTCATAAGTCGATTATCAAAACTGTTTTTATAGATACTAATAATAACTGTTTTTTTATTTTTTTTTATTGTATAGGTAAGTGGACGAGCTTATGGGCCACCTGATGGTGAGTGGTCACCAATGCCCATAGACAATGGCATTGTAAGAAATGTTAACCATCGCTTACATCGCCAATGCGCCACCAACCTTGGGAACTAAGATGTTACGTCCCTTGTGCCTGTAATTACACTGGCTTACTCACCCTTCAAACCGGAACACAACAATACAAAGTACTGCTGTTTTGCGCTAGAATATCTGATGAGTGGGTGGTACCTACCCAGACAATGCTTGAACCCAGACAGAGCTTGCACAATGCTCTAACACCGAGTAAAACAATTTACCACCGAGTAAAAAATTTTTGTTTTAATTTATATAATTCTTCTAATGTTATATTTTTATGTTATGCTGAATGATTTATAATTAAACTTGGAACGTATTTTAAGCATGAAACAGTACCAATATTTTAATTTACGCCCACCGAAGCGAGCGGACAATAGTCATATCAAAATATTTAAATTATATTTTTTTAATAATATAACATAATATAATATAATATAATAATATTTTTAAATATAAATTATAATATATTTATTTTGACATTGTTACTTTAGTTAACTAAAAGAAACAAAAAATTTTAAATTTATTACTTACCGTTCTTTGTAATATAAAAAATTAAGTATATAGTTAGATTATATCTGTATGTAATTATAAAGTAAAATTGAATATAGCTTCGTAGATAGTCATTTTTAAATATTTTCATAACTATGAGAAAGTTAAATGATACGTATGGTTTCGGTAATTGCTTAATCAAGTCGATTGATCATCAATAGAGCGATCGAGCTGCGCGGGCGCATGTCGACGACCGACCGGCGTCGTAAGTGATGTACCATCGGATACGGATGTAGATAATATCTGAATAGCATTAATTTTATTTATCCTCCTCGTTTTATGTTAAATGCATTTAATGCATTCAAATAAAAAGGATATCTTTAATTCATTACAGTTTAAAAATACTTTAAAGATTCGTTAAAAATGTTTTGTACGTTTTATAAAATAAAATTTGAAATGAGTGAATTCCGCGCTGATTCATTTACATGTACCAATAAAAAAAATTAAAAGTGTACGTAAAAATTACGTTATATTATATAAAGCACAAGCTTAGATTTATGATCATTACAATATAGATATTTTGATTGATAAAAAATTGTAACAATAGAGATTCTTGCCTGTTCTTCTCGGTAAGATTTTCATTCCGAATCGAGGGTAGCTTTAAATTTAACTTTGTAAAATTACTATACGAATGTGTTAAGTCTACTCGAAGTATGACATTTTGAACTTTAAAATATTAAATGGGTTTTATTGATTAATATGTCGGCAATTTTCGCGATTTCTAACCATTGAGAAACTTCTTATTTATTTTAAATGGTTTTATCGAATTTTAACATCACTATTTTGTGTGAGAGATCTGTTTTGTCTGTGGAACACGATGATAATTTAATATTTCTTTATGCTTTCATAACCTTTATAGCAAATGCTTTTCGAATAATGTTTGTTCAGAATAGTCTTAATTTATTACCCGTAACGACGGTTTTTGCAAATTTGATACTTGAACTTGATATTTTTGCTTAAATTTAAAATCTTGATACTTTCTTTTTAATTTTTATATATTTTATATTTTCTATCCAATTGTTATTTAAGTTCAAACAAAATTCTCCAGTATATTACATTTGTGTTATATTAGTACTGAAATATTATTTTAAATTTTGTATTGTTTTTTTTTTTTTTGTTATAGTTTTCTACTTAATATATGTACACAATAGCTAATTAAACTGTAACTATACCTAAAGCTAATACGTGTAGTTATGTTATTTGGCGTAGGAACTGGTCGTAAAGGGTCAAACGCGGTCACGGCGAGATGAAGACATCGGTATAGATGCATTAGTACTTGATAATGGTGCCTTAACAACAAATACTCTTATGATTTGTAAATACTTTTTTTGGCAACACGGTTTTTGATAATTAAAAAAAAATATAACTATAAAATAATTTGATTTTTTAGTTTATTATTTCCTATCCTGATCATTTTATTATGACACATACGAGTATTATTGGCTGAATGTATTGCGCATTTTTCAAATTTAAAATATAACACAAACAAAAGCTTAGAAAAAAAAACAATGTCAAATTTAATTGAACTTTGGAAATTGTTTGAATTATTTTGTTAAATCTGAATAATTTTAGACAGCCTTAATTAACATAATATATCAAACTACAGACTACCTCTAAAACTTTATAGGCTAATCTTGTAACAAATAAAAGTTTATACAGTTGTATGAATAGATATTTATTTACTTTTTTTACGTTGGCATCGTAATTTGTTACAATACCTTTATTACAATATAGAGGAATTAACAGGCCAGTGGTAACTATAATAAAGTCTATTTGTATATTACATCTGTACAAAGCACGTGTTAATAAATGCCGGCTTTACAATTTTGTCTTTGTGGGAAGACAATCAAATATTATTTCTTCTAATTAAATATGAAAGATATATATATTTTTTAAATATATTGTGACTGTTTCAATTGTTTATTTATTTACCAACTTTTGTAAAGACAATATTAAATAATTTCCTTTAAATATCTCACGGCTGATCTCTTCACCTGATGAGGAGTTTTGGAGCTTTATAACGCTGCCCCAATGCGGGTTGGAGGAACATAAATGGCAGAATTTCAAATGACAGATGCCGGTTTCCTCGCGATGTTTTTGTTAATGATCAATCACGGGATGGATTATAAAAATAAATGTACAACAAAACGTGTTAGGAACGTGCACACGATCTTTGGTTATCGTTCACTTGTTCCAACTATATCGGTCCTTTTTAAAAACAAGATAAATTAATAACAATAATGTTAAAAGGTATCTTTAGAAAAAAAAAAATCTTTTACTTTGAGCATAACTACCTGTAAAGAAATATTTATACAGAAAAATACGCACATACTTACAAAAGCCGAAATACTAACGGCCTTATTCATAAACGTTGCTTAGTTACTGTTTAGCTAAACACTGATTTGTCTCTTTCTGTCATTATTGATTTGACATACGAAAGAAGAAGACAAAATATTGTCTAAAATTATACTATTTACGTATATAAAATGGTATGTCTAAAATTATACTATTTACGTAATTAAAATGTGTACATAGGTATCTTATATATGCTCATTCAAATTTGTCTAAATTTTATATTTTTTATACGGTTCATTCAGATTGCATTTCAAAGTATGTAATTTTCTTTGTCATTTACTTTAGTGTGGAGACGACAATTGATTACATCGAATAAAATGTCTGAGTGTTTTAAGGCCAAAGACATTGACATAAACACAAATTGACGGGCTCTCTCTATTATTTTTTGTTTTTTTTTTTTTTATATAATGTAAATGATACCGTGACTTTAAACTGTCAAAACTAGAAAATATATTACAAGATAAACGCTAGCAATAATTGTTCTCAGCAAAAATATCAATGACTTTTTAAAACTAAAAATTACACAGGGAATTCAACGAAATTTGTGTCAGAGAGCGTGACATTACCAGAAAATACGACCACAAAATATTTGTACAGTCAGCATAGTAATAAACACACAGAAGCGAGTCAAATTCGGGGCTCTCCAAATAATATATTAGAAAAAAACCCGAAAAGCATCGACAGAGTCATCTTTCTAGGGTAGAACTAATTGGTGTTCGTTGGTTATAGTTAAAAAAGTTATTTGTTGTGTTCTTACGCTATTTGATAGACCCACCGAAGCGGGAACGTGAGCTAACAGCAAAAAATAACTTGACCGCTTGAGCATTTGCTTTTGGTAAAAGTTCTAATAAATAGTCACGCTGTGTTGCAACTGAACGTGGATTTTTATCTGCTTCATCATTGTGATCAATTCGATCATATAGGTATTATAAAAACTGTATATTATAAGAACGTTTTAAGCTATCAATACTATCCATTCGTAATACATTATTATATTATATTCATTAATATAATTTTTGTAAATGATAATCTTATACTGATTGTAGAGAATCGCGTTGATACTACCTGTACGTTCGTACCCACTTATAAATATGTAAGGCTGTCCACACAAAAGAGATCTATCCGAAGACTTGCTAACAAGGGTTTAAAAAAAATCCAAGAGTGGCCGAATTTGTTTCCGAACAATGGACCAGAGAACAGACATGCAGGTAGAATAAATTCCCTATTGTTGACTGCCATTAGGATGTAATGCTTTGGGATTTCAACGTAATAAATTCAATGAATGCAACGTTTCTGTGAGCGCAATCCTCTACAAAAAAGTCGGTTGTTAGCGCATTTTGAAATCATTTTCGACGATAATTATCAACTTAATTATTGTCAAGAGTTTAGAAGATCTACAATAATTAGATTTGACATATTTAGCTTCAAAGATTATCACAGGATCTGTATTAGGAACAATAGAATTAAACTTTTAATGTTATGCTATTCAAATTTCAAATAAAGTTATCGTTGATTCAGAAAAAAGCGATACGAATTTTGTAAACTCATTAATCCTTTCGATTTTAAGTGATCTCATTTCTGAGAATCATCATCGAAAACGAATATTAAACCATTTAAATGGAATAAAAATTCGATTCAAATAAAAACCTTTTCACATTTTACATCTCGATCATCGAAAAAAAGTTCGATCTGATATCGAAATTTATAAATTATTAAATAAATGTTCAGTAAAAATCGCGATCCTGACTCGATCGGTTAAATTAATGACTCCTCTTTCACCGACGAAGTGTCGGTTACGATCCCTTCTACCTGACTTGACGAGTCTATTTAGACATCAAAATACACTTTTTTGTCGGTATATATCTGTGAAACTAGTTTCGGGAACACAAAACAATTTCCTTTGTTGGAACGCCTTAATGATTTTTTCGTCACAATTTGGCGATTTCGCCGGCTATTCTGCGAAATCTATGGCATTTGGACTTACCTGTTTTGAGAAACAATATGAAAAGCGCATTTAGCTGTCAAGTGGGGTGTAATTTATTGTAACTGCTGATAGATCAGATGCTTACGAGGTGTCTTTAGTATCTTTCGACTAACAAATATTAGGCGCCCAATTATCTGATTTATTGTACACGGTTTGGCACTTTCCTGAATGCCATATTGATTTTATGCATCTTTTAAATAGAACTGAAGAATTGATAACTAAATTGGATATCGTTTCAAGATATAAGAGAATTACCACACATACACTTGAAATCTTGTTTCAAAAGTATCCCTACCTCATTTAAGATGTGAACAATCTCTAATATCACCGGAAATGATATAAGCGTTGGTATTAAACAATCAAGTGTATAACCTTATCAGAGACAGACAGACAGACAGGATGCCCGTGTTAGCTCCTGAGTGACGGACAGATCCCGAAGCAAACTCGCTTGTTATATGGAATGATTGCTTCATGTTTTGAAACTGATACAGGTCATGTATTATATGCATATGCGAGTATATTTATGTATTTGTGGGCTCTTATATCGTCTCGTTTATTTGAACGATTTGTACTAATAGAATGTAGGCCAAATATAAATTGTGGTATACTTTTTGGTGAAATAGTATAAACGTGATAAATTAGAGTGTCACTAATTTAAAGTAATAGCATGTAAACGCATGCATGCAAATTTAATCATAATGTTTCTATCGTGAGATGATGTGTAAACACAAATCACATGAAAATTCGTGATGCTTGTAACTTTTATTCAATCAAAATTGACTAATTAAGACATAACCATAAAAGTCGAAGAATTTAATATCAATGATATTTGAATTAAATATATTATAAGATGTTAACTTGCTTAATTAGACACGGGTTTTAATGTTTCCTGTGTAATTTTTATACAGAACCAGATGAATGAAGCGAGCAAGCAAAGCAACTCAGTTTGTGTTGCGGTATACCAAAATGTACCAACTCATATAATAACAAAAATGTTGTTTTTTTACGTTGCATAAATATTTGTCAAGGTTTTTGAAGTGAAAATCTACAGAAATATCAACAGACTACATTTTATAGATAAGTAAGAGTTATTATTTTATGTTAATATTTATTTATTTAATACTTATTGCACATGTCTTGACTGCCTCGTTGGTCTAGTGGCTAGATATAAGGCCGCAGACCCGGTGGTCCTGGGTTCAATTCCCAGGTCAGGCCAATAAATAGTTATTGGGTTTTTCTGACAGAAAATTCTCAGTAGCAGCCCGGAGTCTGGAAGTTGGAAGTGTGTACACTCCCGTGCCTCGGAAAGCACGTTAAGCCGTTGATCCTGCGCCTGAACTCTTTCCGGTCGTGTCGGATTGCCGTCCCATCGGATTATGAGAGCTAAGGAAAAGATAGTGCACCTGTGTTTGCGCACACACTTGTGCACTATAATATGTCCTGCGCAGTTGGCTAATCTCTCTTGAGATTGGCCGCCGTGGCCGAAATCGGTCTGGAGGACCTTACTTATTGCACAACATAAAAATAACATAAGAGTGATGGGCAATAATTAAACAAAAAATGGTGCGCAAAGGCGGTTTCGGTATCAATTCTTAACAAAACAACATAATATCAGTTTATATTTAAAGTTTGCAATATCAAAGCGTAAAGCCTTTTACACAAGCAAAGCTGATACAGACTTCATTAGCATTTTATAATAATTTAATAAATAATGTCTGTATTTTATGTTTGGTTCATTTTGGTACAAGTAAGGCCAAATGTTTCAGCTCCAAAAAACGCCTAAATCAACGTGGAGATAATAATGTCCAAATATCAGAGATCCTCAGTAGCTCGCACTGGCATGCTAACTGACAAGACAAACTGTTATTATCACCTTCGGCTTAGGGTAATGTGTTTGGTTTGGCTCTATGTGCTTAGGGCTTTATGTGTAGAAGAAAACTTTACTTACAGATTTCCAAACTTTTAATACTTACTATTTTTTCATACTTCGCTGTTATATATCTCATCTTCGATATTCATTATTCTAGTTATGATTTTTATTAAGCTATTATTATACATCATTTTTCATTACACATATTTAAGTATATAGGCAATGAGTTATTAAAGATGTTGTTTCTACTAAAACTGATGCTACTTTTCTAAAACTTATTATGTAGTAGTTTTAATACATGGTTTAGAAGAATATATCATATCAAACACTCTGATAACGTTGATCCATTATCTGAGCTCAGTACGACCCTAGGTCGTGCTATAAAACTCAAAGCACTAATAGTTAATTCTATACCAGAACCAGTTTTAGTTGGAATGCGAGTGGGCGAGTTCGGATCCCCACTGTTTGTACAAGAAATGTTTCTACCCAATGTGATGCAACAGAGAAATGTTCTATTGAAACCATAGCTGATATCATGATGCCTGAATTAAGTTGTTATGTGAATGCATCAACATAACTTAACTCATCTGATATATAAATTGCGTTAGTAATATGTTATACTTTCTTCAACATCGCTTTAACTTTTCAAGCTGTTTTATGAACTGTGATATAGGTCAATTAAAACACATTAAAATTCTTATAAAACTCAATGGTTATAGCGCAGTTACAGAGATCAACAAATCTTGATACTACTTAAAGAATATTTTACTAATTTGAATGTACATCTCCAATTAATTTTAAGCACAACTCAAGACTTACTACGTTATTGAGGAATAAAACCAGACTCATAAACTTTAAAATACTGCTTCTCCATAACAAAGAAACAAAGGTATGTACAAGTTTATTATGTATCTGAGCCATGGGATAATAACTGAACCCGAATAAGCGCCTGAAGCATTAATTAAAACCATTGTTTTATGGGTACCCTTAGGTATAAAACATAGGCGATTAAAACACCCACTTAAAATACAAGTTTAAGGTCTGTTAATATTTTTGTTTGGTTCTTCATTACTAAAGCCAATTACAGATGAGGAAGATTTTTGAATAACTGTTTTCAAGCGTTTAACAGATATATGCAAAATTACGGTTATTACGCGAATGTGGAAATGCCATGGAAATAAAATGAGAATAGTCGACAAAAGATTTAAATACTACTTATTTAATGATGAATTATCAACAATATATTACAAAAGAGACAAATAGAAAGCATTCTTTCTAAAATATTGTCGTTCAGAAACTTCACTAAATAGTTGATTTAGTTTTGTTTAACAATGGATCTTTTCATCTCATTTGCAGTTTTGAAGAGGAGTTAGAGAACTTTATTATGTAAAATCCTCGTAGGCTTGTTTGAACAAGTGGACTGTCCTATTTATCCGATCCTTTACTCAAATATGACAAATGAAATGTTAACAATAGGATATACGGATTAGAGAATATTATAACTGAGATTTTAAAGTACCCCGAAAGTTGAGAATTTAATGTCATTTTTTTCATTCAAAGTGTTGTTGAGAATATCATCTGGTCCTTAAATTCTATTTTTAAAATATACTATTTGTAATGCAACCATTTTCGTGTACATGTTGGTACATTTAAAAAAGAATAAAATTGTTTTTTTTTTTAAGAATGTATTTGCTACAGTGATAAAGGTAAAAAACATAAGTTCTGTATAAATTTACGTTTACAATGTAAACTTCTTTTGGAATCTAACAGTATATTTTATACGTACATAAATTGAAAGAAAAACTCAATCAAATGCGCGTTCACGCAACTCCACTGACACACGTGAATATACACCTTAGTTTTATATTCATTAAGAACAAATTTATCTGCATCTCCATTATACTTATCACTGTGTTCAACGAGTCGAAATTGAAAGCCTTATGGCTTTGAATTTAAAAGTCATTTTCCAAATAGTAAATTAAAGTTTACACATTCGTAGGGTCACTAAATGTAATACCAGGAAAGGCTTTAAGTATTACTAATATTGACGGAGCGAGACCGGGGGGCAAACGGTAGCCTATTGATATTATGGATTCTGGATCACGTGTGTCAATATTGATTTTTAACATTTCGCTGTCAAGTTAAGGATTTAGTTCGGGTTCAATGTGGAGGGATGTTTGTGGTTCACTCCCTAATAAAGTCAGTGAGATATTTCATTGAGAGCAATTGCAAACAGGTTATACACATACTCTTTATGGTATATATCTAAACTGTGTACTATCATGAATCTTCGAAGCAACCAGTATTTACTGGTTAGCTTGATGCTGTGCTAATGGCAGCAGGTTCGAACTCCGTTCACGACAATACTTGTAGTCTGTTTGTCGTGATCTAAGTGTTTGTGTTTATTATATTTTGCAAATATAGCAAATATTCATGTTACTGTACTTTACGTTTATATTAAACTTATGAAATTAAAATTTTAATCCTGTTTCACTACCAATGTAACTTCAGTTTCTTAGTTAAACTAAATTAAAGATAACAATATAAAAATTACTACACATACACATAAAAAAAATTTCCTCGCCACCTAAACAAATAGATAGAACATCTCTGTTTTATTAAGTGACATATTTATCCACCTTATCATATCATGATTCTGTGATGGGTTATGGTATGTGTGCTTGTATTTCAGCAATGGAAAGTATCTTAAAGTTTGCTCTATAAGAGCACAGTCGTTATTCGGATATGGTTAGGGTTGTCACTTAGCAGTATTTTACCTACATCTTGCATATTTTATTGAGTTAAAAAGAAACATGTAAAAAAACTTTTTTTTTTATATCTATTGAAAATATGCGATATAAATTAGTATTGCGTTTGCCTTTTTTGCTTTCTTTGATTGTTTTATTATACAAAAATATTTAAAAAAATAATAATTATTTATTTAAAAAGGCACACGCCTAGAAATCTTAATTTATTAGTTAGTTATGTACCCTGATAAAACATTAAGCGTTAGCCCTACATGCGCCCGCGCAGGTAAATATTGACGCGCGCAGTAAGCTGCAGCGAGGCGTCACGGCAAACTGCCTCCACAAACATTTGCCGTACTGTTTGTCATCTACGAGTAGCGGCCATGATTCTTAGTTATCGTTGCGTTATGGGAGAGTAATTACTTTTTTTTTTGCTTAATGTTCCGTCACTGCCTTTATTTTTGGTACTTCAAAATATCGAGATCTTCGCTTAGTAATTTGTGTAGATAACTACCCTTTTCCCGATAAAGGTTCATTGACCACATTGAGCAGACTGCTCAATTTTATAAAACATTTTGAATTCTGAAAACGAATTTGCATATTTTCACTCATCATATAATTGCTTACCAAGAAGTTCCGGAACATTTCCTTACCGAATAGTCTAAGAATCTAAAGCTAAGGGCAATGAAATAAATACTTATAGCTAATACTTAAGTAACCGCTGAGCGCACGTTTCAGTCCTCAGGTGATAAAGTTGCAGAACGCGCTCCTAGCTAGTGATGAGCGGAACATCGATATCGATAACATTAAATCACTTTTAACATGTACTAAATTCACTCTGATAAATATTTATGAGTATGCTAAATTTATTGTCGAAAAATTAATCGTATATTCATGGCTTACGTTTAATATTATACGCCGTTCTAGTTAATATTAAACGAATACAAATAGACAAGAAAGAGGCGTGACATGAAATAAATAAGTGGTGAATCGTACGAGCTTATGATATATGTATGAATATTATTGGTTATGGTTCTAATAAAATATTTGTAGAGTGAATATTTTTTATGACTACATAATTTGACTTTATTACAATTTTACTATCGCGTTTTATATATTTAGCATGGTCTTGATATTGTAATACTTGAATTTTTGAAACGATATTTTAAAATGTTTATCGTATTCATTAGATAGCATTTAAATTGTGGTTTCTCGTGAGAATAACCGACTAAAAATGTATCAATCATTTTTATATCGATTATTTTTAGTGAATGTATCGATTATTATGATATTTATTAATGAATAACACGCTCAAATGAACAATATGAGCTCCAATTAACGCTGCTAATCATTGTATATTTTACACCTAAAGTCCATAAGCGCTAACAGTCCATATATTAATGAGAATATTTTAACAAGATAAATCGAAGGATTTATATTGTAACAAAACTGGAACAATAAAATACATTTTTGTTACTCAAACAATAAATACAATTGCATTCAACATTGAAGAATCGAACAAGAACAAACACACTTCATTACATCGCCAACACAAAACAAAAGCACAATAATATCAACTCCGAGTATCAATATTCGATAACAGTCGTATGTTTTCTTCCACAATAATGGTCTGGGCGTGGCGTAAGCACAAAACGAAGACCAGACCACAAACAGGTATATTGTTATTACAACGTGACGAATATGTGTAATGAATACGCACGATCTGTGTGCGCAAATTAATAGCTGTGTGTTGGTAAACGAAATTCGATATCATTCGCTCCTGGTATTAAACGAACGTGGTTGCACATAAAAATATATCGATATATAATTAATTTCACTACACTATTATTTTAATATATGTACCTATTCGAACGCTATTCTTAATTATGCAAAGCTGCACTTGATTATCGGGTGTAGCAATGATTATTACTATCTTGGATTATTTTTATATAGCTGGTTTTGAAAGAACATTTTCCTAACCGAGCTTTAAAATTAACTTCGTGAATACACAGGACTTGACAAATTGATGTTCATTTTATCATGAAGAGTTTATATGATACAATTTTATCCCATTTGAATAGTTCTCAAGCTTGTTAAACCATTTCCTAAGCATTAATAACTTGAATCGTGTCGAAGTCGTTTTGAAAAGACGCACCGCATTACCCTGAATGTGGTTTAATGATAGTGACGGCCAGTCCTCGGTTCTATATAATTTAGTAAGGATTGAGTTATTAGAAGTACCTCGAAAGATACCGAAGTAAGCCGGTACTGGCTTAATGTGGTGGGTTTTTGAATGTCTTAATGTGGTTTTGATATGGTGAGTGTTGAGTGGCTTTTTTCGAGGCATGAATTTTCGTGCTTACAATGTTTAAAATTCATGGCGTATAAATTAATTTGTAAATCAAAGTACTTTAATTTTATGTTTAAAATTAACATATTGAAATATCGGAATGGAATTTAGCACATCGTAAATATTATATTTCTAGGATTAAGTTGTAAATTAATAGCCGATAACAACATAGATACATTTTTATGTCAGTGGATTGGAACGCACATTTTCAAACAAATAAAAATCTATAAAATATTTCTAAGACTTGCAAAATGTTTATCTTATTTAAAAAGTCACAATTTTTTATCCCATACTATACAAATAGCGTCTAAGAATGAAATATATATATTTTACATGTAAAATAATATAACAATCGACTTAATTAAATGCCTTTCGTTTTTTTTTCTCTTACAAATTACCTTATTATTCCTGGTCCTTCGAGCAGGATCGTGGGCGTAAGTTTGTCGCTTTCTTACGGCCCTCTTGAATTGATTATAGTTTTTTATCTCACATTGTAGGGTAATCACCGCATGTCTTTATCGTTCTTAATGATCTCGGATTAACATGTTCGGATGCCTAGTGTCGGTAGATGACGATACTAAAATTCTGATTGTATTTAGAATACAATCATTTATGTGCACGTGTTTGAATGTTAATTAATTTTAACTTTTAACTAAGGGTGCCTTTGTATAATTATGTATTAAATGCTAAGATAAAGGTCAGCGTTATATATTTTTAAATTCTATCTATAATATGCTTTGATTCACTCAGCATGTAGTACTTTTTTATGTGCAATATAAATTCTTTTTGCGTATAATATAATTATAATATAAGCATTTTTTGATTATATTTATGCATGTATTATAATATAAAAATTCTAATAACAGTAACGGTATAATAATCTGTTAGGAAATTATCTATCGAAACGTCGTATACTAAATACGCCACGTCATGTTACATTTCTTTATCTATATCTGTAGGGGTTTTAAGCACTAATGACGTGAGTTGCTTATTTCTTTGTACGATAGTAATTAATTAATATTTTGAGAGCCTTTGTAATTTTTTCAATGGCCGAACCAACAATGTTTGGATTAAAATGTTCTTCTAGTAGTTTCTAATCATGAAGTCGATTTAAATAAAATTAAGATAAATATTTAGGTTGTAATTAAATAATCATTTATTTATGTAACTTATAATAAATAACTTTACTTTTAATCTAACATTATGCATTAACCGAATACTATTCTAATCAAGTCCCGCATAACTTAAAACAAAAGAATCCAAGAGTTTGAATTCGAAAGCGAACTGGAACGGGTCCTAACGAACTAAAAGTATCTTTTTATTTTTCAACGTTGGCAAGACAGCATGTCGACGAACGAGAGTTCCTCCGGGCGATTTGGGCATTTTTTTTCCTCTCATACCGATGTGCTTGCCCTCTCCGGGCTTGTTCTTCGGGTAATGGCTTCATTATACCACTCGGAATCTCGGAAAGCAGCTTGCGGCCGCCCGCGAAACTGGTCACCTTTACGAAATAAAACGATACTTATTCATATTGCGACTGTTTAGAATTTATATTAAATCGATGTAGTTGTTTTGGTAACCAAATATAACATACTCGTACATTTTGGTTTAGTATGTTTAGCTTTTAAATAAAAAAAATATCGTTTATATCTTTTATTGCAACACTAAACCTATCATATGGTAAGAATATAAATCTGTATAATTTTATATAAAAAAAATGACAACACACAATCATAATACTTAAAGTAATCATTTTTGAGTTATTATGTAATTATGTCGTCAATTCCGTGATTTTTCAGACAGCTCGTGCTCTTTGCGATGCAATTTTGTTGTTTCGGATGATTTCTCAATTATATATATAACGAAAAATAAATTAAATATAACATTATTTTTCTAAAATCGATACAATCGAATCACTTTACATCAATAAATTTATTTGTTAATGGTCTTATTCGATAGGTATGTCGATAATTACGTGTCGCAACACTAATTTACTACCGATTTTCAATCACGGAGGTCTCCGAACGATTCCGAATAATGACAGGTTTTCACGCGAATTCGTTGAAGAATTATCTTCAAACTAATTCGAGTATCTGGTGGAAGCGCGACCATTTTACTTTCTGCCTTGTAATTATGCACCGGACGATCTTAACAACCGAAGTGTATGCAGTATTTTCGCAGAAAATGCTATCGCAAAAATAATAGGCGTTGGTTGAAAAGTTACTTAAACGATTGTTTCATATTATCATATATTATTTTTAATATCAAAAATATAATGTCGATATAACTATAAGATATTAATGCATTTGATACTAGCTTCCGCCTTATCGTGTATTGGATGGAGGTGCTTAAGGTGTAAGGTAGCCTTTATGTTAAGCTACCTTATTCCAAATTTCATCCAAATCAAAATCGAAACAGGATAATAATTATAACATTATTATGATAAAACTCCTGGAAATAACAGATGGATGGAAAAATATTAAATAAAATCAAAAACGATATACCTTTCTGAAATTCTAAGTGCAGATGTCAACTTAGCCCCATAAAGAACCCAGTAATGTTGACCGCCATCTTGTATACACACACAAAAGCAATATTAATCGACGTTACATGTGTTTGTATTCAAACATTGAAGGTAATATGTTGTAAATAAAGTGAAACGGTGCTCAATTGAAACATACGCCGCTTGATAATCGTAGGGTTGAAAAGTAGTGATTACGCTATGTGGGCGGGTTATATCATTTCTGTAGGTGGAGTGCAATTGTATTCACTTCATTTAAAGCTTTGTAGTTTAACTCGTGTAGTTTTACTGAAGACATATTTATTATTTTAAGTTTTATATGTTTATAGCTTATACTGTTTTAAAGGATATTAAATACTTGGTGGTAGGGCTTTGTGCATGTTGTGGTTGGTACCATCCAGTCAAGGTCGCCTAACAGCGATAGTATCGCTGTGCTCCAATCTATCGTAAGTGAGTGTACAGGCACAAGAGATGTAACAATTTACTTGTAATTCTCAAGATTGGTTGATTGAAACCACTGGACCGATTTTGATAAAATTTAGTATGAAGCTAGCTTGAACCCCAAGCCCTCGTGTGGGGGAAACGCGTATAGGCTACTTTTTTACGTAATACCAGCCAATTTTTCGCCTATCGCGCGAGCGAAGACGGTGCCGAAATCTACTATACTCATATATCACAAACAAAACTCTTTATCTAATATACATTTTCATTTTAATCGAATAATTATATGTAAAGTCGTACTTGAGCGTTAGTTTGTTCGACCAACATGAAGCAACTTAGCGACTGAATGACATAATATTTTTTGTGCAGAGATTTTATAGCTAGTAAGCCCTAGAACGGCAGATCCTACTTTTTACAGCGGAAAATGCATGCGAGCACGGTTGAAAATGAGAAATATCTCATTCTAAATATGAATTTTATTTCACTCAGGTAAATTTTAAAATGAGTGTACATGCATTTTCTGAGTCATATGCGTAATATTTGCAAGAATACAATGCGATGTAAACCGCGGTCGTATTCCAGTCGCGTGCTGCCACAGTTTTGATGCACATAGATTGTAAGATACATTCTTTAAGAAAAATGCTTTTAATTTGAAAATATAAATAATGTCAATCGCATTTATAGATCGATATAAGTAAACAGTGCAGTTATTCAGGCTATCAATTCAATCACAAAACAATTCGTGTTTGTTGATCGTCAATGTTTGAAAGGCACGCGCGTTTGTATGTGTGAGCGTGTGTGTGTCAGTCTTTGTGTGTGTACTACCGTTAACTTGTAATAAATCTAGACAGATTGTAAGCTGTCAAGAAATCAGGATGACGCACATGTTTTTTAAGTAGAAACTCGTACACATATTGTTAGCGGAGCATCTATTCTTTAACGTTTTCTAAAATATCCTCCTTCAGTTATAGGCATACTAACACTAACAGCTTAGCATATTAACAGTCCTAACCAAGAGATCGAAATATTTAATCACGTTAATGAGGTCAACATGAATCTGTAACTATATCAAAATAAAACTCGAGACTCTTGGATTAAAATAATATTTATTTGCCAAGACGATTCATAAACACTATCGAAAAACATCACAAATATCGTCTGACAACACAAGTAACCACTATAAGCTGTTTAAATTTATTTAAACCAGTATTTGGTACACGTAAAAGACACTATACACCCCAGTGTGGTCGCAGCATAATCATATCTATTATCTCGCCATTCTTCACACCGTGTTTACTTTGTAAAGCGATTTATAAGTTAATCGGCGAATGTACATTGTATTTATCAACGTATAAAAACAATCGAGACGGGTGTGCAATCGATTCTTATTCGATAGTCGTCACGTGTGGTCGCGATTATGAGATCGGATGAATCGATATCGCGAATATGTGATTATCTTACGTTAGGCTGGGATCAGATTGTTGAGGATTACAAAAAATTATACGTATTGATTTTAATGTAAGTGATTGAATGCAATTTTTTTTAAATTCTGAATTGATCAATCTTTGCGGTGTTTTAAAACATCCGCTTATTTAAACGGGATTTTTTATTTATTTTTTATGGCAAGTCAATATTTTCATAACAAAATTGTTTAATCACATGTTATTCTACATAATATATTATATTAATTGATTTTCTTAATTGATGATTTCGACACCGTATGACTGATTACTGTGACTGTATATAGGTGTATTTTTTGATCGATAAAGTGTTTATACTATCCACTTTATATACAACCGATCGTCTGGCAAACGATAAGTATATCGGCGTATCGGTAGAGTTATATTATTATCCTATTTCTTAAATTCAGTCGTCAACCACTGTGTTGCCAATCGACTCCTTCGAACACGCCCGAATCAACTTGATCTTCGTACTCCAACATATTTATATAAACACACGGGCGGGATAACGTCTGCCGGTGGTTTATTAAATGTAAAAAAAATGATCGAGCGAAATGGTGGCAAGAATGAGTTTAACATCAATAAAATCTACGCCATGTTTTTAACAAGTGTGTACAATACTTAAGGCTGTATTTATAATGTCGAAACAACACGATTTATAAGTTAATTTCTCCCTCGAGTATTGTATACAGCTGGACTAATGGTCCGGTTTTTATTAGCGTTCTACGCTGATTTACTGCTCTGTAATTGAAGTACCTATGATCGGTTTTATTTATGAAAACACCTTGAACGCGTATCTTTATCGACATCTTGAGATTTATACAGTTTATTTACATATATATTTTACATTAGAAAGAAGAATATAAAGTTTTTGTAAAATAGAATATATAATAGGCCTTTCCAAGCCAAGGCTCTTGTCAAGCATCGATGTTTAATGAAATAATTTATACTTAAAGAAATCCAATAAATCAATATGGGAAAAAAAATAAAAATATCATTTCGTTGTTAAAATAAATATATTTTTCTTATTGTAATAATAATATAGAGCAACGAAGTATATAGTACACGCGCCATGAACCGCGCGTTCTAACCCTTTTTTTATTTATTTTTTATTGTATAGGAAGGCCCATAGACAATGGCATTGTAAGTAATGTTAACCATCGTTTACATCGCCAATGCGCTACCAACTTTGGGAACTAAGATGTTATGTCCCTTGTGCCTGTAATTACACTGGCTCACTCACCCTTCAAACCGGAACACAACAATAACAAGTACTGCCGTTTTGCGGTAGAATATCTGATGAAGATCGGTTACTTTTTCTGTATCATCTGTTCTTTCCCTCCAAAAGTCACAGGCGAAAACTAGTATTGAATAAAGATTTTAGCTTACAACAGATAATATTCCCTATATCTAAGTTTTTTTTTTATTACATAGATTAGCGGACGAGCGTATGGGCCACCTGGTGGTAAGTGGTCACCAACGCCCAGAGACATTGGCATTGTAAGAGATGTTAACCATCGTTTACAACACTATTACGCCACCAACCTTGGGAACTAAAATGCTATGTCCCTTGTGCCTGCAATTACACTGGCTCACTCACCCTTCAAACCGGAACACAACAATAACAAGTAGTGCTGTTTTGCGGTAGAATATTTGATGAGTGGGTGGTACCTACCCAGACGAGCTTGCACAAAGCTCTACCACCAAGCAAATTAATAATATATCTAAAATGCCTACGCGTACGTCTAGGTAGAGGTGATGTAATTAGTTCTGGTGTTCATTAGCCATGCCCTTAACAGGGTGTCGCTCGACACGTCAGGGCGGGTCGAAGCTAATTGGCAGGAATTTTTTTATCTAACCGCAATAGGTATAAAGAATTCTCGATATGGAGCGTTTTTTTTTTAATTTGTCATATATAGTGTGCTGTGACATTGTTTTGTCAACTTGTGCGTTTAATGTCTTTTGTTTTTAATAATCGTTATATGGGATTTGTTGAAGTTTATAGGGTAACAAATTGATACATATACTAGTAATAAGCCGAGATGACCAAGTGGTAAGAACGCGTGAATCTTAACCGATGCATGTACTATTCAATTTCATGTGCTTAATTTGTGATTATAATTCATCTCGCGCTCGACGCTGAAGGAAAACATCGTGAGAAAACCTGCATGTGATAAATTTCACTGAAATTCTGCTACATGTGTATTCCACCATTGGATTGGAGCAGCGTGGTGGAATAAGCTACAAAACCTTAAGTCAGTAGCTTGTTCCGTGTTATAGTTTTATCTTCTACATCTCATATCTATAGTTTTCGTCCTCGGCTTCGTTCGCTTATGGGGAGGGTAAACGTAACAAACAAATAAACAAACTCACGTTCAATTCTATTGTTTTAGCTATTATACACATATGTATGAATTTATATAAAGAAGCTGTGCCCTGCGGCTTCACCTGCGTATAATTAATAAAAATATAATAAATTATTTTATTACTATAATAACAAACACGCGCGCGCGCACACACACACAAACACACACACAAACACACACACAAACACACCCACACACACTTTTCATAAAATACTGTAGGGTTTACCGATCTTATATATGGCCTATCATTTGTGCCATCGCATGTTCTTTGTGTGTACCAATTTTCATCAAGATTGGTCAAGCCGTTCTTGAGTTATAAGAATTGTCTGTCATACAGACAGACAGACAGACAAAAATGAAAAAAATAGTATAATGTGAATCACTGCATAATTAAAAGATTATTTATCACAAAATTAGGTGAAAAAAAAATGTACAGACAGAGGCAATAGACTTATATAGTAGTATAGATATAGTAGTATAGTATAGATTACAATAACATGTGTTGACCAACCTTAAAATTACTCCGGCCCGGACTTAAAGTTCAAGGCCCTTGGCGATTCGAGGCCCTCCATCCCGAAGGGGTAAGAGTAAAATTTTATTATTGGCGGGGCCCCTAGGTGGGTGCCTTGAAAGCTTCGGCATAAATTCGGGGCTGAGATAAATAAGGTAATTTTTATGCCAATTACCCTTGAAGTCACGGCCAGACGGTGTTGGGAAAATTAATGAATCAGTATATAATATCGAATAAAACCAAAACGGTAGTGGGCGTGACTCCGTAAGTACACTGTAATTAACAAGTGAAATAATTTGTTAATTCAACCTCACTATAGGGCCACCATATTCAATAAGAAACCAAGACAAAATGGCGGACCAATTAGGTCATTTCTTTTTGCGTTGGTGCAATATACATGCCATACTATCTAAGGAATTTTATAAGTCAATTTAATATACACTTGAATTGAAAATAAATAACAATTAATCGTATCTACTTATAGGTATTTGATTTAAAATATAAGCTATGAATATTAATAATAAATGTTTATATTGTTTGTGTTACTTATAAAGAGCTTAATGAATTAATATTTATGGTAATCGAAACATTTACACTTATAAATGCGAAAGTAAATTTGTATTACGGCTACCCGGCTATATCACTGAACCGATTTTGATGGCTAACCACTACCATACTTTTTTATTCTCGCTGGAAATCGCGTATTTGGGGCTCACCGGTACTGAAGGCGCCGGAATACCCACTAAAAAAACCAGCGATATTCTGCAGCAGGCAAGTCATACAGAAAAAGTAAGTTAAGTGGTGGTAGGGTTTTGTGCAAGCTCGTCTGGGTAGGTACCACCCGCTCATCAGATATTCTACCTTAAAACAGCAATACTTGCTATTGTTGTGTTTCGGTTTGAAGGGTGAGTGTGCCAGTGTAATTAAAGGCACAAGGGACATAACATCTTAGTTCCCAAGGTTGGAGGCGCATTGGCGATGTAAGCGATGGTTAACATCTCTTACAATGCCAATGTCTATGGGCGTTGGTGACCACTTACCATCAGGAGGCCCATAAGCTAGTCCGCCTTCCTATACCATAAAAAAAGAAGTATCCGTAGATTTTAAATACGTTTTTCATTCCATTTGCGAACTCAACTGAATCGAATAAATCTATATCTGATACGTATCAGCGGTAATACGTTATAAATGATCATGATTGTATAATTATTACATTTGCTCATTATCAGTTGAGGTAATCTTTAAATTAGTAAGTTATATAATTTACAAAATAAAGATTTCGCGCCCCTAATGAGAAATGGGTTGCATTCTAGTACTGTTAAGTGTAAACTGCCGCAACGTTGCCCATAATTTGCTATACAGTATACAGGATCTGATAACGCATTTCATTTTTCATTTGTTTAAACGAAGACATATTAATTATAACCATTTAAAATCTGTCTATATATAAAACAATATAAATAATTTATATGAACAAAGATATTTAGTTCTTAAGCCATAATAGTTCATCTTTTCTTGCCCAACAGTGGGACTAGTTGCTTATCCTTTTCCAAACTAAAATTTTCCTACGATCGTAGTTATTACTTAGACATACATATTGTCGTCCTGATGCAAAAGTATTATAAGTATTTCACCTTAATGTAACCAGTTCAAGAGATTACACTCCAAATTAAAATGTACCGTCCACAAAACATAATATCTGTTTGTTACATATTAACACCGAAACAGATTAGTTGATAATGTTATCTTTATGAAGTTAGATCCATTGCGATAAAACTGTGCTAATTAAAAATCTTTCTATTGCATAAATTAATCTCAGATGTTAATTGGAACATAATTCCTCACTTATCTGATCAAAGATAGCTAAGTTGAACTATTCAAATATTGTACCTAGGTTTTTGTATACTTTTTTCAAGCTATCCTGTCTCCTAGGCGCGATGTTACAAGATAGGTGATAATGTTACAGTATCAAGTTTAAGATGTTAATCGCAAGTTGTATTGGCGCGTCTCTTGACCGTGGTTTAAGTTACACGCGATTAGCTTTGTCATTTCCAATGACATTTAAAGATTATTTTTCATGTAAGTTAAGCCCATGGGCTTGGCGTATTGGCGATGTATTGGATGGTTGGTCGTGTTCTTACCATAAGGTGATCCAGTTGCCAGTCTACTATTTTTGTATAAAAGGAATGTAGAATAATGAGTTGACTTATAATCAACCTCTCAATATTGAGTTTCAATGGTAACGTACGCTATATTTCCTCGACTTAATATCTTGATATTTTTAATATAAATGAATAAAAATTATTGTAAATTTTGCAAGAATTTTGTGATCAATTTAACATAACCGAACATTCTACAATACCTCTTTCCTCAGTAATATATTATATTATACTGAATTAAAGATATATTTCTTAATAAAATGTTCCCAATAATTCACTCTTCGTATCTGTTGCTCGATCGAAGAGATAAGATCAATTTAAGTTTCCATGCATTTTGTTTGCGGTTTAATGTAATGAATTTTTTTATGTACAAAATATTTTCTTCGATATAATTTCTCTCGCTTAACACTTGAACCATCGAAAATTCCATACGCCATCTTAAACACTAATAAAGCATTGTGCTGGCAGTTAATTAACCCTCCCAGATTTATTGCAGCTACATTGTCCTGATATACTCGATACTCGAAAATCGATTTCATATCGAGGTTAATTGAAATATAGGTGATTAACGTTCGTTATTCGCGATATTTAATCGATTTGTGTATCGATTTTTACTAATCAATTTTTTTTTTAATTACGTAATGTTTGCCCGTTTGCGTTTGTTACGTTTTAATAAATTGAACTATTACATAGTTTGTGTAGATTGTAATATTTATTGCCGTAGAAATACTTGATGCTTTATATATTACTGCGCGAAATACTAGTATCGACTCAATACTAAAATACATCAATATTTCGTCGTTTCGTAATAATATATTTATTTTGCCTTCAGGTGTCCAAATGTTGTCCAAACGTTGTCTTAACGTTGGCAACAAAGTTTTCTTTAGTTACTTTAAGCTGTCAATAAAAATTGCTATCGTGATTGTTGATTAAGCTTTGCCAACACATTTGCCAATACATATATTGCCAATATTTTTACTGAAAATGTACTGTATGTACTTAGATAGACTTGAACACTAACGTTGATTCTGGTTTAAATTACTTTTAATTTAAACATAAAAAGTCAAACACATGTAACATTACATTAATAAAAATTATTATATGCGATTATTGTTGTCTTAGACATTTATATGTAATCAACAATAATCGCCTATTAATTAAAGTTATTAATTGTAGATTACAACGAAAAATTACTTTGAATTAAGTATTCTCGTTTAAGTCCATCGTCTGCCATTTTCATTTATTGCAGAAGTATACTTAAAGATACTATAAATGGCCAGTGTTTATTACTTTAACAGTGAATTTTAATGAACTTTTGAGTAAAATCAACTGCTGGAATTATGCTATACGATAAATATAATGTAGGATAAGATGGAGCTTGCGCATGCTAAGTGAAATTTATTTTTATGGCATAATTATTGTTTGTGGACCTCCTCTATTTAGAAGACTTATTAGTTAATTAATTTCAATCATGTGTGTTGCTACGGTTGTTATTGTACACTTTATAATAATTATACTTAAAGACTATATTGTTATATGGATAGATTATAATATAATTTTATAAAATCGATTTTATCTTCGACAACGCCAAAAACGATCGGATTTTTATAATTGATTGTAAAAAAAATTCTGTTGCGTTCAGGATTAGACAAGAAAATGAGAATAGAAACATGATATATAAACTTATACTTAATATTTTGCTTATAAAAAGGTTTCAAGGTCTGCCGGGTATATAAAATGTACATAAAATAATAATATTCGTTTTTTTTTTAATATGAATATTTAATTTGAGTATATTTAAAGTTATAATTGATGTTGTAGTTTCAAATATTATGAAATATTAAAATAGATATATGTTCTGTAATTTAAAATAACTTAATAATCGTTGGTGGTGTGCAATGGAACTATTAAAGGCCGCTCCAGACTAGCGTTAAGGCGGGCACACATGAGCCGATAATTAAAGAGACCAGGATGATAAATAACGAACTGTCCGAGTTTTTACCGCAGATGTCATTATCTCGACCGACTCTATCAGCCGTCACTCGATTACGCAGTAAGGATTTCTGTGGAGCTGCTACAATATGTAAAGCTTAGTTGCGGGCCAGTCTTAATGCAAAATAAAAATATGGTATTTTTCATTTATATAATGATGCATATAATTAATGTTGATTCTTCTATTGAACATGTTATTAAAGAATTGAAATTTGATTTGAAATTTTATCCTTTGTTAAAACAAAACTTTACTGTCTACATTCATTGCAGAAAGCAACTGCATAACACGTATGTGGTTTTTAGATTATCTCAAAGGTGGTATTAACATCTTTGTATATATACACTAACATCTCGCGACACCGTAGCGCATGAATAATCGAAAAGCCAGACTTGATGAGAAGGCAAGCGTGAGAGCTTTTTTGTCGTGACAGCGGTCAATGCGTACAGTCCTTTATATTATATTATATCACATACATTTGAATCTAAGCCGTATGTGTAAGTACAAACGGTTGATATTGTTTTGTTTCACTTATCGTATGTCGTTTTCTTGAGTGATAGAATAGGTTGAATCATGAACCTTATTCGTAAAGTAATAAGTTGTTGAAAATATTTGTTGGTTAACGTATTAGTAAAAACAAAAAGCGGGAACAAATGATTGTTCGTAAAAATGTCGCTCGTCTCGGCGTTAGTGTTTTGTTGTAATTGGATTCTTATTATGCTACTGAATTATTGTCTTCCGCCGGTGCGAGTGTATAACTAACGTTTCGCGCCAAAAATTAGCTGTGAAAGTAATTTTGACAGATGTCAAAGTCAACCCAGAAAAAATTTTTTATTCTTATGTCAATCTGACATCACATTTGTGAAATTAGGTGTCCTCTTTTGATATAACTACAAGAATTGAAATGTTTTGCTTCCTATAAGGTTGAATGTTGTTTATTGATAAGTGAATTCAATCAAGCATAGTGGTGAAACAAACTTCACCTGTAAATTTTGATCAGTTAAACAATGCCTTATCTTCTTCTTTCGAATGCCATTCATTGATGACTAAAAGAGAGAAATCAGAGGTTAAATAAACAACATTTATAAGTAAGGTTTGGTGCCTTATATTCGGCAATATAAGAAAAGATGATTATTTTTTACAACGGCAACATCTAGAAAGCACACTATCGAGTATTCGATGGGATCGCCATTTTGTTTTTAACTTCATATAACTTGCATAGCAATCCGCGCATGATGACTGTTTTATATCAACGGTAGTCATTAATATTTTTTTTTTCAAGTCAATTTTCATTTCAATCTGATGTTGATCTGAATCGTCGAGATGTATTTAATATACAGTAAACTTATATAAAAAATAAATTACATAGCGGCTCTCAATATGTAAACGGTGAAAGAATCAATGCAAATTACTTATTAAAAAATGGCATATTCTTATTCACCTTTCCTTATAGTTTAATATAACTTCAGAATTATAGAGATATGCGTTTTGAAAATTACTTTAGTTGTACTATTATAATGATTTACTTGTCGTGGGAAGTCCTGCTGTTGTGGTTTGATACGATTGTTTTCAGGTTTTCGGTAATATCAATAAGTTCGTTATATTTTTTTTCTTTTAAACCTATTTTATGGAACATACTTGAACCTGACGTTGAAAAATTCCGTCTTAAAATCAAATTACCATATTAACGCACGAATATACGCATTTTCTTTCTTTCTTTAGCGCTATTTATATACAGAAATGTTAAGTATTTTTGTCAACAATATTTATTATTTTATATATGTTATAAACATTTATATTTATACATATTTTATTTATTACATTTATTTTAATAATTAGATTTTTTTTTAATCCAGCTGGTCAGTTAAGTGCGCGGTACCCTTAATCGCTCGAAATATAAAAATCATGAATTCCATTCATTGATAATTAAAAATAAATTATTTTGTCTTCAGATGCAGCTGTGAACGGTGACTATGGTGAGTTTTTTTGTGTTTGTCAACTTTAACGTAATAATTTGAGTCAACTTCATCAACTTTCAATCAGCTCAAATGACATGTTAATATAAGGTAAGGGTGCTATGATTAATAACATATAAAATATACGTCCAAGAATCAGTTTTTAATAATACTTCACAAACGTAATTAAAAAAACGAATATTGTTTTTAATATTTCCTGTCTATTTCTTTAATGATGGTGTTGTCGTTAAAGTGTACTTTTGCCGGTTGAAAAATATGAGTCTATTTCACGAACGTCATCGTCAATTGTCATCCTGCGATTAGGTATCATTAGTATGATGACAGTACTGTTTTAGTGCGATTTTATTGGGATGAATTTGCAATTAATTGTTTTGATTCGTAGCGTTTTAAAAAAAAATTAAAACAATGATCAGCGGTATTTTACATACAAAAATAACTTGAGAACAATTTGAACCATAAATATTATTTAACATAATTCTTATCGTAACGCAAATGATTCCTAACATACAATATAAATCACCAATTACGCGCTAGTCCTGCGGACATTAATTTCGTCATTAATTTAAAAAAATTACTCTCCTTGAAGACGAGGCTTAATGAAGTGTAATAAATAAAAAAAAGTTATAAGGTAGCACCTGCCAATCAAGATAAGTTAAAGTATAAAGTTGAACGTGTCTTTAACTTATAAGGGTTCAGTATAATTTTTTTTTTATTCAATTATTCAATTGTTTGTTTTCACATTTATAAATGTGTTGCTGTACTTGTAATTACGGTCGCGTGGACGATTGATTTGGAGATACTGGTTTTTGACAATAATCAGTGAAGCTTTTCACGAATTTAAAGTATCTTATAAGTTCTTATGTCAAGACTTCCATGAAGTTGGCGGTTCGGATTCTACCTGATTTTAACTGTATCTGAAAATTCATATCAATTTTAGGTAGATGCCATCTACTCATCAGAATGTGTGATCATGTGACTGCCAAACGGCAATACTTGTTCCGGTTTGAAGGGTGAGTGAGATCACGTAACTGAAATCAAAGCGTTGGATAGATTATGCTATATAGTCGAGGCCCTCTAGTGACACTTAAATCTTAACCTAAGATAAGGACAAGCACTCAGTTCACACGTAAGCGGTGAAGTAGGAAGTGATCGCGAGGAAACCTGCATGTGACATATGAAATCTTTCTATCTCGCATACAACCTTGGTCGATTGAGCTTTATACATTTTCGCCGTATATGTCCTAAAAAACCTATCTGCAATTGGAAATTTTCATGCTGTAACTTTAGTTTTTTTATAAATATATACATTAAAAAATATTTAATTGAAAAAAGTACTAATGAAGATGTTTTTATTTGCATCATTGGTATTGTAACGATAATTAACGTCTACTTCTATAAATAATTGTAAACACTTTAATGACTTGTAAATATTTCTTTATCCGTCATAAAAATTGCATATGTTTACACTCAATGGTAAATTGTTTCATATTGAATCGTTTAATTAAAACGACAGGTGACTGTTATGCTCATAACATAACGCGTTTATTTATTTCACCAACGGTATTCTAAAAGTTTGGAATACGTATTATATATATATGATTGTGTTTTGTTTCGTGCATTTTATAAATATATTATTTTCTTAATTGGTGCTATTTTTCACACTGCAATTTGCAATAATAGGGAAAAGTTATCAATTGCATTTTTATAAGTATATAAATTTTGACAAGGTTCGTGTTATAATTGAATTATGAAATTAATTTAGTATGTTTAAAGGTCATTGACCTTAAAAAATCGTACAATTTCTATTAATAGAGATGTTTTTTATTAGTGATGTTGGTTGTATATATGTATATGTTAACGATATTAAACAAGAACGTACCTAGTATAACAACTAGTTTCCGCCCGTGACTTCGCCGTTACCCTCTTGTACTTATACTGATAATGTATAATATGCAAAATTTAATGTTTCATAGCGGGTTGATGGACACATGTGGCAGAATCTCCGTGAAATTAGACACATGCACGTAGGAAAATATTGTGAGGAACCCACCCACAATGTTTTCCTTCACCTTTGTATAAACACAAATTATGCACATGAAATCTCAGTGATTTAAACACTCAATCATCTCTCCATCTGCATTCGACTGTACTGACCCCCAATAAAAATTTGATAGGGACAAACGAGTTCAGGTGTCCTGAAGACTATATTATCGGTACAAATGAAATATATATAATTATATACATTAACGGCCCACTTATTGTTACGTTGTTCAGAGGGTTAAACAATGTTGTGTCTTCTTCTTTCTAATATCAAAACGATAATGACAGAAAGGGAGAATCAATTCAAATCATTCGCTAAGAAAAGTTTATAAATAAGGTTGTACCTATATATATGTGTCTTGTGAAACAGTAGGGAACTTCAGGGCTATTTCAGTTTAATAAACTGGTAAATATTTTATTATAGCATTGTAAATGTTAACATTGTAAGTTTGTTTATTCAACGTTTCGCTCGCGTATTTTTGAATTATTGTGACTTCGTTAAGTGTAAATTTGTACATTGTTAAATGTTAAGGAGCGTATTCGAGTCGGTTGGTCACGCACTGCGGGTTTTATTGTCGTTTTCGTAAATAAAATCTCAGTTAGCCCGCGGACGTTGTTACTCGATTTTTGTTTGCTAAAATTATGGTAATTTCACTCATTGTTTTAATGCTCGGATTTTTATAACTCGGGTCAATGAGCTGATCATTTTAAGAAGTTTATTTTGATACATTTTTGAAAACTTCGTGACCAATATATCATGGCCTTCGTCATTTTTTTTTAATTTATATTAGGTAGACTGGCAAATGGGCCACATAGTAAGTCACCTTAAGACTTTCTTCTTTCTTTCTTAAAAACTTTCTTCAAAAAAGAACACAACAATACCAAGTAGTTCTATTTAACGGTAAACAGTAATTTCGCATTACGCGTTTCCCCCCAGGGCACCGAGTGTGCCCCGGTCATCGGAATACCCACTAAAAACCCAGCGGTACCCTTCCCGTCTTAACGGGAGCGTCACGGGATCGCTTGCGCATGCTACCGTGACGCTCCGACGGCCGGCCCGTCTATGGAGGAATCCCAGGGTACTGGGAACCCCACTAGTCCCGGCGGTGCCTATTGTGGCGGGGGGAGAAGATGCGCAAAGCGCCGCTTTCTTCTCCACAGTCTTCTGCGGCGGAGCGGGTCTGCAGCGGCATCCTCCTTCCGCTCCCGCTCCGCGGCCTCCTTCTGTGACATCTTGTTTAGTTACCTACCCCAAGTTAATATTTAAGTTAATTTGTTAAAAATTATAATAATTCGATACAACTTTGTCTCGCTACTCTCAGTATCAGGTTTTGATTAAATTACATCGGTTGTCAAAAGTATATCCGCTAACTATCTACAGTGTCGTTCACACAATCAACGAAAGCAATTACAATTTTTCTTATTACGTTTGAGCTAATAGGGATTAAATACATGCAAAGCTACGGAAAACCGAGTTCAACATTAATGCGATTCAGTGGCAAAGTTTAAGCATAATGTTAGCTTTCAACGTTTCCTCGTACGATGCATAGTCAAGTGTTAGTTGTATTGAGACGTGACTGACTGATAGCATCTCAGCTTTCAAGCTCGCATTAAAGTGAGATGACGTAGCTGTTAGGATTATCACATTTGATTGAATCTCACTGACGAAACATGCGAATCTTTGCGACTTAACCAAATTATTGGATAATTTGACTAGCCTAGTTAACAAGTTATTCTATGGGTGTGACAAAAATATTTTTTTTTTTGAAATTTGCATGTTTGAATGAAACGAATCTAGTGCTTTTTTTGGCTAAATAGTATGCTTGTTAAGGATCTTATATATTTCTCAGGGAATACATATTTTTATTTATAAGTATTTATAATTTTTATATTTTATAGAATAGGTAAGCGGACGAGTAAATGGGCCACCAGTTGGTAAGGGATCACCACCACCCATAGACATTGGCTTTGCAAGAAATTTTACTCATCGCTTACATCGGGAACTAAGATATTATGTCCCTTGTGTGTCCTCACTTACCCTTCAAACCGGAACGCAACAATACCAAGTTCTGCTGTTTTGCGGTAGAATATCTGACGAGTGAGTGGTACCTACACAAACGAGCTTGCACAAAGCCCTAACACAAAGCAACGGAAATAGTTCATTTGTTAACAGAAGTATTTCAAATACCCCCAGAGGTGTCACATCCGTATCTCAGACATTTTAAAGTAATAAATTATGCATTTCATGTGATTTTTTTAATATGAATAAATTTTGTTAAAATTACTCCGGGATTTCTATTAACTCATAGAGAACTCTAAAGAAGGTGGAAATTATTCTCGAGCACAATAAATGCAGTGTCGCCGGCGGTTTTTATCTCATTTCTTAGAAACTGCTGCGCCTGCGCATACCGATTTGTACGCTACCTGATTAAGGCGAAGTTCTGTCAATGTGACATCAACTTATTAGTAATCATTTTTTATTGTTTCATAGTTTTCAAATTACTTTGGTTGGATAAAAATATCGTAGTGAATCTATGATTACAACTGTGATTGTTAAAAATGTATACAGTTATATAAAATATGTGATTACTTCAAGTTATTATTTTATTGAATACTTCAAGTTATATTATAATTAAAATTAATAATATAATAATGATATTGGACGAGCGCATACTAATCTATGAAATATTATGGTGATGATGGACTTGGAACTATGACATGAACTCGAGTTTCATTAAAATTTAATTTTTTTATTTTTTTTTATTTTATAGCATAGGTTGGCGGGCGAGCGTATGGGCCACCTGAAGGTAAGTGGTTACCAACGCCCATAGACATTGGCAGTGTAAGACATGTTAACCATCGATTACATCGCCAATGCGCCACCAACCTTGGGAACTAAGATGTTATGTCCCTTGTGCCTGTAATTACACTGGCTCACTCACCCTTCAAACCGGAACACAACAGTGCCAAGTACTGCTGTTTTGCGCTAGAATATCTGATGAGTGGGTGGTACCTACCCAGACGAGCTTGCACAAAGCTCTACCACCAAGTAAAAGCGTTATACTTGACAATAAGGCAAACATATTTAAATATAATAATCTGTAATCAAAAATATTTAAATGAGAAATGCACAGGGCTTCATTATGTTACGATGCTAAAATAAAATAAAAAAATACTACCATGTCTCTGAACGAATTTCGGACCACGGCGGCTAATCTCAAAAGGCGTCTTCGTCGAAAGATCCAGCCACATCGGCGTCTGCAGTTTTATATGTTTGCCAATAGAAAAATGCTGCTGAATCGAATAACACATCAAATCGGAATTGCAACGCCATACCTAACAATGTTGAAAGCATTCTTGCCTTGCCATGATTAATATGAATTATGTATATGTTCTATATACTTTTTGAGTACAATAAATAATTCTTTATTTTATATAAAATTATGTGTACGACTTCCCCTTAACAGTTTACGTTAACACAATGAAAACAATGTAGAATGTGTCGCTTCTCTGGCATGAATCGTATGTTATTGGATTATTTTTCAAGTATACGAGGATATGAGTGTAACTTGTTGGTAGGCTTTATGCAAGCTCGCTAGTGTACCATTCTCCACAGAATAGAAATACCTACTGTTGTGGTCACACACTTTGAACCGGATGTGTGTAACTATAGGCACAAGGATAACTTCTTAGTTCCCAAGATAGGTGGCGCATTGGCGATGTAAGGAATGGTAAACATTTCTTACTGCGCCAATGATTTATCATGGTGTCCTGTTCGTCTATCAACTGTATAAAAAAGTGGCGTTGTTCACAATATCATATAATATTTGAAATTTTACTTTTACTTTTATTGCATACTCTTTCTGCTGCGCTGTTGTAGTTTTTAAGAACAAAAGGATAGAAAAAAATCTTAATTTATCTTTGTCGAATTTTTTTTATGCTTTAATAATTTTGATCAGACACAACCCTTGAGACTAGAATGTAGTTTGTATACAATATTTTATTTTTAACTTTGAACAAGGTTTACATATAAAAAATCAAATAAAAGTATCTTAAATTGCGCGTGTCATTGGTAACTATGTACATCGACCGTTCGATCCAGAAGAAGCAAAATGTGTGCCCTGTTTGTAAAACCAGTAGCCATTAAACAAATAAATTCGTTAAGCACAATTATTGTGTGCTTAGTGTAATATAACCTTTATACTTAAAGTATTACTTGTCCTAAGTCCGTAATTATCGTTATCCGTTGATATTACAAAGACTATGTGTGTGCGTGTGTGTGTGGCTGGTATGTTAGTTTAATGGGAGGTATTTATAAGTACGACTACCACAGAAGCCTCACATCAATAAAATTTATTGACCAGTATAAATGACTGACGCGGGTCTTGTGTACTTAATTAATTGGGTTAAACAGAAGTGTGTTAACAGAATATTAAATTCTAAAAGTTATAATATGTAAAGGCCAATTTAATAATTATATTAACTACTATGTAATGGTCTCGTTTATATTTAAACATATAATTAACCATTATTAATTCTATAATAATTATTGAGCTACTGTAGCTACCTACAGGCACGAGTGTCATAACATCTTAGTTCTCAAGGTTGGTGGCGCATTGACAATGTAAAGGATGCTTAATATTTTTTACAATACCAATGTACCATTAACAATCCATGTGGCCATTTTCCCAGTCTGCCTACCTAATATATCAATGATAATATCATTCATTCATTCATTATCACCATACATTCACTTTTTTGTCTTCAATTTCGGGATCGGCTTTGAATGGATTTTACGGAGACGATGGATCTTTTATAGCCTGTCTGACTACGAATAACTAGCTTTAAAAGAAGCTGAGATGGTCTAGAGCGTAATCTTTTAATGGTCAATTTTAAAACTCTTAATTGTATATTGAATGGAACTTTTACAACTGTTAAGGATATAAAACCAGTCGCTAATAGACGACGCTAATGCTAATTTATATAATATTAATGCTATTAGTTTTTAATTATTCTTAATATTATATATTAGAATTTTATACAAACAAAAATCAATAGTTATTTACAAATCATGACCATTGGATTGGATTGGATTGGATTGGATTGGAATAGTGCTAGCACCATTTCCTTTGAAACAGCCCTCTTGTCACCAGTAGAAGCGTCATCTTTCTAATATATTTTTTGTTTTTCTGTTATTATATACTTGCAGATTTAAAATGAGACGTCTTAATGAACTAAAAATAACAAATTAAAACACGGAAAAACGCATAAATCCGTGCATGATTTCCGCTTAATAGAAAATTTAAACGCAATTCTTAGACATCCGTTCTAGCATCGTTAGCAGACGTTATATTTGCATAATCATTGTTAGTGTTAGTTTCATTATCACTTTCAATTGTTATTACGTACCATATTTGTCAACTTATTGTTTTAAGAAGTGCAATCAAGACGAGAAGTATTTTTTTTTTAAGTAAACGTTCACTTACAATTAATTGCATTGCTGTTTTCGCCCAGTCGTCGAAAATCACTGGACCATAATCATTATTGAACATTTAAGGAAAAGTCATGACTGCATATTTTGGTCACTTTTTTTCGAATATTATTTCTCAATATATTTTATTCACTAAATACATCGCCAAAAGAGGTGTTATACCCTATGTCCTTTCTGTACTTTTGATTTTTTAATATTAAGCGTCGAACGAAAGCATTGTCACTACAATGTCTGTATAGTGAGAGAGATTTTCTTCGATATGTGTTTCTTCAAACTGGATTGAAGCAGTGATGGAATATGCTTTAAATCCTCTCCTAAAGAGGATGATACCCACATTTACAGGCTTTTACTCTATTATAATTACGTGTACAGTAATATGCCTATACAAAATGTTCGTTAAAGTTTTTTGTATCGTTGCTACGTAGATTATTTTAGTATGCCGCATTGATGCGGTCAACAGTTTACAGATTGCTTTGAAAGGGTGTAAAAAACGCGTAGACAACATTGTAACCGCAGAACTTAGCACGCGTTCGAGTAAGTTGATTGTATTACGTGGTTTTGTCCGAGGAATGCTATGAATGTTTTGTTTTATGGGATCATTATTGTGAAATACTTTGGAAGGTGTTATAGTTTTCTTCAATTATAAAATTCAACTCACCGTCTTATAATACACATATTTATTTATTCACGTATCGACTAATCATGAATTAAAATCTAAGTTCGTGTTATATGTATTTTATTACGCCTACGATTTATTAGAGAACAGATATGTGTGCAAATATAGGTGCACTCCCTAGTCTCGATGCACTCACTCTCGTAATCCCATTGGACGCCTACCGAGGCACGAGATTGTATAAATATCCCTTACAGACTATGAAAAGCTATTGAGAATTATTCGACAGAAAATTCCAGACTTAATTGCCCACCAGGATTTGAATCCAGGACTTTAGAATCGGTTACACCGACAGGCAGACGAAAAATAATTAGTATTCGAACGAGGTTCAAGTAATTTACACCTCCTTCTTTAAATACCGTCGAACTGACACAGTCTTAATAACAATTACTTGATTATGGACCATTTTATTCCGTGTGTGTTGTCGGTAGATTTGTAACGTGTTCTTGGTAGAAAGTGGGTAATGGTGGGGGACTTGTAGTGTTGCGAATATTAATTATACTATACTACATTGTTGTAAATGACGTATGAGGTCCTGATTATACGGAATACGTTTTTAAATTGTAGTGTATGCATTTGTTTGTTCGGACTATTCTCAAAAAGTAAAGCGCTTCTTCGTATTGTTTTTGATTATATAATATTAATAGTCGCTTAAATAATTATTCTTCATTTCATTACAATAATTTAAATACAATTGCAGTATAATATACATTAAAGTCCCTTATCGCTTTTGTCTGTATGTATGATTGCGTTAATCTCATGAATTACTGTGTAATTTCGTTAATAATTAGATTAATTGAAATCGAGAAAATAAAGTTATTATCAAAAATTAATTAAATAATTTAATCGTTAATAAAGTCTGACAAAACGAATCGTCTAACAGCGTCTATGACGTTCACAATGTCGATGTGAAAATATTGTATGATGGATTTTATCTTGCAAACAATTATTGATAAAAGCCACGTTATAGAATTGAGCCAATCTCGAAACTGATTCAAATGACCTGAAAACATAACAAATTAAATATATATATGTTAAAACATTATATAAGTCATAATTATTATACAAAAAACAAAATCCCGAGTCGAACAATTGTCAATAAAATAAAATAAACCAGTTAACCAGTAACAGTTTATTATGTATTTCATCAATTCGAAAACAGATTCTGTATTGAAGGCGAAGAAATATTTACAATGACGATAAAAATAAAAACAATTTCGACAAGATACAAATAAATGCTACGTGGAAATACTTATTTCATTTGGTTTGGCCGAGATCCATTTGAACGAAACGCGGTGGATATTATAGATAGACGTTTAAGTGGATGAGTGTATCGTATGGACCAGTCGATTCTCTAAGAACGAACTCGGGCATCGCAGACCATGATCGTAACATCTCAGGTTTTCGATATGCGATATTAACTATAATGATTATAGCATTTAAATGATATATGCACCAAAATAGCGTATCACTGTAAGTTGGTTTTCGACATTTCATGAGTGAGATACTAATTGAGTTCATACAGAAGAACTGCTGAGGCTTGTAGGCGGGGATGTACCTTAAGTAAAATCTAAGTATTAATAATTTAACTCTAAAATAAATAAATAAATTAATATCGGTTCCATTTAACACCATTATTACTTAAAAAAAATTTTTTTTCTTGTTTGAAAGATGAATTATTTAGTGTTATACACAAGGGAGAAAACATTTTAGAGCCCCTGTCTTGTTGACGTCGTAAGAAGTAGCATAGTACAACAGTAACCTCGACTACTGGTAACCGTTAAGTTGGTCAGTCGCCTGCCTCTCTGCTTTACGTAAAAGCCATAATGGCAGAAGAGAACTAAACATAAATAAATTAAATTTTAATCACTTGAACCTTACAAACTACAAATACAATACAATATACTGCTTAAAAAAAAATTGTATAACTTTATTTGCAACTACTTTTTACTAAATGTATGTACTTACTTTAAAATAAAAGGTATAAGTTTAAAATAGAATATTAGTAGAAGAAAATTAGAAATAAGTTTATTTTTGTGTTTTTAGTAAGAAATATAAGGCTTTTTTATTTTTATTTTTATTTTTTATTTATTTATTATGTACTTACTTTACAGTTTCAATCTTATAATGTACGTAACACAAAATGCTATGTATTGAAACAGCTTGCTATACCAATAAAATAAAACACTGAATTAATTCAATGTAGAATAACCGAACATAAGTATAGACATTTATTACTATTTATGTTTGCTTGTTTTAATTATATTGCAAAATTGTCTCTACTGAACAGGGTTGCCATATTAATGGATACAAGAACGACAAAATTTTATTTCTATTTATAAAATACAATAATTATAACTATCGTAAAAGGTTTTTATACTTTGATAAATATTAAACGAAATCCATTATATTTAGTTATGTTTTATCTCGCTGAAAAAACACATGATCGCTTAATGTATGAAGTGCTCACAGTCGTTTGGGAATGAAACGATCGCCTCCATGCCATTTCAAATAAAAAGATCTATTATTGTATATTACTTATAATTGAAAAAATGTGATATAAAAAAAGATCCGCTGAGTTTCTTTCGCCGGTTCTTCTCAGGTCTGGGGTGTTTATTTCCGATTTATGACGATCAATAAGCAAGTGTAACGCTTCAATTGATTATTTAATCTCAAACAGCTAGTATATTTTTAGTAAAAGTAATTTTCACAAGGGACATAACATCTTGGTTCCCAAGGTTGGTGGCGCAGTGGTGATGTTGTTTTTTTTTAAGAAATATACAAACCACTGTCTATGGGCGTTGGTGACCACTTACCATCAGGTGGCCCACAGGCTCGTCCACAAACCTATACTATAAAATATATATATATATATATATATATATATATATATATATATATATATATATATATATATATATATATATATATATATATATATATATATATATTATGTATATCGTTGGAGCTTAAACTTGCTGCTTACCAAATTTTACATGAAAACGTAACGGACAAACAGAGCTATTTCATCAAAATCATCATCATACTTACGTACACAGAACCAAGGATTTGTCCTGAGTTAACTTCGTTGGTGACAACCCTAGCCTTGACCAAAATTTCGCTTAGAATGCCGATCGGTTACGAATAAGTTAATTCGGCGCCGAAATTTGGTCTCTCTATTAAAAATGCATACTATACCTCTTCACGTTGATAGTTCTTTTTTTTATTACATTTCGGCGTCGACTACTTAATAACCTGACGCCTTTGTTACAAATGTGTACTAGCGTTTCGTTAACTACTTCTAGACTCTATGTTTAAAGCAATAAAGACTAATATTATTTTTTTAAATAGTTGTCTATTTTGTCATATTTGTCTTATAATTCCCGACATGGTATGAGGAAGTGACGCATAAAATGTCAGATTCAAATTTAAGGTTGGACAATAAAAGTTTTAAGTTGAAATTTATTTATTACGATTACTTATTTTTATACGTGATTGGAAGTGATCGCGTTGATTTATTAGGGACTATTTTTATGTGTGTTTTATTACACAAAATAATATAAAAGTTTTATTTGTTTTAATATGAATTGATACAGCAGTACACTACTATCGTGATTCTTAATGATTATTTAATTTGGGTGTGAATATATGAATAATTTATTTTTTGTTATTTAATATAAAAATAAGTACATTATTACTAAATGAGACACTAGTGGGCTGACAACTGATCTCCTTTTAATTTAGAATATTGTTCCATAACGATGCTCCAATGCGGGCTCCTTACGGTGTATTCCTTCACTTCCCAGCATGTGACGATAATTCGTGCTTATAATTAAGCACTAATAAAGCACGCGAGAACTCGTGGTGCTTGCTTGGGTTTTAAGACGGAATCTTCAGTTAAGATTCACATGATCTAACAACTGAGTCTTAAGAAACATTTCTAGAGATGTAAGACTATTTAAAATTTAAATGAATATAAAGAAAAAAAACATGTAGATATGAACATCTTTGATTTTTTTTATATATACGAGTGGTAAACATGGATTAGTACCACTAGTAACGAAGCTTTGCTTGAGTCGATACATATGTAATATGACAAAAATCATCAATAGATTTAATATTTATTTTTCCAGCTATGTAATAAAGTGTGCCAATAACTGATTTATACAATAATTTTCACAGGATATCATTGTAAAGTCAGTTTGTTGATAAGATATGAATTCGTTCTCATTACAAAACTTCTGTCGATGGGTGACAATAAGACTTATCTATCATTCAATGTTGAAAAGGAAAAACACACTTATTTTATTAGTAATTGTAATCATTTCTCTTTAAACCAAGAATCCAAGTATGATCGTGGTACCGTTTAACTTATTAATATTAATAAATGTTCTCTTTAACAAAATAGTACGCGTAAACAAACTGATATAACATAAAAAATCCGGAACGCGAAACGGTGAATGGACTCACTAGCCTGACAAATCGTACATTCATTCATTCCTTAAAAAAACATTCTAAGGAATGTTTACCATATGAAGATATAATATAATAATCTACAAAAGAGCAGATATGTTTATCTGTAACTTATTCCAATCGTAGAAGTGGCTAATGGCTAGTAACTATGTGATTTACTTCTAGAAGAACTATCTTCTATGATGCATTACAAATAGTTCTTGAATAATTAATATTTATTTATGAAATCATTCAACTTAACTTCGAATAACGAAATTATTTAAGTTCGAATAACAATTTCGCTGACATTCTAAATAGGATTGTTTTACGAAACCATAATTAATTGTCAATTAATTATGGTTTCGTGAAAATTCATGGTCAAAGTTATTTAATTGTCTTTTTCTTCCTGAAATAGGTATTGTCTATATATATTATACATTGTCATTACAAGGCCAACATTTACTCGAAGACAATTCTGTTAGTTATTTAGTCGTAACGAATAAGATGCATTAGTTGTCCTCAGACTAGTCTCAAGATAAACCATAAAAAAGTTTTATGTTATTTTAGGAAGGCAAACGAGCAACGGGCTACCCGTTAAGTTCGGCACCGTTACTGAGAAAGCTACACACTTACCGTTAACATCCACTGCGTCTGTGCCTGTTACACTGTTGCACTCACCACTCAAACCCTATATAATATAATATAATAAATATATATAATACTATAAAGAAAACTATTTTGGGCTTCAATAACTGGTGAGTGGTTGGAACCACCTATATATGACAGCACAAAGTTTTTATCAATACATACTTCAGCAAACATATAACCGTTCTCTGTTAATGATTACAAAAATTTAAATATCGAACAGATAATATTAATAGGAAGTTGAAAGTTAATATCGCATGTCATCTCTTTCCACTACATAACATACTTGAAGTAGCCGGACGCGCACGTATGCGCCTCTTTTGGATCAAGGGCCATATTCGAAGCAAGCATCGTTGGAACTCATTGTAATTTATGGATGTCCACACGCTCACCACCGCGAATGTTAAGTCAAGTTGAAAGGATTAGCCGCGGTCTCAAGTGCCCCACATGATTTATTCAAACTATCCGGGTTATTGCCTATTCGTTTGTCAGGTGTTGGGTTAGTTATGGTGAGGCGAGTTAACCCAGTTCTGCCGATGGGACATACCAATGAGATTGCGTTTGTTGACATTCATAGTCTATTTTGTTCTAACTGAACGACGTTTTTTTTTATTTTTTGTAAATGAAAAATGTAATAATTATTATGTTTTAAAACTGTAAAAACACGTAACGAAATATTCGTTAATATAATATAAATTAAAATAAATAATATATTAATATTACAGATCAAATTAATAATACATTTGAAAAATCAATATAATTCAAATTAAATTTAATTAAATATAATATTTTCAAACTATTTATCAAACCAAAATAATACAAGCACATAAAATCCGCCCGCCAATCCGACACGTGTCTGGCGAATATATTAAAACACAGACATCTTTAATAAGACGATTCGTGTTCATATCACAGCGCTTCAAGTAGAGGCCATATCTAATGATGAGAGTATAAGTGTCACTATTGTCCACCTGACTTATATGTCGAGTTATAGAATAGATCCGTGATCGAAGACACTAATGGCCGATTTTAACTATGTTTGGTTGTGGCTATACGAATAATTGGCAGTGATTTGTTATTGAATATCAATTAAGGTGCGTTTTTAAGTTTGCTGTTGTGAAATTAATTTTTGTTGTTATTTTATCGATAATTTGTTAATTATGAAGAATAGATATGATCCTGTGTTGTTAGAATGTCAATTACCATATTAGCTCTGTTCTATTATGTATTAGAGTAGCAAATAATTAAGTAGATAAATAACTGTGGATTGGTTTATGGTTAATCGCAGTGTAATGTGATTGGGCAGATAATCTTGACACGTTATCCGACTAAATAATAAAGCTTCAAGCGGATGCCACTTGCCGTTGCAGTCAAAACAATATTATCGGTATATAGAGACACTATCACATGCAGCTTTCCTCACGAGGCTTTTTTATTAATAACCAAGTACGAAATGAATTATAAAACACAAATTAAGCTCGTGAAAATTCAGTGGTGCCCGGGTTTGAACTCGAAACCATCGGTTACGTATCACTTCTACTAACCAGTGGGCACTCACGGCTCTTTATTAATCATCATTATTAAAACGTAAACTCATTTTTCTCAACTCATTTAATAAGCTTTAATGGCTTCCGGTTTGATGAATCAATCCAGCTTTAAACATGTGGTTACTTATTTTCAGCTCATTGGAGACAATAAAGCTTGAGGTATATTAGTAATTGAATAGCTTAAAGTCTATTTAAAGAGACAATTCTAAAGCAATGATAATGGTTCCATCTGATTTCTGTCACTGGAGCCATTCGCAACAGAAAAACGCCAAAGACACAGGAATAACAGTGTCCTAGTGTATGTGTTAACATTGTTAGTAGGTGCACTGTGTATTCTCACTCTCATAATGTGATGGGATGGCAATCCGATGTAATCGGAATGAGTTCAGACGCAGAACCAACAGTTTTAAGTGCTTTCTGAGGCACGGGATTGTGAACTGTCAACCAAATATCGGACTGCTACTAGGTATTCCTTAACAGAAAAATACAATAAATTTTTACTGACCCGACCCAGGGTTCAAACGTACGATTTTGATTCTGTCTTATGAGCTAACCACTAGACCAATGAGTCAGAAGAAAAAGATGAATTACTCACAAGTTAAGCCAATTAATTGATTGATCAACCATTTTGCAAAACATCATAATTGCGTAACAGCTTAATTTCAACGACTTGCAATTATATTAACGATGAACGTTTAAAAAATATTTCGACGTTTTTGAAATGTTTAAACTAAATAAATTAAATGCTTACAATTACAGGTACAGTTAAATTTTATTAAGTTTGTCGAACTGTTGCTAATAAAAAATCAACGATAACCAAAAATCTAGAATAACTGAACCGCGTCCCGTAACACCATAAGATCTAGAGGATTTCTCAGAACGTACAAAACAATTCGTCGACTAAAAAACAATTAAATCGTAATTAAGGACCGTATTGAGAGAGTCGGCATGCGCTTGCGCTTTACGGAACTCATTTTAGAGGGTAGTGATGTGACCATTATATCGATACATTAATGTTTTAATTTCAATAATATAGTTGATATTTATTTAAATTGAAATTGTATATTTGCATTGATTTCAACTTTAGAAATGTTTCGCTAAGCAGACAAATAATGCAATACAGGATTTTATGTAAATTAAACAAGTGTAATATTTGCTTATTTCTCGAGTTACGATCTTTATCATTTATATGGAAAGTAAATTTTGAAATTCTTCTTCAAGTTGTGCAAGATACAGCAAGTTCTTAAACATTTTAACGCCGCTTATTAAAATTAGTTATAATAATGAATCACTGATTTAGTTACACATGACAGAATTTCATTGTGATATGTATGATACATGCAAATTTTCAAAATTATAAACACAAACTAAGCACACGATAATTCAGTGGTACTTGAAACCACACTCTCGGTCATCTCGATTAGTAATAATAATAATTGATTTCGTTTGTTGAATGGTCGATAAAAGTCGAAACTCGATGCGTTCCAATTCCACTTTCGAAAACATCGTAAATTTCTTTCATCGACATTATCGACATTTTCGATGTATTCTTACGGGTCTATAGGCTATGCCTTATTAAGGGAACAATGTACGAAGTACGTTTGAAACAATCACATCTTCATTAATTATTACGCCTGGAATTTTTCTGTGATAGCTCTTCTTAAAATGGTAGTATAACTTAAGAGTTAAAAACGGACTCGTCTCGACAAAAACCTGTCGAATTTAAATGTTCACCATCTACAGAACTTGGCTACTTGGTAATCTTGATATGATTTCATAATTCTACCATATAAGGCATTCAAACGAAATTTAATACAAATTAAACTTTTTCAATTGTTTTAAGGAATGATATATGAATTACTTTCTCTAAATGATATGCATACCAATGTAATCTAAATGTTTTTGACGTATGTCAAAATGAAACGTCGATTTAATTAACGAATGAAAGCTGTTTTGTGTATGACGTGCTTTAATTTATTTAATTGTTTCCGAAAATGTGTGAAAAAATGTCACTCTAAACTCGATTCAACCTCGATATGTGATAATGACGATCCAGACGACTCGATAAATTAGTCGTTCATGTTTTTGCCATTCCCGAGACTTGTTAAGATTTAACAGTAATTAACACTCATTCCGATGTTAACAATAACGCTTCGAGTACGTAAATGTGTACACGATACGATGACGACACACCGTATATTAGCTGGTAATTATCGCGGATTTTTTTTGTATGTTTAAATAAAATTCGCCAATAAAATCTCTTAAGTTCAAGGTCAATTGATAATTAAGTGGGACAACAGGATATAAAATTCAAAAATATATACATTTGTATGAACACAAATTTATTATTACTAATAAAATAATAAATAGTGATAAAAGTTGTTGGTCTGTCGATCGTGAAATAAAGACATAATAGAGGCAAATTAAACAGGAACAGGTCTCGCGAACTACGTGTAAACGTATTTACCTTTTTGTTAAACACCAAACAAAGAACAAATTAAACTGTTATTTAAAATCGCAACCGAATTTAAAAGGAATACAATAAATTTTTAATTATCTCTTTGTTTCAGATAAAAACAGAAGAATGAGAAACCAACAAGAAAATTTTATAATCAATAATGTACAAAGAAATCCATTGTAAGAATATAATGATTATGAAAAAGAAAATGGAGTTACTAAGATTCGAGTTAACTTGACGAAAGATTTAATTGGTGCCTTATTTGTGATTGAACTAATTAGTGATGTTTATAATAAAACTGTAAAAGTGCTTAGTTTAGTGGGACTAGGTGATGAAATATTTGTAGGACTTAAAATAATGCCTGATCGGGAGTCGGTAGGAGGTCCTGGGACTGCAGGCAGCGGTGGTTTCTTACCACTACAGTTTCCCTCGGCTTTTGCGGCTTTCCACGCTTCAACGCCTCCTGGTGCTCCAGCAACGGCCATGCATCACGCAACGCATTATCATCACCACGCACAGTAAGTTATATTCTATTCATTACTTTTTTTCAGATAGCAGCTATACCTTTTACACATCTGCCCATATAAAAGTTCTTATCATAATAACTTTTTCATTGAGTTTTGACGGCATAATGTTATTAATATAATGTACGTATAAAAGCATTCCTTACGTTCAATGTTATTTTTTAATTTGAAATACCATCCAAGCGTTATCTGCGATACATTAACGATAATTTAAGTAGCTCGTAATTGTCATAATTTGTTGGTATTATTATCAAATTGGCTAAGTATTCTGGTATCGAATGAATCCATCTATATGCATAATTTGATTATATACGCCAGCGAGTCAAGTGTCCTTTAATATTACGACCATTTCGTGCACAAGGCTCGTTCCAAAACGCCAAGTTCGTTTATAGGACTAGTCTATAAAATAGAGTGGTTCATTAAGCATTTGTCCCTTTGCATGCCATGAGCCTATTTCATTGCATAACTGCAGCTACCTTTTCATGTACCAATTATATTCAACCACTGAGTACGTTTCGAACGAACATTCATTTATCCTTAGTGTTTAATGGCGATTAACTTCAAATTTATTTTCTGCCTTTTCAATTTTCTTGTTGATACGATACATAATTAAAACTATATTATTATATCCTTGATCTTATATTTAAATTAAGAATAAAGGGGAGTATGATTCTTGTATTTAATAAAAATATAGAACTTTGTTTTATTCGTATTAGCATTTTTAAATTGCAATAACGGACATGCGTAATCATACTGACAATATTAATCTCGTCTAACCGGACATAATAGCGGAGTAAAAAAAGATCAACAAATCAATGAGCCACTAAGAAATGATGAACAGGAAGCCATCAAAGGGATTGAGACGTTTACAATATTAGGGCGGACATTAATAAAAGCAGGCCGGTGATTTTCAACAAATGAGTTACTCGCTTCACTCAAAGGATATGTGATGTATGAAGAGACCGAAGTTCGTTCGGCCGGCTGAGATGATTAATGTCCCCGTTGCTTTAGATGCCTTTAACTTGCAAATGCTTTAAGAAATAAAACTTTCTTTACTAAGCACTTTAGCGAAACTGATTGATGTGACGTTAAAGTATCTGTGTCCTTCCAATAATCTCGAGTTTCTTATTATTGGTACAAAAATCAATGGACTCTTTGTTAGTAAAATGAATTGCAAGTGCACAACCAAATGTCATTAAAATCAATCACGTCAAAAAGTATCCGTCTTAGCTTTATTTATTTCTTTCAAAACCACTGTTTAGTTAACTAGTTTTGCTGTTTAATTATAACGTTAAGTAAAATATAATATAATCAAAGTATATTGATCATACAAATGATGAATGGTAATTGGTATTCTCTGAAGTCCACTATCTCTTTGGTTTGGAAAGAATTCCGACGCCGGAAGCGAGACCGAGTGTACCCATTAACGACTCCACGGTGCCTCATTTAACCCGCTGCAGCGATAATTGCCACCACGTGTTTATTTCCAAGCGTTCTAATTATATCACGCACAATGGGTTGGACACGATCAGTTATTTTGGCTCCGTTTGCTTCGTCAAAGTCAATTTTGTCCTGCCACAAAATAGGTGTTGCGAGTCGGCTGTCGTTTAATTCATTAGCTGGAAACCTTTGAACAGATGGATCGACATCTCTCGACAGCTTGTGCCTTGTCGCCTATTAATACCTAAAGCCTTTTCAGTTTCGCATCAATGATCTTTTTCACTTGTCAACTTCTATGCATTCATTGATGTACTGTTTACGTTGAAGCGAGATTGATTTGTGGTTTTCGCTTTTAGATTAATATATTGTCTTAGAATAAGGAAGATAAATTGGTATATAAAAATTGTAACTTATAATAAGAATGGCTAAGTTTGAAAAAATAATTCATCCGTATATTAAAATAAAATATATAAAAATTATTAATTATCTTCCCCCAGTTGATGATTCTGATAACGATGAAGCGTCTAATTTTGGACACATGTTACACAATAAACTGCCACACACGTCGAACAATATGATAATGCTTTTGTTTTAGCATTCTATTTTATATTTTCAAAAATGATTTGTGAAGACAGCGTGTACAATGAGATCGGGATGCGGGCGAGAGAATGGTGCATTGTGCCATGGAAACCATTGTGGAGACATGTGTTAGATGGAAGTTCGTATAAGTGGCTTTATAGTCATTTTAATACCATTTTACCTACATAGGAACATCTAAAGTGTATGGCTTAGTTATTTATATAAATAATTATTATATCTGACAAACCCACTATAATAATTTCTGAAAAAACCATTATAATAACATTTGACTTTGACTTTTTGAAATCATCGGATTGATAATATCAAATATATAGTCACCCTATGCTACTAAAATATAATTTTGATATCCAAAATTAATGTTTCCGAGGTTTAGTAAAAGATCTGATCCTTTTTAAGTTCAATTAAAAATTTACTTGAATTGCAATTACAATTCCTTCTTTAATTTTTTTTCTTAAATAAAGGTTTAGTACACATTCGTTATTTAAAGTCCATCGTTGGTCCCTATTGTAGGTTGATGCGTGTACAACTCTAAAGTTCCTGTTACGTTAATAGACTCAGTTTACTGCATTTCCCATTGGTCGTCTGTCCAATTATTATTCTCAGAAATGCAAAAACTGTTCGAACTGAACTTAGCACGTTCGCTCTTGAGTGATTTATATGTTTGTCTTGAAGGCACGTCTGTTCGTCATGTGAAAAGAAGTAAACATAAATGTCAAAAAATTAATTACCTACCGGCTGTGCAAAAATGCTAGCCTGAAATACGACCAATTTTGGTGTTTTTAATTGACAGGCTTCATTCGAAATTTGGTAAATTTTCGAAGTCTATAGAATCTAAAAGTACTTGTAAATTATCGATTTATAACATTTGGTGACGATAATAGTCTACATCACTAGATCTTTAAATTGCTTCATATCCTGGATTATTTATAAAAACGCTCCTGACCCTCATCCCTTAAAAAAACTTCCAATCGGTCAATCGTCCCATAAACTGGTTCCGGTCATAAATTGGTCATTCCCTGCATCCTGTTACAGTGGACTATTGTCATAACCGTTTATAAATAGATGTGCCGAGAGCTATGAGTTAGAGCGCAGATTGCTTGGTACATTGTAACTTTATTGGTCTTTATATTGCTTAGAATATCCTGGATGTTTATGGTATCGACATGGATTTAATGGTTTTTTGGGTTTACGTCAATTACTTCTCTTTCATCGCTTTTCTTAAACTGAAAACTTACACTTTTATCAACGATCGTTCCAAGGAACTGAGGTGTTTAAGATATTGAGTTAAATTTGTTCTTTTTTCAGATAACAAACGTTATTTTAGCCATCGTCTAAAATAAATAAAATGTATTGTATTAAAGTAGATTTCATATTCGCCGTCATTTCAAAAATTATCGATTTCATATAGTACAGCTGAGTTCAATGAACTGTTAGTTAATCAAAATTAAAAAAAAAACAATTGAAAGAATACAACACTTTGTTATTACTTCGATAACCAATATGAAATAGTTGTTTTAAAAACTCCACTGCTCGGAAGACGTAAATAATATTTGGGCTAATCACTTTTAAATCATCACTATGCACCATTGACCTCCCACTTCAGCTAAATATAGCACAGAGTATATATCTTTGTTACACATTAGTTTCATACGTGTAAGGTCCACGACATCGTTTGTTTTCAAATAAAAATTGAATAATATCTCATTTGAAAGTTTTGGAGATGTTCGATTTTTGAATGTTCTAATTTGCACAAATCGCAACGTTGACAGTCTGGTTCTGTTTTTGTAATATGTCCTTATGTTTGTATGTGTCTCTTTGTGTGTGTTTCTTTTATTTTTATATCTCGAGAGCAAATATTATATCGATTTTCAATCAATCTCATCTCACGCATATGCATCACGAGCACCTTCGATTCATCAGTACTTTCTTATAAATAATCTTCTCAAGTAATATATAATTTATATGAGCGTTGAACAAATAACAATATATTTTAAGAAAAATATATCGCGCACAGACACGACTTACATTTTGTTATGTGTATAGATTAAGAATGATGCGCTAACACAGTTTTGACATATTATGTAATTTATGTATGCGATGGATTTTCCTGTTTCATAAGTTAAGATTTTTCATAAATACCGCTTTAAATCTTGGTATTAATATAGGATTTTCGTAATCTTTTTTAAGCTCTGGTTATTTATACATTAGATCAGATCAGAGATATGTTGATAATATCGAAGTAACCTGACAGTTGAACTATTTTGAATAGCTTAAAAAGACAACAGCATCTAAAAGGAACAGAGCATCTTACACGTTAGCGGTGCATTAACGATGGGAGAAGTGGTTTGTTCACGTGTATGTCTTCAGGACATTCATTTACTCGTTTACCATCTTTTTATATACTACAAACAACAAATCTACAGAAATAACTGTAACAGTTCCATGAACTAAATAAAAAATGTGACCAAGTATAAACCCCCTTTTTCAAGCGACGCATTTCTCTTAATGATACTTCTGTTTGTGCGTAAAGCAAAGCACCATTACTCCATTAATTGTTTCATTTTATACGTCATTGTTCTGAACCAATACTGGATCCCATTAAATTGGTAAAAATGAAAAATAAAGTACCAGTACTTAATGCTTGTCCAGTATTTCAAATTACAGTAACTAAACTACATACAGTTAAACAAAAGTCAAATTTTAATGATGATTAAGTTTTTATTGTCGATTTTATTTTTTTCTTGACTGTCATTTGTTTCACCGGCTTTGTGTAGTCGACATTTTGACTAGTTATTCTATCACCAAATATTTATATACTTTGTATTGCTGTTTTATGGTTTAAGCGTAACGCATTACGCGTATACTTTCTGCAATGCAAGTACTTACCATTAGGTGGGCCATAAGCTCGTCTGTCTACCATATATAAACTATTAGTAGCACTAGCTTATAAATAATAATGTTATGACTTTTTCTAATTACAGTACAAGTAAGGCACAGCCTAATTAAGGATATGGTTTGTGATGGCTTATTCCTCCACGCTGGTCTGTGGTTGCTATTCGTTGTTCACTCCGAGTTAGTTAGACACATCTGACAGAATATCATCAGAAGTAGCTGATTGCTCACGATGTTTTCCTTCACCATTGATCACAATGTATCGAAAGCTTGACTTCCCCAGATTTAATCACACGATCTACATTCAACTGTTACACTGTTGCCAGAAACTTTGTCAAAGTTATTAGAAATTGATAAATCTCCTAATACATTGCTTGTTGAAGCCATTAAATCGATCTGGAACTTAACACGCACCTTTATAATGAGAACAGGAATAATGGGACCAGAATCTTGCGATTGTTTAGCTACCGTCCGCACGGTGCACGCAACGTTGCATGATACCGTTTGCTTCTTGATTTTTATTCGGCGTTCGAGATTATTAGGTTCAAAATTGTACTCAGATTGAATTCAACCTTAATGCTACCATAATTTTGCTGCGATTTGCGTTTATTTTTGACTCACGCGTCGTTTTTTCGCTTGAAGAATTTGTGCGTCAGGAAATGATTTGCGTTTGTATCTAATTTTTTGATCTAAGAATTAGTCACAATTTTGTTGCGTGTAGCTTAACTACGGATTAATCTTTAATTTAAATGTCTATTTCTATTTAATATAATATGACTTTTTCATTTTATCTAACAGATAAACAAAGAAGTCAATTTGAGGATTTTTTGTACGTTTTAATTATTATGAATCATTTATTGATTTTAGGAAAATCACACTTAGAGTTTACTACCACTATTCGGAATCCACATTGCAGTAAGCTTCTGTATTAATAAATAGATACAAATGATTTACCTGTAAAGTGTTATAATTTTAATAATATATATTAATGAAGTTCGAGATTTAAAAATAAAGGGGTTGTTCAAATATTTTTATTACACAAATTTATGTACAAAAGAGATTGACTATAAATCAAGCTCCTTGATGATAATATAGTATGTTCGACAATTCAAAAAATGGTTTTGTAAAACAACAATTGCTTGTGTGTTCTATATTTTATATATGTGTGTGTGAATCCTTTGGGCGTATGTTATATCATATTTTTAACAATTGATTCCGTTTTGAAACGTTTGAATTTTTGAATCATTCGTTTTTTAAATACACGATAACATCCTCTGCTCTATTTAAGTAAACACGCATAACTGTAATAGTAGAATAAATCACAGCGTGTAGAAATTTAAAACTAACTCGGTAACACAATACGCTATCAAAGCGACCGTTCGGAAACATGGCACCTGCTTACATGTTTATAAAGACAACATTTAACACCAAATACGTTTTACATATGTTATAATAGGATTTGTATTTATAAATTATATATATATTACTAAAATTAGTTATTAAATTTCAATTAAAAATAATTATTTAATAGAGGACGTCGCATTGTTATGAGGATGGATGTTGAATGATAAACGTTCACGGACAAGTAAAAAATATATAACTAAGTATTTTTTAAAGTATATATTGTTACGATAGATATAATTGTGACTTTTAGCGATAGTGGGAGGGGTGGCTGATTTATTATCGTTTTATTTCTTTAATATCTTTCAGCTATATAAAAATGTTATAAATATAAAACCTTTTTAAATTAGTAAAGATACATTTAAAAAAAAAAACATTTTTGTTTCCCCAAACGTTGTTTTATTTGTTTTTTACTCTGAAAATATATCAGATTTATTAATAAGCTATGCTTCAGGGAGTCGATTTACTATATATATGAGTACTAAATTTTTAATATTATTGATTTATATACTATACCGTTTCTGTATCGGATGTACGGAACCCTGAAACGTGTAGAATTAAAATGCGTTTTATTTACCGCAAAAGATGTGACATTTTACTAAGTATGTAATTTGAAAAGAAAACCTTTATTGAAATGTTATTACGATTTTATGTACCGACCTGCACATTACCTAAATGATAAAAATGTTATATCGTCGTAAAAACGCCAATTTAAATAATATAAAAACGAAACGGTCGCTTATGTTTTTGTTTTACATAATTGTTTATATGTCTATACTATTAACGTTTTTCTTTTGTAATGCCAACCTAATAAAACTACTGAACCATTATATATAAAACTTATGCCAGAATATGCAGTGCGATTCGGAAAAGGTAGTATATTATATTACCATATAAGTAGATGCGCTTCGCAGTTTCAAATTTCATGCTGTATGTATATAAAAGGACATAATGTATCAGTTATTATTTAATATTTATCTACAATTAAAACTATATAAGAAACTTAGCAAATTCGATAGGTACACGCGTTCACCCTTTATTTGTTACAATTAAAGGTCAAAACCCTCCCAAGGGCTGACTTGCGGTCGTTAACCCAGCATCTCAATAAAAAATACCCTAGCGCAACAACCGGCGCCTTTTACGACTCATTCGGATTTTTATAACGTCTATACATATAAATATATTTTTTTTTTTATTAAACACTGCGCCTGTATCTGACACCTAAATAAAAGTTGAGGAAATTTAGAGCCAGAGGCTTGGCTTGTTTGTTTTCGTACACCTAATTAGGTAGCGTCTTTTAATGTTCGTTTAACGCTGACGCGCGCTGTCTCTGGTATGCGGTCGTTTCCTTGTGATTAATAAACAAAATGGTGTAATTAAATCATCAAATCGTATATGTAAAACATATAGAACGATTTTTTTTAATAAATATTTGTGTGTCGTAGCACGTTTTTAGAACCATAGATAGCCTGGCTGGCGAATGGACCTGATGCTAAGTGGTTATCATGCATGATGTATTTCATAAATAGCCTATGTTTTTTTTTTTTATTATTGTATAGGATGGTGGACGAGCATTTGGGTCACCTGATGGTAAGTGGTATAGACAATGGCATTGTCAGAAATTTTAACCATCGCTTCCATCGCCAATGTGCCACCAACCTTGGGAACTAAGATGTTATGTCCCTTGTGCCTGTAATTACACTGGCTCACTCACCCTTCAAGTACTGCTATTTTGCGGTAGAATATCTGATGAGTGGGTGGTACCTACCCAGACGAGCTTGCACAAAGCTCTACCACCGAGTAAAATGTGTCACAAGCCTTTGGAATTAGGACTAGACAATTCTATAATATTTAGTTTATATATTAATTACTAATAAATCACAATGAGAAATGATGTTTAGCGGTAGTATACGTGATGAGTGGGTATAGTACTTATCCGCGGGATTACATAAGGCCACCACCGCCAAATTCACCAAATCAAGTTTATTATATTGTAATGTAACAGCCTGTGAATGTCCCACTGCTGAGCTAAGGCCTCTTCTCCTTTTTTTTTTTTTGAGGAGAATGTTTCGAGCTTATTCCACCACGCTGCTCCAATGCGTTTATTATATTATTATTGCCTATTATATCCTTAAATATATTTAACAAGAAAGAAGTGAACAAAAATATAAAAAAAAAAACGAAAGGAATAAAACTTGTTAATTTTATTGGTGTAATTAATTAATTTTATTACAGAGTTAATAATATTAAAGGCAGAGTTCAAACTGTCACTAAGTATTTCATATCTAGAATGACGACATGTACATAGAAAGTCGTAAACGCAATCTAAAACAGCATTTGCGTACAGAGGACAAGAGAGGTTAATATCTACGTTGACAGGACAAGGGCGAAACTATCAATATGGATGGACATTACTAATGAAATGTGCGGTGAATGCACTTTTCATCGAATCTAAGCGAAGACAGATGTGATGGAGCATTCGCTTATGTCATGCCTATTAACGACGAATACTATCATGATTATAATGTTTAACAGAAAATTTAAATTTCGAACGAATGTGTTCTGAATTTAAATGTTTATCGTCTATGATTAGTTTTAAAAATGTCATTTTTAGAACTTGGTTCCATTTTTAAAATTTTAACAAAAAATTTTAATGAGTGATATATTTAAAATATTCGTATTTTTTATGACGTTTGCTTGACGTAGTAATGTAAATGTACAAGTAATGTACTTGACGCTGTTAGTAAGAAAAAAAATCTAGGTGGTACTAGTAGGCTTACTGCTAAAATAATATATTTTGAAGTGATAACTTCTAATGGGAGGGTAAACCGCTTTGTAACGTAACGCGTTACGGCGCCGTATTACCGACGCGGACTGCTTTATCTGAGAGTTACCAACCTAACGCCATCTCGTCATCATCATCGTAATTCACACATCTTTATCGGGACAAGAGATACTTCTTCGACAAATTTAACAACGATTTCTTCCATGGTAGAGTCGTGATAATGTAACAAACATACTTTCGCAGTTGATGAAATCAGATTTAGGTATATTTATACCTAAATCCTTCTTTTTTTTATACTTTCCGAAAATATTCGAATATAATTGTTAAACTTATTTATTGGTGCGAAAAACTTACCATCGCTTTGTTTAATCATAAACCTTAAACTTGAAATGATCGACGACAGAAACTCAGCGGGTTTATTGGTTTAAAAATATTTACACGCAATTTCTTTTCGATGTTTAAAATTATTTCTTGCTTAGTATCATGAATCGATTCTTTTTATTCATATTAAGAATGAACTCTTTGTAATTATCTTAACTAAAATATTTGTAATATTATAAGATATCGGGGGTCAAGACGTGATACCCTGCTGCATTGAAATTGATTACTTTACCTATAATTAGTTGAAGCACAGAGACGTCTTATATTTTACTCTTAATTATATTCTGGATGTGTAGTTTGTTTCGAATTTCAAATGAACTTTATTTAGTCAATCGAAAAATAATTAAAAATTCGAATTCTGTTAATTTTTTTTTTAAATATTATTATTTTTTAATTTAGTTTGTACGTAACACCAAAATGAAGAATTGACATTTTGACACATAAAATCCCAAATGTGGGAGATAATTCTCTGCCTATTTATAATCAAACATCTAAAGCTCATTCCGATTGTAATATATAGTTTCTAGCTAACTTACCCTTATAATTATATAGGTTTAGTCCAGATGCCTCCAAGCGTTTTAACTACGACTTAACCATAGTAATTTTCATCTCAGGTAGGCTTTAGTATAAAGCTAAAGGCTTGAATCTTAGCATCTAACGTCATAATTCACGTGCCGAGTCCGATGACCCCACCGGAAGCGTACACCGGACCGAGGCGCAGGCGCAATCATATAATGCCAGATGATTTATTTGTAAACAGACTCACGTCAACGCGCGAGAGCAATATATGCGCACACGCAGGACATTGTGTTTTTGGAAATGGAATATTTTTAATTTAAATTTTTTATTATTGAAAAATTTACTGATATATTTTATTATAAAAAGTCGACCAATAAAAAGCTTATTACAAGTGAAACAAATTGGAAAGGATAAACTTTAATTTATACAAAATTATTATAAAATTGGTCGTATATTTTATTATTACCTGTAAGTACATAGTGATATATAAAACACATTTACTACCTCTATATATCATATTATATAAAAATAATCACAATCCATCTCTTCACACGCTCCGCTCATCATGCGCGTGTAGTCATTGTTTACAATATGCGTTTGTTTATTTTCGCTTCATATGGATTAAAAAGCTCCCGAAGTTCATTCAAGACGTTTATTAGACGTTTTATTTTAAACATAAGTTAGGAATGTTCTTTTTTTATCATAGATTTGTAATGATAAAATATTGTGTTATTTATGGTATAGGTAGGACGAGCATATGGGCATTGTAAGAAATGTTAACCGTCGCTTAAATCGCCAATACGCTACCAACCTCGGGAACTATATCCATTATGCCTGTAAATATACTGGCTCACTCACCCTTCAAACCAGATCACAACAATAACCGAGTACGGTTGTTTTGCGGTAGAATATCTAATGAGGGGGTGGTACCTACCCAGACGAGCTTACACAAAGCTCTACCACCAGTGTTTTTATTTTAAATTTTAAGTATCATCCTAACAAAAAGTACTGTGGTACTTTCCCGAACGGAATCGCAGAAATCCCAAAGAAAACATCAGTAAATGCACCCTGCATCCTTTCATCCCGCTAGTAAAAGATATATCACAAATCCCATTTCAGTGATAGGTGTGATGAAAATGTGAGCCGTAAAAAAATTTAACTCGTTAACCGTAACTGACAAAGTCGTAAACATGTTTTGAACTATATACATAAAAAAATAATTTCGACACGTGTCTATTTGAGGCAATAAATCTATTATTTTTAGTAGTTCTTTACAAGCAACGTTATATTTTATGGGCAACTTTCATCTGTAGATTTCAGTAGTAAAGTTGATGATGGGAAGTGTATTGTGTAACTGACGCTATAGCTGTAGGCATGCATATTTAATATATTTCTATAATTTCATAGTGTAGGTATCAAAGAACTTAAATTTAACCATACCTAAACTTTTATAAGATTTTTTTTTTATCATCGTAACATAAGATCACTATTGATATTTGATGTTGTTTAGTATTTAAAGTACCTTATCATTATTATCATTTATTAATATAATATAAAACATATCGATTGTTCGAAATATATTTATAATATATAAATATTTATAAATGTACCAGGAAGATCGTTAATATGTAACAAACATTATCGACCTAATTATATTCGAGGCATTATTATCATATCATATTTATTGCAAAAGCTGTGCCCATGCAAATAGTGTTCTGTCTAATTTATTGCCCAATTAAACCCATTCTACAGACCATTAGCGTTGTCGAACAAGACGCTGCCAAATGAATAAAGTCTTTGATATATAATAGGTAAAGTTGAGTACCTAAATTAGTGCCTTGAGTGACGCCTAGCGTTTATTAAGTTCATATGATTGATTATCTGAGGCGATGACTAGTTCACTAACTATTATTAGAATTTATAAATGAAATGGCGCCTGTTTAGTTGTATGTTTGTATGTTATCATTAAAATTACATCATTTAAATTAATTTATACATTTGAAATTTTCTAAGAACCACTTGTTTAATTCGCAGGACCAACTCATCTGTAAATAATAAGGCGATAATTATAATTTCAGTTCTCATTAATTGATTATTGATTAGGAATTATAATTTAACACTTAGACACCAAATAAACATTTAGATTATTAAATAGATGGGGACGATCTTTGACCTCTCATTTATCTTAATTGGTTTGTTACCATTTAGGTCAAATGATAATTTCGGTTAAAAAAACACGAAGTATAACGCCGTTGAATTTATTACGCATGAAAAACTTTTTTTTTTATTGCTAGTTTTCTTTCATAGTTACCCCCGCGTGTGGGTGGAGGTAGGTGTTAAGTCAAGATACAAACTACGTTTATTTCAAATTTCACCCAAATCGGTTTTGTCGTTTTGGCGTGAAAGAGTTCCAAAAAATCAATTGGTTGAATTCAATTGTTTGGAATGAATGGAATAATTTAATAGAATATATTCTTATAAAAAATACCCAAACCATCGTAAAACTTCTGATGCCTAACTTCGCTTCGGTAGGAAATTTATTGTATATAATGAGCATTTTTGTATATAATCTACATTTAAAACACACACAACGTCCAAAGTTACAAAGAACTCCTCATAAATGAAACCTAAATATTATTTAGTAACCTGACTACGGATTCGAATTTGCGATCTTTTAAGCTAGCCACTAAACCAAGCAGTTAAAATATAACAATACGCTTGTAGTGTTAAGTTAGCTATAAAAAAGGTACAATAAATAAACAAATAACTTGCTATTTATATTACAAACTGACAAGTCAATTTTGCTTCCCAACAGAGAAACGACTGTTTACCGTCGATTCCGAACGACCTCTTGTTTGAGACGATGGCTAGTGTGACCACATTTTCGTGAAATCGCATACTTAGTACTTTTAAAACAATTTATCTCTAGAAATAATGGAAATGGAATACTTTTAATACCTTACTACTAAATAATATAAAAATGTTCATTTCCACACTTACAACGTTCAACAATTTTGAACACCCAGTTAAATGAAGATATTTGTGTTAGGTAATAAATAATAACGTCTATTTTCTTATTATAAAAATATTTTTATATAATTTAACCATATGTAATAAATGACTTGCTGATTGTCTGCTCATATAATTCCCAAAGTTCGAGATTTTGAACGTCAACACTTGTAAAAGAAACCATTATTGATAAATTGATATAACATAAATATACTTTTTAAATTTTCCGTTTACTTAGTAAGACTTACTGATGTTTTATTACGCATACCTTAATATTTTATAGAAGCGGTGATTCAAGATTTTTATTTTTTATTTTTTATTTTTATTGTATAGGTAGGCGGACGAGCGTATGAGCCACTCGATAGTAAGTGGTCAACAAGGCCCATAGACAATGGCATTGTAAGGAATTTTAACCATCGCTTACATCGTCAATGCGCCACCGAACTTGGGAACTATGATGTTATGTCCCCTGTGCCTGTAATTACATTGGCTCCCTAACATTTAAAACCGGTACACAACAATACAAAATACTGCTGTTTTGCGGTAGGAATTTTTAAATAAAGAACAAAAAGTATACACATACATATATTAATATTTAAGTAAAGGTGTGGTAGAAGAGTGTGCCCGCTGTAATAGTAGCTAGTAATAGCTGAGCTACCACAAGCCACCGATTTTCAGTTCCTTTCTCAGAAATTTTCTACACAATTTAATTCAATTAAAAAAAACAGGACAGTCTGTAAACATTATAATTGGTACACTCCCTACTTATCTAAGTCAAAGTCTTATAGACCGTCGGTCTGGCTTTGTGCCTAGACTTTATGGAGTAGTAACAGAACTTGTTCGAGCTGCTTTATGTTGCCTGATTAGTTTCTATGTCGTGTAGTTTACTGTTTGTCTGTCCGGAATAATTAAATTGTTTTATCATTGTGAATAATTTATTACCGAAGATTAATTTATGCGATAGATGTAATTACTAATTAATTCGGTCTCGTTGCAAGCTCGTTCGTGTGACACTGGACATTATCAATTTATTCTAGTGGTAAATAGAAATATTTTGTATTGATACGTTTTTCAAGAGATATCGATGATGATCAAAATTAACTGGAAGTTATGAACGACGCGAAATAAAAAATAGACGTCAAAACTCGATATATAAAGCGCATAAAAGAAAACTGAAATATAAACTAGAAAATACCCTTACGTGAAAGGAGCGGTTAAAATAACATAAATTTATTTACCAAATATAATATTGTCAGTGAAAATAAAAGCTTCATTATTAGCTATAAAAGTCTGGGTCACTCACACCCGCATTAAAAATAAATAACAATCGATAATAATGATAGGTTATATACCTAAATACATAAGACACATATAACTGTATATGTATAATTATATGTTCCTCTTATTATTATTGTGTAAGTAAATAAATTGAAACTCGTTGGAATTTCGACATCTTTCTTTGTGAAAAGCTTTTTCAAATGAGAGCTTATTAAATATAAACGTCAGAAACTGCTCATATTTTTATTCAAAATAACATAAAGTTAATGATTATTAAAAAAAACAGCAGCTGTTCAGCTTGACAAAGTACGATAACAGTCGAAGTTTGTTTTTGACTAAATTACTCAATTCAATACATCAGTTGAAGATCACGTGATCATGTTATATCCATTTATTTTAACCAATTCTATAAAATAAATCGACGATATATAATATTGTCAAAGCCCGGAGTTATTTATTATATATACAAAAACAATTGTACGAAATTTGCCACTTTCGAAACCCAACAGGAGATACCTGCTTCAACACACTTGAAATATCAAGTAAAACTATAGAAAGGCTATGAATTATCGTTCACAATAGCCGATCACCCGCTGTCTGCCTTCTCGGAAGAGAGAATTCACACCACAGGATGATTCACATTTGGTTTCATTTATTTTAATTGAGCTGTCGGTTCGCGGTAATGAAAAATAAAACGTCAAAACGGCCGTGTCCACACTACGGGAGACCAAACGTTTGGCCATTAGTAAAATGTTCTCGTGAGGTCACGCTTATATTTGGTCATCAGCGATTTGTTTAAATAATTAAATCATTTATCGATAAATATATGTATATATCTCGATATTGTCTGGTGCCTGGTTTATGGAGTCATTACCCTGGTTACTTCACGTTGGCATTGTGTTTAATGGCAATATTGTTTTGTTGGTAATTAGTTTTTTTATTTTTTATTTAATAATTCGACGAGCTTGGGCCTCCAGAAGTGGGACTTTAATGAAATGCTGCATAATTCTTTGACCTTTCCATGTATGATGTAATGCTTTGTGTATGATTGCAATAACTCAAACATTTGTTACTTTTTAAAAATAATAGAGAAACAAACATAAAAATTAAACGTAGCATAAATAATCATCTTTTTGTACAAAATACTAAAAAATATCAATACGCTTAAACAATATTTAAACGTATAATAAATATTAAAAGATAAGCTTTGATGATGAAAGGAAATAATCTAAGTGATAATTTATACACGCGCCATTGCCATTGAAAGCGATTAAGTTTAATTAAAAATTCGCCTAGTTAATAAACTCGATTCCAAAATTAAATCATCCAGCATAGTGGAATTTTAGTATCTGTTCTAAAAACGCTCGAAGCTATAATTGTGTACAGGTATGTGTATAGTAAAAAAAAAGTCGATGTATCAATATTTTTATCGATGATATGTATCGATTTTATTAATATTATAGAGAATATCAGATTATTTGGCTTAAAATCGATGTTTAAGTTAGGCAGACTTGACTTCAGTTCTATAAGTCATATAAACCATACCTTACATCTTCAATACCCAACTAACCCAACCTTGGGAACTAAGGTATTATGCCTTATGCCTGTAGTTAAACTGGCTCGCTCACCTTTAAAATCGGAACACAACAACTATTGCTACTAACTATTGCTGTTAGGCGGTAGAATAAATGATGTGTGATACCTACCCAAAAGGGCTTGCACAAAGCCCTACCATCAAGTAAAGCTAATACTAATGATATTTTCATTCATCGCTAATCACGAAATGAATTTAAATACAAATTGAAATTAAGCACATTAAGTAAGAGGTGCTTGCCCGGGTTTGAGCCCACAATCATCGTTTAAGATTCGCTTGTTAACCACTGAGCTATTTCAGCTTTTTAAAATAATCAATGAGTATTATAATAAAAATGAAATGTTTATATCATCAATTTGTTCAATTCACAGCAACCCCAGAACTTATTTAACGAAGACTGAATTTTAGAACGCGCTTGTGCTCGACACCTAATCCCAACCAACATGGGAGGCTTAAATTTTTTTTTTTATTTAAAGCCTTCATAAATCACCGTTGTTCGTGTTAAGGACCTGAGAATTAAGCTTCGGCATTATTTGTCAAGGGAATCTTTATAAACGAGAGTATACATGTCCGTATTCAAATGAGGCGTGAATGTTATGGAGACATAAAACCTTCTTACGTTAACACGTGAAAATTTATATTTTTCCTTAATCTGTGTAAAATGTATGGGAATAACGAACGCGGGAGGGAATTTTGGCACATTTGTGATATTTTGGTAAAGTTTTTAATATTATTTGAATTGAAATGATATGATAAAGTTTATTTAATTTGTATTATACTTTGAAATTACCAAAGCCTGGCTGCGTTGAGTCGATAAAAACTTTTATTTTTTATTTATATATTATTTACAATTAATTGAGTTCGACATACCGTGGACCTGTCTCTTCTAGACCTGTCTCTGTATATTGTAGAATATACATAAGTACATATATATATATATATATATATATATATATATATATATACATATATATATATATATATATACATATATATATATATGATCGAGATGATCGAGTATTATTCTAAAAGAATTATGTAAATGAAAAGCTAGTCTTTAGGCTGTGCAGGAATTTTGCCTTTTAACATTTGGAATTCTGACAAAAACCAATGTTATAAACAGGCGTTACTTATTCGCCATAGTATTATTAATATATTTTTTTATATTAATATTAAGCTTTGGTGTGTGTATTATAATTAAATTGGATTGATATAGTATTATTTACTAAAAAGTATAATATATACAGGCTGTTAAGAAATCAATCTCGACAGTTATGTTCTTCCGAATAACAATTAGTAATGAAAATAAAGTTGTAATAAGATTTTAATCCTATTAATAACAATGTCGAATATAAAGATTGTTTCGAATTAATCAAATTCTTTGTTCTATAAATTCCCACGAGTTGTTAGAAGAAAAAAAATGTATATAAAGGAAGTAAATTTTATAAATATCTATGTTAACTCTTTCCGTCATCTCGTCATCCAACCAACACACCGTAAAGAAACATACAAGCGACGAATGTCACTATCTACCATCATGTTATTGATGACACCCTACCATCTGATACGGTGACCACACGCGACTCTGACATGTCCGCTCATATAAATAGGTACGAAAACCGCTTGAAACGATATTAAAGCTATAATTTGCTTTCGATGCTTTTACAAGGAATATTTGTTGTTGGGAATTGATTTCGTTATCAGTTGAGGTTTCTTGTAACGAAGGACATAATTATTTTTTATTTAAATATTTTAATTTAAAAATAAAAGTCATATTATATTGAATTACATATAATAGAAATAGTTAGTTGGCTTATGAGACCGTGATTCGATGGAACCCCGGGTAGGGCTGATAAAAAGTTATTTAAGTTTTTACGTCAATAAATTCTCATTAGGAGCCTGATTTGATATTAGCAGTTCGGTAGTTTTGCGTCGCAAGCACTTGAAAGCGTCGGTCCCGCATCCGAACTTTTAGCAGTCGTGTCGGATTGCCGCCCCGTCGGATTATTAGAATGTGAGAGAATAGAATAAGAAGTTCACCTGTGAGTGGTCACAACTGAGCTCTGTAATATCTCCTGCGTAGTTTATTCATTCGGTTTTCCAAAGATTGTACATAACAACACATGTCTTACATCTACTTAAACTCAATATGTATGTACTACAAATTATATAAGATCACAATCAATTACAGTATTTAAAATTAATACGTAGAACTGACATGACAACATTTTTATTACATGGATGTACGTGTATAAGTTTATTTAATTAAAAGAGGTAACATTTTTTTATATTATAGCATTTATTTAGTATTGGTGGTATTAAAATTCATTAGATAATCTACCGCCAAACTTAATTTTTTTTTGTAGGCAATTTTAGAGATCATTCATATTTCTTACAGCGTCAATGCCTATAAATGCTGGTGCTCACTTACCATCACCAGCAGCCCATTTATGTATTTTATTTAAAAAAAATCAAATTTATAAAACTATTCAAGAGGCATTTTACAGAGTAACAGCCTGAGAATGTCCCACTGCTGGGCTAAGGCCTCTTCTCCTCTTTTGAGAAGAAGGTTTTGGAGCTTATTCCACCACGCTGCTCCAATGCGGATTGGTGGAATACACATGTGACAGAATTTCAGTGAAATTTGACACATGCAGGTTTCCTCACGATGTTTTCCTTCACCGTCAAGCACGAGATGAATTATAATCACAAATTAAGCACATGAAATTCAGTGGTGCTTGCCCGGGTTTGAACCCACGATCATCGGTTAAGATTCACGCGTTCTTACCACTGGGCCATCTCGGCATTTTACAAGTAGGTACATATTTTTATATCGTAGCATTATAAAGCTGGGTAGACAGTTCTACGTAAATGTATTGTCAATGAATGTACTCGTTAATAACTATGTTTATAACGCACATTGAATTATGTTAATAATTATTCTCAACCAGTTTAAGCCTTTGTGAAGGCTGGGTAAGGGTTTTTACTAACTCGCCAGTTGGTTATTGGACTTTCTGCTAAACCGTAAAAGTAAAGTATACGCATAACTATCCCACTGCTGGGCGAAGGTTAGATAATATCTTCACCAACATAATTATATATTTTTTTTATTGTATAGGTTGGCGGACGAGCATGTGGGCCACCTGATGGTAAGTGGTCATCAACGCCCATAGACAATGACATTGAAAAGAAAATAAGAAATGTTAACCATCGCTTACATTGCCAATGCGCCAACCAACCTTGGGAACCTTGGGAAGATGTTGTGTCCCTCACTCACTCTTCAAACCGGAACACAACAATACCAAGTACTGCTGTTTTGCGGTAGAATATCCGATGAGTGGGTGGTACCTACCCAGACGAGCTTGCACAAAGCCCTACCACCATTCTTATTATATTATATTAGGGGAAGAATAGGTGATAGGCTTAGTATATATGTGCTTCGGCTTAAAGGGTGAATGAGCCAGTGTAATTATAAGTCCAAGGGACATAACTTTGTAGTTACCAAGGTTGGTGGCGATCGATGTGGTTCCACGCCACCTTAAATTGGGAGGAGGCCAAATAATCAATAAGTTAGTTTAATGCTTCCATGTTGATTGAATATTTTTGGTTTGATTTGGTTGTTACTTTATAAGGTCCTCCAGACCGATTTCGGCCACGGCGGCCAATCTCAAGAGAGATTAGCCAACTGCGCAGGAGATATTATAGTGCACAAGTGTGTGCGCAAACACAAGTGCACTCTCTTTTCCTTAGCTCTCATAATCCGATGGTACGGCAATCCGACACGACCGGAAAGAGTTCAGGCGCAGGACCAACGGCTGGTTACTTTATAATATCGTGAGGAAGCCTGCATGTCTATAATTCCACTGATATTCTGCCATATATGTGTGGAATAAACTCCAAATCTTCTCCTCAAAAAGGGAGAGAAAGTCTAAGCCCAGTAGTTAGACATTTATATTTTTTTACTTTTTACTACTTACATATATAGTTTTAAACAAATCTAAGTGATAGAGTGAAGAAGATTAGTTTCCATTTTATGACCGCTTTCTCCACTACCGTCTGTACAGCACACTATTAATGTTCATTTTATATTTTACGCAGTTATAGCCGTAATTAGTATTGCAATAAAATAAATTATCCGCTGGCAGACGATTATCGAAGTATACAACTTGTAATTTTGGTTGTAAAACAACCCTTAAACATTCCGACGGCTTCTGCAATAAAATGAAATTATAATAAACGCTGTGTAATAATGATATTTAATTATCTATGAGTTTTTTATTACTTTACTTAATAATAAATGTACTTAAGCATTAGGTCTTAAAAAAATCAAAAGCAAAATACACTAAATATGAATTCATGTATTAATTAAAACCTCACTAAAGGAAAAATTATTTGAAGGTAATACTTAAAAACATACCTAAAATTTTTGTATCGTCTTGTCAACGTTCAATTATGTCGAATAACATACACTTTTAGAATGACCCTAAATAAAACATCAAAATCAAAAAGAGGTCGTCTGCGCGAAATCTGTAAAACTTGTTTCACATCCAGCACTGTTTTTAAACTTTCTTCCCGTTTAGAGGAAGTGTTTACTTATTACCGTCCCTGTCACACCTGTGCGTTCGAAAGGAGCAATCCCGTGTGCGATAAAGACGGCCTACATGAAGACGTCACGCGGGGCGCAGGCGCGCGTGTTCTTGCACTTGTTTTATTTATTTTGTTAGCCGCCATATTTTTTTCTTTTTCTTTCGTTTCTCAATGCTACGTCTTTGTTCGAGGGACGCAATCGTCTGGCCAGTAAGTTGGATAATTTCTTTATTCCGAGCCAACCCGACAATTTTCTTGCCGCATTATTATGTTATAAGTTTGATTTGTTTAATAATTTTATTACTGGGCGCATTGCGCGTGCGCTATTGTGTTTTTATTCGCTAGCAAATCGCTTTAGTCGATTTGCTTTTTTATATAAACGTGGGAAAGGCGTATACTGTATTCATATTGTTTGTCTATTTTGTGCCTAGCATGCTCTCGATAATCTTACTTTTTGTTGTAAATATTGCTACTTAACGTATGCCTCTTTTATTCTGAATCAATTAATTACCTAGATAATTATGCATTTGATACTTAAACTCATATGAATACTTCATCTATAAAGGGGTCTGGTGTATTTTTTGGTTAGTAAACAATCAACAAAAATATTTACTTATGTGCAAATAAATGTGCAAAATTCCCTTCGTTTTTCCTCTTCTGTCCCTTAATTTGCACCAAAAATGTCGCCCAGACGTCGCTTATTGCCCTATCAAATGTCCAGACATTTTACATCACAGATACCTCCGGACGAATTTTTAGGGTACCGTAAAATATTTTGACCGACCAAAAATTTGTAAATGGAATTTTATTTAGAATATAAGTGAAAATAAAACTAAACAAAAAACGTTACTTTCTATTGAAAGCCGAAAAACATGAATAAAGCTACCTTTGTACTCTTGGTCTAGAATTGTATTCGCAGAAATATATTTGAACAACAAATTTGATGGTCAAATCGTGCTTCGCCAGTTTTTGCGTTCGAAACCCCACTGTTAGACCTTGAGGTCCGCACCGATGGTCTGAATACTTTGAATAGGGCAGGTGCTTTTTTGGTTGGTGTCCTTTGTGTCGTAGAAGTTTTATGACTTGTCAGATTGTTCCTATTGGTGCCAGCGATTGTATAATTGCTTTCGGAAAGCAGAATCGAATTCCAGATCCAACGGTTATCAATTGATTCCGATCTCTCATGATTAAACATGAGGGCAGTTGAATATATTAGATATCGTTACGCTCAAAATTAAGAAACGACGATTAAAGAATTGAATTACAAATGTTTGTGAAATTTGTCAAACGTTTTAATATTTTTTTCTTTATTGAGACATCAATATCAGATATCTTGCTTTTATTACAATAAGGAACCGTTTTAGTGTTAAACTGGGTTTACATATTGCACAGTTTGATTTAATATTATAGTAATACTATTATAACTAAGAATTCTTGATGTCAAAAAATGAATTATTTCACTGTATCTGCTCGTAATGTGTACATAATGTTATAAGTTGATTATTATTATTATTGATCTGGGTGACTCGTGACTGGCTTCTGGTATATTTGGCTAGTGAGGACTTCCAAGTGACAAACATTTATTCAATCTTATTTATTTTCTTCATAGATTGGCAGCAGCAGCGGCGGCGGCAGCTGGTGCTACAGGAGAATTGAGCTACCTCGCCGCCCTTCACCCTGCTTACCGCCCCGTGCCTTATGACCATCCACTATATGGTGCTAATACTTTAAGAGGTAAGAAAATGGTCAACATTTCGATAGAGTTGGGTTAGAATAAGTTTTATTAACGAGATAAGTATAACAGCAATAATTATAATGATAATTGTCTATGAAGATGAACTTCGTCAATCCATAATTTAAAAAAAATATACTACAAAGAAATTAAAAGCGACAGTTATTGAGAAGTAAATACTTTAGATCTTAAATAAGATAATGAAGTGAGTGAAAAGGCAGACGTTGAAAATAAAATAAACGACGGTAAAAAAGACAATCATACAAATAATACGTTCCGATACATTATCAGACATTCGCCCTTTCCTCCCACACCCGTGGAAACAATGAAAGGTGACTCCAATCGAACCGAATACTGAAATGCAGTTCCAACATGGTAACGTTACAATGATAAGACTGTAACATTATACAGCTTGAAGATAAGGTAATATAATGGTGTCTGGTGCGCGTTTCTCGTGTCGTCCAGTTGCTTTTATTTCTATATCTGGTTTAACGCTGATAACAATTGAATTTCGTATTTATATTTCATTCGCAACTCGTATTTTAGTGGAATGTTTTAGACTTTAATGTAATAGGTAGGCGGACTGGCATATACGCCACCTGGTAGGTGATCTACTCATAGACATTGATGCTGTAAGAAATATTCACCATCCTTGATATCTTGTGCCTGTAATTAGACTGCTTCACTCACCCTTAAAACCGGAATATATACAATAATACTAATTATTAATGAATGGGTGGTAGCTACCCCTAAGGTCCGCACATAGCCTTACCACCAAGGAAAGACTTGTAGTTTTTGTTTGCATAGAGCTGCAGTGGTTAGATTATTTTCTTGAGTCAAACAAAACAATCGTACGATAAAATATACAAAAATTCAATAAGGACCGTAAATATACTACAAAAACCTGGCAAACGCCACATCCGTACACTATCGGTGCAATTTATCTATACACGGAGGTGTTAATTAGGATTTGAACTCACGACTGCTACCATTTATTTCCTAACTATATACAAAGCAAAGTCAACTTTATTTCCTTGACGCTTAGACGGAAAATAAGTTGATGGTCGTTGCGATTTGAGATACGAAAAAGGCTATTAAAGGACAGACGGTACTTAAGTCACGGGTTAAAATTGGCATGCATTTTAGTATCGAAGGGTTGGGATTTCGACCTTGCAATTAAGACATTTTAACGATTAAGCTCGTTACCATTTACGGCATAATTATTTTAAATATTTTTTGACTTAGGACGATTTAAATGAGGATAAAAGTTTTAATTTAGTTTTTGTATACTAGTTGATTGGCCCGGTTTTCCTTGTAATAAATTAATAAAACTTGATCAATAATCCGGCGATTTAGTTGTATATATACTAAAGCTATATATATTGTAAATCTTTTGTTATTTATTGAATCGTTAATATGTGCAGATTCAGAAAATATTGTAAATTAGCTGTCATTGTAATTATAATTTCTGAAATTACAACCATCACTTACTGCTTCTTTTTCAAATTCTGAAAACATGGTATATTTATTTTTATTGACTTTTCAACAATTGTTTCAGTCAATAATTATCGTAAAAACAACCATAATATTAGTATTTTCTGTTTGTTAGGCTTACGTTTTGTATATTAATTACCTTTTAAAACCCAACATATAAAAATCACTAAGAAGTCATTCTTTTATGGTTAGCGTGTTGTTAGAACTAATACTTTCAATATATACAAGTGCCGAGATGGCCCAGTGGTAAGAACGCGTGAATCTTAACCGATGATCGTGGGTTCAAACCCGGGCAAGCACCACTGAATTTCATGTGGTTAATTTGTGATTATAATTCATCTCGTGCTTGACGGTGAAGGAAAACATCGTGAGGAAACCTGCATGTGTCAAATTTCACTGAAATTCTGTTACATGTGTATTCCACCAATCCGCATTGGAGCAGCGTGGTGGAATAAGCTCCAAAACCTTCTTCTCAAAAGAGGAATAGAGGCCTTAGCCCAGCAGTGGGACATTCACAGGCTGTTACTTTACTTTTACTTTTTATACAAGTGCCACGTATGTATAAGTAAATGAATGTACTTTACAAACTTTGATTATAACTTTTAGTACTGACCTAAGCTAATATTTTATAAGATTAATGGTGTACACTTTTTGTGCGCCGCGTATGCACATTAGCGATTCGCTGTGGATAATAGTGCTGGTTTGAATATACGATTAAGTTTTCATGTTGATAGTTTAAACATAAGCTTTTGTTCAAGTGTGATTTTAAAAAAAAATCCTTTTATAATTATGGTACGTGTTCTTTTTTCAAATTTTGGTCAACGGGGAAGTTTGTAGTTCAGAACTATACTAAGAGGATTTTGTTTATCTGCTGCTTGAAGAAGACGAAGAAGAATGTGTTCTGAAATACTAACTGTCGTATACGTTCTATATTTGGTTTTGATATGTTTTTGATAATCATTTATTAGTTTCAATTGCATATAACATTTTATCTTTACTTCTGTACTAATATAAAAAATGTGATACTGAGTTTGTTTGTTATGCTTTCACGTTTTAACTCCTCAACCGCTTGTAATGATTTTTTTTATAAATGTTGTCAGAGGTGCAAAAACCTGTCCTTCCTGGCACGTGGGCAAAGTCCCGGGCGGAAACTGGTAATTACTAAATTCATTCAATGATAATTAAATTTTAAATGTCAAAATCTATTACAAAATGTATTATTTTAACTTTTAAATGTAACATTAAGTTTATTAAATGAAATCTATATCGTCGTAAGATATAGGTCTTAGTCCAAACAAGTAACAGACGCGTAGTTCAGTAGGTCTGTAGTATATAGGCCATACACCATCCGGTGCAGGAAACCTGAGGCACAGATTAAAAATAATCGACCACTTGAGTACTGGGTAAACAATTCATTACACTAACTATAATGCAGGATGTAGCCAAGGCGTTATTTTATAAGCAGAATTATTGTTAAGTGTATACGGTGTAACATGTTCATATACATAAAATATTAATATTATCTTTAATTGTCTGTAATTTAACTGTAGTTTTAGTATAGTTTTGATAACTTGTCATTTAAATTGTTTATTTAAATTAAACTATGATCATTGATTTGAGCTGAGATGGCACAGTGGTTAGAAGTCCGCTGGAACCGCTAACTTTTCATGTGCCTATTTTATGTTTATAATCTCGTACGCGGCGGTGAAAAAGGTGGCGATAAAATCTGCATGTGTCCGATGAAAATCAGCCACATATTCATCTAGAAATAAGATCGAAAACTTCTCGTCAAAAAGTCCTTAGTTCCGCCGTGAAACAATTTAACGATGATTCTATATTCAAATAATACCTTTAGGAATGATAACTAAAAAAAAACTCAATGTCAAATTATGATTTGTCCAAAAAAATATTCGTATAAAGTAAATGATTTTATATAATTGGTCGTGATGTAAAAAATTTAAGCAATTTTAACATCACCAATTTGAACAATTTGTCTGAAATGCCAATGTGTACTAACGTGCACCAATTAAAAGGACCAGTGGGACGAGTTGATTCCTGTCATAACTTAAATGAGTCAAAAAACATGGCAACAATTTACAATGAAGTCATTACAGCAAAGGACTTGAGTTATTCGGCCAATCGAATTTCAAATCATAAAAGTTATTTCGACTGTTATTTTTTAATTTCTTTGTTTTATTATATGTCTAATTTTTAAATTTTGTGTAGTAATACTAAAAGTAATACTTAAGTCATTTGAATTAATTTGATAATTTTCTGCCGAGTTGAGAATCTTTTTTTATTACTTTAAATATGGCAACTGTTTCTGATAATAATCTATTTGTTTCTAAAAGCCATTATTTCTATTTCTATTTCATTTTTGTTCATAATTGAGTTTTTTAATAATTTACAAATGTTTTCTGTTCCATTTCGTTTCGTTATTTCGACTTGTAATACATTAACCACTGTTTAGTTAAACATTGATCTAGCTCTATCTGTCGTTATTAATTTAACATTCAAAAGAAGATGACACAACATTTTTTAGCTTAGTCAGTTACGTTTCAATTTTAGGAAAACATGAAGGAACAATTTAATTGGTTCCTGAATTAATATTGCTGTCATATTTTGCATAAAGCCGTCCGTAATGAAAAAAAAAAATCGCACCTAATTGACCGTTATCTAAAGACGTGTAAGGAGACCTCGGCAGCCGTTGTAATCCGATATAGATTGCAATTTTTTCTTTTAACCATAAACAGATTCGATTCGACGCAGAAAATACCTTCGACCGTGAAGGGTTAAGTTACTTTCGTGTTAAATTATTTCGTTTATTTCTTTCTTTGTAAGAAATTCGGCTAAAATTTTGATACTTTAAACCAGTGAGTATTTGTTTTATGTTTTAATATACGAGGATGAGGATTGCCATATTAAAATAATTATAAACTTATGAATATTCATTGCAATTTACAAGAATAACAAATTGCGTTTATTGAGATTCATTTAAGTTAATAGTGCGTCGATTAAATTCAAATGTTTTATTAAGTCTTTGAACTTTTCAAGTATCAATGGGTATTGTAGTTGTATATTAAGCCAGTATTTTGACTATTTATGTAGGTTATACAACTCGACAATATAATAATAATAATCTATGATCAAATACAATGCATCTTATTGACATCTGTCAAATAAATTGAGGTTATTTTTTAAAACATTGTTAAACATATCCCGATAATTTTATTGGTGAAAAAAATGACAAATTATTTTTTTACCGATTCATCCCGGTAGAAGATACATAAATTACGAGTGGCATTTTAATATTTAATAATTCAATCTAGTCTTATGTTATGTCTATTTAGTAATAATAATAATAATATCCTGGGACATTCACACAAAGCCATCTGATCCCAAACTAAGCAGAGCTTGTACTATGGAAACCAGACAACGGATATACTTACATAGACTACTTTTCTTTTGTAAATAAATACTTATATAGATAATTACACCCAGACTCAGGACAAACAGACATGTTCATGCACACAAATGTCTGTCCTGGGTGGGAATCGAACCTACGACCTGTGACGTGAAAGGCAAGTATCTTACCAACCACACCAAACAGGCTAATCAGCAAATTTTTAACTAGACTATTTAAGTTCTTAATATATCAGCAAAAAATATAGCAGTTGTATAAAATACACGTCTATTAATAAAGTTACTTAGTTAACCTTAATTAATATATATAAAAAATTGGTAATTATTTCGTATATATATATATATATTTTTTTTTTTGTTCAGATATGGCACTAATCATATTGTACAATATGATATATATAACTTAATTTTCATTAAAATATAATTAAAATATAGTTATCATTAAAATATTACCTAGAAAATGTTGTAACCAGGATTTATGTAAAGCCGGAAGTGATAAAGTTTTATAATTTTTATATTATAATAATTCGACCATGATATTATTTAAACAATTATATTCAAAGTGTTCGTATTCATAATGACATGATTTTAACAGTCGAATAGATTATTTAGATAACTGATATAATACAGGTTATTACAATTAACTTTTAACCTTTCTTTGTCTAGCCTTCGTTATATTTTTTGCGATTCGATATTCGTACTCATAAAACACATTTTGCTACTGATCATTAATTTTTTATAGTTTATATCACATCCAATTAATTTCGTGTCGTTGATTTCTTTAAGTCAATTTATTATTTAATAAAAAGTGACTAACGATAAGTGGTTTTATCTAAGTGTTTTCTATATACTTGGCATTGATTACTTTGAATTGTAATATGACCAAAACTTCTGGTGTCGCACACAAATTCACTTTTATTTAAGCAACACATTTCTTCTCCCTACGATCCAAATAAATTTTTATTTTGTTAAGAATTATTTTTCGATAGTATTCTTTAGTATAATTAGATTTTTTTTAATGTCTGTCGTGTGTAACAGATAACAAGGATATAAAACAAACGAATGTACAATATGATTAGTTCCATATCTGAACAAAAAAATATATTTATATATATATTTATACATATAAAAAAATCACGTAATCTGCACATCTGCGTTTTTATGCAAAATATTAAACATCATCAGTGGACTGCGAAATTTCGCAACCGAAGTGACAAGCCGAAACTTAATAACTTACTCAGAAATGCACCAGCAAATTGGGAGCCGAGTCGTCCGACCGGCTCCGTAACCCAACACTGCGTTGCCGAACTCTCCGACACATATAAATTGTATTTTTATTCAAATCGAGCCTACGTGCCGCGATAAAGTCCTTTTAAACAAACAACTACTCCTACGACACGAAACCTCACAGGGAATCCTACCTTAACATTTATTGACAGAGTTTAAAATACCGTAGATACTGCAATGTTTCATGGTATAAATGATGACAACACAGAAAAAACAAAGGAACTCGGGCTTAAAAGCTACTGTAATAAAGATGTTGATTCATTTACATTACTTTCTGAACGCAACGAGAAATACGAACGAACTTGCATCAAAATTACCATTAAATTTAAATTTAAAAAAAAGATTGAGATTCTTCAGCTAAATTCGAACAAACCTAACTGTCAACTACATGAAAGATTTTTTGTATTAACATTTAGTAAAACTGCAACTTGTCGCGCAGTGATTTCGTTTTATTTTAGGTCTTCAAGGAGATCCGGTCATGTCCAGTTGATTAAGTCTTCGTATTTACCTTAATGGACTCGTTTACACAGATCCCCTTTATTACGTGTTAAAGAATTTTCTCGGCAAACCTTAATTACTTTATCTACCTGTCAGTTCACCGAGAATAATTTTTGAAACGATTTAATAAACTACCGCGCACGAGAATTAAAATGGCGTTGATTGTATGGAATCCAGAAAATGATCTCAAAATATTAACATGATACTAATAAAAAATGTTCTCGAATTTGCGATCAAGTGGTACCGATTCGCATTAATTTTGAAGTCATAAACTGTTTATGCTGCGAGTGTGAGATTATAAAATCGTTAAGCGTTGGTATCGTAAAAGTCGTCGATATATCGAAATATTATTATTCGTATAGTCCAACTCGATATGCGTCTTCGACCTTCGATAATCATAAATTAAGGCCCAGCTTTGAGTTAACCGAGCGTAAAAACTGTGAACGAAAGATTGAGAGTTCATGTTACTCCCAAATTAAAATAAAACAAAAAGGCTTAAACACTGTGGTTGTAAAAAGAGAAAGAATGATAGCAGATGTCAAACGAATGGACACGATACTGATATTGACAGATTCAGAAATGTCTCTAAAAATTAATGGAACGTAGATAAATAGGCTAATTGTGATTACTGAGGTAAGAATGAACGCTTAATAAAACTAGCTAGTATTACGGTTACCATGTCAAAAATACTAAGTAAAAAGTGTCAGTATTTGGTGACTTTCCATATACTTAATTATCTTTGTCAAAGAAGCATGTTTCTGGACCCTAATCTTTGTCAAGATGAAACGAGAGGTGAACCGGAACGGGTTTTAGAGAGAGACGCAAAGATTGCGCCCGCGCATGACAAGTGACCGGATTAATGCATTTTAAACGTGGAAGGCTTAATTCTGATCTCGGGTCCTTTAATTGAATGACTTTTTATTCCGATTCACCGAAATGGTCCTCGGAGCGTCATTTCTTGTACAAGAAACCGTTTGTATTATATTTTTATGCTTAATCAACATTTTACACATATTTCCAAGGTATTGTTTATGTAGCTTTAATTAAATAATGTGTTTTTCTTTGATTTTATGTCGTTGGGGCTTTAATTGGATCAATAATTATTTTAAAATTATTGTATATCAAACGAACGCATTAACTCGACGGAAGAAACATTACATCTTTTCAGCTTTATTATATTTTATTTTGTAGATTAATATTGGTATGTATACATACGTAATTTACTCGAATTCTATTTTCAACATTCTTATATTATTATTAAGTATTTGTTGAAAGGCCGTGATCAATATAAGTATCAGTCTAGTAAGTTTTTTATTTTTAATGTTGTGTTGAGAGTAACCACTATCAACTCCGCTCTCACTAAGTGATCGACGACGTCCATATCGGATAGCTGACCTGCTGCGCTTGTAGCAAGTGAAACAATTTAATAAATATCTTTTATCTCTGCTTTAATGGCGATAATTTCTTTGTGGTTTATCGTGCCAGCATTAACATCGTTCATATCGTCATTTTTATTTACTTTTTCGTCATTATCGAGTGTTTTAGTATTTAATATTTGAGTTTACTCAGCGGTAACGGTTATTTGTTGTCAAGTATAAGTCTTTATAAATGTTGTCTTGTAAGCTGTTTATAATTTTTTCATATATTAATTTAGATCGTATCTTTTATAGTATAATTAATGCGATATCACCATATTTCTTAGTGTCATAATTGTATTTAATATTCAGAATAGAAATAACGATTGATATAAAAGATATACAAATAATAGTTATAAATGTTTTGAACGATAGTCAACAATTTCTTCAAGGAACCTGTTTGATCATATCCGATAAAAAACCCGTCGGCACGATTGATCCGGTCTGTATCGAGATTGAGACATCTCTGAAACAAGTTTCATCTTATTGGTGTAAGCTTCACAGTTAGTGGTCCAAATCATTAGCGGAAGCGATGATTAGTTATCATATTTAAAATAAATTTGTGTTGTTTGTAGTAAACATTGCAAACTAACCAATACAAACAAATATAAACTTGGCCAATAAATTGTTTTCGAATTATTAAAAAAAAACTATATTATAGACCTATTTTTACGAAAATCATTAGGTTAAAACCCAAATCACGAAACGACACTTATTTGTCTAATGTATTTGTTATGATGAAAGTAGACCCGTTAATGTAAACATCTTTACTAATATACATAGGAAAGATTAGTTTGCTTATAATCAAAACATTACTGAACTGATTTTAACCAGTAATAATATAACTCTTATATTCATAAGCTAAATACCACGTAGGCGATGCCGTAGGCACAGTTAGGTTTAATGATAAACCAGTTACAGCTGGTTTTTTTGTCAAAGAATTAAAATTGCTATTAAACGGAAAAAATTGCAATCTCTCTTTATTGTCTTTGGCGTATTTAAATATCTTTCATATGTATTTCATAATATTTTTTTCAATCTATAAAATGTTGTTACGAAATTTAAAATGGTTAGTTATGTAACATAGCTCCGCCTCCTCTCGTGACTTAAACCACACCGTTCTGCCCACGACACACGTACATAATTGTTCCCAGAAACATTGATTTCTGTTTTTTTAAGCCCCACCTCGATAGAAAACGTAATTACTTTGTGTGTAAGGCGTACGAGGGGTTAATCCTAATGCGATTGGCGTGTCGCCAATACTTAAAGCTCACAGTCCATCTTGTTTAGCGCCACTAGTAGCTTAAAACTTTTGTGTATAAGTTTTAGTGTATACACAATTACTAATATTATATATGCAAAAGTTTGTCTATCTGTTTGTTACGCTTTTACACTAGAACACTTAACCGATTTTGATGAAATTTAATAGGAAGCAAGCTTCAACCCTGTGGAAGGACAAAGGTTACTTTTTTATACTGACCCCCCTTCAACAATCTCCCCCTTTTACCCTACAAGCGGGATAAGCCGCGGGCGAACACTAGTTTGTTATAAGTAACAGAGAAATTCAATTCGTTTAGTTTTTTACAAACGGTACGGCTTTTAAATGTGTTACTTACGATTAGTATTCAATTGTTTCATGTAATTAAAGCAGTTTGTTTTAATTGAATTTTGCAGCATTTAACTTTTTCAAGTGTTTAAATTATCTTTAAAGTATCCTTTATTTTGTAACATTGTTTTGTGAACTTTGCGAATATTTGGAGATAGATTTTAGATCAACATTTATTTCTGGTGAGACATTTATAGTCCCACAATCACTTAATATATATTATTATTTTTTTAATATTTTGTCATGATTATATTAACAATAAAGATAAAATGATTAGCAAGTATTCGCTCTACATGGTGCCATTAATTGATGGAATGCCAGCCTAAATGGATTCAATGATAATATCTAGTATCGATTATTGTGCGTGGAAATCGATTACAACGGTGTCCATTAAGATGTTGTTAAGAATGATATTTAAAGTAATAACTTGTAATCACTAGGGTCATCGACCTTCAACTATTTTTAGTCGTATTTTTTTTTTGTTTTTGATTGGATGATGTATTCAAAATTAATTGTAGCTATGACAGAATTTTTTTTTGTATCTCCATGCCGCGCGTGCAGAATATTCTGCGAAAGCGGTCACTATACTAGGTGACGTCAATTTCAATATTTTTATAGTAGCTACTAGACCGACGTAACAGGGAATATGACTTATTTTAAGACTATCTCACTCAGCCTTCAAACAGGAACTGATCGAAAAGTATTGGATCTTGGAAGTACTGAAAGAATGAATGGAAAATTAAATATACAAAGGCAGCTTTATCGCCTTAAACAATCTCTTATAGGCAACCTTGAACACAAGAAAACGATAAATAAGGGATCGAAATAGTGTCGCTACATGAACATATGTAATACCCAAAATTAAATATATACTTTTAAATAATTATGACACTGACAATTGAGTATTATATATTTAGGACTTAACGCTCTAAAACTTTGTCACTAGTCAGCTATAATATTATGTCAATCTATATTTAAAAAAATATCAGTATCAGTAACAGCCTGTGAATGTCCCACTTCTGGGCTAAGGGCTCTTCTTTTTGAGGAGAAGGTTTGGAGCTTATTCCACCGCGCTGCTCCAATGCGGGTTGGTGGAATACACATGTGACAGAATTTCAGTGAAATTTGACACATACATGTTTCCTCACGATGTTTCCCTTCACCGAGAGCCTTCCAAGCACGAGATGAATTATAATCACAAATAAAAAATATAGACAATATTTTGATGTTCCGTAAAATATATCATTTACAAACATTATATCTTTCCTGTTTTTATGAAGTGATGTGATTAAGATGTCTATCTTGCAATTTAATGTCTTATTTAGTTTTATATTTAACTCATTAATGTAGCGGCAGGTTTTAATATTATTTTATCATTTAGATTTAAATAAGATATAATATATAAATCAAGTAAATAAATGGCTATGTACTTGTTAGACATTTGTATTAAATTTTGACAGTACACTTTTATCGTGTATTTTATAAGATTGGGTAGTTGGGTTGTAGTTTTCCTTATGTACTTAGTCATGGTTTGAAGACGACTTTTCAAGTTGATCGTCACATGGTATTTTATAAAACTCTATCAAAACGTTACAAGCCCTTAAGAATTACTATAAAATTATATTTTTTGTTTTTTTTTTTTATTGTATAGGTAAGCGGACGTGCATATGGGCCACCTGATGGTAAGTGGTCACCAACGCCCATAGACACTGGCATTGTAAGAAATGTTAACCATCGCTTACATCGCCAATGCGCCACCAACCTTGGGAACTAAGATGTTATGTCCCTTGTGTCTGTAATTACACTGGCTCACTCATCCTTCAAACCGGAACACAACAATACGAAGTACTGCTGTTTTGCGGTAGAATATCTGATAAGTGGGTGGTACCTGCCCAGACGAGCTTGCACAAAGCTCTACCACCAATTACTTAATAACTAAAGAATAATTAATTTTATCGAAAGTCGAGTTACTCCTTTCGCGACACACGTGCATTTTTGTACTTATATAGCGATTTCATACTTATATACAGCACACAGAAAGCTATGTTTTCAGCCACAGTATTCAATCTAAGATATGTAAGTACACTTAAATAATGTAAATACTATTTACTTTAATAATGAATTAAGCAGTGGCTGTTATTCTTAACACTAATAATGATATAATCTGATTGAATCTTGTAATTATGTTTAAAGGTGTTATTCTTTAATTGTTGTTCAAGTGTGTAAGGAAGTATAAATCATGTAACAAGCTTTGTCGTTCCGCTGCTTTCCGAGAAAGCTCATTATCAAGTTAACACGTGTTTTTGTGCGCAAATGCGAATTCTCACATGTGGTGACGATGTGTTTTGGTTTTGAATAATATTTTAGGAGAAACATGGTTCTGTGTGTCTTCAACTCGGGTTACATTTGAGTTATTATGTTTGCGTGTTTCCGGACTTTGACTGCGTCTTTGGTCTAGTGTAGTGGCTATATTAAAATACTGATTAATGTCCGGGGTTCAGACTCGGGTTAGGCCAATAAAAAAATATTGTGTTTTTCTGTAAAAATTGCAATAGCAGCTTAAAGCTTAGAAATTAGCACTGTTCACATGCATGTGCCTCGGATAACGCTACATCTCCTGCGTAGTTGGATATTACTTGAGACTGGTTGTCATGACAGGAGTCGGTCAGCAGAACATTATTAAATTATTTTCTGCCTCGTTGGTCTAGTGGCTAGATATAAGGCCGCAGACCCGGTGGTCCTGAGTTCAATTCCCAGGTCGGGCCAATAAATAGTTATTGGGTTTTTTTGTCAGAAGATGGAAGTGTGTACACTCCCGTGCCTCGGAAAGCACGTTAAGCCGTTGGTCCTGCGCCTGAACTCTTTCCGGTCGTGTCGGATTGCCGTCCCATCGGATTATGAGAGCTAAGGAAATAATAATAAAAAAAAATAGTGGCCGAAATCGGTCTGCAGGACCTTATTTTATTAAATTATTTCTTATATTAATGCTCTGTCTTATCTTAATTATATTTAATAAGTCGTTTTTGCAGACTTATCCGCAGGCTTAAGAAAAACATCGTATAAATATCGTACATTACTCATAGCAAATTCAATTCAGTCTATTATTAACAAAGAATTCCAAACAGACCAAAGATACAGCATTAAAATCAGAAATTAGATATATTTGAACATTAATTGTACAGATATGTTCACTTGCTGACATACACTCGGATTTATAAGATGTCATCTTGTGATTTATGTTATGACGAGACGACGTACAGACTGACAAATAGCATGAACGTATATTTAGGTGACAATTTGTGTTAATAACACGTCTTAGTGAAACTACACGCATTATATGTTATGGTTCCTTGCACGTGGAATTAAATTCATATAATACTGTTCACAGTTTAAATAATGTTTCACAGTATTTAATTAACATAATTATGTAATTTAGGGGGTAAATAGTAACTACTGAGTTTACGGCCCCGGGGCTAGAAATAGAGGCGTGATTTTTGCGTTTTTTTGGTAGCACGTAGACAGTATAAGGGACGACTAATAATCTAGCGTTTTGCTCGTGGTTTCATCCGCGTAGTTCCCGTTTCAGTGGGAATATGGGGACAAAATGTAGCCTATATTACTCGCTGATAATGTAGCTTTCCATTGGTGAAAGAATTTTTAAAATCGGTTTAGTGGTTTTGGTGTGAAAGCGTAACAAACAAACAAACTCCCATTCGCATTTACAATATAAGTTAGGACGTGTAAGTGGCTTTGACCACTAAAACGTTTTGACAGTCTTGAATAAAAAAATATATAAACGATAATACTGATCAAAAGCAACGCAAGTATTTGAAAGTTAAAGAAGATCTTTCTAGATAGTTCTATTAGAAGTCGTTAACACAAGAAGGGTATAGTAATTATCGGAAGAAATCGAATACCGACAAGCTGCGCCCACATGTCTTTCCGGCAACTAATCACAAGGGGTCTGTTTAATTATCCTTCAGAATAGTATTGGTTTGTTTTCGAACCCTTAGGGTGTTAACTATGACGGTCGGCGTGAAGATTTACAACCTTTGAAGATAGAATTAAAAAAGATAAATGTTTATAGAATAGAAATAAAAATAATTAAGTGTTCATTTGTTTTGTATATATAATATATTGATTTCTTAATTTTAAAAAATAGATACATTCATAATTGTATTTTTAGAAGGCGGTAAAATTAATATGGTACGATTAAATTTAATTTTGTTGGGAACATTAAAACGATACATACTTTGTATTGTCATTTAGATTTGATCAGTTAATAAGTAGTGCAAAAATGAGCTCTTGACCCAAAAACCATTACTAAAACCTATGTATACAAACAAAAAAGATTTATTCAAAAAATAATCAAAAGGACATTCAAGTAAGTTAAAGGTGTCAATTGGCAGTAGGCGCTCGTCTTCACTCACAAACATCGGCTATGCAATTTCGTACACCGGTTACACTGTCAATACGCCATCAACTACAAAACTAATGCCTGTAATTACACTGGCTCACTCTACAACAAATCAATACGATGTATTTTATATAGCAGCAAGATAAATAATGAATAAGGAGTATAAAAAGAAAATGGTTTGCATAGAGATCTATCAGGTTAAAATTTGTATTATTAATGCAACCAAATACACGGGGTATAAGCTAGTGGATTTAATCTAGGACTTACCTTGTTCGTGTCAGTCTACATTTGGTTAGTGTGAACGTTCCGTCCTGGTTTAAGACCTAACTTATATTTATGTCAAAATTCATTAAAAACCCATTCATCCATTAAAGCGTAAATTGACTTGATATTTATAGATAATATCAAGATTTTTCAGACATGTCCGAGTTGTGTAGTAGTGGGTTCGATACCTGATTGAATCAATTTTAATAGAATGACTTTTGATGTCATAAAATTTGGTATTTGGTTTTTTATTTGTCTGGAGAAATCTTAGGAGGATAATGTTATTAATAAACTAGTTCTGCTATACATAAGATAATTGTAATAGAGGGAGAGTAGTTACCACCGAGTTATAGTATTTGTGTTCCTCCTGGTCCGGTTCCAAGGCTTCCTCTCCTATTGAGATGAAGATGACTATTTAGTTGATACCACCACGCTGTTTCAATGCCGGTTGGATACATACATACAATTGGCTGGTTTTCATCCCACAGATGTGTTTTCTCATGATTTTTTTCTTTATCGCCGATCACTAGATGACTTTTAAGCCTAAATGGAGAACAGGAAAAATCAGTGGTGCTTGCCTGAGTTTTAGTACGTGATCTTCGGTTAAGATTGAAGTGTTTTCGGCAGGGTGAGTACTGAGTAGCCCAGTGTAATTAGACAAGGGCTAGAGATATATGTTCATAGATTAATTATATGATAGTCGCCGCATTGACAAAAGGAATCTTATATATCACTTACAGCACTAATGTCAAAGGGCAGTCGTGATCACTTAACACACGTGGCAGAGTAACCCGTTACAATATAAAAAAACAGCTTAAGTTGAACACTATGATACATATTTAAAAGAACATAAATTCTAATGCCTAACAATCTAAGAACTAGTAGCCTGGAAGCAGCATTAATATCCAGGAATTTTAAACGGATCATTTAAGAATAAATCATTGCCGATTACCATGCGAACGATGAACAGAGACAGCAATACCAGGATTCCGAACGTGTGAACGAGATGGCTGTATGTAGCCCGGGTCGACCTATAATTATGTCGTCCAACTTAATTACGTGTTGGTGCAAGTCACATTATGATTTTATTTTAGAACCTTCTGGAATAATTGAGTTATTTACATAATATAAATATGCTATTTATATCTTAAAATATTATCAACATGAAAGATTTAATATTATAATCAATACTTGTATTATGTTAAAATCAAAATACACTTAGTCATCACACAAGATTTAAATCGTTATAATATAATTTTAACTTTAATATGACTATACTACCATTTCGCCGGCGACTTTTCCGAACCGATATGACATAAAAACCTTCAAGAAGAGAGCGTACTCTTTCCTCAAAGGCCGGCAACGCACCTGCAAGTCCTCAGATGTTGCGGATGTCCATGGGCGGTGGTAGTCACTTTACATCAGGTGAGCCTCCTGCTCGTTTGCCCCCTCTTACATAAAAAAAAAAAAAAAACACCGGCTAATGTAGATTTTACCGAGAAGAAACGGCAAAAACTTCTTTAGTTATTCTTTTTAAGAACAAAAATGTTGTAGTTATATATCCTGTATATAAGCCGAGATGGCCCAGTGGTAAGAACGCGTGAATCTTAACCGGTGATCGTGGGTTCAAACCCGGGCAAGCACCACTGAATTTCATGTGCTTAATTTGTGATTATAATTCATCTCGTGTTTGACGGTGAAGGAAAACATCGTGCCTTAGCCCAGCAGTGGGACATTCACAGGCTGTTACTGTTATATCCTGTATAACCATCGACGAAAATTAACTCCGAGCTCTTTTATCATCTATATCCGTGGTCTGCGGAGTTATTAAATTATTATCAGTCTAAGCATCACTCAGAGACAAACAATGACAACAATGGCAGTTTCAGTCTGTCAGTCACTCAAAATAGAACAAATGAAAAAAAAAAATCCAATTACCAAATTTATTAAAGATTGTCAAACTAAAATTAAATAAATATTTTAAACGCATAATCGTTTACCGGGTGTGTACAAAGTTAACGCGTCTGACAGTTTGCGCCTGCGCAGTAAAAAAAAACATAATTTTAATGCGGCGGCATCAACCCCGTTCAGAATTTAATATTTTTTATCAAATTCTAAGAAGCACCTGCGTTATATCTCACCACTACCTGTTACTGTTGATTATAAAAACCTCGTTAAGCTTTTTTTCGCGGATCCGACTCAGGGCTAATCGTTTTATGACATGTGATGGTTTAAATAAGAATATTTTAGGATACTTCAATGATTATACGATTGTCTTTTGATTGATGTATTATTTATTTATTTTTATAATAAAAACAACAGATTATATTTAGTATCAGAAAGTAGGTATGTAAATGAAGATAACAGTACTCTTACATCTTTTTAGTACTAAGCATTGTAAAAAATACATTATAGATTAGTTCTGTCATATTGCTTTAAATATTTTGATGTATGTATTATGATATTATAAGTAATCTTCTGACCATTTGACCATTACAAATCGTTAGTATTGTTGGGCTTTTATTAAGGAAGTTTAAATCTTTTTCTATTACCCTGTTCCAAATTTAAATGTGGCAGAATTTAAGCAAGCAAATGGTATCCTCGTAATGTTAATATACTTTATCTTTGCCACAATTAAAACAAAGATGAAGTATTTTTAATTAAATAGCTCATCAATACGATTTTTTTTATTTTATATTTCAGCGAGTACAATTTAAATAACCCAATTTTAATGTATGTTAAATATCAAGCTATGCACATAAACAATATGTCAGACTAATATATATGTTACTTTAATTATTGTTCAATAAAACGGAATACGGAAGAAGTCCATTAAAACGTTTATTATAAGTATTTTGTTATCGATAGTGAATATTATGAATACGTAAAATAAGAATGTTTAAGGCATTACAAATTTACATCGCAACGCCTTCATCTCGCCGCGTTTCGTGAAATAACTAAACTCATAATTTACAGCGAGTCTCATTAGTATACGATGTTACAAAGTCACTACGTAAGCTATAAAGACGCCGCCGAACAAAGCTATTGACATTCATATTTTAACGCCAAACGTGACCACGAAACCCACACTAGATGTCATCCATCCCAACTAATTTTACGCCCAATCGAGAGCGATAAAAATTAATACATCAGTCGGAAACCGACTCGGCCACAGTCGAATAATCGACGAGCAAAAAGCGACTCACTCGATTCGCCCGATCGTTCAATATTCAACCGATCGAAAAAAGAATATAAAGACAGTATTCGTATAATGTTTTTGCGCGCGGTTACACGAATGTCGTTAGGGTGACCATCGCGACCGGCGAATGGGTGGAATTCGGAACGGACTGGATTATTTGAGTCGATCGATGATCGCTTTTTTATCGGAGCGATATATCGATGTTCTGCCGGTTCTCACAGAGGATGAAGACATAAAAATTTTGGTAGTCGGTCGGCGCGTCAAACGGACCACATGCAATATTTTCGGAGGTTTTCGGAATCGCGGTCGTTTTCTTGTTGGTGTGGGTGTCCGTCAAATTGGTGGTCCCTCGCGCCTTTTGCATCAACCTATTATTTCAGTCCAAATCGCCCGCCTCGGCTCGAAAGAGCGTGATCAACAAATCAAGACGTCTTGCTCGTTTTGCGCTTTAAAAACGTGTTTGTTTTTGATGGTATAAGGCATGTAATTATAATGGGGATTCTCGAGCAATAACGTTCGTGACGAGGCTTTAAGTTGATTAGGTTTGATTAATAACTAAATAATCACGGTGAAGTAATAGATTGTTTTTGCTTAACGCTATAATTAAGCGGCATAAAATACGTGAGGTTGTTCGTAAATTTTTTGCTCCTAAACTTTTTGCGACGTGAATGTACCTTGCAAGCAAAAAATACGTCAAATAAGTTGTTAAAATTTAATACCTGTTAAATATTTGATTTAATATTTCATAAAGTTTAAATCCCAGGTAGTAAGTACTAAAGAGATAAAAATATATATATCAAAAGAATTTAGTAAACTTAAGTTTAATTAAATTATCTTTTATTTTTATTATCAACATAATATTTTTATTGAATATTCAAGCATTTTTGAACTGTTTTAATTAAGCATATCCAAAAACGAATCATTAAATCCACACAAACGATAGAATGTCGAGGACAACGAAACGTAGGGTCTGAAATTAGCCGACGCATATTTGGAAGCGTCTTAATTTAGCAAGCATATAATGATATCCAGTGAAATAGCTCGTAAACGTCTAGCGGTTCGTTATTAATCACATCCAGCGTTAAGTGGACACTTTATATTCAAAGTGGACCACTGTTGACATCTCAATCTGTTGATATTAAGGTCTAGAATGACTAAAGTAACTTGATTTGTGTCTGAATTTAAATGAAGTAGACTTTGTCATGCATTCGACGAATTGGCGTCTATGGTTTATTAATATACTGTATTGAATTACAGCTTTATTTGAGTGATAAACGGTTATAAATTATTAACGGTTCGTGACTTTGATTTAGGCAGGAATTGTCTACGACATATCTATATTAACAATCAAAGTTTTAACCAGTTATAGTTTTTTGTGTTGGTTTTTTATTATCTGTTAAATATATTCACAGGTTTTGAATATGACTCCGTCTTATTAATGTATTTATTAACAAAATCGTTTTAAATATTTAATTTCCATTGTATAAAAGTTTGTTAATATAATTTTAGATAATTCTTAGAGTGCTGGTCACAATAATTTAGAGACGGACTTCAGATGATTTCTTTGAAAGTATTTTGAAAATTGGATTTTAATTACTCATAATTACTGAGTATGCAGTTCTAGCATTATTTTCTGTTATATTTATTAGTTCCTCTTAAGGTGTAACTTAATTGAATGTATTATACATTATTTAGGATAAAAGTGTCTTCTTTAAGCCTCTTCGCCTCTTTTGAGGAGAAGGTTTTGAAGCTTATTCCACCACGCTGCTCCAATGATTGGTGGAATATACATGTGACAGAATTTCAGTGTAATTTGACATATGTAGGTTTCCTCACGATGTTTTCCTTCACCGTCAATCATGAGATGCGTTATAATCACAAATTAAGCACATGACGTTCAGTGGTGTTTGCGCGGGCTTAAACCCACGATCATCGGTTCTTACCACTGGGCCATCTCGGCCAATTTTTATTGAGTAATTATTGAGTAAGCTTATCATAAAAATATAATCCTATTTTTTATTTTTATTACAGGTTTAGAATATTTAAGCGCAGCCCGCAGTTTACATCCAGAACTACATGCGGGAAGCACGCTAGCAAGTCAAGATTTTCAGCTTAGCTTAGAAGGTATAATACACCAAATGTTAAATGAAGGAATAAAATAATTACGATTTAATGAGATTTTAAATTTAACATATTTGGTATATTTTCAGGTTCAAGAATAGCGTCTCCAAATCGCCTTAGGTTATCAGGAGGAGCTATAGGCGCTTCTGCTAACAGAAAAAGAGCTGTATCCTGGAGTCCGTACTCAGCTGAATCATTGGACCTAGCAGCTGTGATCAGAGCATCGCCAGCAAGCTTAGCAGTTAGAGCACCATCTGCAGCTTCCACTGGCAGCTATGGGCATCTCAGTGCTGGTAAGTTTAATTGAAGATAGCCACTGGGTCAGTGTGACTCTGGCCCGTGACAAGATGAAATGTTTTTGACAGGGAGGAATAACCCGGGTAAAGTGGGCAACGCCAAGGACTCACACACACAAGTTTATTTGAAAAAATTGTGGCATAATTTAATTTAATGAAGTAATTTCAAACGACGTAGGAATGAAACAATCTTTAATTGCTTCATTACTACAATTTATGATAATGATTAAGACAAACTTTAAGTAGCTTTTGAACGACCTATGTCGTTTCATATCGTACGCTGTCTTTATACATCGTTGCGAGGGGTTTTTTCACAGCAGAAGCGTTTGTTTCAGTACTCTGTCTGATAGATATGTATATTACTATTTTTTATTAACTTCTCTAATCTAAGACAAACACAAAATAATTACTCCCGTTACTCGACTGCGTAGATTCAGTAACTCTTTTGTGGGGCAATGTATACGATTCTACAACAGGATCCCAGGAAGCGTTCAAAATGCATCAGTTGCTTTAATAATATTGTAAAGGAACGCTTGTGTGCTAAAAGTAATATCTATTATACAATTAATTAATTTATGGATGATAGCACACCTTAGGAATGAGACGATTTCCGCATGGCCTTTTTTTTGTAAACGATACCTGATACATAAAAAATCAACCCGCTGAGTTTCTTTCGCCGGTTCTTTTCAGGACTGGGTGTTTCATTTCAGAACCAGTGGTTGTTTCTAGTTTAACAATCAATAAGAAAGTTTAATATTTCAGTATTGAATAAAGTATTTTGATTATGATTTTCTAAAACACGATTTTTAATATCTATAGGTGCAATATCTCCCGCGCTCTCCTTATCACACGCATCACTTGCGCAACAACTCTTGGCTCGTGGTGGTGTTGTTGGTGGGAGTGGGGTGTTACCTGGGGGCGTCTTGCTCGATCCTGCTCACCAACAAGCGGCGGCGGCTGCTGCACACCATGCTGCCCATGCGCATCTTGTTGCTGGTATCCATAGGTAAGGATATACAATAATTACAGGCACAAGGGTCATTACATCTTAGTTCCCAAGGTTGGTGGCGCATTGGCGATGTAAGCGATGGTTAACATTGCTTACAATGCCATTGTCTATGGGCATTGGTGACGACTTACCATCAGGTACCACAGGTTCGTCCACCTACCTATAAAAAAAAAAAATGTTTTTCGTAATTTATTGCGTTACTATATGAGTCGTAACAATGTACAAAGATTCAATAATTTAGCTTTACTTACTTTACATGTTAAAACAAAAAAAAAAAAAATTCGTTTACAGATCTCACATATCCTCGCCGACGCAGTTGTTGATAGGTGGTCCAGTAGATGTAAGGCCTGGATTGGGAACACCACCCCAACACATGCAACAACCACAACAACAGCCCGAGATCACCAGCGTGATGGAAGCTGATAGGTAAGGCATACTGACAGATTGAATTATAATGATCATAATATATAACCAAGATTGTAGCAACAATCACCTTTTGGTCTAATACTGTACAAGTTTTTGTCAAGTAACGATATCTTTATTACTTAATTGGAGTTTGACGTAGTATAATTATACAAAATACAAGAGATAGTTGGATCCCGATAGTTATTAGGCTTCCAAGATTATGTTTAACATAGTCTGCGATTCTTCATTTATTTGGTTCTTTTTCCAAGGCGTTTTTTTTTTTTAATTTTAGTATTTTTTATCGGTAATTTCATTCCGATATTAAATAATATTAATATTACGCGTTTTTTTCTGTATTTTTTTAATAATTGCCGTTGTTCCAAATATATGATTTTGTTGGTTGAAGTTTTACATAAATTAAAAATAAATAATTGTATGTAGTTATTATTTTTTACACAGTGCATCAACAGCGATGATCCAACGCAAGTCACCTCCAGGCCTATCAGCACATAGGGAGAACATGCACAGCAACAAACCCTTATCAGCAGCAGCAGAGAGTACTGTCCACGACGGCTTAGATTCAAAAGACGAACCTGGGGACTTCATTGAAACTAATTGTCACTGGGTAAGATTTTTTCCGTAAGCTAATGAAGAAATCTGTTTTGGATCTTGGAATGTTGTTGATATTTAAAAAAATAAAAAGTCTCGATTAGAGCTTAACTTTCAATAAAGTAAATGCATCTTTTAAAAATGATCAATAAAGTTTGCCAGTAAAAAAAGTACTTTTAATTTATTTAGACACTGATCAGTCTTCTGATATTGTAGGAAGTAGTAGCTTTACTTCATATGTATTTTCTCAGGTCGATTGTAAATTAGAGTTTCCAACCCAAGACGATCTGGTCAAGCACATAAATACGGACCACATTCACGCCAGTAAGAAGGCGTTCGTGTGCCGTTGGGTCGGGTGTTCCAGAGACGAGAAACCATTCAAGGCGCAATATATGTTGGTTGTGCACATGCGGAGACATACTGGAGAAAAACCCCATAAATGTACCGTGAGTAATGTTTTTAATGTTGGTAGTCAATATATCCACATTGGAGAACCGTGGTGAATAAGTTACTAATCTCAAAAGAGGAAGGAATATAAGCGGCAGTTCTTTTTATTGTATAAATATAAAATTACAATGACTATACTGATATAAGTTTGTATTGTAAAATTTGTATTTTTCTTATAGTTCGAGGGTTGCTGTAAAGCGTACTCTCGGTTGGAAAATCTGAAGACTCATTTACGAAGTCATACCGGGGAGAAACCGTACACTTGCGAATATCCTGGTTGCGCGAAAGCGTTTTCGAATGCCAGTGACCGGGCTAAGCACCAGAACAGGACACATAGCAATGAGGTAATATTGAGTTCGATTTTTGTATTTATTAATGTTTTAAGAAGAATTGGAAGCTGGCCACTTATTATATGTTAGTTATAGTATATATATTGTTAGTGTGCTTATTAAATAAATAAATATTAAGGGCGGTAGCTTCAACGATACATGTTGAATTGAACTGAGCAAATATTCGTCTCTAATTACAAACTATATCGTAACCGTTTGTATTATTCAAATACTCGTCACTTAGATTAAAATTATAGTGAATAAATATTTCTAATGGATTTAACACATTCATATTTCTCACCAAAATTCCAATTTGTATTTTTATCAACTAAAATATGAATTTTAATACTCCGAGTGAGATCGAAATTCTATAAAAATATCAATAGTTTCAAAAGTAAAGATATCGCTTTTTACTACTTGAATATTGTCGAATAAATATGAAAGATAAATCATTCCGTTTCAGAAACCATACGTTTGCAAAGCACCCGGGTGTACCAAAAGATATACTGATCCATCATCTCTTCGAAAGCACGTCAAGACAGTACACGGAGCAGAGTTCTACGCCAGTAAGAAGCATAAAGGTAAATTCTATAGCATTACTAAACATACATTTTTGAAAACTGACTTTTGCTCATATTATTACTTTACACGTATATGTTTGGGGATTTATAAATTTAATATAACTCATAATTTTTTATATTATCTTCTATACTAGTACTACAGTAAGGAAAGTATTTTTATAATAAGCACCGTAAATACTTGAGAAGAAATGATATAAGATCTGAATCATTGTTATGTATTTCCAGGTTGTAGTCGAGGTGATGACTCGGCCGAGTCGGGAGGCGGCGGCGCGGGCTCGTCCCCGCGCTCGGAGGAGGGCGGCGTGCCCGCCGGCGCGCGCGGACACGCGTCGTCCGCCTCCGTCAAGAGCGAGAGCCCCGCGTCTCCCTTGCCGCACGGCCTTCACACGCCGGCACATCAGGTAAATTTGAAAATATTTCTTTGGTATATTCAAAAGCTTGCCTCGTTTTATTTCTTAATATTAACGCATTAATATATTTATTGCAGCTATCGGCGCAATGCGGAGGAGAACTCGACTTCGGCGGATCAGGTCTCGGTGGTTTTAGTGACGAGAACGGTGCTCCTTACTTCAGACTCGACGGCGAGGTAATTATCGCTGTCGAATTGATGTACGCCATTTATCAGCATTCATATTTATTGGATTTAGAAGGCAGCTGAAACTCTTAGAAAATAAATAGATTTTGTTTCCATAAACTAGAACACAAAAGCGAACCAACAATTTGCCACATAGTTGTAGTCTGTGACTTGAAAATACAATTACATTTATTCCAAGTGAATAATCCGTTATAATAGAAAACCGTTTTACACAAAAAAACTATCTAGTGAAAAACTTTACGTATTTATCAAGAGTGTTTATGTCACACAGGTCGAGCAGGAGGTGGTCGGTGAAGTTGGTCAGTTGCCGCTGATGCTGCGTGCGATGGTCGCTATCGGCGAGCCCCGCGCGCACCACCACGCGCCGCGCTTCGGGAACAAGATGGGCGTTGGGAGACTGATGCCGCCCATTCATGGTGCTGATATTGGTGGAGGTGAGGATTTTCTATAATATTAAAAAAAATACTTAAAAAATGTTTCAATATATTTACGATGTCACTAATAGAAACCCTCAAGTTTCGATGCTCGTCATGATTATCGCTTTTTCGGGTAGACTTGTTTGTCACCAACAAAAGAGACGTCCAGGCGCTCTTGATTGCACACTGACATTTCAACTACTATAAAATTAATGCATAAAATTTCGTATTTCCTTTTGTTTCATTAGAAACTTCTTTTTCCGTTACAATCATGGTCACTTCTGACGTTCAAGCGGCTTGTAGATTATGATTACCTTTCCATTAATCTTTCAATTTTATTTCCAGGTATAATGCCAGGAAGAACAGAGATCGGAGGAACAAATGTGACGGTTGAGCTTAAAACTGGTCATCCGAACACGAGGCGAGATTCCGGTATTTCTTCGGGCAGCAGCTTATACAGTGCTAGGTAAACATTATATTATTTTTGTCTCTTATTATTTTAGTATCTTGCTTGTTTTAGTTTTATCTTAAATAAATATCTGCTGTAGTTTCACCTTTATACAGTAATAGCCTGTGAATGTCCCACTGCTGGGCTAAGGCCTCTCCAAGCTTCAATAATTCTCTGCTTTTGAGGAGAAGTATTGAAGCTTATTCCGCCACGCTGCTCCAATGCAAGTTGGTGGAATACTAATGTGACAGAACTTCAATGAAAATTTGATCCATGCAGGATGCATTCCTCATGATGTTTTCCTTCACCGTCAAGCACGAGATGAGTTAAGATCACAAATTAAGCACATTAAATTCAGTGATGCTTGTCCGGTTTTGAACCCGCGATCATCAGTTAGGATTCTGGCGTTCGTAACCTTAAACATGAATGCATTTATATTGTAAAAGTAGATCCTGACAAAGATGCGTAATAAACAAACAAATTCTTCAGTTTTATAATATAACCAGAGTTAATATAGATGTAGTTTAAGAAAAATGCAATGAAATCATTGTTTTTTTCTATTCACAGATCCTCCGACATCTCACGTAAGAGTAGCCAAGCCTCAGTCGTGTCAGGTGCGGTCGCAACCACGACAGGCATCGCCGGCCCACAGCGATTATTATCACACCATTCAACTGTGTACGACCAGCTTTCACCAGATAGCAGTCGAAGGTGAGTTAAAAAATTATCTAAAATAATTGTATTAAGATTGGGAAAACTGGTCAGTAATGGAGCTACCTGATGGTAAGTGGTGGTACATACGCGCCGACACCCATAGGAACTAAGTCGGTTTAGTCGCCTGTTATTGCTCACTTTTAGTTCAATCCAGGACACAGTATTACAGAATTTTCCTTTTTTGTGATAGAATAGTTGATGAATGTGTGGCACACAGACGAGCTAGCAGCAGTGCTATTGCCGATAGATGCGGGTTTCCTCACGGTTTCCTTAATATTTATTATTTTCCATAACGTTCCTCAATAAACCGATTATCCAATATATCGTTTTTTTCGAACTTTTTGAACTTTATATAAAATATGTTTTAGGTCTAGTCAAGTATCATGCGTGGGTTATGCACCACCACCTTCATCAGCGCTGGCGGCTGTTCAAGCTGTGAGAACATCGCAAGGCAATCAGGTAACATAGCTTAAAAATAAACATTGTCCAAGTAGACCATAAGTCATATAGAAACCTCTGAAATTATTATTCATCTTTTTAAATATACGTATATCTTAATTAAATATAAAATTGTACGTCTTTATACGAGTCAGTTAATAAATAAACATCATCTTCTTTCAAACTCTACCAAAAGAGTATTATTTTATTGGAATTCTTTATCAGTTATTCTCTTCGACTAAGACAAATATAGTCTAATAGATTTGCGTATTCATATACGTTCACATTTTTTACATTTGCATTCATGTTCATAGGCTGTCTTACTACGAGGAGTTACATGTTCAGAAGTCAGAGCAGAAGAATTAGCTTTGGAACTAGATCCAAACGTGCAAGTAAAAGAGGAGGCCAGGAGGCTCTCAGAACAGTCTAACCTCAGTGACCAAGCCCAGGGCTACCAACCTTACCCTTGTAATAATGATGATGTGGTAAGTAAATCAATACAAATAATAATATTAGTAAAGAAATATATAATTATTTGTAATATGGTGTGACTTGAGTGTAAATTATAATATTTTATGTTGTTTTCAGGGTGATGCACCATTTCCTTTCAAAACGGAGGATGACCATGAAGTGAACTATAAAGAGTCTCGTTCGAACTCTACCACTACTGTGGTCATCACTACAGCCCAAGTTCATCACCCAAATCAAGAAGTTAACCTTGAACAGGTAAATATTTTTACGTATTCTGAATACATAGCGACTATACATACATAATATAATATAATATAATAATTATGATTTGCTAATATTTAAAACAATACTTTCTTAAGGTGGCTGAAGGAGAAATGGTGGAGAACAAGCTGGTGATACCAGACGAAATGATGCAATATCTTAACCAATCAATATTGGGAACCGAGTCAGGAGCACCAGCCAAAACGGACTCCACCAACCCAGAACCTGCAGGAACAAGCGAAGAAAAAGACACTACTACCAAAGACACTATAAATAGTGAAATACAAAATACAAACAATTCCAGTGACAAAATCAGTGATGTTGCAACAAGTGACGATTCTCTTCTTAAAAATCTAGGTGCCATAGGAAGTGATCTCAATATAAGTGATATCCAAGTCGATTTAAGGTCGTTAGATGTTAGTATGTCTGGCAACAGTGGCTCTCTTTTAGTTGCTAAATCTCCAGATGACAAAAATCCCCCTCTCCAAGAACAAGTTATTCCTGAAGTGGTGACAGAAAAGTGTGATCAAGATTTTTCAAAACCTCCAAAATCAAATGCTTCAGCAAATAATCCTCTGCAGTCCTTACAAACCATGACCGCAAACCAAACTGAGCAATCGAATAGAATGAGAATGAACAATTCACATACTCAAAAACCCGCTATGAGTCCTAAGACTATTGTTATGAGTCCACAAACAGTCATGAGTCCCAATTTAGCCCATAGCATGCTTAGTCCTCAGAGTCTCCCACATAGTTCAATGAGCCCTCAAAGTGTTAGAAGTCCGCAGCACATGCCTCATGGAATCATGAGTCCACCAAGTATATATAACGTTATGAGTCCCCAAAGTGTTATGAGTGTGATGTCTCCACAACACAACGCTATGAGTCCCCAAAGTATGCAAAGTCTTTTAAGTCCTCAAATGCCTAACCAAATGATGATGAGTCCTAGACATAACAATATTGGAAGTCCTAATTCCCAGAATATTGCTAGTCCCATGATGAACATGGCGAGTCCAATGGCTCAAAATATTGCTAGTCCTATGAGCCACGGCATGCCCAGTCCTATGCATCCAGGGTTGCAAAGCCCGATTACAAGTCCAATGGTACAAAATATTTCTAACATGACAATGAATGTTCAACCCGTTCAGAACCAAAACCAAAATATGATGATGAATATAAATTCGTCACAGCTGATGACAGCACCGCCATATAATAATCGTCAGAATTGTAATAATAAAGTCTCTAATAAAAACTACAACAATGTTCCTAACCAATACCAAAACCAAAACTACAATCAAGCACCACCTTATCCTGTACAGAACCAGGTGAACGTTAATATGAGGAATCAAAATATGCAGCAATACCAAATAATGCAGCATTACAATCAGAATCACACACAAATGCCTGTTATGGCGAATCAGAACTTAGTGTATAATAATCAGATGATAAATTATGCGCAGCCGATGAACTATTCAAACCAAAGTAATCAGATGCACGCAATGCAAATGTCAAGATCTTCTATGATGAGTGTTGACAACAGCGGCAACATCAGTCGGGGCGCTTTAAACAGTTATTGTGAACAACAACCTCAATGTCAACCAGTACAAAATACCCAATACAATCAAAATATGCAATATCCACAACCACCCCCATACAATTCCGTGACCAACGCAGCCAATGTAATGGGCCCACCGCCTCCGAAGAACAACCACCAATATAACCAAGCTATGATGAACAATAACCAATATTATAGCCATCAAAGATCCTACAACCAATGGGATTATCCAGGCAACCAGTTCAATAAACACAACATGCAAAAGTCAATACAAAACTCTGTTAACATGTCGACTGGGAGTCAAAAACCAGTTAACGGTGCAAGAATACCGATGCACTGTAATCAGATAGTTAAAAATGGGGAACAGCAAACTGATTGCAGTATGAACAGTTTGAGGAGTCAAAACAACCAAGCCGATGTCCAGGTGTGGGACATATCGCAATCACAAATAGAGGCTACAAATGGAAGGAAGAAGAATCAGAATACCATGCGACAAGAAACATATCAAAGGACGTTGGAATACGTGGAGAATTGTGAGAACTGGAAGAGTTCGGAAATGGTTTCAAGTAGTACACACCCCTTACAGGGCGGCGACAATATGGTTGTGAACGATCTACAAACTTCGCTATCTTCGTTTTATGAAGAAAATCAATATTTACAAATGATACAATAGTTTAACATTCTAGAACGTCAACGGATTTTGAATTCTATGTTAACAAGTTTTTTTTGAATTTGCTAGAGACTGATTAATTTTAAATTCTAAATTTATTCTCTCTTTTATGTACGTTAGATTCGCGTCGCTTGATTTAAGTTCTACCCATTTCAAATTAAAATAGTTTATAGATCTTGCATGTTCGGTATGACTTGATCGTTCATATTTTCAAATTCAAATGTCTTAGATTTAAGAAACGACGTGCTAGCTTTAAAACGCACAACTGTTAGAATTTTTTGTAAATAATGTAAAATTTTTAATAAGTAATTGTCTTCCAACTGTTGTAAGTACAATAGCAACTTACTTAAGTAACTTAAAAAAAATAAGTGCCTTGTACATTTAACGATGAATTTTCAAAAAGTGCCTCTATATTTTAGAATAAGATTTATGTACTGTCATTGGTGCCTTTTTCAGGAGTAATATTAAAATTATATAAGAAGTGAGTTAGACTTAGATAAATATAAGTTCCCACTGAGATTATTAAATAAACTTAAGTGTACAAAGTAGATTTGTTTTTTTTTTTTTTAGAATTTTTACAAATGTTAAAACTTACGTAACTTTCTTCTTAAGGATTACACTGTAGATCTATTTTAATCTTATTGCAATATGTTAAGTAGTGTTTCGAAGACAACGAATCTCCTAGATTAATGATTTATATGAGATTACTAGATTAAGGTATTGTTATTAGTATTTAAAGTAAATAATGAACAACGCACAAATAAAGTGTTATAGAAGGAAAATACTGTATTTTGTAATAAATTATTGTTTGTAAAAAAAATCTCTGTAAACATTTTTCAATATTAATTTTAATGAAACTATTGAATAAATTTCTTATAAATAAATATTGTTTTTGTTATCATGATCAATATAATGATAAATTCATTATATTGATCTGGATTTACGCTCCACATTTTGTTATCTCTCGCGATATATTCTAGCATCTAGCTGCAGTAGAAGCATTACAACGGCATTCACCGTAGATAAGATTCATGTTCGCATATTCCTCCGCTGTGTCACATACGGCAATACGCGAAACGTATACTAGTATTACTAAATACTAACGAATACAGTTTGCTCAACACAAATTAAGTTCGGGGAAATAAAGCTAAAGTCATCAACACGAATGCAATATCAAGTTCAGGGGTAACACACAAGCAAAAGTCGTCAGTACGAAAGTTACGATTACGAAAAGATGCGCAGTAAACGAAGGAACGTAGCCCACTTAGTTGAATGATAACAACCAGTAATCAATCGTAACTAACTAAACTCACTCTATCACATCTGTTCACCCAATTTACACTATTGTGAAAGCGATCCTTGAGTACACAAAAGCATTATTTATCATGGCATAAGTATTTTTAAATATGATCCTTTTGCAAAAAAATAGCAATAATATTTTTTATGGAATAAAAAGTGGCAAGTGGCATTTTGAAATCATAACTAAAAGCGCCAACTTTAAAAATAACTGGCCCAAGGTGGCCCAAGGTTGACATGACTTTTTAAAACCATGACTCAACAAACTTAATTTTTTTTAAATAAAAAATCTTTTTTTATTTGTAACTGCGATTAATAGTATGACTACTTAAGGTTACGTTATGAAAAAATCGCAGCAAAATTCTGTGGTATGATTCTGTAAAGATGTGGCATATGGTGTCGATTTTCAACATTTTTAAAGATACTACTACTTAACTAGATTACATAGATTTTTTTTTATTTTTTCATAACTGGTGTAACTAGACTTTTCACCCGCTTGACGTTGAGTTTTGGGACATCTGTATATATACACGACATAATTGTTGAGGCATGTGTAAGTTATCGGCTAACTTGTGAACGACTTGACTGATTGATTTCATAATATTATGTATTTACATAATATTAAAAAAAAAAAAAAAAAGCCGAGATGGCCCAGTGGTAAGAACGCGTGAATCTTAACCGATGATCGTGGGTTCAAGCCCGGGCAAGCACCACTGAATTTCATGTGCTTAATTTGTGATTATAATTCATCTCGTGCTTGACGGTGAAGGAAAACATCGTGAGGAAACCTGCATGTGTCAGATTTCACTGAAATTCTGTCACATGTGAATTCTACCAATCCGCATTGGAGCAGCGTGGTGGAATAAGCTCCAAAAACCTTCTTCTCAAAAGAGGAGAAGAGGCCTTAGCCCAGCAGTGGGACATTCGCAGGCTGTTACTATGTATTTACATAATAGGGCGAGGGCAAACAGGCCTCCCGATGATGAGTGGTCTCCAATATTACTTATATTACCGTTCTTTACATCGTCAATGGGCTATCAACCTTGGAAATTAAGATGCGATGGCCCTTATGCCTGTAGTTACACTGGCTCACTCCTCCTTCAAACTGGAACACAACAATTATAAGTATTGCTATTCGGTAGTAGAATATCTGATGAGTGTGTGGTACCTACACAGAAAGGCTTACACAAGACCTTAACTTCAAGTAGTACACGTTTGTGGTGCCATAGTTAAGTTATTATTAAATGATACTGAATAATGCGCTTCATACATTTTTTTCTGTTATATTAAAAATTGAAATATAGACGTTTAAAAGAAACTTACTTTATTTATTTTATTTATTTTTGGGAAACACAGCATAGTATAATACACAAAAATTTGACACAAAAATAAGTCTCACATAAGCCAACAAAGTTTCCACTGTTACATTAAAATATGGAGTAAACCTAATAAAAACAATTTATCACTACATATTATTATAAATTATAAAATAACAATAATCTATTTTAATCGACCAATAATTATTGCGCAATAATTGTCAACAAACACTAATCTCGAAAAAAATATCAATGAATTCTTAAAATAATTGTAACAAGGATTGAATGATATCGAAAGTCTTGTAAAATATCAAAATAATGTTTAATCAAGTAACAAAATTTCCAATTTTTCATCTGAAAAGACGATGATATAACGAAAATAACGGGTGTTGTCGTGTACATTCCGTCCAGTTACGTCGGCAACACAGAAATAGACAATTATTTTGGAATATGTTGCCAGCAGACGCTATCAATAAAACGTTTGGAAAATCGGATTTCGCGTAAGTATTAGCGAAAAATTCTTACCGACATTTTGTGAATGTAAGGTAACATTAACCTCCTTTATCAGGCCACTGTGCAGATTATTATAGTGCACAAGTGATGAGTTTTTTTTGCGGGTTTTTATCAGGGTTTCTTTTCCGAACCGGTGATAGTTTCTCGTTTGATTATCAATAAGCAAGCGTACTGCTTCAATGTTGAATAAAGTATTTGATTTAATTTGTATGCTCACAGGTGCTCTATCTATTTCCTTAGTCTCATAATCCGATACGACTGGAGAAAGATCACATGTAGGATGAACGGCTTTATTATTGTTAATATAATATTGTAAAATATTATAGATGCAAATGTTAGTTTGTTTGTTTGTTACGCTTTCATGTTTTAACTCTATAATCAATCGTCATTCATACGCGTTGTCAGGGGTACAAAAAGACATACGGTATATAATACCCCGATGGTCCGAAGACCTTCCTGAAGATTTCCAATGAGTTTCACTTCGGAATAGAGCTTCTATTTAGAAGAACTGTCAAGGGGCTCAGTTGTTACACATTTTGATCTCATTCTTGATTACCATACTAACTTCTCCCCACTTATCAGATATTCTAACGCTGAAGACCAGTACTTAGTATTGTTGCATCCCGTTTTTAAGGGTGAGTGAGCCAGTGTAACGACAGGCGCAAGGGACGTAACACGTTGGTTCCCAAAGTTAATATAATATATCCTGGGACATTATTCAAATAAGGCCATCCGATCCCAAACTAAGCAGAGCTCGTACTATGGAAACCAGACGACTGATATTATACTACATATACTATTTTTCAGCCTCATTGGTCTAGTGGCTACGTGTTAGGCCGCAGAGCCGGTGGTCCTGGGTTCACATCCCAGGTCGGACCAATAAAATGTTATTGAGATTTTCTGTCGAAAATTCTCAGTAGCTGCCCGGAGTCTGGAAGTTGGAAGTGTGTACACTCCCGTGCCTCGGAAAGCACGTAAAGACGTTTGTCACGTAAAGAGTTAGGGAATAGAGAGTGCACCTGTGTTTGCGCACACACTTGTGCTCTATAATATCTCCTGCGCAGTTGGCTAATCTCTCTTGAAATTGGCTGCCGTGGCCGAAATCGGTCTGGAGGACTATTATTATTATTATTACTATTTTTTCTTGTGTAAATACATACTTATATAGATAATAACACCCAGACTTAGGACAAACAGAAATATTCATGCACACAAATGTCTGTCTTGGGTGGGAATCGAACCCAACGACCTGCTGCGCGAAAGTCAATTATCCACCAACCACGCCATCCGGCTCGTCAATCAAGTCGTCGTCGCTGTCGTCGACCTGCACTAGCCGCCCCTGCCTTGCCCGCAAGGTGTCTCTTCACGCCTCGTTTGAAGAAACTCAGGTCATAAGAGGAGGGGAACACGTGTGCTGGTAAAGAATTCCATGGTGCATTAACAATTTTTTTGGTGGACGAGCATATGGGCCACCTGATGGTAAGTCACCAACGCTCATAGACAATGGCATTGTAAGAAATGTTAACCATCGCTTACATCGCCAATGCGCCACCAATCTTGGGAACTACGATGTTATGTCCCTTGTGCCTGTAATTACACTGGCTCACTCACCCTACAAAGCGGAACATAATAATACAAAGTATTGCTGTTTTGCGGTAGAATATCTGATGAGTGGGTGGTACCTACCCAGACGAGCTTGCACAGAGCTCTACCACCGAGTAACATCGTTTACTAATAAGGGATTAATTACTAAGGGATAGTTAATATTTTTACAGTGGCAATGTTGGTGGCACATTTGTCCGTCTACCTAACTATTCTATAAAAGAATTAATGTTGCATATTACTTGCATTTCACAAGGATGTCACTCTGTGAGTTTTTAGTTTATTCTTACAGATTAATTCAGCTTTATTATACAAAAATTAATATTAAAAATATAAGCCGGATGCTGTGTTGTTGCCAAATTCATAGATCTCTTTATCCACAAAGTATTTTTACGATCGTAGAATAAAAATACGAGGAAACAAAACGTATCAATAATTCTAGAGTGGAAAAGTTTTCCTCTAATCATAATTATAATATTTTCTAAGCAAAACATACTTCTTCTATGTAAACTCAAGCAAGTTCAATTGAATTTCTTATTAAACGTATAACACTGGAGCTGGAGACTGGTTCTTAAAGTAGATTTTGCCAAAAATCAATCGTTACTGTTTTATACTACCATATTTCGGTAGATGTCCTGTATTATACCAATTATTGTGGCGATCTGTTGAAGAGTATAGAGGTTGATGCGCTGTATCCTACGCGATATTGTACAGTGAGAACAATATTGATATCATAAAAATTAAAATACTATTTTCACTATAAAGTATATATGTGTGCGATTTTAGTGGTAATCAGTTTCACAGAGGCGAAGTTCATTCATCTTAAACATATATACCAACATTTATTTATTTATATATATGTTTACTGTTTTCTGCAATATTGTCACTGAAAAGTTTCATACACTTGTGTAAATTAAACGAAGTATGTATAAGTAACTGTTAACATACAATAATTCAAGAGAGCCAGGTTATTCAATTGCTTACAAAAAAAAAGAAAGTTACGTTGCAACGTAAGTCTCACCATTGGCTAGTTTAAAATAAGAATGACTTACGATTCGTTCTCAGACAAGCACGAACCCATTTCCCAGTATTTTTAAACGAGTATGTATTTTTCACTAACCGTTTATAATATATTAACAATTTTAAGGACAGTTCACAATAGATGAGTAATTGTAATGGAGCCTAGTTCACTCTCCACGAAAAGGAATTAAAAATAAACCTATAATATAATTTATAATTAATCTCGTGCTTGACGGTGAAGGAAAACATTGTGAGGAAACCTACATGCGTCTAATTTCATTGAAATTTTGCCACATGTGTATTAACCAACCCGCATTGGAACAGCGTGGTGGAATAAGACACAAGCCTTCTCCTAAAAAATGGAGAGGGAACCTTAGTCCAGCTGTGGGAAATTCACAGGTAACAACCTTCATGGAGTTCGCTTCTATTATAAAAATCCTCAAATATCTTAGCTGAGCCATATAATAAATTGAAATCTCATGTACTTGATAAATAAAATGCATTCATCTATAAAATTATTTAGATGGAAAAAGCGTGGACTCAGCATTCGTTGATTTTCATGCAGGAAAAATTATAATTACTTTCTATTTAGTGAACATACCTATGTAGATAATTTAACTGATCGAAAATAGCAACTACTGAGTTTCTACTTGTTATAGGTAATGGTGGTAGGGCTTTATGCAAGCTCGTCTGGGTAGGTACCACCCACTCACCAAATATTCTACCGCAAAACAGCAATAGTCGGTATTTGTGTATTATGGTAGTGCTATTACAGGCCCAAGGGACATATCTTAGTTCCCAAGGTTAGTGGCGCAATCGCGATGTAAGAGATGGTTAAATTTTCTTAGTATGCCAATGTCTATCAGTGTTGGCGATCACTTAGCATCGGATGGCCTATATGCTAGTCCACCTACCTATAATATAAAAAAAAAATCTACATTCCAGGACCTCAGCTCTCCCTAATTATCCTCGCTAGTACATTGTCCTCTATCCTAACAAAAATATACACAATGATTACATTACAAAAATATTTAAATCGATAGGTAGTAAAATATCAAGCAGATCCTCAAAACTGTTTTTAGAGTAGTAAAACGAAATCAACAACGTTATAAAATGTCTATTAATGTTCAATGTTAGTTCAGAAAGTTAAAAAGCATTTGCAATTAAAGAAGTACGCAATTAGTATATTTAAATATGTAATAAACGGGAATGAAACGGGATGTGGAATCAGGTGGCCTTTTTCCCTAGGTCTAAATATATTTTCTTAATCTTAGAAATCAATTTTTAAATACTAGCTATCCGTCCCGGCTTCACGAGGTAAAATAACGGAAAACTCTTTGGTAATAAATATTGTTTTGAGCCAGGTCTACTGTACACAGAACAACTCAGAAAACTTTTATCACCATCGGCTTAGGAACGCATAGAGAACAAACATTTAGATTGAAATATTATCGATCAAACTAAACACTATCACCAGTCTGGAAAAGAAAATAACCAACGAAAAAAATTTGGTCATACATTTTATCGCTTAAAATTTTCAATTTAAAAATGCGATGCCTGTTCGGTCCTTTTCTCCCCAAGGTGTGATATCATCCATCAACACACTTATGATATGTCTCACACAATCGTAAGGATATAAGCAAAAAAACATAACAGCCTTTAAATGTCCCAATGAGAAAAAGCATACTCCCCTTTTAAAGAGCAGGTTTGGGGCTTTCACCACGCTGCTCCAATTTCGTCTCAAGGATATCGGTTTCTTCAGGAAGTTTTCTTTCATTTGAGAGAAGAAGGTGAATTATAAACTGAAATTAAGCACATGCAAAAAATCAATGGTAAATAAATCCTTTTCGACTCATTGAATATCCTATTAATATCATCAATGTAAAAGTTTGTAAGTTCGGAAAATCAATCACGCAAAAATTGCAGGACGGGTTTAGATGAAATTTGGAAAACAGATAGCTTATATTCTAACTTAACACCTAGATTACATATGATCTCTCCCCCATACAGGTGGGTAAATACTTGGCCGTTTTCTGGGACCCTTTTGTAAGCTTCAAATATATCCACACAAAATAATCAATGCAGGCGGGTAACAGACATAATAAGTTGCTCACAAAATCGTTATTTATTCATAAATGCATATATTTTATCATAATAGAGATGAAATAGAAGAGACCTTTACCTAGAATCGATTTTCTCAAGTTGAATATCATATCGTATTGTTTACGACGTCTCACATCTGTATTTCATCATACTTAAAGCACCTGTGAGTAGTAACCTCTGTTTTATATTTAGCCGAACCAAAATACCAGCCCAATTAATAGCGGACGAACAAATATATGCACTATACAGTCAACCATTGAATATATTTCGTCATGGAATTTCGACAGTTAAGTCCAAGCAATAAAATATATTTTCATGTGAATGCTTTTACTGTGGAAATTATGCAACGATTGTACTTGGCAGAGACGAGAGATTATTGTGTGAAAAAGTTTTCTTAAGCGACAACCTATTTGTTAGACTAGTCATAAAAATCAAGTCCTGTGACTTTACCAACTTTAAACAAAAGAGTATACATTTATTTTTTCATTTTTATACGTAATGGAGACTGAAAATATTGATACAGAGTTACGTTAAGATTTGAGATTGAGAGATTCTGATTGATAATAATTATTTCACAATATTAAGCAAATTAATCATGAGAGCATTTGGGTCAATAAAGTAAAGTAACAGTCTGCAAGTATCTCACTGCTGGGCAGTGGGTTCTTAAGGAGCAAATTTCGAGCATATTTAATCAGCTGTTACATTGCTTGTCCGGATCTCAACCGCGTTTTCGCTTAAGATTCACGTATTTATTGGGTCATCCCTGTCATCGGAGGATGCTCAAATTAAAACACGTAGCATTATTTGATTCTTTATGACATAAGGTTGAGAGTTTAGTATGACAGAGTTTGATCAATGAACACGCTTATATTTATAAAACTCCACGAGTGTTTTCGAAACTGATCTCCTCGCAGCTTGACCGATATTGATGATTTTTTTTATTGCATATGTAGATAGACGAGCGTAGGGGCCACGTGATGGTAAGTGGTCACCAACGCCCATAGATATTAGCATTGTAAGAGATGTTAACCATCGCTAACATCGCCAATGCGCTACCAACCTTGGGAACTAAGATGTAATGTCCATTGTGCCTGTAATTACATTGGCTCACTCACCCTTTAAGCCGGAACACAACAATACCAAGTACTGCTGTTTTGCTGTTTTGCCAGATGAGCTTGCACAAAGCTCTACCACCAAGTAAGTTTTTTTACCTCGATCAGATGGATGGTTGTTAGCTATATTTGGCTGCTGCTGACATTCAGAAATTACAATTAAATTTTTATTAAATACTTTAGATTTCTCAATTAAAAAACATAATATTTTCAGTCACCCAGCTGACTTATATAATTTTTAATTTTTCATGTATTATTAATCTTTTATTGGTCCAAAAGGATAATATTTTTGTGTCGGCCGTAAGAAGATGCGACGAACAGAAAGTACCAAATAATTTTAAACCAGTTCTTATTTTAAGCGGCATAATACTTAAGAGGAATGATTTTGTACAAATGATTTCCGACCAGGTATCCATTTTCCTTGATTAAAATCAAAAGCAATAATTATAAATAATCCAAATAACATAAATACAATTAATAATAAATGATGCCCGTAAAGTTATGATATATTACAGTCGTTGGATATATTAGAGATTTATGATTTGCAATAATCACTACGGCTGTGCTTGCTCGTTTATATTTTATTTAAAGTTTAAGCTATGTAATATTAAGAAAGGTAAATAGTATACCAATATAGTTTTAATTTGACTATTTGTCAAACAGTTAGTCAAAACAATGGCGTGCCTTGTATGTTTTTTTTTTTCTTATACATTTAATTTTTATTATTGTCAATAGATGGCGCTGTTTTAATTCCATTCAAATCGTAGTTAACGTCAAGCGCTATCGAATAAGAAAAAAAAATCTAAAGTTGGATCAAAGCATTAATAAAACCGCTATTAATTGATTTGAGAGCATTTTATTTTGTACAATGAGTTGTGTATTTTTTATGTATGTTCACCGATTTCTCCGTCGATTGTAGACAGATTTTAATTTTTTTTTTGTTTCAAATTTTAAAATATTCCCTCCCGATTCTCACTCGACGCTAAATTGCCCACAACACAGGCCGCGTTTCCACGTTGTACGGCAATGGACAACCTTTGCGCCAAATAAGACCTGGAACGATTGTCAAAACCCCTAATTTTTTTTATTAACCCCTTTTTTTATTTTAATTTTTTTTATAATGGTAATAATAATAAGGCTATCGCAATCCACACTTAGGTGTAGACCTCGTCCAATATGCGTTAAAAATCTCGGTTCTCATTTCGGATAAATTCGAAACGTGCCACCTTCTTCAACTCATGAATTTAAAGGCCATGCCATAAATAAGATTATTATGTATGTAACAAAGACAGTATGTAAATTAGTCTAGTAAAAAATATATATAATTGGAAGGACTTTACAAGGCATACAGGTCCCATGCAATTATGTAGTAATAACAATAACAAAAGAGAGTTGAGAAGTTATTTTTTTCATTTAAAATAGTTAAGGTACCAGACGGGCTTCCACACATCCTTTCCACCAAGTAATATATAAATTTCAACTATAACTAAGGTCGTCCAGACCGATTTCGGCCACGGCGGCCAATCTCAAGAGATTAGCCAACTGCGCAGGAGATATTATAGTGCACAAGTGTGCGCGCAAACACAGGTGCACTCTCTTTTCCCTAGCTCTCATAATCCGATGGGACGGCAATCCGACACGACCGGAAAGAGTTCAGGCGCAGGACCAACGGCTTAACGTGCTTTCCGAGGCACGGGAGTGTACACACTTCCAACTTCCAGACTCCGGGCTGCTACTGAGAATTTTCTGACAGATAAACCCAATAACTATTTATTGGCCCGACCTGGGAATCGAACCCAGGACCACCGAGTCTGCGGCCTTATAACTAGCCACTAGTCCAACGAGGCAGGCGAATATATAACTATAACTATTATAATAAGAACATAATTTTTTTCTCAACTATTAGCAACACCCAACGCTTTTATAAATGAAATGTTCTGAAAAAATCACGTCGAGTGGAGTAATATTTATAATATTAGTAGGTGTTATGGTTTCACGATCAATTTGAGACCTTTAGTAAATCAATTAAACACGCAACAACAATTCTACCGTCAAAAAGCATGTCTAGTATAAGTTGAGACCATGTAACTGCAGGCACTATAATGTAGATGTATATAATGTAGTGTAGATATTTCGAGTTATTAAATAAGTTGTAATTAATTGCGAGATTCATCTTGAATCAAGTCTTGCGTCCAGTTCAAAGTGAAGTTAGTGATTGTGTAATGTCTATATGACTTTAAGCCCTATGCTCTAGACAAAGTATAATCTTAATTCGTGGATATAATAGCTGACTAAAAATTATCGCTTCGCGCACTCATCCAACAAGCATAGTAAAATAAATATGTATACACCAGAGTTGTTTAGGGCACCCATGAAAGGTATTAAAAAAGTAATGGACGAGTACTGAGTAAGCAAAATTTCATGAAGGTCAGTTGAGTAATTAAGACGTGAACGCGTGACAAACAAACTTGCTTTCGCATTTCTAATATTAGTTAGGATAACTCTTTAAAAGACTAGTCTTTAAAAATAATTATTGAAGAAAAATAGTGCATTAGTAATAAATGATATTTGTAAATCATAGCTCCTTAATTCATTTTCCATGACTCTTGGGTAGAGTGCCAAAGCTATTATCGAAGCTTTCATTGTGTGATTTATGCATACCAGATGAAACCATTTCGGTTAAGGATGTCCTTTCAACATTATACGAATCGACGATTTCACTTATATTGTCTTTGGCATTTGAATATCCATAATTTAGAATGATATCTTGTCTTAAACTAATTTTGTCTTATTATTTTTAGTTACCCTAAACTGGGCTTAAGCTATTTATCAAATAAATCTCAATGTGGTTCGAAAAGTCAACGGTTTTCATTACAATAGACCTCTAAAGAATCTTAGTCTATTAGTCATGCGTTAGAAAATATACATTGTGTATGTAATACATACAGAAAGTTATTAAAATTCTGGTGATTTTTATTATTTAATAAAACATGTAGATAACATTTTACAGGTTAGATTTGCTTATAATATTATCATATAAGAACAGCGATAGGCACTATAATTCCAACCACAACTGCAGCTAATGATGCGATTTTATACTTATGTTTCCTTGCGTTTACGTTCATATACGCTTCGAACCTTTGGTATCCTCTCACATCGTAGTTCATTCTGTGATACTGTTTCAATTGATTGACAAAACCGGGGTTAGGATTGATGAACCTTCTTCTTTGCCGTACAAATGCGTAAGCTTGCTCAAATGTCAACTTATGTTTCGCCATGATGAAGGCAATGACGAGGGTAGCTGATCTGGAAACTCCAAAGTGGCAGTGAACGAGCACATTGCCTTTCTGTAAGCCCTCCTCGATGAAAGCGTTGGCCATTGGGAAGTAGGGGATGAGATTGGTGGAAGGAGTGTCGTAGGCCCTAATGAAGAGTGTACTGATGTTGCTATCGATAAAAGTTGATTTTGGTAACCTACGCGTCTCAACTGTGAGAACATGGGTGATTTTAAGATGTTGGAGCACATCTCTGTCGCCTGCAGCCCTTGCATTGCTCAAATATAAACCGGGGATGATCTGACTGTAACAGGACTGTGTACAGAGGTCGATCTTATTGTACAGCGCTTTCCTGGACCAGTTCTTTAGTCCCGTGAAAGCGACAACCGGATTCGGGATGCTGAGGAAAGCAACGACAAATGCACTCCTCAACATCACCTCGAGGAAACCTCTGACACTTATCATGTCAGTTTACTTTCACATGATTTAGCTTCTCGTTTTTATTTTGACTATCCGCGAATTTTGACGTGTCATTTACTGGTAGTTTGATGTTTGATTTATTCTTTTCTGTCATCCGTCACAAGGCCGAAGCTCTTTGATCCTCCTTTGAGTTGTCAGTTTATGAGACTTGACATTGTATTGCAACTATACGATCTCTTTGGATGGATTTATAAAGTAAATACAACGGAATTAGATTATTACCTAGAATCATATTTTAACAACTTATTATATACTCTGTTGGGGTTTAATGGTTCATCAATTACTAATATACGAAATAATATTCACTTGCCGTAATAGATTTCTTATATAATTGCTATTTGTTGTCTGCCAAAAGCATTGAATTTTGATAAGTATAAGTTCGTAAAACCATATTTAATTTAGTAATGATTTACAGATTTAAATTCATTTCGAATTGCAGTCACAAGTACAGTGACGTTAATACATATGATTTACTAATCTAGTTACTATTTTAAATTAATTATTAGTATCGTACGAGTACCTATAATAAAATCCGTTTGTTTGACAAAGAAAATTCATTGCCAAGTTTGATAAAGAAAACTACACGGCAATAACAGCAACTTCTACCGCAAAACAGCAGTACTTGGTATTGTTGTGTTCCGGTTTGAAGAGTGAGCGAGCCAGTGTAATTACAAGGACAAGTTGCCAAGGTTGGAGGCGCATTGGCGATGTAAGCGATGGTTAACATTTCTCACAATGCCAATGTCTAGGTGTTGGTGATCACTTACCATCAGGTGAACCATATACTCGTCCGCCTATCTATACTTGATCTTTGAAATGCAAAAAAAAATACATGTAGGAGAGATATTTGCGAAATTTATTGCGAGAGATATTTGTATGGAATATGACATCATTCAAATAACCGCCACGGCTTCGGTTGGTGGCGCGCACACGAAAGGTCCAATTTTCGATGACTCTGGCGCACAAATCGGGCTGTATTTGATCGATGGCGTGGCGTATGTTGACTTTGAGGGCATCGGTGGTTTGCGGCTTGTTGGCATAGACCTGCGACTTAAGAAAACCCCACAAGAAAAAGTCCAGCGGGGTCAAATCGCACGATCTCGGTGGCCAGTTCACGTCGCCTCCGCGCGAGATGACCATGTCCAGAAATTGCTCGTGCAGAACTTCCATCGTAGCGTGTGCTGTGTGGCACGTAGCGCCGTCCTGTTGAAACCACATGTTGTCCAGATCCATATTCTCGATTTCAGGCCAAAAGAAGTTGGTTATCATCGACCGGTATCGCTCACCATTGACGGTGACGGCCACACCATTATCGTTTTCGAAAAAATACGGACCAATCACGCCTCCGGCCCAAAATCCGCACCAAACAGTCACTTTCTGCGGGTGCATTGCCACTTGGTGAACCTCGTGTGGATTGGTCTCGTCCCAAATAACACACGGCGCTGTCTATGGTCATTAACCTTGAGCTCTTGGGTCAGCTGGATCTTGTACGGGTGCAGGCTCAAGTCACAACGCAAAATTCGCCAAGTTGTCGTCTGCGAAAGGCCGAGTTCCTGTGCGCGACGCGGAATTGACTGCCGCGGGTTTTCGAGGACACTGTCGCGCACAGCGGCGATATTCTCGGCAGATTTCGCGTTACGTTGACGCACGGGAACCGGCTGATTGTTAACTGACCCGGTTGACTCGAATTTGTCCACCAATCGACGGATAGTCGACTCGGCAGGACGATCATCGCGACCGTAAAACGGGCGAAGTGCGCGGAACGTTGCTTGAACTGAAGACCCATTTTCATAAAACAATTTTATGATTTGCACGTGCTGCTCGACACTGTAACCTGCCATGGTGGTTTGGGAGGACGGACTGAATATAACACACTGCATTTGACAGCTGTACTCAAACAACATGGCCGCAATCAGCTGTCAAAGTTCAAGCGTCCCTATTGGAAAACCCCTTATAAAAAAAAACGAAATATCCTTGTTGCTATGGAAAAACTTATTGTACAAAATTGATTTAATAGCAGGCGCTAAAGTAAAACATGGTGCGATAAATTGCATGTGACGAATGCAGAGCTGCCACATATGTATGCATCGTTTGAACAGCGTGGTGGAAAAGTCTCTAAATGTTCCAAGGAGAGGTGACTTAAGACCTAATTACAAAAAATTCTTATACTTTTAACAATAAAAGCCAATAAAATTACATTATGTTTTCTATTTTCCTGTTATTAATTATTACTATCATTAATAATCATTATTTGTAGTTGTAATAATTAATAAACGTTTAAAGTCATACGTCGACATTGGATAATTCCCAAATTATGCATCATTATTTAAATGTGTGAAATACATATATATATATTTTGCTTTTAGAACTTAAGTATACTTTTTTCATACTATTATAATTATAAAAATTAATATATTTACAAACATATGTTATTTTTACTAAAATACATATTATTCAGGTCAAGTGAATATTTGGGGCGACATTGAGTGACGTAATCGACGCGTGCGCATATATTTATATTTCTAACAAATTTAAGAGTGCATTATTATTTTAAAAAGTAAAAAAAGAATGCGTTATAACGAAATCATCCGAATTTATTGATTACTGTTATTTAAAAAATAATTAACGTTATAAATACGTATTTTAAATATTTACTAATTATAAGGTCCTCCAGACCGATTTCCGTCACGGCGGCCAATCTCAAGAGAGATTAGCCAACTGCGCAGGAGATATTATAGTGCACAAGTGTGTGCGCAAACACAGGTGCACTCACTATTCCCTAGCTCTCATAATCCGATGGGACGGCAATCCGACACGACTGGAAAGAGTTCAGGCGCAGAACCAACGGCTTTACGTGCTTTCTGAGGCACGGGAGTGTACACACTTCCAACTTCCAGACTCCGGGCTGCTACTGAGAATTTTGTAACAGAAAAACCCAATATCACTATTTATTGGCCCGATCTGGGAATTGAACCCAGGACTACCGGGTCTGCGGCCTTATATCTAGCCACTAGACCAACGAGGCAGTCAAACTAATTAACTCTGTAGTAAACTTAAATAACTCAACCTAAATTTGTCAAGTATGACAGAAATGAGGTATAACGCTCTTTTTAATAGCGACCCGAACGATAATTTAACAGCTTTGATTGACGGACGTGACAAATAGACAAAACATTTGTAAACTTGCTTTAACAACAACTATATATTTATATCTATACTAATATTATACTCGTAAACGTGAATGTAACTCTGTCTGTCTGTCCAAGGAAGGACAAAGACTATATTTTTTAACTAATACTGCCCTCCAGCATCTCTAAAACGAAGGCGAAGCCGCGGGCGAACATTAGTACTATATGTATAAGCCATGAAAGATTATGAAGATTTTCGTACTACATACTTTTTACTTAGTGGTAGGACTTTGTGCCGTCTGAGTAGGTCTTATCCACTCATCGTTTATTCTACCCCCAAGCAGCAATGGTTTATATCGTTGCATGCCGGTGGGAAGGGTGAGTCCAGTGTAACTCCAGACACAAGGGTTCCCAAGGTTGTTGACGCATTGGCAATGTATTATTAGTATTTCTTACGAGGGCCTATTTGCCTATTTGTTTTATATATTATTACGAAAGTTATTGTAACTTGCTGGGTCTGAGGCAAATAACAGCCATGACAATTGGTCAATCGACTTGACACATGGAAAACATTCATAATTCGTATATACATATATAGGTTGACTGCCTCGTTGGTCTAGTGGCTAAATATAAGGTCGCAGACCCGGCGGTCCTGGGTTCAATTCCCAGGTCGAGCCAATAGATAGTTATTGGGTTTGTCTGGCAGAAAATTCTCAGTAGCAGCCCGGAATCTGGAAGTTGGAAGTGTGCGAACACTCCCGTGCCTCGGAAAGCACGTAAAGCCGTTGGTCCTGCGCCTGAACTCTTTACGGTCGTGTAGGATTAATTATTTATGATTAATTATTTTACATATAATAGTTTTATTTCTGTCACGCTAACTCACGGTAACCAGTAACAAGTAAAGTGCGAAGTTTGGCAGAGTGTAAACGTATCGCTATAAAGTTACGGAAATAGGCGCGAAGCAATTGAAATACAGAAATAGAAGTTATACCGAAACGCAGACATTTGGACAGGGAACGAAATTAATCAACTTGCTACAATTAATAAACCCACGCTTATAAATTTCGATAGCTGATGATAAAATTTATAAGAGTTGATACGAGTTCGTGACGTGTTAACGGAAATGATGAACCTGGGAATGATGAAGTCTTCGTGAAATTTCGGCAACATCAACCAATATTAAATACACCGTTGACATTATAGCGGATAAATGTGTGCACAAACACAGGTCCACTCTCTAATCCCACACTCTCATAATCCTATTGGATGGCAATCTAACACAACAGAGGAGTCCTGGTTAAGAACCTTGACGTTATTTCGAGGCAAAGAAGAGTAACACTGTAAACTTCTTCAATCCGGACTGTTAATGATAATTTCCTTCCAGGATCAACTAATATCTTTTATTGATCCGTTCAGGATTTGATACTGGTGCATCATAATCTGCAGTTGATCCGTCTGGCCACTAGAACAATGAATGGACTTACTATTACTTTGTCTTGTCTGTACAAATAAATATTCAGCTTTTTAAATTTAATTAAAAATAAGTAAATTTTTTGTACTCGGCTCCATCGCTGGTCTAGTGGCTAGATAGAAGGCCGCAGATCCCGATGTGCTGTATTCAAGCCCTAGGTTGGGCCCATAAAAAGTTATTGTGATTTTCTGTCGAAAAATTCTCAGTTTGGAAGTTGGAAGTGGTTTCACTTCCGTGCTTCGAAAATCACGTCAAACCATTGGTCCTGCGCCGGGTTTGACGTCTCATTGGATTATGAGAGTAAGGGAATAGAGAGTGCATCTGTAAATGGCCCTTGAAAGTGACCACTGTGGAGAATAATACAATTTAATATTATTAAATATTAGATTATATAAAGCATAAAAAGCGTATAAGTTTGTATGCTTTATCGATTATAAAAAAGCATTTGATAGAGTACAGCATCAAGAATGGTCGATATATTACAATCCATCGGACTGGACTCTAAGGACGTAGGGTATTAAGCAACTGTATTGGAACCAATCGGCGAATGCACGTATAGAGGGCAGACTAACAGAAGACTCGGAAATCTTACGTGGAGTACGGCAGGGATGTATTCTCTCGCCAATTCTTTTTAACTCAGAGATGATTTTCAGTGAAGCATTGGATCAGGTGGATGTAGGTATCACAGTGAATGGTCAGATTATTAATAATATCCGTTATGCCGATGACAATGTACTACTTGATTCTATAATGGAAGAACTTCAGATCCTTATAGATAAAATTCAATCTGTTAGTTCAACCTATGGCCTCAGTATCAACACCAAGAAAACTAAATATATCACAGTTTGCAAAAACCACCTGATAACCCTTCTCTATAATGTAATGGACAGCCCCTACAAAAAGTTAGCAAATACAAATATTTGGGATGCTGGAATGATGATACGGGAAACCACAGTCTTGAAATGAGGTGCCGCATAGAACAAGCTCGTATTGCTTTCTTTAAGCTTCTCTCTCACTTATGTGCAATAAAAAGCGAAACATCTAGCTACGAGTATAATAAGCACGCTGTTATGTTTTCTCCATTCTCCTGTATGACGTTGAAGCATGGACCCGCACAGAATCGAGCTGTAAGAAGATTGAAGCCTTCGAAATATGGGTATACAGTTAAGGATATCCTGGAGAGACGAAATAAAAAACGTAACCGAGCTAAGTCGCATAAAGAAAAACCCAGAAGTTGTATATTTAATAAAGAAAAGAAAGCTTGAATATCTCGGCCACATAATGAGAAACCGAAAATGCGACCTACTACAACTCATCATACAGGGCAAGATCCAAGGAAAACAAAGCGTAGGTCGAAGAAGAACATCTTGGCTGAGAAATATGCACCAATGGTTTGGAAAAAGCACTCGTTCCTTATTCAGAGCCACGGTGATACAAGTTGCCTTAATGATCGCCGACCTCCGAAAGAAGATGGCACTTTAAGAAGAAGATAAAAAGCGTAAATTTAATACATATGTATTTTCATAGAGGATGTATCCTATATAAACTTTGTACCTATAAGATCATTTATAATTAAATTTTATTGAAAAAGAGTAACTATTGAATTTCTTGTAGGTTTTTTTTTTGTTATTCGGATCAAGTAGCTTTACAGTTAATTTAATCTTGTAAATGACGTATCTAAAGTGATTTTCATTTTTCAGTAATATATATAAACGGATTAAAGAAAATACTTATTTATAAAAAAAATCATTTCTTCTTTTTGATGTTATGAACGATTATTAAGCGTAGATTATGCAACTGAACACAGAAATGGAAAATATTCAAAATTTCATGCCATTTCTTACGATAGGATACACAACAATTGTTTTGAAAACAATTTTATATTAAATGTGTATCTGAATTATTGAGACAGTATTGTAACGGGTAGTTGTCTGACTGCAGGCGATCTATCACTGCGATCTCTTGCGCCTGCGCGTCATTCGTCCAGTGTATCCAGGTTAAATCATTTGGGTTAATAGCACCAACTGCATCTACTATTTTATACCTTTGCTGTATCGACCCGTCCTATTAATAAACTTCTCCGAGATTTATACTAAAGCCTAGGTATTATAAGTGCTGTGAATGTACACACAATGAGGGGTATTTTTGGAGCGACTGGCTGCGGGTTCGGTCCGTGCGAAGCAGTTTAGCAGCGGCTGGCGCCGAGCGCGTATCGTGTCGACATCGCGAACGTATACCGTGTGAGCAGTGACCGTGCAGTGAGGAGTGTAAGTTCGGAGGTGCGCTTATTAATCGATTAATGCTTCGAAGTGCTTCGGTGTCAGCGCTGGATTAAGTGGGAGTATTCGCCTGTGCTAACATACTAATGCATGACCGTCGACGGCGGGGATTGAGATCGGAATGGGATTTTTGAGTGGAGCGTGGGCGGTGGGTGTGGGCAGGGAAATTTGATAAGGCGATATGTTGGTCGGCCCGCAGACCACTTTTGTATGCAGCCCGGCGTCGGTCGGCGCGGACTATTTTTGAACTCCGACGCCGCGAGATATTTCGGCCATACACCAAGAGCCACCGTCGACGTCGGGCGCTCTATTAATCTCTGGATTATGAAACTTACAACTATGATATGAATTTCAGTGAAACACGCCCATCAAATGCGCTTTGCATGTTAATATTATATTAATAAGATTATCAATTTCTTCTAAGACATCGATTTGATGCTTATCTTGTAATATATAATGAAACGCGTGTATCTTCCTAAAATAACTCTTAACGCGACGAATGTGATATTAATCTTCTTCGTATTTTATTACTGCAGAAATGTGGGTTATGTCACAATATAAAAATGTGAAATATCAAAGAAAATATATTATTTCTACTTTTGTATTATATAGATCATGACTAACAAACATATTTGATTTAAACAAAAAATTGAGAAAATTGTAAAATAATATAATTAATTTGGTTCAGAATTTACGGAAAACACCATGAGGTAAATTTAATGCATCGAGAATTTGATATGATCAAATATTATGGTGATTGCTTGGATAGGCCTCAATTTAAATATGACAATATTTTTTTAATATATATGTTTTTTTTATTTGTCGTTCATATATATTTTTTAAAGACGGTCTCCTGTTACCCGTTTTAATGCCTGTGTTATATGTAATAGTCGACGATACATATGTTATATATATTATATAATTTTCAATAAATATATAATATATATACTTATACTTAATACACACAGACTTAAGGCAGGAATGGAACCCGCAATCCCGGAGTGGAACAACCGCCACTGCCAACTGCGCCAAAGGGCCATATAATATAAAATATGTTATTCACTAACTCACAGTTGAGTTGAATGGCGGAATGAGCTCCAAACAGCTTGAGCATAATACTATTCCATATATATATACTCGGTGGTAGGGCTTTATGCAAGCTCGTCTGGGTAGGTACCACCCACTCATCAGATATTCTACCGCAAAACAGAAATACTTTGTATTGTTGTGTTTAGGTTTGAAGGGTGAGTGAGCCAGTGTAATTACAGGGACAAGGGACAAAACATCTTAGTTCCCAAGGTTGGTGGCGCATTGGCGATGGAAACGATGGTTAACATTACTTACAATGCTATTGTCTATGGGCGTTGGTGACCACATACCATCAGGTGGCCCTTATGCCCGTCCACCTTCCTATACAATAATATATATATATATATATATATATATATATATATATATATATATATATATATATATATATATATATATATACATACTTACATACATACATATATATACATAATTTATTTAGACAGTGACAAATAATAGTTTTTCAAACGCTGTTTAAATATGTTCAGTGAATTCGACTGCCGAATAAAAACTATTAAGCTATGGAATGCACTACCTACAGATAAAGTAGTCCATTCCATAGCTTAATAGTTTTTACAGTAAAAGCGTTACTGTAGCCTTGTGTCCGGCTGCAGGGAAATATAAGTTTATTAACTTCCGAAGAACGCAGGTTGTGTGTGCTGTCACATCCAAGGAATTTGAAGCGTCCTTTGAGGCTTCAAAGCTTTTGCTACCAGTTAGGCGCGGTTAATTGGTTAATCCTAATGTCTTGGTAGCCTAATGTAGTCTTGAAACACAAGATGTCCCAGGACCCTAACTTCAGCCTTAAAGATCATTGGAAAAACGTTCTTATAATAAGAGCAACAATACAAGCATAACCAAAAAAATAAATGGAAATATGATTTTTCAAGTTGGCTAGGGTATATTTTTTTAATCATTTGATGACCTAACGCAAAAAGCAGCAGCAGCTTTCTAACAATAAAACAGATATTAAACGTGGTTAATAAATTGAATCTTATCTTCACGAGAAGTACACGAACATAAGATTCCATTCTGTCACTTTGTACACAAAAATACAGTAAAAAGACATTTTATTTTTTTAAAGTTAAAACGAAACCCATATTTAGCAAAAAAACCCTCAGCTATAGTCTTGGGAAATGTAGACATTTTCAAGTGATCCGGGAATTCAAGACTTTTAAAACATGAGAATTTAAGTTTTTTAATGGTTAGCAATATTTTACAAATTCATTCAATAATTTCATTTATGGTTAGTAAAGTAAAGTAACAGCCTGTGAATGTCCCACTGCTGGGCTAAGGCCTCTTCTCCTCTTTTTGAGAAGAAGGTTTTTGGAGCTTATTCCACCACGCTGCTCCAATGCGGATTGGTGACAGAATTTCAGTGAAATTTGACACATGCAGGTTTCCTCACGATGTTTTCCTTCACCGTCAAGCACGAGATGAATTATAATCACAAATTAAGCACATGAAATTCAAGTTAGTGACATTTACAAATCAAGCATTTCAGTAATATTAGGTCCTTACATATGAAATTGGCGTTTTGTACGGGAGGAATATAAAGTCAATTTTTTTTTGTAAAATATATTTAATTAATCAAAGTATGCACCGTTGTTATCTATGCACTTTTACCATATCACGACGAGCGCTTCCGATTATCGTACAGTATCCACTTTTCATCGTAAGTAATGATTCGATTTAAAATCCCTTCATTATTGTGTCGGTTGAGCAAAGTAACACAGCAGTCGACGCGTGTTTGCAAGTTCGATTCACTCAATTCATGAGGTACCCATCGTTCAAGTATTTTTACTTTCCCGATTTGCTTCAAATGGATTAATACAGTTTTATCACTTACCCCGAAGCCTGCAGCTATCTCTGAAGTGCTTTGTGATGGATCCGCTTCCACAATAGCCTTTAATTCTTCATTTTCCACTTTGGTCTCCGGCCGTCCACGGAGTTGGTTCTGAAGGTCGAAATTTCCAGAACGAAAACGTTGAAACCAAAAACGTACCATGCTTTCTTTTGCGATACCAGCGCCGTACACATCATTAATGCTTCGAGCTGTTTCTGCAGCACTGGTGCCACGGTAGAACTCGTACTCGTAAATATACCGATATTTCATGCTTTCCATTGTGAGGTAATAAGCGACGCCAAAGAAAAAAAAATGAGGAAAAAACAAATGAATGACTGTTTTCAAAACTCAAATGCTCAAACCAACTAAATGAATTTATAAATTTGTATTTATAAATTCAATTGAATTCTTAACCAAAGAGGAGATATTTCAGATCAAAGTGGTCAGTACGACAAAACGCTAATTTCATATGTAAAGACCTAACATTTACAATTAGCGAAAAAATGTTGCACATAATCAAATTCCAACATTTTTAGCATTATTGAGGATAAGCAATTTTGAAAATCCGAGACCTTACCTACCTTTTGCAAATAACGTCATAATGATACGATTTTGTCAAGAATGGAGCAAGTTTTGAGTCTTGAAACACGATATGTCCCAGGACCCTAACTTCAGGCTCAAAGATAATTGAAAAAACTTAGTTATAATAAAAGTAATAATACAAGCAAACTGACTACCTCGTTGGTCTAATGGCTAGATATATATAAGGCCGAAGACACGGTTTTTTATTATTGTAAAAATTCAAATGAATCTGACAGAAAGTGAAAAGTATTTTGTGCATGCTGTTATCACCTATAAGTAAGATACCACTAGTCTTATTTTTTATTCATGTATCTGGAATGTTTTTAGTGTGTATTTTGTTGGTGATCTAATAAATAAATAAATAAATAAATAAAGCACAGTATATAACTGAAGCTTACGTTTACATCGACTACCATACCAGGTTTCGCACGTGTAGCATAAGAGTCGTTTTAAAATCTTTATCTATTTATTTAAAACGTACAATGATTTTTTTGGGCCAGTTACCTTCGTGGCAAAAATACAAACATACATTTTTATTTATATACTTAGAAGAATATGCAGGACAAGGAAATTCGGTTAAATGTTAATATGTGAAAGCAGCATTAAGCATGCTGCTTTGATATCATGAGGCTTGATGGCCCAGAGGCAGACGTGAATCTTAACCCATTGGTTAAGATTAGCCACTTAAACCAAATTAAGCATCGTTAAGTATCCATATGTCTATGATTCATCTCCTGCTCGGCCGTGACGGAAAATATCGTAAGAAAACATATTTATTATATAAGCATGTATTAGAAATGATTGTAGTATACGAATATTAAATCAAAGATAAACTATAGATGTTAATCTTTTGTTTCTTGTCGTTAAGCATATTTTACCATATACACATTAAACATTTTCAACTTTTCATATACTTACAAAACAATAATCATTGAACAGTTCCTGAGAAATGTGACTTAAAAATGTATTTCTGTCATATTATACTATCTCTCTGAGATTGGCTGACGGTCGAGTAGAAGATGGTGGTTATCCTTGGTCATAGATATGACGATATTGATATCATTTTATATGAACTATTTGCTATATATTACACTATGTGCTCAATGTATTTCCAATGTTCTCATTCACCTCTCACTTATGTTTTGAACCGAAACACTATAACACAATATCTTGTAGCGTGACAGTAGATTATATATCACCAACATATATATATATATATTTAATTTTAATATAAATTTAATATAATTACATATATAATAGGAAGATCCCTCCAAAGAGTTTCTAATTGGAATGCCATTTGTGGTAAATTCCCTGTATTAATAGTAAAAATGAAAAAAGTAGAAAATTTTGTGTTCAATGACTTAACTTTCTTCTAACTTATTGTAGTCAAAATATTTTTTAATATATTGAAATAAAACATATATTGAATTAATATTTTGTCTAAAATTTCGAAGGTTTTAATTTATTTTTTCTATTTGGAAGATAAATTAACAAAAACATAATATGATGTTAGTTTAGAAGTGTTACCTAATTAGTTAAAAAGTACATTATATATCAAGTCACTTTTACATGCAACTATTACCTTAATGACTAAACTGTAGCTAAACATAAGATTTTATCATAATTACGTTTGTTTTATGCTAGAGATTTTGACCACAAAGTCATTACATATTCTTTCGCCAAAAAACAATACTTAATATTATTATATTTCGGTTTGAAGAACGAAATATTTTCTTTCAATATTCTAAGAACTTGTAAGTTAAAATTAAATTAATTTAACCGTGTGTTGTAATATATTCCTCGTACCAGGATCTCATGAATCATTAGAAGCCAAAACGATAAGCAAAAGTCTATGTAGTCCAGTAAATGTAATGGTATAATTAACCCAAGATGACTAATGTGAAATGGGTCGTGAACGCAACTTGATATAGTTGAACTTCTTGGAACAATCTAGCTGAAATGTTGATCGATGATCTGTCTGCATTCCCAGTCTGAGATGTGTTCGGAACTGAAATGTATTAATCGATTCGATTGGAATCGATTAATTATCGTTTGATTTTAAATCTTAATCCGATTCTTAATATCGATCGATTAGTCTTAATGCAACTAGACTCAGACAATATTAGTTCTGCTGAATTGACAATGAAGATGAATATGTATGTATAAATCATGATAATATCAATTTTAAAATTAGAATATTTTTTGGCTATAATTTTCAAAGCAAGATTTTTTTTAAGATTAAATTTTCTAACTTCTGAAACTAAGGCATCTTCTTTCTCTATTTCCAATGATTTTTTTTTATGTAACTAAAGATTCGTCAATTAATTATTTCTATGCGTATTTAAAATTAATATTATATACAGGACTACGCAATACAATAATAGTCATTGAACAAATCATTTGAATAAGCGAGAGATGAACCTTAATTACTTTCTGTACACCACCAGATGTCATGCTTTCATCTGTCAGAAAGTCAGTCAGTTCCGAATAGAACAACACGTTTACGTAACTAAGCTCATGATTTGTAACGTACGCTTGAATAACGTTCCAATGTGCTGGAACGTTCACATCCATGCACGTCTGAATCATGACCACTCGTCGAATAATCTCCGCCAAAAAGCAATGCTGTAATAATACGATAACATTTTAGTGTACCAAAAATACAAGTCGCTATGTGTGACATGCACGATAAATTTTTATGGTCTTTCAGAGGCAACGTGTTTATTAATGTAGTTTTAAGATCATCCATAAAATCTATTGTTTTCTAGAATTTCTAATTTTAAATACAATTTAACATAGAAGCCTCTAAAGTTATATGTAAAGTGTTTAAATGACTTTTTTTTATTGTTTTCCTTTAATTGAAAATCTGACAATCCTAGCTTTTGCAATTATATTATCTTGGTCGTTCAAACGTACGCACTCTTACGCACAGTTTTTTTTTTTGTTTTATTTACTCTTTATCTGTTATCAAATGAATTTAACACTCATTAAAATAAAAAAATACTGTATGGAAATGGTTAAACATGTGATTACCTACAAATGTGAAATCTTAAAATTATGAAATATAGGGTTTTCCATTAAGGGCGCTTGATCTTTGAAAACTTCCATCGTAGCGTGTGCTGTGTGGCACGTAGCGCCGTCCTGTTGAAACCACATGTTGTCCAGATCCATATTCTCGATTTCAGGCCAAAAGAAGTTGGTTATCATCGACCGGTATCGCTCACCATTGACGGTGACGGCCACACCATTATCGTTTTCGAAAAAATACGGACCAATCACGCCTCCGGCCCAAAATCCGCACCAAACAGTCACTTTCTGCGGGTGCATTGCCACTTGGTGAACCTCGTGTGGATTGGTCTCGTCCCAAATACGGCAATTTTGCTTGTTGACATAGCCATTCATCCAAAAATGCGCCTCGTCGCTGAAGATGACTTTTTTGCCAAAATCGGCGTCAACTTCCAACTGCTCTAATGTCCAGTCAGCGAACACACGGCGCTGTCTATGGTCATTAACCTTGAGCTCTTGGGTCAGCTGGATCTTGTACGGGTGCAGGCTCAAGTCACAACGCAAAATTCGCCAAGTTGTCGTCTGCGAAAGGCCGAGTTCCTGTGCGCGACGCGGAATTGACTGCCGCGGGTTTTCGAGGACACTGTCGCGCACAGCGGCGATATTCTCGGCAGATCTCGCGTTACGTTGACGCACGGTTGACTCGAATTTGTCCACCAATCGACGGATAGTCGACTCGGCAGGACGATCATCGCGACCGTAAAACGGGCGAAGTGCGCGGAACGTTGCTCGAACTGAAGACCCATTTTCATAAAACAATTTTATGATTTGCACGTGCTGCTCGACACTGTAACCTGCCATGGTGGTTTGGGAGGACGGAATGAATATAACACACTGCATTTGACAGCTGTCACTCAAACAACATGGCCGCAATCAGCTGTCAAAGTTCAAGCGTTGCGTGCAATATTGTCGATTGCTGTGATTAGTCGCAATGAAGTCCTTGAAATATATAAAATTCTCAAGTTTTTTGGAATCTGATGATTTCTGTAGTTCTCATAAATGAAATGAGGCTCATATAAATCAAATCTAAAAATCTACTTGGTGGTAGAGCTTTATGCAAGCTCGTCTGGGTAGGTACCACCCACTCATCAGATATTCTACCGCAAAACAACAGTACTTGGTATTGTTGTGTTCCGGTTTGAAGGGTGAGTGAACCAGCGTAATTACAGGCACAAGGGACATATCATCTTAGTTCCCAAGGTTGGTGGCGCATTGGCGATGTAAGCGATGGTTAACATCTCTTACAATGCCAATGTAAATGGGCGTTGGTGACCACTTACCATCAGGTGGCCCATATGCTCGTCCGCCTACCCATTATATAAAAAAATACGTTTTCCCAGTTACTGCCAGATAGGCGAAGCAACAAATACACTTTGGTGTTTGTCACACTAGTACGGATCAGAAACTAAAAGATAGTGATAGTGAAACTATCAATACATTGAACCTTAGCCAAAATTACTTAAAAGGTGTGTAACTTATAGATATTCTTGGACTAGAACCAAATTTGTTCGTATATAACATTCAATAACTTTCAGCCAATATCATGACTCATTCAGGTTTGGATAAGTTCGATGCTGACCGGTATTTAATCGGAAAAGTGTTTTTAAAAATGAACATCTGTTGCTTGCATGCTGATAATTGATTATTGATTACATCAGCTGCCAAAATATTAAACATAAAGTCACATCAAAAATTGATTGATAAGTTTATACTACTAAGTTCTGCCAAACCACGGAGCTTTTTTATTATTTTAGGTAATGATTCATAAGGTATATCAGGAATATAAAACTTCACACACTCTGATCCCATATAAAATTATGATGTGATTTAATATTTTTTTATTGTGAAACGGCTACTATTGTATGTATACTACCTAAATAATTAATTAATTAATTAATCGTCAATAATTAATTGTCGGCTGTATAATATTTTATTTATTTACGATAAAACGTAATAAGTACTATAACATTATAATTTTTTTTTAGTATTGCTCATTTAAAAGGGTATTTTTTGGTCGTTTATATCACGTATATTCTTTCCCTGTAACATTGCTAAATCTCTGACCCTGCGTAGTTCGGAGCCCACTGTACTTTTGCTTATAAAAATACCTAATGTATAAACGTTTGAGCGGTCACCCAGTTGAAATAAGCTTAAATCATATTAATGAATTATTGCAAACAGTGTGCTTGCAATAATTCATTAATGTATTCCAGCTCAAATGATAAATCTCACAAAAATCTTGGACGTAACGTTGAGTCACTTAGTTATTTTAGATAATTTTAATTGTACTAATTGCGTCATTAGTATTTATTGTTTGACAACTGAAGCGAAATGAGATACAATCCAATGGCGAGGAGTTGTTTATCAGATCTGGCTCAGTTACCGACAAAAATATTTTGACGAGAATCTCATGCTATTTAAACGAAAGAAAATGTTTTTCTATAATTTTTATTTATCAGGTAGATAGATATATTTCTTATTTTATGTATCATAACCTACCTACTGTATATTTCTACTTTATATTTCTACCTTTATAATCCTTAATTAGTCATGTCAGTATTTTAGACATAAGCCATCGATGGATCGATTTTCATTCTGTGCCCCGATATTATTTTTCTTATTTTAGAGGAAGAAGGACAGGCAGATGTGTCTCCTGATGGTTAGTAGTCGCCACGGTTAATAGTCAATATATCACCAATATCACCAATGAAAACTAATATGTAATTTCCCTCGTTCCTGTACTTACACTGAACTACAGATCTGGCAATATTTTTTCACTCAAACTTTAATATGTATTCTATATCTTTAAGGCAACTTTGTAGATAACCAAACAAGATTTACTATTGCTGTCAAATCATATAAGAGTAGAGGCAATATTTTGTTGAATGATCTTATATTGTTTTTAAATAGTTGCTTATGTTTTTTTTTTTTCAAAATATAACAATACCCCCCTCTGATATTGGTTCAGCTGATGACAGGTGGACTACAGTTATTGGCCTGAGAATCGGAATTCCGATTCAATGAGGAATATCTGCAAGCATTCCTGCCATCATACCAAGCAAGATTTATAGGGTAATTATTTTTAAATTGATCTTAGATATTTCGTTCATTGACTTTTATTTATCGTTCAGGAACGTCACCTGGAGACGTGTTCTATAATAATAATAATAAAAATAATAATAATAATATCCTGGGACATTATTCAAACAAAGCCATCTGATCCCATACTAAGCAGAGCTTGTACTATGGAAATCAGACAACTGATATACTTACATAGACTACTTTTCTTTTGTAAATAAATACTTATATAAGGGGTTTTCCAATAGGGACGCTTGAACTTTGACAGCTGATTGCGGCCATGTTGTTTGAGTGACAGCTGTCAAATGCAGTGTGTTATATTCATTCCGTCCTCCCAAACCACCATGGCAGGTTACAGTGTCGAGCAGCACGTGCAAATCATAAAATTGTTTTATGAAAATGGGTCTTCAGTTCGAGCAACGTTCCGCGCACTTCGCCCGTTTTACGGTCGCGATGATCGTCCTGCCGAGTCGACTATCCGTCGATTGGTGGACAAATTCGAGTCAACCGGGTCAGTTAACAATCAGCCGGTTCCCGTGCGTCAACGTAACGCAAGATCTGCCGAGAATATCGCCGCTGTGCGCGACAGTGTCCTCGAAAACCCGCGGCAGTCAATTCCGCGTCGCGCACAGGAACTCGGCCTTTCGCAGACGACAACTTGGCGAATTTTGCGTTGTGACTTGAGCCTGCACCCGTACAAGATCCAGCTGACCCAAGAGCTCAAGGTTAATGACCATAGACAGCGCCGTGTGTTCGCTGACTGGGCATTAGAGCAATTGGAAGTTGACGCCGATTTTGGCAAAAAAATCATCTTCAGCGACGAGGCGCATTTTTGGATGAATGGCTATGTCAACAAGCAAAATTGCCGTATTTGGGACGAGACCAATCCACACGAGGTTCACCAAGTGGCAATGCACCCGCAGAAAGTGACTGTTTGGTGCGGATTTTGGGCCGGAGGCGTGATTGGTCCGTATTTTTTCGAAAACGATAATGGTGTGGCCGTCACCGTCAATGGTGAGCGATACCGGTCGATGATAACCAACTTCTTTTGGCCTGAAATCGAGAATATGGATCTGGACAACATGTGGTTTCAACAGGACGGCGCTACGTGCCACACAGCACACGCTACGATGGAAGTTCTGCACGATCAAGCGCCCTTAATGGAAAACCCTATAGATAATTACACCCACACTCAGGACAAACAGACATGTTCATGCACACAAATGTCTGTCCTGGGTGGGAATCGAACCCACGACCTGTGGCGTGAAAGGCACGTATCTTACCAACCATACCAACAGGCTAGTCAAATGGCATTTAATAATAATAATAATAATAAAACTTTTTATTTCAGGACTAGCCCATATAGTGTTAGTAAAACATATTTTTTAACTTTACAAATTTTAAAAATACAATACAATAATAAAAATAATTACATATAATATTTATCAATAATTTATGTGTCAACTGTTTTCTTACCTTTATTATATGTATACTATTAACGAAATTTAAACTGTGTAATTAATGATGAGGATTCACTGTATGATGAATTATTTGGAAAAAAGCGCGTTTCTAAATGCATTACCCAAAATATACTGGAATGATTGATTCTATAGTTATAGCTTAAAGATGTAGCAAAAGGGCTCTCGGTATTCCCAAAGTATTTGCACGGATATAGACGGCTTGTAAACAATTCTGTATAACAACAATTTATACATAAATATCTGCATGAAGCTTAGTTAGTCAATATTTTAATTTTTTAAGATAAAATCAACGGCTAACCAGAAATTTCCGAAACGAATTTCAGTTAACCTTCATAGCGCGTATCAGAAATAACCATCCGTCTGTCTATTCATAGTTGAATTCATAGCAACAGAAGGCCTTAGCATAAATATTTTTCACACAAGATTATCACCTGTCCTGCTTCCACTCATGCGAAAACCCATCTCTGTGTCTCTACTTACTGGCTCATTGCCAAACCGACATGTTACGAAATATACAATCTAATTATGAAAACTGATTTTAATAAAATTGCACTTACGTTTTCATAACTGATTGACTTTATCAGAATTTGCGTATCAGCGTATCTGTAACTCTAACCGTATCAATCATAGAGATTAATAAGATTAGAGAGATATAAATATTTATACAGAAAGTTAATGTTGATAACATTATTTTTAAGGGCGTTGTAAGATGTGTCAGTCCGGACAAAATATAAGTATATCGATTATTTTTGCGCAGGCAAGAGTGATTAGCTTATCCTATTTTTATATAGTCTTTGAAATAACCATGAATAATTGTCTCGATTTAATTAGTATATTATTATTGCCAGGACGCCCCAAGCATTATGATTCAATTATACAAAATTACTCGTCATACATTAATAAGTCTAGCATTAATTAAAATCATAAGCTAATATTTTGAGCCGAAATGGTCTAGTATGACCGCGGAATCTTCTATTATAATATTTATATCAGAATCTTCCACTCCAATTTGATAAGATATTTTTGCGTTTGATAGCAATAATGGCTGTTGGTTTTTGTTTGAGATAAATCCTTCATAAATTTAATTATTTACTATCGATATAGTTTGACTATAGACTGTGAACGTTAGTAAAAATATATTGTTTTTTTCACGGAGATTTGTATACTACCTACTTTGTAACTCTCCGTTCGATATCGCTTTCGACTAATAACTTATATACTGTTCAACCGATAGCTATGATTATTGGTATATATACACATGCAGTACAACGTCAGATGGGTTTGGTAGTAATCTATAGAACATCATGCTGTGACCTTAAGAGACGAGCAGTAACGTATATCATGCATAAAACCACGTACATGGATGGTTAAACTTCATACAATCCATGTATTCCTTCAATCTTTAAATGCAAATCCAATCGATCGACCAATTCCATATGTCATAAAATCATAAAATTTAATATTTTAAGAATGAAATCGAAGGCACACATCTTCGAATTCCCATTTGATTTAACAGTCACGTAAAGTCCTTGATAGTTATACTTGTAATAAAATGAATAATTTAAAGTTTAAGGTTAGAATTGTTGTTTGAAATTACTATTGGCACGCCTACTCCTATAAATAATAAGTGCATTATCATCGCGACATATCAATTAGAGAATAATGCAGTTTCTTTGAGAATTTTGGCACAGGTTCCAACTATCTTTAAGAGGTCAACTGAGTTGTGAGTAACGGAGGAAGAGAAGATCGACGATGAAATTTAATTTCTAGATCTTACCTTGTTTTTATTTGTGTGACTTCATGTTGTTGTTTTTTAATTTGCGTAATTTCAAATTGTTATATTAATGATTAAAAATATTCGAACTTATTAAAGGGGTGATACCGAACAAGGTATGAATCCCGAACAGGAAAGAGATTAAGATATTTAAGCGATTAGATTCTTAGAAAGAAAACGATTTTCCAATTTTAAGATAATAAACAAAGTTAACCCTTAAAGATTTACCTGCTTGGGATCTACATTGTTACATATTATAATATGTCTTTGTTGGATTCAGAAAAAAAAAATGTTTTCGTTATTTTGATTCATAATCGGAAATTGCAATTTGATCTACATGTAATTCAGACATTCTGACAAACATTAATGTAAAAACACATCAGTTATCTTCACGTAAGGACCTTCGATATATATGATTGAAATTAAATTGAATAGTAAGAGTTGTGTATTCGTATTGTAAGAAATACATAGTTCGGGTTGACACCATTTCAGAAACAATCTGTTAGCTTCCCATACAGGCGATGGGTAATAGGTAACTAACTCATTGTTTGAAAAAAGATACAGATTTTTTTAGATCTCTTCTCAGTTTGAAAAGCAAAATCAGGAGCTCGTAAGATGAATTACTTTAAATATATTAATAACTTACAAATAAACGAATCATTTTGAATTCATAGATAATGTGCTAAATGAAGCCGATGGAAGGATCAGTGGTTAAACAATCTAATTTTGTATGTTAAAGCACTACGGAGTTTTCCGTTAAAGATTACATCATGAGCAAACCTGCCAGTTTCTGCCACATGCTATTTTCCCCGAAAAGGGAGGTAGCCTTACCTTACAGTAGGATATTCATAGGCTGTTATTTTATTTCGTATCCTATAAATATATGGGGATAAACACCAATATACAAAATGTCTTCAAAAAGTCCAAATCCCCTAAAGTACAGCGAACAAGGATGCAGTAGCATTTAAAACAGTTGAACTTGACCTAAAAATTGGCTTAATATATAGGATATGCATATTCATATATATGATTCTTATAAAGCATACATGTGAGTCATATTATCAAAAACATCTGTTCTTTGATGTAAGATGTTATTATCACAACTCATGTGAGTTTACACGTAATATCGAATGATACATAATTTCTGATACATATATTCACGTTAATAATGTTTATATTTAAATTATATTTATGAGCGAATGAGAATAATTTTCCTTTAAGTAGCAATAATAAGGACATAACGTATTACAGGAAAGTTGAAGTTCTAATATTATTTAAAATAATCGCAACATCTATGTGTATATATTATACACATAAATACGCACATATTATATATATGTGTACATAAATATATATGTGTACATAAATTAACTTATATATAATATAAAACAAAATACCTTAGCTGTAAAAATAAGATAAATTAATTTTAGATTGATAAAACATGCAAGACATTTAAGGGCCTAAGTTTTGTGGCGCCCAACGTGGGTCATGTATCATAACATAAAATATTTAGTATCTTTATTATATATATTTCAATGCAAATATCAGAGCCACATAAATATAGTGAAATACCTAAGATTAAATTACTTATATTAATGATACCTAATGTTAATAATACAAATATTCGAATACATGCATATAAAGCGAGTATTTTAAAATGGAAATGCATAATTGTTCAAAATTTTCATAGAAATATTGAAGAAAGATCTAACGTATACCTCTTTCCTTCGCTCTATCTATTCTAACTTTTACTCTTTCATAGCCTGTAATTGTAAAACAACGCGACAGGTAACGTATAACGCGAGAAAAATTATCAATTGAAGATTAAATAGCTCAAAAATGTGAATCAGATGTATAATTTTAGCACGCGACTGCACTTCTGAAGTATTTGGACGCAAACAATGCATGCGCCTACGCCACTTTGCGTGGGTTTATTTGAAACGTACTAACTGAGCTTATACATGATGTCTTTATGTATAAGACATTTTTTGTCTTCGTGTTTATATATTATTAGTAATATCTAGATGACTTAGTGGATAGATCACATAAATTTTAATAGAAGGTCGTGAGTTTTAACGATAAATTTGTGTGAGATTAAATTATAGCCCATGTGTGTTAGCAGCGTAGAACAATAAAATTAATGTCAACGGTACACGGTACGCTACATAATCGGTTAAATGGGTAAAATTGACGCGTATTGCTTCGTTCGAATTCAATGTGAACCGCAATTCCTTCACATTTATAAATGATCGCGATATATAAACAATAATATTAATATGCTATTTTAAACAATCTTTGTAAATGCTATCGTAGTTAAGATGTTGGACTACGAACAGTTTTTCTAAAGCATTTTTGAATTATTTCCAATTCACAAATTTTACGTAAATACAAAATTTGCAATGAAATAATTTTGGCTTAAAGATTTATCATTGTTTATTTTAAGAGCTCACGCACTTCGAAAACAATGTGCGAGAAAATAGCCCACGCCTTAGTAGAAATGAAATGGTCATTTTACACTCTATTAAGCACTTAAATAACAAATGTACTTTAAAAAGCTCAAATTTTGGAGATTCCCTTGGTGGTAAGGCTTTGTGCAATCTCGTCTGGATACCACATCATACACATCAGAAATAACTTTATATGTATATTATTGACTGCCTCGTTGGTCTAGTGGCTAGATATAAGGCCGCAGATCCGGTGGTCCTGGGTTCAATTCCCAGGTCGGGTCAATAAATAGTTATTGGGTTTTTCTGTCAGATAAATCTCAGTAGCAGCCCGGAGTCTGGAAGTTGGAAGTGTGTACACTCCCGTGCCTCGGGTAGCACGTTAAGCCGTTGGTCCTGCGCCTGAACTCTTTCCGGTCGTGTCGGATTGTCGTCCCATCGGATTATGAGGGCTAAGGAAAAGAGAGTGCACCTGTGTTAGCGCACACACTTGTGCACTATAATATCTCCTGCGCAGTTGGGTAATCTCTCTTGAGATTGGCCGCCGTGGCCGAAATCGGTCTGGAGGACCTTATATGTATATTCTACCGTAAAATAGCAACACACACACACACACACACACACACACGCACACACACACACACACACACACACACACATATATATATATATATATATATATATATATATATATATATATATATATATATATATATATCACCACCATCAGCAAACATTTATGCCAAAGCTCAATTGATTGGGTGAAAATAGTTTAAAATATAAACGTAAGATTTGACCTATACAAACTACAGACAAATTTAAAATAAAACTTTAAGAAGCATTTTATTTACGAAAAATCTCAGCAAGAGTTGCTTTTAATTTGAATTGTATATAAACTTTGAATTTAGAACATATCAAGTCTATTATTAACAATCTGTTTATTATTTAACAAGTGGCGCAAAAATAATTTGACAGATTCAGGTTAATTTTTAGCAAATGTTTGTATTAAACATTCCTGAAAATATATGACCAACGAGAAAAAACAGAACTGTCAATCGACATATTGTTTATTTATTTATCGCACTAAAAAAATACATTTTCCCACATGGGATTAGCAATTTACTTTACTAGTACCCATTTGTATTTTAATAATGTTTATAATAATGTTAATAGTCCTCCAGACCGATTTTGGCCACGGCGTCCAATCTCAAAAGAGATTAACCAACTGCGCAGGAGATTTTATAGTGCACAAGTGTGTGCGCAAACTGAGGTGCACTCTCTATTTCCTAACTCTTATAACCCGACGGGACGTCAATCCAACACGACCTGAAAGAGTTCAGGCGTAGGGCCAACGGCTTTACGTGCTTTCCGAGGCACGGGTACACACTTCTAATATAAGGCTGTATAACATTATCCCCTTTGATTTAATCCTTAAAACTAACTAAGAAAAGAAAAAAAAATGCTTGGTTTCTAGGATTCTCTATTATAATAATTACTTTATAACTTTGTACACTGTGACTATGCAATAGTGACTGTGTACTGAGTTGAAGCACAACTCAGTATTCCATTGTAAATGGTAAGTAGGCCAGTCTAATTATAGACACAAGGGTTATGATTTTAGTCCACAGATTTTGGTTGTTTCATTACTATGTAAGAAAATACTAGTGTAATATATGAATTAATGAAATGAATATGAAAATGCGTGAGTACTATGGGCGAAGATAAGGAATTAAGGTTTGCCTTTTGCTTGACTGCCGTCTTATAATATAAAACAGAAATTCTTTAAAGGGTTCGCTTTTTAACAACGTGCTTAGTTTTAATAAATGTTCACAAAGATTTAACTTAAAATACCTTTCATTTATATTTTCCCCAATGAAATAGTCATTGGAATACTCCTAACATTATAAATTCAAAAGTGAGTTTGTTTGTTTGCTTGTTACGCTTTCAAGCCTAAGCCCCTAAGCCGATTTTAAAAATTCTTTCACCAATGGAAGGCTACATTACCAGCGAGTAACATACATTTTAGCCTCGTATTCCCACGAGAACCGCAACTACGTGGATGAAACCGCAGGAAAAATACTAGTAAAAAATATTTCTAGATGATTCTTTTCCTAATTTAGCATGTCTGTCACTATAATTGCGTACGTGCCTTATAAAAGGTATCAGAAATTTCATCTTAAAGTATTTTCAGACAAATTAATCACATAGCGCGTGTTTAGAGTGTCGGCCAAATCACGAGACGTATGTAATTGATCATTTGTTTCACGAACTCACATGGCAGATCACACAGCTCTTAGTAAAAAAGAAATAGATTTAATTTCATTGTTTGTCGTTTATAGTAATTGTTTCATTTCTCACAACTTATAGTTTCTGTGATTAGTGAATTCAAATAAACCAACTCACTAGATTTGTAATAAAAGATATAGATGTAGATGATATTGTTAAATAAATTGTTGATTATGTCCTTTTCATAGCTTAAATATTATCTAAAGTATTTGTAGATAACCTGGTCCATGTGAAACATTACATCGGTGAACATTCACAAATCGTAATGAAGCTTACTAAAAATCTATAAATAATATCAAATACGATGTAATAATAAATAGCAAGAGCAGCAGGAAATCTAATTCAAACAACAGAAGACAAGACAAACAAACAAACCCACGCAGGAAATATTTTGGATGATCGGGACATAACCCCTGATTCAATCATTTGTATTTTGACTGATGAGACTGAAGAATAAATTGGCTTATTATTTAACGATTGAGATACAGTTGGTTGAAGCTTATCTAACATTTAAATTTACCCAATTTTCACTTAATTGCCAAGGAAGGGTTACGTTTTTCGTGGGTGTGGTTTATGTTTGTGAATTTCTTTATTACCTCGTATCTTCCGAAACAGTAGAATGGATTTCGAAAGTTAAGGTAACGTTATATTCGTCTCAAAAATCCAAGTGTCATTAAATAGGTGTTTGAAAAAAAAAACCCAAAAACAGAGGATTTTTGGCGCGAAATAGTTACATGTTAATAAAAAAAAAAACTAAACCTATCAAGTAGGTTATATGTTATTTGTTTAAGTTTAATTGGAAATAATAAATTGTTTTTAAAAGTTATTGATATCATACAAATGGACAATGTTTGTTTCGGACTTCTTGTTATCATATTTAGACATTTAGATTAATCAAACATATTTAAAACGAAACAAATTAATTATTTTGTTCATTTATCTAAACACATATTAAAAGTATTTTATATTTTATTTTGAACCGCATACTTTGCAAGTGTGGAAGACTAATGTAATAATAAAATAAATAATAGACTAAAACATATATATTATCTGTTTATATATATGTCTATGGTTAGCTCTGATCTGCTTAAAATGAAATTATTAACATACAGTCATAAATTTTCAAGTAAATTACTGCAGTTCAAGTCTCAACACATTTTACATAACGTAAATGTATTTTGGTAAGACTCATTGACTGAATAATGACAAGTTTATAGCAACTTACCTGTGAATTTATTTGTCACCTGGTCATCTGAGTTGCCAAAAAGCAATTTCATGAAGAAACTGAAAAATATAATAAGATAAATGGAGCCGTTAATACTGGATTCGTTTGCTTGAGTGATGAAGTGAAGTTATTTTTTTTAAGATAAGTATGAGCAATGGTAAGTGGTCAACATCGGCATAGAGTTTAGCACTGTAATAAATATTACCTATTCTTTAGATTACAAAACCATCTTTTAGCACTTAGACGATTAGTATGTATCCCGCTATATATATTTCTTAAACATTAAAAAAACTCTCAGGTGACATAGCGGATACACTGATCTTAAACACAGATCACGGCTTAAATTCTGGTAAACAATGCTTTATCATTTATTCACATGTAACACACAAGTATTTCAACTAATCATCGAGTCAAAAATTCGTGAAGAAACATAAGTGTGGTGGACTCCATTTTCACACATACAATGTATGAATGTGTATGTGAATATTCGCGAACAGTCATTTCTATAGAGCTTGTCTTGCGTTTTCCGATTCTACTCAATTACTATCAATTGTTTTTACGCATGCATATCCCGCGAATTGTCCAGGTAATACAATAGCAAATTTCATTAAGATCGATATGCCAAGGTAAAAAACCGACATACTTGACCTTATAGGATCTAGAACCGAAATTAGAATTTTATTCGTTTAACTGTTATATTAAAAGCGATTTAAGCAGTATACACAGATTTTGAATCAAATTAAATCCACAATAATAAATTTGAGAAATGATAGATATGATCTTTCAAGTATTGTTGACTTTTGTTTAATTGCGATTTCAATTTCTATCTACAACAAAACTTACTTAGCTTAAATCGAAGTAAATGAATCTGAATTTTTTTAAGTACCTTCTCTTATTTCATTATATCTTATTAAGGATTTAAAGAAAAAGGTTAACCTATCTGACATTTACAATCATTGAATTGCACAACAAGACCTATTAAACGGCTGATGAACTCAGTAACCAAAATAAAATTGTCAACTAGAGACCAAATCAATGAAAATATTTAAATCTTATTCATTATCTATGAAGACAATTTATAAAGATTACAAATGGATGTGATCAAAATAGTTAAAAACTTCATAATTATTACAAAGATAGATGTTTTTTTATTATTAGTAAAATTTTTATGAGCAATATCATCATCAGAGGGTAATTGATAAATTATTTTTGACATAAGTGAAGCCTCTTTTGTTTAAAACAGCAATACTTTGTATTGTTGTATTCCAGTTTGAATAGTGAGTTAGCCAGTGTACTTTAAGGCACAAGGGACATAATATCTTAGTTCCCCAGGTTGATGGTGCTTCGGCGATGTGAGCGATGGTTATCATTTCTAACAATGCCATTGTCTATGGCCGTTGGTGACCACATACCATCAGGTGGCCCATATACTCTTTCGCCCACCTTAAAAGAAAAGAAAAGAAAAGAGCTGATTTTTGTTAATGTACTTCAGTATATATTTTCTGAGTTATTATGTTCGTCGTTACTGTAACATTTGTTGTTAATGTATTCAAGTAACTGTTTTTTGTAAATTCGTCCACTCTTTATAGTATCAATATGTCTAGTGCCAGTTATTTGACTTATTCAGTAGCGTTCACGATTTGTATTGGATTAAAGCAGAAGCACTAGGCACGCAGTTATGAATTGCTATCAATAAAATAGTTATGGTATTTCTAGAAATACTAATTTTATTTATACTATTACGCATTTTATTTATTTCTATATTGAATTTGGACATCCAAAAGTTACAGAAGAGCGAAAAAAAAACACGTAGTTTCAGAAGAATTAATTTCTATTCAATATATTTATTCTAAGAAAAAAATCATCAACTTAGTTTTGAAACCACAATGATGTCACGTTAAACGAAATCGGTAATGATATGGTAGATGAAACAATCAGTCAGCGTTGAAAGAAATCGAATTCATCCAACCCTTAGGATCCATTAGATCATATTCTATCTTCGACGGAAAACACCTCTGCATTGGGAACGTCACTATTCGTTATCCAACCGGCTGCACCGTCCCACGCAAATTCCCACACCACCTCGGCGGTTCGCCAACTTTTCATAGTTTAGTTACGATTTCGAAAACGACCCGACGCGTCCCACCGCCGGCGACAACCCTATTTCTCGAATTTTTTTTCGCTTTATCTTTGTCAATTTCTCGACCATCGTCGTTTGACTATTTGACTAATTGTGTTTGTGTTTTTATTGTGAATTGTCTATCTGTGATTTTGGATTACTTGATCGCTCATCGAACGGTACGTTTAAACGTTTTTTTTATCTTGTTTTTTATTTAAATAAAATAATTTTATTTTACACAAAATATGGTAAATTCAAATTTAACTAAACTTTAATTAGAAATTTTAAAGATACCATTTTGATAGAAACTTATATTGTTATATTAGCTACATTTAAACTATGACGAATAAACGAATATAATATTTAAATATGATTTATGGTTTAGATATTTAGTTAAAAGAAAGAATGAACAAGAATTAGGTAATCGTCGGAAGTTACAAGAAACTAAAAAGTTCTCCGAGGCCTTCAACGATCACAGAAATAGATGCGACGTTTCATTTATACTTCTGAAATTCTAACACTGGACACCCACACATTCACACTTCACCTTGTTGGTAGATGGCGCTGACCGCTAAGAAAATGAGTCATTTCAGAACTTTAAGATAAATCTTGCCTAGCTACACTGCGTACGATGTTTTCACTGAAATCATTGGTTTAGTCTTTTGAGTCAGAGAATCATGTACATGTTTTATTAATTTTCCTTATTATACTTGTAAATTAAGTCATACAGTAACAGCCTGTGAATGTCCCACTGCTGGGCTAAGGCTTCTTCTCCTCTTTTGAGAAGGTTAAGAGCTTATTCACCCACGCTGCTCCAATGTGGGAATACACGTGTGACAGAATTTCAGTGAAATTTGACACATGCAGGTTTCCTCACGATGTTTTCCTTCACCGTCAAGCACGAGATGAATTAAAATCATCAATTAAGCACATGAAATTCAGTGGTGCTTGTCCGGGTTTGAACCCACGATCGTCGGTTAAGATTCACGCGTTCTTACCACTCGGCTAAAATACATACAACTAAAATATAATAAAAGTCTGTTAATAATATATGATATAAGATTATTGACCCCTGTAAACGTTTTCGTTCGTTTTTATCTCTTAAATCGTTTTTTATCTGCACACTTCATCATTATAACTATAAAGTAAGTGGTTGGTGTCACATTTGCCCATTTGATAATTAAAGATTTTACTCATTATTAAAATAAATCATTAAGAAAGGCACAATCGTACTTACGTTATGATAGCGCTAACGCATCTAACTTTTAAAACGTTGGTCGTTGGTAATTCGTATATAGAAATTCGATAGAATTCGAACCAACGACCAACGTTTCGTTCGGGATACCGAACGATATCTTCTATTTAAATTCAGCAGTCTTTATTATTCAAGACTATTTAAAATTAAAGAACTGTTAATTGTTTTACTTGGTGGTAGAGCTTTGTGCAAGCTCGTCTGGGTAGGTACCACCCACTCATCAGATATTCTACCGCAAAACAGCAGTACTTTGTATTTTTGTGTTCCGGTATGAAGGGTGAGTGAGCCAGTGTAATTACAGGCACAAGAGACATAACATCTTAGTTCCCAAGGTTGGTGGCGCATTGGCGATGTAAGCGATGATTAACATCTCTTACAATGCCATTGTCTATGGGCGTTGGTGATTACTTACCATCAGGGGGCCCATATGCCCGTTCGCCTACCTATGCTATAAAAAAAAACTTAATTTTCGTCAATGTATTTTAACAACTGAGCATTTTTATATATTTAAAATAACCATTTACTTTATTTAACTAAAATCACTACACACTAATATAATTTTTTTAACAATGTTTGTCGTTGCCCTTTGCAATTTCTATTTTCATAGTGGGCATTACCAGTGTGCACATTATCCCAGTCAATATTTCATTTAAATTCTTATCTATTAATACATTCATTTCAAAAATTTTTTTATTACAAACTATGAGAGCCGATCGAAGTTCGGTTGCCTCGGTGCTAATCTGTGAGAACTTTATTGCTCACACGTGAAATGTTGACAACCGACTTATACCGATACACTATATTGATGCGTGTAACTTGAAATATTTTAATTATTATGGTCAATGTCGCATATAACTTTCTGACATTAAGCCTCTAGGGTCATCTCAATTTTTCAAAACTAATAATTACTACTTTTTACTAATAATATTAGTAATGTATTGAGGGGCTTAAACCCACACTAAGATTTTTAATTAGATATAAATAATAATCACGCAATTATAAATATATATCAATACAAATATATTGATATGCAAAAGCGGCTTTAATAATACACATATTTAATACATACTATTTAAAATTGCTGCTGTCTGGACTTCGGATAGAATTTTACAAAGACATTTTATTCGTTATAACCTAAAAATATTACTAATAAAATTAAAATCATGACATTATTCGATCATGAAAATTTACATATATTACATATTGTATTAAAATAACATTAAATATCATTGAAACTACTAAATTCGTAATCAAATAATTACATAAACCGTAGAAAACTTTTTCAAATTCGATAATTATTATTATTTTTAACATTACGTTAGAAATTAATATATACTTCTAATATTCAGCTAGAAATATCGTGAAAGTAGCAAGATTAATTAAATTATTTTGACATTAACAATATTTCCAAAAATATAGTCACATTTAATTAAACATAATTTATGACTGAAAAAAAAACATCGTTGAGTTGTAAAAAATAACTAAATTGGTTTTAATTAAACATAAATAATAAATAGATTTACTTGCTATTTCATTTTTGACGAAACCAACTATATCCTTGCCTATCAAAAATAATTGAGTAACCATTTCTTATACATAACTGCGTAACTATAAAAGATAACTGATACGCGTTATGCTACCGCTGCGCTCACGTGGGTCATAGCAATTGAATCTAAGGCATTTTTATATCGATTATGTAGAGAGATTTTGAGAAAAATAACTCTTTAGCTTTATACTATTCTTACTAATATTATAAATGCGAAAAGTGAATTTGTTTGTTCCTCTTTCACGTCGTAACTACTCAACCGATCATGATAAAATTTGCCCATTGTCAAGGGTCCAGAAAAGAACATAGGCTACCTAACCCCTCAAAGCTAAGGGCGGTTTTAAGATAGGTTTTTCTTAACACTTCTGTCTCTCTCTATCTCTCTATATCTATCTCGTATCGAGAATATAACTCTAGCTGTCAAAAGTGACAGTTGTTTATCAAGGAATACAAATTAAATCGAAAAGTCCACTGATCCTATCATCACAAAGTTGATGTGATTTCGTCACTGTTTTATAATCGCCTAAATAATAATATAAAAAAACGTCTAAATAGACAACTAAAGTTTTTTTTAATTTTCAATTACAAGTAAAAAAATAGTTTTATGACTAATTTACATACATAAGGATTAAAATATATATATAAGGCCTTTGCATGATATGTCTTTTTTTTTTAATTTTAAACTTATTTTTTTTGTTATTGACTGTCATCAAGTTCTTAAACTACTTATATAATAGTTCCGGTTCGGTATAGGTCTACCGTTGAGAACTGGAAAACCGCTTTAAGCCGGAATTTATTATTTTTACATTACGTACTACATAACACTGCTGCATAATTATAATAATTCCATTTTATCATCTCTACATTTTTTGTCTATTGACTGTTCCTGTCAAATATGTTGATATTATTTTTGAACTGAAATATTATTAATCTGTGTAAATTATTATTAAAAAATCAAGTAAATTTAAACGCAAATAATACAGAATGCTTAGCGCATAAAGTAAAGTAAAGTAAAGTAACAGCCTGTGAATGTCCCACTGCTGGGCTAAGGCCTCTTCTCCTCTTTTGAGAAGAAGGTTTTGGAGCTTATTCCACCACGCTGCTCCAATGCGGATTGGTGGAATACACATGTGACAGAATTTCAGTGAAATTTGACACATGCAGGTTTCCTCACGATGTTTTCCTTCACCGTCAAGCACGAGATGAATTATAATCACAAATTAAGCACATGAAATTCAATTCAATTGGTGCTTGCCCGGGTTTGAACCCACAATCATCGGTTAAGATTCACGCGTTCTTACCACTTGGCCATCTCGGCTTTTTTAGCGCATATTTATATCTAATTATATCTTCGCTAGTTTTCGCCTGCGTGTTAGGGAGAGGGGGGTGTTATCAGCTATTTGATATAAAAAAGTAACCCATGTCCTTTCTTGGAGTTCAAGATTGCTTCGGACAAAATTTCATCAAAATCGGTTCAGCGGTTCTTCAAATCCTCCGAAATAATTTAATTCTTAATCAACATATGCTTATATTACCATTCTCTTGTCCACCAGGTCCGTAGCTCATCTGTTTTCCGAAGCAGAAGCGTCAATTCTTACCCAGTGATGACAAACACCTAGGAATATGGGGGTGACCGACGATTTTGCCCCGAGCTTCACCCAGAAGCCGCAGCTTCGTCAAGAGGACGATGGCAACAAGCTCATCTTCGAGTGCCAACTTCTGGCTTCGCCGAAGCCAGAGATCAGCTGGTACCGCAGTGATGAACTGCTCAAAGAGGATACTAGGACACAATTTAAGTAAGTTGTTATTTTTTTTTCTTAAGTATTTTTGTTATAGGATAGGTAGGCGGACGAGCATATGGACTACCTGATGGTAAGTGGTCACCAACGCCCTTAGACATGGCCAGTGTAAGAAATGTTAACCATCAATTACATCGCCACTAGCTTTGGGAACTAAGATGTTATGTCCCTTGAGCCTGTAATAGCACTGGCTCATTCATCCTTCAAACCGGAACACAACAATACAAAGTACTGCTGTTTTGCGGTAGAATATCTGATGAGTGGGTGGTACCTACCCAGACGAGCTTGCACAAAGCTCTACCACCGAGTATTGAATAATAACTCATATAATGTAAATATATATAGACAATTTGAATGAGTTATGTTATTTGTACACATTGTCATTGAAAGTTTTAGTACAATAATCTAAAAAGATGATGAAGAGAGAAAGAAAATATTGTATTCGATTTTTAAATACAAATAATTTTAAATGACGTAAGAAATTAACATTTTACATAATAATAGTCAAATATGTTTTACCGGAAGTAAGATCTTTATTGCAACTTCAATGTATTCAATATCAAAACTTATATAAAATTGTATTGTAGTGTGTCATATAAAATAAGTTTAAACAACCACAAAGAGTTAATCAACTGAACATGTTGAGAGTATTGTATATTCGTAACAAACCAAAACATCTTTGGTTTTCTCTTTTCCTTTACAATGTAGACCAATTAATAGCATTAGGGTCAACGACACGGTCGCCTGACCGATTCACAATTTCTTCTTAATGTTCCTTTTGATACTAATATAAGCCAATACAATCGAAAGTTGACACATTTGGCACGGCCGACCGTCTCGGTGCAAATAAAAAGGACAAAAGTGTATCGATAGATTCGTATCATTAAGTAATTGTATAAATGATGTGACTATTTTGACTACGCGTTTTATACTTCTATGTATGGTATCTTTATGAAACTTCGTGTATTTGGAAAAAATATATTTTGAGTATGGCAACAAAATTTTGTATGTTCCTGACTTTTGAAATCCTTTATGGAATTAAAAAAATCACTAATATCGGATGGATATAAACGTCATTTTAAAATAAGACACCGTGCTTTTATTATTTAAAAGCGCCCTTGCCTTTTAATTGCACTTACAGACAATTGTGACGAATGACGAATTAGAATATGCGGATAGTTTTTTGGACTTGCTATTAAAATAATATATTTTGTTAGTACACTGTAGAAGGTCAAAATATCAAAAAGTCTACATAAAAATTATTACAATAAAAAGATAAAGTCAATATGCCTAAATTGAAAAAAATATTAGAAGTAATTACGTCCTGTAGTCACTGTTCAGCTAAGGCTCTAATAATGATGTAAAAATATTAACAAACATTTAAATTAGGTTACGTATGCCTAAATTTATTAAGTTTATTTATTTTGTTAAACATTAATTTTGGCTATTAACTATGAATACAAAAATATAGTCATTTGCTTAATACCGAATACTAATCTTTAACTATTATAACGAGGCGCTGTCATAGCAAACAACAGCACAGACAGTTAGCCGAGGAGTGTATTATCGTTGCAAACATCTGTTATAAATAATAATTATTCTACTGCTATGGATACGACCAATCTTAGGACGTATCGTTGACGATCCCAACAGTGACCGAAACTATTAATATTGCTCTTTGAAAATCAAACAGCTCTACTTTTGTTATTTAACCCAGATTATTTTATTATGCCCAGACTTTTTTTTGGCACCGATTCATAAAATTTTGACATATTATGTTGTTTATTAAGAATCTTAAAACGGAGCCGTTGTTGTTAATTTAAATCATTTATAGATTGGAAATTAGAACTCGTTGGCTGATTGCTTGATACATAAATTTTAAGGTCTGAGTTTCAAACATGACTCTTTCCACATTCGTTTACTTGGCTTCAATTATAAGTTATCTAATAATAGTATTCTACATAATATATGAATATGAGTTTAAACTGTTTTATGTATATACGAATTAATTATATTAAAGCTTTAAGTATAAGCATATAAAAATTAAAAATAGCGTCTGTACAAATAACGACCACGTAGAATGGTGGCAATAATGCTACTCCGCAGGCAATTCCGATCCTTTGGGCTAAAGATGAACCAGCCCTCCTGTCATCAGTAGAGGTAATAAGATAAATTGTTATATTTTTAATAAATGCTTTTGCACAATTACACCATGGTTTGTCTTCCAACGGAACAAGGACAATTTGGAATAACGGACGAATATTTCCAACGTTTGTTCAAATACATTAATTTTATTACTTTGATTATTTTTTTAGGGAACCTTAGTTATTCTATTAATTAGAAAATGATAAAAAGCATTAAAGTATGATACTGATACATAAGTCCTAAATTAACATATAATTTATTCAGTGAGGAGACTTGCATTCTATTGACACATACTATATGAAAGGGTGAAATATTTTAGTAAGTCTAAACCTGTTGGATACGTCGGAAACTCTAATTAAATAAATATGTAGCTTAAAGCACATATTGAATGTAAAAATCACATTTTTTATCTCCGCTGAAAAACGCATTTTCACATTTTAGAGGGGTATTGAAATACAAATCAACGTGTGTCAGAATACCCACTAAAAGTCTGCATTTCCCGGTCCGTAAATGGGGGACGATACGGGATCACTTGAGCATTAATACTGTGGTGCTCTGAAATACCACTGTCAATAGCGGCTCGGTGTTAAGAAGTTGAAAGTGTAACATCTTCGTGCCTCATAAAAGCACACAGATCTTTTGATCCTGTAACTCTTTTATTTTCGATTCTGCTGGTAGTGAGGCAAGAATCATTTGCCGTCACACACGGCGTCATTTTCATTTTAATATAGAAAATACAATCTTTTATTTAGCTACTTATATAGCTTAAGTTATTGTTAGCTAAATTATATTCTTTCGATTGATTTATTTCAAATATATACTAAGGAGTATTGTGTGTTTTTTATTATGTTATTTCAACTAATAACTTTCTCAGGATCCAGAGCATCGCCAACAACAAGTTTCTGGTGGTGCTGGAGCTGGACGACGTGATCGAGACAGATGCGGGGCTTTACAAAGTTAAGGCTAAAAATAAGATGGGCGAGGTGGCCGCCTCCATCAACCTTAACTTTAGCCGTGAGTATCATTACTTTTATTATCGTTAGTAAAGTTATCGGTTAGTTCGTCGAGGCTTTTCCCTCGACTACAATACATATGTATTCTTGTTAATTTTATGTGAGACATATTAGTCTAGCTTCAAAAGCTTGTATGAACTTTTTGAACGGATTAATGTAATTCAAAATGAAAAAGGATTGCAGCGCACAATAAAAATAAAAAAAGCGCACTAAAAAGTGTAGCAAGTATGTTAGCAAGGCCTTCTCCGAAATTCAACTTCAGTGTCTCGTTTTTGAATCGCGTTGAAAAATCAGTCACTCTAGTCATACGAGTACATCGGTATTAGCGGTATATACTAGAATAATTATAATACATTATACTATTTAGATATATTATTATATTTCATTACTCGTCGGTGTCCGTTGAGGAGTCTGTAGACAATCCTATGTGTAGAATCAGCTTATCACAAACAGTGCATGTATTTCAGCTCCGTAGGATAAGAGGAAGTGGTTTTCGTTCAGCTTCCAAGATTTCACCTGAAGAAACTAACAAACGAGATACATATGAGCTTGTAAAAAACACGACTTATTTGTAATACTGTTTTTAAATTATTTACGACAATTATATATGTATATTGTTTTTAATAGTACTTATTTTATACAATAAGTAGGTGGACAGGTAAAGGGGCCACCTGATGGTAAGTGGTCACCTCTGCCCATAGACATTGGAAGTGTAAGAATTATTAACAGTCTCTTACATCGCCAGTGCGCCACAGCCGGGAACTAAGATGTTATATCCCTGGTGCCTGCAGCTTGATTGGCTCACTCACCCGTCAAACCAGAACATACCATTATTAAGGTTGTATTAAATCTGACTGAGTTCTATGTCAGTTTCAGCCAAACGAGTGTTCTGTCCAGACATCAATAATATAATATAAATCTAATTGACATACACATAGACATAGAAAAACATATAACTTTTAAAATGCCAAGAGTATTTATACAAGCGCGTTGTTAAAAGCTATTTATATATCGTAACATAATATATTTATTTTTTCAAACACATAACGTAACTCAACACTGGTGTCAATAAAAATACGAAAATAATACCATTAGTCACAGACAAAAATATATTAAGAAAAAAATTTTACCGCTGCGCGCTGATCGTAGCCAAATTCATTGGCAAGACATACCTAAATACGATGACATGCTTGTGACGATAGCTTGAGACGGTATCGTCGAGACTAATTTACTTATTCTATAGTTTTTCTATAGATATATTTATATACAGTACGTTTTTTCTTACACTCAATCGATTATATGAAGGCTCCAGATACGGTAAGCAAGTACCGAAGATTATAGTCACTTTTCCGTTGTAATTTTACAATATTATGATTTACGGAATAAGCTCCGAAGCCTTCTCCTCAACAAAAGAGGAAAAGAGGCCTTAGCCCTACAGTGAGACATTCACAGGCTGTTACTGTATAAAGCTGCAATAAAGTCTACAAAATTTACCATACTAGCTTATATAATCTCTGTTACTCAATTCAGTTAATTACAGTAATCAAAGTAGGTAATTAAATTCTATTTTAAATATAGAACAACAAACTGATTCCAAAACACGATCTAATGTCAGAGTGTTATGCGACTTTGATTATAAATAATTATAATGTTTAAGTGATACACGGTTCAAAATAGCGTACAATAAATCGGCTTTCAACATTTCAAGAAGATACTTCTTACAGAATAGCTCTGATGAACATTTGAAACAATATCGGTCACACTTATAAATGCTATTTATCTCTTTCTGTCATGATTGATTTGACGTCCAAATGAAGAATACAAAGCAATGTTTAATTATTCACCTCCTAATATTTATAGGTGAAGCCGTTTAAATCAGCACAAGTAAGATTTAGTACATTCAGAGGACGATGGAAATACCAGGCACCTGGATATTCTGAGATCATTTCCATTGCGATTTCAAATGTTTATATCTGTTTGATGTTATTCAAAGTAAACTATCAAACGAATAGGCCGTTACAGTACTATTTATTTCTTGAATCTGATATATTTAAGCGAAATGTAGTAAATCATTTCTAAATATAAATAACATCTTATATAAATACTTAGAATTATTATAGTTATTATACGAAATCCGAATGCTAAATAATACGAGATAAAAATAAGTAACAGCTAATAAAGGTCCCATTACTGGGCAAAGGCCTCATCACCTCTTGAGCAGTTTGCAGGCTTTAACCATCAAGCTGACCCAATGTGGATGACATTCATGTGTATCTTACACATGAATGTCATACGACACATACAGGTTCCTCACTATATTTATTTTGACCTCTGACATATTATAAGCACAAACTAAATATATAAAACATAATCTTCGGATAAGATTCACATGCGATTCAGCTATTATTATATAGATATAAATATATAATTGTATATAACTAAATAAAATATTTTTGTTTTCAGCCGCTGACGAAGACAAACAGAAGTAAGTACCTAAATTTTTTTTCGAACAACTTTTTTTGAAACAAAATCAACTTACTTATCAGCCTTAGTTACAAGACATATATAAGCAAGTCCAACAAGTTCTAAATGATGTAAATAATTTTGCAGACAAGTAGACGGTAAAGCGCCAACGTTCGCGCGCAAGCCAGCCATTCGACAAGAGGACGATGGCAAGCGACTTATATTCGAGTGCCGTATCGAGGCTGAGCCGGTGCCCAGTGTCGCCTGGTTCCACAACACAGGGGAGGTTTCCCCAGGGCCAAGACACAAGGTAAGCTTAGGAAAAAAAACTGGAGGAAATCATATTAAAATTGATAATACGTTCCAAATTTAAAATTGCTAATCTAAATAAAGAACAAACAATTATTGAGATAAACAATAATACAATAATAATGGTGACCTTGACCCATATAGTCTGTTTGATAGTAAGGACTTAGCTGATGAAGTGACCTGAATTTATTTTGGCCACATTAATCTTCAATTTGTTTATGAAATAATTTTATGCTTCCCTCGTAGACTTGTATAAATTATAATAATTTATGATATTTGTCTCGTTATTTCAAAGAGAGAACAATGCCACGTATTCACGAAATTCTAGAAATTTTGACGAAACATTTATAACCCGATTATTAAGTGTAAGTTGATGTTTAGATATAAGCACCGTTAAATGAGTTACTTCGCCTGAAGTGATTTTATTCCCAAAAAAAATACAAGAAATTAATTAGGATTGAAATACAATCTAAGAGATCTCTTGTGACTATATCTCCCCAGACACAATCTCTCACCCAATTTTATTAAATATGGATAATGTGCACATCAATAGAATGTATCCATGTGTGAATTGACAATTTGTATGTGTACAATTCATATGAATAGCTTATTTAAAGTGGATTAAACAGAAAATAGGAGTCAAAAGATTTTCCAGAAATTCAATTCAATTTCATAACATAATAAATATATCATCCTGTGAAACCTTTCCAAGATATTTTCAACCCTCAATAACCAATTAACATTGCCTATTATGTTGTTACAGTTAACAGTAAGCAAAGACGGCAAGTCATATTACGCATCATTGGAAATCAACAACGTTACTGTGGAAGACGCTGGCAAGTACCGCGTGACGGCCAAGAACGAACTTGGAGAGAGTAATGCGACGATCAGCTTAAACTTCGACAGTGAGTCCGACAATAGCATTTTGCGTTTAGTAAAATTATAAAGTAAATAAAATCTAAATAAAGAAAATATATCTTCTGTTAAAAAAAATGATTAAAAGATAATGCAAGTCGCTGTTAAAAATTTATTCTGAATTATTCATAAAGAAAAAATAAAGTAATATAAAGCCAATATATGTTATAAAGAAATAGAGGATATAACTGCAATACTTTAAATAAAATGTCTCAAATACATGTTCATAATTTAAAAAAAACATTAAAAAACACGTAACGCATGATAATTACATTGTTGTACTTCGCACTCTTTTGTAGAGTAACAGTTTAAAATACACACATTACATCGACACAACACACGCACACAAACAAATTTTTAAATTTCGAAATTAGCCGTCCAATTTCAAGAGTCATATTGCTTACGGTGTTCTGCTTCTTTGTATTTGTGTGGTTCTAATCCAGTAAATGTTATAATGAATACTCATTGTTTCAAACGTAGAATTTGCAGCACAGCTTATATTTTCATTAACTAATTTCCCGAGTTAAAAATACACTCGATTTTATCTTTCAGCTTATATTTTAAGATGTTTTCTCTGAAAGACAAATTTTTACATACAAAATATATGGTGATATAAAAGTATATAAAAGTACTTTTATTTATTCTTTTAAATAAACACACTCAAAATCACTTAAACATTTATGTATTTTTGCATTTCACTAATAAAATTATTATTTTTATGTATTTAAAATCTCATTTAGTATATGTCTCGCTGATTGCTTTACTAACCTCTTACCCCTAAGCATATTACATTGTGTTAAATGTTTTAAAGTTCTTTGCTTTAGCGTACGCACTAGTACGATTCGAATATTTGTAACATAAGCCACTGTAATGCGTACTGATTTCGATATATCTTAGATTAAAGATAGTTTAAAAAAAAAACAAATATATATATATATATGTATCTATTCGATAATCTTAACTATATTCTATCCCTCGATTAACTCTTATATACCTGGCGATGTTATTAATACATACACGAGTCATAAGAAAACATCTTAAATATATTACAAATCAGTCTTAACGATAAAGCTGCAAATCTTCGTGCAAAATATATAACGAAAGTTAGGGTTAACTAATATAAAAACTGACGTAGGCGACGAAGCGCCCGTGCCTGAAGACTTTATCAAACCGACATTTACGGAGAGACCTGTCATCAGGCAATCGGAAGATGGTACCAAAATCACTTTCGAATGTCGATGTGTTGGCAAACCGAAACCAACCATTACATGGTAAGGACAATTTCATAGAAAATAATTACAAATCAATATATGTCCTTTTATTTGAAACTAACGTGAGGACGTATAAACAGGTACCATGGAAAGAAATTAATAAAAGAAAGCAGTCGATACAAAATATCATTAGAAGAGGATCAAACATTATATCATATGGCGCGACTAGAAATTGTAGGCGTAGAGAATTCAGACAAGGGAGAATACAGGGCTGTGGCTAAAAATAAACACGGTGAAGGCGTAGCCAAAATAAACTTAAATTTCCAGGGTGGGGATAAACCAAAGTAAGCGTTATTTACTATAAAACTTTTATAACTAAGAAAATAAATATTGGGATCTTTTTTAAGATTTTTTATCTCTCTTGAACAGAATCCCAGATGGCAAAGCACCTAGATTTCCCAAAAAGCCTACTATTAGACAGGAAGGGGATATTTTAATAATGGAATGTATACTAGAAGCATACCCCGTACCAGATATTACATGGTATCACGGTGATAAAGAAATAAGGGACGGTACTAAAATGAAGATGTCTAGAAAAGCCATCGGAAAGGATCAATTTAACCTTACCTTAGAAATTTTAGGTCCTACTAAGGAAGACGGTGGAAATTATAGATGTAACGCTTTCAATGTGTTTGGTGAGAGCAACGCCAATATTGCTCTAAACTTCCAAGGTAATAAGAGGTTGACGTAAAACGAAATTAAATAATAAATAAAGTACGCATACAGTAGCAATGCATGACAAGCTTGAAGCTTTTGAGCTGCATGTAACTCATTAGCGACGGTAAGTAAAACGATATTCATTCTCTTTCATTATTTAGGTGGGGATGACGAAAATGGTTTTGCACCATCATTTATAGAAAAACCACGAATCATTCCCAATGAAGATGGCACACTCATTACGATGCGTTGTGTCTGCAAAGCCAAGCCGGCGGCTGAAGTTACGTGGTACCGAGGCACGACCGTTATCAAAGCTAGCAGCAAAATTCAAATTAAATCATCTGTAATAAGCGAGGATGTTTACGAGTTGGTATTGCTTCTATCTAATCCGACGGCAGCTGATGGTGGCGCTTATCGCTGTCACGTCCAAAATGAATTTGGTGAAAGCAATGCTAATCTCAACTTAAATATTGAGGCTGAACCAGAACCCGAAGGTGAGGGGCCAACATTCGTTGAAAAACCCACCATTCAGTCTAAAGAAAACGGTAAACTCGTTATAATGGGTTGTAAGGTAAAAGCTAGCCCAAAACCAACGATCATATGGTACCACGAGGGTATAGAAATCAGGGACTCGTCGAAAATAAAGACCAGGGTCGAAGTCAAAGAAGATATATACACGATCATTTTGGAACTCGTAGACCCTGGTATGGAAGACTCCGGATTGTATAAATGCAATATCAAAAATGAACTTGGAGAGCTCAATGCTAATCTAACGCTCAATATTGAAAGTACGTTTTTTATATCATATATAAATTATGTCCTTTTTACTTTGAATATAAAACACTTAATATAACTTTTGCTTACAGTCATTCCAGTTATAAAAGAAAAACCAAAGATCATTAAGATAGTTAAAAGGAAGACTGTGATTGTTGAATGTAAAGTATTAAGTAAATTTGCACCTTCTTGCACGTGGTTTAAGGAAGCCAGTGCTGTTAAAGAAGATTCTAGACACACGGTGCTAATTGAACCAGTTAGGGAAGTAAGTTTAAGCATGTGTTTAATTTTATAAACTTTTTTTTATATTTGTAAACACGGTGTTAAATAATGTTTCGTGAAATTTAAGGGTGAATTCGCAGTCAAATTAGAAATCTCTAACGTATCTCAACAAGATAAAGGATCATACAAACTTGTCGCAAAGAATGAGAAGGGAGAAGCGACATCACAACAAGTAGAAATCACAGATATTCCTGAAGAAAAAGGAGACAAACCGCAAATCATCAAACATCTCCGAAGTTTGGTAAGTATTTTACATACAAGATTTAACAATAATTTTCATAGCTTAAATAAATGTATATTTCATTATGAATTTATTTTTTAGGCCAGGAAAGAAAATGAGGAAGCTGAATTCGTAGCAGTTCTCAAAACTTCAGATCAATCTTGTAGATGTACTTGGTACAAAAATTCAACAGTGATTAGAGAGTCATCAGAAGTTATCACGTCATTTGATGGTACTAATGCACGTTTGATTATACGAAAAGTCTCATCAAAATATGTAGCTAACTACCGGGTAGTTATCAAAAACGAATTTGGAGAAGATGAATCTAGTGCAGACTTAACGCTCACTGAAGAAAAGGTAAATAGTACAAACACTTGCATCTTACTAAATTATGATTTTTTACGACTAACTAATTATGAGTTAGTAATTTTAATTAATTATATGTCTAAGTCTAATGATATTTTATGTGATATTTTAGAAAAAGAAAAAGGAAGAAGAGGAAGAAGAAACTACAGTAATAGAGGAATCTGAAGAAGAAATGTCGATAGTAGAAGAAAAATCTATTATTGAAGAAAATCATGTCGAAGAAAAAAGGGTAAGTATTTTTTTCAATTTTTAGTATTAATTACGACTCCTATATGAACCCTTGATATTTTATACTAATATATAAATTAGTACATATAATACTATTATTTATTCTGACTAAGCAGAGAGAAGAGAAAAAACAAGAAGAAGAAAAGACTACTGTTGAAGAAAAGAAAACAGCAGCTAAAAAGGTATCAAAAAAAGAGGAAGTAAAAATTGAAGCTAAGAAGGAAGAAGTTCAAGTTGAAGCAAAGAAGACTGAAACTAAAGTCGAAGCAAAGAAAGTTGAATCTAAAGTACAGGAACAGAAAAAAGCTGAGGTTGAAATAGAAGAGGCTAAAAAGATACTCGAAAAGAAAACAGCTAAAACAGAAGAAGAAAAGAAGGCTCTTCTAGAAAAAATTGAGAAAAAGAAAACAGAAAAAGTACCAGAGGCTGAAGCTAAAATAGAAGGAATTCCAAAACTAAAACCTGTTAAACCTAAAGAAGAGCCTAAGCCTGAAGAAGATAAGAAAGAAACTAAAAAGACCGAAGAGAAAAAGAAAGTTGTTAAAAAGAAGGTTGTTTCTAAAAAGAAGGAGGCAGACGTAAGTACATATTCATTATTTCATACATCAAAATGTATAATTGTAAAATTTTTGATATTGTTTTTAAAATAATGTTTTATAAAATATTTGAAAAGATTATTTCAAATGTCAATTTACATCTAGATGTTTGTATACTTACTACATACGTGATAACATAATTGTTTGTTGTGTGATGTGATAACATTAGACGTGCTAAAACGTTATCTAATTTAGGATGTGTTGGAGTTCGTTGATGATTACGAGCGCCCAGTATTGGAGAAATATGAAAGAATTACACCAACACCTCTTGAAAAGAAACCAAAAGTTAATGACACACTAAAGGTAATCACTTGACAACATGTATTACACTTTCCCACACCATTTAAGACTATAAATAAATATTTTCTACTACATATATACTCAAGGCTATTTAAGTACTTTTAAAATATTTTTTATATAATTTAGACTAAGCGCGCATCACTAACTGAAAATATTGAAAGTCAACCAGAAGAAAGTGACGAGGAACCTTCAATGGCTACTCCGACTCCAGAGAAAAAAACAAAAGTAGAAACCAAAGAGAAGGTATAACGACAACAATAGAATTTTAACTTAATTTTCAATAATTGAATCACTTGGCACTTAGTAGATTTCAAATAGTTTTTGTAAGGATCAAATAAATATCACTTTTTATTAAAATAGGTTGAAGAAGAAACTAAACGTACAAGCATTAAAAAGAGTGTACCTAAACCAGAGGAACCTGTTGACGAATTAGGTCAAGTTAAATTGAGTAAGGCTCCCACCAAACTGGTTACAGAAACATCGGAAGCACCACAAGTAGCAAAGACAAATAAAACGATTAAAAAGGTAGACTTTAATTTTAAAACGCGTTCTTGCTCAACAAGTTATATAAATATAAAAGTATTTTCGATAAGTTTAAATCTAAAATTTTCACTTTTACTTTAGCCTGACGACCAAAAAGAATACGTAGATGATTACGAAAGGCCAGATCTTGAAAAATATGATAAAATCACTCCTACGCCGTCTGATAAGACTAAGAAACAGAATGGAGTTAGTGAGGTATACTTGAAAGTGTTTATTAATATGAGTATTTACTTATTTCTATTATAACACTTTGAATTTTATATCAGCAATCATAACATTTGCTGCGAGTCTACCAAAACTATTTAATGCGAAATTAAAATACGGGTAAAATTTTTTAGGAGTCATCTGAGTTTATTGACGATTATGAAAGACCACAACTTGAAAAATATGAAAAAATTACACCTACACCAAAAGATAAACGTCGTCCTAGTGATACACAGGTATCTTTAAATCATTTTTAAATTTTCAATAATAAAAAAAAAAACGAATAACTAATAATATTAAAAATAAATCAACTCTTTAAAGGATGAAGTTGACACGATGAAGGGTAAGATTAAACCTAAACAAAAGGAAGACGAACCAGAAATGCCAACACTACGAAAACGATCTATAACAAAAGATAAGGTAGTGTTAAAAATCAATTTCACAACTGAAACGTAACATTCTGTTATATAAAATAAAATTATTATGTTATTTAGGATGAGGAGAAAAAACCGGACGAGAAACCAAAACGAAAATCTATTAAAAAAGATGAGACAAAGCCTAAAAAACGTCCTTCTCTCAAAGAAAAGGAGGTACATACAAATTCTAAACAAGCTAACACACTACAATATAATACAAATATAATTTATGTTTTGAAATAATTAAGCATAATTACTTCTTCGCGATTTTTATATTCTTTCTACTTTTAATATAACTCATAAAATTTACCCAGAAAACGAATCTATTTATATAATAACGCACACCTATTTTCACATAACACTTAATACAATCTTCAAAAGATAACTAAGCTTTCCGCATGCGGAAAATTAAAATGTTACGCTTCTTTTGTTATATTCAGCAAAACGTAACATTAAGAAGTGTTTCTTTTCCCAATAATCTTCAAAACTTAATATTAAACTTTGCTTGGTTTAGGTTGGCTATATCTTTATTATTCTATGAAATTAGTAGTTTATTTTGTATATAACAATTTGAAGGTTGAACAAGAAGAATTTATCGACGACTACGAGAGACCAGTTCTCGAAAAGTACGAAAAAATCAGTCCTACACCTATCGAGAAAAAGAAAAAGGTAGACTTTAATAAAAACAATGAAAATAAGCTTTTTATACATTTGCTTAAACTTATCTAGTAGCGTAACTAGAATTTGTGTAGAAACAATACGGGCAACGAAAGTCTTATTATTTTAATATAATAATGAATTTCATATGTAATTAGGAGGATAAAAAACCAGAAGAAGCAACTCCTTCTGTAACTGCGCAAAGGCGTCGTTCAGTTAAAGATAAAGATAAGCCTGAGGTATGGTGAAATAAAGCTAATTATAGAATATATTATTTTGTAGTTTGAATAAAAAAAAAATTAAATACGTTATGTTTTAATAGCCTATGGAGGTCGATGAAACTGTGAGTGTTACAAAGCCTAAAGGTCCAGTTAAACCGGGGCAAGAACCCGAAGATGTTTCACTTACACACACAACACCAGCCGAAATAATACCCACGGTTTGTATTTTAGTCAAATCCAAACTATATTCTTAAATACTATCAATATTCGTTAGTAAAAATAGCTTATATTATAAAGGTAATTACAAAACAATGTAAAATCTTATTTAGGAGGGTGAGGCTGAAGCTAAGCTCAAAATTAAGAAACCGGAAATAGTTGAAGATAAAACTATTAAACGACCTACTCCTAAAGATAAGGATCAAAAGGTATGGCTAAAAATGTTGCTTGAAATACTTAAAGGATAGTACGATATATAAATATAGATTTTTTTACAAAAGTTAATTTAAAAAAATCCAAATTATTCACAGACAGAAATGAGATCCAATAATGTATTGTCTCTATCGGTACCACAAATATTAGAGAGAATAGTTCTTGTAAAGGTAAAATTTTATAAAGCACGTCGAGTAGTACGTAGGCATAGACATCAGTTAGAATAGTAAAAGCAATATTTGTACATGCAAAATGATAGAAAACACTCACAGGCAGCTACTTCTTTCACACATTATTATTATTTTATTATATCTCTAACTCTCACAGTATTTGCACTTTTTTAGTAAAAACATTATGGAAATGTGTTTTTAATAAATAGCTCCTTCTCTTTCATCACTTTATAGATGCACGCAGAAGTGCTCGAGTTATTTTTCTTAATCACTTTGCTTTTTTCTCACACAACTTTTTCTATCACTCGCGATAACTCGCGGGCTTAGGGCGAGGATACTGAGGAATCTGTCAGCCTCACCAAGCCAAGAACTAAGACTAGCACAACAGCCCCAGAAGAGGCTTCACTGACGCAAAAGAAACCTGCTCAGAAAAAACAAACGGTACTATCTATTTTCATATTTTATAATTATCTCAGCTAGTAAAATCGATTATTTGATACTAATAGTGTTAAATAATATTTCTTAGGAGGGTTCGGAGGCTGCAGAACTGAAAGTAAAAAAACCCGCTGTTGTCAAGAAAGACAAGAATGAGGTAGACAATTACATATACATCTTGATACAACAAATTAAAAATATTATCAAAGCTGAGATAGTTAGAAAATAGTCTAATACTTTAGTTTGATTATAACTCTTATTAATTGCACAATTTTTTTGGATAGAAATAAGGCACAAAACATACTAACGTTATAGAGCCACCTGCACTAGATGAAAACGCTTTAATAATGTAGAAAATCCAATTAGTTTTAACTTGTAATGCATCTTTAGGAACCACTGATGGTCAGAGATGGTAAATTTGAAGTGCCACAACTAAAGAAAATTGTCAAGAAGACATCTGAAAAACCTAAAAACGCTACATCTGATACTTATACTGACAAAGAATATACTCATGATGGGGTAAACATTTGAAATGTTATCGTGACGTCCCCTTTCTTCTTGCGTCTTATCTGTGGATTTCTCTTCTTATCACTTACACGCCTTATTTCCTCGTACACCGTTTTTTACACTTACACATTACACTTTTTTCCGTATTTTCACTCAATGTTATGCACATATCACATATACATAAGTACACTTTACACACTGCTTCAACACAAATTATTTTGGTTGAAAGGTTATTATTTGACAATTGATTTCTTAGCTTGTCTGGATCGTCGTTGCAATAAAAAATGGGTTTGAAAGTCGCATGTTGCTTGAATACTTGTTATATGTTTTGTTTTACAGGAAAGATTGGTAGGTTTTTCAAAAATTGCCATTGTAAATCAAATTTTAAACATTTATGGAATATTTTTTATCAGTACTTTAATTTATTGTTTAAATAAGTATATTAACGTTTACAGTACGAATTGGATTTCGTCGACGATTACGAACGGCCTGTTCTTGAGAAATATGAAAAAATATCGCCAACCCCAACTGTTAAGGATAAGAAAGAAAAGGAGGTGACTAAGGTAAGCCTCTATGATAAATATCTCTATAAATATGGGTACACAATATCTACTCTTACACATTATGTATATTCTTGTTTATTTTTTAACAATAAATAAATAAAACATAGGATAATATATAATATTTTACACGAAGTTGGGACATTCAGCTAGTGGAATATAATAATTAATTATCGTTATTTTATTTATAGGTTGATAGCAGAAGAACGTCAGTTCAAAGCGAGGTTTGTAATTTTGTTTTAATTTTATTAAAAAATAATAAAATTAAACATACAACTTATCGATTGGAACAATATAACCATTTATTTTTTACTAACTCAACTTTATACTTTTATCTGCTCCAATCTGTTGCTTATTCTTTTAAAATTAAAAAAAAATGCAGAAAGTGTAATATCTTCTTTAGAAATTTAATTAATGGAACAAATGTTGTATTCAAAACTTTAATTCAATCTAATTAAACTAATTTTAATGGAACAGATGCATGTCGAACAACAGCAACAACTCTCTGTGAAGGTACTTCGTTTTGCTGACCGTTTTAATACATTGTATATAGACCTATATACTCATATTCACGAATTTTGGAATTTCAAATGAAATACACGATATTCTTGTATTAAGGTCGAAAACATTCAATCCAAATTTATATAGTGTTAATAAAAGCGATTACGTATTTGTAAATTTATCACTGTCACATTAAAAGGAAAACATTGTTTTCGCTTTGAATGTTCTCAAATTATCTTTCTTAACCTGATTCGAAGAGGATCTTTATAAATTTATTAATTGTATGTTCAGGTCTAAATTTTTTATCTTCATATCATTGGTGTTAGACATTTTCATACAGACTTAAAGGTTTATAATTTTTGTTGAAAAAAAAAAAATCATAAGTGACCTTACTTATACCTTACTTATACGTTGCTTAGGGACTGTTGAGTTAAACATTGGTTCATCTCTTTCTATCAATATTGATTTGACATTCGAAAGAAGAAAACGGCATTGTTTAACTAATCACCTCTAAACAAAGTTTAAAGTCTGCTAGTTCCCAATATTGGTGGCCTAATGACATACAATAAATGGTAAATATTTCTAACAGTGCCAGTATAATATGGGTGACCACTGGTGACCACTTACCATCAAGTGATATTAATTGCTAAACTATAAATAAAAAAATCATTAAGGTTTTCAATGCTTTTCTTATTTCATTCGTGCTATATGTATATGCTTAAATATATCCATTTATGTAATTAATTGCTGCGTTGTTTTTTTAATAGTGATAATAAAATTAAAAATTACGTTATGCAAATTACATGTTAAAATTTGTTTTCAGACCGAAAGCCGAAGAACTTCTATACAAAATGAGGTTAGTATCAATTTATTTTCTATTTTCTCTTACCTACCGTTTAATTTTACGGTTTGAAAACATCTTAATAAAGAACAAATATGTTTTTTGTGAAAGAAATCAAAAAGCTAGGTTTGAAATTATTTTATGAACAGATTTGAAGTAGAGTTGATACCACATGTTTATTAATGCCGAGCTACTTAGAATTATCAACGAAGCGTTATTCAGAAGCTATAATTAGTTTGCTAATTACAGATTAATAGGCTGTAAAAATATATAAAGGTGACAGATACTAGTATGTTAATAAAAAAAACTTCTAAGCATCTATTAGATGCGTATACTGTACGTAAGCATAACGAAGGTTTATGACAGATTATAAGAGGAGGGGAATACGTGTGCTGGTAGAGAATTCAAATTTTTAGAGGTGCAACAAAGACAAGAGTTGCCAAATTTCTTCGTGCGCGATGGAATTGATGTCACAGTTAGGCGATGACATCGAGAGCCAGCACGCGTAGACTTGTGAAGGAAAGGGGAAGCAGGAATGAGGGAGAATAATTCTTCAGAGCACTCGCGGTGATACAGTCTTCATTCAGCTTTCAGTTAACTTTTTATATTTCCATGAAACATTATCCATTTACAACATAAGTAATATTATTATAAATATTATTATAAACTTTTTGTTATGATAGTAATATTTTTTCTGTAGTCCTGCGTTATTTGGATTTCATAGCATATGAACAAAACTCGTTATTATTGTCTTTCAAAACAGAAGCGAAGCGAACGAATCAATGCCCTTGGCCTTACAGGAGAGGTGAGGTGCTAGGTTACCCTATAACCTTAATATTCTGTACTGTGTGCATGAAAAATTTCATAATGATCGGTTAACAAACAGACTCACTTTCGCATTTATAATATTAGTTACGATAACTATGGATGTTGGTGTATCTGTTTGAGATTAATAGACTTCGACACAGTTTAACCGAATGTCATCACAATGCTTAGACATTTCAACACGACGAAATATTTCAGCGTTAGCGCTATCAACTTTGTGGTTACTCGCCAATACTGATCATCTATTTATATATGTAAATAAACATACGAAGGCGCATGACAACGTCTATTTTTTTAGTATATAGTTATTATTTTATATAAATTTATGGTAGTTCCAGTAAATGTCACTTATTTAGTTATTTGAGCAGCAAAATTTACTGATGATCCGAGACTAACTACGATAGTGGCACAATTTGGTATTTTTATGTTTTCAATGTCACGACCTGACACTGTAGAACTTTGTAAGAACAAACTCGAAATGCACTGATAAACACGATCGGGAATATTCTGAAAGCGACTCTACTTATACTTATTATAACATTTAAAGAATATACGCATAAAAAAAACGGATTATTGTGATTTTCAACGTTTCGCGAGTGAGATTCGAAGATATTTCTGCAGAAAACCCGCCAGAATTGGGAATAATTATAATATTTAAACGATACATGCATTAATATAATGTATCACCGTAAGCCTATATGTCATCAACAAGATACAAAGAAACTACTTACAGAATAGTTGAACTATTCTGTGAGAACAAACTCATTGCAGAACGTGATAATGAAATATCAGAAAACGATATGCGGATTTTTCTATAACAAATATAGTTTTTAAAGGATATACGTGTCAAAATAGCGTTACACGTGTTAGTATTCAACATTTCACGAGGGAGATACGAATTGTTTCCTTATAAAATAGCACATTAAGGTGCCCGACAGAGTAGAATAAACAGAGGCGACTTTATGAATTCTATAGGCTGGTTTGAATTAACTTTTATTATTATATAAAAATGGATGGATATGGCTTGTGGTGTCTAGTCTACTTCAAATCTGTGTTTGTATTTAGGTTATTTTATTTTATCGCTGTTTGTTCGCACTTTTCCAATATATAGTTTGGAACGAACTATATAGAGCTGGTTCGTATAACCAAAATTATTGACACAATATCCTAAACAATTTGAAGAACTAGATATCATACATTGTAATCGCATTACTGAATATATAAACTGCAATGAAGTTCATTGTTATCTCACATCAGCATTCGAGGGTATTACGTGGGAGGTGGGAAAAATTTTGCCTCGAACGGAGTCTATAAAAGTTATAAAGTTTGGCAAGAGTGTCCACTTTGCGATTGTCCGCCGTGGAGTCTAAAGTTCTATAATGCTTCAGTTTCGGACGAGTGAAACCTACGTCGAGAGTGTGGTTAGTGCTCTGTGATGTGTAGTGGTAGTGTTGGCCGTGGTGGTGGATTGTGCTACCATCGTGTTCTTTGCGAGGAACGGTGCTCTATGTATCGTGAACACATCACTTAGTACTTTTTTATTGTTTGCGGAATTTTGCAAACTTAAAAGGGATACTGTTACAAATATATGGCATTAAGATACATTGCAATGGGATTATATAGCACAACTATATGTTTTTGAAAATTTAAGTTGAGCTTTTTCTTTTTGTAAATAAAACTTTTATTTAAGCTCACTTGTTAGTTTGGTTGGGTTCAATTTTGAAACTTACTTTTAAACCAGTTTAATCTTAGCTGAAGTTTTGCATACATCTATTGATTTAAAATACATTTTATTAATTTTTATATCATGGATGAAAATGTTGACATTTTTTAATAAAACTTTTTAATAATTTATCTATATAATGTAAATGCAGTTCAATTTTCATGGATCGTTGCTGGAATGTACTATAGAAAAAGATATCCTTTAAAGAAAGACAATGTATTTTTAATATCTATACTACATAATAACTAAAAAAACATAGGAGAACCAATTACATAATATAAAATACGTCCTATGATCTGCAAATTCTCGCGCAATATAGTTGTTTTCCAATTAGTTCATTTTTAAAAAATAATAACTATTCTTTAGGTCCAAGAAGTCAGAACAGAGAGCCGACGTAGCTCTATCATCGAAAACAAACAACTTAAGGTGAGTTCCGATACACCAACAAGCATTTATTCCACCAACATATTTTTTTATTATGAATTTATGATGAAAATGTATTAGAAAATTTACTCGACTGTAAAGGACTAAAAAAAACACAAACAGCTCATTTCCCTTTATTACTCAATAATTTTAATAAGATTCCATCGTGTTGACAATCGAGAGGAAAGTGAGAAAATTATCCAAAGCTTTTATTTCGTCCCGTACACCTGTGACTCCTAAAAAAAACGCTAGCTGGCTGTTTGCCACTCGCGAGGGCCACATCGCGAGACGGTGCACATTTTAGCTGCTATATTGTTAGCTATAATAATAATTTACTTTCCTTGCGACATTATCCACTCGATGTAATTATTATCTTATTTATAAACTAAAGCTGATTCAAGATTAAGGTCAAAACTCTTTTAAAATCATGTAATGCATTTTAAATTAATCTTTATAAACAAAACATTATTACATTATTTAAGATTGCTTATAAATGTATAGTTCGACATTAATTTATCTCTTTCTGTCATCATTGCTTTTACATTCGAAAGAAGAGGACACGGCATTGTGGAACTTATTACCATCAAATAATTATAATTTTACACTAAAATAACGTTTTTGTTTTCCTACGAGTGCTTACAGTGTGAAGTGTAAACAATTCTCAAAACTTTAGTAGTTGCTTTTGTATCGTTACCAAACAGAGGACGTGCCAGAATTTGAACGATTCAAATATAACCGATTTAACTTTAGTATATAATTTATTACATGATGATATCATTAAATAAATTCACGTGTCAATACAAATGTCATTAATTATTTTTTACAGTTCACAAAAGAAACTTCTGAAAGCAGAAAATCATCGGTGTCATCAATATCTGAACAAGAACAGGTTTCACAAATTAAAAAGACTGGACTCAAGGTAAGAAATTACAAATACATCCAACCGAAAATGGATAACTTAGAAAATATTGTAACTCAGATAATTTCACATTTAATTAATGATTTATTATGGCTACGCGAACCCCTACAAAGCAATTCCTAGTTTGTTGCAAGTAGACCTAGTATTTTATTAGAAAATGATTTCGCCTATATTTTGGTACAAGACACCAAATTCGCTTCGCAAATTTTACTAATCAAAGTATTTTAAGCTTAAGCCAAGCCTATCCTTGAGGAGTGATTCTTGCTTCGTTAATGTCTTATTTATATCATCTATACGAATTAAAAATCAATAGAATTTATGGTGTTAGATCTAGCAGATCACCATGACAACCAAATAGCGAAAACTTGTGATTATCGTGCTTTGCTTTCAGAATAAGACATTAATGAGTCAGAGTATTTTTTTTTTTAATTTTGAATAAATATAGATCTAATAGCTTATTTAATAATATATTGATTTTAGAAAAAAGTAATTACCCCAAAGCAACCGGAAGTAGTGAATGAGTTAGCGCAAATTAAGCAATTATTAAAGGTAAGTTCGCTTCTAGGCCGCCCTGCATGCTTATATTATATGTAAATATGAAGATGGAAAACAAAAAACACGTCACGTCTACTATATGTGCTTTCATTGTACGGATTATTATATGTTGTATTTTATGTTGATGTGAACATTTTGTTTGTAAATGTCTACATTTGTCTTTAATATAAGTAGCAAAATTATATACGTTAAGATAATTAAATTAGGTAAGATTATATATGAAATATATTTTCTGAATAGGATGACACTAAAACTATGGAAGATAAGGTAACACAAAAACAAGACGATACACCCAAAGAAAATGTATATCCATGGCGACCAACGAAAACAGACACACAGGTACACATACACATCACTCACACATAATGACATAATACAATATATACGATACACATTCGTTACATTTTATTAATTTTACAATTAGGATTCTACCGAGAAAATGCAACCAAAACGTAGCTTAAGTTTGGATCAGCCAAAAATAAAAGACGACAATAAACATACACGTCGTCATAGCAAAACTGAGGTATTATTAACACGTTTGTTTGAGATATACATCGTTGTATGAGCAATTTTTATCAATAATAATATTTTAAAATAGGTTATTGAGGAAACGGATTCTGAAAAAATTGTTAAGACGAAACGAAAAGTTTCTATAGATCGTCCTACAGAACCTACCTATCCTTGGAGATCAAATATAACTGATGAGGTAAAACAAAGTGGCTTATTATTGGACAAAATGTTATAATCCAATTAGGTTTTTTAATAATACACTATTTTTTTAATGATAGGATGATGCAAGTTCAGATGATGATGAACATGTAGACAAAGAAACTTTGTCTACTAAAGCTGACTTACCTACTACAAAACCAAAAGAGGTAAATCTTAGTAAAATTTTAAAACTTAAATATTACTATTTTGTAAAAGAAAATACTTTAAAAATTAACCAAACATATAACAGTCTATAAAGTCTAGGTGGAGTTCGATGGATCCAATATAGAAACATATATTATTATTAAAGATGATTTTTTTATTTAATTAAAATACTCTTGAAGGGAAATAGTGAGTTTTTAAAAATATCTAAATATTTTTTATCTTATTTTTATTCAACTAAAGGAAAAGACAAAAATAAATGAAGAGAAAACTAAACCTGACTTAAAATCAAATGTAAGAGATAAAGACGTAGCTAAGCCTACTCTCGATAAAGTAGAATCTGCCAAGAAACCAGCCGATGCAATTAAAACTTTACCCCGAGTTACTAAGGTACATAATTCCATACCTATATCATTGTCATAACTTTTTTTAATTTAAGTGATTGGTACATTATAAATCTTTTTAAAACAGGAGAGTACTGAGGTATCAGACATTAAGACAAAACAGACAAATAATGAAACTGAACCTGTGGATAAATTAGATAAATCTGATCGTGACAAGCCTACAATTGTAAAGGTAGCAATATTTCAATTGATAAAAATTAAAATATATTTGATTTTTAATAACATTATAATACCGTTTAAATGTGTAGGATAACCAGCTTGATACAATGGGTAAAGGGGATACGTTCGCGGAAACTAATAAAGATAAAAATACAGAAATTGATCAACCACCAGAACCAATATATCCTTGGCGCCGTCCAAGTAGACCGAAAGAGGTAGTCTTCTTTTCATTATCATTCATATGGTGAAGTTTATCATTTCTTAAAATCATCTTGTTGTATATTGTAGGAACCTGAGATACGTAAGGATACTTTAAGCGAACCAAACGATCAAATAAAAAAAGATAAGGTAAAATAAATAAATAATCGTAATTGTTTTTAAATTAAATAAAACACTTATATAATTTAACGTATTCGATAGGTACCCGATACTGATATGACAGACGCATCAAAAATACAAACACTTTATCCTTGGAGGAAACCTAAAGAGGTATTTAAACACGAGATATCAATTAAAAAAATTAACTATTTACGGAATAAAAATATGAATAACAAATAAACTATTCGTCAGGTACCAATTCTCATTACTCCAGAACCGGAAAAAGACAATGAAGTACCTTTCTCATGGCAAGCTATCCCTGAAATACCACAGGTATAAATATCTGAAATTAAAATTAAATATACTGATATACCATTTTAATTATTAATTATAATACTTTCGATCAGGCTGAGCAAACACCGGAATTAGAGGATAGTTTTAAGCCAACATTACGCGAAGCACAAGACACAGTACCTTGGAGAAGGTCTCGTTCTCCCCAGGTACACACTTCAACTCACATAAACTTACATGCACACACAAACTTTGCACCCTATACTCACTCACACTATCACAGACACTTGACAGATTTTAGCACACTCAAATAAAAAAAATTTCGCTACATTAAAATATCGAAAAAGGTAATATTATTTTCTATATTAAATAAGAAAAATATATTGCTTTTTTGGATAAAACACAATTTTCGTATGGTCGCCAATAACTAAATTGAATCTATATATATATAGGCTGAATCAGAGGGCACAAACGAGAAAAAACCAGCTTCTTTAGAAATACCACAAGCCGCTATAAGCAGCAGACCTCCACCGGACGAGGTAGAAAAATTGGCAATAGATCAATAACGACACTGAAATTTGGCACAATGCACAAACTTTTTTCACAATATTTTGATTCGTCGCCTGCACTGCACTTGCACCTAGTCAGTAGTAGCACATAAAAACGTTGAAGTATTTACTTATAACTCAAAATTTCTTATCGCAAAAACCACAGAAAACATAAAAACACATCTCAGTATCATATATTATCTAGCAAATAGGATGATCTCCAAGTGTAAGCTTTAATTGTGATCTTACACTCGGTATTAGGAGTCTTGAATATGTATGTAATTAAAAGTTCAATATAAATATAAAAATGAAGATGGTTGTCTTAATTATTATTATACATATCTGCATGACTGAGATAAAATAGAAATAGAAAAAAAAAACTTTGTACATAATGTAAATACAAATGAGCTGTTCGTCTGTGGTGACGTTGCGTTGGATGTTAACTGCATTTTATCTTCTCTTTTTTTTGTAGACTTATTTTCCTTGCTTTGCTTCATGCTTACTAATTTAACTTTATAATCATGTGATATTTCTATCTCATATGTATGTTTTGAAAGATAAGGTAAGTAATACAGGTAAGAATTACATTGAATTTATTGTGTATATGTTTTCACCTTGGAGAATATAATGAATGGAAGCATTTTACAATGAAGACAAGGAACTACATTTTTTTCAGAAATCGTTCCTTCTTTTTAGGCAATTGCTAAAAAAAATTACAATTTTCAGAAAGTTGAGGTTAAAAAAGAAACAGTAGATGAAGAAGCCAAAAAAGCTAAGCTTAAGACAGTTAAAAAGAAGGCAGAAGATTTACCGGAAATCCCCGACTATGATAGGCCCGAACTTGAGAAATATGAAAAGATTTCACCGACACCTACAACTAGAGAAAAACCAGAGAAAGACAAGGTAAGCTATATAGCTCTGTCATGTTTACAATGATATGCATGAGTATGTAGACTTTTCATATGATATAATGATTTGAATATAAATTGTAATTTAAACAGCCGGTTGAAAAGCCAAAGGTCCCAGAAATTAAAGCACCAGAAGAAAAGCCAGTGGCACCTAAAATTGAAGTTGTACATGAGAAATCTCCGAAACCTGAGGCACCAAGAAAACCATCGTTGTCACCAGCTCCTCCAGCTAGAAGAGGGTCGCTCATTCCTCCACCAGAGGAAATGGGTCGACGCCCGTCATTATTAATCAGCGACGAGGTATGTAAAATGTATATTAATAGTAACAAAACAGCATACAAAATTGATAAGAACATATTGAATTTGATTTTTTTTTATCAACTGTAAAGGTATGAGAAATCCCTTAGATTCACCTATTTATTGTGATGTCTGATTGTAGTATAGATTTATACAATAGGAATACCTATGTTTATGGTTTCGAGCACGCACTTATTTTAAATAATTGTATACCTTTATGATTTTATTTACACAAAACTGAAACACATTTTACAAAACAAATCAAATAGGTGCGTGGTTACAATTGTATTTTTGAACCCTGTAGACCCCTATTCTGTCAAGCCGAACCCGTAACAATAAAACACCCTAAATATACCTCCTTTGAATTACGCTAATAATCATCAATATTACGATGATGCTTAAGTGAACCGCGTGCTTGAGTAACGAAGATGAATAGTTGACTTAATTGGTTAATATAAAGCTTAGATTCCCATACTCCTGGCTTATTAGAATTTAGTATTCACACAGTAGGTCGTATCAGAGAGAAAACGTTTGACAATAATCAATGTAGATATTAAGACGGTAAAACACGTAATCCACAGGAAAATAGAAAACTAAGACCTGGTGAGGTGATCGAAGAGAAGAAGGTAACAGCAAAATTGCTACGAATATTACGTTGAATGCTATCCGTTATGATGTTGCCGTGAAAAAAATTTAACTGTAATTCTGTCAAAGAAATTATGTTAATGCATTTGCAGCTGACGCGGTTTAAAGCACCTAAAGGGAAGTTATCTGGATAATCATATGCAATACTTTTAATATACGAGGAATAAAAAGAGTAAAGCTACTATTTATTTAGGTCATACACGAATGAAGCTATTGTTTTAGGACGTGATATGACATGAATTAAATTCCTTGGCTAAAGTTAGATTTAAATCGCGCGAGTATAGTTAATTGTTTCATTTTTACATGTGATGATCCAGCACTTGTCTTGAAGACATGTTCTCGTACAACGCACCGAGCTATTGCACATTTTTTGTGACACAAGCACACAAGTAAACTGCACAGCTTGTACGCACGTATGCACACAAATAACGGTTACAATGACTCGTCCTTTAAAATACGGACAATAATAATTCACACGGCGTAAGATATTTCTTACACGTGTGCTCGAAACGAAAACTAACAACAATAACATAATGGTGCAACACATAACGTAATAACGCTGCACTACTGACATGGTCAACATTAATTCAGTTTCCTTTGACGATAGGGCTGTAGGGTTCTCAGGTTCGGCGGCACAGATAGGCGAGTTAAAATGATTTTACGGGGTTATTATCACTGTTTTTTAACAACAGGTCACCAAATTACGTCCTGGAGAAGTTTTAGACGAGAAAAAGGTGAGATCGTTTGGGTCTGGTCAAGTTTAGGTGGTCGCTGCTCGCTTTGCAAAGCATTTTGTTCAATTTTTTTTTATTTTATACCGCACACGACTTTACGGACAATATTTCTATTTTATTGAGCATATTTTACTCTTTACACCTTTACAATTTTATTTTTCACAACAGTCCACTGTCAATTAAAAAGAAAATGACTTTAAATAATCTTGAATTTTTACTACAATTCTTTTTGCTGTTTAAAAAAAATCCTCTTTTTTCTCTGTTGTTACTTATAACAAATAGTTCATTAATGAAATTCTTAGAGAATACCCCCTTCTAGTTCACTTAGATTTTCCACTCTAAATAATTCTACTCCATGACAATAAATCGCCGCTATATTGACTAGCGGAGGTATTACTTTTATGGCAATTGGCAGATTAGCAAATTAGTTAGTTTTGATATATTGCTGTTAAGGAAACATAATAGAAGAAAATTGGATCCAAAAATATTTGACAATTTTCGTTAAAACTTAACTGACATGTTGTATTATGATTCCTTAACGAATGAAGCTTTAGACAAATACTAGAATGGCTTAATTTTAAAAACTAAATTTAACCGTTTAAACAACTTTCTTCCGCTAAATTATTTTAATAATAGAGTAGTTGAACATTCTTATTTCTTCATTAAACAGCAAGAGCACAAGATCATTGAAATAACGTTAAAATTGTACAGACATTATAAAAACTTGTAAAAAAAAACACTCACAATAACGAACAAACCTAATACAAACTAAATACAGATAGAAAATTGCACACATTCACAAACTGACTCATTTTTACAAATAAATATTAATATGTGCACAATATTAACAAGGAATGTATACTAAAACATTTATTTTTTTTCCAAAAAAGAAACGCGGCAGGCCGGGTGAACTATCAGGCGAGGTATACATTGTGTGGAAATATATGTTTAGAACTCAATGTCATAGAAAACAAATATATTAGATTCGTGGCTAACATAGAATTTTTTACAGTGATTAATTTTATGTCATAAATTATTATCGTTGAGAAAACTTATTATAAAACGAGAGCCGTAATATAATTTGTTTCTCAATTTAAAGAAGATACAAGAAAATGTTTAAATAATAAATGATGTACCGTAACTTTATTGTCGTTTCCGGTTATAGTCAATAGTGCAACTAACACTTTATCGTCCTAATGATCTTTTATTACAAAATTTACAACCTTAACTGATTACTGCAAAATTTCCAAAACATTAAAATAAATTGCATGATTTGCATGTTGCAACTTTATATAAAACTGGACAAATGGATTTTGTTGACATTATAACTATATATAATACATTAGAACTGAATCCATTCGTCCTATTAATTTATTATAATATAGATAACATCAACCCACGCTACCTTAATTAGATTTACTGCTTTGCCTTGTGATGAAATTGCGATTGTTAATGTATTTATATATTTGTGTAATTAATCTGTCATTATGTATGTAACACATAGTGGTAATAACTTTACCGAATTAGTAAAAGCTTTAAGTAATGATCCACTAGATATTAACGTTAAAAGATGCCACAAAATATATTGATCGTAAATATATCAGTTGCATTCCAAAACAATGTCGTGTCTAATTATGTCGTATCTAATTTATAAATCAAATGTATTGAATATAGAAGCGGAAGCTAAACAAAGATCTATAATTAACAACTAATGAATTTAGTTTTGAGCCAAAATTGTATCGACGACGCAAGTGTATAAGTATAAAATTAAATGTTTACTTAACGATAAATTTGATGATACAGAACCATCACACTTTAATATCGAATTATTAGTATTCATTCCATGGATATGCCACTAGTTAAAAATTATAACAAACAAACCACTTGAATACGATGTGAATTAGTAAGAAATTGTTAAAGAATTTAACTCTATAGTAAAGTTCAAGAATGTAAGTGATAAAATAGTAGCTATTTTCGAACTGTGACTAAAAATCAGGACCATGACCAGTAAAATACATCAAGAAGATAGACACTGACCAGCCATGCCAGCTCTCTGGCGAATTCCAATGATTGATAGTTACTCTTATAATAAAAGCTAGAAGCTAGGCCAAGGTGAAGTCCAACTTTGATCAGTCGCTTTTATTATAAGAAGTTGCCAAAACTAATGATTTATTTAATCAGTATCTTATTATCAAAGGAATAATTAAACCAATTAAAGATATGTTATCGATTAAAGGAGCGAATGCGATTGTAAACGCTTTATATGAATCCAAGTTACTTTATAATCAATGCGACCTATTTTCGGCTATAAAAATATTGTCAACATTAGAATGCAATGAACAAACTTAAAGGGCCACAAAATGAAGTTGTAATTTTAAATACGTTAAGTCACTTAGGTATTATTTAAATATTTTTCCTTTGATGTAAGATTATTTAATTACTTGAAAAATTTAGTTTCATTATTCATTCTCTATGAATAATATTAGAATGATTTAATCAATATTATTCTAATTTTATTGGTTGAAACTCATTAAGAGAAGAAATGGTTTAATTAATTCATGCAAAAACAATTAACAAATTTCTTCGAAATCTTCCAATTGAAGAACAAAAGTGACCAAATAATATAAGAAACTAAAATAAAAGGAGCTATTTATAAAGATTAATCAAACAAGATCAAAAATAAAAAGAGATGAAAAAGGTGTGCATTCCATATCGTCACATAATTAGACAATACTATTATTAAAGACAAGGACAAGCTACAAATAGACTAGAATAGATGTAAATGTGATTGACGGATAGATATACCTAAGTCAACTCGCGTGGGTTGACCGTCCTAGTCGTGGGACGATATGATATCTTGAAACTTGGCATAGATGCAGTTCTTAAAAGTATTGGCCTGTCTAGTATATCAATAACTTTATTGACAGGTGTTTTTCTTGAAAGAGTAATAAATAATAAAAAGGTTGTTACATAAGATAAGGGGGGGTTAAATGATCATAACGCGTGTATATTTTGATGAAATTCTTAACGAAAATTTCTGGACATTAAAAACTAATTCATACAATGAGAAGAGAAAATAAATTTACACAAATGGCACGCTTTATATGAAGTGTTCTTATGTTAAAATCAGTGTTAGATATTTTGTTTCTACTTACCATTCATCGTATAAAAATGCCAAAAGAGACTGCATTCAATTATAAAAATACAGTCATTAAATTTAGTTAGAGATTTACGACTGGGTAAAAAAGGTAAATATTTTATGTAATCAAAAAAAAAACAGTTTCACCAAATTAAGCGCGCGATCCTTAGCAGTACTAAAATTCAACTTTTTAGGTAATTATAAATGGTGCGCAATATGCTTAGAATTGATATAGCGATTTAAATGATTATAGAATTGAATTTGAAGCAAAGCGAAGTGGGCTGCTTATTTTGAAATATCTTGCATTATAAAATAATCACTAACCATTTCTCATCTTCTTGATTAAAGTAATATAAAATACTTATTCATTAATGATAAATACATGCGAGGTAGTAATATTAAATTATTTATACACGATATTTAATGTTAACACTTGACTCGAATTACTGAGAGAGCTTGCGACAATGATTAAGCAATACAACTGTATCTGTCGAAAATACGCTTCCTTATGTCCAAATATATCGGATAAATTACGATAGATATCTTTTGACGACAACTTCACACATATGTTAACAGCATCGTCCAAGTACACACGGATGTTCACCTTAATCTGATAATTAATTGAATTGGTCTGCTGATTTGTGCTGTGCACAAATAGATCAACTCTCCGTCCCCACCCGTTCCATAATCAGGCAACTAGGCGCGCGCGACCCCTTCAGTATTTTTCAGATTCGCGCCCATTTTAGATGGAACGACATTTATCGAACTGTCCCTAATCGAATTTCCCTTTTTGATTCATAATAATTAGCTCGTAATTCAATAAAATTTAGGAACTGTATACTTTGTAACTGATATCAAGTTATATGCGGATTTTCTAGTGAATATGTGTTAATTTTTAAATAAAAGTTATTTATTAATATCTAGTTAACTTAATTATTAGGATTTCTTTTTAGACATTATGTGATTGAAATGCAAGTGTCATGAACTCGATAGTAATAAATTGCGTTAATTTATATATGTTATCCATTGTATTGTGGCATCTTAATTATCAAATGTAATTTAAATAATGGCGGCTGTTGCTAAAAAACCAGCTTCATTAGCTGTACCAAAAGACACAGGGGTGAGTACGCATGATTCCTTAATACTTTAGGTTAAAACTTAAATTTATTCATCGGAATATTTTTGAAACAATTGAGGTACTTTTTTACTACTTTAATTATTAAAATATAAAATAATTAAATACAGTTATATTTTTGATACATGATTTTATAATATTCTGATTTGAAATTAAAGCATTTAATTATAATAATTATGTTATGCGTATACATAATATAATATTGATTACATAAGTTAATTATAAATTTAAATAATTTCATGAAGAACTTCCAGTACTTACTTAATATTAGTGTATAACGTATAATAGAATAAATTTTAGATTTCTTCTTTGGTGCATATTTTGAAGGCACTAGTAAAATAGTCAGTAGTATATTTATTAGTAGTTGACTCTAAATATTTCTTACTTATTTCGATTAATTGATTTGATAACGTCCTGTAAAAGGAGCATCTTCAAAAAATTATAAGCAATCACAAAGTTAAATTAATATATTTATATAGTGACAGCTTACAGCGACACCAATTTCAATAACTTCATTTCACATTCAATGAATAGTTGGTATCCAGTATCATCATTACATCCAATAATGTGAACGGGATCGATGAGTCCGCTAATTATACTATATTATTTTATTTTAATATAAAATATAATCAATGACGTAATTCATAATTTGAAAAGTACGACTATAATTCAAACTTGTAATTATTTCCAAGTGCTGCCTCAACACTTGCGCTACATTTATCAGGAAGTCCAGATCTTCATTGTCGGGTCATTTGGCTAACGCACATGATGCACAGCATCTGTCATAACACAACTAATGTGTCTTGTATTTAGTTACGTTATAATTTTTCACTCTAAATTTAATCAGTACCAAATCGTTTCAAATCTATCTCGATGAATTTTAACTGGTTGAAAAAGTTTCAAGTTTAAGATTTAAAAATAATTTGAATCTAATTATAATTTAATTAATGACAACATACAATGTTCCATTTTCAAATATAAGCACACCCAATAAATAAATGATCTAAACAACAACATTTATTTAAACATGTTTAATCAATATTTATTGCTTTTATGTTTCATAATTTTAAGATTATACTTTATTTGCTAACATTTGATTTTCTTTATTTCATAAATCTTTTTTTTTTTAAATTAAGTGTTCATTTGCTACCTCTATGTTGATTTACACGTGATTAACATCTGAATAGTTGTTATGTGTTGAGATATTAATGCTAGTTTGATAAATATAGCGAAGAAAATCTGGTGACACAAGAAGGCCATCGATTCAAGATCTAGAAGACTTAATTAATAAGCCATCTGTGCCATTGAAACCGGTTGGTAACGAGGGCCCTCCACAGATCGTTGATGTACAAGAAAGCAACTCTGCTGTTGAAGGTAAGTCAAAAAAACCTTAACTTACCTTAAATAATTTTAATAAAAGTATTTTGCGAAAGAAAATTAAATATGCCTCTAAAAAAAATAAACGGGTAATAGTTTCAAATTGAATGAACTTATTAAACGAATAAATATAAATTCGACTATCCGATAAAATATGATTTTCTTGTTTAAAAAATTGAATACTCAAGACAATTATTTCCACACAGATCAAACTGGATACCTCACTATTCAAGTTGAGGGTAACCCAGCACCTACCTTCAAATTTTACAAAGGTGTCACGGAAATCATTGAAGGTGGTCGTTTTAAGTTCGTTACTGATGGCGAAAATGGTCTTATCACACTCTGCATGAGGAAAGTTAAACCAAACGATGAAGGAAAATACAAAGTCGTTGTCAGTAACATTCATGGCGAAGACTCCGCTGAAATGCAACTTTATGTGTCCGGTAAGTGATATTTATATTTCAAATAAGCTTTAGAAGATAAAACAAATTAAAAAACTAAGATTAAATGTGTTACATTTATAGTAGTACAATGTATGACGACGTTGTTTTTTTAAAAATGCGTAGATGCCAGTGGTATGGACTTCCGTGCGCTACTCAAGAAAAGGAAATATGCTAAATGGGGTGAGAAGAAGGACGATCCTGATTGGGGTGACTTAAAGGAAACCGAAAAACCTATACCACCTCTAAAGAAAGTCGAAAAGGTAAGGTAGACGTACTGGTACAAAGAGTATAAGTAATTATTATTAACACGGGTAACTTACAATACTCGAAGGTAAAAAGGAAAATACTAACAAGGTGGTGATATAAAACTTAATAAAATTAAACGATAAATAAAATGAAATATTTAAACAGATTTTTTTAAAGAGTTAGTGGTAAAAGTATTATCCAAATCAGTTATGGTCATTGAGCACATAACAGTATTTTAATATTTTTAACACTAATTCAATAAAATATTAAAGGCAGCTCCATCAGGTAACAAAACTGATAATAAGTCGATTGTTGATTGGTTGATTTGAGATTGTGAAAGTAGATTATAGTTAGTTCAGCACTAAGCAAATAACTCTAAAGACAGCTCTGCGAGTAAGATAAATTTGTGTTTCATTTATAAGATATATTTAAAAAACTGGATAAAATGACGATACTTACTTACATATTGACAGTTATATTGAAAATAAAAGAGTTATATACACAATTAACATACAGTAAAACTGCCATCACAATATAAGAGTTAAAACCCTAACAAAATATTTGTGTACTTCAAATAATATGTCATACAAATATTTTAATTTGTTGAAAGGAAGTGAAAATTACAAAATTATAAAACATCGTTTGCATCATAAATTTGGTCTTTAGGGGTTAGAGACTGGATATTTCGAAGATGAAGATCACATTGTGGTCGTATCGGAAGGTGTCGAGATGTTTAGATTCCCGTCGGACAGGCGCAGAAACTCCTCAAATTGGTCCTGGTTCAAGGTCCTCAATATTCCTGACAGTATTATCTTTCATTCCATCTTATATTTCTTTTACACTTACAATAATGTTTATTATATACATATGATTAATGGGACGCCATATGTATATTTTTTATTTTAAAAAGCAACTCTTTAATGTTTAATATGATTAAAAAAATAAACTTGACATTTCTTTATAAATATGTCAATCTATCATACTTCGTATTGGGACGACGTTATTGTATGAAAAGATTAATTAATAATACTATATAATGGCCGGGTGGTTCGTAAGAAAATTAATAGACATTTTTCGCGTTAGTATTTTAAGAGTACAAGTAAGTTTATGAAAATTGCTTAATATTCTCTGATAAAGATATGATCGCAAATTTTTCGACTATCTTTTCATAAATCTTTGAACATTGCTTGATATTAACGTAGCTTTCCACCATGAATTACACAACACAAGAGACAAATCTATAAGTTCTGCTGTCGATTCTAGGGTATATATCAAATAAGGAGACGTATGTCTCTCCCCGAACTAATACCCGATTGGCCCGCTTTGATGGAGGCTGTCAAAATAAAGGTTCGATAAAATGGAGGAATAAAAGTAAACCTAAAATTCAATAGACTTCCGTTCTTATTGGAAAATTAGAAATAAGTGTTTGAAGTAGATTCATTCGCAAATGTTATCAATGATAATGAATTTCGAATAGGATCGGAGGTATATTTTAAATAATGGAATGTAATAAAATGATAAATAAAATAACTAAAATTATCCTCTAAAATTATTATTATCAATGTTACGCGTATTACTGTAATAATATTTATTGGAAGTATTGTAATATAATTGATAATGGTAATTTATGAGCGATTTAAAATACAATGCATAAACGATGGATTTTAAATAACTGGCACAAAGTTTTTGTATCACCACTTCCCTTATTTCTTCTTAACATTTTTTCAGGGAATGTAAGTGGAATGAAATTGATGATCATTCACTTTATCTTGGATTGTTGTTAAATAAATTTGATTTCAGGTTTCTGTGACGTCAGTTTGAGGAGCTTTTGTCACTATGTGTTAAAAATATTCATTTAAATCATAATTAATAATTTCAGTTGATGCATTCGGTATATGCAGATTTTGGAATTTTGTAAAAAATATTCGTGTACATACAAAAGTGCTGGTAAAAAGGCATTAGAGTTATAAGCAAGTTAACCGTCTATTCATATACATACATTATTTTTAAACGAGATACACTATGAACAGAAATATATTACATATTACATATTAAATAAAAACTAAGTCGTTAATCGGGAAATACCCTCAATGTTCATTCGGTCATAAAACCCGCTATCGTTTTTAAATAGTCAATATGAGTTCACTAAGGATTTGTGGATATTTTATAGAGATCCCAAAATAGAAGACCGTCTCTAGCGGAACTGATTCCAGATTGGCCGGTGCTGCACTCGTTCAAAAGAAACGAGGTTTGACACCGCGTTTGTCCGTCGTTAGATGACACAATGCATCTTGAATTCTATCACTAAATGCAATTTGTCGCACAAGAATATATTTCACGTCTACACTTGAGCATAAATCTGTCCAGCAAGATTAGAAATGATCGTCTTGCACTGATATCTAATATTAATTTATATCAACGAATGACCTACAAAGAATTTAGATTCACATCTGATAACGTCGGCCGTGTAACAGACGATATATTAATCGTTTCAAATTAATACGTTCGCTATTCGGGTAATGTTAAGAGTTATTTAATATAATTGCAATCGGATAAAAGTATAATTTTTGTTTTCAGCATTTCATATCTATTTTTCAACATTCCAAACATTAACTTAGTTTTTTAGCTTGATTTTAGGATATTTTTTGCTTTCACGACACTTATTCCATGGCTCAACAGGACGAGCCATCTTAGTTATCAGTGCAAGCACTACTTCGAAATCTTAGCAAGAACCTTATTCACCTTAAACGTGTAAAAAGAGCACAACTATTGTACAATCTATTTTCTTCTCTCTCCCTCTCAGGCTCTTCCGCACTCTACCATATTTCTATTAGCAGCACTTCGCACCGGGAATTGTATAGTGACATCGATGTTTTAAATTATTTTCGTGTTTGATTCAAAAATAATGAATATAGCTGACATACTCTTTATTCTATAACACTGACATAAAATAGAAAATTGATTCATTATTTTTGAGTGATCGTTGTGTACACTGTCCACAAGTCTTCGGATTCGCCCACTTTTGCACATTTCTTCAATATCAAGGAAAATTCCAATTTCTGTACAGACGCATGGTGTTTGAAATTATGATTGATGATGAAAGGATGGCTGACGAATTTAACGCCTCCATTATCTCATCATAAATTTCAAGTGTTCCATTCACTTTCACGCATTTTTATTAATGTGTCACTTCTGATATTGTATGATCGTTCAAAGTGTTCAAATGTGAAGTCGAGGTTACGGGTGATCAGCACATGGCTTTTTGTCTGATAAGCACTTTTTGTTATTGCACCGATTGAATATCATGTTAAATAAGGTATATTAATTATGCACACACTTATTTCAGAAACAAGAATCGTTCTTGAAGCCCCTTGTAGATCAATTTGCAAAGGAAGGTAAGGACAAGAAGGTAACTTTCGAAGCGATATTCACGAAACCGAATGCAAAACCGAAGTGGTTCTTCCGTAAGGACGTAAGTTAACGTTTAATAACTAAAAAAATAATAAATATAAAGTACTATTAGAAATAATTTATTTCTTTATAACATCACCTTTTTAGGAATTATTCCCTGGATCTAAGTATAAGATGACGAACGAACAAGATTCATACAAATTGATTATCATGAATCCTAAAGTCGACGACACAGGCAAAATTACAATTGAAATTGGTGGCATCACTAGCACTGCCTTCTTACAAGTTGAAGAACCTGATCCAACTTATAATTTCACAAAGCATCTCAAGAAGACCCTTACTGGATACACAAAACATGAAACTGTACTGGAATGTACCGTGTCCAACAGTTTGGCTATTGTCTCCTGGTGGAAAGGAGATACAAAAATCGAAGATGGAGAAGAGTTCCAAATCTCTAAAGATCTATCTGGTCAATGTAAATTGATAATTAAGAAAGCTAAACTGGAAGATGCTGGAAAGTATTCTTGTAGAATTGAGAAACAGGCAGACAAAACAGAATGTGAAGTTAAAATTATTGGTAAGTAATTCGTTAAATTCTTATCAAGAAATACGTTATTAATATAATATACACAAAAAGTATATAAATAATTAAAATATTTTCTTTTCTTTCTTAGAATACCCATATAAATTCACCAAGGTACTTAAGTCTCAACAGGCTATTGAGAAAGATACCATTACATTACTTTGCGAACTTGACGACGCTGCTGGTGATGTCAAATGGTAGGTTTCAACGTACAATAACTAAATTACTAACTACTGAATAAAATTGTATCAGAATTCAAGACAACTTATAATGAATTTCATAACAGGTACAAGAATGACCAGCCGCTTAAAGTTGATAAGCGTATCACGATAGTGAAAGAGGGACGCAAGCGAAAGGTAGTAATCAAGGATGCGAAGGTTACTGATGCAGGAAACTTCAAGTGCGTCAGTAACGCCGACGAGACTGCCTGCGAATTGATCGTCAATTGTGAGTAATTGGCAGTTATAGACTTCTCTAACTCATATTTTTAAACCAAATAATTTAGTTTTTAGAATAAATAATGTAAGAAGTAAACTTTTTGAAAAAAGGTATGTTCTATTAAATTTTTCTAAATTATAATTTGCCGCAATTATTAGTTGGTGCTGCGTTTTCAACCTAAGGGAACCTATGGCTTATAATCATAAGTAATCAAAAATAATTATTTAAATATTAAAATTGGCATGGAATTAAAACATTAAATGAATGTGGGATTAAATTTAAAATATTTGCATCTATTCGTAATGACCTAATAATTGAATTCTAAGAAACGTTTCAGTCAGATTGGGATGGGATTATTGCCCATTGTTTGAACTTAATAGACCCAGACTGCAAAAATGCTATTCTGAAGTTGAATTATCATTTATAGAGTTTCTTTTGAAGTGATCACTACGCTTATAATAGGCTACAATAAATATTTATTTGATTTGTATTTCTTTTATAAATAAAATAATATTTTATCAGTTATATATATTTCTGAAATTAAGCAATAACCTAATATTCTTTTAATATCTTAAAGACTCTAATCGCTTCAACAAGAAGTTGAAGGACACAGAAGCAATTGAGAGGGATAAGGTAGTTCTTGAAGTGGAATTACAAGATCAAACCGCTGAAGCTGTATGGTCTTTCAATGGAACACCCATCGTGCCCAATGAAAGGTAAACTTGTTGAGCTATGTTATGCTTTATATATATATAGGGTTTTCCATTAAGGGCGCTTGATCGTGCAGAACTTCCATCGTAGCGTGTGCTGTGTGGCACGTAGAGCCGTCCTGTTGAAACCACATGTTGTCCAGATCCATATTCTCGATTTCAGGCCAAAAGAAGTTGGTTATCATCGACCGGTATCGCTCACCATTGACGGTGACGGCCACACCATTATCGTTTTCGAAAAAATACGAACCAATCACGCCTCCGGCCCAAAATCCGCACCAAACAGTCACTTTCTGCGGGTGCATTGCCACTTGGTGAACCTCGTGTGGATTGGTCTCGTCCCAAATACGGCAATTTTGCTTGTTGACATAGCCATTCATCCAAAAATGCGCCTCGTCGCTGAAGATGATTTTTTTGCCAAAATCGGCGTCAACTTCCAACTGCTCTAATGCCCAGTCAGCGAACACACGGCGCTGTCTATGGTCATTAACCTTGAGCTCTTGGGTCAGCTGGATCTTGTACGGGTGCAGGCTCAAGTCACAACGCAAAATTCGCCAAGTTGTCGTCTGCGAAAGGCCGAGTTCCTGTGCGCGACGCGGAATTGACTGCCGCGGGTTTTCGAGGACACTGTCGCGCACAGCGGCGATATTCTCGGCAGATCTCGCGTTACGTTGACGCACGGGAACCGGCTGATTGTTAACTGACCCGGTTGACTCGAATTTGTCCACTAATCGACGGATAGTCGACTCGGCAGGACGATCATCGCGACCGTAAAACGGGCGAAGTGTGCGGAACGTTGCTCGAACTGAAGACCCATTTTCATAAAACAATTTTATGATTTGCACGTGCTGCTCGACACTGTAACCTGCCATGGTGGTTTGGGAGGACGGAATGAATATAACACACTGCATTTGACAGCTGTCACTCAAACAACATGGCCGCAATCAGCTGTCAAAGTTCAAGCGTCCCTATTGGAAAACCCTATATATAAGAAAATGTTAAATTATCCTTTTTTTATATAAATACCAACTATTATATAAACCAAGTGTGCACCTATGTTTTGATGACACTCGAAATTGGTTGCCATAGCAAAATCAAGAGGACCTAATTCCTTGTTATTAAATTATATATCTTTTTATTATCAGGATAGAAATCAAGAACCTGGGTGGTGGTAAACACCAGCTCATTTTCAATAAGATAGAAATGGAGGATGACGGTGAAATTCTTTGCGAATCCGGTAAACTTAGCTCATCTTGTAAACTGTCTGTCAAGCAAGGCGAGTCCAAGCCTCAAATTGAATGCCCGGATGAGTTCAACGGGCCAGCTGGAAATCAATTTGTCATCGAAGTGCCTTATAAAAGTAAGCGGGTCTTGCACTTATGTAGAATTATTTTAAAGGCCGTAATGTATTTTTTTTCATATTTTAATGGTGGATTTCACGGTGGAAAATAAACTAAATTATGCTATATACTCGTATTATGGGTCGTCAAAATATGTACCTTAATTCGTCAAAAATTTGTAGATGTTTAACCAAATTTCATCACAACGTCTTCCTTTACCGAGAACTCGAACACCGAGCTTGAAATTTATCAAAACATGAAAATTCAGTGGTGTATAGTATAATAAATAAGCAATGTCAATTTGGAAATTATTAATATTATATTTTTTTTAATAATTATATGTCATTATTACAAAAAAAACCTTTGGGTAATTTTAATTCTAATGCAGATAAAAATAAACAAACAATGCTTAAATCTTTATAATATTAGTATGATGCTTAAGACCATTGGTTACAATTCTTACTGTTGTTTAAATTGTTAAACTTTTTTTTTTATAGTTTCTGGCACTCGTCAAACGCCAATCGAGGCGAAATTGCTTAAAGATGGAAAACCGTTGCCTAACAAGGAAATTGAAGCAGTCGTTGAACAAGAGAAAGTACTCTTCAAGATTAAGAGACCAACCAGAGAAGGTTCTGGAAAATACCAGATTAGGCTTTCCAATGCCCAGGGTGAAGATGCCAAAGATGTTAATATCATCATGCAGACAGCGCCTACAGTACCTCGAGACGTTGAAGTCAAGGAGGTCTTCCAGACTTCATGCGTTGTTACATGGAAGGCACCTCAAGATGATGGGGGTTCTCCAATCATCAAATACCTTATTGAAAGACAGGTAAATCACTAACTTGAATTATTGATATTTTTAATGAAAATCTGTTTAAGTTTACAAAACCTTAAAAAACTTTATTTCACATTAATGTTCCTATTGTATATTTTCTCTCTTTGAAATTACTATCGTCGTCAAGTTCACATGTTTAAATGTAAAAGTGGAAACTTTGTTGGCTTATATAAAACCTTCTTTTTTGTCAAATGTTTATGTATTATATTTTGTGTATGCTTCCTAATTAAAAAATATAAATAAATAAATAAATTAAAATGACCTCAACATTTTCATGTGTCGGTATTTAGTAATTGTATTCGTTTTAAATCAGGATCTATCCCTCAAAGCTGCTTGGGATAGCGTTGCTGAAGTGGCTCATGGTGAGCCAACTACGTATAAGGTCGAAGATCTTATACCCAAGAAGACTTACAAATTCAGAATCCGAGCTGTTAATAAGATCGGTGCCAGTGAACCTGGTATCTTCGGTAAACCTGTTCTGGCTAAAGATCCTTGGGGTGAGTGTTTATTATATAAGATAACTATTCCAAAATGTTGTTTGAATAAGTAAGCTATATGTATAAATATATGAATTTCTAGATGAACCATCAAAGCCCAAAGGCGTGGAGCTCACTGACTGGGACAAAGATCATGCAGATATCAAATGGCAAAAGCCAGACAATGATGGCGGTGCCCCTATCACCGGATATATTATTGAGTACAAGGTATGACTTTATAAGGCAAAAATATTTAAGAGTCGTATTCATTTATCTCAAAAATATTTCAATTAAATAATCAATTTATTTAAATATTACAGGAGAAATTCGGCAAGGACTGGGTAAAAGGTGTGGAAGTACCCGGAGACGCATTATCTGCCACACAGGATGGGCTTAAAGAAGGTTGCACGTATGAGTTTAGGGTACGCGCTATTAATAAGGCAGGCCCTGGCGAACCTAGTGACAGCACCAAACCTATTGTTGCTAAATGCAGATTTGGTAAGAAAATCTCCGTAGTACAACAATTCTGTGTTGTGTTGTTGCTAGCCATTATAAAAAGCAGCAGTAATAATATATTTCAATATTATTTACAGTCAAGCCCTACATCATTGGTGAAGGTCTTCAGGGTATGATCATCAAAAAGGGTCAGGTTATATCCTTTGACATCAAGTATGGAGGCGAACCTGAGCCAGAAGTCAAGTGGCTTCAAGGAGAAGAGGTAATTAAATTCTCTAGTAATATTGATTTAATAAAGAAATTCCATACAGCTATCAAGTCACATTTCATTTGAGAAGCTGGCGTAATGGCTCTAAGAAGATTTTTCTAAGATAAAACACTAGATATAATAATAAAAATTTAGAGTATTTCTCGAGTGTTCAACTAATTTTGATGCCATTGTAAAGGTTAGATATTAATACATTTTTTATTTTGTCCAAAAAAGAAACGTGGAAAGGCGTACACGGAGAAGGTCAGATGGGTGAAAATAAATGTTGTCATGATGTTCTAAATACTTACTCATACAATTTACTCTATTCTACACTTCTATTATGTGCTAACATAACTACACAACAAAATATATTGCCGTCTTATCGTGTTTTACAGAAGATATTAGCATTTTTCAAATGTCATTTGTAGTAAGAATATATATCAGTTCATGCATAAAAAGAACATATAAATCAAGTTGAATTAAGAAAACACTATGGTACATGCCGATAATTCTGTAAAACATGGCTTGAATGTTATCGCAGTGAATGCGATGAATTACATTGTTATTACAATGTGAAAGCTTTCGATGTCTTTATTTATATCTTCAAATACTTAAACGGGATGCATTAAGACGAGATATCAACATTTACAATATTTATTGCATTATTCTCATGAACACAAGCATGTCATTCACATTCTCAAGATATATGTTTTTCTTAAGTTATAATATTTTACATGTATATGAACATTATGTGTTTTCTCGTTCGAATGCACCTTAAATGAAGAAATATGTGCACCGTCTCACAGTTCACAAAATGTTAATCACTTTGAATCTATAGCGGAGCACAAATGGTCTCAAATTGCGGAGAACCGTGAAATATTTTCTGTCTTTAACACTCTGACAGGACAATGTCCTAAAATGTATACAAATACACTAACACATCTTGATGTATGCACTATGACTAAACAATTGATGTTGTGACATTTTTTTATATTTGATGGAATCTATCATTAATATTACCTTCTCCATCTTTGTCAGGATGAAACTGTAAATCAATAAATAAATGGATTAAAGAGATATTTTACGATATTTTCCATCAAATTCATTTAAATATTTAATAAAAAATAATATAAAATTTCACTAACATTTTACGTTTATATAGGAAATTCGTGACGATGGTGACCGTATCACCATTGATAAATATGAAAGAAACACTGTCCTGACGGTGCGAAGAACTACCAGAATCGACAGTGGAAAATATAAGCTGATCCTGACCAATTCATCTGGTACATGCGAGAGCATAGCCGATGTTGTTGTACTTGGTAAGAAACAAAAACTCAACTTATGTAGCTTTAAAATTTAAATCATTGACAATCTTATAACATAATAGGTATTATACTTATCTCGTAAAATATTCGCTCTTTAGTTAATTATTTCCTTAGCGTTTAGGAGGATAATTTGCAACTATATTAGTAAATAACATTTTCTAACTCTTATTTCAGACAAGCCAAACCGTCCAAATGGTCCCATCGAAATCACAGATATCCGCGCTGAGAAGGCGACTGTTAAATGGCAGAAGCCTGATGACTGGAAGGGATCTGATATCACTGGATACACTCTTGAAAAAATGGACTTGGTAAGCGAAATAATAATAAGGCTTTTTTTAAATTTTCTGAATTAACTTTAGAAGGTTTTCTCAAGCTAATAAATATATAATTTAGTGTACTGAATGAGTGCATTAAATTTCTTTATTAATTTACAAAACATTTTCTCAGGATACCGGAAACTGGGTACCATGCGGTGAATGTGGCGCTGAGCCAACAGAATTCACTGTCAAAGGTCTAACGCCAAACCATAAGTATAAGTTCAGAGTTCGCGCCGTAAATAAAGAGGGCGAATCTGAGCCTTTGGAGACTGATGGATTTATTGTTGCTAAAAATCCCTATGGTATGTTTGATTTATAGCTAATCTTTTGTCTAATATTTAATTTTAAAAAACGTATTTCTATTTAACATTATTTCTATTATAATCTTTGTTAGGGATAAAATAGAAAGGAACGTTTTCTGACCTTATTGTCATTGTCAATGTCACCTATTTAAATTTTACCGTATATAGTTTGTTTACAAACAAATGTAAAAAGAAACAAACTAGAAATCAAACTAAACAAATATTTCAAAATGACAGGGGTGAATATTTGTTGACTACTAGGACTGTATTCTATATTGCTTATACGTTTTACCTTCTAACAATATTTTAGATTTTCTTTTTTTTTTACCTCTTACACCTCTATAAAATATTAAAACTACCGAGTAATTTTACCAATTTAAATCGATCTACCATACCTAGTATATAAATTATTTAAAATTAAAGCTCAAGCAATATAATATTAATTAGTTTATTAAGTACTTGTTAAATTTTTTAGGCTTATAAACAAAATTAAACATTCCTAGCAACTCCTTAATCATATTATTTATTTTTCACGTAGATCTATTTTTGCCTTACACGTAATTTACGACTCTGTCCTTATCTGGAACATTGACACAGAGGAAGCCTCATGCCTCATGACACAAAGCCATGGATCCTAGATCCATTTGATTCAGTGGTTTCAAACACATTTTTTTGATTTTTTAACTTCTGTAGATCCACCTAAGGCACCAGGCAAGCCTAATATTGTTGACTATGACAACATGTCAGTTACACTGCAATGGGAGCCACCAACTGACAATGGTGGTCGTCCTGTTCTCGGATATGTTATTGAGATGAAAGACAAATTCACTGCTGATTGGATTGAGGTAAGATCCTAGATAATTTATCTTTGGCTTAAAATTATCTTTTAACTAAACTATCATTATCTTCCAAATAAATTAATAATTTTTTTAAGTACATTATACAGTAGTTATTAAAACTATAATAAATAAATGATATCAATGTATAAATCTCACTAATAAGTTTAGTTTTATAGTAAAAAAATTAAAGAATATTTGTCGAGGTGACAAAATATGAATAGAAATTGTATTTTAAAGAAATATAAAATGTAAGATTTCCTTAAATATTTAAGGAAAACAAGGAATTAAATATATTGAATTGTGTGCATAAAACATTTAATGATAGTGCAAATAAAAGTAATGAAGTAGCCTATAAATGTTCCATTGCTGATGCCTTCCTCTTAAGGTTCGAAGCTGCATTTACACCACATTGCTTTAATACATGTTGGTACATGTTTGGTAGAATTAATTCAATCATATATTTTCCTTACAATGGTTGTTTTTAATTACCGAGCATGATGTGATTGTGATTAGGAAAAAATATTTTTATTTTACTGAATAAAACATTTGTGTGTTTATTGTATAGATGCAAAAGACTCAAGATGTCAAGACGGAGGCCAAAGTGGAAGGGCTGAAAGAGAAAATGATCTATCAGTTCCGTGTGAAGGCCTACAACAAGGCCGGTGTTGGTGATGCATCAGAGCCCACCGAAAACCATCTTTGCAAACACAGGAACTGTAAGTACACTTCAAATATTTTTCATTAATAATAATATCTTTAATAAACTTTTTAATAACAGCATTTAAATGTCATTTAATAAACATAAAAAGTGATAATTATTAAAATTGTTTCCAAAACAATTTCTGGTCATATAAAAATAATTTAAATTTAATTTTTTTTTGTTAAAATATTTTCTCAAAGTTTTAAGCTAGAGCTATATTTTATTAAAGGACATAAAAAAAGTCTATGATTCTATTTTTGGAAACTATAATATTTATTTAATGTTATTGATATTCTCTTTAACAGTGAAGCCTCGTATTGAGCGAAGCACATTCAAATCAGTGATCATCAAGGCTGGTCGGACTCACAAGTGGTCTGTGGATGTCATCGGTGAACCTCCACCGGAGACCACATGGTAAAGATATTTAAATTCTTAGTTTCGTAAATAACCAAATATTATATTTGTTAGTGTGTAACTTTATTCATTTATAAAAGCCCAACAACTAATCATATTTGATACTAATATTATTTAATAATGTATATTTATAAAAAAAATATCCATTATTAAATAATATTATATTAACTTCATTATTTTACAATATGCATTGGACAATGAAACAAATAACCATAAAATACAATACAATTAACACATTAACAATTAATTATTAAAGAAAATAAAATGAACAAAATAATGCTAGTTAAAAATAAGAGTATATAATTAACTTCCCTTTCTGATTTCTTGAACTTAATTAACATTAATAATTCCAAGAAATCAGGAATTTATTGTTAATGTGACAATTGTATTGTAAGATAAAAGTTGAATTGTAATGTAAATATAAACCTTAGTATTCTACACTAAGGTTAAAACAATATACACTGTATTGTTGTTTTTTTTTTATGTTACACTTCACTTTATTTGAGCACAAGTCCAAACATTGATATCAATGTATTTATATATATATATTTTCTTGAATCTTTTAATTAATTTAATTTTTCTACAAAATTAACTTAATTTTTCTACAAAATGACACATCAAAATAAAAAATAAAAAATCTTGAAGCTAATACTGATTATAACCAAGTACTTATATTAATAAGTCGATATATATATTATCAATTATTATGTGAAGCTTGTATGGAGCTGTATGGACCTGGAGTTTTTTTTTTCACAACAACGCCCTCTATGAATTCAATAAATAACTATAAAAACATAACTAAGTTATGTTCAACCAAGTTTTATATTTTAAAAGTTATATTTCCATTTAATAAAATAATTGAAAAAGAAAGGTTATATTAGTACTGATATAAATCGTTCCTAACATTATATGAATTCTAATTACATAACTAATGTCATTTTTATGTCAAAACAAGTTTATAATACGCCTAAGCTCCGCTAGATGTCACTGTACTTGAAGTCTCTTTTTCTACATCGCGCTGGCAAGATATTCGCGCAAACAATGACTACCCGTGGTCCGAGCCGTGGAAAGCATACTTACCTGGCGTAGGGGATACCGTGATCATGAAGGCGGTTCCCCCAGAGCGAGACTCTTCCATTGCACTGCGGAAGGGTTGACCTCTGCGATTATCCCTAATGCGGATAACTCGGACGCGTAATTTTTGGTAGTGGGGACTGCGTACGCGCCGTCCCCTCCGGAAATATTAATAACTAGGGCTTAGAGAAGAGAGCTAAACTCAACTACTTTATAACCAGTAACCAAGATGTGTTTAAAGAACTTAGCTTAGCGCTGCGTAACTTAGAATGTTCAAGTCTGTACGTACTTTATATTGCAGTCAATAATCCATCACGACAAATAGTGCAAATTTTTGTTTTCATTTACTTGCAGTTTTGATAAACAGTATCACATCATAGAGTTGACCTCCTTTTGCCTTATCCGTCTTCAGTCCTCACTAAAGCTAAGCTCAGTAGAATTTCATGGGAATAAGTAAATATTTTGACATGAAAATGATCTGTGGGTTCAGAACGTGTGTGGGTTATTGTTTATCAAACAAAGCGATATCGCACAAACGATGAACCGCTAAGATAATTTGTTTTATGAAAAAGAAAACCGTGTGGTGTCGTGCGACACCAGATAGGAACGAAGTTCCTTATTATAAAAATATTAATTTCAAGTTCTATTCGAGGTATAAAGAAAATAATTATTCGGGTATACATTTTTTATTATGATTATTTTATCGATAAAAATAAAAAAAAAACTACTTTACAAAATTATCTTAACACCTTTATTTTGTTTACAATGATTTATAAAAAAATATATAATAATAATATACAAAAACAGCTATTTACATAAATAATAATAATTAAGACTAATCATGTTCTATCATAGAAACTATAGCATTAAATATATTAAATAACAGTCATCCCGTAGACTGTACATAAAAATCTTACGCTTTTTTTAACGTTACGGACGTTTTTTGCCGGCTAGGGTACCCCTCCGCAACGCCCCATAACTTCGTTCCACAAAGCAAAAAATTAAGGATTTCTAATATTCGATGTCATCGAAAACCAAGTAGTATTTGCATAAACTATTTGCAAGTAATTACATAAACTATTTGCAAGGTTTTTAAATTTATAAGATTAATAAAATTTGTACATAAAGTAGATGATGATTTCCTAACCCTAGAGATTAGCCACCTACCCAGCCAACATATGAATCCTAAGTACTTAACTAAAGTCATTTTTAATTCGACGAAATTTATAATATGTTAAAGCTCCGTTAGATGTCACTGTATTTGAAGTTTCTCTTTCTACATCGCGCTGGCAAGATATTCGGGCAAACAATGACTACCCGTGGTCCGAGCTTTGGAAAGCATACTTACCTGGCGTAGGGGATACCGTGATCATGAAGGCGGTTCCCCCAGAGCGAGACTCTTCCATTGCACTGCGGAAGGGTTGACCTCTGCGATTATCCCTAATGCGGATAACTCGGACGCGTAATTTTTGGTAGTGGGGACTGCGTACGCGCCGTCCCCTCCGGAAATATTGTGTCAAGTAGGAATTAGGATAGTAATACACAACTGTTTTGTAAGCTGAGTTGTGAAGAGAAGTTAACTTGTTAATCGCTATGTAACCTAGAATATTCAAGTCAGCACGTACAAATGGCGCAAATTTTTAATTCCATTTTGTTTAACAGAACCAAACCGGACGTAAATGATTTTGATATAACGTAAATGATGTGTTCGTCAATAAGAGGCATTCTTGGGTTATCCGTCCTCACTAATTTGTAAGCTTAAATAAATAAGTATATACTTTGATATTAAAATGTTTATGACTTCAGTATGTGTGTGGGTTATAGGTTATTGATATAATTGTGAATAAACGAAATTGTTTAATAAACACGGCGTTATCGCAAAAGTAATGAACCGCTAAGATAAATTGTTCTTTTTTATGATAAAAACAAAAATTTAAGGATTTCAATCCTAATCAATAAGCTCATTAAGCATTTCTAATTTTATATTTGTGATGTGTACATTAGATGATGATGTCCTTCTAACCGTAGAGATAAGCCACCTACGCAGCCGATATAAATTATTGAGATAATATAAGTATAATTTAAAAGTTATTACACATACAAAATGTCATCATTACTAACAATAATTATAATGCTATTATATAATTATTCAACTAAGGCCTGATTTCTTAATTGTTTTGTTTTGAGAAGTTATCTATAAATTAACTATCAAAATTTTAAACAAATAATTCTTGAAGCTAAAAACGCTTGTAACCAAGTACTATATTATTAAAAATATGTTATGTGAAGCTTGTATGTAGCTCAGGGTTGAATACAGATCACGGTCTTGTATACAGGTCTTACAACGGAGCCCAATTTCAGTGGTGAGAGATTGGTACGATCGTGTCATAACTTTTATTTCGCGTCAACGCCGCTGTACGTCTTTGATATCGATGGGTGCGGTCACGTGCCGGTTGAGTGACACCGCGGTACGCATGCGTTACGTGTGATAGAAAAAGAGACAGAATGCTATTCTGTCTTCGCTGCACAGCACACCCATCTATCGTCATGCCTCTGGCGACCGTAAATTGAACAGAAAGGCGCAGCCATTAAGCCGACGTACCTGTGTATAAGATCGTGATACAGATACTCAAAAATTATTGTACATGGAAGATAAAATTATACTATTTGTCCAAAATTATATCACGTTTGACGTTTATGTGGACGATGCCCTCGCTTTTACACTTTTCCAGCAAGGAGTAATACGGTTAACCCTTTTTTTTCTTCTGCCTTTCACTTAATAACACTATTATTCAAAATATTGCTCTTTGCTATTAACATGATATCGTCTTTCTCGCACCTACCTTGTCGTTGGTGTTGCCGTACGTAAATAAAATATTATATTTTTTTTCATTTTTGGGAAACAAACAGCATTATATAATACATAATACAGATCGGTCGACCTGAAGATAAAATTATGGTATTTTCGCGTAGTATACTGGCATTACAATGTTACATACTACACACTATGAAATAATGGTACAAATAGTATAATTATACTACGAAATCCAACCCTGATGTTGCTTAGGTTTTTTTTTGTTCGCAACAGCGCCCTCTATGAATTAAACGAATAACTATTGAAAGATAACTAAGTTATGTTCTGTCAAACTAGATGGCGTTATATTTTTATAGTTACAATTTCATTGAATAAAGTAGGCGAAACATAAAGGTAATATCATTAGGTACTGACTTTAATAATTTAAAGTTATCGTTTCTAACATCTTATGTGAAACCTTAGTATTTAACCAATACAATTTTTATTTCAAAACAAATTATACTATAAGCTTATAACTAAGCTCCGCTAGATGTCACTGTGTTTGAAGTCTCTTTTCCTACATCGCGCTGGCAAGATATTCGCGCAAACAATGACTACCCGTGGTCCGAGCCGTGGAAAGCATACTTACCTGGCGTAGGGGATACCGTGATCATGAAGGCGGTTCCCCCAGAGCGAGACTCTTCCATTGCACTGCGGAAGGGTTGACCTCTGCGATTATCCCTAATGCGGATAACTCGGACGCGTAATTTTTGGTAGTGGGGACTGCGTACGCGCCGTCCCCTCCGGAAATATATTGTATCTAGGGTATAGAAAAGTATAATAAATATATAGTAAGAGAATAATAAATTTGTAACCCCTTTGTATTCATCCGATTGATCCAATGTTGTATTGAGCGGGTTGTGATACACTGTTTATAGATATTAAGTTATTGTAGTATATCGCTTAATAGCTTAGAATATTCAAGTCTGCAGACTGCACGTATATTATATTTGCAATGAAATATGTCTATCACAACAGAGAATGCGAATTTTTGTTTTCATTTAATAGCGGGTTTGGTTAACGTTATCCGTCCACACTAATTTGTAAACTCAATAGAATTTAATGAGAATAAGTTAACAAGCAAGGCGATATCACACAAGTAATGAACCGCTACGATAAATTGTTCTTTATGACAAAAATAGTTCCCAAAGTTGGTGGCACGTTGGCGATGTACGCGATGGTTAACATCTCTTACAATGCCAATGTCTATGGGCGTTGGTGACCACTTACCAACATGTGGCCCATATGCTCGTCCGACTCCATATGTTATAAAATAATAATTCAAGGATTTCAATCCAGGTCTTTAGGCATTTCTAATCTTTTATGTCATCGGAGTTTTTGTAAGTTTTTACTTTTATAAGAGTAATACAATTTATATACATATTATATAATTGGTGGTGATGTCCTAACCGTTAATAGATTAGCCACCTCCGCAGCCAATATAAATTATTGACATAATTTAAGAAAAGTTATTACACCTACAAAATGTCTTTAACGTTAGTTACGATTATTATCATACTAAATTGTTTGTTAATATATTAACACGTTCAAATAATATCATTAAAAATGTTATCTCCAGGTCATGGCGCGAGAATGTAAAACTGGTAAACACAGAGCGCATCAAGATCGAGAATGTGGAATACCACACAGATTTCACAATCGTGAACGCGGTGCGTCGCGACACCGGCAAATACAAACTCAGAGCTGAGAACTGCAACGGATTCGACGAGGAAACCGTTGAACTTACTGTTCTCAGCAAACCTTCTGCTCCTAAAGGTAAGTGTGCATAGTTAGCAGCTGTAAAGCGCTAGTCTAAGCTGAAAGTGAACTGCAAATTAATTGCACTAGACACGTAAAAGCTATACAGTGATGATTTCACACTGAAGTACAAAATAAATATTCTAATAATTAAAATATAAGGAATATTACCAAAATATCAGCATGTATAATATATCAATTTTCTAAAATAGCATTTTAAATCTATGACATTTATTTTTCAGGACCATTGGTAGTGACAGACGTCCACGCAGAGGGTTGCAAAGTTAAATGGGAGAAGCCGGAGGACGATGGTGGCGCTCCCGTTAAGGAATACGAGCTCGAGAAGATGGACGTGGCTACTGGCAAATGGGTCCGTGTTGGCAGGTGAGAATCTGATCAAATTAACAACATTAAGAACAAAAACATATTAATTGGTTTACTTTATAAAAAATGGTTATTCGATATTGGTGGTATTTCGATATGAATTTCTGACTTTTGACATCTAAAATTCATAATAATAAATATATAATATAATTCTAAAATCATTTTAATTCCATAATTATATAAAAAAATAAAATAATAATATAATTAGTAATTATTTTTTGTCAATCAACTAAACAGTTACGTTGTCTGTGTTGAGCATATCTGTAATTGGTACATATAGTAGTAGTAACAGCCTGTGAATGTCCCACTGCTGGGCTAAGGCCTCTTCTCCTCTTTTGAGGAGAAGGTTTGGAGCTTATTCGACCACGCTGCTCCAATGCGGGTTGGTGGTAAATATATGACTGAATTTCTGTGAAATTTGAGACATGCAAGTTTCTTCATGATGTTCTCCTTCACCGTCAAGCACGAGATGAATTATAATCACAAATTGAGCACATGAAATTCAGTGGTGCTTGCCCGGGTTTGAACCCACGATCATCTGTTAAGATTTACACGTTCTTACCACTGGACCATCTCGGCTTTTTGGTACATATATCAGATAGATATCACTTAATTGTTTTTAATTTAAAAGTGTTTAATACATGTACTGTAGATGGTCATTTTAAAATAAAATAAATTGTAAAAGAATACAATCTGCCACATGTGTAAATGGAAATTTGGAATAAGCATAAAAAAAATCTTCTCGAGGGGAGGTAGGAGGCCTTTATCGTGCAGTAGGAGATTAGGAGGCTCCTTACAGGCTATATAATAGACTAGCTGTGCCCGCGGTTTCACCCGCGTATCATTAATAAAAATCAGCCTAGAACCTTCCTCAATAAAAGGACTATACAACACAAAAATATTTTTTTAAATTCGAACCAGTAGTTTCTGAGATTAGCCGGATCAAACAAACAAACTCTTCAGCTTTATATATTAGTATAGAAGTATAGATAAGCTTAAGCTTCAATAAATTATAATTTGCGGTTTTTACACCTAAATAATATTTATGGTTCAAATTGTTCTCAAGTTATTTTCTAAGGTATCCTTAGTCTTATATTTTAATCTATGTAATTACTTTTTACCGTTTGTGTAGAGTTGCCGGTGACAAGAAGCCATTGGAAATGGAAGTGACCGGACTGGAGCCTGGTCATCAGTACAAGTTCAGGGTGACGGCGGTCAATGACGAGGGCGACTCTGAACCATTGGAGACAGAGAAAGCGGTCCTCGCTAAGAATCCGTTTGGTAAGTTTTTATTGTTTCAAAATTAGAACTAACTAATCATGTGAGAATGGACATCATCGTGAGAAAACCTTTATAAATATTCAGTACTAGTCACGCTATATCTATACCATGAAGATACTTCGCCAGAAATCTTAAAAAATATTTCAAGACAATTGGGCGAACGATATGCAAATAATACGAAAAAATTGACAATAATGTGCATATATGAAATTAAATAATTGATTACCATAAATATCTACAGACGTCTTTAACTTCAAATGTTATTAGAATTTTAGAAGTTCGTGTTTAAGCAACCGTAATGTTAACAGACAAACGTTGGCATAACACTAGCATAGATTGGCTAAACAAGTACACAGATAAAGCATTTTAAATGTATTGGAAATTTAAATGCTTACACATTTGCACCAGTAGGACTTTGTACAGACTCATCTAGGTACCACCCACTTATTAATCATTTTACCGCCAAATATCAATCATCTGTATTGTTTTGGTCCAGTTTAAAGTGATTAAGCCGGTGTAATTACGGTCATAAGTCGTATAACTATCATAGACTTCATAGTTTGCAGTACTGTGACTGTCTCGTTGGTCTAGTGGCTAGATATAAGGCCGCAGACTCGGTAGTCTTGGGTTCAATTCCTCGGTCGGGCCAATAAATAGTTATTGGGGTTTTCTTTCAAAAAATTATCAGTAGCAGCCCGGCGTCTGGAAGTTGAAAGTGTGTACACTCCCGTGCCTCAGAAAGTACGTTAAGCCGTTGGTCTTGCGCCTGAACGCTTTCCGGTCGTGTCGGAATGCCGTCCCATCGGATTATGAGAGCTAAGGAAAAGAGAGTGCATCTGTGTTTGCGCACACACTTGTGCACCATAATATCTCCTGCGCAGTTGGCTTAAGTTTGGCTAATCTCTTGAGATTGGCCGCCGTGGCCGAAATCGGTCTGGAGGTCCTTATTATTAGTTTGCAGTAACTAGTCTATTGGCAAAGAAAATTATTCTGATGGACAAACTGACACCGCTTAAAAAATAATCCAAGGGTCTCAATGACTGCAATACTAAATGATATATAAAACTTCACGTCCAGACGTCGCCGATAAGCCCGGAAACGTCGAGGTCGCAGACCACGACAACCAGAGCGCCGAGATCAAATGGGAACCTCCCAAGTCTGACGGTGGAGCGCCCATACAGAAATATATCATCCAGAAGAGACCGAAGGGTGGTGACTGGGAGAATGCTGCCGAGGTAATATTTAATAATAATATCGTTTATTATTCTAATCAAGCGATTATATATTTAAACAATGCTTTGTCTTCTTCTTTCGAATGGCAATATCTAGATGTCAGAATGGGTGAAAGGATTTACAAGAATACCTTATGTTTTGGCGTACTTATATATTTCTATTTTTGTTTAATTCAGGTACCCGGAACAGCGACGTCCGGCAAGGTAGAAGGCCTGCCCGAAGGAAGCGAATACGAGTTCCGCGTGATCGCCGTCAACAAGGCTGGTCCATCTGAGGCCTCTGAGCCCACGAAGATGACCACAATCAGACATAAAGCTTGTGAGTTTTAATTTTTTCGTGAAATTTAAATTAAAAAACGTAAAAAGTGTAAATTAAATCAGCCTAGTAACAAGACAATGTATCTTGTACGTGTACAAAGTGACCTTTACGAATGATTTTTGAGGTTTTTTTTGCAGTAGGTGAAAGCTTTGTTTCTATCATAAAATTTGAATGCTCTAGAATTTAATTGTACTGAATATGTATAGTTATGTAATATATAGAATATAAATTTGTTCATAATAATTGTATTTGCTGCAAAATTTATCTACATCGCTAGTTTTATTCATTCTAATGCAATATCAATTAATTCTATAAAAACATTAATCCTCTCCAGTGAAACCACGCATCGACCGTACCAACCTCAAGGCGATCGCCGTACGAGCTGGCAAGTCAATCTTCTTCGATGTGAACGTTCGCGGCGAACCTGCGCCGAAGGTGCAATGGTTCCAGAAATGGAAGAACGAAGAGAAGGAGGTTAGTGATGGCTTTAAAACTTTTAATTACTAAAAATAATTAAGCCAGTTCTATGTCAGTGTGAAGCCGAGATGGCCCATCGTGAATCTTACCCGATGATCGTGGGTTCAAACCCGGGCAAGCACCACTGAATTTCATGTGCTTAATTTGTGATTATAATTCATCTCGTGCTTGACGGTGAAGGAAAACATCGTGAGGAAACCTGCATGTGTCAAATTTCACTGAAATTCTGTCACATGTGTATTCCACCAATCCGCATTGGAGCAGCGTGGTGGAATAAGCTCCAAAAACCTTCTTCTCAAAAGAGGAGAAGAGGCCTTAGCACAGCAGTGGGACATTCACAGGCTGTTACTTTGTCAGTGTAGACTTCTTCAAATCGCTGTGCTACAGCGTGTCCTACACCAGAAAGTTGTCTGAAAGATTACACTATTTCATTCTATTACACAGGCAGTATACAGCTGTAAATCTGTTAACAATTTAAAAAAAATATTACCCACCCATACAAAAACAATAGCACGCAAATTTTTCCACTTTTGTGAGTCCATGTGCGTCCACTTATAAATGTGACGGATTTCCTTGCAAATCACAGTGGTTCCCTTTATAGTCGTGGATGTTTAATAACTCTTTAGCGCTTGTCTGTATGTAATTTTAAATAAGAAATTTTAAATTTGCAGGTTACTGAGAACGTAATCAACGTGGACTACAACACAAAACTGGACATCAAAGAAGCTGTTCGGGCCATGACCGGCACATATCGCATCTTGGCCACCAACGAGCACGGCAAAGACGAGGCGGAGGTTGAGATCACCGTCCTCTCAGCACCGGGCAAGCCTGGCGGTCCATTGAAGGTTGCTGATGTCACCAAGAACGGATGCAAATTGGCCTGGAAGAAACCAGAAGACGATGGTGGTAAGTGCACTTAGATAGTAAATAACTTAACAGTATTCAAAAAAGGTTTATTTTTATTATCACATATCCTTTTTTTAATAATCAAAATGCGCATTATTTTTCCAATATTTTGTTTTTTTTTTTTAATTAGGTTAAATTAAATATAATTTCTGCACCTCTAATTTATATCATAAACATTTTTTCAGGCAAACCTGTAACCGGTTACGTGGTTGAGAAACTCAACAAGGCTACCGGCCGCTGGGTGCCAGTTGGTAAAACTGATGACACTGAAATGGAGATCAAGGGCCTGCAGGAAGGAGAGGAGTACGAGTTCAGGGTCAAAGCTCTCAACGACGAGGGAGAGTCTGAGCCATTGAAGACTGACCACTCCATTATCGCCAAGAATCCTTACGGTATGTTGGTATTTTCAATAAAACTTGAAATAAATTGCATTTTGTTTTTGGTAATTTAAGACAAAGGTCATTATTATTCTAGTTTACAAAAGAAAATTTTAACTAAAACCATAATAATAATGTCCCACTGCTGGACAAAAGAGAAGTTTTAAGAAGTGTTCCACTATGCTTTTCGACTGCATGTTGGTAGATTTTTAAGTGGAAGAATAACGTTCGACACATACAATTTGCATAACGAGGTTATACCCATTTTCTTAACTGCCAATCGTAAAAAAAGTTGATGGAGCTTGCCCGGATTTTCAACCCGCGATCTTAGACACTACTTATTCTATTCTACACTTGGGCATCTGAACTCTGTTCGAAAAATGTATTTTTATTTGAAGTTACCGTAATCATGTATGTTATCATTGCTAATAAATTTATCGTTTCATTATTTTCATTTTAGATATACCCGGCAAACCGTCCGTCCCCACATTGGAGGACTGGGACGTGGACCACGTGGACCTCAAGTGGGAGGCTCCCAAAAACAATGGTGGAGCGCCGATCACTGGGTACATCATCGAGAAGAAGGAGAAGTATGGACACTGGCAAGAGGCGCTCGTTACTACGGTAGGCTTAGAAAAGAGTACCATATATGTAATGTTATGTGTGCCGGACGTGCGTACTGACTGACTTAGTAAAATATTGATTTTGTCGGACGACAATGGTGATCGTTTAGATGGCAATTCATTTAAATCCACGACATTTATACTGGAAAATTTGAAGTTACCGGTTCGGAATGTAGTTTCCTCGCAGAAGCACTAGCAAGAAGGAGTAGTCATCTACATTATAATCTTGTATAGAAAAACATAGGCTTTAAATTAATTGTTATAAATTGTTTATTTAATTCCCCAGACGCCAGAGTGCAAGGCTCGTGTGCCCGAGCTGAAGGAGGGTAACACGTACCAGTTCCGCGTGCGCGCCGTCAACAAGGCGGGGCCCGGCGAGCCCGGCGAGCCCACGCAGCCGCACGTCGCCAAGGCCAGATTCCGTGAGTTGTCGACGAATACTATTCACCCGTACTTACGATAGAATGGAATATCCTTTATTGTACACCAAAAACAGTTAGAGAAACATACACTAAAAGAAAATATAAGATATTCACGGTATACACAAACGGCGATAAGCTAAGATTAGCTAGGATGACCAAGTTGACCATCTGATGGTAGGTGGTCACAAATAGGTTATCTGATTTTAACTGGTCGCTTGTCGTAAGGTTGTTGTTATATAAACTTATCTTATATAAAAGCATCGGTAATAATTTCCAAAAACATAAATAGCCATTTCCATTCGAGTAAACATTCGAATTTCAATTTGTTTAACAGTGAAACCTCATATCAACCGCGATAAGATGGTCGCTGTACGTGTACGCGCCGGCACCACCATCAAGTTGGACGTGGACATCAAGGGTGAACCTCCACCGACCAAAACATGGAACTTCGCTAACAAGGTACTGTACAGATTAAAAATTTAAAATAATATATTAGTTGAAAAACTTCAATCCAAGAATATAGTTCAATATATTATTATCTGTGTATTCATTTGAATACTAATAAATAATAATAAATTTATTTCTTTCCCACATATATTTATGTATACATTTCTTTTTATATACATATAATAAGGCATAACATTATATTTACAACATTATAATTAATTCGGTGACTGGAACTCACTATCCTTCATGGGTTATTAAAATAATTTGTGTTAAGGACATAAATAAAATATGTTCTGCATTAAATTAAATAAAAAATTGTATGTTATGTTTACTGATAAATCAGCTGCAGAACATTTCGGTATATGAATTGTTCATACATCGTTTATAATATATAAGAATTTCATTAAACACAGTTTATATGGAAATTAAAGTTAATGTGCTCGATTCTATGTGCGTTTAAGGACTTGAATGTAAAATCTGTGCGTTATTAGAATGGGACGGAACTTTGTCAAAGTATATTGAATATGACAGTTCTCAAGCGAAGGGGGCGTTGAGAAATAAATTATGAAAAATGATTATTTAACAAACAAGTAACAATGCCGACGGAGATTGCCGACGCTACCGCTAGCGGAAATTTTCAACTTTAAAACAATCTCTAATAATTATGAACAATATTAACTAGGTCGTCGAGAACGGACCTGGAATCAAACTCGAGAACGAGGACTACAACACGAAGCTACAGATCTTCGAATCATCGTGGAAGAACTCTGGTATTTACACGCTTAAAGCTGAAAATGATTCTGGAGTCGATGAGGCTACGGTGGAGATCACTGTGCTTGGTGAGTATGATTTAGTGCTATATTGCCAGAAAATAAAAATCTCAATTCACTTTTTTTTTTTTCTTTCACAAACAACTTTAGCCACTTCTAAGATATATTCAATATTAAACAGTACTCAATTCTACCTATCCACCTATTCACAGATAAGCCAGGCAAACCCGAGGGTCCCCTGGAGGTGTCGGACGTGCACGCCGACCACGTGAAGCTGTCGTGGAAGAAGCCCAAGCACACGGGCGGCCTGCCGCTCAGCGCGTACGTGGTGGAGAAGATGGATACTGTGACCGGCAAGTGGAGCCCGGCCGGCACCATCGACCCCGACGTCACCGACGCCACGGTCACTGGTTAGTTCAATGTATTATTTACGTATAAATCAATCTTTATTTTGTATGCCAGATAAAAAAGATATAACTTGAATGACAATATTTACGAAAAAAAAATCACTGCTGAATTTTAAACAAATTAGTTTTATCTTATCTGGTGTAAATAATTAAATAAGAAAGAGAACGTTTCTTTAGTGGATAGTTATTTAAATAAATATTTTTTCCCAGGCCTCGAAGCCGGCCACACTTACCAGTTCAGAGTCAAGGCTTTGAACGAGGAGGGTGAATCAGAGCCGCTAGAGACAGACCACGGCATTCTCGCCAAGAACCCCTACGACGTACCAGCGCCACCTGGCCTCCCGGACATCGTGGACTGGGACGAAAAGTCGGTCAAACTTAAATGGGAGCCTCCGATCAGAGATAACGGAGCGCCAATCACAGGATACGTCATCGAAGTCATGGACAGAGATAGAGGAGAGTTTGTCAAGGTACGTTTATAATTTTACAACTAGTAATACAATCATAATCTGTGTCTGTTATAACACGCCTTTTTATACATTAGTTATGTATAAAAAGGTATAAGATATCATCAGAATTTGTAAATTGACTATTTCTTATTACTTAATAAATTGGTAGTAGATAAACGAGAAAACATCACGTGATGGTAGGTGGATAGGCCCTGGCCTACCCACCTACCATCACGTGATGTTTTCTTACCTGTAACCCTCCCTAAAATATAACAGTACACTGTTCATGTGGTCGATTTTGCTTACCAACAATATTGTATAGAATATGCATTGATTTGTTTCTGTTTCTGCATTCACGTGTATTGATATGAATATTATTTCAGGCCGCAGAAGTCCACGGCAATGTATGTCAAGGAACGGTACCGAAGCTTGAAGAAGGCAATCAATATCAGTTCCGTGTGCGAGCGTTGAATAAGGCGGGTCAGTCCGAACCCTCGGAGAACACCAACTGGCACACTGCTAAGCCACGGTTCTGTGAGTATATATGTTTAACCATAGATCAATTAAGTGATGCAATAGATATGTATTTGATGAATATTTAGTCTTAAATAATCTATAATTAAGAAAGTTTTTGAAAAATATGATTTATATTATTTCACAGTGAAACCAAGAATCGACCGTACAAATCTCAACCCTGTAAACGTCAAGGCTGGTCTCCCGGTGTCCTTGGACATCAAGGTCTTCGGAGAACCACCGGCCACTGTCACCTGGCACTTCCAGGGTCAGGAACTGTCGAACAGGGAGAATCTTGAGATCATCAACGTGGATTATAACACCAAATTCTTGATGACCAAGTGCAAGAGAGCGAATAGCGGCAAATATATCATCAAAGCCAAGAACGAAGTTGGTGAAGATGAGGCAGAAGTTGAAATTACTGTGCTTGGTAAGTGTTTGCATCAGACGTCTGCTTCTTTATCTTGTTTGTACATTGTGCCAACCCCAAATGAATGGAATAAGAATGAATTTGCTCACTCCAGAATTTCCGTTACTCAAGACATTTTGCTCCCCCAGGAAAGCCAACCAAACCAAAGGGACCATTGGAAGTGGCCGATGTCACCAAGAACGGCTGTACACTGTCGTGGAAGAAACCGGAAGACGACGGTGGATCACCCATCGAATATTACGAGATTGAAAAACTTGATCCGCTCACTGGTGAGTTTTCTTTACAAATATTCCGAGAAAACACATTTAATTCAAGGTTTATACGTAAATCTTCGTCGATCATTTCTATAATCTTACAGTCAATAATATTAAGTATAAGTGAAAAATTCATAATCACTTCCGAAACATAACAGTGCCCTGAACTATAATAATTATATTTTAAAGATAGTACGCTGTATGTATTGTCTTAGCGATTACGGGTTAAAATCTCGTGTTCGGCGATGAATGAAAGGATGGAACGGATGATCGATGAAAGGATTGTGAGATTTAATTCTGCAACGATTATCCCGAAGTGAAACAAAGAAGTGGAAAAGTCGCCAAACGTTATTTTTAAATATAAGCCTAGATTCTTGTATACCATCGGTATATTTATTATCTGTACTGAAAGCATAGCTCAACGATAATTTATAATCAAATTTCCAGGACAATGGATACCGTGCGGAACAGCCAAGGATACGAAGGCTAACGTGACTGGCTTGCAAGAAGGCAAACCTTACAAATTCCGCGTGAAGGCTGTCAACAAGGAGGGCGAGTCAGAGGAATTGGAGACTGAGAAACCAATCATCGCCAAAAATCCATTCGGTGAGTAACATGACTGTCTTTCATATAGTCACTTGTTTAAGCTTTTTTTGAGTTGATCGGAAAGAAATTTCAATTATTTTTGTAATATTATATTATTTTGATGAGTTTTTACTGACTACTGCTGCTTTAATTCTCCAGACGAGCCCGGTAAGCCCGGCCGTCCAGAACCACGTAACTGGGACAAGGACTTCGTGGAGTTGGAATGGAGCGCGCCCAAAGACGACGGTGGCGCTCCCATCACTGGATACATCGTGCAGAAGAGAGAGAAGGGAGGAAGGTAATAGAGCCTTCATAATACGGTATTAATTTTGGTATGGATAGATTTGTTAAAGATATAAATAACCAAATATTATCTTATATTAAGACTCCACTCATCAGAAAACGCAAAACAGAAGTAGTTGGTATTGTTGTGTTCCGGTTTGAAGCGTGAGTGAGCCTGTGTAATTACAGGCACAAAGGACATAACATCTTAGTTCCCAAGGTTAGTGGCGCATTGGCGATGTAAGCGATGGTTATCATTTCTCACAATGCCAATGGCTATGGGGGTCGGTGACCATTTACCATGAGGTGACCCATATGCGCGTCGACCTAACTGTTCTATAACAAAAAAACTCGACGATAGTATAGACGGATTAGATACACATATTCTGTTCCTAATGTTGGTACTATGCTCTCCCCCCCCCCCAGGACGTGGTCGGACTGCCTGCGCACGTCGGGCGAGCGTCCCGTGGGGCGCGTGACGGACGTGGAGGAGGGCCACGAGTACCAGTTCCGCGTCATCGCGCTCAACAAGGCGGGCCAGTCCGAGCCCTCCGAGCCCAGCAAGTCCGTCATCGCCAAGCCCAGATTCCGTGAGTTTTGTTCATAGAAACTATATTTATTAACATTTCAATATTAAGAAATGCTTTAAGTGTTTAACCAGATATGAGGTAAATATATGCAGAAATTGAATTATTTGTTTTAAAATATATTTCTTCATGATTTATAAGTATGGTAAAATTTATCTTCTTACTACCGCTGCTATAATCAAATTGTTCAAGTAAATAAACATTTTCTCCCCAACTGTTACATACAAACCGTAATCAAAAACTGTTATTTTTTCTTTTCAGTGGCGCCTAAAATCGATCGCAAATACCTCCAAAGCCGCAAGGTTAAGGTTGGTCAAGTGCTCAAACTCGAGGCGGACGTCAAAGGTGAACCAGAACCCACCATCACCTGGACCTTCAAGGACCAAACTCTCAAGAGCACCGAGAGGCTGAAGATCGAGAATGCCGACTACCACACATCTTTCGTGTTGCAAAAGGTGACAAGGGAAGATGGCGGAAAGTACGTGGTGACGGCGAAGAACGAAACTGGCACTGATACTGTTGAGATTGACATCTCAGTGGTCAGCAAGCCCGCTAAGCCTAAAGGACCTTTGAAGGTTTGTCTCTTGTGTTATTGTGAACTAGCATTGTTTGCTTCGAACACCTGTGCACGACGATACGACAATATAAGTGCAATATAAGTGCACAGTTGATAATCGTTTACCAAAAATAATCTTTTTGGTAAACGATTATTATCAGATATGACTCACCAATATGACTATTGCATATAAATGTCGATATGACTATACCTTATAACAGTATAACTATACCTTATAGTTATATAATATCTCCCCATAGTTGGTGGAGCGTTGATGATGAAAGGAATGGTTTATATTTCTTACAGTGCCAATGTCTATGAGCGATGATGACCACTTACCATCAGATGGCCCATTTGCTCAAAAAATCCATATAACTTTTATGGTTATAGATTAAAAGATGTCGAAATCTATTAAAGTTAAACACATATATAAACATTCATTTTATATATAGGATGTGATTAAAAATGCGTGCGTGTAAATTTAACTAAGGATCTTAATGTTACTATTGAGTTTCGGATTTAAGGTTTCATAAATTAGATATTTGTAATTAATATTTTATTTAATGTACAAAATAATTTAACGTCAAAATATTTGCCCAAATAGGTATCGGACGTCAAAGCAGACGGTTGCAAACTGAAATGGGAGCCACCAGAAGACGACGGTGGCGAACCAGTGGAGAGCTACGTCGTTGAACGTATGGACACCGACTCTGGTCGCTGGGTACCGGTGTGCACCACTAAGACTCCGGAGGCAGATGTCACCGGCCTCAACGAGGGCAAGGACTACATGTTCAGAGTTAAGGCTGTCAACCCTGAGGGTGAGAGCGAGCCGCTTGTCACGGAAACCGCCACCACAGCTAAGAATCCATACGGTGAGTTTTTTGGAGACATTTTTCAATTAAAGATTACATATGCTAATCGTACCCCCTGAGTCATTGATGACTTTAGTTTACCAATCACGTGAATATGTAGAAATACTTGCAAATTATCTTATTTTCTAACTAATTAAATTTAATTATATGTACTTGAAAACGTACTTAATTTGAGAACAAGAGTATAACTTTTTCTTGGTGGATATTCTCGGCTTAAACTACATTCCGAATCGGCTGTAGATTTCAATTTAATATTATAAAAAGACGATCCAATTTGCTTATAACAAGCTTACTTGACTGAAGACTTATTTTTTTGACATTTTGTTTTTGATTTACAAGCTAAAAAATGAAATTATTATTTTTATATAGTACTTGTTAAAATAGTTTATATACGATGGGACAGTAATTATCATCAATGACTTCAACACATGACGTTTTCCATCGACAGGCGAACCAGACCCACCGGGCAAGCCCGAGTTCAAGGACTGGAGCGCGGACCACGTGGACCTCAAGTGGGAGAAGCCGCCCAACGACGGCGGAGCGCCCATCACCGCCTACATCGTGGAGAGGAAGGACAGGGACACTGGCAAATGGGTCAAGGCCGCTGAGGTGAGATGTGGTTTCTTTTGTATTCTATTTACTATATCTATATGTAAGACACATAAGATGGTCGATATAGTCCAGTGGTTAGAACACGTTAATTGAACACCAAAGATTGCTGGTTCAAATCCGGGCAAGCACCACTGGATTTTCTTGTGTTTATAATTCATCTCGTGCTCGGCGGTAAGGGAAAACATCATGAAATATCCACCTCCTATATTGGAGCAAGTGTGGTAGTACCAAGCTCTAAAAATTCTCCTGGAGAGAAGATCTTCGTCCAGCCTAAGACATTTTTTTAAATAGCTTCTCTAATAAACACTTCGGAAATTATTGTCTACGTTTTGTAGTTACATGAAATTATCTTAAAGTAAGCATGTGCGTAAATTGTTTAAATTCCTAATTCTTCTCCAGGTTCCTGGAACTAAGACGGAAGCTCGTATCCCCGATCTGATCGAGGGTAAAACGTACCAGTTCCGTGTGAAGGCAGTGAACAAGGCCGGTCCGGGAAAACCTTCCGCGGCCTCTGAGAGCCTCCTCGCTAAAGACAGATTTGGTAAGATTAGTTTTTATTAGTTAGCAAAACCATGTCCACAATTAAAATCAACTTGAATCAATTACACAAATAAGTTTCTAAGAGTTAATGGTTTTAATTTTCATAAAGTGGATGTCATCCTTTTTTAAAAGTTAATTTTAAGTATTTTTTTTAATTTATCTGTTATTTATTTATTTATAAATATAATGGTTTTAGAAGATTTTGGAATCATCCTCAAGGAACCTATGTATATTTGGTAGTGTATGGTATTTAATAAATAATTATTATATAACAGCGCCACCGAAGATCGATCGCACGAATATGCGTGACCTTACGCTGAAGGCCGGACAGATCATCAGGCTGGACGTCAAGGTCACCGGTGAACCTCCACCGACCAAGACATGGTGAGTTATTAACTTAATTTTAAAATATAATAAAAATTATAGTCCCCTCTCTTGACACAAGCTTTGCACTTAACAACTTAAAACAAATTCCCATTTATATATTTTATACCTTATTTACTAATAAATACGCTCTAAATGTTTGTTTGTTAAGTTACAAAATAATAATATAATATATAAACATTATTATATTGTGCTATTTACTTCTGTTCTTTCTGCTATATTAAGTCGTTATTAAATGTTAATCTGAATACTCACAGGTTCCACAACAAGGAACGTCTGTCCACCCGTGACGACCTGACCGTGGACGTCGAGGACTACAGGACGAAGCTGTCTGTGATGGTCGCCACGCGCAAGCACAGCGGCACGTACGTGCTGAAGGCGGAGAACAGCAGCGGCAAGGACGAGGCCAGCATACAGGTGTTCGTGCTGGATGTACCCGCCAAGCCGGAGGGACCGCTCAAGGTAATGTGGACCTTATCGCTTATATATATAAAGTTGAATTTACTTTGCAAATTAATAAAATCAGTGGCGTAGCGAGTTTGACAGAAGCTACGACATATTTTAATAATTTCTAATAATACATATTATGTAATATTAAAAGTGTGGTTATATTTAGAGTGAATCTTACTTTTTTTACATATCAAAGAAGATTTTGTTGATATGGTAACTTTCCTATGAATATTGATTTAAGTAATGTAATGAAATATTATTTTTTAATTTTCCTTCTTCAACTGTCTTGTAAGATATTAAGGTCATTAGTATAATCTTCATTACCAAAATATTACTTTTTATGAATCTTTGTAACGTATTAAAATAACAAATTTCCAGATCTCCGACGTCCACAAAGAGGGTTGCACTTTGAAGTGGAACGCTCCACTGGACGACGGCGGCGCTCCCATCGACCACTACTTGGTGGAAAAATTAGACGCCGAAACCGGCAGATGGCTGCCAGCCATGAAGACCAAGGACCCCAAGGCCGAGATAGAGAACCTGGTGCCTGGACACGAGTACAAGTTCAGGGTGTCCGCTGTCAATAATGAGGGCGTGTCTGAGCCGCTGGAGGGCGAACAGTCCATCATCGCTAAGAATCCATTCGGTGCGTACTTATATAATTTAAAAGAAAACACGCGCTTTTTTTATACTGGTTTTTGTACTGTTGTAATTTGGTTCTCATATTGTGAGAACCAAATTACAACATTTGAACAGATGAAGAGTCAGGAACTTGACTAGATATTTTATATGTAAGGGTTTCTTTTGTACATTTGGTGTACGGATCCCTAAAATAACTGTTCTGGAATACAAAAATATATAGTTATTTGAGTAATTGGAAAAATGGTGCTTAGGTAATTCACGTAAATTTAATTTAAAAAAAAAAACGTATGATATGATTAGAACCCAGTTTTTATGTGATTATTTAATTTAAAAAAAAATAACTAATTGAAATTTGTCATCGATCAACAGATGAACCCGGTAAACCCGGTACACCAGAGGTATTGGACTGGGACAAGGACCACGTGGACCTCAAGTGGAGTAAACCAATCAAAGATGGCGGCGCTCCCATCACAGGATACATTATTGAGAAGAGGGAGGTCGGATCGCCTAAGTGGGTGAAGGCCTGCGAGGTACGTATAAATATTATTCCCCTCTAATAGTTAATTTATATGAAATTGTTCCATTTATAATCTGAACGAATATGTCCTTGAGTTTTAAAATGTTTTAAGTAATCATTATCCAATTATTCAACCAAAGGTCGGTCCAAATGACAACGAAAAGGCTACAGTACCTAACTTGGACGAGGGTACGGAGTACGAGTTCCGCGTGAAGGCGGTCAACGAGGCCGGACCGGGAGAGCCTAGTGATGCCAGCAAATCCGTCACATGCAAACCAAGGAGGCGTAAGTGACAAGCGATTATTACATTTTAAATACATTTCCGCTTTATATGGCCATACTATATAATTATTTAGTATTGTGGTAAATAGCGCCGATGGTTGTGGCTTCGGTTCACAACGATATTTGTATTCTCTCTATACAACTGCTTTTATATAGGGTTTTCCATTAAGGGCGCTTGATCTTTGAAATGCAAAAAAAAATACATGTAGGAGAGATATTTGCGAAATTTTTTTATTTGGAAGGTCTATCGACCCCATTATGTATGGAATATGATATCATTCAAATGACCGCCACGGCTTCGGTTGGTGACGCGCACACGAAAGGTCCAATTTTCGATGACTCTGGCGCACAAATCGGGCTGTATTTGATCGATGGCGTGGCGTATGTTGACTTTGAGGGCATCGGTGGTTTGCGGCTTGTTGGCATAGACCTGCGACTTAAGAAAACCCCACAAGAAAAAGTCCAGCGGGGTCAAATCGCACGATCTCGGTGGCCAGTTCACGTCGCCTCCGCGCGAGATGACCATGTCCAGAAATTGCTCGTGCAGAACTTCCATCGTAGCGTGTGCTGTGTGGCACGTAGCGCCGTCCTGTTGAAACCACATGTTGTCCAGATCCATATTCTCGATTTCAGGCCAAAAGAAGTTGGTTATCATCGACCGGTATCGCTCACCATTGACGGTGACGGCCACACCATTATCGTTTTCGAAAAAATACGGACCAATCACGCCTCCGGCCCAAAATCCGCACCAAACAGTCACTTTCTGCGGGTGCATTGCCACTTGGTGAACCTCGTGTGGATTGGTCTCGTCCCAAATACGGCAATTTTGCTTGTTGACATAGCCATTCATCCAAAAATGCGCCTCGTCGCTGAAGATTTTTTTGGCAAAATCGGCGTCAACTTCCAACTGCTCTAATGCCCAGTCAGCGAACACACGGCGCTGTCTATGGTCATTAACCTTGAGCTCTTGGGTCAACTGGATCTTGTACGGGTGCAGGCTCAAGTCACAACGCAAAATTCGCCAAGTTGTCGTCTGCGAAAGGCCGAGTTCCTGTGCGCGACGCGGAATTGACTGCCGCGGGTTTTCGAGGACACTGTCGCGCACAGCGGCGATATTCTCGGCAGATCTCGCGTTATGTTGACGCACGGGAACCGGCTGATTGTTAACTGACCCGGTTGACTCGAATTTGTCCACCAATCGACGGATAGTCGACTCGGCAGGACGATCATCGCGACCGTAAAACGGGCGAAGTGCGCGGAACGTTGCTCGAACTGAAGACCCATTTTCATAAAACAATTTTATGATTTGCACGTGCTGCTCGACACTGTAACCTGCCATGGTGGTTTGGGAGGACGGAATGAATATAACACACTGCATTTGACAGCTGTCACTCAAACAACATGGCCGCAATCAGCTGTCAAAGTTCAAGCGTCCCTATTGGAAAACCCCTTATGACGTTATCGACACGGTGTTGTAATTTTGGAGAGGCAATGTAGTGTCATTTGGCATTGGTTTAATCTGAAAAATGTTCACAAATAGAGATTTAATTTTCGCCACGTGTATTATTTAATTGATAATGTAACTACAAAATAGATGTGAACATGTAAACAAAGATGTTTTATTACGTATAATTTATCCATCGTTGCGTAAAAAAAAAGTATAAATTTCATTTGTATTGAATGTAGTATAGAAATGTTATGTTAACGATAATTTTTTAGTTATTACATTAATTTCTTTTATCCGAGGAACTTCTCAATAAGAGATTAGTCTTTTAGAAATGAGACCATTTTTTTCCCTCTGTATCTTTTTCTCTCGCGTTTTTTTTTATGGATTTACTTGGTAGCTTCGAGCGAGCTCATATGGGTAGGTGCTACCGCAAAACAGCAGTACTTGGTATTTTTGTGTTCCGGTTTGAAGGGTGAGTTATACAGTGTAATTACCGGCACGAGGGACATAACATCTTAGCTCCCGAGGTTGGTGGCGCATTGGCGGTGTAACCGATAGTATTTTTTACAATGCCAATGTCTATGGGCGGTGATGACTCACCATCGAGTGGCCCATTTGCTCGTCCGCCTCCCTATTGTATAAAATAAGATCATGAGAGTATATCGGTATCGTGCAATGGCCTCGCGTCCCGCAGTGGCTCCCAAGATCGACCGCCGCAACCTGCGCGCCATCCACGTGCGCGAGGGCGAGCCCATCGCGCTCGACGTCAAGGTGTCGGGCGAGCCCGCGCCCGACGTCACGTGGACGCTCAACGGGAAGACCGTCAGCAGCGGAAACGGACTCAAACGTAAGTGCATACGGGCCGCCCGGCTGCGGGAGATGGGGGAGGTAACCACCTAGGGCATTTATTTGACTTGATGATCGATTTGACATTTTTAAGGAAATCGTTGCTTGAGATTCAGTGTTTTAGTATATTTAATGAATTAAACCTAAAAACAGTACTTTGAAATGTAGAAGCGTTAGTATAATATGAATAAGAAAAAATGCTGTTTAAAAGAATATTCATTCATTATTTATTTATTAAGTTAAAAGCTAACAATTGTAATGACTTTTAGTGGTTAACGTGCCTTACCTGAGCAAGTACCAGCACTCGAGCCCGCGTCGCAAGGATTCGGGCACGTACAAGATACAGGCCATCAACAAGTACGGACAGGACACGGCGGAGCTCGAGATCACCGTCACTTGTGAGTTACAAATAATAATTATATTTCTTCTTTCCATAGACGGTCTCACATATAAATTATGACATACTAGTGATCGCCCGCGACTTCCCTCACATTTAAGGCTTGGTCAGGTTTATAAAAATTGCTTATCCTTGAGCTTCAAGCTGTTTTTCATCATAATCAGTGGTTTAGTCGTGAAAGTGTAACAGACAGACCGGGACACTTTCGCATTTATATTATTAGTATAGATTATAGCAACGGAGTGTGTAATGCCGTGAACTATAAAAACTCTATAAAATGATATATATTGTATAAAAATACACTTACATTAAACACATTTGAATAAAATCATAACCTCAATTAATTTCCAGCGAAACCCGACAAACCGGAAGGACCGTTGGAAGTGTCTGATATACACAAAGATGGCTGCACGCTGAAATGGAAGCGGCCGAAGGATGATGGCGGAGAACCAATCGAGGGTTACGTCGTTGAGAAGTACGACCCAGAGACCGGGGCCTGGATGCCCGTCGGGAAGACCATTGGCAACGTGCCTGAAATGGAGGTCAGAATAAAGTCTTGTAATAATCTTCTTATTTATATTCCTAAAAAATCATTTAATAACTCAAATTGAAAAAATACATATATTTATTTAACATGGCAAGTACTATCACTACTATCTGTATTGATTGTTAATAAATCTACTTTTTTTAAACCTATTTTTAGTTTAAATTTTTTTAAAGGGCAACTCTGTTATTACTTTATTACATTTTGTGTTTGCCTTTTCATTGATGCTGGTACCTTGTTGTTGCGTGCATTTAAAAGTCGACTTTTTTTTTTGGGAAGGTTTTACCATTTTTGTTTACATTTATGGAACAAAACTTTTTGAATGCAATTACATTCAAAAAGTTTTGTTCTTTTCCAACCTTAATGATAAATATTAATACAGAGATAAATGTTGACAATATAAACAGGTTGACGGTCTGATCCCCGGTCACGAGTACAAGTTCCGCGTGAAGGCGGTCAACAAGGAGGGAGAGTCGGAGCCGCTCGAGACCTTCGGCTCCATCGTCGCTAAGGATCCTTTCAGTAAGTACATTTATAGCAAACGCTGTTTACTAATCGAATAGTCTTCAAATAAATCTTTAAATGTCGCATTGCTGTAAAAGAGCTCAACTCATAAACATATGAGCGTGGAATAAATTGTAAACAAAAGTTAAGCACATGAAATTACAATGACGCTTGCTGGAATTTAAATCGGCAACCTTCGTCTAAAATCTATGTATTTAAATTCATTCTGAATATGAAAAAGTCTTATAAAACCTAGTTGGGGTTACAAGTTAAATGTATCTTCCCCCCCCCCCCAGCCGTCCCGGACGCGCCGTCGACGCCGGTGCCGGACGACTGGTCGGCCACGCACTGCGACCTCAAGTGGGAGGCGCCCGCCAGCGACGGCGGCTCGCCCATCATCGGGTACATCGTGGAGCGCAAGGACAAGTACAGCCCGCTGTGGGAGAAGGCCGTCGAGACCCACTCGCCGAGCCCCACGGCCACCGTCAATGGGTACTTATTCCAATTTTATATACCTACTTATGACTATTAATCGTTAAAAATAATAACTACGCAGCTTCTTTCCGGTGTTTCAGTGAGCGGTATTAACTTTCATTATACTATAAAATTTATGATATAAGATTTGATATTTTATGTTATTGTATGAAAACACAACTGAGATTTCATATATATACATAACTTGTTCAAAAATTATTTGTGCATTCCTAAATAAATCGTAGACTCGACTAATTTATATGAACTTTTGAGGGTATTCCAGCTTTTTACTATATCTACTTTTATCTTTATTTTCACAGCTTAATCGAAGGAAACGAATACCAGTTCCGCGTGATCGCCGTCAACAAGGCAGGCCAGAGCAAGCCCTCGGATGCCAGCAAGACCTTCACTGCGAAGCCGAGGTTCCTCGCACCAAAGATCGACAGGAGACACCTTCGGGATGTTACCTTGTCAGCTGGTTCGACATTGAAGCTGGAGGCTGCCATTACTGGAGAGCCGGCGCCAGCTGTGGAATGGAGGTTTGTATCATTTTATATAAAACAACTTTGGATTGGTAAAATAATGGGACAATGTAGTTGTAGCGACATCTATCTCGCCACATACGAAAACTAAAAACTGACGTATCCTACATCGCGATATTAAAGTTATCCGAGCGATTGAACATATATACAAGAACCCGACAACAACCGTCGGGCGGTAGCCCACCAGACAAACACCCGTCTGGTCGGAGGATCCTCCCTTTTCAATGGTGGATGAGGAACTTTACACCCGGTTCCTCCCTATCCCCAAATAGTGTTTATTTCAATATGTTCATTATTATTTACTCTAATGAAGAACATTATTTCTATTTAGTTGTATAAAAATTCTCTCTTTAACCACATCTTTTCGACCACCAGATACCAGAACATGCCGCTCAGATCGTCCAAGGCGGTAACAATCGACAGTCCGGAATACTTCACCAAACTGGTTGTGCGACCGGTGCGGCGAGACGACACGGGAGAGTACACCGTCACCGCTGTCAACTCGAGTGGCAAGGACACCGTCACCATCAATGTGTTGGTCACCGACAAACCCAACACGCCTGAGGGACCATTACAGGTAAATTATCGCAATCACTAATATTTCCAATTTCAATACATTAATAACTTTGTATATTTACAAATGCATAATCTATACACAACGTATAAACCGTCTTAAAACCTTGGTCCAGATTTCGGACGTACACAAGGATGGCTGCACGCTGAAGTGGAAGCGGCCCAAAGACGACGGCGGAGCGCCCATCGAGTACTACCAGGTGGACAAACTGGACACGGAGACTGGCTGCTGGGTGCCCTGCGCCAGATCTGAGGAACCTCGTGAGTATATTTGCTTCTCTATATGGTACTCCATTTTAATTATAATAGAGATCAGATTTATACGCTGTCATACTGGTACTAATACAGTCGATCTGCCGTCAAACAACAGAGCTTCGTACTTTGTGATATTCATCGAGAATGAGAAGGTGTAAGTTGAGGCGCTAGAGGCAACAATTAATGAATTTAAAGATAATATAATATCCTTAATGGTTCTCTGCGAAATATTGACGGACTACATTTTGAATTAGTCGATTCTACCGTCCTTAATTTACAATGTAAATAGTTCCTATTTCTGAATTAGATTTATTTACATCGAAATAATTTTTCAGGCTGTGAAGTAACAGGATTGACGCCCGGAAAGGAGTACAAGTTCCGCGTGTCAGCTGTCAATTCAGAGGGAGAGTCTGAGCCTCTCGTATCGGAGGAGAAGATCGTCGCTAAGAACCCCTACGACGAGCCTGGTATGTATTAGCACTTACCAGTTATTTCACGACCAAACTCCCAAGAGCATAATATCTTACGGCCTTATTCATAAACGTTGCTTAGTAACTGTTTAGCTAAACACTGATTTGTCTCTTTCTGTCATTATTGATTTGACATACGAAAGAAGAAGACAAAATATTGTTTAACTAATCACCAGTTAAATAAAATTTATGAATAAGGCGGTTAGATTCCGTTGATGGTGTAAGGAATGACACAATTCTAGAAGTGTCAGGGCCAATAGAATTTGGAGACTCAATGCCTGTCTTAAATAAAATTGAATTTCACGAGAAAGATTTTAATACCAAAGACATTTCTATATTGTTTTATATTTAACATAATTTAAAAGTTTAAAACATAATGTTTATTAAAAAAGGTGGTAATTATGAATATCTTGTCAGTACTTTTTGCGATAAAACAGTAGTAGAATCGAATATGCTATGCTTACCATGGGCATTATTTTGACATTTTTTTAATTATGTAGGATATTCCATATCGTAATTAAAAACACTGCATTTTGTTTGCATAAAACAGTATACTATTAGTAAAATGTTGTACCTTTCTCGATATTCCAGGTGCACCAGGAACACCATCAGTCACGGACTGGGACAAAGATCACGTGGACCTCAAGTGGGCCCCGCCTCAAGAAGATGGCGGCGCTCCCATCGAGGGCTATATCGTGGAGAAGAAGGACAAATTCGGCAACTGGGAGAAGGCTCTCGAAGTTCCGGCTGATAAGACCACATGCACAGTTCCTGACTTGATTGAAGGACAGACTTACGAGTTCCGGTAGGATATATTTCTATATTTCTACTACGAATTTTAATAAAAGAAAAAATCGATAAGAAATTATAAATTAACAATATATTTACAATATAGCAACTTATCATAATGATGATGGCAAGAATATGAAGTTAAAAGATGCAAGGTATCTATTATAACGACAATGTCGTTGGGTAAACATGCCGAGTATAATCAGGTGCCCCTTTTGAAGTTTTTTTTTTTATAATGTTTTTAATAATTATTAAGCATTATTCATTTATTCTTAACAGTTACGTTTCTATAAACTAAACAAATATTTATCATGGAAATATATTTACAGCGTCCGCGCAGTGAACAAGGCAGGTCCGGGCGTGCCAAGCGACAGCACTCATCCGATAGTCGCGAAGCCCAGGAACTTGGCGCCGAAGATTGACAGGACGAACCTGATCGATATCAAGATCAAGGTCGGACAGAAGTTCGGCTTCGATGTCAAGGTGTGTATAAGTTTACATAAGAAAACCGCTATTTACATTAATATTAATTAAGGTTCTCCAGACCGATTTCGGCCACGGCGGCCAATCTCAAGAGATTATCCAACTGCGCAGGACATATTATAGTGCACAAGTGTGTGCGCAAACACAGGTGCACTCTCTTTTCCTTAGCTCTCATAATCCGATGGGACGGCAATTCGACACGACCGGAAAGAGTTCAGGCGCAGGACCAACGGCTTAACGTGCTTTCCGAGGCACGGGAGTGTACACACTTCCAGACTCCGGACTGCTACTGAAAATTCTCTGACAGAAAAACCCAAAACAATTTATTGGCCTGACCTGGGAATTGAACCCAGGACCACCGAGTCTGCGGCCTTATATCTAGCCACTAGACCAACGAGGCAGTCGAACATTAATATATACCAATATCGAAAGTTTAGTAAATTTTAGTAAATTCATTTAACGACACATTATTTTATTTTTTCTAAAAAAACATCAATAGGAAGTTCCATGTAATCGACTCCATTACGACTAGACACTCAATTGAATTTTTTTTTTTTAACGATTATCTTTGTTCATTGTCTCACTGATAATACTTATACCCCAACAGGTTACCGGTGAACCTATGCCAGAGACGAAATGGTACCTCGGTAAGAGGGAGGTGAAATCTGGTGGTGAGATGAAAGTCCAGCACTCGGATTACAATACCAAGTTGCTGTGCAAAGCGGCCACGCGTTCCGACAGCGGCCGGTACACCATCACCGCCGAGAACTGCAACGGCAAGGACGTGGCTGAGGTCGAGGTCATCGTGCTGAGTGTGCCCAGCCCTCCAGGTGGACCTCTCAAGGTGACTGACTACAGTTTTATTTTTTTACACGTTCCAAAGACTAGATTAAAGGTTGTCTCTTAAATTATTCGATTGAACTCTGTCAATAATCTATTTTCAAATTAATTTCGCTTTCTTATGTATTGATCTCTTTACGCTTAAAGTTAAAGACAGTTTGCTGTATTATTCAATAAGATAAATAAGTTTAATAGCTATCTAGACCTTAAAAAATAATTATTTACCACATTTTTAAAACATTGACTTAAAATATATATTCAGGTATCCGATGTTCACGCAAACGGTGCGAAATTATCCTGGAACCCGCCAGCGGACGATGGTGGTCAACCCGTCGAGAAATATGTCGTGGAGCGTATGGACGAAGCCACGGGCAGATGGGTGAATGCCGGAGAGACCGACGGACCCGTGACCAGCCTCGCCGTGGACGGGCTACAGCCTGGACACAAGTACAAGTTCAGGGTGCGGGCTGTTAACAGGTCAGTTTTATTAAATATGTATTTTTTTTAACGTTCTCCGAGGTATTACTGTATAAGAATAGTTTGTCGTGAAGTTTATTTAAAATGACGACGTCCTTATCCAGATTCTGGGCCACACCAATGACAAATTTCATCACAATTGATTCAGTGGCTTAGTCGTGATGTGTTTACAAACAGACATACTAATACATTCGCATTTATAATAATACTTTGATTAGATATTTTAAAAAAGTTTTCTTAATAATTTTATCCATGGAACAATCAAGTTGTACTAGACTAAAGCTCAATGCTTTTAGTTACTTACGGCCTTATTTATAAACGTTGCTTAGTAACTGATTAGCTAAACACTGATTTGTCTCTTTCTGTCATTATTGATTTGACATACGAAAGAAGAAGACAAAATATTGTTTAACTAATCACCAGTTAAATAAAGCTTATGAATAAGGCGGTAAAGCTATAATTACTCAATACACTTTGTTATAAATGCAGGATAACTCTTATTATTTAAATTGTTGGTCTTACTTATTATTTAACTTAACCCGCTTTTATCTTACCAGGCAAGGAAGATCTGAACCTCTCACTACACCACACGCCACGGAGGCTAAGAATCCGTTCGACGTTGCCGGCAAGCCCGGCACGCCTAAGGTCAAGGACTTTGACCGAGATTTCGTGGAGTTGGAATGGACCAGACCAGACACAGATGGTGGAGCTCCTATCACCGGATATGTTATTGAAAAGAAAGACAGATTCGCGCCTGATTGGGAGGAATGTGCACAGGTAAGAAAATAACATGTATAAAATAGTTAGTAGTTACTTTTTAGAAGAAAACGATTATTTACGAACATTTGTTGTTACAGATTGAAGGTGACGTTACATCCGGTAAAGTTCCTGACCTGATTGAAGGTAATACATACGAATTACGCGTTCGCGCCGTCAACAAGGCTGGTAAGGGCATCCCAAGTGACGGAACTGCCCCGCATCTGGCTAGACCTAAGAACCTGGCGCCGAAGATTGACCGTAACTTCATGTTCGACATCAAGGTTAAGGTTGGACAGAACTTCGAGCTCGACGTACCAGTCGCTGGTGAACCCACACCGACCAAGGAATGGCTACATGGAGATAACCTTGTACTTAATACAGACAGAATCAAGATCTACAATGATTCGCACAATACTAAAATCCGAGTCATTGACGCTAAGCGTTCTGACACTGGTACATACACTCTTAAAGCAAAGAACGTCAACGGAACAGATACTGCTACAGTCAAAATATTAGTGATGGACGTACCTCTTCCACCAGAAGGACCATTACGTGTAGACGATATCACAAGGTCTGGTTGTTCGCTTAGATGGAGACCGCCCAAAGATGACGGTGGCAGTGAGATTACGCACTACGTCGTTGAAAAGATGGACCAAGAAAATCTGCGCTGGATTCCAGCTGGCGAAGTCCAAGGTTGCTACATTCGCATCGACCATCTTATTGAAGGTCACGACTACAATTTCAGAGTTCGTGCTGTTAACAAACACGGTGAATCGCAACCGCTCGTCGGCCAAGAACCTATCACTGCTAAGGACCCATACGGTACACCAGATAAACCTGGAACACCAGTTGTTAAGGACTGGGACAAGGATCATATGGACTTAGAATGGGTCCCACCGAAGAAGGATGGTGGCTCACCAATTACTGGTTACATTATAGAAGCGAAGAAAAGGTACGGTCCTTGGGAAGTCGCTGCTACGGTAACAGGTAACAAGACAACAGCAACGGTACCAGGACTTCAAGAAGGAGAAGAGTATGAATTCCGAGTTATCGCTGTTAACAAGGCAGGAAATGGTGAACCATCTGACGCATCTACACCGCAAGTGGCTAAAGCTAGGTTCTGTGCTCCCACATTCGACAAAATGCTTCTCGCTGATAAAACAGTTAAAGCAGGACAAAGGATACAATATGAAATCCCAGTTGAGGCATCTCCGAAACCAACCGTCGAATGGCAGATTAATGGCAAAGCGGTTCACCCATCGGACAGAATCGACATTCAGGTTATGCACAATAGGGTCATACTAGACATTCCATTTTCTGTTCGTTCTGACGGTGGCGTTTATAAATTGAGCTTAAAGAACGACCTAGGAGTATGCTCAGCCAGTGCTACAGTTACTGTGTTGGACAAACCATCGAGACCAGAGAAACCTTTGGTTGTATCTGATGTTACAAAAGACTCCTGCTCATTGTCCTGGAAAGTACCACTGGACGATGGTGGATCTCCGATTTTGCATTATGTTATTGAGAAAATGGATCTCTCACGTGGAACATGGTCAGATGCTGGCATGAGCACCTTCCTGTCACATCAAGTGACCAGGCTTATCCACATGAAAGAGTACTTGTTCAGAGTAAGCGCAGTTAACGCTATTGGACAATCAGAGCCTTTAGAATTAGATCGCGCTATCGTTGCTAAGAACGAGTTTGATGAACCATCCGCTCCGGGTAAACCAGAAGCTACTGACTGGAGCAAGAACCATGTCGACTTGCAATGGACTCCACCTAAATCTGATGGTGGAGCTCCCATCACTGGTTACATCGTACAAAAGAAAGAAAAGGGCAGCCCGTACTGGGTAAATGCTGCTCATGTGCCACCTAGCAAAACTAAAGCTACTGTACCTGATCTGGTTGAAGGCCAGGATTACGAATTCCGTGTAATCGCTGTCAACCAGGCTGGACAATCAGAACCCAGTGAACCTTCAGACATTATCACAGCTAAGGATAGATTTGTGGCACCGAAAATTCTTACACCACTTAAAGAAATTCGTATCAAGGCCGGTCTCATCTTCCATTGTGATATTGACTTTATTGGAGAACCTATACCAGAAGTCAAATGGACGTGTGATGATAAACCAGTGGTTACTAATGAAAGGACCACTGTTACTTCTGTAGGCCACCACACAATCGTCCACACTGTAAACTGCAAGAGATCAGATGCCGGAAAGTACCATTTGTCACTGAAGAATGATTCTGGTTCTGATGAGGGAAGCTTTGACGTAATCGTTTTGGACGTGCCTGGACCACCACAACCACCGTTCGTATATGAAGAGATCACTGCCCAATCTGTAACTTTGTCATGGAAACCACCTAAAGACAATGGTGGCAGTGAAATCACAGGTTATGTTATTGAGAAACGTGATTTAACTCATGGTGGTGGTTGGGTACCAGCTGTCACTTACGTCAACCCTAAAAACACCCACGCAACCGTACCCCGTCTTTCTGAAGGCACTAAGTATGAATTCAGAGTATTTGCTGAGAACTTGCAAGGGCGTTCTGAACCCCTAGTTACTGACAAGCCTATCATAGCCAAAAACCAGTATACAGTACCTGGCAGACCAGGCAAACCAGAACTCATATCTGCAGATAAAGATCACATCAAAATTAGATGGTCTTCTCCTATATCCAATGGTGGTTCAAATATTCTCGGCTATGACGTTGAAAGGCGAGACAAAGCATCTGGCAGATGGATTAAGGTAAATAGGGAACCGGTCCGATTCAATGAATACAATGATGAAAGAGTGCAAGAAGGTCATCAATACGATTACAGAGTATCTGCTGTTAATGCAGCTGGAGCGGGACAACCTTCAGATCCATCAAACGTTATTATTGCCAAACCAATGAAGGAGAAACCTAAGTTGTGGCTTGATAGTCTTATCGGTCGCAAGATCAAGGTTAGGGCTGGTGAACCTATTAACATAAACATTCCAATTACTGGTGCACCAACACCTAAAATATCGTGGACCAAGGGAACGGTACCTGTCGTGCCCTCTCATAGAATCTCTGCTGAGACTAAAGCCGATGAGACAAAACTTAGCATCGAAAAATCCACTAGGGAAGACGCTGGTAAATATACAATTACTGCAAGTAATGAGCATGGCAAAGATTCTGCTGACATCGAAGTCATCGTTGTCGACAAACCTGGAATACCTAAAGGTCCACTTTGTTGCACACCAGTTACTCATGAATCAATGAGCTTAACATGGCATCCACCTACTGATGACGGTGGCAGTGAAATCACTGGTTACGTTGTTGAAGTCGCCGAATTCGGTGTTAACGACTGGCGAACAGTCGCAGGATTCTGTCCTAAATGTTCATTCACTGTTAAGAATTTGACTGAGGGCAAAAAATACGTATTTAGAGTTCGTGCAGAAAACTTATATGGTGTTTCTGAGCCTTTAGAAAGCAAACCTATTGTAGCTAAATTACCTTTCGATCCACCAGATGCACCCGAAACACCTAAAATCACTGGTTACAGTGCTAACAGCTGCTCGCTTGAATGGCAACCACCAGCTAACTGCGGTGGAAAACCAATCACTGGATATTACGTTGAAAAGAGAGAACGTGGAGGTGAATGGATTAAGGTTAACAACTATCCAACACCAAACACTTGCTACACGGTTCAAGATCTACGCGAAGGCAATCGCTATGAATTCCGTGTCATTGCTGTGAACGAAGCTGGACCTGGTAAACCTAGCAAACCTACCGAGCCTATCGTCGCGCAAACTCAAATACTCAAGCCAAGCCCACCGGAAGCGCCCAAGGCAGACAGAATCACAAGGGACTCTGTCACATTGTCCTGGAGACCACCGAAGAGCGATGGTGGTGCTAAAATCAAGGGCTATATTATTCAACAGAAGGCTAAGGGAGACAAGGATTGGAAGGACGTGAACGATGTACCTGTTCCGAATCTCGTACACATTGTACCGAAACTTAAAGAAGGTGAAGTGTATCAGTTCAGGGTGATCGCTGTTAATGATGTTGGTAAATCTGAGCCGAGCAAACCAACAGGCGATATTACGATCGCTGAACAGCCAAACAAACCTTGCATGGACCTCGGTGGCGTGCGTGACATTACTGTGCGCGCTGGTGAGGACTTCTCTATTCACGTGCCATACACCGGCTTCCCGCAACCAACGGCGTCGTGGTTTGCTGATGATAAGTTGCTCGATGTTGAAGGTGACTCAAGAATATTCCAGAAGATCACACCTGAGTCTGCGTCTCTTGTTGTTAAGAATGCAAAGAGATCAGATGGTGGACAGTATCGTTTGCAATTACGTAACCCATCTGGCTACGACACTGCCACAATTAATGTTCGAGTTCTTGACAGACCCGGAAAACCGGAGAACTTGCGTGCGGATGAATTCGAAGGTGAAGCTCTTACATTGTACTGGAACCCACCGAAAGACAATGGTGGTGGAGAGATCACAAACTACGTCGTCGAGAAGCGTGAAGCTCGTACGCCGAACTGGACAAAGGTGTCCGGTTACGTCACGACACCGTTCCTACGGGTGAAGAACTTAACCGTTGGAAAGAGCTACGAATTCAGGGTCATGGCCGAGAATCAGTACGGCCAGTCGGATCCTGCACAAACTACGGAACCGATCAGAGCGAGACATCCTTTCGATCCACCTGGCGCACCCGGTGCCCCTCGTTCGGTCGAAACGACAGAATCTTCGATCACCGTTACCTGGACAAAACCACGACACGACGGAGGATCACCCATCACCGGCTATATCCTCGAAAAGAGACTAATAACCGAAGACAAATGGACCAAAGCTGCCCATGCACACATTCCAGACACTACTTACAAGGTGATAGGATTGATCGAGAACCACGAATATGAATTCCGCGTGTCGGCCGTTAACGCTGCTGGCCAGGGCCCGTGGTCGCAGAGCTCGGACGCGATCCGCGCCTGCGCCCCGCCCAACGCGCCGCGCATCACCAGCGACCTCAGCCTGCGGGACATCACAGTCATCGCCGGGGAGGAGATCAAGATCACCGTTCCCTTCACAGGAAACCCGAGACCGAAGGTAGGCTTAATCGTTTTGCTAAAAACCTCTTACTGGATAAAAAATTCGTCATTTATATTTAATAAATTTCTCGATCTCAGGTATCATGGATAATAAACAACGACGAAGTATTCCCCGACCACCGCATTCGATTCGTTACATCTGATATCGACACGGTGTTCCACAACTCCAGCGCTAAGCGATCGGACACGGGGTCATACACCGTACAGCTGACAAACAGCGAAGGATCTGATAGTGGAACTTGCAGGGTATGTCATTACCGTATATATTATTATTAAATTTTTATGATTTTATAGTGTAACGAAAAATTGAAATACCCTTTTCCTTATTTATTTTGCATACAATACTATATTGCTTTGTCCTACTTATCTTTCAGGTGCTAGTCGTAGACAGGCCATCACCACCAGTTGGTCCACTCGACGTGTCTGACATCACGCCGGACACTTGCACGTTGTCATGGAAACCACCACTAGATGATGGTGGCTCACCGATTACCAACTACATCGTTGAAAAGATGGATAATATTGGAGTGAGTGTTTAAGAAACTATTTTCCAGTTATGTTTGTAAGAATATTTTTTATCATCTTCGCCACGACATGTTCGACATTTACAAGTACCGTATGATCACATGTGTACTACTGTGCCCAAAGAAATTACCAAAAATGTCACCTATTTAATATTATTATAAAAAGTAAAATGCCTTGTTTAAAATCAGTACTCATATTAATATTCTTATATTCAGGTATGGTCAAAGACCTCATCGTTTGTCCGCAACTGCCATTACAACGTCATGGGCCTGGAACCGAACCACAAGTACATGTTCCGCGTTCGCGCTGAGAATCAATACGGTGTTTCAGAACCACTGACTATGGACGACTATATCACTGCCAAGGTATTGGAACTGACCTTGAAACTCTATTAAATTTATTTAATAGTTTTCGTTACCGCTAGATTCATGTCTTATCATTAATAGCAACCTTGAAAATGTCCAATGTTAGAATTGTAATTGGATTCTTGTTAAGGAAAAAAATAACTACCCGAGTGAACTGTACCAACCAACTGAATGAATAAGTAATTGCAATGTTTTATAATGTTAACGAGACATTTTGTAAACTCTTGTATTTGTGGTTATTCACAGTTCCCGTTCACGATACCCGACCCACCGGGCGTGCCTCGTGTGTTGGACTGGGACGGTTCCACTGCCAACGTGGTCTGGGACAGACCGAGATCAGACGGTGGAGCTCGTATCCAGGGATACAAGATCGAATTTAGAGATGTGCAGGACAAATTATGGACTAGTGCTGACTACCTCGTTAAGGATTGCAATTACCAGGTACCGGGTACTATATTAATCGGGTATTATTATTAGCGGGTGATAAGTCGAACAACGCTGTCTTCTATCAAATGTCAAATGACAGAAAGAGCGAAATCAGTGTTTAACTAACTAAACAGCCGCTAAGTAATGTCAATTTTAAGTAAAGTGGGTGTTATGGTGTCTCATTATCGAAAATAGAAAAAAAATCGTATCTTGTAAATTTCCCATTAAACAAAGAATGAATCCATGATTTTGGAATGCATTCTATTTTTTAAATTCTTAATGATGTAATTTTTTTTGTAATTAGTACTTTTTGTCTTCAGAAGAAAAAATAATAGACTCCGTACTTTAAGTTGGCTTATTACACACCTAGCTATGCACTCATTTACTATGACTAAAATGTATACTATTATAATACAATTCCACCAGGCCTACAATCTGGAACCGGGACACGAGTACGAGTTCCGCGTCCGCGCAAAGAACGCGGCAGGTTTCAGCAAATACTCGGCCAGCTCTCAGCCCTTCAAGGTCCGCGGCAAGGCTGGTCCGCCCTCAGCGCCTCGGTCTCCGAGGGTGCTGCGAGTGGGAAGGAACTATGTGGATGTTTCTTGGGATCCTCCCGCATCTGACGGAGGTTAGTGGCTTGAAATATGTGTCAGAAAAAATTTGGTAATAGTTTTAAGATAAATCGAGTTCCTTTAAGGAGCCGGGTATATTTTGGAAGGTTTCCTTGTATTTCATTAATTCAAATGAGCAAACTATTAACTAAAAAAATTCAACTATCGAAATAAAATCATAATATCGTAAACTTTCCGCAGGTTCCCGTGTAACAGGCTATATTATCGAGCGTCGTGAGCTCAGCAGTTCGGTGTGGCTCAAGTGTAACGACTACACCGTGCTCGACACGACCTTCACTGCGCTCAACCTCAGCGAGAAGGCGGACTTCGAGTTCAGGATTATCGCTGTCAACTCTGCCGGTTAGAAGCAATTTGTCTTTACATCATATAAAAAACGACTTTTCAAACGAAAGAAACAAATGTATTATGTGTACAAATGTACGAAACTCGATTGTTGTGTGAATTTAGGCCATTTTAAACTTTAAAAACATTATAGTAAATGCCAAATTTGAGCAAAACGAATCGATCCGTGAGAATATCGGGCGTATCTGTACCAACTAAGTTAGTGTTCGTGACCTAGTTCCTATAATAAATATCCACCTGAGATATAAGAACATACAGAATTAACAACTCCTTAATAGCTCTTCGGCTTCGTTCCGGGCACATTCCATTAAATAACTTTGGTTTTCTTATGGGTAAGACACCTTCACCTAATTGCAGTATATGTCACATCATAGAAGACACGTACCATGTCATAATGGAGTGTGCTCGGAATGAGGCTGATAGAATGGTTTTTTTGCGCTTAATTAATTATTGCGGGGAGGTGGGGGCATGTAACAGTGTCCTCGCTGATCCTACATCTGAACCAGCGCAAGTTTTGTACAAATTAGTGGATGATCTTATTAAGAATAGATGTAATTAAGCAATGTATAAAGTTCTGTGAGCACTATGAGGGTGGCATTTTCTAAAGAAAAAACCCTCTTTAAAATAAATGAAAAAAAAAAAAAAAAAAAACCTTAATATGGATCACAGTGTACAATGTTCGTTATCATCCAGGCAAATCTGAGCCGTCGAGCTGCACCACCCCGGTGCGCACCGGCGAGGAGGTGGGCGGCGCGAAGCCCGAGTGGCTGAAGCAGATGGCGCCGCACACGTGCGCGCCGCTGGGCCGCCCGCACGTGCTGGAGTGCGTGGCGTCGGGCAGCCCCGTGCCCACCGGCCGCTGGCTCCGGAACGGCCGGGAGCTCGTGCTCGGCACCCGGTCAGTACAGCCGACGCCGTTTGTGTGGGAAATATCATTTGGGCTATTTCAATGTCGTATACTTCTTTGGTAATTAATGCCGTGTATTTCAAAACCAGCAATGGTTTTTATGTTTCGCTCACTGAGGTTACTCGTTTAATGTTTTTTAGACTGTAAAATTATATTTAATGAAATAACATTTACTTAGTCTACGGGACTTAATACTGATAAGTATTACGTATTCATTTCATTCAATCACTTATTAGTAATTTTGTAAACAAACATAAAGGGTGAGTCGATCGATCGAGCGAATAAAGCTAAATCAAAAATTCCAAGCGAAAAGTCTCAGTACTGATTTTAAATGTTATTTAAGATTACATTTTCTAATAACATTTTCTTCTACAGATTCATATCAGAATCCCGCGAAGGTACACTCAAATTGAACATTCTGGAAGCCACGGAGGCGGACGAGGGCGACTACACGTGTGAGGCAAGCAACAGTCTTGGACACATTTACTGCACCGCGCATCTTAAGATTGGAAGTGAGTACACAATATTTATTTTTGGTCTTTTGTATTATTTTGGGTTTTTTTTTATGAATTTAAATCAATGTAATTACTGGCAATGCAAACATAACTTAATTCTCTTGAGTGATGGTGCATTGACTTTATAAGAAATGATTCTTATTTCTACCAATTTATGGCATACCATTTGGTGGCATTTTTGCAGTCTGCAATTTTATTATATATCAATCTCGTTAGGTCCACCTCGCATCACCCGCATGCCGGGTGACCTGCACCTGCCGGAGCACGACAACACTAAGATCAAGATCCTGTACACGGGAGACCAGCCCGCTGACGTCACGCTCAGCAAGGACGGACACAAGCTCACTGAGTCACCTCACCTTAAGTACACAGTCTTCGACGACTATATACTTATCTTCATCAAGGATATCACTAAGGATGACATGGGTATGTATCATATTTAATTGATAAAAATATATTATCTCTATCTATCTTTATTAAGACCAAATGCTCCAGTACTTATTGCAATGGATGTAGTCTTATCGCTGTATAGCAATTTATTGAAATAAATCGCTAGATTAATAAATTCAATCGTAAATGAAGTCGATTAAAAATGGATAGTCCAATTTAATGATAATGGTTTAAAAATGTAATAAGAATATAATATAATAATTAACATATTTATTATTTAACAGGAACATACAAACTCACGATTAAGAACAACTCTGGTGAAACATCAGACACGTTCTCGGTAACCGTGACAGGATTACCTGGACCTCCACAAGGACCTCTGGAGGCCACTGACATAAACAAGCACACGTGCACGCTCGTCTGGAAACCACCCACTTACGACGGCGGCTTGCCGATCACCCACTACGTGGTCGAGAGGATAGATATCTCTGGCACCACCTGGATAACCATAGCGTCCTCGGTCAGGGATACGAGGTTCACGGTACACGGGCTGACGGAAGGTCAGGAGTACAACTTCAGAATACATGCCGCAAACGATAATGGAATTGGTCCTGGATTGGAGGGTGTCAACCCGATCAAGGTGAGATTTGGAGAAAATTTAGTTTCAAATACACCTATGTATTGTCAATTATTCAATCTCTGAAAGAATCACTATATCAATTTAGATAATATTATTTCTTAGCTAAATTTAAAAACAATTATCATACCAATTCTATCAAATAGTTATATTGTTACTTAAATTGTAAAGGCTAATATATTTCTCAATTAAACATTACTAAGCTACAAAACTATTCAATTTAGTGTCCTTGTAGACTTTGCTTCAACGTTTTTAGGTAACTTAGGTTACAGTCAATCCATTATGTCATAATATTTGTTGTATCGCAGTTATAATAGCATAATAATAATAATGTATGTCTATCCTGTGTCTTTCAGGCCAAGGCGCCCTTCGACCCTCCATCAGCTCCGGGCGTGCCCAGCATTCTGTCGGTGGGCGGACACTTCGTACACCTCGAGTGGGACAAACCCGAGAGCGATGGTGGATCGCGCGTGCAAGGTAACATCACTACTTTATATTGATTGAGACTAGATTGTTTCAGGAGTAATTTGAATAGAGAAAGAGAAGACAGGAGATACAGGATATAGGAACAAAAACTCACATATACGAAAAGCTTTTATATTCTTGATCTCTTAATGGTCAAAAAACAATAAAAATCATGAATGTAACTTTCATCTAATGTACATAAATTTTGAATCGTCCAATGCTAGGCTAGCCTTTTCTTCTTTTTAAAGAAAATATTTGGACCTTTTTCCATCGCGATCCGACGTGCAAAGTGCATAACTGAGCATAATTTTGAATAAAATAATGTTTTCCATTTTCAGGCTATTGGGTAGACAAACGCGAAGTCGGCTCGATGAGCTGGCAGCGTGTTAACGCGACACTGTGCGTGGCGAACCAACTGAATTGTGCCAACCTCATTGAGGGTCGCCAGTACGAGTTCCGTGTCATCGCACAAAACGAAGCTGGCCTCTCACCTCCCAGCACCAACAGCCAACAAGTCAAGGTCGTAGATCCGAAGGGTAAGCACGTCGACCATTTTATAGTTCATTATGTGTGATGACAGATATTCTGACTGATTGTGGCCACAGCGGACATTCTAAATGTGATAGTGCACATATGTATGCGTTTCTTCAAATGCATTCCGATTCCCTCACTGTCATTGAACGGCAATCCGAATGTAAAAATTGCCAACTTCCAACCTCCAATCTGGCTTTGTGAACTCTTGATAGAAAACCCCAATAAAGTTTCAACCAACACGTCTAATGTAACTCTGATTGGTATGGCACCTTTCTCCAAATATGTTTTTGTTAATTCAAAATAATTACAACAAAGGAAAAGAATCATTATCAGAAAGGAAGGGACGAGGTAGGGTATTGTGCAAGTCTGTCTGGGTTGGTACCACCCACTCATGAGATGTTAAACCGCCAAACAGCAATACTTAATGTTTTTGCGTTCCGGTTTGAAGGATGAGTGAGCCATTGTAATTACAGGCACAAATGACATAACATTTGTTTTTCCAAGTTGGTGGCGCATTAGCGATGTAAGGAATGGTTAATACTTGTTACATTGCCAATGTCTATGCGCGGTGGTGACCACTTAACATCAGGTGGCCCATTTGCCCGTACGCTTACCTATAATAATATAGCAAAAGAAGGAGTTTTTATTGAAAATTATAGCGAATTGGGCATAATTTATCATTCAGATTAAATATTTATCAAATGCGAACTAAACAAATGCTGATAGTTATTCATCTGACCTAGCTGAGTCTAAATATTCTTGCAGCTGCAACACCACCGGAGATAGTGAAGCCACTGAAGAATGCCAACTGCATCCAGTACCACAATGCCAAGTTCCAATGCACCATCACTGGATCACCGAAACCCACCATTACATGGTACAAGGGTAAGTGGAAAATTATATTAGACTATACTAAAATTTACGATATGAAAACATACATGAAACGAATAAAATGTAAACTATTCAGCTACTTCCGCAAGGTGATCTTTGTTAGCCTCAGTGGTAAGGTATTATCCCCTTACCTCTAAGGGGGGTGGGGGTTGACGGTACAGTCAAATGCTTAATTTGTGTTTCGAATTTGATTTGTCATCGTGAAGGAAACTTCCAAGAACTCTTCCACCATATATCTATATATATTTTTGTATTGCTTTGTTCTGGTTTGAATGATGAGCGAACACATACGGGCTCATTGCACGTAACATATTGACCTCATGACGAGAAATGGCTTATATTTCTCACAGGGGCAATGTATCTGTGTTGCCGTGAGGTATCTATATTGTCAGTTTGTCTCTATTCCAAATGAACACCCGCCTCCCGCCGCCAGGTGCGCGCGAGATCACGAACGGCCCGCGTCACCGCATCTGGAGCGAGGGCGACAACCACTTCCTGACGGTGATGGACGTGTTCGGCGAGGACGCCGACGAGTACGTGTGCCGCGCCGTCAACAAGGCCGGCGTCAAGAGCACGCGCGCCGAGCTGCTCATCATGAGTGAGTCCTATTGCGTGCACATAAGGCTCTAATTCGTATAGACGGCTATTGTACCTCAAATTATTTCTTCGTTACGAATGAAAATATTATTGTGTTACTTAAGATCGACTGTAAGTTCGATATGCATGATGACCATTATTCGAATACTATACAGCGGTACACTACAGCGATAACTATTGATTAGCTACTTGTCATTTGATACTTACATACCTTTTTATCGTCATATTTGTAACCCAAATTTGTTTATAATTCTTCCAGCCGCACCGAAACTGAACGTGCCGCCGAGATTCCGCGACACGGCGTACTTCGATAAGGGCGAGAATGTGGTTATCAAGGTTCCATTCACTGGCCACCCGGTGCCTAAGATCACGTGGGTGCGAGAGGGAGAGACTATTGAGTCTGGTCTGCACTACCATGTGGAGAGAAAAGGTGGGATATAGATTCGTGCATCTCGTACTTGTTATCTAACCACATCTGTCGTCTGATTACAAAATGCAAGGGAAACAATATACTAGATCCTCTGTCTATTGCTATATTACACTATATATAATAACAGTTATATATTAATAAATAAACATTTATATAGTGTACTAAGTAATTGTCTCGACTTCGCACGGGTCTACCCGTGAAAAGAAAAATGTGTTTTAGATAGGATTTGCGTAGAATCCGTTCTTAGTGAGCATCCACGTCGAGGGAAGTGTAACTGTGATAAATTTCAAGTCAATGTAGCGGATAGGGTAGAAGAACTCGTGATAAGTGACATAACGCTAACAATAATATATAACGGAACGGTCCTCCTGACCGATTTCGGCCACGGCGGGCAATCTCGAGACAGATTAGCTAACTGCGCAGGAGATATTATAGTGCACAAGTGTGTGCGCAGACACAGGTGCACTCTCTATTCCTTAACTCTCATAACCCGATGGGACGGCAATCCGACACGACCGGAACGTGTTCAGGCGTATGGCCAACGGCTTTAAGTGCTTTCCGAGGCACGGGAGTGTACCCACTTCCAACTTCCAGACTCCGGGCTGCTACTGAGAATTTTTCGACGGAAAATCTTAATAACATTTTATTGGCCCGAACTGGGATTTGAACTCAGGACCACCGTGTCTGCGGCCTTACATGTAGCCACTAGATCAACGAGCCAGTCAACAATAACATATACGGTACAAAATTAAATGAAATATTACAATAACAAGCTGGTTTGGTTTGATCATCTGTGCTATTGATTATCTGTGATATCACATCGACATGCAATAACCAACCAACGTTAGTTATTTTAAATCAATTTAAATTGAATTCCAGAACGTCACGCCATCCTCACGATCCGCGACGCCAGCAAGATGGACTCGGGACCGTACAGGATCACCGCTGAAAACGAACTTGGACAGGATTCTGCTATCATTAACATCGAAATTAGCGGTAAACATACTTTGTAATATTACAGTAACAGCCTGTAAATGTCCCACTGCTGGGCTAAGGCCTCCTCTCCTTTTATCGAGATGGCTTGCAGCTTATTCCACTAAGCTGCTCCAATGCAGGTTGGTGAAATACACATGTGGCAGAATTTCAGTGAAATTAGACATATGCAGGTTTCCTTACGATGTTTTCCTTCACTGTCAAGCACGAGATGAATGATAAACAAAAACTAAGCACATGAAAATTCAGTAACTTTGTAATATAAACAAAAAAAAAAAAAACGATATTAATGTCACGTAATGCTATTTATACTAAAGTTTGGTGCTTTTAATTTTTACTAATATTTGAATTGCCGTTTGCAGATCGTCCTGACCCACCGCGCTTCCCATCAGTGGACAACATCGGCGTGGACTCGTTGGCGTTATCATGGAAAGCTCCAGTTTGGGACGGTGGATCTGATATCACGAACTACTTGGTCGAGAAGCGAGAACACCCCATGTCCAGCTGGATAAGAGTAGGAAACACCAGGTAAGAGATCGTACAAAAGTAACCTGGCTCATATATTTATTTACTTGTTCATAGTATAGAGGTTCGCCCATAGACATAGGTGCAGTAAGCAATATTCATTAACTCAATCAAATAATAATAAAATTCAATTCGGTAAGAGAGATAAGAAAAAAAAGGAAGTATACTGGGAAATGTATTAAAAATGTGAAAGTTTACGAGAAATGTGAAAGAATTACTCGGCGGTAGAGCTTTGTGCAAGCTCGTCTGCGTGGGTACCACCCACTCATCAGATATTCTAGCGCAAAACAGCAGTACTTTGTGTTGTTGTGTTCCGGTTTGAAGGGTGAGTGAGCCAGTGTACTTACAGGCACAAGGGACATAACATCTTAGTTCCCAAGGTTGGTGGCGCAGTGGCGATGTTGTTTTTTTTTTTAAGAAATATACAAACTGTCTATGGGTGTCGGTGACAACTTACCATCAGGTGGCCCACATGCTCGTCCACTAAACTATACTATAAAAAAAAAAAAATTATAATTGAACCATTCTAATTAGTGATATTCAATACACCATAATGTAATGAAGTGAAATATTATTAATAAATATCATACTATAAACAAAAGAAATACAACTTTCATAAATAATAAATAACTCATACGCATATGAACATGTGATAACTTTAACAAAACATTAATTAATACCATGGTTTTATAAAGCAACAATACGCGTCAAATTGATTACCAATCAGCTCGATGTTCAGGATATTAAAATACTGGTTTAAATTGAGCTCAATAAATAAATTTATATTAATTTATTTTACAGATTCACAACGATGGCGATCACGGGCTTAGCGTCGGGCAAGCAGTACGAGTTCCGCGTGTACGCTGAGAACATTTACGGACGTTCCGAGCCGAGCGAGCCGACGTCGCTGATACAGACCAAGTCCATCATCAAGAAGGAGTTCAAGAAGATTGAATATCCAGGTATACTTATGATGATTGAAACTTACAACTACAAGCAAATGTATGGTGCTGCTATAAAACGGCTGTAAAGACGTTAGTATTATGGTTTGAGTGAGCCAGTGTGATAGCAGAAGAAAGATGTATAACATTTATTAAATTTTTTCAAGGAATTACTAATAACAATAGTCCTCCGGACCGATTTAGGTCACGGCGACCAATCTCAAAAGACATTAGCCAACTGCGCAGGAGATATTATAGTGCACAAGTGTGTGCGCAAACACAGGTGCACTCTCTTTTCCTTAGCTCTCATAATCCGATGGGACGGCAATTCGACACGACCGGAAAGAGTTTAGGCGCAGGACCAATGGCTTTACGTCCTTTCCGAGGACACAGCACGGGATTGGACACACATCTAACTTCCAGACTCCAGGCTGCTACTGACACCCATTAAGAGTACAGCTTGTATAAGGAGTAAGGACGAAAATAGTCCAAGGGCTGGATCGAACAAGTGTGTGTGCAAACACAGATGCACTCTCTTGTCCCTCTCATAATCCGATGGGAGTTCGTACTTCCCACTTCAAGACTCGGCCGACCTGAGGTTTGTACCTCGGGATCAGCGGCCTCATATAAAGCCACTATACCAACGAGGCAGTCAACAACAAGAATAATAATAATAATAATAAAAGTATACATCTAAAGTAACATTTTTTGTTAAAAGTCGACGAAACCGGCAAACGTATCCGTACGAACGCTGACCACGGCCCCGTCAAGGACTACGACAGCTACGTGTTCGACATCTACAGTAAATACGTGCCGCAGCCCGTCGAGATACGCACGTGCTCCGTGTACGACAAGTACGATATCCTCGAGGAGATTGGTAAGTATATAACTGAAAAAATACATAACACACATGGCGATATAAATAGCCATTATATACATACCACATTGCTATACCGTATATAAATTTATTATGTAATTCAATTTCTTAGTTGCTTATCATGTAAGCTCATTTAATTTTTAAAATAAATTTATCATATATCATGACGTATCTAGATCATATCACGTGACACAATGCAAAGTTTATACCATAAGACATAACACGTACAATACTTTTAATACTTAATTTTCACTACTTTGAGAACATATCATATACGGCCTTATAATATAAACGTTAGCGGCTGTGTAGTTGAACATGCTTTGTCCTTTTCTTTCGAATGTCAAATAAATAACGACAGAAAGAGATAGTGTCTAACGAACCAGCATCTAAGCGGCGTTTATAAGTAAGGCCGATGATTATTAAAATTTAAATCCTGAATAAATTTCATGAAATTTGTAAAATTAATTTTATTAAAATTAAAACATTTTAAATAACTACAAATTAGCTGCTACTAGTTGAATATTAGTTTAATTTTTAACAATGTGTGGTAAATTAGAATAATAATATTATTTATAAAAACGCTAATTATAAAATTTAATTGTCGGTCTGAAATTCATAATTCGTGTATTAATAATTATGTAGTGATATAAGAAATACAAATGTAATAGTTTTAATGCGATGAATAGTCAAATTTATTTTGTGCATGCTTACGTCGGAGCTAGTCGCAATTGAGAGGTAAGTAAGATCAAATTGATTAACCCTTTACGATGCCTATAGCTAAAATATGTTTAAAATTAAATTCTAATATAGAATTCATTAGAAAACTATTTACAAATAGAAAAATAAAATACTAGCACATTCGGAATTTCGATTCTATAATTTCACAGATAAAAAATATTTTATGAAAATTAAAAATGGAACGTTACTTTTTTTATTGTTACGGTAAAAGTAGGCCAGTACCGACTTTAATCAAATAAATAAAATGAAAATAAATTGAATACAAGCATGAAAGTAAAGCGTAGAACTAAACTTAACTCACGAAGTTGCTTGGGAAAATAGATTTTTTTTTTGTTAACACATGACTAACAAGTAGTCGTTCAATATTGAACCTTACTGGTATAAAAACAGTGTCGAATTTCGCAGGTGACTTCGTGAGAGCTTCTTCTAAACGGAAACCCCGTGGAGGTCTGTGTGTGAATAGATCGATGTAGTGCATCTCTATCTATCTGCATCTCTCTCTCACACGCATACTATATATTATAATGTTTAAAGTTTTTTTATTTTTTTATTACATAATTACACTCGCTTATTATAGGCACGTTAAATCACAGATATTAAAAAATATATATATTATTTGAAAATTGATTAATAATTAATAAGTTTATAAGCAATAAGTCTCGGAATTTTGACAAATTTCAATAATAAAAGAAAATTGTTTTTCAAAATTAAATGAATGAATTAAACTCGCTTCTACGATTCAAAACGAAAAAAAAAAAACTACGAATATCAACAATTATTTTCGTTATTTTTTTATATTTATTTAGTATTTATAAATATTTACTATAGAATATTGCTTATCACTATATTTCTTTTAGTTTTAAAGTGACTGCACGGTGTGTGCTTTTAATATTATTACAATATTTATTATCTATATACTATTATTATATAAATTTATCCGCATATTTATCGGTAGACGTTTATATAACATTTTGAAAAACATTTAAATTTTAACTATTACGTTGTTTTATGTGATTATTGTGATATGTATAATATTTTGTTATTAACAATTTTCATGTAGGGTTACTGTTCCTTATTATTTAAATATAAAAATGGAATGATTAAAATAAGTAAGAACGTTTTTCTCTTTTTAATTAATGTATGTAGTGTATGTATGTTGTCAATTTTTTTTTTTTTTACAAAATATGTCCAATCCCCTTTTCCAATAGTTAGATTTGCATTCGATTCCCGAAATAACCCTAATTACCCAAAAGTTTATAATCAATGTGATCGCTACTGTCGTAGGCACAGGGGCGTTCGGCGTCGTCCACCGCTGTCGCGAGCGCGCCACCGGGAACTACTTCGCTGCGAAGTTCATACCGGTCGCCGGAGCCATGGAGAAGGAGCTCATCAAGAAGGAGATAGATATCATGAACCAGCTGCATCACCGCAAGCTCATCAACCTCCACGACGCCTTCGAAGACGATGACGAAATGGTGCTGATATTCGAGTTGTGAGTATTCTTTTTTCTGATGATAATGTCCAAGTATGGGTTCGTTTTATCAGATTTATGTGATAAATAATTTATCAACGGCATTTACAGTATTACTTGGATTTTTAATAATAATAAAATAAAACCGAAATTGTAAGGAATGAATAATATTTCTTACACCATTGTCTATGGATGGTGTCGACCGCCGATCATCAGGTTTCTCATTTGCCCGACTCGTCGTTGAATTTAATTTGATTAAATGTATCGTAATTAATGTATTGCGAAAATATAATTTTTATCTACGGTAACTTTCATATAACCTGTATCTGATATATGAAAGTATATTGTAACAAAAAATAAATGGATGAACGTGTCGCAGCCTGTCCGGAGGCGAGCTGTTCGAGCGCATCACGGAGCCCGGCTACAACATGAGCGAGGCGGAGGCGGCGCACTACATGCGCCAGGTGTGCGAGGGCGTGCGGCACATGCACGAGCAGAACATCATCCACCTCGACCTGAAGCCCGAGAACGTCATGTGCACCACCAGGACCGGCACCGACGTCAAGGTGAGCTCGCCGATGGAGACGCGCCTTACGTTCACTTTACAACTTCGACGAGAAACTTTTTCATAGATTTCAAAGTATTCGAAAAAACTGTCTTCTAAATACTTCATTAGGTATAAAGGAAACTCACAACGTAGCCAAAACTCATGCGGATATACTTACGTCGTATTCCAAATCTATTTTTATGGTCCAGTCTATTAGTTTTAAGTCTCGGTAATAAGCTGTTTTTTAGTCACAAAAGATTAATCGGTAAGCTTCTTGCCGGCTGCTCTTGATATAATCCAGATTCCAAATCGGCGATAACTTCACGTTGAACTTGATAAATTGATAAGTGGAAGTTATGTCGATTTATCATAATTCGACCATTCTTTCGACCAGATCATCGACTTCGGATTAGCGACCAAGTTAGATCCGAACGAAGTTGTCAAGATATCGACCGGCACGGCTGAGTTTGCAGCGCCGGAGATCGTGGAGCGGGAACCGGTCGGCTTCTACACGGACATGTGGGCCGTCGGAGTGTTGTCATATGTATTGTGAGTATTGGAGCTTCGTTCGAATTATATACATGTCCTGTTTGCCCATAAAAAGATTCAGAACATATTATTTGTTATCTGTAGAAAAAATTGCCATAAAAAATGCCATTGGAAGACTTCAATAAATATACACAAAAAAATGAAAATAGTTTATGTACAAATGATGACACTGTCGAATAGTAGTAAGAATGTTAATCGCTTCACCCCAATCGTGATACGATTATTTGGACGAAAATGAACCAGCTCTTATGTTTACTAGAAAATATTCTATATATTTAAAATGATCACGATTTCATCCGTTTTTAGATTATCTGGTCTCTCACCATTCGCTGGTAACAACGACATTGAGACGCTGAAGAACGTTAAGGCTTGTGACTGGGAGTTCGACGAGGAAGCCTTCCAGCACGTGTCCGATGATGCCAAGGACTTCATCAGGAGGCTTCTTGTTAAGAACAAGGAGTAAGTATTGTTCATATTTATTTCCCAGATAAGCTGATTTTGGGAACTCTGCGTGCGATGAGAGCAAAGTTTTAAGATTTTTTGTGCGACATTGAAATTTGTCGTGGATGGTATAAATTTCGGCACAAAATTGTTTCTCTTCTGTTATGTGTAGTGTTTGGCTGTGGAATGGATGATGACGAAAATAATTTGCTTCGCTTATTCATCGAAATATACAAAGATCTAAATATCTTTATATATTTGTTTCGGTATAGAAGTAAAGTGATGGACTATTAGCTCCTATACTACGGTTTCGATAGATCTATGTGCTTTAATATTCCAACCAATCCACATGACCATTGACTAAGAGCCGTTATCAATCCCAGGAAGCGTATGACGGCCCACGAGTGCCTGGCTCACCGCTGGCTGGCCGGAGACGCGACCGCCACCCGCACCTCAACCATACAGGCGAGGCGATACGAACAGATGAGGAACAGACTGCGGGAGAGATACGAGGTTCGACTATTTGTTTTACGTACATTGTCCGTCTTTTATGACTGTCTCTTTTTTCTCTGTTTTGTTTGAAAGGATCGTAATATTTTTAGTATCATCGTTCTATAGTTATAGCTTATAGTTTGGTATGAACCAGTTATTGCTTCCAATTTCCAATTTGGTAGAATTACCAAGTATTTCTCCAATTCCAATCAACGAATGGTTGGTTAAAGAGAAAAAGTAGATAAGGTCTTAAACGTGCTTAACTAACGATTATATTATAAAAGGGTGTTTGAAAAAAACAATTTTAGTATCCCAAAAGAAGATATGTTTTAACTTAAATATTTTATTCCATTCTCTAATTTGTATATACAATATTGCGTCATAGCTTACAGTGTCCATTCTATTATAGTTAATACGTTGTCATATCCAACAGAACTGGTCATCATTCGTTCTACCGATCGGAAGGCTCAGCGAGTACAGTTCGCTGCGCAAACTTCTCATCGAGAAATGGAAGATATACGACGGACAATTCGGTAATTCATTTTTAATTCATCTAAAATTAATGACGTTCTTAGTTTGATTCTTTCTTAAAATTTAGTAGGTTTTCCTTCTTTTTTTTTTTTAAATAAAAACATTTCTTTGTCATTTTAGTAGTTGAGATTGCTCAGTTTTATGGTTTCAAATCGGGGAATGCACCGCCGATTGTCATGTGCTTAATTCGTGTTTGTAATTTCTCTCGGGTCCGACGGTGGAGTAAAATATTCTGAGGGAACCCGCATGTGCCGGATAATATTGCGGTGTGGTGGAATGAGCCCCAAAAACCGTTAACTTAGAACGAAAATTGAGACATTTTTCAAATTCAGTCTGTATTTTTCTGTTAATTTTATACCTAATCTTTAATGTGCTTCTATAATTTTGAGACAATCTACTGAAACATTCAATAAAAATAAATACGGTCGAAATGTTTCGATAGTGAAACAATACTAATGTATTCGGTGGTGTGGTGCGCAGACCGGCGGCAGGCGGCGCCGCGGTTCGTGATCAAGCCGCAGTCGGCGTTCTGCTACGAGGGGCAGTCCGTGAAGCTGTACTGCCGCATCATCGCCGTGGCCGCGCCCACCGTCACGTGGTCGCACAACAACCGCGAGCTGCGACAGTCCGTCAAGTACATGAAGAGGTCGGTTACCTGGTGGTATGGCCTTGCGCGGGCCCGTCTGGGTGGGCACCGCCCGCTTATCGGATGTTCTGCCTCTAAGCAGCGATACTTAGTATTGTTGCGTTTTGGTCTGAAGGGTGAGCCAGTGTAACTACAGGCACAAGGGGCATAACATTTCAGTGACGTTTCCTAAGGTTGGTGGTGCATTGGCGATGTAAGAAATGGTTAATACGGCCAATGTCTATGGGCGGTGGTGATCACTTACCATCAGGTGTCCCATTTGCTTGTCCGCCTGCATATAAAAAAAGTCATATCTTACACCACAATGCAACACTTTGATTATGCTGGCTATTGCCGCTGTTTAAATGATTCTAGTTTATAAATAATAATATCAAGAAAATGAAAGAAGAAGAAAATATTTGTTTTGCAAAAAAAAAATTACTTAGTATTCAACCGTCAAACACCAGTACATATATATTGTTGTGTTTTGGCTTGAAATGTGAATGAGCCAACACAAGATTCCATTGTTGGCGGCCGTTGGCGTAAGAAGTAGTTCATGTTTATTGCAGTGTCATTATAACTGAAGGTGTCCACTTGCCATGAGTGGACGGTTTGCTCATCTAAAATCCTAAAAATCTGCTATATGCTTATCTATCTGCTTATGTATAGTGTTATGTAAATGTTCGGACAGATACGCAAACGACGATTACTACTTCATAATCAACCGCGCGAGGCTGGAGGATCGCGGCGAGTACATCATCAGGGCTGAGAATCACTATGGCTTCAGAGAAGAAGTCGTCTTTTTGAATGTACAACGTAAGTCAACAATCTACTAGCTACCCGTCCCAGTTTCAAACGGTCTGCGTATATCGTAGTACATATAACTCTATTGAGTGAAACGCCGTTGTATGTTTTTTTTTTTCTAACAACGTCAACAATCATCTATATATTTCAGGCTATTTACACAAAATAATATTTAATATACACCTAAGCGTTTTTCATGAATTACTCCGTGTATTGATGACAACCGTAAGAGAATACATTCGATATTTTTTGAGTTCATCGGGTACATACAGACAAACAGACTGGGTGACTTTGTTGTACAATATATAAGGTCCTCCATACCGATTTCGGCCACGGCGGCCAATCTCGAGAGAGATTAGCCAACTGCGCAGGAGATATTATAGTGCACAAGTGTGTGCGCAAACACAGGTGCACTCTCTTTTCCTTAGCTCTCATAATCCGAGGGGACGGCAATTCGACACGACCGGAAAGAGTTCAGGCGCAGGACCAACGGCTTTACGTGCTTTCCGAGGCACGGGAGTGTAAACACTTCCAACTTCCAGACTCCGGGCTGCTACTGAGAATTTTCTGACAGAAAAACCCAATAACTATTTATTCGCCCGACCTGGGATTTGAACCCAGGACCACCGGGTCTGCGGCCTTATACCTAGCCACTAGACCAACGAGGCAGTTGTATAATATATAGTTAGTCTCGGTAGGACTTTATTCATTGTCTTTGTGTGTATTGAGTAGGTATTTTAATAAAACAAGTAATAGTTTATTGTTTTCGTGTGTAAAGGTGGGCGACTTAACTACGGGTACAAAGGGACATAACATTTTAGATCTCGTGAATGGCGCCACTTCGATGGCATAGCATGCTTATACTTGTCACAGTATCAATGTCTATGGACAAATTGAAACACATTAATTCTTCAACAATACATAGAAACAATTAACATAAGAATAATCGAGTCAGAAACCGACCTCCCAACCTCTTCCATATTATAATTACGACATTATTAATAATATATTTTTGGTCATTTTATTCAAAAAAAATCTTAGCAATTTAGTCTGTCTGTTTTTCTGCCATCTTAAAATATTAATATAATAACAATCTCGGAACTTAAATACTTTGTCCTTGTCTTTATACATGAGTTAGAACATAGCGAAAGACTATCATTTGCCCTTCCGCCTAGTATTCTATAAAAAGAAGTCAGTCGAGTCAATGGTGTACATATTATGACGGTTTCTTTTTGGGTAATGCGGTGAGAAAACTTGTACGGTTACTCAGACGCGCGTGTTACACTCGATAAAATATTGTTTAAAATATTTATACTCTCGGGATTCAATTTAAAATTAAAACTTTTTTATTTAAATAATGTCTTTATAAGTAATTTTCTTATTTTTTCGTAACTACGATATTTATGATATGAAAAAAATAGTTGAAAATATAACATGGAGAAGAGTAATTTCAGTGTAATTAATTATTATTATTAGTCCTTAACGTCAAAATCAATCCATAACACATTTGACAGATAATATCCATATTTTTTTATTTTTTATTCTTCACAATTAGTCGCACAATTCGTTGAGGCAAAAACTTTTTAATTTCATAACGTTTTTTTAAGAAAACATTGTAATAATAATAATAACTCAATGAAGGATACAAGGATATTCGTTAATCACAAACGCAACGTTTAAAACAAATCGAATGTATGCGTTATATAAATAGCTGGCTGACATTAAACATCGGTTTCACAATCGTTTACAATTAAAACTAAATTCGTCCGCTTAGTTAAATGCCAATTAATAAATATGCCAGTTCAAAAGACTCCACAATTTGTCGCATTAAACACAACGTCGTACATCAAGACTCGCGCTGTCATAGCGTCTGTGTCTTGACGAGAGATTTATAGGGAGCGTGTTGGATTTAATGATTAATACTTGTTATTGTTGAATGCAGTGAATGTTAACTTTTTTTTTTTTATCAGGCAACACTAAGCTTTGATAAATTTTTTTTGGTGATTTTTTTATTGAAACGTAAAATTATAATTCATAAGGTATACCGTAACGTAGACTAGATTTTATGAATAAGCCCAATTTTTTTTTTTACTATTTGGTCCTGTTAAATATTTTCGCGGTACGATTAACGTGGTTTCAATGAGATCAAGTGTTCCGTAGACCACGGATTGACAATCAATGTTTAAGCGTGTCATTTAAACCTGTTGGTTTGGTGCTCTTGGCTTGCGATTTATCTTGTAACAGCCTGTGAATGTCCCTCTGCTGGGCTAAGGCCTCTTCTCCTCTTTTGAGAAGAAGGTTTTGGAGTTTATTCCACCACGCTGCTCCAATGCGGATTGGTGGAATACACATGTGACAGAATTTCAGTGAAATTTGACACATGCAGGTTTCCTCACGATGTTTTCCTTCACCGTCTAGCACGAGATGAATTATTATCACAAATTGAGCACATGAAATTCAGTGGTGCTTGCCCGGGTTTGAACCCACGATCATCGGTTAAGATTCACGCGTTCTTACCACTGGGCCATCTCGGATTTATCTTGAATACTACGGAATCTTATTACAATATAGATTATTTAGTTGGAAATACCAACACTGTTATACTCATGTATGAAATTCAATCTTTCGTGAGAATTATCTTAATTAGATAGAATTAAATAACGAGGACTCTATTAAATATATGTTTTTTTTATACCTTACTCGATTTACTGGTAGTGAATAAACCTTACGTACATACAAATGTTACTTTTTGGACGAAAATATTTATTTTTTGGACTAGGAAACTTCTCGCTGAAAAACAAAACAAAGTTTAACTAACAACTCGCATAGTTTCTTCAAATTCGGATTAATCGGTTAGAAACACGTACATAACAAACATACAAACATTCATCTTTATTATATAGCAGATAAATTATTTCTTATTCATAATTATTAAAATCATTATATTATTATAATAAACGATAATAATGTTATTTTTCAAATAATGCTCTGGTATAATTTAAATACCGTTGTTAGACATTTTATTTCTACAAACAAAAAGTTGATTCGTTTAAATCTAGGCCACAAATGTGTCTATTATTAAACCTAAGTTCATTGGCTCCTAGATTGTCTAGGATTTAATTAAATCTTGTTCTAGTCGGAGAGTTATAAACTGATTGACATTCAACTTGTTTAGATTTGATGAAATAGACTTTTGGATTGGATTGTTTGTGAGGAATTTGATACGGAAGGAATATCAGGTTAGATTGTTAAATTGTTTGTTTTCGTATTTTGTTTTCGTGCACGAATTAGAACGTAAAGAAATGTACTCTATTCAGAACGTAAGGTAATTTTAGTTTTTACCTAACATTTCGAAATTTATTTTAGACAGTTTTGGTTATTCACTATGTCAATTTAGCCTTGATTTTAATTTCGCATATTTTTGTCCTCAGCGGTTCCCAAAGTGCAGAGACAGCACGTTTCCGAAGAGCCTCGTCGTCGCGAACCTCTGCCATACACCTTCTGGCAGGAATGGAGCGAGACAGCACCATCGTTCACCTTCCAGCTGCGTCCGCGTGTGATGCAGGCGAGGGATACATGCAAACTGCTCTGTTGTCTGAGCGGCAAGCCCACGCCCACGGTTAAATGGTAAGTTTGGGAAGCGTCCCAATAAAACAATTTATTTAGCAACCACTTATTCTACTGCAAAACAGCACGTATTTTTATATTCCGGTTTGAAGGGTCAGTGAGCCAGTACAAGCACAAGTAATTCGCATACAAACACAAGATACATACATAAATTCTTAGCTCCCATGCTTGGAACGATATTTATTTACGAAAGTTAAATACAAAGGGGGGATCTCCACTCAAACGGTACCATACGTTCCAGGTACAAGGACAAGCGCGAGTTGTCGAAGTACGACTACGCGATGACGCAGTCGGACGGCGTGGTGACCATGGAGATCATCGACTGCCGGCCGGAGGACAGCGGCAAGTACTCGTGCGTCGCCACCAACGTGCACGGCACCGACGAGACCTCGTGCGTCGTCATCGTTGAAGGTCAGTGATTTTTTTGTATTCCTTTTTTATCCAAGTCCTCTCAGAGAGCTTTGAAACAATTTGATAAAAATATTTAAATTGTTATGATTTACCTAAATATAGTAAGTCTTGTATTCGTTTCAAATAATTCTGTTACCTAAGTTCTAAAAGTACATTTTGAGTGAAATGTAAACTAAATTGCCATTTGCTAAGTAATTTAAAAAATAATATATTCATTTGTATTAAAACGGCATAAGCCTAACATTATGAATACCAAAAATATTCAGAAAATATTACATAAAACAATCAACATCTGTTTCATTGTGTCTACTCTGAATACCTTGAATAATTTACTTGGTGGTAGAGCTTTGTGCAAGCTCGTCTGGATAGGTACCACCCACTCATCAGATATTCTACCGCAAAACAGCAGTACTTGGTACTGTTGTGTTCCGGTTTGAAGGGTGAGTGAGCCAGTGTAATTACAGGCACAAGGGACATAACATCTTAGTTCCCAAGGTTGATGGCGCATTGGCAATGTAAGCGATCGTTAACATTTCTTACACTACCAATGTCTATGGGCGTTGGTGACCACTTACCATCAGGTGGCCCATACGCTCGTCCGCCAACCTATGCTATAAAAAAAAAAAAACCAAAAGTATGGATTATTGACATTGGCCCTTTTAGCACCAGGATACAGAATTTATAATCTATATATTTTATATGGTTATTATGAAAAGAGTTTGTTTTATGAACGTGTTCCCCGTGTTTGTGTTCCAGGCGAGGTAGTGAGCGAGGAGCAGGCGACGCTGGCGCACAACCTGCTGTACTCGGGCGAGCGGCGCTACATCGAGAAGCCGCTCAAACCTGCGCCCGCGCCGATCATCACCAAGACTAAGGTAAGGCCTAGCGATTAGCAAGCTACTACAATATTTGTATGTATGTATGTAATATCTTCTATATATATATATAATTTTACAGTTCCCATAAAAAATTATATCCGTCTTTAAAGAAACTGAAATCGTTATATGTATCGCGTTTCAGTATATACTTCTGATTCTGTGGCTAATATATATTTTTGAGTTTAGTGAGAGGATTAATTACATATCTTTGATTAAACGATTACACGATACAATATAAAAACTTAAGATTGATTGCAAACACGCGTTTTCCTATTTCAACTAATTCAAGAATAATAATTAATCATAGGTGACAATCGACCCACCGCCCAAATCATCCGGCCCTCGTCCGAAGTTCTCACCTCAGACCTCGGTGGAGGCCGGCAAGCAGAGGAAATACGGCGCTAAACTGGACTCTGACGCGGCCTCGAGGTCGAGGAGCGCTACAAAGGAACTAGTCTGTGAGTCTTAATAATTTCTCATTGATTCCTGTAAAAAGATTTAAGAATTGTCTTTATTATTAGAATCCAGTGTACGACACATTTTGTTTAGGCATTTCTTTAGTACTGATACTACTTCCGATAAAATAATGCATATTCATTATTCCTACAATTGCCTAAATAAAGTTTAATTTATGGAATAAATTTTCATCCAAAAAAGTCTTTGTCTGTAATTTGACAGTCATTAATTAAAATCATTCGTCTAGATCTGTAGGGCGGTCTTAATTCAAAATATATTAAATAATAAAAAAAAATATATATATAGCAACACCAGTCCATTCATTTAGAAACATCAATAATTTTACAAACTTCCTTATACAATTGTTATAATCTTCTTAATATGTTCTTAAACAATAACAAACTATTTACCTGTATGTTATTTTCAAATCGCTTTAAAACTTTGTAATAATATGTACCTATGTCCATCTATTTGTAGTGCCCGCATCAGATTCATCGATGTGCAAGCCGTCCTTCGCCCGCTCCCTGCCAGACGCCTTTACCGCTAAGGATGGCGCTCCTCTGCTACTGTCATGCGCAGTTAGAGGAGACCCCGACCCGAGGGTCGAGTGGTTTAAGGATGGCAAACCTTTGCATTCTTCTGAGGTCAGTATATTATATTTTCTACAAAATATTAGATTAGCAATTTTCTCATTGGAAAAACGCATATACCCGGTGCCCCCCCCCCCCACATGAAGTGGAGGGTTAGGGGGGACTCACCGGCACTGCGTGCACCAGTGTCCTTTCTGTCTCTTTGGGATTTGCCTGTCTACCTTTATCATTGTTTATAATACAGTTATAATTGTCACCAGGTCGTCGACCTCAAGTACAAGAACGGCGTCGCGTCGCTGGTCATCAACGAAGTGTTCCCTGAAGACGAGGGTGTTTACTCCTTGAAGGCGATCAACAGCCAGGGAGAAGTCGAGACCAAGTGCAACGTATCCGTCAGAAGTATGTATTCAACTTCAATTTCAAAATTTATTTCGATATTCAATATTTTGTTGTATATTTTAAGATTTTTTTCAGTAAATTTCAATTTCATTTGCTTCTTTTATAAATTATGGTATGTATGGCTCATTCCATGATCGTTAATGAAAAATGTTTATTGTTGTACTTTGTTCAAAATTGTTGTAAAACATAACGTGTGCGTGTCCGCAGCGGACGGGCCGGCGGCGGGCGCGCCCAAGGACCGGCCGCCGCGCATCGTGGACCACGCGCGCTCGCAGAACGTGCGCGACGGAGAGCCCGTCACGCTCACCTGCAGGTACGTGCCCCCCCCACCACTCTACGGGGCTCCGACACTGAAACATAGTAACATTTATTAGAGGGCTTTTCATGTTTTTTATGTTAGTGTCAAATGGTTTTCTTGAGGACTATTTTTGACATGACATACTTGTACTTGTCTTGTGATTTAAATACATTTTAAACGAGCCGTGAGCGCGTCATCTAATTTGCAAGGTCGTTATTTATTGAGACAAGTCAGCTTAATTTTGATATAAAAATGGAAGATCAAATTTATCAAACTCACTATGTACAGGATCGTGGTCGCAGAGCGCTTCGACGTAGTCTGGCTGCACAACAACAAGGAGATCAAGCCGTCGAAGGACTTCCAGTATTCGAGCGAAGCGAACATTCACAAGCTGCAAATCGCTGAGATATTCCCTGAGGATGCCGGTACGATTCCATTGATTTTATCTATATATTATAGATAAATAATTTGCAAAAAAAAAAAAAAAACATTTGAAAGTCATAGTGGCGCTAAAACTTGATAATATTTCGTTCGTTCCAAAAATCTTAATTATATTTATTTTCGACGCGTAATACGCCCGAAATAATAGTATAATAATTCATTCGCATACTAAAATGTTTTCGCGTCTATTTCTCTCTGAAAAAGTGGGTATTTTAATTTTAAACTATCGGAGATAAAATTGAGATTATGTGAGGGCTGCTTAGTAATTTGTGTATACGTACATGTTCAGGTGTATACACGTGCGAAGCGTTCAACGACGCCGGCGAGTCGTTCTCGTCGTGCACGCTCGTCGTGTCGGTGTCCGGGGAGACGCCCGCCACGCCGCAGTACCGCGACTTCCCCGCCTCCGCCACCATCATCAACGGAGAGCCCGCCGTGTTCACCGCGGAGCTGGATAAGGTAATATTATTAATACCTATAATTTCCTCTAAGTGAAATAGTTGAATTAAAAAGTAATAGAAGAGAAAGAGCACGAATCGTAATTGAAATGGTTTTGAAGATTCCTCTGTTATGATAATTAAATACTTGTCATTAATTGAAATTTGAAATATTATTTGGGCCATATGTTAGAAAATATAATAATGTGATATTAATGAATGCATTACTTCCGCAGCCACCACTCCAGCTCCAATGGCTGAAAGACGGCAAACCGATCGACGAGTCGTCGAACAGATACAAGTTCACAATGGAGGGCACGTCGCGGTACCGCCTCGAGATCGTCAAGGTCAACCCCGACGACGGCGGCCAGTACCAGGCCCGCGCCGTCGGCTCCAAGGGGGACTCGCTCGCCGCCTTCTACCTGAACGTCGTCGACAACTAGACGGGGAACGCGATATATCTCATTTCATGGACTGACATACAATATGTAACTTGGGACCTAAGATGTAACCTTGCGGTACCCCGAATAATTTTTTTTTACCAATTTTGCGAACTATTTTAATGGAAAACGATTTTTATACGATTCGGAGTCTCAGTGTAAAGGAGTTTTTTTTTACATAAATGATTATTTATTAATTTATTAAGTATTTTTTAAGTGTTACACCCTATTGAAAGCTTACGAGAAGTCGCTTGGAAGAATCGAATCCACGTACGTTCTCTAGTCACTGTTTAAAGTTTAAATGTTTCTATTTGTCATATTCAATTGTTACGATTATTTATTTTGTACACCTAACATATTTATTGCAGCTTCCGGATATTAAAGCTTGGAATTAATGAATGTTGCTTAGATTGGGGTCCGGTACACGAACGGCGGTGACCATTCCCCGGGTATCCTGTTCGCCACCACAGAGTGCCCCCGGAACGGTCACCGCGAGCCGGCCGTGATCATTAATATTATTTTTTATATAAATTTAACTGTATTATTTAATTGTAAATAATTTAATTTGTATCATGTGACCGCGTAATTTATGAATAAATATGTATATTAAAAATATAATTATATTGTGTTTTTTTTTTCTACTTGACTTTATTTAAAATCTTACAAAGTATCAAGACTAGTTTTAAAGCTTTAATGTATATCAATCAAATTATATCAATAATTTGATCAAATCTTTGTTCCATTCTCCGTAAGTAAAGTTTGCGTTTTATGTTAGTATAACTGTTTTGCTTTAATTTGTTTTAATAATATTAGAAAAGAAAGAGGAAAATCAGCACTTAATTTGCCCAAATATTTAATAAAATATACCAAATGTGACGGTGACTTTAGTTCTCTCGCGTAGGTCCTTATTTCCGATTATATCTGCTAGAGAAACCCCAAGCATCGCGAGATCCATAGGTCGCTCAGCGACCTTAAGCTTATGGACCAGTCCTACGGTGAGTGTCTACGTTTCGGCACTGTAAGTCATTACAGGTAAGACTGATTAAAGATCCTGGTCTTAAGCGTAGAATTAGCACTCTGAAGTGGACATGGGCTGGTCATGTCTCCAAGCGCTTTGATGGCCGATGGAGCCACACGTGCATGAGTGGAGACCACGCTTAGGCTAACGTAGTGTAGGACGATCTGTGGTAAGGTGGACCGACGATTTGAAAAAGGTGGCAGGTGCGGGATGGATGAAGGCTGCCCAAGATCGGGTTGGTTGGCGTTCTATGGGGCTTTCGTCCAGCACTGGACGGCGAAAGCTGAAAAAAGAAACCAAATATTACAAATTATATAACTACAAAAGCACAAGAGAACTTGAATCTTCAAGGACCTATCTAGAACCCTAGTCTATTAACAAGTATCTAGATAAATACTTCAAGATCAAAAGTTACATCATTAAAATTTAACTTTGACAACAGTCAGTTAACAGGAATAGAGTATTTATAACATAAAATCTATCAGCTAGTAATATCAGGTCTTTACATATGAAATTAGCGTTTTGTCGTACTGACCATTTTGATCTGAAATATCTCCTTTGGTTAAGAATTCCAAATTCAAATTTATAAATTCATTTAGCTGGTACATTTAAGTTTTGAAAACAGTCATTCATTTGTTTTTTCCTCATTATTTTTTTCTTTGGCGTCGCTTATTACCGCACATTGAAAAACATGAAATATCGCTATATTTACGAGTACGAGTTCTACCGTGGCACCAGTGCTGCAGAAACAGCTCGAAGGATTAATGATGTGTACGGCGCTGGTGTCGCAAAAGAAAGCACGGTACGTTTTTGGTTTCAACGTTTTCGTTCTGGAAATTTCGACCAACCCCGTGGACGGCCGGAGACCAAAGTGGAATATGAAGAATTAAAGGCTATTGTGGAAGCGGATATATCACAAAGCACTTCGGAGATAGCTGCAGGTTTCGGGGTAAGTGATAAAACTGTATTAATCCACTTGAAGCAAATCGGGAAAGTAAAAAGACTTGAACGATGGGTACCTCATGAATTGAGTGAATCGAACTTGCAAATACGCGTCGACTGCTGTGTTACTTTGCTCAACCGACACAATAATGAAGGGATTTTAAATCGAATCATTACTTGTGACGAAAAGTGGATACTGTACGATAATCGGAAGCGCTCGTCGCAATGGCTGGAGACCCTGGAGACCCAGCCAAATCCTGCCCTAAACGAAAATTGACTCAGAAAAAGTTACTTGTGAGTGTTTGGTGGACTAGCGCCGGTGTCGTTCAATACAGCTTTCTAAAATCTGGCCAAACGATTACGGCAGATATCTATTGTCATCAACTGCAAACCATGAAGGAAGAACTAGCCGCTAAACAACAGAGATTGGTCTATCACGCTAGGCCACTGCTGCTTCACGACAACGCAAGACCACACACTGCACAACAAACAACCACTAAGTTAGATGAGCTACAATTGGAATGTCTGCGACATCCACCGTACTCCCCGGACCTTGCTCCAACAGATTACCATTTTTTCCGGAATTTGGACAACTTCTTACAAGGAAAAAAATTCAACTCCGATGCGGCAGTCCAAACCGCCTTCAATGAGTTTATTGATTCTCGTCCCCATGGTTTTTTTAGTAAAGGCATCAATGAACTACCTATGAGATGGCAAAAGTGCATAGATAACAACGGCGCATACTTTGATTAATTAAATATATTTTACAAATAAAAAAAAATGACTTTATATACCTCCCGTACAAAACGCCAATTTCATATGTAAGGACCTAATATTAAAAATTGAAGTATGTGTCTCATATGTAATGTACTTATGAATAGATGTATTATTTACATTAAAACCAACATAACCTCAAAACAAATCATGACCGCATAGACCGCATATTGGCAAAACTGATAGCAACGTTGCCTTGTTGAATCGCAATTCCGATCCTTTGGACGAAAAATAAATTTAATTTTAAGTAGTTAAATTGTATCATTAATATAAAATACACGCTGAGATTTGATAAAATTACTTCTATTTAATAAATCTAGCTAACAATATATTATTTCAATGTATTTGAATCGCCAAACGTAAGTAAGTAATGATAATTTACTATCGCTTATTCAAAATCTCGAAATGAAAATATTTATTTAAGTAGGCATTTACGACTCACATCGTAAACTTAAAAAAAAACAATTCAATTTAAGGTCAATGACTTCTAATTAATGAAATTGTTTTGAATATATTGTTGCGTGTAAATTATCTAGTTTTAAATTTAACGTCGAAAGAACAAGAAAATTACAAACTTTTCAGTGAAAAGAATTTATAATAAAAATTAAAGTTCATTTCAAAGTCAAAGTTCAATAGTAAGTATTAAAATAAAATAATTTTAATGTTCTGTAATCTGGATCTAAATCATATAATTTACATGCCATTAATTTTTATTTTATTTATAATCTATTAAATTATTTTACTGTTAATTTGAGAATAAGTAAGTAATGAAAATTAAGTATTTTTTTCGTTGAATTTTAAATCGCTTAGGTAATTGCTACCGAACTATAAACATCGTTTATTTTAAAGAAATTATTCTTAATTATAATAGATATGCATAAGTTTATAAGAATTATTTTTACGTAGATTTTGTACGTATGTTTGATAAAGAGAACTACTAATTTTATTGATATAATTTCTATACATATACGAGTTGCCTGCTGCAGGGCCGGATTTAGAGGTTTGGAGGCCTCGGGACAACAAAGGTGTGGAGGCCGCCTGGCTCCAAATTATTTTCCAAATAAAATTTTTGTCAGTCAAGTTTTTTCAGAAATAATTTATTTGTAACCGAGTAGATACTAAAGAAAGAAGAAGAAAAAAGCTCAACGACTGCACATCAACAAAAATTATAATTTCCTTTCACACGATTTTTGACAACGCAGTGCCGACCAAAAATGTTCACCGCAATCACCGCACCACGACCGGAAAGAGTTCAGGCGCAGGACCAACGGCTTTACGTGCTTCACGGGAGTGTGCACACTTCCAAGTTCCAGACTTCGGGCTGCTACTGAGAATTTTCTGACAGAAAAACCCAATAACATTTTTTTTATTGGCCCGACCTGGGAATTGAGTCCAGAACCTCCGGGTTAACGGCCTTAATCCTAGCCACTAGACCAACGAGGCAGTCATATTAATATTATTATAATTATGAGTACTGATAAACACACTAATGTGAGGCTATTATGTAAAAACAAACTTGAATCTCACCGTAGAAAACATTCGTGAATTGTCGAAACTTATATGCGACACTGACCATAATAATTTGCAGTTGAAACCCTCGGACCTTGAAGTAATAGTGGAAAAACTTTCATCAAAAATATTACACCCCGTCTTATTGTCTCTACTGGTGACAGGAGGGCTGGTTCATTTTTCGCCCAGAGAATCGGAATTGCGATTCAAAGGGGAAATGCTGCTAGCAGTCTTGCCGCCATTCCACGCGGTTACAATTTGTACAGGAACTATTTTTAATTTTTATTGTATTTATTTAAGGCTTTAATGTAAATAAATGTTATATATAAAAAAAAATTATGACATTTCAAGAATACATGCATCAAAATAGTATATCACCATTACAGAGGCGGGGTAAGGCGTGGGCGGTGTGGGTGACCGCCCGGGGGCCCTCGCGGTCCAAGGGCCTCGCACCTAGGAAACATGTTATTCATTGCTTAAAAGCTTTGAAAGCGAGGAAAAATTGGACTGTCATGAATCGAAAGATATTATTATAAGGTGTAGGAAGCGCAATGCAGAAGAAAAAAATATAAAAATAAAAAAAGGTCAGCCGCATTTCCCTTCATTCGGTGGAATCGTGAAAAAGCGCGTAGCAAACGCGTTAAAGAGATTTTCGAGCGAGATTAAAAAAAGGAGGGCCTCGCAAAATGTATCTCGCCCGCATAAAATTTAGGTCTTGCCCCGCCACTGCACCATATGCTTAAACGAAGTGTGTTCCTACAAACCTTCACTGCAAGTAAACAATAGGTAAATTATATTGTTTGACGTCATTGTCATACCACGTGTTACAGATCTGTCCACCTACATACCTATTTCGTATTCATTTCATTCGTATGACGTTGTTTCCCCTTCGTAGGAAGCTTATATACTATTTTAGAGTCAATATGTACTAAATATCACAATTATTATACATTATATATTTGACGGTAGGCGTGGTTGGTAAAGTACTTGCCTTTCACGCCACAGGTCGTGGGTTTGATTCCGACCCAGGACAGACATGTGTGTGATGAACATGTCTGTTTGTCCTGAGTTGGGTGTAATTATCTATATAAGTATGTATTTACAAAGGAAAAGTAGTATATGTAAGTATATCAGTTGTCTAGTTTCCATAGTACGAGCTCTGCTTAGTTTGGGATCATATGGCCTTGTGTGAATAATGTCCCAGGATATTATTATTATTATTATATAGATACAATTTAGTTTTAATATTAATGAGCTGCCACGTTAGTTTTACTCTTGAAGCTAATTAGTATATATATATATATATATATATATAAGATAGGTTATTGAGGATGCTCAAAATGAAACACAAATTGTTTCTCCGAAAATACAAAGAAACGACATTTAAAGTTCACTAATATCGCCTCCTCTATTATATCTCTTTATTTTTTTATAATATCAAAGTTCAAAATAATCTAAACATTATCCGTCATTCTGTCATTCAACCATCAAATGCGCGGCAAACTGACTTTTAGTTACAGATTAAAAACGCGCGGAGCGCAGCAAATTTGGAATAATGAAATGTCATTTCATTACATCTCCCCCCCTAAGAGCGAAAATTCTAAATAATATAATCTACTATAAACGAAAATTTTAAATAATCTAATCTACTATATTCTATCTACTATATTCGTTCTTATAAACGAAAATTCTAAATAATATAATCTAGAAGTTATCTTCATATTCATTTTCTTCTACCTCATCTGCTGTGATAGGTTGTAATTTTGTTATGTGAAATAAAGTTGATTCTGTTTTCCTGTTGCCAGTGTCAATCCTATAAATGGATTTTGATATTTTCTCTATTATCTTGAAAGGGCCTATTTTTAATTCGTCTAATTTTTTTCTATTCAGTCTATTTCCATTTTCTACATATACACTGTCTCCTATCTCAAACTCTTGCATTTCCTATTTCTATCAAATATTTTCTTATTGTACTTATGGGATTTTATTGTATTCTCTAATGCTAATCTTCTATCAGCAATCCACTTGTCTTCGGTTTCTATTGTTTTAATTTCATTTGGTAGAATACTAACATTTGTTCCGTCCAGTAAATATTTTGGTGCAAAACCTGTAACAGAGTGGTCTGTTTCATTATATTTCTCTATACATTCTCTTGCTATTGTTGTCCATGTTCTCTTATTATTTTTCTCATTTATTTTACATCTTATTTTATTTACAATTGTTTGGTTTAATCGTTCATTCAAGCCGTTCGAAAATGGTGTATTCACAGCTGTAAAAATTAGTTTAATGTTATTCTCCTGCAAATGTTGTTTAAATTCTATTGAATTGATGCCTGGATATTGATCTGTCAGAATTATTCCAATCTCATCTGTCTCTAGTACTTTCTTTGTTAATTTTATAAAGTCACTTGCGTTCTGTGTTTTTGAAGTTGTAATAAAAGCATATCTTGTGTAGTGGTCTACTAAAAGGTGTAAGTATTTTTTGTGGACCTAGATCCCCCGAAGCCACCTATAGTATCCATTGACATTATCTCAAATGGTTTTGTCGCTGGTCCCAGTTGTGACATTAACCCAAATTTTCCTTGACATCTTGATTTATTTTTTATGCATATTTCACATGTTTTACAAATATTTATTATATTTTTTGTTAGGTTTTTAGCTGTATATATTGGACTTATTTTTTTCTGTAATTGTCTAATTCCAATATGACAATAGTCTTCATGCACCTTTTTTATTAATTCTTTACTAAATTTTTCTGAGAGTATAATCTTTTCATGTTTCTTTATTTTTTTATAATAGATTTTATTTTTTTGTAGTAAATTTTGTTTCTTTTCTTTTATTGTTTCATTTTTCTCTTGATCTTCAACTATATCTTTCATTTGTATTAAATTAACTATTTTCAATATTTCCTCCTTGTTATCTTCTGATTCTAATACAGGGTTTCGGCTCAAACAATCTGCTTCAATTATGGAGTTGTTATTTACATTCCTGGGTTTAAAAACCTTTTCAGATTCATTTTTATTTTTCTTGAACCAACATGACTTCTCCGGATGATATCTAATTCCTTTGTCCAGAGATTCACAGGTCTTACATGGCTTCTTATCATTAGTTTTATTTTTATAAAGGAATGTACCGCTTTTTATTGTAGTTGAGTTTTTCTTGTACATCATACCTTCATATTTTCTTATCTCATTGAACAAATCAGTAGTGTCATTGAGTTCATCCCTGTTTAATTTATTTAATATAAACCCAGGTAAACCCGTTGCAATAAGATCTATCATTGTTTTAGAGTCTATAGATTTATTTATATCTAGTAGAAGTCTTTCTTTTTTTATAGCGTAATCAATTAGTAGTCCTTCTTTATATCTGAATGCAAGAGCATATGTGACTATATCCCATCCTCGGTTTTTAAAAGTTTTTAAAAATTTGTCTTTCCTTTCAGTCCACTGTGCATTTATTGTAAGTTTTATGGTCATTGAGCTATACCAATCTAAACAAGATTTTTCTAAAAACAACCTCAATATGTCTATTTTTGTTTCATCTTTTGATATGTTAAAGCGCTCACATTCTTTTTCAAAACTCTCGATCCATTGCATTGCATTAGGATTCTTACTTGTGAATTTTTCAATAATAAATTTCTCTGAAATATGTTTTAGGTTATGTTGATTTTCTTTCTTCGTAGTAGTTTCTATTAATTTTTCCAAGATATATTGCAAATTGTCACTTTTGTCTACTGGTTGTTTTAAGCTCATTTCTTCTAAATATTGATCTAAAAATTGTATATTACCTTCTTCATCTAGATACGTTTTCTTAAGATCTTCATCCAATTTTATCCATATTTTTCTACTTTGATGCCTTTTCTTTATGCTATTTTTTATTTTTGAGAAAGTGTTCATCTTGATAATATATGTATGATGAGTCACCGGTTTCAGCTCCTCAGGTAAAACATAACATTTTCGTTCTTCTGTAGATATCGAGGTTATGGCTAATATATTAGATTTGCCATCATTTGAGGCTATCATCGTAAATTCGAATTGCAGCCGGTCCATTTTAGTTAACGAAAATGTCGTTTTATAAGATAGGTTATTGAGGATGCTCAAAATGAAACACAAATTGTTTCTCCGAAAATACAAAGAAACGACATTTAAAGTTCACTAATATCGCCTCCTCTATTATATCTCTTTATTTTTTTATAATATCAAAGTTCAAAATAATCTAAACATTATCCGTCATTCTGTCATTCAACCATCAAATGCGCGGCAAACTGACTTTTAGTTACAGATTAAAAACGCGCGGAGCGCAGCAAATTTGGAATAATGAAATGTCATTTCATTACATATATATCTATAATTTTTGATATAAGTTAATATTCAATAGTAACTTCAAAACTTTTAAGGCCTTTTAATTCTGTATTCCTTGATATTGGTCAGTGGTAATAAACCACCCAAAGACATTGCCACTTTAAGATTAGACGTTCATAGTGATCAACGCGCTACCAATCGGAATTCTTATGTTATGCTTTTACTTGCACTGGCTCACTCCCAGTTCAAAATGAAATTGATTGAGGAAAGACTCTCATTTCTCAATACCAAATATAATAACCAGATAATTGCGATTAAGACTGTCCGGAAGGATCTCGTACCGTTAATGGGTTTATATAATTGTAAATAACCATGTGTATAATACCATTGTGTATAAAAAAAACATGAACGTTTATTTATTTATTTATTATTTATTTTATTATATAGGTTGGCGGACGAGCATATGGGCCACCTGATGGTAAGTGGTCACCAACGCCCATAGACAATGGCATTGTAAGAAATGTTAACCATCACTTACATTGCCAATGCGCCACCAACCTTGGGAACTAAGATGTTATGTCCCTTGTGCCTGTAATTACACTGGCTAACTCACCCTTCAAACCGGAACACAACAATACAAAGTACTGCTGTTTTGCGGTAGAATATCTGATGAGTGGGTGGTACCTACCCAGACGAGCTTGCACAAAGCTCTACCACCGAGTACGTATCATAATACCGGCAAAGTTACTATATCCTTTGAACATTTTACAATTATAACAATATATTTGTGACTGATATATATGCAGACGACATAGTCTTAGGGTTCCAGCCTATCCCTTCATAATTTTATAATAATAACGATATATCTGTGACTGACACAAATTCATCTTTTGCCTACAGTACCCTAAATAAGCTTTATGTTTGAGTTATTACACAACAAAATCAGAATAATCCGTGAGAAATTATCAATTAAAATTATAATATAAAAGTAGAATTACAAGATTATCCCCATCGGAGACGAGCGACGCCGCGGGGCAGCATTAACAATATCAGGCACTCCACATGGACGTGACTTAGCAGTAAGTCCGCATTCAAACACTTATTTTAAAATATGAAATCCTCAAGAAACGAGTTACAATCTTATATTTTTATTATTATTTTTAAATCGACGCTGAGTGAAATGACGCGGCGGAATGGATTATGTGTACAAGGCGACGCACCGTGCTTCGCTTGTAATAGTTAAATCATTTTAAAACGTATATGATGGGCCGGTTGGCGTGATTAGTAGATGCTTGCCTTTCGCGCCGCAGTACGTGGGTTCGATTCCCACCCAGAACAGATATTTGTATGCATGAACATGTCTGTATGTCTTGAGTCTGGGTGTAATTATTTATATAAGTATGTATTTAGAAAAGAAAAGTAGTATATATAGTATATCAGTTGTCTGGTTTCCATAGTACAAGCTCTGCTTAGTTTGGAATCAGATGGCCGAGTGTGAATAATGTCCCAGGATATTATATGACGGAAATGTAGATTAGTAAGATAGCTTTATGAAAGATTCTATGCAATGGTAACCTAATCGTTATTCTACCACCAAACGTCAATACTCTAAATAACCGAGTTTGAATGGTCAGTCAGTGGAATTACAGTAACAAGGAGCATGATTTATATGGAATGAAATCAGCACCATCTATTGACAATTGACGTCAACTCTAACGAATAAATAACAATAATAATAATGTCCTCCAGACCTATTTCAGTCACGGCGGCCAATCTCAAGAGAGGTAAGCCAACTGCGCAGGAGATATTATAGTGCACAAGTGTGTGCGCAAACACAGGTGCACCCTCTATTCCCTAGCTCGCATAATCCGATGGGACGGCAATCCGACACGACCGGAAAGAGTTCAGGCACAGGAGCAACAGCTTTACGTGCTTTCCGAGGCACGGGAATATACACACTTCCAACTTCCAGACTCCAGGCTGCTACTGAGAATTTTCTGACAGAAAAACCCAATAACCATTTATTGGCCCGACCTGGTATTTGAACCCAGGACCACCGGGCTTGCAGCCTTATATCTGACCACTAGACCAGCGAGGCAATCAAAATAAAAATCAAATCAAATCGAATAAAAAAAATAACTCACTAGGCACACTGAAGCCATTCAATCTTGTTAGACATAAATATGACATTAATTATAAAAGTAGGCAACAGGAAAATAATCACAGTGTAACCGCGGACATGATACCAACTGTTCCGTATATAATTATAGTTGTCTTTATTGCAATATTACAATGAATGATATGTATTTTATTACAAGCTTTTATTAATCTTCACATTTTCGTACGAGTCTAATGGTGTGACTTTTTTTTTATATAAAACATGTGTGGGGTACGACCGACTCGTATGCCGTGACGGTAAGCGTCATGATGTTATCTTATGACGTCATGCTTCGTAGTAAAAATATATATTGTCACAACGAAATAATGTACTAACTATTTTACCCATAGTTCTTTTTTGGTTTTCTTTAGTTAGAAATTCATTTTAATAACAATCAATTTTGATGTTACACATCTGAAGAGCGTCAATTTTTAATTAGCATTTTTTATTGAGTCGAACTATTACTACAATAAAAAAAGCCGAGGTGGCCTAGTGGTTAGAACGCGTGAATCATAACCGATGATCGTGGGTTCAAACCCGGGCAAGCACCACTGAATTGTCATGTGTTTAACTTGTGTTTAAAATTCATCTCGTGCTTGACGGTGAATGAAATCATCGTGAGGAAACCTGCTTGTGTCTAATTTCACTGAAATTCTGCCACGTGTGTATTCCACCAACCCGCATTGGACCAGCGTGGTGGAATAATCTCCAAAACTTCCCCTTCAATAAGGAGAGGAGGCCTTAGCCCAGCAATGGGACATTCACAGGATGTTACTGTACTGTATTACTACAACACAATCTAATAAACTAAATATATGTTCCAGTACATTTTATTTAAATCATCGATTATCTATACTAATATATTATAAAGCTGGAGAGTTGGTATGTTTGATCCGGCTAATCTCAGGAACTACTGGTTCGAATTTTAAAATTCTTTTTGTGCTGGATAGTCCTTTTATCGAGGAAGGTTCTAGGCTTATTTTTATTAATTATACGCGGGTGAAACCGCGGGGCACAGCTAGTAATAAATAATTTATTTAATAAATATTTTATTTTGTATAGAAGCATTATAAGATTTGACATCTACTAATAAGATTAAACGTTATCTGTGTTCATTTGTCAAACATAGCAATCACAGACAATAAATAAAAAAAAAGATTAAAATTTGACATTTATTTAGCCGTTGGTCCTAATACTTAGAAACGAACGTGGGAATTGTTTTCGCCTGTGTCGATTGTTATGTACACAATCTCTGCACTAATTTAATGGTAAGGTTATATCTTTCTCATGTCAACGTTCCATAGCTGGGTGAAACCTCATCTTCTATTGAGGATATGAGTTCTATTACGCTATCATTTAGATAGGGATTTGTGCCCTGGGTCATCAAGATGAACACATCAGATATTCTACCGCTTAATAGCAATAAATATATTGTTGTGTTCCGGTTTGAAGGATGAGTAAGCCAGTGTAACTACAGGCACAGGGGATATTACACCTTAGTTCCTAAATTTGGTGACGCATTGTCGATGTAAGGAATGTATATTTCTTACAGCGCCAGTGTCTATGGGCGATGGTGACCTCTTACCACCGAGTGGCCAGTGAGCCACTTGGTGGTAATGGTATTTTATATAAAAAAAATACTACCGAGCGTATTGGTGGTACTTAAAGATTTTCACCCGAAACATACAGACAACTTCAACAAATATCGATTAAGTACATTCAAATTGGTTGGTGCTTGTCCGGAATTGAACTCGCGTTCTTTAGTTAGATTCACGTTTTGTAGTCGCATGGCTTATTCGATTTAGTTTTAGTTCGAGATAGTTTCAATTTGTCGACTGTCAGTAGATTTTGAAAATTTAAAACCCGTGTTGTTTTAATATCATATCTATAGGGTTTTCCATTAAGGGCGCTTGATCGTGCAGAACTTCCATCGTAGCGTGTGCTGTGTGGCACGTAGCGCCGTCCTGTTGAAACCACATGTTGTCCAGATCCATATTCTTGATTTCAGGCCAAAAGAAGTTGGTTATCATCGACCGGTATCGCTCACCATTGACGGTGACGGCCACACCATTATCGTTTTCGAAAAAATACGGACCAATCACGCCTCCGGCCCAAAATCCGCACCAAACAGTCACTTTCTGCGGGTGCATTGCCACTTGGTGAACCTCGTGTGGATTGGTCTCGTCCCAAATACGGCAATTTTGCTTGTTGACATAGCCATTCATCCAAAAATGCGCCTCGTCGCTGAAGATGATTTTTTTGCCAAAATCGGCGTCAACTTCCAACTGCTCTAATGCCCAGTCAGCGAACACACGGCGCTGTCTATGGTCATTAACCTTGAGCTCTTGGGTCAGCTGGATCTTGTACGGGTGCAGGCTCGAGTCACAACGCAAAATTCGCCAAGTTGTCGTCTGCGAAAGGCCGAGTTCCTGTGCGCGACGCGGAATTGACTGCCGCGGGTTTTCAAGGACACTGTCGCGCACAGCGGCGATATTCTCGGCAGATCTCGCGTTACGTTGACGCACGGGAACCGGCTGATTGTTAACTGACCCGGTTGACTCGAATTTGTCCACCAATCGACGGATAGTCGACTCGGCAGGACGATCATCGCGACCGTAAAACGGGCGAAGTGCGCGGAACGTTGCTCGAACTGAAGACCCATTTTCATAAAACAATTTTATGATTTGCACGTGCTGCTTGACACTGTAACCTGCCATGGTGGTTTGGGAGGACGGAATGAATATAACACACTGCATTTGACAGCTGTCACTCAAACAACATGGCCGCAATCAGCTGTCTAAGTTCAAGCGTCCCTATTGGAAAACCCCATATATATTCTATTCTTAATTAACGTTTCCTATTCGACCTCGGTTCAACATATTTTGTTGGGGTTTAATCTAAATTAAGCTCGCTGTACAACAACATTATTAATTAATATTGAAAGATCGTTCATATTACAATTCAGGCGAAGGTATGCGTCTGAGTACGTCATTACACGACAGTCTAACAGAGACAATCCCATTATGTTTTTTATATATATTTTTTAATAATAGTACTATTAACTTCCAATGCAAAGGACTTGTTACAAGTTCGTTAAAAGTGTTTGTGTGACTGACGTTAAGGCGGTTATTTTTTGTTTAAGAACTAACGTAAACCAGATAGTCCTTAGTTGTTTTTGATGAAATTCTGTTCGGCTGTTTAAAGGTCATTAGCTTTTTGAGAATTGTTTTCATCGGTAATTGTCTAAGGTAAATAATTTTTTAATAATTTTATGCTACAATATTCGTCGTATACTGTTAAAAGGTAATGAACCTAATATTAAAAACTTATTCTGTTGTTAGAAACAAAAGAGAATGCAAAATTAAAAAACAATTATGATCTCAGTCAGTATGAGATTAGAAATAAATAACACAATAATATAAAAGTAATCACACTAATTAATTTAACATACGATATACTTTGATGACTTGACCATAAACAATTCCCGCCATATCCATCTTTACTTGCCGCGAACCGTCAACTCGGAATCACGTAAGAAATTCAAAAATGGAATGATTTTTAAAAAAATGTATCCGAGCGGCCGCGCTCATTTATAATAAGAGAAACCGAACGGACAGGGAAAAAAAAAACTAAAACCCTTTTCGAATTTTGTTCGAAAAAGAACGATCCTGTGATAAATATTGAAATATGGAATGGAGACGTGATGTTTTTTATTCTCGTCTCGTTCACTTTTTACTCTTTTTAATTTCTCGTCCTTAATGGCGTTTCGAACACGAGTTAATGGCTGGGCCCCGTCTACGCTACCGTTTTATGAACAATTAATTTTAGTGGCACTATTAAGGTTGGCGCAGACTAGAGTGTAGACAAGAATAGATTTTATTATTTAATATATATTATATGATGTGGGTAAATATATATACTACATAACTATAAACCCTAATTAATACTTGATTCGCAATAAAGAAAAGAAGAATATATTTTATATGGTACTTGTAAATGGGCACTTACGTCAAAAGAAATTTATAGAATTTCAAGTAATTTGTGATCGTCATTATACAATTTTTTAAATTAGTATTTCGTTTAGTTAATTAATACCGAATGCCACAGTAATTATGTATATACAAGTTAGGTTAGGGCGTTAAGCAAATATGCTGTGTTATTGCAATGGTACCGCTTTTAGTGAAAGGTCTAAATTATTAAACTTAGCACAAGCTTTAAGCTGAGGAAGGTATTATACAGATTGTAATTGGTACAGCCTGACATGACAATTACTGACTTTTAATGATTTTAATACATTTTAAAAATTAACGTATATAAAAATATTATAAATAAACTTTATTTAAAACTTTTTATTAACTTTATTTAAATTAAAAAAAAATTTAAGCACTGTAAGTGTTGTAAGTGACACACTAATTATGATACTTCTAGTTTAGTCTATGGAATTTATAAGACGCTATTTATTTATCTTTCGTGTTATTTAAAATTGCGACGATTTTACACAGCAAAAAAGCGTGGTTCAGAAATTCAAATTATTTTATTAGTACCCTCTATTGGTGCAAGAGTATAAGCTACGCACATACCTACTAATAATTAATTTAAAATGTCGTAATGTTGGTCTGTGCGTGTAGTGATGGCGTGTGACTTGTGGCGTTAATTAACTGAGCATGACAGATCTTGTTTGTGGAAAAAAATACCGGAACTAATACTTAATTGGTCAATTGCGGTTCTGAATGGTTCAAGTTTCTAAGATTAAATATTTAATTAACAAATATTTTTTACAATTTTCATATGGATTGTAGGTATTAGGAAATATGTTTTAGATTAATAAAGTTATAAAATATTTAGATCTTATTTAAATATAATATAATAAATATTTAGATTTTATGTTTGGCGGTGCCCACTTCAAATCAGGTGGCCATTTCAACTGATTTGAAGTGGGCACCGCCGACCATAAAATTGTCGATGTAAGAAATATTAACCAACAAATGACCTTGAGAAATAAAATTACACTGGCTCACTCACCCTTCAAACCAAAACATAAAATGTTATGTTATGAGCTAATTTCAGTTCGTATTGACGAACTAAAGTTAGTTATGAAAAGTAATTAATGGAACTAGATCCACTCAAGCAAACATTTTTCAAAAATGTTTTGATATTCTGTTTCATTTAATACAGAGGTTAGATAGAGATGAAATGAGAGCTTATTTTATTTAATGCTTTTGCCAATAACAAGGCTCGCCCTCAGGGCTTGGATATCTTTCGAAAATTTCCCTTGCAGAAAACAAAGGTCAAAGAACAATATAGTTATGTAAATAATCTAATATATAAATAATATTTATGTACTATGGGTCAACCTTCTCCTTAAAAAGAGGTGGCCCTTGCCCAGCAGTGGGACATTCACAGGCAGTTACTTCACTTTACTTTATTATGGGTATCTTTATAAAGGTCGGATAAAGCGTAAGTTCGATTGACTATCATTTTAGACTAAGTAGTGTCTAATTAAGGGTTAGAGGGCTACCCCCTTATCAATTGATATTGATACCTACGCTGCCTTAGACTAGTGAACATGGGCCAATTCGGTTCTGGTCTTCGTTGTGGTCAAAAGTAACCTAAAATAAATCTCAAATCAATGTCATTTGATAAGGCAGGGGTCGGGGTACAGGTGAACCATACCAATATGTTTTTATTTTATTAAGTAACAAATTATTAAATGTTTATTTAACAAAGATGATAATTCAACAAATCGATTGACGACAGTAAATGAAAAAAAAAAACATTTAATTATTAGCGTAAAACGAAACATTTTTAATTATATTTCTAACTTTGCCAATAACCACACAAGAAGTGACCTTTGAGTCAAATGTCCGTTTAAATAATAAATAAATAAATAAAACAACTTAATAAACTAAAAACACGATATTTATAAATAAATTACACAAAATATAAAATATGAAGGTGTATATTCAATCAAGACGATAAATTGCTTCAAAAATATCGATATAACTTTTAGTATTATCTGTGAATCAAATCTGCGAAGTTACCGCCCGGTGTTGATTCAAATTTTCCGCTGACGTAAAATATTAACTTATTATAACTTTAAAATGTAACTCATTTATTAACTTAGTAACTTAGTACATACAGTTATTGACAATGTATTTATTGTGTTAGATCAATCAATTCATTCATTAAAGTAATTCATTCATTCATCGGTCATTTTTGTAGATTGTATTAATATTATTTAATAAACTATGACTAGCAGGCGTTTTATTAAACAATAATTTATCTGTTTCTGTCATAAATAATTTATGATTAGACGTAGACGTAACATCTTCGTTTCCAAGGTTAATATTTCTAGCTAATGCTTATGGACAAAAGTGGCCCATTTGCCATTCGACCTATTATAAATAATAATAATGATAAATGAAACACAGAGCGTTTATTTTATAGCATATGTAGGCGGACGAGCATATGGGCCACCTGATGGTAAGTGGTCTCCAACGCCCATAGACATTGGCATTGTAAGAGATGTTAACCATTGCTTACATCGCCAATGCGCCACCAACTTTGGGAACTAAGATTTTATTTTGAGTTCGCAGGACCAAAGCTTCCTCACGATATGATGCCCAAGCGATCCTGTGACGTCCCCTCGAAGACGGAGTGGGTACCGCTGGTTTTGTGAAAGCACGTACTGATAAGACAAGCTGATAGAAAAATCGGTGTTTGTTATTAGCCCGACCGTTTGAACCGGTTAAAGTACTATCGCACGGGTCGAAATACTATGCAAGTTATAAAACATCACCACGTATATTATATAGGTCTTTGTCTCATGTGGTACCCACTTAACAAATATTCTTTCGAACTGCAATACTTTTCTCTGTTCCGGCTTAAGCACTCGAACAGGAACTTATGGGGTTAAGTCCCTTACATACTTTATTACTTACTGTGACGTCAGACAAAAAAAACATTCCATCATGCCTCAAACGCTGGTGATGATGAGTTGGCGTCATTTAGCCTGTTCCTTTTCTAAAACACTGATCGAATTCGAAATATTTAAATGTAACTTAAATTGTAATTGGTCGATGACAGGCGATGACGTAATATGCGACCAATGAGCGATAAGTATTTAGTCCGAATAGTAAATCAGCGTTTCAGTAAGTGGAAGTTTATCTTTATATATTAAGTAAGTTTAATTTTGGGCCACCAGAAATTTTATTCATATTCTTATAAAAAATATTCTAATTATAAATGTTAGCATTCAAATATATTAAAATAATAAACAAATAATTAATTACTCGATTATATAAATGATATTTCAAGGTCTATGTCAATTTTGCTTGACTAATGGAATACAATTTGATTCCAACGATTTGAATCTGAATGTTCCCCACAACCGTGAAAATGATCATAAACCTAAAAGACATTGTGCTGTGGACAGATATACGATTAAGTTGATTATTGTTTATTTAACTTTGCTTGCCCTTTTTTGGTTTGTTTAAAGCTGATAACTTTAAATAAAACGAACATTTTCTTATTTAATCCTTCGAAAATTTAATGTAAAGCCGAGATGGCCTAGTGGTTAGAACGCGTGAATCTTAACATGTATCGAATTTCACTGAAATTCTGTCACATGTGTATTCCACCAACCCGCATTGCAGCGTGATGGAATAAGCTCCGAACCTTGTCCTCAAAAAGTGGAGAAGAGGCCTTAGCCCAGCAGTGGGATATTCACAGGATGTAATTAACTAACAGCATCACCGGCTACTTGCTAGCACTGGGGCTAATGAGAATTTATTATTTTTTATCATTATTATGATCTATTCTTAAATTAACAGCATAAAACAAAATCATCTTTGCCTAATAAATTTAAAAAGAAATCATAAAAAAGATCAAACTGAACCTGAATTCTAAATTTGAATATGGATTGACCGAAACCAAAAATAATAAGCACAAATGTTTTCGCCATCATCATCTTAACACATATTCGGTCTTAATAAAACGTTCCGTAGCCTTCAAATCATCATCCTAGGACACTGACCCTCGCCCCATTGTCTCTAACAAAAGGGCGTCTTTAAAAACGCAATAAAAAAAAAACACCCCATTGTAGAGCTGTCGTTGATCATTTCTCAAAAAAACAGAAATTCCGACCCTTAAATTGAATTGGGGTTGTAAAGATATACGGATCTTAGTTTTGTGTTGATTTGAAACACGATATTTATATATAATATTTCATCTTATTTTTATATGTAAGTACTTGGTGGTAAGGCTTTGTGCAAGCTCGTCTGGGTAGGTACCACCCACTCATCAGATATTCTACCGCAAAACAGCAGTACTTGCTATTGTTGTGTTCCGGTTTTAAGGGTGAGTGAGCCAGTATAATTACAGGCACAAGGGACATAACATCTTATTTCCCAAGGTTGGCGGCGAATTGGCGATTTGAGCGATGGTTAACATCTCTTACAGTGCCAATGTCTATGGGCGTTGCGCCGTCCGCCTTCCTATGGCATAAAAAATATTATTATCTAAATATCACATAGGTATCGTCCACTCGTCATATACCTATACTACCACCAAACAGCACTACTTAGCTGTGTTCCGGTTTGAAGGGAGTGAGCCAGTGTAACAACAAACACAAGGGATATAGCATGTTAGTTTGGTGGTTGGTGGCGCATTAGTATTAATATTTCTTATTATCAACAGTTGTAATAAATTCCAATATCTATGGGTGCAAGTGAACCATCACGTACTCAAATAGTCAATCATATGTATATATATTTACATGTTGATGTTTGTATATCTGTTTGAGATTAATTGACTTCGACACCGTTAGACCGGTTACTATAATATATATTTGTTTAAAAAGGTGATCGTTATACTATCCATTTTTGTTCTCGCTCGATAGATGGCGTTGCAGCACAACGACATCTCTTTTGTTTAATAAATTATATAAAATTTAATTACACTTTTTTTTATATTGTTAAGAATATTTCAAATCATTAAATAAATACTAATTTAGCTATGGGCTTATCGTTTGATTAACACTCTTATAGTTAAATAAACATGACAATACAAATATCGTCGTTGCGCGTGTAACCGCGGAAGGGCAGTTTGTAAATAACGCGTTATAGTAAAAAGTGTAAAATTGAAATTTCGCGGCTACAGATCCTTAACGCTGATTCGCTTATACTAATCACACAATTTTAATTAGAAAGATGACCTTTTTTATGACCTCAAAAAATCATATTTAAAATATAAAAAACACTAGTGAAATTTTCTTTACGATATCTGCAAAAAATATTTTTTTACGAATTTTTAAAGTTACGAGTTCTTAAATCATTTTTAGCATCGACCGATCGAGGCGCGCACAGCCTTCGGACAAAGCAAGAATTATTCTAGAACGCCTAAATTAATTTATTTATAAAAAAAAGTATACATGATATAAACAAAATTTTTTCACAGATGTTTTTATGATCACCTAAAGATTTTTTTAGTAGAAAAAAAGATTTTTTTTTTATTAGCCAATTAGCCAATAAGAAACCTCATATATCAATTATTACAAAAATAACAGTACTCGTCTTCGAAGTTGGCGGCAAGTCCTTACTTACTATATTATAGTAACAATAATACACAATGATTTCAATTTAAAGCGCAAATATGCGCATCAGTGCGTCAAAAGCGTTTAAAACCCTTGTTTGTAGAACAACTCCAGACATTATAGCGCTGATAGAAAATTTTCAATTTTAAAGCTGAAAGTGATTTCAAATAAGACTGTTCTTTTTTATATCAAAACGCATAAGACCTTTTTTTTCATAGTATATCCAGTTCGATTAAATGTCAAGCATAAAATATAAACTGTCCATTTGGTCTATGATGGTTTGGTCAGTTGTCACTCAAGGGGCCTCACGTCGACTACGGGATTTATGACGTCATCATTGAAAATGACACACAACATTAAATTACGTTATTCACATTCATAGGGCTTATATAATTACGTACCTAGTATTAGGTCTTATTTAAATATAAATAAAATTGTATTAATTAAAACTATTCAATACAAAAGCCTCGAGATAACCCCGGGGCAGTTGTAGATAAATTAGCACATTTCGATTTTGCTAAGAATGCCCCGATCTATAAATACTCGGGGCATTGACAAAGGGGTACAAACGCACGGACCGACTATACAACAATGTTCCCTTATTTATAAGTTAAATATATCGTACTACAGCGCGATCGCGATGCCTTCACCCATACATATGAATTTTATGAATCGAAGACATGGGATGGGCTTGAGGCGTCATTGATACTAAAAGATTTCGAATTGAAAAAAAATATACGTTTACTCTAAATCAATTAGTACCTTACTTTGCTTGGAGTGTATTAATTATTAATACTTTTTTTTATTGATTAAAAAGTAACAGACCGCGGTAAAAATTTGTACGTTACACCTGGAAGTGAATGACTTCTGTAAAATTCTATTTCTTTTTGGGCATTGAAGCATAAAATGTTTACTGACCAATCTTAAATTTTAAAACGCTACCAGCTCTTTGAGAATGACAAACATTAAGAGAAACATTCATTTATATAATATTTTTAAGTTGAAATCTCGCGAATGATTGTAAAGAGTGAGTGAATGACTGGAATATGTTCTTAATGGAAATACATTGGTTTATTATGTATGAAATGGAATCATAGAAACTCGATTTCTCTAAGCTTCACATATTTAGCTTTATGTACTACTTGTTGTAATTTGTATACAACACCCAAATATATATCTTTATTATAATTTTTTTTAAAGTGGTTATTGGAAATTTGATGGTGCATGGTACGGTTAGCTTAAATAATCAAATATTTGCATAAAATATTTATAAATGCGAAGCAATTTTTAGCAAGGCAGCTTAAATTATCCAAATAGTCAATGACATATTGTGCTATGACATAGACTACGACATGATGAGTTTCTTAATTTATATATATATATATAGTTAAATTAATAATTTTTAATTACATTTTAATAAATAGTTTTTGTAAGCTTCTATAACTTATTTTCTTTTGATTAAGAGTAAGACGTAAAACACTTCTTATAAATAAAAAAAATAACCGTTAGTAACGCAGTATTAAATTAACTTTAAATCAAAATATTTTTTTTTTCTATTTCTATGATATGAAATATATGTACATAGTTCGGGTCTACGGGTGCGCGCGCGCCGCTCGCCGGCGGGCCCGCGGCGACGTGCATCGATTTATGCCGATACTCGATAATTAAAAACAATCCGCCATATTGCTTTTTGTCTCTCCTTTTATTCCCGTTTTTGTGCGTCCCTCATTTGATTGTCTTACTTTTGGTTTATTTTTTACAAGATGTTACTTAAAGGGCTCGTCCTTTTTGCATTACGCGGCTATTCGCTCGTTCGTCTCGCATTGAGACGTTTTAATTTATAATTTTTATCGTTTACTTCGCAGGCGCGTCCCGCGCCTGCGCCCGCGCAGACGTCTTCGGCCGTTTCCTTTGTGTGCCTCGGATATGATACAATTTTTATACGTTGAAGTTTTTAGCGTGGCAATTATTTTTATATTCGTAACGATTTCGTTTCGATTTGATTAAAAATATTTTTAGAATGATTTTGTGGAATTAATATTTTATGTTTTAATTGGTTTCGTGGTTTTATAACCAATGGTTTGTTCGATCTTTGAGTTTTGCTGGTCATGACGAATTTAAATTTATTTGATTACATAACTTTGAGGATAACATAAACGAAATTTATTTTACGCCCTTGATGACGACATTATCGATACCTACTGCAAGGCTGATCTTATGTACATAAAAGTACAATTAAGTAAATAATATAGTATTCAAATGATATTGAACGGTTATTAAGTTTATTTGACGTATTTATTTATAATTATATTTGTATATATTATATGTTTAATGTATTTACTAATGTTTTGTTATAATACGTATTTTTCTATACGCAAAGGTTGTCTGGAATAGATTTCATATGTAAGCGAGAAGACCACCTTTCTATAGCTTATTTTTTATGTATATTCAGATATTTTATGAGTACTCTATAACGAGTGTATTTTTTCCTGTCGTCTTCGTTGTTTTTTGTTTTTATATACCTTGTTTTATTAATTAGATTTAATGATACTTAATAAAACGGACTATTGAATGATTTGTTATAGTTTTTATATTATTTTATACCTCTAGCTTATTTATCCCCGCGACGTCACCCGCGTATTCTCATTCCGTATTTATCGGGTACTTGTGATAACATTTTATAGTTCACTCACTCATAACTCACGAGAGCTACTTTATCATTGGTGTGATACATTTCTAGTTTGACTATCAATAAGTAGGTGAGTGTAACGCTTCTATATTGAATAAAGTATTTTGATCAAATATTTTTCAAACTATTCTTTTATCAAAGACAAATCGTATCGTTTAGGATAACCTCGGTCTAGAATAGAACCGGCAAAAGAAAATCAGTGGATTTTTAATATTCTGAGTAACAAATAAGGTACATATAATTCTTTATTTTAATATTATCTTTTATTTGTTAATAATATTTTATTTGTTTATAATTATTGTTAGTTATTTTTATTTTTTTTACTTCATTTTTTTTATTTTTTTGCTAATTGTTTGAATGTCAAATAATTAATAAGCGTGTTATATTGCAGTCTGTAGTATTTATTAAATAGAGTATTGTTAAAAAAATTGTTATTGGAGGCTAACGTAACTATTAATGCTGTATATACCTATTAAGTGTTTGAAATTGTATCTGTCATTTTATCGTATTCTTGTTTTAAGTGCCATATTTCAAATACTGTGGTGTATCGATTAAATAAATAAATAAATAAATAAATAAATATTTGAATCGGAATGGAGAAGATTTCATTCTGAAGATGATAATGATAACATCTGAAGATGCATTCACTTCATTTTTTATCTTTTTTTTTTTATAGCATAGGTTGGCGGACGATCATATGGGCCACCTGATGGTAAGTGGTCACCAACGCCCATAGACATTGGCAGTGTACGAAATGTTAACCATCGCTTACATTGCCAATGCGCCACCAACCTTGGGAACTAAGACGTTATGTCCCTTGTGCCTGTAATTACACTGGCGCACTCACCCTTCAAACCAGAACACAACAGTACTAAGTACTGCTGTTTTGCGGTAGAATATCTGATGAGTGGGTGGTACCTGCCCAGACGAGCTTGCACAACGCTCTACCACCAAAACAAAGCTCTACCACCAAAGCTTATCTTTTATTTTAAAACTAAATATTTTCCAAGATTATGTTGTTATAGAATAAACATAAATATATATTTTTTTTTATTCAAAAGTACCTCTGCTGTCTTTAACGCTTTCACGGCTAAACCACTGAACCGATTTTGATAAAACCTGATGAATGAAGCACGCTTTAGGTGAATATTAATAGTAAGAAAATAGGTGAATTAATTATTACTTAACCTGTGTAGACTGCCTCGTTGGTCTAGTGGCTACATGTAAGGCCGCAGACACGGTGGTCCTGGGTTCAAATCCCAGGTCGGGCCAATAAAATGTTATTGAGATTTTCTGTCGAAAATTCTCAGTAGCAGCCCGGAGTCTGGAAGTTGGAAGTGTGTATACTCCCGTGCCTCGGAAAGCACGTAAAGCCGTTGGTCCTGCGCCTGTCCGTCCCATCGGGTTATGAGAGTAAGAGAATAGAGGGTGCACCTGTGTTTGCGCACACACTTGTGCACTATAATATCTCCTGCGCAGTTGGCTAATCTCTCTTGAGATTGGCCGCCGTGGCCGAAATCGGTCTGGAGGACCATAACCTGTGTAGTCGGTATTCTATATGAATACAATTTTATAATCGACTAGCGAATTGCCCCAACTTCGCACGGTTAGATAAGAAGAAAAATATATTTTGGATAGGATTTGCGTAAAATCCGTTCGCAGTGAGCGTCTACGTCGGGGAAGGAGTATCTGACAGAAATTTCAAATGATGACTAAGTGGTAAAATGTCGGCTGGCTGGAGATAATGATACACGCCAGAAAATGAAATAACAAATAAAAGATAATATTAAAGTTATAACTAATTGTATTTTTCAAAAATGGAACAGGAAATAGACTATTCGCTTTTTTTTTAAATTTATTACAATGGCTAAATAGGTAATGCCATTACTTTTTTTTTATTTCATCAAAATTGACATTAACCTTTGACGCAAAGAGTAATGGTCTCATTTAAACTACCAGATAACGAACTTCTATTGTCCCCACGTCGTATTTGAACCCAAAAAAATAAATATTGACCCTCAACAAAGCAAAATTTTGCAATTTTTTAAATTTGAACACAACTGAACCTACAAAAAAACTATCCAGGTGCGGTAAAAGGGTTAAGCGTTAGCGACGTCTCTTTCGTACTCGGTTGGAAGCTGTGCTATCTCGCTCCTTAACCCTTTGAATGGGGGTACAGTTTTTTGGGTCAAATCTCGTATTTTCTCATTGATTCATTTTTTAAATAATGAGATTGTATTGTTGTTAACAATTGTTGGTTTTTAAGTTTAGAATTCGTTTTTGTTGAACTTCAGCGCGCGTGTATGCCGTTATATATAGATAATTTTGTGTTTATAATATATTTGCTGAACGTCATATGTACATATATAATTTTAATAAGTATATACATTTTAATATTAAGTTTAATTGAACATTTATAATCGATTCTGATTTAGCGTTTAACAATATTTTCGTTAATAATTTTGAATTTTTGCTTCACTTTGAAAACTGCATTAAAATTATATATTTTTAATAAATAACTTCGTTGTTTTTATTTTTTTTATTTTCACATCAATAAGATTTTATACAATAAACGTCTCAACAACGAAGCCAATATTGGTTACCAATCTCACCGGATGCCAGCGCTGGCTTCATATAATATTGGCCATTGACTGGGGCCAACATAGCTAGCTTCGTATAAGCTGGTTTTAATATAAAATTATTATTAAAAATTATTACTTTTAACGAAAGTAAATATATTTCCTGTGTAGTATGTATTACCTGTAGCAAATTCATATAACGATGATATTTTTTAATAAATAACAGTGTATAACAAGCCTAATTATACAAGTATAGAGTCTCATACCTTCGCCACCTACGGCTAAAAAGTAAACGTCAATTCTAATTACAAAATTAGGAAAGTAACGGAACTCAGTAAACATGACGTGATAGAAAAAAAAAACTCCGATTGTCTTCAACGAAGCTGAGTAACACCGCCCACGACCTAATCTTAAATAACGAACGAGGAAAAATAATTAAATAGAATTGTAATTGTGTAATATGCGCCCGCCATCTTATGAACATCTGTTATTGTCAACACACCTGAACATAGAAACGACTTTTCTATCTCTTTCATTAGTATATTATTTACAAAGGTGTGAGCAAGATGGATTGATTGAATCAGTTCGGGTGAGATGTGGAAGTGACAAAAAACTCACGCTTCCTGTGTCTTTCGTATGATTCGAAAAAGAAATAATGTTTTCGTGGTATAGGGATATTTTAAAGATTATTATTTTATGGCTCTTACACGAAAATTAAAAAAAATTGTTATATTATTTTCCATGACGACTTCACTGAGAAAAAGGTACCTAATGAAATAAAAAATCTAAACTTTCATGTTTTTTATTTTTTTTATTTTGTTAATTTTTATATTATTAATTTATTAAAACAATATTATATCTTTGTATCAGATAAATTTGAAATATTGTAATTAAGCGACAAAATACGAGTACATAAGAACCATAATCCGATTTATAAATCAGGCTACATTGGAGAGAAGCTATATTTTGTAAAAAGGATTTCATCTGACCATTTCACATTGACTACATTAGCTACGGAGTTTTGACGTATTCCATACAATGTAGACTTTTTAACAATTCAAAAATAGAATGTTTTTAAACTTAACCCTTCCATATTTGACAAAAAAAGAGTTTTTATATTTAGAGCACGACGCAGCCGGAATGAGAATTTAGTTTCTTTTGAATTAAGAAACCGTTCAAAAATGGAAGACGCATTTAAAACTTCGAAATATGGATTAACGAAAATAACGGATTCTTTGCTTTGCGGTTAAGTCGGCTTTTGTTTACCATGTTTTTCATTTATCTATGTTCATGTGTAGAGTTAAAAATATATTCAACTTAAAATACAGATTGATCAAAAATGAGTAAAGCTATTAATGATTTAAGTTTATTCAATTTTGATAGACAATACAATAAAAAATACAAAAAAATAAATTTGAATTTGAATTAAGAATGAAATTTATAGCAGCTGTTAGTATACGAAAATATTTTTTACGGCAACAGTTAAGTCTATCGTAGTTTCTTATTTTTAAACCATGTCATTAGATTTATATCTCGTCGCAAAAAAAATGATGTTTGTAATAATACGCGCCAACCCTTGCCGTAAGGGAAACTACGTAAAGGGGTAAATTAAAAAAAAAGTGTCGCTACAATGTAATATTTTGACAAAAATGCAGTGTCATGTTACTGCCTGCTGCAAAGGTTAAAGAATATAAAACCTCTTTTTTTGTAATTTCTCTTACCGTCCGGAAGTAATATATAAGTTAACCTAAATTATTTATCGTTTTTAATTCATAAAAATGTAGAATATTTATTTATCTGACGTTAATATTAAATAAGCAACAATTCAAATCGTGAAGAATATTTAAATAATTTAGGCAATACGACGAAAACTTTTTTTTTTTATTCCGAACACAACGTTTCACCGACAGTAGATTAAAAATACTTCAATATCAAAACGTTCGCTCGACAGAAAAAGCTAAAATCATGAAATATTTCTAATTAAAGGACCGACGGTAGGACGCGCAAAAATGCGGCGGCGGCCGGTCGTTATTAATTTTCAAAATTTAAACAAAACTGACATTTCTCCGTTCGAGAACTATGCCGGCAAAAGCGCGGCAAACATTTTTGCGTTCCATTTTTGAAAACGCTTCAGCATCGACGCCTTTTTTTAAATTCACTATAAAAAAATCTAATACACTAGAAAATATCAACTATCACAAACTACAATGTTTTCTATTACTTCAATATTTAGTTGTAATTTTAAGAGTATTTAAATAAAATTTATTTATTTACATAATTTTATTTTTGGTAATAATTTGGGACTGTATTATTTGTACCTTTTTGTTTTATTATAACATTTAATAAATTATGAAAAAAACATATTATAATATAACATTTAGTTTGAACTTCTCTTTGATATATGATAAATTAAAATACCAATTTCGCACGTAGTCTTTCTTCTCGTCACATTGAGGAGACGTTTCCAAATACAATGTTTTTACATTGCGTAATTTTCGTAAAATCTGCTCGCGCGCCGCCCGCTAAGCTGAGCGTAATTATGCCTATTTCGATGGCCCACTTTTTCTACACGTAAATAAGGCAAATGCACACGATCAACAGTGTCATTCGATTAAACATCATCGATTTGTATATATTTTCGGGGGCTCCATGTAAGTTGTGTTTGTGCATGCATTTACAATGGCAAGTCCCTTATATGAGAACACTTTAACTTAATAAATTAAAATAAGCTAATAGCATTTGAGGGTGCAGCAACAACGAAAGCCGTTGCCTGTAAATAAAGGTGAATTAAAAAATATATATTTGTTGTGTTAGTGGTACCTTACAGTTATGTTTCTGTTGCTTTTAATACAATTATTTCATAACAGCATGAAGAGTTATTAGATGCTGGAACATATATTACTTTAAAAAACCCAGAGTTTCTGACGTTTTTAGTCAAGAACAAACTTTTATTATCTCTTCAACTAACAACGGTCCCGTGTTGAGTACAATAATAATGTTTAATGTATATTGAACTCACTGTTGCTGCTGTTAGTATATAAGAATGTCGCAGGTTTTCAGTGAAATAATGTATATGCCACGGGTTTCAATATAAATACAAATTAAACACATGGGAGGCGGTGCTTGCCTAGAATTGAACCTATAATCATAGGTTAAGATTCACGGGTTCTAACCACTGGACCGAATCGGCTGCAAGCTGTTTTAATCTGGAACTATTAATGTATGCATAGAAGTTACAGTTAGGGGATTAGTAAGAGTACCAAGATTAACACATTAGCAATTTAAAATTAAAGATAAAATTGAATTGAAGATTTAATTGAATGCTTTTACTCCAGTTAGGTACTGGATGATCAGCCACACGAATTCTCCTCAACCAAGACACAGATGAGAAAAGTTTATATTTTAAAGTCATTCTTTCGAAATACTTTATATTCTTATTTTAATTAATTAAGTCCATATTTTAGCATTTGACTTTCTAGTTAAAGTAAATGCACATTGCATACAAACTCCTTGGAAGGCTTAGATTATTCGAGCTTAATTTGACGTGACTTGGCATTCATCGAAGGATCAAGTGATTTCAAATATTTCTTGACGAACAATCAAAATGTAATTATTAAATAAAGCTATTTATGATACATATTAATAAATATATCAACAATAATAATTATACATATATTACACTAAAACAAAATTTGTCGCTAGTGCGTTTACAGCCTTAGCATCATTGTATTCATTTTTAGTGAATCGCGTTGACGATTTGATTGCTCTAAACAGTTGAAACTCAGGACGTTAAGGGCTTTTTATTGATTTAATTAAACGGTTAAGCGAAAATGGCCGGTACTCGCACTTGGACACTTACGAAAATTATTTATTAATGAAGCAAAATGGAATGCTTTGAAGATCGTTCGTCAAATAAAGACTAACTTTGAGATGTGCGCTAAGAAGTGCTCGAAAATGTTTAGGATATTTATGTAATTAACAGCGATGGATTTACACATATTCCTACATAGCTTACTATTGGTCTAGCGGCTGGATATAAGCAGATATCGAGGTCCTGGGTTAAAACCTTAAATGAAAAGTTAATGGATTTTTCTATCGAAGATTTTCAGTAGCAGTATACGCTTCCGTGTGTCGAAGCACACGTCGAGAGCGTGTAAACGTGTACTAGAAGATTCAGCGCGTTTCGTAGAACATTCTAGAATTTAATAATAGTAATAAATATATTTATTACACTCGAAAAAAGAAAAAATATAATATAAAAGAGAAAAAAGCTTAAGACTATGAATATAAAATAATAGTATGTAAGTTTTATAATTGAAGTAGTGATCTCTTTCAGGCATTAGTATTTAATATTATATTAAATGACGCGACAAGGATAAATATCATATTCTGTTTCTTTATATCGAATCTATAATTAAATGAGAGGAGAAATCATTTTACTAATATCATATTAAATATTCGGCTTATAGATTTTTCCTGTTGTCTCAGTAGCGACATAATTAAAAAAATGACCAAGTACAATCCCAAAATAGTAATGAGTAGGCTAAAGCTTACTCAGCCTTCTAGTGTATCCGCCACTGCGCCGCGACTTCGTACGGTTAAGAAAAAAAAATCAACAACAATGTATTTCATACAAATTGACCTCTACCATTTCTCCCCTTGAAAGGCTATGGTTTCTTCTTGGTTACTTTATGAAATAGACATTCCAAATAAAATTCTATAATTGAAACTTTCTATACTCAGTAAAGATTGAAATGCGTTAACCGCCTATTAAACAGAGCAAACGATTATACAGCGTGTAACAAAATTCGTGTCCGACCCGTGAAGTGGTTATTAGGTATCGTGTGTCGGTTCTATTTATGTAATAATTTTTAAATACTAAGCAAAAAAATTATCAGTCAACCATCTCAGACAACAGTTATGCAATCAACATTAAACATTTTGATACTGGCACGGTGCAAGTATCAAATGTTTTAATATAACCAATTTTTTAAATTGTGTCTTCTCAATATAGACAAAGGTATATTAAATGCATGCATATACATATATTATATCAAGAGATAAATAAGACCAACTGAATACCTACAGTACAAAAGTTACAAAGGTTACAAATTATTAACAGACAGTAAAAAAAAATTAATTTAAGACCTACACGATACATCGATTTTCATAATCGGTAATATCGATTGTACATATGTTATTAATTTCTTATATCGTATTTAAATAGATCTTAGATATGAACAAACCGATAGATCGATCTTGCACTATCTTTTGGTACCTATTTAAAAAACAAGCGTTTTTTTCATGTTATGTGATCCTAGTAGCTTCATTATCATTTTCTTAATTAAAGCGACAATTAAGTTATTGGTAATAAAGACTGCAGAGACGTTAGGATAAGTGAATCTTAGACTAAAGATTACAGGTTCAAATCCAAACCAAATACTTACCACTGATTTTTTTTTTGCTTAAATATTAGTGTTTGTAATTCAACTTGCCATTTTTTCGTATCCTCATCGGAGCAGCAGTTAAATGGTAGTGGTAGTTAACTTGGTGATAGGACCCAATGCCGTCAGGGTAAGTTAGGTTATGTTGGATTATTAATTAATAATTAAATAAACTACATAAGCAAAAATATAATCTTGTGCAAAAAGGTTACATAATTATATTATGTTTATGAGCCGCTGGCTGGTAATAATAGAATCTGTCAATTTTAAATATTTCGTTTTCCTTCTACTACAGTCTTATTAATTTATTACATATCGAGAATATATCTCTTTTGAAACGGAGTCGCTCCTTTTATTTTCCCTAACCTCCTACAGGTTATGGGCCCAGTTTATTAAATATATTAAAAAAATATATACATATGTTTACCTCTCCACATGCTCATGTAAGTTTTAAAAAGGATAATTTAAAAATGAAACGTAATATAAAACCTTTCAGTGGAGAAAAATACAGCACATGGAAATTTCGTATTCGTGCTTTATTGTCTGAATTAAACGTTTTAAAAGTAATCGACGAAGACCTTATCATACTGAATAGCGAAATGGGAGATAAACAGTAGGATCACTAAAAGTATAATTGTTGAATATTTGACTCTTTTCTCTATTTCGCCAAGGAAAATATATCGGCACGTGATATAATTAAATATTTAGACTGGCTTTACGAGTGGAAAATTGTAGCGACTCAACTTGCACTGCGTAAGAAATTATTGTCGCTGAATGTCGAGGTGATATCCTTCTTATTAACATTTTGCTTTATTTGACGAATAAATATCCATCATTTTACGACGGACTTTGAAATGTGATCGAGACAAGCGGATAGCTTAATCTTGGCATTTGCAAAAAGCATTTTAGACCACGAGGTGAAATGAAATGAATCTAATTATACCAATGTAAAAATACTAATTTATTAATATAAAAATAAAGTTCGACAGAAACACAGTGGGTATTGAGTCTAACAAAAGGAAGAAGTCGAATTTTATAACGTGTTATTAGGTACGTATTTGGGTATACAAAGCATATTGGAGGATGTGCTCTACTGCCCTGTTGTACCATACCATCTACTCTCCATGTCGAAAATGCAACGTTCTGGGGTGGCCAAAGTTGTCAATCAGAATGGCGTCGAAATATAGGATAAAAGTGGTAATATACTATGCGAGGTATGTGTAAAAAAATAATAATTTGATTAATATTATTTTTGTGGCATAATTGAATGTGAGTTACTCTGTTTTCAATGTGTGTGATAGTGATAAAAATAGATATAAATAATGGCATGGACGTTTGTGTCATTTAAGTCAAAATATTTGTTTTAGAATTAAAATCTAATAAAATATTAGATGACTATTACGAAATTGATACAATATAACCAACTAATTATTTATGGGAAATCTGAATAAATGGGAAACAGAGTAGGCTGCCATTTAATCGAGTTAAAGACAAAAGTTACATAAAAAGACTTTTATTTAATGCGCATTCAGATGCGCGTGGGCGTGCTATCACTCCTATAATTGATAATAAAAATTACTTTGTCCTTATTGTTGATCAGTATACTCATTACTGTGTAGTATATTTAATCGCATATAAATCTGACGTCTTTTCTGCTTTTAAAGATTTTGTGGCTAGTAAAGTGAAGTAAGTCAAAATTTAATACGAAAATAGTTAAATTATATTGTGATAATGGAAGCTCCCTTCCATTTTATTTATCACACGAAATGAAGGCTTACTTTGTTAAAAAGGTATTTAATATTACTTAACAGTACCTAGAATTCCAAAGTCCAATAATGTATCTTAAAGAATGGTAAGAACCATTACAGAAAAAGCCGGTTGTATGTTAAGCGGTGCAAAATAAAATAAAGTACTTTGGGGAGAAGCGGTATTAACTGCTGTTTATTTAATAAATATATCTCCAATTAAAGCTTTAAAATATAATTAGACACCGTATGAGATGTGGCACGTAGAAAGCCTCGAGTTAGATATTTAAAATTATTTGGTTCAACTGTTTTTGTTCACAATAAAGTTATGAAATCTAAGTTCGATGAAAAGTCATGGAAAGGTATACTCTTAGGTTATAAACCAAACGGTTACAAAGTTTGGAATCCTTAGAGTGAAAAGATTTTATTGGAAGGACGTTATTGTTGACGAGATTCATTTTATGAAATCCAGGCCTATGTGTAATCCTGAAGGGAATATTAAAAATTCTCAAGATAAAACTGATAGTGACTTTATGTTGAAATCAGTATCAGAATCTCGTGACTGAGTGTCCGAAATCAGATGCCTCTAAATCTGATATATGTAAATGACTGCCTTAGTAAAAGGATAAATAATCATGACATTAATAAGTGTGAACAAACAGTTGATGTAGAGTCGAGTTTGAATAAAAACGCAGAAAATACTGATGATAGTTTTGGACTGAGAAGGAGTGTTAGACTTAAAGATATTGCCCCTGTTTCTTACATCAATGATAATTTTAATGACTACCTAATGTATTTAAAGGTACAATTGATTTAAAATGTGTTTTTAAAAGACGTGATTAGACCAATATTTTATGTGGTTATGTTGACTCTTAATGGAGTGGAAGCAATACAAAAGATTGAAAAATACCACTGGGTGTTTTATATTTCAATTATTCGACCAGTGTACTATATCTTGGTGTACCAAGAAATGGGTGTCAGTGGTTGCATCTTCTACTGAGGCCGAATATATAGCTTTATATATTTAAGGAAGCATCGTGGCTGAAGTTATTAGCCAATAGCTTTAATATTTATATTAAAAAGCCTTTAATTATATTTGAAAATAATAAAGGTTGTATATTTATATAAATATTGCAAATAACCACCAGTCATAAGAGATCATAACATATAGACATCATTTTCATTTTTCTAGAAAGCAGGTTGAGAAAAATGTAATAAAATTAAATTACATTCCCACAGGTCAACAATTGACAGATGGGTTTACGAAGCCAATACCAGGATTTGCCTTTCAAGAAATGAAAAACAAATTGGGCTTAAAATAATTTTCTACATAATAACGATTTCAGTGATTTAATTTATTTTTATTTGAGTTTGATTTCGATTGAATTAAATTAATTTGAAATTAATTATTGTAGATTAGTGACTTGATATTAAGATTAAAGTCACATATGGTCTGATTAGGTTTTTCTGGGTTTTCCCTAATCCTTGCAACAAATGTTGGGCCATTGTTATGTTTCCCAGAGAAAGACTGTAGTAGCTTAAATTAATCTATTAATACGTAGTTTAAAGATTATTTTTTTGAGGGGGCGTGTTGGATTATTAATTAATAATTAAATAAACTACATAAGCAAAAATATAATCTTGTGCAAAAAGGTTACATAATTATATTATGTTTATGAGCCGCTGGCTGGTAATAATAGAATCTGTCAATTTTTAATATTTCGTTTTCCTTCTACTACAGTCTTATTAATTTATTACATATCGAGAATATATCTCTTTTGAAACGGAGTCGCTCCTTTTATTTTCCCTAACCTCCTACAGGTTACTTAGTATTGTTGTGTTCCGGTTTGAAGAGTGAGTGAGCCAGTGTAATAGGCACAAAGGATTACATGTCGTAGTGTCTGGTGGTGCTTGGATGATAGAACTTAGAGTGCCGATGTAGGTAGGCGATGACCATTAACCATCCAGCGGCCCATGTGACCGTCTACCTACCTATATTATAAAAAAAAAAACACCTAAAAAGATTAGAAGTAATTGTGAAAGTTATACTATGAAAGGCTTATTAAAAATTTACGGCATTAAAGATTGTTTGGTAAGAAAAAAAATCATTGTTATGATTCTAATTCGTATATTAATTAAATAACATTCAAAAATGTTGAACAATTAAATGTTAATAAGAAAAATTTTAATATTAAAATCACGATATAACCCTGAAATAACAGCGGGGTCCCGTATGACCCACCTGCGATATCTTAACGCGGACACAAAGCGGAGGGCAAGGACAAAGGGCTCGACCCTTCTTATGTCTATCGTTTGCAAAAAACTAACAAAAAACTGGAAAGATGGCAAAGGTGTCTCGAATTTTATTAAAAAAAAATCACCAAGGTTAAGACCCATGGGAAAGAGTTGTGCCCTTTTCCCGAAAGATGATATATTCTCTGTTTTTTATCCCGTTGGTATTCGCGAGGGTACCGTTCGAGTTTCGATGTTGCGATTCTTAAAGGAATTCACAATTCACCCCTTTTAGGAAGTAACAGATGAACGAGCCGTGAGATACTTTTTTTGAAAAGTTTTTGACGCTTGATTTATAACTGTTTTCTGTAATTCGAGATTTTTATAGACATTTTACCGTTGTAGACGATTTTGTATTATCAATAACGGCTATATTAATTTTTTCTTGTGACTTTTTAAATTATTATTTTCAAAAATAGAACGATTTGTTATTTTAATATTTGTAATGTGTTTATTGAATGTCTGATGATCTATTTTATAAATTTCGTATTACAAAAATACCGGACTCAGAGCTCATTTGAAACACGTGACAATATTTTTTAAGACATTGTTGTGTTTTTTTTTTTGCGTTTCTTCAATCAGAAGCCATTGTCCGGCGCACTATTGTTGTCCCCTTCCTGACCAGATCGGTCAGGGTGAAAAAAAGGTCATCGGGGTCAGAAGTCACACGATACACTATTGTATGGATACAAAGGATTCCTTGGTGTATTTATTTAAAAAAATGAGGTCAAAAATTTAATTCGATTTCGCAAATAATACGGGTTAAATTCCAGAAATGTGAATTTCTTAACGTAACACGATATGTGTGCGACCGCGGGTCACTTCGACCGGATCTTAAGGAAAGGGTGGAGTGTCGATATTGTTATATTTGTAGCGGATTTTATTGAAAGAAATAACGAATTGTAATAATATATTTATTTATGTTAAACATTCATAAAAATAATACTAATAATTTTATAAAAACACTTTTTACCACTCAATATGGATTTAAGCTAATATTATAAATACGAAAGTAACTCTGTCTGTTACGCCTTTACGGCTAAACCACTGAACTAATTTTGATGAAATTTAGCCAGCTAGAACCCCTTTTTTACCTAATATCTGACCCCTTTCCACTAAGATGCTGGCGAAGGGGTGGGCGAAAACTAGTTTCTTATAAATGCATAAAATACCTAAATAGTATTTCATTATATTTAATATTAAAATTTAATTATTAAATTATATTAAATCACACTAATATTATCAATTTGAATGTTTGTATGTTCGGATGGAATCGGAATAGAGATAGCTTATACTTTGACTTAACACATATCACGCGGGAGGAATCGCAGACCGATACTAGCGAAGAGATAAAACATTACACGTATATATTTACTTTATATACTTATCACTGTATTTAACGCTACCAGCTTAAACAAAGATCGCTAAATAATTTTCATCTCTTCATAAAACCGCAAAACACGATATTGTTCAAATAATTAATCATAATCTAATACCTACGTGTATTTCAACACAAAGAAATCAAGTTATAGTAAAAACATTAAAATTATTAAATCTAGAACCAGATTATTAATGTCTTAAAAAATTATATTAAAATATATTAAAAAAATATACATTAACCTTGGCATCTTCCTTTCAATCGGCGGTCGCAGCCACCCCATTGATACCATTTCCCACGATTCACCCCAATTTTAGGGTTATCTCCTTACGCTCGACGAACTTTAAACGTATACGTTTAGAAGTGCTATCATTTTTTTTTTATAATATAGGTTTTTGTAAAAAACTGATAAAACTGAACTATGTGACCCCATTTCCTGATGAGGTCGATCATTGTGAACTCAGCTTAACCTCGTGTATTTTGAAATTCGATCCGGTAACTTTTTTTTTTAAATTTCGAACGGTCTAAGTTTAAAAAATTCGCGTGAGAAAATTATTCATCTTATCTGTTGTAATTAATAATTTCATTTTAATTATGCATTTTTTAATCATTATAATTATAAATGAAGCCAATTAATGAAAAATATATAATATTGATTTCTTTTTATTAGTTTTTTTATTAATTGATCTTATATTAGTTTCACAAACATTATGTAATATATAATATTAACTTTAAATATTAGTAATAACTTGTTTAACTTGATTGGTCTAGTAGTCTTGAGGTCCCGGGTTCGAATTCGATTAGTCGAGATATTAGTAGCAGCCCGGAGTCTTATAAGTGTACATAAATATGTACATATTTAGTATTATATACTTCAAGTCTGATTTGAAAAAATATATTTGTATTAAATAACTCGTTTATTGAAGGTTATCTTAAATAACATTATAAATACGAAAGCCATTGTGTTTATATGTTTGACTGTTACGCATTCACGTTTTAACTCTTAGATAATAAATCTTAATCTTAGCTAATAATAATCTTCCCACTTGCATTTTCTCTAATATAAATCAATGTTTGTCCTTTTGCAACTGAAAGCCGTTATAATGTTGAAAAAATATTCTTTATATCCAATTATGATTTTTGTTTAAAATTAAGTCAATAGAATTAAAAAAATTATAAGCATTAAATTTAATATAAAAATAATAATTAATTGCAATGAACGGCAATTTCGAGCCTGTGGGCGACACGAGAACCAGCCATCCTGTTACCAGTCTCTACTGGTATTGACAATAACAAAAATAGAAAAAAAAATATGTAAAAGTCAGTGATAATTTTGATTTTAAAGGTATTTTCTGCAATTGTTTTTGTTCAGAATTCAATTATAGATTATAAAGAATCCGCCATAATTACTTCAATATCGAATAGCTAGAACGAGTTCTGCAGTTTTCCTTTTTCAAACCATTTCAAATATAACGTCGAGTACCGAATCCACTCGGATTAAAAAAAAAATGATTACATGTAAAAGTTGATTATTGTTATTAATTTCAAAATGTTCACTCAATAACGACTGTCAAAGTTAAAAGATTCGAATATAAACAATCAATAAGTTAAAAAAGAGTTAAACTAAAAAACGTTAAAATGTTATAATTTAAATTAAATTCCTCCTCAAGGCGATAATGAAAACAGTATAAAAATTCATTATAAGAATACAGACATATAGACGTTTTATAAAGCGGATGAAATGTGAAAAATTGAATTGATACAAGAATAAAAACAGGCCTTTAAAATTCGAATTTCGAACGTATTCCTTTATTTATCGTGAAAAATGTTTCAAATGTTGTTAATCAGGTTTTTATATCCATTTAATGGTTTCATATTCGACTAATTATTTTTAATGAAAAAATATATTGTTGAACTTTTATATTTCGAATCGTGCTTTATTAGTCATTTATTATAATTATGTTTCAATTATAGGATATTCTTTTATTTTGATAGAGATATTTTTAATTTGTACAAGTTTAGTTTTAACGAATTCATTTCAAATTTTGATATTTGTCTTCTTAATTCAAAATGTTGGTCAAATTATAATTGTGTTATTGTTGTTTATTATAATGATGGGTTTATAAAAATTGATTTAAATTTAAGAATAAACTTGGTAAAATATTTAGAAAACCAATTTTTTTTTTTCATATTAATAGTTTTTATATATTTTTTTAATGAAATAGTTAGGTGGTCACCTGTACAATTAAGTGTTACCACTCATAGCCCATAAGCATTGGTGCTATAAGAAATTATAACCATTCCTTTCGAACTGGCTCACTCACACTTCGAACCGGAATACAACAGTACTAAGTATTGCTGTTTGGCGGTAGAACATGTGATGAGTGGGCGCTAACCAGACGGCCTTGCACGAAGTCCTATCACCAAATAAATATTACATTTATTTACCTGTAAATGTATCTTTTTAAAAAATATTTTAAAGCGAAACACGTAGGTTTTTTTTTTTTATGATATAGGTAGGTGGACGAGCGTATTGGTCACCTGATGGTAATTGGTCACCAACGCCCATTGACAATGGCATTGTACGATATTTTAACCATCGCTTATAACGCCAATGCGCCACCAACCTAGGGAACTAAGATGTTATGTCCCTTGTGCCTGTAATTACACTGGCTCACTCACCCTTCAAACCGGAACACAACAGTACAAAGTACTGCTGTTTAGCGGTAGAATATCTGATGAGTGGGTGGTACCTACCCAGACGAGCTTGCACAAAGCTCTACCACCAAGTAAAATAATGTTAATATATAATAAATGTTATGTATGTTATTAAATATTGTTATGTTAATAAAATTTCAAACAAAAACTGACAACGCAAGCGAACAATGAAATAACTTATGGAATGAAAAAGGTTAAATTTCCGTCAAGTGTGAGATATAGTAATGTCACTCATTAATAATTTATTTAGCAAATAATTTCTCTCGAAGTCAAAATAGACCCATAGCTGGGTAAAAGCAAAATATTACGAGTTTACGCTTCCGTTCTGCTCGTCTGCAGTTTTCTAGATACGCATGTAGCAGAACGTATATAGGGTTTTCCAATAGGGACGCTTGAACTTTGACTGCTGATTGCGGCCATGTTGTTTGAGTGACAGCTGTCAAATGCAGTGTGTTATATTCATTCCGTCCTCCCAAACCACCATGGCAGGTTACAGTGTCGAGCAGCACGTGCAAATCATAAAATTGTTTTATGAAAATGGGTCTTCAGCTCGAGCAACGTTCCGCGCACTTCACCCGTTTTACGGTCGCGATGATCGTCCTGCCGAGTCGACTATCCGTCGATTGGTGGACAAATTCGAGTCAACCGGGTCAGTTAACAATCAGCCGGTTCCCGTGCGTCAACGTAACGCGAGATCTGCCGAGAATATCGCCGCTGTGCGCGACAGTGTCCTCGAAAACCCGCGGCAGTCAATTCCGCGTCGCGCACAGGAACTCGGCCTTTCGCAGACGACGACTTGGCGAATTTTGCGTTGTGACTTGAGCCTGCACCCGTACAAAATCCAGCTGACCCAAGAGCTCAAGGTTAATGACCATAGACAGCGCCGTGTGTTCGCTGACTGGGCATTAGAGCAGTTGGAAGTTGACGCCGATTTTGGCAAAAAAATCATCTTCAGCGACGAGGCGCATTTTTGGACGAATGGCTATGTCAACAAGCAAAATTGCCGTATTTGGGATGAGACCAATCCACACGAGGTTCACCAAGTGGCAATGCACCCGCAGAAAGTGACTGTTTGGTGCGGATTTTGGGCCGGAGGCGTGATTGGTCCGTATTTTTTCGAAAACGATAATGGTGTGGCCGTCACCGTCAATGGTGAGCGATACCGGTCGATGATAACCAACTTCTTTTGGCCTGAAATCGAGAATATGGATCTGGACAACATGTGGTTTCAACAGGACGGCGCTACGTGCCACACAGCACACGCTACGATGGAAGTTCTGCACGAGCAATTTCTGGACATGGTCATCTCGCGCGGCGCGAGGCGACGTGAACTGGCCACCGAGATCGTGCGATTTGACCCCGCTGGACTTTTTCTTGTGGGGTTTTCATAAGTCGCAGGTCTATGCCAACAAGCCGCAAACCACCGATGCCCTCAAAGTCAACATACGCCACGCCATCGATCAAATACAGCCCGATTTGTGCGCCAGAGTCATCGAAAATTGGACCTTTCCGACCGACCTTTCAACCGAAGCCGTGGCGGTCATTTGAATGATGTCATATTCCATACATAATGGGGTCGATAGACCTATCAAATAAAAAAAAAATTCGCAAATATCTCTCCTACATGTATTTTTTTTGCATTTCAAAGATCAAGCGCCCTTAATGGAAAACCCTATAGATGCAGGTCACTTGGCTATGTTTTCCTTAATCACCTAACTCGATAATAATAAGCACAACTTATACACATAAATTCCTTGTCCGGAATTGAACCAACGATCTTCAGGTAAGTTCCACTTGTTCTATCTATTCGGGCTTTGCTTAGTGACAAATTAAAAAAATATTTATTTTAATAGATTTTTAGAAGTTGGTTTCAAACTACTAAGCTAAAAATAGAAGTTCAACTTCAGTTCAATAGAGATCCCATGAGAACCTCGAAAACTGTCAAAGTGCAGTTCAACAAATTAATTAAAAAAAAAGTAGAAATATTGTTAAGTAATAATATAACATCGCTAGGCGGTTAAGCCATTGCGCTATTGACGCTTGATATATATTACAAGATATGTTTTTATATAGCTAGGTATTACGTATTGTTAAAGCCTTCTCTTATTAACTTAGTCACATAAACTGCACAACACTTTAATTTACACTACTGCACTTTACGCCCTCGATGTTAGTTTTTGAATCACAATTAAAAGACAATAAGTAATTTTGTATTTCAATTATTTATTTGGGCAATTAGAAAAAATGTGGCCCCTCAAATTACAGTTAGTACATTGTATTTTGGGTTTTGGACAACGGAAGAAGGTGTGACCCGTTTCGTTACAGTCATAACAAACTATATGAGCATAATTATTGTTTTTATGTTGTATCTTGTCAAAAGAAGGATTTGGACCACTGTGCGGTTGAGCTCGTTTGTCTTTGTTTCGTATGTCATTCGAAGCGTTCCTATCTTGCCCGACCTTTATAGTTTTTAAATATTTAAGAACTTGTTCCGGTTCCGTATACTCTACAGCCTGCGCGCCTAATCGGACACCCCTATCATCGATACCGAAAATTAAACAGTCAACAGCCCGCTTACCCTTTATATCACAACGATTTAAAAGGTTCATTTTGGCGTAATAATATAATTCAAGCGATTCGCCATATCGAGCTTTCTTGCCTAACATTTCGGTAAGAAGTTCGGCATAATTCTCTCGCGATGGAAAAGACTCTTTGATTTTAACCTTCCAGTCTGTCCATGATAACAATAATGATGGCAAAGCCTGATACCATGATTTCGCTATTCCCGTAAGTTTTGGCAAAGCATAGAGAACGATTTGCTTTTCGTCCCAACTATATATTTGAGCACATTCTTCTATCTTATGAATCCATGAATCGATAGTTTGTTCTTTACATAGTGGATCAAATTCGGGTACAACATTATTAAGAACTGGGAATTTGTCGCGTTCTATAGTACTTTTGTCCTTTTGTGTGTTTCGAACAATTTATCAATGTAATGCAAGGTATTAGTTGCATTACATTGATAAATTGTTCGAAAAATAATCGCTGAGTATCAGCATACCTTGATTCACTTGTACAGTCCGTGACAGCTGGAGTCACGCCCGGTGAAACAGAATTCTGCGCCATATCAGCTGTATGCGCCACGCCAGTGGATGCTTGGGGCCCGTCAGGCGTGTAGGACCTCACACTTGCTGAGCGTTGAGACTGCCTTGTTTCGCCGCAATCGTGGTGCCTTGAATGCCTTGCACCGCTGCGACTACGGTGTCTTGATCTGTGGCGCCTGCTACTCTTGCCTGCCATCTTTGTTTGCACGTCTCTTTTATCCTATAAATGTGGGCAGGGAGGGATCACACCAAAATAATAGAATATCTCAGTGGGATCCCACTTCTGAGTTGTTAAAGCCTTATCTTATTAACTTAGTCACATAAACTGCACAACACTTTATTTTACACTACTGCACTTTACGCCCTCGATGTTAGTTTTTGCTTCACAATTAAAAGACAATAAGTAATTTTGTATTTCAATTATTTATTTGCCAACACACCTTTCTCACTCGGTATCAAACAAAAAACAAAAACAAAATGGCTGGTTGTCCGACTTTTATTATAAGTCCATTTCGATTCAAAATAAAAATTCATATTATTAATCAAAATAAATATTTTAATCTAAACGGAAAGAAACAATTGAGATACCAAAATATTTGTAGGATATAGTTTTGTGATTTATTTAAATATTGTATATTTCCGCTTTATTATGACAATCAAATATCTAACGTCGGTAACAGTATATATTTATAATAGGTATTGAAATATTGAGTATTATATTTTAAATTAATTAATTTTCTTGCATTCTGTGTACAAATATACTAATATTTTTTCTACAGATCTATTATTAATAACATTTGACATTTCACATGAAAGCGTTTTAAATATCGAACGTTCAATAACCTAAACAGCTTATTCCATTTATTATTAATTTTGTTGTCTTTTAAAAACAAATAATAATTAATATAAAATTAAAAAAAATATCCTTCGGGTTTTAATATAAATTATGAACAACAATAAAATAATTGTTGTCAATAAAAACGTATTTTTCATAAATTCGGCATTCCATATTTGAATTCATAAATTCGACTCATTCTTTAATAAAGTTTTGAACAATCAAATTTATTGTCGAGTTCGATTATTAAAAACATTGGAACAATTTCTTAGTAAAAAGCACATCCATATGTCGAGGCTAAAAATAATTTCCAACGTTTAATACAAAAATCGCAATAATTAACTTCGTTACAGACCAATAAATTACAATACGAGAAAGAAATGCAACACGATACACACACTAGTTGATAACAGCGTATTTAATAACTCACACATTCATGATTACGGTTGAGCTATTTATTGTGTATCGATGAATTAGATCCAATTATATATTTTTTTAAATATGATAAAATGATTTAGTTTTTTTTTCGTACAAAGACTGCATTTCAAGGAAATACTGATTGTATTTCCAGAAGGAACGTTAGTAGGCGTTAAAAAACTCTTACATACAAAGATATATAATTATATTATGTGTGATACACAACATATATTTAAAAAATAATTTAATTAGATTTTTATGGTTCTCATTAAAAAAAAAACTAATTTCAAAATAAAGTAAGTACTATATAAAAATTGAAACGACATTATCAAAAATGTCCGGGAAGTTTATTTTTTTTTAATGTCAATTAAAAATAAATCATAATGTTTATTTTTTTATTTTTAACGAAATATTCGCAGTTATTTTTAATTGATCATAAAAATGAATCGATTAACAATAGTAACATCCCTATCAAAGTCCGATCACAAATACATTCATATGATTTATCGTCAACACGAACCACAACTCGTGTGTGATACAGCACACATGCACGCTATTATGCGGTCGAGTGCGGTGGACGTGTTACTTTGGAAAGTATTCTATATCATATTCTGATGTTATCGCATATTTAAAACTAGTGGTGTTATATTCATATTTATATCTCTATATAGTTGGATCTTATTTCGTTATACATAAGGCTGATATTTGTTTAATTTAATTGATAAATATTTTTTTATAGTCGAACAAGTCCCCAAGTACATTTTATAGTGGTAGAAATAGTTGATAGTTGTAATTATAATTTATATGAAGGTGACATTATTTCAAAACTGTCATTGCAAATGTTCTAAATTTAAATTCAATGTGGTCTTTTCTTTATTGTAGACTAGCTACCTAGCTTCGCTCGGGTAGATTGGGGTCATCATAAAATGTGTATATCATAATACATATAATTATATTTGTTTACGCGGCACACGTCAGTAAAGCTGTACTGTTCGTCGCACGTACTGTTCGTACGTATGAGTTTTTCCAACATCTAAGACATTTATCGTAATTTCAGTTAATTTTCACAAAACCATAATGATTCAACATCTAATCCTTCCTTATCACTCCGTCCATTGCTGAAAAGCGTATGATAATCTAATTTGGGAGTTTTTGAGTTTATCGCGATCAGACAAACAGACGCTGCGAGGGATTTTTTTATAAAAAATTGTAGTGATAATAAATAGCAACCACTATTTTAGCGACATAAATTAAAAACAAATAAAAAAAAATGTATTAAGCTCTGTCATTTGAAATATGAAGGTATTATACAATGAGTCGTGAAGGAAATAACGTTTCACGATCCGCCATGTTACATTAGTTGTTTGACGGTTAGTTACACTGACCACATTTCAAACCTTTAAATATAAATTATTAAAATAATCTTCTAGAATTGTGTTAAACGCCATTAATCGCGAAAACACTACCACACAACTTACCCAAATATCAAGAACGTTTATGATTCCAGACGGCCTTGAGATCTAAGATATAATAATGCGCTCGTGATTCCACTGGCTTATTCACCATTCAAATTGGAACAGCTACAATGAATTTCTCGAGCTGGCTTCTTTGGCTTTCTCCCTCCAGACCTTCAAAATGATTAACATAATATCTTTCCTCACGCCGTCTACCTTGACATCTACTCGGTGGTAGAGCTTTGTGCAAGCTCGTCTGGGTAGGTAACACCCACTCATCAAATATTCTACCGTAAAACAGCAGTGCTTTGTATTGTTATGTTCCGGTTTGAAGGGTGAGCGAGCCAGTGTAAGACGTTTAGATACTCTAATCATTCCATTGTTTTATAGTATAGGTAGGTGGACGAGCATATGGACCACCTGATAATCAGTGGTCACCAACGCCCATATATATTGGTTTTTTTTGTATAAATGTACATTGGCATTGTACATTTATACAAAAAAAACATCGCCAATGCGCCACCAACTTTGGGAACTAAGATGTTATGTCCCTTGTGCTTGTAATTACACTTCATTTCCTGTCATATTTGGACTGGAATAATTGGAGTGTTACCCACCTATTGGGTGGATTACGCACCAAAGGTAACGCGTGGTACGGATCACGGGTTTGTTTTTAAAAATCCGATATATTATAATCGAATGAGTGCTCTAAGTGAGGTAGACCGGGTAATGTCTATTCTCGGCTCCATGTCCAAAGTAATTACGTAAAACATGATAACATAATCGTCAATATGGCACTTTGTCACGTCTAGAGTATAACTTGGCACGCGAGCGATACGTCTTTATAATATATTTCGTCATGATATTTATTGGATTCAACCGACTTCAAATAGATAATATCCTATTTCACTGTTTCTTGATTGAGTTTTAGCCACATGCAGGTTTCCTCACGATGATTTTCTTCACCGAACACGAGATGGATTTTACAAATTAGGCACATGAAAATTCAGTGCTTGTCTGGCTTTGAAACCCACGATCATTGGTTAATATTCAGGCGTTCTAACCACTCGACTTATGTATGTTTACGTATATTTAAACATATTAGCTGCATACCTGAGCATAAGCTTCATATATTTATAATACTAGCTCCTAAGCCAGACTTCATTTGTCTACAGTAACGGTAAAAGCAGTAACAGCCTGTGAATGTCCCACTGCTGGGCTAAGGCCTCTTCTCCTGTTTTGAGGAGAACGTTTTGGAGTTTATTCCACCACGCTGCTCCAATGCGGGTTGGTGGAATACACATGTGACAGAATTTCAGTGAAATTTGACACACGCAGATTTCCTCACTATGTTTTCCTTCACCGTCAAGCACGAGATGAATTATAATCACAATTTAAGCACATTAAATTCTCTGCTTTATTGTCTACAATTATATTTAAATAACTTTTTTAGAGTCGAAGTTAAATGATTCTTACCTAGGTTTTAAGTGAGTTCATCAAATTGAAAAAGAGTTCACTTTGCTTAATCATAACTTTACCAGAGTTAAAAGAGAGTGAGTTGTTTATCTTAATGCATGCAGTTTCTTGCCTTGAGAATGCCTCTGATGGAAGATGGGTAGAGGGAGTCAGTTGAAAAAGTAAGAAGGCTCTCTTACTAAGGTAGGTAATTTTGATATTCACGTCATATTTATTGAAACTGTTTTATAACCATTTAATGATTGCTTGCAAAACTTGATGACAGAACTGTGTGCAAGCTCGTCTGGTAAGGTACCACCCACTCATCAGATATTCTACCGCAAAACAGCAGTACTTGTTATTGTTGTGTTCCGGTTTGGAGGGTGAGTGAGCCAGTGTAATTACAGGCACAAGGGACATAACATCTTAGTTCCCAAGGTTGGTGGCGCATTGGCGATGGAAGCGATGGTTAACATTTCTTACACTAAGTGTCTAAGGGCGTTGGTGACTACTTACCATCAGGTGGCCCATACGCTCGTCCACCTACTTATACTATAAAAAAATGCGTTGCTTTAAAATTTAAATAATAAATTTTAAAATACATCATAAATAGTTCCTTAAAAGATATTGACACTGATATTATAATTATGATCTGATAAAGTTTTAATAAAAGAAAAAAAATACATCTCAGTGAATACTTGCGCCGCAGAGCTGCGCGCGCGCATGGTTGCTTTGACGCACGCGCGCTGACAATCTGAGACATTATGTTGTGCGCAAAAATAACCGCTGACATTTTCTCGCCTTACAGAATCGAACCTAATAATATATTGTGCGAAACTGGAATGTTTCGTGTGACAATAGTGACGAAATTTATTGTTTTAACAACCCACTTACGTCACTTTTATGATGACAATTATGTCTTACATAACTGACCTATTAAATACGTTTATTAAATATTAGTTTACTTTTATGACAATGTTTTAAAGGACTTAATTGAGAAATTATCTTAATTTCGATGTATTATGTACATATATTATATTATATACATATATTATTATGTACATCAATATACATTCCGAACAGGTCATGGATTATATATTGTAACGTGATGATTATATTAGAGCTTATAAGATCTCACTTGAATAAAATATATTTTTATTTGATTTTGTATTTAGTTATAAGTAATTTTCAATATATCATCATTAACTTACACACTTACATGTATAAAGTAACAGCCTGTAAAAGTCCCACAGCTGGGCTAGTACCTTCCCTTTTTGAGGTGGTTTGGAGCTTCACCATTGAACATTTTATTTCTCTCTTATGGGTTGTAGTGCAAAGTCACGTTTTTTGTTAATCGTGTTCCTGAGATTAACGTGGTTAAAGTCAATAACCATATTACATATACAAAGAACAGCAATATCGTATATTTCTCATTGTATTTTTACGTTTTAAAATATTTGTTATCCGCGAAATTTAATTAGACAACTTTAATTAGACATAAGTGTGGCAGACGTCGTAGATGCATTATGGATGGGTGACCGAGTTTGGAGTGAAAAATTTCGCTGTAAAATTTTCATATTAATTTGTCAAATTTATCACTGTATCCATAATCCTTTTTTATTATTTATTTTATATACTAGTTAATAGTCCCGGATCCGCACGGGTAGTTAAGAAGAAAAATGTATTTTGCATAGGATTTGCGGCAAATCCTTTCTTAGTGAACGTCGAGAAAGGAATAACTGTAACCAAATTTTAAGTCAATCGGACGGATAGCTTAGGAGATCTTGTGATGAATGGTATTTCGCTTTCAAATATAGAAAACGAGAAACTACACTTAAAGTGTTATTTACATGTAAATAATCATCCTTAATTATCAAACCATTTAAATGGATAAGGATTAATAACATCCTGATACCAATATCACCACTATTCGATTCTACCGTATTTGAACTTAATAATTTAAACAAAAACTGTTATTGTGGCGTAACTATAATAGTTAGGCATATACGATATCAGACTTTTACGTGGGCAATCATGAGTACTATTAATATATAGAACACTATTTTATGTGTCGTCAATAGTTTTCGCAGCCCACGCCAAATAATGACCTTTATACGCAACAATTTGATACCTTGAGTTACATTGTTCAATGTTATATAGGACCTTTATTTAAAAAAAATAAAAAACTATAGGTGAAATAATTTTTAAAATCGGCCCAGAACTTTTTGAGTTTAATCGTAACAAACAAACAAACAAAAAATCACATCTTTCCTCTTCATAATATCAGTATAGACATACTGGTCCGGGAGGTAGCGTTTACAAAAGTCATAGTAAGCCGGCTGATGTTGAACGATAGTTGATCTTATATGGCTAATAATCAAAGAGACCGTCAGCTGTAGCAGTGGGTTTGGCTGTAAGGGGTTGCGAAAGTGGTAAAAAAAGAAAATCAAAAGTAATAGTACGCCGGCTAAGGCTTTTTCCATGAATAGTTAACATCATACTGAACTGAAAAAAATCTTCAATAGATAATAATAATATCCTGGGACATTATTCACACAGGGCCATCTGATTCCAAGCTAAGCAGAGCTTACACTATGGAAACCAGACAACTGTTATGCTACATAATACACTATTTTTCTTTTGTAAATACATACCTATATAGATAATTACACCAAGGCAAGACAAACACACATGTTCATGCACACAAATGTTTTGACCTGGGTGGGAATCGCACCACCTGCGGCGCGAAAGGTAATGTATCCTGCAACCACGCCAACTGGCTCGTCAAAAAGATAATATATATCCTTATTTTCATTAAGTAATTAATTTTATTTGGTTAAAAAAAAGGAATATTCCCCACACCTTTATTGATCTCACTCGATTTTATTTTGTTTTTGTTAAATTTTATTTTGTTTATATAATTATTATCGGAAGAAACTCAGCTGATTTTTGTGTCATTTTATATTATTATGCCATAAGTGTCATCGTGTTATAGTTGAAATTATAAAATATATGATAAGCTGAGATGGCCAAGTGGTAAGAACGCGTGAATCTTAACCGATGATCGTGGGTTCAAACCCGGGCAAGCACCACTGAATTTCATGTGCTTAATTTGTGATTATAATTAGTTACTAACAAATTTAATGTAATTTTATCATTCCTACTAACATATAATGGACTACTGGTTGTCTGATTTTATAATAATAAAATAAATAATTCATCTCGTGCTTGACGGTGAAGGAAAACATCGTGAGGAAACCTGCATGTGTCAAATTACACTGAAATTCTGTCAGATGTGTATTTCACCAACACGCATTGGAGCAGCGTGGTGGAACAAGCTCCAAACCTTCTCCTCTATAAGAGGAGAAGATACCTTAGCCCGTGGGACACACAGGCTGTTACTGATTGATACTGATGAAAATATATTTAATAGGAAATATAGTAAACATTAAACAAGACACAAATAAATAATATTAAAATTGTTTACAAACTTCATCGCTTGCAACACATTTGCATTGCCAACCGAGTTATTGGAGATAGGGAGGAACCGGGTGTAAAGTTCCTCATCCACCATTGAAAAGGGAGGATCCTCCGACCAGACGGGTGTTGGTCTGGTGGGCTACTGCCCGACGGTTGTTGTCGGGTTCTTGTATATATGTTCAATCGCTCGGATAACTTCAATATCGCGATGTAGGATTCGTCAGTTTTTAGTTTCATATGTGGCGAGATAGATATCGCTACTCTCTGTAATAAAAAAATTGTGATTTTATCATAGTTAATGAGCAATTCTTGTATTTGCTGGGTGATAGGACGTTGTGTAAGCCCGTCTGCGTCTTCATCTCATCAGATATTCTACCAAACAACGATACTCAGTATTGTTATGTTCAGTTATGAACGGTAAGTGAGCCAGTGTACTACAGGCACATACAATAAAACATCTTGGCTACCAAGGTTGGTGGCGCGTTAGGGATGTAAGGAATATTTCTTACAGCGTCAATGTCTATGGGTGTTGGTAACCACTTACCATCAGGTGGCCCATATGCTCGTCCGCCTACTTATCCTATAAAAAAGTCTAATCAAGGAAAGGTGACCTCTATTGTTGTTGTTGTCAGTATAAAGAGTGAGTGAGCCAGTGGAACTATAATTACCTATACTTTAGTATTTGGCCGATGTGAGCTATATTTTTTAATAATAATAGAGATTCAATATTTCATAGTAATTATAACGTCCTGCCTTTCGCGCCACAGGTCGTGGGCTCGATTCCCACCCAGGACAGACATTTGTGTGCATGAACATATCTGTTTGTCTTGAGTATGGGTGTAATTATCTATATAAGTATGTATTTACAAAAGGAAAGCAGTCTATGTAGTATATCAGTTGCCTGATTTCCATAGTACAAGTTCTGCTTAGTTTGGGATCAAATGGCCGTGTGTGAATAATATCCCAGGATATTATATTATAATTATTTAATTTAAATACAATCAGGTGGTTTAGTACTCTAGGTTATAAAATAATATGTTTTCAGGAGTAACAATTATGGAGATCAGTATATACTATTAAAACGCAAAAAAAAAAACATTTTACATTTTTCTAACTAATATTATAAATGCGAAGGTGACTTTATTTTTTTGCTTGTTAAGCTTACACGTGTTAATTACTCAACTCATCATGAAATTTTGCATTTTCGTTACTAGAGATACAGAAAAGGGTAACATCTGCCCCCTACGCTTATGCCGTTAAGGCAAAGGCGCGGGAACTATTTATGTACACTGAATTTTTATGTTATTGTATTTAAAAATTATGTCTATTATATGTAATGTAATTTTATATAATGTAATGAAATGGAATGTTAATGTAATATTTAATTTAATAATTAATTTAAGGCAAAATATTTGCATGTTATTATATCGTGACTAAACATGTACTTTATGTTTAAGCAAATAAATTAATTCAATTGAATTGAATTGAATTGTATAGTTAGGAGACACCTTGGTTCACAGTCCACACAACAACGTTATAAAAAAAAAAAAGAAGCGCGATAATTTTTTTAACCGCCGCCATCTTGTTAGTGCACATAAAGGTAAAGTAATTAATTCATTATTGGCGCGACTTGCGATTTGTGATGTGTTCAAATGTGTTGGATTTAAAGAGTAATTGAGTGAGTAATTTACATCAATTTATATGATTTGGTGTTCTTTTTATGAATAAACAAAAATCTATTTATCAATAGATAAAATCAGTTTTCACTTCCGGAATGCTAAATGTATGTTAGGTCGACAACAAAAACAGACAGAGTTACTTTCATATGTATAGCAATATGTGATATGAGTGTAGTGTATTAAGCTGTAGTTTATATATTTTCTTTTTATTAAGTCAGTAGACCAATTGTCCACGTGATAGCAAGTGATCACCACCGACCATAGATATTGTCGCTGTAAGAAATATTAACGAACCATTACAACGCCCGTAGTTATACTGGCTCATCATTCAATCTGGACAACAATACTGTGTCAATATTCACAGATTAAAATAAACAGATTACAGTGATCACAAAGTACTTACAATCAGTGTAAGGGGTCTTCCGTTGTCAGTCTGCCAACTTAAAACAATTAAATAGCATTTATTAATAACAATATCCTAGGTATTTTAATGTATTTTTCATTCCATTCAGTCACCCATCAATACAAAATGTATGAACGACAGTACCATTCATATACCTAAAAACAGGTTATAGACCAATAAATAATTAAGTGCCATCACACCACCGTGCACCGGTTTGGAAATTATTAATTGGTAACTGGAGCAAGTTTAGCGATTATGTTAATTATTATTATAAAATATATAGATTTGTTGTTTTTTTTTTTTCGAAAGTATTCTTATTTTAAAACAACAATTATTATTTATTTTTAAGCTGTTAATATATAATATATTAATGATATAATTTTACTTAATTTTATGTTCAGTTTTTTTTTTTATATATATTTTAGTAATTAGGATATTTGATTATTTTCATAAATGAAATCGTATTTTATTTAGGACTATTACTTATTTACTTGCATTTATAAAATAAATTAGTTTTAACATTATAATTAACTAAATATCCTTTAGGAACATTATAGGCACATTGTATAAATACGTGTATAATTGTATAGTTCGGGTGAGCAAAACTAGATTTGTATAATTGCATGATGAGTTACCCTATAAATGCGATGTCTGATTTCAGTAAATGTCACATTATACATACATACAAATTATACATTATCTTGGCTACCTATATAATAAATACGAGATGTAAATATAGAGTATGACAACAATTTTGACTTCGCAAAATCAGTATATTCTTCCAAGATGTATAATATATATAACACCACAGATCATTTAACATTTAGCAATAAATTAATACAGAGATCATGTTGAATATATTAATACGACATTATTATTCTGTACAAGACTGTTTCCACCCGCGGCTTAGCTCGCGTTTTGAGGAGGGGTTATTGGTCTCGAGTCTGAGATAGGTTGCTTGTCTATCTTGATTTTCCAATCCGATTGTCCAATCTTGGGGTCCAAGCTAGCTTACCGTATGCTCGTCCGCTTACCTATACAATAAAAAAAGCAATGATTTCCACACAGGATTAATTAATTATATATGGCTATTGCAGCTACGTATAAATAAAATAAAATAAACAATTGAATTTCTTGCCGGTTCTTAGATTTTAATCTACAAGTTTAAATCTAATTTGTTGATGGTAAGTGGCGAGTTGCCGCTCCAACACAACATTCAATCAATATAATGTGTATTGTTTTTGAAGTTTTCATTATTATTCTAAGTTTGTCTATCGATAATTAAAACATTATTATTATCTGACTATCTTCAGTTCGCTTTATAAAACAATATTCAAATAACATTCGAAATAATAATACGCAAAATGTCACATTTATCGGCTATATATAAAATAGAACTACCCCATATCCTATGGGTTATTCCTTACACCGTTGGTTGCCTGGAAGAGATCGCTATGTAGCGATAAGATCGCCAAAATTGTATGCTACTTTTATATAGGCTGTCTAAGTTATTGTAATGAAAAAATTGTTGTGGTGTACAATAAAGTATAAATATAGAACTGTTGTAGGTATGAATTTAAAAAAAATGCTCCGTGAGTAAGTACGGTGACAACCAAAGTTGTCTTGTTTAAATTTCGAACAGTCCAAGAAATTACTGCTTTATTTTTTATTATCTACGATTTTTTTTACTGTCATAGATTTGCTTTTGATTCTGGTCGCCTTTAAAGAAACGTCACTAGGCTGCATTTTCGAGTTACCTTTGCTTATGTACGTATTATTCAACTATTCGCCAGTAGCTCAATTTTCTGAGCTCTTCCAAGCTCGTAGAGCAACTTGCCTACTCTTCCGGCCTGTAGGAACAAACTCGAGACTTATCACTGAAAATTGACATTAACCATTATAATCATAATATTTCGATAATACACGCATCAATATAGTATATCAATACAAGTCGGTTGTCACCAACACGGATGAGTAATGAAGTGAGTTCTTTTAGAATAGTATTTTTGAACTAATATACATATATTCAAATATAGTATGAATATATGTATATTATGTAAAAGAAAATTACAGTGAATTAGTGATAGTAGCCGCGACAGAGATAATAGACAAAGATAATGGTTTTTAACAAAAAAAAAGTTGGGATTGTGGGCGGTAACTTAGGACAGAATTACGTATATACATAATTACGTACCTACACTAGTTATAGCTTGACTGTACAAAATTTCGGTTACTGGGAAGTCTATTTTACTATTGCAACTTACAATACAACAGGATACAATGTCAATATTAACAAATATGGCCAACTCTACTAGTCTTGTATGGAGGGTATTAAGTGAATTCGGTTATGTTTTTAATCATTATATTCATAATTAACAACTTAAAATATAAAACGACAAACATATATGTTCAATGTACATAATATTATAAGTTATTCGCCATTGAAAGAATCATCGCTAATTATTAAATGTAGAGCTACATAAGCGATCAATCAGATCGTAAACCAATCGGTCGAAGGTCGCGTCGTTGCATTACGCTCCAATTTCACTCATAAAAACATCTCGTCCGACCTCACAGTTAACCCTACGCCGAACAACACAAGACCCTTTACGTTTTTTGGCAGAAAAAAAAATAAACTCGCGCGTTCTTGCACCCGCTGAGTATTGAAGTATTCGTGGCCGAGCGGCTGCACAGCGCGGTCGCTCCGACACAAAACGTACATACAAAATTCATATTTCGAATTTCCAGGAGCGCGGGAAAAGTTTGACATCTGTCAAAGTATTCGTCATAGATAGTAACCCAATGAAATTTATATATGTAGGCGTCACGGAATGCGTTCCGACGAATCGTATATTTTGATTAGCACAATCGGTGTTTATATTATGATTCGTACAATTTAAAACGGGTATTGTTTTAAATATTTCGACATTGTCAAAGTTATAATATGGCAATTGTTTAATTTAATCCGCGGGAACGTAGTCGTTTACATTTTTGTATAGTTATAAACATTATTGATAATTTCGCGGTGGAATCGTGCGTGGTTTTTATGAATGTTTTTGCGTATCGTGCTGTGGTGGGGGAAGGGTGGGGCCTCCGCTGACTCGTCCCTCTCCTATCGAGTATTTTGATTTAGTTTCCAAGTCTTACGCGGTTGTGGCAATTTTTTCAGTCGCGTGTGTAAGGCGCGCGCGACTGTATCCTTTACGAGCTCCGAATTTTACTTCGTGTTCTTTTTTCGAATTTTTCGCGCGCTCCCTGAGCGCGGGTTCATAACTTTTATTTCTTACAGCCAAGTTATCTACGCTTAGTACAAACTTTTTCGTTATAAACTGTGTGTGTATTGCTGTGTGTGATCAACTTGGATTCATTGTGACATTGTGTGTGACTTTTAATTAGTTTTCAATTGCCTTCAAGTTTGGATGTCATAGATTAAGGTAAGGATATCCTTATTTTTATTTACTTTAGTTTTACTGAAATTATTATTTGTTCCGTATGTAGTTATGCCAATAATATATAAGAAAAGATATTTTGATTTAAAAAATATTTAACTATATGAGAATATTTTTTATTATTTTATTCAATACGATATACTAAATTAATATATAAATATTGCTACAGTTATCTAGTTTATTTAGAAAAATTGATTTAATTTACTTAAAACTAACTTTATATGTTATATAATAAGTTACTTCCTCTGTATTGTAAATATTATATATTAATAAATGTTTGTCTTCAAACAAAAAAATCCGTTACTTTTTTGTTACTACAAAAATATCTTACAAACTGATCTGTGTCTAGATAGGTTTAGGTCATAGGTCGTGTAGAGAAGAAAGATCACGCGGTACGGGGTTCAATACTATATTTATATCTTTTGTTAATATTTATCTCGGAAACCGTTAAAAACGGCATATCGTTTAACTTATAATGTAAATATGAAATACATACAGATTCTTAATATATGTATTGAATAATACTTATTATGTTATAAGTATACTTTAACTTGTGTAAATTTTTTTATTTTCATAGGTTTGCTTTTGATTCTGGTCGCCTTTAAAGAAACGTCACTAGGCTGCATTTTCGAGTTACCTTTGCTTATGTACGTATTATTCAATTATTCGCCAGTAGCTCAATTTTCTGAGCTCTTCCAAGCTCGTAGAGCAACTTGCCTACTCTTCCGGCCTGTAGGAACAAACTCGAGACTTATCACTGAAAACTGTTGCGAAATGTCAGAAAGTAATATGCGACATTAACCATTATAATCATAACATTTCGATAATACACGCATCAATATAGTATATCAATACAAGTCGGTTGTCACCAACACGGATGAGTAATGAAGTGAGTTCTTTTAGAATAGTATTTTTATCTTTTAGAATAATACTTATTATGTTATAAGTATACTTTAACTTGTGTAAATGCAAATCACTTCTCTACAATTTAATTAATTAATTAATCATATATAACACATTACTTGTAATTATAAATTTGTTAATATAATACGCTAATAATATCAAATTATAATTTCTACAATATCTAAAATTGTAACATACATAGACTAAATAAAATTATCAATTATTGTATAATGAATGTAACAGTAATTAGCAAATAATATAAGAGTCATATTTTAATAAGAAAATAATTAAAATGTGGTTTTTTATAAGCGTAGAAATAATGATAGCGCGATTTATACTGGGTATTTTAAAAGTACCTTTCTAATGGACGGTCAATCATCACACTTCCATTTAGGAGCTGAGTAATTATTTAAAAAAAAACTGTAATTAGCACCGCGGGGTAGAAAGTATTTAGCGTTTGGTTAAAATAATACATTTAAAGAATAAACTCTATTCAAACCAGAAGGATGTGTAGGCAATTTTTCTTCGATAATAACATATTACTAATCTGTTGTAATTAATTTTGTATCTGTGTTAGTACATAATAAAATGGGATTATAATAATGACGCTTAAAACCTCTTCAGTACCAACGAACGATATCACTTAAGTTTAAAATAGTCTTAATGAGTATTTGTTCTTTACAAATAAAGATATATTTTGATAATATCAAAATAAAATAATCTATGAATTTGTCAATACGTTATAATCTTAATGTTTTTATATAAACGAAAGATTAGAATTAATCGGGAACAATGTTTGAAACTTAACGGTTCAAATAATCAAATATGGTTTTAACATCATTTCAATGTAATGCTATATTATCTATGTACCTAATATTTACTTTCAAATATTAAGCTGAGATTATATGGTAATAATAATAACAGTTTGAAATTTCTTATTCAAATAGTTATTTCGTTTTCTCAACCATCTAACTATAAACACATCAAAACTATTAAAATAATTTAAGAAACACAACAATGAGATTCAGTAGTATATTTTACGCATATCCATTATTAAAAAACTATTATTAGCGTCAAAACTAACATTTGAGAACAAAATACGCGTGCGAATTTTATTTGCAAATAAAAATTAGCCAAATATTTTATTTGCAAATAAAATAAAGTGAATGATTCAAAAATTAAATTTTACCATTTAATAAATCAATAATTATTTTAAGATTATATTTTATTATTCAGAATTCTAATTAAATTTGTAAATGTAATTAGTCTCCCGTTTACACTTTACAAAGATAATAATTAATTAAGAACGACATAAGCGTATTTGTTGAATTCGTTTCATTGATTTACATAAATGCATTCATTTCCATTCATTAATTTAGGGACTATGTTTAATATTATAGTTTCATCTTCAAATCCAGCGCGTGAACTTTAAAGACTAATTGAAATAGATTATTTTATCCATAAGTAATAAGTTAATTCTTTTTTTTTAATTTGGAACTTATTATTCGATCTGTAAAACTTTAACCGTTTTATGATTTATTTTTTAAGCTGTTGCGAATATCACGATTGATACTGTAGATGAAATTGTTTTATCAATCCTTTTATATTATATGAATGTATGTATTTTACTTATTTGCTTATAAAACGCTTAAACTAATAAGACGTTATGTTACTTTAACGTAATAATCATGGAGTTTACAAACTAGATTGTAATCAAAATGACACTCACTAGCTAGCTCTAGCTACATATTAGGAAAAAAAATTAACATCATTTTAAATCGGAACAATACGACTTAAATAAGATAGCTTATACTATTGACATTTATACATAATGTGTAATACTTTACATAATGAGACTTACATCTTGTTTCAGTTTTACACAATCTATGTATTCATATAATAAGCTTATATGATTTAAATACTAAGTAAACGGCATTATGATGAAGCAAAACTTATATTTTCGTCAAATAACTACTAAGAGATTGTGTGATTTACATTATTTTGTGGTTAATAAGTGTATATAAATTACAATATGTAATATTAAATTATTTATACAAATCTGAATTTATTTTGTAGGATTTATTTTATTGGTATAATCCTTAAACGTTTCGAACGAACGAATTCAATTTTGTGTATTTTAATCTAAAATTTATATTAGTTCAATTTAAATCTTTACAAATTACGACATCATTTCATATGAAATTGAAAACACGTTACAATCTTAATATTTTTATAAAGAAGAAAGATTATAATTAATCGTGGACTCTGAAACTTAACGGTTCAAAGAATCAAATGTAGTTTTAACGTAATTCCAATATAATGGTACATTATCTATGTACTTCATATTTTCAAATATTTAAGCTGAGTTGATATGGTCATAATAAAAACATATTGTTACTTTTTAATTTGTAATATCATTTACGTTTTGAACAACAACAGTAATAATTGAAGTTTATTTTAATAAGTCAAAGTTTGAAACTTTAAACAAAAATAAAATTGTCTACGGTAAAATCTATAAATTTCTTAGATTAGTATCTGTAATATTTGACAGCAAGCTAGAAGGCTATGTTTGAGTATATGCCGGATACATAGTATTAAATAAGTATATAATAATAAGAAATAAACTAGACTTAAGACATAGCGATCTTAATTTCGCATGCGGTACCCGTAATCCTTTTTTATACCCTTGACAACATGTATGCAAGATGATCGGTTGAGTAGTTAAGACGTGAAAGCGTAACAAACAAACAAACGAACACTTTCGCATTTATATTAGTCTCAGAAAATTCCCCAAGTTCCGTAATAATAATTGAGTAACTCCCACGAGCTCTGTCTTTAAATAAATCCAATCACACGTATCCGTCAGAAGATTTTATCAATATCGAGCAGTTAGTAAATATTTACAAACAGTTATTATATTACAATTGTATTAATTGTTCGAAATAAAAATAATATTCTAGAAATTGTATATTCTTAGTAATTAACCGAACCTACCACATACCATCTTGTAATTAATAAAGAATGTCATTTGTACGTAATTTATTTAGATTTGTGTAAATTACACGTTTCCAATAACAGTAGTACTATTTTTATATAAATTAATTTGAACAGTTTTTGTAACCGTAATACTATTTTTATATAAAATAATTTGAAAAGTATTTGTATTCTGCTAATTTCATTATTAATATTAATAAGACATGTATGTATTTGCTTATAATTCTATCACAAACTATTAATATGTCTAAAAATGGTTAAACTCATAATTTTAATGTATTAATTTTATTAACTACAAACACCTTTTCATTATTTTACTTATTATAACATTTCATTTATTTAATGATTCTTTTTTATTTAATAGCGTCAAATCGTAATTCTAAATTTAAATTCTATAATGGAACTATGAATATTAATTGATTAAAAATGTACATTTAAAATTTTGCCGATGTAAAATATAATTAAGATATTTCAAAAATAAATATTTGTTATTTTTTTTTTTATAATTTTTAATAAAGTAAAACAAAGTATTATGTTTTCAATATATGTAATAATACTAAAAATGTTTGCATTTTAATTTAAAATTTCTTAAATGACGTAAAATGACATGACATTTATGGTAACTTCTTCGTAACTTTGTAAACGCTATTAATAAAACAAGCAGTTTTTATTATGTTTCTCAAGATTAAGGAAAATCCCGTTTCTTATAATTCATAATTTATTTGTAATCATGTTGGTGGTTTTTATTATGAATATTTACTTAACTATCGTCGGTTTTTGTGAACTTTAATAATACACACACACACTTTGATTTTAATAATAAAGCAAAAAGAAGTTACGTATGATGTTATTGTAAGCTATTTCTTACTATAAAAAATGTTGTTTTGTCTATTTTGTTATTCTGCTAACATTTATGTAATATGTTAAGCAGATTGAATAACTAAAAGTGCAACAGAAACGTAAGTTATGCAAGGATGTTGCACGAATTCGACACGCCCAGCCTTATCAGTGGAAAAAAAATCGTCCTTTAATCGGATAAGGTCGCGAGCCGTTCATTCGGTCATCCATTCACCCGTCAGGATTTCGACCGGAAGCCCGCCTTATCAGGCGAACGGAGGTGACGTCACAACCCTCACCAAACAATCAATGTGAGTCGAACGTGATCGCTATATAAATACAAAATATAATATACAATCATAAAACAATGCGAACCGGGAAACGTACGAAGCAGTAACTTGTAAATATTCCGAATATAATGTTCATATATTTTAAAAAGTTATGACCATAAACAATTGTGTTTAATTTTATTGTGTTCCTTGGCTCTTTGTTATAGAGCCGCGTTGATGTCCATAAACATTTCGTACTTGCCGCTCAAGGGACATCGATAATATTCAAATATTCTCACGGTGCTAACTGGAAACGTACGTGTATCATAATATATATCTTTCAATTGTAATTCCGAATGGATTTCCAATAAAAAACACATTTCCTAATTTACTTGGACCCGTGTACTCGGTATTGTAACAGAACAATGGTATTGAATCACGTCACGTGACTCATTCGAATACACTTAAACGGTTATCGATAAAAGACTTCGATTTTTCAAAACTGCCAATCGTTTTTCGAAGTCGCTTAACTTTATCGCCCGTGGAATTCCAATTTCGAATATTTCCGTTCTCTCGACCACAGAGTATTGAATGATACAGATTATTTCCCATTTTCTTATTAGAATGTTATATGAATTAAAATGACTAATATAATATGAAGCATAACGTAAAGAGGACGAGGCGTTAAAGCAAACATATTTTCACATTTGTAAAATTAATAGGGACATATCAACGACATTTATTACACATATCTAACCATTACTAGCAAAGCCATCTTAAAAGCACCACTATCCCACAATCAGACATCTGTCCGTCCGTCACATCCCGATCCGAACCATATACAGGTTATTAATTGTTACTTACAATTGCAGATTGGCAATTTATTCAACTGATGTCTCCATTACCGGTATGGAAACTATTATTTTTGACATTTGATGGTAATTTCGTCTCGTTATAGCTCCTATTTTAAGCTAGAAACAACGATGCGCTTCGCCGACACGCCATATGTAGTATAATAAAATGTCCTTTGAGTTTTTACTGCAGAAAAATTTAATTAGATGTCGTTTTACAGTTAATACACTTTAAGCGCTAATTAAGTCATTATTTATCTTTTATATTTTATCTTGAATGTCTTAACAAATTGAACGAACAACTTTGTACGTTTTTCAACTTAATTTATGACCAAAATATTTATGTACAATTAACTTAATTAACTAGGTAATTAATTAATCAAAGGCTAAATTAAAATCCGACCCAATTGCATTGTCACTTACATTATGGTTAACATGTTATAAGCGTAACATTCAACGTATTTTACAGGATAAATGATGGTCGCATCGAAAGCGGTAACATTTTATATTAATTAATACGATTTTGTCGTCTCATAATTATCATAATAAACGGACACATTGCGGAATCGTGCATTTTTGATCTTCTCTTTCTCATTATATATCCGTCTCCTTCGCCCCACACATGCAATTGTCATTAACTAATTAGTAAGCAATTTTCGCCTTTTCTACGTACAGATAAGACACATTTCAGCTTAAACAATTAATATATTAAAAACCCAGCTGCTTGATATTACGTTTCTTAAAAATGTACCGTACTGTTTAGGTAATAAGATACAATTTTGAACACAAATACACAATCAATGAAGCTCTTGGTATGAAATGCGAAATGGATTATTTTTTCAAAAATGGAATTAAGAACAGACAATAACGCTCATTGTTTTAAAGATGGCTGCATTGTTGGGTCAAATATGAGATTATAACGGCTTAAGATAACATAATTTGAGGTCAAATTAAACGGAAATACATATTTATGTTACATTAAAAAAATACTATAAAGATAATTTGCGACGACCGGAAACGTTATATTAAATCTTTCTTCAAATTCGATTCACAAGTGTACGATAATTATAAATTCATTGATAGATTTTTTCTCGATTTCCTGAATCGGCGAAACTTGTAAAACAGTTTTTAGATAACATATTTAATTACTTTTATTTTTATAACCTTTAAAAATGTATTCAAATATTTTAATTGCGGACCAAGGCCGTTTCAAATAAAATGCAAACTTCAATTTAAGTTCAAACGTGGAACGAGTTCCATTTTACACTACTTACGCTTCGACCTCGATCGTGTACAAATAATATAAACAGGCGATAGACAATTTTCACATTTTATTCAATCCAATGTTAAATAATAAAATTTAACGAAGTCCTTTTTCAAATTTTAATAAAATATTGTTCCTAAAAAGTTGATCATGCATAGGCAAAAGAATAGATTACGAGTGACGTGTCGAAACTTCGACAAAGCTGTACGTTACGAGTAATTTAAATAGAGCGATCCCTCAATTGGGGTTAATTCCACTGTTTAAGGAATATGGAGTTTAATTACAAACTGACGTATGCTTGAGAAACAAAGAAAATAACACAAAAATAATAATGACATCGCTACTCAAATTTTTATTAATGGTTTCTTATGTCTTTATCAAACTTAGGCTCGCACCTATGATTTAATTTAAAAGTAAAGCTATCTTTACAAGAACGACTTAGAAATATCTTATATGAGCGTGAGTTTATATGTTCTAAGCTTTTTAAGTGTGTGGAGCATGTAAATTTAACTTATTTTATAATAATATATACTAAGTCGTATTAATAATTATATAACTAATAGGTTAAATTTCGATTGTTTATAATTAATTATTCCAGCAATAAAAATACTTCAACAGAACTTTATTATATCTGTTAGTTAGTAACGAGCTATAAAATAATTTAGATTGTACAAAATATTTCATTTGATGCAAATCGATTTTTCGTGTTTGGGAATTCAACTTTTAAAGATCAAACCTTAATTGGCGCTCTACTTTTAAATTGAATCGGATATAAAAAAATTCTGTTTCAAATATTGAGAATATATTCAAAATTCAACGTTATTCGAATAAAATCAATTAAGCATAGTACAATCGGACGCCTCGGGCTTAGACTTTCAATTCGGTCCGGAAACTTCAAATTCTAACAACATAAAGAGCACGTTTGCCACTCTTACATCACAAGACTTGGAAGTTTTTATCAAAACGTGATCACTCTTTTTGTTGAGTCCACATATTCAGATGTGTAATGACCAATCTCCGGGCGTCGAGAAAAAAAAGACGAGAGATCATTCGAGGCATTAATGCATCAGTTACTAAACCGTCAGAGGCATGCTCTTGCGCATCCTTAACGCATTCATAATAAGAACAAGACGTTCCATTTTCGAATTACAAACGGGGAGCGTTCCATCATCGAATAGACGGTTCATATTCAAATTTCTGTTTTGAAAATAGAACGGGAACATTCGAAATTAGATCTGAGTTTAGAAAACTGTGGCCTGCTCTTGAGCCCTGAGTCAACGATACATTTGATGCGTTCAGGAAATTAGCCGGATTCTATATTTTTAATAATATATTTTCAGTAATATTAGATTCGTTTGTGACCAAAAGATTCGAATAAGTTCAAATAGGTTTTGCCGTTATTTCTTCGTAAATTTTTTAGTTAAATTCCTCATAGACGGATTATTAGGTAATGTTAAAACACATTTTAACCGATACAAATAAATAGCTTCGTCAGTATCCGGGTATTTGGTTTTAATTTAAGTCTATTTGTAACGAATGGAAAATACACAATGAACGTATCGCAACAACGAAAATTGAATTTAGTACATCTCGGTGTGATGTTCACAAAATTAAATTTCTATCAATATTTATCTTCAATCAATTCACTGATTGAAAATTAAAACTTCGACAAACACGGGGGCGGTCGTGACATGCAATACATACTTTATATATTTTTAATTAAGTCCAAAACATGCTACGTTCTAACCACACATTCGGGGTCAACACTCTTAGATCAAGCGCTTACCATTCTACTCTGACCTCCGAGACCACTATGTTAACACTTACCGTGGGTCAACAGTAACTGGTAGTTTGATCCCGCAGCGTGGTCACCCATCAATCAATGGGATCATATCTCCGCCGAAACGAAACTAGCTGCGTCCGATATTATGATTTTATACGTTCGGGTAATATTTTATTCAAATCTAAAAGTTGATTGAATGTTTTAGTTAAGATGTATGGTTTTATGAGCTCGGATGGAATATTATAAATATTCTTTATCGAATTTTGTTACACATCAAACGCATTTGTTTAAATGTTTATCTAAGATATTAAAAAAAATTAAGTCTGCAGGAAAACATAATTCGTTCTCCAGCCGGTCCCGCACGTCATAATCCGTCTCGACGTTCGATATTTGAATACTCTTAAATTTGGAACGCGCTTGTAATACGAAGTTAGTTCGTTTCGTTTTTCAATTGCTTCACTCATATTTTGAATTTAGAACGACGAGTTTAAGATATGAACGTTTTGCTTTTTTAGCTTTCGCTGACGTTCGAAATTTGAAATGTTCGAATGTTACACGTGCGCTTCCAAACTGGCAATATTTTATATCGAGGTACAATTTAGAGCTTCATATTTTTTGTTATGGTGTTGTTACATGGAAACGTCTTGTTAAGTTATATTCTATATTAAATTAAAATAAGCAATATGTTTAGCGAGTAAGTCGTAACCAGAAACAGAGTAAACAATGCGAACAATACATAGATAACTTAAGACATATATCTTCTAGAGACTGACCACTATCAACATGGCACGCCAAGGTATGCGACCCGCCACTCCAGGTTGCACTGGCACGCGCCAGCATACACAATGGCCAGGTTACGTGGTTACGTAACCACACGCGTACAGAATTCACCCGTCGCGATTTCTCTCACCTTTCATACAAATGACAGTACAATAGAATTTATTCGATAGTTAAAAATTGTCTAGACGTGCCCGTTTCGGTTGATGCAAATTGATTGATTTGTTCTTAGAAAATTTTGATATTCAAATATTATTCATTATTATAATCTTTATTTTATGAATGATTATAAAATAATTATCGTTTATGAATTTAATTATATTGTGATTCTTCCATAAGTGCTTCATCTATAAATTAAAAAGCTCTTTCTAGTAGAATTCAATAAAATTGAAAATGAAATGCATGATTATCAAACAATATTTGGAGCGAACAATTAAATATATATTTTTTTAATTCTATGTCTTATAAAAGCACAGTTGTTAATATGTTATAAATTAGATTTGTATAATAATGAGACTAATTAAGTGTCACGTTATGAATACTTAATTTGAATTAGCCTCGAGAATAATTTAATACTAGGCTGTGCCTGCGCGTGGACCGCTCTCATTCTGACGAGACTTAGCACCGCGTCAGAGGTCACATCTCGAAGACAATGCTCAATGAAAGCCTCGGGGGGAGGGATCTGGGGGGGAGAGGTAATTATCCCCCACTAGTCCGCCACGCCCGCCATTGTGTCGCGAATGTGTGCTGAGGTGACGATATAGGATATTTGGTTTTTTTTTTTTAATTGTTATTTTTATTATTATTTTAAATTGTGCTTTTTTAATATTCTATTTTTGCTCAATATATTTAATGATATAATAATACTAACCCGACTTTTTTTCTACGTCTGCATGATTCTCATCTTGTAAAATCCAGTATCGCAAAGTTTTTCTTATCGATAGATAAGTATAATATTTAATCATATTATTTAAATTCACTCAGTTGTCACTCTTTTTACCTATTTTGATTTTTTTTATTAATAATAAGATTATATAATTATTTTTTATTAAAATTTGCCGCATGTAAAATGTAAAACAATACTAGTAGATTTTTTGCTCTCTAAAAATTATGAAGAAACTGACTATTACTAACTGAAACTACTTTGATCCAACCTTTTAGTTGATTTAACAAATACTTTAAATATATTTCCGTTTTAATATTTTATTTTATTCACACTCTCTCACACACACACACACACACAAACACACACACGCGCACGCAAACCTCGTACAAAAACTATCACGCACTCCCGGCACACACATTCATAAAATCGCTATCTTATTGTTCCTTTTTGTAAATACAACTATTGTTTTTATATTAAGCCTCAAAAAACCAATATATACATGTATGTAGCTCCACGCTTACTGCTTACCCATTCTGGGGGTTGGTAAATTGCTATCCTTAACACAGGTTATTTAAATAACCCATGAAGGATAGTGAGTTCCAGTCACCAAATAAATTAAAAGCAAAACTAAAACTTTTAGTAAATGCTACTTAAATGCTTTAGTAAGTAATATAGGATTAAAAAATAATATGGTATTATTTGAAGTTAGCCTATTGATATATATTTTGTTACAATATTTTTATATAAGCAATAATACAATGTTTTCTTAAATTACAGATAAATTGTTAATAGTTATACACATTTATTGAAATTATAAATAAATTATTATTATTATTTCATTAATTATATATTTCTCTAATTAATTCATTCAACCACTTTGCAACATAATAATTGAAAACCGACTTTTGTATGTTATAGTGATACGCAATGTTGATTCGTTTATTCATTAAAATATGTTATAATTATTATTGCCAATGTCGCAGATCACATTTTGATATTTTACCCTAGTTAGCCCACTAATAAAATGCAGAATACAGTAAAAAGTTCGTGTTCCAGGATATCATCAAATAATAGAAAAAGAAAACTTAGGTTACGGATCCAAAGGACCGGACCTACCAATTTATGATCTCATAATCGCAGTATATCCTTAGTCGTAGGGTTATTAGAAACAAACTAAAGTGTTTATTTATGAATTTCCATCCATTCCATATTTAAATTTGATTGACATAACTCTATAATTAAAATAGTGGAAAATAGTAATTACTGGGTTTCTTAGTACTGTTTTTTGTAACACAACGATTCAAGAGGTTACTTGAATAAAGAGTATTTTGATTTTGACTCAATAAGTTTATCCAAAGTCGGCGCATGCGCAGTAATAGGCACGGCTCGTACGAATATAAAAATCTCATATCAATTCGGATACGTGATTGATGTTATTGCTTCCCGAATTGATGTTTTGAAACTGTGTCGGCTTTTTGTGATTTATTCCAGGAATCGCTGAGTTTCGACATTTGTTGCTTTTTTTTATTTTATTTTCTTGTTATTTTTACCTATTGTATGAAATTTTATTGCCATTGTTAAATTATTGAATTCGTCTTTCGAAATTCTAAAATCAAAATAACAGACATTGGAATGTAATTAACATTCCAACAACATTCAATAATCGTAAAAGGCTAACAATTCAATACGATTTCAAAAAGAAATTAAAATATCAATTAAAAAAAGCAAGTTCAGTCACAAATCGCAATTTTATCAACAGAATAAACGTTTATCATTGACACAAAAGAACATTGTTTATAATTTTGTAAGTTTATACAAAATTACGAAGCTTAATGTGTATTATATTAATAAACAAAATCCACCGAACGTTTTCATTAAAATAACTCATCCTAAACGTAAAATATCCAGATTGTCGATAAAGTTTTTATTAGATATCGTCTTCAGACTGACATAATTTACTCATAAGTGTTTAAGAAAATAAATAAAAAAACACATGAGTAAGCCCGTCTGGTAACGCCTGCTACTCAATAACGCATCTGGATTATTTCTACATCATAAATTGTATATTTATAAATAGATAGATTGTGGGAAATTACATTTTATCGGTAAATATAAATCGTTCTATATTTAAAAATATTTCGTGTTTAATGTTTCATTTTATGGTCAACCATATTTCACCATTTAAAAATACGTTCTTTTTTTAATATTTTAACTTTTATTTCATTTTATCCTTCGGAGAGTTTACAGATATTAATAAATGTATTCAGATGAGTTTTGACAAAATAATACATACCATAAAAGTATTAAGCATTTTTATTTTATTAGTTTAATAAAAAAAAATGAATGTTTAATTGATTTAGTTAAGATCGATCCGTCCACAATCAGCGCCCAGCTCGTTTATGAATGTGGTATTTGTCCGTTTTTAGCGTCATTCCTGTTCCGCGGCAGCAAATTAAAAATGTAAGAATTCTCGCTTCAAAGGAATTTATATTTTATTTCATTTCATTAAAATCCGCCATCTTTTGTTTCCCGGGGCCCGTTCCGATCGGAATTCATATTTTTCTGTGTTTTGTTTCGGTTTTGCGAGCCCCGTATTGTTTTATTGTTATGTTCGGTTCTAAGCGCTGCGGTTCACGTTCCGAAACGAGTATTAATTATTTTCTTATTTTTGATGAATGCGACTTTAGAATTTTAAGACGTATTTTAGTGGCGATTAAGAGGGAGCGATTATAATTCGGCTTTTGGGACTTCAATCACGATTTTTACTTAGAATTCTGCGGGTAAAAAATATGTCCGATCTCCGATTGAAATCGCCTTTGCCAGTCAAGATTAATCATAACTCATACCGTAACACATCGTGTGCTTAAACTATTAAACGGTACATCGACTCGGAACAGACGTAGATACGTATCGTTTACCGAAAATAATACGGGCTCGGTAATCTGACGTTCTCATACGAGATCTCTTGCGCAAGACATTTCCCGCCTTCCGACAACAACGAGGATTATTCGTTACTCACCAATCTCAAATAGACACCGCACTCCATTGTTCCCGTGACATTTAAACCAATTTATAAATAACGAACTCTAATAAATTCTCACCTATCTATTTATAATATTAGAATCAAATTTGAAAATGTATTATGAATAAAGTAACCGAATTTGATTTTACGTTTGATGTATTCCAAATTTAAATTGTATTACGTATAAGTATTTTGAATTTGTATTAGAACGCATTCCTAATTGTTTGTGTCGCTCGCTGGCATTTTGGCATACGCTCTAGCGCTATCGGCTGATACGTTTTCGTATTTCGAACGTCGCTTTGTATACGAATTTAGAAAAGCATGATGCTTATATTGCTTTCTTTCTGTCGTTGCACGTCATTGTGTGCAAATGTAATTGTTGCCGCGTCTGGTTATTGCTGTTGAGCCGCATTTACACGCTTGCTAGTACTAAATAGACTGTTGTAGGAGATATCTTGAACATCAAACTAATTTAGAAAAAGGTATAATTTGCGCTTGTCAATTAAAATAAACATTTAATTTTCGATTTACTATTGTTTTAAAGTTATAATATAATTCATTACTTATTATTTCTACATTGTTTTTTCGCGATTTATTTTCTAATAGAATTCTAATTTGCGATAGGAAATAGAGGTTTACATATTAAATCTGTTAATTCAACGATTCGTGTAACTCGCGTGTTTACTTGGAATCAAGTGAAGCCGTCATAAATATTAGAGATCGTCCGACGTAAGGCCGCCTCCATAAAGATTATGTTCGATGTAACGATGACGTATTGATGGGTGTTAACAATGTTAGCGCAAAAAATATGCATTTATTATTTATAAGTTTACAGAAAAATATATCATTGGTATATTTTTACATTTCGTTCTATATTTGAAATATTTTTTCGAACATTTCTGTCTTGAGGCGTAATTAAAAATAAGAAATTTCGTATTTTTTAAGCTTAATTTAATTTATATTTGCATTTTTAAATCCAAAGCAAGTTTTGAGAAACCATTAGGTTTATCAAGCTTAATAAATAAAAAAAATGATATTTTTACTTATTAAGCTTCTTTGCGGTGAAGAAACGATGTCGTGACTAATTTTACCTCACAATATTAAAAACAAATTGAACTTTAAAGGTCTCAATAACAGTCAAAGAAACACGTGTTTGTTTAAAGCATGTAAAAATTTAAAACAAACTAGCAGTTAGAAAGTGTTATATAGACATATCTCAAGATCAATAATATACATTAGTTATAAACAAATATAAAATAAACATATACAAATATAAATATATGAACCAAATTTGGCACAAATAAAAGGTTTTTCTAAAAATGCATTGTCAACTGAATCGTATGAGAATTAATGCACGTAAACATTCAATTGTAATATATTGTATCTGTGCCAAGCAATATGCCGCCAATGCCAAATTCGATGCCACCTCCGCGTATTGCCTATCCCAAATTATTAAAAAAAGTATATCGTATTCTATATAATTACTCAAATTTACAAATAGAGCGGGAATTTGTTCCAAATTTGAATTATTAGTTATACAAACTTGAATTTCATTTTCGATTATTTTAATTTTAATAAACATAAAAATTAATGTAATTCTTATTTTCGTATTAAAGTTGATAGATGCCTACAAAATATAGTCAGAAAATTATTTTAGAAGAATGTTGGTAAGACAATAATTTTCAATAAATATATTTTTAATTCCATGTGACATAATGGCGATTGTTGGCCATGTCACGTGACACGTCGAGACGTGAAATAGACGAATGTATTAAAAATATATCAGAGCACATATCAAACTATTCATCACTCGTAATTATTCTTAGGATAGATTTCAGAGGGATTTGTTTGAAATTAGAACACATACTTCTGGCGCTCAATAATAAATAAAAATGTATTTATTATTTAGATAATTAATTACAGTTATAATTTTATCAATAAATAAATAATGTATTTATGATTTTTTGGATTAAATTTGAATTTATATTACAACTTTATCGTTATTGCGTTCTGAAATTTTGACCGTTACTTTTTAAAGATAGAATTTTTATACATTGTAATCGATTTTCACCTAACATTTTCACCCGTACGTCTAAACTAACATTACATCGACCGAATAATAGCTAGAATAGCCCAACTAAACACTAGTCTCGTCTCGAAATAGGGCGCCTATGCAATTATTTTAGTTCTGTCTTTCTGAAAATTGGCAAGAGAACGATTCGCACGCGGCATTCGGTTGGGAAACAGTCGTAGTAATGTCCAGTTAATAAAGAACCCCGATACGACCCCAACACTTAACAACGTGTTATTAAATCGACGAATGGATATACCAACTTGGATTGGTCATTATAAATAAAGTACACTGTTTCGAATAGATAAGTACGTTGTATTTTTGGTTCTTTTTACAGTGATTTATAATGTTTAATTGTGGTTGATGTGATCAGAAGTGCAGCCAAAATTATGTAGGTTTGATCCAATAATGTTCCGTCTGATATTATATTTTGATAATAAATCTTTAAAGGTAAACGCAACGATATAAGTAAATGATTTAATTACACGCTGAAGTTATAAATAATGAAGTACGTCTAATGAACAGTACAGAAATAATCTTTGATAAAAAGTTAAATATGAAATGAATATAAACATAGTCGATAAAAAATAACATTTCAAAACTAGTTATGAACGTTTGTAAAAAATTAAAAATATCATCACAAGTTATTAATAATTGTGCTACAATTTAATACCATAAAGAGACAAGAGAAAAAAGCCGACCAACGCCGACGCGAACTGAAAATTTACATTTGTAATCAGTACCATTAACGTCGACAATAAACTGCATTGACATGTGTCCGAGCGGGACGGAGCTATCGCGAGCGAGCGGGACGGACAGCTATCCGAGCGCCGTCGTGGATACAATAGTGTCATTGGTTAAACAAAAGACTTAATTCCACATTGATGCTCTATTGAAAATGAACTGTAATATATATCAATAGAGCTGATATTCTAATATTAACAAAAATTAAATACGGTGCTTATAATAAATCATGTCACCGGCGCGTGCACCGCACGAAAGGGATAAACGTATCGCGATAAAAAGAGACGGGTATATTTCGTTGATGTTTTTAATTTCAATTACAGTGCGTTCGGATTTTATGCGTTTGCGAAAAATGCGCGCAGATTTATCGTTTCGCTTTCCGCGTAGTCTATTATCGCGTACGCATGGTTTATCGTACACGCACATGTAGGTACATGCATGCAAAAGTTACATGTAGCGATGATATGCAAATGATTGTAATTTATTGATCCGTTCGTAATAACGCACGGCACGACTGTGTTTTTGAAAATTAATGAGTATCTCTCTTTGTTAAGCTGCTTATGATTTCCTTGTAAGTTAAAAATTATCCCTTTGTTAAATAATATATAAAATTTTTATGTTTTAAAAATAAATTAAATGGATTTTATTTATATAATATATCATTTTTTATTATATCCATACAATGTTTCCATTTTATTAAATATCAAAGTAATACAATTCAACGCAAAACATCTACATATTTAAACAAAAGTGCTTTCATGTTTTAAAATAAATCATAAACATATAAACAATAACGATGTAAAACAATAAACTTAACACATAATAGAGTGCGGAACAGGTGCGCACGCGCACGTAAACGAACAGAAACCTCGGTTCGTATGAAATACGCGACACGCTCAGGTTAATTAATATTATACTATTCTAAGTCTCGACGAAATATTGTTGTTATTTATGCGTCTGCGCAGATCTAGAACAAAACGAGGAATGTTAGTCCAGACTCCAGACACTAGATCATAAATGTGTTTTCATATTAATATTGTAAGAGTAAATTGCTTGAGAGAATGTATGTATAAATACTTGTTTGTAAAGTTGTATTTATTTATATTGTGAGCTATTGTATTCATTCCTTGTATCCATTATTTTATCGTGTTGAGAAAACTAGCGAAGATTATGAAAAACCAAACTGACGACTTCAATAGTTGATGAGATATCATGAATTAAATACAATTCTTAAGTTAACTATTATTACGTTAAAAAAATTGTTATTCAATATTAACGAATTAAAATTTGTATTAATATAACGTAACAACATATTACCCCGAAAGAACTTAAAAATAAATGTAATAATTCCTAATATAATAAATAAAATTAAATGTAATAAAGTATAGATCGAAATAAAGTCGTGTTGCACATCAACGTGACAATTGTCGCAATCGACGTCACACGCTCAAACGTCCCGCTATTTACGGGCTGTTATGTTGTGTTGTTCCTGCGCGAGACGTTCGCGTTACATTCGATTTTGTATTTTGTTACGTCAAATCAAAAACGAATGTATTTTGTTATTAATTTAATAAATATTTTTTCACTATTAATATCAAAATGATTCGAAAATGGACCGTGAGGGCAAAATATCTAAATGTAAATATTATTATTTTTTAATCCTTACATTTGAAAATGGAATGGATAATCGTTTCATAAACCATATTTAAAATGCAATTCGAGCATACGAAGTAGCATTTTAAAAATTTCGGGTAACACGATAGGATAGGATTGGTAGGAAACTTTAAATTTACACATAGAATACATTTCATGCGCATTTCTTAGTTTAGAAATATAAAATAATACTAACAAACAATAAATATAGTAACAATTGTATAGATCGAGATTTTAAAACGATTTTTATCAGCAATATTAAACTAAACTCCAGTGTTTATTGACATCGCCATCATAAATTTTATGACAGTCATAAATTGACTACTGCTCATACAGAATGACTACTATGAAATGAACAGACACACATATTATATTAATACTATCATTAATGTAGTTAAAAAGGAAGATATTTCATATTTTCAATTAGTTTTTAATGGCTTTTCGAAGCATTTTATTGATTTTAGTAAAACCAGCTTAATTATAAAACCGTTAATAATAAAAAATGGCAGGTTGTGTGTTTATTATATGAATTGCAAATAAAAAACAAAGTTACTTTTTTTATAATGAAAAAAAGTAGTCTGGGAAATGGGCCACCAACCTTGAAAACTAAGATTTTATGCACCTTGTGTTAGTAATTACACTAGCTCTCTTACCTTTCAAATCAGACACAACGACACAGTTCGGTGCTGTTTGGCGGTAGTATATATGAGTACCTACCCTCACAAAGTCCTACCGCCAAGTCTAGTAAATCTACATTTGGTTTCAGTGAAACTAACATCGTATCTTCATGATAAAAATAAACGGATATATTATTTCAATAAACATCTGGTTCAAGTATACATTTCGTTAAAGATGAAAATCTCATCTGATTTTATGAAACGAGATAAAAAGCAGGCGACGCATAAATATTATACCATTTCAATCAAGTTACTTGGTATTTTATGAAAACTCACTTGAAAAACAATCATACAATTTGTAATGCAACAATCACCTTAATATCAATCTGTTAATGCATATATTCGAATGCACCGCCGCTGAACGGTTTTATCAACTTTTTTACTAACGATCTAATACGTAATATTGTTTTAGTTCAAGAGATGACCGGTAATGTATTTATTTTAAATGTTATCTTTTTGAAATTATCTTATACGATATTACCGTTCTATATTCAAATTACTAATTTAATTTTAATATATTTTAAAATAATTCTTTATTTAAATTATTATATTTTATTTGAGAACAGTCGAATGTTATTTGCTTTTGCCTTTCTATTTATATATCATTTGTAGCTAGTTATATTATTTGAAAAACTATTTTTTATTTTAAGAAAAGTATACTGACATGTAAACTTGCAAACTATCTAAATACAAAATTGAAGCCAAATTGTTAGAGCCGTTTACAAAAATTGCTCATTTAATATAAGATGATTAAAGGAAATTTTATATTTAAAAATACAATATAAGAAACCAAAGCATATAATAATTATTATCAATAAACAATTGATTTTCCACATCCATCTCTTATACTATTATGATCATAAAGAGAGACTCTGAGTTCACATCCTGTAATATGACATTCCAACTGTCTCTACATTTCGTTATACATTGACGAATTAACAAGAGAATCTAATAAGATATAAGCATAGCATACATACTTAGCCAGCGTTGTATAACACTCTAAACGATTTAATCAAAGCCACGTTCTTCCCTTGATCCCTTAGGACATTCACCCTGGCCTTTTTTTCCACGAAAGATACCTTCCTTTTTATCCATAAAGTTTTTATACGATTTTAATTGTGAGCATTTTTTGTAAACGTCATGTTGACAGCCATTTTGATTAATCGTTAATGATTCGGTTTTTGGTTCGTAATCGTTATAAATTAGTATAAAGTTTAGCGTTTAACGTTTGGCGGTTGTGTCGTTTTGTTTATTAGTTGTGAGTTATACTATAGATTTTTATTTTTTCTTAAATTGAATTAGGTTCAAATTACGTCAATTGTTCAAATTAAATCTTAGAATAATGAAAGCTTAGAAATTGGAAATGGATCATTTTTATTTATAAATTACTTTTTAATTTAAATAAGAACGCGAATTATTTAAACGAACGTTACATAATTTCGCGGCATTTCTTATGATAGTTATTTATTAAAATCACATTTAATAATCTAAATAAAATAAAATTATACATTATAACACATTGAATTTTTTTCATTCGTATATTTTTATCCATCATCGTTATTGTTATATTAAATTAATATAACATTCCAATAAAAAAATCCAATCGCGTTCCATCTCAGGCTATTTATTTCGATATAAAAATCAATTCAAATACTATAAAAGGATGAGATAAAACATTTCTAAATCTAACTCATTCAATGTAGGCGCACGTTTCAAACAATTTAAAAAATAAAATTATCGTCGCCCGCATGTTGAGTCAAAGAACCCTTTATACCAAAAAACACCCACTCCCTCACCCTAAACTAAAAATTGTTCCAGAAATATTAAAATAGTCAAAAGAGTTAAAATTAAAAAACGGGGTTAGACAAAAAACACATAATCCGAAAACTAACACAGCTGAGCGTATCCCACAATAGTTACGGGATTCAAGCAATAAAGCGCTGATGATTGAGAACGCTTTATGTTTTGAATTAGTATTATCGATGACATCTATTATCTCAAAAAGTACTTTCCATTTCGTAAAATTAAAATAATAAAAAGAAAATAATACTATAAAGTTTTTATGAATAAAATAAAACTATTTGTATCATGAAAACATAAATGCGCTTAACAAAACCCCATAAGTAATAATTTAAGAAAAAATCTATTCACACATCCATAGGAGGTTTTAAAAAATTCCAAATTCAAATTTCTTTGTGTCCAGTTACATTGATAACTCTTTGTGTAGAAAAGCTAGGGAGCAGCATGACGAACGCAATTTGAAAAATGGTAGGGTTTCGTTTTACGTTCCAATTCCACAAAAATGAACCCGCGACGAGTGATTTGACGACTTGAACGGATTGTAAAACGGAATGTGTTATGCGGTAAGGAGCTAGCTTTTAATTAATTCGTTTAATTATTTATTTTTATGGTACAACGTTGTTCTTTATCCATTTAGTAAGTAATTTAATATCACCCTGTATTTTATTCCTAATTAAAAATGTTTGCCAATTATATAAAATGAAATAATTATAATTTAACTTATGAGTACCTATGTTTTAATGGAAAAAATCGATTGTAGTTTTGGAGTAAAAAAAATAGAGGTATAAAATATAATGGAACATTACGAGTGAACCAAATATATTTTATAATGAAAGAGCACTCAAATCTAAAATTAACATGAGTGAAAACAGAGTTTGAAATGTTCCCATCCACTTGAAAGTGTTTTACTTTTAAGTAATTTCACTTGTGTACATAAACCCCTCATACATCGCACGCACACATCGCCGCGGCCGCAGATGTTGATTCCATAAAATAATATTTCATGTAAAGCACTAACCGCCCGACCGAGGGCGGAAGGATTGAATTCTATTTTTAAATTTTTATATTTCAACAATTCACGGCGACCAGACTCTTTGTGCAGGAACGACTTTTTTTTTCACTTTTCAAAAATTACTTACAATTTGTCGTGTACTGTGTTCGATCGAATTTTATCTTACGTGTTTTGCGAGTTGGCGATTACAGGTAAAAAAACAACTTCGCTTGATTAATCATTCATTTTTTATTTACTTTTTGCTTATTTATATGGAATTTTCCCAAATAATTAATAGTTAAATTTTTTAATATTTATAAAACTAATTACTATTCAAGAAAGTAGATTCAATTGCGATATATTTACAAATGTCAAACAACATTTTGACCTCCAAAGCTATTCAACATACAACTCGCGATCATTCATCAATTAAATCGGTCGAGGACTCGTTATTAAAGAGAACAAAAAAGGAATAAGTCTCGAGGCGAGTTTAAAAAGCTTCGTTTCGAAGTAAAGAATGTTGTGTACAATCTCGGTTCAGACAAAAAAGTGACAACAGATAAAAAATAAAGCACAACACAACACGGCCGGGGAACAGATTATCAGCGCTAAAAGGGTTGCTCCCGCGCTCTCCTTCTTTTGTTGCTTCCAAATTCAAACTTCAAGTCCGTACAAGGAGCGTTCGAATGCGAATTCTATTTTTGAATATTCTACCGAGAATTTTTAATTAATGCCGCTCGACTGTGCTCGTATTTTTAAAATTCGTATTCTGTTTTAAATCGACTTCGATATTCAATTTTTGCGTTCGATTCCCGCGTTTTTATTTTTTATTTATGTTGTGCGATAATGACGTTTCGCTTTAAGTGCTTTATTTCGATTGCCGATTTTATTCCGATGTTCTCCTTGAAGGTCGGTAGTTTTAGTGATTAATGACCGAGATATGTGGAGTGCTTTTTAAACGAAATATTGAATTTAATGATGTTTTGTGGAACTCTCCGCGATCTGTTTTTATTTTGAGCGTGGGTGGATCTCTATGGACAATCTCAATAACACCGTTTTCACATCTATGATAAAGACGTATTGCTCGTTCATCGAGAGCTCTGCTATTATGCGTTATAATTTAAAATTTATTGACATTAATAAGAGACTGTATGATAAAACTTTATACTCGCTCGATTAACTGGCAATTTGGTGTTTATTGCGTCCGTCGTATCACAATGAGCCCTTATGAGGAACCAATGAGAGTGAGCAGAGCTTAGGAGTTCGTTCCAGTTGGGAATAATAAAGCGCAGTATCCAAATACACGATGTACGTTATGTAACGCAAGCTGTCCACCGAATTATAGCTTCGAGTAGCGCTATACCATATCAGGTGCATCTCACTTATGTTTCAATAACAAATTAAACAATATCGATTCAGCAAAAAATACTCGTATATAATTATCTGTCTTCATTTTTATTTAAAAGTAAAAATCTTGATATTTGGATATAAATTTTAATTTATTTAAATTTATTTATTTAATTAACTTATTTAACATTATTCAAACAATGCATCATTTTTTATTTCTAATAAAATCTAAGGTTCGTTTTTAATATACAATAAGCCTATATAAATTAACAACAAATCGATCGAGTAAGCAGTGACTTATATAAGAAAATCATAGTTAGTAATAGCGCTATATCGCGCTATAACGAAAAGAGATTCCACCTTTATTCTAACAAGTCGTGCACTTATGAGTAACCAATAAGTCGCATTAAGGGGTCACTTGACGCACAGCACACGCGGCGCATACGCAAGTCGTTGCCCCCATTACAAACGGGGACTTCTTATGACACCTATTACTGACATATAATATTAAAACTAACTTTAGTAACATCGTTCGTGTTTTATCACAATATACAACGTTGAATTAAGACGTTTCCTAAAAGACAACAACCTACTGATGGTTAAGGTGAGTCCCGGTAGAATATCCGGGACCTACCCTATTCTATTTTATTAATATATATGCTTTATTTCTATTGAGTGGTAGGGGGTAATTACTGGAACAAGGAACATAAAATTTAGTTCCTATGTCCTTCAGTGAAAGGACTCGTGTAGGCTACCTCACGATTATTTCCTTTCCCTCCTAACACAAGTTGAATTATATACACTATTGCACTTAAAAATTCACTGATGTTTGCCTGGGTTGAACCCAAAATCATCGATTTTATCTAAATTTATAGTGACTATATATTAAGTAATTAGACCACAGAAAATGTTACTATTAAATGAAGAATTATATATAATCACAAAAGAAAAATATCGACATATAATCTAATGTTCAGCTTGGATCAAACATTACATGACTAAATATTAAAAAAATATGTTACAATTCCTAAATTTTTGTTCTCTCTAATAAATGGTATACAAAGCAAAATATATAAATAAAATATATAGTTATTCATAGTATGAATCTTAGGATCTTCTAATCACAAAAAATCATATTCGAATATTAAAAAAACGAACGAATTTAATAACAGGGTAATGTGTCTGCCATCTTTAAAAAAGCAATTGTAATCATTCGATCGTATAATAGCTTCACTTAATATTCCATTTTCAAAAATATTTGAACCGTCATGCTCGTTCCATTCCTTTGTATTGGAATTGTAGCTGCTATTATATATCAGATTTTAAATTTGGAATCGATTCCTATTGGTAATAAATAACAAATCTACGAATAAATAAATGCTGCAATATTTCTTTAAATAAATTTAAAAATATATAATTTTTTTAAATTATATATTATAAAAGCGTGAAATTAATTTTGTGTTTCTTATTTCCAGGTAACAATCCTAATCGTGTTTAGAAATTTACACAAAAGGAGCAACGGAAACGGCTGAATTGTCACGAACTTTTCCGAGAAGTGAGCGATTACATCCTAATTGGAAAAATGTTTTAATGAATAAATTCGTGTTATAAGTTTTGATAAAGGTTTTGATGATATTAAAGTCAAAATGTTCATTTAATATAACGCATTACATGTACTAATAGAAAAACTTGACACCAGTTCGGAAATTAAATTAGACCTAAATATAAACATCGTTGGAAATTTGCGGTTTTTCTTTTTAAATTTTAATAAATTTAATACGGACTGAAAACGATTGTGTCCTTACCAAGGTCATTTTAAATTCGTTAATTGCTTAGCATTATTATATATTTCTTTTTTCTTTTAGTTGAACATTTTTAAGTACACAAAATAACTATCGAACATCGGGTAGGAGTTAAAAAGCATAAACCATCTACATAGGTTTGAAAAGTGAATAAGTCAGTTAATAATGAATTTATGTAAAATTATAGTTTGTTTTTGTTAATAAGAGGTAATTGCTATATATATTTGCTAAATGTATAGCATTTAATCAGTTTAAAGGAATGTTCGTTATGCGAGTTAAAACAGTAGTCGTTTGTTTTTTTTTTTTATAAAAACACTTTTTAAGCATATTCTGATATATTTTAAAACGCATCTACAATGGATACACATATGTGATTTTATTAGAGTCCCCTACCCTTGAGTTTATTTAAAAAAATTGGAAAGCTGAGCGCATTCAGAAATAATTGATGATGGAACTGGACTCACCCCTTCGTAATCTCGTTGCTGAGGGATAACACTCACACATGCAACACTTATGTACTCGTACGCTATAAACTTTTGTATTTACGGTTGAGTCACAAAGGGTTATAGTTTGACGCGAATGAATATATTTTTGGGATTAAAAAAGGCCGGGACAGGATTTCGCCTAATTGATGAAATGCTTCGTTGTAATATTCATTATTAAAATTTTGAACTTTTATATTTAATTAACTGATAAATTAAAACAAATTTTAAAACGTTTTTATTTATTTTTCGAATTTCAACTGTAATTCCATTTAAAAATAATCCAATTGAAACGATTATTTTATATTTTATTCTTTATTCAAATGTATAATTTCAATTAAATTTGAATATTAATTATTTATTAATGTAAACAAAATCCCATTTCATTTTATTGAGCATTCCAAGTTTGAATTAAATAAAAATACTTAAAACGACTTTTTTATCGAACTGTAGGTAACGAACGGTAGGATTTGCGTAATCATTCGGGTAATAATTTGACATTTAGAACGCGCCTAATACCGTCTCGGTAATTATTATAAACGTAGCGATATGTATACCATTAACACCTTAATTAGAACTCAAATCTATGCGTTCACAATTACAATCGACATTTACAACCGGCAACGCATCCACACCATTACTTATACTTACAAGCAATTATCGCCTTCAAGCTATATCATTAAGAATCAATATCCCTTGTACTTAATTAAAACAAATAAAATATCCGCTTCATTATTACAATCGAGAATCGATAGCGAACGTATTGATATTAAAAATCGTGTTTTTGTCCATTCAAAGTTGAAACAAAGCGATGATAATTCGTATGAAATGACTTGCATGTCTTTCTCATTGTCCGTCTATTCATAAAAACGTATCAATTTTTTTTTTAAATTAAAGATTAATTGTCATTAGTAATTGTATACGGAATGGACTGAGGCGGGTCGATTTGATTTTTTTCTTGTTACGTAACGATGAAATAATGATTCCCTTATAGTGTGGTTAAGACGTATGGTTTCCGTATAAGTGAAGAAATGTTTGCGTTTGTTAAAATTTCAAGTTAAAAGTTTATTTTTACGTTTCGCATGTTCTGAATTATTTATGAACAACTCACTTCCCGGGCAGTTCGCTATCGTTTCGTTTTCGGGTATAAATTCATCGAAAAACGCCTTTTATACCGCATTAACATTATTTATGGAACTCTCGAACGGAGTAAAATATGATTTTCGAAACTCGATTGTCTCGAAAACGATTTTTTTTTCGAGCATCGAAATATTGAATTTTGTTCGTAATTTTATTTAAGAATTCCTTTATACGATGGTATTTTTCTACGAAAAGACGAGGGATTTTATGAATACCATATTTAGAGAGTAAAAAGTCAGAACAAGTTGAGGCCGAATTCGACGATTGGTTCGTGAGATACTTTGTAACAATGCGATTATTGCCTTTTTAACTGTTTCCGAACAAACATCAATTAAAATACCGGGTATTTAATAATTGATGATAAAACAAGATGAGTATAAAAATAACTTTAACAATGAATGAATATCACCAAGTCGGCGCAAGGACCGCATTCTGTTTAACTTTAAACAGAATTGACTTTTTATTTGACTATACTTCTAGATAATTACTAGGTCTCTAACATCGTAAGACACGCTGGCTTAATACGAATTATCCTTTAACCTAGATTAAATTAATTAAAATTCAACGAACGTACGCGATGAAACAGTGCCGTCCATAACATAGGATTATGCAAAAGCAACAAAATACATTTTTCGGTCGATAATGGTCACTTGATACGCCGAAAACGGTATAGAAAGTCGTAATAACATATTTGATGTCGTATAGAATAATTTCACCTATACGTGAGCGGGAATCGTACCCAGGACATGAATACTGATTACAGTTTTCCGAATCACTCGGACGTTTCCGCGGCTACGTTTCTAGGATTATGTTTTGATAATAACCTTCGCTATACGTTAATGCTAATTAAATTGCGCAAGCGCATGACAAGTGTGTATTTCTACTGACATTTCTGTTAAGCTTAAATGTATGTAAAATGTCAGTGCACATTAATTGTCAAAATTTGATCGATCGTAAATTTAGATTAGAAACGAAAAACCAATATTATCAAATACATAAACACATTTACAAATAATTAAAATATAAAATATTTATTTAACAAAATATAAATGCACAATTAATGGCATAAAAAATCAATTGTTATAAAAGGAAAATTCAAAATCAGTTCCCATTAAAATATATTTTTTTTAAATACGAAGGAAGGCAGTGACAATTATACGGCAAGTAATACTAGTAGCCATATTGCTCCATTGTGAAACTTCAATAACTGCGTAGCCCGCATATTAAAAACCATCGCTCGGACTAAACTGCCAGCGAAAACGGGAAACAATCGGCCAGCCATATTTGAAATCGGCGTTTGAATATGGAACTATTTAAAATTTCGAATCCGTTGCGTTATCGCCGCGACGTGCTGGCGTTTCCCGATTGTTCTTTTTTTAATTTGAAATTGGAACGCTATGACGATATCCGTTTAATAACTCCAACTATGACGTTAGATGTCTCAAAAGTTTTCTAGGTTTTATTTATACATTTCGTCATAAACGTTATTATTTATTTTTTTATTTTTTAAAGTATAGGTAGGCGGACGACCATATGGGCCACCTGATGGTAAGTGGTCACCAACGCCCATAGACATTGGCATTGTAAGAGATGTTAACCATCGCTTACATCGCCAATGCGCCACCAACCTTGGGAACTAAGATGTTATGTCCCTTGTGCCTGTAATTACACTGGCTCACCCACCCTTCAAACCGGAACACAAAAATACCAAGTACTGCTGTTTTGCGGTAGAATATCTGATGAGTGTGTGGTACCTACCCAGACGAGCTTGCACAAAGCTCTACCACCAAGTAAAATTATGCGTGTGTTAGTTAAGCGATGTTGTGTCTTCTTCTTTCGAATGTCTAATCAATAATGACAGAAAGAGCGATTTTTTTTTTATTGAGTGAGTATAACTCTTAATTTCAATCAATATGCATACACAGTACATACATGCATACATACAGTAAACAGCTTATACGCTCGATGAAAGCCATTTTAAAATAAGCTATAATTAGTTAATTATAGAATATAACGGTCGAAGCCCAAAACGGTCGATGGATCTAGTGTCTTACACTATAGAACTTTATATGACATGACGCTTCCTATTGATCGCTTATATCGATAACAGGCATTTTAAGTGTAATCATTGATATCATAAACTAATTGAAAAGTAAATCTACTACCTACTTGGTCTAAAAACTAGTTTGTGTGATTGCACATTATAATAGGTGTACTTGAATGGCTCTTCCACCAAATTAAATATTTTATGCCAGGTGGTCACAGTGTTTGACTAGTTACAATATATTTTAAACAAAAAATTAAAATGAATGAGTTTTTACGGCATAATCGATTGATACTATCGTCTAAATAAGATTTAAGAATTCAGAATCGTGATATCAAAATGTCACCTGTCATATATTATTACATAAATTACTTAAGCAAGTAATATTAATACCAAGTGCCGCTGACCACAATGATTTATAAATTTATTTAAATTTTCTAAGAACGTAATTCTAAAAATGGCGCGATCTTAATGGAGATCGGTTTCTTGAAATTGATAGATCTGCTTTAAATTCACCTATGATTTCGACAAATAAAAAAAACACGAAAAAAAAACTGGGAGTGACAAAAAAGTTTCAATATACCGGCGGGCAGGTAAAAAATAACAATAATGATGACATTTAATTTTTTACATTTAAAAAAAGAACGATGAATTTATTTATTGATTTATATAGTACTGCATGCATTTTTTCAAAAAAGACATATACAGTACAAAATGGAACTTATCAATAACTAATATGAAGTTAATGGTGGTAGGGCTTCGTGCAAGCTCGTCTGGGTAGGTACCACCCACTCATCAGATATTCTACCGCAAAACAGCAGTACTTGCTATTGTTGTGTTCCGGTATGAAGGATAAGTGAGCCAGTGTAATTACAAGCACAAGGGACATAGCATCTTAGTTCCCAAGGTTGGTGGCGCATTGGCGATGTAAGCGATGGTAACATCTCTTACAATGCCAATGTCTATGGGCGTTGATGACCACTTACCATCAGGTGGCCCATACGCCCGTCCGCTCTCCTATACAATAAAAAAAAATCGATTATTAAATAAAGATCATTTATTATATAACCTTTAATTATTATAATTAAACTATTATTCATTATGTGTTACTAGGTGGTAGGGCTTGTAGGTACCATACCAGCAGTAGTTAAATACCAACCATCAGTTCTAAGATATTTCTTATCTGTTATTAAATAATTAATAAATAATACATTTATTCCATATTTATCTGCTACATTTCAAATGTTGTTAGTAAATTGTTAGTAATTTTGCTTAAATTATGTTAGTAAATTTAGTAATTTTGATTGAAATATGGACCCCTGTCAGGGTAAAGGTCTCCTCCATCTTCTTCAATAATTTCCTATCCTTGCCAAAAATCATCCATCCGTTTCCTGTCTGTTACTACACAGGCTTAATCACCCTTTAAAACAGAACATAGTAATACAGAGTGTTACCAAAGCGGTAGAATAAATGATGAGTGGGTGGAACTTACCCACACCGTCTCTACCACCACAGTAATTTCTCTGATAGGTAGCTCTCTACTCACGTTTGTAGATCGAATTTAAGTATAGATTTTGTTATATTTTGAAACGGAAAATGTAAAATTATCCATATTCAAATTATATACAAATTCGCGGCTTTGTTTGTTTTTTTTTTGTTTATAGCTTGTGGTATTTGCGTTTTCAGCCAGTCATATATGTAAATAAAACTCGAAGCGATGACAAATAGAATTGTAATTTAACTACGTACTACAGTAAACAAGCAAATTGGTAGCTTCCTTCTCATTTTTTTTTTATTTTCATTGATAAGCCGTCTCGACAATTGCTTCAGATTTCGTCTGGAATTGACTCGATGGGACCATTGTGGAAGACTAATCTATGTAAACTAGCTTATATTCGCGAATCTGTCTGCTTTTAAAATATTTTTTTTTATATGCTTAAAATATTGTAATGTTTATTTATTTTTAAATTATCGTCATTCATTCGATTTATTATTACGTACATAAATGAAAATATTGTTAATTTTCATTAATTTAATGATTATGCCAAAAAAAAAACTCGTAAAATGTATTGTATTAACATTTATTTCGAATAACCATCAATCTTACGGTTTATTGTGCAAAATTTTCACATCTGAGTCTTCACCCCATTTCAGAAATTGTGTTAGCGTCAAATTTTTAACTGGACCCCGCGTCCACTTACGCAACCCTTCCAAAAAAATATAAAAATAAAAAAGCGAAGGGGACTTTAAAATCGTTATTATAATCTCGGACGCCATTTTGCCAGTTACGGGGGACGCGCCCTTCAAAATTTTAAATCTTTTTTTCAACAAAAACCCCTTTGATGTTTATGCATTTCGGCAATATCTCCCGCTCGACTAGATACGCGACATTTGGCGATTTCGAGGATTTTACTGATGCATATTTTAGATTAAAATTTTAATGCCACTCGCTGCCCACCCGTGCTTAAATGCGACGTCGACAATTTATTTGTTAACTATAAATCATTTTCACTTTTGCCGTACAACTGTACGCTTCGCTGCTTCGCGATTGTTCTTCGCGATTATACACGTGAACTCAACTGTGCCTTCGAAACGATGGTGACTCTCCATATCCCTTTGAACTCTTGTACAACTCGGCCGTATAGCATACAACAATCAGCACTAACGCAACATCTAATTAATCAACTCATTTAAAAGACAAACAACTCAAAAAAGACGTGTGGGAAAACGTATCCAACGCAACACATTCCAAATTCGAATGAATCTGAAAGGCGGGCAAGATTTGAAAAGAGAATGAGATTTGAAAATAGAACATGCCATTAGGAATGAATACAATAGTCTCATTGGTCGATTTGAAAAAGGAACAATTTGTTAAACGTCAAATATGAACTTTTTTATTTCCGTTGTAATGAAACGCGGCTCAGTGTGATGTCTAGTACACATCTACGGGGTTTTTGTTGGATCACTGCGCTCGTTTTTCATTTGTTTTGTCCGTCCATCCACTACTTATTAATGTCAAAATTTAAAATAAGAATCCGAGCAATATACCAAAATGCCAAAGGCGACAAGATTATTACGTTATTAAAGTCTTTCAACCGCAAAGACATCCTAATTAATAGTCGCCGGTGCGTGCAAACTGCTTATCAAATACACAATAAAAAAACGAAACAAATAATTTTATAGTCATTTATACATACAAGATATATAGATATTCGAATTGTGTTTTTTGCGTTCGCTACCTACATATTGTCTACTCTCTCATGCGTCCAATTCTATACCCGACAGACTTTCTATCTCCCAATCGTTTATCGGACGATCACAAACACGAGCAATGACATGAAACTATCAATATTTCTAATAACGTTTAAAAACAATGTATTAGTTTTGTATACGTAAGCGGCGGCCATATTAATCATTGGAACGAATTTCCGTGCGCCATGTCATATGGAGTTCGTTTATTAAAAATGTGACGTATCAAGATCAACATCTCATAGAATGAGATAAAGATATGCAGGGGCTGAATGTGAGAGCGAGACTGATATATGCTGACATTTCATCGGGTCATCAACCCTACGAGCGTCCTTCTCTAACTAGAATTCGAATTTGATTCGATTTTTGAATTGTTCCTAATTTTTTTTTATTATTGACCCGTTCGCTCCGGGCTCCGGTCTTTACGCCTTGTTTTATATCGAATCACATGGTTTATTAAAATTTATTTCGTCTAGATATTCACTTGTTTGGCTTCCGTTTGATGTTCTTAATGGTCTGGTAATCCATAAAAGAGGAATAAATGGTTGTAAAATATCGTTAAGTAATTTTATATCTTCACAAAGATTGATAATAGCCCGCTTCGAACTAAGATCGCGCCGCTCAATCGCATTTTAAGAATTCGGTGTTTTTTACCTGACTGGTTTTATATTACTGACATAACTTTGAATATATTTGTTATATAAAGGATTATGATAAATCGGTACATCCATATGAATAGCCGACGGTTTTTCAATTTGTATTTATCCGATTCGTGATTAATACATTTTTTGCTTCGATTCGAAATCGTTTTTGCTTCGCTTAGACGACAGATCAAATAGTTCTAAATATCATTAGTGTTAACTTTGCGTGTTAAATTATCGACCGAAGTTCAAATAATAGCTTCATTAAACGTTCTACGCGTAAGTCCGAGGGCACATTGACATAAATGAATGTAAGGCCAGGCATATACTGAGTACATACGCCCTAAGCCTAAATTAAAATGCAAGAACACAGTTCTATTCGAAACAAAAGGTACAAAAATGTTAAGCAACCCATAGGAGAATCATAAGCGGTCATAACTGGTTATTCCGATCCATTTATGGCGATGTAATCCTATTGTGAGATCCTGCCTCTATAATACGTGAGTGTGTGCGTACAGAAATACACATAACAAGTATAAAATGTGTTCAATCATTAATTTTGTCTGTAATTGAACGAGTTGCGATCTCCGGCAGCGCAAAAAGCCGATGTTTCTCCGAAACTGAGCCAAGTATTAAAGTGTACCGATCGGATGACGGACCGACATCTCGAATTTATACGTTCATAAAATTCCTTTGTCAAATTTACGTCGGAGTTCCCAATAAAGTGGCCGCGCACGTTGAGCGCTGAATTCTTTACCGAAATCATCGTCTACTCGGGTTTTTCTGCCGGTTATTATCTTTCGTATGTACGCATGAAAACATTTACGTCTCCCATTAGAGGTATACAGCTTTGAAATTCTCAAAATTTAACCAAAGATTAGACGTCTGGTCAGAGCCACACACGTCACTTTAATACCAAGACGCTTCGCCTTAAATAATGTAGCGGCCACACAATCGATAATTACTCAAAAATAAAAATCTCCACCGAAAACGCATTCATCATTTATCAGCGACCAATATCGGCTACTTGGACAGGCCACTTTTCTATTATTCATTAGCTCATTGTGGCGTGGCGATCGGGGGAGGAGGGCGGTGCGGGTAGGGGGGGTAGAGTCTGTGCTGCAACGACCTGAAATTCGGTAACCGACTTAACATTAATAATTACTTCTCAAAATAATGCTAACTCCGATGCACGACTCTGATAACGGACTGGTACGGTCAGCATAGCGAGTAGCTACCACGATACGGTCGCCATAGAATAACGATTAAGCCTAATGCTCTGTCACTGTTGTTTTATTCGATATTTAAAAATATGAATTGAGTGTTTAATGTCCTTATAATTATTTTATATTTCATCTTAACATGATAAGCTACGAAGGTCTAATAAAATTAAGAACTAAGATTGCAATTAGTGTGACTTTATTTTTGAATTTTATGTCAATTTATTTTTAAATAAAAATTTAAATTGAGTAATTACATAAATGTGTAATCATGACATTAACGAAGTAAATTTTTAAAATGTTTTATTTAAAATACATTTTAAATCTGTACCATGGTCGTATTTGTCATTAGAATAAAATTAAATAATTTAAAGTAAATAATTTTAAAATACTTTGTGGAACATTAATTGATAACGATCTAAAGTAAAAAAATTCCACTATAATTTGTAAAATATTATTTAATGTAGTTCAATCTAAAAAACGTAGACATCTAGGAAAATAAAATTTTAGAAATTAATTTTACTTACTAAATGTTCTCTCTTTCTGTGTTCATTGATTCTAAATTTGAAATAATAAGAAGCTAAGCAACCCGTAAATAAAATGTGTAGGTAAAGCAGTTAATGAATATTAATTTTGAAATAGGAATTAATATAACAGTTCTTGGTGACTGATTCATTTTCTTATCAGTCCCATTGTTTTTCATTTCGTAAATAGATCACTTATCTGTCACTAAGAAGTTGACGGATTGTCGAACTGGTTTTTTTTTCTTAATCTATAATCTTGCGCAAGACGTTGCATCGGTTAATTAATTTCATGCGGTGTCAGGATCGATCACATGTATTTAACATAGTTTGTTTGTTTGTTGACATGTAACGTTATTCTTAATCATGATCTCGGACGATTTGTGTCACGATGTAAGTATAATGCAAATTATTTCGAAAGCGTTATTGTAAGTGGTATTTCATTGTAGTTTCTTCATACGGTTTTTTTTATAGTGACATTTGTATTTGTAACCGTATGTAGTTTGAGAACATTTCCTGGATTATACGAGTATGTAAATTAAATTTAGGAAACACAAAACATAAAGAAGTAAAGCTATATTGTGTTATTATTATACGATTATGTTAGAATACTTCACTTGGTGGTAAGGGCCTTCTGCAAGCTCGTCTTGGTAGGTACCACCCACTCATCAGATATCTTACCGCAAAACATCTGTATTTATTATTGTTGTGTTCCTGTTTTAAGGAAGGACATAACACCCCAAAGCTTGTGGCGCGTGTGCGATGTAAGTAATGGTTAATATTTCTTACAATTCCAATGTCCATGTATCGTGACTTTTTACCATCAGTAACAGCCTGTGAATATCCCACTGCTGAGCTAAGGCCTCTTCTCCTCGTTTGAGGAAAAGGTTTGGAGCTTATTTCACCACGCTGCTCCAATGTGGGTTGTTTTACCATCAGGTGGCCCATTTGCCCATCCATCTACCTATTCTATAAAAAAGGCTTACCTACCAGAGCAACATAAACACATTATGACTTCTTCTGCTGCTGCTGTTCATAAATAATAATCATATTAATAATAAACAAATTCCAATTATAATTTTCTATTAATACTTAGCACGTGTTGAACCTCGGCTCGGATACCTCGAATATATAGATTTTTGCTATCCAAATATCTCCGTAAGATATTGTCGAATTCAATTTATTACACAAATAATTCAATATTACCAAACAATTTACATAGAAACAACACGATAACAAGTTCCAATAATCTTGAACTAGGTAAATTTTGTCTTTGTTTTCACGATTTCGATCGAAGTAATAAATCAATTATTAGCTAATAAATATTGATACATAATAAAAGTTACACTACATTTTTGAACTATAACATTGTTAAAATTTTAAAAACGAAAATATGATTTAATTATTCATTTAATATTTGATTATATATTTTTTGAAAATCGAATTACGAATTATACCACTTGAATTCCGTTCCAATTTTGTTATTGAATAAAGTTTTTTTCCGATAAATATGTTTATTGTTATTATTTTAATTTTATTTATAAAAAAAATATATACTGATTAAATACTTTGAAGGTCTCATTTGCATTATTTTATTACAATATAAGTCAATCAATGATAGTTCAATAATGATATCATATTTATATATAACCCAGTTGGGAATTATATTTATTATCGAGTTGTGATTACTATTTATCCTTGTTATTTTTATATAATATTTTTATTTCATATTTTCAACATTCTTTGCATTTTTCATCCATATTATTTAAATTTACCTGTTTTAAAATTTACCTTAATTAAATTTATTATTATTTTACGAGTATACTAAAAAATAGCATGAAAGGTTTATCCATATATGTATGTTAGTTTAAAATGAATAATGAACATAATATGACTAATAAATAATTTAGTCATCACAAATGACTTTTATTGTATAAATAGCCGATACGAATCCAGTGTATACTAATAAATGCAAATTAACCGATTAACGCCATTTTAAAATGCGATGGTTATTCATTTATCTTTATTTATAAAAGCATGATAATGTAAAGTTTGAACTTATTTATTGTTATTGAATAATGTATTTTGCGTTTTTTGACTTATTTAATGTTGTTTTTTTTATTGCAATAATAACGGCTACTGTTGATATGTTTTGTTTTTTAGAAAGTTTAAAATTGCAGAAACTAGTTATAAAATAATTATGCCTTACAATGGTACAGTACGTTACAAATGTTATGTATGCTAAACAACCTATCTATTATAATTTTTAAAATAATAATTGGACTATAATAAATCGGATTTTAAGCGTAACAGAGAGGCCAATAAGTCTAACATATGTTCGCCCTTGACCGCAGATATATAAGCAATCGTTATTTAGAAATAAATAACTTGACAGGCCCCAAACTAATTATGTTACACGATTTCTCAGAACTAAATAGAATGTAAAGTACGCGATGTAACTAAAATTAATTCTGTAATGGTTACAATTACAATGCGTTGTAATATCGCATTTTCTATAGTATTATTTAAATAACAATCATCGGTACTTCATAAAAAGTTAGGTAAGTAGGTAGTTTTATACGCGTTATAAAATTACAAGTCGATAACGCCCGAGGCGCTTACGGTATAAACAGCGCTCCAAATTCTTATGTCAGAATGCGATTAGAAATTTCGGTTTGATGGAAAACTGTGTACCAGTTTATATTACAACGAGACGTTGAAAAAAAATCGCAACAAGTTATTTGCAATAAGATCTTTTGTGGTTTAACGGTATTAACAATATATGATTGGCAACATTATTGACAAAATATTGAATATCACTGACGATAAATACCTACTAATGCAAAGTTCGAAATTTAAATATATTGTAATAAATCTTTTAATAAAAATAAATATTTTGTAATGTGAATAATATTTTTATTTAAAAATAAATAAATTTTGATATAAAAATATATTTGTATTTTAATATTTAATAATTCAAATTTAATTTTCAACAAATCGTTTCGTTGCAATGTAAACTTGTCCACGAATCTATTCCCATCTAGATAGCACTCGTTTTGTGTGAAACAACACATAATTACCGACATTCACGGATTTTATCGTGCTTGCGTTCTTGTCGGTGATTTTGTTATTATTTTACCGTCAAATGTTGAGCAATCTTAGATGATTTACGTGATTTCATGTTTTAATTTTATTGCAATTTATTATTATTTTAATATATTTTACTATTTTCATAACATATTTTGAACTATGTCTTATTTTGTGTAGTTAGTACGATTTGAAATTTTGATTCTAAACAAATATCTTAGTATTAATAATGCGTAAGGGAAGAAAGGAACGAATTGAAGCGGTTGTTTTTAAATAAAGATAGTTTATAAGTCGGAGAGTGAAACAGATTATTAAATATAAAAATATTGTATATTAAGTCGCGGTTAATAACTAGTATGTTAATAACTCGTGTTTAAAAGTTGTTTTCATATAAAACAAAAATAAAAAATACAGCAAAAATAAACTCAACTACATATATTAGAATGGTTTGAAAATTATTCATATAAGAAAAAATTAGGCAAACGCATTATTCTTATTGTCTGTATCGTAATCGAATAATAACGTAAACAAGTCAAGGTATGTTTACATTGCTCCCAAATCTTTGTGTCAATACTAAGAAATTGAGAAAAAGTTTTTTTTTAAATTCCACCGAGTGTTTGATTTTACACTCGATATATTCGAAGTTTTTTATAATAACATCAGTAAGGGCCCTCGATAGTTCCTATGCCTATTTGTTTTCACTGAGTTAGTTGTAATAATATTGACAATTCTAACGTTTAGCGGGTGATTAGTCAAACAATGATGACTTCTTCTTTCTTATGTCAAATCATTAACGATAGAAAGAGATAAAGCAGCGTTCAACTGTAAGTAAGGCCGTACAATAATTGTTTTCTAATCATGTATGTTGAGAATTTATAACATAATACTTCTGCTTGTGATTTTATATAGTTGTATACAAATAAAACGTCCAAAATTACGAAAGAAATTTCTAATATTTGACCTTATGTATATTACTGCAAAGCAAACGTTAGCGCGATTCACAAACAAAACGAACTATTTCACTGATCGTGGTAATTACAAATGCGAAGGTGTGTTTGTCTGTATGTCTTGCAATCAATGAAACAACAAAATGTATTCTAATAGTATCTGCCATTAAAATTGATCAAGACAAAGAGTAGGGTTGCTTAATTAAAAAAAAAAAAACCTCTCCCGGTTATCAGCTTGTAGCCAATAAAACATAAGAAACTTAAAAACGGAACAGTACAATATATAATAATAATTTAACGATGCATAGAGAATACCAAAGAGTTTTTATATTTGACAGTTAGTTAAATAGTTAAACCATTAATAAATCCTACGCGATATTATCTATCATCTAATAAGCGTACATAATTTTAATACGTATATCCAATAAGCAACGTAAGATTGAACAGATCGAATCAAAACGCGAAGGAATTCGTGTTTCAAAAACCTATAATGATTGATTGTCAACCAATGACAATCGCGTATTCAAATTCCTTAACAATTTGAATGTCGAACGAGTTCTTTTTCCTGTTGTTGGCGCGTGTTGCCTGTAACGTTTCCATAGATAATACAATAAGCAATTACTTTATTATTTTTTTATACGCAAGTAGACTATTGTTTGGAGTAATGAGACGAAGTTTTTGTTGCGTTGATTAAGATGTATAATGAACAATATTTAAAAATATATAAAAGTATAATCGAACAAAGAGCTTAATTACTTTTTTTAATTTGATACGAGCTGATAGCGCGACTTTGCTCGTTTCGATAACTAAGAGTTTGTCTTCTATTGTGTTTCGTCTACCAATTGGAAATCCTAATATTTCTATACACATCCAGTCATAGATCCATTAAATATATATAATTAAGACCCCGAACAAACGAAGACATTATTTTCAATGTATTTAGAAATCAAGCGCACTTAAAAGCGCTTTTGAATTGTCATTTTACAATATTAAAATATAGTATTGTATCAAATAGCACTTGAAAGAAACTTTCAAACTTTATAGATTAAAAAATATATTGATCATAACAGGCTACAGCTGAACGTATACAGCCATATATTCATATATTATAAATAAACAGTACTTTAATCTAATACTATCTTAAGAGTAATATATAATAATTAAGTCTTTGAAATAAAGAGATACGTTGTGGGGAGGAAAGTAACCTAATATAATGCATTCGACAGGCCTAAACAACTGGGTTCGCTTAAAAAGCCATGTGTTAGGGCTGCTACTTGCATTAACAAAAATAGGCTCAGAACTAATTATGAGAACATCTATAAGTTCTTAAGGTTAAAAAAGCTTAACAAAGTTTTTAATCTGTGGAAGGTATATTTTAGGTTTCGACTTTTTTTAATTATTTATATATATAATATAAAATACGAATAATGAATATATTTTAAATGAATAGTGGATTTGTTACCGAGATTTCTTGATATACTTTCTCAACTCTTTTTTAAAAGTCTTTAATTTTTTAGGCATTGATGGTTTTATTTTCACCCAATCGGCAATTGCCAGCCCTATATTAACCGTACACGTGTGCGTGCGTATCAATGTGGGTGCGTATGTAATTAAAGTATGGAAATAGTTATATGCGTTTTGAAGTGTTTTCTTCATAAAAGTCGAGTGTCTGGGAACACTCTCGTGTCAATGAACCCGATTAATTTTTTCTACTGTTTACTAACATCGCCATATTTGATTCATGGCTGATTCATATTATAATATAAATAATACGTTAATTTTGAATAGACAGCATAATTTGTTATATCTTCGTTTATTATAAAATAACTGTTTCGACAACAATAATTTAATCATTATATTGACGTCTTATGCAGTACAGTGGAATACAGTTACAGATCCTTAGCACCTCAAAAATTAAAAAAAAAAAACATAACTAATATTTTTACATCCTGTGGTTAAGACTTCAAAAGCGTATAACAGACAATATAAATCTTAATAACTTAAAATTAATCTCAAAAGTTAATCTATACTACCGTGTTTTTCTAATAATAACGATTACTAAAAAAAAATGTTTATTACACTTTAGGAACCGGTAATATGAGTGTTGCGATATTTGACTTGAACGGTTAGTGAGGTCGTTAATCTCGTATGGACCAAAACTGTCTGTTGTATCAAAAATGTGGACGAAAAACTATGTGACGTCATCAGTTCTAACATCTAAGGCTTAACAAGATCACTATTTCACAAGATCAAATTGTAACAATGAAGATTTTACTTAAAATAGCAAGAAATTCCATCGTTCAATCTAAAATGAATATAATTATTAATTATTATAAATCACGCATCAAAATCAACTACTAATAATAACAGGTAACATTTATTATTAAGAATTCAAAAATATATAATGCATTTTGTACACCTAAAACACACGATATGTCCGCTTAACAAGATTAAAAAAAATCTTCACTATAATCTGTTTCTTCCATTTTAATATTAATTCCGTCTCGTTTTCACAATTTTATTTCATTGTCGTATCATTCTTGAAATACCATTAACTTGTAAATCTATTATTTTATAATGACATTAAAATATTCTTTACATTAATTGGCAAACCGTTTAAAAGTTACCAACCTCTATTATAAAATTGAATTACTTTATATTGTAATATTTTTCACAAATACAAGATAACTATTTCGCACTGAATAAAAAAAACTAGGACAATGGTACACGACTCGACTCACGACCAACCCACGGTAATTGAAAATAATAATTGAATTCGAATTAAGAATACGAAATCAGAATAGAATGCGTTCCATATTTGAAATTCGCGTGGCCGCGTACCTACGCTCTGTTCTTTTTTAAAGTTTGAATTTGGAATCGTGTGTGCTCTATTGTGTAGCAAATGAAATTCTCATTGCGTACTCTGTTACTTAAACTTTATAACAATTTCATATTGAGCCCTAAATATTCGCGTTCTATTTATAAATACAGTTCATTTACAACTGGATAACTATAAAAGTTGTATTGCAAATTATTATTTTTAAATAGAGATCAATAGATAATAAATTACGCAAAGGAATTTACGTAAATAAGCATTACTCAACTCTGACCTAGAAGTAGTAACAAAACAAAATAGTCAATTAATAAGTTTCGAAGTATTCGCCTCCAAGTTAATTGAACCGTCGCTAGGCAAATAAAATGTATGTCTGTAGGAATGTGTGTGTGCAATCGGTCGAACGTGATGCGTGTGACAATAACTAAACACTAACACCGGAAATTTATGAATTTAAATGTGAAAAGTGTTAGGAATTTAATGACAGACTTCGAAGTAAACCACGCCATGTCTTCCTGGTGCTCTATTACATAAATATTGAATAGTTTCATTGTTTATGGTCGATCGACTGCGCATAGACAATTTTCTTAGATTTTTAACTGGCACTGTTTCCTTTTCGTCATAACAAGCGGTAATAAAAAGTTATAGCGTAATCATAGTGTTCCGTATTTTTATTTTGATTCGATATTTAAAAGGTTTTAAGATAAATGAAAATTTATAGTGAAGATTTTTTTGAACAATTCATAACATCGAATAGTTGGCCAACGCTCATACCTAATTAGGCTTCATATGACAGCTACAAGGCGTGGCCTTATAACAAACGCTGTGACACACGGACGCACAGCACGGTAATTCTCCTTTGTATGCTAATAGAGAATTATCTAGCCTCTCGAAATTGTAATCTTAAAACTTGCTTGGAATTTCTTCATCCGTTGTACGGGAATTGTACTGAAGTTGTCGCGTTGACGGTCGCTTGACGAATGAGTTGTTGGGCACGCGTGTTTAATTACGAATTAAACTTTGTTCGAAATTTTAATTTTACTTTTTTATTATTGGAACAGTAATTATATATACACGGAAATGCTATTAACTTTTTTTATATCTATATTGAATAAAATTAATTATTATTTGAATAATAATTAATTTTATTCAATATAGAGCTGACAGATTTACCCGTCTTCGTTTCCCTTGATCGTCGCCCAGTTTATGAAACCAAAAAAATTAAAAAATAAACCAACACGATCACCCACAAACTCTTCATATCCAATACTTTGTACTAAAACAAAAGTTTTTCTTTTTTATTTTACATAAATCCGCAAACACATACAAAATTGAACTATTCCTAAGAAGATTAATATATAGTATATGATTGAAATATTAGAACCGGACGTAAATGCTTTGCCTAAACAAGTTATTTGACAGTTCGTGATAATCATATTAAGTTATTACGGATGTAGGATTTTTACGGACTGTGTAATTCATATTTTTTTATCTTACACAGTCCAAGACACGTGTATTATCTGCTATCTTAAATACAATCACAATTCGACTTTTATATTCTTTTTATTCAAATCGAATTTGTTCTATTTTTAAATAATTATAAATTAGAATAAAAGATTTATTATAGAACATTATTACATATAGTGTTACATATTAATTGTTGTACGCGATACAATGAAAATCTGATTTATGCGTATCTACCAACTAGCATATGAGCAGCATGGACTAAACTCCTTAGACCGTCTGCCTTAAATTAGAATCCTTTGTCCAGTTATATCTATAAAAAAAAATAATACATATATGTATGAGTCAATTTATTTAATTAACAGATGAAACAATAATTGATTTGAATCGAATTAACGTTAAACACATACATATTATATGTACATTAAATAATGGTTCAAGAAATATATAATTATGAATTATTTTTATCATCGAAATTTTCAAGTATTTTTACCGCAAAAGAAAAAAAATAACGAAAAATCATTTTTATCGCTTTGATCTTTCTCCCTTACCTGGGCCACCTGATGGTAAGTGGTCACCAACGCCCATAGACATTGGCATTGTAAGAGATGTCAACCATCGCTTACATCACCAATGCGCCACCAACCTTGGGAACTAAGATGTTATGTCTCTTGTACCTGTAATTACACTGGCTCACTCACCCTTCAAACCGGAACACAACAATAGCAAGTACTGCTGTTTTGCGGTAGAGTATCTGATGAGGAGGTGGTACCTACCCAGACGAGCTTGCACAAAGCCCTACCACCAAGTAAATTATGTTATTCAAGTACGCTTTTATGAGATCATATAAAATATTTCTATCAAGAACAACCGCCACGCAACACTTACACTTATCATTCTACATACAACTAGATTCAAATCATGATCATTTACAATGATATCATAATTATAATCATCATATTGAATATTGATGGAATAGCCGTAACCCCATCTGCGTATTTTTTTTTTTATTAAATGGGTGGACTCAGGTGTTACATCCCTATGCCGTTAGTTGCACTGGCTCACTCATCATTTCAATCAGAACACAATAATACTTATTGCTGTGTGATGGTTGAATATGTGATGAGTAACTAGCCAGGATCAATGGCTTAGTATATAATATCAAGTAGTTTGGCACAAGGGACATAACATCTTAGTTCCCAAGGTTGATGGCGCATTGGCGATGGTAAACATCACTTACAATGCCAATGTCTATGGGCGTTGGTGACCGCTTACCATCAGGTGGCCCATATGCTCGTACGCCTTCTGTGCTATAAAAAAATACCATCACAAATAGATTATCTCAATTTTCACATTCGATTGTTTGCTTCGCTTCTCCAGACTAATTAATTTTGATGTTCGAAATTCAAAATTGTTTAACCAGACTATAATTCGATTTAGTGTTCGAAATTCAAGTTTAACCTTAACATTGCCTATTAAACGAACATTACTAACGGAACGGTTTTATTAATTAATATATATATATTAATATATATGCGCAGTAGCATTATTATACATATAACACCTTAGTGCAATAAGTCACTGTATTTATAATTCAGCACGTATCGCGAATAGACCAACGCATTTTAAACGTACGAGACCTTCGTTGACAGGAAAATGACGATCATTTGAAGTTAAATTAACATTTTCATATTTAAATCGGGACATTTTGTTATGAGAATACGATGAAGATTGAATTGAATATTAATATTGATTATAATTAATGTTGCTAGTTAATAAAATTATTATCTTTGTGTGGTTGTGTAATTTAAATTAATTATATTTATACGAGTGTTAATTATTGCGATGAGACATCATTTAATACATATATTATAATATTATAAATTCGAAAACATTGTAAGTCTAAAGAAACGTTACGAAAAGGTTATGACGAATCATTGCTATAAATGCATAGCTAGCGAAATATACTTCTTTTTTAAATTAATCCTCACAAAGAGTAAAGGCTGTAAAAGCCAGTAATGATAATGACTCGTTTTAAATTAGATTGTAATGATTTTAAACATACAAATGCAGATTATTAATTTAAAAGCATTGAATTTAGAATTAAAAATAACACAAATAAAAATCTATCTATATCATAAATACATTTAAAACTATACATAAATATTATCTGTCTCTATCAAATATCTATAAATAATCTGTGAATTATTAAAGCGGGAAAATGTCATTATAATGTCCAAAAACGATGCATCTTATCATAATGTTACCAGCATTAAATAAACGAGCTGTTAATTTAATAATATCGCTCATTAATTTTTTTTTTTTTCGGTAATCAAAATCATAAAACTAATTTCTACTACCTACGCGTTTTAACATAATCTGTTGTTTATATGTATAATAAAATCATAGTTGAGTTGTCTGTTTGCTTATAACTGTATTATATATAATTATTAAACATTAGTTATTGATAATTTATGAATTTTATTAGAAGATTAAATTATGTTTTTTGTTTATAGCAAGCTGTGTCCCGTTGATTATATTTAGGATATATAAAACATACATAACTGTTTCATAGTCGTATGAAGGCTGTCATATACAGATATTTACTAATCCTTAAGGTAATAATAAAGTCATATAACTTTTATTAATAATCGGACACTATGACTCAAAGATAAATCAAATCAGACATGTATTGTCAAATATTGGAGCATTTAATAAGTTATTTATATTCATAATAAAAACAATAGCTATATTACAATATTTAATATGTCAATAAATATTGTTAAAATAAAAAAAAATATGTCTGTGCTCGAAAATATGTATTTAAAAAAAAAAAATACGTCACATAAGTAAAGTCACGTGATGTTAATGTAATCGAAAACGACCGCCGATGGCGACTAATAAATAATCCATACAAAAACCCGTCGTTTTGAAATTAATAACGTATGGTGAACAGATAACACATATCGACCTACGCGCATTACGATCTAATTAAATAACTCCGGTATCGATTACGAATCGATAGAGTTGTGTTTACATTCAAATCAAATTAAACGACAAAATATTCTCTTGAAAATCATCTCTAAAGTAATACAAAAGAATTGTCGTCCTTATTTAACTGTATATGTAAGAATGAGAAAGCAATATTTTTATTTATTTAGTTCTTTCATATACGGATAAAATTATAATGTGATTTAAACGTATTTTAATCAAATATTTTTCTTTTTTCAGCTTTAATGTTATTGAAAAACTATTATGTCGAATAATGCTTTAAAATATTTATAAAGTCAAAGTATATTTAATTTTAATAAATCAACGGTGTCCGAACATTTACAAATAAATATATCATATATGTACGATATGACACAAATCGTACACCGTTTGTTGACTTGAATTTATCATACTTGTATAATAATTATCGTCTATCGCAATCATTAATTCTATACAGAAAATCGATTCAATGAAAACATATTTCATATTATAAGAATAATATTAAAAGAATGACACTGATGCCATTATAAATGGCATTTAAAAAATCACTAATCATTTCTCCATTAAAACATTTAAAAAGTTAAAAAGGTCCGTTTATATGTCACGGTTCGATGAAATGTCATTTTAAATATAATTTTTAAAAAGAGAACGTCTCCGCACGTTTGCTGTTAGCCGATCCACAAGTGATCATTATAGGCCGTAAAGTCGCCGATAAAACAGATTAGCGCCGTTTGAATATTCAAACACTTAGTTGTGAATAAAATCGTTGATGTGTTGATTTAGGGCTGACATCTCTTGATTTCATAGCTTACATTAGATTTAAAGGCTGTAAAATTTATATTCGTTTTACTATAGATATTGAATGTAAAAACATTTAGGTAATAATTTATAGTCTATTAATACAAGGCTAATACACATTCAGATTTTATTGATGTGATGTTTATAAAAGTGCATATTTATAAATATTTTTTATTGAGTGGCGTAGCGTCTACGAGATTCGTAGCTCTACGTCCTACAAGGAAGCGGATGTTCGCAAGCTTCTACGTTACGTCGCTAAAGCAATATTTCCGGGAACTTTAAATAAGTTACACAGCGCATATGCAAATATATTTCAATACTGTATTGTTGTTTTAATAATTTTATGTTACGTAATAAATATTACTACAAAACAGTGTGTGTGTACTTTAGTATATATCATCCATATAATTTAATTATAGAAATACTCAAGTCATTACGTAACTCAAAACTAAAACGATTAAAAATATAGATGCCCATAATTAAACGAATGAGCGTAATAATAGAGATTACATACCTCGACCACATCTAAGTGACTAACTGCCCGTACCAAATGCCGAAGCTAATCTATTAAACGCTGTCAACTCAAAGCAAATAACGTTAAGATATAACATTACACTTATAACAACCTAAAAGCAAGTTCGGTAATAAAAAAGAATGGCTCGGCTCGTGCTTGTTACGCTACGCTAATTACAAAAGCGGACATACTACGTGTCGTAATAATTTAGAATCGATACATATAAACATACCGTGAAATCTCTTTTCTAAATTTAAAAGTTACTCAAACATATTTACCGGCCACAAAACAAAAATTTAAAAAGTCAACGTTCTAATTCAAAAATGGCGTTCGAATTATGATTTAAAACGTGTTCCGGAGAAACTCGACGTTTCTAAAAACGAACATCTAGCGGCGACGACCGCCGTCATTATACATACGGGTAATGAGAGGTTCACTTACGAGTAAATTGGACACTTAAATAGACTAAACTAGGTAAAATAAAAACTAACAATAACTTCCATTTTAATATATTTTTCGTTGCATAACATAATAAGCGTTTTAATTCAACTTTTATATTATAATTTTGAACATTTTAAAATTAAAATTATTTATAGCTATATATATAATATATAACTAAAACAATATAATGTTACCCACCTAGAAAAGCCAGATGTAAGTAATAAAAAGCTCGTTATCGAGCTTTTACTTGTACTATACAAATGGCCACTCTTCTCGTGTGTTGAACGAAGATAGTGTACTTCATAATAATATAATGTTTCAAATATTTCAAGGCTAACCGTTCTCAGCTGTCAATCATAATACGCTATCTGTCTCTGTCTGTTATACGCTCCGTTATATGTTTATCTCACTCGGTCGCGCTCGATCGGCCGCCTCGCCTTTATTTGAAAATTTGATTTTAAATGTGGAATGAATAAGCATTATCTTAAGGAATCCATTCTTTTATTTGAATTTTTAATTCCTTTTTTCTGGCTGACTACCGCTTTTATTTTTTCTTTTAATCATTTTTCGGCCAGGACGTTCTTTTTTAAGATTTATTAGATGTGAATACGTTTGGAACTTTTTTTAAAAGTGATTATACCTTTTTGGTGTCGAATGAAATTTGTTTATTGCTTGTTTAACACTTCAGTCGCCTCTTTAAGATAAATATTTATAGGATATATAATATTTCAGCAGTAAAGTGAATTTGTTTATGAAATTGTACACTTGAAATGTTTCTGTGTTAATGCAGCAGGAATTTCTCTCGTGTGGAATTTGTCGAGTTTGTTATTGTAAGACAATACGTTGCATTTCTAGACTAAAGTAATGCAGAGCTAGCGTCTAGATTCGCCCACGATATTTTTTATCTTAATTTATTTTCATAACATTTAATATAATAAAATAAAATTACAATGCGAATAAACGTTATTATTATTAAATTTTCATAAAACATTAATAACGGTACGATTATTATATAATAATATTTTTTATGTTATAAGGTATTTTATTTTAGGTATGGCAACATACATCCTTGTCATTAAAATGTTGACGATTCCAAGTGTAGAGTCTAGACCCACCACGATCAAATAAAAAATCCTACGCACAAATCCGCGAATCGACACTAATCATTGTAACCGAACACCCGAGAAGTAAACGCAGAAATGTTATTGTTACATTAAGAGGACCTTAAGTTTGTTCTAAGAAGCTCATATCAAAACATACAAGTGAATTGACTTGACACTTATTATTTAATTAACAAACGAGATTAACCCTTATATATCAACGCATAAGATTCATTATAAAATTCGTCTAACGCAAATAAATAATTGTCGCAATAAAGATTTGGATTTAAGTGGAAACGCTTGAAATTGGAACGCATGCGTTTACAAGAAAAATGTTTGCGATTAATTGATCTTGTTTCGTTTTTATTATTAAAGTATTAAGGATTAAATTTCATTGGCAAACGGTTTTTGTAATGTCGTTAATTATTTGCGTCGTTACACGCAAATATCTCGTTTCGTTTGACGGTAATGAAGATTTTTAAAACGTCCTTTATTGTCTCATGAAAATAAAAAAAAGTTTAGACCGACTTTAGCCAGGGCGGCCAATCTTGAAGACGGACTAGCCAACTGCGCAGGAGATATTATATTAAAAATCTGCGGGCACAAACAATGGTGAACTCTTTATTCTCTCATTCTCATAATCCAATGGGACGGCAATCTACTGATAAATTATTGATGGAAAACTAAATTTTTTATCGGTCCGGTTTTGAGCCCATGATCTCAACATCTGCGTTAAAACTGGCCACTGGACCAACGGCAGTCGCTTTTACTAAATAAGTGTAGTAATAACCGTTAATACAAGAAGCTGTATACTTGATTAAGCGATGCATTGTTTTCCTTCGCAGTTGTAGAAGTGTTTCCAATAGTAGCAACTTTAAACGTCGCTTAAAGCTTAAAACTACAAACTTCTTAGCAATATTACTTCATCTATATATTTAACGACATCATTATATATTATGTTTGATAATTGTAATTATTATTATTATTATTTATTTATTCAAGTAACAGAAACCATTTATACAATTACAAAAAGAAAATAGTTAAACGGTTACAAAAAGAAAATAAACACTTTTATCTACTAAGAATACATTCTACTCCTCCAGCCGAATCTTTACAGCAGTGGTTTATGTTGGCGCAGTCTAGTCTATTAGCAATCCTGCTTAAAATTTTGTTGCAGCTGGCCCGCACTTTGCGAACCAAGGATGCACATATTTTTCTCATTTATAAATGAGAAAGTGAGTTTGTTTCTTACGCTTCCACGTTTTAATTACTCAACTAATCTATATGAAATTTCGAATTATCAGGGGTATTGAAATGTACATAGGGTACTACTTGACCAACACATAACCCCCAATCTCTACATATTTCCTTCTATTAACTTATTTAATAAAATTTTAGAATTCGATAAAATCTGTCGCCGAATCACAATGATTAATCACAGCGCACGATGCGTAAGTATATTTCGAGTAATACATATTAATACATAATGACGCTAGATCACCTAAGGGCCGTTTTATCCTCGACACGTACACAGCCTGAGTAAATCCATAAACGTGTTAACTGAGACCATAAATGTTTAACATGCCTTTTTTGCACCAACCTTGGTCCAAACAATATCCAATAATAACAATAAAACCGTCACAATTACATGCGCGAGCGCATTATTAATATTGATCGGGACCAAGATGGCGGACAAGATGGCCGAAGGACGACGGAAGTGGCTTAATAGGCGGAATTTTCATAAGAATTTCGGTTACATGAAGTTTATTAATGTGTCGTTTATAATAAATCATTTTTTACAGCTTTATACATTTATATGTTTGTGTCTCATTAAAGTTTTGTTGATGCTGTGGAAGAATAACCCTTCAATTTTTATGGTACCAGTAAATTTTGTACACAATACGACATGGTTGTATGTTGTATTGTGTGTAACTAACGACCTGTTTTAAGGAACCATGTGCAAAAAAAATTAAAGCTAATATATAAGAGTACTTGTGGGTTAGTGTGCTTACGTCACAAACTGAATCACTGGTAAGGCCGAGTGATTTGCGAGTATATAAACAAATATGTACCAAAGACAATGTGATAAATAAAAGTATAATCAAAGTCATAAACACAATAGATTTGACATCCAATATTGTATATTATATACGTTAGAAAATACATAAAAGTTACGAAATAATTACGTCACTTTAATTGCAATTACACGACCTTTACACTTTACATAACTAACTATAGACAATGAGCTTAAAACTTTTTGTTCCATAGACAATGACTCTATTCTGTTACAATTATTCAAGGCTAAAATAAATAGATTATCTATTGATAAAAAATATTTTGGGGCAGTGTCTTAAAGTTTATCAATAGTAATAAGGCATTGGCCATATCTTCGATATAAAGCTAAGCGCAAACGTTAATCAACATGATATATATCTAAAACGGTCAAGAGTCAGTTTCAAAATGAGAAATAGTACGCAATTTCGTTACTTTATACACAATTTAAAAGTGTTTTTAATAATTATATCTGGCATTATATATAAAGCTGCAACCACACTTATGCTATTGTTAAATATCATGTTAAATTTACTTTGATGATATAAATAAAATTTTCATTTTAACATGAATATATAAAACATTGGAATGTGTGGCACAACTATCGAATATCGATAACGAATAATCGAAAAATTCTATCACGTACATATAAAGAGTATATCGATAAACTTATTCATACTTAGCACACTCGATAAAATAACTAAATATATACACACGCATATCATATACAAAAATAAAACTTAAATCCATCCATTGTTTCTTAGAAATACGAGTGACGTGACATGTTGACGTTTCTCAGTTGTCGATGTCGAATAACTTGTGATGTGACAACTAGAGACGGGATTTTATCGATATGTGTCAATCTTTATAAATTCGAAACACGTTCTTTTAATCTTTATGATATGATGCAAACTTATTAAAAGAATAGTTAGTGTCCCACTGTTTGATAAAAAGGGCTTCACACATTGCGCCAATGTAGGTAGGGAAAGTACGCGACACTATTTCATCAGATACATGCAGAATATTCTGTAAGAACAAACAAGAAAGTCACCACAAACGGTCGTGAAGTCAGATAGTGATATGCAAAATTGACCATTATAATTATAACATATCAAGAATATACGCATCAAAATAGTATATCACTATATCGTCGGTTGTCAACATTTCTCGGGTGAGTAATTTGAACGAGATAAGTCAGCTGTAATCGTCTGATACCCTTCGGGAATCCCTTCTGTAAACATCTATACGATCATCTATCCTATATATACTAGCCCATCTTGAATTTATCTAGGCTTAGCTTAAATCATAAGCATTTACTAGGTGGTGGCTTTGCGCTCGGTAGGTACCACCCACTCAACAAATATTCTTCCTACCGCTAAATAGTACTACTTAGTATTGTTGCCTTCCGGTTTAAACGATGAGTGAGCCAGTGTACCACAATAGTCAACATCTAAGTTCCCAAGTTGGTAGCGCATTGGTACGTAAGGAATGGTGGCCTATTTGTGCGTCCGCCTATCTATAACATCAAACGTCATATCTTATTTAATACACCGTTTTTTGTTACAAATCATTAGCACAAAATGTTACATAGTTTTTTTTTTATTTAACAAAGTAATTCTTTACTTGGAAAAACGATATATCGAATGTTTAACGAACACTCGGCAAAAAGTCCCAAGTACACTTTTTGTGTTAAAAAACTCAAGCTTGTGAAATCAATGGACATCATGTTGAAACAATTTATTTGAATATATTTTATACAATTAACTAGTATTCCGCTCGTGGCATTTGTCTGTGGAAGTGGGGGAGGGGGGGCTATCACGTGTTAGATACCCTATGTCCTTTCCTGTACTTCAAACAAGGTTTAAGCAAAGTTTCATTGTTATCAGTTAAGTAGTTATGGTGTGACAGTGTAACAAATAGATAGTTTTTATAGTTAAAAACTGACGGGTTTCTTTGCTTTATCTAAAATATGTATATATACATATGTTGTATTTAATTTAACACAAAAATAATTAGGGATATATTTATCTGATGAATTGGACGTTTGTAAAAAGTTTAATTGAGAGGATGTAACTAATTCATTTTTATAAGTATTCAAATCAGTGTTGAATAATTCAAAAAAAAAAGTATAATTTTACATAAAATGTTACCAGATAAAAATATAAAGTACACACCAGTAAACTGGGTTTACTGGTACGTGTCCAACAGCTGGACAAAGTTCGTTTTTCACCAGAATTTCATCCCACACAGGTTTCCTCAGGAAGCTTAACTTCACCGTTAAGCACGATATGAATGATAAACATATAAAAAATGTCTGATGTTTCCCCGGTTTTGAACCCACAAACTTTCGTTTACATTCACGTGTTAAAATATAAGTAAGTGATTCAAATATAAAATAAATTTTATATACTTTTGAAATAATTATTTATATATTACATAAACGTGTTAATGTGTTTTTTAGTTATTTTGCTTAATTGATATATTTATGACTAATTTGTCCTTTCGAACGAATTTCGGCCACAGCTGTCAACTTCAAGGATTACTGCGTAACAGATAGCACAAGTCGCACTCATAGTCGTGGGGTGACAATCCGACACCACTGGAAGAGGCCTAGGACTACCGTAGTTCCGTAAAATGGGCTACAATTTGCCTTAAATCTTAATAGCTTTATTAATCTCTATTGTTGAATTCAAAATCTTTGAAGCAGCGTTTTAAACTATCCACTTATCTAGTGGATAGCTAAATGACTGCGCCATTTCAAACACACACATCCGGTCACATCCTGATTCCATGTTGAAACCAGACAAGGGTCTCCCCTTGATTGGTTTGTCAGGAAATGACTAATTCACCATAAGACCTATTTATATTTATAATTATATCAATAATTGTTCGGTTATAATATAATAACAATTGGTTTTGCTTACGGATGGTAGAGTACTTTAATTAAGTAACGATCGGTTAATGATGTAAACGATTCGTTAAATATGGAAATCAATGTGTTTTATGTACAATTTTATAAAGAATAGGGCTTTGTATAAGTCGGTCTGGATTGGTACTACCACTAGTCATTTATCCTGGCGCTGCTGATGCTGTTTATCACTTAGTATTGTTGTATTCCGATTTAAAGACAGGTTACGGGTCTTGTGAGTGAGCCAGCGTGAACAAGCACAAGATACCTCTTAGTCCTCAAGGCTGATGACGCATTAGCGATGTAAGGACCGTTTAATATTTCTTACAGCGTTTATGTTTAAAGGTACTGCATTGCTAATCTACCTATTTCAAATTCAAAATTCATAAAAATCAAATGTCTTTTTTTTTATGCATGGTTAGGCGGACGAGCGTATGGGCCACCTGATGGTAAGTGGTCACCGATGCCCATAGACATTGGCATTGTAAGAGATGTTACCCACCGCTTACATCGCCAATGCGCCACCAACCTTGGGAACTAAGATGTCCCTTGTGCCTGTAATTACACTGGTTCACTCACCCTTCAAACCGGAACACAACAATAAAAATTACTGCTGTTTTGCGGTAGAATATCTGATGAGCGGGTGGTACCTACCCAGACGAGCTTGCACAGAGCTCTACCACCGAGTAAATGTCATTAGTATTATTATTAGTGAAGTGAAAACGCTTCGATAACTAGTCTGATTATAAACGCGTTCGAAGGTCGTAAGTGTTTAATGAGTAATTGTATACCGATGTAACTTATTTCTACACGAATACGAGTTTTTTTTTTCTATCGACACGCTCTCAGCTCGTTTTCTCGAAAAGAGATCTTATATGTTAAATATAATTAATTTCGTAGCGAGTTGATCGATGCGTGATACTTTGTGGATTTTTTATCGTTATTTTTTAAATTACAACGAATTACGTCAATTCGTCTAGAAATCGGACGGCTTTTTTTATATTCGTATCGTTTTACGCGAATTTAGTGTGTTCGCCGATTTTATTATAGCTTCGAATTCCTTGACCGCTTTGTTAATATTAATCTTAAGGCAATCTCGAGTTTTTTTTTAATAATATACAATTACCAAACTGGAGTAATTACCTACGTTTCTATTACACGATATTGCTAAATTATTAAGGTTTTTTAAATATCCTATTAGATTTAATTTGTTTGTAATAAAACGTTTAAAGTTTCTTTTTTTTTTTTGTTTTAGGTTATCTTTTGGCTGATCGAAGACTGAAATAAAACATACTAAGCCAATTAGGATGTAACTGAACAGAAAATTAATTCCCTGGTAAGTGTTTTTTTTTTTTCAACATGGCGTTTATTTGGCGCTAAGATATTTCGATAGGTGTTTATGAAAAATCATTGTTTTGATGAAATTAATGTTGTATTTATGTCAAGTTCAAAAGTGTTGAGTTTTTTTGACATTAACATTGATTTAGTTTGAATAAATAAATTACACCTTATCTTAATAAATAGTGAAACTCTATCTGTTATCTGGACATGCAACGTTTTTATACAGATTAATCGTGTGGGAACTTTTCATCGATACAAAAAACTAACGAAAAAACCCCGCTATTCATTTAAAATTCTCCACGGCAAAATCTTTACCCACGGCTGACTTGACGCCAGACTTTAGGAAAAAGTGCTAATTTAAATGTGTCAAAAACGCCGTATTAGTATTTAACATATATTACTTCTTATGCTGTAAAATAAAAAAGATTTCTTAGAAATCCCAAAATTTCAACTTCCACGTAGACGAAAAGGTAACAGTTCCAATTAGATCAAAATTATATTATATATTTATGTAATTAAGCTGGAGACTTTGTATGATTGAATACGCCTATCTTAGGAATACCAGTACTCCATTTGTGATGGATAATCTGTTTATCGAGGAAGGCTATATTATGCTACAAAATCAAGGAGTAGACTCCCTAACTATAATCATGAATCAATGGCAAACTGTATGAAACAGGCGTATAATCCAAACCGTGGATGAAACCTCTGATCACAACTAGCAGCTATTAATAATAATCGATACAACTTTCAATCGTTACCAGTAAAAGTTCGAAGGTGAGTGACCTCAGTCATTACATACATACATTGAAATCAATTTATTATTTTCAAACAACGAAGAGAAAATTTTAAAACGAAACCAAAACATTCTTCAGTATTCAGCTAATCTCAGCATCAACAAAAGACTATTGTCTCTCCTCAACACATTGTCTCAATTTAAATCGAACCAAAATGAATCACTGTTATTATTGGATACTAAAATGTGTTGAATTCAAATTTTATTGTTTGTAATCTTATGAAACTTATCGTCCCGTATTGTTACAGGTCGGACTTGCTTTAAGTCGTGGTAATCAGAGGCCGAGAGCGATGACTACTGCGATGGCAGCTCACCAGGAATCTATACACGAAAGACTGCAGGCTGGACCGGAGGAACCTTTGTATCTGCACCATGACTCGACCTGGAACACGGAGAACTCCGACCATCAAGAGGAACACAGCACGGACATGTCTCCATACTACAATATGCCAAAAAGGAACAAACGGAAGAACTTTAAGCCAAGATGCGCCCCCAACACGACGACGTTCTCTGACGAATCGAACGGAGCCAATTGTGAGACAGCCTCTGTTAACGGAAACGAGAGAACCACTCCGGAACAAGTCGAGGATGAAAGAGACGAAGCGACTTACGCTAAGATCGGAGTCAAGAACTTTAGTCTATTAAAAAGCGGTGCAGTCGACCTAAGCAGGAGATTAAGTACCGACTCAAATGAAAACATAGAAACGAATTACCAAAATAGTTTATCAGATGAGAAGAAAGTCGATTCATTTCAGCGCTCCTATATACACAGCTTACAGATGAACAGAGATGCTGAAAAGGATCGCACAATATTAAACTTTAGTAATTTACAAAACAAAACATTCTGTGCCAAAAATCCTTTTGCTATATCCCAGTTAATTAAGACAAATTCACCTCCGAGGAGACGGGAATCTGATTCAGATGACGATAAAGGTCAGGATATGAATGTAAACGAGAGACTTGAAAACCAGGAAGTAGTTGAGAATGAGGGTCAGCAGAACGGTGACGCTTCTAACGCTACCAATAGAATCTTAAGGGATTACGCCATGAATACCATGAAAGAACTACTCGGCATATACGGGCTGTCGTCGAATGAAGTAGCTGACGCTATAAGTGGGCAGATAAGAGCGTTGGAGGCACTTCAGGGTATTTAATATTGCAAACATAATAATGATTCATATAATTTTTTGTTTCAACATTAACAAACATATCTTTAACAGGTAAACCATTCACCCAGTTACCTCTGAGTCTGAAACGACGTCACGATTCTGGTGATGGAACTGACAGGAGCTTCCGGAGGTCGTCATCAGCTACGGAAGACGAGGGTTCGACTAATATTACACCTCCGAAGACACCAGATAATGATATAGAAGCTCAGAGGTAAATAATAATAATGTTTTTATATAAATATTTACAATCGACATGTTCCACTTAGCTTTCTATCCTTTCCAAAAAGAAAAGAGACAATTGTTATATGTAATATCATAAGTGTTTTAAAATTCATTTCTTATTTTTTATATTTAGACAAAGGGCACTTCAAATTATCAATCAGCAATCAATGAGGCTGTTCCGATCTCAAAACCAGGAGGAGGAAGCCAGTTCGGATGATGGAGACCAAACCTTGGATCTCAGCGTGTCCAGAGATACAGACGGACAGGTATTAAAGTTGTAAAACGCCTTATTCATATTCTACTTTTAATAATAAGTAAATACTGAATCAACGTTTAAATCAAAGTATATTTCATTTAAGTATTTGGAAGTACGTTTAAATTATTTTACAAGATAAAATTAATTATAAATCCATTGTCAGTTCTAAATGTAGATTCTACTGAGAACAACCAGCAAAAGACTTGGTTAATATTTTACACTAAATTACTTACATAATAATAGGAAAGTTTTATCAAAATCGTGTCATCTTTCGATCAGAAGACTTATACACATAAATTAATATTAATTGTTTATTATGAAACGAGTTTTATTTTTAGTTTTTAGTAATAGCTATTATTTATACCCATAGGAACAGTCGACAACTTCGAGCGCCGGCAACAGTGTATCGGAGTTCGAACAACAAAGTATTTTAATGAGGAAGAATCTTGAAGACTTAGCTAACTTGCAAATGGTTCGTTTATTTAAGAATAGAATATTTATATATTTTCATATTTATTTAATTAAGGATAAACATTTATTAATACTACAAGTTTATATATAAAGTTTCGTTTTTAATTTATGATGATATTCGCGTAGAGACTTGTAATAATAACAGAAATATTAATAAATTCTCGAAGAAAAAGCGTAACTAGTATCACTGTTTAAAAACACGAGATCCAGATCACTGTTAAAAAAATTTTTTTTAGAACTTCTTCCAAAAACAATCAATGATGGACGGCGATGATTCACAAGAAAGAAAACTCCAGGCCAGTGGTAAGTCATCATTGCTAATATTAAAGCATTATACACCTTTACATAACTTCAACAGAACATAATATATACATATATGTATATAACGTTACATACGATATACATTTAACGACATATATTTCATCATGCTTTTTATTTAAATAAATGTATTTATTGAATACAATCATTCCTATAGCGTAAATAAATAAAAAAAATCCTATCTTTTTTATAACTGGCAACATTGGTAACAATACATACTTAATTGAGATCGATTCTTTTTTAAATTTAGAATCGAATGGATAGCAAGTCTGTTATATAAAATAAGTTATAGCCCAGAGATAATCCACACCAATATATAAATAGACAAATACTGATAATTATCATAAGCGTGCTAAATAGAAGAAAACCTAAGGATTGTGTAAACACGAGAAAAACGTTTCAGAGTGCTGACACATTTTCTACGATAATTGTTCTGATTCTCACTAAGAGCATAATTAGTGTCAGGAGCGATGCTCAGTTTAGCGAATATTACAATGTTACAATATTTAAATTATTAATATCTTATGGATGACGTATTGAAGGTCTATGAGCGGTGGTGAATAATTACCATCAGGTAGCATTTGCCAGTCTGCCAAACTGGATTAACCAAAATCGCAGATCATATTATAGAGCGAAGGTACCAGCTCGAATTGGAGCAACGTGGTGGAATAGGCTCCAAGCATTGTTCTTAATGCCACTAGTAGGATGTTTACTGGCACATTACACGAGACCATTTTTAAAAATATATTTATATGAAAAAAAAAAGCAACTTAAGCATGCTATCATTATGCAAATCAAACGAGTATTTAATGCGAGTATATCCTTATTAAAAGTAATATATAACGTAATAATTGTTTGAAATATTTATATAAATGTAACGAAAATTACACGAAATAATCAACAGTTAAAATCTCTTGATTGAAGATAGAATTTAAAAAAAATAACATACATGTTTTTGTAATGATATTAGCATAATTGCTGTGTTGTTTAATTTTAAATCCTACTCAATGTTCTATTTTTTTTAATAAAATTTAAATAAAGAATTTAAAATACGAAAAATATAGATGAAATTTATTATCGTTCGAAATTCAAATTAATAAAAATCAATGTATTTTTATAGACTTGTCTATTTGGCGCCAATTTTCGTCAAACGTCGTCAGTCTCCAAAAATCGTCATTAGAGAATTAGTTCTTTTTGTTACTAAATGGACCTAATTGAAAATTTTGAATTATGCATTCTAACCGTTGAAGTTAAGTTGAAAATAAAAGCTTTGAGTATTATATACCTATAATTCAAGATGATACTAGAAGTAACAATGATTTGATAAATCTAATTATTTAACAAAATGTTTTATTTATAATATGTATAAAATGGAATATTCGCTTAATATCGATTACACTTTCTCACAAAAAATTAAGAAAATATTTTTTTCAAAAATATAACATTTCCTTATTATAGATAACACCTTCGCAGAAAATAACTTAAAAATACATAATTATTTTAAAAATTTAACAATTCCTTATTATCGATTACACCTCCGCCTTTTTTTATCTGTGCACTATATTCAGTAAGTATTAAAAAAAAACTTATATTTATAATATCCTTTAAGAATTATTCCAGTGACAAATTTCTCGCTTCAATTCAAATGAGCAAATAATAAAACGTAACTGTTCCAATAATTATATGCACCACAAACATAATTAAAATATTGATTCGAAAGCACCGCCACAGTCTAAAATAATTTACCACAAAACGGTGGATTCTTTACACGTATCCGTGAAATGTGACATGCCACTAATTTATTCTGTGATCGGCTATTTCGGCTGTTTTGTCTTAATTATCGATTCTAAACAAATATTTGTTCTTTTGGACGTTGAACTTGGAAAGTTCCAAGTATTTTGCTTTCATTATAAAAACTAATCGATTATTAAATTTTCCATTTTTAAATTCAGTTTTTTTTTAATTTGAATAAAATAGACGTAAGTAAGTAAATGTAGAATTCATAAATTATATTATTTCCATATTTTTTATAAATACCTTAAAATTGCTCTAAATTAAAGTCAAAGCAAGACGAGTTAAAATATATCAATGTTAATAAAAAAAAAAAACCACTCAAACGCTCAACAAACCATGACGGTTAAATGTAAGCTGGAAAAAAATGTTGTAAATCAAAATAACTAATAAGGAAAACGTTAAATTCAATTCATCTAGTTTTAGGTCCCTTCCTCGACGGCCCCTAGCTGTAATTGTGGAAACCTCAGCTTTAATCTCCTCAATAGAACGAATTCACTCAATTGAGTCCCGCCGTTGGGAGCGAGTTAATATACTCCCATTTCGTAATGCTTTATATGACACAGTATTAGGTCATTTATATGTGTATTTTTGTCACACTTTAAATTGATGATAGTGTAAGACGTTGATAATATGATAATGCGTAGGTATTATAAAATACCTTCATTGTTTTTAATTTTTTAGTATTGTTTTGCAATTCAAAAACTACAATTGGCATACATTAAAACAAATTGGATATAAGTATTTAATTATACTTTCATATTCATTGTCTTAAATGTGTAGTGAGCCTTATTTAATGAATGTGTGTATTCGTAGAAACATCTTAATCAGAAAATAATTTATTTACATGTAAATAATGTTTTAACTTATAAACTTTATAAAGTTTAAACAAAACACTTTGGTATTTAAATTATCTGAAAGTTCTATTTGACATAACCAATTTACTTAAAGGTCATTCTTAAATTATTTTAAAGACCAAAACGAGATACTGGTTATATTTGTTTTGTATTTTTATTAAACATAACAAAATTCTCATTAAGTTATTGAAATCAGATAAAAAACAAATTAATTTATGTACAAATATTATAGACTTGTGTAACTCGTATTTGTCACACAGTATTTACTCTAACGGATATGCAATTTCGTTGACACGACAAATTAGTCTTAGCCGCTCGTCTGTGCTCCCCCTAAGCTAAGTTTCCGAGGCCGGTGGGGCACGCAATAGGCAAATAGTTTCCCATTTACCGTATAATAGTTCGTTCCATTGCGTCCGGTGCGCGGCGATTTGCTCTATTGTCGTGAGACTGCGGTGCTTTGTAACACCTGGGAGACTAATATCGCTTGTACGATGTACTTGTTAGTCTTTGAATCTTATTTACAAGCTTTAGTATGCAAACATGATAAAAACCTCTCTTAAGTCACTTACGTCATTATTTCTCTGTGTCATATTATATAATTAATGTAATTTTTAATAATAAATGATTAAGCCTGATATAATTTTTTGAGGTTTATGTTTTGTCAACGGTACAAATCTATCGATTATAAAAATCTAATATCTCGATTTAATAAAATCAAATCAAGATATTCGATTCAAAATAAACACTTCACACCTATTTCTAGTTACAATTTCTGAATTCAAAACATGATCCTAGACACCGAGTGACTATTTAGTCAGCTTCATTTGCATTCTCATTCATTCTAGACTTAATGAATTCAGGGCTTTCTAAGAAATTAATGTCAAGCACAATGTCACTCACAACACAATCGTTTTAATATTAATCGAGTTTATAATTCTATACTTGGTATAGTCGCGTTCAATTTCAATGCATTTCATAATATCGATTATTCAATGTTGTTCGATTATTTTTATATTTAGAATTGAATTTGAAAATGGAAGTCAATGGATAATCAACAATTATAATATTATTTAAAAAAGGAATGCATATTTATTTGATGTCAGATTGTGATATTTTTTCATTATTCATTAGAATCAAAATCATTATATACATGAAAATGTTGATTAAACAATGCTGTCTTCTTCTTTCGAATGTCAAATTAATAATGAAAGAAAGAGATAAATTTGTGTTTATAAGTAAAGCCGTAAATGTTTGATTTTTTAATTATTATCAGTACATTTATTTATTTATTTATTTTATACTTTATTGTACACCACAACAATTTTTTCATTACAATAACTTAGACAGCCTATATAAAAGTAGCATACAATTTTGGCGATCTTATCGCTACATAGCGATCTCTTCCAGGCAACCAACGGTGTAAGGAATAACCCATAGGATATGAGGTAGGTGGTGCAAAAATAACAAAATAAAATAACATTATAATAATAATCTATACCAAAAACAAACTAATAAAAACATGTCAATATAAATAAAAATACACAATTATTGTGTAACGAATACATTTTCTTTAGTTAAGATTTATTTTTGACCGAATGGCCAAGGCATCCAGTCTCCCAAGAACTAACTATAGAGAAGATATTATAGTGTGCACTGGCTTAGTGCGATACAATTAGAGGAAGATCAGCCAGCAGGAGAAATATTAGAAAATACTGGCAACACTGAAATTTTATTAAGAAAACCGATTAAAATACGGCCGGGAATCGTACTCGGAACCTCATCTAAGACAGATTGATCCAACTTACGATAATATATAACTTTAATTAATAACTATTCCAATTACAAATTACTTTGCCGCGCATTAACGGTATCCATCTTTAATAATTGAAGTTAGTTTTTTTCCCGCTAATATAATTTGTAATCCTAAGTGATACATACATAAAAATATTATCATACAATTCTTCAAAAATCACAAATAAATAATCAATTTTGTCTATACTTCCCACGTTCTCTATCTCGCTCTTTATATTAGAAATTCGTATTAAATATACAGCCGTCTCACTCCAACTGGCCCCGAAACAAACCCGAGGCGATAGAGCTATAATTTATATTTTAAAATTGTTAATTATGGTTATTAAAACACTGCTTCTATCTTGTCCGTTTATTAAGTTTTCTGAATATTTATTATAAAATATTAGTTTCCGTACTAAATAAAGATTCATATTAAGGTTCCGTAACGTATAATAAAAACCAAAAAAAAAATCATAACGATTTTAATTACCTATAATTTAATGATCATCTGTCCGATGGTTGTTGGCTCGAAAAATGGCGGTTACTCTATGGATGCGATAAGAACAGAACCAGGAGAATTGGCGCACCATAACAGCAGTCGATTAATGTAGGCTGAATATAATAATGACGAATTGAAATTTAAAAAAAGTCAAATATTACAAAATCTTATAAATATCTAAGAAAATATAATTTCCTATAATTAAAGATTTTATTAATAGATAACGAATCGTCTTATGTGTAGGTTTTGCTTTACAAACCATGAAATTTATTATCCTTTATGTGTTATTTATATACACTGTGATAAGAATGCTTAATATATACTTAAACTACATATGGAAGTAATGCAAGTATTGATTGTCAAATTAAAAACTACAATCGGTTCGATTCGATTCTCTGATATGAGAAGAACCGGCGTAAGAAACAAAACTGGTTCTTTTTAACATATTTTATAATGAAAATAATCATACGGAACCCAAGTTACTTAATTATTATTCATTCTTTTTAAACAAAACGAATGATATCACATCCTTTCTAATTCAGTCTCTCGATTGCTTCGTAATCGATTTATCAATCGATAGAGCTTTTAATTAGTTATCGATTATAATAATCATTCTGTATCGATGTTTCGTGTAATAAAACGATTATTAGCGGAGGTCTTTATTGTGTTGTAAATCTTGCTAAAATAGCCATCATAATTATATTTAAGTAGGAATTAAAAGTAATTTAAACTAGTAAGTATATTTTTCTTACCGTTTTGTAACCTTGCTTATACCATTTAGTTATATATATTTCTTTAATGAAAAATGGTAACAAAATTATATATGGTAAATGGTTACCACCGCCAGGCGCCAACCAACTGGTAATAACCAACCATTAACCAACGGGAGTGGAGGCCTGGTGTCTTGTAAAAGAGTTTTTTCTATTGCAAGCACCAGTCTTCCCATTATTAAGTTGATAATTAATGTTATATGTTTGTAAATAAAAAAATATTATTCTTATTATTAAATCGTCAATGCATCGACAGCAAGCTCAGTAGTTACAATATTATCTTAGGTCTTCAATATTCAAATGAAAGATCTTTGCCTAAGATTCGTAGCTTAACCCATCCTGTTGCTTAAATGCTGCTTAACGTTATCTCTACATTTCCTTTAGCTGAGCACGTGATATAAATTAAGCAATTAAATCCTCTATTATCTGGATTTAAGATAAAATATCATCTTAAAAAAAACAATTTGATACCGTTCAAATAGAACAAGTTAGATATTTTATAATACAAAGTTCTCATGCCGTGTCTGTCTGTCTGAACGTAAAGAGTTACCGAACGGATTTTGATAAGTTTTTCACCTATAGACGGAGTGATTTATGAGAGTGGTTGAGATTTATATATATTTTTTGTAAACGATATATTTATCATGTTACATAAAAAAAGACATGAAAAAAATCAACCCGCCGAGTTTCTTTCGCCGGTTCTTCTCAGCTGGGTGTTTTTATTTTGAAACGGAGGCAGTTTCTAGTTTGGCAATCAATAAGAAAGTGTTGTACTTCAATATTAAATAAAGTATTTTGAATTTCAATTTGAATTATGGTTTTTGAAATTGGGTGAAATGTGACGAAGATGTCGGAAAAAATTATGGCGACTGGGATACTGGCGTGTGCCGCGTAAACCAATAGAGTGTGATATGTATTACGATTTATACGTTTTATGTAGACCTTTATTCTATATGTGCGAAGCCGAGACGGGTAGCTACAATATTGTATTATTGCATGGTACGATACGATACAAAGCTTCTCTTTAAGGAACAAAAACTCTTTAGAATTACATTTATAGGCGGTATATTTAAAAAAAAACTTTTTTTTATTCTACGAAAATGTTCTACACTCGAAGACGCATAAAACAGCCAGTATTCAATTAATTTGCAACACAATCAAAGTTTTATTTTTATTCATTTTGCCAATAGTTTTCTAAACTTTATAATCCTGAATTTTCGATGCTTATCATAATTTTTTTATTTCATCAATAATTTTAATTTCACGCGCGAAGTTTATTGAAACATTTCTGTTATAAGTTTTATATCTAATTAAGATTATGCAAGCTTCCTACAAGCGAGAGGATGCAGAACGATCATTTAAGCAACATATGTGTATGTTTCATTGTTAATTAGCATCGTATCCTTTGGATAATGGAACAGAAGATGCATGGAGGGGACATTTAAGTAGTTTAATTGTAAATAATTTAATAGTGTAAACGACTATCAAAGATTTTTGGTAACGTTTAATAGTCATCCTTACTGATATTATAAATGAGAATGTGAGTTTGTTTGTTCGTTTGTTACGCTTGCACGTCTTACCTACTCAGCCGATTATTAGGAAATCGTACATACATGTAGTAAAGGATACAGAGAAGGATAAAGGGTACCTAAAAAGGCCCTTACCCAAAACGCTCTTAATTTGCCTCTTAAATTGATTTGAACTTAATTAGAACTATTTGAGTACACAAGTTTAAAACGATTTACAGCTGAAATCATATCGTAATAAGTTCCAATCAAAATTTTTAATACCAACATTCCGATTCAAAACTCGTAATACCAACATGCGAATAATCAGCGAACAATATTGAAATCCAGGATTCACTAGCTGTTGTATATGTATAAAAAAAAAGACTCACACCTCCATGGATTTAATACGCGTATAATTTCTTTGTGGCACCGCGCAGAATGCGAACAGACGTCATAAAGTATGCATTTCTTCCTATGCCTGCGTGTGCGCAGCGCTCACAAATGAAAGGCACGCACACACGCTACGTAAGGTCCCTCAACATAGCCCGGAGTACTTTTTTTTTATGTATTAAGCCAAGTTCATTATGCGATGACCTTTATGAGTTGAATCGAAATAAAGCATTTATAAAAATAATAAGAAATTGAATACATATTGTGTTATGGATTTTCGCGTCGATCTTTCGTTGTTTTAAATCTGAGTCAATGTACATAATATATCAGTTTATATATTAAAACTGTACTATAGCGATATCGGAGGTTATTAGTTTGAATATATCTATGTTTTTTCAGATATTATTACAATTAATGGAACGCAAATTGGTGAAAGCTTAATAATTATTATTCTTTTAATATTCAATGTTAGAGTTAGGTGTGACACACACACATATATAACCAAGTCGTTCTCTTTTATATGAAAAGTGCATGCAAATAAAGCTGCACATACACACGTAAACGATGACAATAACTCAATCGTACGCATCGCCTTTGCATATTCATGTGGCTCGCAGTTTGTATCTTTGTATGAAATTATAATGCATTATGTGACCCGGCGATGCGTCGTCGTTTTTGTTACAAAAAGCTATACGAGGTGAGCGTTATTATTGCAAGTATTAAAACGAGGCTAAATATGGTCCTTGACCGTAGGTGAGCTGTTTTGATTTCTGGAAAACTTTTGATTTAATTCTTTGTCATAAGATTGGAGCTGTAAATTTGAAGTTAATATTTATTGTTGAGCAATGCAAATCCAAGGAATTAAACAATACGGAAATAGAGGTTATGGAGGACCTCCACAACCTTAGCGTCAAGGAGGTAGACGCGGTAATAATAGAGGAGGATTTCGCAATTCTCGATTTGAACAAAATCAAAGAGGACCAAATCATCTAGGAGGTCAACGTCCTAACAATGAGAATCTGTAACATATATATATATATATATATATACATATAAGAGATACATCAAGATTTCACTATGTGTAATAGTTGAAAAGCGTACGATAATGATTGTCATCAGAGAATAGCTATCAGGATATATTATAGCGATCATGTGTCAGCATTCTCTATTGTCACTAATCAGTCAGAATTCGAAGATACAGGGATGGGATCTACCGCTGGCTACTTCGAATCTTTGGACTGCTATTGAGAATTATTTGACAGAAAAATCCAATGATGTTTAGTGACATGTTGTTTGAACCCGGGACCTCGATCTTATAAGCTAATCACTAGACAAAGGAGGCAATTAAACTGAGGCTCAAATTATACTGTTTTTTACACATCTATACTAATATTACAAATGCGAAAGTAAATCTGTCTGTCCCGCTTCCACGTCTAAACCACTGAACCAATTTAATTAAATTTATCACACAGCAAGATTGAACCCCAAGGACGGACATATGTTTTACCTAGCACCTGACTCCGCACCCCTCATACGCAACCGAAGTCGCGGGCTGAAACTAATACAAAACATTTTGTAAAAGTGCTATATTCAACAATTTTAAAAATGCATTAAGTACTAATAAATATATAAATAAATATCCTGGGACATGATTCACACACGGCCATCTGATCCCAAACTAAGCAGAGCTCGTACTATGGAAACCAGACACCTGATATACTACATATACTACTTTTCTTTTGTAAATACATACTTATATAGTTAATTACAACCAGACTCAGGACAAAAAGATGTGTTCATGCACAAAAATGTCTATCCTGGGTGGGAATCGAACCCACGACCTGCGGAGTGTCTTACCAACCGCGCCAACCGGCTCGTCAATACTTGAATTTAGTGTTTAAATCTGCATTAATAAGTTAAGCTACGTCTAAAGTATTATCACAAAGCATCCATTATTAAATTAGACTTAAAGCGATTGTATAAAAATATACATTACTCTTACCACGTGACATTGCATAGAACAAGATTAATAGTAGAAATGACATCGATATTGATAGACAATACTAACGTAGTCGTATACAATGGGTTGGTTAGACTTGAATAATTTAACGTTTAGCATTCGTGATCTGATAAGAATCTTAATAAATATTTTACCGGCAATACGTTTCAAGATGATACAAAAAAATCTTGTGCTTTTCATATCAGCTCAGACCAAAGCCCATGCATAATAACAACAGTAACATCCCGTGAATGTCCCACTGCTGGGCCAAGGCCTCTTCTCCTCTTTTTTTCTTTTTTGAGGAGAAAGTTTGCAGCTTATTCCACCATGCTGCTCCAATGCGGGTTGGTGGAATACACATGTTTTAGACAGAATTTCAGTGAAATTTGACACGTGCAGGTTTTCTCACGATGTTTTCCTTCACCGTCAAGCACGAGATAAATTATAATCACAAATTAAGCACATGAAATTCAGTGGTGCTTGTCCGGGTTTGAACCCACGATCATCGGTTAAGATTCACGCGTTCTTACCACTGGGCACCATATCGGCATTTCATAATAATAAGTCAGTTAACAATTAAATAGCTATTATAAAAACTTAATGTCACTTCTATGGTATACTCAACTCTGTGGTTGCGGTCCCGAAACATGGTTGAGATAAAAAGCTGTAAAATCGGAATGGCGTCGAGGATTTTCGATTACGTGTTCTGGCTGCAATAACTTAGGTTTCTCCGAATAACTTAAGTTTGCGCGGAGTTAAATTTTATTTATTTACGACCGAACAGAAATATAAGAAGACGTCGATTCACGAAACTCCTCGCGAAATTAATTCGCGGTATTTAATGTGCTTTTTTAATTTCAAATGTTTAGTGCATATCAAGCTTTAGGTGGTCTGGGATTCGATTCCGAATTAATGATAAAAAGGTATCATCGAATAGATCATGGGGAGGAACAGTGTCCTAGGACAGTCGTGCTATACACGGATAGTTAAAGCTAGGGGATCGTTTTTATATTTACATCCTATGTGCTGTGCTTCGTATGTGGTTTGATAGAAATCACGTGAGTGAGATCGAGCTCATCGTCATCGTCCTACGTCATCTTCATCTCTGTCTTCGTTCTTTCAACAGTTTACGCAAGGCCCTACACCCTTCACACACGTTAAACTTTTAAAAGCTATAGTACTTAGTGTTGTATGGTATTTAATACTAAATCTATACTAATAAATACAATTGAAGTGTCTGTCTGTGATTTCTACATAAATGCCTCTTTTTAAGTTAATATGACTATTTGCGTTACAAAAACCAAAACAATTTTTCAATTCAAATATAAGCATAATTTACGTTAAAATGTCCAATTTTTATTCCGTCACAAACTGTAATTTTGTTATTTACTAAATATATTAATTAACTATGACCGTTATGTATTGATAAACATATCAGAGATCGTTGAGTGTATTTATTTAATAAATAAATAAGCTTACAGAACAAAATATCGATGTCAAAAGGTTCACACATAAACATCGATACACGTGTCGGAAACCTAATGGTATATTATGTAAATTTTATAATGCCTACGTGATACGCGTTCAGCGAAAACGTTCTTAGATTTATAAGAAATTACAATTCATTGTTTATTCAAGAGATCCGAGATAATATTTAGTTGTTCGTAGAAATATTATGTGAAATTAAAGATTATATGACTTGCCACTTAAAGATATGCCGTCGAATTTTATTTACTAGGTTCATAACGTGTATTGGGGGAAGGGGGTAAATATTCTATGTCGTTCATTGGTGTTCGAGCTAGCTTCATTCCAAATTTAAACAAAATCGGTTCCATGATTTAGCTTTGAAATCGTAACAGACAGACAGTTACTTTCAGATTTGTCGTATTACTATAGAAGTAATATTAAATGTACATCAAAACCGATTTAACGTAGTTTTATATGTAATGACAATAATAATAAGCTGTAAACGAACATTTCATACCCCATTTCCCACTAAAAAGGGACTTTCCCGAATATACGTGATAAATTTTCTCCCTAAATTTGATATTTCTAGTGTCAGTAGTTTCGTATGGTATTTAAGTCAAAGGTTATATATATATAGGTGTTATCTATATAATTATATGTGCATATAGTGAGCCGAGATGGCCCAGTGGTGAACGCGTGAATCTTAACCGATGATCGTGGGTTCAAGCCCAGGCCAAGCACCACTGAATTTCATGTGCTTAATTTGTGATTATAATTCATCTCGTGCTTGACGGTGAAATTCTGTCACATGTGTCCACCAACCCGCATTGGAGCAGCGTAGTGGAATAAGCTCCAAACCTTCTACGAGGAGAAGAGGCCTTAGCTCAGCAGTGGGACATTCACAGGCTGTTACCGTACTGTACTGTGCATATATAACGCGAATTTGACGATGTTTATTAACCAACATAGCACAATATTACAGATTTGACATTTGACAAATAGAGAACATTAAAATTTGAATTAAGATTGTCGTAAAAACTGACAGTATCGAATCGATTTCGGATTAAGCGATTTAACTCGAGAAGTGACTTTATATATCTCGTTCGAATCGAACGTTTCGATTATCACCTGCTCGAGAATCGATTAACAAACGTATTAGTTTGTCTTAAATGAGAAAAGTTAAACATTTTTCAATGACAAAACATTTTTAATGATTCGTTCAGAAATTATTATAACGATGTTAATGTCAAATTAAAATCGATTATTCTATTTGTATTTGCGTTGCAAGAAAACGATTCAACCTAATATATTATTTATTTATCAACCATTGAATATGAAATAATGCAATATAAAAGCAACTAACGAATTAAAAATCTAATTAGTATCAACTAAACCATACAACATGTTACCAACAAAGTAAATACCAGAATGACGATCAATAAAAAAGATAATTTTTTAAATCGTATATTTGACATGACCAGAATCCGAAACGCGATTAAAAAAAAACAACTTTAAACGCTCCAACAATTATCTTAAAAGCTGACGTCGGTCCATCACCAATTAAAACACTTACGTCCATCCACAATTCTGATACATATCGGGTTGAATTAGACAAAAAAGGCAGTTTCGATCGTTCTAATTGACTACCATTCCGATTGAGATTGTAAAAACAAACGAAAAGTAACGCAGAACGCAGCATCAGTACAAGAAAGATTAAACAGAGCAAAAACTAAACAAGATCATGCGGAATCGTTTACTCCAATCACCGCGCGGGGCGGGGCGGAGATGGCCGAACAAAGCCGAAGATTTATAGTCTCTATTGTGTATTGTGATTACTATTTATCGGTACAGAAAATTTAAAATTTAAATATAGAACTGAAACGAAATTTCGTAAAAGTTCTAAATTTGAAATCGATACGTTCCAAGTCGAAAAAAGTGATACATATACGAATATTCCTATTAGAACTAGTAATCGGGAATCGATTGAACATATCTCGATCCTTTATCGATCGATGGCCCCTGATTTGATCTACGCATGCGTACGTTCATAATTATCTGCGTTCTTTCATCCGCCGACAAGAGTTTATGACCGCCTGCGCTGTGTAAACGTCTCCCTTCATATTACTAAGTAATTAATGGACTTTACTTACTTAATAAGAATAATTAAGTATCCGATGATACAATGCGAATTACTGATGAGTTATGACCTTATTAAGTAGAAGTCTCGAATGCTTTTATTACTGTACAGAATACATCAGCTCGATTGTAGAAAAAAAAAGAGATATAAGTAATCATACGATATTATTAAACCGAACATTCCAGTTAAAATTTAGCTTAGGTCATTGTTTTTTTTAATTGTCTGGGAATAAAGGCTATGTTTCAAGGTCCGTGTATTGTTTAGTTTTGTTAAATAGTTTTACGATGAAGTACATTAATAAAATGTGCTTGAAACTAATCTCAACAGTGAATTCTGATATTGTCACTTTTGATAATGAATGCCCTTACCGAAAACTCATCGTAATAAATTGAATCCTAAATCTATCCTAAATAAATCCTAAATTAAGCGAATATTAAATGTATTCAATAAATACAAATTAAAAACAAAACGAAACAAACTAGCGTAAAAACTGGCATACACTTCGATCTTTTAGTTCACAAAAAGATCTCACGGTGCGAAATAACAATGAGATATGAATATATTTATCCATCTGTACAGGAAAACGAAATATACAATATCAGATCGAATACTTGAAATAGATATAAAAATTCATTATCATATCGGTGGATCTAAAAACGAATATTTTAATAAAACTAACCATAATTCACTAAATATAAACACAATGAAACCATTGTCAGCCTTAATTAAAGGTGATAAGGCGTTAAATGGCCTAACCGAAATATTATCAACGAAAAACAAAATACGGCAACACGTTGACGTAATCAACAATGAAAATTATGATTCATCTCGGACATGTGATTCTACTTTAATTCAATTAAACATCCAGGAACTTTAATAAATGTATTCGTACTCAGAAATATCTTTCATTTTTCGTATTTCATTTGGTTTACTCATTTTTCCTTTGTAATCTTTATCATCAATAATATCTGTGGCCATTTTTTCTTTTGTTTTGTTTTATGCAGCTTCAGATTCTTAATATGCCTCTCTGTCTCGAGTGGTTTCCATTTTTGTTTTATTAATGTCAATTGAATTAAGTCGGGGTTGTAATTGTTTTTAATTTATTATAAACGATCACTATTTATCATTTTCTTTGTCAATGCTTTGTTCTTAAAAAGTTACTTTGACATGTATACGGTTATTAAAATCTAAAAAGTTTCTATTAACTTACGCAGTCATTAAAATATTTCAACACACCTTTGTATATTTACATATGAATTTGTTCACGTTCATTAATAAGCCCAAAGTAGGTGGTTGTAGTGTGTGTCAATAGCCAGATCTTTGTCCGTACATACACCTATCGCCCCGCCTCATTGCCTCTTTCATAGCGCTATGAAATTTACTATAACATCCCACCAGTTAACCGAGACCCCTTGAATCTATACACGCTCTTAATAAACCAATCAATACAATGTATCAAGTTACAACAGACGTACGTGGCGAAAGACACATAATTCTTTCAGTTGGTAATGTTAAATATGGTCTTTATTGCGATGGAACAAGAGCTAAAAATAAATTTCGATGAAGCAAAGTTATGAAGTTGTGGGTTGGTGCGTATAACCGCATTTACATTTTAGAGATACTTGCAGGGAATAAATGTCAATTGAGATGGAAGACCGAGCGCGGATGCGAAGAATTGATGATGCAGTTATTGAACTCGTTGATAATAATCAGATTCTAGATGGGCAAGGGGAAAATAAATGTACTCTTATTAGAACTGTATTACTTCATTGTAAGAGCGCATAATGACTTTGGTTTATCTATAAGAAACATCCAACTTGCAATTATAGTATACTTATTAATCAAATAAACTACAACCGGCAAGCCGAATGCAAACATTTTAGTTAAGATTAAATAAGGAAATAAGGTCCTCCAGACCGATTTCGGCCACGGCGGCCAATCTCAAGAGAGATTAGCCAACTGCGCAGGAGATATTACAGTGCACAAGTGTGTGCGCAAACACAGGTGCACTCCCTTTTCCTTAGCTCTCATAATCCGATGGGACGGCAACCCGACACGACCGGAAAGAGTTCAGGCGCAGGACCAACGGCTTAACGTGCTTTCCGAGGCACAGGAGTGTACACACTTCCACCTTCCAGACACCGGGCTGCTACTGAGAATTTTCTGACAGAAAAACCCAATAACTATTTATTGGCCCGACCTGGGAATTGAACCCAGGACCACCGGGTCTGCAGCCTAATATCTAGCCACTAGACCAACGAGGCAGTTAAGAGTTAAGATTAATACAACAACCGTTAAAGAAGATTAAGTCTAAGATTAAAAAGTTGTGACATTCATCAATTTAGTTCACAAATGTCAGAAATGGATTATAACTAAGTTTGGATTCATATAGCTTTCAAAACGTGGGAATAGTTTTATTATTGCTCGTAATTTCACGATCGCAATGAAATAAAAACAACAGCATCTGATACGATCTCAATTCGAAATCTTTTAGTTCCTTAAACGATTTACAGATCAAACTGGAATCACGTAATCAAATGTGTATAGATAAAAAATTACGCAACAAGTAATAATTACTTCTATTCAAAATAGACAAAAGGTTTAACGTAACCAAAAAAACTAACAAATTATTTGAACTGATTAAAACAAGAACACTAAATCCATCATGTATTTATCTTGAAGTCGATCGCGAATTCTAAATTTATGATTAGGATCGTGCTTAAAGTAGTCTTTTTGCTAAGTTGAATCCGTCTGAAACAATTAAAATAATTTAAATCGAGCTATAGACATTTTTGAATTATCTGTAACTAATAAGTTGGTTTATACAATTTCCATTATTAATGATATAATTTTTGTATTGTATTTTTGAAGTAGTTGAAAATAAAACATTTAAAATATAAAGTTCATCAGGGTCAGACGAAATCATTTGTTACTTTCAATTGAATATTGATTGACGCATTGTATTAAAGATTTCGAAACCGGTAGCCATTTAGAAGAGTATAGGAAGTTTGAGGACACACCCGATTCTCTGAATCGGATGAGACTAAGGACTTTCGATCACAACGTATGGTTCCACTGAGTGAATTCAAAAACCCATTACGATGAACATTATGAGGACCCCATTGTTTCGGTTGAGTGAACCGGCACAATATCTTACGAAATTCCCTAAAAAAGTACCTTAGTATAAATGTTTATTATGTCCAATATTATCTGATGCGGTCCCGCGTCCATTGTCTTTTTTGTTTTCCCCATCAGCTTATTTTTATATCGTGGCAGCCGTCAAATGAGATGATGTGAATTTACATTTGAGAAAATTAGATGTTCATAACGTCGGAATTGGTTTAAAATATGTTGGGTATTTTTTTAACGCTTGATGGATTTCGTTTATTATTGTCTGGGATTTCGTTCAAAGTTTTCGACTGTTTTAGATAATAACAGAATTACGTGTTTTTTTTTATTTGGTTTATATTTCATTGTGTTGCTAATGTTTATTGCTGTTTTATTATGTGTAATAATGTACTTCGTATTTTTTGTTGTTGATAATATTTACGCTATATTTAATGCAACACACGTAACCGAACCAATTTTTTGATGAAAGTAAAATATAATTAAGGTTCAATTTATATTAGGGGGTTTGTAACAAAGCTCCATTGTTCCAAATTCATATTTCTCCACCTATCATTCAAATCAAATCCACGAATTAAAAGCAATAAATCCGCTTCACACACGTATCGACGTAACAATACACATTTCTATGTAGTTTTCGCACAATCACTTACAAAATCGTGAGCTATTAACGCTTGAAACAAGAAACTTAAGAACAAGTGATCTCTCCCTCATTTATAATAACCTGCTCTCGCTAGTCCCTCGTCTATTATTACAATCACGAGTATTCATGCACGTCTTATGTAACACACCAAATTATCAAACTGTATGTTAACATCCATTGTGTTTTGAACGCTAATCTACATAAGTATAGGTATTAATTCGTCTTTCAAAACTGTTTTGTAAAAAATACGAAGAGGTTGTGTTTCGACATACCACGTCTACTAGAGGTTCCATTTGTACGAGTAATTCAATTTTTCAATACAGCAACCGTTAATGTAATACTTTTAGCTCAGAGTTTTGGTGTTGGCCTTTTATACTTATTTTAAGATAGCGAACATAATATGTTAATCGTCTAACAAGTTTATTGTTAAAAATCGAAACAATACAATTTCTTAGAAACCTTTTAAATCTATTAAATAGTTATGTAGTATAGGATTAGGGTACAAGTTGAGGATATTGTTTGAACTAAACCAACATAACGTAATAGACGTATTAATACCAACAGGTACATATCTTTTATTAACTGATAAAATCTACCGCCATTTTAAAATAGTTGATTTATAAAAACACTTTTGTGATGTAATATATGTAGACGAGTCAACGATCACTCACAATGGCATAGCCCAGAGTGACTAGGAGAAAACATTGATTAATTACCATAATAATTTATTTGATACTCCAAAACTTGATGTTGGGAGGGGCCGGTTTCACGAGCTAGTTTAAGTTCCTTTTGAACTAAAAATGTTCGCCGCTCGACTAACGCAAACGGCGGCGATTTGAATAATAGTGACTTGGATGTTATTAAATATTTCCTACACGATGAAAATACAACATTGTTCGTTTGAATATGATGCATGGAGGTGATTTGGCTGTTCCAAACAAAAGAATAAGTTCGGAGGAAAAGGAATGGTTGAATGTATCGCCGCTTATTGTTGGTTTGGGTATTAGCATAATATAAGTATTTTTTTCTAACGAATTCTTATATATATTTTTTTATTGTTTAGGCTTGCTGTCAGCCTTGAATCATTTGGATCAAGCTCGGAAGAATTCCATGCAAACGACAGTGGATTACTCCAGATATGTTAAAAGGTATTTAATGTCAGAAATAATCTTTGGGAAGACTAATAACAATGATGAATTATAAGTGAAATATTGTGAAATGAGACTTATGTCGTCATTTTTATACTTATAATGGAATGTTCTTTTCAGATATAGTTCAACGCTTGAATGTGGGTCGTCCTACTGCAAGGACTTAGGTTATCGGGAGCATTTTCACTGCATGGACTGCACTGCCAGGGTGTTCTGCAAGAAGGAAGAAATGATAAGGCATTTTAAGGTAGGAATCATTAAAGAAACACATTGTATTGTTACTTGTTTATTTTTTTTAAATTAATAATCTTGAAACACAATCGACATGTATTAAGCTCTGTCTTTTTCTATCCCATTATTTTTATACACTCCTCTAATAATTCTTCACGAAAGGGACATTACTATGCTATTAGTTATTATATTGATGAGTTATGCCCAAGAAAATAAATTATTTAATGTTTTTTAATAATATAGGTAATTGAAGTATTGCACTATATTCATTTACAGTGGCACAAGAAACGCGATGAGTCTTTAGCTCATGGTTTCATGCGATATTCTCCACTGGATGACTGCTCGGAACGGTTCAGCGATTGTCCCCACAACCGGAGTCAAACCCACTACCACTGCATACAAGATGGCTGTGATAAGGTACGAACAATATTTTCTTTTATACTATATATACATTAAATTCATTAGTACAATCAATTACTTGTTAAAGGTACCATAAGTTTCGTTGTCTTAGGTCTTAAATTACTCAGAATATATACATATATTTATTATATGTTAAAAATCAAGAAGGAATTAAAATCTTCAGTATTACGCCAATATATGCATCACAAATTGTTTTGATAAAGACTTTTACAAGTTGCATAACATAAACAATTTTATTTCAGGTATATATATCCACATCAGATGTCCAAATGCATGCTAACTACCACCGTAAGGATTCCGCGATACTGCAAGAAGGATTCCAAAGGTTCAGAGCCACCGAGAGCTGTGCTGCTCCACACTGCATATTTGCTGGACAAAGGACCACGCATTTCCACTGCAGACGACCTGGCTGTACATACACCTTCAAAAACAAAGCTGATATGGGTAAGTTTATTAAAATTTCAAACTAAACACATATATTAATTTATATATATATAATTGCATTTGTTTATTTATATATCGCGCAGGACTTATTAAAGTCGTGCGTTAATGTGCACTATTCCCATACTCTCATAATCCGATAAAATGGCAAATCCAACACAACCGGTAAGACTTCCTAACCCCTGGAGTGTATACAATGCATCCTCCTAAACTCCGGAAAACGATCACAAATTAAGAATCTATATACGTAAATCAAAATATAAGTACCTGGCCGACCGAGACTTAATAATTAATAAACGATATAAAATATGAAAATATACAAGAAAAAACATTTATTAGTATGTGACAAACAAAATACAGCCGAGATTGCCCAGTGGTAAGAACGCGTGAATCTTAACCGATGATCGTGGGTTCAAACTCGGGCAAGCACCACTGAATTGACATGTGCTTAATTTGTGATTATAATTCATCTCGTGCTTGACGGTGAAGGAAAACATCGTGAGGAAACTGCATGTGTCAAATTTCACTGAAATTCTGTCACATGTGTATTCCACCAATCCGCATTGGAGCAGCGTGGTGAAATAGGCTCCAAAAACCTTCTTCTCAAAAGATGAGAAGAGGCCTTAGCCCAGCAGTGAGACATTCACAGGCTGTTACTTTACTTTTAAACAAAATAAACATGTATTTTAAAGCGTTACTAAATCTTATCAGTTATCAATCTGTTATTAAATTGAATCAAAAAACTTTACAGAGAAACATAAAACTTACCACATCAAAGACGAGGCTCTCTCCAAAGACGGCTTCAAGAAATATATGAAGAACGAGGCCTGTCCATACCGTGACTGCAGGTTCAGTAGGACCTGCAACCATATTCACTGTATTCGACCTCACTGCAACTATGTACTGCACTCCAGCAGCCAGATCTTCACTCATAAGAGGAAACATGAGAGGAAAGAACAGGAAATGAATTTTGGGTATGTGTTCCTACTGATTAATGTAATTAAAATAGTATTATGTACTCAAACTCACATTTGCACAACATAGTCTTAATAACCTTTATGAAGTTCGTATGTTTATTTATTGAGAACCACTATGTAACATTTATTTTCCTTTATTTAACTCTGCTTTGTCATTATGTAATGTTCTTGATGTGGTCTTCTACAATTGAAGGAGAACACGCCTTTTAAAACATAATTCCACGATGTACTGTACGCGAAAGTCCTTTGGCGGAGATCCGCAATAAATAAATAAATAATAAATTTGCAGAATTCACTTCAGTAAGTATAAGATGAAATAAAAATCTTTATATACATTTAATTTGCTTTTATGTAATATGTATAAGAATACATAAAAAGTAAGTATATATAATTACAATTTTCTCAAATCAACAGCTTACCGACATCAATGATTCAAAGTGCTCTGATGCAACAAGGAGCAGACCTCAGCATGTATTCGCCTGGAGGAAATCTTCACGGCGATGACGACATGTCCAGTTCTATGATGGACGATTATCCGCAACAATTCGTAAGTTGAAAATAAATCATTATAAACTATTTCGTTCAATATGACGTAATCGATTCATAGAATGCTTAATCTTTGAATTTAGAACCAAGCCTTAGTGGATGAAGTGTCACGGAAGTATATAGAAACATTCAATGGGGGTAAAGACGCCGAAGATAAATGCGGCAAATGCAGTGCCTTCAACAAACACTACCATTGCTTGGCCGACGGCTGTAAATTAGCTCACAGGTAAGTATTTAAATTATAAAATCGAGAAAAATTTGATCAAATATAAGTTAAATACACAGAAATCGTAAACTTTTTTTAAATTTTGAATCTTTTCGATGAGAATTCTAACGTTTGTGTGAATTACAGTTGCCATAATACTATGGTGAAACATGTCATGGAACACGAGCAACAGAATCAAGTGACGGACGCTTACTTTGTAACGTACACTCGACACAATCCGTGCTCTAACTCAGCGTGCCAACACATCAGGGATATTACCCACTACCATTGTACTTGGGTTAGTTATTCTTATAAGCAGTGATAAGTCTAGACCTTGTAAACTGTTTCTTCAAAGTACTGATCTTGAATACTAAATATCATTTGTTTGCAGGAAAATTGTGGAGCTGTTATACTATCATCAGAAGATCAACCATTCAGACGGTTGGAGCATCATCGCCAGCACGCAATTTTAAGTCCAATGTCGCCAAACCTAGCGGCCAGATTTGCACCAAACTTTACACCACAACTATCTGCCCAGCTACATCCAAACATGGCAGCACAGCTGGGACAAGTAACAAGTTTGCCAAATCTTCCGCCAAATTTGGCTCAATTGGCGCAAATGGCACCAAACCTCTCGTCACAATTGACACCGAACTTACAAACTCAATTGAACCTTGGCCCAAACCCCGGAATAGTGCCTCAACAGATCAACCCATCCAGCTCATTAGATGAAATGTTTAGCAGGAAAAGAGGAAGACCACCAAAGAATCGTGTTGTGGAAGTTTGGACTGATAATGTAAGTAAAATTAACTTAAAGACATAAAAACTCTAAATGAGATATTTAAAAATTTAATGTGTTTTAATTTGTAGGTGACTCCACAAGCCATATTTACATCATTCAAACTACCGAAGAGCAATCAACTGCCTCCGGTCATTCAATCGCCGGTTATAGCTACGATTGAAGAATTTCCTGTAAGTTTCATAAAAAATCATAGATAAAAATAATCTATCTACGTAATCAAACTGCGACATTCTAATATTTCATTTATTTTTCTAGCGCATTCGATTCCAACATTTCGAAGTATTTACTACGCCAGAATCATGTGCCCAATATTATCCTAACTGCCACTTGAGAGCTACAAGACTTCATCTTCACTGCTTCAACTGTAGTTTTACGGGAGAAAGTCACATGACAATGGAAACGCACATGAGGGAATCCCATGCTGTTTCCCCACTCTTGGACGGTTTTGATTATTTCCCCTCATTTGACCAATGCGGCGGAAAAAGTTGTTTTAAAAACCAATTGAGGTCTCATTTTCATTGCATCCAAGGGAACAATTGCCCCGCAATTTTGACCCAATATTCAGCCTTAGCCACCCACAAACATGGCAGAGGAACTCCAGTCATTAAAAGTGAGACGGAGCCAGAGAAATCTTTCGAAGAGGCCAAAGATTATTCTATCAAAGAAAGGGCTTCGGCTGATAGCATTGCATCGATGAAAGAACAAGGTGACTTATTCACTCCTACTAACTTTTCTATCAAGAGTGAATTTGAGAGGGAACAGGATAACGTTTCGGGTAAGGGTTTTTCCTTGTATAAATATTAACATTTTGGATTACATTTCGATTTAGGAAAGTTCCAATAAATATCAAAAGTATATTATAGTTTAATCTTTAATCCGACTCTTAATTCCAGTAGTAAAAGCGACGGGAACATTTTACCCATCCTCTCACCTCCGAAGCAATACGTCGTCACCATCACCGAGGAGCATCTACGATGCATCACCGTCCAAAGAAATGAAACATAGGGATTTCGACCAGAAAAAACAATACGAACCTCCAAAAATGTCCGGACCGACAATTCCACCGTCATGTCACGATCAAACTTGTCCTTTAAACAAAAACGCTGGTGGTATGAATTTACACTACCACTGCCCGCATTGCAGTCAAGCATATGTCGATCTGAAACTGCTGTTTAGTCATATGGTCAAGAAGCACAGCAACAACATGGAGCCTGGCCCAGTAGGCTTGGCTGCTACCAAGGTAAGTTATGTAAGTTACAACAATTATATACATTTATAACTATACATATATCGACCAAATCTTTTAATATCAATAATGTAATCTTATATTTTCCTTATGGGATGTGTATCTGTTGCAGGAAACCTTAGAGAGGGAATACCCTGAGATATCCATATTACCGTCGACTGCTTCCTCGTCAAATGCCCAAGTGCCTTCACCGAGTCAAAGACCTCCTAATCCAGCAGAACAGGTAATAATAATTCATTATCCAATGCTGTAATTAATTAATGACATGATAAATAGTAACACCAACAACATGACACTTACCACATTTCTAAAAAAAAATCTTACATATACGACAGTTGTAGGTCAATAATTGAAACATTAAGTAATTATCTTTCTAACAATAATGTTTACTGTAATCATGTGTGATTAATCAGATTTTATAACAATAAATATGATGTTATTTTAGGTACAAGCAGTTCAAAGCCTACTCCTGCAGCAGTACCTGGCTGGTGGTCGCAAGGGAAGCCTTCAGGAGCAGCTGAAGATGCAGCAGCAGTACACCGCCTCGCTTGCTGGTCTTCCAGGACTCGCTCAAGTGGCACTTTTTTCTCAGGGGTGAGTTATTTATAGCAGTTCTTTGATTTAATAATGCAATATGAATGTATATAAATAAAATTCTCTTATATCGCACTATACTTATCCACATTGTCGAGGAGTTTTAATAAAAGCTAATCTAAATATTGATTTTTTTTAGTGGCTCCGCCTTCCCGTTATACCCAACGATGCTTTACCCACCGGAACTACTCCTCGAGCAGAGTCTCCTCCAGACACACGGTCTACCACCAGGTCTGGACAAGGAAGCTGAACTTATCGCTAAGACGTGAGTTGAACTGTTTTATTGAAATCCACCACTCCCACAATCGTCTTCCACCCCCAAGGACCTAAATACACTAAGATTCAAAAATTTGTATAAGGAGTACCTAAGTTGTCTTCAACCCATTTTAACTATATATTAAATGGAATACATAAATAATCTAACAAGTCGTTTATTTGATGTTAGCAGACGCACACACACACCACGAGGGCCGCACATGAGGGTTCTAAAAGACGAACCCATCCCTGAAGGATATTTGCGGTTCCGTTTCAACGAAGACTGCGCTTACCAGCAATGTGGTTACAGGTAAGAATTATTATCGACTGTAATTTAATGGACGAATAAAACAAATGAACGTAAAAATAGGAAGCTAGGCAAAATTTTCATCGCGTTGACATGTAGAATACACTGAAAGAGGTCCTAAAGAGGAACTGAGGCTCTTGCCTGTTCACTGTTAAATCTACACTCAAAACCAGTGTTAGCTTTGCATTAATTCATAATTTACTATGCATATTGAAACAAAGTTTATTCGTCAAATTTTGAATTTTCAAAAACATTTAATATCAAATTTAGCTTTAATCATGATAAGAGTTAAATATAAACGATCCATTATTTAAATTACTTATATGTATTCGTATTACAGGGAGCATCAAACCCACTTCCACTGCACGAGAAAAGACTGCGGATATTCATTCTGTGACAAAACAAGATTCGTCCAGCACACAGCCAGACACGAAAGGTAATAAAAGGGTGACAATCTGTTAACATTAAGATAGCTCTTATACAAATCTCTTTATGACACTGCTGTGCCTCTCATTTTGCAAAGGATGGAAGTTTTCCACCACGCTATGGTTGATACAAATGTAGCAGATTTGTCATCTGACACCGATGTACACTTAGTAATATTATATATGCAAGAATGACGTCACGTCAAGTCTTCTTTTCAACCGATCATTTTTTGTTTTATTTTTATTGCATAGGTCGGCGGACGAGCATATGGGCCACCTGATGGTAAGTGGTCACCAATACCCATAGACATTGGCATTATAAGAGATGTAACTACCACTTACATCGCCAATGCGCCACCAACCTTGAGAACTAAGATGTTATGTCCCTTGTGCCTGTAATTACACTGGCTCACTCAACCTTCAAACCGGAACACAACAATAACAAGTACTGTTGTTTTGCGGTAGAATATCTGATGAGTGGGTGGTACCTACCCAGACGAGCTTGCACAAAGCTCGACCACCGATAATTATCAAATTTTGCATTATCATTGTCAAGAGTACATAAGAAACATATATTTACCTAACATCTCCCCCTCCATTCACACGCGATTGAAGCGGTAGGCTGAAAATATAAAGATGATATTATCATTTCAGATTGGACACGCTGATGGGCGGCGACTTCCAGCAGTACCGAGCCAACGTGTACTGCCAGCGGCCGGAGTGTCCGCACGCGTCTACCTTCGGTAAGCATTGTTAGTGAATCGTTCGTTACTTTATTATATTACTTGGACTTTTAGATTATATTTTTATATAAAACCGCTAGGTTTACGGCCTAGTGGACCATAGCACCCTAAGAATTATCAACCTTACATCGCCAATGCGTCACCAACCTTGGGGACTACGATGTTATGCCTGCCTGTAGTTTCACTGGCTCACTAGCACGTCAAAACTTTACATAACAAAACTATTATATATATGTATTGCTGTTTGGCGCAAAATATGTGATGATATGGCACCCAAGCGGACTTGCACAAAGCCTCCCCAATTTCTACTAATATACAAACTATTATAATTTTTCCCTAATTATATAATTATAGCAAAGAATTTGTAATTAATTATGTCTATATTTCAGGTACTGGTCAAAACAAAGCGTCTCACTTCCACTGCCTCAAGTGCGACTTCGTATGCACAGACACGAACAAGGTGGTAGCTCACCGCAGGCAGCATCAGAAACTAGATTCTATACAAGCTGCTGGCTTCGAGAAATTTTCTCCCGGCAAAGGTAAGAAATTATTAAAAATATGGAAAATAAAATTTGGGATTTGAGATGCATTTTGCATTTAGCATTCGATTCATAGAGTTCTATGCAGGATTACTTTGCTTATATTAAATTACCCTCGTAATTTAAGTATCGGAAAGTTATTACTCGATTTCTTGCCGGTTCTTCTGCGTAGAATCTACATTATGCACCGGTTACTTTAAATTTTAATCAATCTTGTTGAAAATTCATATATAACTTTGATAATGATTGGAGCTTTCCATTCGTTTCTTCCATGTTAAGTTCGATAGTTTATTGCCTGGCATATAAAAGAGAGTTTATAGATTTTATACAAGAAGTCTCAATTATTGTAACTATTTGATACTTTATTAACCTTTTGTACATATGAATTATTACGTTTTACTTGAATATAATATTCGAATCGTCAGTATTTATGTCACAATTAATATATTTTTATTTTATTTTAACAGGATGTGGTTACGAGCCTCAGTGCATTCACAGCAAGAAACAAACCCACTACCACTGTCTACAGTGCGGTTTCGCCGTCCTCGGTCTCTCTCAAATGACCTCTCACAAGTACAAACACCAAGAAGCGAACCTTGGACCCTCCACTAGTGCGACCAACTGACCTTACACAAATAAGTTCGGAATAAATCATGTGAAAATTGAACTTTATCTTTATTGTAGCAAGACATATATTTGTACTACAAAAAAATCGAAGAAATATCTTTTTTGCAGTGCGTTTTCGGCTTATACTAAAATGTTATGTATTGACTTTTCCTTAAAGTTTCAATTAGATATTAATGAATTTTATGTGAATTTATACGTGTTTCTTGATATTTCATCAGTCCACATAACTTATATTCCTAAAAAATGAACGATATCTATATTATATAAAAAAGGAACTAAAATTGTCCCTTGTGGTACTCTGAACAATAAAATTGTTGATGTAGTTAAAACTTGACATGTAGTCCTCAATTATTGTGCCTTAGATGCAAAATAGTTTCTGAGATTAAATTTAAGATAAAGGCAAAAGATATTGTGCCAAATTTATATAACGATGTGAAAACATGAATGCGTACTCGACGACGCGAGTTGTATATAAATTGTTCATTTCTGAAATGTTTTGCGAGTTATACGCATTTTGCAACTGATACGTTTTCAATGCGATGAGATTTTAGAAATGTGTAATAATTTAAGTGCATGAGCAAAGTGTGTATCCTAATATCCTGACCAATGTAGATGATAGTTTATATAAAAATATTTATATTTATTACTTCCCCATGAGAAAAGACATTTTTACGAATAGTATTATTAATTTAGGTTTCGTAAAATAAATGAAGGCAATAAGAAATTGGGTTAAGAACGCCATTTTGTGCCTCGGAGGTAAAATCATGACAATACATTAGTTTGAAATCGTTTACAATGAAATTCAAAATATACTATGGTAAATATTTTTTAATAAATTCAAATAATTTATAAATTTTATCATTAAATATCTAAGATCTTGAATTCTGCAAACAGAAATATCTACAGAATTCATTGAAGACAATTTCAAACAACAATTAGTTTTACATGCAAATTTATATAAAAAACGTATTTAATAAAAAAAAAATTATTAAAACCGTCAATTTTTATAAAATGTAAATAAGATTAGAAATATATGGAAAAAAATATATGTTAATAAAATTGTTATACGAATATTGGTATGAAATTAATGTATAAATTATACGAATTGGTCGTTGTACAGAAAATGATTGCTGACAAATGTGATCCGTGAGGTAGCCATAAAATGCCATATTTCATTTTAATGATAAAGATTAAAATAAAACTCTGCACCATCAGATCAGTATTAGTTACAATTTCGAGACCTTTGCATTCCTGTTTTATTCCCGGCTACGTGCAGTCCATTCCCATGTTAGTGTTAGACGAACAATCGACGAACTCTGTTATATGTTCGACGTATACTATTTCCGACGAACTTTCATTTGATAGTTCACCCATTCCTAGCTTGTATCAGTATTTTTTTTTAGTCTAAGTCCTGTCCTATCGTTCCTAATTCTTGTACACAATCAATGATTTTTAGATTTTAATGCCTTCGTCGGTTTTAATTAAACTTTCATTTTTTATTTGTTACTAGTTTCTGTCATTTAATATGATAAAAGGCCGTGCCATAAATATTTAGTCATCGTTTCAAGTTATTTTGTATACTTTATCGTGCTAGTGTGTTCAGTTGTAGAACAATATACTTTTAATATCGTAATTACATTTATTCTTTCGTCACCTAAAGTTGATTATTTAAAATGATTGATTACATTTAAATGAACGATATCGTCGCAAGCTATTTCTTTGCAATAATTATAAATATTTCCCACATTATTGGTTGTTATCTTGTTATGTTATCTAATTTTACGTTCGTGTTTTATTTTTTTCGATTCTTTTACGTTTTCGTCTTTCACAAACTTTAATTAATCAATTATTTATGTATTTTAGTATTACATAGTGTAAATTATTATTAATTAAATTAATTTCCCCCGTCGAATACAGCATTTTGTCCGTTAAAGTATTAAAAATGGATTGTTCACGATTTTAAGTAAATTTCTAAGGGTTTCATACAAAATTTAAGTGTATGTAAGTAATTATTTGAATATGAATTCGTACGAATTATAACTGTAGTAGTTTGTTCGAGATTAAAAACGATTGGTATGAAAAAAGCTTAGAGTTGTTTACCTCATGAGTTTTAGGAATTAAATGAGAATATATAATGATCTGGTATTTTTCTTTCTCTGTTCCCAAATTCTTTCTCGGTAACAGTAACAGCCTGTGAATGTCTCGCTGCTTGGCTAAGGCCTCCTCTCCTTTTTGAGGAGAAGGTTTTGGACCTTTTCACCACGCTGCTCCAGTGCGGGTTGGTTGAATTTACATGTGGCAAAATTTCAGTGATACTCATTAGTGAGGGAATGACGAAGAAGAATTCTGTTTACAAAAATACTAATTTCAATTACTTTGACAACAAAGAAGATAGGAAGAGTTGAGCTGAAAATTGTATGTACGAACAGGATAAGCAACAATGAATTTCCATGTACTTAATTTGTGTATGTAATTCATCTCGCGCTCGGTGGTGAGGACATCTTTAGGTAAGCATGTGTTTAATGACATTCCAGCCCACTGACCCATATTAGGGCTCCGTGGTCCAAGAAACCTTTACCTCAAATGGAGAAGAGCAATTAAATGAGGCGGCGCCACTTAGATATAAAGTCCTTTTGAAAGCATGTGGGGCGAGGCATATTGTGCTCTGAAGGCATATCCCCCAATATCCATGGATTCTAAGAATATCAAACCAATTTGAATTTTATGGAGCTTATTCCACCACACTGTTCCAATGCGTGTTGGTGGAATTCACATGTTGCAGAATTTCAGTGAAATTAGAAACATGCAGGTTTCCTCACGATGTTTTCCACAACGAGATGAATTATAAATACAAATTAAGCACATTTAAATTCAGTGGTGCTTGCCTGTGTTGGAACTTGAACGTTAAGATTCACGCATTCTAACCACTGGGCCATATCGGCTTTCTAACTACTGGACCATTTCGGTTTTCTTTCGGCAGCCCAATTTAATATATCAGTATTGATTCCAGTATTTATTAGGAAGGAACTAATACAATAGATAAGGACTAGATAGGGACGATACGCTTCTAAATAATAGTTTATTGTTTATCTCTCGGTAGCAAGCATGGCGTATATATACTCGGTGGTAGAGCTTTGTGCTAGCTCGTCTGGGTAGGTACCACCCACTCATCAGATATTCTACCGCAAAACAGCAGTACTTTGTATTGTTTAGTTCCGGTTTGAAGAGTGAGTGAGCCAGTGTAATTACATGCACAAGGGACATAACATCTTAGTTCCCAAGGTTGGCGGCGCTTTGGCGATGTAAGCGATGGTTTACATTTATTACAATGCCATTGTCTATAGGCGTTGGTGACCACTTACCATCAGGTGGTCCATATGCACGTCAGCCTACTCCATAATTTACTCTATCGTCATCACAATGCAAAGTCGGGGTGAAACGCTACTTTATTTTTATTTAATCCATATAAGCGTACGCGTCCAGTCAATTACTAAAAGCCTATTAGCACTCTGTCAGCCCGTCCGTCCGTCCGATTGACGTGAACCCATCGATTCTATTGAGTGCAAATTGCTTTTATATCTACTTATAACGAAATCGTCGAAAAGGTCTCTAAATATAGACTTATGCTATTTCTATAACTGCAATATCTGACTATTGTAGACAGATAATTGTAATTGTAGAAATAACGTAATTGTATTGTCTATTGACATTACTGTTGTATTTCGGTTTAAAGGCCTTGTGAAAGGAACGCTTGTGTTCAAAGGTTATTATACAATTAATGATTTTATGGATGATAGTACACCTTGGGAATGACACGATCGCCGCATGGCTATTTCATTTTTTTTTTGTACACCGTACATGATACAATAAAAAAAAATCAACCCGCTGAGTTTCTTTCGCCGGTTTTTCTCAGGGCTGGGTATTTCTTTTCCGAACCGGTGGTAGTTTCTAAATTGACTATCAATAAGAAAGTGTTATACTTCAATATTGAATAAAGTATTTTGAATTTGCATTTGTGACCCAGTAAATGCAGGCACAAGGGACATAAGATCCCAAGGTTGATGGCGCATTGGCGATATAAGGGATGGTTAATATTTCTTAGAGTGCTACTACCTGTGATATCGACCACTTGCCATCGGATGGCCCATTTGCCCGTCCGCCTACTTATTTAATTTTAAAAGAAAGCCTATGTGACAAGCACGCGTGCTCTGTTTTTACATATTTAGCCACCAGGAATAAGTGATGCAATCAATGAGTTGAGCAATACATTTATTTTATTAAAGAAACATAAAGTTTCTTTAATAAAATAAATATTTTTTTCTAATTATTATAAAAAATGCATAACAACGAAGTACACGCGCCGCGAACATATAAAGGAGTAGAGGAACGGCGGATAGGATGCATGGAATAGGAGAGCGTTATGCTGTTTATCGTCATGGCCAACTGGTCGATCTTACCCCAAATCCCAAACCACGCCAATATATATTTCACGTTTAAAATATCCTAATATTGCTTGGTTCCGATTCGAAAGGTGAAAGAGCAGGGAAACGCCGATAGTTTGATTGGCAAATATCAAAAAAATTATTTACACCAAAATGTCAAAAGTTCGAATTGAGTAATCGAATGAAAATTCAAGCAAACGGGGATTTCAGCGTGGGAGACGTGAACAATAGGCCAATAATTCTATTTGTACTAAATAGAATTATTGGTAGAATATGTATGTATGTGTATAACGACGGACTTACACCTACCACCAAGTGTTTTTGTGTTTCAGATATATAATGTATGTAATTGTATAGCATATTTGACGATTTAATTCGCTATCATAATTAGTGATTTATATAAAGATAAATAGATAGATAGATAAATATTTATAGATAGATAAATTGTTATTTATCTTTAAGTTTATGAAATGATACATTTAGGTCACTTTGGCGGTGCAATTTGGTTTTTTTATTTTTATAGTATAGATAGGACGAGCATATGGGCCACCTGATGGTTAGTAGTCACCAACGCCCATAGACAGTAGCATTGTGTATTTCTTAAAAAAAACATCGCCAATGCGCCACCAACCTGTGGAACTAAGATGTTATGTCCCTTATGCCTGTAATTACACTGGCTCACTCACCCTTCAAACCGGTACACACCAAAACCAAGTAATGCTGTTTTGCGGTAGAACATTTGAGGAGTGGGTGGTACCTACCCAGACAAGCTTGCACAAAGCTGTACCACCGAGTGTTTCAATAACCTACTGAAGGTCTTGATAATTTAATGACTAGCTTATAAGGATTTAGATCTCACGGTCCTTGGTTCAAGCCCTTAATCGAACCAAAAAGATGTTAATGGAGTTTTTTGTATAGAAAATCTAATCATCACTGACGAACACGAAACTAATTTAATATGGTGTAAGCCAGTGTCAAATTATCACCAGACTCAGGTATTCATTTGTGTTTCAGATTGAAGGATATTTGAGCAAATGTCACAGAAACAAATCATCTTAATTCCTAAAGTTGGTGGCGCATTGGCGATGTGAGGAATGGTTAATATTTCTTCCAACGCCAATGTTTAGGGAGTGGCCCAAAAAAAGACGAACTACGTGTATTTTATTATCAACTATTGCAATAATTATTGCTCGTCACTTAACCATGTTTTCAGCTTTTAATTTAATAATTGGATAATTTAAGCTCCAGTAATAACTAAATCAATCAATCATAAAACGATTAAAGTTATCAACTGACGAGATATTCCGGGAAACCGCTGGCGGGAAAGATTCTTTCTCGGAAAGACGTTAATAAGACTAACATTGAAATTTTTATCTTGCATCGTTTGCGCTAATAGCTGATTGGCAATTTGGTTGCAAGTATTTATATAATTCTTGTCGGCAACTTAAGTTTGTTGCCACCAACGTATGTTAACCATATATACCAATTAACAATTTACGTCTCATTAAGATTTTGTTTTAGGTTATGTACAATCCTACTAAAATTATAAATGTACGAGGTACATCTTATTACAAAATTTACGACGATAAGCGTTGGAATTGGGACAACTTATCATAAAAAAAAAGTTTATTTCACTCAACAGAGATATATCAATGGATGAATCGAGTGAATTTAAATAATATATACACGATCAAATGTGACTTACATTTATAATAAATAGAAGCCGAGATGGCCCAGTGGCTACTGCGCGTGAATCTTAACCGATGATCGTGGGCTCAAACCTGGGCAGGCACCACTGAATTTTCACGTGCTTAATTTGTGCTTATAATTCATCTCTCATTCATGCTTGGCGGTAAAGGAAAACATCGTGAGGTAACCCGCATGTGTCAAATTTCAGTCAAATTCTGCCACGTGTGTATTCCACCAACCCGCATCGGAGCAGCGTGGTGGAATAAGCTCCAAACCTTCTGAAAAAACGATGAAGAGGCTTAGCTCAGGAGTGGGACATTAACAGGCTGATTCTTTACTTTTTACTTTTACCCCAATAGAAAAACATTGTTAAAAAGTATGCAATATTTAAAACGCTGTACAAATAGGGATACAAATTGTGAAAAAGCAATCTCTACCAGATATGTTATGAATGTGAGCTTGTTCGTTTGTTACAATTTCACGCTTAAACCACTAAACCGATTTTAAAAACTCTTTCGCCAATGGAAAGTTACATTATCCCTTTGTTTCTATAAATATCGCTCGGTCGATTCAAATGGATGATGATAATATAAACGTTGTAGTTTTTTGGCTGCGCAAATTTCAGAGATTATTTTGTTAAGCCGCTGACAATTGTTTACAATTTTAAAAGAATCTGATTAAAAGGCTTGCTAATTTGCATCCTAAGCACGAAGTGGGATATACATAAAAAAGTTGGACGAAAATGGATCCTATTTTTTTTTCATCATACAATTTTAATTATACATAAGAGTTGTAAAAAAATAATTAATTGATGTAATGATACCTAATCAGTATATAACATCTTGTTTGAACAAGATCATATGCACTCTGAAACGAAGAATAATTTTTCTACTCATAAAATTAAGCCATGGCGGCCATTTTCAAATAATACTCTCGTACCCACGGTACCGTCAATTCATATGTCACCTCCATGGGCGTACCCAAGGAGGGCAGGGGAGGGCAGCTGCCCCCCCTAGATTTTGAATGCCTATGTATATACTGTTGTCGACGAAAGTTATGGTAGCATACCGTAACCGTCGCATGGCTGAGATCAGCTGAAGAAGGCTTAAATGGACTTTGTATGCTCAGTGTAAACAAAAAACCTGTAAACTACTTGTATAAAACTTGTTTACTTGGTGGTAGAGCTTTGTGCAAGCTCGTCTGGATAGGTACCACCCACTCATCAGAAATTCTACCGCAAAACAGCAGTACTTGGTACCGTTGAATGAGCCAGAGTGGGAGGGACGATCCGCCTCCACTTGAGTCGCTGGGTAGCAAGAAGAAGCGGCACACTTACGTTTAGACTGACGCAGGTGCTTACCGGACATGACTATTTCGGTAAGTATCTGAACGGGATAGAGAGGCGGGAGGTATCGTCCACTTGCCACGAGTGTGGTGCACAACTGGACACGGCGCACCACACCTTGATAGAGTATGCTGCTTGGGGACCCCAGAGGCATTCCCTGCGATAGTTGGCGGGGATCTCTCGCTGTCGAGCGTGATTGACGCTATGCTCGGCAGCGAGAGGTGCTGGATAGCGATGATCTCCTTCTATAAGAGTGTCATGTCGCAGAAGGAGGCCGCGGAGCAACACCGTGAGAAGACTGCCTCCACCGAAAAAGACCGAGGAGGAGACGTCGGCGCTATGCACATCTTCACACCCAGTAAGCGATGCTGAGACTAGTTGGGTTCATAATATCCCGGTAACCCAACTAGGAAAAAAGGCCCACATACGCGGGCTAACAGTCGGGGCGTCATGGTAGTATGCACTCCCTGGATCAAAAGCTGGGTACGCCCATGGTCACCTCTGTTGGTTCAAGCTTTTAACATTATGTACTAGACATAAACAAAGTAAGATCGTTTTGTTATTAAATACCAAATTTTTAAATAAATAAAAACAGCTTAAGTTGCACACAGAGTAGAAGGATGTTACGTTTGAAGTTAAGCTTATAAGACCGTATTCTCTACGTCAAAATCTGAAACCAAACAATCGCATGATGGAACTAAAATGCTGATGGAAAATGACGGCACGTAGAGTAAGCCGATAGTTGAATGGCGATCAAGAACAGGATTCAGAATATATAGCATAAGACGGGCGTCAAGCCTCTTTAAGGCTAGCGAAGAACTAACTATGCGGTGTGCCATAGACAAGAAGTCCTTACCAGAATTGGATCAAATCGAAAACGTTTCTGATAATTATGTAATTTATTTAAGACAATTTAAAATTTAGTTTATAATACCATTGTAAAAAAATCCTAACAAGGCTATTTCAATAACATATGATGATAATAGTCAATATTCTCCCCAAAGTAGACTAGAAATAGTCCCACCCACGCCACAATACAAAACAAATATTACAATTATTACAATGTTCACGGTACTTCAATGAAGCAGTCACCAGTTATTGGCGAATTTTTCATTCATTCACTTCCAATATTAATAAGGGTGTGGCAGGTCATAAAACCTCTAAGAAAATTTTAGACCATACGAAAATATTTGTCGCTTTATAATATGAGTATTCAAAATCAAAATTCAATGTAGAAGTGTTACCCTTGCTTATTGATTGTCATAAATCTACCACTGCACCGGTTCGAAAATAAACATCTCAGACCTGAGAAGAACCGGCGAAAGAAACTCAGCGGCATTTTTTTTATCCTTTACAATTAAAGGCGATTTACACAATAACATAATAATATTCTTATTTATTTGAAATTGCCTGGAAACGATCGTTACATTCCCAAGGTAATAAAAAAATCATCATAATAATAATCATCTAAAAAGTCAGCACAAGTTATTTGGCAAATCATTTGACTGAATTGGTAAAAATTCTAAAGCAATATTTCGCTAATAAAATTAAATTCAATGATGATTATGATAGAATATAAATCACTGAGCGAGCACAGTAAAATTTAAATAAAATACAATAAATTGCGTACGCTGCAGTACATGGATTTGTTTTTAAATATTACTCATGATAGACATGAAACTGTACACTGTTCGGACTGATTCTGACAATAAAACAAATTATAGAAATAATGAAACTTTTACGATCCATTGATATAAAAATGGTAAATAATGCTGTTTTAATATTAAAACACTACAAACGATGAACCCAGAAGCCTCTTAAGAGGAGAAGAGGCTTATGTTCAGCTGTGGACCATTTTCGGATGTAGCTCCAAACAACTATAAATCCATTTCATTTTAGTGAACATCCTTGCCCAGCAGTGGGTTATTTTCAGACTGTAGATTCAAAGAATTATCTCCAAATCTTAATTAAGAAAAGTAGCCCTTTGTCCAGCCGTGGGAACTCAATGTGTTGTGGCTATAAACAAAGAACAAAAGAATAGCCCCAATCCACTGGAGGCATATAAAAATATTAAAACCAATATTAATGGTCAATAATTCGTAATATCTACGATACGTATACATAAGCATAATACTATGTACTTGTCGAAAACGTAACACTCCGGTTTATGGCGGTTGTCCAATGGTTGGTGTGTCGAACGCCCACGTGTGTCGAACGTACTATTTTTTTTAAAATATAGTATCAATATTTTTAATAGCTGTCATAATATTGACAATTTCTCGCTTTGTCGCTTTTCAGACAAACATGGCTTACGATTTTTTTTAATAAAGGTTTTATATAAATCACTTGGATTAAAGAGAAGGTTTAGGATATAAAATATATACCCTGTAAATATGTCACTGCTCAGCTAAGGCCTCCTCTCTTTTTGAGGAGAAGGTTTTGAAGCTAACTCCACGCTACTCTAATGCGTTTTGTTTCACACATGGCTGATTTTCGGCCGCTGCATGGAAGTTTCCTCACGAAGTTTTCCTTCACCGCTAAGCACGATAGTAATGTAGCTATCGTATAATGTTGTTTAGTTCTTAAATGAGTATTAAAAACCGTGGTAGGTCACGCTCTAAGGCCTCTCCTCTAACAGGGCTCTTCTTTTATTTTTATTTATACTTTATTGTACGCCACAACAGACTTTTTTTTACAAAAAACTTAGACTGCCTAAATAAAAGTAGCATACAATTTTGGCGACCTTATCGCTACATAGCGATCTCTTCCAGGCAACCAACGGTGTAAGGAATAACCCATAGGATATGAGGTGTTTATCAATGTTTTTTTTTTTACTTAAGTATGTTTCAAGCGTTGTAAATTTTCTATTAATGTTTAAACAATATAATATCTACGAAGAACACATCTAAGACTCCAATGAGTCTTCATTCAAGTATAGGAAACGTACCCAAAAAAAAAACCAACCACTAAAAATTCCGACACCAGACATCGACATTGCATCTCCATTGGAAACCACCACCGCCCACCACCCCCCCGGATCGATGGCACGCCTGCGCGCTCACTACCACAGTATTGAATGGCCCATTCATAGCGCAACTGGTGCCTTAAGAATGAACGCTATTTATATACATACAAGTTGTACGTATGTAACGTAGGCGCCCCAAATTTGATATTCGCAATCTAGCGTAACATTGCTTCTGATTTAGTACATACGGAGCATTTATTTTACGATATTCATTTAGTAATAATAATACTTTAATTGAAGATATAAGTGGAAGGTATCATGAGACAAAAAATGATTACGTATGATGATTACGTCATTGGCAGTCTTTTGTTTTTGAGTTGCTTACTTATCCATTTACCATTCATTCATTACGTTGTCAGCTCTTAAAGTTGTAAAACGTGAGCTGAAGGTATTATGTGTACAGTACACAGTGTACAGTGTGACTGCTTCGTTGGTCTAGTGGCTATATGTAAGGCCGCAGACACGGTGGCCCTGTGTTCAAATCCCAGGTCGGGCCAATAAAGAGTTATCGAGATTCACTGTCGAAAATTCTCAGTAGCAGCCCGGAGTCTGGAAGTTGGAAGTGTGTACACTCCCGTGCCTCGGAAAGCACGTGAAGCCTTTGGTCCTGAACTCTTTTCGTGTCGGATTGCCGTCCCATCGAGTTATGAGAGTTAGGGAAAAGAGAGTGCACCTGTGTTTGCGCACAAACTCGTGCACTATAATATCTCCTGCGCAGTTGGCTAATCTCTCTAGACATTGGCCGCCGTGGCCGAAATCGGTCAGGAGGACCATTTTTATTATTACAGTACACAGTACAGACTTGTAATGTTCATTGATGTAATTAATTCTAGACATAAAAAAAATCGACGTAACACTGAAGGTGTTCTATCCAATGAATACTAATACAGTTACATTCAAGAACTTAATTTTATTAATAAATTTATGCCAATGAGATATTTTAATTTATCAATAAACATTGAATCCAAGGTTTTTATTGGCTGAAGTAATTCATGACTATTATGAAATCGATTAAATTCATTTGTCTTCGTGTTCTAAAAATATTAATTTGAACAGATCGAGTAGATGAGAACAAAAAAGCATCAGAGATTCCATATAAGAAACCACAATATCTTTTCAGTCTGTAGTAGAAGGTCACATCCAAATTACAATGCATTATACTTTTAATTTTTTAATCATACATTTATTTATTTCGTCACATACATATGTGAGTATATTATATGTATTGATCTTTTATGGCTTCTTTGCATTCTTATAATAAACCACACCACATTGGAACAACCTGGTGTAATAAGTTTCAAGCGTCATGAGCAGAGACCCCACGCCCAGCCGAAAAAACTCAAAATGTTTTATAGTATAATTCTAGTTAAATGTAATGTATTTTTGTTTTACAAGATCATGAAAATACCTAGAAATTTAATAAATCTCTTTTTTTTCTTGAATTTCTTTGTTAACTGAATAATTTCTTAACAAGCATTTATTACTAGCAAATGGCCAGCGACTTCGTCCGCGAAAATTTAAAATCTATTATTTAACCTATGTTAATACGTAAATGAGTATTTGTTAATAGATTAAACGTAGGACAGTTACAGTTTGTTCAAACCGTGATATAATGTAACATTTTTTAAACGTGATAATTTTTATACCCGTCCTAACTTCGAAGCGAAAAGTCCGATCCGAATAATTTAAGGTGAAATTTTATATATAATATAATCTTATATAATAATATAATTAAAACTTAATTATCCAATCATTTAAATGGATAAGGATTAATATCATGATACCAATATCACCACTATTCGATTCCACCGTATTTGAACTTAATAATTTAAACAAAAACTGTTATTGTGGCTTAACTATAATAGTTAGGCATATACGCATCACGGACTTTTTTGTGAGCAATCATGAGGACTATTAATATATAGAACACTGTTTTAAATATCGTCAAAAGTTTTCGCAGCGCACGCAAAGTAATGACTTTTATAGGCAACATTTGATACCTTGGGTTACATTGTCCATTGCGGGCTTTTATAATAAGCTTTACCTTGCCATACATCTTGTATTGACTTTGCGGAGTCGGAAAATTTGTGTTTTATTTTTCATTATTTCTATCAAAATTATTTACTTTATTGATATTGTTGTAAATAAAAAACGAACTTTAAGTCCTTGAAAACTTTAGTAGAATATTGATTTATATTGAGGAATCTATTGTGTTACATTTACTTATCATGGAGTCGAGATGGGCCAGTGGTTGAACACGTGAATCTTAACCGATGATTGCACGTTCAAACCCGGATAAGCACCACAAAATTTTCATGTGCTTAATTCGAGTTTATAATTCATCTCGTGCTTGTCGGTTAAGGGAAACATCGTGATGAAACCAGCATGTGTCTAATTTTGCTAAAATTCAGCCACGAGTGTACCAACCCGTATTAAAGCAGCATGGTGGGAAAATCCTCAACCCTTCTCAATGGAAGAAGAGGCTTTAGGCCAGCAGTGGGGTATTTACGGGCTGTTAATGTTTTACGATGAGTTATGTAAACCGAACGTTAATAAATCGAGTAATGAATCCATGTCGTCATTTGTCAAAAATCAAAGGTATTTATGATATATATATATGTATTTATTTTATAGCATACACCTTATGGTGACTCAATGCCCATAGACATTGGCATTGTAAGGGATGTTAACCATCGCTTACATCGCCAATGCGCCACTAACCTTGGAAACTAAGACGTTATGTCCCTTGTGCTTGTAATTACACTGGCTCAGACGACCTCTACCACTAGTAAGGCCATGTGCAATATTAGTCACTTGTGTAATTTTATTGCCTTATTTCGATATATTGAAACAGTCCTGAACTGAGTTGACGCATTAATTATATTCAATAATCAATATCACGCGTGAATCATTTATTTATTTCTAAACTAGGCCGAGTCCTAATGCGATTTATAAGCAATAGTTTTCCATAATTTGGAACTTTACAAGTTAACTTTATAATTTCATTTATATAAGCTATTACTTAATTTGAATAAGTTAAAAGTAACAGCCTGTGAATGTCCCACTGCTGGGCTAAGGGCTCTTCTCCTCTTGTGAGGAGAAGGTTTGGAGCTTATTCCACCACGCTGCTCCAGTGCGGGTTGGTGGAATTCACATGTGACAGAATTTCAGTGAAATTTGACACATGCAGGTTTTCTCACGATGTTTTCCTTCACCGTCAAGCACGAGATGAATTATAATCACAAATTAAGCACATGTCAATTCAGTGGTGCTTGTCCGGGTTTGAACCCACGATCATCGGTTAAGATTCACGTGTTCTTACCACTGGACCATCTCGGCTGTCTAATACGTAAATATATAATAAGTTAACCTTGTTTGTAATTGTGTTAAGGACATTCTTAGGACCATCTTAGTTTTTATGCAAGATAGGTAATAAGTTATTTTGTTATATTACAAAAGTAATAATGTTCGCTGCACTCAAAAGAAATGTTGCTAAGCTTACTTAAGCTGTTTTGTGGAGGAGAAGCTGCTTGTCCAGTAACCTGCTGTTACTACTGTTGTTTGCTGCTTTGCACTGTGAGATATCGTTATAAGGTATAAGACCATCTTAGCGTACCATTTGTTGTTTAACTTATTTCTGTTCTTTTATGTCACTTGTTATATATATAACAATAATATATTAAATAAATAAACAGTTAAGAACACGTACATCACGATTCTAGTTAATACCTAATATGAAGGCAGCTCAATCTCGCTGAGACGGCTTCGCATTAGGAACTCGTTTCAGGGTACAAGGCTTCTGTGATCGATAGCTTGGTTACATAATATGTCACTTATGGGGGTCTATTTTGGGAATTTTCAATTTGCATGAGTTTTTATTACAAGAAAATTGATTTATTTTCTTGATATGTATTCTTAGTTATTATTATTTTTATGAAAATCCTTCCTTGTTGAGTTAAATATTCGTGATTAACATGGTGAACTATACAGTCGCATATTATTGCTTTTTATTCTTAGCACTCATAAGCCTCGTCAGCTTGATTGGGTGCTTAATATGTTTTAGACAAACAAATATAGACCGGAATCCTAGTTCGATAACCAGATAAGAGTTATCTCTTATGACAGCCTCGTTGGTCCAGTGGCCACATGTAAGGCCGCGGACACGGTGGTCTTAGGTTTAAATCCCAGGTCGGGCCAATAAAATGTTATTGAGATTTTCTGTCGAAAATTCTGAGTAGCAGCCCGGAGTCTGGAAGTTGGAAGTGTGTACACTGCCGTGCCTCGGAAAGCACGTAAAGCCGTTGGTCCTGCGGCTGAACTCTTTCCGGTCGTGTCGGATTGCCGACCCATCGGACCATGCGATCTAGGGAATAGAGAGTGCACCTGTGTTTGCGCACACACTTGTGCACTATAATATCTCCTGCGCAGTTGTCTAATCTTTCTTGAGATTGGCCGCCGTGACCGAAATCGGTCAGGAGGACCATTATTATTATTAAGAGTTATAAATTCTGTCTGACTATAAATCCTTAATAATTCCTACAGGCTACAGCCAAAAACCATACAATTATAAAAACAATTTTATATTTATTGTTATACTAATACTTTTATTATTTAAGTTAAGATATTCGTTATTATAAAAAATCACATATTTTGACTTTATCCATTATTCAATACAAATTTATATAAATAGATAAAAATGCATAGAGTTGGTGTTCTTCTCCCATTACATTCAAATATCGACGAGCCGGTTGGCGTGATTGGTAGATATGTGACTTTATCGTGTCTCTCGCGCCGCAGGTCGTGGGTTCGATTCTCACCCAGGACTGACATTTGTGTACATGTCTATTTGTCTTGAGTCTGGGTCTAATCTATATAAGTATGTATTTACAAAATAAAAGTAGTATATGTAGTATATCAGTTGTCTGGTTTCTATAGTACAAGCTCTGCTTAGTTTGGGATCAGATAGCCGTGTGTGAATAATGTCACAGAATATTATTATTATGATTATGATTGAATAATAAAGCTTTGTTACAATTTCATTTATAACACGGAATAACTAAGCTAGCTTTGTAATATAATGGTTCGCAAGGTGCGGGTAAGCTGCAACAAAATTTCAAGCATGATGCTAATAGACTAGACTGCGCCGTCATAAACCGCTGCTGTAAAGATTCGGCTGGAGGAGTAGAATGTATTCTTAGTAGATAAAAGTGTTTATTACGTTTTTGTAACTGTTTAACTATTTTCTTTTTGTAATTTTATAAATGAGTCTTGTTGCCTGAATAAAAAAATAAATTATTATCTTTATCATCTATATCTATCTATATCTTTATCTATACTGCTATATAAATCTATTGGTTCTGTCTGTACATTTTTGTTTCACCTAATTTTGTGATAAATAATAGTTTTATGATGCAGTGATTCACATTATACTATTTTTTTCATTTTTGTCTGTCTGTCTGTATGTCTTCTTATAACTCAAGAACGGCTTGACCAATCTTGAAGAAAATTGGTACACACAAAGAACATCTGATGGCGCAAATGTTAGATCATATATAAGATTTCAAATCGTTAATTAAGTATTTCTTTACCAGTAGCCATATGTGTGTGTGTGTGTGTGGGTTTGTGTGTGCGCGTGTGTTATTATAGTAATAAAATAATTTATTATATTTTTATTAATTATACGCGGGTGAAGCATCTAGTTATTAATTTTACTGTGATGCGCTTGAAAGAGCATATTTTAATTTGCCTCGGCTTCGTTAATATATGAATTATCGACGTATATAATCATTATATAACGTGAAACGATTCTTATGCAGCTTTTTATCAATATCAATATACTAGGGTTGTCAACTGGATTTGAGGAATAGTTAATTTGTTATTTTAAAAGATTTTATGAAAATAACTTGAATTTTTGTAATTGTTAATGATTATAACTCTACTAATTACTGTAAATACACTGAAAGTTGTATGAACTAAATGGTCTGTAATTAAGATTTTTTGTTTTTTTTGAAAATAGAGTTCTCTGGAAACCAAAAAGTGAAGTAACAGACTCTGAATGTATCACTTCTGGACTAAAACCGGCTCTTCTTTTTGAGGAGAACGCTTAGAACTTACTCCACCACACTACTCCAATGCTTATTGGTACATGCAGACCCATTCTCCCCATTCATCATTTTTTCCCATCACCGCCGAACATGAGTTGAGTTCTAAGCAAAAATTATGTACATGAAAATTTCGGTGCTTGTCCGGGTATGAACTGTAAAAAAATGGCTGAATTGAAGTTGCAGTGGGCGGGGTACATCGCTTGCAAAACTAAAAGGCCACTGGCAGAAAGGTTCTCAACTGACGACAAAATGACGCACCTTGGATAGGCCCACTACGACGTTGACTGACGATCTTGCGAAGAGCCGTTGGATTCGGTTAGTGCTAAACTGAATTCTAAAGTGTAAAATATAAAAAAGAAAAGTGTTTTAATTTTTTTTTTTTTTTTTTTGGCAACCCTACGTTGAATATAAGTTGCTATTTATTTCTCCATCGAAACAAACAATGCTGCGGTCGAGGACAAGATTTAAAACAAACACGAGTTCACATACAAGCGTGCAATTGTCGATATTTATTACTTGCCAGCGATATTGGCTTGCGGTTATGGATGTTCCTGTAGTATAGTCCAAGAGCCTATTGTAAAATATTGATGCATGAATGAAATTAATCTTTACAAATTTTAACGATATATTTGGGACTTCTGCAAGCTCGCCTCGGGTTGCACCTACTCATCACATATTCTGCCGCAAAACAGCTATATTTAGTATTGGTGTGTTCCAGTTTGAAGGGCGTAGCAGTGTAACTTCAGGAAAAAGAGGAACACCATCTTAGTTCCCAAGCTTGATGACAAAGCAAGGTATGTTTAAAGTTTCCGCAGTACCATGTCTATTGGTGGTTGCGACCACTTACCATCAGGTGACCCATAACTGGGGAATTATTTAAAAATAAAAAAGATATCTCAGAAGCTGACTATAAAACCCACTTCACTTTTAAAATATCAAGGGTTCACTTCTGACCCGATAAAACATTATCTTGCTAAATTAATATTATTCATAACAATAAGACAGACGTTGCTAGTAAGTATATGTTTTATAGTAAACTTCGCATATTAATTTAATTCTGATATTCGTGTATTGTGCCTTTATCTACTCATATAGTTTTAATAAAATAATTAAATTTACTAACAAAGAAAGTTAAAAACTTTATTCGTGTGTAAAATCTATTGGCGCATCTTGAATGTAACATCGACTCGAATGTCCGTTTGCGTAGTACGTATATTATACTACTGCTGCTACTATTTTATTTATTTCACTCCATATGTATTGGTTTTCTTTTATTATAAATTATTTTGATAACCATACATTTCGAAGTTTCATATATCATATCATGAAATTTTTTTAAATTAATAGCCTTTTAGCTTGAATTAAAAAAATATATAATTAAAAAGCATACTTGTAAAGAAATACAATCACCTCCCTACCTATTCGAAAGCTACATTATAACGTTGAACAAATAACTAAGCACTATTTTTAACGATGACGTTAAAGCACCTTCATTTCCAGTTCAGTTTGCAATGAAGTAATTCTATAACTTAGAAGAAAGTTCATAACTCACTGACATAGCTCTTGAAAAAAACGCTGAGAATCAACACTATACGGCAGAGAGTACAAGAGTAGGTCCAGCTTGCACCTAATATCATAATCGCCATGACGCATATAGAGAGACAAGGTGCTTCGTGACTCCACGAGGAGATATCGGTGCCTGGCCCCCGAGAATGTAATTTTGAGGTGTTAGCGATTAAGTCTGTGGTGAAGGCGACGTCACCCAGAAATTATACCAGGCGGTGCAGGCGTTCGCAACAACGGTTGCCTCTAGCTATGGTTGATTATTACCCTCAAATTTAGTGAGTGACCTAGTGTAACTACAGGCCTAGTTGGTCTAGTGGCTAAATATAAGGCCGCAGACCCGGTGGTCTTGGGTTCAATTCCCAGGTCGGACCAATAAATAGTTATTGGGTTTTTCTGTCAGAAAATACTCAGTAGCAGCCCGGAGTCTGGAAGTTGGAAGTGTGTACACACCCGTGCCTCGGAAAGCACGTTAAGCCGTTAGTCCTGCGCCTGAACTCTTTCCGGTCGTGTCGGATTGCCGTCCCATCGGATTATGAGAGCTAAGGAAAAGAGAGTGCACCTGTGTTTGCGCACACACTTGTGCACTATAATATGTCCTGCGCAGTTGGCTAATCTCTCTTGAGATTGGCCGCCGTGGCCGAAATCGGTCTGGAGGACCTTATAACTACAGGCATAAGACATAACACCTCAGTTCCCAAAGTTAGTGGTGCATTGGCGATATAAGGGATGGTTATTATTTCTCAATTGTATCTTTCTCAATTCAATTTCTGACAGTGTTTTTTCAGTTCGGTCTTAAAATTTTCAAAAGATTTTTCATTAATAATTATTTTGCGATAATTAAAGTTTTTCACTTTATAATAAAATCCAATGGATACCTAAATGTAAATTGAGCTTGTTTCATAGTCGGTTAAACAGACAACATTTAACGTGTAATGGAAACACCCACATTCCAAGGAAAAGTCGTTTAAATTATTTCAAGATATAAAATGACGGAATAAAATGCTTTGAAATGGTTATTCTCTCATTGCTATTCCACCTGAATGAATTTGGATCATCGCTGGATATTAACTGAGTTTATGATAATTTTTGCGTTTAAATTTCAATTCTATCTTTATGTTTAAATTTTGAATATGAAATGTCTCACTGTCTTTGTCACGATTATGGTTTTAATTCAAATTTCAAATTTAATCATCTAGGAACGGTTACGATATAGACTAGCTGAAAACATTTTTATGACTAAAAGTTTCTCCAAAAATTGACCAAGGTGCTGAGGCAAAAAAAATCTGTTAAGCGTGATTACGACGCGTTTTGATACTTTATAAACTGGATATTCGAGTGCTTATAATCACAATGTATTCATGAACCCGTATTTAACAGATTATTTGAATATGCTTATGTATGTGTTAAGTTTGTCGTTAAAGGACTGCTCTTTTCAAGTAGCTTTAATGTCGATAATATCAGTTTATATAAGGTCAGTATTTATTTATTAAATAACAATTACTGAATTAAGAAAAACTAAATGCTTTATAGAATTTGTTATAAATTTTAAGCCACTGATTAGATCCCACACAATTTCCAGGTACAAAATAGTCTAGTCTAAATGCTTAAGAGGATCGTAAATAGGCGTAGGTAGTCCTACTGAGATGAATCAGCAACCACTTGCGTCATACTTGCCATTTATGCCATAATTTTCAAAGGTATCTCGTTGCCGAGTATGGCCAGCACTAGACTCTTAAGTGCGAGTTACTGCACGGCGATGATCTCCTCGTATCATTTATGATACTGAGGAAGGCTACAAAATAAGAGTATGAGACGTCGAAAGCAGAGAGGAAAATTACGACGACGATGACGATGAGAAGCTAAGAGGACGACGTTGTTCTCACTAGCATGAAAGGCTCTAAAGGAATGCTTAGGTAGGTCAGTCGTCGTAACTTCACGGTAGCTTGAGTAACGCGATGGTACGTACGATTTTGTGACTTATCTGGTACCCACTCAGGTGCCAAATAAGATTGTTCTCTTAACGTATGCGTATATGTATTTTCTATAAATAAAAAAGCATTATAATCCCAATTATATTCTCTTCTATTGTATGTGATTGCCTCGTTGGTATAGCGGCTAGGTATAAGGCCGTATCTCCCGAGCTCCCAGGTTCCAACCCAGGTCGGGCGAATTTAAAGTTATTGGGCTAAAAATTCTCAGTATCAGCCCGGAGTCTGAAAGTTGGAAATGTATAGACTCCCGTGCCTCGGAAAGCTCTCTCTGCTGGTATCGGATTATGAGAGTGAGCTAATAGAGTGCACCTGTGTTTGCGCACTGACTTATACACTGTATCACGTCATTTCAATCCCAATTATTACCATTATTGGCAATTGGTGACTGTGATGGGATAACCAAATTCTGTTATCATAATTGGTTAAGATTTTAAGTGATACTTTTCACAAGCTTAAAACTGTCAACGGAAATTCATTAAATTTAAGCAAGGAGATTAAATTTCATTAATATTCAAGCAACGACTTCACTGTGTTGACTTAATGTTAAAAATTAAGCTAAAACGAGTCCTCGTCATCTGTTAAGTTGATTTTATTAATTCAGTAAAGCCGGGCTATACATAATCTTGACTTGGCTTATATATATATATATATATATATATATATATATATATATATATATATATATATATATATATATATAAGCCAAGTCCGCCGACATATATATATATATATATGTCGGCGGGAGCGATGGCCGAGCGATAGTACTGTCTCCATCTTGAGTAGGTGGTAGAGGGTCCATTGCGTAGGTGATGAAAATAATAGTGTACAATTCGTATAACCTTACTTTATTTACTTTTGAACACAATAAACACACTTAAAAGTAAACTAGGTAAACCGACAGTTTCGCTTTGGGGAATTGAACTGGTCGACGTCCCGGATCGTAATGTGCCGTTTCAATTCCTCACTTTCCAACACGACTCTGTCCTCGTGCCGCCTTTACAATAACAAGTGACGTCACGGTGTTTACCCCTTCTCTAGTACTATGATAGTCAAATGAGCAACTTAATATTAAACGAATTTATATATATATATATATATATATATATATATATATATATATATATATATATATATATGTATGGTTTTCTAATAGTTTGTAATAAATCTTTAACAATAATATGTGTGCATAATGTTTACATGATGTCTGCTATAGTGATTATGTTTTATGGAATGTATTAAAATTTATAAGCGTAAGTACGTAACGTAAACCAGTAAATGTCCCACTGTCGGATTGAAACAGCGCGGTGGAATGAGCTCCAAGTCTACTCCTCAAGTCAAGTCAAAAATCTTTATTCAATACACAAGCGTTACACTTACTTATTGAATGTCATAAATCTACTACCGGTTCGGAAATAAACACATCATACTAGAGTAGAACCGCCGAAAGAAATAATATGTCATTTGCTTATTTATATGTATATTTTAATTTAATTTATTAAAACACGAAGATTAAAAATATTTTTTTTATGTAAGTGAGGGCAAACGAGCAAGCGACTCCACCTGATGGAAAGTGACCACCATGGAAACCTGCAACACCCATGCTCGCAAATGCATTGCCGGCATTTAATCAATTATACATTGCAAAAATACCAATTTTTTAATGAAATAAATGTACAAATTATAATTAATAATAAAGAAATGCAATAAATCAAATATGAAATATACATACATATGGGTACGTGGTACCCATATATGGTATCAAGGAAATATTTTTTAAGCTTTTGCTTAATAGTTTTATGCGTTACCGACTTGACACATACTTTTATATCTACTAGAGAAAATAATATCAAGAAATATGTATTAAATGATGTTCCTTTGTTTGAAGCTTTATAGCTAACTCCTTACGACGTCCCCCGCGGTCTATGTGTTTTCCAGATCAGACATTTATGATAATCTTCTTACGAGAGACTGCAAGTATATAAACTATGTTAGATCACAATCCACTGCGGTGACAACAAGCGGTTTTTATGAAGATGTCAATTATATTAAGGAATCCATTGCAGACTTGGAATGAGGTGGATTTACTTGGTGGTAGAGCTTTGTGCAAGCTCGTCTGGGTAGGTACCACCCACTCATCAAATATTCTACCGCAAAACAGCAGTACTTGGTACTGTTGTGTTCCGGTTTGAAGGGTGAGTGAGCCAGTGTAATTACAGGCACAAGGGACATAACATCTTAGTTCCCAAGGTTGATGGCGTATTGGCAATGTAAGCGATCGTTAACATTTCTTACACTGCCAATGTCTATGGGCGTTGGTGACCACTTACCATCAGTAGGCCCATATGCACGTCCGCCAATCTATGCTATAAAAAAAAAAAAAAAATTTTTGGACAAGACGTACCACACCCTGACGGAAAGTGATACCCCCCACCTCGCTATCCCGTGCAGGTAGCTACTGACACAGCCATGTACATAAGCACTTGGTGTGTTCAAACCCGTGTAAGTGCTATTGAATTTTCATGTAGAAGGAACCCTGCATGTGTCTATTTTTTTTTCTACCTTGTACACTAGGTAGGACTTTGTGCAAGTCTGGGTAGGTATCAGATATTCTACCGCTATACAGCGATACTTATTATTGTTGTGTTCCAGTTTAAAGGGTAAGTTAGTGTAACTACAGGCACAAGAATATGACTGCCTCGTTGGTCTAGTAGGTACATGTAAGGCCGCGGACACGGTGGTCCTGGGTTCAAGGCCCAGGTCGGGCCAGTAAATTCCTCCCGTGCAAAACGTCAATTTCATATGTAAGGACCTAATATACACATATAAATGTATTGAGAAGCGACAATCAATATTATACTTTATTGAAATATACTTCTCAATGAACCGTCAATATTCAAAATTACGCCAATCTATCTTCTGCAAGACAAAGATCGTATCGATATCGGCTGTGTTACGCTAAAACTAGAATAGTAGAGAATATTGTACTAGAAAATGAACCAGGCGAACCGTATCCACGTCAGTTAACAATCTAATTTTCTTAACCGAAAATGCTGCAGAGCCGACTCTACTTGCCAACATATTAATGTAAGCATACGTGTTATAATAGAAAAGATAATGCGGGTAAGATTATTTGAAAATAATGTACATAAATTACATTTTCATTTTATTCTTGGAAACAGACAGTACAAATTGATACACTAAGGTAGAAAAAGAAATAACGCATTGATCAATGAAATTTCCACATAGTAAAATCTATTGCCATCATTTAATAATTTTAATTAATATATAGATATCCTTTTTGCGCTAACATGTCCAAGTCTAACTTAGGTTTACACTCCCCCATTAATAGATTAGTCAGACAGTATAACTCATTACACAATAAGTCAGACGTTGAAATATTTTCAAATAAGCTTGCTAAATTTAAGACTCTTATGTTGAACTATTTGAGGTGTACGCTGTTGGCTCGTGACAGCTGATCTTTGTTGGTCTTTGTTTTATTATTATAGATTTTTTTTTTTTGTAAGTTCGTAATATTTATACCACTTATATTTCATTTTATACCCTTTTTCTTTTTTTTTTTACTTTTTATACCAAATTGTGTAAAATTTATTTGTTATTTTCTTTCATTACTACTTTAGGTGCTTAGGGTTATTTTTGAATGTCGTGGTCACCTATAAGTATGGCAACTCTTACCCTTAGACCCATTAACTTGTAATCTTTTAATTTGTAAGTGTTATTGTATTTTCATGTTGGTGATCCTAAATAAATAAATAAATAGATGTTCAAATATATTTAATCTGCTTAGTTTGAGTAGTTCGGAGACCTTTTCCCAGAAGTGGGACATTAAAGATTATAGATGCATTGATCGCTTGGCACTAAATTGATTTTTATAATATGATTTAACATAAAAATGTATGTGAAAATAAATTTAAGAAATAAAGAGCCCGGTATTGGATATTAAGCAAATAACTTTATACGACCTTGTCAACAGCCAAATCAAGTAAAACCAGTTAAAAGCGGTTATGTAGATGGATTATTGAAGCACATTTTGTATCCAGTTTATGGTAACAACAAAAATCTGTTGTGAACAAAGTATTTTTGTAAACAAACTCCATTGAATCTTTTATCTTTATTTACATTTTTCAGTATCTGAATTTGAGTGTTTGAAGCTCAAAGATAAAAGTATGAGCCAATCGACTGGAGAGATATTTAAAGGCTGTGTTTATAGGTTTAACCCTTGAGGATGAAACAATCTTTTCACATCAGCGATTTAACGTTCATTTGTTCATGTTTTATTTTTACTCAATTACAAAGTAAACATTTACGATTTTATAGAGTTTATTTTATCAGAGATACTAAAACATTTTTTAAAAAAGATTAAATAGTAAGAGATAATTACGAGTAATGGAAGATTGAACAAACATTTTATTTTGTATTGTAATATCCTGTCACGTTCTAACAAACTAAGCTTTTACTTTCGATACTCGTTAATTTATTATTACAAAGTAAATCTATACTTTTATTAAATACATACACAATTTAATAAAGTAAACATATAAAATTATATAAACATTATTAACGACGGAAAAGTGTAATGATTGAATAACACAATGTTGGAAAAATATTCTGCAAATGAAATGGCACCTATGGAGAAAATTATTCAGCGCCAATATTACTAAGATTGTTTAAATTTTATTATTAAAAACATAATCATCAGGGAATAGTCACAATTTCCTAACGAGGATGGTCATAAAGGCTTATACTATTTATTTTCTTCACAAGCCTACGCGTGCTGGCTCCCGATGTCACCGCCTAACTGTGACATCAATTTCATCGGGCACGATGATTTTTGGAACCTCTTTTCTTTGTCGCACCTCTAAAAAATGGAATTCATTACCAGCGCACGTGTTTCTCTCTTATGACCTGGGTTCCTTCAAAAGAGCCGTGAAGAGACATCTTGCGGGCCGGCTAGGCGGGGGCGGCTAGTGCAGATCATTCTTCCCGACTGTACTAGCCGTCGTCGCGTTTGGACTGTATAAAAAAAACATGTGACAATATTTATTATTAATTATAATATATTAAATATAATTTAAATTAGTACTTGAGAGTTGCTAAATTATTATAATTACTATCTGTATACGCTAGATGGCGTTAGGTTGGTAACTCTCAGGTAAAGCAGTCCGCGTCGTAATAGTGGCACCGTAACGCGTTACGTTACGAAGCGGTTTACCCTCCCATTAGAAGTTATCACTTAAAAAAAGAACTAAATTTTAAAATTACGCGGCTGTCTACAACATTCTGTCCACGAATTGAAAATAATATGAAAAGGTTAAGGCTATATTATAATAAGTCTGTTGAAGGAAAATTTTATTTTTATCGCAATATGTTAAATGTTTTAGATGCATATCGTATTATAAAACTAAAAATAACCTTTTGTTTGGTAAACAAATTTGTTCTAACATAATGCATTATTTGCGAAGTTGTTATTATAAACATGGTATGAATTCTTATGAAAGATATCGAGATAAGATCGTAGACAGTTTCTGCACTTTTTATAGTTTTGATACATTTCAACAGGTAGTTGAGTAGGTCGTTTGAAAATACTCATACTTAGGTATTTGTTTGCTGTTTGTAAATAACTTAGTAAGTTAAAGTTTATGGGTTAGGTAAGTATTTCGTTTCGTCGCCGCATACATTTTTTGGAACGAAGTTCTTTTACGCGGCTTACAGTAGATTGAAGTGGCCTTAGCCATGTCGCATAACGATTTAGCGTTATGCGACATGCTACCCGTCTCTTTCTCTTCATTACTGTCTCTTTCTATTTTTTATTTGAAATTTAAATAGGACCAAACGAAAAACTAACAAAAACGGGTTCATAAATGACGATGTTCTGCAACAAAAATAAAATACCTAACTAAGAACCTATTTCTTTTTTTTTAACTCGGTTAAAACATTATAGCGATCCTTCTACGTCATTCAAAGGGTAAATCCCTACTTTGCGGCTTATTACGTATACATACATACATATATATTAGTTTTGTTCTTAGAATCCACTACGTTTACCGTACACATTAGGTTTCTTAAAATAAAGGCTTTATTCATTGAATAAATAGATTAATTATTAAAAAAAAGTGACTCTTAAAAAGCCACTGATTCTATATACCTAAATCCTATTAATATGTCTTGTGATTCTGTGATTTAATCATAAACAGTAAATAGATGAAATTAAAAAAAACTTCCCACTTCCCGACTACCTTCCAGCGTAGAAAAATCTAACTTATAATGCTACTTTACTCGGTGGTAGAGCTTTGTGCAAGCTCGTCTGGGTAGGTACCACCCACCCATCAGATATTCTACCGTAAAACAACAGTACTTTGTATTGTTGTGTTCCGGTTTGAAGGGTTAGTGAGCTAGTGTAATTACAGGCACAAGGGACATAACATCTTAGTTCCCAATGTTGGTGGCGCATTGGCGATGTAAGCGATGGTTAACATTTCTTACAATGCCAATGTCTATGGGCGTTGGTGACCACTTACCATCAGGTGGCCCAAATGCAAGACCGCCTACAAATACAATAAAAAAAAAACTACACATTCTACGGTCCTATGTTCGATTCCCAGTTCGGATAAATTATCATTTATTTAGTTTTTCTATTAATAAATTTTCATTAGCACACCGGAGTTTGGAAGGTGGTTGAATGTACTTCCATACATAAACCCAGTGGTTCCTGGTAAGATTTAATTTTCGGATTGTGAGACTAAAGGAAATGATTGTTAATGTGCTTTTTTTTTAATCTTCGGCGGACTTTCATATGGGCCACCTGATATATTATGTCGATATATCATTTAACTAGTCATATCATTATTACTGGTTACTGGTTATATCATTTTAGTAGTCTTGAAAATAGATAAAAGAAGAGTCTAAGTTTTTCTAGGATAACAAATGCTTTACTTCTTTATTATTTAAATATTTTTTGTGAAATTATCCTTCATAAATTTATGTTAATGAAAAATTGATGCTGACATAGTGTTCTTAAATCTAGATATAATATCTTTTTGCCTCGCTCGTCCTGACCTTTCACCCACGCCATTCTCAGCTAAATCTTTTGTATTTATAAATAGGAACTTAAGATGTTTTTAAGATATTTATAAACTTGTTTCTTAAGACTTTTTGTTTATTGAATAGGCGGACGAGCATATGGGCCACCTGATGGTAAGTCACCAACGCCCATAGACATTAGCATTGTAAGAAATGTTAGCCATCGCTTATATCGCTAATACGCCGCCAAACTTGGGAACATGTTATGTCCCTTGTGCCTGTAATTACACTGGCTCACTCACCCTTCAAACCGGAACACAACGATCGAAAGTAATGCTGTTTTGTACATTGCTTAAAATTGGTGCCAATAGCGCATTTATTGAGAAAGGAAAGGAAGCAGAGCAATAACCATAAACATAATCTCTTCTGCAAATTTATAAAGGAATCATCATGTGTGCGAAAGAGATATACATATTAATATTATATAATTTAAAAGTGAGTTAATTTATTTGAGGTTATCATGTTTTAACTATTCAATAATTATCGTGAAATATTGCATAAATATTGTCAGGAGTGCAGAGTCCCCCCCCCCGCACACACATAACTGCGATTTTTTTTATTGATAAGGAACACCAACTGACGCAGTTTTATTTAGTGGCAGTACATGCATAAATAATTTATTTTTATGAACATCGAAATCACCGAAAACATAAAACAAAATAGAAATATAAAAAATTTCAATAAACTAACTAATTATTTTAAAAATACAAATAGGTTCGAATTTTTATTTTATTGAATGTGAAATATTGTTATGCGTGATATATAAATTATTTATCCTTGTTGACAGCTTATATACTAATACTAGCTGTACCACGAGACTTCACCCGCGTCTAATTAATAAAAATATAATTGTTTTATTACTATAATAACACACACACACACACACGCGCGCACGCACACACACACGCGCACGCACACACACACACACACACGCACACACATATGGCAACTGGTAAAGAAATACGTAATTAACGATTTGAAATTAATTTTCATAAGGTACCGTTGGGTTTACCGATCTTATATATGGCCTAACATTTGCGCCGTCACATGTTCTTTATGTGTACCAATTTTCATCAAGATTGGTCAAGCCGTTCTTGAGTTATAAGAAGACATACAGACAGACAGACTAAAATGAAAAAAATAGTATAATGTGAATCGCTGCATCATAAAACGATTTATCACAAAATTAGGTGAAAAAAATATACAGGCAGAACCAATAGATTTATATAGTAGTATAAATATAAGTATATAATAAAAAGATCTCGGAGATAAGGGTTTTAATTGATTTATTAAACATGATATACCAGCGATTCGGATTATGCAGAGTTTTACGCAAAGGAAACCGCAAGTGCGGTATTTACTCGGTGGTAGAGCTTTGTGAAAGCTCGTCTGGGTAGGTACCACCCACTCATCAATTATTCTACCGCAAAACAGCAGTACTTGTTATTGTTATGTTCCGGTTTGAAGGGTGAGTGAGCCAGTGTAATTACAAGCACGAGGGACATAACATCTTAGTTCCCAAGGTTGGTTGTGATTGGCGATGTAAGCGATGGTTAACATTTCTTACACTGCTAATGTTTAAGGGCGTTGGTGACCACTTACCATCAGGTGACCCAAATGGTCGTCCACCTACCTATGCTTAAAATACAAACCCCTTTAAAATATCGAAGAGCTACGATTATTGCAGACGCGTTCGATAAAAAGTTATGGCACAATAATCCAAATTCGCTTACTAATCAACAATTCCAACCCGGTTACATTTGGTATACTAATTACATTTCGCAAAGAGAGAGTATCCGATAGAAAAAGAAATCTAAATTTCACAACGTTAATACAATTTCAGGAGGGTGTATTAATGTGTCGCAATTATCGAAGCTAAAAATCGAACGAAAATTTAATACATAAGACAACACATTGATAAAATTGTCTCATTGTTGTAAATATTATCTATGTATTATTTTACTACAAGTTTTATCAAATACCGTAGCGAACGACCACCAAGGCCTACAAATTCCCTTCGAGAGCCTACTACGTGAGCGGTCTCTCTTGGCTTCATCTTTCTCTTTCGCACCCGTGCAAAATATATAACCGTCACATTCTACAAGACACCCACTCAAAGCCCACACCTACATTAAATCTCACAGCCCCGATTCAGCGAGCTAGTATCGCCGGAGCCGTGGTGAGGCGTGCAAGTCATGAACTCTAATACAAATCGACAATAATTCAATCCGCAAAACGATTATACACTGACGCGATATCGAATATTTGATTTCATTGAGCTGTATTTTTTAATTATTTAAAAAAGTTAGATTTCGTGACACGAGGTGGCGCTACGGGTCAACAGGTAAGTCTTCGTAGTGAGAAAATTTAATTTGATCATATCATGCAACAGACGACAAACTAATATACATTTTCCGGCCCAAAATTATGTAGTTGTAATTTTGACGCGCTTTTACCGTAGCGCGTAAATTACGTGTGTTCTATGATTATACAGCGTGTTCTTATGTATATATTTTCAGCTGAAAAAATAAGAAATAATTTTTTGAAGTATTTTATTAATTATTATTTGAATATAAACTTTTATAGGATAAATTAAAAATGTTTTCAGAAATATTACGAAATATGCTAGCGTTCTATCTAATAAAATATTCGTCGGCCATTTAAAAAGGATTTTTTTTTTGACATCACCATATTATATTAATGTGGGACATTTCTTAAGAAAAATACAAATGTCCAACAGGTTTAATACAACACGCTGTAAATAAAATAATTCGTATGAACTACTAATGCCACCTCATTTGTGAAATTAACTGATTTACCTCCAAATAATTATGATAGTGGTAAAAGTTAGTCTATGCATCTTTACTGCGGCGTAAATTAAAAAAAAAGAAAGTTAATATACGAAATTAATGGCGTCCTTAAATTTCCAAAGGCTAAAATGTTTCATGGGCAATATGTTTTTTTTTTCAGGCAAGATCAATAAATTTTAAATTGTATTTATATAAAATAATTTTGTTATTCATTTGGAAAAGAAAAACTACGGATTCTATTCCTAATTATTTTCTGTAGAATCTTCATCATAATAAGTGCTTATTCTAACAAGTATTTTTTTAATAATGGTATATACCAAGGGCCTATATCATTTTAATTCCCTTGAATTTTTTTATTAAATAAATAGGCCGCCGGCAAATTCATTATGTCGCCGATGCTGCACCAACCTTGGGAACTAAGATAGCCCTTGTAATTACACTGACTAAAACACCCTTCAAACCAGAACTCAGTAACCCTAAGTATTGCTGGCACCTTTGGTTTGGATGAGTAGGTGGTACCTACCCAGACGGGCTCGCATAAAGACCTACCACCAAGGATTCAGATCTATATACATCAATATTATCATTGGTTGGGCGTTTAACACGTAACTAATTAGAATTTAGGTTTTACTATATCTATGCTAAAGTCATTTTTAATTTAAAAATCATAAAAACTTGAATAATATATATGTATATATATAGATTTCAAGTCCAGCCAAGTAGTGAGTTTTCCGATGAATTTGTGTAAAATTTATCTCGGGCTTGAAGGTGTAGGAAACCGCGAGGAAACCAACATGCGTCAGATGAAATTTAGTCACACCGAACTCCAAATTTTGCCGAGGCGCCCTTTGGCCAACAGTACTTACTTTAATAATTTGAGCTCATAATGCAATTAAATCTTAAGTTATCTGAAAAACACTACTAATACCGATATAACTATTAAAGACGATGATGATGTCATCGATTTCAATCATGGCGGCCGATCACAAAGGTGACTATCCAATTACTGCGCAGGACATATTATAGTGCACAAGTGTGTGCGCAAATACAAGTGCACTCATTATTCCAACACATTTATGAAACAACTTAACTGGAAAGCTTTCAAGCGCAACCAATGACGTCTAACGATTTTTTTAACTTCTTCGTCGTCTTGATAAAGGATGGCAGGCTAGCAAATAGGTCATTTGATGGTAAGTGGCACTGCTCACTGACATTGGTACTGATAGTGATAATCACTTACGCCAATGCGCCATCCACCTTGGGAACTAAGATATTGTGCCTTGTGCGTGTAGTTACACTGGCTCACTCATCCTAACACATTACTAAGTATTACTTTTTTGGCGGTAATATATAATGAGTGGATACCTACCCAAACCTACCCAAACGGACTTTTACAAAACCAACAGCTTTTCCACGTGATTTTTTACAGATTCGAACCTGGGAATTCGGCGTCTGAATACTAAGCTAGAATAAGACTCGTTAAAGTTAAACAAAGATAACTGAAACATTGAAAACAATAATAATATTATTTGTATATAATAACATATACTTGTATATAAGTATGAATACAGTACAGTACAATAGAAACATTATTTATTGTTCACCAATAACCCTCATAACAAAGATCTTATAACATTTCCTGGCGAATTACTTATTTATATTCATTATTATTATATATTCTTATTTATATTTTTAAAATATATTAGAAAAAGGAAAATTTTAATCTTTAAAGTAAACTCAAATAAAGAAAATAAAACTTCCATTTTTAATAATTTTCCAAAAATAGTAATTAATCAATTAGTATTAAATAAAAAAAATTAAAATTCATCATTTATTTACAAAATTGGTTTGAATTAAAATATATATAAAAACTATAGTCTTCCCAAAACACGTTGACCATTCCTCGATATTTTTTATCGTTAGAAACTACAATAATCATAAATAATATGACATAATGGTAACTTTAACTAGCATTTTTACAAAGCACGATTTGGTCGTAATTAAGAGTTCAAAAAAATCTATAAGATGTTTCTCTCGAATAAGTCTACTGTTATTCAAAAACGGATTTAGGTAGTTAGAAGTATTACTACCGCGTATCATAAATCGATCTGTTGGTCCTACGCCTGATCTCCGATCGTATGGCATTGCCGTCCCATAAAAAAGTAAAGTAACAGCCAGTGAATGTCCCACTGCTGGGCTAAGGCCTCTTCTCCTCTTTGTGAGGAGAAGGAAGCTTATTCCACCACGCTGCTATAATGTGGATTGGTGGAATACACATGTGACAGAATTTGAATATAATTTGACACATGCAGGTTTCCTCACGACGTTTTCCTTCACCACAACTTAAGCACATTAAATTCAGTGGTGCTTGTCCGGGTTTGAACCCACGATCATCGGTTAAGATTCACGTGTTCTTACCACATCATTATATTATTGTTGTCCCATGTGACAACAATAATATAATGATGTAAGAAATATAATGTGAACATAGACAGGTGAATTGCACACACTTGCGCACTATTAATATTATCTGGGAAAATATAAACAAAACATTAATTTACAGTGGAAGACACAATTTCAAAATCAGAATTGATTTGATTAACGTCACTGAAAATCTCAGCTATTTTTTGTTTTATTAGAAGTATACAATTAATAAATGCATTAGAGACGCACTATCGAATACAGAGCTATTTGTAATGTAATTTAAGAAGGTAGAGAGAATTTTTATTCCGTAATATATATAATTAATTAATATTGTTAATAAATAACATAGGGATACACAGACGTAAAATAATCAGACGTCATATATGGAAATGTTGTATTAAAATTTTACTTGAACACACCAAATGAAGTTATACTAAAAAAATATTTTAACATTTACATAGTTTTATCAACTATCAACGTTTAAACAATTGATTTACCAGTATATCAATCACATTCGTTTTCAATTACAGCTGATTCTTAACTCGATATGTTTCGCTTTCCAACGATTTAATAGTTAGATATTGCGTATTTACAAACTGTACGTGTTCGTTTGACGTCATTTCCAATAATATCAAGGTGGTCATTTCCGCGTAAACGTCAGTATTAACGTCATTCACATACAAATAAAAATCATTTCGGTCTTTCGGTCCGTCTTGCGAATTCGATCGGGTTATATTTGACTAATATTATAAAGCTTTAGTATGTATGTTGTTTGAACGCGCTAATCTCAGGAACTATTTTCACGCTACAATCCAGCATAAAGCAGCAACGCTTAACGTATATGAAAAAGAAAAAAATATATATTTTGTATAGACTGAATGAGGCTTTTTCCTTTTATAGTTTGTAGAAGTTATATTGGTTAATATAATTAACTTAAAACATTAAGACGTAGTCATTAAATTATATTGTTAATTGTTCAATTTTGGAAAATACATATTATATTTTGTCACCAGCATTAGTATTGAATATAAATAAACTATTATTATTACAATATAAATGAAATTAATTTTACAAGATTTTGAAATTCAATTAATAAATTAAAAAAATAAAATTGGCTTATAATAAAACAAACATTCAATGCAAACAGATATGCGTCCAAATCAATCAATCAAATCAAATCAACTCAAATTGAGTAACTCGTTTTTTTTCTTCAAAAAACTACTTTATGTTATTAATAATAGATATTGTTTTCCACCGATAGTCACAAAGCTTGTTAAAATACAGTACTTGCCTATCAAATTCACAGATAGAAATATGATGATAATGATGTCCTCCTGACCGATCGGCCACGGCGTTCAATCAAAAGGTATTAATCAACCGCGCCGGACATATGTGTGTACACAAGTGTGTGCGCAAACACAGGTTCACTCTCAATTTTCTCACTCTCCTAATCCAATGTGACGGTAATCCGACACGACCGGAAAAAGTTCAGGCGCAGGACAGAGGCAAGGCAGAGTACTTACGATTTATGGGCTCAACCCGGAGTTAGAACCCAGAACTTTGGGTCTGCGGCCTTATATCTAGTAACTAGGCCAACAAGGCAATTGAAACACAGAAACAATCGTGTTTATTTTACTAGATGGTACATATGTTACTCATATCTCAAAAACAAATATATAAATCGAACACAATTCCATTGTTTCCAAGTTAAATTTAAACAAGATTTTGAATGTGTTTTGCAATCCATCTAGTTTCGATATCCGATTTGTACAATAGACCCTCAGACTCGATCAGACAATTTATCTGTGGTTGACGTGCTTGCTGGAGATATGCAGGAAATGTATGCCTGGAAATTGAATAATTCACAAAATAAACCCGGCTTCGGCAGTGCTTAGCTCAAGTTTACGGAATTCCTGAATCTATCGGAATTAATTTGATCATATCGAAGAATGTGCAGCTTTAGCAAAACTAGCCGAGTTAGAGATAACCTTGTGGTTAGAACGCAAGAATTTAAATTGATCATTAAAACTGAGGCAAGCACCACTTATGTGCTCAATTTGTACTTATAATTAATCTCGTGCCCGTTTCTAATTTAGATGAAATTCTTTTATATATGTTCTGTTCTGTTCTGTTCTGTTCTGTTGTGTATCCACCAACTTGTGTTGAAGCAGCATGGTGGAATGAGCTTCAAACCTCCTGAAGTGGTGAGGAGGGGGTGTGACTTTCAATCAACATTGTGGTCCAAATTAAGCCTATACAAAACATTATTAAACATAATGACAGGAATGGTGGCAAGAATTCTAGCATTTCCTTATTAAATCGCAAATCCGATCATCTGTAGGGAATGTCTAGTGAAATTAAATTAAATGCCGATAAAACGGATCTCGACACAAAACCGTAATTTAAGATAGGAAATTACGTGTTCAACGGGATCAAAAATGTTGGCAGTCCATGTTTTGTTTATTGTACCAAATAGGCAAACATTTGCGGGTGAATATTGAGAGCTGAAGATCGAGCTCAGTGGTGTGTCGGGGCCTATGTCCAACAATGGACGAGAAAGAAATGATGATGATGCAAACATTTAAAGATACACTCACAGAAGTATGCACATACATCAACTTTATAAGAAAAATATTATAGAAAATCATACTTAAATGTTTTATTGTAATTTGATTTTGGAGACACTTAATGCTTATTATATGAAATCTTATTAATCAATTAACTTTAGGGCTGATCTTGTATATAGAGTATATATATTTAATATTTCCTTCCTAAATTTGTCCATCATCATACAATATTACATGTAGAAAATCGAAGAATTCTTTCTTAAAAGTTGTTTGTTGAAATATTAACGAGCTCATTCATATTCAGAATTCATAGACTGCCTCGTTGGTCTAGTGGCTAGATATAAGGCCGCAGACCCGGTGGTCCTTGGTTCAATTCCCAGGTCGGGCCAATAAATAGTTATTGGGTTTTTCTGTCAGAAAATTCTCAGTAGCAGCCCGGAGTCTGGAAGTTGGAAGTGTGTACACTCCCGTGCCTCGGAAAGCACGTTAAGCCGTTGGTCCTGCGCTTGAACTCTTTCCGGTCGTGTCGGATTGCCGTCCTATCGGATTATGAGAGCTAAGGAAAAGAGAGTGCACCTGTGTTTGCGCACACACTTGTGCACTATAATATGTCCTGCGCAGTTGGCTAATCTCTCTTGAGATTGGCCGCCGTGGCCGAAATCGGTCTGGAGGACCTTATATTATACTAGAATTCATGTAAAAATGAATATCGTAGCAATTTTAAAAATAGTTGGCTGGCTGGCTGGCTATTTATTGCAACTTAATTATCTTCAGTTTTGTATTGTTTGTGGAACTATGCCCAAGATTTGTCCAGATTTTATAGGATTAAAAAATCTAAAGTGATTTTTAGGTACATTATTTTTACCAACGAATTATTCATTCAGCTCAGACTATATTGTTCTTAAGATCTTTAAATAGCAAAGGTCTTGAATGGCATAAATACCTTTGTTAATGCTATTTCCTTCTTCGGAATGAAATCATTAGCCTTGTATCGTCTGAAAGTTCATTGTTTCGTTAATGTCGCGTTAACTAATAAGAATCTTTTGTGTCTCAAACGATTTTCTTTTGAGAGGCTTTTATGAAAAGATTTTTTTCACAGCTATTTTTGGGTAAGATTTTTGGTCAAAAAAAGATCCGAGTTTCAACCATTACATTCAGTTTATATAAATCTATATACATATTATTAATGTGAAAGTAACTATGTCGGATACAAGCAATATACCAGTATTAAATAAGCAACCTTACCTTTAAATGAGCAGATATCTTAAGGACTAAGAAAATCTTCATCCCTTATAAGTTCCCTCGCTGTTTTCCTTAATCGCCGTTCCGAAATGATTTAAAAACACAAATTAATCATATGAAAAGTCAATTGTACTCGCCTGGGTTCCAACCAGCAATCATCGATCAAAATTCACCTGTTCTATCCACTGGCATCTCGGTCTAATACTTGTAATAATCCTTAAGATTATCACCAATGTTAGCAATAAAAATATAAATCTGATTAATCAATGGTATAAAATTTAACAACGAAATATAAACTTAAAAATCTACAACATCCACACTTCGCACATTTTTGCATATCTTTTCACACTAATACGAAAGTAACTCCACACAATCCATTTAATAAGTTAAACACAACTTAACTTAAGCATGTGTGTTTATTCTTTACTTATTTAAGTACAGAAAAAAACAACGAGCCATCGCTTTCAGTTATAAGTTACTTGAAAGGTTTTTATATTTAATCTCTAATCTCTCTTCGTTTAAACGAAATGATTTCAACCGTTTGTATTTAAACATAAAGATTAAAACGCTACATTGTAAATTTAACACTTCTAAGCAAAGAATAAATTTCGAGATCAATTCACCCGTCTTATCTTATATGCTGACGATTACAAGTCTTACATTTTATTTTATTAATATGTCAATTTCCTTAAAATTCCGAACAGAAAATTGTCACCTGAAATCGAGCTCTTGAAAAGTATAGACGTATGATTAACTCGACTTGAATTTTTCTTATTGACATTTGGTAGACAGACTAGTACATTGACCATCTGATGGTAACAGACCAACACTGCCTAAACCACGAGAATTAAGACGTTATCTCCCTTGTGTCAATAAGTAAACTGGCTCTATTTATTTACTTTCAAGACTACTTGGATATTTTGACAGCTTAAAAGTAATTTCTAATAATCTGCGCCAGCAAGAAATTGGGTCAATTTAAAAAGCCAAATAAAGCATAAGGAAGCAATTAGCGGAAACATAAAAATAAAATATTAAAACCAGTTACATATTTTAGGTAACATTGGATTTTTCATACATCCTGAAAAAAAAACTAAAATATACATACCAAGAATAGCTTTGCAAGCTTTGAAACCATTACAAGGTGTATAAAAACCATTACGTTAGAAGCTAAAAATTCATACACACACATATATCTTCTGATAATACAGTCTACATAATTTCTTGTCAGCATCACAAAATATTTAATATGAAATAAACAATTTCAAGAAGATGTTACACATGAAACCAACATTAATCTTATTTCAAAACAAATGTTCCTTGAATATCCAATTTTTCTGCGATACCCCTGAAATGTATATTACAGAACAGCTTCAAGCCAACCACGTCTTTATCATCCCACGCTGTCACATTAACTTCAAGATAAATTGAATTTTATTCGTAAATACGATAAAAAATATACATTATTTTACGAAATAATACGGCGGTTTCCCACATCAAGTTGCCTCTTGTTTAATATAAGTATAGTCAGTATGTTACTCCTGCTTGGCTAAGACCTCCGCTAAAGAATTTAATTCGATATATCAGGCTTCCTCGGTCTGCATCGCTTTATCGCCGAGCGAGAAATGCGAAATTGGTAACTGCTTGAGATCAAACCCACACTTTGACATTGAAGTAATAGTGCAAAGTCTCATCGAAAGCATAACTATGTGGAGCTATTTTTTTTTGTTTTTTTATAGGATAGGTTAGGTGGACGAGCATATGAGTCACTTGATGGTAAGTGATCACCAACGCCCTTAGACATTAGCAGTGTAAGAAATGTTAACCATTGCTTACATCGCCAATGAGCCACCAACCTTGGGAACTAAGATATTGTCCCTTGTGGCTGTAATTACACTGGCTCACTCACCCTTCAAACCGGAACACAACAATATCAAGTACTGCTGTTTTATGGTAGCATATCTGATGAGTGGGTGGAACATGCCCAGACGAGCTTGCACAAAGCTACACAAACAGGTAAAAAAAAAAAAGCGGTTAGAAATTCATTCTAACCACTGTATATACATATATAACCTACCTGTTTTGTATAAGTTCTTCGAATTATAAATCGGTAAAGAGTTCGATATTTCAGGGAATTCCCGTTTGTTATGAAATTGATAATTGGGTCAAAATCGAATCGCCCCACGCTGTTAGCAGGAATTCGTAGCTATTCCAACTATACCAAAGTTACGTGGGCGGCCAACCGTATTAACTACACAGCAACATCCAACAAGCAAATATGAACATAATACGTCGTAAAACTAAAATTTTAAAATTGTTTATTGTTTAAATTTAATTTCGTTTAAAATCTATTATATAATTTAAGATTAAAATATAACAAAATTCGTTGTCGATATTGGTCAGATATTTATTTGATTTCCCATAAATTTGCGGAAGAAATTATGCGTTGTATATCTAACTATATATTTATATAGTTCAGCATTGATAGTCTATAGGAAATTACTTCATGGTTCACTCATAAAATGATATAAACTGACATTTGTGATACGCTATTTTGAAACGTATATCCTTTAAATGTTTTTATTATTTGAGTCAATATCGCTCAAGTATGTTCTTACAAAACAGTTTTACATGATGAAAAACATCAGAGGGAAATGAAATCAATACGCACAATTCTTGTCTATTAAGGACTTTATTTCCCTAAATCCGGTAAAAACTATCTGATCCACGAAAACGGCTAAATTTAGCTCGGCTATATCGCGTTAATCCGTTAAATCTGGCTGAACTACGTGTTCAATGACGCACAATTTATGTCTACCGTCTTTTTCTAATATATCAAGGACTATATATTAATTAAACACACACCAACATATTATATATATGTAAGTGATGTGTGTGCAAACTATAATAATTCAATTGTATTTAATTTGAAACAAAAAGAAAAAGTTATTAACAGCCACGATACGGGTTTCCTCACGATGTTTTCCGCCGCCGAGCACAAGATGAATTATAAGCACAAATTAAGCACATGAAAATTCAGTGGTGCTAACCCACGATCATCGGTTAAGATTCACGCGTTCTAACCACAGGGCTATCTCGGCTATATTTCATTGTAATAACTTGATTTTCGAAAAAGAGTAAACTTAGTTTCTTGTTTCTTCTTTGTAGAATCTACATTCAAAACCGGCGATAGCTTCAAATTTAATTGAATCTTCTTAAATGAATATTTATAAATTAGGCAAACCTTAAAGTATATTTTGATTCTAGAAAATTCCAATAATTATAACATTGAATTGGAAATATATTTTAACGATAAATACTAACAAAGATTTTTAAATATGTAGGTAGCGTTAATTATCCACTTCTGTGGAGGGTCTCCTCAATTAAGGAGATATCGAATTTCGATCCTTATCCACGACACTTCTATATCATTTGCTCGACTAAATAGAGTACCTATTATTATTCACGTACTTTGTCTGAGAGTGTATTTGGATACGATTAATATTTTATTATAATACGAATCGATAAATCCTGGTGAAAATTTCCTTGAGGGTTCATTTGGTGGAAATTGTGTTTGAGTCAGTCTAGCATGACATGACCAGGTATTAAGTATATTTTTCTAATTCATCTCGATCTTGGTAAAGGAAAACACCATGAGAAAACCTGTATGTGGTGGATATAAGTCTGCCACGTTCCACTTCCACCAAATCCACCAAAGCGTAGTGGAGCAGTGTGGCGTAATTACGTGAAAATTCAGTGGTGCTTACCTAGGTTTGAATTCGGAATCATCGCTTAAGATTCATGTTTGCTTACCGCTAGGTCTACACGGGTCTAACTTAGCTAACTTGTTATATATAAATTAAAACTGTAACATTGTTTTATATAAACTCTAGACTAACTCCCACTAAAAGTGTTATCCGCCAAACGACTAGGCATTATAAATAATGCCTTTAAATACGATTCAAAAGTTAATTTCAAGCCGAATTAATACTCAACATTCAAAATACTAAACCCCTAGGGGTATCAGCGTGCAGACTGACATTAATAAACCCGTCGAAAACCACAGACAAACATGTCTCGAAATGTATAAAGGTAGTTTGAGTAAAAGGGTACACACAAATCTAACCTTACGCTTACTTGCGCGAATCGATTTGCGCAGTTAAACGCGTCTGCGTCCTAAAACTAACTAACCGTTTAACAAGAAATGTTTGTTGCAGTGCTCAAATTTTATTGCTTAGACTTTTTTTGTTAATATTAATTAGAAACAGTGAAAGTAGTTAACAAACGTTATTCGTGCTCCGTTTTTTTGCGCAAAACGATATTAATGGCTATTTCGATTTTCATGACATGTGACATTTGTGTTCATTGACATATTTAAAACTTTAACTGGCAATTGGGCTGACTATCGCCAGATCAAACTCGGCTATGACAAACATTTGAACATATATGCCATGGTTGGTATATGTATGTTGATTCCATAACACATAACTATGTACCGGTGGAATAATTTTAAATAAAAACTTCCTCTCTCTTTTAATCACATCCAGACAAAAATGGTGCAAGACCAGTCTTACTACCAGATAATAAGTATATTTATAAACAAGGAAATTATTAGTACTATATTTAAATGTTTATAAACCATTTAAGTTATGTTTAAACATTACAAGTTTTTAATGCCAGTGAATTTATGTTTGAAAATTAATTTAATATCGGAAAGAAACTGAATGAATTTCAATCATTTGCTTTTATTAACATTTTCCATTTATAGAAGTGTTAAATTCAATTTAACATTTATATAAATAGAAAATGAATGAAATTGACTTTTAATTCAATATTTCCTGAAATGTTTTTGCATTTATTCAACATCGTCATTGGCATCGTTCGAGTGCCCATTTATCGTGGGCCGTCCCATTATGAGAGTAAGGGAATAGAGAGTGCACCTATTTTATCGCACACACTTGTGCGCTATCCTGCGCAGTTAGCCTCCCCTGAGAATGGTCACCTTATGGATCCCTTTATGGATAACTTTCTGATGGCCAACAGTATATTAACATACATTGAATTCCTTAAATACGTTAACTACTACTGACTACACCAATATTATACAATTTACAAATTATTTACGATAACTCTATCAAGACAAGTATATGATCTTGTATATTAGATGTATACGGATGAAAATACATGAAAATTTATTAATTAAATTACTTGAAAAATTTTATATACCAAAACCCACGCTTAATTTTCCCTTAAAATTCTTATGAATAATTGAAGAGGTCGCGTAATTGGATTTAATGTTTGAGAATCTCAGTTTTGTTAATAAAAAATACGCCAGAACTAAGTTATAAGAGTAGATTTTTTTTTTAAATAATGCATTGTATTTTAATGTACCAATCCAATTATTTGTGTCACACTTTGCCAGTAGATGTCGCTACGGTCTGGTTAAATCGCGCAATTAAAGTGAACACCCGAGTCAATAGACTAAATGCTTTCGGCCACGGCGGTCATTCTCAAAGGAGACTAGACTAACTGCGCAGAAGTAATTATAGTGTACAAGTGTGTGCGCGAACACAGGTACACTCTCTATTCCTTCACTCACATAATCCGATGATCTTTACTTATAAAGGCAGAAATAACTCTGTGTATTGTTACGGTTTCACGGCTAAACTACTGAAACGAATTCGATGAGAATTATGCAGGAAAGTATAATTATTACTTTTTATACCAAAAACCTTTTTTTTATTTATTGCATAGGTAGGTGGACGATCATATGGCCACCTGATGGTCACCAACGCCCACAAACATTGGCATTGTAAGAAATGTTAACCATCGCTTACATCGCCAATGCGCCACGAACATGGGAACTAAATACGATGTTATGTCTCTTATGCCTGTAGTTACACTGGCTCACTCACCCTTCAAACCGGAACATAACAATACAAAGTACTGCTGTTTTGCGGTAGAATATCTGATGAGTGGGCTGTACCTACCCAGACGAGCTTGCACAAAGCTCTACCACCGAGTAAACCTGCAGCCACGCCTCCGTTACACGCGAAGCCACGCGTTAAAACTAGTTATCAATATAAATATAGATATTTGGTTTGATAGTGATTGATGAGGACATCGCGTGCGTTCGATTATGTTCGAATTGATTTTCAATAAATAAACTGCTTTTATATGGAAAATTTAAAATTCAGATTAGTAATATTTATTGAATAAAATTATACGGCGTTATATTTGATCGCGATTAACATATATAATAATAATAAAAACATTCTACACATTATGATGAAGAAACATAAAACTTAATGCTATGAAGCGTCTATATAGCTTTAAATATCCACTATTACTTCTTGGCTGGAGGACAACCTATTAACACTAAATACCAGTAAAGCGAAGTATATCTGTTTCAGTAAGACTAAGGCATCAGTACCAAAATACTCTAAGTTGTACACTCATACATATCCATGTAATAGAATCGACAACGTATCACGCTCGCATTGTACATGCACAAGTTTATCTAGAGTGTCAGATATCAAATACTTGGGAATAATTATAGATGAAACACTTAGTTGGATAAAACACATAGCATCAGTTTCCAAAAGATTACGAAAATTAATATACATTTTTAAAAACCTAAGGCATATTGCGGATTTACCTCTCTTAATAAGAACGTATAAAGCTCTAGCAGAATGTATAATTACCTATTGTATTTGTTCATGGGGTGCTGCTGCCAAAACCCATATGTTAATGGCTGAGCGTGCCCAGCGAGCACTGCTTAAAGTAATTATGAATTTACCATACAGATATTCAACAAAAAAAGTTTACGAGAAGGCGGGTGTTTTATCTGTAAGAAAACTTTTTGTACAACTATGTATACAAAAATACCATAAAACAGTTGTCCCACTCTTACCCAGAACTAATTTCAGTAGAAGAGATCGGTTTCCATATAATAAAGTTAAAAGTAAATTTGCACAGCAAAAATATTACAGTCTTGCACCTAGATTTTATAAAAAATTAAATCATTTATCAAGAATAATGGACATTAATAATTACCAATTAAAAGACAAAAGTAAAACATGGTTAAAAAAACTTGATTATGAAGACGTTGAGAAGTTATTAACTACCTGAAAAGAAAATAATATGTACATCTAGAATATAGCAAGCATGCGCGCGCGCACACACACACACACACACACACACACGCACGCACGCACACACACGAAAACACATGGTTTGGATTTACTTACAATAATTAGTAATAAGGCAATTTGTATTGTAATAATAGGTATGTAATAATTTAATGGGAAGGAACTGACTTCTGACACACGGGTAACACCAGTTCAGGAGTCAGGGCTATATTTTTTGTAGAATATGTATGTAATGGATAACAATAAAGTATTATTATTATTATTATTAATAAAAGTAAATAGTAAATGACATACTTGAATATATTTATTTACATATTGAAATAAATTGAGATTCACTAATTAAAATTTTCAAAAATTGTATTAAAAAATTTTTGTTTGGCGATCATTTTGAATAAATTATAATGGTCTACTAAATTGTATTGTTGTAGCAAATATTATAGATCAATTGCAAGTTGTAAGATTTGTAATACATACTAACAGGTGATAAATTCAACGCTGTAGCAACAAAAGCCTTATATTTTTCAACCTTTTTCTAATAATCATTAACTTAAAAAAAAAGTACAACTCACAATATACATTTTACCATTAAATGACAAAGCAAACCGACGAGCCGGTAGGCGTGATTGGCAAGACCTACGGCCTTTCACGCCGTAGGTCTTGGGTTCGAATCCCACCCAGGACAGACATTTGCGTGCATAACTGTTTGTCCTGAGTCTGGTAATTATGTATATAAGTATGTATTTACAAAAGAAACGTAGTATATGTAGTATATCAGTTGCCTGGTTTCCATAGTACAAGCTCTGTTAAGTTTGGGATCAGACGGCCTTGTGTGAACCATGTCCCAGGATATTATTATTATTAAAGCAAGATATAATTATAGTTCTTCGCTTAAATTACACTTATAAAATTGATAAACATATATATTTGATATTTATTGCAGGAATTATTTTACAGAGTATTTATCAATCAACCAGTTGCATATTTTTTTCTTGAATCTTAAGTTCATCTACATTAAACTCGTATAAGTTTTGGAATTTTATCTCACACAGGTATGATATTTTACAACGAATCATAAGATGTGTTCTAAAAATAACCTAGGATACTTGGTTGTGGGGTTCAAGTCCGTCTGAGTATAACCCAGTCATAATATAATAATAATAATATTAATAGTCCTCCAGACCGATTTCAGCCACGGCGGCCAATCTCGAGAGAGATTAGCCAACTGCGCCGGACATATTATAATACACAAGTATGTGCGCAAACACAGGTGCACTCTCTATTATCTTACTTTCATAACCCGATGGGACGGCAATCCGACACGTACGGAAAGAGTTCAGGCACAGGACCAACGGCTTTACGTGCTTTCCGATGCACGGGAGTGTACACACTTCCAACTTCCGGACTCCGGGCAGCTACTGAGAGTTTTCGACAGAAAATCTCAATAACATTTTATTGGCCCGACCTGGGAATTGAACCCAGGACCACCTTACATGTATTATTATATATAGTATTGTTGTGAGTGAGTTAATGTAAATACGGGTGCAGTGGACATTATTTCCCAAAGTGGCGCGATGTAAGGGATGGCTAGTACTTGTTAAATGCCAAAGTGTATGAGTTTAAGTGACCACTTATCATCAAATGGCCCATTTGTTAATCTGCCTTTTACTATAAAAACACAGTAGTGATTTGAACCTGAAACATATTAAGAATCACATAATCTATCCACTGAACTATCACTTACGGCTTTAGTAATAAATCTCAAACAATCATATTCGATACAACACAGACGTAAGAACAAAACATCTACACGCAATATTACGCTCTAACCCGATAAAAAATAGCGTTAATGTTGTATAAAAATACTATTAAGGTCGCGCTGGTCTTAGTAATTACATTTGGCTATCATTTAGATGCAGGCGTCTATCGAGCGGCGGCCATTGTGCAACGAGAAATAGGGTTGCCACCTTATAATTAATTAAAAACATTATTAAAATTGAGTTGAGTAGAAGAAGCTGTACTGTATTAAAAACTTGGATATATAGGATTTCTTAATTTAATTTGTAGTAATATTTTCAAGTATTCGAATCAGACGATAAGTTTTGAAATGTTGTGTACATCATACCCACTCATCAGATATTCTACTGCAAAACAGCAGTACTTTGTATTGTTGTGTTCCGGTTTGAAGGGTGAGTGCGCCAGTGTAATTACAGGCACAAGGGACATAACATCTTAGTTCCCAAGGTTGGTGGCGCATTGGCAATGTAAGTGATGGTTAACATTTCTTACAATGCCATTGTCTATGGGCGTTGGTGGCCACTTACCATCAGGTGGGCCATATGCTCGTCCGCCAACCTATACAATAAAAAAATAAAAAATAAAAAAATAAAAAAGAAATCTATAATTGTCACTCATATCAGATGTAATAATAGCCTTAAGTCGTTAATTTATAAGTGCTTAATATGTGCGATTTTGATATACAATAAAAAAAAATAAAAAAATAATTTGTAACACTAGTTTCCACCCATGGCTTAGTGTTAGGTATATCCTTTTATGTGTCTCCGTTTTATGTACCTATTAGATATATACCAAAATATATTAAGTATAAACAACTAAACTGCAAGATTCATACAATAAATATAAGATAAAATCTAAGCAAACTTATAATATTTGCTAGCGATTTACATTTTATTAACCTGTTGACTAATTAATATAAGTCCCATTAAAAAACATTGATAATAACGCTTAAAAATCTATAAACATTCTAAAAAAGATTATAAATGTGATTAAAAAGTTTTTATATGAATGATAAAAACATCATTGATTATGATACATAAATTAAAATGTATCTAATTAACATATAATGTAATTTCATTTGTAAACAAGACTAGCCATTGAGTTTCTTGTCGTGTCTTCGCGGCAGAATCTGCATTTAGAAACGGCGATAGTTTTATATTTAATTTTGTCCTACAACATGACGATTACACAGCATTTATAAGGAACCTACTTAAATCCGTTCAATGCAATGGATCAACCCTCAAAACAGATCATGATATATTTTCTATTGAATATTGACCACAATTTAATATTTATTTTAAAAGATTTTGAAACCCACAAAAAATAATACAATAGTAAACTAAAATAAAGAAAAACTTCCGTCGAAAAGATTGTCATGTGACGCTGTACTCACATATAAGACGCTGTATTTATTTCAAAAGCTACTTAAATGCTTTTCATTTATAATTAAAAATATTTTAACAAATAAAGATCTAAATGGAATAAAACTTGAAATGTTAAATAAAATATTCCGTGTAGCGTTCAAGTGGCTTTTGAGTTCTTACTTATATTGGTATTTTATTTGAATACGTGCAGAAAATATGCATAATTTCTAAATTCAAAACTTTAAAAAGAAATTCGTATTTTACAAAATGTGATGGTATTATAATTTTACATTTTTGTGCATTCAAATTTTATATTTATTATTATTGTGTGACGGATTGATGCAAGGATTGGTTAATATTTCTCACAACGGTAAGGATGGTGATCATTTTCCATGAAGTGGCTTATTTGCCCTTTCACGTAGCTATTTTATATATTAAAGAAATGTTCGCCTTTAATACTTAGAATTCATCTCATATTACAAAATTAAAATGTTTTAAGGCTTGGAGCTTATTTCACCACGCTGCTACATACGCATTGGTGGTAGCCCCACTACTGAAAGATTTCTTAATTAGTGTAACTCTATTACTCTGTGCTAATGAATAAAGCATATATGGAAACTGAAATGGTTTTCATATGTTTTATCTGTGACGGCTAAATGTGATTAAAAAAATATATATATTTTTCTGTCAACCCTATTCATTTCAATACCTCCGCAGAATCTAGGTACAAAACATAGTTATTGCGTAATTCAGTTACATTCTACCTTCATTTACCTCCTACTTAGCTACGCCTGAACTATTTATTATCTTACATTTTTTATTTATTTATTAAGGATGTCCAATAAAGGATACACACTTACGCTTACATTAGATCGTGGAATAATGTCTTAAAATATGTGCTTATTATAGGAGACCACATATAAAATAATGACCAAACATAATTAAAAATATAAATAAAAATAAATGTTACTTAGTCAATAAATTAATATAGGAACTACAAAAAAAGTAAACAATGGTTATTAAGACTAGTAACAGCCTGTGTCCCACTGCTGGGCTAAGGCCTCTTTTCCTTTTTGAGGAGAAGATTTGGAGCTTATTCCATCACGCTGCTCTAATACGGGTTGGTGGAATACACATGTGGAAGAAATTCGGTGAAATTAACCACAGCAGGTTTCCTCACGATATTTTCCTTCACCGTCAAGCACGAAATGAATTACAAATACAAATTAAGCACATAAAATTCAGTAGAGCTCGGCCGGGCTTGAACCTACGATTCTCGGTTAAGATTCCACTTCTAACCACTGGGCCATCTCGGTTATTAAGAATATGTTGTGCAAATGTGTTAAAATTTGAAATTATAAAAGCTATCAGGAAAAATCGGTATAAACTAACGACGACCCAACCCTATCGAATCGGTCTCAAGCCCTTAGGGATTCCTTTAAGTTTCAAATAACATGGTTCTGATCTAATAGGGTCGTGACAAGGTCTTGGAATAGTAATTAGAGTGATTTAGATTAACTAAGGAAGTGTAATACTGTTTTAATTAATTCATACGAGTATTAAGTAGTGGAAAATGTACATTCTAAATTACAGAGGCTCCGTTTTCAAATATAAAGTTTAATTAAGTTAATATAGACCTAAGAGAGTAACATTTTTATTATATCGCATTTATAATATATAAAAATTACATACATAAATATTTTTTTAAATATACGTTATTATATCATTATGATATATAAAAAGCAACGAATCCCATGCCTTTTTCATCTCAATTCTGATGAATACCAATAACCTTAAACTATTTCTAAGAATATATATATCTACTTATCGAATTAAATGTATATTTAATTTACGACCTTATTTATAAACGTTGCTTAGCAACTGTTTAGTTAGACACGGACTTATCTCTTTCTGTCTTTATTCTTATTATTGATTTGCTATTCGAAAGAAGAAGACACGATATTGCTTAACATTTTTTTTATCTCTGGAAAAACTCGTTACGCGTTTTCCCCGCAGGAAAATTGGGGGGGTATGTGGGGATCGCCGGTGTCCAAGGCGCGAGTGCGCTCCGGTGATCGGAATACCCACTCAGAAACCAGCGGTACCCTTCCCGTCTTAACGAGGAGCGCCACGGGATCGCTTGCGCTTGCTACCGTGACGCTCTGACGACGACATTGTTTAACTTGTTAAACACTAAAACTAAACAATTGTTAAATAGTCCCATGTCTTTTTTTTTTTTTTTTTTTTTATCGCTGGAAAAACGCCTTGACGCGTTTCCCCCACATGACGTGGGGGGGGTATGTGGGGCTCACAGGCACTAAGCGCCGGAATACCCACTAAAAAACCAGCGGTATCCTCTCCGTCTAGTCGGGGGGCGCCACGGGATCGCTTGCGCATGCTACCGTGACGCCCCGACGGTTGGCCCGCCTATGCGGGCCTCCATTTCTAAGGGGGTTCCCGGATACAGGGAGCCCCCTTAGCCCCGGTGGCTATTAAGGCGGGGGGAGAAGGTGCGCATAGCGCCTACGCCTCCTCCCCGGTCTTCTTTGGCGGATTGAATCAGCGGAGGCATTTTCCTCGCGCTGCCGCTCCGCGGCCTCCTTCTGCGACATGACACTCTCGCAGAAGGAGACCATTTCCAACCAACATCTCTCGCTATCGAGCATGGCGTTAATAACGCTCGGCAGCGAGAGATCTCCGCCGACTATCGCCGCCAGGGAATGCCTCTGAGGTCCCCACGCAGCACACTCCGTCAGGGTGTGGTGCGCCGTGTCCGTTGACGCACCACACTCGTGGCAGGAGGGTGATACCTCCCGCCTCGCTATCCCGTGCAGGTACTTACCGAAGCACCCGTGTCCGGTAAGTACCTGCGTCAACCTGAATGAGAGCGTGCCTCGTTTTCTGTTGACCCAGCGACTCAAGTGGGGACGTACCGCCTCCACTGTCGCCAGGCCCGCCGTGGGGGACCCCAGGTCCTCCTCCCATCGGGCTATCAGGGCTTGCTGGGCCAAAGCCCTGATTTGCTCGACCTCTGCCGACCCTGGACGGTCGCCGCGGTCTCTCGCCTCGGCCCGGAAGCGGTACACCTCCGCGAGCACTTCCGCCTGGAGCTCCCAGGGCGGGTCGCCCGCGAGGAGGGTCGCCGCTGTCCACGACACCGTACGATAACCCCTTATCGCCCTCACCGCTATGACCCTCTGCGGTTTACGCAGAAGGGCCCGGTTGGAAGCGGTGAGTGCGTCCACCCAAATCGGGGCACCGTACAGTGCCATCGACCTCACTACGCCGGCATAGAGGCGCCGGCATAGTGATCCCGGTCCTCCCACGTTGGGTAGGAGGCGGCCCAAGGCGGCGGCGGCGTTGACGAGCTTCGGGCCGATCTGCACGAAGTGCTGCCTGAAGCTCCATCGCCCGTCCAGGATTAGGCCCAGGTACTTCATCTGGGCCTGCACGTTGATCACCGTCCCATGGACGGTGATACTCGCCCTTCGAGGGGGGCCTCTCCGTGGACCGTGGAAGAGGAGGGCCTCCGTTTTAGATATGGAGACCCTCAAGCCCAGCATTTCCATTCGGTCCACGGTCAGAGTTGTTCCGACTTCGGCCAGGCGGGCCGCCTCCCAAAAGTCCCGCCCCGTCGCGGTGATGAGAGTGTCGTCTGCGTAGCAAAGCACCCCCATACCGGGCAGGACGGGGGCTCTCAGGAGCCAATCGAAGCCGACGTTCCACAGAATTGGGCCAAGAACAGACCCCTGTGGAACGCCGCAGCCCACCCGATGTCGGACCAACTTTCCGTCGCCCCCCGCCCAGACAACCTCTCGGTCCTGGAGGTACGCCTCCAACAGTCTCCTAAGATAGGTCGGCACCCCATGATATCGGAGTGCCTCCCTGATCGTCTCGTATGGGAGACTGTTAAAGGCATTTGCAACGTCTAACGACACCGCCAGGACCACTTGCCCCTGGGCCACCGCTTCCGTGGCCCGAGCCTTCAGGGCGTTCAGGGCGTCGACCGTTGACCGGCCTGCCCTGAACCCGAACTGAGCCTCAGAGAGACCCGGACCGACCTCATCGAGGTGCTGAACGAGACGGGCTGCGAGAATCTTCTCAAACAACTTGCCCATCTCATTCAGCAGCACTATTGGCCTGTATGCCGAGGAGGAGCCTGGCGGTCGCCCCTCCTTCGGTAACAGCACCAACTTCCCCTGCTTCCAAGGCTTCGGAAACTGCCCGCTGCACAGACAATCATCGAACAGCTCCCGAAGCCTTGCACCTAGGTATTCCAGGGCGTCACACAGAACACGCCCTGGAACACCGTCCGGGCCCGGCGCCGTGTTTTTGACCCTCAAGTGGCCGAGGGCCATCTCCATTTCTCGCTCCGTGATCAGTGGTGGGGCCACTGGGTCTTCTATCACGAAGCGAGGGGCCATCTGTGGTGGGACAAACTCACCAGGTTGGGGAAACAGATCCCTGACCAGGCGCAAGAGGATATCCGGCGTCAGTGTTTCCGTCAAGGGGGCGGCTTGGGTGCGGAATTTTCCACGAACCCTACGATACGGTCGCCCCCATGGGTCTCGGTTGAGACCAGCCAGCAGCTCCTCCCTCGCCTTCTCGCCCGACTTATCGCCAGCTGCAGATCTTTTTTCAACTGGCGGTAAGCGGCCAAGAGTTGTCCCTCTAGGTCCGCGTCGAGGCCATTGCGCCTCCGACAGCGGACGTAGGCCCTTCGCGCTCGGCTGCATGTCGCCCGAAGGTCGGCTATTTCGGGCGACCACCAGTACACATGCCGGCGCGGAACTCTTCGCCGGGTCCTCGGCATGGCCGCATCGCAGACCTCTTGAAGGGCACTACGCATGCGGCCCGCCAGCTCATCCACGGTGGCACCCTCCCTCCATCCCGCGGAACCCCATCGCTGCACGATGGCGGCCTCCCTGACCAGCTCGCGGTCTAACTGTCCAAGGGACCACCTCGGCAGCGTGGTCGGCACCCGAATGGGTTCCACCGGCCTGCTAGAGGTAGAGATCTCGAATCGGATGAAGCGATGATCCGACAGAGTCTCCACCTCTTCCTCTACCCTCTAGTTCGACACCCTGCGTGCTACGACAGGGGTGGCGAACGAGACGTCCACCACCGAACCGCCGTTATAGCGCACGCAAGTGTGAACCTGCCCCTTGTTCAGTAAGGACAGGCCGGAGAGTAGCGCCCACACTTGGACGGCTCTCCCTCACGGATTCGTGATGGGGTTGCCCCAGGCACGCGACTTCGCATTTAAGTCGCCGAGAACCAGAGTAGGTTTCGGCGACTGCCTAGCCACCGCAGCTCTGACCAAGTCGAGATATACCTCGAACTCTGCCAGACTGCGGTTAGGGGAAAAGTACGTTCCAACAACTATGTACTTTCCCCACCCCACCACTACGTAGCCCGAGCCCCTCTCAATGAGTGAGAGGGAAGGACCCGTACCACTCCGAGTGAGAACCGCCACGGTGCCGTTCAAGTCCCCTACCCAGTGAGGTAAGGGAGGGACGAAATAGGGCTCACAGGCCACAGCCAGGTCGATTTGCCACTCCGCTATGGACTGCAGTAGCAGGTCCTGAGCCCCAGCGCAGTGGTTGACGTTCGTCTGGAGGAAGCTGAGTTTGTCGCTCATGTTGACATGGCTGCTTCCTCCTCGGCCTGGCGCCGTCTGACGCTGGTGTAGGTGTGGGTGCCTAATACCACCTTCCCTTTCGTGATGGGAGGGTTACACTCTGCCGATCCCATCACGTGCCCGGAGGGCCTTCCGGCGTCTGCACATACTGCACAGCGCAGCTTTCCAGTGCAGGTCGGGGACTTGTGGCCTTCGACACCACACCGGTAGCAAAGCCCGCCTCGTTCCGCCTTGGATGGGCAGAGCATCTTCGTGTGGCCAACGCCCATGCATTTGTAACAGCGCAGAGGGCGTTGCTCCAGCACGCACACTTTGGCAGAGCTCCACCCAACCAGAAGACGACCGGCGTCGGACAACTTCTTCGCCACCGTGATGGGACAGGTGACGCGGACCATACCCATATATCCGGGTCCACACTGCATCGTTCCACACTTGACCGCATCAGGTGTGCAGTCTCCTGCACGTGCAATTGCTGCAGCCACCTTTTCTGGAGTGACTGAGTCGTCAAGCCCCGTCACCCTTAAGTCAACCCTCTTTATGGGCCGGACGACGTTGGCCACCCCGTCAAGCACAGTGCGCAGCTTTTCGGCAAGCTTCTCCGCCTGCTCCGACTGTGCTTTTGGTAACTCCAGCACTCTGGCCCCTGTTGCCGAGCGACGAACCTTAAGTCCACCACAGATGCCGAGGTCTTGGAGCTTTACGCCCTGTTCGGCTTGCTCCAGGACCTGTGCGTACGTTACGCCCTTCTCCGCCGCCTCCGGTTGCAGCGTGACTATCACTGCAGCGGTTCGAGGTGTGGCCAGCTTAGGCTTGGCCACTTGAGGCGTCTTTGTCACCGCTGAGACTGTAGCGGAGATTTCGGCTGGCGGGGAAGCTTTCTTCCCCTTTCTACCTCTCTTGACCACGGTGGACCAGGACGTCTCTTGGGCCACCTGTGGCTGAGACCCCGGAGCGGTCGGAGAATTCGAAGAGCCAGCTATCGGTGTTGCTGGTGCAACTGATGCAGCTGGCTTGGCTGGAGCCACGCGCTTGGGTGCAGATGCAGCATTCTGCGGAAGGGCCTGGCTAGTAGCCTGCGCGTACGTAGGTGCAGTTTCCTGCACCGCATCCCGTCTTTTGTCCGCAGCTAGCGGGGGACGATGCACCTTCGCAGGAAGAAGGCGCTCCTCAATTCCCGCCCTGTGGGCATTTATCATCATGCCGACTGATGAGACAATTGAGGCCCTGAATTCCTCCAAAGCCTTCGAGTCTTGCAAGACGCTAGCACCCGAACCGTTCGCCGTTGCCACCGAGGTACGCATCTCAGTGAATTCGCGGCGATGCGCCTTAAGCTCGGCCTTTAACTCGTCAATTTCCTTGCGGAGGCGACTATTATCCGCACGGAGCCTGCGGGTCTCCTCCGCTTCGGTCCTTGACGCCAGAGTGTCGACGATGCTTTGAAGCGAAGCCGCCGACTCTTTTAGCTTCTTAATGAAGCCACTCTTTAAATTGCCCGACTTTTGGGCTACTTCCAAAATGAGCGCTGCGTTGCGGCCAGCCTCTGCTCGCAGCTCTTCGGCACCCAATTTTAAGGGATCCTCCCTATGGACATCGGAAGAGGATTCGTCAAAGTCCAGCACGACTTCGGGCGCATCCTTACGGAAAGCTCGACTTCTTAGAGAGCGCTCGGACACCTCTTCATTCCGGAGCGCCCTGTTCCTAAGCGAGCGCTCGAAAGCCTCCTCCCGGGCTTCATCGGCCTTCGCCTTAAGTTCAGCCTTGGCCTGAGCAAGGCTTCCGCGACCTCTGGAGGCGACTTTTCCACGACAAGCACTACTAATTTTGGCCGCGACCCTGACTTCCGTCTCCGTATCGGAGCCGGAATCAAACAAGGCGGGCCCCACAAGTGGACGTTTACGCCTAACATTATTGTCGGATGACAATTCTGTGTCAACGTCCATCGTCGACACCAAAACAACAATAAACAATTATGACAAACAACACCAAAACGACAAAAACAACCAAAAAAGAAAAAAAAAAAAATATATATATATATATATATATATATATAGGTCTATGAAAGACCTATGCCCAAACAACAAAACCAATCGTTAACGAAAAACAAAGTCCATACACAAAGCCAATATAATATGTTACGACAGAAAACAACAAAAACCAAACAAACAAGCGAGGGTAATCGAAGAAAACATCCAAGAAACATTGATAACAATTATATGTTATTCGTACACGTCCGGACGGTTCGACGGCTCGAGCGCGACTCCCAATAGTCCCATGTCTTGAGATAAATGTTACATGTACATAATACATAATATTATAATGTAAATCAACTACAACTGTAAAGAATAAGCTAAAAAAAAATCCCGCTGAGTTTCTTTCGCCGGTTCTTCTCAGGTCCGAGGTGCTTATTTCCGAACCGGTGATAGATTTATGACAAACAATAAGCAAGTGTAACGCTTCTATATTGAATAAAGAAATATGAATTTGAATTGAATATATTATAATATTAATTTCGATCAATTACATACATAATTAAATTTATATTACATTCTGATACAAATTTCTAGACAGATATGATTCGTGATTCAAATAATTAAGTTAATCAAAACAGTAGTCTAAATGTGAGCAGATAGGTAAGACATGTATTATGTAATGTATATACTAGCCCTGTGGCGAAAATGATCTGAACCGAAGATATTAAAGGTTCAAACCCTGACAAAACCGAAGGTTCAAACCTAACTCAGGTCCAAACAAGCACTGAATTTTCATTTCATTTTCAAATATTTAATCAATGATATAGTTAAATTTCATCCGTACTATGACTTTATTTTTCATGTTTGTACAAGTTCATGCGGCCAGCTGACCCATCCCTCCCACTATGCAGCTGACGGTTATTTTCCAGCTCAGTGTTATGTTAACTATTCATGAAAAAAAGGTTTCAGCCGGCGTATTATTACTTTTCTTTTTTCTTCTTTTCCCAACTTTCGCACCCTCCCACAGCCAAACCCACCGCTACGTGGGCCGCTGACGGTCGATTTTCTCATTATCTACATAAGGTCTTCTATCCATGTCAACATCATCCGGCTTACTTTGACTTTTGTAAATGCAATGCCCGGACCATTAGAAGTTGCTTCCATCAATTTGGTTAGGTTATACAATTTTTATAAGAGAAATATTCAGATAAAGTAAAGAGGCACAGCTAGTATGAAATATATTAGACTTCATTTCGCCAGCAGCTTTTTTGGACCACGTTTTTTTGGTAAGTCATATCTCTATTCCAAATCCGTTCATTAGTTTTTGCGTGAAAGAGTAACAAAGATGATCCTCACAAACTTGATATATAATATTAATAATCTAGAAAATAAATTCATGCTAACTACGAGTATAATATAAGACACAAAAATTTAGCTCAAACGCAGTTTTAATAAAAATATATTTACGACAAACAACCACATATATTATTGAGCTTTGTTAACGCTCCGCCGTGAAGCACACTTATTCTTCACTTCAGCTTTCGCATTTATCTGATAAAGTACGCTATCCCGTTTCCAATATACGTCGCTATATTCCTTAAGATAAATGCTACTCGAGTTTATTTATCTTGTATGTATATTTAAAACAATTGAAAATAACAAGTTTTAAATTGTTAATGCGGTAAACTAGCAGCCCGGCCCAACTTCGTCCGGGTTGAATATTTATATATTTTATTAGATATTACGGTAGGTATAACTTATTTTGAAAGACTCACAATTTTGTTTGACCTTTTTAGGTCTCTTCGAGTTCTGTTTATGAGTTTAATTCTTGAGCGGTGGCTCATCGTACATCCGTCCCACATTATGAGACAGACTTTTTTTAAAAGTTGGACCCTTTCTGTATAACTTAACTTTAATAGATACATATATAGCATTGCGGACATTTTTGTGGGTACTATAAATATGTAATACATTATCTTAGACATCGTCAAATTGATTACGTAGCGCACGCCAAATAATGATATAAGATTTTTTTTTATACCTTGGCTTACATTACTGCAAATTTCGTAAATTAGTAATTTTTGTGCAAGCTCGCCTGGGTAGGTACCACCCACTCATCAGATATTCTATCGCAAAACAGCAGTACTTTGTATTGTTGTGTTCCGGTTTGAAGGGTGAGTGAGCCAGTGTAATTACAGGCACAAGGGACATAACATCTTAGTTCCCAAGGTTGGTGGCGCATTGGCAATGTAAGTGATGGTTAACATTTCTTACAATGCCATTGTCTATGGGCGTTGGTGACCACTTACGATCAGGTGGCCCATATGCACGTCCGCCAAATTTTTTTGAAAATAAAACATAGCCCGTGTTACTCGACTAAAATGCTTTCTGTAGGTGAAATATTTTAAATGTCACCTTAGTCGTTTTTATTTAATAGTTCTTACAGTTTACTTAGCTATCAAACGAGTGTTTGTTTCTCTTACTTTAGATGTGTACCATGAACATAAATTTAAACACATATGTACAGCCTGTCAGTTTTTGTTTTTAATTAATTATATTCGAGTACAAAATACGCAATTCAGAGCCATAAATAAATGAATGTCCTTGAACAGTACTTGACCCGTGATACGGCGATATAATTTTAAAATGTTCACGGCTTATAATTAAGTGAAATTAATTAACCTATATATAAATTAACCCGCAATTAATTACGTTAAGCCTTGTATTAAATTGTTAGTCGATTTCCTCGACTGTAAATTAAATTATAGTAATTTATTTTCTAATATTTCAAAGCTCAAGTGTTGGTTTATTCGAACGATACGAAACGAAAATAGGACGAATCTCAAGACCTAGAATCTTCAATACATATTGATTTATTATATCCTTTTTGTATTTTAAGATTACTTACAAATAATTTACTATTCTCTATGCATGTTTAGCGTATAAGTGAGCTATGAAATTTTTATATTTAAGTTATTTAAGATCGTAGTGTAGATTAAGAAATAAAATTGTATACAGAGTTGGCTTAATATTTAATAAAATAAAAATTGCTTATCTTTAATAATAATAATAAACAAATAATAAAGCAATTTATTTCGACCAGCAAGGATTATATACAATGCAATAAATAATAAAAAGACAAAAATTACAATAATAATATTTAACAGATTATAATTATAAATAAAAACATCTATCAATTTTGATGTTTCACATGTGACAGGTGTTGTGTGGCCGCAACGTTTTTTTTTTTTAATTAACGTGACGTTTACTTGCTTTTGGACCTTCAAGCACCACACCTTCGAAATGTGGTTTCCGAGAAGAACCCGTAAGAAATTCAGTAATTACTGTATACAGTTTATATGTTTGTTACGCAAAAACAGCTGAACCGATTTTGATGAAACTCGTAATTCAAATAGCTTATACTTGTATATGACATAACTCTAGGATACAAAACATCTATATGAAGTATAAAGCTAGTATTAATACTGTAAAAAATTACATAGGTAATAATAATCATACAAATCAAGCGCTTACGGTTCGAAATATTATTTATTAATAATAATGCTATTGCATACGCTTAATAATGATTAAATAAACAACAAAACAAGACACTTTTTAAAACGGTATCGACATACCATCACAGTTCATTTACAGCCCTGACTTAGTTTTATGAAATAACTTCAGAAAAATTTTAATACAAAATTGTACATACGTGACTTAAACAAGAGATTAACGAATATATTTTTAGACAACACATTCTGCTGAGTTTTTTCTATATGTGATCTTTCGTTAATCTTTCATTATAAACTAAAAGAAGAAAGTTCGATTCACGTCCAGGTGTTTTCAAAGTTTTTTCCTGTATACAAAATAAGTTTCGATGTTCTCAAACTTTACGAATAATGGACCAATTTAAAACAATGTTTGTTGACCAAGGGACTCGATTATTAAGAGCCAAATGCACAGTGGATAAATCATATGGATCTATAATATAACGTCGCGGGTTCAAAGAGATTTTTAATCTGCCTTATTTGTATTTACAATTAAAATCCTGTATACAGGATTAAATGAAATTCAAAGTTATCACGGTTTGGTTTGTACCCTACCGAAAATAACCGTATTTTTTTCTACGAGATTAATTAATTGACAAACTTTAAAGTATCTGTGGTTAGTAGTATTTTATTATAGAAGTAGTAGCGAATGTCCTGGCCGAGAAATTTATTGTCTTTGACGCATACTGGATGTTAAAAGTTGGTCTTTGCATCTGGTGTTTATACCACACTTCCAACGCATTGCGCAGAAATATCGACATTCTTTCGAAGTAATTGTTGATAAATATTAATTTTCTTGGAAATAATAACAATAATTTCTGTCTCATTAGACCTAACTCCTTAATAGATCAGAACAATGTAAAGATTACATGACATTTCGTGACTTTTTGTCGAGAAAATTTATGCTTTAATGTTTTTAGTCAGACACAACCCTTGAAAATATAGTGTAGTTCAAGTACAATATTTGGCCTTTAACTTTGATTTGGATTTAGACACACATAATCAAATAAAAGTATTAACAATATTAGTATCGAATTGGTACTGGGAATTACTTGATGAAAACTATACAACATTACCTGACCCGAGGTTGAACTCAAGCTCTGTATTTACATATATAGTATAACCAACTACACAGTCAAGTATACAAAAATTCTAGTAATATATACTTAAATACATAAAGGCACATTGTTATATAAGACAGGTTTATTTTCATAAACTAATATTCATATGAATGGAGATATCAAATCGTATTATAATGTGGAGTGAGCGAAGCGTGGGCGTTATTAATTATTGTGAACTAATTTAGGATTTCAATTTGGACATTGAATGTCACAATGGAATCCAATTTCAGTTAACTTTTGTTTACACCTACGCTCGGGTAGTGTGTACCCGTGTCTCTTTATACCCCTGACAACGTGTATGCATCATTTTATCATCAGTTTATTAGTTCTATTTATATATTATATAATTTTTAAGTATCCATATTTCGTTCAGTTCGAACTCTAGGCGGCGTTTTTAATTCTTTTTATAAATGCATATACGTGCTCGTGCGTAAACAATTGTTATAACGCGACGTCAGAGTATGTTAGTTTATTGTTTTACAAATAGTGTGTCGCTTCTATTGCGACCCGTGTAACATTTATCACCTTTCATAATTTTGACTTTGTTGTGTTTTTAACATTTGGTGTTGGGAGGAACAGGGTGTAAAGTTCCTCACCCACCATTGAAAAGGGACTCCGTTCAGACGGGTGTTGGTCTGGTGGGCTACTGCCCGACGGTTGTTGTCGGGTTCTTGTATATATGTTCAATCGCTCGGATAACTTTACTATCGAGATGTAGGATACGTCAGTTTTCTTTTTAGTTTTAGTATGTGGCGAGATAGATGTCGCTACAAACATTTACCTGAGATCGGATTTATCTGAGATTTTGTTTGCTAATAAGCTATTCTAAGATACTCTTCTCTTTTAGTCATATAAAAACAGACAGTCAGAAAGTGACTACTGATACCATATTAATTTTATTTTCCCAAGATTTTAATTTTAACACACACGCTCTCCCTCTCTGTCTCTCTCTCTCTCTCTCTCTCTCACACACACACACACACACACAATAATATATTGTAACGCTAATATACATAATATATATCCTAAGATAGTCATGCACACGGGCTATGTGGTCGTATAAAGTGAAATTTGACTTCCAAGACACAGGTTATCCTAGTTTGGAAGTCAATAGACTTATTTTGAGTATTAACTATAATTAGCCTACCACATTTCATTTACCTACTTTTTATATCATAATTGTATCTTTATTTATTTAATTATTTTTGTTATTTTAATTTTATTATTAATATTTCTTTTGTTTTTCTTTATTATAAAAACTGTATTTTTATCTGTAAGGCTATGCTTTTTTCTCAATAAATTATTAATATTATTAATTTAATTATTTTATATAATTAATATATTTATCTTTATTAATCTAATCGGTTTATTAAATAAACTTCGGTTATTGAATCAGCATTCATTATTTCAACATTTAATTATCTGTTCGTTTTAAGAGATGGTAGCACTGTGTTCGATGTCGTCCACATCGTCGTCCATATTGTCGTTTTAACAGGCGCAGGCTTTGCAAGTATCATACGTCCATAGATATACATATATATTAAACTAGCTGTGCCCCAAGGCTTCACCCGCGTATAATTAATAAAGATATAATAAATTATTTTATTACTATAATAACACACACGCACAGAGACACACACACACCCATATGGCTACTGGTAAAGAAATGTTCACACCCCACTGTTCCCGTGGGGGAAAGGCGTAATGCGTTTTCCCAGCGTCAAAAAAAAAAAAAAAGAGTTTACCGATCTTATATATGGGCTAACATTTGCGCCAACACATGTTCTTTGTGTGTACCAATTTTCATCAAAATTGGTCAAGCCGTTATTAAGTTATAACGGCTTGACCAAACCCGACAGACAGACAGACAAACAGACAAAAATGAAAAAAATAGTATAATGTGAATCACAGCAAACGATTATTTATCACAAAATTAGGTGAAAAAAGAAAATGTACAGACAGAACCAATAGATTTATATAGTAGTATAGATAGATATATACAATATTTCATAAATTAACAATAAGTATCTAAGAGATTGAATAGAAGACAAAAATGTTATCTTTGATATTCATATAAGATAGGTACATAATTGTATATGATTACTAAACGTAATTATTGGGTTTTTGATAATCGATATTTTAAGGAGGTGGTATATTAATTTTATCATATATAATTGGTGGTATGGCTTTGTGCAAGCTCGTCTGGGTAGGTACCACCCACTCATCAGATATTCTACCGCTAAACAGCAGTACTTGCTATTGTTGTGTTCCGGTTTGAAGGGTGAGTGAGCCAGTGTCTTATCTTATCTTAGTTCCCAAGGTTGGTGGCGTATTGGCGATGTAAGCGACTTACCATCGCGTGGCCCATATGCACGTCCGCCTTCCTACGCCATAAAACAAAATGTTTTGAATGACGACGACGAGTAAAGTATTATGTGTGTGTGTGTATTGTTTTTTACAGTGTGTCCACCATACTGTGTGAACTATTCAAATCTAAATGCCGCCATTATCTTCCATACAGCAACACATTGCTCGTAGTTTAATTGATGAGTGGGTGGGTACCGCTTACAAAGCAGCGCTGAATTGATGTCAATTGCATTATCTAATTGATAATAATTAACAATGCATATATTAATCTATAAATAAATTAATAGTTTCGTAATCCCGTACGTGTTCATCAGTGATCTCAATGAAATATATCTTAGAAATAATCCGAACGTGTCATAGTATTTGATATAATATGGATATACATGTGACTATATTGCATGATCATATTTATTTATTTATTTTTTATTGCAAAGAATTTACAAATACATAACATATACTGTTGGATACGTTCAGTTATTGAAAAAAACTCTTATTCCATTTTCTAGCATTTATTTCAAGTCACAATTGCAATTCTATTCGCGTCTGTTTTACAATTCGCTACATTTTTGTCTTAACGTCATTTCATGAATTCATTTGAAAACAGAATGGTACCTCTTATGATAATAAAAACTCTTTAGTAACTTTACAAACCGTTATTATTGAATTATTGAGCAAGTCCAATTACCTAATAAATATTCATGAAACTTATTATTCACATATTCTTACATTTAATAAAATAAATATGAAGAAGTCAACCGTCGTTTGATATTGATATTTGTACCTTATTGGATAACAATTAATAAATTAACCTAACAATACAAAGATCAAGTATTACATATTACAGTATTCAAAGGCGGCCTTATCACTAGTGATCTCTTCCAGGCAACCTCTATAATAAAAACATATATTTTTGTTAGCCAGGAGAATTGATCGGGCGTTGTGTGCGAAATTCAATTTATACACAAAATTTATTAAATATTTATAAACTAAATAAAATATATAACATAACAACATACATACTCTTATATATATATACATATCTATACACTTATACCTACATACATACATATATTATATTTTTTATTCTCAATAGCAGCCCGGAGTCTGGAAGTTGGAAGTGTTGTACACTCCCGTGTCTCGGAAAGCACGTTAAGCCGTTGGTCCTGCGCCTGAACTCTTTCCGGTCGTGTCGGATTGCCGTCCCATCGGATTATGAGAGCTAGGGAATAGTGAGTGCACCTGTGTTTGCGCACACACTTGTGCACTATAATATCTCCTGCGCAGTTGGCTAATCTCTCTTGAGATTGGCCGCCGTGGCCGAAATCGGTCTGGAGGACGTTATTTTACATTTTTTATTATTAATTACATTGTTTCATGTTTTATAAGATCAATAAGCGTTATACGAAAAAAGGTAAAGGCGGACAAAAAAGTATATGTAATTTCATTAGACACTTACCTGGATTTGAACTCTCAACCTTGGTTTAAAGTCTTATAATCTGTTTTAGTAATACAATGTAAGAATAAATAACGTGCGAGTTACTATAACAAAATGAAAATCGCGAGCAACAGATATATAATTAATATTATAGCGTTAGTACGAACAGACGCGTAGCCCATTATTGAATATTGCAGGCGCAATTAGTTTAGCCTATAGCAATTTACAGGTAATGAAATTTTCATGAAGTTGAGTGCATTTTAACAGCGTTACGAACACTCCGTACGTTTGAATCTCATTACCGAAGTTAACGGCTTTGTTATCAAGTGAAATAAGTTTGAATGAATTTCATATAATATTTCTTAAATTAGATTTTTTAAGAGATATTTATTTGAAGGACGGGCAAATGAGCCACCTGATAGTACGTCTTCTTTGCCCAGAGACGTTGACATAGTAAAAAATATTAACCTATCCTTACATTGCCAATGCACCCCTTGTGCCTGTTAATAAACTGGCTCACTCACCTTTCAAACCGGAACACAATAATACTAAGTATTTCTTTTTGGCCGGAGAATATCTAATGAGTGACTGGCATCTATCCATGCGGGCTTGCACAAAGCGCTACCACCACGTTTCATAGCGTAGGCATTAAATATTTAAATAAAAACTATTTATTTAATAAAAATCATAGGTAATTAAATATTGGTAAAGTTCAAGCACCACAACGAAAATTTGAGCCGTCTAGTGATTTGAATGTCGTTACTAGCCACTTAAGGTATCGTCGCCCTCACTCAATACCCAATCACCAGGTATATTTGCGACGAGGTTCGTTTACCTTAATGAGGGTTGTTTCCAACTTTAAGATTGATTTCAACTCGTCATACCTAGAAAACCTAATAAGCATCTATATCATATCCCCATCTCTTTTCAACACTTGAAACGGTAGAATAAATGATTATATTTGTTTCTCTTTTTTTGACCTTAATTTCTAAGTGGCCATATCTGGCTGTCTGAGTTACCAATGTTGATAGTTACCTGGTTTAACCCTACTGTCAATAAACACTTTTCCATCTTGCACTCTTGTTAGAATTTACAGAAAATAAGAATAATGTTACCTGATCCTTAAGGGCTGAGACTAAATCGCTATGACCTTTAAAAGATCTAAGTTCAGCATTTCTCTCTCAAATAACATCTTTATTTGAGAGAGAAATTAAGTGTGTGATATTCATCTCTTATTTCTTTTTCAAATCTTAAATGATTTCAGACGGTCTTATAAACTATCTTAATACATTTAACATCTGTGATTCTTTTTTTTATATATTTCCCGGGATTTGACTCTACTCCACATGATGGTAAGTGGTAGTAGATTCCAAACGCGACGACGGCTAGTACAGTCGGGACGAATGATCTGCACTAGCCGCTCCCGTCTTGTCGGCCCGCAAGATGCCTCTTCAAAAGAAGCTGCTGGTATGGAATTCCATTTTAAAAGTGTGACAATGAAAAGAGTTTCCAAATTTCTTCGTGCGCGATGGATTTGATGTCACAGTTAGTCGGTGACACCGAGAGCCAGCACAGGTAGACTTGTGAAGGAAAGGGGAAGCAAGAACGAGGGAGAATAATTACTCAAAGCGCTCGCCGTGATACAGTCGATAGAAAGCACTCGGCGCCGCTATCTGTCGACGCAATTGTAAAGGTTCGAGGTTGTTGGTGACCTTTACGTCGCCAATAATACGAACCGCGCGTCGCTGCAACCGGTCCAAGGCCAGATCCACGTAGACCGATCCAGTAAGTAATTAGCGGAGTAATCCCAAAGGTGCAAGCAATATTCAACGCAAGACCGCACCTGCGTTTTGTACATCAGTAGCAGTTGTTGTGACGTGAAAAACACACATTAATTGAAAGAACTTAGACACACTAGACTTTAGAGAACACTACTTAGAAATAAAACACTGTCAAGTGTCTTTAAGCATTAGTGAGTTATAAACCCATAACCTTTTTCTAAGCTAGATTTAGTTTATTATTTATTTTAATAAATTTGACTATTAAAGAACTTAAATATGTCCAAATCCCAAGACCCAAGTCTGCTAGTCAATAAGCTCTCTATTAAATTAAGACTTAACTAACACTGGAGAAGCATGTACAAAAGAAAAGCGCGGTAATATATTACTTACCTCAAAAAATCTGATAGGACCCCGACTAGAAGCCCGACTTGAACAGAGCTAGATTAATCACAGGATCAATATCGAAGGAAATATAACACGGCCATTTCTCGGGGCTGTTTCTTGGAATGTTTTGACAGAAAATCCAATATTTTTCATTTGCCCGACTCGTGATATGAGCCCATAATCGCTTTTAAACTAGCCACTAGACCGACCTATAAATAAGTAAATTGGGTAAATTAAAAAACACAGAAACAGTAAAAATCCTTCCAAAGTGAGGTTAGATCGTTAACAATATAATAAATAAAATATATATCGTCTAGACTTTAAAACCAATAAACAAAGTCATAATATCGAAGTAATCTAATTTAATTGTATGTCGAAGATTATCGTTGAAACATAAGCACTTTATTCAATATCTGCTTAAACTACTTAGATAAGTCGATTTGCGTTTAAATGCTACGTATGTATGCGACAAGACAGTCGCACCAATTACGTACGTGTGCTTTTATCATACAATTATCATTTTATGCAACAATAACAATTAATCAATTCTTACAAGAACTTTTAAATTGTCATTTTATTAAATTTTAAGTTTGTCAAAAAGAAGAAAGCATGCTAATTTCGAGCATTTGCTACAAGTGGATTGTGCTTTAACAGCAGCTGACATACAGTTGTCATGCATGTGTGTAGAAACAAAATTGCACCACCGACTATATACTTTTTTTTTGTGGCGATTTAAGAAAACATATTTAGAATATATTATTTATAAAATATACTATCCACGCAATAAATTTATTTGTTTTATTTTATATTTTGATACTTTAGTTCAATCTTTAAAATGACGAAAAATAATGTTCTGAATAAGTAGCATTTAACTCTATCAAATAGGAGCAAATATACTGTCCTTGTTCTATATAAATATAAGACCAATTTTAAAATTTATTACAATATTTCCTTTGAATTTCATATTTAATCACAAAAACCTTCGCAATATCCCAAAACAAAATCTTTTATGGTTTGGTAGGCAAAGTCGGGTTTCTGTTGAATTTGGTTTGTCCGTCCAATCATTATTCCAATTTTAAATTTTATAAAGACATTTAAAATATATTATTATATAAATGTATTATGTATATACTTTGTCGTAAAAGGATTATCCTTTTTAAAAATGAATTATATCATTTTTAATATAATGTAATGTAAGAAAAGATATAGCGCAAAATTAGAAGTTTTACATTAAAAATACTTTACCACATTTCATACCCATATAACCTTAATTTTGTGTCAGACGCAAACAAGTCTCCAGTGTGCAAAAGTTTTAAGCGCAAAGGGGGAAACTCAGCGTTTTCCAAAGTGCTCTCGTAGCGGAAGCGGATCGTGTGGGCGTCGAAAACGTCTATATTTAGCGGCCTTTGTGCCCGGATAATAATATTGAATGTTTATTTGCTAAATGCTTTGGAACAAATCGTTTATATTCGTTTCTTTTGTATCATCCTTTCTCTTACTTGACAAAGAAATCGAATTATTTCGAGTGTCAAGACTTTCTGAAGATTTGTTTGTTTTTCGACGACTCTTTAATTTACCTTGCAGAATTAAAATATTACAAGGACATCGTTTGGGATTACAGTTGCTTACCTATCGGAAATTAAGTACGAAAGGGAAGGGATGTAAGGTATATCGATAATGTAGTACACACATGCAACATGCTCTGGTGCAAGTGGCCTTCTTAATCAGAAGGACATTGTTCCCACACACACACAGGCGAGGATCTTATGCAGTAAATCATAAAAACTAAGATTCACTCATTGATAAAACATATTATAAACTTGGTTGGCTTTGTGCAAACGCGTCTGGATAGGTACCACCTACCACCATACGTTGTGTTCCGGTGTAAAGGGAGATTGATTCAGTTTAACTACAGGACATTCTTAGCTGACAAGGTTGTGTTAGGTTAGATTAGGTTGCCGCAACACGATCCCGCAGCCTCTCCGATCCGTGCCGAGGACGGCCATTGCAGTGGTTTTAGTGGGTAAGAATCCCACATAACCCGGTTCTTCCCCCAAGAGAGTCGGGTACCTTGACGAAGATTTCCACAGCTTGAAAAAAAAAAAAAAACGAAAAAAAATAAAAAAAATAGGTAGGTTGCCGCCAGGCAACTGAGGAAGCTAATACAAAATCAAAATGCTCGTCAAGTATTAGCTTCCTACAGTCGAATCTAAACCACTCCGCCGGAGCGCAGGACCTACTGCTGCAGTCCATGGCGGAGCGGCAGATAGACCTGGCCGTGGCCTGCGAGCCCTACTTCGTCCCTCCTCTAGCTAATTGGGTGGGGGATGTGGACGGAACGGAGGCGGTCCTCTCGAGGAGCGGAACGGGTCCCCCCCTCTCTCATCGAGAGGGGCTCGGGCTACGTTGTGGCGGGGTGCACGCACCCCGCAGCCTCGCTGAGTTCGAGACGTATCTCGGCTCGGTCAGAGCTGCGGTGGCCAGGCAGTCGCCGAAACCTACCTTGGTTCTCGGCGACTTAAACGCGAAGTCGCGTGCCTGGGGCAACCCCACTACGGATCCGCGAGGGAGGGCCGTCCAAGTTTGGGCGCTACGCTCCAGCCTGTCCCTACTAAATAAAGGGCAGGTTCACACCTGCGTGTGCCACAACGGGGGGTCCGTGATGGACGTCTCGTTCGCCACCCCGGTGGTAGCACGTAGAGTGTCGAACTGGAGAGTAGAGGAAGAGGTGGAGACTCTGTCGGATCACCGCTATATCCGATTTGAGATCTCCACCTCTCGCAGGCCGGCGGAACCCCAGAGGGTGCCGACAACGCTGCCGAGGTGGTCTCTTAGCTAGTTAGACCGCGAACTGCTCAAGGACTGCTGCCATCGTACAGCGGTGGGGTTCCGCGGGACGGTAGGAGGAGGGCGCCAGTGTCGAGGAGCTGGCGGGCCGCATGCGCAGTGCCCTCAAAGAGGTCTGCGATGCGGCCATGCCGAGGAACCGGCGCAGAGTTCCGCGCCGGCAAGTCTACTGGTGGTCGCCCGAAATAGCCGAACTTCGGGCGACGTGCAGCCGGGCGCGGAGGGCCTACGTCCACTGTCGTAGGCGCAACGGCCTCGACGCGGACCTGGAGGGACAGCTCTTGGCCGCTTACTGCCAGCTGAAAAAAGATTTGCAGCTGGCGATAAGTCAGGCCAAGGAAAAAGCGAGAGAGGACTTGCTGGCGGGTCTCAACCGAGATCCATGGCCGTATCGAGGTGTGCGTGGAAAGCTGCCCGTGCATGCGCCCAAGCCGTGATGGAAATGCTGCCGCCGGAACTCCTCCTGCGCCTGGTGGGGGAACAGTTTCCCCACCCGGGCGAGTTTGTCCCTCCGCCTATGGCCCCCGCTCCGTGATAGAGGACGCAGTGGCTCCACTACTGATCACGGAGCGGGAAATGGAAATGGCCCTCGGTCGCCTGAGGGCCATTTCCATCGAATCAGGGCTCTAGCCCAGCAAGCCCTGATCACCCGATGGGAGGAGGACCTCGGGTCCCCCACGGCGGACCTGGCGACAGTGGAGGCGGTACGTCCCCACTTGAGTCGCTGGGTCCGAAGGAAACGAGGCACGCTCTCGTTCAGGCTGACGCAGGTGCTTACCGGACACGGATGCTTCGGTAAGTACTTGCACGAGATAGCGGGGCGGGAGGTGTCACCCTCCTGCCACGAGTGTGGTGCGCCATTCGACACGGCGTATCACACCCTGACGGAGTGTGCCGCGTGGGGGCCCCAGAGGCATTCCCTGGCGGTGGTTGTTGGCGGAGACCTCTCCTTGCCAAGCATCATCAACGCGATGCTCGGAACTAGCACTATAATGTAAATTTAAATCAATAGAATAAAAGATAAAAAGAGATAACTATTCTGAAAATATAAACAAAAATTAAATTAAATTACATTAAATTAAAAATTTATTATAAAAATTCATAAAACACTTTAACACTTTCTACGGGCGGTGGTGACCACTTACAACCAGGTCCATTTGCAAATGTTCAAATGGTATTTTTTAGATGCGACATTTTACGTTGGATAGAGATAAATCCATCGAAGTAAATTCCATTGTTTAAAATGTTTCAAATAGATAGGGTTAGCTACCCAACATCATGTAAATATTACGAAATATGCATACATATTTCAGTCTTCTCTTCGTCTCAATAATTAATTAACATACAAAGCACTTGAAGACAATGAGGTTCCCATAAAGCATGAACCAGGATCGCCTTAAGAAAATAATGTAATAATTTTGTACTTATTTAAAATTAAATATGCTTCTATTGTTTAAGAAAATTAAATCATTAAGTTATACATTTTGGTCGTATATTCTTTCTTTTTAAAAGCTGAAATATCTCAGTTCATAGAACGCGTATATCTTAACAGAAGAACGATGGTTCAAATCCAGAAAAATGTCATTGAATTGTTTAATTTGTGTGTATAGTTCCTCTCGTGTTGGGTGATGAAGTGCTTGATGAAACACACGTGTATCCAAACCGAAATGGAGTAACTAGTGTAAATAAAAATATTAGTAATTTCTTTTAAAATGGAAATTAATAATAATCTTTTCTATTATTTAAATGTAGATTCTATCGAGAGCAATCGACTTAAAACTCAGTACTTAGTATCTTAGACATAATCACTGCTTTATTCATTTTTTCGTTCATTCGTTCTTGTAAGAAAATATCACCCTCATTTGTATATCCTAACTAATACTATAAATGCGAAAGTGAGTTTGTTTGTTTGTTACGCTTTCACGAATAAACCACTAAGCCGATTTTAAAAACTCTTTCACCAATGCAAAGCTACATTATCAGCGAGTAACATCAGCTACATTTTTTCCCCATGCTCCCAAGAGAACGGGAACTACGCGGGTGAAACCGCAGGCAAAACGCTAGTATTTAATAAATTATAAACATTCTTCTGAATCGAGTTTGCAGTAGTCCTAATTAAAAGCATCAAATTCTAAAAGGTTAAATTCTGCTAAAATTATTCACACCGCTAGAAATAGCAATAAGTATAACGAAGTTATGAGCGAAGTTATTTCCGTTCGAATCGTACTTTGCAAACTAGACACAGTTTCATCTCTAATATTAAGATAGTTTAATATTTACTTAGACTAAGCTTTATATGTGACATGCTTAGTCATATGAAATGTATGTTAAGTTTTATGTTAATCTCTCTATGCTAATACATATGCACTCGGTGGTAGAGCTTTGTGCAAGCTCTTCTGGGTCGATACCACACACAGATATTCTACCGTAAAACAGCAGTACTTGTTATTGTTGTGTTCCGTTTTGAAGGGTGAGTCAACCAGTGGAACAAGGAACATAATGTAAGCGATGGTTAACATTTCTTACAATGGCAATGTCTATGGGCGCTGGTGACCACTTACCACCTACCAATTCTATAATATATTTAAATATATCAAATATGTGATCATTTTATCGCCATCTATCGCTACAGATTAGTAACACATGTAATTATAGAACGATATATTATACAAAACTTATAACGTAATAACGTTTCAATAGATGCGCTTCGCAATTACACCCATTTCGAATTTCGAATGTTCACATGACAAGCGCGAATTCCATGCTCCTATACTTAATTAACATAAAAAGAGCGTTGAGAGTATTGTGTATCTAAAATACAAATGCTTAGTTTGAATCGAGTTGACTAAATTATTTTAACACGTAAATCATAACCGATGATAGCGGGCTCAAATCCGAGCTGTGTTCCATTTATTGTGCTTAATTGATAAAACTCAGTAAGTTAATGAAATAGAATCTATAATTTAGAAACTCATTAAACTATTTAACTATTAATATTTCTTATATATTCAATATTTATAAAGGTCAGTTACTTTAATATCGTTTAGTTATTAATAAAAATACGTCTAAATTCAAAATGAATAGTCCAATACGGACTAACGCCCACGGCATTATGAAACGCCTACATCCCATCTCTTACATATCTTTTAGCTAGAAAATTTAAGTACTTGATATCACAGATTATAATAAAATTATTCAAATTGAATTTAAATAGCGGAAAATATTAATTCAGACTCACAAAGATATTTTAATACATAAAATATATTATTTAACATTTTGTAACGATATTATAAATGAAGTTAAATTTTATTACAAACAGAAATAGACATATTGAGATTAATATTTGATTTTTTTAATTCGGATTAGAAACGTATTTACGCAATAATTATAATTAATTTCCTTACTAATATTATAAATTCGGAAGTGAGTTTGTATGTTTGTTACGCTTTCACGCCTTAGCTACTCAACCGATCGTAATGATATTTGGTATACACAATTTCAGAGGCACAGAAAAGGACATATGTGTTATCTCCACCTATTTACATATGGAAGGAACCGCGAGTGGAAACTTGCTTTTAAATAAGTGACTATTGCAGTCATCATTGCGCTATTGACGTTTATAAATTTATTTTTCTTAATGATTTAATTTATATTAAAGTAAATCTATCTAACTTCCATCTACCATCTTCCATCTTCCATCTACCATCGATCAATAGTTTTAATTATTTAAGTTTTAACATTTGTTCAGTAATATTATACTTTATTTTAAAGTAGGTTAGAAATAAATATTCTACCGTGAAACAGTAATTCTTAGGTGCTGTGTTCCGGTTTAAAGGGTGAGTGAGCCAGTATAGATGTGGCCCGTAGCTCCCAAGAGACATAGCACCACCAACGTTCCCAAGGTTGATGGCACATTGACGATGTCAGGTTAATATTTCTTACAGTGGCTATGTCTATAGGTGACGGTGACCATTTACCATCAGATCTGATGACCCATGCCCGTCCGCCTATAATTTAATTTCATAAAAACATGAACAAATAAAACAATATAATACCGAATTATTTTCATAAAATTTCATACCGTAATATTAAATTACAGCGGCACCAAAACAAACATGGCGGTCCGTTGATCATATGTTTTGCATAATGTGTTTACCGTTGGGTTATTTAACTGAAAATAACTTAATTTTGCTTTCCAGCTAAGAGTTACCACATATATTTTGCATATCTCAGATTATGCTTTAAAATTTAAGGTTATTTTTAAGTTGAGATAACCGGGTAGTTAGAATAGGTAATCTGTAAAAAGGTCGTGGATTTGAATTTGAGCCGTTTTATCTATGAACCACTTCTGGACAAGAATTATCTTTAGAGAAGAAGGTTTGGAGCGTAATCCACCACGCGGCTCCAATATACCCATATTGGAGCCGCGTAGATACACGTGTAACTGAATTTTATAGGACACAAGCAGGTTATCTCACGATGTTTTCTTTCATCTCTGAGATGAATAATAAATACAAATTTAACACATGCTACCTCTGTGGTACTACACTCGATAGTTAATGTTTACAATAATTTGAAATTAATTTAAAGGTATAGTGATGTCATGAAACAAAATCGATCACCGATTACATTAAAAAAAATATGTTTATTCTTATTTTACTCGATAACTTAGCGAGTGCTAAAACAAAGACTATTTTTCTTGTCTACGTCACACTTAATATTTATAGCTAATAAAAAAAACATACGTAAAATATAAATCCGCGAAAGAAGGGTCGAGCGGAAAGCATATGCCAGAGTCAGGAGGCGTGCGGTTGACTGAAGTAACTTCGTCCAGTTATTTAGGGTTCCCTAGTGCCGATATTTATGCTGAATAGTGAAATGTGAAAGCCTGGATGTTTGTTACACAATCACGCGAAAACGGTTTAACGGATTCAGATGAAATTTTGAATAGAGATACCCGTGCCATTAGTACAGGGTATGTTAACATATGTTAGTATAAGGTAGCTTAAACCGTACCCTATACTAACATTTGTTAGGTATATATAGCATCGAAACCACGAGCGGAAACAAGTGATCTTATTATTTAAAAGATCATAAATTATATTTTGCCAATATTTTTTAGTAAGTTATAAAACCAAAATGGGCCAGTGGTTAGAACAATTGAATCTTAACCGATGATCGCGGGTTCAAACCCGGGCAAGCACCACTGAATTTTCATGTGCTTAATAGTGTTTGTAATTCATCTCGTGCTTGAAGGTGAATGAAAACATCGTAAGAAAACCTGCCGGTGTCTTATTTCACTGAAATTCTACCTACATGTGTATCCAACCAAACCGCAGCAGCAGCATTGGAGCAGCTTGGTGAAATAAGCTCCAAAACTTCTACTCAAAAAAAGGAGAGGTGGCCTTAGCCCAGCAGTGGGACATTCACAGGCTGTTACTTTAAGTTATAAAGTAAATATGTTCAGAATATATTTGTCCAATGAAATAAATACGGAATCTCATTCCGATTGTAGATTTAACCTTGTCTTAAATTTGGACCTTGTTATTCAGAGTGCTCGCCTCGACGATTTCATGCTCCGTTTAACTTCACCTACCCTCGCTGGATTCATAAAACTAACTGCAAACGACAATATATAACAAATTATGGTTCTCATCTTGAAATCATACGCTCCGTAGCTTAATATAAAACATCACCGAAATTTCTGTAACAATTGTTCTGTTTCTACAAAATAATATATTTTAAAGGGCTTGATATACAATTTTAGATATGCGTCAGATTTTTTTTTTTTGTTACGCATTTGTGGCTGAACAGTTTATGCATTGTACATAATTTTTTAAAAAAATATGAGATAATACTATTGTTCATATCTGGTAGAACTGATTCGTATCTTGGGATCGTAGCTCGACTTCATACAGCCTTTATTAACCTTGCCTAATTAAATAACTGTCTAAAGCAAAAATAATTATTTAAAAATAATTGCTAATCTCTAAAAAATCCCTAAGATTTATTACCTAGACAAAAATTAAAAATTCATTGATGGTCAAAAATATATCACTAAACTGACCAGTAATTTCATTGAAATTCATTTAGGGTAATTATATACTGTTAATATATAAAATGATTGTTTATATACTATTTGTCCTTTATGCGTTCCTATGTACGTCCTATGTATATTTCCATTGTTATGAAACTGATAAGTTATTGATAAACCAGTGAAGACCGTGGCCTGAAATATTCATTTATCTATGTACAAACGTCTTATGTATATACAACTCTTATTCTATCCTTACGGAACAGATACTTATATTTAAAGACTAGCTCGTACCGGCTTCACACGGGAAAATAAGAAAAAAAATGTATTTTTGTATAGGATTTGCGTAAAATCCGTTTTTAGTGAGCGTCTAAGTCGGGGATGGAGTAACCGTGAAAAATATCAAGTCAATCGGGAGGACTAGGAGATCGCGTCTTGTCACATTGATTGACATTTGACGTTACCGTTTTGAATTCATATAACTTTGGATGTGTATAATTATAAATTATTTACTTTTAATAATATATTTATTGCCGTTTCAGAAAAAACACAATCTTCATTATATAATTACACATATGTACATAATATTTTAATTATTAATACAATTCAATATATCACATCATATAAATACATGACATGCGACATGTAATTTTCGTGTCTTTTTTTATTCAAAATAAAGAGGTTTTCAATTAAAACAATAAATATTTAATTTAAAAATTCAACGAAGCTTACAAACTCACGTTTGTTCAATATGGAATGCTTTTGAATAGTATTATTACAAAAAAGGATTGCATCTAATTGCGTTTGAATGATATATTCGATAACGCTATTATTAGTTCAGTTGAAACGCCAAACTGTAAAATATCATAACTGAAAAGTGTATTTGAAACATAACAATAACAGTAAATAAAGTAACAGAGTATCGACCGAATACTGAAACGTCGCTTAAATATTAAATGCAACTTAATTATTTGAGACGCCGTTAATTTACAATTTCCCATACTAATTTAGGAGCTTCTCAATGTTAAGTAGCGCTTAACTTTGAGGGACGTTTCAGTATTCGGCCGTAGATGTCTCACTGCTGGGCTTAGGCCTCGTCTTGGTTTGGAGCTTAAACCACCACGCTGCTCCAATGCGGGTATACAAGTAAACATACATATATATTTTATATATATGTATATTATATATATATTTTATTATTTACATTAAAGTCTTAAAAAAATAAAAATTAAAAAGAGTTACTGTACAAATCATGACCGCGTGGTATGGTGACAAGAATGTCAGCAGCCTTTGGTCACTACGATAAATTTACACTAAAAAATATTAACCATACCACTCATCAATGTGAAACCAACCGTGGGAACTAAGATGTTATGCTGTGATGTACACTAGCTCTTCAAACCGGAACACTTTACTAAGTATTTCTGTTCGGTGGTATAATACATAAATATGTATATGTAATACAGAGATATAATGAAGAGACGATAATCTTAAGGTCGCGAGTTCAAATCACAAACTATTGGTTTTTCAAGTGCAAATTTGTGTTTACAATTCAAATCGCGCTCAACGTTTGATAATATGTGAGATATGTATAATAATATCCTGTGACATTATTCACACACGGCTATCTGATCCCAAGATAAGCAGAGCTTGCACTATGGAAACCAGACAGCTGATATACTACATATACTGCTTTTCTTTTGTAAATACATATAACTTAATCTTTTGTAATACATATTAACTCATATGTAGCCTTCGATACATCAATGTCTATGTGTTCTAAGGTCGCGTTACATAGTGTGCGGTCGACACAATATGATACGTGTAGAAATTTTCAAACAAAATCGTATTTTCTCTCATAATATGATATATTATATCATCGGCGTCTAATCATCTTTTTCTTGTAACTGAACTTAAAAACCTACTCACGGTATGAAAAGATAAAATGCAATTCTACAACGAATTGAACGGAAACACATTTAAAACGTTTAAATGACGTCATTGTATCATTCACTACAATACTTATTTATTTAATACTTTATTGCAAAATTCAAAATATACAAATGGCAGGCTAAATGCTAAAAGAATTCTCTAACAGCAAACCTCAGCAAGTGCATAAAGAGCGAAGCTGTGCAAAAGTCATTAAATATATATCTGTGTGTATGTGTGTTAAATTGAGAAAATTAAAAACGACACTCCACCAGTAGTTTGTTGGCCGCGGGAAATTGTATCGCAAGAACGCCTCTCAGAATTTATTGTTAACCTTAAGTCATGTTCACACTGAGTCATAATATGACTCGTTATTGACAAAACTATATTGCATTTATTAATTTTGTACTGAAAATCTGGCTGGAACAATTTCAAACAGATGTTAATTGATCAGAGTGAACTTACTCCACCAACGCGAGTTGGTGCCTGGGCCTGAAACCGCAATAGTCAAGATTTACAGCTGGACCATCTTGGCTCAGCTTATTGTATAAAATGATCTAATTTTTTTAAATTTATTATTTATTAATAGATAAAAAATGTTTTTTTTTTGTTTTTTAGGCAAAATTAATGTATCACGCATTAATTAATTAATCTCAATTATTTAGTAACAGTGCAATGTAAGCTCTACAAAATTATTTGAAATATTTCTTTTTGTATTTTATTTATTCCCTAAATACTAAGCAACCTTGTTTCTGTAGTTGATTCAATCTCGGACGCTAAAACTTTTGCTAAATCCACGTGCCGAAGTTTCCAGAATGCTATTCCGTGCTTATAAAGATGGCACCATCCTCTCGTTATTGAGAATGTATTTGTGTTCGTATGTCCGAATTTCTATGTATTTCTATGATATAAAACTTTCTATCGTGACACCAACAACAACGAATTTCATTCAGCGTAAAGTTTCAAATTGAAAATTGTATATTCTTTTACTAAAATCTACATAAAACTTCTACCACGCAAACTTTCTAAATCAAAATGTACTTTATTTAAGTAAATTCGCAGAAGTTCTTTTGATTCAATAAGTGAAATTCAATACAATTCGGAATGTTAATTTAACCAGGCAAAGAAACGATTCAGTAATTACACTTGTTCCTCAACCATATTACACATAATCTAATTAAATAATAATTTCCATTAGAGCCAGAAACGAAAAGTCATATTTTAAAATTAAATGTTTAAATAATCGAACACTCCGCACGAGGCCTTATAAAAACTCATTTTGCGAAACACGAGACCTAGGAACAATAGCTATTCGTCAGGTTTAGTGGATGTTTCGCTCCATTCAGTCCTTTAGCGACTTCAGGTGCTTTGTGAAGATGCAATGGACTGTCTAGATTCCATGATAATACTTTATAATAGCGTTATAAAACTAACATCCTTTAAATGTTCCATTGTTGAGCGTATTCCATTTCCTTCAAAGAGACAGTATGAAGCTTATTCAACCACGTCGCTCCAATGCGGGTTGGTGAATACATATGTATCAGATTTTCCACTAACTGTCTAAGTGAAAATAAAATTTTATTGAAAAATTCTCAGTAGCAACCCGAGGTCTAGAATATGAGATGTTATGTACCTTGTGCCTGAAGTTACACAGGTTCACTGGCTCTTTAAAAAGGAACACAACAATAATAAATGTTGCTATTTGGCTGTAAAATAAAATAAAGTGTACAGGAAATTTGAATAAATTAAATTTCGATTACTTAATAAGCGTTTATCTCTTGATGTATTCAAATAACTTTTAATACTACTTTCTTAAGAGTGAAACTTAAGAGTATTTCAAAGTCCATGTATATACATCGAATCAGCCTAATGACGTTTCCAGATGTTACTAACGTCCCCAAACACTAATTACACTTCTAATTTACTGAGGAATTGTTAATGGCCTGAGTTTTAATTTAGCCAAGAACGTGGGTTAAATGTAAAAGAGGCAGTGTTACATTTATAAAAGATTTATTTTTTCAGACACATTCAGATGAGAAATGAAATGATGAACACCTTTATTAAATTTAGACTAATCAGATCCATTTTCAAATGATGAATAATATTAAAAAATATGCCGAAGATAAAATTTAAGAAACAAGAATTACAATTTAAATATAATATTATAAAAACAAAAAAAAACAAATACAGTTTAATTACTAGCGATATTTTTTCAGAGGAAACCTAGCCCGTTAAACGTAGATGACATTAACATGTAAAAGTAAAGAATATAATTGAATTGATATTTGGCGTCAGTATAACTGGAAAACGAGTGGTACCTTCGTTAATGACAGCGTTCAATGACAGCATTCAATATCGATAATATTAAAAGCTGTGTCGCATAATTTCGTGTGACATAAAAACTACGAGCGTCAGCTGAAGCTGACGTTTAGCTGTGCTAGGCAAACGAGAAAAGTAATTAATGGCACGATCCTACATTTTTATATCTTTTTGAAATAGAAAATTTTCGATTCGAAATATAATAATGTAACTTTTGAGTCCTTTAAGACTATCCAGTAGGAAAGCATTTATAGTATAAATTATATTAGGAAATAAAACCATACAAGAATTCAAAATATATTGATTGGAATAGCTACCAGGTCTCAAAGCCAAAACAATAAGCACCATGATTATGCTAAAAGCACATTAACAACATACTTATATACAAAGCATTTATAACTGAGCTTGTACAATAACAATATTTCTGATATGAATAGCAATTACAAGTGTACATAGGACTTCGAGGTTCATAAATAAAAAGTAACAAAACACCATAAGTAAATTTAGAAAAATGTTAAAATTAAATTATATATTAATGTAATTGTTATGTCATGAAATTTAACAGAATTCTAAGATATATTGAAAAAGGCATTGCAAAATTAATACATCTAGTAGACGTGAACGTGTCATCCTGTATTGAGGTATCGATGTGGCATTTTAAAGACACTTCAATATGTGAGTGAGTGACTTCGGAATTTTGTATTTCTATCTGACTTTGGCAGAGTATTTAATGCTCAACTAGCGTAAGAGTGAAGTAAAAAAAAAAGAAGAAAATACTGATTGCTTACCACGAAAAATGGTATGTCCTTAGTTTTGAATCGTGTCCAGATCCTTTAAATTACTCGTATTGTATCGTGTCTGATTTTTAGGGAAACACATTTTATCCATTAAGCATTCAAAAAATCAAAATTCACCATCACAAATTTCCCTTGATATTAAAATTTGATAAGCAAATTGCTAAGATATCGTTATATCTGACAGAAGTTACGAGCAACCGTGTCTTTGAAGATGCCATCAGCCAAAATTTCAATAAACAATATGGTTGACGTCATTTCATTATAATAAGTCTCATTTTATTGGATTCCAATTTTCACAAATGTTTGAAACTTTATATTAATTGGAACTCGTTAAATTTAAGGGTAGATGAAATATAAGTTATTATTAATGGTTTTGAAGCCAACATGGCCTAATGAATAAAACATTTGACGTTGAATCGATTTGGATTGCATGATTAAGATTTGAAGAAAAACGCGGACGATTTTTTGCCAAATTGACATTTGGCAAATGTTAATTTTTGTTTGGCATATTTTTCAATTTAAATTTTCTTTAAACTCTAAGATAAAATTAACGACACCTGATTTGTAAATCAATAATTGATGTTCTATATAAGTAGCTACACCAGAACAATTAATAAATACATTAACATTCATAAATAGTCATAAATCCTCTATTCCATTCGCGACAGTCAAGAAAAATCTTAGTTAAAAAGTATATATAAAAATCACTTTTTGTTGTCACTATTCCACTTTAATAGCGTCTCAGCTATTCCTGATGGCTAAAGTTTTAAGCCATTTTTCATCTGTACAAAGGCTTATCGAAGTCGTGCGAAGCCGGATGGGTTTTGTCCCGTGGCAATATCCGGTTTGCGCTGGTTATATCCGGCTGAAGATAGGCTCAACACTATTGAATAAGATTGTATCTGTAAATCAAAACGGAGATGGGAGTAAATATCGGACTGCAAGTCAAACTCGTTGTGAAATTTGAAGGCACTAATGTCATTCAAATTATAGATTATTCGATAAATCTATTATAATCTACACAAATACTAACGTGCTTTGCAAAGTCCTTCTCTACTCTTTTATTATATCACTTTCAAAATTTCACCTCACATATATTTCTCCTATTTATTAATTAACTCGATGTCACATTCGATATTCGACCTTATGTTATTATTTTCAACTTTGCAATGTTGCAATTAAATATAAGTACTTTAATGGTAAATATATACAAATAACAAATGTAAATTTAAAACAAAAACATCTATTTATATTAAATTTAGGATGGTATTACATAAAAAACGGATACGCACACACAATCATATCAAATACTTTCGAGAAAACTCTCCGTATTTATATAAATCAAAATGTAAAAAGTACAATTCAGATTTGTGAAAGGTCACTTACATTTTTTATGAAATCATATATTTCAAAAGCCAAAGAGATTAAAATACAAATCGAAAAAATATGTACGTTTTGAACAATTGCTGCTGTCATTGTTTTCAATGAAAGCATACAATAGCGAAATTCAATTATTTTATTAAAGAAGATAAAATATTGATACAGATTGTTGATATTCATTCATTCATTGAATAATTTTATAGCAAGCTTATTCAGTATATATTTTAATATAATATAATATTACATCTAAATATATCAAAAATAACGATTCACCTATGTAATATGTGTGATATACAACTCTAGCGAAGCGCAAATCCGAGAATATTTCACTGCCAACCAATTAACAACATTAGTTACATATAAATAAAGTCTGAAATAAATAAACTGAAGGACTGGCCTTCAAGAGCGTTAAAGCGGACGGAGGTGCAAAAAGTAGCGCGCAGGAACGCGTCTACGAGAGCGTTTGCGTTACATTGAGAGGCAACGATGCGTAGAAATTATTGCGCTTACTCGAGCGTCCGCACGTTTTCAGAGTGTCTGCGAGTAAATGTATGTAATAAAAGTGTTAATTATAATTTTTAATAAGGATTTACCAAGCCCAAAAGAGTTTATTAAAGTTTGAAAAATATCACTACTGAGCGATAAAACCTTACTGTGCGGCTTCGTCTTAATTCGTTTTAATTATTTACATTGACAAAATATTTCTATATGGTTTATATTAAAGAAAATTGTTTGTTTTTAATACATTTTGTGCTCGGTGGTGAAGGAAAACATCGTCATGAAACCTTTTGTTGAGAGAAATTCTGCCATATGTGTTGGATACACGATACGCGCTGCAGTAGCTTATGAGGAGTATGTTTTGGAGTTTATTCCAATAAGTGACACCCAGTTGTGAAACATTAACTGTTATTAATTTACTATTTTCTTTTAATAACAAACAAAACTACCAAAAAAATCACCTGCTATTGCAACTGAAAATTACGAATACAAACAATGCAGAATATAATTTGAGTAATACTCGATACTTTGTCATTTTACGTTTGGAATTCCATTGACCATATACAACGACTAATTAGCTATCGTTTTCAAGTTTAAAATGATTTAATTACATAAAAGTCCCAAGGATAATGATATTAATAACAATGATATGAATGTTATGTTTTTTAAAGTATATTGCTATGTACTTATTCCACGCAGCATCGCGATTTGCCTGTAAATAGTATTTGGTCTGAAAGTTATAGTGTTGATAATTAGAATTGTGACTTGAGAATGATGATGTCGTCCTCGTGTCCAAATTCTGTCATATAAGTAACTGACTGAAAAAAAAAACAGATGCGGTATTTTTTTTATATGTAGGCGGAGGAGCATATGGGCCACCTGATGGTAAGTGGTCACCAACGCCCATAGACAATGGCATTGTAAGAAATGTTAACCATCGCTTACATTGCCAATGCGCCACCAACCTTGGGAACTAAGAAGTTATGTCCCTTGTGCCTGTAATTACACTGGCTCACTCACCCTTCAATACAAAGTACTGCTATTTTGCGGTAGAATATCTGATGAGTGGGTGGTACCTACCCAGACGAGCTTGTATAAAGGTCTACCACCGAGTTGTATGAATTTCCTGATTCTTATAATTAGATGGTAATACTATACGACTGTGAGTTTATCAGTCGGACCAATAGCTTTATCGCCAACTTCCAACTTTACTACCAATTTCCATACTTCGGCCTGCTACTGAGAATGTCTTTAAAAAACCAACAAGTTTTAAATTGCCAGAATCAGGGTTCCCCCCGAATCACTCCCTAGAATAATATCGTCTGTGAAGTAAAGTTTAATTTATTCGTTACGCTAACAGATAATATATTTAATATTCATTGACAGGTTTGATATAATTGTTAAAAACTAATATCTATTAAATTCTGACACTTATATCAAATTGTACATTTTCACCTTCAACATCGTTGACCTTAAATAAAATGTCGTCTAAATGTTGCAGCTTTAATTTTTCGCAACTACCCGAAACAGCGATTGATTTCACTTTATTGCGTATTGCATGAATGAGATTCAGGGCACTCAGTAGTTCAAACACAACGCCCACTGATTCAACAAAGCTCACAATGACCTTCCGATATTGCTTCGTATCAAACATGCAATGTTTTTAGAATGCAATTTATATGACGTCATGGCTTATAAGCACTTCACGTTATCATTTTTTCAAACAAGTAATGGGTCAAATAAGTAATAAGTATTTAAAGTTAAATGCTTATTGAGGAAATTTTAGAATACTGGGTCCAATATTTGATCACTAATATTATAATATTTAGATATTATAAATAAAATTAAAAACAACAAATCGACCTCAACTAATCCCATACTTCATGTAATTAAGACATTAAACCACTCGGTGGTAGAGTTTTGTGGAAGCTCGTCTGGGTAGGTACCACCCGCTCATCAGATATTCTACCGCAAAACAGCAGTACTTAGTATTGTTGTGTTCCGGTTTGAAGGGTGAGTGAGCCAGTGTAATAACAGGCACAAGGACATAACATCTTAGTTCCCAAGGTTGGTGGCGCATTGGCGATGTAAGCGATGGTTAACATCTCTAACAATGCCAATGTCTATGGGCGTTGGTGACCACTTACCATCAGGTCGCCCACACGCTCGTCCGCCATCCTATACAATAAAAAAAAAAAAAAAAAAAAAAACTCTAACTTAACTCATATTAAAATCGTGGCAATAGCCACCTACAACTAAAACTCAATAACCAAATTAAATACGAGTTGAATAGCAACCAAGCAGATACCCGAATGTCCGTTAGCAAGAAAGATAAAAGAACAAAAAAGACGGCCGCCTGGTATCCCTTCTACTTATATATGACCATTGCCTCTACTGCCACCTCCATTTTGCAAATAGGCCAAGCCCATTATCATTCTAACAATATATTCTTGGGTAAGTCGAAGAATTTAGGCAAATAGTTTAATTATTTTGGAAAGTCAGAACCCAAGAAAATCTCAGTAGCTGCCCGAAGTCAGGATATTGGCAATTTTTACGCTCCCGAGCCTGAAAAGTACGTAAATCTCTTGAGCCTGCACCTAAACTTTTACCGATCTGTCAGGTCGCCGCCCCATCGGCTGATGGAATAGAGTTTACTTGGGCAGTATTATATGCCCTGCACAACTACAAGGATACCCAAATTATACCTAAATTATATAATATCACCAATGGGCTCATTGTTCATCTCTTAGCTTTGATTAAGCATGTGATGAAGTAGGCTTCAATCAATGTATAAGCAAAACCCATTTGATAAGGTTAAATACGATTCCCTTTGTTCTTCTTACGTATTTGCGAACTTTTACCAATTACCAATGTTCGTTGTTACATCACTTAAGTAATTAAAAAAATGTTCAAACCTTTGATGCATGTTCAAAACGTCTTTCAGACAAACAAATATTTACTTGATTCTTTGAAACAATAGCAATCTTCCAATAAGTCTTCTCTCAAAGTGATATTCCTTTTTATGAAACAAAATGTTTCTCGACGCTCTCAACGTTTATTTACTTTGTTTCTTTACATTATTTCGTTCAATCAATTTTTTTTTTAATAAAATTCTTGATGTATTTTCTTTTCAATGATATTACGATGAAAATTTAATATGATATTTCTTACATGAATAGGTATCGACATTATACTATATATTGAAATATGATTATATATTATATGTATTATTGAAACAATGATTAAAATGATATTGTAGGTTTTATTGGTTCGTCATCCAACCACCATCTCAAGCAGTAGTGTGGAATAAGTCCGAAATATTTTCCTTAACATGAATGCAAACTTATATTTACAAGACATTACTCTCAATGCTTTATTAAAAGGCTGCTTATTGATTTTTAGCACACGACATTTATGTTACATAGAAAAACTTGGCAAACTTTGGCAAACCTATATATATACCTTAGAAATATATATATAAATAAAATAAATAAATATATATATTATATATATCTATAGATACGTATTTTCATGGCAATCGGTTAAACGGTATGTACTGCAACACCATTTAGTAGCAAGATACAACAAATCGGATAATATAAAAAGCATCTTCCAGAATAAATACATAATATATGTACATATATGTGCCACCTTTGATGGTGATCTCTCAAATCTATTTTGGAACGAACGTTCTTTTATGCGGCTTATAGTAGGGTGAAATGGCAGTGGCCCAAGGTCATGTCATATAACGAAATAGCGTTATGACTACCGAATGCTACAAAATGCGATGCATTGGGCGTTCGAACTCAGTGCGGCGCGAGCGCTTCTGGAGAAACGTTGCCTAATTTTGGAACGCCAAACCACGCTAAACGATAGATAGAACTGTATAATGCGCCTATACCTATTGTAGATCATTTTTTTTATTAATTAAGTACTTAATTATAAGCACACTCAATTCCCTAAAATGGGGATTGCTTTTACTATAAGAAATTGTTAATTGAATTTAAAAAATTAAGTCGTTTCTTAATCTTTGAACTTCTGAATTTTTGGAGGAATATCGCAAAGAACTTCGTTCCTGACGGTTGTCCCCAGATCGCACAATTATTATATATAAGATTAACAGAAGCAATTTAGATTTTTCCAAAAATTAATTACTAATGACTGAATATCTGCGTTTTTATTTTTTGATTTGAAGCCTAGGTGTATGTTCTGGAGTTCCTAAAGCTCGTCATTTGTCTTTCTCATTTCCTCCTGTTAAATCATTTTTCTTTCTGTTTTGTTATGTGTGATCTGTATGATAAATAAAGTATACTTATCCTGCTTAGTCTTTCAAAAGTTTAGCCTTTACGACAAAATTCTTATACAGTAATAACCTATATATTCCCCTTCATAAAGAAAACTGAGAACGATTTTGCGTTTGAGATGAAGATTTGGAGTCAAAAGCGATAGTAAACACCAATGGTTAAATAAAATATATAAAAGTATTTCATTCATACACACGTGGCGACAGATGTATATAGCCATTTGATATGAATAATAAAAGTGAAACAATACCGTAACACATGAAGCTCCCGTTACGTCTGTTAGACATCGTCAAATAACAATGGACATGTTACAACTTGGCAACACGTCCAATAAGTTGCGACGAGGCATCCGATTATACGGGTATGTCGGCTTTATTAAAGTCACTAAAGGATACAGAAGCTTAACGCCTATGTAGATAGCACAGCCTTTAATAGATTTATACGTAATTTTGGTGAAAATATAATCGGAAATTATTCAATTGGACTTTTATGTCGTTGGTATTTACATTAGAAAGTAATTGGATTTATTGGTATTTTATAATAAATACGAGACTTTATTCAATTTGAATTGAAACAAATCCTCCATTGGTTCACAAGTCTTTTTATTATAGATGATTGTCTGTCAATAAAACATACATTGAATAATCACGTAATGACAATGGCTGTTTGAAAGATTTTTGTTCATGCACAAGAAACAATATTTGCATGCTTCACGGTTAACAATATATATAATAGTTACGTTTTAAAACAGTTTTTTTTTTTTTTGTTTTATGTAATTATCAGTATTAATGATAGTACAGGAAATTATAATGATATAGTCAAAATATTTGCTAACGACGCTGCTCCTCCTGTAGAATTTTGCACACAAGCCCACTATAAAGGAAGTATTATAGTGTATAAATGCGCAAACACAGGTGTAATCTCTATTCACTTATTCTCATAATCCGATGGGATAGAAATAATGCACGAAAGGAACAAAGTTCGGCGCAGAAACAACAGATTTAAGTGCTTGCCGAGCCACATGATTGCAAACACTGTGATCTTTCAAACTCCGTCTGCTACCAAGATAATTGAGATAGAAACTCTTCAAAGGACCTCAGGACCCTCAACTGAGCGAGATACTAACATTCATTAACAGTTTATCACAACTTAACTGTATAAAAGTTTTGATAGTACTTGAATCCTGTTGTGAAAGCTTATACATGAACAAATAAAGAATTTAAACTAAGCGACGTGATTAGTTAGTTAGACAAAGGTTAAAATGTTGGGTAGATACGAATGGAGAAATCCCTTTGCAAGATATATAATTACAACATACCCGAACGAAACTTGGACAGAATTCTCCGATATCACGTGTCGCGAGAATATAATCATGTGTAAAAAATACAGGAAAACTGGACATCGGTTGTGACGGGCTCTCATCGTTCATGAAAAAAATGTGATTTATCTTTTACTTTAAAATGTTAATTTGTTTTAAATTTAATTATTACTTCTTTTAGTTTTTTTTTTAATTTCAATATTTTTGTTATATATTTTGATATCTATTTTTTACCTCTTTTTATAATTGTGTTTGGGAATGGTGTGTTCTCCTCTAATCGGTTGTATATAGTTAGTTTTAATTTAATGTTAAGCGTGTTTCGGATGTATGTACAAGTATTGGGGATCCAAATCAATAAATATGATATAATGATGATTAAGAGATTTAAAATAAGTGTTGAAAACTCAATTCTATATCCTGTTATTATTATATTCAATGAATATACTTCCCGCCAATTTCTAAACCGCTGATCAAAGTCAAATTAACTGATTACCAATGACTAATCGGATTAAAGATCCGATCAGTCATTGGTTGGTTGTAAAATATGACGCGATACGCGACCAATAAACATGGAGATTAATTCCTAATTAGTGAATCTGAGTTTTTCTTAATTATATTGCGTTTAGAAATAGTTTTTTTAAACTAATATTTGCTGCAAACTTATGACAAAATGTTCATGTATTCCAATTTATTGTGCTTTTTATGTTTACAGAGGGATTATTGAAATGTAAGAAGCTAACCAGTAATACTATATATTTAGCTTGCTTGCTTGCTAGCTTTCTTTGCAATAACAAACTGATAACGAACATAATCCGGTACAATACTACATTACAAATTTTATCATAAACTTTCTCCACTAATCTAGGCAGGTTAACTGGTGATATCATTAAACCTATTTTTATGACATCACAAAGTCCTTCGACAATGTTTGCAGTGAAACCTGCGAAAGTGAAATTTTATCATATCAATATCCACTGAGCCATCACGACTTAAAATATAATCATATATATGTAAGTTTAAATAACACGACTTCATTATAAGCACATATTAAATGTCAAATTCTTATAAATCTCTCATCTCATCACGGTCTGCGTCTCATATGAAAATCAATAAACGATTCGCGAATAACGTCCCAGTTTTTAACCACCTCAATTCCCACGCATCTGCTCATTTACGAGGCATATATCTCGCTCAATATGACATTATTCATTTACTTTATTAACTACTAGCTTTGTTTCACGGTTTCATCCTCGTTTAACGATTATATATACATGTTTTTTTATTGTTTTTCATGATTCCCGTTAAGTTATATAACATACAACTTTTCTTAATGAGTACCTTACAAACTCACATCAGACTGGTAGACAGATAAGATATAGTAATAGTCTAAAAAAAATCGATCGTAATAAAATATTTTGTAAAAAAATTCAATAAATACAAACTAGTTACAAAATACATTATGAATTCAGATATGTACATGTTACACTTAATGGTAACCACTTTACTACCTAACGGTACTATGTATTGCGTTTCTCAAGTATGATGCCTTGAGCGTCAGTGTTATTACGATGAGGAATTTCGAACATGAAAAAGTAGTGTAAGTGATCAGTCGTGACGTGGTCGTGAGCACTTATAGCCTTCTATGTTGATTTGTGTTTATGGCGCTCGGTGGTGAAGGAAAACATCGCGACGAAAGTTGTATGTGTCGGATTATAATCTGCCAACCCACATTGCAAGTGTGGTGAATTAAGCTCCAAACTACCCACTCAAAAATCCAAGAGTGAAATGCTTAAAAAATGTTTTTACTACCATTGAAAAATTAAAAAAATTGCCTGATATGAATCACTTATGCCTCCTTATTTGTTTCAGGATGCCGTCTCTGTGGCAGACTTGGAGTCTCATCGCATGTATATGCGCATGCGCGATCGGTCAGCGTATAGACCAGGAACCATTACTGTCTCCTCGTCCAGCGAGGGTCAGAGATCGTGAGGTCAAGACGGATGAACCGACTTGTGACCAACTGAAAGCTATGTGGCGGTAAGTCTATACTTGAAATATACGATGTGTTGGCATACAACGAAAATCAAATTACAGCTTACTTTAGAATAAACTAACAGATTTATTAGGCTGTTGATTCCAAGGTTTCCATTCGAAACCTGAGTCGAGCCAATAAAATTTATTGCTTATTTCTGCCGCAAAATTCGCAATAACAACCCTTAAATAAGAATTTACTGTGTTACAATCTAGCTGTCCGTCCCGATTTTGTACGAGTAAAATTTATATAAAGATGGGAGGGGTCCCGTTTCCCTGATGTTGAAATTTCCCAAAAAGTTAGTTCACTCATTAAAGCGTAGCAAACAAACAAACGCATTTACAATATCAGTAAGGATTCACGTATATATATTATTTAATAATTAAATTAAATTTATATATCCAAATTAATAAAATACATTTATTTGTCACACAGAAAAAAATAACATATATTAAAATTCTTAATCAACGTCTCACACATGCATTGTTTCAAATTTTAAAATATTCCCTCCAGATTCTCACTCGGCGCAAAGCTGCCCGCCCACAACACAGGCCATAAATATATTTTATTAATTTGGATAAATAAATAAATAAATTAACTTAAATTAAATTAAATAATATAATGAAAATATTGCCTACTGAATTTCTTTCATTATCACTTTATATTTCAAACCGGCGGTAGTTTTATTTTTTGTTTAAAAATACAAGTTTTAATACATTTTTTTCATTTCAAATAAATATGAATATGAGATTTAATTATTATTGTAAAATCAGCTTAATAATAATTTATAAATATGCAAATTAATTATTATCGTCATTTCTTTCGAACTAAATACATTGTTTTATTGGTTGGCGAGGTTGGTAAGACACTTGCCTTTCACGCCGCAGATCGTGTGTTCGATTCCCACCCAGGACAGACATTTTTGTGCATGAACATGTCTGTTTGTCCTGAGTCTGGGTGTAATTATATATGTATTTACAAAAAGAAAAGTAATATATGTAGTATATCAGTTGTCTGGTTTCCATAGTACGAGCTTTGCTTAGTTTGGGATCAAATGACCATGTGTGAACGTCCCAGGATATTTATTTTATTAATTATTATTACAATATAATCATTTAGAATTAACTTTCAAAGGCACTTAAAAGCTTACTTGAATAATGTATATTGATATAGTACTACAGCAATGACACTAGTTTCAACTTTAATTGAATAAATTGAACTTGGCCTTTCACAAGAGTTATAATTTTCATTACAATTGCGACATTAATTAAATTAATTATTTAAGCGATTAACAATTGCGAACGTTATCCCACTTGGTTGCAATTTTTGGTGGTATATATAATAATTTATAATAAATTATATTCGTTACGGTAATTATTATACGCAAAAGTATATAACAGGATATTAGTATATAATTATTGACTCGATTAGTGAAACATTTCAATTTATGAACACATCATTTCCACGTCTGATTTATATTTGAAACGTAGTTTGATATACTATTATATACAAATATCACTTTCCGTGTATTTGAGTGACTAATATTGTATAGCTCATTGGATAGAAAACGTGGATCTTGAACAAAGATCGCGAGCTTAAGTCCGGGCAGGAACAGTAACAGTAACAGCCTGTGATTGTCCCACTGCTCCTCTTTTTGAGGAAAAGGTTTGGACTTTATTCCACCACGCTGCTCCAATGCGGGTTGGTGGAATACACATGTGACAGAATTTCAGCGAAATTTGCCACATGCAAGTTTCCTCACGATGTTTTCCTTCACCGCCAAGCACGTCATGTATTATATCACAAATTAAGCAAATGAAATTCAGTGGTGCTTGGCCGGGTTGGAACCCACGATCATCGGCTTAGATTCACGCGTTCTTACCACTGGGCTGTCCTTCTAAATTTTCTTTCTTCCTTCTCGGCCGTCCGTCTCGGCTTAAGTCCGGGTAAGTGCCACTGAATTTTCTAGTAATTAATATGTAATTATAATTCACGTAATTGTATCACCAAATTTATATCCACATTTTTATTAGTTGAATGAAAACTTTTAGTATTATTTCTTTTTTTATATTAAGTACACATATTAAAACATTATCATATAAAAAGCATTCAACGAAATATCTGATATGCATATCTATAACCGGAGTATATAACTTGCATTTATATAGTTTTAATATAATATGTTCTTATCTACTTATAATAATCGAGAATGAAAAATTTGATAGTAGAAGAAAATACATAAAATATTAAATATTAAAAATAATAATTTCACGCCAAAATATCGTCTCTAAAACATAAAGAAGCAATAACATATTTTAAATTATCATAAAATACATTTATGTAAATATTAGTATTGAATTACAGTTGATTTAGTATTTAAGCTCTAATAATCTTGATAACTAAATTAAATTGAAGAATTCAAATAGAAATGGGAAACGCGAAGCTGAATCGCGAAATAGATTTGCTATTGTCCAATAAAGTGGAATGCCACAAAGCCGGCACAGATCAATAGGCCTAGCGCAGACCACGACACAAGGGAAGTGACACCAGTCAGTTTATCAGAACATTAAAATGTATAAAAGTATAAATATAATAATAATAATTCTCAAAGGAGATAGTTTTGAATGTAGCTTCGGGAAGAGCCGGAGAAAAACTTAACAGTCAATCTGATCCAATTAAATTAAGATTGTTTCGCTTTTGTTTTTTCGTTAATGAAACTACTCTCCACAGACGTATTTCCCGTACCTTTTCTAAGAATAATAATCAGCTGTGCGGGACATATTTTAGTGCGCAAATATAAGCTCAAACACATGTGCACTCTCTGTCCCTTAATTTTCATAATCCGATGGGACGGCAATCTGATACGACCGGTTAAGGCATAGGATCGAAGGATATACTTGCTTTCTGAGGGACCGGAGTGTACATTGCCAATTTCCAGACTCCGGGTTTATAGAATGTACTTAACATCTTCGTTCCCAAGTTTGGTGGGGCATTAGCAGTATAAAGAATGCTTAGTATTATTTAATGTATGGATGCGACCACTAACTATCATGCCTGTATTTTAAGCTTTAAAAATTGTAGAAATGATATATTTGCAGACGCCATTTCTGCAATCTCATGGTCATTGGTAATGCCGACCGTACCGTGGTTATTACGGATTACTCTCGGTAAATGTCATACGAATATGGCAAGCGCTACAAATGTTGAATGCAAATACCTACCTAAATATACCTTTGTTATTTCACCCACTTATGAATTTTGATTGAACCCGGATCTTATATATATACACAAAAGTGAGATTCATCGGCACGGTTTCATTGATTGTCATACAAATTGGTACATCAATGTATATTTTAATTTAATGGAAGGTTTTCACGTGAAACATATATCGGTGTATCTTGGGGGTACGCCGTGACGTCACGACTCCCCCTCCCCCTCCGCTGCTGCTCTATATTCCAGTTACTGATTGCCTCGTTGGTCTAGTGGTTAGATATAAGGCCTCAGACCCGGTGGCTCTGGGTTCAATCCCCAGGTCGGGCCAATAAATAGTTATTGATTTTTACTGTCAGAAATTTCTCAGTAGCATCCCGGAGTCTGGAAGTTGGAAGTGTTGTACACTGCCGTGCCTCGGAAAGCACGTAAAGTCGTTGGTCCTGCGCCTGAACTCTTTCCGGTTGTGTCGGATTGCCGTCCCATCGCTATGAGCGCTAGGGAAGAGAGAGTGTATCTGTGTTTGCGCACACACTTGTGCACTATAATATCTCCTGCACAGTTGGCTAATCTCTCTTGAGATTGGCCGCCGAGGCCGTAATCGGTCTGGAGGACATTAGTATTATATTCCATTTCATTGTGTGTGCGTAGCACGTATACGTTGGTATGTGTCATTATAATAAGATAAATATTTCACTTGATTAATGTTTATGTAAAGTAACAGCCTGTGAATATCCCACTGCTAGGCTAAGACCTCTTCTCCTCTTTTAAGAAGCAGGTTTTGGAGCTTATTCCACCACGCTGCTCCAATGCGGATTGGTGGAATACACATGTGACAGAGTTTCAGTGAAATTTGACACATGCAGGTTTCCTCACGATGTTTTCCTTCACCGTCAAGCACGAGATGAATTATAATCACAAATGAAGCACATGAAATTCAGTGGTGCTTGCCCGGGTTTGAACCCACGATCATCGGTTAAGATTCACGCTTTCTTACCACTGGGCCATCTCGGCATGTTTATGTATTTAAGTCCATATTTTATACAAATAAAAAATAAACTAGCAAGCCACGTCAAAAGTATATGATTAATAAATTATATAACAACTCAAATATGCCAGATTTAACGTAGATAATTGTTTTTATATCCTAAAAATATAAGTCATATCGATAGATGAACAAAGATTTATTGACAACTTGGACTCAGCCATTTGACATATTTATATATTCGGATATATCGTTCAAAATCAGAATATCAAAACTTTAGAAGACTAGCTTCGTATGAGGGATGGAGACAGACTTAAGCAGCCTTTATTTAAAAATAGTGTATAAGCTATCTCTATACTAAGTTTCATCTAAATTAATTTAGTAGTTTTTGTTTCAAAGAGTAACAAAAATCCATCTATTCAACCTTGCACCTGTCTCGTTTATAATAATAGTGGATTTAATCAAATGTTATCAACAGTTTGTAGCTTCAAGAAGAAACGGTAAAACCGCTTTTGTTTTTACTATCATGAAGCTCATCTCCAAAGTCGTATTACCCTTAACTTTTCCAAGCACCAAAAAGCGAAATATCAAGACTAAGTTTTTGTTCTTTTTCTTTGACCCAGATGTTCTGTGCCAGCTATTTTTCCTTAAAGAAGTGTTATTTGTTTTAATTTTTGACGTGATAACATCTTACAAATCGATAACGCCGGCTGCACGTACGAAAAAGTATGACTCATAGTAACGTTCCGCCTGAGCTGAGCGCGCAAGCGAGAGCTCGGAACAAGCGATAGAGAGGCACGATCGGCCTAAGCGTTGGGCTTGTGACGCATCTATCTCTCTTCCACTCCATCGGCCGATGCATCTGAGTATTCATCAATGTTTTCTTATGACCTTATCAGGTAAAGTTATTGTCCGTAAAACGACACTCATACAGACAACCATTTACTGTTTTTTTTAATATTTTGGTTAATATACAATTAATTAGTATTTAAGATGAGCAAAGTAAACGGTCAACTTAGTCTGTTATATATAGAAAATAGTTTTATGTCTCATCTTTCGCTTGCCTTTAAGTAATTGATAGCTAAAGTTTTAAACGACTTAAAATTGATGAGAGGAGAACTTAAATATCCAGTAAAGCTACGCGGTCGTGTTTTAATATAATTACGTTCGTGTAAACGTAGGGTTGCCACCTTTAAATAAAAAAAATACAAATAAAATTGATTCAGTACTAATTAAAGTTTTCATTTTAATATTTAGTGTGTTCCTTGAATATTCGTTTGGGTGCAATTAATCTAAGCTAATAACATTATTATTTCAAATAACTGTTATCATACACAAAAAGAACACGTACATAAAGACAAAAACGTCGCGTAAATGAATTGATTCTACTAACTCATACATGCTCACTATATTAGCATCAAGACACACTAAATTATGTATCTTATCCGGACCTTCACCCATAGACATTAATACTGTAAAAAAATGTACACTGTTACACCATAAATGCACCACCAACAATAAAATCACTAGATATTATAAAATTACACCCCCTCCCACCCCCTCTCAAATGCAATATTCTATACCTCGACAGACTATAATCAAAACCATGCCGCAAGATTCCGGTAAAATCCGGTTAGTTGGTAACCCTACAGGTCATCCGTGTGGGTTTTATCTCAATTGCTTTAATAACCGTTCTTTATTTTTAAATCAACTTATAATCAATCTCTATTTTTGCAATAAATCTTCTTGGAGATGAAAATATTGTCGCGTTAATATATCTATTGACAACTCGTGCAAGAGATTTTATTTAAAACATATAGACCGGGAGATGGTGACACAAAATTTCCCACTATCTGCCGGTCTAATACTTTTAATTAAGTTCTTTAGTTTAAATCGCTTATCAATTTATAGTGAAATACGATGCGAAGTCTTAAGCGATGTCCTTGTAAACGGTTTTGACTGTACATAAAACTTTATCGAAAGATCCGGCGCGTTTCTTGGACCGTTACGCATATGGTTTGCACCTTCCCCCTTCCTTCACAAGTCTACGCGTGCTGGCTCACGATGTCACCGCCTAACTGTGACGTCAATTCCACCGCGCACAAAGAAATTTGGCTACTCCATTCTTTGTCGCACTTAAAAAAATGGAATACATTACCAGCACACGTATTCCGCTCCTCTTATGACCTGGGTTCCTTCAAACAAGGTGTGAAGAGGCATCTTACGGGCCGGCAAGGCGGGGGCGGCTAGTGCAGAACATTCTTCCCAACTGTAATGGCCGTCGTCGCGTTTAGACTCTACTACCCATCAGGTGGAGTACAGTAATTAGCATTCCCGACAAGTATTAAAAAAAACAAAACGAGACACTACAGATTTTTTACGCTACGGTAAAAATCGTAAAAATTTACTTTCATACGTGCATTCTGTTTAAACATGTATGTTTATTAATCGGACTTGTTTCCATTCTATCATTAATGATTTGACATTAGACAGAAGAAGACATGTTGTTTCACTAATCACCTACTTATCAACGTTTATAAGGCCGAATATCTACTATTATTTTATATAAAAAATTGACCTATATGTAAAAATATAATATATAAACTGTATTAATATGTCGAGGGCGTTCCATGAGATCTGTTATGATAAACAATATCTCAACGGAAATATACTCGTTTACCTCATCGATTTTTCAAGGCAAGTACTTGAAGAGCTCGCGGGAGGCTTTCATTCGACCTTTATGGCAACAAACCGTAGATACAATTAATTTAAAATGGAAATAATACATTAAAAATATATTAATTACTACTTCATATCACGTTTGGCGTTGGGAGGAACAGGGTGTAAAAGTTCCTCGTCCACCATTGAAAAGGGAGGATCCTCCGACCAGACGGGTGTTGGTCTGGTGGGCTACTGCCCGACGGTTGTTGTCGGGTTCTTGTATATATGTTCAATCGCTCGGATAACTTTAATATCGCGATGTAGGATACGTCAGTTTTTAGTTTTCGTATGTGGCGAGATAGATGTCGCTACACACGTATTAACGTCACACTTGGATAAACAGAAATATTTAAAAGATATAAATCAGTTATCAGCTACATTCATATTATTAAAGTAACTCTGTCTCTAAGTTACGCTTTCAAGACTAAACCACTTAACCGATTTTGATAAAAATGTATACGAAGCAGGCTTGAACCCCTAGGACGGACATAGTTTACTATAATAACTATTATAAAATTACGAACACTAATATATACATATATATCGTAAATTTATTATTAACCAGGTAATCGTCATCGTATATACGATTAACTAGTTAATAATAAAAATAATAATTAAAAATATTGAAAATGACAAAATGAAAATTATAATAATAATAAATCCGTCTTACATTTAAATAAATTATAGCATTTAAAACAAAACAAACCCCTAAGGTTATTTTGTTTCATCATTGAATCTGGAATAAACCTGAAAAATATAATGGTTAATGGTTTAATGTTTTTCTCTAGGCTTTCTTTTCTTTGACATAGATCTGTTATGAATCCATTATATTATTATTAATCAAAAAATTCATTAAATTTAATATATACAAAATATACATTAATTCCAAAATTATCCTCATGGACGAGTCGGTCTATTGGTTAAGAAGAATGGAAATACCCAAAGTCTAATAGTCTGAGATGAAAGCGAACATACATACACACATATCTATTAATAAAGGTTATAAATACATTTTCAGCTTACATTTTAAATATGACATCGACAATGCTCCATCACAACATAACGTCGGACCATTTATCTCCATTTGACGTTGATTGACTTCGTAGGTAAATGTATATAACGTGAAAATATAATGTCAAATTGACGATAAAAAATTCCATTCGATTTATCACGAGCGCGACGTATAAAGTAAAATTTAAGCTTACATTCCAATTTGGAATTTCATTTGATATTTTGTGATAAAAATGGAATTTACTATATTTACACCCTGGAATCGTCTGTTCTGAACTTTTAAAGCACAGAAAGCTACCGAATCTGGTATCTTGGTATATTTCAACTTTATGGAAGGAACATGTGAGATATACGATAATTGCGTATTAGTGTCTAAAAGCGAATAGATCGATTGGCGAATGTTTATATGTCGTTGGTTATATAATATCTCGATAAATAAATCCAGTCGAAGTATGAAAAGTTTAACATTTACTGAATACCACTATTATATTAACAAATTCCACGTCTATCCATATGTTATTTGCGTTAAATTCCCCACACGGTATGTGAGTTATTCCATTATAGAGGCAGACATTAATTGTTTAACGGTTTTCGTAATAATATATGATAATATAGCGTGAATACCAATTTCTTGCAAATACAATCTCTGAACTATTTTAAATACTTTGAAAGGAAAAATATAGCCATCTCTCTCTTAAGAATAAGTCGATTGGTAAGAAGAAAATAATAAATATAAAATAAATAACATAATTAATAATAAAGCCGAGATGGCCCACTGGTAAGAATGCGTGAATCTTAACCGATGATCGTGGGTTCAAACCGGGGCAAACACTGAATTTCTTATGCTTAATTTGTGATTATAATTCATCTCGTGCTTGACCGTGAAGGTATAATAATAATAATAACACCATATACATAATAACATCGTGAGGAACCTGCATGTGTCAAATTTAACTGAAATTCTGCCACATGCATTGGAGCAGCGTGGTGGAACAAGCTCCAAACCATCTCCTCAAAAAAAGGAGTCTTTGCCCAGCCGTGGGACATTCACATGCTGTTACTGCACTTTACTGTACTGTAACATAATTAAAATTATAAACATTAAATATGTTTTTTTGCCTAGACTGCCTTTAATCAACGTTTTTTTAAATTATAATATAAAATAATTTAATGCTCACCGTATGTTTGTAATTCACCTCGAGCTCGACGGTGAAACAAAGTATTGTGAACCAAACCGCGGTATAAACGCGCGATAGAATAAGCAAACATTCTTTTCAGTACATATTTGAAATCTACGTTGTAAGCGAAAGAAAATTTAATAAATACATTTGATAAACAGAAATAACGTTTTAGCAGCAACGAATATACATAAATTATAGAGATAGTTGTGACTTCTATAATATCTTATCTCTGCGTCAACTTGAAACGTAACAGTAATAATTAATACTAGAATCGAGTGCTTATTTACGGTCCGCCATTATAAATACAACTATAATTTTAAAGAACTTATTTGTACTTGTTCTGAAATATAAATTTTTTATTCACTTTTCGATGGTAACGAATTGGTTTTATAATGCACCGCCATTTTAAAACGCTTAATAGTACGTATTCGAGTTGGTTCAAAACAACTTACCATCTTTCCCATTCATCATATTATTTTCTATCACTAAACAATAATACTTATTATTGTTGTGTTCCGGATTAAAGGGTGAGTGAGCCAATGTAACTACAGGCACAAGAGACATACGAGTAACATGTAAGTCCACCTACCTAAAGTTTCATTTGAAAAACGTTATTAAAAAAAAGTTAAGCAAAAACAAAAGAGGTTTCGCTCTATAAGTAGATTAATTTCCTGCATGTCTCGCTGCTGTTCAAAGGCTTTAAGACGATTTGGGAACTAATCCCGTGCAATGTCCAGTGGGTTCACATTTTTCTCCGAAACAAAGCGATTTTCACGTTATATTTTCTACACGATAAAGTATGTAATGGTTTCTAAATACTTAGCGATTTAAGCTTCCGAGCTAGTCCGGATTAAGCCTTTAGTCTTAACGTACTTAGTCCACTAGGGTCTTAAGATATATTATTATGTTTTTAAAACAAAATGACACCATGAAGCTTCTATTTGATGAGAAATTTCATAGTGAATCATTACTTTTAGAAGAAATCTCTCAGTAAAAATACTTATTTAAGTAAGAGCCTGTGAGTATCCTACTGATGAGCTAAGGCGTTCTTACCTATTGATTTGAAGGCTTGAAGCTTATTCCACTACTCTAATACAATGCGGCTTGGTGGATACACGTGACAGATTTTCCTCCACATTCAAGTTTCCTTACGATGTTTTCCTTTACGAGCACGAGACGAATTAGTGCTCAGAATTATTGATTAAGATTCACGTCTTCTAACCACTAGACCACCACGCCTCCAGTAAGCCTTCATGAGTCAAGTTTTATTTGTGTTTTGTATTTTGATTTGTATAATTTTCTCCTGTAATCGGTTGTGCATAGTTAGTTTTAATTTTGTACAACTATTGGGGATCCAACTAAATAGAATATACTTCCAAAAAGGGCTACTGAAAATTACCTCCAATTGAAGAAATTTGTTACCACAAGTCATCGAAGTGAAATCCGTTTTTCTGTAATTCCATAACAATGAAATTAAATTAAAACGTGATATAGGAGGAAAATTCGTTTAATAAAATTTCGCATATATTTTTGGTAAATAAAGTTATATAATCAGATTATTTCATATATGAAAGTGGACGTATGTGGCTCTCTTGATAAATATATTTGGTTCTTCAAGAATATGTACACTGATTGAAATAATATAATATAAAAAAGTTAAATTCTATTCGAAGTGTCACAATTACTTAAAGAAGAACAGCACACAAATATATGGTCGATTTTGTATTAAATTTTTTTACATGATAACAATTTCATAACTGAAATATTCATATTATAACTATACTTATGAATTTACCGTTTGTACTGGATAACTTCTCTTCTGGGTTCAGAAATGTCGTAACGGTTTTAAAGGATACAAATCATCTCAGATCACATTATTATGTCTAAATTATATTTTAATTCTCATTTCTTCCGACTTCAATGTGTTTATATTGTCATATTATGTGATAAATTAATATTTACAAGTAATCTAACATTTATTATATACAATGTGCTGACATTGCTGAGACTACCTGTAATTAGTGGACCATTTGACAAGATGATTTTGGTGTAATATTGTTTTTACGTGTGATATTGGGTCTACTGTTAAATAAATAAGAGATTAAATAAAGATCGAATACTTTAAAAACAAACGTATTTGAACATAGGACCTTTTCACTTCATACCCACGGTACAGTATCACTGTATCATCTCGCTCGTCTTGACTTCTTACGCGGTAATATTTAGACAAAAATGCCTCTTTTATTTCTACCCTTAAATAATCCTTCCTTAGCCGATACTGAAATAAACCTATATATTTTATTTATTGACTTAATAAGCACACTAAAAACTTACATATAACACTTACAGCATAAAAATATAAATAATTTCTAATATGTATTATATATCAAGTATAAATGCATATAACATTCATAGTATCATAGCGAGAACATGATTTATAAATATATTTTCCATATTTCAGCTTTCTAGACAGAGTAGTTCAGACCTTACGTTGATAAACAGTTACGACTGTTCACTGTACTCCTCGCTAGGTTATAAAATAATATGTATTAACGAGTAGCTCTCGAGTCTCGTTTCTCTTTTCTATGTAACATTATAAATACGTACTATATTACACGTATAAATCATTTCTGATAGAAACAAATCACGTACTGCTATTATTAAGCTATAAAAGCGCCTGACTTTTATTTATTTTTTCATATAAAATGGAAAATATTAATACGTGCTTCAAATTTGTTCTTTCAAACGAAGCTTATAAATGAAATTCAGACATCACTCAATAATTCTAACACAGAAAAACAAGTTTAATATCAAACGTTCATGTTTTTTAAGGTCAATCTTTATACGTTTACGTAACAACGTCTACAACGGAACAACACAAGTTAATGGATGCGACACTTACTTACTTGTCGTGTAAATGTCGTATGATATAATAATATAAATTCGATAATGATTCGCTTGTTTATTACGCTTTCAATTACAAACTAGTTTAAAATAAATATTCAATGTTGATAAAAATATATATACTAATTTGATATATAATTGGTAGGCGGTTGGTTAGATGGGCCACCTGATGGTAAATGGTCACAACCGCCCATAGATTGTTGATCAAATATTAACCTTGCATTACCAATATGTCACCTTGCTTTGTACCAAACATGGCAACTAAGATATTATGTTCCTCCTGCCTATGGTTGTAATGCCTCGTTGGTCTAGTGGCTCAATATAAGGCGGCAGACCCGGTGGTCCTGGGTTCAATTCCCAGGTCGGGCCAATAAATAGTTATTGGGTTTTTCTGTCAGAAAATTCTCAGTAGTAGCCCGGAGTCTGGAATTTGGAAGTGTGTACACTCCCGTGCCTCGCAAAAGCACGTTAAGCCTTTGGTCCTACACCTGAACTCTTTCCAGTCGTATCAGATTGCCGTCCCGTCAAATTATAAGTGCTAAGGAAAAGAGAGTGCACTTGTGTTTGTGCACACAATTGTGCACTATAATATCTCCTGCGCAGTGGGCTAATCTTTCTTGCGATTGGCCGCCGTGACCGAAATCGGTCAGGAGGACATTATTAAAGTTACAATGACTTACTCACCCTTATACGGACCTTACAATTTTAAGGTGACATAAATATTTATACATTACACAAATATGTAAAATAGGTAAATGAAAGAAGTAACTCTGTAAAACAAGTATATCTGAAAGAGTGGAGCATTTTCATGTGCAAAATTTTTGATCATGGACCACCATGAGCTCATAGAAGGCAAACATCGAGAATTTGTGTATCCACTCGCAGAAACAGTATGGCGGAACTCATTCCAAAAAACCATCTCCTCAAGAAAAGTGGCGGCATTTGTCTAGCAGTGGCTGCCGGCTGTCACTTTCACTTTGAGAAGTACTATTTTTATATACCAGCAAATTAAAAAAAATCGGGTATATATGCAACTTCTCGCAAATCTGTATATATTTTACTTTTTACATATAAAACATACATTTTATGTTGGTACAGGTTCTCGAAGAGGCAAGCTCGTGCTCCTGAGCTGATTAACGAAGTACCCGCCGTGCCCTACCGCGATCCGCTGATGTACAACGAGTGGCCGGTCTACACTGCGATGCCTCGCGCCGCACCAAGGTAACAAAAAAAATTAAAATTTCATATGTGTTGTGTTTTAACCAAAAATGTATTTCTCTTTCTACGATCATTATGCAGTAAAACCAGATCAATTCTTGAACTGGAGCAACTTCAAACTGGAACAACAATATCTGATGAGTGAGTGGTACCTACACAACACGGGTACAAGAACCCGAAGGTTAAAAGTGGGCAGTACTTTCAATCCCAATGCAAAGCCATTCCCAGGAGAACTTTATTTGGTCATGGCATATTGCTGCCTCGATTGATTTTGAGAATGGGGGAGTAAAAAGTACACCAGTGTTACCGCACTGCTTGTTTTTTATATTACCTGGAAAGGCAAATTGCTCTATTCCACCTGATGGTGAGTGGTAGTAGAGTCCAAACGCGACGACGGCTAGTACAGTCGAGAAGAATGAAATTTACTAACCACCCCCGCCTTGCCGGCCCGCAAGATGGTCTACTGTGCGATGACTTATAGTGCTGCCTATACAAGACAATTTTATTTTTGTACCTAATCAACAAAGTAGCAGTGTTTAAGCTCCAGTTATATAAGTTGTAGTTGATCATTATTCTATTTACGCGCTGCTCCGAAGTATTACATTTTTACTAAGCAATTGTTTTAATAGGTGATTAATGGAAACAGCTGAGGACCTATCAGCAACTTGTTGCATAAAGGGCTTGTGCAACAAGTTGATCTGTAAAGTGATTCCAGCCGATATTTCGAAGGATTATGTACTTAAATCAACTTGTTTCTGGTAACGTTAACGCAGTGCTTTATGTGTCCCATCATGGGAATTCCTATAGAGGGATTGTATGTATAAAACGGATTCGTCTTTATTGCGATTTTAACGCTCTTCAAAACTATTAAATTTTATCGTTGAAATAATGTTTTTAAATATTTGACTTATTAATTTCAAGTACATTTTGACATCGTTATACCATAAATTGTCCCAGTTTATATTATATAGTAAACGGTCGAAGCATTGCTTCTATTTATAGTACTTATGCCATGCACTTATGCCATTTGCAGTCGCATTGATGGTTGAGGCAGTCATTATGCAATAAAACTAGATAATTTATTGAACTCCGCTACGAGTCGCTTACTTCATAGCACAGTTTGAATTTATTAATGACAAAAAGGCTTCGAATTTTCAGACCGACACAGACCGAGACACACTATAAGAGCCTCAGCGCGGTGCGTGATTGTCTGTGGTCGTCAGCCGTGTGTAGTTAATCCGTCGGATCACGCACCGTGACCACCTTTAACAACAAAGCATTAAAATCGTTTGACATACGAGCGAATTTAATTATTTTTACTATTAAATTAGAATAATCAATTTTATATTACTTTTACTACTACATAACTAAGTCATATCGAACCTATATAAATTTTATAAATTCAAAATCACTTTTGAATTTTCATTTTACAGGATCATATTGATTGTACAGCAACCAATGTCTTAAAATATAGGTACTGCTTAAAATAACCGGCGAGAACAACAAAACAAAACTTTCTAAAATTAAATATATAAAACTACATACAAGTATATAGCATGTATATAAATAAACAAATACGAACAAACAGTTCTTGAAAATGTTTGTTTGACTATTCGTAAATACGAATATAAATTTAAAAAATAAATATTTCCCAGAAATATGGCAAACAAATTTATTTCCATATTCAAACGAACAAATTCTAAACATGTATGCCATTATGCTTCGAAGCTCAAAAAAAAAAGAAATAATACCGCGTCCTATTCTCAACACATTCATACACCCACTGATGTATATTTGATATGATGTATCTTTTTAAAGATATAAATAGTACGAGTCTGTCAAAAATGTCTGTTCGTCCTGAGTCTGGGTGTAATTATCCATAAAAATATGTATTTACAAAAGAAAAGTAGTATATGTATTATATCAGTTGTCTGGTTTCCATTGTACAAGCTCTGCTTAGTTTGGGATCAAATGACCATGTGAATAATGTCCCATGGTATAATTATTATTATTATAAAAAACTTTAACAAAGATAACCTTAAGCTTTCTTATATATGTGATAGTTGGAAGGGCAAATGGGCCACCTCATGCCAAGTGGACCGCCCATGGACATTGGCGATATAAGAAATATTAACCATTCCTTACATCGCCAATGCGCCACCAACCTTGGGAACAAACATTATGTCCCCTGTGCCTTTAGTTATATAACTCATCATTCGAACCGGGTGGTTATATTACTAATTATTTCAGTTTAGCAGTGGAATGTCTGAGTTGGTGGTACCTACCCAGATGGATTTGCACAAAGCTCTTCCACCAAGGGCTCTTTTTCTCATAATAGTTTTTAGCTCGGGGATAAATACCTAACGTAAAAGTTACAATACAAACTACAAATATCTAACTGATGAACTAAGGCCTACGCTCTCTTTGTTTTTCATACGTCACATGCACGAAATTTATTAATGAAGCCAAATTAAGATCATGAAAACTTAGCGTCTTGTCCGGATTTGAACCCATAATTTGATTCGTCTTAAATTCACGTGCTCTACAACTGAGCCAGTTAAAACTTATTACAATTATTCAAATATAAATATTACTTTTATTTACCGCACAAATTGTTCTCATTTGAAATGTTCTCGTATAACCTCTCGTAGGTTACTTCCTATGTGGCTTTATATGACTTTCCGTTCGTCGCCGTTACTTTGTCACGGAAAATGACGACGCTGTTTCCAACAATACTTGTTTTGTTTATGGAAATTTGTACCGTCCGCATAAAAATATTTTGCATTGTTTTTTTTTTATTAATTTAATTTTAAGTTTAAATTGTTACAAGTATATGTGGCTTCTATGACCAGTATGAATGTAAAGTTTCTTACCATTTCTTCTGACTATATCCAGATCAGAAGAAAAAAAGTTGATTATCGTAATTGTTGTGGATACCGTCATTTAATATTAACGAACGTCCTCCTGACCGATATCGGTCACGGCGGCCAATCTCAAGAGAGATTAGCCAACTGCGCAGGAGATATTACAGTGCACAAGTGTGTGCGCAAACACAGGTGCACTCACTACTCCCTAGCTCTCATAATCCGATGAGACGGCAATCCGACACGACCGGAAAGAGTTCAGGCGCAAGACCAACGGCTTTACGTGCTTTCCGAGGCACGGGAGTGTACACACTTCCAACTTCCAGACTCCGGGCTGCTACTGAGAATTTTCTGACAAAAAAACCCAATAACTATTTTTTGGCCCGACCTGGGAATTGAACCCAGGACCACCGGGTCTGCGGCCTTATATACCAACGTCATTTAATATTACCAGCAATCTAACCACAGATCACGTCATCGTAATACGTTAGAAAATCATATACTACCTTGACTATAACATAACGTTCAAAGGTTTTTTGGCTTGGTTTTTTCTTTAGTAGAGCTCTGTACGGGTCCTTTTGGATAGACACGGAGTTTTACCGATTCTTCTCGAATCTGAAGAAGTATAGTTAATTTTTAGTAATCTATAAGCAGTGAGTTTTAATAGCCAATTCTTTCAAAATAATTTATTTATTCATGCCTGTATAAATCTAAATTATATGTCTGAAAGAAATTGTTACAAGACATTATTTAGACAGGTCAATAACCTCTACCTGACGAGAGCGTATCACAGATCATTTGTTGTAAATATAACGTTTCTATCCAATATAAAGTCGAGATGGCCCAGTGGTAAGAACGCGTGAATCTTAACCGATGATCGTGGGTTCAAACCCGGACAAGCACCACTGAATTTCATGTGCTTAATTTGTGATTAGAATTCATCTCGTGCTTGACGGTGAAAGAAAACATCGTGAAGAAACCTGCAGGTGTCATATTTCACTGAAATTCTGTCACATGTGTATTCCACCAACCCGCATTGGAGCAGCATGGTGGAATAAGCTCCAAACGTTGTACGTTAGCTTGAGAGAGAATTTAACAAATTTTAGTGCATATTCACTTTAATGTTAAAATTGTATTATATTGTTTGAAGTAAAACCTTTATGTAATTCACATGTAACTTGCGTCGTTTCTATATTTTTATAAAAAAATATAGTAATATATTTTTATAAGAAATATGTAAATATATATTTTTTTATCTAAAATAAGAGCACGAATGAAATAACTAATTTAATATTGAAGCCGTAAATACACGACGGGCTTCCTTTTTGCTGACGGTACGTAGGGCATATTTACTCGAGGCTTACAGATACACCCACGTTCGTTTGCCGACAGTACTTTATTGGGGATACAAAGTAACCAAGGTTTTCTATCGAGAAATTTTTGCTAGAATACTTTAAAATATATTTTCATTTTTACACGTTTACTTATCGACATTTCAATTTTGTATTTTATTTGATACAACGTAATCTCCTTATTTCTGTTATGGTTGCTTGGTTTAGAAAAGGTTTTATTTAAAGAATACTGTCTTATATTTATTACATTTAATAATATTGAGTGCCTCGTTGGTCTAGAAGCAACCTTATGAGGCTTTGGATCACCAGGTCGTGGGTTTGGTACAATGAAATGATTGAGTTTTTTTGCCAAAAAAATCTCAATAGCAGCGCGAAACTTCATCTGACGCCGGAACTCTTTCCAGTTGTGTCGAGTTTTCCGTTCCATCGGATTATAAGATACAAGGAATAGAGTGCACCTGTGTACCGCAGACACTTCTGTACAATATTGCACATATTGTACACATTGATAGCAAGACCGATATGAACGATCAGGATTACATTATATAATTATTACTGCAGATAATTTTAATAGTATAATTAAGTGCTATGTTTAGCTTGAATAGATACGTACTTAATGATAGGTTGCAATATAACTAAGGCAAAGAAGTTGTCGTGTCATGTCATGTCTGTCATGAGCTCAATTATTTGAACTGAAGATCACGTAATATTTTTTCTAACAATCCTTCTTTAAATACCTGTATCTAAGCCAGACAGGATTTGAAATCAAAAGCATCGGTTAAGATTTCAATAACCCCGAATGTAATATTTTAATGTGACTAATTTGTGTTAATAATTCATCTTGCGCGTACTACATCGTAGCTGTTAAACTCCATCACATGTCTACGCCGCACCCATCATAGTGGGGAAATGAGTCTCCTCTTCCACTTAGTATAATACTACAGCTATATCGTTTGACTCTGCGTAGGCAAGCTACCTACATCTAAACAGTTTCAATAACTTTTCAATATAATTTACCTGAAGGGTAAGTTAACATTCTATAAATAGAAATATGATTGAGGTTTCGCTGTCTACGGTCCTCATTTAAAATTTTACCCTCGATTTTGCATATTTTGTACTTAATGAATTCTCCTCACGTAAGGTACAGACAGATGGACAGACAGAAGGACCGAGCACACTCTAATTTATAATAAGAACGTAATATCTCGATTCTCAATATTACTTAGAACATTTGTTTATAACGCGAGGAAACTTGGATGCGTGGAATGAAGTTTTGTCATATGTATCCCATATATATCCCAACCACTTCCGCCAAAGTTTGCTAGATGACTATGTAAGCAGCTTTAACGACTTTTTCATTAGTAACAGCCTGTGAATGTCCCACTGCTAGGCTAAGGCCTCTTCTCCTCTTTTGAGGAGAAGGTTTGGAGCTTATTCCACCACGCCGCTCCAATGCGGGTTGGTGGAATTCACATGTGACAGACTTTCAGTGAAATTTGACACATGCAGGTTTCCTCACGATGTTTTCCTTCACCGTTAAGCACGAGATGAATTATAATCACAAATTAAGCACATGAAATTCATTGGTGCTTGCCCGGGTTTGAACCCACGATCATCGGTTAAGATTCACGCGTCCTTACCACTGGGCCATCTCGGCTTTTTCATTAATTGTTTCATAATTCGTTACTTACCAACATCTATATAACGTATCATTATAACACATATTTATTTATATAATAAATGTAATGTATTGGCAAAAGATATTGATATCTACTGACATAAATAAAATCCAGTCACTTTTAATTTTTCATTTCTTTATAAGCTGAATTACATTAGCTGAATTCAAAATTAGAAGTTTGTGTTTCTTCTAGAAATACCTTGTAATTTTGATGAGCGTTGAGTGAGTAATCAAATTAGAGAAATTTGACTGACGATAGTTCACAAGCTATTTATTTAAATATGATGTAATTTAGGAACATATTTAGACATAGAATGTCCTCTTGACTCTAGCTTTGTCAACAACGAAGTTACAGGGTTCCAAAATTGCCGCGAATCGCTTCGAGAAAAGGATATTATGGATGTGTGAGACTTGACAGATGTATGTCAGATATTCTACCGCAAAACAGCAGTACTTGGTATTGTTGTGTTCCAGTTCGAAGGGTGAGCGAGCCAGTGTAATTACAAGCACAAGGAACATAACATCTTAGTTCCCAAGATTGGTGGCGCATTGGCGATGTAAGCGATGGACAACATTTCTTACCCTGCTAATGTCTATGGGCGTTGGTGACCACTTACCATCAGGTGACCCATATGCTCGTCCGCCAACCTAAACAATAAAATATATATATGTCTGTCTCCACCTGCATCAGAGCAGCACCAAAACATTAGCTCATAAACATTTAAGGACATTTCCTTTACTATTCCTAGTATTTAAGCTATAATTTCAACTTGAATACCATGAAGACTTGTATTAAATATTTCTTTGTTTCAGATTTCGATACCAGTACCCATCTATCCCGCGGGAGGCGTATGGTCGGGTCATCACGAAGGCACCACCGAACGTGGTACGCACACCGGATTACGGCGAGGTTTGTACATAAAACTTTTATATAACAATCAGTTATAAACAAACAATAATAAATATTTATATTGATAACACTAAAGCACGTCAATTGCTACGAAACAAAAAAAAACAAAAAATTGTTTGACAAACAAGCTGTCTATGTCTGTGCCTATAAATAAATAGATAATTCGTTTTTCAGTGGAAAATGGACTTAATTGATCTCATATTATCGTCATGTCTATCTCATCTTACTATAAAATGAATGAAATTTGTAAAGTTATAAAGATAACAATTAAGATTAAAAAACAAAATATTTACTGAATGTAAATGGATTTGAAACACCATTTACAAAGAAAGGCTTATCTCTAATAACAGATTTCCGCAAGCCATTTTGTTTTGTTCAGACTTTTTTACGGCGCTCATTTACTATTAGACTTATCAGCTTTAAACAAAAGTATAGAGCAGATGTGAATGTGTGAAATGTGACCCGCTGCTGGTCTGGCCGCCTCTCTCTTTAAGAAGTTTTGTAGCTTATTCCACGATTCAGCTCCAATGCGGATTGGTGGATACACATGTGGCAGAATTTTAGTTAAATGATTGACATGCATCGTTTTCCATCGTTGAGCACGAGTTCAATTATAAATACAAATTAAGCACATGAAAAATCAGTGGTGCATATACTCAGAGGCCATTTCTCTTAAATTTATTAATAGATTAGTGTTTTAACATATGTACATTTCTGTATAATACCGACATATAATCCACCCGATCTATAATATACCGTGATAATTCACTATACATACTAAGTGCATATTTAAATGTATGTTAATGGTAAATGTTTCTTTCTAAAACTTGTTGAAATTGCAAAATGAAAAAGACAATATTTATCTAAATAAAATGTTTGAAATTAATATACTATTAATTTGAATATGGATTCAATTTCGTATGTAATTGTAACTTAGTCTAATTTATGTATATGTATGCCAATCACTTTTTTTCATGTATGTTGTTTAATAGTAAGCAATTTAAAATTGTCGTTTATTGTCTTAATGTCTGTTCCAGTGAGGCTCATACGACCCCATAGTCAGATGAATCAATTTAAAATTAAATGAAAATTTCTACAAACTTTCAGCATTCACGGACATACAGACATTCCGTCTGCCCTTGAGTTACGAAAAAACAAAAGAAGAAGTTTTGTTTGTTGAAATTTCGTCCATATTTCATAACAAAGTTTTTTAAAAAATTTATAATTTAATTTTCTCGATACAACGAGAGCCGTTTGAAAGTATTATATAATTACAAAAACAAACTCGAAACTTTGAAAGTTTATAATAATTAACAGCGTTTCGACATCGAAGAAAGTTAGAGTTTCAGTGGTTTAATGAGTTTCGCTAAAGGTTTGGGTCAAGGACATAAGAATATACCAACGGTGTGACCGTCACTTGTTAATTACCACCAATTCCTTACATTTTTCCTACATTGTACAAAAATTCTTTTAATGACGAGCACTTAACTATTTAATAAATTATTACTACCGCTCAATTTATGTTTAGTAATTCAAACGAAATGAAATAAGTTTTGTTATTGACCGTTTCTAATAAATAAACAAACAAAGAAAATTATTTTTCACAAGGAAGGAAATCAAAACTTGTATATAAGCTTTTGATCTTAAATACGATACCTAAAAATTATTCACACACAAGCTTCTGCCCCAGAGTAAAATACGCGACTGCTTGTTATATCTAAAATGGAGTCAGGACACTGGCTCAGACTCAACCCTTCCAAAATTTGATTAGGCATGTTATAATGACGTTTGCCTTTAGGTTGAAAGGTTTGCTAATTTCACTTATAAGGATAATCACAATGCCGTAGCGTATACGTTTAATAACAGGAACATAGCTCGCGGGCCGTAAATATCGCCATGAATCTCTCAACGACAACACCTTCTTGCCTTATCTATATTCGTGATTAACACATATCGATATCAAAAAAGTTATACGAAACATACATTACAAAAGCCTCCAATAAACGCGAAAATGTTCTTCCAAATTCAAAAGTAGTTAAAGAATGGTAAAAGTCAAATTAGCTACTTTTTAAATAATAACACATCTATGGAAAAATTATAAACCTAGTGTCTGACCTCTAAAGGTGAACGTGGTGTGAACGTTTTCTATTTATATGAATATTAATTGTAGTAGGCTTTGCTTATATTTTAAAGTATTAATTTAAGTTGAATAATATCCATCTACAATCTCCAGATGGCACAAAAGCTTACTTGTGATCGCTAAAGTGAAACTTTAATTTAAATGTCTGTTTGAATTTAATAATATTGTTAACAACTTCTTGAGGGGTTTTTGAGAGTCTTTTCCCACCCCAACCTCCTCTTACTATGCCTTTGATTATTACAAGTCAATATATTAGTTACTGCATCGCGTTGAATTTCTAGCCTTACATAGACGTAAACAATTTAATCATATAGGCACGTCGCTTCTTCAGAGGCCTATATGCGAAATTTGTATACATATTTCTACGTAAAAATAATGGAATACAAAGAAAAAAATCTCCCTTATTTTAACGATAAATTTGAAATCTCGCAAATCCATGCATAAGAGGTGCTAAATTTTATTTAAAAAAAAGCATTGTCGTACAATTTGACTATGAATAACAACGAAGCAAAGCTGAGCCTGATACTCACAAAAGCACGCTACACACATTTTTGGCAGTCGTGAATTGTAACGTTACCATAATATCAGTAGCCAACTAAAGGCTTCAATGGAAAAACCAAACGTGTTCAAGAAGAGTTTCTTCGAATAATTTATATTAAAAAAGTTTAATATTGGTTAAAAGAGTATTGGTTCCGATGAATCAAAGCCCACGCTTAAACCTAAATCTTTCTAATAATTAATTTGTAATAAAATCGTTAATTACTTATTTCATCCACCGCTGAAGATTGAGCTCTGGCAAGGCGCGCGTATGCTCTTAGTGCTCCACCATCACATCCGGCTGAGTGCTGCCACACGAAGGATTATGGTTATGTAATACATAGACAAATGTTTTATGTGTTCTGTTAAAGATGAGATATAAAAAAACCCGCTGAGTTTCTTTCGCCGGTTCTTGTAAGGTCTGAGCTGTTCATTTCCGAACCGGTGGTAGATTTATGACAATCAATAAGCAAATGTAACTTTTCTATATTGCATAAAGATTTTTGACTTTTTGATTTTTGATTTTGTGACTCCATCCAAATATATTGGTAAAGAGAAACTTTACAAACTTTGTGCAAACATGGTTGATGGCACAAAGAAATCATCCATGCCATCATATAAATTCTGCCTGTACCAAACAGCAATTACAAAATATACAAGGTACACACATCTTTCATGGGGAATGTCCCGAGGAATTGTTTGATTTTGTCCCGGCAGCTGAATTTCATCATCGGACATCGCGTCAGACTTCCAAATTCCATCCACACCACCACGATAATTTCCACAACGGTCTATGTGTATCTTTTGCCAGTGGTTTTCTGAACCGATATAACTTAAAAACCTTCAAGTAATGAGCCTATTCAATCCCTAAAGGCAACGAGCCCTTCGATGTTGTATCCATGGGTGTTGGTGATTTATCAATGTGATTACATCCCAACAGGTGAGCCGCTGGTGATGATTAATACCTATTCCATAAAAAATACAAGACTTAAATAATTGTTTACAAGTTAAAAATAGCTGATAGTAGGCCTAGTTGGCCAAGTGGTAAGAACGCGTGAATTTGGGTTCAAACCTGGGCAAGCACCAATGAATTTGTGATTAAAATTCATCTCGTGCTTGACGGTGAAGGAAAACATCGTAAGAAATCCTGCATGTGTCAAATTTCACTGAAATTCTGCCACGTGTGTATTCCACCAACCCGCATTGGAGCAGCGTAGTGGAATAATTGGATCTCCTCAAAAAAATGAGAAGAGGCCTTAGTCCAGCAGTGGGACATTCACAGCCTGTGAATACTAATACTACTGTAAATAATTACTACTACTACTATAAATAATTGTGTACAAAAAGATAGCTGAGAGTTATTTATCTTTCAATAATGATTATAATCGAATTTTGACTACTGGGCTGTATAAGACTGGCCTTTGTACATTTACTTTAACAACATCAACTTTATTTATACTCTGTATTTTTCGTAAAAAGTCACTCACACGCTTCGATAGAATTCTTTTAAAACAAAAGGTTCAACTGGTGTTACACAATTTTGCTTTATTTTTAAAAATACTTTGATGTTCAAGTTTTTTTTTTTGCGTTTTTTTAGACGATTACACCGTTCTTCTTTACCAACATTAAAATTAATTATCCTCTTTGCTTCGAAGTCTTTTGTATAAGTTCAACGTTTAATCTTTTGAACACATTAAACGTCCGGGGATTCGTGTACTTTATTAAACGTGAAACGCGGGAAATGTCTGTGTTATTTTATAATAACGGCTATAATCTACCGTATAGTAATGTATGTAGGGGAAAGTAGCCCAAAGCGGGTATGTTAACGTTTGTGGTATAATGAAACCGACTATCTAACACATACACCTTTTAATTTTATAAGTAAGCAGGTTTCATGGAAAAATAAGAAAAACTTATAATTATTTTTGACCCCAAATAATATTGCCACCTCATTGAAAAGCAATACGTCCAACGTGGCTTCTTTCTTCAAGCGGCTATACCCGCTTTACCCCTACTCGCTTTGCCAAACAGATTTTTTGTAATTTCGAGAAGGCTACAAATTTTAAAAATACTCAAATATTTTAGTGAAAATGAAATTAAAAAGATTTTTATTTTATCTTGAAAACTTTTAACGCTAGGCGAGCGAGCCGACTGACGATGGTGGGATGTTCATCGAGGTGCAGCATTGCGTTCAAACATTCACAATTATGTCAATAGCTTACGGTTAAAAGTGGTATACCCGCTTTGGGCTACCTTCCCCTACGTTAGATTGAAATTGTTACGATCAAAATTTTCATAATTTTAATAGTGAAATCGATTTAAATTAATTAAATTGAATCATTAAATAAAATCATTACTTTAGTTCAGTACAAAATAAGCAAACGAACAACTGATAAATGGGTGGTAGAACCCCAAGACAAAGTCCCACTACCAATAAACTGCATTAATATCAAAATGTTTTATAAAAATAAGAAATTAGTAAAAAATATTTATATAAATTATTATAACGTTCATGTTGCTTGTTTAATGTACATATGTTATATATTTTTGTGTGATTTGGATTTTGTGGGATTTAAATAATACGAATAATTCATATTTCACACATTGAAAAAAAAAACCTTCGATTTTATTAAATTTCACTTACATTGTCCAAAGGGGTACATATCCTTGAAATATAAAAAAAAATTGGATCTGCGATAAAAATAGATTTTGATAGTAAAATAGTTGCGATCATGCTTTGAATTTCATGTACAATCTACATTATCAGAAAATTTATATATATCCGTACAGGCCCTGTGGCGCAACGGATAACGCGTCTGACTACGGATCAGAAGATTCCAGGTTCGAATCCTGGCAGGGTCGTTCATATTACCTTTTAAAGACAAGATTTCATATAATTTTTTTTTCTACTTTAATAAAAAAAACATAATGTACTTTTAAATACTTACATGACTTTTTTTCTGTATCTTAAAATATAATATACATAGCATAATTAAATAATATATAAGTCACAGATAAAAAATAACGTTTAAAAATACTTTTAATAATTTTGATATGTTCTAAATATACACACATTATTTTTTTTTTAAATAGGATATTATTTGTAACACTGTTAAACACTGATTTCTCTGCCTTATCTTTCATTGTTGATTTGACATACGTGAGAAGGAGACACAGTATTTTTTAACAAGGCAACTTTTATAAATAGGGCCGAATAGCCAATTCCAACTACAAGAGGGGTAATAAATAATAATGTCCTCCAGTCCGATTTCGGTCACGGTGGCCAATCTCAAGAGAGATTAGCCAACTGCGCAGGAGATATTATAGTGCACAAGTGTGTGCGCAAACTCAGGTGCACTCACTATTCCCTAGTATTCTCATAATCCGATGGGACGGTAATCCAACACGACCGGAAAGAGTTCAGGCGCAGGACCAACGGTTTTACGTGCTTTCCGAGGCACGGGAGTGTACACACTTCCAACTTCCAGACTCCGGGCTGCTACTGAGAATTAACTGACAGAAAAACCCAATAACTATTTATTGGCCCGACCTGGGAATCGAACCCAGGACCGTCGGGTCTGCGGCCTTATATCTAGCCACTATCTTTTGTAAAGCCTCGTTGGGCTAGTGGCTAGATAACAAGACGAGAAAAGAGAAACTAAACAAATTTGATACCGAATTGACGCGATGTCATTGGTCGAGATATTGAATAATCTATGGTATATCACTATGGATTCGCGAGAAAATGGATTCTTTAATGTCCGAGAAGTTGTAATCGGAACTTTGGAAGTTAAATTAAAGTGATTATAACTGGTTAAATGGAATAGTGTTGAATTATAAATAAAGGTAAATTAATCAAGAACTGCTTATACCGCACAACTATTAGCAAATCACATAGAATATGTGTTTTTGCTTATAGCATAGGAAGGCGGACGAGCATATGGGAGACCTGGTAAGTGTTCACCAACGCCCATAGACATTGACATTGTAAAAGATGTTAACCATCGCTTATATCGCCAATGCGCCACCAACCTTGGGAACTAAGATGTTATGCCCCTTGTGCCTGTAATTACACTGGCTCACTCACCCTTCAAACCAGAACACAACAATACCAAGTACTGTTATTTTGCGGTAGAATATCTGATGAGTGGGTATTACCTACCCAGACGAACTTGCACAAGCCTCTACCACCAAGTAAATCTAAGGTAATATGTACTTCTTCGATTAAAATACGATATAGGTATTTATGCCTGTACGTTATTAATATGGCAACTAACTTTGTGTGGATATAAATTGGATCATGAGCAAGCGAACGATTTCTCTAATAGGATAATCCAGTTCCTAGGTAATAGGGGAATTTGCGATGAAGCGTAAGAGCTATTACCTGCCATCAGGAATGTGAACTAAAAATGAATTAAATTCAAATAAAAAATATTACAAAAGAAATACAAATAGATTTAAAATACCTTTACATGTATGATGAATTCAATTCAATGAAAAAATGACAATATTTTGGACGGCTTGTATTTTTTATGTGATACACTTATTGGCACCTTGGGAATATGACCAACTCACATGCCATGACGTCAAACGACATGACGCTCGCTTATCGCCGTCACATCATGTCTTGTGTGGGGCACGTATGCTATATATAGTTCTTTGCTATACATTATATACTAGTGTAAGAAAATAATGTGAATTTATTTTATCAAATACTCTATGTTTTTGGTTATTTACTTTTTGGTTTTATATAAATAAATTAAATCAGTAATTCAACATAAATAACAAAATAGTTAGCACATAAAAAGTTATTCACTAGAAGAAAATAAAATTGAGTTTTTAAGAATTTATAATATCGATACTTTTAAAACGATATCATTTATTCTGCCCTGATGGAAACAATCAATGTCTTCCACAAAACAACTCATGTGAAACTAATACGAAAACTACATCAAATTAATATACCCATCTTCATAGTAACTACTGCGTTGCCTGACTTATTATTTGCAAGATTGGTCTCCAAGATTGGCGATTAACGATTATTTGATTGACATTTCTTCCAATAAAATCGGGTGTACCTCAGGGATGTCATCTATGCCCTTTATTATTTTGTATTTTATTAATGGCAGAAAACATGCTTCCAGCATTGAATTTCTGTTTTATGCGGATAGTATGAATATTCTCAAGATTAATAATATATTGTTAACTTTAAATTAAATTTTATATTGTTAAACGATGATGCAAAAGATCTCTCTAAAATCTACTTTAATTAAATATATTTTGATTGGATTAGATTTATTAAATTAAATTTTTAAACAACGTTATAATATTTAACAAAAAATAAAACACATTTACCAAAAAATTGTTAACAATATAAACTTTAAAATTCTAAGTAACACTTTGAGGGACTGTACGGTATAAATATTAATATGCGTCCACTGTTCCAGACGGTTTAAAATCCATATAATAACTGACTTCGTATAAAAATTGAGTAATTATTTTTCTATTATAAATACCCTCCACTTTCCTTGGTCTATTTACAAGTTTAATCCGATCCACTAACGGCCTTATTCATAAACGTTCCTTAGTTACTGTTTAGCTAAACACTGATTTGTCTCTTTCTGTCATTATTGATTTGACATACGAAAGAAGAAGACAAAATATTGTTTAACTAATCACCAGTTAAATAAAGTTTATGAATAAGGCGATAAGTCTACGAGATTTACATACTTGAGAAACATGTTTGTCACTTGTAATATCGAGTAATTCACTGACGATTTTTTCTTAAATAATATTTAATTAAATAATACTCTCAGGCCACAATAGCGTCAGGGATCAAAAATCTAATCTATACTATCTTTTATCACAATTTTCTTAATTAAGAAGCTTTCACAAACTGTATTTATTTAGTTATATTATTAGGCAAGTATGTTTAAAATCTGACCGAAATATCAAGAGATCCTTCACTTGATTGCGAAATAGGAGAACTTTGGGAAGGATACTCATATAGAGGGCTAAATACATTTTAAAATTCATTTTGTCAATCAGTTTGTAATTTAGTTTATGTTCCTTTTCGTGCTAAAGCTTGCCAAAAGCAAGGCATATGGTCCATACTACTTGAAAACGTCGCACAGGCCATGTGCACAATGCGGATGCATTCACAAGAGAAATAGTTCATGACAAGACCAGTGCCTATACGTTTTTTATGAAACAAGCACCCGCAAACTCCAGAGTCCAGATTCCCGACTGCAACTAACAATTTTCAAAGTTAAACTCTAAAAGTCCTACTCAAAATGGTATATCCTTTCGAGTAGGATTACATTTTCTATTTATTTAATCTTATTTTGTTAAACGCCCTTAAACATTCATCCCACGTAATCATAGGCAACCTACATGTACTTATTACATAAATGTATTTCCTCTGAAGAAGGCACTTAGCAATACATTTATATATACGAACGACATTGGTTTTTTCTGTATGTTCGCGTATAACTTTTTTTGTTTATGATCCGATTTTGCTCCAAGGTCCCATCAGAGTTTTATTGATATTGGAGGTTCCTAAGTTTCTATTTGAAGCGTACTTATGTGCGATTTGTCTTTTTTTTAAAACTCTTATAGACGTGATGACATTTAAGCGTTTCTGGAAAGCAAACGGTATCCGGGTTCCCTGATGGCAAGTGGTCACCAGTGGTCACCATTTGCCTTCAATTATAAATCTCATCATCAATACTCACCGCTATCACCACCCATGTGCATTTAATTGCCTCACTCACCATTCGAAATGGCAGCATTCGAATGGCATATGCAGCTTAAAATTTCCATGTGCTTCGATCGTGTGATCGAGAGGAACGTCCATGTGTGGAATAAAAATTTGCCAAATGTGTATCTACTAATCCGCATTGGGGCAGCGTGGTGGTTTAACCTCCAAACATTGTCCTTAAAAGGAGAAGAAACCAAAATTTATATATAATTTTTTAGTGGGCCATTTACAAGTTCTCTATTTATTTATGTATTTATATTATATAACATCATTATTGTTGCAGATGTTTGGCATGTTGAACGTACCTCATACTTCAGGAAAGATCCTTCGGTACCCTGGACCGTCTCGCCCTCGCGCTGGATCCACCTTCATGGTACCACCCCAGAGAGACAGGTATTTATTTGTTTTTAATATAAGCATAAACCGATTTCCTCTATGTAACATTCGTAGCTTAAACATACGCATAAATCTTAAGCTTACGTACTCGATTGCTTGCTCAAAAAGTTTGTCATCATGAGATAAATTACAAATATAAAAAATACACTTGGAAGCCCTAGACAATCCAACTTTGAAGAGTATCTCATTAAACACAGATGTTTTGCTCATTACGTAATCTTATTTATTTATTTATGTACTAATCATATTTATAGTAATATAATAGTGAGTAATATGAGTTTGCGAGTATATAGGTACAGTCAACAAAATAGATTAATATATATTTTACTAAAATTCTTGATTCTGCTACAAAAACAGAAACTAAAATTCAAAAGTAATGGAATATTGCTCCACGAGATTTCTGCCGATTTTTCCTTACTAAAAAAATGTATAAAAAGTTATAATATATTTTCGAAGTTTCCGAACCGACGCCTCGGGCCTCGTGAGGACGTAACGCCCAAAATAGTACACCGGAAAAACGTATTGATCAACCCATTTGCGAAGTGAATTCTGTTTTATATACTTAAGTGTTATTTCATCAAAGAAAAGTACCTTTTTGATTTTTTATGCTGTTGCTTTATTTGCATAACTATGCGTATTTACTTCATTACGAATAAATTAAAGGAAAAAAATATTTTTTATAAACTGTCTTAGATGAGAAACAGAAAATAAATTTACTATACTTGTACATGTAGTGTACTTCTTAAGATTTTAAAAATAAAGAATAATGATCACAAAATCGAGGGCATAACCGATCTTCTTAATTTGAAACCATAACCACTACAATACTTTGAAGTGAAAGTTCTTTGCGCCCATTAAAAGTAAAATTTTATTTTATATATTTTTAATACCTATTTTCAAGGAATTAGTAATATTCTCATTTTCCCTACTATGAACACGTTAACCTAGGATTGTGGTAACAATTTCCCAAGAGACCGTTGAGATATTGAGGTTTACATAAACCAAATCGAAATATACTTCATTCGAGTCGATTCCCAAGCACTTTAGAAACATTTTGCAAAATTTAATTAAAATTACCTTCGGTTAAGAAAGTAGATTATACCGAGAACAACCGACAACAATCAGAGTACCTAGTTTACCCTTTCAGTCAACGGATTCACCGCGCTTTTTTATTTAATATCGTATACATTTATTATTATTGTTTCACGTAGATTCGAAGCTTTGAAGAAACTGATCCGGCAAGAGCACGTCCGCGAACTGCAAAGGAAATATGAAACAGAACAGAAACAAGAGTTGAAGGAAATTGCAGCTGGCCGAGGGTATGCTTTTTCATGTTCTTTATTTATTCATTTTCTTATGACACAGCATTGTACATATTTGATAAAAATAAATTTTTGTATTGATTTATTTATTACCGACATGACATATAGTAATAATTACAAATTAATAGGACTAAGGGTAAACGTTGCCATACTTAAGTAACCACATGATCGACATTTCGAATCATATTATTATTGTGAATCAATAAGTAACAATTGCATATTCTAGCTATTATGTGACGCAAATGAATGCGACCACGTAAGAGCCAATCTAGGGTAATACACATCACCAGCGCGAAAAAATCATTATTTGGCTATTAATAAAACTGATACGTTTTATAAATCATAACTTTGAATGGACTAAGATTTAGACCTTGGAATCAATCTTGGAGCCAAGCTTGGAGTGATTTGTTCAGCTCAAAAATACCAATCCAACGATGTATCACACGAGGATGGGATGGGACCAAGTTTGCATTCTTCTTTGTGTTTATCATTCATTTCATTTGATCTACCGCAGATTTATATTTGTAAAATTCAGATCAAATTAATACGGTATATGTACAGGATTATATATGTATATGTACTCACGAACACGCATGGAGTCGCGTGGAATAAGCTCTAAGCGTTTTCCTGGAGAGACGATGACTTTGCCCTGTAGTGCGACGTTTACAGGCAATATTACTTTAAAAAAAATACTGTACGTAAATTTTGTTCCCGATATTAAGTATTTTTGCAGGCCTTTCTGGGTATATACCCAACGATTACATAATTATACCACAATGCAACTACGAAAGTAATAATAATATTTGTATTACTGTGTTCCGGTTTGACTAGTCAATATCATATTTTGTTAATCCCAGTTTTTGTGGGTCGTACATACCCAGACGGGTTTCATAATGCCCTACTACCAAGTTATTGCAAACAGAATACGATCTTATTTCAAATATTTTCATTGTTACCCGCATTTTTTTTATTTGGAGAGCAAAATTAAATTCCATGTATTCACATTTCAAATCTATATACGAAGCTAAGCATACGGTTCTTATATTAATAAAATACGATCTCAAAAATGTCCAATCCAATAAACGCGTAAAACGAACCATTTTGAGTTGTAGTAATAACCAAAGTACATTTAATAAAAAACGCTTGAAACAAGAACTGCTTTATACATATTGTTTTATTTAATATAAATGGCCGTCAACAATAAAATTTATTTTTTTAATGAATAACATCTTCTTTTTTTTAAAGTTTGACACGAAGGGTCTAATCTTAGTGACATTATTATAGTTTTAATGTGACGATACTAGTCGATATAAAATAAAATAAAATTTAATCTATACTACTATATAAATCTATTGGCTCTGTCTGTACATTTTTTTTTCACCTGATTTTGTCATAAATAATCGTTTTATGATGCAGTGATTCACATTATACTGCTTTTTTCATTTTAGTCTGTCTGTATGTCTTCTTATAACTCAAGAACGGCTTGACCAATCTTGATGAAAATTGGTACACACAAAGAACATGTGATGGCGCAAATGTTAGGCCATATATAAGATCAGTAAACCCTACGGTATCTTATGAAAATTAATTTCAAATCGTTAATTACGTATTTCTTTACCAGTAGCCATATATGTGTGTATGCGTGTGAGGGTGTGTGTGTGTGCGCGTGTGTGTTATTATAGTAATAAAATAATTTATTATATTTTTATTAATTATACGCGGGTTTAGCCTCGGGGCACAGCTAGTTTTCTATATTTCCAGAAAAGCAAAGAATTCAAAAATCGAACATAATAATAATAATATTCTTTATTCAAGTAAACAATATTTCTTACAGACTAGGTTAGTTGTATTATTAAAATTTTTTTTAATAATAATAATTATTTCCAAAAAACATTATTCATTATACGTTAATTGATGATATGCGTATAAAATAAAATTATAAACGTTTAAACGTTAAAAAAATTAAACACTTTTTATTTTATTCGATAACGTTATTTTATTATTCACTGTGGTACGCGTTGAGAATATAAATATATAATAAAACGGAGCAAGTAAAACGGGGACGCTTAAGATTAATGATCTTTAAAAGAATTTAGTACCTAATGCTTTCTGAAAATGTAATTATGAAGACGAGAGGATCAAAATTTCTGACACTTGCTGTATATTGAACGTTGAAAGTTAATTGAGAAACTTGTTGCTTTATTCAACGAGCTTTTATTTTTACTTATCTATACTAATATTATAGAGCATTATTTGTTTGATTGAAAGCGGTAATCTCTGGAACTACTAGTCGGATCCGAATTCTTGAGGTCACCGGCTATTTAACATCATGCTACGCTCTAGTGGAGCGGGGCAGGACGCTTAATGCGACAAGGAGAGGTAGTTTTAAATAAGTAATAACATTTGAAATAAATCTCGCCGAATTGTAACGTCCTATTAATCGATTTAGCTCATGGTACTATTCTAAATGGAAACCAAGTTACCCAAGAAATATTACAGTGCACAAGGGACACCTAAATATAGGTGCACTGAACATTCTCCCCACATTCATAGGTCTCTGATCCAACACGAGCAAATATTTGAACTCGTTCTATGTGCAGCCTTATCAGATAAGCAATGGTAATAATAATAATAATAATAAGCTCTTTGTTAAAATTATCCAACACAAAATACTAAATAATAAGGTCCTCCAGACCGATTTCGGCCACGGCGGCCAATCTTAAGAGAGATTAGCCAACTGCGCAGGACATATTATAGTGCACAAGTGTGTGCGCAAACACAGGTGCACTCTCTTTTCCTTAGCTCTCATAATCCGATACGACGGCAATCCGACACGACCGGAAAGAATTCAGGCGCAGGACCAACGGCTTAACGTGCTTTCCAAGGCACGGGAGTGTACACACTTCCAACTTCCAGACTCCGGGCTGCTACTGAGAATTTTCTGACAGAAAAACCCAATAACTATTTATTGGCCCGATATGGGAATTGAACCCAGGACCACCGGGTCTGCGGCCTTATATGTAGCCACTAGACCAACGAGGCAGCATAAATAATACAATTAAAAACACAATGCAAAAACCTATGTGTATTAAAACTAAAACAAATATAAGTTATAACTGTCAATAACGGCAATTTAGGATCAACATCGATCCACTCTTACTCGTACATATTCGATAACCGAACAGAATTACTATTGTTGTGATCCGGTTTAAAGGTTAAGTGAGCCAGTGTAATTAAACAAGGGACATAACATCGTTACAGTCTCTGGGCGTTGGATCACTTAGCATCGGGGCATACATATTATCAATAAAAATATATCCCCTCAAGACTTCAACAGTTTCCGACCAGACCTCGTAAAATAAAAAACTAACTTACTTAAAAGTTATGTAAAATTTTAAAACGAGTTTGTGAATATCATTTGTCGACCAAGATTTAAACTTCGATCCTTTTAAAATCTCGGATAACATCTTGTTTTACAAGTGGATATAAAATTGAAAAAGCTCTCGAAAAGTTTTATAAAGCAATCGTACCCACTATGTTTCTATTTGAAAATTTTAATAGATTTTTGGAACGAAGTTCTTTTACGCGGCTTACAGTAGAGTGAAAGGCCCAAGGTCATGTCACATAACGAAACAGCATTCATACCGGGCCTACCAAATGCTACAAAATGCGATTACGTTCGAAATTCAGTACTGCGCGAGCGCTTTTGGATGCCGAATTTTTAAGCGCCAAACCACGCCAAGCGATAGAGCGTGAGCGTAATTTTATTTAAAATACTTACCTAACGTTCTTAAAAATACAAAAATATAAAGGTAATACAAAACTATGTAGGGACCAATAGCGCTACGGCTCACGAGCCGCACGCAAGTCCCAGGTAAGAACCATGGGCTTTTCTCACAATTCCCTTCATAAACTTTGTTTAATTGGAGGGGTAAATTATTAAAATATTAGTAAATTCCTTAAAATGGGGCTTGTTATTATTGTAAAAAAAAAATATTGGATTTAACAATTTATAAATTTAGACAGAGTTGTATAAAGGTGATTAAGCTGCTTTTGGTGTGACAAAAATATAGTAATATAATAAATAAAAATCTACATTTTAAAACGCGGTTTGAGTCGAAAAAATATCGCAACGAACTTCGATCCTGACGAGTCCCCCGACCGCACAATCCTATATATGTGGTTCATCTATTGACGCACCGTGAGGACAAGACCGACCCGTATGCCGACTCAATGTATTTTTTAAACCTAATGTATTCTTTATTCTCAACTATATTCATTGTTGCAGTAATGACGACTTCGTATACGGAACCTATGGAGAACAAGAGCCACGAGGACTTCAGCAGCTAGAGTACGCAGATGAGCCCAGCGCGAGACATGGAAAGTGAGTATAAATTACCAATTCACATCTGGGAAGTACCTACCAAACTATTGACAGCTCAAATTTAAAACAGACATATTATTGCGTTATCCGTGCAACTCGTTGGTGCAATATTTCTCGTCGTTCTAAAAGATCGACACTTTGAATGAAAGCTTGGAACGGAAGTGGACATTGAATGAAGTTGATGATAAAGACGGTGCAGCGACCTTTGAAATCAATATTACACAAAATATGTTCTTATTGCGCTTGAATACCATCGTTCGTCATGTCAATAATTCCTAAACGCCTATTTTTACATTTTTATTTATCAATGAAGCTGTCGTGTAGATTTTTTTGTTATTAAAACATAAGCTTGGTACCTACTTTCGATAAAAATATGCTTCAAAAAATTCAAATCAAGTGCCTCGGAAAGCACGTAAAGTTTGGTCCTTCGCTTGATCTCTCTCCGGCAATGATGAATTGCCATACCATCGGATTCTCATAAATGTGCACCGTAATATATCCTGCGCTTTTTGTTAGTCTCCACTGAGAATGGCCATGATCCACAATATTCGGTACTTTGTTGCTCGACTTAGATATGCCAAAGACCTTAGAAGCCAAAATTTTCTTTTAACAATTTATTAAAATTTGTCTTGTTCTCAATGTAATGCTTATTATTTTCAATTGTCTTAGTCAGATTTTTCAAACTTACTAAACCAAATCAACGTTCGTCCGTAACCCAACCATTAAAAGAGCTAAAACTTCTTACATCGTCGATGTACAAACCATGCGATGTCTGATGTTAGTCAGTGTATGGGTCAAGGGAATATCCTTTACACTGACTCGTTGAACCTTGAAACCGAAATTGCGTTTGGCGTTAGAATAATTGGTGAGTAGGTGGCCTCAGACAGGCCTGTTTTTCTTGTTAGGACTCTCTAATCCTACCGCACGCATCGGGATATTTTTGATCAGCTGTCTTATATCGTGTAAATCTTGGTTGTTTTTAGATTTTTTTTGTACCATTGAACTTAAAATAGCACAAATTATATGTTCTATTGTCATGAAAGACATTGAGACATTTGTTGCTTATATTTACTTAATCCGACTTTAGTGATTTCAAATAACGTTTTATGGTTTACATTCAAAAATCAAATATGATAATAATCTTTACACAATAAAGCATATTTATTATATTTGATGAACATCAAAAATCTGTCATCGATACCTAAATTCTTCACATCTGAGATAAATAAAAATAAGCAAAAATATCATAGAAACACTCAGAATCAAAGTTTCATTCTTTTACAAATCAATTTACTAAAACAATGTTTGTTCCGCGTAGACCAGAGCCAGCAACGATTTATTTATTGAGGGAAGTTGAGCCAATGAAATCACAGCTTATCTACACGTTGATTGTAAGCAATTACCTTGGTAGTGTTTAACTAAAGGAGCGTTTGATAATTAAAAATGGCAAGCTTTGAATAATACATCTATTTGCACAATAATTAGTGTGCATTACAAATATTGGTTATTTATTGGGGTGTATCTTAAATATCTTATTTTATCTTAAAAGATAATTAACAAACTATATTAAACATAATATGAAAAGAAAAAGAAATATCTTTGACATTGTATATTACGAATATAAAATTCAGTTATAAATTTCTTGTTGCTGATTTTTTTCATGTTATTCGTAAGTTATATCAGGGTATTCAAAGTGTCGACTTATCCCCAAAAGGCTTACAATATATAGGAATTTATAGATAAAACCGATATTGTACAGAAAATCAATATCAGTTATTTATATCCGCCGGGTTGTATCTAAAAATAGGAACACGAAATGTTACCACCTAGCCGCTACATATTTGCTGATTCATCGTCCAAACAATATTACTCGTTTCATGATATAAAACCCCCATAATGGGGAGATCATGGCGTAATAGATTTTATATTATGAAACCAAGTAAAGGGTTTTCTATACCATTTCATATCGATTATATTGACCTCGTTATTGGTCGAATGGTATTGCAATCAAACCCCAGATCGGGCTAGTAAATATTTATGGGGTTCTTCTATCGATGATAGATAAAATTGGAAGTGTGTACAATCCCGTGCCTAGGACCCGTTTTACCAGGTGGTAGAGCTTTGTGCAAGCTCGTCTGGGTAGGTAGCACCTACTCATCAGATATTCTACCGCAAAACAGTTGTACTTGGTATTGTTGTGTTCCGGTTTGAAGGGTAAGTGAGTCAGTGTAATTACAGGCACAAGGGATATAACATCTTAGTTGTATGTCCAAGGTTGGCGGCGCTTTGGCGATGTATTTTTTTTAAAGAAATGTACAATGCCACTGTCTATGGGTGTTGGTGACCACTTACTATCAGGTGGCCCATTCATATGCTATAAAAAAAAAATTAGGAAAGCACGTAAAGTCGTTAGTCCTATTACACTTACTGGTCGTGTCTGATTTGCCATCCCATCGGCTTTTGAGAATGAGGTGATAATGAGTTCATGTGTTTGCGCACACACTTGTGTTCTGTGTCCTGCGCCAGTGGTTAATCTCTCTCTGACCAACAAGGTAGTAAAAGCTACAGTTCGTCTAATATTGAAAGTTTTAAGTTCAAACTTGATCTCTTGTGCTATAACGGTTCACAACCCAAATTTTATGTCTATCTTTTCTATCACGTGGTTTTGTTAAATATAATTTACACGTAAGATACGTGTTATTCATTAATGTTGTGTACGCTTGTCATAAAATGAGATATCAGTGAATGTATCAACCTTAAAATATTTACAAAATATAAGTACCCACATTATTCCTTGGAAATTTTCATTGTTTTCTAAAAGAAAAACTATTCCAGAACTTCTTAATGGGGCTTACAAAGTTCGTTCATAAACAAGTTGCTAGTATCAGAGCTACTAAATTGCCGGACAGAACGGTAACTGACTTTAAAACGTGCTCAAAGTTCTTCATGAAAATCACTAAGCACTTAATAGAATACTAGAATTTAACAACAAACTCGTTTGCATGCAATTAGTGCTATCAATTTTTTCACAATTATTTTTATCTATAGAAGGTTTAGTTTTCTTCAAAATAATGACTTCTTTTAATTACCAGGCCGTCTATTAGCCTTTAACCACTGATAACAGTTAAGCTTTAAAAGCAAATTTTGACAATTATGCAAGGCAGGCAATTATGTGTATACAGTATACCTGTTCTAATTGACACCACTCCCACGAGTCCCATGCCATTTATTTTTTTCTTTTTTTTATATTGTATAGGTAGGCACGACCATATGGGCCACCTGATGGTAAGTGGTCACCAATACCCATAGACAATGGCATTGTAAGAAATGTTAACCATCGCTTATATCGCCAATGCGCCACCAACCTTGGGAACTAAGACGTTATGTCCCTTGTGCCTGTAATTACACTGGCTCACTCACCCTTCAAACCGGAACACAACGATAGCAAGTACTGCTGTTTTGCGCTAGAATATCTGATGAGTGGGTGATACCGAGACGAGCTTGCACAAAGCTCTACCACCAAGTAAATGTAGTACAACCAGTGGTTTGGTTCCGTTCCTTTTACGAATTCTTTATTCTTAATAACATTTTATTACTTAATACTTGTACTTATAAAATATGTATCGAAGGCCTCTTTGGTCTAGTGATTAGTTTATAAGCAGTTCAAGAGGTCATATGTGAAAAAAAACCACATAGGATAACGTTTTATGTGCGTTTTAAATCAATCACGAATGTAGTACGACACTTAACTTATTTATAAGCGATGATTTATTTTATATTTATCGGATATCGCTTTATGTAACTAGCTCAGTTCTTACTACAATCATTCTACAGTTTTATATTTTTTCCCAGGAAACCACAGAGCGGCAGTCGCCAGGTATCCCAATTCTCACGCTACTCGGATGTGATGCTGCCACCAGTACGCCGGACCTTTTACCACCCGTACCTTGATTACGCCCTTCCAGAGTACGTTCCCTACGCCTACTGAAACAATGGAGCATTCTAAAACGATCTCGACATTCCAGAGGGGTACTTTCCTTACGTACAAATAACTTGCGGGCTTTAACTCCAACAAATATAATTATCAGTATTGAAAACGTCATATCGAAAGCACATCCTCGCTTTCGCTTCCGACCCGGGCTTTCAGCGTATCTATTGCAATATTTTTATATTTTTAATTAAAAATAACTGAGGTTTACTCTGTAGGTGTGCGATTTTTAACCCTCTTTATAATCGCATCGTATTTTTATAGATTTAAGATTGTAATAGTATTTTTCTTGTATTTAAAATGGACTCTAGGTCGATGATATAATTCATAGGTTAAAAGTCTTATGGGACAATAATTTTTTTTCTAAATGAGATACCTTGTTATGATCAATTATTTAACCTACGAATAATACCCGTCAATTTCCGAGTCGATAACGATTAGACAATAAACATAATTTAACCTAAACATTTAGACATTTATTCGATATAAGACTTAAATAGTAATTTTTTAATGATTTATCGTGAAAGTATTTATAACTTTCGATTTAATATTCGAAACATTTCCCTTAGCTTTTCAAAGAAATATCATATTAAAATACTTCCGTTGGAGTTTGGTTTTTATTAATATTCGCGGGCCGTTGCGTGAGCGGTGGCTTTGTCGAGGATATATTTGAAATGATATTATATATAATACTGGCGCTTAAACACATTGAAAAATTTAAAATCGATAACTTAGGTGAACATTCACTCTATTTACCGTTAAATGTATTCGCATTAGTGAATGACATTCAAAACTACTGTTAAATGCGGCGCCAGTCGTAATCAATAGCAAAATACCAAAGTGAATTTAAATGTATTACTTGTAACTTGTTATATTATTTAATACTAGTTCTATGTTTAAGTTAGTTCTATGTTTAATTTAGATAATTTAAGTCTGATTACAATTATTATTAATGCGTTAATGATTCTTCAAAGTAGTAACATGAAAATGTACTTAATTTTTTAAAATATTTACAATTCCAATTGAAAACGGACAATAAAATCAATATTATAATATTTTTATGAATATTTAGTAGTATACTATTCCTAGTACATAATTGTATTGAAAATAATGACAATAAGACAATTGCAGTCTTTCTAAATATACAGGTTGCAGAAAAAAAAAAAAATTATAAATTTACGAATGACAGTTGCATGGAATTTTGTCGATCGACTTAATTTGTTATAATACCACGAATCAAATTCAGTTGAACTTAAATTTAAATGGACGATCATTGCCTTATAATAATTTTAATTAAATTTTCAATAATAGCAACACTAAAACGTATTGGAAGATTTATGCGTTTTGATTGGTCGATTATATTTTACAGTAACTTAAGCATATCACTAATACTCTGATTGAAAAAATTATTATTTTACTACGACTTCATATTGGACTGTTTTTTTTTTGTAAATTAATACGATTTTTTTTTTTTATGTCAACAGTAAAATATGTACATCAATATGAATACGCCATTTAACAGATAACACAAAACAATAATTCATTGAATTTCAATGTCGTGTCATGTGTGACGCATACTTAATAATATTAATACGACAAACGACAATAATAAAACATAATTGGGACAATAAATAAATATAATATATAATGTAGTTTAAAATGACACTTTAGTAAGTGAAATTAATAAAATAATGTATTATTAGAATGTTCAATTTCGCGGCAATTTTCTAACTTCCTGTTAAATTGGGCCCTTTGAATTTTTTAAACAATTTAAACTATATCTTTTCAATACTATGTATAAATGTTAATCTTGAAAATTGATAATAATTGTTGCTATATTATATGCTGAATTATACAATGATATTAACCACGTAGTTTGAATGTCTATACATTTGTATAACTGTCGTTGTGATTAGAAGCTAAGTTCTGTAATATACCTATTCCAAAAGCCTACGGGACGGCTGAGTCGGATTCGGCTGGGCGATAATAAACTTTATCACGATGGACATTCGAAAGATAATTGCTCACCGGAACCGACAAATAAATGCTTTAACTACAATTAAATGTTTCAAGTTAGTTACTTAATTGTAAATTAGTGAAGCGCTCCGCGCACTTTCATATTATTCATGTATTGGATTTAGAAATATGTGAGGTAGGATATAAAGAAAAATGAAAGGTATTGAATTGTATAAAAGTTTTGTCTACGGAAAAAATTCTGGAAACTTCTCGCGGGAGAGTTCAATGAACGTGAATGTCACCATCTTTGACAGATCGAAGAGTTAGAAGTTATTAAGAATGTTAACTATGTACGTGCTAGATATCTATTGAATATAAGATACGACGGAGATCGTCAACATAACCTCACAGACTATGATATTGGCTTTAACTTATATAAAATATGTATAGCTGCTTTAAGCTAGTCAAATTCATTAAACACGTATTTATTAACGGACGAACAGTCCCATCCTACGATTTAGCAAGATATATATATTTACTAACATATTAATTTCGATATATATTCCGTAGTTGAAACGAATTATTTTTAATTATTTCTAGTTATATTTAGTAGCGATGGATGCGTATTGCAGTTTAAAATAGGTGTTTTAATTGATAAACAAAATTTTTATTACATTTACCTGCATAGATTGTTCGCGTTTACATATCTTGGAATCTATTATAAATGTGTCTGTTACATATTCAAATAATCATATCAAAATAATATATTATTAATATCTTGTGAGGTATGCCAAATAATCGATTTGAAAATACATTTTTTTATGTAAACTAAAATAATGAATTCATTTCGTAATAATACTTAATTCGAATTCAAAATAGTACGAAAACTTCTGTCCTGCACTAACTATTGGTGATTATCGCAACGTTTCTCTTCCAGATTCAAGACCCAACATGTTATATGGCTGTGTCCCATTCACAGTATTAACGTCTCAATTAATATTTCTAATTTAAAAAAAGTATATTATAATAAATTGATTATTTTGAATACCTCAAAACTACTTCTAATCAATAATTAGCTAAGATTAATTATATATATGAATGTTACGCGGTATGGTGAATTTGACAATAATTTGACAATACACGGAATGTGTCGAATAAATATCGACCTTATCCGTTAGGATATAGAGTTACGAATGCGCCAGGCCGCGTTGGTATGAATAATATACAAATAACTTAACCATAATAATTAATTAATGTTTTAAAATGTATTTTAATTGGTGTTTTTTTTTTGTGAAATAAAGATAGTTTACTCCGAGCATATTGATTTCTTATTATTTGTCTTCCCAATGTCATCTTTTTTTTTTTCTTTACCTAATACATAACCTTTTTTATAGCATAGGTAGGACGATCATATGGGCTACCTGATGGTAAGTGGTCACGAACGCCCATTGACATTGACATTGTAAGAGACGTTAACCATCGCTTACATCGCCAATGCGCCACCAACCTTGGGAACTAAGATGTTATGTCCCTTGTGGCTGTAATTACACTGGCTCACTCAACCTTCAAATCGCAACACAACAGTACCAAGTTTTGCTGTTTTGCGATAGAATATCATCATATATCATAAACACAATTTAATAACAGAGGCAAAATTGTACTTAGTTAAATCAAATAGTTGATAAATTGTCATCCTTCGTAATCAGTTCATCTATTATGAAAGCACAAAACTCGATATTTCTTATATATAGCAAAGAAATTACTTAAAAAAATATGTTAATTGTGTTTAAGGACACTGTTGGTGGTAAAAACGTGGTCTACTGAGGTCATTCCCTTGTGTCTTAGCTACCCGATAGGTAAGAGCTATCGAGCGCTATTGCCCGCACCTGTGTTGCCATGTAATTTTCGTCATTTAATTTAAAAAAAAAATCCGGGATAAATTTTTTGCTTAGTATTATAAAAATTATTACATAAACAGAACCGACACACGATACCTAATAACCACTTCACGGGTCGGACACGAATTTTGTTACAGCCTGTATATAATATATTTAACATCCAGAAATGTAACAGATTTTATAAAACCTCGAATTGTTTTTTTATAAAAACACCAAATCACACAAAATAACGTAAATTACTCACCAAATTACTCTTAAATATTGAATTAACACAATTGAACACATTCAACAAATCAAAAGTCGCGCCAATAATTAATTATTTAATTAACATTAACCACCAATAAAATTCAACAATTCGCTTCGCAATTCACTGACTGCACTAATAATATCATAGAACTAATAATGTAGTAACGATGAACATATTTTGAAATTCATTATTTATTGATGACTGAATAATTTTAGACAATTGTGCAATAATTAAATCATCTGAACAGTTTTCAAATAAAGTTCTATGTTTATATATAAAATAGCATAGTAGGTATCTCCTGTGAAGTACTTGCCTTCTATTTATTTTTATTAGTCTTTACCAAAAGTGCACTGATTGGTTGATATGCGTAAAATTTGCGTACAACTACGCATAAGTAACAAAAATTTAATCTTCTTTTTTGTACTAGTTTAAATACGCACTAGTTACATCGCATTCAAATGACATAGCAATGCAGGGAAATGTATGTACATAAGTAATGTAAATCATTGCTTATGTTAAATATCAATAATTTTTAATATCATTGGTCAGAATACATAATATTAAATTTTTTAATTATTATTAAGTATAACATTTTAAATTTTGAACTCTCCGGTCGTGTCGGATTGTCCCATCGGATAATTAGAGTGAGAGAATACAGAGTGCATCTGTGTTTACACACACACTTATGCACTATAATAATTATGTCAATTGGCTCTTAATTGTCCTTCGTGGCGAAATTAGTCAAGAGGACATCATTATATTATTCGATAAGCTTCCGAAAAGCGCAGGTTAATCTGAAATTTAGTGTAATAACGTATTTTGACCCCCTAATCAAGGATATCATAACGAAATGGCGCAATCGCCATTTTCAATATGAAAATCGAAGAAGAATATTCCTAACCGATTTAGACTATTTAAGCTTTCCCCAGAAAGTGTGTGTGTACGTCTTATAGCGGAGATTAGGAAATATGGGACATCACTCCCACATTTTTAATAATTCAAAACTCCTTTCCTCTGTGTATGTGTGTGAATGTGGGTTTGAGCGTTATCAACTGTCAACTGGGGTAAACATAAAATAGTTTAAATCGGTTAGGAATGCGCGGTTATGCACACAGAACGACCGTTTACCTTCGTTGTTCATATTCGAAATGGCGTTTATTCCAATTTTCTATTATTCATTGACAATGAGGTCAAAATACGTTATTGTACCAAAATTAAGATCGCGGTGTGCGCTTTTCGGAAGTACTCTCATATTATTCTCCTTGAGACAGCTATGACTACAATAATGATCGATATTAGTCGAAAAATAAAACATATCAATTCTTGGTACCTCCTACCTTCGATACTGTAATGAGAGTTGTCTGGTGGGCTAAATAGTAATAATATTTAAGTCCTAATTAACAAATAACAAAATTAAAAGCCAAGGCATACGATAGGAGTAACAATTTCTAACAAACCTATGTTAAATAAATGAATAACTCACTGCTTCTGGTTAAAGATGATGTTTTTTTTTTTTAAAGCAAAAGTATAATTTTTTAGGCCTTGTTTATCTTAAAATGGTTACTATAATAAACAACTGCTCTCTATTTAATTAGAAAGTAGCCGTCATCATAGTTCTTGAAAAACCTGTCAAAAGTTGACATTCCAGCTTCGAGTTAAATAAAAGCTTTTTAACAATATGTATGATGCCTAATAAATATAAATAAGTAAAGTGAGCAAAAAATGTTAACTCTGAACACGCTATAATTAATTACCTTTTTCGTCGTCACTGTTACGACGTCAGTGAATCACTACTGAATTGATGCTCAATTTACTAAGGTAGATCGACCCATAGAAAAATCGAAATATTGCGAATGTTATCGGTACAACGACATTCTTCAAACAACATGGCCGTTATAATACAACATACGCTAAATTATATTTTATTTAATACCAGCAAATACCGTCCACGCTTCGGCGATCAGTGTGATATGAAATAAATAGGGCAGCAACTAAGAGTTTTCGAGCGATCGTAAATTCATAGAGCGAATATATTTAATTTAACGCCCTGCTTTGCGCTCTGCTGTCTTTGCTGTGTAATGAAAGATATAAAGTGTTAATATAGAGATATACGTCACACAGCTTTTCAGCTGCTGATATATTTGCTGATTTGATATTAAGCTGTTTAATTTAAAATTGTTGTTAAGCCCCAAACATTGATATATTTTTTTTTTCACGCTGGAAAAACGTATTTACGCGTTTCCCCCACATGAAGTGGGGGGTATGTGTGTTAACCTTTGTTAATGTATAATGTATGCTTAAAATGAAAATGTAGTTTATATATTCTTATGTCTTTCACATCATTGCAATAGTCAACGAAAAAAATTAAAAATGAAAAATGTTGGTATTATATATAAATAGTTTTCGCCGGTGGATTCAGTCGGTTGTTCAAGCACATGTTAGGTATGTCCTAATTATGTATGGTATGTAAGAAGCCGCTGTATATGCCGTTTCTAGAGCTGCAGAAGGCATTCGACTGCGTCCCACGCCAAATTATCTGGTGGGCTTTGAAGATGAAGAACGTGCCACAAACCTATATCGACCTAGAGTAGCCCATCTACGGCGCGCTACTAAGAATAACTTGACAGGAAAACCCATTTCAAATTTTTCTACATATTAACATTCAAGTCATTTAGTAAAGTTTTTAACAAATTTTAACGAAGTAAAACAAAACAAATGTAAACGTTAGTCTTGTTAATTTGAAACCTTCAGAGTCAAATATATTCGTTAAGACCCTCAACTTAAGGTGTATTTTTCAACCGCACGCATCGAATAACACTTCATAATTTAAAAAAAAGTATCAAATATTTGATTTCATTTGTCAATTTCGAAACTACGTAATTATAGAAGTTTAAAATGTCGACCTCTAAAAGAAGAAACAGCACATGTACGATTTTATTTCGGGATTTCCTTACAATTAAAAGTTTCGGATATATTAACGAAGTTTGATTACAACAGACTTGTGTCGTAATGTAGGTAAAAGTTTGTTTTTCGCCAAATTTGTGATTTACTTTTTATATTACATGTAGCGTTGACATTTGATGTTTATATCGCTTATATTTTATTGTTTTTATTATAAATAAAACGAGGGGATTCGACGAAATTTATTGTCGAAGCAATTAGTTGGATACGTTCAGTTATTGAAAAAAAACAACTCTTATTCCATTTTCTAGCATAGAATAATAACGCTTAGAAGGAGTGTAAGCCCAAGCGAATTGAAGTCATTCAAATTGTGACTAGTCTCAATACATTTGACGTCACGTCAGTTGTCACGATAAAGTGTCATAGTAAACATCTCGCGCAATTTATATAAAAAATGACTTACTGTGTAGTAAAAGGTCACAACACTCCACATAAAAAAAATCGGGATAAGAAAATCACATTTCACACGAAAGTACTATTTGGCAATTTTAGCTAAAATATATTCATCAAAACATAAATAGAATTTGTAAACAAAAGACGCCATTACAATAAAAATGCTACCAGCTATGGAAAATATATTTACCACGATTGCTTAATATTTTAAATAATAAAAATAAATAAATATTTAAAATTATTATTTTAACTTTTTTAAGTTACGTATAAAACATGAATACTGTTCAACTAATTATATATTTTTTTCTTTATGATTATACTTGAAATAAAAGCAATACTAAATAATATTACTAAATAAATTTAAAAAAAGAGATCATTATAATAATAAAAGCTAAAATGAAATAAATAATATTGCAATATATAATTATAATACTTATTGATTAATTGTAATCTTTTTTAGCTTTCCTTCGAATTCAATTGCTGCTGCTCGATGGTTATATAAAATACAACTTAATCGAAGATAATAATATTCAGCGAAAACTTTTCAGCGTTGTTTAATTAATTTTAATGAAAAAATAATAATATTATTGTCTGACAAATTGTCACATCGGAATACGACCTACGTAATAATTCTAATTAATTAAATGCAAAAAATAATATTTCATAATTCAAGTTCCAATATCAATTTCCTCACTTTATGGGGAAAATATGAAACTTGCAATATAATTCGGTCGTATAATGTCGGTGTATGTAACGTACGTGACACTTACACACACATTAATTCTAGTGACTTCAATTTTGAGCGAAACTTTGTATGACACTAAGCGTTATTATTCTATGTTTTCTAGCATTTATTTCAAGTCACAATTGCCGTCTCTATTCGCGTCTATTTTACAATTCGCTACATTTTTGTCTTAACGTCATTTCATGAATTCATTTGAAAACAGAATGGTACCTCTTATGATAATAAAAACTCTTTAGAAACTTTCTTTACAAACCGTTATTATTGAATTATTGAAGAATTCCAATTACCTAATAAATATTCATGAAACTTATTATTCAAATATACATATTCTTACAATTAATAAAATAAATATTAAGAAGTCAACCGTCGTTTGATATTAATATTTGTACCTTATTGGATAACAATTTATAAATTAACCTAATAATTGCAACTTCATTTTCGCTCCATCCGAAACCAATAAAGAAACCTGCTAATGCGCAGAAACGTGCGTCTGCAGTCGAACCAATGGCACCAACTACGGGCCCGCCAGTGACTCAGACCACGTCGGAGTCTCGGCCACGGGAAACCGAGGAACTGTCTTGGTCCACCGTGGTTAAGAAGGGGAGAAAGGGGAAGAAGGCTTCCAACCAGGTCACAGCGTCCACAGCAGTAGGACCAACAGTGACGAAGGCTCCATCGGTAGCCAAACCGAAGCTGGTCGCCCCTCGCAGGGCTGCAGTTATGGTCACGCTGCAGCCGAATGCGCAAGAAAAGGATGTTACATACGCACACATTCTGGAGCGCGCCGAGCAGAATGTTAAGCTTCAAGATCTCGGAATATGTGGCGGCCTTAGAGTCCGACGTTCGGCAACGGGAGCCAGACTCCTCCAGCTACCGAAATCACAGGCTGAGCAGGCGGATAAGCTTGCTGAGAAGCTCCGCACAGTGCTGGATGGAGTCGCCAGCGTTGTCCGACCTGTAACACGGGTGTACCTTAAGGTGACGGGCTTGGATGATTCCGTTACCAAGGAAAAATTGGTCCCCGCAATTGCTCGTGCAGGGAATTGCTCCCCAGATTCAGTCAGATGTGGAGTGTTGCAGCGCGGACCAGGGTACATGGGAATGGTTCGCGTTACCTGTCCCCTGACGGTGGCGAAGAAGCTGTCTGATGCCGGTCGCCTACTCGTAGGTTGGAGCTCGGGCTAAGGTATGCGTATTGGGGCAACGGCCATTGCGTTGCTTCAGATGTATGGGCCTTGGCCACATGAAGATGCTCTGCCCATCCAAAGCGGAACGAGGAGGACTATGCTTCCGGTGTGGTGTAGGTGGCCACAAGCGGCGGACTGCACTGAGAAGATGCGCTGTGCAGTGTGCGCAGACGCTGGCAAGCCCTCTGGGTACATTATGGGATCAGGGGAGTGCAATCCTCCCCTTACGAAGGGTACGTTGGTCTTAGGCACCCAGACCACCAATGTCGAACGGCGCCAGGCCGAGGAGGAAGCTACTATGTCAACATGAGCACAGACATAAGCTTCCTCCAGTCCATGGCGGAGTGGCAGATCGACCTGGCTGTGGCCTGCGAGTCCTATTACGTTCCTCCCCAACCTCACTGGTTAGGGGACATTGACGGCACCGTGGCGGTCCTCATTCGGAACGGAACGGATCGCCCCCTCTCACTCATTGAGAGGGGCTTGGGCTACGTCGTGGCAGGGTGGGGAGAATACGTAGTTGTGGGAACATACTTCTCCCCTAACCGCAGCTTGGCAGAGTTCGAGACATATCTCGGCTTGGTCAGAGCTGCGGTAGCCAGGCAGTCGCCGAAACCTACTCTGGTTCTCGGCGACTTAAATGCGAAGTCACGTGCCTGGGGTAACCCCGCCACGAATCCACGCGGGAGGGCCGTTTAAGTGTGGGTGCTACTCTCCGGCCTGTCCCTACTCAACAAGGGGCAGGTTCACACCTGCGTGCGCCATAACGGGGGATCCGTGGTGGATGTCTCGTTCGCTACCCCTGTCGTAGCACGCAGAGTGTTGAACTGGAGGGTTGAGAATGAGGTGGAGACTCTGTCGGATCATCTTTACATCCGATTCGAGATCTCCACCTCTCGCAGGCCGTTGGAACCCCAGAGGGTGCCGAATACGTTGCCGAGGTGGTCTCTTAGTCAGTTAGACCGCGAGCTGGTCAAGGAGGCTGCCATCGTGCAACAGTGGGGCTCTGCGGGACGGGGGAGGGTGCCAGCGTGGAAGAGCTGGCGGGCCGCATGCGTAATTTCCTCCAAGAGGTATGCGATGCGGCCATGCCGAGGACCCGACGCAGATTTCCGCGCCGGCATGTATACTGGTGGTCGCCCAAAATAGCCGAACTTCGGGCGACGTGCAGTCGAGCGCGAAGGGCCTACGTCCGCTGTCGCAGGCACAACGGCCTCGACGCGGACCTAGAGGGACAGTTCTTGACCGCTTACCGCCAGCTGAAAAATGATCTGCAGCTGGCGATAAGGCAGGCCAAGGAAAAGGCGAGAGAGGAGTTGCTGGTGGGCCTCAACCGAGACCCATGGGGGCGGCCGTACCGAGGCGTACGTGGAAAGTTCCGCACCCAAGTCACCCCCGTGACGGAGAAGCTGCCGCCGGAGCTCCTCCTGCGCCTGGTTGGTGAACTATTTCCCCACCCGAGCGAGTTTGTCCCTCCGCCTATGGCCCCCCGCTCCATGATAGAGGACGCAGTGGCTCCACCACTGATCACGGAGCGGGAAATGGAGATGGCCCTCGGTCGCTTGAGGGCCAAGAAGACTGCGCCGGGTCCCGACGGTGTTCCCTATACCTAGGTGCAGGGCTTCGGAGGTTGTTTGACGAATGTCTGAACAGCGGGCAGTTTCCGAAGCCTTGGAAGCAGGGAAAGTTGGTGTTGTTGCCGAAGGAGGGTCGACCACCTGGTTTCTCCTCGGCGTACAGGCCAATTGTGCTGCTGAACGAGACGGGCAAGTTGTTTGAAAAGATTCTCGCAGCCCGACTCGTTCAGCACCTCGATGAGGTTGGTCCGGGTCTATCAGAGGCTCAGTTCGGGTTCAGGGCGGGTCGTTCGACGGTCGACGCCCTGAGCGCCCTGAAGACTCGGACCAAGGAAGCGGTGGCCCAGGGACAAGTAGTCCTGGCGGTTTCGCTGGACGTTGCGAACGCCTTCAACAGCCTCCCATTTGAGACGATCAGGGAGGCACTCCGATACCATGGGGTGCCGACCTATCTGAGGAGGCTGTTGGAGGCGTACCTCCAGGACCGAGAAGTCGTCTGGGCTGGGGGCGATGGGAGGTTGGTCCGGCATCGGGTAGGCTGCGGCGTTCCACAGGGGTCGGTTCTCGGCCCAATTCTGTGGAATGTCGGCTTCGATTGGCTCCTGAGAGCCCCCGTTCTTCCCGGTATGGGGGTGTTGTGTTATGCAGACGACACCCTCATCACCGCGACGGGGTGGTACTTTCGGGAGGCGACCCGCCTGGCCGAGGTCGGAACGACCCTAACTGTGAACCGAATGGAAATGCTGGGCCTGAGGGTCTCTATATCCAAAACGGAGGCCCTCCTCTTCCACGGTCCACGGAGGGGCCCCCCACGAGGGGCGAGTATCACCGTCCACGACGGACGGACGGAAAAGTAAAGGCCCAGATGAGGTATCTGGGCCTGATCCTGGACGGAAGATGGAGCTTCGGGCAGCACTTTGTCCAACTGGGCCCGAAGCTTATCAACACTGCTGCTGCCTTGGGCCGCCTTCTACCCAACGTGGGAGGGCCGGAATCACCATGCCGGCGTCTATACGCCGGTGTGGTGCGCTCCATGGCGCTGTACGGTGCACCTATTTGGGTGGACGCTCTCACCGCTCAGAACAAGGCCCTTTTGCGGAGACCACAGAGGGTCATAGCGGTGAGGGCGATACGTGGTTACCGTACGGTGTCATGGACGGCAGCTACACTTCTTGCGGGCGATCCGCCCTGGGAACTCCAGGCGGAGGTGCTCGCAGAAGTGTACCGGTTTCGGGTGGAAGCCAGAGCGAGTGGCGGCCGTCCAGGATCCGCGGAGGTGGGACGAATCAGGGCTCTAGCCCAGCAAGCCCTGATTCGTAGATGGGAGGAGGACCTGAGGTCCCCATCAGCAGGTCTAGCGACAGTGGAGGCGATTCAGCCCCACTTGAGTCGCTGGTTAAGGAAAAGTGGCACACTTACGTATAGGCTGACGCAGGTGCTTACCGGACATGTTTCGGTAAGTACCTGCACAAGATAGCGAGGCAGGAGGTATCACCCTCCTGCCACGAGTGTGGTGCGCCGCTGGACACAGCGCACCACACCCTGACGGAGTGTGCTGCGTGGGGGCCTCAGAGGCATTCCTTGGCGGCGATAGTCGGCGGAGATCTCTCGCTGCCGAGCGTTCATTGATGCCATGCTCAACAGCGAGAGGTGCTGGTTGGAAATGGTCTCCTTCTGCGAGAGTGTCATGTCGCAGAAGGAGGCTGCGGAGCGACAGCGCGAGGAAAGTGCCTCCGCTGATTCGGTCCGTCAAAGACGACCGGGGAGGAGACGTAGGCGCTATGCGCACCTTCTCCCCCCGCCTTAATAGCCGCCTGGGCTAAGTGGGTTCCCTGTATCCGGGAACCCCCTTAGAAATGGAGGCCCGCATAGGTGGGCCGACCGTCGGGGCGTCATGGTAGCATGCGCGAGCGATCCCGTGGCGCCTCCTAACCAGACGGAGAGGATACCGCTGGTTTTTTAGTGGGTAGGCCGGCGCCTTCAGTGCCAGTGAGCCCCACATACCCCCCCTCTTCATGTGGGGGAAACGCGTAAACGCGTCTTTCCAGCGGAAAAAAAAAAAAAAACTTCATTTTCGCTAAATTATTCAATTCAATACTTCAATACTTGATCACGTGATATATCAAATATTAGGTCCTTACATATGAAATTAGCGTTTTGTTGTACTGACCACTTTGATCTGAAATATCTCCTCATTGGTTAAGAATTCCAAATTCAAATTTATAAATTCATTAAGCTGGTACATTTTTTTGAAAACTGTCATTCATTTGTTTTTTCGTCGTCGCTTATTACCGCATTATGGAAAACATGAAATATCGGTATATTTACGAGTACGAGTTTCATCGTGGCTCCAGTGCTGCAGAAACAGCTCGAAGGATTAATGATGTGTACGGCGCTGGTGTCGCAAGAGAAAGCACGGTACGTTTTTGGTTTCAACGTTTTCGTTCTGGACATTTCGACCTTCAGAACCAACCCCGTGGACGGCCGGAGACCAAAGTGGAAAATAAAGAATTAAAGGTTATTGTGGAAGCGGATCCATCACAAAGCACTTCAGAGATAGTTGCAGGCTTCAGGGTAAGTGATAAAACTGTATTAATCCACTTGAAGCAAATCGGGAAAGTAAAAAAACTTGAACGGTGGGTACCTCATGAATTGAGTGAATCGAACTTGGAAACACGCGTCGATTGCTGTGTTACTTTGCTCAACCGACACAATAATGAAGGGATTTTATCTCGAATCATTACTTGTGATGAAAAGTGGATACTGTACGATAATCGGAAGCGCTCGTCGCAATGGCTAAACCCTGGAGACCCAACCAAATCCTGCCCTAAACGAAAATTGACTCAGAAAAAGTTACTTGTGAGTGTTTGGTGGACTAGCGCCGGTGTCGTTCACTACAGCTTTCTAAAATCTGGCCAAACGATTACGGCAAATATCTATTGTCAGCAACTGCAAACCATGAACGAAGAACTAGGTGCTAAACAACCGAGATTGGTTAATCGCTCTAGGCCACTGCTGCTTCACGACAACGCAAGACCGCGCACACTGCACAACAAACAACCACTAAGTTAGATGAGCTACAATTGGAATGTCCGACCTTGCGCCAACAGATTACCATTTTTTCCGGAATTTGGACAAAGTCTTACAAGGAAAAAATTCAACTCCGATGCGGCAGTCCAAACCGCCTTCAAAGAGTTTATTGATTCTCACCCCCATGGTTTTTTTAGTAAAGGTATCAATGAACTACCTATGATACTTTGATTAATTAAATATATTTTACAAAAAAAAAATTGACTTTATATTCCTCCACACAAAACGACAATTTCATATATAAGGACCTAATACATATGTTACATAATATATTTTAACATTTTCTACAAACGAAAATGCATGTGCTATGTGAAAGTATCTTGTCCCGCTGATTAAGAAAACGAATCGTCGTCGAATTTTGTACATATCCTATTTTAGGCGGCAGGCGTCCTTTTATAGTCTAGCGCCTGTGTTGCCAGTTTTATTGTCTGCACCGTAACACTAAACTATAGTATTGACGTTAATTGCAATTCGTATGCTATTCTGATTATTATTACTAAATGCCACTGATTTGATTCCATGATGAATGGAATGATAAATTATTTATTGAAATAAAAATAGCAGCGGATGTGCTAACGTAAATTCGTTTAGGAAATAAAATGTTTTCAATGTATTTAACGTTTCTTATTATTTAACTTATCTAATTCTTTTTGAATAACATACTTAAATCATCGACAGTTAAAGTCTTCAATGAGCATGTTTATATATCCGGGATATCCCCTTGACCACGATCGATCGATCGATCGATAAAAAGCCCAGATAATTGCGGTCCACCCGGTATTCATGTCCTTATTTACTGCTTATAATTCATTTCGTACTCTACTAATTACTGAAGAAAAGCATGCATGCAATGTATCGGAAAAATATTGGACTACCTGAAAACAAAGTAAAATTATAGTCACGTTTCATCTAACTAAGAGGTCAGTCAGTAACGACCTGTGAATGTCCCACTGCTGGGCTAAGAGCTCTTCTCCTATTTTTGAGGAGAAGGTAACTAAGAGGTAAATAGCCAACTACGAAAGTCAGAAATTGCAAAACATCATATTGGAATCTCGTTTTGATGAAAAATAAATATAAGTTTTTTCCAAATTCCATTTTCCTACACAGTAATAGTCCGTAGATTTATATAAATAAATGATTTTTTTTACTAGCGTAGTTCACACATAATGGACAGATTCTAGGTAGTAAAATTTCCAGGTAACAACATTGAAACTAGTGCATTTAATAACTATATTAGTAAATTCTGAATATTTCCGAGTAGTTTCTCTACTCGGAAATTCTTTATATATCTGATATTAGTATATTCCTGAATAAAATAATACAGTAGGAAAATTTAAGTACACGTGATGTCTGCAATATTAATACTATTTGTTATAGATAGGTATATGTACAAGTTGACTGCCCCGTTGGTCTAGTGGTTAGATATAAGGCCGCAGACCCGGTGGCCCTGGGTTCAATTCCCAGGTCGGGCCAATAAATAGTTTCTGTCAGAAAATTCTCAGTAGCAGCCCGGATTCTGGAAGTTGGAAGTGTGTACACTCCCGTGCCTCGGAAAGCACGTTAAGCCGTTGGTCCTGTGCCTGAACTCTTTCCGGTCGTGTCGGATTGCCGTCCCATCGGATTATGAGAGCTAGGGAAGAGAGAGTGCACATGTGTTTGCGCACAAACTTGTGCACTATAATATCTCCTGCGCAGTTGGCTAATCTCTCTCGAGATGGGCCGCCGTGGCCGAAATCGGTCTGGAGGACTATTATTATTATTATTATTATGTGCAAGTTATTCTCCACACTTTATTTATATTTTTAATAAATGTGTATATTCTGGTTAATTTCCTGATTTAATAAAATACATAATCTTCTGTTAGTGAAACACCCAGAATTGTTTATATATGTTACATTCCTAGTAATATGCCATACGTAAAAATTCAATGAGTTAACAGTAACATTGACATAGGGAGGATCACTCACCCTTCCAACTAGAACACCATATTTTGACACGAATTTATTAATGATTTGCTACTAAATTAAAATAAAGTAGGTATTATTGTTATTTTATTATTTTTAATGTATTTAACAAGTTGGACTTAAATTATATTAACATTTGAGAATCACATTTCATTTTATCCATAATTTAGTTACACATACACGTATTTAGAAGTAAACGTATGTTATCTTTGAGCTCATAATTTGACCCAACTTACAACTACTTGGCCTACGCAAATTCTTGAGAGAACATTTTCATCTTATTTCTATTGACGTACAAGTTTGTAAACAATTAATCTTAATTTCTCCCTTGCAGGGAGCAAGTTAATGTTCCCTCTATGAAATGCAGTCCAATTATTACGTTCATTTAAAATCGTGCATACATTCATCGTAAAACGACGCTGAAAAGCGTCACGTCGTGTACGTGTGGGTTGCGAACAAGACGAGACCAATGTTCGTTATGCATATTCAATAGCCCGACTACTTTGGTACATTTGGCTTCATCAATTAACAGAATATTGTTATTATAATTTCCAACTGTATTTGGGGCAAATAATTCAACAATGACAACTGTTGTACGTCAGCTGATCAGAAATTTTCAACTGTTGCCAAACATAATAGACTAGCCTGTTGGTGTGGTTGGTAAGATACTTGCCTTTCACGCCGCAGGTCGTGGGTTCGATTCCCACCCAGGACAGACATTTGTGTGCATGAACATGTCTGTTTGTCCTGAGTCTGGGTTTAATTATCTATATAAGTATTTATTTACAAAAGAAAAGTAGTCTATGTAAGTATATCAGTTGTCTGGTTTCCATAGTACAAGCCCTGCTTAGTTTGGGATCAGATGGCTTTGTGTGAATAAAGTCCCAGGATATTATTATTATTATTATTATTATAATATTCACTAATATCAAAATGTCGTGGCATTTCGGGTGCTTGCCTGTGGATTATCTTGAAAAAAGCGTTGAACTTGTTAGTGAATCACTACTATATCTCGCGTTCTCCCACGTGCTTGGGCTTCTATTGACACATGAAAAGACGCAAAATCTATAAGATTCTGGATAGTCAACAAAACACGCTTCCACGATGAAATTGGTGTGCCTAAGTAGGGTTGGTGCAACATTTCTATTGATAAAATTTTGTTATTTGCAATATCTTTAGTTAGTAAGTTAGTGTAATTCACACTTGGTCGAGTCATTTCCGAGCAACGATATGCGTTTGAGCAAAATAATTAACAGATTAAAACGGAATTTACTTTGTATAAAATAAATCGCGCAGAGTTATTATCCATAATAATAATTCTTTACATATTTTCACCCAGTTCTCTGGTTAGACATAACAAGTAAATAGTAAAAGGGACCATGCCATATTCACACACGTGCACATAACCCACCACCAAACCCATTGACTGCTTACCATTAGATGGCCTATTTGTTGATCTACCTACCTCTTCTTCTTCTGCCTAGGGGTTTCTCGACCTAGTAACGACCTAGTAGCCAAGGTCCGCTTTCCTGCATCTATTCCTCCACTTTGCCCGATCTAAAGCATCCTCCTTAGTGAGATCGTGCTCTCTCATGTCGTCCCTCACAACATCGAGCCAGCGCTTCTTGGGCCTTCCGCGGGATCTAGAGCTTTCGACAACAAAGTCCATGTATCGGTTTCCGACATAGTCTGGCGGTCTGCGGCTAATGTGGCCAAAGCAAAGGGCTTGTGTCGCCAACGGCGATCCTTACTATTGATACCGAATTATGTTACATGTCTCGAATAATGTCGATATAGGTTAGTGGCACGTTCTTCATCTTCAAAGCCCACCAGATAATTTGGCGTGGGACACAGTCAAATGCCTTCTGCAGGTCTAGAAACGCCATATACAGCGGCTTCTTTTTTTCCCTGTGGGCCTCGGCCAATATTCTTAGGGCGAAAATGAGGTCTATAATGAGGTTACACTAAGCGAAACTCATATTGACATTCCGAGACACTACATTCTTGCCGGAGCCTTGAATCGATTACGCGTTCGAAGAATTTCATGGTGTCGCACATAACCTTAATACCATGGTAGCTTTCGCAGTCTTTTACACTACCTTTGCCTTTATATACTGGAGTAATGATGTTTAATCTCCAAGAGTTGGGCATCTTCCGGCTAGTAAGTATTCGGTTAAAAAGGTCAGTAAGTAGGTTCACACCATGAGAACCCATCGCTTTCCACGCTTCAATCGGCAAGTCGTCAACTTTTCGGTTCTTTATTGTACGAAGACATTTGAGTACCTCGTCAGGTGTTACCGGTGCAACAAGTCTTTTTTTTTTTTTTTTTTTTATTCCATTTTTTTTTTTTTTTTTATGTTTCCCGGGATGGCAAATGACTCTACTTCACCTGATGGTAAGTGATAGTAAAGTCCAAACGCGACGACGGCTAGTGCAGTCAGGAAGAATGACTTGCACTAGCCGCCCCCGCCTTGCCGGCCCGCAAGATGCCTCTTCACGCCTCGTTTGAAGGAACCCGGGTCATAAGAGGAGGGGAACACGTGTGCTGGTAACGAATTCCATGTTTTAGCGGTGCGACAAAGAAAAGAGTTGCCAAATTTCTTCGTGCGCGATGGAATTGATGTTCAGTTAGTCGGTGACATCGAGAGCCAGCACGCGTAGATTTGTGAAGGAAAGGGGAAGCAGGAATGAGGGTGAATAGCTCCTCTGAGCACTCGCCGTGATACAGTCGATAGAAAGCGCTCAGTGCCGCTATCTCTCGACGCAACTGTAAAGGCTCGAGGGTGTTGGTGACCTTTACGTCGCCAATAATGCGAACCGCACGTCGCTGCAACCGATCCAAGGCCTCCAGTAAGTACTTAGCGGAGCCATCCCAAAGGTGCGAGCAATATTCGACGCAGGACCGCACCTGTGTTTTATACAACAGGAGCAGTTGTTGTGGCGTGAAAAAACGCCGCACCTTGTTCAGGACTCCGAGTTTTCGTGAGGCTGTTTTTATAACAGCCTCGATGTGATCCTTTGGATTGAGGTCGCACCGAACGTCAATTCCCAGTATGGCGACTTTGCCTTGTATCTCCAGCGTAGTGCCACAGAGGGAAGGAGGAGGGGAAAATGGTGACTTTTTCGCTGTGAGAGCGCAAACCTGTGTTTCCTTGGCGTTGAACTCAACAAGATTATCAGAGCCCCATTTGGCAATGAGTCCTAACGTTCTATCGAGTTCAACAACAAGATCCCTCCGTCTCTCCCCAGTTTCCGCCCGCCCAGCTCCTGCGCGTCCGTGGTATCCCCCGTGCACTGTACTATCATCTGCATAGCAATGTATGTTCCCGAGAGAGAGCATATCATTGATATGCAGAAGAAAGAGTGTGGGGGATAGCACAGACCCCTGGGGGACCCCAGCATTCACTACATGGAATTTTGAAGCGCAGCCATCAACTTAAACGCGAAGGCTACGCTTGTGTAGGAAGCTGGCAATCCAGGTGCAGAGCTGAGCTGGCAGACCGTATGCCGGCAGCTTGGAGAGAAGACTTCTGTGCCAGACCTTGTCAAAAGCCTTGGAGATATCGAGGCTGACAGCCAACGATTCCCCACGCTTGTCGATAGCTTCACCCCAGAGGTGTGTTACGTACGCTAGAAGATCACCTGTGGACCGTTTCGGTCGAAACCCGTATTGACGATCATTAATCAGACAGTGATCTTCTAGGTAATGGATCAGTTGGTTATTTAGAATCCGTTCCATCACCTTACAAAGTACTGAAGTGATAGCTATTGGCCGATAATTAGCCGGGTCTGACCGATCCCCTTTTTTGGGAACCGCTTGCACATTAGCCTCTCTCCAAGAATCCGGCACACGTCCTGTATAGAGAGACAGCTGGAACAGGCGCGTCAACACAGAAGACAGCTCCGCTGCACACTTCTTCAGCACTATGGCTGGTATTCCATCGGGACCACTAGCTTTCCGTACATCGAGTGATTGCAGCTCTGCACGCACATCGCGCTGCCTGATTTTGATGTCAGGCATCGTGTGGCCACATGAAGGTATTGAAGGTGGCTGTGCACTGCAATCATCGATCACAGAGTTGTCCGCAAAGAGTTTTGCCAGAAGATCGGCTTTCTCTTGCGGACTGTGAGCTAGCGATCCGTCCGGATTCCTGAGCGGTGGCAGCGAAGGTTGGCAGAAATTGTTTTGCACAGACTTGGTCAGACGCCAGAAGCTACGAAAGCCCCTAGGATGCGAAACAAGGTCGTGACCAACCTGTACAATGCGCTGTGCATCCGCTCTCGTGTATGCCTTCCTACAGGACTTGGAGCTTTTGTTGTAGGTTGCTTTCAGTGAGTTAATTTTAGATGCCCCACTAACGCAGCCATTGATCCATGCGCGATATGCCGCCTGCTTAGATGACACAGCATCGGCACATTCGCGAGTGAACCAACGGTTACGCGTACCCTTACTGATGAGGTCTGAGTTAGGAATGTAGTATTCCATCCCCAACAGGATCTCATCAGCAATAGCAGCGGCGCTAGCTGTCGGGTCATTCTCACTAAAGCAACGTTCCCTCCAAGGGACTGACGCATAGTAATCGCGCAATCCGTCCCAATCTGCCGACTTATAGTGCCAAACACGACGTTTGCATACCGCTGGTGACGGCAGCTTGGCCTGTGGCACCTTGGTAGATATCAGGCAGTGATCCGAAGAACCAAGAGGAGCCCGAACCTCAACCTGATATTCCACCGGGTGAGTAGTCAGCAGAAGGTCCAGTAGAGAAGGCGCTTGCCCGTCAATATCTGGGATCCTGGTGGGCTGATCAACCAGTTGAGTCAAGTCTTGCGTGAGAGCGAAAGCATGAGCAGTCCTTCCAGCATGGTCAGTTTTGGGAGACTTCAACCATGACTCGTGGTGAGCATTAAAGTCCCCCAAAAACACCAGTTCCGCGTTAGGAAACTGCTCTTGTGCAGCATCTGCCACCCGACTAAGATGGTCAAATAGTCGGCTTGTCTCCAAGTCACCATTATGGGATCTGTAGAGGCACACGTAGACTCGACTCTGGCGAATCAGGTCTACACGTACCACCAACATGGAGAAGGAAGGGTCCTCCAAGTAGCGCAGACGGTGACAGCAAACATCCGTCCTGACGAACAAGCATACTCCGGCTTTCGCTTTGAAGGATTCTTCAAGCATGTAGCCGGGATAATTAAGGTAGCTGGTATCGACAGGACGGAGTATTTGAGTCTCCGTAAGAAACAACATTTCTGGCCGTGCTGTCTCAAGATGGTGGTGGACAGCATTGAGGTTAGCATGGAGTCCACGGATGTTACAGAACTCGACCTCAAACAGCGAAGGTATGGTGGGGGTGTGCACCGCTGATCGACCGTTATTTCCTGTATGCGCTCTCATTTGGGAAGGGAAAGGACGAGACGTGAAGCGAGCGACGCATTACCACGATAGGGATGGTCAAAGTGTGGAGCTGTATTTCCCCAGGAAGCTGCCAGAAGGGAAAATAAACTGACCCGCCGGACGGAAGGGCCCCCGAACCCTCCCGGTAGTGGCCGCCGGGACCCCACCGCCCGGTCACCAACCGGCACGACGGTCCACACCGAGATTATGCGTGGCCTGGTGGGGCAGCCTCGCGAGCTGGTTAAGAACGCTTGGGCCCCTGTACTCTGCCACGGGCGGCCAGCGGAACAACCGTTTCTACGGGTCTCCCTGTCCGGCAGGTCAATATAATTTCCCCCGGCATTGGTTCAACACCAACTTCCACCGGACCACCACATATCACGGCAATGCGCGCTCGTGCACTGGCTGTACGCTGGCTGATCTCGAAACGCGACTGCGAACAGCCACTTCACGAGTTTTTCACCATGCGTACGGTGGTAACAAGCCAGGCGGATGAGAGTCATCCTACCACCAGAAGGTAGGCGGACGAGCATATGGGCCACCTGATGCTGAGTGGTCACCAACGCCCAAATGTTTTGATACTTGCATTATTTCTGAGCTATACTAAACTGCAATACTATATATTGCATTTACTTAAACTGTTACTTTATTTCTTTTAATCTTAATTCAAATTGCTACTATAAAAAAAACTAACATTAAATCACCCTAAAATAAACAAAGTATCAAAATATCGCGTCGCGATATACTAATACTATTCATATGTACTAACTGATAGTTAATGAAATGATTACGGAGAAAATGTTTTATATTATAAGGTCAGGGTGGACTTTGTAATCATATTTGTCTTACCTAAGTTTATACCACCATTTGAATTCCACCTTAATGAATTCCTGTATAACGATTCCTATTTAAGTATTTGTAGTTAATGTAGAACAATTTTTCTCATAAAATTAAAAAGTAATTTCATTTAATATAAATAACAAATAAACGGTTTTTCATAAGTAAATAATGATAATATATGATGTTCATAATGAGTTGTTGAGTTGACTAGCGGTTTCGCGTAATATGACATGATTCAACGCTCTAGCGGTTACACGGTGTGACAAAATAAATAATTATGGTTTGTAATTTGTAAGGAGTTTAATGTTCAACATAAGCCAAGCGTTTTAATTACAAGCATAGTTTTTGAGTTACCAGCGAATAAGTAACGTGGAATTGATATCTTTAAAAAGTACCAATTTTCTATAATCTAATACCGATATCTTTCTTAAGATAGTAATTTACAGTCCATCTCAAGACTCCGTGTGAGTGAGGTCTTAGTGACAATGAATACGTAAATAGTGTATAGTTAAAAAACAAAGACTTGTAACACTGTCTTTTTCACGCAGTCAGAAAATTTGGCCCCTTTTCAATGCGCTTTTGCGGTCAAGCCTTTCAACCAAAAAAATGCATTCGAGGGGTGCTATTGTAGGAAATTCACGTTCTTTATGTTTGTACAGAATGGGTCTACCTCGAAAAGTACAATTTTGACAAAACTGAAAAAGTAAAAAGAATATATCTTTGTGAAGCCAGACGTGTTCAAAGTTGACGTTCGAATTTAGCACCTCAAAAAAATATAAATAACGAGTCAGAAAGTCAAACTTTTTTCGGACCAAAACACCATTTGACTGAACTATATATAATCTAATAGGCAGTGGTTTAAAAACATTAGCGAATTTATACAAAAAGTAGGCGAGAAAAGTCCGACTAGTGAAACAGCGAAGGACTGAGGCGCGGTGCACGCAGCGTGGATTCCTCGTTTCTGGTATCTCGTAGGCGGCATAATCTTTGTACCGATAGATGTTACTGCCGGTGTAATTTTGATACTTGAAGTTTTAAATTGGTAATAATTTACCAATTTTTTTTGTCTTTTTTTTCCTAAATTACATCATGTCTTCAAATATATTTCAGGAGAAATGCAAACTGTTCTTTTTCTCATATATTTTTAATCTTAATGCAATCGGTATTAAGGTCGGACAGGGAATTCAATGTCATCCTGTATATGTAGCGTATGTATTATAACTGGTATTGTGTGGTGAGGTTTTCTCCGTGCAGTGCCGGAGTAAAAATACAAATCACTACCCCTCTCTCTCCCATGGGTGTCGTAAGAGGCGACAAAGGGATATCTGAGCGACCAACTGTTCATCTGGTGGTAGGATGTCTCTCATCCGCCTGGCTTGTTACCACCGTACGCATGGTGAAAAACTCGTGAAGTGGCTGCATGCAGCCGCGTTTCGAGATCAGCCAGCGTACAGCCAGTGCCCGAGCGCGCATTGCCTCGATATGTGGTGGTCCAGTGGAAGTTGCTGTTGAACCAATGCCGGGGGAAATTATATTGACCCGCCGGCCAGGGAGACCCGTAGAAACGGTTGTTCCGCTGGCCGCCCGCGGCAGAGTACAGGGGCCCAAGCGTTCCTAACCAGCTCGCGAGGCTGCCCCACCAGGCCACGCATAATCTTGGTGGGGTCCCAGAGGCCATTACCTGGAGGGTTCGGGGGCCCTTCCGTCTGGCGGATCAGTTTATTTTCCCTTCTGGCAGCTTCTTGGGGAAACACAGCTCCACACTTTGACCATCCCTATCGTGGCAATGCGACGCTCGCTTCACATCTCTCGCTTCTTTTCCCATGACACGACAGCGCATAAAAGAAACAACGGTCGATTAGCGGTGCACACCCCCACCATACCTTCGCTGTTTGAGGTTGAGTTCTCTAAGTCGAGTCAACGTGTGCCTCTACAGATACCACAATGGTGACTTGGAGACAAGCACTGACAAGACTTGGAGACTTGGTGGCAGATGCTGCGCAAGAGCAGTTTCCTAGCGCGGAACTGGTGTTTTTGGGGGATTTTAATACTCACCATGAATCATGGTTGAACTCTCCCAAAACTGACCATGTTGGAAAGACTGCTTATGCTTTCGCTCTCACGCATGACTTGACCCTATTGGTTGATCAGCCCACCAGGATCCCAGACATTGACGGGCAAGCGCCTTCCCTACTGGACCTTCTGCTGACTACTCACCTGGTGGAATATCAGGTTGAGGTTCAGGCTCCTCTTGGTTCTTCGGATCACTGCCTGATATCCACCAAAGTGCCACAGGCCAAGCTGCCGCCGCCGCTATGCAAACGCAAAGCAGATTGGGACGGTTTGCGCGGTTACTATGCATTTGTCCCTTGGAAGGAACGTTGCTTCAGGGAGAATGACCCGACAGCTAGCACCGCTGCTATTGCTGATGATATCCTGTTGGGGATGGAATACTACATTCCTAACTCAGATCTCATCAGTAAGGGCAGGCGTAACCGTTGGATCACTCGCGAATGTGCCGATGCTGTGTCATCCAAGCAGGCGGCGTATCGCACTTGGATCAATGGCTGCGTTAGCGTTATCTAACATTGACTCAAAGCAACCTATAACAAAAACTCCAAGTCCTGTAGGAAGGCATACACGAGAGCGGATGCACAGCGCGTTGTACAGATTGGTCATGACCTTGTTTCGCATCCTAGGGGCTCCCGTAGCTTCTAGCGTCTGACCAAGTCTGTGCAAAACAATTTTTGCCAACCTTCGCTGCCACCGCTCAGGAATCCGGATGGATCAGTAACTCACATTCCGCAGGAGAAAGCCGATCGTCTGGCAAAACTCTTTGCGGATATTTCTGTGATCGATGATTGCGGTGCGCTGCCACCTTCAATACCTTCATGTGGCCACATGATGCCTGACATCAAAATCAAGCAGCGTGATGTGCGTGCAGAGCTGCAATCACTCGATACAGAAAGCTAGCGGTCCCGATGGAATACCAGCCGTAGTGCTGATGAAGTGTGCCGCGGAGCTGTCTCCTGTGTTGACGCGCCTGTTAGAGCTGTCTCTCTCTACATGATGTGTGCTGGATTCTAGGAGAAAAGTTAATGTGCAAGCATTTCCCAAAAAAGGGGATCGGTCTGACCCGCCAAATTATCGGCCAATAGCTATCACCTCAGTACTTTTTAAGGTGATGGAACGGATCTTAAACAACCAACTGATCCATTACCTAGAAGATCACTGTCTAATTAATGAACGTCAGTACGGGTTTCGACCGAAACGGTCCACAGGTGATCTTCTAGCGTACGTAACACACCTCTGGGGTGAAGCTATCGACAAGCGTGGGGAATCGTTGGCTGTCAGCCTCGATATCTCCAAGGTTTTCGACAGGGTCTGGCACAGAAGTCTTCTCTCCAAGCTGCCGACATACGGTCTGCCAGCTCAGCTCTTTACCTGCATTGCCAGCTTCCTACACAAGCCTAGTAGCCTTCGCGTTTTATTTGATGGTTGCGCTTCACAATTCCATGTAGTGAATGCTGGGGTCCCCCAGGGGTCTGTGCTATCCCCCACACTCTTTCCACTGCATATCAATGATATGCTCTCTCTTGGGAACATACATTGCTATGCAGATGATAGTACAGTGCAAGGGGGATACCACGGACGCGTAGTAGCTGCGGGCGGAAACCGAGGAGGGATCTTGTTGTTGAACTCGATAGGACGTTAGGACTCATTGCCAAATGGAGCTCTGACAATCTTGTTGAGTTTAACGCCAAGAAAACACAGGTATGTGCGCTCACAGCGAAAAAGTCACCTTTTTCCCCTCCTCCCTCCTTCTGTAGCACTACGCTGGAGATGCAAAGCAAAGTCGCCATACTGGGAATTGACGTTTGGTGCGACCTCAATCCAAGGGACATCGAGGCTGTTATAAAAACAGCTTCACGGAAACTCGGAGTCCTGAACAAGGTGCGGCGTTTTTTCACGCCACAACAACTGCTCCTGTTGTATAAAACACAGGTGCTATCTTACGTCGAATATTGCTCGCACCTATGGGATGGCTCCGCTAAGTACTTACTGGAGGCCTTGGATCGGTTGCAGCTACGTGCGGTTCGCAATATTGGCGACGTAAAGGTCACCAACACCCTCGAGCCTTTACAATTGCCTCAAGAGATAGCGGCACTGAGCGCTTTCTACCGATTGTATCAGTGCTCAGAGGAATTATTCTCCCTGCTTCTCCATTCCTTCACAAGTCTACGCGTGCTGGCTCTCGATGTCACCGCCTAACTGTGACATCAATTCCATCGCGCACGAAGAAATTTGGCAACTCTTTTCTTTATCGCACCTCTAAAACATGGAATTCTTTACCAGCACACGTGTTCCCCTCCTCTTATGACCTGGGTTCCTTCAAACGAGGCGTGAAGAGGCATCTTGCGGGCCGGCAGGGCGTGGGCGGCTAGTGCAAGTCATTCTTCCTGACTGCACTAGCCGTCGTCGCGTTTGGACTCTACTAGCACTTACCATCAGGTGGAGTAGAGTCATTTGCCCTCCCGGGTATTATAAAGAGGTCAGTGAGTATTCCGGCGTTTTTCCAGCAAAATAAACAATAACGGATAATAAGAAATAATAATTTAATTTAAAAAAACGAGAATTTAAAATAATAGATTCTTCAAGTTATACTGTTTTAAAAATACTTTTTTATATTGTATAGGTAGGCGGACGAGCATATGGGCCACCTGATGGTAAGTGGCAAACACCCATAAACAATGACATTGTAAGAAATGTTAACCAGCGCTTACATCGCCATTGCGTCACCATCCTTTGGAACAAGATGCTATGTCCCTTGTACCTGTCATTACACTGGCTCACTCACCCTTCAAACCGGAACACAGGAATTCAAAGTACTGCTCTTTGTGGTAGAATATTTGATGAGTGGGTGGTACCTACCCAGACGAGCTTGCACAGAGCTCACCCACCAAGTAAAACACTGCTTATATTACTTAACAATATCTTGCACCTTTTTGTACCCAATTGTTTTTGTAGTTTATTTCATTTGTTTTAATATAAATAATTGGTAAAATAAATAAAAAACACAAAGTAGATAATTTCTTATATATTTTTACATTTCAAATAATACAGGCGGTTACATAAAAAATAAATAGGTCTTCGTATGATTTACATAGACGTGATGTTCGAGTCTTAAAATTAAAATACATTCGACATTAAACTGTACACAAACATTAAGAGTAAAAAAAAAAAAAAAAAACATACCACTACAGACCGACTGTTACTTGATCTGTGTCAATCACAATCGTATTCTAATTGAAAACAAATCGAACATTAGTTTTTAATCTTACAATTCGTTTCGTTTGTCAGAATAAGTATTGTGATTGTTCAACAATAAGTCTATTGGTCTTTATATAATAAGTATTGTATATAACAATAATTTTAAAATAGCTGCGCGTTTGTAGTTTACCCAACCAACGATATATGTCGTTCAAAATTATACGTAGGATATATCTATAACAGGCGTTATTTATCTATGGAAAAAAAAATACTCGCATTGGATTTAAATAACTCTTTCAATATCAAATAAAATATAAATGTCAGTACGAAGAGATTTGATTAATATTTACTAACAATCCTGCAAACTGTTGCAGAACATGTTAGCCAAATTAAATATTGAAATTTAAATCATATTAAAAAAAAATCAAAAATACGAAAGACACGAATGCACCATTCTCGATCTTATTCGATCGTATTAAAGTATATTTTTCATCATAAATAATTATTGTTAAGAGATACTAAATTAATAACAGCAAAATAAGAGACAAATAAATGAATACTAACCTAAAATATTTCTCACTCAATTTTAAATCAAACCAAACGAAAAAGTTCAGTTTCGGAAAAATCTAGAAAAAACCTAGAATAGTTCGATTCAATGATTTATAAAAATGTTATCTATTACTGTTCGTACGTTTTAAATATTTTCATTAGCCGCAAATATATGACGTCATTATTATATCGTATGATATTTTATATATGTATCAAAGAGAGTCAGCCTTACTTCTGCGTTCATCGTAAACTTAAAACATTAAAAATTGATTTAAATAATTTGACATACACAAAACATTTCGTTATTTCATTATATATGTTTATTCAACATATCTATATTAATTGTCTGTTAATCAAAATTGGTTTCTATTGTGCTTTTATTATGACATATATTTGTGCCGAATAGAATTGTAATAATATTGATAACTTATTTAAAAAAAAACTATAAGTGTTTTTTAAAAGAAAAAGACGCTGTAACACGTAATCGAAAAAACGCAAGTACACTTTATATAAGAAAATATAGTGTTGTTTAACTTACATAATATAGAGAGAAAACGGTTCTTATTGTGAGCCTCATAAAGTTCATTTTTCAACTAAACACTTCAAAGTTATACTCAAATCATACATAAAATTGATTTTGCAAAGACAAAATTATTTTTAATCTATGCAACCTAAAACTTTCTAAAATTTTATAGTAGCTCAAGTTTTTTTTTTTTTAATTTCAATTCACTTTAAATATGACATTATGTTGAATTTATTTTTAGTTAGTATATAAGACATTAATACGATAAAGGAATTTGAATATTAAATAGGGAGAATCGTTGAAAATTGTTATCAAAATTGTATACAATTAGTTTGACTTATGTAGAAATTGGAATGTCGGGTGTTAGGAAGGCTGGTTGGCACTATGTGGTAGTTTAAGTAAATAACACTAATTAATTAATAAATGCAATACGATTAACTTAATTTTGTACTGAATAGCTATATTCGAGTCTTATAAACTTTTAACAAAGAGACAATTTTAAAATTCAAAAATTTTGAAAAAAGAAATTGCAATTTTTTTTGATAATTGAGCCAAATTTTTTTATGGTTATGTTTTTGACATTTCATCATTAAATCTAAACACATATTCGGTTATAACCACAACCCTTATATAATTATACAATTCTTTGGTGATCCAAACATATGTAATTTAAAAAAAATCTTAACATACCATTAGATATATTAAATGTAAGGTATATATCATATTAAGATAATATATTATAATAAAGTGTTAATACATATATAAAAGAGTTTTATATTACAAATAAATAATAATATTGGATAAATAAAAAAAAATGTTACAAATATTTTAATAATATGTTGTCAATTTTTTTTTACTGGCAAGCCCCAATTTAAGCCAATCGAATAGAATTCCTTTTAGTTCTGTAGCGACTTATTATATTTTATATCAAGGAGTTAATTAATGAATAGCAATTAATATACAGGGTTATTTGTAACGACCCAGCTACCTCGCAGGTCACGATAGCTAACACCATAAGCAACAACTTTTGTTCTACGACTTCGGACATAACTCAAACCATGAAAAAAAAATGATTTTACAAGTTTTTGTCGTGCTGTCGTGACATTTGTAGGTCAATATTTCATTCATAAACGAAAGGACGACGCGAAGCGTCGATCTTTGCGATGGGCGTAGATTTATAAACGTTCAAGCGGGAAATTAAATTAATACTTATTTTTGTATGAAAATAAAATCTAACAAATCATGAAAAGTCATAGAACAAAAGTTGTTGCTTATGGTGTTAGCTATCTAGTCCTGCGAGGTTGCTGGGTCGTTACAAATAACCCTGTATATCCGTATATATTAATTCACTTAAACATATATACATTGATATATTTCTAATAATAAAATAAAATACTTTTGTATTATATGATTAAAACGATATTATATAAACGTATCATAAGTTCGTGTTGACGTGCGATTATAATTAAAATCTTAAAATTCATTAAACAATACAAATGTGCATTTAGTGTAGAAATAAATAAATTACAATAAAAAAATTGTAATAAGACTAATAATAAAAATAGAAAAGTATAAAAATCTTAATGATACAGATAAAACAATACAAATATATTGTAATTTTTAACGCGCCAATGGTCCCCCTCCCACTGTCTCTCTCACCCCCCCCCCCTCCATCTGCTGTATTACCATTCCAAAGGAGGAACAGTTATTATAATATTTTTCATCAATGCAGATTGACATGAAATAATACAATATACATAATACACACAAGGCTGACTCTGAAAATTTTCGAAAATGTTTTTACTTGTTAATTCGTTATCTTATAAAACTCCCATTAAATTTAATACTAATAATAAACAGTCGTCCGCAATACGATCCGTAGTGTGGTATATGTTGTATAGGATGTGTAAAAAAAGTTCGGAAAAAATTCAGCTAAGCGAAAAACACCTATATTGTATACGGAATAGAATTCAAACTAACTACGCGATTATACTTAACTAAGCCTAAAATGGCACATACAAGAGCTTCCAGCGCACAAACAGTCCGCTCATAACCATCTTGTGAGGCTACAGTCGTACCACGATAACATAGCTATGATAAGCTATATATATATTAACTAAACACACTTGTTATACTAAAATAAAATAAATTTTCAAAACATATGATTACCTATTCATTTGACGTTACATATTATTCATTATATGAAATACAGATTAAACAATAAAATTAAGCCCTATTTTATAATTCTAAATCAGTCTAATTTGTTTGATATACTATGCTAGCAAATATGAAGCCTATTCCAATAGCAGAAGGAGTAAACATAACCAAACTTTAGATTCACATATTGCTTGCGATTTACTAATAGCTCTGCTATATTATACACTACGAACAGTTCTCGATTAATATATCTTTTTATTTATAATACAAAACTATTCAATCTATTCATATCCACGTTAATTTACTTACAAAGTTCCGATAACATCACCGACATCAATGTCGGTCTTCAAAGACGCCATTTTTCCACAAAGTCATAGACAGATTATTCAAGATCTCGCGATCAATTATATATTAATTCAATGTCAAAGTTGTTTTTATGTCTCTACTCCTTCTATCATTGGAATAAGCTACAGTTTACATCCTAGCTAAGCTGAAGGTACGACTTTAACCTTATCTCCTGTATTCGCAATATGTAAGTTTTACGAGCTGCATATTTAAGATAAAAAATAATTTTGTGCTCAACGGACTATTTATTTAGTTTATTATATATACATTGACTATTGCAATGGAAACTTCTGAATCAGTTGGAATCCAAGAGATAAACGTATCGATTGCGTACAATCTCTACACCAATCTAACAAAACGAACACTCGCTATCTCTTTTTCGCGCACGTGTTAAACGAGATAGGTAATGTTATGGTGCTGCCACACTTTATTAATAAAACGTTGTTGAATTTTTGTTAATTAACATTTTATCACAAATCCGAGCAAATGTTATTAAATGTTATGTAACATTATTTAACATATTTAAAAATCGTTTGTCAGTGTGAAAGGTGGTTGGGGTTTCACCATTACTGTCAAATTAGTCTATTAAGGTGATTGTACACAAGAGACACGATAGCATTAAATGAATTCGTTTCATCAATCAACTTATTATGAAAATAGATGACTTGGAGAAAAACTAATTCAAGAGTAACCTCATTGATATCAAAGCAATTACAATATTTATATACAATTATTAACCATATTACGAACACATCGCAAAACAACATTAAGGGCAATTTTATGTGAAGATATATATGAATTTGAATATTATTTCTGCGATCAAAATAAATCATAAAGTTTCTTGCCGATGAGTCATAAGGAGCGATACAAATATGTATATTTAAGAGCATATTTCTGTCAGTTTTATCAAATATTTTTATAGTTAACAATTATCCAACCCGCAAAATGTAGGCAAAGACAGAAAGCTATATAAATATTCTTGCTGATTGAAGTTTCAGTGTTTTCTAGAAAAAAATATTTTGTCCTTTCTCCCAGTATAACACTTGAGACGCATTAAATATAGACAAGACGTTTATTTTTACTTTATATAACTAAACTGCTACGTACTACTGACTACAATTTATCGTCCGGGTTCTAGTTAACGAAAGACCAATTACAGTGACACGCTCGGATCACAAAATCTAGGAATATCTTCACACGAATTGCCCAGTGTACACCGAACGTAACCTCACACCGTAATTGACGAACCACTAATAAGCAGTCTTGACATTAATATATCATTACAATACTAGATTATAATAAAAAATACTGGACCATTAAAGTGATTTAGTAGGAATTACGAATTAATTACAATACGAATGTTATTTATTAGAATTGCAAGTGGAAAGTGTTCAAAACTAACAACTTCTTTACCAATGAATATTGCTTAGGTATTAGTGTCATTCGAAATAAAAAGAACGCTTTATATATGCTGTCTTTTTCTTTCGAATGACAAATCAATAATGACAGAGGGGAACAAGTGATAAAGTAAACATTCACTAAAGAACTTTATAAGAAACGCCAAGTTCACAACGTTGCTATTATTAAATGTTTGTACGACGAGACAAAATATGACGTTGACGTTTAACCTTTCAACACCCCCCCCCCCCTCCATAAAAATGGGAACCCTTCCCATGTTATATTGAGTATTCCTCGATAAACAACCAAAGTGAAATGGCGATTTAATAATAATAACATTAAATAAAAATAATTATTAATATAATTAGTTACTTAATTTCGAACAATTTCCACTTACTAACCACAGATACGTTATATAATTATGTATAAAGTAATCGATATCGATAGACGATATTCAAATTTATTGGTTCAGTATAAATGGAGTTTTTGGAAGCGTATGAAATGTTTTCTTGTTAGACAACGGAACTCTAAGGCGCTGTGCAAACGTAGTTTACTTGATGGTAGGTGCAAGCTCGTCTGAGTAGGTACCACCCACTCATCAGATATTCTACCGCAAAACAGCAGTACTTGATATTGTTGTGTTCCGGTTTGAAGGGTGAGTGAGCCAGAGTAAGTAATTACAGGCACAAGGGACATAACATCTTAGTTCCCAAGGTTGGTGGCGCATTGGCGATGTAAGCGATGCTTAACATTTCTTACACTGCCATTGTCTATGGGCTTTACTGACCACTTACCATCAAGTGGCCCATATGCTAGTCTGCCTACCTATCCTATAAAATAAAAAAAACTTGTATGTGTCCAGGTCCTTGCACTTGACACATATTGACACGTGAAGGCGACCACGTTTTTGCTGTCGTATAATCAACAAAAGCAATAGTAGCGTTTCTTTATTGAAATCCATCGTGAAATTGACGGAAAACGAGCAACGAATTATCACCAGTGACCAGAAGTAGCAACCGAGGACTGTGCCCATACCGAACACAGCAACTACGGTTTCCAGTGAGTGTCCCGTATCGGGAACTTGTCTTCGTTTGCGCAGCGCCTCAGACATAAAACTGATTCGGTAAGGCGAGATTGCATTGTTATTAATTACAATTACTTTAATTGCGTCGTTTTTTGCATAAATAATTTTATCGGTCATTATGTATTTTAGGAGATAGATTAAATTGGATTTATGCTTGATATCTTCCTACTAGCTTGATAGATTAGAATAAAAGTTGCCACATACAAGGAGTTAATTGCTGACTTCTTTCTTGTAGCTCGCCGCTAGATGGCGCTGTAGTACCACACCACCTTTTAAACCGTTCAACTGATCGCCATGACACGAGCCGAACGTCTGCCAGGTTTGCTAATTTTACAATAAATAACGTATCATTGGAATTATGATTATATAAATTTTTTATCTGTTGTAAAGAATTTAGTAAAAATGATATTAAATCCATTTTTAGTACTAAGCAAATGTTGATTTTTTTTACTATTTATTATGGCTGCACCAACATTGGTAACTGTTTAATTTTACGAAAATCTATCATTCACAAATCAATAAATGTTAAAACACACATTTAGAAGTGGTATATTTACTTTCCTGTTAACATGATATAAAATCATATTTTCTTATTCATATTGAGCTTTAAAAATCGGTTAGCATATATAAAATTTCAATTGCCCGACCGAATTAAAAAATGCAATCTTTACCATGAAATCAGTCCATGCCCTATACGATAACGCACACAACCACATATTACTTCATAAGAGACAAAGACATACATTCAATATAACCTGACTCTACTTAACGTCCTTTACATATTTCAAAGAAAATCACTGGTTACACAATAAAATGTAAGTATTTTTTGAATAGTTAGTTATACAGCCGATCTATTATTTATATTTCGTTTCGTATAACGAGTGAGTGTAACATAAGGGACGTGCCAACGTTGGTCCAACATTTGATATTGCATTGGCCATTAATATCAATTTGGTAAAACTGTTTTCCAACTAGTTCAAAAACAAATCGTCACTTGTCAGCAAAAAAATCGGAAATCACTTCGATAACAAACATTTTGTCTATGATCATAGACCAATACGTTTTGAGTTATAAACAGAATCTGAATTATGTGTATGGACTGAAAGAGGATAAAATTAATTTGCCAATGATTAAGTTTTGCCAAACGATAAAATCAATCCTCATTTCCATAAAATTTTGTCATGAAGTGAAAATAATCATAACATACAGTACCAAGCTCCAAGTATTCTTTAACTAAGCACCATACTTGAATTAGCTGAACCTTCAAATGAGTCGGTATAATCAACGCACACTTTAACACCATACATTAGCATCGCCCTTAGTCTACACACACTTATTTCATTATATTTTCAAAATGTTGACCATAATATTGTAATAACAATTTCGAATACATGTTTCAAATTCTTACACATAATATAATACCATTTAACATCTACATTATACATAGAGTCACCAAATTATTACAATATATTTACAGCCAACGTTCCATTCCCCCAAATAACTTCGGAATCAAGCAAACATGGATGTAATTATGTAACTTTTATCCTAGAAAAATCCGTCTAATCAATGTTTACATATCTTTCTTACATTATTATGTAGAAAAGGGCAGCTATACGTCCAACAGTGGAGTTCGTCTCGATTACATTGAGATAAACTTTGCACCAACGTTGGACAATACAGTTAATATTGGTCTGATATATTGGCCACTGCAAATGTTTGTACCAACATTATCAAAATTGTGATTTATTTAAAGCTATTACAGAATATGGCGGTTTCTATCGAAACTGTTCAACTTGTATCAAAGTTGGTTAGCTAATAGGAAATTTGCACCAAAGTCAAAGTCTCCTCATAGTTACCGCACAACGCACTGAGTATTATGTCCGTAACAATTAACAATTATGTTTACTTTTATGTGAATCCTGTCAGCGTCCTGGAAAGATACGAAAATATAATTAGTATATTAGCTTGATTGTTTGTTTATTTAAAAAGAATTTGTCCACACTTATGATATTTGTTTAAGCTTACGATTTTCAGTTAATCTCTTTTTTATCATGTAATTAGGAATATATTTGTTCATCTTAGTCGTACAACTAACACCAAACGCTGTGCTGGCTGCACATACCTACCAGTGAATAATATCTGTCTCTAACATAACCCTGGCTAGGTGACATGATCTACGTCCAGCGTCTATCGATTTACCGGTGGTAGGGCTCTGTGCAAGCTCGTCTGGGTCTGGCTCCCATTCATCAGATATCCTACCGCAAAAAAGCAGTACTCGGTAGTGTTGTGTTTGGGTTTGAAAGGTGAGTGAGCCAGTGTCATTACAGGCACAAAGGACATAATATCTTAGTTCAAGGTCGGTGGCGCATTGGCGTCGATGTAAGTGATGGTTAACGTTTCTTACAATGGCAATGTCTATTGGCATCGGTGGCCATATACTATAAAATCGCCACCGTAGTGAGGAAAATGAAACCGACCGGTTCAGCTGGCGGGCGGCGCGGGCGGCGGCGGGGCGGGCAGCGCGCGCGCGTAGGCGGCCAGCGCGCAGTAGGCGGCCAGCAGCGCGTGCGGCGCGTGCGCGGCGGGCGCGGCGGGCGCGGCGGGCGGCGCGGCGCGCGCGTGCGCGTTGAGCGCGCTGCTGCAGTACAGGTCGGCGGCGCCCTCGCGCGCCGCGCACTCGGCGCCCGGCTCGCTCACGGCCGGGTTGCGCACGCCGCCGCACGCCGCGCTCAGCGAGCAGAACGTCAGCGCTCGCCAGCCGCCGTATCTGGACGTTCAGTGCGATATAGGCTACCTCGTCCATCTACAGGTAGTCGGTTAAAGTCCGAACCCTAATCATATCGCGACTCAATTTGTAAGCTGTTATAATATCGAAATCTTCCTCGAGATGTAATGTATTGATTAAGAAAAGTAATTTCCTCTACTGAGCAATATTTTTGGTACATAATAGAATAAACTGCCTTCCCCTTATAAATGATACATTAACAGACAAAAATTTGGTGCTTACTTGTCAACGACTACAACCGGACCATTCTTGTATTCCATCTGACAGCCGGCAACGAACTCTATCAACGCAAACGAGTCCCTGTAGGGCGCGATGAGCCTATCCAAGGCCTCGTCCCTCTCACTCTCGCAGGTAGCTTGCCGCACTGCTCTAACGAACTCATTGTCATCGGGCTTGCCCGCACAGTACTCAGTCGTATCACCTTGTAACCAACCACTGCACTTAATAAACTTAACACTTAGTTGATAATCGTCCTGTAAGGAATGAACACTGACATTGGTAACTTCTATAATTCTATCGGAGGGGACTTTTGGAACACTTTTAACTTTTTCAAACGTATAAACTGGTCTTCTTAACTCCGCTTCCTCTTCGACGGATAAGGATGGCGCGATGGGGGGTGGGGGTGGTGCCGTATCAGGAGGGGACCCGGCGGTCCTTGACCCCCATTCTGGAAATTTGAATTTTGTCGGCGAACTGAGTTTGAAGTTTTTCAGTGACATTTTTGACGGACTTCTAGGAGATTTCGGTCCATTCTTCTTTTCAGACAATGATGAGAATAAATCGCCATTCGCTATCGATTTCCGAGCTGATAGATCTCTGCTTCCACTGAGCCGTTCTAATCTTAATTCGGTTCTATCGAAGCGGTACGCTGGTTCCGATTCGTTAATTGGAGAACAATTTTCTGGTATAAGACATTCGTCGTCTGCGCACTCACTGCCGTCCTGCCTCCTGTAACCGTTTGTCTCTGGAGTCGGCGGTGAGTGATTCGAAACTTTTCTCTCCGATCTTCTATAAGCTACATATGTATCTTTTGAAACGAAGCTCGCTCTAAAGTTTGCCACGAACAGTTCCTTTTCATCTTCCGTCGGCCAGAACACGTCGCATTCCTGATAAAAATTAATTACAGTGACCTTAAGTCGCAACTCTTACAAAATATTCCTTACGTCCTCGATCTTAATTATGAATTTATCGATTGACACAGAAGAAATCGAAGAAAAAAAAATGAAAAAAAAAAAGAAAAAAAATGTAATTTAAACGGGCAGATCTATTGAAAAAGAGAAAGTACTGAGTTTTTTGGCAGAAAGTATATTGCGACGGGGTAGGTTCGGCCGAGGTACAAGTGGGGCGACTCACAGGGTCGCGCGGCTCGTCGGCCAGCAGCAGCACGAGCTGCGCCGTGTGGTCCCACAGCAGGCGCCACAGCTCGGGCGCGCGCGCGGGGTGCTGCGCCACGGCGTACTCGCGCATGCGGCGCCGCCCGCACACCCAGCTCGCGTTCACGTACTCGCTGCCTGCGAACACGACCTCACCTCACTCGCACCTTGGCTCTAACTAGTTAGTAGTTAGCTCCAGAGATACGCGGAACATATAAAACCTATATCGTAATGAATAAAAAGACGATCAATTATTTTTGCTGACGCTCTTGCCTATTTCATTGAACTATTGATACTTCATCGACTTAGTAAAAGTATACACACAAGTAAAATATATATAAATAGATAAATGTCTTAAGTAATTTAATTGTAACATAGAAAAAAATATTTTTTTTTACACGAAGGAACTTGATAGGAAAATTAATTTACCTTCGACTCCCGGTTTAGGAACAAGCATGACTCTAGCTGAGTCAGACGGCAAGATACCTCCAGGGCGATTCTTCTCTGCGTTGTGAGCTGCGCGTGCACACACACTAGACTCAACACAGGATCTCGTTATCAACTGCAACAAGTAAGTACAATTAAATATTAAAATCCAATCTATATATACCAATGCTTTAAAATTGTTTGAAGTTTATACTAAAATTTATAAAAACAACTTACTTGAAATTGTTTCTCTAACAAATTAACGGGTGGCGGGCCTTGGTATGCTTGATGCCTGTTAGATAAAGAACGCATCCTTTCCAACAACGCGTAGTTTTCAGCTCTATTCACCCTTTAAATTAAAATTAATTGACATTTCAAGATTATAACATAATATTTTTAATTGAAAATTTAGTTTTGATATTATTCAACCATCATCTTAGACAAGCTAGCATAAAATTGGGCTTAAAATATTTATGTAGAAAACTTGATGCTCGTTTTTCCATCAAGGGCAAGACAGGTTTCACTCGGTGGTAGAGCTTTGTGCAAGCTCGTCTGGGTAGGTACCACCCACTCATCAGATATTTTACCGCAAAACAGCAGTACTTTGTTTTGTTGTGTTCCGGTAAGAAGGGTGAGTGAGCCAGTGTAATTACAGGCACAAGGGACTTAACATCTTAGTTCCCAAGGTTGGTGGCGCATTGGCAATGTAAGTGATGGTTAACATTTCTTACAAAGCCATTGTCTATGGGCGTTGGTGACCACTTACCATCAGGTGCCCCATATGCTCGTCCGCCAAACTATACAATAAAAAAAAAAAAAAAAAAAAAAAAAGGTAATTTATACTTATATTATAAATGCGAAAGCTACTGTCTGTTACACGGCTCAACCACTGAACCGATTTTGATGAAATTTCGTATGATGCTTAAACCCCAAGAACTCCAACAGGCGGGCCAAGCCGCGGACGTAAACTAATTAATAATAACTTGACTCCTAATATCCTGGAAAAAAATCTCACCTGCGCATTTCCTCTTTTTCTTGCTCGTTCATATTATTGTACGCTTGCATTTTCTTATTGTACGTGTCAGTCGTACGAGGCGCCAGATCGTACACGCCTTCCATTTCCTCCCCATTTACTAAACCGTCTTTTTCCTGATTATCCATAGACGATTTACTATCACTATTCAATTCATCTGTTTTTATAGAAAGTTGACTTCCATTTTCGACTATTTGGTTTTCGCTGCAGTCATTCGATCTAACACTTGTGACGTCATTATCGTAGCCGTTCCGAAGGTCGCTTAAGCTCTTTTGTTTCGGTGGGTTAAGGTCCATGACCGCGAGTTCCTCCTCCGATATAGGTTCTAGTAGTTTCACGAGATACTCTCTCGCTTTAGCGAATTCAACTTCGGTGTTGCCAGAGCGCACGTATTCGAGTAAGGCATCATGTACGAATACGTATTGTTCCTCTGTCTGTACAAGATGGTTTCTCTGTGTGCGCGCTCTGCACAGGAAGCCGAGAGGCGATAGCGTGCCAGTCAGCTTCAATTGGTTTAATTGTGCGTCTATCACTATATAAGTACCCGTTCGCCCCACGCCAGCACTGTAAAGATAAAAATGTAGATGACTCAGTCAATCGGTGTTATGTCGGTAGAATGCGCAAGCGATCCCGTGACGATCCCCGAGAAACGGTGAGGGTACCGCTGGGTTTTTTGTGGGTATTCCACGGGGTGTTATGTGGCGAGACCCACATAACCCCCCGTGTGGAATAGACGCGTAATGCGTTTTTCCGGCGAAAAAAATAAAAAATAAGTCAATCAGCGTGAGAGGCTTATGACGTATTGTCATCCCCCGGGCGCGCACCTGCAGTGCACGAGCACGGTGCCCGGGTCGGCGGCGGCGCGCACGAAGGGCAGCACGGCGAGCGGGTGGCGCGGCGTGCCGTGGTCGGGCCACACCGTGTAGTGGTACTGCACCACGTGCCGCCCCTCGCCGCTCGGCGCGCTCGACTCGCCACTCGACTCGCTGCCCTGCTGGCGGCGTGACGATATTAATCACACCGACGGGGGCACAAAGCTCTACTACCGGCCAATTAGAAAATTCACTGCCTATCCACATAGATGCTCTCGGTGTCCCTACGGAAAAATATAATAATTACCGACTGTGCTGCACTGCGTACGCGTAAATGTCGTACGGTGTACGCCGCCCGTACGTCTTCGTACAAAAGTGTTACATGTATTCCGCCGAATTCAGCGGAACTACCGCGTCCGCCTGCGGGCCAGTACATGTCACATTTTCGCTGAAAACGAAATAAAATATTTATATTTATGTAGGACGTTCTAATTATGTCAAAAATACGTAAAATTACGATTAATTTCATACTAAGTGGTTGGACTCACCCTTCCCCTCTCGACGAGGTTGGTGATCATGACGAGGGTGTGTACACGGTGCTGCCAGATCATCCGCCAGAAGGCGTCCAAGGTGGCTGGTGTCGGTCCCTGCGTCGCAATGTATCTGCGCCGCCACACCGCCCATTCCAGTTTGATTTGTCGAGGAACACCATCTGATGAAGCATTTTAATATATCATATAACAAGTCGGGGGGCGAATGTATTCATGTATATATGTAAAGATATTTGTGCAATATCTGTATATTATATAAATATTACACTACTGAGCTTAAGTGTCATCTTATTTAAGGAGAAAGTTTGGATCTTATTTTTGATAGATTATAATAATAATAAGGTCCTCCAGACCGATTTCGGTCACGGCGGCCAATCTCAAGAGAGATTAGCCAACTGCGCAGGACATATTATAGTGCACAAGTGTGTGCGCAAACACAGGTACACTCTCTTTTCCTTAGCTCTCATAATCCGATGGGACGGCAATCCGACACGACCGGAAAGAGTTCAAGCGCAGGACCAACGGCTTAACGTGCTTTCCGAGGCACGGGAGTGTACGCACTTCCAATGTTTTTTGATAGATTATAAACATAAATGAAACACATAAAGATTCAGTTCTTCCCAGATTTGACTCTGCTAACTGAAATATGATTGATATATTGGACTAACCACACCATTGGACGACCTCGAATGTTACATACTTCTTAAGTAAACAAAAATATATGTAATAAAACTTACTTATGTCTACATATACATCGTCTAGCTCCGAATCGTCATCACTACGTTCGCTATCAGAGTCATCGGCCTGATCTTCCGACTCCACGATCCCCGAGAACTCGATGTTCAGGAAAGCCGATTCGATGCCTTCAGCAAGATTCGGTGGTGGTTTTGTTACTTTCACTGAGGGTTGTCTGTAATGATAGAAAATGGCTAAGTTTAAATAACAAAATAAGAATGTGATGTGTTAATTTACCTTAAAATTTTCTTACAAAATTTTAGGATATACAGTGGTGGTCGTATAATTAGAAACACTACCAACGGTCCTTGAAATTATGTAAGATATTTCACCGCAATCGTTTTTATTTTGAAATTAAACAATAAATAGGTCAGCAATATGTTCAACGATTTATCATTTATTAGAAAAACAATGTAAATCCCATTACACAAGTGCAATTTCAATATTACATTACGGACAAACAGTTAAATCAGTTTTAAATTGTATGAACAATAATGGTCAACTAATTAGAAACAACAACAAAAAATATATATTTTTTTTAAGTATTAGTAATTAGTATTGTTATTTACGAAATAGCTACTATCCACAGCCTACCAATAGATATAATTAATATTTAGTGGCGTATCCCTTATTTTCAATAACAGCACTGCAACGACGTGGCATTGATTCAATCAATTTCATACATTTTTCTAGGGGGATTGAATTCCATGCTTCAACAAATGCTTCATATAGTTCGTTTTGACTGGTGTTACGTTTGTTTGAGACTTTCTTTTTAACAATATACTAGAGATTTACTATCGGGTTTAAATCCGGAAATAGTCCGGATTAAAACCCGATACCCAGAAACATTTGACGCTATTGGCCGTGTGTTGAGGGTAATTGTCATGCTGAAAGATCCAGGTTATGGGCTGTCCTGTAAATGATCGTCCGAGTAGGGAATCATTGTGTGCTCTAAGATATTTTTGTATTGCCATTGATCCATTGTACCGCCACCGTGCTTGACTATACTCCTTGTGTATTTATAATTAAAAGCATTGTTTACAGGGCGTCTAACATAGCGCTTTCCATCGGAACTTACCATATTCATTTTTGTTTCATCTGAAAATAACACTTTTTTCCATTCTCGTACCGTCCATTTAGCATATTTTTTAGCGAATAATAATCGCTTCTCTCGGTGTTGCTTGGTAAGAAGCGGTACGGTAAGCGGTAAGAAGCGGTCGAGAGATTCTTCCAAACAATTTAGGTACCACTAATCTTCGGCGTATCAGTCTTGACGAGATGTTCTCGGTTCATTAGGCGAAAAAACTTTATTTTTAATCTGGTTGGAGCCTTTACTTGGGTCTTTTTTAGCAACACGAACGATTAGCGTATCTTCTCTGGGAGAGGATTTTCTTGGCCGAGCCTTTCTAAGAACATTTTCAACAGTTCCATATGTTTTATAATGATCAATTGCATTAAAAACTTTCTTAACAGAACAATTTAAATGCTCAGCTATTCTTCTGTATGATTCCACTTATGATCTATATGTAAATTAACAATGATTTGCCTAGTTGACGCGTCACTACTTTTTGAATAAAATACAATTCAGATTAAATTTTGGATTGCCGCCAAAATAATTGAAAAAGAAATGTTGTTCTCCAATTTCAAAAAAAGAACGAGCTATAGATGCTTTTTCAAATGTTTTTAATTAGGCGTCCAAGCGGCCAGTAACAGAAAATAAACTCCTACATGTGTAAGACTCATTTAGTAATTAAAAGTAAGATATGTTTTATATTTTATGCATTTAATGACATTTTTATTTGAGTGGCTATATTATTGCGTGATTATTAATTATTGAATGTGTATATTTTTTACGAACAATTGTACGTTGAAGTTATACTTTCTTTATTCATAAGAAGTGTTTATGACCAACACTGTATATAATATTTCTCATCAGTTATGTAGATATAATCATTAATATGTTTTAAAATATTTTTTCAGATGCTTGTGAACGATGATTCATTCAGACATAGCATTTTATAAATAAGATAGGGAAAGACATTTTTTTTTTAAATCTCCTCAATTTCTGTACAGAGTAATGAAGACACAGAGCTGTACTATAATAAAACTGAAGCAATACAAAGTGTTCATATGAGGTCAGAGACATCTAATAGAATACATATATAATGTAGTCGTCGTTACCTGTTAGGGCGCGCGCGGCGCTCGAGGCGGCGCTCGAGGCGGCGCTCGATGCGTCGCGCGGCGGGCGGCGCGAGCGCGGGCAGCATGCCGTCGATGAAGTTGGCGTTGACGTAGTCGCACGCCGCGCCGCGCCCCGCGCCCACGCAGCCCGCCGCGCCGCAGCGCGCGCCCGCCGACACGCACACGCGCGAGTGGTCGTCTGCGGGCCCACACCCACACGTAAACGTCCCGTCGCGACTATACTTTTGTACGCTTGAAGCGACTAATGTGCGTTCAATATTTAGTCGAATTTGTAAATTTTATTCTTGCTCATAATTCCAAAGCGATTGGTGATGATTTTAAATATCTGTGTACGTACATGCGGTGATGTTCAAATATCGATTCTTAAGCCTGTTTTCCGGTCGATAGCTGTGATGGCTGGTGTGCCCCAGTGCGGCCGAGTTCGCTACTACGATTTCATATTCCTTGCTGCAAATACATATTTTAAAATTAATGGGTGAAAATGTATACCACGTCGACTAAGAAAAATATGTCATCATCAATAAAGAAGAAGAATATGTCATGAATAGGCGCAGCGGTTACATTCTGCGACACACTAATTATCAATTAAACAGAAGCCGACCTGAAGCCGATATCCCCATCTGCGTGCAACGACGCGACGTGCGCGGGGAAGTGTCGCGCACGCACCAGCGGATGCGCTCCGCCCGCCATGCGCGGAGGTCTCGCCGCTCCCCCTTCCACCGCACCCGCACCACCCGCAGCCCCAGCACCGCCCGCGCAAGACACCAGCGGCGAACAGTTCACTACTAAGGGAACATAGTTTGCAATCAAACTGTCTTGAGCAAAATCCGTATGTTCTAATTAAGTTAAAACAAAATATTAAAATATATATTAAAATTATATTTTTGGTATCAAAACCAACATTTTAAGACGTAAACAATATGTAATTGACATACGACATAAAAATATATCTTACCAGGTTTCTTGTATGTGTTGAGTGGAGCTCTGGCAGCCCTCTCACCGCCCTCTTCCAAGTAATTGTACGCTGCACTAATACATTTACTGACTCGTGATCTACATCTGAAAAGAAAATCATATGATATATCAGTCTACATACGTCCGGTTATCGTATTCAACTCGTTTTACTTACGGACGGTAGAGTTGGCACAAAAAAACCATCACATCTCAGTAGGTTGTATAAAGGATAGTCAATATGACTTACAGTGCCATATTGATGGGTACTGGAAATCGTTTACCCTGTTATATCGCTAGCTTAATATTATAAAACAAAATGACACTAATCCCGCTTTGAAATATAGGGTTTTCCAATAGGGACGCTTGAACTTTGACAGCTGATTGCGGCCATGTTGTTTGAGTGACAGCTGTCAAATGCAGTGTGTTATATTCATTCCGTCCTCCCAAACCACCATGGCAGGTTACAGTGTCGAGCAGCACGTGCAAATCATAAAATTGTTTTATGAAAATGGGTCTTCAGTCCGAGTAACGTTCCGCGCACTTCGCCCGTTTTACGGTCGCGATGATCGTCCTGCCGAGTCGACTATCCGTCGATTGGTGGACAAATTCGAGTCAACCGGGTCAGTTAACAATCAGCCGGTTCCCGTGCGTCAACGTAACGCGAGATCTGCCGAGAATATCGCCGCTGTGCGCGACAGTGTCCTCGAAAACCCGCGGCAGTCAATTCCGCGTCGCGCACAGGAACTCGGCCTTTCGCAGACGACAACTTGGCGAATTTTGCGTTGTGACTTGAGCCTGCACCCGTACAAGATCCAGCTGACCCAAGAGCTCAAGGTTAATGACCATAGACAGCGCCGTGTGTTCGCTGACTGGGCATTAGAGCAGTTGGAAGTTGACGCCGATTTTGGCAAAAAAATCATCTTCAGCGACGAGGCGCATTTTTGGATGAATGGCTATGTCAACAAGCAAAATTGCCGTATTTGGGACGAGACCAATCCACACGAGGTTCACCAAGTGGCAATGCACCCGCAGAAAGTGACTGTTTGGTGCGGATTTTGGGCCGGAGGCGTGATTGGTCCGTATTTTTTCGAAAACGATAATGGTGTGGCCGTCACCGTCAATGGTGAGCGATACCGGTCGATGATAACCAACTTCTTTTGGCCTGAAATCGAGAATATGGATCTGGACAACATGTGGTTTCAACAGGACGGCGCTACGTGCCACACAGCACACGCTACGATGGAAGTTCTGCACGATCAAGCGCCCTTAATGGAAAACCGTATAGAAGATAATATTGTTAATCCTGACCTCCAATAAACCAAAGCAGCGCTGACAGCGGCCAGAGTAGTTAGTAAAGCCGCTGCAAGCAGCGCCACTAGGGAGTTGCCAGCACGCTTCACAGGTGTCTCATCTGGTGGAGACATCGCTTCAGAATGCGCCGCACACAACTCACTGGACACCTCCTGGTAAGAGAAAACATTACTTCTCTTTCATAATATATAATTCTATATCCTATTCCTCTTGGTAATTCCAATACATGGCAACTACATGAAATACATGACCAGAAATTCATAAAACAAAAAAATATAGTGTTGCCACTCTTACAAAGAAATATATCATTAACACTACATTCTATGGTTACATTTTTAATATTAATATAATTTAATAATTTAAACAAAAATCGTATTAAGCAACTATCAAAAAAAATCTCGGACACTTCACCCCTTGAATCACAAGGGAGGAGCCATTGAGTGATCAAGCTTTTTTTGATAGTTGTTAACTACGGCTTCCTGTGCCAGAAATCCGGAAACCACAAGGGTCATATAAGTTTATACTTCAAGGACGTAAATCTATTGACCTTATATGGATATCTCTCCAGTAGTGTAGGTTGCCTTCCCATCGAATTATGAGAATGAGTGAACAGGGTCTTCCCTTGCGTTTGTGCACACACTTGTGCTCTATAATCTATCTATATACATGTTGACAACAGCAGTCGTGCCCAAGAATACTCAGGATGCAATAACCATTATTTTCAATAAAAATACTCAGGTAATTAAAAAAAAAAATACCTTCGGAGGAGTCTCGGAGCCATTTATAAGTGTATTAGGTCGCGCCACGGACAACGTGACGGCGTATATCTTAACCTCGTAACTTGTTACATTCCATAATTCAACTTTCTGTAAAGAAAAGACATATTATATTATAATTGTCAACCGATAATATCACAAACAAAAAGCATTTTTTTAAAGTAGTAATTTTTTTTAAATGTGAAATTAATAAAAAATGACAATGTAATTTCTGTTACAATTAGTGGTGCACTGAGAATTCGGCTACAAATCGATCTTTTATCTTATGTCAAACATACTGAAAACTAAAATACTCTTAAAAACAAATACAGCCGAGGATAGATTTTTTTAATACTATTCCATCGAATATATTACATTTATTTTGAATATAGGATATTTTAAATTAATCAAATAAATCGATCTAAAATATATGAATAAAAACATAATTGACGCCAATCAACGATAAGTTAATAGAACGAAGACCAAATATACGGCCAACTCTTTTATCAATCCAAAATATATATAAATAAAAAAACGTGTGCGTCTCGGGACGCTCGACAGAAGTGATAATATTTATTATTAATTTATAATATAATAAATAAATTTGTACTTGAGAGTTGTTAAATTATTATAGGTACTATCTGTATACGCTAGATGGCGTTAGGTTAGTAACTCTCAAGTAAACCAGCCCGCGTCGGTAATAGTGGCGCCGTAACGCGTTACGTTACGAAGCGGTTTACCCTCCCATAAGAAGTTATCACTTCAAAAATAAATGGGACGAAATACTGAATAGTTAATGCATCGAATGTGTGAATTCGATCAACTCTTTAATTTAGTCTCTTAATCTATATTGATCTAGGTTTTATTTTAACTTACAACACTGATGGTTGTTTCTATATCATCTTTGACCGTCGGCAAAGTGAGTCGGGTTCTCGGCTGCTGCTCTGGTATCTTCCTCAGAGTCACGACATACTGGTCGAGCGAATTGTTGTATTCGAGTGGTTGACGCCACTGGAGGTATAGGATTCCTGAAAAAGACATAATACAATTATTATTATAACCCGACAGACGATGCCCTGCTTTTGTATGAATACCAATTTTATCAATACGATCGATTGAACGCTATAGCAGTTGATGTCTTACAACGCCACCTAGCGGCGAGTTACAACAAAGTGAATAGTATCAAAAAATGATCCATGATAACGTACATATATGGCACATTAATTGCCACACCTTATTATTTAATTTTACATTTATTTGAATTTGTTGATTGATAAGACAAGCCAAGAGATGCAGATTAATTATTTATAAATATATTATTATTAAAAAAATGCGTGTTTGAAACAATAACGCTAAAAAATATATGTAAAGAATTGAAAACACCATTCAATTTATTTTTTCATTTCTAACATTTTATCTAAAGCAATATTTATATCATTTCAAATAATTACCATTGGGTTGATCACATGTCAGGTTAAGTATAATAGGCGGAGAGGGCGGCCTGACGTCCGTCAACACGTAGAGAGACTCGGACTGGGGACCGAGACGTTCTATCAGATCCGATGACATCACACCGTCCAAGGGGAAGTTGTAGAATGAACGCACCCATATCTTATAGGGAGTGAACGGTTCTGTCATGAAAAAAAATATATTAATACACCAATCGAACAACGACAAAAATAAAATAAAATTAAATTGTATTGCCATCTTTGAGATTTTATTTAACTGCTAAATCGAAAACGAATCTGAACAGACTTATAATTATGTAGAACCAAAAATGATTCAATTTGCCATTTTTGAAATTTGTTGATTAAATTTTAAACTATTTTTTAAATAATTTTTGATCAATTATGTTAATTTTGTTTCGAAATTCAAACTTACTCAAGCTTCGCAATCTAAAACCAACAACTTTAATTTGTTGCACACCGGACGTGTTTAATAAAGTCAAATTTTTCGTCGCGTTCATACTATCCTGTATTCCCCAATCGCTTTTGAACACATTTCTTTTCTTTATATCATCCGAAGTTGGTATTTCGGAGATCTTCGATAGATCACTGGACGATTTCTTAATTGGAAAACCTTCTTCATAATACAGCACATATGCTATCTGTGCTATTTTCTTTGGTACAACGGGTACGGATTTCTTATCTACTCTTATTGGGAATTCGAATACATGATGCGTCTCCCTTCCATCAACATCTCTCTCTAAACTAATCTTACTCTCGGTGACATTGTCCTGTCTTCTTTTCCTGTGTCTCCGAGATCTCGTATCTCTCTTTGTTCTATAGGAATCATCAGTCAATATATATGAATCTGAGAATTCATCGTTATACTTCTGTTTGTCATTCTTATACAAATTATACGAATATTCTGTATCTTTTAATCTATCTTGTTTAACTGGTGCATCTATTATTAGACGATCATCTCTGACACCGTCTGTGATCGGTTCGTCTGCTTGCGTTTCCTTCTTAGCAACCGTTAGGTCCGGTTCTAATTTTGTTGTATCTTTTTCAATATTCGTGTCTATAGTTTTTCGTAGTTGAACTGTCGTGTACGTGGCTGGCGGGGCCCATAATAAATGTATCTCGTCAGCTGTCACCCTGTCTGCAGTGAGGTTTTGCGGGGCGGACGGAACTAGAACAAAATGAAATACTTATAAAATACATTTCGCTGTGATTCAACTTATGTTTTTACATCTACAATTTCTAACAAAATAGAGCGCGAAATCATACTGGTTTATTAATATTTTTGGTTAAGCATTTTTTGTTCTCTACATTGTACTCTTTTTAAAGACCTACTCTCATTAGATTCTAAGTTATATATTTATATAATATTAATTCTTATATGTATATGATAGTTATTTGTTTTAATTCGTATCATATGCTTTCACAAATCGCTCATCATTGTGTTAAAACTTTGTAGTCGTTGTTATTAACTTTCGACAAGGGTTCAATCATAGAACTATTAACTAACACTACGTAGCGCGCGAGTTATATCAAATAATTTATTTATTTAGGATTCTTTACAACAAAAAAAACAAAGATTGTTTTACAAGCAAAATTAGTATTTAATGAAAGATACATTAGCAGATTTTTTATTAAAAAAAACCTCGAATAGGTCGCGTGCGAGTGTGTACACGTATCGGAGTATTTGTTTGCAAAAATATATATAATAGACATATCACGTATTGTAATGCAATCCGCTCATTAGTTAGTATTTAAAAAAGAGACATTAGCAATCTCGACGTAAACCTGGTAACTCGTCTAATCATTTACTAACATTTATACTATTGGTTATATTTGTTGTATGGCAAATTTTATTTCAATCAGTCAAACAGTTCGAATGCAATTGAGTACAAATATACAAACATTTAAAATTTCACATTATTATAAGGGGTTTTCCAATAGGGACGCTTGAACTTTGACAGCTGATTGCGGCCATGTTGTTTGAGTGACAGCTGTCAAATGCAGTGTGTTATATTCATTCCGTCCTCCCAAACCACCATGGCAGGTTACAGTGTCGAGCAGCACGTGCAAATCATAAAATTGTTTTATGAAAATGGGTCTTCAGTTCGAGCAACGTTCCGCGCACTTCGCCCGTTTTACGGTCGCGATGATCGTCCTGCCGAGTCGACTATCCGTCGATTGGTGGACAAATTCGAGTCAACCGGGTCAGTTAACAATCAGCCGGTTCCCGTGCGTCAACGTAACGCGAGATCTGCCGAGAATATCGCCGCTGTGCGCGACAGTGTCCTCGAAAACCCGCGGCAGTCAATTCCGCGTCGCGCACAGGAACTCGGCCTTTCGCAGACGACAACTTGGCGAATTTTGCGTTGTGACTTGAGCCTGCACCCGTACAAGATCCAGCTGACCCAAGAGCTCAAGGTTAATGACCATAGACAGCGCCGTGTGTTCGCTGACTGGGCATTAGAGCAGTTGGAAGTTGACGCCGATTTTGGCAAAAAAAATCATCTTCAGCGACGAGGCGCATTTTTGGATGAATGGCTATGTCAACAAGCAAAATTGCCGTATTTGGGACGAGACCAATCCACACGAGGTTCACCAAGTGGCAATGCACCCGCAGAAAGTGACTGTTTGGTGCGGATTTTGGGCCGGAGGCGTGATTGGTCCGTATTTTTTCGAAAACGATAATGGTGTGGCCGTCACCGTCAATGGTGAGCGATACCGGTCGATGATAACCAACTTCTTTTGGCCTGAAATCGAGAATATGGATCTGGACAACATGTGGTTTCAACAGGACGGCGCTACGTGCCACACAGCACACGCTACGATGGAAGTTCTGCACGAGCAATTTCTGGACATGGTCATCTCGCGCGGAGGCGACGTGAACTGGCCACCGAGATCGTGCGATTTGACCCCGCTGGACTTTTTCTTGTGGGGTTTTCTTAAGTCGCAGGTCTATGCCAACAAGCCGCAAACCACCGATGCCCTCAAAGTCAACATACGCCACGCCATCGATCAAATACAGCCCGATTTGTGCGCCAGAATCATCGAAAATTGGACCTTTCGTGTGCGCGCCACCAACCGAAGCCGTGGCGGTCATTTGAATGATGTCATATTCCATACATAATGGGGTCGATAGACCTTCCAAATAAAAAAAAAATTTCGCAAATATCTCTCCTACATGTATTTTTTTTTGCATTTCAAAGATCAAGCGCCCTTAATGGAAAACCCTATATAATGATTACTAGCAACAAAAAAGGAAAACCAAGCAGTTGTCCTGTCTGTATTTATGTATAAATCTTCATGGAGATCAGTTGATCGCTATATACCTTCAAGTGCTGCAGCGCTATCTAAGGGCGAGTAACAACAAAGTATAAAATTTTCATGAAGATCGTATAGGTGATAGCTTTATACCTTGAAGTGCTACAGCGCTTTCTAGAACGTGTCAACTTTCATAGTAATCGTTTAAACGATGTCGGCGTCTTATATTTCAAACATATTAACAAATACATAATTTATTCGTTGACCAGTAACATCCTTACTTTAAAACGTTGCTAGGCGGCTGTTCAGTTAAACACTGATTTCGCTCTTTCTGTCATTATTGTTGAGACATACGAAAGAAGAAGACACTGAATTATTTAACTGACCTTTAGGCAACTTTTATAAGTGAGGCTGTAAATGATTGCCATACATTATATTTGGATGATATGAACACTTACATACATATGTGTGGTATTATCGTGAGATGTGTTAAATAAAAAACTGGCTATACTTGACCTAGCCTAATATCGCCTATAGACAATGTCAACTAGTCGACTTGCATCCTATCTAGGGCTCTTTACTTCGACTTGTGTCAGCATTTTAGTAGTGACTTAATAATTCTACTGCGGTGTTTAGCGTATCCACTTAACACGACTGTGTTATTGAGTATAATAATAATATCCTGGGACATAATTCATACAAGGCCATCTGATCCCAAGCTAAGCTCGTACTATGAAAACCAGACAACTGATATACTACATAATATACTATTTTTCTTTTGTAAATACATACTTATATACACTGGCCTCCAAAAAAATCGACCCACCTACATTTTTTGTAAAAAAGCCATCGTATGGTTTTAAACTACCACATATTTATATTTTTAAGATTGATAATGAAAAAATGCAATTGTAGGATTGTACAAAAACAGAAATAGTGCGCAAAAAATAGGTTTTTAGGTAAATATGTGACAAAACACGAAAACACAAAATTTTACGCAATTTTATTTTTTTGTGTACAAAACGATTATGCCGTTTGTTTTTAAATTTGGGTGCCTAAATCTTACTTTAATAGGGAGTGTTTACTCCTCTTGACCTAATCACTGCCTGCATACGCCTGTTAAGTGACCTGATTAGCTTTTTAATGTCTTCCTGTGGGGTCCGTTGCCATTCTTCAGTTAGGGCAGCTTCCAGTTGATTCAGGATTTCTGGAATTGGATTTCGTGCTCGAACCGTACGTTTTAGCTGGTCCCAGAGGTGCTCTATCGGGTTTAAGTCCGGACTATTGGCTGGCCACTGCATAACTGGAATTTCGACTTCCCTGAGATAGTCTTTAACAATTCTAGCGACGTGAGGTCGTGCGTTGTCGTGCATAAGTTGGAAATTATCCCCAATATATCCAGCGTAAGGCATCACATGAGGCTCCAGAATGTCCGTTATGTAAGTTTCAGCATTAACAGCACGATTACGGAAAAAAACCAGCTCTGTGCGTCCCGTCAAAGAAATACCTCCCCAAAACATTGTAGAGCCTCCACCAAATCGGACTGTTTCTCGAATGCAACACTGAGAGTAGCATTCTCCTGGCCTTCGCATGACGTTACGTCGTCCATCAGAGCCTACTAGAGACATTCGGCTTTCATCACTGAACAATACTGTCTCCCATTGGTCCAGTGTCCAATCGACGTGCTGCCTAGCAAATTGTAGTCTTGCTTGTCGATGGGATGCTGTGAGTTTCGGTCCTGTTGCTGGCTTGTGAGGGGTTAAGTTTTGCTCTCGAAGTCTTCTTCTTACAGTATTTTCACTCACAGACACTCCACGACTTTCTCGGAGTCTACCTTGAACGTCAACAGCCGAAAGATGTCGGTTTCTTAAAGACGTCAAACCAATAAAACGGTCATCGGTCGGGTTCGTGACACGCCCCCTGCCAGATCCTGGTCTCCGGCGATACTCCCCAGTCTCCAAGTAGCGTTTGTACACTCTTCGCACCGCTGAACGACTTAATTTTAGTGTTCTAGCCACATTTCGCTGACTTAACCCCTCATGAATAAGAGCTACGACTTGAGCAGCTTCTGCTTCAGTAGTATCCATTTTTTATGTTTAAACTTATTAAAATTATTGTTTCAACAAAGTTTCATACACTTAATCAATAATAAACATCGAACCGAGATGATTCCGCGTTAAGAACTGGTAATAAACTAACCATGCACTTTGTGCACAAAGTAACGTTTTCTTATCAATACTTTAAAAATATTCCAAATATCCTCAATAACACTTACAACTGCTCCAAATCAATATCAAGTGGGTAATAAAATGTTAAATGTATGTCCCATAAGTAAAACAATCCACCTAGGTCGTCGCATAGTTAAGATAACAACTTTGTAAGTAAAAAAAACGGGTGGGTCGATTTTTTTGGCGGCCAGTGTAGATAATAACACCCAGACTCAAGACAAACAGACATGAGACACAAATGTCTGTCCTGGGTGGAAATCAAACCCACGATTCAGTAAATTCATTAGTTGACAGTGTCGTCAGAATTTGCTTTCCCAGCCGGTGTTACCTGTATATTTAATATAATCCTGTAAAATGATTCAAAAGCTCTTGTAAAAACCTACTTTCATAAAGTATATTTTGATTCAGGTCAAGTACGAGGCAGAATTTAATGACGATTTAATGCTTTTTGTGATTATGCCATTAAGAAAATTCACTTGGTGGTAGAGCCTTGTGCAAGCTCGTCGTGGTAGGTATCGCCCACTCATCAGATATTCTACCGCAAAACAGCAGTACTTGGTATTGTTGTGTTCCGGTTTGAAGGGTGAGTGAGCCAGTGTAATTACAGCCACAAGCGACATACCATCTTAGTTCTCAAGGTTGGTGGCGCATTGGCGATGTAAGCGATGGTTAACATATCTTACAAAGCCAATGTCTATGGGCGTTGGTGACCACTTACCATCAAAAAAAAAAGAAGGAATGTGTATGTATATTTTATAAGTTAGTAGTATAGTAAGCCATAAGGAAGTCATTAAGAAAACTTTACTCAAGGAAAGACTAGGTATCTAAAAACAAATGAACTGAAATTAGAAAAAAATATTTAGATAGTTTAAAACAAACTCATATGAGAACGAATAAAATACTAACCGCGTTAGTTACAAACCGTACGTAGCGGTTATTTATATATGTATATCTCATACGTATTTCGTCTCTTTCCGTCATTGATCCGACATACGAAAGAAAAAGACACGTTACTAAACAACATATACATATATGTAAAGCCGTCACTATCTCACAAATCGTTTAATAACGCGCGAGAAGGTAGACACAGGAAGACATGAGAGCAGACAAAGAGAGACACGAACACAACTTAAGACAGTCATTAAAACATAATTGCTAACCCGTTGTATTTCATTCACTATGTGCGTCTACAATGTTCTTCAACCATCGTATATATGTATATATTTATTTGTATTTAATGGGAACAAACAGTACAAAATATTTTTTTATTAATATCAAATATTGACAAATCATTACCAACAAAAGTTTCCAATGATTGACTGACACATAACAGGCGCAGATTTTTTTTTATAACTTAGGTAGGCAGACTTGCATGTGGGTCAACTGATGGTAAGTGGTCACCAACGCCCATAAACAATGGCATTGTAAGAGATGTTAACCATCGCTTACATCGCCAATGCACCACCAACCTTGGAAACTAAGATGTTGTGTCCGTTGTAATTACACTAGCTCACTCACCCTTCAAACCGGAACACAACAATACCAAATACTGCTGTTTTACCCAGACGAGCTTGCACAAAGCCCTACCACCAAGTATAAGATGCAAAGGATAACAGACAAAACCATCAATCAACTAGAAGTCAAGCCCAAAAGAGAGAGATAGCGAAATGAAAAATTCATTCAACGACAATTAATTAAATCAGCACTACCACTAGTCAAGATATTTTCGATATAACGATTAAATTTGGCACGAGAGATATGAAATATATTACAATCTAAAAATATCTCGTTATAATTAGTAAAACCCCTATTTAGAAATAAATTTTTAGTTAATTTAGTTTTGGTTACAGAAAGATAGAATTCCATTTTATAAAATAACGGTTAAAGTTTTTTTTATTTGCATAAAATCCAATCTTATCTTTTGCCTACATTAGCAAATATTGATTCGATCGTTCGATGCGATTATTACTCAGTTATAAAAAGATACGATTTAACTTTAATTGGCCAACGGTTGATCACGACCACGACATTGATTTAAAAAAAAAAAATACCGTCAAAAGATTGTCTAAGTTGAACTCACATTACAAATTTCACTTTTTGTTATGTTAAAACGATTTAATAGCGTTAGGCTATTTATAAACGTTGTTAGATATTGTTTAGTTAAACACTGATTTCTATTTTCTGTCTTTATTGATTTGACATTCGAAAGTAAAAAAAAAACAGCAACAACTCCCTGTTCAAATATATACCAATTTTTATGGCGATTGATGATCAGTTTAGAAGTTGATTAGAATTTTTTTTATAATTTGGATGGACAGACTGGCAAGGCCCTAAAGGTAAAAATGTCAATTCAGTGGCGTCGTAAGCAATATTGCCAAGCTTTACATCGCCAATAGACCAACAGCCTTGGGAAATGAGTTCGGTCCCTTGTGCCTGTACTTACACTGGCTAACTCACCCTTCCAATTGGAACACAACATACGACTACATGCATCATATGTATTGGTGCTTGTAAATATAAGTCTACGGATAAAATAAAAAGCCACTACATAAGTATATATACATACATATATGTACAACATAAGTAATACAAATATTGCAACTTATTTATATATGTATAGATAATGCAATCTTCGCTTACTGAAGAATATGTTATTTTAAAACAAAACAAACTAAAAATAAATTAATTCAAAGTACATAATTTTATTCAAATCGACTTTTAAAAATTCTTTTGATTCGTCAAGCGCTCGAAACCAACGACACGAAATATCACATTCAACCTCAAAATATAATTTACACAATACAATGAAAACTACGACATAAAATTAAATCTTAATAATTATAACAATTAATTTCAATAAAGACTAAATTGACTAATTTGATTGTGAATAATTTTAATTGCATTTCAATATTCAAAATACGTAGTTATTTTCGGTGTAAATTGAAGCAAAGCAAGGCAAATCTTCAATTGTAAATTAAAAAAAATGAGGCCAAAGTTTTATAGTTTATAATAATTTAATATTAAATATGAGTATGCAAAGCGGAGATGGCCCAGTGGGTAGAACGCTTGAATCTTGTGAAACGAGACAGCGGAACTACATAACATATTAAGTTCCGTAAGTTGATGGCGAATTGACGATGCAAGGGATCGTTTAAATTTCTCGTCAGTGACAATCGCTCTATGGGCAATGGTGACCACCAGGTGGTCCTTTTGGCAGCTACCTGATTATTTTAAATATAAAACATAACGAATCGTTTCTTGATTATAATATCAGCACAATACATTAACGTCCAATACATTAAGTGTAGTCCTCCAGAGCGATTTCGGTCACGGCGGCCAATCTCAAGAGATTAGCCAACTGCGCAGGACATATTATAGTGAACAAGTGTGTGCGTAAACACAGGTGCACTCTCTATTCCCTTACTCTCATAACCCGATGGGACGGCAATCCGGCACGACCGGAAAGAGTTCAGGCGCAGGACCGACGGCTTTACGTGCTTTCCGAGGCACGAGAGTGTACACACTTCCAACTTCCAGACTCCGGGCTGCTACTGAGAAATTTAGATAGAAAATCTCAATAACATTTCATTGGCTCGACCTGGGAATTGAACCCAGGACCACCGTGTCGGAGGCCTTACATGTAGCCACTAGACCAACGAGGCAGTCAAATAACATTTACCTCAAAAATAACGCCTTTGTCGGAAAATAAAGCTATAATTTATATTACTAGTTATCACCCGCTGTTAGGGAAAGAATAGATTATTAGGTTAAAAAAGTAGCCATGTCCTACATTCGGATTCAAGCTTGCTTCATACGAAATTTCATCAAAATCAGTTCGGTGGTGGTACAGCCGTATTGTCATAACATACAGAATTACATTAAATTTTATTAACATTAGTATAAGTTAATAGAAAGACCGTAAACGTTACGTTTTTTTTATTTTTATTAGATTAGATTTTTTATGTCTCTCGTGTCCGTAATTAGGAAGAATTGATAGTTAAGAGACGAATAATTAATGTGTGGGCGGTAGCTAGTTGTACCACATTGTCTATGTTATTAAATTACCTAGCTACCTGACTATGCATACCCCGCTTTGACTTTAAATTAATTTCACCGTATTTCCTGGCGATATAACGATGCATCAAGGCAGATGAATCCAACGTGGTTTGGTATTGAGGACATGATCAGATGTTTTTGTTTAAATTTATTACTATAAAAGACTTAAGTATTTAATTAAATAAGATTTTGAAATCTCTCGGACGATTAAGTGCGACAAAATCGACCTTCAGCAGCACCAGCTATTTCCTATAATATATTCAACAAAATAAACATAAACTATACAACTTATCGCTGCAAATGTCCATCTGCGTAGGACAATTAGATATATACTATACATCAGTTAATAACACCGTTTTATCCAAAAATACACATGAACTCTACGTTCCCTAACTCTCGTGGGTATGACATGACCGGAGAAGGATCAAAAACTTTGTCCTTTCTAATATATATAATATATTCGAAAATCATAACGGTCACGATTGTGAAATAACAAAAGGTGATAAGCGACATTGTAAATTAATAACAATATAACACTTAAAGGATCAAATTATCGTATCACAGTATATCAATTATTTATCAACATTAGCACTGTTGTAAGGCTTTTCTGTAATAAGTCGAAAATCACAAAGAAGTGAGTTCATATAGAATCGAATTCTGATAGCGTAAGTGACACAACATATATATTACAATTATCAATGATTCGCTCAACCTCAGTCACGCTGTCTAGATAGCCCGACGGGTTAATAAATAGTCATACAAACGGAGGAAACGACATATTCTCGTTTCCGTTATTGATTTGTTTTATAAAACGAACTCATCGATTTCCTTTAGTTTCGCTGTTTCTTTACACGATTAACGTCAAATTTTCATATAATGTTTGATTTATCGTATACAATGTTGTAATAAAGGATCTCGTTGATAATTGTTTACTGATGTGTGTGTTAAAAGTTCGAATCGTGTTTGGAACAAACGCTTTTATCCTTTTTTTATTTTAGTCCGTTTTCGGTTGTTTTAATTTTAGAATGATTTGTTTTTAAAATTTAATAATTTTAGACCTTGTATTCCCAACGACATACAATTTTATAAGATAACTATATATGTAAGGGTATGCAAGACCTCCAGACCGATTTCGGCCAGGGCGGCCAATCTCAAGAGAGATTAGCCAACTGCGCAGGACATATTATAGTGCACAAGTGTGTGCGCAAACACAGGTGCACTCACTATTCCCTAGCTCTTATAATCCGATGGGACGGCAATCCGACACGACCGGAAAGAGTTCAGGCGCAGGACCAACGGCTTAACGTGCTTTCCGAGGCACTGGAGTGTACACACTTCCAACTTCCAGACTCCGGACTGCTACTGAGAATTTTCTGACAGAAAAACCCATTAACTATTTATTGGCCCGACCTGGGAATTGAACCCAGGACCACCGGGTTCGGTCTGTGGCCTTATATCTAGCCACTAGACCAACGAGGTACTATATATGTAATATATACGTAACTACACATAGGTATTCGAGACTAGTTGGGGGTACTTTAAAATAGAAACCGGGTAGTCGAATCCACGAATGTGAAGCTGCGGTTCAAAATAGCCGGGACAAAAAATGTTGTCTTCGTCACACTTGGACCAAAAACGAGATCAATACGTAACTGTCTGAAAGTACCGACCAACAAAGATAATTTCACATTTACAATAATATTATCCTCCTAACAGCTGATTAAGTATGCTCTCCATTAATATTAGAGGCTGTACTGTATATATAAGCCTTCAGAACGGACCGAAATCTTCAAATCTTCTGATCTTTTTTTAGAAACTACTCGGCCGACCGCCCGGAGCGCCACTCTAACAGAACCCTTCTTTTCCATTTATTTATGCGGTCATAAGTTGCGAAAATGTTAGCACGTAATTCCCTTTAAGAAAAATATATTCGAAATTCGAATTCGATTTAGATGCGACATTGAAAACAATAATTACACATAATATATGTAGGTAAAATATGCATAATGCAAGGTTATATGAAATTTTTATTTTACTTACTGTGTACAATTTGTTTTTACAGAATAACTCTATTTATATTAATTTATAAAACCATTATCTTAGTATACGCACAGACATATTAACGCACAGTCCAAACTATTGGGGGCTAGCACCATGAAAATTTGCATATAGGCCCCTTTTACACAGAAGATTAGCACCAAGGAAGGATTTTTGATAATTTAATCCTTAAGTTAGAGATAAAGGGGATGAAAGTTTGAAAATCCTTCATTATGATAAAAAGCTATGAAAATTGGTATTTTCTGAATGATGACGCGACCGATGCCGTGCGTGGGACCTAGTATACAATAGATGAATAAACTCTTTAAAAGTTTCAGAAAATTAAATTGTATGTTTAAAATTAGAATCAAACTTGTGACCCCCTTTAGTGATATCATGAAGCACTTAAAATTGCACTTGAATATAGAACGAATGCGGGCTCTTTAGGCGATTGAGATGGCAACATTACACTTACACATACATAATGCACGTTATTTATACTGGCTGGGTACAACATTAAAATTTTTAGTATAAAATATGTATACGAAAGTATCAATACAGGATTAGTACATAGTGCATACCCCCAATTTCCAGACTGTCAGCGTTCTTAGACGCCTTTAGATTGTAACTTTAACGTGAATATATATAGCCTGTTTTATTTCAGGAACTACCAGTTCCTTTTAATTTTTTTCTTTTAGCATAAAAAATCTTTTTATGATATTATTTTAAAGATAAAAACTAATTTTGTAACTGTTTCTTAGAATGACGTTCGTGAAATACTTCATCTTCTATTCAGATTTATTGCAACATAAAATATTGTAACTTGTCTGTAACCCATTGCGAATAAAGACAAAGATACAAAAGAATATTATATCAATAAAATAAATAATAAAAAATAAAAAAAAATTACTCTATATCCAGTTAGTACATATCAGCTTCTTTTACGATTGTATGAAAAAAAAGCTAACTTAATATTAGTAACGTCGACATTTTTTTTATAGCATATGTAGGCGGACGAGCATATGGACCATCCGATGGTAAGTGGTCATAGACATTGGCATTGTGAGAGATGTTAACCATCGCTTACATCGCCAATGCGCCACCAACCTTGGTGAACTAAGATGTTATGTCCCTTGTGCCTGTAATTACACTGGCTCACTCACCCTTCAAACCGGAACACAATACCAAGTACTGCTGTTTTGCGGTAGAATATCTGATGAGTAGGTGGGCCCTACCCAGACGAGCTTGCACAAAGCTCTCCCACCAAGTAAATGCACTAACGATAAGTCTACGTGACATCGATTAAATTCAATCCTAGATTAACGAGCCTACTTTGACTAGACGTTTAGCGAGGGTTATGTTAAACATCGAGTTCTCTCTTTTTGATATGATCATTTTGACATTAGAAAGAAGGAGTCACAGTATGGTAACTAAAAATCCCCCAAACAACATTTTATCGCGAAGCTGGAAACGTTATATTTTTAATATCTAACACTATAAACTCATTTAATTGAAACGATTTTATTTTTCGTACTTAAATACGAGTAATGTGCAAGGTTATTTAATAAACTCACGCTAATCAATTATCTGCCTTATTAAATATAGAATAAGACCACTTATAAAAACGCATATTTTCTAAAAAAAACATAAGCATTCTTAAGGCATTTTAATTTAGTAAATAAAAAAATACACGAGAATAGTGTGCAAGGTTATAAGCTTTAAAAAAAAAAAAACTTTTGAATGAGGTAATATATTTCCAACATATCTAACATATCATGTTGGAAACATTCAAATACATCTTTTTGATTTTTTTTTTTTTAAATAAGCTCTATGATCTATAGAGCGCATAGTTGTTACAAGACAATAAAACAAAAATGAAAAACTTCACTACAAACGCGGATCCCACATTGCACAATTATTTTATAGCAAAGTTATTTTTTTATAATTAGTATGCAGCCTGCATACTAATTATAAGAAAAATAACTATTCTGTATATATATAAGCTTATATTATTTTCAAATTTGGAAGAAAACAATTTATACACATCAAGAAAAGACACATAAGACAAAATAACGGTAAGAAAAACTAAATCCCCGAGCCAATCTTCGACCATAAAATTTGGTCGCTCCATTATTCCTTATCGCATTGCATTGTAACAGGATTCATACGAAAACGTTTCTTAATTTCATCGTAATATGGTTGTATATTGTTTGTAAGATCCAACAACTAAATGCAGTATCCCACCGGTACAATGAGTCAGTAATGGAAATGACCTTCCTCTCACGTAACTATACCCACATCGTCTTAACAATTTTCGTTTTATTTATTACACTAGTGCAATGTCCCCCCGGCTCTGCGTTTGGGGATTTTACCTTAATATTTGACGATAATTTTGTCCACCTGATCGATTTCGGCCACGGCGGCCATTCTCAAGAGACTAGAAAACTGCGCAGGACATATTATACTGCACTATTGTGTGCCGTCTCTATTCAGTCACTCCCCGTTAGGACGCGACATCTGACACGTTCGGAAATAATGTCAGACATAGGACCTACGCCGGCTCTATACGTGCTGGGAGTTTCTCGTCAAAAAAACAAAAATATTTTGTTGGCCCGACCTGGGCTTGAATCCGGGACCTCGGGATATCCAGCCACTGTGCTAACAAGGCAGTTGTGAAAATTAAACAAATATCATTAAATATTTCAGGTGCTCTACAAATTGGTCGACAAATTAATAAACGAACGCCAACGCCAACGCAGAGCCGCTATTATCAATAAATTCTGAATTTCGCCATTAGTTATTCATCTACATATACTATAATATATTATATAGTATAATATTATAAAGATGATTAATATGATTTTTTGTTTGTTTGTTTGTTTGTTACGAGTGAGCACAAAAACTACTGGACCGATTTTAAAAATTCTTTCTCCATTAAAAAGCTACATCTTTACAGAGTAATAAGATATATTATATTTAAAAAAAAAATAGAGATCTCTACCTAAAATGGAACGTAACCCAAGGTATGAAATTATTGCCTACAAAAGTCATTATTTGGCGTGCGCTGCGAAAACTATTGACGGTGTATAAAAAAGTGTTCTATATATTAATAATACTCATGATTGCTCACTATATACCAAACTATTATAGTTAAGCCACAATAACAATTTTTGTTTAAATAATTATGTTCAAATACGGTGGAACCGAATAGTAGGGATATTTGTATCATGATGGTATTCATCCTTATCCATTTAAATGGTTTGATAATTAAGGATGATTATTTACATGTAAATTCCACTTTAAATGTACCGGATCGGACTTTTCGTTTAGAAGTTATGAGAGGTATAAAATTCTCTCAGTAAGAAAAATGTCACCGTTTGAACAAACTGTTACTGTCCTACGTTTAGTCTATTATCAAAAATTCTAATTTACGTTAAATAATAGTTAAATTGTCGCGGACGAAGTCGCGGGCAAAGTGCTTGTTTTTAATAACTTTATTAACACACAATTATTATTAATCGCTACTATTATGGTTATTATTTGCGTAAATATTTATTAAAATATAGGGTTTTCCAATAGGGACGCTTGAACTTAGACAGCTGATTGCGGCCATGTTGTTTGAGTGACAGCTGTCAAATGCAGTGTGTTATATTCATTCCGTCCTCCCAAACCACCATGGCAGGTTACAGTGTCGAGCAGCACGTGCAAATCATAAAATTGTTTTATGAAAATGGGTCTTCAGTTCGAGCAACGTTCCGCGCACTTCGCCCGTTTTACGGTCGCGATGATCGTCCTGCCGAGTCGACTATCCGTCGATTGGTGGACAAATTCGAGTCAACCGGGTCAGTTAACAATCAGCCGGTTCCCGTGCGTCAACGTAACGCGAGATCTGCCGAGAATATCGCCGCTGTGCGCGACAGTGTCCTCGAAAACCCGCGGCAGTCAATTCCGCGTCGCGCACAGGAACTCGGCCTTTCGCAGACGACAACTTGGCGAATTTTGCGTTGTGACTTGAGCCTGCACCCGTACAAGATCCAGCTGACCCAAGAGCTCAAGGTTAATGACCATAGACAGCGTCGTGTGTTCGCTGACTGGGCATTAGAGCAGTTGGAAGTTGACGCCGATTTTGGCAAAAAAATCATCTTCAGCGACGAGGCGCATTTTTGGATGAATGGCTATGTCAACAAGCAAAATTGCCGTATTTGGGACGAGACCAATCCACACGAGGTTCACCAAGTGGCAATGCACCCGCAGAAAGTGACTGTTTGGTGCGGATTTTGGGCCGGAGGCGTGATAGGTCCGTATTTTTTCGAAAACGATAATGGTGTGGCCGTCACCGTCAATGGTGAGCGATACCGGTCGATGATAACCAACTTCTTTTGGCCTGAAATCGAGAATATGGATCTGGACAACATGTGGTTTCAACAGGACGGCGCTACGTGCCACACAGCACACGCTACGATGGAAGTTCTGCACGATCAAGCGCCCTTAATGGAAAACCCTATACTAATATTGGGGACAATACTATATTTGTGAAGTGATTAATGTTTTGCATATTTGTTAACTCAACAAGCTGTTCTAATGAGTAATGACGTCATAATGGAAATGGCTGCTAAAAACAAATATTATTTACATCTTTTAGTTTTTCCCAAAATAATAAATAAAGTTGTTGGTAAATTTATCACAACGATTATTTTGAGACATTTCAAAGAGACAGTGCGTTTTGCAAATGCTTTAGTTTTAATTTGAATGTATATGAATTATATATGCAAAATTTTAATCTCAATATTCATATATAATTCTCTTGTATTTGTCACCTAACTCTTTCTAAATGGCTGGACCGATTTGGATGAAATTTTGTGTTTAATGGATTCCTGGATGGTTTGAAAATACAAGACGATGCTCTCGGTATGTCATAAATGAAAAATGTCTGAATGGCAGGACGACGTTTATGTAAGCTTGTCATGGCTCTTTGTGTATATACAGACAGATGCTTAAAAAAATACAATAATAAACCTATGGACTAAAAAAACATACAGACGAATTGATAACTTCCTCCTTTTTTGAAGTCGGTTAAAAAGTACAACAAAAGTACATTTAACCAGTTTTGTCAGTTATATCCGGGATAGTTACGAGAATAAAAACTAGCCTTGGGATCGAACCCGGTTGAAACGAGTGCGAGTAAAATGGGCCACTTGTCCCGGACTGCAAATTACAATTTAAGGGGAACCAAATTTGTTTGCGTCGGGTTCAGCATAGCTCCAAGGCGGTCCAATCTCAATTTCATTGATTAGAATGTTTTTAGTTGACGTACATTTTGGAAGCTTTGAAGATACAGGGAGCTGGTGATAATTGAAACATATGATTTAGTCATGTTCTATATACATTGATAGCGATGATCTTAGTCTCGATAAAATTCGTTAAACTATTTATCGAGATTAGCGATTTGAAGAAAAAAAAACATCCAACGTTTTATACGATAGTTTAGATCGCTACGTATAAATAAAAACAGGTTGGATGCGATAAGAACTTGCATGTCCGGAGTTCGGTTGAATTTTCCGAACACGTAACATTGCATATAATAATAAATTTATACCACAAATCATTTTTTAATCTTATTTACATCCCGGATTCGCTAGAATATCGTCATCATATATTTCATTACATTAAAGTAAATATTATAAGTATTTAAGTGTATAAAATAAAAGTCAACTCGTTTTCCTCGTAATTGAATATGCATTAGTGACGGCGTTTTAATATGCTCATATTGATGAAATCGCGAAATTTAAAACGAAATGTCCGTCTTCGAGGATTTTTGATGTGAATGTATTAAAGCGCCTTTGGGGGGGAACCGACACGTATGCCGGGACGGCAAAACGGTATAGAGCTTATGCCGTTAAACCTGCTCTCCGCAAATGCTTTCAATTCCCTTATGTGCGTATACTAAATACGTTGTTTCCATGATAATATTAAAAAATATATATGAAATTCATCTTTACTTAATAGTTTTCCTTAATTTTGAATTATATCAATGACCATACATTTTAATCTTTCACATCTGCCGGGAGTCCGTAGACGAATACTTTTTTTGTGATCCGCGATGTTTAGAATAAATCTGCTTGCATCATGTTTGAATAAAACAAAACATATTCACGATTTGTTGAGTTCTTTGTTTTCAATTGAGTTTAAATCTCCTGTATAAGACATCAAAATTAAACATAATATGAACATTTTTATATTATTTTTATACCTTAACGAGTAAAGCTGATAATCTACATTAGAATATAAAAAATATTACTCATCACGGAATCTCTACAATACCATATACAATTAGAAACCTTGAAAGATTTCCTTGAAAACTAGAAGTTTCTACATATTTTATCAATTAATTGGACCGTGTGTTGCAGAAATATTCCAAACTATCAAAACACTTAAAATTATTAAGATTTAAAAGAGAAAATCATATCGGACGTAACTTGTTACATAATATAATGAATAGTCTTAAAAATACAATTTTAATTAATAATAAAATTATTTTATTATTTATTCCAAAACTCAGCTCTTTGTAATCTTTACCTAATCATTTTAATTGATACTTCTTTGGTTCTTGGGCTTCTAAATAAGCGATATAAAACTATTTTTTATGGTTATGAATACGGATTTCATTACTAATCATGACAGACATTTGTTTAGGCCATAGAGTTGGATACCAGACAACCTCGTATTATTTAACGAATTCAAGCGTTTAATCCCTGATGTGAGTTGTATAAAGAAACGATTACATGATATACATTTACATAAGAAGTAAGAAACTGTCTGTATGCGATACTGAAGATTTTTTTTTTATTGTATAGGTAGGTGGACGGATGGGCCACCTGATGGTAAGTCACCAGCGCCCATAGACATTCGCATTGTAAGAAATGTTAACCATCGCTTACATCGCCAATGCGCCACCAACCTTAGGAACTAAGATGTTATGTCCCTTATGCCTATAATTACACTGGCTCACTCACCCTTAGAACTGGAACACATCAATACAAAGTACTGCTCTTTTGCGGTAGAATATATGATGAGTGGGTGGTACTTACCCAGACGAGCTCGCACAAAGCTCTACCACCGAATAAAGTAGTAGGATAAAGTATGTTTCACATAATGAAGAGAAGATCTAGCGCTTATTCCAATGCTCCACTGCGGCTTTGAGATTACCATGTTCACCAATATTAATTGATAGTCAAACATAATCTTTATTGAAACTTTAAAGAAGCTATATATATGAACTAACATTTTACTAACATTTCATTTTGTACTGTTACTTTCAATATGTATTTATTGATAACACTAAAACTAGTCAATAGCTACCAAACTAAACGGTCGATAAATAGTCTGCCTATTTATGCACATACATACATACATACATACATACGTTCAGGAGAATTTAATTCGACACAAACATTTTATAAGCACTAGAAAAACGAGAAGCCAATGGTGCTTCCTCGGATTTGTACCGGAAATCTTCGGATGTAATTCCATCCAAGTAACAAACTTAGCTCATTTACATTTTATACATATTTCTTAGTACTACGAAAACTTTTATCAAAATAAGTAGGAAATTAGAACAGGAAGTTTAAGTCACAATTTAATCCAAAAATAACACGGCAGATCTCGAGATTAATTAAGCATTCGAAACTTAATACTTGCAAAGACTAAGTAGGCTCGGCTGTGATTTTATAATTTTAAAGTTTTGAAGCAAAATATTATCAAACATAACTGAAAGACTATAAATGAACAAATTTAAATTATATAATTATTATTTAGTAGGTACAAGGAGTTTTAAATCGTTATTTTACAAGATTAGATTAAAAATATACCCAGTTTACCACAATTTACCGGCAAGAAACTCAGGATTTCCTCGTTTCCGACAATTAATTGCATAGTATATAATTACTTATGGTAATCAAAATATTATCTGTAGAATAATTGAACCAGCACTACACGACGCGGCTTCTCCCACTTAACAGCGCGATATATTTATTTATCTGTGCACGCTAAATAGGTACTGTAGAAAAAAAAATTACGCACTATTAGGCTGTAGAGAGTCACTGCATTTCAAAACATAGACTGTGCATTGTTTATTATCTTTTATATTATTCAAATTAATTGTCACAAAGCCTTTAAATAAATCATATATAAAACAAATATTATCAAAATTAAAACCACTAGAACGACACTCAGAATTAAATCTATAAAAAAAAATTAGGAAAGTAGCAGCCTGGATATGTCCAACTGCTCAGCTAAAAACTCTTCTTGAAAAGAATTGGAGCTATGTTTTTCGTCCCCATCGAGCACAAAGAAGATTTACAAAGAAAAATTAAACATAGGGAAATTCAGTAATGCTCGCCTGGATGGGAACCAATTTAAACCTTTATCTTCAATTAAGATTCAAATGTTCTAACCAAGGAGCCATCTTAGCTCTAAATCCCAAAAAAGAAAATCACTTATGTTCTTAGCAATAACAATAGCAGAATAGCAAAACCATCTATTATATCATGTCATGCTTCAATGTTCTAAATTATTTTTATTAACCATAATAAAACTTTCGCTTTAGCGAAAGTTGTTTTAATTTAATCAAGCATGAATCTGGTGTTTTCCATTCAAGCGGAGAACAAAAGAAAAAAAAAACTGAAATGCATCCTTTTGTTGTCTTACGGCCTACTTACAATACAAAGAAAACATGGATGGTAATAAATGGGACAGAGAATATATATCCTAGAATTAAATGGATGTTTTGATATTATTACAAAACAGTATAAATATTTAATCATATAATATTGATAAAAATATTTATATGCAATCGGTTATTTTATTAATACTCCAATTTGGTCAGATTAAATGGTTTTTTTTTTCACTAGGCCATTTGATCCAAAATGAAGCAGAGCTTGTACTATGGAAACCAGATGAATGATATACTACATATACTACTTTTCTTTTGTAAATACATACTTATATAGATAATTACACCCAGACTCAGGATAAACAGACATGTTCATGCACACAAATGTCTGTCCTGGGCGGGAATCGAACCCACAACCTGCGGCACGAAAGGCAAACTAAGCAGAGCTTGTACTATGGAAACCAGACGAATGATATACTACATATACTACTTTTCTTTTGTAAATACATACTTATATAGATAATTACACCCAGACTCAGGATAAACAGACATGTTCATGCACACAAATGTCTGTCCGGGGCGGGAATCGAACCCACAACCTGCGGCACGAAAGCCAAGTATCTACTAACCACTCCAACCGGCTTGTCTATGTGATTTCATATTAAGTGCTAGCCTTGTGATATTTAATTGATAAAATATGTGTATCTGTTACCAAAATTTGTAATAGTCCACTTCTAAATCTTCACAATTTTTGGGTGATCATTTTAATATGATTTTGCATCAATATGACATATTAACTATGATTAACTGGCTGTTTGTATAAACAATTATGAACAATAAATATAAAGGATATTTGATAATTTATAAGTAATCTCTGCTACATGCTACATTAAATATTTTTTTCATCATTTCATTGGAATCCATTCATGCAAATGCATATTATATGTCAAAAACTGAATTAATAAAAGTATTTAATTCCAATTGCTGCAAAGATTATCCAGGCTATATATTGGTGGATGTCTCTACCCTTTTTAAAATAAATTTACTGTAATTCAGCAACAAAAGTAGTATGAAAGAGAAATACATAGCAAGTTTATTAGTCATGTATGAAATTGTATGTTTTACCACAGAGGATAAACATAAATGGATCAGAACAATGGATTTTTTCCATCAATTGCCATATACCATAATTTTGTAAATAATTGATGGTTTATGTATAATTTATGTTTATTATTAATGTATAATTATGAGTCAAATTATTTATTTTAACCCTTACTTGCCACATCTCTGTAGTTACATACTTGCCACCATGCGATAGATTTGTACCCCAGTGACAAAAATTGTTATAAAAAATGAACTACTGAATATATAACTAAATTGTAATAGAACATATTGAAAGCTTTTTTAAAAAAAATTGTTTAGTTTATACAGCCAAAAATAAAATTTAAGTACACTAAAAAAATTCTAAAGCCAATAAAAGTGGAAAAATGACTATATTCCTCAATAGCCCTGGGGTAGTTTTGTACCCCAAGGTGGCAAGTAAGGGTTAAATTAATATCATCAACACCACTCACAGTACATACAATCCAATTGTGTTTTTCTCCATATATGTAAAACATAATCATGCTAATTGAAAACAATGTTCAAGCACTGAAACTTAGATAACTATTATGAGTAAATTTTCATTGAATGACTTATGTTTATTAAAATTCAAACATATTTGTGTGACTAAAAATTTAATGGCTCTTCTGTATGTGTGAGTGCTATTTATATACATAAAAAAGATAAATGTCTGTTGCCAGTACTACATTTGGTTTTATAATATTTAATTTATTTGTAAGTAAATGTTAACACACACACACATAGTAAAAATTATAATCAGTTTGATTGAGTGATGGAATGCGAGAATCTTAAGTGATGATTGTAGGTTTAAGCCCAGGTGAGCATCACTAAGCTTTTATGTGCAACACAGACATTAATTTTGTTTATAATTCATTTTGTGTTTGTTTTATAATATAAATAAAGTATTAATTTATCGCTACATGCATGTATGACACTTATGAATAATTTCATATTTTTTTATAAAACTTTGGCTGTTCATTATTTTTTTAAATGAGTTTTTTTTCTTTTACTATTAGTAAAAGAATTTCATTTCATTTTAATTGAATAATAATACTAAAGTTGTTTTTTACTCAAAACATTATATTTAGTTGACAGTTTTTGTCATCAAGACTAATATTTTTAAAAGTGTATACAATATGGTTTTTAAAATTTTTAAACTTATTATTGATTAATTTTGTACATCTAATATAATTAGATCAGATTGTTATTGGCTCTTGAAAAAAACGAAAGAAAATATATGGTTAATTTGATATTTTTATATGTTTACAGTTATTTTTAAAATATTCAATAAGTAACTATTGCTAAAATACAAAATACGCGCGCAAATTAGTCACAAACCCCCCTGCCGTATATTATAGACAATATAATTGACAGGACAAAAATACATAGGCGTGATCTTTTCAAAACGAATATAAACCTGTAAAAGATAAATGCTATACATTAGACAGTAATAGCAGAGATAAATATTATTACTTACCGTATATTTCCATGATTTCGTTGTTAGTACCAGCATTATCACAATGAACGCACAAAATAAATACAATAAAAATGGCTCCTAACGTGTAATGAATATACATCTTTACAGTACAATATACACGAAATTTCGTGTGAAAACAGTTCAAATAATATATAAACACCACATTTTCACATCAACTGTATGTACATGTAATCTAAGCTCATTAACTAGTCATTTATTTTTTCTAAACTATTTCAATTAATCTGCCATCGAACTAGGACCCCGCCGTCTGTCATTTGCCTTGTCAATAAACAATCAATGTTGCCAATTGCAATTTCTCTACACTTCTACAAATTTATTATTATAATGTTGAATCGGTAATATGTTTTTATTACGTTTTACTTTGTTTTGTAATTATTTTATCACATATAGCAATATCCATTTTAGAATTAAATATGCATAACTTAAGGAACATATTAAATAATCCGCTATAAACTAAACTTACTAATATTAATAAGCAAGAAACCTCCTAAATAAAATTGTCAATAATTTTGATAGATCAATATAATTTTTGAAATTGTACTAGATAATTAAGTTACTAATTTTGATTTGTTATAATTTGTAACATTTGTATTAATTCTTATAAATCAAAAGTATAAAATTATAATGTTAGAAACAGATACCTACCTTTACGTGCTTATAAAATACAATATTTTATCATTGAAAATAATTTGTCTCTCATAACTAAAAAATGTATTATTTACCAATTAAAATTAATTATTAAGCTGCAATCGTGAACTTGAAATCGAATATATTTAATGTTTCTAAAACAAATGTTCATTAAATACTTCAACTTCAAGAGTAGGTATCAAAATTATTTGGATAATGTCTCTGATTTTTTTTACTGCTATCACATTGTTATTATTTGATTTGATTGATTTTAGTAGAAGTATTTGATGTTTAGTAATTAAGTTGTAGGAATGAGCATAGACTGAATTTGAAAATAGGGTATGATATAATATATTAACTACATAATTATAAGACTACGGCTACTCGACAAGAAGGAAAAAGAACTGTAGGAAAAAGTACTTAGTTCAATTTATTTGAAAAACAATATGAGCCTTTAACAAAATAACAAACATTTTATTTTGTAGCCTTTTACCTTTCTAATGTCAACTAGTATTTTGAGATATATTACAAGATATATTTGAACAAGAACGTTAGAAAAGAACCCCCATGTTCTTTGAGATTGAGTTTTACCTATCCGGAGAGATTTACTTAGCTATATAGACAGTTGTGATCATCAACATCGTTCTTTTCTCATGTAACTCGAGTTGGATAACATTTTTTATAACATTCGAGTTATATTATATCGTATCAAGGTTGTATTGAAAATTTTGTATATACCGTAGCTATTCGACAATTTATGTACGTTTTGTATAAGCTTACAATGGCAACACTATTTAGTGGGATTGTTTGTTCGGCTTTGGGTGTCAGCCGCTTTGTAATTTTTTATTGTGATAATTTTAGAAATAATCAGTGATATCCCTGTGTATGTGAACTGAAGATGGTGTAGTTATCGTGCGATGAGTTTTATGTGACGAAATCTAGTGTACTGTACGTAAAAGGACCGTCTGCCGCCATGACGATGGTTCACTTGGTCAGGAAGTACTTCGTAACACTTGCGCTTTATTTTGGGTGTATCGCATCGTGTTATCCAGTTTTTGGTAAGTAATAAACAATAAATGTAAATAACTGTTATAATGACTTAATATTTACATGTGCATACTGATTATAAAATGTACAATTTGTGTGGAAAATACGGGAACATATATATTTTTTAAAAACATTACGGTCGATCTTACTTTTTGTTAGAAAACTTAACCGTGTAACTTAACTTACTTAAAACGATTTATTGGAAAATATTATGAATAAAACAATTATAAATTAAAATGTCTTCTTGTCTGTTTGTCCGTCGTCTTTTATATCTGTTAAAACTAATAAGATTTAACTTTAAAATTAACATGGATATATTTTCCTAAGGGAAATTAACTGGCTTTGTCAAAGAAATTTATGCCAGGCGGTTAAAGAATTTTTAGGGCAAATAATTGTTTTAATTATGAATTTTTACTTTCAATTTAAATTATTAAATTTTCAATTTGCTGACATAAATTATATATATTGAATTAAGCGATATTTCTAATAAAGATTTTATAATTTACTATAAATGTGTTTAAGAATGTCTTTATTTATATCCATATATTTATTTATCATTTGCCTGTTGTGTTCTAAAAGCATCTTTTGTGTTGTCCGGAAGAAATCAGTACTGATAAGATTGTCCATTTGCATGCTTTACTCAATAAATATGTTAATTATAAAGTAAAGCAGTATACGATAATTGAATGACACTTATTGTTTTAGTAAAATCATATTTGTATAATTCATTAATTCAATAGAAATATAAATTCCTTACAGCTCAAGATACACCTCAGATTTTAGATCTACAATTAGAAAAAAATGATGTTGGTAAAGATACAAATGTCAGCTGCAGTGTATCACCCTCTGAAGCTTCCGTGGAGTGGCTATATAATAATGAACCTATACCAGTATCTGATCGGTGAGTTGTAATTAATCTTCCGCATTAATTACTTTTTGCTATAGTCAACTGTCATTTTGTAATAAAAACTGAATGAAGTACAAAATACTTGAATTTAATTTAATTTATTATCAATATGCACAACTCTATAGCTTATACAAACAAACCATAGATTTACATATTCCATGCTTCATTCATTCGTCTTTATTTATAATACAACACTATTCCACTTACATACTTATATCCAACTTAATTTTACCTCATAGATTCATAATGGCATTTTTTTTTTTCACAAAAATCCATAATGTAAATCATAGATTGTTCATGATCTCAACCAATGATGTATCAATTTAATACAATAGTTGTTTATTTCTCTCATCTCATGTCTTGTTTATTGTTGTTCTAATGACCTTCAATGATGGTCAGTAAGATATAAAAAACATTTTTTTTTATTGTATAGGTAGGCGGACGGCCATATGGGACACCTGATGGTAAGTGGTCACCAACGCCCATAGACAATGGCATTGTAAGAAATGTTATCCATCGCTTACATCGCCAATGCGCCACTAACCTTGGGAACTCAGATGTTATGTCCCTTGTGCCTGTAATTACACTGGCTCACTCACCCTTCAAACCGGAACACAACAATACAAAGTACTGCTACTTTGCGGTAGAATATCTGATGAGTCGATGGTACCTACCCAGATAAGCTTGCACAAAGCTCTACCACCAAGTAAACTTGTTGTTTTGTTTGATTTATAAATTTCAATGTAACTTTTTGTACTGGACATTTTTTACCATTTTCTGTATAATTTTATCATATGCAATAGCTTTTCATACAATATGACAATATGTTAGCGCAGTTTTTATTAAAACATTGGCACATTCATAAATAAAAATTACCACTTTGTTAGGTAGATTTGAGGTAAAAAATATGGATGGTATTCATATTTTGCCAACTGACTAAATCAATTTTGAGGAAATTTTGTATAAAGGAAGCATGAACAATGAGGAAGGACATAAGCTATCTTTTTATATCTAAAACCACAGGCCAAAATTAGTAGTATATCATTGTTTTAAAGGATATTATTTTCACAATTAATGTCAATTTACACTCATAGTTAGATAATAAATTATTAAGTTATTGTTATTCATTAAAACAAGTATTATAAAAGTATTGGTAATCATTTAAATGCACATAATTTGCATTTAATTTTATAATAAGGACTTCCTTATAAAATTAAATGCATATTATTTTATTAATGAATATTAGGCATTTCATTTATTCTACAGTATGATATGAAAATGTTTTTTTTTAAATAACTCTCGGAAATAAATTGTGCAATTACTTTGTAGCATAGCTTTATATTTTATTTGATAGGAAAGAGTACTATTAACTTTCTTGCCGTTTCTGTTCGGTAGTCTTCATTATAGCGGTGGCTTTATATTTAGCTTTATGATTATTATGTAAAATGATGATTCAAAAGTGCTTGTTAAAGCCTACTTGCATTAACAACATTTAGATTGATTGAAAAAGATTTGAAGCCATATTTTTATAACAAACTAACATATATGATATACTTGTGAGTGTCAAAATTAGCTATTAATTAAAAGAATATGAAAAAAGGATAAAGAGATTAAGAAAGCAAACAGTACAGTAACAGCCTGTGAATATCCCACTGCTGGGCTAAGGCCACTTCTACCCTTTTTGAGGAGAAAGTTTGGAGCTACTTCCACCACGCTAATTCCATTGCGGGTTGGTGGAATACACATGTGACAGAATTTCAATGAAATTTAACACATGCAGGTTTCATCACGATGAAACCTGCATGTGTTACACCTTCACCGTCAAGCTCGAGATCAATTATAATCACAAATTAAGCACATGAAATTCAGTGGTGCTTGCCCGGATTTGAACCTACAATCATCGGTTAAGATTCACGCGCTCTTACCACTGGGCCATCTCGGCTTAAGAAAACATAAACCTATTATAATATATTTTCAGATAGACACAGTCATTAATGACCATTTTCATAAACAATAAAGGAGTCTGTTATTTCGACACTTTACTCTTTGTTCATCTAGTTGAATTTAAAAATAATATTGTAAGGGAGTTGCGTATGCCTCTATGGGTAGGTAAAACCCACTCATCATTCATTCATCAGTAATTCTATCGGTTATTCCCAAGCATAAATACAGGATATTGCTTGCAATTTGGTTTGAAGGGTGAGTGAGGTACAGAGCATATTTTATTTATAATCTTATTTTTGGTGGTAAACCAAAAATTTACCTTTGTGTTCTAAATTTAAATAAACTGAACAGTCAGTTATTCCAGTAAATAAAAAATTATATACTGTAAATAATGATTAAAATATAACTCCATATAAATAACACTAAGCCTAACATTTATTTAGAGTAAAATAAATATAATAAATTTCCAAGTTTGTTATCTAACTACAAAGTTATGTTATCAATACAACAAAATTTTAAAATGAAATAAACAATATGATAAAGGTCTATTTTTATAATAAGTACTGATTTTAGTGAATAAGGATATGTTTTAATCAATATTGTGTTGCGAATATTATGTTAATATTGATGTTTTGAGACATGATAGGCTATAAATGTGCAGCTGACTTCTGCTCTGGGGTTATTGCTCTACTGGGGTAGGTAATTTGTTTAATCGCATACATATTTCCTTACAATCGTTTCATGCTCTGCAAGACAAGATGAATATTAAATATAGTTATTATGCTTCCTTGCATATAATTGGTAAATATCTATATCTATACTTAATATATAAAGCTGAAGAGTTTGTTTGTTTGTTTGTTTGATCCGGCTAATCTCAGGAACTACTGGATCGAATTTAAAAAATCTTTTTGTGTTGTATAGTCCTTTTATCGAGGAAGGTTCTAGGCTGATTTTTATTAATTATACGCGGGTGAAACCGCCGGCACAGCTAGTATATAATATAGTTCATGGTTAATATATAAACATATTATAACCATATTGAGTTACTTCAACTTCACGAGTTCGTGTAACATGATAGATTCTGTCGGACAGTCGATGTTTTTGGCTTCTTTCATGTTTATTTTAATGACTCATTTACGGTTTTTTTTTTTTTTTTTAAAGATTTATTTTTTACCTGAGAAATTTTTGCCTGTAAATTTTGATACGTTTTTTTTTTTGTATGAAGATCGCCTAAATGTTTGAAGGTATTTTTTTAAGCTGGTATACAGGGGTGTCATGTACTCTGGATTGTTTTGAAGTGGCAAGGGGAAGTGAGTTTCTTTTGAAATTCAGAGATTTGACGAGGTGCGATTGCGTGTACACCCCTCATGTCGCTACTCAAGAATTGCCCTTGCATTTTCGATTGTAATCCAACCCTCTGCCGACCTTTTGTTTCAAAGTACTTTGTCCAAAATATAAATCCTAAAACTACAAAAGAATAATATAAAGGTAGCTTGTGAAAGTAATTACTATCAAACGAATATTCATAATCAAATTACTACAAATAATTTAATTGTTTGAAATTAAACATCTTAAATTATTAATTAAAGTCATATCTTTCACCCTATATTCTCATATAATTTGTCGGCACTTAAGTTAGCAGAATACTTAAAACACGCTTTACTTTTAACCACACAGTAAGTGCACTCAACATTCAGAAAGCTTTACAAGATAACAATTATGTCGATCTATTTTAAACCTTATCACATAGAAATCAAAGTCGAATATTTTTGTAACTTAATGTGAATTACACGTTCTTAGGGGTGAGAAGTAATTAACCATGTGAAAGCGACTTGGCGTCATAATCATTTTCCTAATTTAAAAATGTTTTGGCCACAGATTAAAAAATGAGTTTGAAGAGCGGCTGTTACAGAAAAAAGATCTAGATGGAAATCCCCAGAAGTACAAGGTTTACAATTTGACAATTGCGAATGCAACTTCTAGTGACGACGGAAATTACACTTGCGTGGTTAAACTCGGCGAGATGAGGTCTGATAAAACGGTCGTCTTAGATCTCAGTTTTCCAGGAAAATTAGTCAACAAGACATCGGGACCTATCAAGCAAAACGTCACCGATCAAAATAATGTCTCCATGAAGTGTATTTTTCAGAGTAAGTGTGACCGAATTATTTTACATTGAAATACATTCGATAGATATGTTATGATTTATTATTTAAATTATTTATTGTACATTAAACATTAGGTAGGTTTATTACCACTAAATTTATTTTTACTAAAAAATTAATATATTTTTACCAAAATAAAACTTACTCGCTCATATATTATATTGTTGATGTTTTCGGACGCGGGTAAAAAAGTCTATTATATTATTCCAGTATATAAACCCAGCGAAGTCAGATGGTGGAAGCAAGGTAAAGACGACGAAATAATTGAATTTGCACAAAAATCTGGAAAACGTATCGATCTCAAACATATCGAGAGCGAATACGACCTTCACATACGGAGCCCAGAAGACAATGGTACATACATCTGCGAAGTTTGGGATTCGGTTACATCGACAAATATAACCGGTGAAATTGATATCATCGTGTTCGCTGCGCCACAAGTTGTCATTGATACAGTCATACCGATCAGCGCTTCTCAACTATTCCTCAATTGGACGATCCGTTCCTACAATTCGCCAATAAAAACATACAGCCTCATGTACCGCCGGCTACCTTCAAACGATTTCAGTTTATACACCCGGGAGAAAATCGGTATCAAAAATATTTCATTCGTCATGGAGGGTCTGGAGAAGTCGACTAAGTACCAGCTTAAGCTAGAAGTTGCAACCACATATGGACCCAGCAAGCCACACATATACGAATCGACAGTGCGTACACTGGATAAAGATCCGATATTTGTACCAAATATTTCGATAAACGGTTTCTCGGCAACTTCAGTGACGATCGGATGGGCTCCACCGCCAGAGGATATAGCGGAACTGATACATTACTATCTGTTGGAAGCGAGGAAAATGGATGAAGTGGCTCCACGGAGTGCATACCATTCCAGGGATAGTAGGAACCTACCGTACATGTTTGACAATTTGGAACCGCACAGCACATATGTGTTTAGGGTAAGTTTAAAATATATCTTTGTATGTGCCGTAGAATAATGCATGCATTGTGTTCAGTTCTGACAATAAACCAATGCGCAGTAGCTTCAGATTGAATCTTTGAGCAAAGGTCTTTTTTAATCTTAAAATCTCATTCACCTTTTGTATCGTTCGTCATAATATGTTTCAAGGTTGAATGTTAAAACGATTGGTATTCACAACTTCATGCTTGATTTACATGATTGGAGATTGCAAAATAATCATTTGCTTTTTTTATTACCTGGTTTAAGTGTATAATTTTTTGTAATCGTTTCTGCTTTTATGTTGCAGGAGGTTATTGAACTATGGTTATTATTATATTTCTTTTGCGAAATTATGGTCCAGAAGCCAGCTTGAGTGAATTTGTATATATATGACCTCAAATTAATCTTACAAAATTTTTGTTTATATATTATTTGTAGATAAATTTATATTTCGCATCTATTGTCTTGCAAGACTAAATTATCTGTTCCTGCTGCCCCAGGTTTGCGCATGCTCAGACTTCACAAAGCGCTGTGGAAACTGGTCAGCAGAGATGCAAGCGGCCACATTGGACGGTATACCTGGTCGACCCAGCAATGTAACAGTACATTGTGCCAGCAGTTGGATCAACCTTACATGGCAACCACCGCTGAAACCGAATGCTGAGATTAAGGGTTATACGGTAAGCTGATTATATTAATGTCTGTTTAAATTTCTTACATACTGTAATCAAGATCGTCTGGAGCCTATTCAAACAAACCATAGATTTACACTCGATTTGCTATATTATGCATCACAATCAGATTCTGATTCATTCTGATTCATATATATATTTATTTCTAATACAACATTAATTATAACACCTAACTACTTCTAACAACTGCATCCTGAAGATGATAGTAGGCAGACCAGACTGTCCCTATTTATCGCACTGCAGTGGATTGCATGCTCCAACAAAATTATATGAGATGTGAATTCTTGAAATAAATCTATTATTATTATTATATCCGAGAAAGCCGAGTGGTTACCACGCGTGAATCTTTACCGATGATCGTGGGCTTAAACCCGGGCAAGCACCACTGAATTTTCATGTGCTTATAATGAATTTGTGTTTATAATTCATCTCGTGTTTGACGGTGAAGGAAAACATCGTGAGAGGAAATCTGCATGCGTCAAATTTCACTGAAATTCTGTCTGAAACTGAAACACGTGTATTCCACCAACCCGCACAGGAGCAGCGGTGTGGAATAAGCTCCAAACGTTCTCCTCAAAATAGGAGAGGAGGCCTTAGCCTAGCTGTGGGACATTCACAGGCTGTTACTGTACTGTACTCTCACTTTTTAATACTACCGAATATTATACTAACTAAGCGAATTTATATAAAGTTCGTTGATCTAAAACATTTGTAATAATCAAGTATTTATTTTTTAGATGGAGTTAACTGGAAATGCAACCTACAGAGACCGATATGGTACAGTCAAGGAGGACATGTGGGGACCGCTTACGAAATTTAAGACGAACGATTCTAGAAGTGTGAGGTGAGATTTCAATTAAAAAATATATATCGAATTATGTTTATAGCTTTATTATGTAATTTGAAATCACAATTGAGAAGCGTCTAGACCAGAATCGTTCAGGACGTCATTATGATGGTAGGGCTTAGTGCAAGCTCATCTGGGTAGGTACCACCCACTCATCAGATATTCTACCGCAAAACAGCAGTACTTGGTATTTTTGTGTCCCGGTTTGAAGGGTGAGCAAGCCAGTTTAATTACAGGCACAGGGGACACAACGCCTTAAGTTCCCAAGGTAGGTGGCGTATTGGCGATGAATGGTTATTATTTCTAACATCGCCGAGGTGTCCATTTTGCTCGTCCGCCTGCCTATAACATAAAGAAGCATAATATAATTTAAAATCTCAATCGAGAAGCGTCGCGACCGAAGTAGTATAGTCAGGGTATAGTTATCGTGGGTGTGTCCGTGTGTGTCGAGCTAACGATGTGTGTGTCGCGTCAGGTTCGAGGAGCTGCAGCCCAACATGAACTACACGGTGCGGCTGAGCGCCATGACGCGCACGCGGCGGCGCGGCGACGAGGAGCTGCGGCACTGCGCCACCGCGCCCGCGCCGCCCGACGCGCCGCCGCGCCCGCGCTGGCGGAAGGTACCCCCCCCTCTATCTTTTTCTCTCTTTCACGCCTCCCACCCAGATCGCATCGCCGCGTCTCTTTGCTGTTAATATGGCCGTTGTGTGACAAATCTCTCTATATATAATATTTATTATATAAATATTCTTAAATTCGTCTTCGAATATTCTTTTTTTTTCTCCTACAGCCGTTCCGTCCTCCTGGCATACAGCCGGTACATTAGTAAATTGACTTTCCAGTTACTTTTTCACCTAGACTAACTAGACTCATATGATAAAATTCGTGCTATGTAAAGTATATGGCTGACTGTATCTTGGTGAATGGATGGAGTATCTTTATTCGCGGCACGCACTTCCTTTAATATAATATGTCCGCTTGTCATGGCTAAAATCCGATATGCAAATTCCCACTTCGATATGTCTATAACTAAATCCTTTTACATTTTATTTTTATTACTAACCTAACCTAATTTAAAATAATACTGTTCCTTGTTTCACAGCTTTCATATGCATTTCATCATTCAAATCTTTTCTCTCTCTCTCTATCTCTCTTTCTTACTTCCCTTTCATTCTTACTCTGACTTCTATTATCTCTCTACATCTACTGAATATATTTTTTTTTTATGTATTAATAATTGATATACTCATGTTTAGGTTCGAGAAAACGATAAATACGTTTTCGCCATGTATCTTCCCCGAATATCGGAGAAAAATGGACCTATTTGTTGCTACAGGTAATATTCATAAGATTTATTTTTGATTTGAGTGACCGATTTGCCAGTACCTACCTATTTGAAAAATAAAACAACTTTTGGAGATTCTAAATAAACAAATATTTATATTTATAACACAGGGTGTACATGGTGCGTCTGTTACCGCATTTCGACTGGAATAACCTACCACGGCCGAAAGATATCGGTATCGTTCAATACGAGGAAGCGCATGGAGTTATACCACTTCTGGGAGCGTATATTACTGACGTTTTCTCCAAGTAAGTATAAATATTTATATTATTAGTCAAAGTATCTTGTATTACGCCCACGTGAATGGATATGAATAAAAAGAACTATTCTACCGACAAACATGTCCCCTATCAAATGTACACAAATAGGCTCACATGCGCTCCTTACTGATGCAAGTGTGGTAAAGTTACAGCCTGTGAATGTCCCACTGCTGGGCTAAGGCTTCTTCTCTTTTGAGAAGAAGGTTTTGGAGCTTATTCCACCACGCTGCTCCAATGCGGATTGGTGGAATAGACATGTGACAGAATTTCAGTGAAATTTGACACATTTCCTTCACCGTCAAGCACGAGATGAATTATAATCACAAATTAAGCACGTGAAATTCAGTGGTGCTTGCCCAGGTTTGAACCCACGATCATCGGTTAAGATTCACGCGTTCTTACCACTGGCCCATCTCGGCTTTCAAGTGTGGTAGTAGTCTCAATTTCTTCATTTGAATTGAAGAAATAGTTTCAATGGTGGATACTTGGAAATGGTGCGTTTGAATGCTGCGGGCAAAAAAACTAAATCACAAGCACATTTATATCAATAACCTAAAATAATACTAGACAATTTCTTTATAGCGACAACTTCCCACCAGAAGCTGAACTGATAATTGGGGATGGCAGGACCTACTTTAATCCAGACGATCCAGGTCTTAACCGAGAGTCCTGTCAACGGTGCCTTACGAAACCGAGACGAGGTTTTGAAATCTCTCCCCCTCCTCGGCTCCCCGTGACCACCACCCCCACTACTACCAGGGACGACTTCTTCGAGGATGAGATAGATACCACCGCTGAACCAGAAGAAGAGAAGAGAGACAAAAGGTCACCAGAATTAGAGAGGTAATTCTTATATGTGTACTTTTAGGAATAGATTTGAAATATCAATTGAAAGTAAGTCATTAATTACAAAATTACGAATTAAAGATTTTTTTATCAAGACACGAACGGAACAAGTCAAATAAGCTTATTATGCGATAAAAATCATATCGATATATTTCATTGACAGATAATAACTACAGCGTGTAAAAAAATAATAAAAAAACAAAAGTTCGTGACAGCTACGACGTGTATGCGGCCAGGCATATTGTCCACAGATAAACACTAACAGTGCATATTTTCTCTCATATAAACTTATGTAAATATTTTATATAGTGCAAGCAAAAGCAATAGCAGAATGGCATTTGGTAGTATTGATTGGCGCTTAGCGATCTCATATAATGGTCCAATCACGTTATATAATAACGTGTCATGTTATATAATTAGGACATTTATAAAAATAAGTCGAAAATATTTGCTTAAAATCAGGCAATACATTATTATGCATATTGACAATCTTTATATACTCAAGTTGTTTCTTGGAAGCACTTTTGAATCGTCGTTTTACAAAATGAATTATTAAGAACGGGCGACATTTTCTTTTTTTGCACAGATTATAAATAAAATAATTATTTACAATTTAATTTTGATGTTGTACAGCTATCATGAATGTTTATAAAGCAACATTAATTTAAATAAATTTATATAATTTCATGTAAACTTGTCTAGGGATTACATGAAGAATCCGATGATGATGGACAGACAGGTGGAGATTGAAATAAAAGAAGAGTTGATAGTCAAAGATGGTCTACTGGATCCTGCCGCTAATTACACCTTGTTCATTGAACTAATACGTAAGTATTAAAATAACTCATTCAAAGCTGTCTTTGTTTATTTTTTTTTAACAATTAGCTAATGCCTAATTGCTTACCTCTCATTATTTTTGTTATAAAATATTTGGTACGACTCACGCAATGTCTGTTTTGTTGACGGTGCTATGTTAGAAACCTTGTCATCAACTACCTATAAAATTTAACTCATAGAATTGAACAACAACAATCTCATTCGCAAAAAAATTCTGTTTGACTTTGACCGAAATTTTATTTAAATATAAATTTTCAAAATTATTGTTTAAAAAATATAATATATATAAAATAACTGTTTTGTTATTTCAGCCGGTTCAGAGGAAGACGAGCCGCTGTTTAGCGAGTACTTGAACGTGTTGATGGCGGCTGCTACTCCATTGGCTCCACCGCCAACCACGACCTTGGAGATAGCTTTACTGGTAAGTCACTATATTATTAAAGCTTATTCGTAACATTTATAAAATTCCATCCATATCAGATCAGTTTGTACGATGTGGTCGAGTAACAGCCAACAGTCGCTCAAGGTGTCGGTCTACAGGTGACGTGTGTGGTGGCGGCGCTGGTAGTGGTGGGCGCGGTGGTGCTGTGCGTGCGACAGGCTCGGCGCTCGCGCAAGCACCACCACCATCACGACCGCAACCCGCTGCAGGCCGCCTTCAGGTACGCGGCACACAACAAACACACACACGCAAGAAACACACCCATACCACAAACAAACACATTGTTTTAGACATATTTCTGTCTCTAGTACTAGTACTTCAAAGATTACATATTTTAGCAGCAAAATGAACTGACTAAAATTATATATGTGTATATATATATGAATAATATAAATTAGGAATTTTTTTGAATACTTCAAAAATATATCAACAATAAAGTATGAAACTACTAACGTGTTCAATGTTTCAGATATGTTGTAGACCACATAGGTGGTAGGCAACAGCTGATAAGCACAGTACCACCTGATATGCCGCCCATCGCAAAGGAGGACCTCGCAGCTGCATATGCTGAGAGACAAGCGGACTCTGATTACGGATTCCAGAAAGAATTTGAAGTAAATATCTATATAATTAACTTTTGCTCCTCATCTGCTATACATTTTATATTATTTCATATATATGTTGGTATAAATTAGAAACATAATTGGTGGTAGGGTTATGTGCATGCTTGTCTGGTAAGGACCCACCCACTCATCAGATATTCTACCGCAAAACAGCAGTACTTGTTACTGTTGTTTACCGGTTTGAAGGGTGAGCGAGCATGTGTAATTACAGACACAAGGGACGAATTAGTAGTTCTTAGTTCCCAAGGTTGGTGACACATAGGCAATGTAAGCGATGGTTAACATTTTTTTCAATGCCAATGTCTATGGCCAATTACCATCAGGTCGATTAGCTGGTCCGTCCACCTATTGTATAAAAAAAGACATTAAGCTCTATACATTATATTCTGACAAGGAGATATAGGTTGTGATAAATAAAATGCATGTGTTTTTAATAAAATAGATTAAAACGAAGGCAAAAATCTAGTTGTTGCAGATGCTACCTGAATGCTTCCCTGACCGGACAACCCATGCTTCAGAAGCCAGGGAGAACCAGCCGAAGAACAGATATCCTGACATCAAAGCGTATGACCAGACTAGAGTCAAGCTGACACATATTGACGGAGTCCCTGGTTCCGATTACATTAACGCTAATTACGTCATGGGTTACAAGGTATGTTTATATAAGAATATAAATAATTGTTTTTCATTCGATTCCTACTACTTTTTAGTCTGGGTAGGTACCAATCACTCATTTTCTACTACCAAACAACAGTGAGCCAAACTACAAGGAACATAGCATCTTAGTTCCAAAGATTGACGGCGGAAGAATGGTTAATAATTTCCACACCGCTAATGTCTATGGCTCATTAGCCCGGCCGCCTATCTATTTTATATAAAAAGAACTAAGATTGTAAACAAGCAGTGATCGAATATGGCTCTTTGTATCTTATGTTTTATGGAATCAAGTTTTATTTTACTAACACGGAATAATTCGTGTTGCTTTTCTTATAATTGAGAGAGTTTTTGTTTTTAAAGTTATTCCGTTTATTTGAGTAGGTAGATTTGATTATTATTATATATTTAGGTAGGTAGGTTCAGTGACAACAGTTTAAATAGCTTTTATAAAAGATAAGTGCTCAGTAACTACTTTTTAACGTTTTTTTTTTTTTTTTATGTTAAAACATAACAAACAATTTAAATTAACCTCAAGTGATCCTTTTATTTTATTAATATTCTTAACTATTTCTAAAAATAGTAAGTCAATTTAGGAAACTTTTTGTACGATTTTGTTTTCGTTATTTAAAAATAAAATTATCTTTTTTCTCATTCTATGTACCATGAAGTTTTTATTGTTTACTTTCTAATCTATTTTGTCTGTCCTATTGCTAACAAAGGACCCTTCGGAACTTAGCCAGGTATTGCATGCATTTTAGTTTTATCTATTTTCCTGTCTCTTATAATCTAAGTGCTAGTCCAGACACGGCGGGAACCACGCGGTTTAAAAATCGCGCGGAAACCGTGAGATTCTTATTTACGTAGGTATTTATATAATCATTCAGACATAATCGCGCGGTTACCGCCACTCAACCGCTAGAAAATAGAATCGTGCGACGCCCCCGCGGTTCTACTATGTAGATCTTCCTCAGCGTTTAGTAGCGTTACGGGCAACACGTCACAACAGCTCGCACGCGTGAGCTATGGATCGCTTCGGCACTGAGTTATTTATTGTTGAAGGGGAGAGAAGAATATTGGATGCACCCCAATACTGTCTTTTCCTTCTTTTCTTTATATTCTGGAGCAACCACAGACATCCTAGTTCCTCTTCGACTTCCATTTTAAAACTGATCGCTAATCGCTAACTAACCGCCGATGTTTGCACAGTCGAAATTTTTGCGGTTCAAACCGCACGATTTGACAATCGCGTGGTTCCCGCCGTTTTTGAATTAGCACTAAGAATCTTCTTTATGTTGCCATGGTAATAATTTATAATTACTTCCACAGGAACGCAAACAATTCATATGCGCCCAAGGACCAACCGATACCACCGTAAATGACTTCTGGCGCATGATCTGGGAACATGGCTTGGAGCTCATCGTGATGCTGACGAATCTCGAGGAGTACTCCAAAGTGAAGTGCAGCAAATACTGGCCCGATGAAGTGAGAGGTGTCCGCGCGTTTGGTCACATCACAGTTCATCATGTGTCTGAGAAACGGTTAGTGTTTATGAAAATTAAAAATTTAAATTTTTTAATCAATTCTGTCGTTTTGTTTCATTGTAGAAACTTATTTAGAAAATATAGTACATTTTATTTTATTTTGTTTTGCTAGCGATTTTTACATAAGTAATGACATAAAGAACGTATAAAACTAAAACATGTACAAATTAATGCAAAAACAATTAAAAGCAAACACAACTGGTATACTCTGTGGTGGTATATTTTAATTACTCGGTGGTAGAGCTTTGTGCAAGCTCGTCTGCAAAGGTGCCACCCACCATCAGATATTCTACCGCAAAATAGCAGTATTTTTTATTGTTGTGTTCCGGTTTTAGGGTGAGTGAGCCAGTGCAATTACAGGCACAAGGGACATAACATCCTAGTTCCCAAGGTTGGTGGCGCATTGGCGATGTAAGCGATGGTTAACATTTCTTACAGTGACATTGTCTATGGGCGTTGGTGACCACTTACCATCAGGTGGCCCACATGCTCGTCCGCCTACCTATACAGTAAAAAAAAAATACAGGTATTGGATATGGATTACTGTAAACACCTTATAACAGCAAACAGCTGTTAACATCTAAAAGTATGAATTTATAAATTCAATAATAAAAGTGGAACTGCATAACTTAATTATAGTAATTCAATTGATGTTTGCGAAGTACATATATAATTATTAGGTTTTCGATATTTTAATTAGTTAATTTAATTTTTTTAATTTTTTGTTATTACTCATATAACTAAGATTGATTCAAGAAATCAATGTCGTTTAATACTTGTCTCTTTTCTAACAGCTATTCAGACTATATAGTCAGAGAGCTCAAAATCTCCAAGCAAGCTTTGAACGCCGATGGACAGCCTATTGTTGAAAATAATGGAATCGCGAAGAGGAATGGTGGTCTGTATTTTTTAATATTTAATTTGCTTGAAATTAAGCTCGAAGCCAAACCAATTGACAGGACTAAAAGTTTTATATTTTCCCCATTTTTTGTTATAAGTAAAGTAAAGTAACAGCCTGTGAATGTCCCACTGATGAGCTAAGGCCTCTTCTCCCTTTTTTTTTTTTGAAGAGAAGATTTGGATCTTATTCCACCACATTGCTCCAATGTGGGTTGGTGGAATACACATGTGGCAGAATTTGATTAAAATTTGACACATGCAGGTTTCCTCACGATGTTTTCCTTCACCGTCAAGCTGATGAATTATAAACACAAATTAAGCACATGAAAATTCAGTGGTGCCTGCCCGGGCTTGAACCCACGATCATCGGTTAAGATTCACGCGTTCTAGCCACTGGGCCATCTCGGCTTTTTAATTATTCTATATTGATTTATATATACAGATCTTGAGTCCTCTGGCTCATTTTTCGTTCATATCGAGTAAGAAGATATTGGAGTTTTATTTAAGTTGAATACTGTCTGTTGGAAATGGCAGTGAGTCTTCTTGAACCAGTGTAATTACAGGAATAAAGTACATAACATCTTAGTTCCCAACGTTGGTGGCGCATTGGCGATGTAAGCGATGGTTAACATTTCTTACAGTGACATTGTCTATGACCATTGGTGACCACTTATAATCAGGTGGCCCATATGCTCGTCCGCCTACCTATACAATAAAAAATTAAAAAAAAAGTCGTGTCTAAAACAGATCATTGGGAACAAATTAATTAACTTCACACTTCAGAAATATAATATAGCAATATTTTAGGTCCTGTCAAACGTGTTTGGTTCAAGTAAATCAATGCTGTTTATACGTAAAATTGTTAAATAGGAAAAATAACAATTGCATTCTTGTAGATTGTGGTATCGGTGATGCCAGTGCACCAACATCGCCGAGGGAGCTGAAGGGCGAGACGCGACTTGTTCGACAGTACCACTTCCTCATGTGGAAGGACTTCGCGGCACCGGAACATCCGCATTCCATACTTAAATTTATCAAGGTAAAAATAATAAGTTAGTTAGTTAGTAAGTAAGTAATTCATTTACTTTTTCTTGTATTCATGAATTTGTAATTATCTTGTTTATAGAGGGTCAACGAAGCGTGGTCCAACATGGTGGGTCGGCCGGTTGTGGTCCACTGCTCGGCCGGAGTCGGACGTACTGGTACACTGGTGGCGTTGGACTGTCTCCTGGAACAACTTCGTGCCACGGGTCATGCCGCCGTGTTTAACACCGTGGCCGAGTTGCGTCGCCAGCGGAACTTCCTAGTGCAGTCGCTGGTGAGTGAGTGAACGAAGGATTGTTTGAGTGCGTATTAACCGCCTTCTGAAGCGAATGTGTATCAGTTGACCTTGTAAATATCATAACAATTTGAATCTAATAACGTTTCTCTGTGCTATTATTATATAATACATTTTTTGCAGAAACAATACGTCTTTGTGTATCGGGCCCTCGTCGAGTACGCGCACTACGGCGACACAGAAATACCGGCGTCTAGATTGAAGAGCTCCATCGATCGCCTGCGGAACACGCCAGAGGGCGCTGACAAGTGTCTAATGGAGCACGAATTCGAGGTACGAAAACTTTATCATTTATTTGTGCAGTTAGGTGTCTATCATGATCATCTTATAATCATCTTATAATAAGAATGCAAAAAGAAATTTATAGTATATGCAGCAATGAAGCAACATATATACTTGATGTTTTGCACAAATATAACTATATATTTATCATTCAGAAGTTAAACTGATTGGTAAAAACCTCGAATTGGTCCTATTCAAAATAGAACATCAAATCATACAACTTGATGTAAATAACTCGCTCAATTACTCTTATAAATAACACATTCAACAAATCACAAGTCGCGCTAATAATGAATTAATTAATTTTACATATATGCCCACCAACAAAATGGCGGTTTTAAATTAGCGCGCATCTGTTTTTTTTACAACGCTTTTGTATGTTACATGTTATAAGGAATCTCTAACTATATTTTTATAAGGGGTTTTCCAATAGGGACGCTTGAACTTTGACAGCTGATTGCGGCCATGTTGTTTGAGTGACAGCTGTCAAATGCAGTGTGTTATATTCATTCCGTCCTCCCAAACCACCATGGCAGGTTACAGTGTCGAGCAGCACGTGCAAATCATAAAATTGTTTTATGAAAATGGGTCTTCAGTTCGAGCAACGTTCCGCGCACTTCGCCCGTTTTACGGTCGCGATGATCGTCCTGCCGAGTCGACTATCCGTCGATTGGTGGACAAATTCGAGTCAACCGGGTCAGTTAACAATCAGCCGGTTCCCGTGCGTCAACGTAACGCGAGATCTGCCGAGAATATCGCCGCTGTGCGCGACAGTGTCCTCGAAAACCCGCGGCAGTCAATTCCGCGTCGCGCACAGGAACTCGGCCTTTCGCAGACGACAACTTGGCGAATTTTGCGTTGTGACTTGAGCCTGCACCCGTGCAAGATCCAGCTGACCCAAGAGCTCAAGGTTAATGACCATAGACAGCGCCGTGTGTTCGCTGACTGGGCATTAGAGCAGTTGGAAGTTGACGCCGATTTTGGCAAAAAAATCATCTTCAGCGACGAGGCGCATTTTTGGATGAATGGCTATGTCAACAAGCAAAATTGCCGTATTTGGGACGAGACCAATCCACACGAGGTTCACCAAGTGGCAATGCACCCGCAGAAAGTGACTGTTTGGTGCGGATTTTGGGCCAGAGGCGTGATTGGTCCGTATTTTTTCGAAAACGATAATGGTGTGGCCGTCACCGTCAATGGTGAGCGATACCGGTCGATGATAACCAACTTCTTTTGGCCTGAAATCGAGAATATGGATCTGGACAACATGTGGTTTCAACAGGACGGCGCTACGTGCCACACAGCACACGCTACGATGGAAGTTCTGCACGAGCAATTTCTGGACATGGTCATCTCGCGCGGAGGCGACGTGAACTGGCCACCGAGATCGTGCGATTTGACCCCGCTGGACTTTTTCTTGTGGGGTTTTCTTAAGTCGCAGGTCTATGCCAACAAGCCGCAAACCACCGATGCCCTCAAAGTCAACATACGCCACGCCATCGATCAAATACAGCCCGATTTGTGCGCCAGAGTCATCGAAAATTGGACCTTTCGTGTGCGCGCCACCAACCGAAGCCGTGGCGGTCATTTGAATGATGTCATATTCCATACATAATGGGGTCGATAGACCTTCCAAATAAAATTTCGCAAATATCTCTCCTACATGTATTTTTTTTTGCATTTCAAAGATCAAGCGCCCTTAATGGAAAACCCTATATATGGGCGATATATGCTGTATATTTAACGAGGAAAATGTATTCTGGTAGCAGAAGCCGTGGGTAATATCTACATCTGTTACGTTTAGAAAATGATGGAGCCGCCCGTGGCCGAGCCCGCCAAGTCGTGCGCGGCGGGCGGCGCGGACGAGCTGCGCGCGCGCAACCGCAGCGCGGACTGCCTGCCCTACGACCGCAACCGCGTCATCCTGGCGCCGCTGCCCGGCCGCGACTACTCCACCTACATCAACGCCTCCTTCATCGAGGGTGAGCCCGCGCGACGCGCCGGCGTCGGCCAATCGGTGCCTACCGTATTAATACGCTAATCGTTGTTTTTCTATTTCAGCGTATGACAATACAGAAGGGTTCATCATCACGCAAGATCCTCTACCCGGCACGATTATGGACTTTTGGCGAATGGTGTCTGAGCACAATGTCTCGACCGTCGTTATGTTAAGCGAGGTAATTGTACTCAATAAAAAGTAAATATTTAATTAATTATAAAACAAATTAATTTAAGTTTTTACTTTATTCTAAATTTAAAATATTGATATTTGAGTCTGACTTAATCTATGTTCGCGCTAATCCTAAAGACTGTAAATAAGGATTCTCATTCGGTTTTCCGGAATACATAGGTTGCTCTAAATCGACAAAGTTATGTGAAAATAATCTAGTGTTACGGCTTATGCCTCCTAAACACCATTTATGACTCCTAAGTGTAACTAACGCGAGACCGAGGCGCTAATAATGATCAAATTATTTTTTAATAATAATATACAGTGGTGGTCGTATAATTAGAAACACTTCTTATGAATAAAGAAATTATAACTTCATCGTGCAAATGTTCATAAAAAATATACACATTCAATAATTAATAATCACGCAATAATATAGTCAATCAAATAAAAAACTATAAATGCATAAAATATAAAACATATCTTACTTTTAAATACAAAATGAGTCTTACACGTGTAGGAGTTTATTTTCTGTTACTGGGAGCTTGGACGCCTAGTTAGAAACATTTTAAAAAAGCATCCATAGCTCGTTCTTTTTTTGAAATTGGAGAATAACATTTCTTTCTTGGCTTTTTCTATTATTTTGGCGGCAATTCAAAATTTAATCTGAATTGTATTTTGTTCAAAATGGGCAAAAATAAAAGTAGTGACACGTCAACTGGGCAAATCATTGTTAATTTACATATAGATCATAAGTGGGCGTACAGAAGAATAGCTGAGCATTTAAATTGTTCTGTGAGAAAGTTTTTAATGCAATTGATCATTATAAAACATATATATATATGCATTATTTTTTTTATATAAATATATTTTAACTATTTTTTTTAGTTGGGTGAAGGCAAGTGTCCGCGGTACTGGGACGACGGTACGGTGCAGTACGAACACATATCTGTCGAGTACGAGGAGAGCGAATCCTGTCCCTATTACACGAGGCGCCAGTTCAGAGTTACGAACAATAAGGTGTTTATTTACAAATTCATGTATTATAATGATTATCATGTTACATTCATAAATAGAAACTTAGTAAGTTGAATACGAATGATCTAATTTCAAATTTAGTCGTTTATACCAAATTTAATACCAATATTAAAATATATTGTTATAATAGTAGACAACCAAATGGGCCACCTGATGTGAAGTGGTCACGACAGCCCATAGACTTTGTCGATGTAAGAATCCTTCATTGTTCGCCACCAACCTTAGGAACGAAAATTTTATGTCATTCGTGCCTGCAGTTACTCTGGCTCATTCGTCCTTCAAACCGGAATACAATAATGCTAAGTATTGCCGTTTAACGGTAGAATAGATCTGTTTAATTATCGTGACGGTACCACCCGTTGCAGAGCGGCGAGTGGCGCTGCGTGCGGCACCTGCAGTACCAGGGCTGGCCGACGGCGGCGGGCCACGTGCCCGAGGTGACGCGCGGGCTGGCCGAGCTGGCCGAGCTGGCGGCGCCGCTCGAGCGCGACGAGCACTCGCACACCCCGCTACTCGTGCACTGCCAGTCAGTACCTACTCATTATATTATATATACATCATACTTTGGTAAAACACTGATATTAAAATAATTATTGTTTTTTTTATGAATAACCGAACCTCTTCGTGTCTGACATACAATCGGCTGGTTTCTAAAAGTTAAACTTTTTTTAAAACAGGAACACAGTTATTGAAAAATGTATGATCGTAAGCAATAGTTGCAAGTGATATCGGTGTGTTTATGATAATTAAAAACTCGTTATTGATTCTACAAAAAAGTATATTTTACAACAAGATAACCGCTACTATAAATTATGATTCTATGTAGTCACTTCATAAAACCAGAAACACCTATTTTACGTGTTCTCCAAGTGGTTAATTATACGATGAAACTTCGTCTATTCGAATCTTACTCGTAAACTTTTATTTCCACTAATATTTTTTTACTGTGCTAGTATGAATGTATCTACGTACGTATCTAAAGTATTTTCATGTGTCTTGTAAACAATACTACATCATTTTGTTACACGAAATCCTGATTATTGATTATCTAGTCTATGCTATATTGCTTATAGGTTCAGTTAGTTCGAAACGAGACTACTGCACTAAGATTGAGATCGGCCGCCGTGAGCGAAATCGGTCAGGAGGACCACTAATATTGACGACAATATTGTAAAACTAAAGGAATTAATAAAGAATAAGTTTAAAGAGCTACGTGACTGGCTATTGCAGACTGGGCACGGAGCGGTCGTCGCTGTTCGTGGCGCTGTGCGTGCTGATCTGGCAGCTGCGCGTGGAGCGGCGCGTGGACGTGGCGTGCGTGGCGCGCAAGGTGCGCTCGCAGCGGGCGCGCACCATCGACACCTTCGTGAGTATCGTGCACCATTTACTGGCCAGTACCACCCACTCGTCAGATATTCAACATGAATGAGCCAGTGAAACTATAGGCACAAGAGATGACGTCTTCGTTCCCAAGGTTGGTGGTGCATTCGCTATGTAAGATGGGCGGTGTTGACCAATTAACATCAGGTGGTCGCCTACCTATAAGATAAAAAAAAATTAGCATGATCACCCAGATTCTAAATGTAAATTCTATAGATTAATCTTACATTACCTATTTTGTTTTACAGCTTGATAAAATTTAATATTGTTTTAATGTAAAATTTATATTTATATACATACCATACATACTGGTTCTATTTCATGTATAAAGCTAACATACTCACCATATATAATATATAGAGTAATAACATAATGATTTTTATTGTATTGAAAAGATTATTTGTATTTTTTTTATGTTTATTTTTTTATTGTATAGGTAGGCGGACGAGCCTTTGGGCCACCTGATGGGAAGTGGTCACCAACGCCCATAGACAATGGCATTGTCGATGCGATTGTTAACATTTCTTATGTTAACCATCGCTTACATTGCCAATGCGCCGCCAACCTTGGGAACTAAGATGTTATGTATCTCGATATGTGTGATATATCTCGAACAAGGCTGTTCTTAAAACGAAAGAACTTCAATTATAACATAAATGTTATCTCACATTTAACTAATATATTGTAAATGTATTTCTTTACAGTTGCAGTACGAATTCCTACATCGCGCCATATTAAATTATGCAGAACTACACAACCTGTTGGAGGACAGTTAAACTATTTATTAAGTGTGCTGATTATATTTTTACATTCTGTCCTTAAAACTCTGATATGAGTAAAGGTTCTTTGACTCACCAAAAATTGAGGCTAGCTACACTTGTGTGCGTACTTTATTTAAATACGACGCGCTGTCAAGCTAAATTAAACGTTCACACCATTCGTTATGGTTTAAAATTGCCTAAAAAGTAGATATAGAATTTCAATCAAAATACTTACGATATTTTGTTTATAAACTTATTTCATCGTGAAAATTTATTGTCCTAGATATAAGCAATAGTAAACAGATAATTCATAAAATTTTACTAGAATAAATATAGCAATTTTGAATTCTAATTTATACGATCATAAGAAATATAATCGGTTGTACGTTAATGTTAAGTGTTGCCAGAACTGAATGTAGTGTAGGTGCTTGTTTATATTTCTGACCGTTACAATGCTTATAACATCCTGTATAATATATTAATTGACTTTTTTATTTTAAGCATATTTGCCTTCGTTACGTAAATGACGTTGTCATATTCGAGACAAAAAACCAAGAAAATATTATTAATATATAAGATTGACATGCGAGTTTTTTTTTTTTTTATAGTATACAGGATGTTCGCTTGTTTTACCATCAATATTTAAATTTTCTCAAAACAATTTTGACGGTAGCGTTTAGGTAGCAAATGTTATTCATCGAATGAACTTCCGAGCAGCTTCTATTGTTTTGCCATAAATCTTTTCTATATATGAAAATGTTTGTTTGTATAAGATATACATGTAGGACATTTTTTAATTCAAGAATGACTTAGATCTGACAGCAATAAGTTTAATTTTTTTTTCTTTTTAATTATGTTCCAACGTCGAGACTTTTTAAAATATAAGTAACGATTATATAATTATTTCGTTGGTGTGTTATCTATCATACCAAATAAAAAAATATGTCCAAAGAAGAGTGTCGGAGTGTTACTGAGTATGTATTTATTTTTAAAATCTATACGCCATATAAGCATTTTTGTAATCTTTTAGTTGATATTACACTAAATACGTATTAAAATTAGGTTTTTTGAAAACCTCCGTATAGTACGATATTATACGACATCCGAGCACAAATTGAGAGGCTCGTGCGTGTGACTGTTTGAATAAATATATATAGAAAAAAAAGATATCTTCAAAAAAAAAAATCACCCTGTAAATAGTCCATCACATACATAGGGTTATTCGACATTATAATGATTCGACATAAAGGTCACAGTCCCAAGGAATTTTTCGATGTATTTACTATGTGTTTAAATTTATTTTTTTATTTTGTTACGTAACGGCGTCATAGGAACATCCGTGACGCCGTTCGACTATCTTGTATTTTGTAGTTAGGGTAAGCTATCGACTTAGATTTTGTATGACCTAATATAAATATACAATAAATTGGTATGTCCGTGTGAATATTTATCAACTGCGATGTTTAAAATTATAAATGATAAATTAATAAATACGATAGTTCGTTCTGTATTAATTTGTACAAATAATTAATTAATAACAACAAAATAAAATATATTTTAATAACTTCTACTAAATATTGTAGTTCAAAATTTTACTTGATATTTAATTAATGTAATATAACGACATGGAAGTTTATTAATGTAAGACGGATATTGCCAAAATTTTAATTAAATAAGTATTTGTTTTTGATATTTAATTACAATACGAAACAGAACCAAATGTAACGTAAACAAAAAACGTTACATAATATAACGTTTGTGATACTTATTCGACCTTAAAGATAAAAACCTTTGCCTAATGTATCACTTAAAAAAAAAAAAAACTTTGTACAATATTGTATTGAACTACACATATCGTTTTTGAAGTAATTTATGATTCAGAATGCACCAGTATTATTTTTCATACAGCCAACTGTCATTATTTATAGTTAAACAAACAACATTTGATACTTGATTAAAATTATATTGAACATCGCAGTTTTCTGATTGATAGTCGACATTTTTAGACAGTGTTTTGTTTTAAACTACAAAAGTGATATAACAGTAATAAAGATCCGCATCCTGTTGGGTTATAAAGTTCAATTTGTTGCACTTACGATCTTTTGCACCTGTTGTTGTAATGACGGCAGGATGATAACTCTAAATATTACAAATATATTATGTAAGTTAAATAAAACGATTTGCTTCCGTTTAGATAGATCGTATTAAAAGCGGTCAATGAGTCGCGCCATTTTTTAAAAACACTGGACAGCGAATGTTTAATACTGTTATATATATTTAAAAATTATAAAATTGTAATTGAAAATGTATTGCAACATTCCAGAAAGTTCTCGAATTGAAACGAAGTTGTTTTCATTCAGGATTTCTATCTTAATGAGTTGATATCGTCTATTGTTATTGAAAAAGGCCGTATGTAAACGTTAGAATCCTTTATAAAAATGCAAAATTTATTTTTTAATTATGATGGAAAAAAATTAAGATATGAGTCATGTAATGACAGCCAGAAACGTTGACAAAAGTGTCAACAACAACTGCGCAGAGTTTCCAAAAAGTTTGATATGAAACATCAAAGAAACATATAACTTTATGTATGTACATATATATATGTAAACATATATATCATCATATATTAGTTACATGGAAACATCAGATGAAAAAAATATACGTTTTCATCTATGGTAAAAAATTGTTACATACGCTCTTTTACAGTTACGATACCGATATATAACTAATACAAACCGAATATGGGGCCATTCATTTATTACGTAAGACGATTTTTACTAGTTTTTGACCCCCCCCCCTCCTGAATGAGAAAAAATAAGAATAGGCCGACCCCTCCCCCCTGTTTAATATTTATTACGTAAGAATCTAAAGGAAAAATATGAATATACGCTTGGTTTTGCTGTTACGAGTGTCGTTTTTTTCGTGTGTGAAATGTGAAGATGAGCTTTTTTTTCACTATATTGCAAACGAGCAGGAGGCTTTGCGTATATTTGTGATCTTACGTGAGAACTAGACTCCAATCAATCAAGACTCCCTCCTACCCCCTTGTAAGACAAAATAAGACATGGTCGAGCCCCTCCCCCCTAAATCGTCTTACGTAATAAATGAATGAATGAAACCCCTATTGTGTTATGTACTTTGAAGTTGTCTAGTGTGTGTGTGTACACGTGTAAAAAAATATGTATAAATTGACTAGTTTGTATTAAAATATAATTTTGCAATTGACTCTTCCCGTTCCGATGTGATTGTTTACTTATATACAATATTTTATATACGTTTTAACATGTTATGTTACCCGGCTTGTAAGGACAGTGATAATTATCAACTTATATATATATTACGAACTGTTCCCAGTGATCTAGATTTTTCTAGAACTTTAATCAATTTTCCGGAGGCATACTTTATGTATAAATTATTTTTAATACTTCAAGCTTATTGGTGACAATGGAATCTAAATCCACAGAGTCGTTTCTTTGACTGGCGTAAACATACATACAATTTATGTTATGTATGATTAATTATTATTATATGTATGTATTGTTTTATATAACCTCTTAAACAAATTTGACAGGAATAAAAATATAGCTATTTCTTTTTCTTGTGTGGATATAAAAAGGATAGCAATTGTTTTGAGCCCTTTTACCATAGCTTAGACCCGTGATTCTCAAAGTGGTCCAAGTGGACCCCCAGGGGTCCACGGGAGAGTCGAAGGGGGTCCACGATGGTGTGACAAAAAAATGGGGGTCCACCGTTCATAAGCAGGGGTCCATGGGGGAAAATTCGTCTGCTTTCGACAGCGAAGAACGAAAACGTTGAAAAAAAAAGGTCAGCGACTCAAAGAAGGGAATGGAATTACTTCACACAAATTTCCATAGTTACATCTAATCTTCACAAATTTTGGGAATATGGTAGAAATGTAGCTGCACGGGGGTCCACCGGAACCACTTACCTTTCGAAAGTGATCTATGACAAAAAAAAAGTTTGGGAACCTCTGGCTTAGACTTTAAAATCAATTTATTCAATAAGTTGTCTTAATAGCTGCTTAGTATGAGTATTTTACAAAGTACCTTATTTGCTAAATTATTATATACAAATAATATGTTTGACTATATTTATATAAAATATTGTTTACAATACGATAATATTTCATTGGAATGGGATATGTTACTATTTTTCTTTTTATTTTCTTTATCTATATTTATCTATCTATTGTCTAAATTTTGCGTCGACTATGGACTGTCTTGAGATGTATGATGATAAGCCCTAGGTAATGTATATAGGGGCGTGCGTGTTATTTCCTTATATGAGGCTCGGTTATTACGTATTTGACGCGAAATTTTATATATAATTGAAAGAAAATCTCGTAAATGTATTTAAAAAAAAAATTGAGTTCCTTACCGTGACGCCGAAGGATCTCTAAACGAATGTGTTCAGTATGATTTAGTATTTTTTTTTTATTTGTAAAGGAATAGCACGCGACCCTCCCGAGCGACTGATGTGTGTTTTAGCTTTTACGTATAAGATGTAGGATGTTACGATTTTTTATATAAAGTTTAGTTTATAAGTTAGTTAACTAAAAGTCCGTGTAAAGTGATCTTTTGTAAAGAATGTTTGACGTAATTTCGAGTTCTTTTTGTTTTGTAAAAAATTGCGGTTGTGCTTTTTTCGAAATTAAAAAGAGACGCACAATAAAATTCAAAAATTTTAAAACTTTTTTTTTTTTAATTATGCAATTTTTTTTCGTTCTGGAATGATGTTAAACATTCTTTACATTAAATTGGATTCCAATATGGAGCGCGAAATGGATGTTTCTGACTGCTTTTGTATCTGAAATGCGCTTTTGTATTGAAAGGTATTTCTAGTCTTCTGCTCATGCCTAAATGTTTATGTATTACAAAAAAATATATATATATAATTATTCCTAGGTGGCCGTTCATTTATTACGTAAGAAGGTTTTATTTTTATATTTCAATATATTTATTGATCTTTCATGCTCTGAGACAAGTCTGTCATCCCGAGCTACAAAATTTACCGTATGTTTTTTTTTTTTTGTAAAGAAAATATATAAAATATGATGTTAAAAAATATAGATTATCTAATATTAATATTTACTGATTTGGAATGGAGTGGACAATAACACAACAAAGATTCATCGCTTAATAAATGATATGACAAACAAAAATTATACAATAAAGATTGTCGAAAATTTCGATCCGTTAAAAATATATTAGGCGAACCAAATATATGCTCTTACGTAATACATGATCGGTCTATTATGTGGTCTGGTGCTAAAAGGGCCAATATCAATAACAAATAGAAATAATGAACCGAAATGTTGGTTGTTTTATATGAGATATGTCCTTTTGTGTAATGTTAAACTTATACCGTTTAAGCACAAACATAATAATTATCATAAATGATTCGTCAAATAAAAAAATGTTGCTTACATAATACTTTGATCCTTTTAGCACCAGGACACCGTGTTATATATCGCTTATATTCAGCCTATTTATAAGAAACAAACCGCTGTGTTTACTCTTCAAAATACTTATATTGCAGCCTTAGAGGGTGGGTTGCTTACATGGCATCGATAAATACTTTATTCGAGTTCAGTATTCTAGAACATTCGAATCGTTATTTTACAGAATTAAGAGTAAAGATACTAGGCTTGATAATCAGTATTATTTTTAATATATTAATTGTATACAAAAAAATAACAGAGTCAACAGATATGTCATATTTATTAATGTTTTTTTTTTTTTTTAAATCGGTAAATTTTTGTTTTTGATCGCACACTTAATTGCTAAAGGTCCTTGATGTACTTGAAAGTCTTTCAATAGATTTGTTAGCTGTTTTCATTTAGTCCGGCTCTCAACTTTTTTTTCAGGGCGGCTGTCACAGCGAAATATGAAATTTTAATCTGTATAACAATTATTGACAAATTTAAATATGTCATAATGTGTAGCTGCGGCATTATTAAAAACCGTATCCTGGAATTTTGACTCTGTGATTTAATTATTTTCGAGAGTAAATATCGCATTATAACTTAGCTGAGAGTTATATATATTATGTATTATTAATTATATGTATGCACTTTGTATGGAATGTTTCGGTTCTTCTGTAACGTATTTTTGCTACATAAGCAGTGTTACAAAGATGATAAATTGTATTAAATTTTTTATATGTGGTATATATCAAGTAAATGTCGAAGCGCTTGCAAGCTTATTATGTAAATATTATATAAATTAAGCAGTATGTATCACGCGCAAACCTGTACTGTAGTGATCTTATACATTTTTTCTACCTAAGCATTGGCAATTATTATTAATCACCTGATATTATTAATTTTATTATGTTTTTATTTTTGTAAATAGATAATGCAGGTCATGTAATACGATATTTTTGAAAATATACCAATATTTAGAAATGTGTGGTGTTTCATTTTATTATTGATATATTTCGAATAAATTATAATATGTGGCTGCTATCATTGAACACCGACACTGGCTCCCTGGGAACGGAGACGAGCCCTGATGTGGGACGCTCCTTGCGTTGACACAATAGTCACGTCATATCAGAGAATCACTTCCTGGTGGTAGGGATTTGTGAAAGGTCGTTTTGGTACCACCCACTCATCAGATATTCTACCGCAAAACAGCAGTACTTGGTATTGTTGTGTTCCGGTTTGAAAGTTGAGTGAACCAGTGTATTTACAGGAATAAAGTACATAACATCTTAGTTCCCAACGTTGGTGGCGCATTGGCGATGTAAGCGATGGTTAACATTTCTAACAATGCCAATTTCTATGGGCGTTGGGGAACTCATACCATCAATTCAGTGTTAAATAAAAAAAACAAGATTGGAGGCCGCCGTGGAAAATGAGGAAACAACAAACGGTGACAACTTTGTCTTAATTTCCAAAGGATATATAGTTTTGCCATTTTTTGGTTTGCCAGGGAATCGGATTTTCAATTCAACAGAGAAATGCAACCATTCATTTTTTCCATTGCTTGACTTGACTTGATTGATTTATGTAATTAAATGAGTAATGTAATATATGGGTAAGTTACCAGCACCAATAATGCGATTTAAATTAGCGGCAAAGTTAGACTTACCTATACCTACTTACGTACGTAACGTAGTAAAATATATGCTTAAAGAATATTAGAAATAAAAGATTCCATGTATAGGTCCGTCGCAAGTTCCCTTTACAAGCAACAATATTTTGCTAAAGGAATTTGTGATTCCTATAAATATACAGGGTTATTTGTTACGACCCAGCAACCTCGCAGGACACGATAACTAACACTATAAGCAACAACATTTGTTCTACGACTTCGGACATAACTCAATACATGACATTAACTTTCGAAGTTTCGATTACAATTTCGCGGGCATTGAAAACGCCATCTTTTCGCGAGTCCAAGTCCATAGTGATTCACTATGGACTCGCGAAAAGATGGCGACAATTGTTAATTCCTTGTCAAAATTGTTTATTTGGGTTTATTCCTGATGTGGTTGCCGGTTGGAGTAGGCTATAATGATTGTGCATTATTACATGTTCTTTTTATTGTTAAAAATAACTATTGCGCTTTTTTTCGGTTCTTCTCGGTAGAGTCCTCAATGACGATACAAAAGAAGCAATTCTGAGTGAGTGCCTACTTGAATAAAATATATTTTAATTTTTACTTTATATAATTATTAGTATTATAAATATTTCAAAAACATCATCAGACGTTATGAGAAATGTTTTTTAACAAGTTGCTTATTTAAACGTAAACAAGCTTATTATAATTTTAGAACGCATCCTGTACGAAGCCCTTTAGGTACTACGCGTATCTCGAGTTGTAATTGCAATTAAGAGCTTTAAAATAAAATATATATATATCACAATAGTTCTTAAAAATAATATAAGTCCAGTCTACTCCTTATTTATTTATTCTTTATGTATGCAATAATTAAAACAAAGGTAATTTATTAAATTAAAATTTATACATTATCACTTAAACATAACACTAAAACAAATATTAACAGATTTATAAATTTAACAAATTAATAATGTAACAAATAATTAAAGCTTTAAATTATTCACAATAATAATTATCTAAATTACATAGAAATGCAAACACTACACAAGACTATGATATAATTTTTAATTTATTCTCCGTTAGCACTGGCTTGAGAATCTTGATCCTTGATCTCCTTTCTGACGGGACCAGTTTGAGCAATGGGTATAACGCGTTCATTATTCGATGCCGCTGGTTTCTTTGGCGCGGTCACAGTGAGCACTCCATCCGAAGACAGCCTCGATTCCACCGTTTCTGGATCACAGCCTTCAGGAAGCACGTACTTTCGTGTAAATTGTCGAGAAATAAACCCATGTTCATCTTTTCTCTCGTCGTGCTTGCCTTCGATTATAATATACCCATCGGCCGTCTTCACCGTAATATCCTCAGGTGCGAAGTGCTGCACATCTAGATTAACTTGGAATTTATCCTTATCGCTTCTGATGGTGGAACCGACATCTCTATTAGTGGAAGCTTGTTGGCGCCAAGGCCTGTAGTAATCGCGGGAGAGTAAGGGTGCCACGGCGGCCATTAGTAAGTCATCTGGAGTTAAGGCCAAACCGAAATCCTGGTCAACGAGCCGGTGAGGATGTGGGAAGTCGTAGTTGAGTAGGAAAGGTGGTAGAGACATATTGGATTGTTTTATATGAAATGAATAGCAGAAATATTAATTGAAATATATAATAATTATTGAGTTCGCAAATTCTTTTACGTGTTACACACTGTATTGACTGTCTGGTAGCCGGCCGGCACGGTTTATATATCGTAACGGAAGCGACATCTAGTGACGACTAGAACAATCGACTACACTGTATTATGTATTGAAACTGCACGAACTGAGTCTGCGCAGTGCTAGCGATTTCTAGTCGTTCCTCGAAATATCTAGGCTAAGTGCCAGAAATTTTATAGGCCACAAGTAAATATTAGATTAATTTTAATTATATTAATAGAGCTTTATTACGAAATCAGGTTTGTTTTTTTGTTTGTTACGTGACCTACGTCTGTAGGTCATAAAACAAACAGTTCAATAAATAAATATTTTGAGTTTTTTATATAGGTATCGTCTATAATAATAAATATAATAACATTTAGGACATTGAAAAAACTTTTTAAAAATACATTAAATAATAATATATGTTCGGAATTAACCCGTTCCATCGTACGATATAATTAGATTTCATACTAAATATAGAACGTTTTAAATAAATCGATTTAAACATCCATTACGGTGACAACGTGTAGGCAAAAACAAACAAATATTCAAACTCACTTATACATTTATAATAATAGTTAGGACTGAAATACCCTACTTAGCGGTAGGTCTTTGTGCAAGCCCATCTGGGTAGCCACCACCTGGGTACCACCCACGCATCTCATATTCTACCGAAAAACAGCAATACGTTGTATTCTTATGTTTCAGCTTGAAGGGTGAGGGAACCAGTATAACTACAATCATAAGTGACATTGCATCTTAGTTCTCGAGGATGGTGGCGCCCGTCCACCATAATTAAAAAAGTGTCAGTACCGCATCAAGCTGTCTACCTATTACATCGGCTCCCGCGCCATGATGTTAACAGCTGTTTTCTTTTTTTTAAGTGAATTGTAATTACGTGTTTACAGAAATTTATTTTCAGCCAAGTTGTGTTGGCTTTTAAATGTTTTTGCCTTACTCTTTACATGTTTTAGTTCTTTATTATACGTTCTTTTAGTAGGTACTTACTTATACTAAAATAACATTAATGTACCATTTATATGTATAGATAAGCAGTGATAAAGCAGATCCAAAAATTAACGTCTGTATTATTATCAAACTAAGTGTCTAGCCTTCAATATCTCATTAATATAATACTTATTACGTATTTATTATCGTATGGTCATCCGGCGCAGACCCACACACACAGCCACAGAACACTTATAAGTACTCAGAGAGTACATGTAGTCCTCTAGCGTACTGTAAATTTATGTTAAATGGTTAATGAATACATAATTATATATTATAATTAGGAGATTCCTTGATCCATACGTCCTTGATAGCGTTTTTTTTAAAAAAACGTATCGCGCTCTGTTAGTCCCGCCATTCATTGTGGCTGGAGTTATTTGGATTTTTAAGAATAATAATTGAGTGAGTAATTTTCATCAATTTATACGACTTAAAAAGACAAAAAAAGGGGCTTTTAAAAAATCAGTTTTCACTTTTGGATGTTATATTTATCATAAATATTAAGATAACTACAACAGACAATAATCTCTTTTATAAAGTAATTGGCCATATTTCTATCATCAAAATTACAAATAGTTGTAATAACAATCACGAGATCGCTTGATATCTAGATAGGTCGAATGGAAAGCACTATTATGGCATTGGAGTAACATCAGCACAGAACAAATGCAGCACTTGTGGGAAACAGCTGTCTAACTAGCCCCTGGCAGCTGCTTCCACCAGGTTACGTCACACGCCTCATGATTATAGAAAACAATGAGCGTTATCAAAAAATTATGAAGTTGCAAACATTTTTATGGAATTATTCACCCAGAATCAATCTGATGTTAATTTCAAATTAAAATAGATTGCAAAATAGTACAAGAGTCAATAATATTGTAATATATAAAAATCTACATTCTTGACTGCCTCGTTGGTCTAGTGGCTACATGTAAGGCCACAGACACGGTGGGCCTGGGTTCAATTCCCAGGTCGGGCCAATAAAATGTGATTGAGATTTTCTGTCGAAAATTCTCAATAGCTGCCCGGTGTCTGGAAGTTGAAAGTGTGTACACTCCCGTGCTTCGGAAAGCACGTAAGGTTGGTCCTGCGCCTGAACTCTTTCCGGTCGTGTCGGATTGCCGTCCCATCGGGTTATGAGAGTAATGGAATAGAGAGTGTACCTGTGTTTGCGCACACACTTGTGCACTATAATATGTCCTGCGCAGTTGCCTAATCTCTCTCGAGATTGGCCGCCCTGGCCGAAATCGGTCTGGAGGACTATATATTATAATCTACATTCTTAATCTGTAAGCGAGAACAATGACAGATACTCTTTTTGGCGGGAACAACGGATTCACTTATAAAAATATCTTACGAGAATTACACGCTAAATTATATCTTATGATTAAAAATAACACATTAATTTAATTGAAGTCCCGTTTTATTTCGTAGAGATAACGTGAGTATAATCTAGTTCTTTCAATAGTTTTGATAAAAAAAAGAGTATTTTTGTATTTTATTTTTATAAGTAGATTAGGTAGACAGACGGGCATATGGGTAAGTCCTGATGGTAAGTGGCCATCAACGCCCTAGACATTAGCATTGTGAGAAATGTTAACAAACCCTAACATCGCCAATGCGCCACCAACCTTGGAGACTAAGATGATGTGTCCCTTGTGCCTGTAATTAAACTGGCTCACTCACCCTTCAAACCGGAACACAACAATAGAAAATAGGTACTGCTGTTTTGCGGTAGAATATCTGATGAGTGGGGTATCGTGTCGTCGTCGTCGTATCGGAGTATCGCGGGGGAGTACCTACCCACACGAGCTTGAAGAAAGCTCGTGAAATAATACATGTTTGAATAAAATAGTTTGACTATATTGTCTGAATATCGTCTGAATTTATTAATTTAAACTAACACTAAAAATGGTGGTTGACCAGTAAAAATTGTATTTTTTTATATAAATAAAACGCTTCTCTATCTATGGAACTTTTTAGCTTTAGTTTAAAATAATACATTCAGGCGATATTCAGACAATATAGTCAAACTATTTTATTCAAACATGTATTATTTCAAATTCATTCATTCAAGACAACTGTAATTATTAAAATATAATGTATTCATTACCATCGGTACAATAAGTCGCAGTAGGTATTATATTATATAAAAATTTAATAGAACTCGTTTATTATATCTCAGACTGGAACAGTCTGGAATATATTGATCGGACTTACAATGTTCTACCATGTTTTATCTATCTATCTATATTATGTAAGGTCAGTGACAGAAGTTTGCGCAACTTTACAGCCTATTGCACACTAGATGACTCTTATTAAATTATAGCTAAATTGACATGTTAAGCAACATCATACAATTGATAAGGATCGTTAAAAAAAAAAATTAATTCTCTTATCGGATATACAAAAGTTTACCTGATAATTAAAAAATACGTGGGCCACTTGGAGTAAGCGATAAGCGCCACGTCAGTTTGTCGAGAAAATTCTACTAGCCGCTAGATGGCAGAACGAGTATATAAGCCAAGCCGCGATTTTCAACGGGCGAGTATTTTGTGTGAATTCGCAGAGTTGAGAACCGAGACTTCTAACAAAGGACTAACTTTGAACACAATTGTGCTGAAATAAACAATATAAAAGTAATCATGAGTAAAATGTTATATTTAACTTTCTTTGCGATTATTTTTGCCGTCGCCAGTGCTGAAGAAGGATGTCCACAAAAACAAAGCAACAACCTCTTTGATCAGGACTTCGGACTCGCTTTAACACCTGATGACTTGTTCACCTCAATGATGTCACCATGGATGATGAGAGATTACTTCCGACCTTGGAGATACCTGGAATCGCTCAGCCAGGACTTGGGATCTACTATCAAGACCGAAAAGGATATGTTTACAATTAACTTAGACGTTCAGCATTTCTCACCAAATGAGATCACTGTCAAGACAGCCGATGGTTACGTGGTCATTGAAGCTAAGCATGAAGAAAAGAAGGACCAGCACGGATTCGTGTCCCGACATTTCGTAAGGAGATATGCTTTGCCCGAAGGCACCGAATCTGACGATGTGGTATCTAAGCTTTCCAGCGATGGTATTTTAACTATCACGGCACCAAGAAAGGAAGTTGATGCTAAAGGGGAGAGAGTGGTACCGATAACTCAGACAGGTCCCGTTCGCAAGGAAGCCAAGGAAGCAGGTTCATGTTCGGCTGAAGATAAATGTAAACATTAGTTTAGTTTATTTCGTAGTACATATTTTCATAATAATGCGTTCATGAGTTCATGAGTACTATGCAATGATATATGCATTTGCTATGTAATACTCGTAAGACTGATTATTCATTTTAAAATAAAGTTATAGCTGTGTATTTTTTTTTTTTTTTTTTCAATTTATATTATTTAGAACATTTAACAATAAGTTTATCTTTTTTTTTACGATACGACCGTCGTTGTTATTTAATCGATGTATTAAATACTTATGTCGTTCGTGTGCTCGCATGTGGCTTATCTACCACACCCAATCAATCCAATACCCAATATTTTTACTGATGCGAGCTCTCCATTATATTAACGTAATTGTAGTTGATTGCCGCGGGTGCTCTGGCTTTAAACTGGTCGCGCTTGGCAAGCTCAGCAAGGCGACTTATTTCAAACTCTCCATCTCCATTCTTGCCTGTTGGCGACCCGCTGCTTCGCGGTTTTTATTTTGCACTTTTTTGTGTGCCGTTTCAGCACATCTTTGTATTGGAGTTGCCCGCCATGCTTACGCTTGCCTTCCTCAAGTTCGGCATATAAGATGCGCTTAGCGACACGCTGATACGCCATCCTTGAAACGTGACCGCATCAACGAAGTTAATGATAATATACATAAGCAAAATTGAAAATACTCTTCTTGCAATAACTTTTAGACTCGAATTTACGCATTATTATGCATTTTAATTTATTAAAATATGTTAAAGGGATTGTCTTGCTATCATATTTTAGATTAAGAATTTTGTCAAAGATTAGTTTGAGATACAGAGAGACTTCTGTCACGAACGAATAATTATAAGCCCTTAATTAATGCAAGCAACAATAGCGATTAAAAATTAATAAGTTCATTATTAAAAGAAAAAAACACCATATTTAAAGCATTTAATGTTTATTTAAAAACCATTATACAAAGAAGTCAAATTTATTCAATTTTAAAATATAATTTATACTTAATTAAATATACAAGGTGTCTCAAAAGAAAGTTCACATTTAAAAAATCATTTAAAAAAATCATCTACTCGGTGGTAGAGCTTTGTGCAAGCTCGTCTGGGTAGGTACCACCCACTCATCAGATAGTCTACCGCAAAACAGCAGTACTTTGTGTTGTTGTGTTCCGGTTTGAAGGGTGAGTGAGCCAGTGTAATTACAGGCACAAGGGACATAACATCTTAGTTCCCAAGGTTGGTGGCGCCGTGGTTTTTTTTTTAAGAAATATACAAACCACTGTCTATGGGCGTTGGTGACCACTTACCATCAGGTGGCCCACATGCTCGTCCACTAATCTACATTATAAAAAAAAAAAAAAGTTAGAAATAAAGTAAGTCGTATAGTGAAAAAATGTTTATTACATATTAAAATACACATTTTGTAATTTATTTCTTAAAAATAACATCGTCCAAATGTAAACCGTTGCGTTCACGGCATTCATTTAATCGAGCACTAAAATTTCCCATGACGGCTCGGCAGGTATTCTCCGTGATGGCTGCCATTTCGTGACGGATATTTCCTTTTAATTGTGCCAGGGAAGTAGGTTTGTTGGCGTAAACTTTAGATTTGACGTAACCCCACAGAAAAAAGTCCATAGGGGTTAAATCGGGACTTCGTGGAGGCCAATTTATGTCACCTCTCCTGGAGATCAATTTGCCAGGAAAAATTTCACGAACTCGTGGTAGAGAACTGTTGGACGTGTGTGAAGTTGCTCCGTCCTGCTGGAACCATGTTCCTTGGTTATAACCAGGAAAGTTTTGCAGTTCAGGCACGAAGAAGTCGTCTAACATCTTCACATAACGCTTTGAATTCACTGTAACTGTGCGTCCCCTTTCATCTTCAATATATTCCTCGCGTCGACATCGCAGCCCATACGGTCACTTTAGGCGAATGTAGGGGTTTCTGATGTTTGTGTTTTGGATTGGTTGCACTCCAGTAGCGGCAATTTTGTTTGTTTACATGTCCATTAATATAGAATTGAGCTTCATCCGAAAACAAGATATTAGTAAACATTGGAAAGCACTCAATCATCTGGTTTATGAATTCAAGCCTCTGCCCAGCATCCTGAGGCTTTAATTCTTGCACCAACTGAATTTTGTAGGGGTGCAGCTTTAAATCTTTGTGTAAATTGCAGAACAATGATGATCTATGCAGGTTTAAAGCAACAGCACGCTTCCGAATCGAAAGGTCTGGGTTGTCACGAACAGACTGAGTAACACTGTCTACGTTTTTGAACGTTCTCGAAGATCTTGGACGCCCGGATTTTAGTTTTTCCAACGTTGAACCGGTCTCTTCAAACTTCTCGACCCATTTTCCAATGAGTTGAGGGCTTGGCGCATCATTTAAATGACGAACATGTCGAATACTGCAGAATTTTCTGCGCGCTACAGTCGCTTTTTGTAAAACTCACGTACGCACAGCAGTCATTCACAGGCTGCTACTGCTAAATATATTAATTATCCAACTTTATTAGTCTCAGTTAATTCCATCATTAAATCTGATAGATCTCCACTCAATTTCATGTAGTACAGCGGTTGCGTTTGACCTGTAATAAAGATAATTCATCTGTAATAAAAAGTTGAAATGGTCCAGTGGTAAGAACATGTTAATCTTAACCAAAGATTGCGAATCAAAGCCAGGCAAGCACCGCTGTGTATTCGTAGGCATAACTTGTTTTTATAACTTAAAAGTCTTGAGAATCTCTTGTAACATAACACCTGGGTTATTAAATAAAATAATCTTTGTCGTTAAAATAAAACCATCTTTCATCTATACTAATAAAAATATTATAAAGAAATTGTTTCTGTTCCAGTACCTTGCGCCACTAAAGCAACAGATGAAGTCTCCTCAGTCTTGACATCATTCTGATCATAATCATTAACATCGGCAAAGGCTAACTCAGGCGTACTTGATACCGGCTTTGCTACTTCAATAGTCTTCTCGCTATCTAATTTCATTTTTTTGCTGGGAACATCATCAGGAGCAGCTGTTGACTTTTGTGCTTTTTTTTCCTCAATTGCTTTAAGAGCTCGATCTACTTCAGATCTTATATCTCTCTTTACATCTTCAGATAAATCGATACCACTGTCATAGTTTCTTACTCGGATGTATTTTGTAACTGGTTCATCATCGCTGGATAATTCATGAGTATTAGAGTCCGGTATAACGTGCTCGGCTTTGAAAAATTCTCTCCATTTACTTAGTAGGTCGTCTGCAACTTGCTAGGAACAAAATTATAATGATTAGGCAAATATAAAAATCAACAACTAAGAATAATATGTATCTTAGTAATAATTTGCAATAATAAATGTACCTGGATTTTACAAATTTCAAACATTATACATGAGCAACACTGAACTGTGTATCGTGGTTTTTTCTCCTCAAGCGGAGGCAGTAGCTGTGCTTTTTTTTGAGGAGGTTTGGAACTCCACCACCAATGCAGGTTGGTGGAATACACATGTGGCAGAATTTCAGTGAAATAAGGCAGGTTTCATCACTATATTTTCTTTCACTGCCAAGCAGCTTTAAAGATTACTTTACTTTATATAGTCATCAATTTCATTCTATTACTCAAACACTAAACTTGACACATTACTCAAACATGAAACTGACTTTATAATTATTTATTACATTACTTACAAATTTAATTGACTTCGGTATCCTTAACATATAATGCTGTGGATGTGAACCAAGCATTTCACACTTCTGACACAGATCATAGTTATCACATGTGACACATTTGTAGCGAAACCCACAAATTGGCTCGGAGCAACTATCACATACAACACCTTCATGCTTCTCTGGTTCTGTATCTGTTTCTTCTGAAATGTCATATTCATATTCATTTTAAGTCATGTTAAGGTTAGTCTATGAATCCCGTGGGTTATTATTATAAAGATAAGTTAACTCTCATTTGGTAACGAATATATGAATGTATGAATGAGTATTGATTTCAGAATGTAATTATAATAAATTCCAAATTTAAATTTTAACTTACACGCACAAGTACAAAAAAACAAAAAGTAAGATGCATTAGGTCTATAACTTAATTTTACTTTTATTGACTGCCTCGTTGGTCTAGTGGCTAGATATAAGGCCGCAGACCCGGGGGTCCTGGGTTCAATTCCCAGGTCGGGCCAATAAATAGTTATTGGGTTTTTCATTCAGAAAATTCTCAGTAGCAGCCCGGAGTCTGGAAGTTGGAAGTGTGTACACTCCCGTGCCTCGGAAAGCATGTTAAGCCGTTGGTCCTGCACCTGAACTCTTTCCGGTCGTGTTGGATTGCCGTCCCATCGGATTATGAGAGCTAAGGAAAAGAGAGTGCACCTGTGTTTGCGCACACACTTGTGCACTATAATATGTCCTGCGCAGTTGGCTAATCTCTCTTGAGATTGGCCGCCGTGACCGAAATCGGTCTGGAGGACCTTATTATTATTTTACTTTTATTTTATAGCACAATTGTATGTTAGCTTATATATTTAACTGTCTCAATTTTATTACTTTCTGATTAATGTCATAATATTTAACTTTTTAGGAACTGGGTGCCTTTTTTATGTAAAGTTAAATTATCTATTTGATGTTTTGTTTTATTTAATAGCATTATATTATATAACTTTGTATAAAACTTTTTAAAGGAATAAAAATTAAATTTCAATTTCAGCTTCAATATAAAGACAATTTTATTAAGGAGGTATTAATATATTTTTACTTGGTGGTAGAGCTTTGTGTAAGCAATAGCGCTCAATAGCTCTTACCTATCGGGTAGCTAAGACACAAGGTCATGACCTCAGAAGTCCATGTGTTTACCATCAACAATGTCGTTAAACACAATTATTATTTTTTTAAGTAATTTTTTTGCTTAGTATTTTAAAAATTATTACATAAATAGAACCAACACCAGGGTTTTTGTTACACCATGTATAAAAAAGGCTATCTAAAATATAAATAACATTAACCACTGTACAACACATCTAAATAAAAATAACAAACAAAAAATAAAGTAAAATAAAAAAGTACTAGCCTTCACTCATTGATCCTGGAAGACTTTTGCTAGGCACAGCATCGTTACTTAGGAATCTATTTTTGATACAGTTAGGTTGAAAGTGACGAGAACAGAACCTAAGTGACTTCCGAAGCCTTTCCAGGTCTTGATCCAGCAAATCGTCCCTGCCAGCTAGTTTTAGCCATTGTTTCTGACTTATAATAATAAAATATTATTATTACATACAACAACAAAATTCTAATTTATGAATCACCTTGTTATCATATTTATATAGTTTAAATGCAGTGTATAAGAAATATAACTTACCGGTATTTTTCTTTTGGCAAACTATAAAAATTGAGGTGTTTATTAGCTCGACTATTGCGGTTACAACCTTGAATACAGCAATAGTTTACCATCTTTAAGTAAGTTAAGCAATATTATCTTTACAGAAGCAAAATTTGTTAAATATTTATTTATTATTGAAATATGTAATAACGTTGACGTTTCTAATGAAGTTCTTGTATAAAAAAAAGTAAAATAAATTCCTATACAAACAATCAGTGCTGCCAGATTCAAAAAACATATTCTGCATTAACAACAGTGCATAAACACTCTTACACCTTAGTTAAATAAAGATTTAGCTATCCATAAATTATAATTAGAAAACGCTAGAAATATTCTGGCTAAATTGTTGATATATAAACGATAAAACCAAAAGGAAACTTGGCTTTTATTAACTTAAAGAATTATACACTTTACTAAAGTTACAATATAAGATTTGACAAAATAAAAAGAATAAATTCATAAATTATCTTTTTGAACTACAACAGGAATATCAAATATTAATTTAGTACTCAAATATTACAAAGCCGAGATGGTCCAGTGGTAAGAACGCGTGAATCTTAACCGATGATCGTGGGTTCAAACCCGGGCAAGCACCACTGAATTTCATGTGCTTAATTTGTGATTATAATTCATCTCGTGCTTAACGGTGAAGGAAAACATCGTGAGGAAACCTGCATGTGTCAAATTTCACTGAAATTCTGTCACATGTGTATTCCACCAACCCGCATTGGAGCAGCGTGGTGGAATAAGCTCCAAACCTTCTCCACAAAAAGGGTAGAAGTGGCCTTAGCCCAGCAGTGGGACATTCACAGGCTGTTACTGCTACTCAAATATTAGTTTATTGCTACTAAAAACATCCCAATTTCTTTTTACATAATATAATTTAATACCATTGCTTAAAAACAACTTTTTAAAGTCACATACAATCTTACCGTTTTGAAAAAATATTGTACATATTCGCTACCTCCAACAGGTATGACATTATTAGACTTCTATTTATGATCATACAAAGAACTGGTAAAAACAAATTATAAGGTGGTAGAAATCGTTTTGCAAAAAAAAAAACACGCTCCTTTACGGCGGTATGGCGTCCATTTGGAACCGTCGGAAAAATATGGCATGGTGATTTTCGTGAATGGCTAATCGATGATGATTAGCTGTGCATAAATTAGCCTGCTACAAAGGGCTGAATTTTTTTTTAAAATTTTCGTGTTCTCGTTGGTATGGCGGGTAGTAAGTCACACCGGAGAAGTATGGCATTTCACTAATGCCTACTTCTTTTTTATCGACTATCGGATTTGTTCCACAAAAATTCTTGTAGAATATATATTGTAGAATATACTTAATTAAACAGTATCAAATTACTTGAATTTCGTCGGAAAATATTATTTTATCTTATTATGTAAATAGTAAAAACTGTAAGATCTAGTAGCATAAAGCGCTAAGATCACTGCCTTAGTATACAAATTATCTTCATTTCGTATAAATTTGTTAGAAAAATTGGAAATAAATATATAAACTTAAGCAAAAATTAGTCGCAAACTGATCCTAAATAATCACTATAGTAAGTGTAAGATGAAAGTAAATTATAATATAAAAGTAAATTATACGTATGATAATATCCTAAAATATGAAGTGTTGCTAGGTTCTAGCTTGGTTTTCGTTACAGATTAAATAATGAAGCAGTTTCAACTTCAATATTATTCATCTTATATACAGCATTTTGTATGCAAAATTTATATATCGTACTTGTGTACTCTGTTACAGAGTGTATATAAATTACAGAGACTGTAAATTATATGTAGTTTTTGACATTTAAAAGCTTATCTTGTTAGTTTGTATTTTGTTAATAGGTAATCGTTTACGAAGTATGAAACTTCAATATTTTCAACATCATTTGTAGAAATTGTTTTAGCCGTAGAATAACTTGAATGTATAAAAATGGGAATTCTAAATGATATATACTAAAAATCTGTGTATTTTAACCAATACTTTAAGAGGTTATAGCAGGAATACTTGTACGCAAGTGTGAAAATAGACCAAATGGATTCCGTCAAAGGCAGAAACGATGTTCCTCAAAATAACGAGGAACCTGCACCTCCAGGAACTGAAATACCGCTGGTAATGTTTCATGTTCGTATATTAGATTCGACCGTTCGGTGATTTGTTTTAATTTGTTGATGAATTTGAAGGATACCATTTTCATATTACACTGTTACGTATAATATTCTAAAGAATAAACGTTAAAACGTTCTCATTGTATGATATATACATTATTTTCCAGCCGTTAGAGCAAGAACCAAGCACTCCGATTTCAACTCCAAAGACACCAAAGGTTCTATCTTCAGTTAAAGGAGTTGAAAATGCGAAAAAAAGACTTAGGGCATTTTCAATTCAGAAGAAAACACCTATCACTCCTATCATATTACCGAAATCGTCAGGAAGTGGAAGTAAGTGAAATTGTTGTAGTTGTTTATTATTATAGTAATACTGACACGTAACTACCTAAATGTCATAAGAATGGTGATAAAAAATACACCACACTAAAATATTAGTGTACCGTTACTTAAACTTAGTATGTTAAGCTGCAGACTTTAGGTTCTAACCCAGGTACTAATTAATATAATTATATTGAGTTTCTTTTAACCCTTCAATTATGTGTGCAGCTTGTGCTAGAAGTGGAGACGACAATAGTACAAGCGGCACAATCCAACCAGCGACATTTACATTATGCTATTGACATTTTCATGTGTAAGGAAATATTAGTGGCTGCCTGGAGTTATGTGGCATAGATCTCTTCTAACACTATCTAAAACCTTTTGTCTCTACTAATTTCTCTTCAGATAAAATCTGTGTTTTTTACATGACATCTATGTTCGCATTGTCTTGCTCATTATTATATTTATTTTCTTGACATTTTTATACTAAATCATATATACAAAAATAACTTATAATAGGAAAACGGACTATTTCAAATATTATATTTTATATATATATATATATATATAAATTATATAAATTTAATATTTTATTTAATATTCATTGAGCTATTGTCATATCTATTAGAAACATCTGACTTTTAACCGAAACTTAATTACCTTATAGGAACTTTTTTAAAGTTTGTTGTTTGGTAATAAATTAATAACATATATATTTATTTTTATGAATAGATGCAACAGTATTGATTGGTAAATTGAGCAGCGTCAAATTAACACCAAAAGTTGAAGATCCGGAGCATAAAAAACTACCAAAGCCTCCTAAACCAGGAACTTCCAGAAAATCTCTTCAAGGTATGTAATAAATAATTTATCATGAGATATGTCTGCAATTTGTTTTTAAATTACGCCAATAATTATTCTACCATATTCTAGAATAATTTGGATATGTGTGGTGTCACGTGGTGTCAGGTAACCAATATGCTCTTGTTGCCACTAAAATAAATGATGTTTTAGATTCTTACACAGACCTTCAAAGGAGAACTCTCGCTGAAATAGAGGATATGAAACGTAAAATGGAATTGGTCGAATTAGGCATACCCCTTGGTCTCATCTGCCCTTCGTCCACCAGTGAGAAGGCTATGCCGACCAAGGCTATGCCGCCTATCAAGTCATTCTTGGGTAAGTTTTATTTTTAATTGATTAACACTTTTGCTAATGTTTGCATTCATAATTTAATTATAACACACATACTATAAGTCATTATAATTGTCATGTTTTGAGTGTAAAGAAAAGTTGCCATTAAATGCTTTAAAAAATTTGATATTTTTATGTTGTTTTTTTTTTATCTACAGGCAAAGAACTTTTGAAAAATATTCCATGCTTTTTTTTATTCGTATATAAAATATATATACATGGGTCATATTTAAAATACTCATATATTTGTACACAAATTACCTATTTACTGGCACGCCATTTGTAGTGCTATGACAATGTATTTTTCTGTTTTTTTTTTTTTTATACGTCCCGAATGCTAAATTGTTTGATGAAATATATTAAGCTTTTATATCGTGTAATGCATGTAGACCGTCGCTTTCGAGTTTATAGCACGCAAAGATCACGTGCCACCATACGACGTTTCAAGCAAAAACGAAAGTTTAGTAAGTTAAGCATGGCTCAAAAATATATCAGGATATTTACACCTAGAATTATTGTATGTAGTCGAGTCAGGGCTGGCCCTAGAGTCAGATGGTCGCTTTCTGAATCAAACAATCACTTATATCTCCTGCGCAGTTGGCTATCTCTCTTGAGATTGGCCGCCGTGGCCGAAATCGGTCTGGAGGACCTTATATAATTTATTTTACTAAAGTAACATTTTGGAGCAGAAGTGTCTATTCCTCACATAGGATTTTTTTTTTTAATGTAAGTGGAGGCAATCGAGCTGGAGGCTCACCTGATGGAAAGTGACTACCACCGCCCACGGACATCTGCAACATCCGTGGACTTGCAGGTGCGTTGCCGGCCTTTGAGGAAAGAGTACGCTCTCTTTTTGAAGGTTGCAATGTCATATCGGTTCGGAAAAGTCGCCGGCGAAAGCTGGTTAAAAAAGTATAAAATATAATATAAATTATATGCTTTATAAGTATAAAATATATGCTTTTTACTTTTCCATAATGGACATATTAATGTGAATTATCGCTTTTGGTGCGTTTTAACTTCAGTTATAGATTGAGAACTATTCTTCTAAAGAACTAGTAATTCAAATATAAAAATTATATTTTTAAACAGAAAGATATTATGTATATATTCGAATAAACGTCTAGGGCCGGCGCTGATAGAAGTTTAGCAAATTATATTGAATTATTTAAGAGTGAGTTCAGAGTAAATTCAGAGTAAGTTATACGAATAGTAATTAGTTTATTGTATTCGTCTAAATAGTACAGATTTGTAATGTAAGTAGTATTTTGTTAGTATTTTATGCTATTTGCGATTGTGTCGAAGTGTAATCTCATTATTGATGTAAATATGATTCACTTCTGTCACATGTAATTAGTTGCTTACGCTTTAGATTACAGTACATGATTTTGTGTATAACTAGTTTATTTAGAAATGTAATTAGTATTAGCATTAGAATAGTTAAAAGCATATATTGTCCTTTTAATTATTATTATAGTTTCGTCTATTTTAATAATAATAATCGAATAATATAAGAAACACCGGAATGAGTAATTTACTCGGTGGTAGAGCTTTGTGCAAGCTCGTCTGGGTAGGTACTTGGTACTGGTGTGTTCCGGTTTGAAGGGTGAGTGAGTATAATTACAGGCACAAGGGACATAACATCTTAGTTCCCAAAGTTGATGGCGCAGTGGTGATGTTGTTTTTTTTAAGAAATATACAAACCACTGTCTATGGGCGTTGGTAATCACTTACCATCAGGCGGCCCACATGCTCGTCCAATAACCAACACAATAAAAAAAAAAAAAAAATTATGTACCATTTTGTGGTATATCAATATATTGTTGTTGGTGTTTGTTTAATTTAAATTTGGACTGACTGCCTAGATGGTCTAGTTGCTAGATATAAGACCACAGATACCGAAGTCCGAGGTTCAAATCCTATGTCGGACCATTAAAATGTTATTGGGTTTTTCTGTCGAAAAAATTTCAATAGTAGCCCGGAGTTCGGAAGTTTGAAATGTGTTCACTCCCGTGTCTCAGAAAGCACGTAAAGCCGTTGGTCCTGCGTCTGAACTCTTTACGATCGTGTCAGATTTGTCATCCCATTGTTATGAGAGTGAGGGAATAGTGAGTGCACCTATGTTTGCGCATACGCAGTCAGCGTACAGGCAGATCAGCCAGGTCTACCTTTAAATTGGCCGCTGAGGTCGAAACCGGTCAAGAGGACCGGCATCATCAATTTTAATTTACTTTTATTAAATCATTTTTAATTTCCTTTAATTATTATTTGACAATATTTGTAATTACTCAAATTTTATTATCTACAGACCCAGCAAAAGTTGACGACCTCATTCGTGAAGCGAAAAAGGCAAAACTTGAAGGTAAAGAGTTTAAATTCGACTATCATAAGCTTTTGCCTGATTACGATAATCCCTTTCAAAGGAAAAGGGAGGAAGCGGCATCTCATGAAAAGGACCGTAAATCTGATCGCCGTAAAGGTGAAACAGATAAAGATAGGAGAAAAAGTGACAAATATGATTCAAGAAGGCATGACTATAAGAAAGATGAGATGAAATACAAGGAAAGAGATAGAGATAAATTTAAAGATAAGGGTAAAGGTAAAGAAGAAAAGATCGAGGAATCAAGGAAAATAGATAAAGCAGAGAAAGAGACTGACTTAAATCTCAATGATTATTTAATTTGTGACAGTTGGTCTTTGGATAATGACGATAAACACAGCATCTCCAGTCCTAAAGTTCAAGAAAAACCGTCTAATTTCGTTGCATCGTTAACTCCTTCATCGGATATAACGGTTACGGAACCGTCTGAACAATTAAAACTAAGTATTTCCAAGAACAAAGAAATATTAAGGAATATCACATTAGATAAACCATTGAATGCGCCTAAGATGGAAAAATTGCAACCAGTAATAGATTCGTTCAAATTCGAGATCGATCCAAACGATGATGAAATTCTAGATATATTCGATGAAGATTCTGGTTTAGAAAAATACGCTCAAACGAAATCGAAGAAGCAATCACTATTATATGATCCGTCTGATAAAAGTGTACATTACGGTGCCGATATATCGAAGGACACGTCCTTAGACGGTATAAACGATGACACATTTTTGGAATCGGTTATAAATGAAATAAAACAAGAGGATATGAGCGACGATGGTAGCCAAGATAAGGGTCTCGTTGAATACGAAATATCTCCGAATAGAGAAGAGGAGAGTCCGAGAAAAACAAAAGCCGGCTCTGTCACACCTGAAATTATCGATAAATCTCGTGCTCAAAGTCGGAGTGACTTCTCTGAGGGTTACAGGTCGTCAGATAGTTTTAAGACCAGTGATACGAACGAGAGCGGATATAAATCTATAGACAGTTATAGAATATCGATAGAAAAGGAGTTAGATGATGCATTGGAATCGAAGATGTCGAAATCAACTGTCGATTCTCTGGAGACGTGGAATTTTGTGCTCAAAATCTGCCAACCGCTTCTGTTTAGGCATGATAAGAAAAAATGTTACAAGTGAGTGTTTTTGCTTCGATTTAGGAATAAGTATGTACTGTATAGAGCATAATTGTAACTAGGATTAAAATCTGCGCAAGTGCAACTGGAGCTTTATGTGTACGTGCAAGGCCGTTAAGGAAAACATTGTGTGTTATTTCATAGATATCAAACCATGGTTGAGCAGCGAGTAGATCCCACAGCTAATTAGAGAATAGCTTTTGCCCAGCAAATATTTGCAGACTGTTTCTTATTCAGTCATCAATTATTCAGTCAGTGTATTGTTCATAAGCGAAAGCTTAGTGAGCCAGTGTAATTACAGACAAATAAAACGTTTTAGACGTTGAGGTTTAAGTTTCTCGCAGTGTCGGTTTATGGGCGATGATGACCACATATTATCTAATAGGCAAGCACTTTATCTAGATAATTATAATATCCTGGGACATTATTCACACAAGGCCATCTGATCCCAAACTAAGCAGAGCTCGTACTATGGAAACCAGACAACTGATATACTACATGTACTATTTTTCTTTTGTTAATACATACTTATATAGATAATTACACTGAGACTCAGGATAAACAGACATGATGAACATGTCTGTTGCACTGAACATGCACACAAATGTCTGTCCTGGGTGGGAATCGAACCCACGACCTGCGGCGCGAAAGGCAGGTCTACCAACCACGGCAACCGGCTCGTCGAATTCTATTTTATATGATCTGTTTTATGTTCATGTACGTCTTTTTTCGTCTTTTTTTATTCAACAAATTAATTTGTTTTTTATATTCATAGAGAAACTCGGACAACTCCCAAGATATGGTACACAGAGAGTCCAAAAGGATGTTCATGTGTGAAAGACCGTAGCGTCGTTTATGAAGAACTGGAAATGTCCAAAATGAATCTAGTGGATCGAGTGTATGGATGCGATCAGTAAGTATAGATAGCATAATAATTCCTTTATTAATATTATGTTGTAATATTTATTAAATTACTGTAATGTATGTTTTATTTATAATCTGTGCCACTCACATATCAGTTGTTCTGGCGCCGAACTATTGTGGTTGGCGCCAGAACCTATGACAACGTAAAGAATTTCGTGTTAGAGTGGAGACTTGGCAAACGTAGTGTAGGACACCCTACGGCAAGGTGGACCGACGATTTGAATAAGGTGGTATGTACGGGATGGATGCCGGATGCTCAAGATCGGGATGGTTGGCGTTCTACGGGGTTTTCGTCCAGCAGTGGACGGCGATTAGCTGAAAAAAGAAAAGAATGGTTTATATTCCTTTTAATATTGAGCCATTCCTAAATTCCTGGGTGCCGATCAGAAAAAGATTTATAAATGGAGGCAGATCTCTTGCAACTTAATCGCACGATTCGATTCTCGTTACGGTCAGAAAAAAAAAGTCGAATACATAAATTTAATTTTATATATTTATCATTTCATTGTAATGTAATTGATTTTATGTGGCTCACGTGGTGTGTTAGTATATATTTATAAAAGATTGGTATTCATTTTGTAAGATATTCAAATTCTGTTACTTTCAATTGACTTATGTAATCTAATGTATTTTATCTGTATGTTTAAAGAGATATTTTGAATTCCGTTTTATGTATTCGGTATCAGTGATTTAGATTTTCTGTTTGATTTAGTGTAAAGAGGTTTTATAACGTAAATCAAATGTTTTTCCTATTACAGTTGTGGCCAAATAATTAGGGACAATAGTTCTATGTGAGTAAATATTTTCTTTAAGTCTATATTTCAAGTATATCCGTAGAGATTTGTACATGCTTACTCTATTTTTGTGTTTATTGTTAGATTATCTTGTAGTAATAGAAACTTTTACTACAAGACACACTTAAACAAGCAAAAACTCATTGTTACGTACTTGCTGCGTTTTTTTTTTCCTGGCCAACTAATTAAGGACATTGTCAAATTTGCGTTCCAAATTTAAAATTTTTAAAATAAATACTGAAACGAATAGTATCATGTTTTTTTCTTGAGAAAAATGGGTAAAAGCTGAAACTGCGATCCTACAATGCAGAAAACGTATTATAAATTTCTATGAACGTAAATGGTCGTATCGGATGATAGCAGATCATCTTCATTGTTCAAATATTATGGTTTATAATGTAGTTCAATACTGGGACCAGGAAGAAAACTTTAAGGCACTCTAGATCAACACCGACAAATATTAGAAGAAACTATATAGTGCCTTATGCTGATGAGAATCTTCCTGTTACTTGTATGTTTCAATATGATAATGACCCCAAACATACAACTATCTGAAATTATATGATAATCTATCAATTTCACTGGGGATTACAAAATGTAGGCATATTTTACGATAGTTATTCATTATTATAGATAAGAAAAAAGATAAGAGAATCAAGAAGAAGAAGAAGCAAGAAAAGTTGAAGAAGAAGCCAAACATACAGCATATTTCTTATGAAGGAGTCTGTGATGGTACTTGACTGGCCCACAAATAGCCCAGAATTAAGGCCCCGTAAACCAAAAAATGGTTTGAAGTTGAGAAGAAAGTTGCAACTCAACGTTTGGGAACAATACACCATTTCTACGACAAATTTCAAGAGGCTTTGAACAACATTTCTGCAGATACTTGCAAGAATTTAATAGCTATAGGGTTTTCCAATAAGGGCGCTTGATCGTAGCGTGTGCTGTGTGGCACGTAGCGCCGTCCTGTTGAAACCACATGTTGTCCAGATCCATATTCTCGATTTCAGGCCAAAAGAAGTTGGTTATCATCGACCGGTATCGCTCACCATTGACGGTGACGGCCACACCATTATCGTTTTCGAAAAAATACGGACCAATCACGCCTCCGGCCCAAAATCCGCACCAAACAGTCACTTTCTGCGGGTGCATTGCCACTTGGTGAACCTCGTGTGGATTGGTCTCGTCCCAAATACGGCAATTTTGCTTGTTGACATAGCCATTCATCCAAAAATGCGCCTCGTCGCTGAAGATGATTTTTTTGCCAAAATCGGCGTCAACTTCCAACTGCTCTAATGCCCAGTCAGCGAACACACGGCGCTGTCTATGGTCATTAACCTTGAGCTCTTGGGTCAGCTGGATCTTGTACGGGTGCAGGCTCAAGTCACAACGCAAAATTCGCCAAGTTGTCGTCTGCGAAAGGCCGAGTTCCTGTGCGCGACGCGGAATTGACTGCCGCGGGTTTTCGAGGACACTGTCGCGCACAGCGGCGATATTCTCGGCAGATCTCGCGTTACGTTGACGCACGGGAACCGGCTGATTGTTAACTGACCCGGTTGACTCGAATTTGTCCACCAATCGACGGATAGTCGACTCGGCAGGACGATCATCGCGACCGTAAAACGGGCGAAGTGCGCGGAACGTTGCTCGAACTGAAGACCCATTTTCATAAAACAATTTTATGATTTGCACGTGCTGCTCGACACTGTAACCTGCCATGGTGGTTTGGGAGGACGAAATGAATATAACACACTGCATTTGACAGCTGTCACTCAAACAACATGGCCGCAATCAGCTGTCAAAGTTCAAGCGTCCCTATTGGAAAACCCTATATAATCTATGCCCCGTCGATGCCGAATGGTTATAACTAAAAATGGTAACCACTAGGGTTACTAAAATGTTACTAAGATTATATTTAATTAAATTATCCTCAACAATAAACAAAAAATTGATAATTTAAGAAATTATTTTTAATGTGATTCCTGTTAAGATGTTTTGTGTCCTTAATTAGCTGTTGACAATAATTTTATTTCATTTCCAACTTTATTCAGGGTTAATTGTGCTTTCATTTAAGTACCAAAATGAGCATCAAAGCTTTAAAGATATACTTGTAATATAGACTTAAAGTAAATATTTACTCATATAGAACTATTGTTTCTAATTAGTTGGCCACGACTGTATATTTGATTGTATACATTTAATAATTTTTTTAGGATTGCTGATTCGCTCTTTTCATCAGCACGCGGTTGGTATCCACGTCACAGTTTGTGTCCCACTGAGAGCAGCGTAGTCCCACTCGCCAATGAGTGGGAGGCTGAGGATAGCTTACAGGCGCACAGAACCGAGGAGAGAATGTCGGCAACTCCTCAAAGAAACGACGAGCTATCACTGGATAGGGAGTATCAGAGGTAAAATGTGTATTTAGGATTCCACTATAAAGATAAGACAAATTTCTTTCATTAGATTATATGAATACGTTATTTAAAATAAATTGAAATTAACTTATATAATTCAAAATCTCCAGTTTTGATCCCCATCTATAATATGACCTGCGCACTTGACTATTCTCTCTTAAAAATGGCGACCGTAAATAAATATATCGTTTATTAATCGTACCAAGTATTATTGGAAGGTTTATGGAAGCGGTGTGGCCAGACGTCGTCGATTCCAAAATAGAGACATCGAGAAGCACAACACCGGTGAGACAGGAATCCAGGAAGAAGAAAAAAGAGGACGTAGAAAAGGAAACAGAGGATAAAAAGTCTAAGAAGATTAAGTTAAGCAGCGAATGTTGGAGCCAAGAGTCTGATTTAGACGAGGAACATGAAAAAAGGTACCACGCTTACCTAATTATTATCAACCGATGAGTCGTTTTTATTTGTAATATACTAAAAAACATTATTTCCTTCCATTATTTATTTTGGATCGACGAATTATGTAAGCTGTATAGAAAAAGATATGGTACTTTCACGGAAGGCCGCTGACAGCAACCATTGGATCATGATTTACTTTTAAATTGACGCTTTCCTTCGGATGGATGAGTTTAACAAAAAAAAAAAAAATCTGCAATCTTTGAATCTGCAATCATTGTTATGATCAACTTGATCTATCTACGAAGATATCACTTAGATAGCTTAGAAATATAAATGATTATTCTTAATTTTCAGTAATAAAGCTAAAGTAGAAAAAGATAAATCCAGATCTCGTAAACGGAAACATTCAACATCGTCAATGTCCTCGTCACTATCAGACAGCGACGAAATCTCAACAAAGAAACGGAAATTGCTCAAGAAAAAGGTACTATTGCTCAAGTAACTTAATATTACATCGATATGTGATATATAGTAACAACTGTATCAATTTTCAATAAAATAGTTTCATTAGTTTATCTTACGATAATTTTTAGCAAAGATTTTTTAGGCCTTTGGTGATTAACTTTGGACATTATCGTACAAATTTCAGGCGATCAAGAAAACAAAGTCGAAGTCGGCCAAGCGTCGTCGCATGGGACGCAAAATACTAAAAAAGTTAAAAGAAAAACAGAATAAGCGTAAACATAACAAGTCATCCGATGAAGATTCTGGTAAACTATCTGAAATTATATGATAATCTATTGTTTTCACTGGGGATAACATAATGTAGGCATATTTTACGATAGTTATTAATTATTTTAGATAAGAAAAAAGATAAGAGAATAAAGAAGAAGAAGCAAGAAAAGCTAAAGAAGAAGGCTCAAAAGAAAAAGAAGGTTGTTCAAACGAGTTCCTCCAGTTCGTCTTCAAGTAGCGATAGCAGCAGTGAATCAGATTCTGCGAGTGACAGGAGATCGAAGAAGGCCAAGAAACGAAACCAGGAGAGGAGGAAGAAAACCAAAAAGCAAAGGAAACCTTCTTCATCAGATTCAACGCAAAGCGAAGACTTGTTTGACGTGAACATCCTTAACAATATTAAAACCGAACGCTTAACGGACGACGAGAAGAGTAAAAAATTAATGGAGTTTTCGCCTCGTCGTCAGAAACCCAGAGAGATAATTAATGTTAAAGAACTACAAAATGATTTTGTGGAGAACATACATATTAAAAAGGAAGTAGAGGAAGATCTATGTAAGGAAGTACGCAAAGAAGTTACTGATAAGATACAAAGTGACGTTTTCGATATTGGTAGCTTGGAACCGGTAACGGAAACAAGTGCTATCGAAGAGATAGAACTGCCCGAGGTGAGGGTTTTTTTAATAATTCCGTGATACTCGCCCCTCGTGGGGGGCCCCTCCGTGGACCGTGGAAGAGGAGGGCCTCCGTTTTGGATATGGAGACCCTCAAGCCCAGCATCTCCATCCGGTCCACGGTCAGGGTCGTTCCGACCTCGGCCAGGCGGGCCGCCTCCCGAAAGTCCCGCCCCGTCGCGGTGATGAGGGTGTCGTCCGCATAGCACAACACCCCCATACCGGGAAGGACGGGGGCTCTCAGGAGCCAGTCGAAGCCGACGTTCCACAGAATTGGGCCGAGAACCGACCCCTGTGGAACGCCGCAGCCAACCCGACGCCGGACCAACCTGCCGTCGCCCCCCGCCCAGACGACCTCTCGGTCCTGGAGGTACGCCTCCAACAGCCTCCTCAGATAGGTCGGCACCCCATGGTATCGGAGTGCCTCCCTGATCGTCTCAAATGGGAGAATGTTGAAATTGTAATTTATAGTTATTAAAAATTGGTTCTATAATGTACAGGACCCTCCGATGAAAAACACACTCGCCCCGCCGACCGTGGGCCACCACGGTGGAAGGGTCGAGGCCCCCGCGCCGGATGAGTCCAACATGTCTCAGTGTTCATCCCAGGAATCAGTGTGCAGTGTGAAGGTAATCTATTATTACTAGTCTTAGTTTGTGGTAGAAGAGTAAAAAAAAAAAAAATTATTTTAATAATTAAATATGTCAACGCAAGATTTCTGCTAAATTCCCAACTAAATCACGGTCCAAATTTTGATGTTTATAATTTCTCTTTTGCTAAACTTTTATTCTTTTATGAATTGATATTAAATTTAATTATTGAAATTAAAATAGTTTTGGATCAGAAGAGAATTAATAAAATTATTTTAAAATTAGTTTTTGTATACTAAAAAGATATGCAGGCCGCTTAGCGATGTCAATGCCTCAAATTAAATCCTTGGTGGTAGGGCTTTGTGCATGCTCGCCTGGGTAGGTACCACCCACTCATCAAATATTCTACCGCAAAACAGCATTACTTGGTATTGTTGTGTTCCGGTTTGAAGGGTGAGTGAGCCAGTGTAATTACAGGCACAAGGGACCTAACATCTTAGTTCCCAAGGTTGGTGGCGCGTTGGTGATGTAAGCTATGGTTAACATCCACTTACCATCAGGTGACCCATATGCTCGTCCGCCTACAACGTCCACCTATGTTATAAAAAAAAGATCCAGCAGGCTAGAGTCGATAAAGTCATAATGCTTGGTTGTTATTATTAGATTTATAAGTAGCATTACTCTTGTTGAACAGATTTATTGTGGCTAATACAATAAAATAGTTTTTATTGTACATTAAGACGGAATTTTATGATACTATGTAATTATTTATTTTTATAGTACATCACTCTTTTACAATATCATACAATTGATTCTTTCATCTTTATAAACAGGATGTACCGTCATACGAGAAAGACGAAAGCCATCTCCGTCCGTCATCTCAAAACTCCAACTACAGTTTCAACGACGTGATTAGCGCGAGCCAAAATGTGCTCTATCAGAAGGGAATAGAGACGGTCGCCGAGTGCGACGACAAGTACACGGAGAGCTACGAGACCGCTAACTACGAGATGTACGAGCAACTTGCGATGGCCTACCAGAGCGACGTCGCGAGTCAGGTTAGTTGGCATTTCTTATTCATTATATACTGGTTGTAAATATATATAGATTTTCTACTGCAAAACATCAGTATTTGGTATTGTTGTGTTCCGGTTTGAAGGGTGAGTGAGTTAGTGTCACTACAGACACAACGGACATAACATCTTAGTTCCCAAGGTTGGTGGCGCATTGGCGATGTATGCGATGGTTAACATTTCTTACAATGCCAGTGTCTATGGTCGTCGGTGACCGCTTACCATCAGGTAGCCCAAATGCTTATCCGCTTATTTATTCTTTAAAAAAATCAACGCAAGAGTAATAATATTTATATCCTGGGACATTATTTACACAAGGCCATCTTATCCCAAACTAAGCAGAGCTCGTACTATTGAAACCAGACAACTGATATACTACATATAATACTTTTCTTTTGTAAATACATACTTATATAGATAATTACACCCGTCCTCAGGACAAATAGACATGTTCATACACACAAATGTCAGCCCCGGGTGGGAATCGAACGTATAGGCGAGTATCTACCGACCACAACACCGGCTCGGCTCGCCTACGTAATATGTATAAGAAGCTAACAAACGTGTACCGTGTTCCCCAGCGTGCGTGCGCGGAGGCGGTGTCGGGGGGCGGCGAGCGGCGCATCGAGACGGTGGTGCGCGCGCGCTGCGGGGAGATCAAGTGCGACTGGCGGCCCGGCCGCGCGCCCGCCCCGCCGCCCGCGCCGCGCCCCTCGCGCTGGGGTGAGCGCGCCGACTCCCGTCTCGTTCGCACGATGCTCGATGGGTGTAAACGTGCCCGTGTTCGCAGGTCTCAAGCCGGGGGAGGTGAACATCGTGTTGACGGGCGAGGGGACGCACTTTCCGGTGGAGGAGGCTCAGCCCATTTATCAGATTCAGAGCATCGCTAATCGCACGGACTCGAACGCGAACACAGGGTATTATATTATTTCAGAATATTACCGTTACACAACGATTTGCCGTCTAATGTTCTCCTAGAATACTTCTAATACTTACCGAGGTTTTGAGGCATTTTAAGATCGTGCATATTCATAGGCCTGTGATCAGTTATTCCAATACCAATCATTATAAACCAACGTCGTACAATGTTTCGGTTTGGAGAATTAGTGAGCCATTGTACAGTATGGATGTACCGCCTTAGCTCTTGTAGTTTAATTCCTATTGACTTTCAATAAGTACATTACATTTAAAAAAATTCCAGCTACGATGAAGCATATATGGATATGTATGGCGCCGCCGATCGCTTGCAGTATGGCGACTGCTTCGGGCCCGACTTCGATACGACAGTTTCCGCGAACATCTCGGTCACTTCCATTGATGATATCTCTCTGGATACAAATGTCTCAGCCAAAGCGAATGTTGAAACTAGGACAAGTTCACTCGACGATAGGATTAACAAGGCGTTAAGAGAGACGGGTATGCTAGCTATTTGATTTTTAATCTTTTTCGAATATTTTTTGGTCCTTCGAGCCGGTATATAAATCATATTTATTAAAACGTTTTCTGTAATTATTTCAGTACTCGGAGAAGTAGCTAAAGAAGTAGAATGTGTCGATCCAGATAAGGACGTACCAGAAAAGGGTATTTTGATCACGTAAGTGTTATACAGACATGCAAAAGTATTCGTTTTTTTAAAACTTGTTTTGGGTATTTGATTTATCAACTTCATATCAGAGATTTGAATTTGTCAGCAAATTTGTTGAAGTTAGTTGTATTTTATTACGGTAAAATTTGATTTAATTTCAATGATATTTTTATTATGTTTATTTTAATAGCAATGTAACGACGGAGTCCCGCAGCTCAAAGCGAGTGAGTTTCGCGGATGGGTACAAGCCGGGGCAGGACTCCGACGTCGAGGAACCGCCCGTCAAGAAGGTAAGAGAAACTGTCTCATCGCTCGTTTAAATGAATTCATTTATTCAAATGAAAACTTTAAATAAAACATGTGCGTTTTAAGCGCGGCACGTTTGTTCCGTCGTATCGTATTACATATATGTATATGAATATATGTTTGATATTTGAATATTCATTATTGGTGTGCTAAAAATCACACTGAGGATTGAATATATTACGGTCGCAGTTCCAGCAAAAAATAACTCATAACTCCTCGCGAACGTCACATCTATAACGACGGCCGCGAAGCAACGTTTCGAAGGCCGCTAAGGCGTGTCGACCATCAGTCGCGAGTAACGCTATCCCCTCGTCCGCAGCGCAAGAAGGCGCGGCGCTACGGCTGCGCGTGGCCGTGCCCCGCCGCGCACGCCGACCACGTGCCGCTGTGGGACGCGCTGCCGCCGCCGCCCCCCCCGCCCGGCTCCCCGCCGCCGCCCGCGCGCGCCGCGCCGCCCGCCCACCTGCTGCGCGCCGCGCGCCGCCGCGCCGCGCCGCCCGCGCTGCCCGCGCTGCCCGCCGGCAAGTTCGGTGAGCGGGCTACGGATTACTCGACTTCTTTGCAATCGACTCCTCGCTTATTTCGAATCTCCGAAACTTGAGAATGAAACCGTGTGATTATTTTGCTCAGCTTCGATAGATTGACTTTTATGATAGTATTGTTGCTAGTATTGTTATTTTACGATATTGCTATATATGTGTTTTTCTCGTTTTGATTCTTATTATTGGTACAGTAATCCAAATTGAGGTATTGAATTCTTTGTTATTTGTCCACAGATCCGTCGATTCCTTTGCCGGGTTTCATGCCTCCGGAGCCGCCGCCCGGCCTCATTAGCTTGCAGTAGATACATTAAACGTTTGATTGATATTAATTTTACTTTAAGTATTTAAGGTATTGTAAATAAATTTGTGTTTACAAATTATTAATTTTTTTATTTTGCGTAAATGTTGTCAGGGGTACAGAAAAAAACATAAAGATTCTATGAAAGCTTACGTATTATTTCTTTGAATAGGTTTTTCTTTTTGAATTAACCACGATGTGCTAAATGGCGCCACAGCATATCAATTTTTATACCGATTTTCCGCCTGCTTCCTTTATGATAATTTTTTTTCAGTTTCTTTGAAATAAGTTCATAGTTGTTATGCATTTTTGGAGAGCTAAAAAAACTGTTATGTTTTTAAAATAATCTGCAAGCCAAGTTACATAACGTTTTTTTTTTTATTTTAAGACATTTTAGTGGGAAAAAATCTCAATAAAATATTGAAATAATATCGTTTTTCGTCTCGCATTTTTAAATTTAGACCGATAATTGTGGTTTAAAGATTGATAAATAACAAGTGTTAAATCGTTTTTATAAATCAGAAGAAAAAAAGAGATTTAAATTGATGATGCATTTTTGACTTATTTTGAAAAAAGCCAAAAAACATGATAACTCAAAAATGGTTCACTTTTGTATGATGAATATAGGGGTTAAAATTATCGCAAATAGTCACCCTTATCACCTCCTAACGGGAATACGTCGAATTACCAATAACCCTGTATATTATAAGTTAATTTTACTACTACGTATATACGTACTATTATTTAAATCTTCAATTTGGGAATGCCATTTTAAGGTGGAGTCGATCTTAATGCCAAGATATTTCACACTAGAAACAATGCTAAGGGGTAGACAAGCACAGGTAGGGGATGGGACAAGACAGGTATGAGCAATTATATTAGAATATTCTGGAAGAACAGAAAAAGCTGATCTTCTGGAAAAGGAAAGGATTTGTGTTTTTTGGGTATTCACAGTGAGTAAGTTAATTGAGAACCAGCGAGACACTACAGTAAGTGCTTCTTGACCGTGCTGTTTGGCACTCTCCTAGTTACTGCCGTATACCAGAAGAGAAGTATCGTCGGCATACGCAAAGATACTGCAGTTTGGAATATTAAGTTTGCATAGATTATTTATTGATTAAATTAAATAAATAATTAATTAATTTATATCAGGTCTATTGTAGTGAACTGTGCGATCTGTAAGTATGGCTCTGAATTATTAACTATTTATTCAAAAGGTTTTATTCTCTTGTTATTGCGTAGATGAAAGTTCAAAAACCACCTAGAAAAGGCTCTATTTTCAAGCAATTATGTAATTCAAGTTCATAAATTCCAACAAACGTCTGTTTGTTTTTATGCGTTTGCATAAAAGTGGTAATACCGTCTTATTATTGACAAGTAACTTTTTACCCCCATAGAAGTATCGCAATGTTATACAGAACTATCAATTGTTGATTTGTATATAATCGAACAGTAATTTTAAAATAGGTACCTTTTGTAGTACTAATGTTTTTTTGGTGATTAAATTTATTGGTATAGTCAAAGGGATTGTTTAAATAAAACGATAGCAATAAAAACAATAAAATAGATTTTCATTTATTGTGAGACGAAAAATACAACAATGGGACTTATCACCTAAAATGGTTAGTGGCAGACTGTCATGTCAAAACAATTGGTTGTTAGGTAGGAGGCGGGCAGCCCCGCGCCCTACTACATAATAGACTCCTAATTTTATGTCTTTCATCGGAAAACTCGTGGTACATAACGAATATCAACGAAAATATAGCAACATTATACACAAAACTTTACCATGACCTCACTATTCACTGAAACCATAACTAATATTAATATTAAACATGTGAAGTTTCAATAGATTTCATTTTTTTAACTAAGTTTTTTTAAAAAGGCTTTATTGATTCGAAGCTAATACTTGATTACTTACAAGATTGTTTAAGTTTAGTAGTGAACGCGCCACTCGCCCGGCCGTCCGTCGTTGGTCGGACGAGGGCGTCCGTCGCTCTACGCTCTAGTCGAGGCACAGCTCACGTGCAACGGAACGCGCCTACATACCTCACAAAATAAAACGTAACAACTCTCAATACCGCTACTATGAAACGTTCTATACAAAATTGAACATTGCTGATACTCTAATTCGCTCGATCATCATTTATTATTATTTTATATATTACTAATAAAAACAAGTGGGCTGCGAGCGGTCGGCCGCTGTCGTGCGACTCTCGGTTTAACTCGTCACTAGGTCCATTAAGTACATGTCTTACTTTATAAGTCGAAAATGCCACTGCTGCGATCCTACGTCGCCTATGCCTGTGCGGACGCGCCGCCGGCCCCGGCCGCCGTCAGCCGCGGACTGTCGTCTCTCGTGGACAATGTCTGTCGCGTTCGTCGGTCGGTGTTCCGTCGTCACGCATTTCGTCGGTCCCGTGGTTCGTCGGTCGCGCGTTATATATTCGACGTTCGCGATACGGGGCCGATGCGACGCGTCGCTATTGCTCGTAGAGAAAAAAATCCAAAACCAATTCTTTACATCGTAGACTATATTTTGTTTAATAAACTTGAAGTATTTATCAATAATCAATAAGTACATTATAATAATTGAATAATTAGTTTTTGTTTCATAAGAGACTAGCATTACAAATAAATACCTTCAGCTATACAATTTAATGTTTATTTCTATTTAAACATTTTGAAGATGTTTAAAGTGGACTACGTCGGTTTTTACACAAGAAAGCGCATATCGGTTCTTGTATAGAAACTTTTCTGTTGATGCGTCTACGCTTCGAGATATGACTTAAATGTATACTTAGATTTAGGGGAAAAGGTTGTAAAAACAAAAAAGTTATTGAAATTTATAACAAACACCTTAACTAATACTTCAATAATTTAGTTAAGTATACAAGGCGCGCGGGTGGGACGGGGGCCGGGGAGCGCGCCGCTAATATCACTCGGCGTACGTACAAACGATGATGCTGCGCTACAAATGAAATAACTTTATACAAAAGGATGAGTCGAGGCGGACGCGCGGACCCGCCCCCTCCCCGAGGCGCACCACAACATGTCTTTGACAAAAGCAATATAAAACATTTCATTCCGTGTAAGAGATGACACGATGCTACGCGAAAATTTTATTTTATTTTCAAAAAACACACGCCCATTCGCTCGTCCTCGCGCTTAAATCTAAAATTAATAATTAGACAATATTTTTATTTGTTCAACAGACGCGCGCGACTCGGCGCACGCGTATAATAATAAAATATTTTCAAAACAATCGAATAATTAAACACACTAGTTAACAATAACTCATGCTCAACACCGGCGGCGGCGAGCGGTCGGTCCGCGCGGGCCCGCCGGCGCCCGCCGCGGTCGAAACGAATACGCGCATGCTCGTCTTAAAAAATATCATCCTATACACGGTCGTAGTCGTCGGCGCGACGGGGCGGTCGAGGCGACGGTCGGCGACGGGCGGCGGCGGGCGGCGGGCGTGGGCGGCGGGGGCGGTTACACGGCGGTCTCGGTGTGGCTGTGGCTCGACAGGCGCTCCACGTCCAGGTCGTGCGGCGCCAGCTGCTCGCGCGGCGCGTCCGCGTACTCCACGCTGGACGAGTGCGAGTAGCGCTTGGACAGCGCCGTCTGCTTGCGCAGCGCCTCGGCCAGCGCCGCGTCCGCCAGCGAGCCGCGCGAGTCCAGCCCCTGCCGGAACGCGTTCACCACGCGGATCTGCGCACCCAACCCACCGCTTATTCGCATCTCACACGCGAGGATATCGCGCTCTGGCTCACTCACAAACTCGCTCTTGATACACGATACTCGCATTATTTGATAGACATTAAACTGGACATTTAGTTTGAGTGACAGATTCCAAAAAAAAAAATCAGACTGACTTGAATTATAGAAAAGCATCATGTATCAATTAAGTTTATACTCTCTCGTTCATGTACGATTTTAGTACTTAAATTATTATAATTTTGTGTGCAGTACAAAGAAATAACTGATAATGATTTTTTTTTAACTGTCTTTTACCGAATCGTCCATTGAAGAGAAAGTATGGGATAGACAAAAACAAAATTGCAGTCACACGTGGAATTAATTTGGATTTTTTACAGGACGTGCCAATAGTGTGCTGCGCAACACGTAGAACGGTGAACATTTACTGGGCCGAAACCGTCCCATCGGTTTTATATTTAATAAAAACATATACATTGGAACGTTTCATAAAATTAAATTTGTAATAGTGAGCCAGAGCTATACAATTATAATTGAGCAGCGACGCCTTTTGATTCACTACAATGAAATTTTCATGGTTAAAACAAAAGATATATGTGCTGTATGTGTTATTAAAAAAATCTATATTCGATTGAATACTCTAATTAAAATTACAGCTTGTTTTTGCCATGGAAACGAAAAAAAGTGTAAATCAGAAGGGAGCGCCCTCACATAAATGAAAAAGAAATGTACATTGTTTGGAAAACATAAATAGAAGCACACCGAGCCATTAAAAGAAAGGCGAGAAGCGGTAGGTAATTCAAAATTCCAGTCACAGATAATCCACTCGCAGGTCCAGAGAAGGGGTGAAAAGGGCCCCCAAAAAAGATTTTCGGTTCAATGATTCTTCAATTATCGTTCAGATCTTTTGACCCCCTCTCCAAATATTGTGTAAGTCCACCATTGCAGGTCGAGGTGCCGGCGAGGCCACTCGTTTCCTCGCATGCCATGCAGTGAAATATGACCTACTTGCCCCCATCCGTCTCTATTCAGACATCGGTCGTAGCATTGGTTATGTGGCGTGTCGGTGTCGGTGGTTCCATGCATTTGTTCTGTGACTGCATTTCATCGACCTTCTCTATGGGAGCTACTCGCGAAGCTCTATGCCCTTACGCTACGCACATACGAAGCAACATCGACCACGTATCTGTATGTTTGTCCCGGACATTAAGCAAAGCTATTACACCCGAAACGATTTAAATCTTCTCAAACCACGCGCTCTATGATGTATTTCAGAAGCGTTATTCTACCCTTAAAGTTTTTAAATCTAAAAGCCTGTAAAACGATGGGAGTCCAATGTTTATTTGATGAAAGCTTCCATGACGAATCCCCGGCGCGTTATGCAGTTTTTATGGAGTTCTGATTTTGTTTATTCATGTGCAAAAATGAGGCAAAATAATATATACATACGTCTACTACAGCTGCTACGAATGATGGTGATTTTTTTCATTTCTTTATGATTATAAAAAGTTATACCGAAAAATCTAAAAGTGCTCCAATATCTATCTTAAATTTCTCATTAAAAAAAAGTGAGAAAATTGTATATTAAATATTTATGAAAACATAAAACAACTAATCTTCAATCTACAAAAGCATTATGGTATCCGTGAAAATTCTATATCATTAATTATATACATTAGTATTAACTGTATAAGATCCTTTTTTATATAAAAGTTACCTAATTATTGTATATAATATTTATAAACTTAGAATTAATATTAAATCTTTAAATATATTTGGTTCAATTCCTTAATATCAAATCCAGTAATATTATTCTAAAGCTTTAACCATGAAACGTCGTGATGGGTGATGGGGTCGCTAAACCGATGTCACGTGTCGAAAACAAACACATAACTTGTTCCGGAACCCTTTCGTAGACAGTGAAACATGCACTTGGATCCATGCTCGTGATGATAACCATGCAAGCTGAACACTGACCGATTAATTTCAAACAAAGCAATAAAATAATAAAAATGGTCTTAGTGCAAAGGTACTCACGGGAATTGATGTGTAAACATGTGAGCTCGTATACTGATTTTACGTACATACGACTGTAAACTGTTACTACAAACCACGCAAACGATGTTGCAAACGCAGCTCAAATTATATAAAAATGGTGTGCACTAACCGCACTTACAATAACAAACCTTACGCTGACGTTATCTGACGTTCAAAAACTTACGCTTACATAATTTGACGTTCGAACTCGAACGTTTACACATCAATTAAAAACAATAAAGCAAACATTACATACAAGAGTGAAGTTAAAGGGTCAGCGTGGAAAGTAAACGGAACAATAACGGATGAAACATTTGTAAGTAGAGTACAGTAAATAGTAAAACGAAACAGTAAGGACAAAGTAAAAACAAACGTAGTTGTGAGTGAAAGAGCAGGCTTTGGTTTATAATCTTACAGCTTGATCGGTAGAAGTCTTGCTGTAGGGCACAGGAATCAAGCGCTCTTGTAACTCGCCACCTATGACCTTCCGTGTGCAATGGGGATTCATGGAAAAGAAAACGAAAACAAGAACATGAAGTAAAAAGATAATACGACACGAAGAGTGACGGAACGCGCCTTGCGCTGAGATAACTGTGATGCTCACGATCGAACGCTATGCAAACAAATTAATAATTTAAAAAGGTATATTTACAATGTTTATAAAAAGAATAAAAAAAATACAAAACTAATAAATGATTTAAAAAAAATGGAAATAACTTAAAAATAAAAAATTGGCATATAAATTCAAGTAAAATATAATTAAAAAAAAAAATAAAGTTACTTAAAAATAAATTGATAAATTAAATAAAGTAATAATAGCGTCCGATAGAATAGCAGTGAAAGATTTTGCATAGAGCGTTTATCGAATATAATCTCGGGGACTGTCCGAAGCAGTGCCTCGCGAAGCGATATACAGGTATCAGGAAGAAGATAAATTAAAAAAAATAGAGTAGGTTAACCAAAATAACGCAGGGTCTTCCTATAACCCTAAGAAGCACATTCATGGGTTGTGCACTTAATAACTATGTCTATACATTTCCATCCAGGGCTCCGTTACATCCATATTTCTTTATAAATAATAATAACGAACATAATAAAATTATAAATACAATATAAAAAACATTGATCGAAATATACATAAATAGCTCTCGATCGAAATAAATGCGAATTGAAGCTTAACACTGATATCAATTAAACAAATCATTTTTTTTTGTTCTGTGCGTGTGTGTCCGTGTTCGGTGTGTTCGCACACACAATCGTGTGTTCCATATCGATTATCTTCATGCGATACGATCTAATAAGCACACACATTTTATTGACGGGAGTCGCTCACATACCAGATATCTATTATAATTTTAAAACATTTTAATACTACGTATAAATCAAAATATATAAGCACTATGAATAGAGTGATAGCAAATGAATGAACAATCTATGTTATACCGAATATTGTCGCAGATCATTTCGTCCCCGCAATTCTATGAATCTAACAACAAAATATACTTTGTGATACAAAAATCAAAGCATCTACATTGTAACATAATTCAACAGCAAACGATGTCCTCGTATTTTAGGTGAAATTTTATTAAGACTGCTAATAATTTATATACAATTAATGACATATAAGTAAATGAATCAATTACTTAATAAGTTTTCACCGGTATTTATCGACGTATAGTCTAAGAGCTCATGCTGTGTCGCTAACACTAGACAAGCTAAGCGGTATCTAACATCGAGCTATCGTACAACAAACATTCCGGCCAAAGTTGGACGAGAACATCAAACAATTGGCCAACATTAAGGACACAGTACACTTCCGTAGACGGCCAGTTACCTTATAATGCAGCTCCCAACGAGGCACGGGGTGAAATGAAAGTTACTTTGGAGTAGAGATACTTTATTACTAATGTTTAATAAGAGACAAGAAGCAGTAGAACAGCAGAGTACCAGTTTATACCAAGTTCGTTGGTTCCGTAGCAGAAAATCATACTCTGCTATTTTATTTTAGTGTTAATAATCTATTGGCGTGAAGAAAACCACTATAAGCGTATTATTATTATAATAATTTTTTTTTTGATAAAAGTTTAACTTTTATATCTATCACTTGGTGTACACCAAAACACGCATTAGAATATTTTTTTTTCCATATATTTTTTTAGCATAATTCATTATTATACCTAATCATAATTTTATAGCGGGCGATTGTTACTACACAAAGTGCATTTACATTGTTAAAAAAACCCGATCTATTAATAACAAGTATGTATATCGTATTAAATTTTTTTTATTTAAGTCACATCACATTATCGAGATATTTAAATTTGCTTGAGACGGTTCCGGTTGTGGGCAAAGGGCTGGAATATAAAAATAAATGAATAACGAAAACAAAATCGTAAGAGCAAGTAAGAGTGGTGTATAGTGTCATAGAACTAACTACATTAAAATCATAGAAGATACTATTTACTAAATATCTACTACATGCATTCAATAATTGTTTAATTGAAATATTACACCAAAGTATACACCGAAAATACTTCATTCAACTAACAAGAAACAATGGAGATCAAATAATATCTGAATATATCAGAGCAGCGCAGCCCATACCGCAAACATTTAGATTATTATCTCTAGATTAACATAAATATATCATATAAGATTAATACACAAATTGATCGAAAACATCTAATAATGCATTCAATAAATAATAAAATAATAATTATTATATCAAGCAAATTTGAATATCAATTATCATTAGAAATGTTCAAAGCACTCGGTAGCAGAAAAATGTATTAATTCATAAATATGGCACATGAATTATTCTTTATAAAATTAATAATTTAATTATAATTTTTTTTTACATTTGCACAACACACAACAACGTCATAGAACATCCATTAAAAACTAAAAAGAAAATGTTATTTAGAATATTTACAAAAAAGTTATTTATATAACCATTTCGTAAAAAAATAAACATAAGTGCATATAAATCACTTTTTAGCTATAAATGATTATTTATTTGTTATTAATTTTATAGCTAAATATTCCAATCTAAAAACAGTGCACCATAATTTTTAAATCTATATTTTATATTTTGCAAATTTTCTAATATTTTTCCTTATTCTAGTATGTTTAGTAAACAATTTCAAGTCATAACTATACTACATTTACAGTTTAATAGATTTATGGAAAAGTGAAAGATTTATTTACGGAGATTATATTTTTAGAGAAAGATTAAAAATTTTTAAAGGCTTCGGTTATTTAATTTTTATTGGCAGTTAATATTTGATCACTTCGATACGATTATATTAAGCTTCAGCTCGTTTTATTCAAAAATGTTTTTAGATTATAAGATTTTTTTTTGGTAAACACGTTTATATAAGTCTTCCATCATTTTGTAAAAAATTGTATAATTTTAGTGTAAAACTTTTGATGTTTTAGTCGATTTTAGTTTTATGTTTAGTTAGTTTTAGTCATCGCTCTGATGCGACACCGGGCTGAGTGCTGGCAAGGAGCTGCCGCCGGATTGGACGCTGATCCTCCTGTGCTCCGCCAAATAATTATTGACAAATATCCTGCGGCCGGCCAATATGTCCGCTTTTTGCTGCAAAACAACATGACGCAGGCGTCAGTGAGCCGCAGTACACGGGCCTCCGCGACTACACTACTCGTAACCAAACTGCTCGGAGTTGCCAATACGAAAAAAGAAAAAAGGGTTCGCGGCATTCCAAAACCAAATATTTTATTAGTTAGATTATTTGTTTTAATAAATTGTTTTTGGCGTAGAATATTAGCGCATACTGTACGTTAATAAAAAAAGTTAGTATCTTGGTTTTAGAATTCCAAAACTACTTGAAGTGAGGAATTTTAGCTGTTAATAGAAAATTTATTAAAAAAATTTAGGTAGCAGTTTCGTTACTAATTAAGTGCCTAAATTTAACTAGGATAGGGGCATTCACACTAGCTTGGGGGAGGGCAGTCCAGGGCATCCAGTAGCAATGAAAATATATAAAATATATTGTTTAAAGAAAAATACCGTGTCGGTAAGCTACTACTACGAAATAATTCAACAGAAATCCGGTATGTGAGCTACAACACGACGCATTATATTCGGTGCGATATCGCCCCAGGTACTGTCAAATGAAATATCGGTACAATTGAAATAAATACTTTTATTAAAATGAGTTTTAATATTAAGATGATTGTATATATTCCGGTTAAGTATATTTAACAATAAAAGTAGTTACATGTAACTCAAAAATAAGATAATGAAATCAACTTATTAAATAAGTACTTACACAACCGAGTCAACGATAAAATATAAAAAAAAAAAAATAATAAATGAAAAAAAAAAAATCTACAGGTCTCCTTTTTGAGTTTTGAAATGATAAATTGTTTTAATACTTAATTTCTAGTTTTGGTGTAATAGTGGAGATATTAACTTTATTTTATTTTTTTTGTATTTTTTTTAGCTGCTTAAAAACTAAAGTTAGAGGTTTGGTAGTTATTGTGATGAAAAAAGTAATTTTAATTTTTAAAAAAAAATTTGAACATTGGCGTTCTATGCGTATAAAGTTAGTTAATTGAGACTCTGTTTACGCAATGTAAATAATAAATAAAATTAATACATAGCATCGATAAACAATATAATCAAATACTCTACCAAACATCTAATTTAAATTTAAAAAAAAAAAACAAATTGTGCATACTCACAGACATCTGTATACATGCAAAATGCTGTAACATAAGCATGGTCACACTTTAAATGCGAAGCAAAAATTAATTAAGAATTACAAAAAAAGAAAACAACATTTGTACCAAATTTAAAATAAAACATCTTCAATAGATACTCTGTACTTACAAGCTAAGAGGCAGCCATTTTGTTGACACGCAAGTCACAAAATGGCGGCTTGCGTTATATACCTCCGACACGAATTGTCGGCTAGTTAAACCTACTGCTGAGCGATTTCGTGTTTTGTACGTAGAAGTTAAGGTCGTAAATTCTTAAGCCAGAGCGTGTATGTACCGAAGACGTCAGAGAACGTGCAACACGGGCGTCATGCGTCACTACTACTGTACAGTACTTTAATTACCGACGAGTACCTACTTCGTGGTCGGGCGGCGGCTTGCAGCGAAGCCTACTCGACTCAGACCTAAACTTACCGTTAACATCTGAAATAGAGCGTTCTTTCTAAAACTGGGCGGCCCCCACCATAACAAATACTATTGAAAGAAAATGCTATGGAATTTGCTTGAAAATTTATTAATTGTAAATAGTTCTCGTAACATTTCGCATACGTTCAACAGGTTCTTTTCGTTCAGTTCACACATCGTTCGTTAGCTCTCTCAGTCGGAAAGCGTCGTGTCCCATTCATATTAAACTTCAGGTAGGCGTATACAAGGTCAATATAGCTATTATAGAATACATAGTGATCTTCTATAAGAATAATCTGATTAAAATAACATATAGTTATTGATATATTAATTGTAGATCTAATTGTATCCCAGTTTTAGGCAGAAACAGGGTAAAAGTGGTCCCAAAATTTACTATGAAACAAAACACCAAGGCTGCCGATCGGAGCTCCTCGAGATCGTCCAACGGTCGAGGAAGCTCCTCGTACATACGACACTACTCACACAAAAAGCTAGTGAGAATCTCATTAAGTATTATTAGTTATTTAGTAAAATTTTAAGAGTCAAAAGTTAAGATACATTTTTACTTTAAAGAGTTAAGATTAAGTTCTCGTTTCTTCGTAACAGCTATACAAAATATCACTGCTCTGATATACATATAAAGACGTTCGAGAAAATTACAAAGTTATTTACATACAGTATCGTCTCTAGAGTAGCAGTGTTCGTCACATTCGTCCGAGTCGGAGCGCCTCGGCGGTCGACCGACTCGACCTACGCGGCTCGGGCTAGCGGAGGCTACCTTGCAATCCTAAAATACTCTCCGTTCTATTGAAACTTTAACATTACGAAACTTCAACGGGTCACAAATACAAATCGAAAACGTACAGGAGCGCTCCGGCGCGGTAACAGGCACGATCGGTCCGGGAGCCTAACGACGTCGGGCCTCGCCTATCCGTACGGTTTATTGCTATCGGCTACCTAGATCTAAAAATTTCAACACTTAATAAAAAATCTTATCGCACTAGGATCGAGACGGGTCGCGGGTCGCGAGCGCGTTAAGTACGGGCGGCTCAGAATATGGTGGTCTCGGTGCGCGGCGCGGCCGGCACGTCGTCCGCGTCGATGTAGGCGATGTCCGGCGGCGCGGCGCGCAGGCGCGAGCGCAGCCCGGCCGCCGAGTGCGCCGACAGCCGCTCCTCCAGGTCCTCGAGCGTCGACTTGAACGCGCGCACCACGCGCAGCTGCAACAACACACGGGTGACGGCCTCCGAACACCCTCGCCCGCCACCCGCCGCGCCTACTCGCGACCTCGCCACCGATACGACGATACCGAGAGTGTGGTGTGGATGTTCCGCCGCGCCGACCGACCGCGACCGCGCGCGACCGCACGCCGCGAGATACGAGTGGCCTCGATGAGGGAGAACTACATGACATAAGAAGCGGGGAGGGGAGTGCTCGGAGTGCCAAGTGTCGATAGCGCGGGTGGAGACAGGGTGCGCGGGGCGACGGTGCCAGATGAGGGCGACATCTACAGCCAGAGACGTGGGAGATGCAAACAGACGAACAGAACAGAACTATAAGGGTGCTTCCGGTGAGTCTTCGACACTGCCATCGATCACCGTTACCGGCGACATGACACACATCTCGTGATAGGCTTTTAACGAAAAAAAATAGAAGGCCGTGACTTTTTCGAAAATTTCATATGAGTGATCTTTTAGAAGAAGAACACAAAAAAAACAAATATAAAAAAGAAAATATAAAAAAAAACAACTTAAAACGAAACAGAGAAGCCAATGCTGAAGGTGATTGCACTTGATTTAGAAAAAGACCTAAAAAATACCGTGGTCACACATTTTTGAAAATTTGGTTGAAATGCTTTTAACGCAAATTTAAGCGAAACTAAAGATTACAAAACGATCGCAAACGTGACAGTGTCGAGTGACTCGCCGCAAGCGTGCCATGTGGGAGTCAGGCACGCTAGGCGCTAACCGCTAGAGCGCTAGGGCTAGACTAGGGCTAGGCTAGGCTAGGCTAGGGCTAGGGCTAGGGGTGGGTGTACCGTGAGCTTCCGTCGCACGCAGCGCGCCGCCAGCCGCCGCGCCCGCCACTACACCTCCGTCTCCAACACCGGCCGGGGCTGCCAACAACATCTCTCTACGACGCGCGGCTCGCCCCATTCGACACCGTCCTACGCCACGCAGCCCTAGCTTTACAACCGCTCGCCCAGATATGGGACAACACTCACTCTTTCCCCCCTCTTTAAGAACCCGAGACGATCATGAGATCGATATGCCCAGTGGACATATCGTCACCCTTTGTTCGTCTGAATACGTACGAGGATTTGCTCGTCCGACGTCATCTATGTAATTGAAAACCATTGCAAGGTAAAACCATTCATAACGGAATTAATTAAAAGGCTCAAAATATGGCCACTTAGTGCAGACAAATCAATGAAGTTATGAGACGAAGAAATATTGCTCAGAGAGGAAGAATCCTGTAAATTCATAGACATACCCAAAAGTGCTGGTGTTTAATTCGCTTGATAAAAATAAGTTGGATTTGGATAACTAGAAAATATTAATGGAATCTAATTTCTAAAGTCTCAATAAGAATGTCATTCCAAATAAATGCTTAATTTCAAAATTAACTTGTCGAAAATAAAAATCAACGATTAATCAAATAAATATTCGCAGTAAAAAAATAAAAAAATAACCTCATATTCGGTCTTGAAAACATGCCATTGTATTTAAAAACTTTATATATATATTTAATTGAGACGAAACAGATGACGTCGGGGCGATCAAAAGATATAAGTGTCCCAAGGGTATTATTTAAGAACAAAATTGTCCCCATATCTGTCGTAGCTACAAGCAGGCCAACACGGAAAAAACAGACTTTTTATAGAGTATACATGTAATAAAAAAAATTGGTGTCTGTACATGGAAAATTATGGGACAATTAGTTTTTGGCGATAATGTAAATCGACGGTGTTATCAAATTTATAAGTCGTGTCCTGTCCGTTCGTCAAAATGGCTCTAATGAAGTTTTGGTGAGACGAAGAATTTATTTCAACCGGCTTTTCACAGTTTAATTTCGCAGATAACACCATGTTTAGGGTCAGAGAATCGGCCAGGGAGTTGAGAGATACATTGAGTTTTTATATATCTTGTATATACATATACATGCACACGAAAGAAAACGCGGGCCCAGCTGGTAACTAAACAAAAATAGAAATGTGTCGGTGTAACATGAGGCATGTTAGCGGCCGGTCGGCCGGTGTCACGTGATAGAGATATGACTTGAAGTGCCAACATAAAGTAAAACAAACATAAAATAAACTTAATAAGAATGAGGAACTGAAAAATTATAAGAGGAGGAGTCGAATCGAGGCCTCAGCTACCCCGTAGATCAACTGCTACACTACGCCTACACAACGCAGGGGAATGACACCTAAAGATGCTTGGACAAGGGATATCTACCAATCAGTCGCCGTCATAACACCTAAAATATGCCATATTAAAATGGCTTTAACGTCATACACGTATTCACCATGATGTCATTATTTATATGTGAATTTTATAGCATATTTTAAATTTTAATCTATTTCAAATTCCATACGACTCTATGGTGGTGGCTCGCGTTAACTAACTCGCGCGTTTTTAGTATGGATCTTTGATTGTTAACACACACTTAAATTTCTAGCATGCCATTTTTTTATTTTAGTATTATACGTTCAATTTCGGGAGCCAAGGAGGAACTTGCCTACAAATTTAGATCGTGTCGATGTTAGAGCTGTTCGCTGACATTTTTTTTTTTTAAATAATAGATAATTATATTGTATTTATATTATCTGTTTACGTGTCGTTAATGGTACAGCTATAACATCAACACAATAAGTTAGGAAGCTACACAAATTCACTGTTTTGGTTATATTTCATTTTTAATTCGGTAACGTGTTATTTGCTACATGATACTCACCAAACGCCGACTCGGCATGACGTTCTTCTATATACATAATACATACGGACACTACAACAAGCCTAACAAAATACGGCAAAATAACACAATGAAGGCATCTTTCCAACGGCAAGGCAAGCCAAGAACTACAGACATAAAACTCATCGCCGTCCAGTTTGACGCTTACACCCCTGACTGACGACATACCCCCGAGACACGGCTCAAAAGGACGTACACATACAAAAGAAAAACAAAACAAAAAACAAAAAAAAAAAAAAAAAAAAAAAAAAAACACATAAAAACATTGACAATACAACGGCAAAGGAAAGAGACGGGTACGACCGAGACGGTTAAATTGGTTAGTACGGCGAGCAATCACGGCATGCTCTAATTGGTTTAAAACTATTTTTATTTTTTTTTCTATCAAGAAATATCCACGCCACACTCAAGTTTTAAACGTACTTTTAAAGGCAGTAACTGAACACGATCAGATATTAAAAAAAATAATAATACATCAAAACAATCAAAACATTTGATAAAAATATTAGAACTGACAAAGTACTGCTCATTTATATCGGTAACGGTATGTTAGTGGTGCGCCGTGCGGACCGACAGCGGGTTCGTAAACGAACGGCGTTTCAACTCATTCATTCAAACAGAGCTGTGGGTTGCTTTGGATCAGTAGCGAGGATGTATCGGGTTGGCGTTTCACAAGCAAAAAAAAAACACTATTCATTATAATAAAAAATTAAAAAAAAAAAACATACAAAAATAGTAAAAACAAAATTAAAAATAAATAAATCAAACAGTCAGTATGACTAAATAAAAGATAGAGAGAAGAGAAACAAGTCATATTCATATCGCGATGTGGTTTGATGTTGAGTGATAATATCTATCGGGGTAGTCATAGTAACTGTTTGAGGATACGCAATGAGGAATAAGTAATATCGTCACAGCCTACATAAATCGCATGCCAATAGGGTGAAGTGGGGGGGGGGCGGTACAGTCAACTCAGGTTATATAAGTGATAAAAGAAAACTATCGGGAAGCGTCAGACTGTATATCGGTACTGCGGTACTGAACATGCATGGCCGTCACACGCGATGTTTAGACAAACTAGTGTATTTCTAACTGGGCTGGGCCCGGTTTCATGACTTCCAGAAAGAGACAGTAATACGTGAGCGAGAAAGAGAGAGATATATATATATAGACTGATAGGTAAAGTCGAGTTAAGATATCGAAAAAGCACGTAAGAGTCAAGAAACAGGATGTCATGAAACCAGGTTTGAAATTAATAGTTTAAAGATAAATTCTATTTTAAATTGTTCGATTGCCAATTTCGTATTACATTTTACTTAATATTTCTTTATAAATATATTAAAAACTATCTCAAAAAAAAAAAAAAGTAGCGATCGAACAATTTGTTCACTACGTTAATGGGCCAAAATAAATATAGCGTAACTACTCATTACTCTGTAAAGTGTTTCTCTGTGGGAATAATAACTATCGAAATAGAACAGAAGTACAGGAGAGTGAAAAAAATAATAATCAGTTTTGAAAGTATAACGAAAAAAAAAAAAAAATCAAAACAAAAAACTTTAATGAAAACAAAAAAAAAAAAAAACGTACGTTAAGTCTGAAAGTTTGAATTCATTATCGATTACTTTATTAACTCGTGTCGTTATACGTTACGAACTGTGAATAATCCGGCTTACTGTACCAATAAATAAAAAAAAAAATGTGTAACACAATGAATTAGCGTTCTATATAATCGATTGTTCCATGACGGTCTCTATATATATATATGATATATGCATAGTATTGAAAAAAAAAATTGGTGGTTAATCGACTTGTAAATGCAAGAATATTAAAATATATATATATATATGTATATATAAATGGATCAATAATATCGACTTAGCGTAGGATGCCCACGGTATCCGCAGTGTTGACCTGTTGATACTTGATACTGCTAGATTTAAACAGTACTGCTGTAACCTCAAACTTATACCTCTTTCATTTAATACACGAACACTTTCTGCCACTTCTATCATCATATTATTTATTCAAAATTGATTTATCGACATACATCGTAACTGCTACACGACTCCTTGATAATTACTCATTATGAATTACAAATAAAATTATAAAGTATATATTTCTTTGCAATTACGATAAATGACGATTCTCGAAATTAATTATCGATTACTGTATTTTTTTTTTTAATAACCATCTTTTGTATAATTTCATTTCCTTATATATAAATTAATGTTCAAATTATTAATATTTCAAAATAACAAAAGATGTTTATAAAAAATCCCTAAAAATAATTATTTAATCGCTCTTTTAAAAAAAGAGTTATATAAATAACTATGTAATAATAACCTTTAGAAAATATTGCGAACAAAGAATGTACCCACATAATTTCTTTTGCGTTTCAGCACAATAATTTAAGCCCAATTTATTTTTTCGGTGAAGCAAATCTTCCCACATTAACCCGGTAACCATATCAGACGCCATTTTGTTTTTTTTTCGAGAATGGCGTTTGATATGATAAGACTGATTTTGCCAGAAGCTTTCACGAAACGGGCGAATATGTGACGACGAAAACGTATTAAAATTATTCTAAAATTGTAATGATTTTTTAAGAAAAAAAAAAAAAACAGACGTCTATATTTTTTATCTGTGAATAAATCTAAATATCGAAATAAATAATTATTTTATACTATTACTTGACGAAATAGGAACTATTTTGTATTAAAATCTATCTCAAGTTAAAATATCTTTGGTTCTTATTAAATATCTCACTAAACCGTCTACGTGACCCCCCCTCCCGTCGTCACACGCTCGCCCCCCAGGCCCCGGGAGCTCGTACCTGTGTCTGCAGGCGCGTCAGTCCACGTATCCACAGTATCTGTCCCGCGCGCGGCTTCTTGTCGAGGTCCGCGTCGTAGTCCGGTCCGGGCTGGATGGTCTCCGGGTCCGGCTGACCGCGGCCCCAACTGACGTACGGATGTAATGATTAAAGATTAATAGGTCTATACATATATAAACTGTAGATTGTACATAGTTTCTGATACATTAAGAAATCCCTAAGATTTTTTTATGATAAACACACCCACCAATCAGAACTTGAGAGCATTTAATAACCAAGAATAAAACTGGATAACCAATCTACCAGAAATTAATTCCACTGAGGTTTTAGGCGAATGGCTCTGAATGAGTTTATCAAATATCATACTTGTAATATACCAAAATATTGCGATGACCTCAAACGTTATAGGATAAGGACAAGAAAATAATGAGATTGTTAGAAGTTAATATACCTTTTATTCTTCAATGTTCTGGTATTACCGTCTATCACTGATGCTAGACCCGAGCAAAATTGAGGGGAACTACTACTTAATCGGTTATTTAAACGTTAAATAACAATATTTTATTACTTTTATAGTATTGACTAATGGTTTATATCTTGGAATGTAATGTTTAATGCAGCAGAACAGATGCGTCGATACTATTAGATCTATTTGCTTGAAAATTTCCATAATAAAAGTCAGAAAATGACGTCCATTCATAAGTATTAACACTGTAAACACATTTAAAAATGATCTTAAAAATCTGATATATCAACTCAAATCAAATTCCATTTAAAAAATATACATACATAAAAATACTTTTTCAAGAGAAGAATTTGAACTGGCCAAAGATTACTGCTATCATAATTAAATTTTTACTATTAAATGAGATTTAATACGTACTATTTACATATATATACTTAACTATTTTTGGACTATATATTTTATGTATGACTTTTACAACAAAGCACATTCACTCACACAACTTCATGTCTCATTTTTGCGTTCTTAGACACTTCGGTCATAGAAGTTCGTGGGTTCGGAGAACGACTTCTAGTTTTTAACTTTTGGCACCGATCACATAATCTTAGGAGTTATTTTGTGCGTCAGTATAATGGTCAATGGTGAGTAATTCATATAATGGTCGTAGAATTGAGAGGTACCACTAACTCATTAATTATTTTACTTATTTTTCAATAAAAGTTAAAAGAGGGTTTATAAAGGGATTTTTTTAAATATTTCTTTCAATTATATATAATACACTTTTTCTAAATTGAAGAGTAAAAATAGTTCGTTACAAACTAAAAAAATATAAGAAAGCCGATTTTGACTCAATTATTAAGTATTCCTTAAGTTTTATGAAAGTGACAAAAAAAAATTCCATTTTTTTTTTAGTATAGTTTAGTGTTCCACTCACCTGAGCTTCTTGGGTATCTTTCTAGTGGGCACCGTGGTGACCAGCTGTCCCCACACCAGCGTGCCGGCTCCGAAGAACAAGCACCACAACCACTGGTCTATCGTGAGCCCCGCCGTGCTGAACGCCATGCCACCGAACTGGATTATTATCACCTGGAATTTGGACAGAGGAGGAATTAGTTTTATTTTCCAATAAACATTCGTTGGCATGTAACTTTATAACTACACAAACATAACACTAATCTGAATATGAACAAGAAATATCATTATAAGTATAAACAATAAAAATATTTAATAAGCAACACATTAGTTCACATATCACATAATATGTTTTCATAAGTAAAAATAGATATTTATAAGAAATTTGTATTGAGCTACAAATTTTAATTTCATGAAGTAATTTGTTATAAACCTGTTAATTTTTTATTTTGCTTTGCTAGCGATTTTTACCTAAGTAAACACTAAAGGAACATAATTATAATTTAAACTTAATTACATGTGCAAAGTAATGTAAAATCAATTAAAATCAAACACAACTTTGCGGAATTAAATTGCTGTGAACACCTTGTTACACTCCAGTTGAGGATATATCGATTTCAGTTGAGGAATTTTTTAATAATAGAGAAATATTTATTAGGTAAAGTCACTTACTTCGCTGAAAGTAAAACTACTTTGCTTCATATATAAGTAAGTCCTTATATATCTAGTTAGGTGCATACTGACGGTGAAAATATCGATTGTGTTGAATATTACCTGAGATAAAGCGGTTCCGATCCAGATAGAGTAAAATATGGGGTTGGTAAAAAGCCCCTCGAACACATTTCTCTGGCCGTGGATCTTTCGCGCGTTGATTTCGTTGAAGAGCGTCATCATGACGAACGTGTTGAATATGATTGTGAAGTGCTGCGATGGTTCCGAACTGAGTTGCTGGCCGCGACCCGATGGGATGTTTAACATTCTATCGCCTGTTATGAAAAAAAAAAAAAAACAAATTATTTAAACATGTTATCTATTTTTTTTTTAATATAATATAGGTAGGCGGACTCGCATATGGACCATCTGATGGTAAGTGGTCACCAACGACCATAGACATTGGCATTGTAAGAAATGTTAACCATCGCTTACGTCGCCAATGCTAACTAAGCCATCGCCAATGGGAACTAAGATGTTATGCCAGACGAGCTTGCACAGAGCTCTACCATTAATAAAGTATCTCATTATTTATGTATATATACTAGAATGAGAAATAATCTCGAATATTTTAATATCACTAATGTTCAGTTATAAAATATGCAAACACTGCATTCATAAATAAACGTCGCCTTCAGGTATGTGTGTGTGTGTGAGTGGGGGGGGGGGGAGGTGTTAGGTTACTATCTCCTTTTCTGTACCGCTGCCAACGTGTATGCAAAATCATCATTATCGGTTGAGTAGTTGAGACGTGAAAGCGTATATTATAGTATTGATAAATATATCACTCTGATACGCCCCGTGACAGCCATAGATACTGATGTACATTAATAGGGGTATTTGAGTTTCTGAGTCAAACTTTTTGTCTCAAACAACCATTATATACAAATCTTTACTTTTTATATTATATTATTTTTACTTGTGAACATATCGTTTGTGTCCGTGTGATACTGACCTACAAAAAGCAACATGAAAATGATGAAAAGCTGGTAGAGGGCCTGTCCTAGGATGTTCTTCATCATCGTCCGGCTGATGAGCGGTTTGGTTCGTCCGTATGGTTTGCGTTGCAACAGGTCCGGTGTCGGCATCTCGGTGGCCAGCGCGAGAGACGCCAGCGTGTCCATGATTAAGTTCACCCACAACATTTGTACGGCCTTCGGAAAACATTTAACGGTTTTAATGTGTTGCTGATTAGAAAATGTTTAAAATGAGATCTTTTTTATCTTTTATCCTTTTGTTTAAAGTGGTGTAAGTCTCGATCATATAAAACCTATTTACTATATTAAGGATTAAGCGTAACTCGTATTGTGTCGAGAAACCAACCCACCAAACAAAAATCAGGCAAATATTTTTTGTTCACTGACTGCAAAATCATTTTGGCGAGTGATCACGCGACTCACCTTGAGCGGGCTGTCCTGGATGGCGCAGGCGCCGATGAAGGCGACGATGACGGCGACCACGTTGACGGTGAGCTGGAACTGCAGGAACTTCGCGATGGAGTCGTACACGTTGCGACCCCACATCACCGCCTTCACGATGGACGAGAAGTTGTCGTCCGTCAGGATGATGTCGGACGCCTCCTTGGCCACGTCCGTGCCGGCGATGCCCTGCGAAGCACGGGAACAGTGTTGCTCGGATAAAGTTCAATATATTTATGGAATCAATCGGAAACTTTAGGAAGTTTGTGATATTGTTTGTAGGCGTATTAAAATTTACTTTGAAATATAATAAAATATATATATTGTATCCGACTTCTGAAGCAAGAAAGTACTTTGTTGTAAGTGTACGTATTGATGTAAACAAAACTGTATCTTATGTGCTAGTATACAGTTATGCGTATTCACCATAGCGAAGCCAACGTCGGCCTTCTTCAAGGCGGGCCCGTCGTTGGTGCCGTCCCCGGTGACGGCGACCACCTCCCGCTTGTCGAACGCCTTCGACTCGATCATTCCCTTCACGAGTGTATATTTGTCGGTGGGTGACGATCGAGCCAACACGCGGAGCTTCGGCCACACCCTGTCCACGAGATGTTGCTGAACCTGAGGACAACGAGCGATTAACAAATGAGCAATATTTTATATGTAACCGCTCCCCGCGTCGATCCTTACTGCTTCATCCCCATGCTTGGTTTTCAGCGTTTTTTTATGCTATAGGTAGGCGAACGGGGAAATGGGCCACCTGATGTTAAGTGGCCATCACCGACCATAGACATTGATGATGTAAGAAGTATTAACCATTACTTCGTCGCCAATGCGCCACCAACCTTGGGAACGAAGATACTAGGTCCCTTTTGGTCACTCATCCTTCAAACCGGAAAGCAACAATTCTGAGTATTGCTGTAACGATATCGATTCGACTCATTCCAATTTCCATTCAAAGAGAAGAAGAGGCCTTTGATTTAGAAGTGGAGCAATTACTGGCGTTATGCGAGCCAGTCTGGATGAGTATCATCCATATAAGTTTCGAAGGGTACCGAAGTTAAACGTTCGTTTACGGAACTCACCTCGCCATTAGCATCTCTGATCCGCTTGTTGAACTCTTTCCCTTCCAGTATGAGGAAGTCATCGGTGGGTTTCAGGATACCGCACTTGACGGCTATGGAGCGGGCAGTGTTCACGTTGTCTCCGGTCACCATCCGGACGGTTATACCGGCCTTCTGGCACTTCCTGATCGCTTCCGGCACCTGAATCGAGGATATCACGACTATTAAACTATCATGTCCCCATTTGTAGAACGAACTAAGCCAAAACATCGCTTTTTGGTAAGAAAATGTGACAATCATAATAACTGTTACAGTAATATAGATATCTTTAACGTAAGTTTTTTAAGTACTTATAAGCCTTAAAAAAATGTATTAATCATTAATATTCTTACTGTTTTTTCCTCCATTAAATTACTTGTTAATTACTTTGCTTTATATACTTTAATTATTTGGTGAATTGTTACGTTCACTCCATGTTTCAATGTAAAAGTGGAAACTTTGTTGATTTATGTGAGACTTATTTTTGGTATCAAATGTTTATGTATTATATAAGTGCTGTACTTTTCCAAAAAAAAATATATAAATAAATTTCTAACTTTGAAAATAATATGTTCGTCTTTATGTTACTTATTCAAAACATAATTGAGTGATAATCAACCCTCACCTCTGGTCTGACGGGGTCCTCGATACCAACGACACACAGGCAGGTCAGGTTGTTCACGATGTTATCTTCGTCGTCCCAATTCGGTTCTTGGTCTATGTGCACCTAATCATAAAAAAAAAAATTGTTATCACAGAAAAAGGAAATTTTGAGGCTAGCGATACACAAGTTAACTCTCTATTTCCTCCCTCTCTTTTTAAGAGGGGACGGTTAATCCGAAACTATGGGAAACAATTAAGGCTCAGGACCAACGGTAAAGATTCTGATACGACATTTAAGAAAGACTTAACAGCATAACCTATAAATGTTATCCAAAGGGTGATTAGTCAAACAATGATGTGTCTCATTCTCTCGAATGCCAAATCATGGATGACAGACAGAGAAAATTTACCGTTTAACTTAACACGCGCTAAACGACATTTAAAAGCATAAATAAAACAAAGTCATGATAATTTCTACATTAACAACTAATAAAATGTTGTTTGCAAATGAGATCCTTTGACCATTCAATTGTTTCCACTCAACTACATACATAGCCAGAGATATTGACTAAAGTTACCAGTTCTAGTAATTTTAAACCATAAAGGAGAACAGCTCGAATCATTCCTCTACTAGGTTAATAAATGCTCCTTTATATAATATAAAATGCGATCGTAAATCGGTTTGATTTCCCCACTGACCTGGTTGATTTCCGCCTTGCCCGGCACGAAGTCCCTGTACGCCACCGAGATGGTCCTGAGTCCGTCGCAGGCCATCGGTTCGATGACCTGCTTCACGAGCCGATCCTGCATGTCGCGAGTGAATTTCTCTAGCCTGCCTTCGTGACCGTATACGAATGCACATCTGTAGACAATGGGATATATCATTAATTAATTCATATAGATCGTTATAATGTGATAGTATTCTCCTTCTCGCTCTAACTTGAGCTTAAGCGGCATTGAGCATTACTTTTAAAAAAACAACATCGCCAGTGTGCTACCAACCTTGGGATAGTTCCCATCTGGGTAGATGTTATGTGCCTTGTGCCTGTAATTACACTGGCTCACTCACCCTTCAGACCGGAACACAACAATACCAACTGCTGGTACCCAGACGAGCTTGCACAAAGCTCTACCACCGAGTAAACTTCTCATTATCGGGTAATTATCCGTCAAACGAACTTCATTACATGCATTAAATATATACTAATTTAAAAAACTTCAAGTATCAGAAGCTCACTTTTTCAAGACGATTTCGGAAGCCCCCTTAGTGTAGAGCCTGTAGCCGCCCTTGTAGGGGATGACCGTGGACATGCTCTTGCGCACGGAGTTGAACGTGTAGACGCGCGTGAAGGACTCCTCCGTGTGGCGCTCGCGGACGGCCTCGTAGCTCTGCCCCAGCGCCACCACGAACCCGAGCAGCGCGCACTCCGTCTTGTTGCCCACTTGCATCGGGGGCCCGGTCGGGTCGAGCGATGGCTGAAACGAAATATAACCATCGTCGAATGAGGCCAGGCCGCAATGACTATTCTACCGCGTAAAACCGGGAATAAACACAGTAGTTTGTCCATTTTATGAATCACGTTATAAATATTCTTATAAAATTTTCATCTATATTTATAACAATCAATAGTTGATTATAAAAAAAAATAATTGAGTATTCAAATTTCAAATTAAAAGTTTTTCACAATCTATACTTAACACACATACATATATACAAGAGACAATAAAATAAGGGAAAAATGAAATCAACTCACCATAATCCTAGATGTGAACGCGCTGTTAACAGATATACCTTCGATCATCGTCTCCGCAACTTCCTGGGGTATATCCCTGTAGTTAGGCGTGACTTTGCAGAGCCTCTCGCATATGTACGACTGTACAACCGTCATACGGTTAGTGGTGAGCGTACCAGTCTTGTCGGAGCAAATGGCGGTCGCGTTACCCATAGTTTCACAAGCGTCTAAATGCCGTACCAAATTGTTGTCTTTCATCATTTTCTGAAATTAATAACCAAGTTTATTGCTTAGCCGAATGGTTTTAATTAACAACATAAAATATTTAATAAACTCTGTTAAAAACCTTTGCACTTTTAACGAATACGATAATTTACCAGGCTTAATCAGATTTAATCATAATTTTTTGTAAAGTGATAAACCGATTCATTCAAGTCTCAAAATTATCCAAAATCTATATTTTTGAGACTAGCACCATAATAAACGTTTTACTATCAAAATATATCAATGAAATGTTCAAAGAATAAACAAATATTTAAATTCAGAACATAAATTTACTGAATTACATACGCAAAATACAAAGCGACACATTTTATCGTAATTTTTTGAGTCTAACAACTAATCACTAACCTTAACAGAATAAGCCAAGGATAGAGTCACAGCCAATGGTAGACCTTCCGGCACCGCCACCACCAGTACAGTCACACCGATGATAAGATGCTTCACGAGGTTGTTGATGTAAGTCGCTTTCCATTCCTTATTCTCAATCACGAACGTATGAACGCAGAATTGGATCACAAGGATGATCACTGTTAGCACCGCGATCGTTGAACCGGCGTATCCGATCTGTTTTAGAGATTGGAGAAATTATGACAATTCGTTATTATATATCGTGTAGCCATTGACTTGACACTATATACTACAAGATAGACGACCAGATGGCATGACTAGTCTTTTCAACTTTACATAAATAATTCTGAAAGGAATTATCCAAGTTCGAATGCAATATATTATATAGTGCACAATTGTGTACACAACAGAAGTGCGCTTCTCTGTTTGCGTCATTCTCATAATCTGATGAGACGGTAATCCGATACGACTCGATATTTCAGGTGCTGCGGCAACAAAACACCACAGCACGATAGTGTAACCACAGCCAAGTTACAAACCGCTGGGTTGATAATAAGTAATTCTTGACAGAAAAATTTATAACATCTTATTCGCTCGATCCTGGATTCGAACTGCGATGCACTTGCAACCTAGGTATGAAGATTCAGTATTTCCTGAAACCTATTTCCTTCAGCTCACCTGAATGGCTAGTTTGGTTAGCTTGGCTTGCAACACCGACTTCTCCTTCTTATGGCTGGTCTCCGGGGCGGGCTTGTCCGCCGCCGGAGCAGGTACGTGGTTGTCGTCTGGTCTCGCGTGGTTACCGTGACTGTTGCCGGATGCTGGTATGTCATCGTCACCTAGTGTTGTTGCGCTTTTCGTTAATGAATTTGTATGGATATTGCTACCGTTTGGTATTTAGTTGTATGTGTCTCTGTTAGGAATTTCGTGTGACACCTTAGTTAGGAACTGTTATTAAGTCGATTGAACTTGTTTTGTGTGTATGAGATCTTCCTTATTGTATTCTGTGATTATCTGTATTGATTATTGTGCGTTTGTATTTCTTAAGCATTTAAATATCGAAAAATAATACTCGCACATCATACGTAACTAAATTTTGATTACGCCAATTGATATCTAATACAATAAGCACTAAATTAAGGCGAGGCAATTACCACAGATTAAGCAAATTTTTATCGTTTTAATAATAATTGATTTAATTACTTTTTATTAAAGCCACAACACGTATATCAGAAAATATTTACTTGAAGCCAATTGCAAATAATTTATACCAAACAATAACAAGTACATATATTATTTTGATAACATTATTTTGTTAAAATAATAATAATTATTATTATAATTGTATAATTATATAATAAAACATGCGTAAGATAGTTACGTTTATGTAAACTTCACTTACGTCCTGTAATTCTAGAAAAATCCATCGAAAATGCTCTAGCAAATAAATTATATAACTACATATAACATAACTACAGAAATATAATAAATACAAAATGCAATGTGTGATGTTTGGTATGAAGTGATTATGTTTCAATAAACAGTAATATGCAATAAAATGTTATAAAATTAAATAAGTATAATTTTTAGAGCAAAGTTCATTATTATTATTTTTTAATTATTGTATTATTGATTATATGTACATTAAGGACAAAAAAAAGATTTTTTTTTTTTATGATATGGTTACGTACTTGTATGATTAGTCGTTTTTTTGTCCCATAATGTATATAAGGACTAAAAAGCGGGGCTTAGCACAGGATGTCACTTACCTGTGAGGCTCTTTCGTTGCGATTTCCTCTGCTGCTTTTTAGCTTCTACTCGCGCCAATATCACGTCCAGTCGGATTTTGTTTATCCAACATTATTATACAAGCATACACATTTATGACAACGATATCATTGTTTGTACATCATGCAGTCAACACGACAGATACACGATGCAATTTAAATGTGTATGTTTTTTTTTTTTTTAATTTTATTTCATTTAATTTTTCATCGGCGACATGAAGGGTGTGCGGCAGGCCGGGGTCAGGGGTGGAGAAAAAAAAATTTGGATGTCATTGATTGGGTCACACTATATGTCTGGTGGCGCTATATATATGGGGGTCATTGCGCTCAAGCATTTGTGACTTGCTATATTTTATGGTATAATCGTTTATCCTGCCTCAAATGCTCAAGCGTTGCGACTAATGCGTTTTACAGTTGATGCTCTTAGGGTACAATTTTATGTTTATTGATTTTTTTTTTTTAACTGAAACGAGATTATTTTATATGAATACACGTTTAAAACATATTATGTTTTAGGGTTTGTAACATTCATAGGGCAGAGCCCTAGTGGGGATTGGGGATAATAAAATAGTAAAACTTATAATAACATGCTCTGACAAGACTTATCCAGGCTATTAGTCAAACACAACACGAACAACGTCCAGCATGCCCGAACATTGGATATCATTTAGAAAATAATGAAAAATTCGTATTTAACAAATAAAATAATCTCATGTCAGGAACAACGCTGATGAATTTGTGTGCGAATTTTGTGATAAAACATTGTTAGTTGTTCATGTGAAATTGTTTGAAAGCTGATTGGAATATTTTTCATCAATTTTGTTCAGAAAACATCCCATCGGGACGGGAGTGCGTTGTCAATGGTTCGTGATGCAACTACACTCGGGTCGATGACGGAGAAATAATTTGATATCTGTTTCAAAAATATTAGCAAAATTCGCCGTTTTAGGATATGGTAGATATCAAAAGGACGTAGTCGAAAAATCCACTTCCACCATCATCGACAATGCCCTAATCAAGCATAACAGTACACTGCTCATTTAGAATCCGCTTAGCCGATAGCTATATAATAATTATATTCTATTAATCTCACCTTTATTACAAAGACGTAAGGTCTTCTTTTGGTCACTAGGAAAGCAAGCACCCGTACCTCAAGCATGTCTCATCAAGCTACATTATATAATTAACTAAATGAGCAATGTATTTATAATAATTCTAACTATATCTTGCTGGATATTTTTTGGAGACGTTTTCCTGATTCAAGGCACATTCAATTCGTTTTAATATAATATATTAAACATTTAACACCAATCTAATAAATGAGTTTTTTTATTCGATTTTACTCTTCATCAATAAATGAATTGTTATGCCTAAAAAAATTATAAAAGTGGAAAAAGAAAATTGCCTCCGAATATCCTCTAAATCTAATAACGTAGTAGCACCAGTGCGGACACTGACCTTTCTTCATCTGTTTGATCTCTTTCTCCTGCTTGTCGACCGCCGCACCCAACAGTGTGAAGATGATACCCGCCTGCGAATTGACACCCACCGCCGTGACGAGCATTTTACCGGAGCCTGGAATTGGTTAATGGAGGAACCTCCCCTAAATCTTTGAAACCACGGAACTTTCAAACGTTTATGAATATAATATTAGCCATATAAGGATGTTCGTAAAGATTTAACGGAGCACTTATTAATGTAAGTAGATTAATGCTCCATAGAAGAATATAACCCAGGGAGAAGATCAGAAAAGGAAGTAGGAGAATTATTTTTGGAATGATCGTTCACCGTTTCTTTTCTGGGTTTACATAATGCACAATACATACCCTCCATAACGTGAGTACCGGATAGCACCATGGGATCAAATGATTCTCCCTTCTTAACATGGTCCGATTCACCCGTCAGCGAAGACTCGTCAATCTAAAACGAAGACGTCACGTTAAAACTTCGCATTCCGAAAGGTTAAGTGGCAAGTTTGACGAACATACGACTTGGTGAATAAAGTTTCTGTAATTAACCTAATTTGTCAACAAAAGTTTTTACAATGTTTTGTTATTCTTGATATTCTGTGGAATTGCTAACTATTATAGAGACTTCGTAAAGTCAATACACCCTTTCTTGGGCAGAGTTATTTATTTCTATAGAAAAAAACTCATATGTGGTTTAAGATAATACTTAAAATAAAAAAAACCACCTAAGACAATCTTTATATACATATATCAACAATTTTGTATATAATGTTATTTGAATCATATTATGTTATGTTTGCATAGAATAAGTAGAAGTTACAAATCCATGTAAAGTACATAAATGATATATAATTATAGTATTTATCACAAAGTATACAAAGCTTATGTATCTTTATGGAATGTGTGCCACTTCAATGGAATATATAAATTATGTTACAAGATCATTATTGTGATAACATTAACAAATAAAATGATATAAAAATCTTGTCAACTTTGATAATAATTAAATGAAGATAGATACTCAGATAAAAATACCGCATTCTCTTGGTTCTTATCAAATAACTGTATTGTTATCAGTACGCACGTACGTTATCAGACATCTGGACATGAAATTGACGCGAGGTAAGTTAGTATGATAAACATGCAAACAGGTAAACATATACGACTTCTAAAACTGTTTAATTACTATATAATGTACTTATAAAAAGTAAAAGTTAAGGCCTTTTATTGGCCCACAGCCGGGAAAAAGCTTCCTCTTGAGAAAGGTTTGGAGAATATTCATGATGGTCATTATTTGATGCGACACGTTTAAGTTTCATCGCGATGTTTTTCTTTAACTTGATGATTTATAAATACATATTAAGTTCATGAAAACTCACTGATAAATCTAGGATTGTGTTCATATAATTTAGATTTTCGTTTTAATCCTTAATGTACTTAGATAAGATAAAATTATATTTTACGGTAACAAAAATTCATCGATCGATAGATTCTTTTTAATAATTTTAGATATATATATATATATAAAGAATAATAGCAATGCCTGATTTTAGGATATTACCAATATTTACGCTTCAAATTAAGCGTATAGTTTGTGTAAGAAGTGGGGAAGACCATAGCTCAAGAAGGGATCGATCCTGCGACTTTACATCGATAGGCGGCCAGTAAACCATCGCGCTATTGATGGATTGGTTCGTCAGGTACAAGGTGTCCAGTGCGACTTCGTATAGGTAAAGTTCATAGAAAATATCGTAATATCCCTCCCTAAAGATGAAATTTCCAAAAATCCTTTCTTCTGCTTAAGTTATAAAGCTTTTTAGCTTTCTAGACTCAGTTGTTTTGGCTGTGCGAACTTTTTTTTCCTTTTTTTATTTCATTTATTATATGAATCCCGCTGTTAAATATTCTAAATTTAAATAAATATTACACGAACGATTTAATCTATATCGATATGTCAAGTGCTTTATACGGGTATGATGACGTCATAGCTGTGTTTAGGGAGCAATTTCGCAAGGTTACTACTAAAGTCGATACAGCAAACACTCGAGCCTCCGACGATAACCCAATACCCTGTCTTATCTGTTAATACATCGATACTGTGACACAATCTAAGGGACGTTACCAATGCGACAAGATAAGCTTTGCACTGAATACATTTAATGAGTCCGTTTTTTTTAAATTATATATTTTATATACTTAATAATAGCAAAAGACATAATGTCCTGCCTTTATGTAAATACCAATAGTTTTGCGGCGCCATCTAGTGGCGAGTCAGCAGCGAATTTAAAACCGGATTTAAACTCTCAAACTTCCTACTATTTACTAGACTATACCAGCTCATTAGGCAACTAATGTTGGCTACCTTTTCGACAGAATTAATACAATTAATACACTAAAAATAATTTAATCTGAGTTACTACATTAATTATATCATGATATCATTTTACTGTTAATCCGCTATCTGACGTAATTTCTAGAAGACTATAAAATACTCAAATTATGACGTTTCTTGAGCTGGCTGGCTTAACTGATTTGAACATAACATGCAAGTTATGTTGTTTTAAATAATAAATATATATTTTTTTTATATTTATTATTTCACTTTTATATTTGTTTATCTTCACAATTCACTCTGGCCACTGTAGCTGTAGTGTTCTAAATGTGACCTGTTATTTATTTTGTACTATTTATAAATTAATTTTATTTATGTATGTATTGACATGTTGTATTTTATATAAACGTATATATGTATTATGTATATTTATATATATGTATGTATATATAACGCACTCGCCCGTTATGTCCTGCTAGCGTCTTAATACAGGGTTGTCTGGGAGAGATCACTACTTGAGTGATAAGACCGCCCCTTGCATGCATCATCCTTCCTTAGCTTTTATTTTTTTATTATTATTTATTTTTTCTTTCTATTTGTATCTGATTTGTTTTGTTTTTTTTTTACTTGTGAGTGTGCAATATTGTTTGTGTGTTCACATTCAACAGATGAAGAGGTTTTGGAGTTTGAAATTTACGCTATTACTATAGTAGAACTGTTGTATATTTGCCTACCTTAAGATCGTTGCTCTGCAACAGTAAGCCGTCAGCGGGCAGGAGGTCGCCGTACTTGATCTGACAGATGTCGCCGACGACTATATCGCTTATCGGCACCTGATTGACCTCGCCGCTTCTGATCACTGCGAACTTATGTTCACCTTCTATCCGTGATTGGAGCCCTCTGAAAGTAACAGCAGTACGTAGTACGCGTTCCGGTTTGAAGGGTGAGTGAGCCAGTTTAAATAGAGGCAAAAGGGACATAACAACTTAGTTCCCAAGTTGGTGGCGCATTAGCGATGTCAGGAATAGTTAATATTTCTTACATTACATGTCTATGGGCGGTAGTGACCATTTAACATCATGTGGCACATTTGCCCGTCCGCCTACCAATACCATATAAAAAGTCAAAAGTAAAAAATGAACTCGAACTCGCTCGTGTCGACGTTATACCTGCGTTAAGATTCGTGTTTTAAAACTAACCAAAATTGAGTTCACACCGGTATGGCTAAAGAACTTATTTCACAAATATAACATAACAAATCGATATCAATCAACGATCTTTTGGAACTAGTATTTGATTGACTCGTGTCAAAACTGTTTGGTGAGATAAAGTATGGGATAATTTACTTACCGAAATTGCCTCTCTTTCGTGTAATCATTGAACGCTGTGACTATGACGACTACAATGACAGATATTAAGATCGCCAGACCTTCGATCCATTGGTAGTGACCTTCTTCTTCATCCAGATGTGCTGAAACATAAAACTCAACTGTGAACGCCTTATAATCTATTTGTTGCTCCAGAATCTCATTTATTAGACTTTATTATATTAAACATTTATTTAGTCCCATACATTGTTTTTTTTTTTTTTAAACGAATGTACATTTAACAACAACAGCGCTGTCATCTAAATTACGAGTAACAGAAAAAAAAATTAGTCTACTTTCGAAATAGTTAAAAAAAAAACAACTTCACAACTTTTTCAAGGAATCTCTATAGGTTCGTCGTCGACGGAAAAAAACGTTTCGAGAAGAAAATAATTGAAGCTGAGTGAATCGTGAGATTTTTATTTTATATATATAATAGCTACGCTGCTTTGCGTTCGAGTTGTGCAAGAAGTAATTATAACGCAAGCATTCGAATATTTACTGTACTTAGGAATATTTGTACGATAATTATAATTTTAAACAAATTAAAATTATTTATGCTGTTAATTAAATATATCGAATCGCATTACGCCCCAATGATTACATACAGACGAGGTTTTGAAATTATTATCATAATTTTAAATATAAGATTTAAATAAGCTGGAGTATCATTTGTTTTACCGGATTAATCCAGATCAGTGAATCATAATATCGGATAGCAATCTGTTCAACCAAATGATCAAGTGATTGCAGTTACCAATGATAATATCAACCTCACATCGTACCCTAACGACTTATCTAAAATGAAAAAGTTTATTGTTCGAATTCATCAAAAGATATTTGACGTTATGTAAATTTAAATATCGAACATTAATTCACAATCATGCGAATAATGGAAACAACTACACAGAATAAGTATGCGTGTGAGTCGATTTAGAAAAAACTATTTATCTTATCATGTTCTGTTGAACGTGAACAATTCGCCGTAAGTCACTTTAATCTTGTTAAAAAAGCCTTGAAAATGAATAAATTATTATTTATTTCTATCATGTTAAATTAAGAACGGTGTTTAATACGTACGTGTCGAGCTTAATACAGTGATTGTCACGTACATGAACTAACAAAGGATCGCAATTCACGACCGAATAGCTTACTGCTAGCAAAAGCGGACAGGATGTTAAACGGAACGGAGAGAGCCGGGGTGCATTCTACTAAAACGTGATCTACTTTTTAAAGCAAATAAAAAACAAAACATGCCCTAGAAACACCATGGTATCTCGAATCGAAAACGAGAACGAAACTCGAATTAATTCGTCATAATCCAAATAAAAAATTACAATTCTATACGACTTTATAATGTTTAATATTGTAAATTCGAGATAATAGACCATGGTTGGAAATTCAAGGAAGATAGAGACCGACAAGGAAGATAGAAATAACGTAGACGCTACAACTGAACACATACTGGTTGCAGTCACTGACATAGATATTTTTTTTATCCGACGGATAAATGCGCACACATTAGGAAACGAGCAAAGTGCAGGATTTACATAAAACCATTATTTACATGTTCTTACCAGGGTCGTCTAATGATTCCATATTGTTATTGAAAAGAGAAAATACACTCATTAATTACAATTATTTACACTGCATCCTCTGCTTAAACTTCACCGTATTACACAATCTCAATCAATTTTTTTTCAAACGATCTTCAAAATTTTTCATTCTGATTTTAATTTTTGTTACGAAATTATGAATATTTCAAACAAATGCAAATCATCCTTTGATATTCAAATCGATTTGATGAAACTAAGGGCAGATATTGTAACTGGGTAAAGTTAGATGAGTTTTCAAACAACGCATTGTATTAACGTCAAATAATCATAACAGTTAAGAAAGTTACGTTGGTTTTGATCAGCCTGCCAACTAGAACTGCTTTTCATCTTCCGGAGACAGCCTATGAAGTTCTTTGGCTTGGTTTCATAAGTGTGGGTCGTAAAATTTGTAACCATCTGACAAAATGACATGCCCATAGCAACGGATGACATGAAAAAAGCATTCGTTGGAAAATATTGGTGGTTCCATTAAAAAAAAATGTTGAATTTTGAGACATATTCCTTTTTATTGCTGTATAAATGACCCAAATTATTTTTCACTGCGATTAAACAAAATTGGAAACGAGGAATTGGACGTCTGCCCTTGGGAATATTAATAGAATGCAGATAGATTCTTTTGCAGACATTTGTTACATATCTCGCTGAATAGCATAGTTATGTTTACCGAAAATCGTCTTTATGTCGTCTTCTGAAAACTCGTTGGAACCAGTTACATCTGGTATTGTTAATTATTTGGATAATATTTTTGAATAAACTTACCGATATCGGTCTCGTCTTCGGACGGTTTGTAAAAACTCAACCCTAGCGACACCACGGCAGCTACTTCCAATATAATAAGGGTAACGTCCTGCAACGCCTCCCAGACAAGGGTTAGGAAGGTTTTGGGAGGTTTCGGCGGGATCAGGTTCGACCCGAACACTTCGCGCCTGTGTTGCAGGTCCGCTTTCGAACCGCTAAGACCTGAGAACAAAGAGATAAATAAAGATTAATTAAATTTTCATTATATAAGACAATTCATATTTATTACACTACATTGAATACCATCATAAAATCCAATAGAAATATAAATAACAACTTTCGTGTCATTCGTGCTACCTTCGCCTCTGAGTAGTCAAAAAATTTACATCATTTCATAATTACATAAGTAATAAAAAAAATTACCAATAATCTATATTTTATGTTACAACACTGTTTGTATAGCTGAAGATAATACTATTCCGATTCGAATAATTACTTGGTGGAGTTAGATAGTCAATCTATCGAAGAAGATTTCACAAACCGTGTGACACAGGTTTAACAATAATGGCAGGTTATATTTACGTATTAAATGTATACGATACATACAAATATACACGTACTAAATCTATATCATTTAATAGAGTACGAAAAGAATATAATATGATATTCTTAGTAATCATGTTCCAACGGTTCTCTGTTTTACGATTATTGATTTATTTCGATATATCCGTTATGATCTATGATATTTTTAGGGCTCGTGTAGCTTTATTTCTATCAACTATTCTAATATCAAAGCGTACGTAAATTTGTCCGTTAAGTTTTCACAGTTAAAAAATTGAACGGATTTTGATGAATTTCGTACGAAGCATCCTACTATTTTCTACACCAAACCGAGGCCGGTTCTCCGTAGCATAAATATAATAATTATTTACATAAAAATGAAAAAAAGTAAATGTGAAGTTACAGCCTGTTAATGATCCACTGCGGGGCTATAATATTTTCTCTTTAAGAGAAGAAGGCTTGGCTATCCACCATGTTGCTCCAATCTAGAGTGAATACAATCGTTTTTTTTGACACATGCAGGTTTCCTCTTTTTCCGTCTCCGCCGAATGAGAGGAATTCTTAACAGAAATTAAACAAATGAAAATTCAGTGATTATCGCTTTTGTTTGAAAATCATTTTAAAATTAAAGTTAAATATAAAATGTGTTATAAAATATTTTAATAATCAATAACGTATTTTTTATTCAACAATTGAAATTCAAAGGCTTTATCATGAAAATATAAATGAAAAATTCACAATCGCAAAGGAATATTCGTCGAAAATGATGAAACAATATTTTGGCTTCAGACCAGAGTAGTCACAATGCGAAATATTAATAAGTTGTCGAGATGCGAAACGGAAATTTGTATGCTCTATTAAAAGCACGTTGTTTTCAAAGACGACACCTTATTGCAATATATGTATGGATATGTACGTATACATATACGTACATTGTACATACAAAATTGTGTCCATAGATGAACCCATTTATATAGGTAGGTAGATTATTATAGTAGTTGTATATTGTATTATAAAAAAAACTTAGTGTACTATTTTTTTTTAAACAGATCGTAATTATCTTTTAAGGACGAGCAACGTGTTGGATGTAGCTTTGCTTCTTCCAAGTAACATTTGATTTCATCAATTGACGAGGATGTGATGCGATGTTACAGTGAAATGATATAAGCTCTCTAGCTGTTTGAACGCGATCGGTGATTCACATTAACGATTGAATGATTGAATGACACATCATCACGATGGAGTATCCGCTCCTTTTTATTAAATGATTTGATTTAATTGTTGTTTAACAGGTATTTTTTGTTTATGCTGAAACGTCGTAATGTTGCGTTTCCAGCGGAATATTCGATAATTTCTGCTTGCAACTGTTTGTAAATCTATCAGAAACATCTTTCAACTGATCCGAATGAAAATATAATAGCCAAGTAAGGCAAGCGCAAATAGTAACAATGGCTTCGTATACTTTAAACGTTTACCGTTTCAAACAGAAACGCGATTCTCGGTAAAATTGTTTACAAATTTTGATAACTTAAAGCAATTACAATAACTTGTCACCAACGTGTACGCGATAACGCATTTACCAATTACACATTCGTAGAGACTCGGGCTTAAAGTTGAAATAATTTAAATTTACCAACAAGTTAAAATAACGAATTGAGTCGGGGATGTGAACAATTATGAATGTGACGTCAACGGATGGCGATTACGATGAACACTCAATTTAATTTGCGTCACAATTTAACAAATTTGTTATTGACAATGTAGCACCGGCCTAATTTTTAGACTGATGTTAATCCCTCATTATTAAAATTATCTCTATGTTTGTCTAATTTATGACACAATTCCGTGAACTTCAGTTAGTTCTGTTGTCAAATAGATGACTGTTACATTGTTATTATTCGGTCCACTCGCTTATTAATCCACCGCCAAGCAGAAATAGTTTGTATTTTTTTATTAAGTTTAAAGGGCCAATGTACAGATACAGTATATATTGGCAAACCACTAACAAACATGCGGCATTTTGCTAGACCAATGCGGTGTTAAAATAAATAAAAAATAAACCAATTTCACCAATTAACACTCGTGCAACGAGATAATTAAAATAAATTAGTGTTCCATAATAACGTATAAAGCTATTAATATCGTTACGTAATATTTGACGTATTACATACTATGTCTTGCCGGCGGCTTATCTTGCAACAAATTCTTAACCTTGTAGGTATTTGAAACTATCAAGTATGCACTATTTAATTTGGCCGACCTGCATTTAGACTTTAGACTTATAAGGCTAATCTCACACTTAAACTGACTAAATATATATTTAAAAAAAAATAGTGAAGAAACAAAGAAAAATTAAACGGTCGTATGCTATTTTATGTCATGTATGCAATTTTTTGTATGATTGTGTTGGAGTTGTATTTATAAGTATAGACAAAGATGGACAGTCACTCAAGTGATTCAACAAACGTTTCGTAGAGGAGTGAAACCCTAAATATGAAATAATATATTTAATCATTTTGAATTTCTCTTACACCGTTATTACATACATATCAAAGTTCATGTGTTTCGGTGCCTATTACCGGATTCTACTGAGACAAAAATGTACTTCAGACATTTTTAATATGTAACATGTAACAAACATAAAGTAACCATTTATTATTCAACTAAATTTTCAACCTAAAAAAAATCACTAGCACAATGATATCTAATTAGGACAAGAATATTATCAATTAATTGAAGCTAAGCGTAGTGATCAATTATTAAATATCGATTGATAATTTCAATCGACGATTACGTTATGCGTAATGATCGAATTTACTTTGATTCATGATAAGTTAGAATCGAGGGGACCAAATCTATTACTTCTACGAAAAAATTAAAAACATAATCGCTTTAATTGAAGGTAAATATTCTAATAGCTTCCTGTCGTGAACCTAATGTATCAGATTGAAATATCGTGCTGGTAAATCGAAGCACTTTCTTACGAGCAGATGCAATAAAACTGTATAAAATAAATATTGCTATATTCGAGATATAATCGCGTAGGGACAGAGTACGTCAGCGATATTAATACACACTGCATATATGTATGTATGTCACATTGTATATAAAATGTTTTGAATCAATAACGATCACTTCGTATCTTGTTGTTTAGATTTAAACATCGCGCTAGTTAATGAAGGTAATCTTTTTATCCGACGATACAATTGCTAAATTCAAGATATAATCTTGTAGCTTGTTAGCCATTTAAAAAAAATATCGTCAACACGTATATCTTTACTTAAAAGTTCTGAGTTAATATAAATACGTATCATAGTATTATACATGTGTCTGTTCTTGAAGTTTAAATAAAATAAAATTATAACAGCAAATGATAAAAAAAATCGCATATTGACATCGCATTTAATTTTAACATTATATAGTCATACAAGTAAACACATAGTAACATATTTATTTACTGGTTGAGTTTTTGGTTTTACTACATTAACACTATGTTTCCATCATAATAATAATATTAATCATAATTATATCTTGTCATTAAGTTCTATTAAAAAGTGGAAGCAAATGGATTCGCTAAGAAAGTGATGTTTAATTAATGTTTCTTTACTAATTAAACTTCTCTATGTCGACCGTATCGTGGCCCAGTAATTAACCTTTAACGTTAAAACCGTTACGATCTGTTAACTAGAATATTCACATTTATAAATTATTATATAGTTTTTACTTTCTTTGCCTTTTGCCTAAAAAAAAGTATATTTTTTAATTAATCTGTTTTGACACGCTTTCATTAGATTCTTTATTTGTAATAATACTAATTAATGCCCGTGGAATCGTCCGCGTGTTATGTGAGGCACGCGTTAGGTATAAACAAATAGTCCATGTCCTTCCTTGTAGTGCAAGCTTGCTTCATATCAAATTTCATCAAAATCGATTAGCATAGCTGTGTGAAAGCTTAACAGACGTACTTTCGCATTAATAATATTAGATACTTCTTAGAGATTCTTTTTCATATTGATAAGTTTATACTTATCAAAATTTAAACGTAGCTACTCAACAAATAAAGGACAACGAGAAGTGGTAGCAAGAATGCTAGTCGATGTCCCTCGAGTATTCGGATTCAGCATCTCTAGGTGAAATTCTCTTTACCGTGAAATTCAATTTCAACTTCCCAATAATTCGAATTTTTGCATACGTATTAATAATTGATGAAAATAAAATAACTTTTTATAGAATAGGAAGGCGGACGAGCATATGGGCCACCTGATGGTAAGTGGTCACCAACGCCCATAGACATTGGCATTGTAAGAAATGTTAACCATCGCTTACATCGCCAATGCGCCACCAACCTTCTTGGGAACTAAGATGTTATGTCCCTTGTGCCTGTAATTGCACTGGCTCACTCACCCTTCAAACCGGAACACAACAATACCAAGTACTGCAGTTTTGCGGTAGAATATCTGATGAGTGGGGCTGGTACCTACCCAGACGAGCTTGCACAAGGCCCTACCACCAAGTAAAAGTAAATATCAGTAAATATTCATAAATAATAACTCCGTATTAAGTGGGTATTTAAAATATGTAGTAGGTAAAAGATTTATTTTTAAGTTTTCATTAGTAAACACGCAATGCTGAAACCACTCACGACATTTTTAACAACTTCATTTCAGTTTTGTTTAAAGATAAACAACACATACATACATATCCGTAAATACCACGTCATAATTTACCCTCTTAAGTGTACAAAATCGTGACGTCATACGGCTTTTGTACGAAAACCGAGGATTTTATGAGGCAGATCCTGAATCAAATTAAGGAAAAATCGAGTTACATATCTCACAAACGCATTAACCCAAAACAATTAACCGTAAACACGTGAGAGTTAAAACGACCATAAACATGGCTATGACGACCTTATGATAAATATACCGGCTAACGATCGAGCTTGATATAATACTGATACGTTTAATAAAGGTTTTATAAAATAACTAGCGACTCGCCCCGGCCTCGCCCGGGTAGCAGAGTAAATATTCCTAAAAAAAAAAAAAAAACTTTCGTAGTATTGTATCTTTTAGCCACAGTGGGCGACAGCGGGGTTCCGGGGGCGCGCGGGCGGTTGCATCACGCGTTAGTATGATCGGTGTGGGACCGCTTGAATTTATTTAATGCGCGATAATTTTAATTTTACGATAACTCCTAAGATATTCATTTAAATTGGGTGGCGTTAAGGGCAATTATAATATACATGAAATGCTTAAAGTAAATGAAGTATTTAATTTGATAAGGATTAATATCATATCCGTTTTTATAGCTTTCCAATTATCACATTATGTAACCATTTTATTAAACATTAAAGTGTGTATAGTTAGCTATTCTTAAAAGATACACATATGGATCGCGGATCTATGAAAGGGGAACAATTTCACCATACATTATTTTGTTAAATTTCAAAGGGATTCTACAGCGTTTTTGATTGAAGCTCCCAATCGGCTCGTTTTTTTCAGGCTTCTTTAACAATTATCGTCATATTTCAACAAATTTACAGAAAGCATTAATGAATTATACACGTAAAACTTCCTCTTGAATCACTTTGTCCATTGGTGAAAACCGTCTGAAAATGCTCTCAGTAATATTTTAGATTATTGCGTTCATACACGCATTTGTTTTATAATATGTAGTGATATCACTATTATATAGATTATAATTACCAAAGCAAATAAAATTAAATAACAAATTTACAAATAATAAAGATATTTTTTTCTGTTCGCATATAGTTAAATGAGTAGACATTGCTTAATTAAATAAATTTCCAAAATAAGATAAATATTAGAACTCAAAATTAACAACCCGAAGTAAAATGACAACCGACTTACGGCGATATACTATTTTGACGCGTGTATTCTTGAAATCCTATTAATATTATTATACGCTCGAAAACAACGCTCTTACCTACACAAAATGTCCAGGTTTACAGAAAACGGGTACTATTCGTATACCGTACGCGCAGGTGAGAGGAAGTCGCCTTATATACCAAAAACAACATAAAATCCATTTGTCGGTAGTTGTTTGATTGTCGCAAACAAACATTCATAGGCCCACGCAATAGTCTCGATATTGATTTGACACATCGCAAAGGTAAAATAAGGCAGTAGGACATATAAAGTTTATAAAACATTAACCAAAGTTTCCACAGAGTACTTAAAGCTATGACGTCAGTAGATAAGTTCACGTAATGATCCCGCAGGGCGTTGAACCGACGTACTTCTGTTATTAAGTTTATGATTGCTTTTCGACAAAGTAAAATATTTTGAGCGGAACAAGTTTATGCGTGCACTTGTTTGCTGTCTTTAGCCATGTGAATTTGAAATGTATGTATGTATGTATATATATATATATATACACATACACAATTTTTTTAAATCAACAATGATAGAAGATTCGGCTACAGGATTTCTATTGAATTATATATTATCCTCTGAGCTAAGCTCACTATTAACAAAACCTGGCTGACTGGCTGCTTGTAAACTCGTGGTTTCTATTTCCAAAAGGGTAAGGTTTTATGAATGCGGCGAGTGGGCATTTCATCTGACACATGTCTGTTTTAAGAGGTTGACTCATGGTCTTTAGAACAACACTATTTTACTGGCAATTGGATTTAAATGATAATTCAAAAATAGAAAAAAATAAAGAAATATCTTAAAATAATAACATTTATCTGTATATTTGATTAATCAGCAAAACCATGTAAATAAAATTCTACGACATCAAAGTAAAAGGGACTGAAGGGATGCTCGCGTCTTTTGTAGTAGTTGAGAAAAAAGTCAACTAAAAAAAGCCGAACAGAATAGTACAACCATAGCACTAAAATTATTAATAAATAAATAAGCTTTATTAATTTTTTTTTTATTCCATCTTATTTTGTAAATCTGTAATGGATTTAATAAAGTAAAAATATTAATATTCAAAAATTCGTAGGTTGTATCATGCATTGCGCAAAGCCTTACTACAAGAACAGTCTTTACAAAATTCACCAAAATAATGTAAGACAATGAACAGAAAGCTATAAATAAATTTCTACCATAGAGTAAACTAAATAAAAAAAAAAAAACGTACAAAGAGTTTGCTACGAGAAAATTCTTAAGACAATGAGTCAAACGGCAAATGAACAATATCCGTTTGACAGGCTAAACATCATTAAAGTCGATGAAAAGGAAAACGATCGCGTTGTCTTTACGACATGAAATAAATATATAAAATGAGATACGTTACAAGCTTAAATTAACTCGAAAATAATACGTTTTATATGAGAACATTTCAAAGGAAACATATTAAAAAAATATAACGCTCGATTGTGCCTTTTAATAAACGTAAAATGCATTAAATACATTTTCCACCGTTCATAGGGATTCGTGCATTCGTTACACAACGGCTTTTCGAACTTATTTCAATATATGTAGTTTCTTAGGACGTTATAGTTTGAACGATTCAAAAGTACTTGTAAATTATACTCGATTGAAAAGATTTTGATTAGATTATAATAACGTGAATGACAAGAACACGTGTAAAGAGGAGATTCTAACTAGCTACGAGGTAAAGTTAGATTGCGTGTATTATTTTATGCAATATTGATAGTATTTTAAACTAAATAAAAATGTCAATAATGAGATAATCAAAACAGCTTTGAACAATTGGTTGGTCTGCGATAATAAAGAAATAGTTTTAAATATCTTCAATTGTTACGATAAAAGTTAAAATATCTTCTTGCTGATTTTTATATAGATTAGCTATCCTTTTGATTCTCATATACGAGAAAGAGACAGCAATATGTTTTGTAACTACCAACTAGTGCAGTTTACAGCGATGTAAATAATAGAAATGTACCATTCTAGTCAACGTTCGTTCTGACATCTCAACGTCCCAGGCAAATAAAAAGAATGTCGCCCTTTGAGACAAAGATACTTGCAATGAAATAAAATAGAATACAAATGCAATTCGCGTTTTCTCGTTTATTTTCTTCTTTTTTTTTTAATTGAGTAATTGTCATAAGTCAAAATATTGAAAATATATTTTTTTTAATTTTGTTTAGTTATGAAAATGCGGTTCTATATATTCAATCCGCTCAGGTATATAAACGGGTCCGACGTCTCGTTTAATTAAAATTCATATTTCGTGTGGCTAGTTATTCAATATAGTTTGTTACAAACTAAATTGAATTAGTAGCTTACTATGCCAGTACTCGTAGTATTACTCAGATGGCATAATTTAAAATTAAATGCAGAAATACCGTCGAATATTCTTAGAACGTAGATTTTCAGAATACTTTCATTAATATTGTAATAAAAGAACTTCGTTCCAAAAATGAAAAGGGCGTAAAAAAATCTGTTTGCAAGAAATATGTTTTCACTCTTTAAAGCTTTTGACGTCTTAAATCTAACCTACGTGCTGAATACATCAAAAGTGTTTGTCATATTTACGACGATACAGATCACTTGAACAACTCAACGAAAATATTCGATGATTTAACTATCGTACTAAACTATATACATAGTTACATTCCTCTGAAACTAAGTCACTTAGCCGCAGTACCAGAAACGAATTTAAATTTAGAACGTATTAACGTTAAGATTGATGGTACTGCTGTTAGCATCTCGAGTTATAAATAAAAAAAAAATCATAGATGATTGAAACATGAACTTCATTGACGACATCCCAATATTTACTAAATTACAAATACATATAAATATTTCGTTACGCTTTGCCAGTGTGAGTTCATTGGTTATAACAACAGAAGATTCATTTGTTAAAACCACTAAACTCCTAATATATTTATCTATATCTCGTCTTCATAAATAGAACGGAACTTCGAAACAATACTTCAATATAAAAATATACATACTAAGCTTAAAGCTACGACGCAAACGAACATCAATAACCATTTTCTATCTGAACCGTCGTATTCCCAATGGCAATATGAAATGCTGAAAGCAATTAACGGGGCAGAGAATTTATTGTTTTTATTTTCGAATCCGTAAATTGTTCATTTCGCATTCGGATTATTTAATTTCTAAAGCTTAGATAAATTCTCAATCGCCTTAATAAATGAACTAGTGTTTAATAGTTTTACGCAATGCTTTGTCTTCTTCTTTCTAATGTAAAATTACTGATGTCAGAAAGAGATAATATGTTTCGTAACTATTTGCCAAATTCAATGATTAGAGGGCATTGTTCAATCTAAGGCAAGTTACGACATACGCAAGATATGATGAGATGAGAAGTAAAAGCTCGAGATTGGATTCAATATCTTGTTCTAGAATAATCTATATCCAGCCGCGGACGAGCCCGGGTTGGCTGCTGATGAAGGTGAAGGTAGGGAAGGAGTATGTACACTTATGTTATGAGTGTTAAAGGGTATTTGTTTGGTTTGCCTGCTTTGACGTCTCAACGTCTCAAATGATGATAGATTGAATACAAAGCCACAAACATCACACAGAACATCACACAGAGGGCTATTTTCTCCATAAATCAAACCAAACCGTACTAGTACAAGTTCATATAAAATGTGGCGCGGTCGTAAGTTAATTTTATGTACATATTTTTAGCATTCATCGGTGTAAAACGGAGTCCATTACGAATACAAAAATTCTTATTGCCCACCAAATATATGCCTAAGTGTTCTTTGTGTTACGAATAATTTAGCAACGTATAGTAAATTCTTTTTTTATTTTTTTAATCACATAGCTATCTGATAAATACCCTAATGTTAGCGATTCTGCAAGCAAAATACACCATGCTCGATATTAAAACTTTATTATCATGCATGTGATAGGCGGTAATGTGTTTTATTTTATTATTGTTTAAGAATTAGTTAAAAAGGTTTAATTTTTAGTTTGGTGCGTGTGAGAACTACAATATTTTTATAATTAAAGTAACCCATAAATAACGATTGGCAAAATGATTCCACATATATTTGATGGGTATGTGGCATAAATTCATCCGGCACGTGCAGGTTTCCTGGAGATGTTTTAAACATCGAACACGAAAAGAATGGTGAGAAACAAAACTTGTACAACATTGCGTTATTAATTAAAAACTTTTACAAGGTTAAAATAAATTTCTGAATTGAAAAAAAAAGAAGAAACATTTTTATTAAAATTAATTGTTTAATTTATTCGGTTACATAAACTTCAACGACATTTAATTTAATAACATTATAATATATTTTATAATAGCTGTATGTACATATATACAAAACGGATAATTTAAATGCACATGGACTTGTGCATAAGATAATCACTATAGATAAATCACTATCGAGATAAATAAAGGTTTTAATTATTTAAAATTTTAAATATCGAACACAGAAATCGAATGCCGGCTTTCCGGTTGGTTAATTGTTCATTTACAGGTTAGCCCCCGGGAATTCGGCACGGATTATACAATTTCCGTCGTTGCCAGTGTTTAATACAGTTAAAACTTTGACCCGCTTATCGGACTGCGAATACTCGACTCGGGAGTCTGGGATAATGCAGATTATACTCGGATGTTGATGATTTATGAAGAAAAACTAACAATAAAATTCAAAGGTAAAATTAAATAAAACGAATTATTATTTTTTATTACAAAATTGACGTCATTTATATGCAGTGACGGACTGATTAAATTTAAAACCCAATATAGTTCTATAAGCTTATAATGACTTACATAGGTAAACACGTACTATTCATTATAATGAAATAAGAGCTACGAGTATATCGGCAGATAAATACTAGTTAATAATTCTTAGGAAGGGGATGTGTACAGTCGAAATGAAATCGACTGTAGCTTGATAAATGAAAATCCCTGTCGATACTACTTTAATAACGCATTTAAATTTCAACGCAAATGCTATGATCATTAAGTTCAATTTTATTTGAACGTTACAGGATTGCGGAAGCATAGGCGCAGTACCAAATATATCTTTAACGCGAGAAATATGGACGTCGACTGAAATACGTTATTGGAGAAGAAATTTCATTCATAACAGGATGCAGCAATTGATATGTACGTTCATAAATGATATTATGTAAGTAGGGAAGGAATTTAAGAACCAAGTATAGTACCAAGTATATTTATATATATAAGTGTGTTTATATCACGTACGTATGGCGATGAAGGGAAACATCATGGTGAAAGTCTACCATTTAGGTTATCTCATCGATTAGGAGCCAGAGCGGTCGATTTTATACTGCGAAAATTGATGACTTGTTTCTATTCTTATATAAAGGTACGCGTTGTTGAGCGTTGGTAATATTCATGGATTCATTTAACTAATAGATGATCATTATTATTAACGATTATACATAACGACAACCTGCTGACGTCATAAATATTTAAGTCGAGCACAATATACGGAAGGACATGTAGTAAGTATCCAATTGGTCAATTTAAAAATACGTCACGAATTTCAAATTGCGTGTCACCTTATGAAAAAATAACATCATAAAGACGAGAAAATAAATGTTCACCAAACCAAATCTTTTGTATCCTATATATAGTCTCGTAGAATAATATATTTAATCATTACATAGAGAGCTTTACTACGATTATATAAGGGCCGTCGAGCGATGTGAACGTCGTATGTTCGTATTTGCCCCAACCATTGTTAAGCCCTCCTAAACAGAAAATACTGTTAATAATTTAAAAAGAAAATTTAGGTACTATTTAACGGTATTCGATCAATATATTGTCGAGTTCCAATTGTATGATAATATACAAACTGGAACCCCAAAAGATAGATTATCAATGAAATCATCAAACATAAAAAAGATCAAACTAAATAACAAATTTGGTCTCATATCTTTATTTCTTACGATATAGAACATACATTAAATAATTACATATTAGTAGAGCTATTCTGTAGGAACAAACCAACTAACCGCAGAACACGATCGTGCAATGTCAGAAAGTAATATGCGCCATCGACTACCATGCAATTATAACATTTAAATACGCGTCAATCAATTTTTAACATTTCACATTCTAAGTGAGAACTCAATCAGTTTTGCACTTTAATGTGAAGCAATTTAAAGTTGAATATCCCAAAGCAAGCACTGGAAGATAACAATGCTATTTGATGGCATGAAATGCCATACGTATAAAATCAAATTGCTGTGAGGTTATGATATCAGCACGGTCCGAGCGCATTAAGTTAAATCCCCTATATGTCCTTTAGCTGAAACAAATCCTTCGGAAACCACACACGAGACGGTTTACAGAACTAAATTGCTTTTCGAGAACTCCACGTTCCTTAATGAAACACTTGCGGTCAAATTAAATGAAACTTTTGAATTGTTTCTTTATTAATATTTAGTTTAACTCGATTGTAACGATGTTATTTATAACTTGTTACGGTTTGTTAAATATTATTATGACGTATTTTTGGAAATATTTGCAATAGTTAAAGATTATTGTAGTATATTTTTCTTTTAAAATATACTTTTGAATCTCCGAGGTATTTAGTAATAATATCATATATTTCGCATCGCTATTTATTTTGCAGTTTACTATAACGTTATCGATACATTGAAAATATTGATTGAAAATTTCTATATATCATACATTCTTAATATTTAAAAACAGCAGTGCTTGGTATTGTTGTGTTCCGGTTTGAAGGGCGAGTGAGCCAGTGTAATTACAGGCACAAGGGACATAACATTTTAGTTCCCAAGGTTGGAGGCGCATTGGCGATGTAAGCGATGGTTAACATTTCTTACAATGCCAATGTCTATGGGCGTTTGTGACCACTTACCATGAGGGGGCCCTTAAGGTCGTCCGCCTACCTATGCTATAAAAAAAAGGGATTTGTATCGTTTAACTTATCTCGATACCGCATACTTCTTATTATTAATATAACAGTTTGAAATAATTTATTCAAGCATTATCTTGTAACAACTGAAATGAACAGTATATAAATACATTTCATGTTACGAAAAAAAATACAGCAGACGAGCTAAAAATGAAGACGGATGAAAGTAGAATGACGTCACTGGCTGAACGACTTTACATTTTATAATTATTATTATTGTATGAGAGATGTCAACATAAAAGTGACATATATATACGTACGTCTGGAACAAATATAACGTCACATTGACGTCTGCGAAACGTCGGACCGCAGCGACGTCACGTTCAAAGATGAATATTGAATTTACATTGCACGATAACTCTCGAAGGGCTGTGATCTCAAATGGGATGGGATATTTTTAAATGGCACGTGCATATCGTATTCTTAGTACGTACTACATCATAATAGTTATGTAAAAGATTTAAATAAATTTTGATAATGTTATCTTCATTTATTTCTATACCAATACTAACTTATTTTATGACATCGTTTTCATCACATGACCAAATATCAAAGATTCCTATTTAAAAGTACAACTAGGATATTTGGCACGAAAACTATAGTGAATGATAAATAGCCACAATCATTTACCAATACGTATACAGAATAGGTACGTTCGGTTAGAGGAGCGTGTTGTACAAAACATTAATCGAGGCGGACTAGGATAAGCTTGCCAACTTTATATCAACCAAGATGTTTGATCTGCCCCGCTTCCTGCTGCCTTTAATCAAAACATTTATATAACTGTAGACCGACGGACTGTCAGGGGTCTTGTTAGTTGGCTTTATTGCACTGGCAACAACGCCTGCCAAAGGGCTATGTAAGCAACTAACATGTGAGCGTCTTGTATACATGTATACGAGGATGAAATCGAAGTTTGGCAACGGATTGAGACTCGACTCTTTGGGCTTAGTGTCGAAACGTAGATATTAATCGCGTACAAAATAAACTATATCACATACAATTATGTCACAAGCTAAGACGTAGGATTGACGAATATAGTTTAAATAGAAATAGAAATGTTTCGACAGTATGATATGACAGCTGACAATGATGCTAAGAATAAACAAATCGTGATGCTGTTCACGTGAGTTTACTACTTTAGATCACGATCACAACAACTTGCCAAATATTGCTTTTCGAAATTGTGGATTGAAAGCATTGGAAATCAATTAAAATAAAATACACCAAAACGGATATGTATTAATACAATAGATTTAAGCGCTTCAGAAACTCATATGGCAGTGGAAATATTATCAGCCAAATAAATCGAAAGAGGGTAGACATCAGGCAGGCGATTGGCCTTAAATGTCTGCCAAATCCTATTTCACGCTAGAAACGCACACAAACAAATCAGTATAAATAGAACAAGAGCAAGAGAATGATGTTGGAAATAAGCAAATATTATGAATATTAAATACAATAAGCTACATATACATAATATGTACAAACATAGCTCACGAAGACACATAAACACAGATATACAAGTGAACTAACAATTGTCTAAAGCCTTTGAATGATTAAGCCTTTAAAAACTTGGTCGGAAGTTAGTTCAGCTAATATCAATGAAATCTTGAATCTGACGTAACTGTTCGCATAGAATGGAGCCTGAAGCCACCGTCCTTTACGAAATGCGAAGACGTTTTACTTCCTATTGAAAACGAAGGTCAAGCTAAACCGATGTCAATTAACAAGTTTCTGAAGATAACGTGATTATTATCGCGAATCGAATAAGACGACATCAAGGTAATACAGTCAAATCGAATTTTATTGGTCTTGTAATTAGTAAAATGACAACATGAAGATGTTTAAGAATAAACACTTCATTAATTCTATATTTTTTACAAATCGTTAACATATTATATATTTGACTTTAGTTGTAAACGAAATGATTTCACGAAACACTATATACATATATTACGTTTAAGTTTACAGGCTAAGCTATTCTCTCCATCGATAAACTTTACAAACGTTTAGATTAAGATATACGTGGATTTTTTTAAGTAATAAGACGTCGTTTTTTTAAAAACTATATATGACTAAATTCGACGTAAATTCAAGCAATTACAGTTCCAATCGAAATAACTATTAGTAAGCGGTTATAAAAGGCAATACAATTTCTGTTATGGAAACAATAACCAAATTGCTTAATGCAGCCCTAAGTAATACAATACCAAATGTTATTACTGTTCGAATGTTACGTTATAATTAGTTTAACGTAAGAAGCCCTAATATTATGTATTTACTGCTTTTGTGTAAATATATCGTACGGATACAAAACGACATTTAAGTCGTTGTTTTAATTACTTTTTAGATTTTTAATCAGCTACGGTTTAGGTCTTTTATGTCTTTTTTCAACATTCATTTAAAGTTATCCGGCAGTGACCTCGTGATAGCTTTCGATATCATGAACCGACTGCTTCGGACGCTCCCGACCTATTTCAGTCCGCCGGCAGCGGAGCTACGTTTTAAAACAATGAACTGAGTGCGCAAGAACAGGAAAGGTATATTTCCAGGTTGTACGTAAGAGTGGGACGAAAGTTTGGGCGGGCGTCACGCAGGGAGATCACATAGTACCCGCTGAGTTCTATTTCTGCCCGTCGCAAAACATGTCTCGGAATTCGTTTCTATGTGTCTGGGAACATTAGAAATCATGTGACTAATGACCCACAAGTTAAAAAAAAGTATTGATCAACGCGTGCAGAACACTGTAAGAGTATATTTAGAATATTAACTAAGAACATAATTAAAAGAAAAATGTTTTTTTTTTTTTAACATTTATTTAGATTATGATGTCTTTTTATAACTATAAGATCTAAATATGACGCATCATAATGAATTCTGTGATTACCTTGAGTGACATCATAAGATTACGTAAGTTATGTTAAAACAATTGCCGCCTGCCAAAATCCGTGTATAAATCAATCAGTTTGTCATCGATTGTAGCTTTGATTATAATCTTATACATCATCAACGTATTAAAATAAGACACTCATATTGCGATCGGTGAAATGCTTGAAAAGTTCAAACAGATATTGTTTTCAGAGAAATAAAGGGATACGTTGAAGATAAAATGTGAGAATATATACTTCTATAATGTTGCTCAAAATCTTCCTCCGCATATAAACTGAGTTAAAAATAACCGATTGTTTCCTTCAGTTTACTGTTCCGACCGCATTAACCTGTAACAGCGGTAAATAATATGATGTAGTACCTCAATAACGGGCTTGTGTAACGTATGTTGAGAATATTTTGGTTATTTGTTTTAGGCGAACGCCGGTGAGCTGGTCGTCCGTCTTTCGTTGGTAAAGCTGCGGCACCACCAAACGAAAATAGGCAACTTTTGATTTATCAAAATGCATTGGCGACGAAGGTGGCACTAAACCATCAATAAGTCAACAAAAAAATTATTCCATATTATGGAACTGTTGGTAATTTTTATTGAAATTGTAAACCAAGAATTTATCGAATATTTCATTGGAAATGTTCCATAAGATATATATACTCACAAACACTGTTTCACATTCATAAACTAAGATATTACCTGCTGTGTAATCACAATCGCATTGTAAGGTAGAATGATTAAGATTACACTTCATTATTTCGGAATTAAAAATGAAATACAAAAGTACGAAAGAACCGAGATAGTTTATAACGAAAAAATAAAAATAGATGACTATTATGTAAAGTGTTCGCGAGAAAATTATTCAAAAGTTCGTATTGCGGAAATGCGAGTAACAAAATTTTGATGTAGCGCTGATGTGCAAGATGCTTACGATATATTTTAATCCCGGCATTAATATGAGATACGAAATACCTGCGAGCTTTCAATCATAAACCGTTTATGCCTGGTTTGTTTCTGGTGCGCATGGTTTTAGTTACATTCTAGGTATTCATACTTTATACTCGCGTGTTTCCGCTTGGTCGCTCGAATGTCTAATGGATGTGTGCCTAACCGTAACTGCGCGGACGCTTTAGGCTTCACTAATTATTGTTTCCTTATAAAACATTTGTACTTTAAACTAGGAGATCGTTTTGAACGGAGTATTTCGGAGTGTTGAGACGATTGATTGTTCTACACTCGTTGTCTTCGTCTGATATATTCTAGCGTTGTCCGTTGTGTATAAAATGTTTTTCTTTTTTATTGTTTTTTCATGGAAAATATAATCATAATTATTTTTATCTTCTGTGGGTAATAGGTCGTACGACACGAGTTGGACATTAATGTTGTCGACGTAACTATTCACGGCATCAAGTTAGTGATAACATATCATTTAAAATCGTCAAATGTTAATGTTATAACATTTCTCTTATCTCCACGGTTTATCCCTCAAGACTTTGCAGACGCAGAACTTAAGCACTCTTTGAAAATTACTTTTTAAAACTTCAACGATTTGCATTTATATTAAATATTAAATTTTTTGTTAGCGTAAATAATAGACGTTTAAAGAAGCCTTATTATATAAATTAATTTATCTCATTTTCTACTAAGTTACTACACCAAAATATTGTACAAATTTTTAGATTAACATTTCCAATGTTTATTACTAAATAATGTTCACCCTGAGTTACAAAGTCAAGACTATTTCCTTTTAACGTAACGAAATACTCACGATGGGAACATGCTGGATGTTGGGGAAATGGATGTATCCTTGTTGTGGAGTGGGGTGGAGGATCAGGGAGGTGACGTCACTGGAAATTGATCGAGAACGAAAAACGGGGCCACAACTAAGCCGGCGTCGTCGGCGAAATAAGACTATTTGTTCAACGAGTTTATCCATATCTTTTAGTTTTGATCTGTTCATATATTTTCAGTTACAAGTTTATCAACCGATCGTAATTTATCGTATTGTAGATACAAATAGACGTCAGTTGTTTTATTCTAATTCCTAACATTTCTTGGAAAATTTTCAGTAAAAATATAATCTATAATATTAATATAGAATACAATTATTATGATAATTGTCATTCATTTAGTTTTAATCAACGCTAATTTAAGCGACGGTTGATGCAAATAACTCGTTCACTGTTTCAATGATAAAATAAAAATTAACAATTATGCCGTTCATATAATTCTTTGGGTATCAGGAAACGTAAAATATAATTGAGTATCATATTTAAACACATTAATTTATAATCCAATCTGATAGATAGTGTCTTTCTTAGACACTATCTCAACCGATTCTATCAGAGCAATAAGCATATATGTAAATAATATTTTTGTCTTTTCAAAATACCTTTCAAACTTTGAAAAAAATCGTATGAATATCAATTTGAAGTCGTAATAAAAAGTTATTTATATATATTAGTGTTAGTTTCTTTTATTTCAATTACATTGAAATAAAAGAAACTAACACTAATCATAATATTAACAGATTCAACAACTTCAGTCAAAAGGTTATTTATGAAATGCAGATTAAAAAACAACATATCTTTCAAAGACAAGGATGAAAATGAATGATTCAAGAGTATATTAGTGATTTTAAGAGCTAATTTAAAAACATTGGAATTTATATAAGTTCAGAAACCGTGAAATTAATACGTTACATTCTTAGTAGGTTAATTATGTACCTGTATTATATATTGTACTCGGTATATTAGCACATAATGCTATTAATTCACAAATATTAGTTTGTCGATTATAATATGAATATATATATATATAGATATTTATATAGGTATATAATTTATATATACACATATTTCGCTTTTGTATGTATACTGCACCGCGGTTTCAAGTTACGCTATTCATGTTTACTACGATTGCTATATTTGCAAACACACCCTCCTAATTTTAACAGAATACTCTTGGCCTGGTAAGTTAATGATATAAACTATTTATTTTATTTTTATCAATAACTCTATTTAGTCGAGTTGCCCTTAAGTTATTTACGATAATTTGCAGTTAGTTTTGCTCTTTAGTTAATTATTTGCACTCGCGTTAAGGTTTCTGGCATAAGTACATAGTCATATCGTTAATATTTAAAGAAGCCTTGCAACGCAGTGTCTGTGATGGCTATTTTCAATGAATATGTGGATTTCATTTTAGCTTAACTTTTATCCTCATCACAGAAACCATATTTGTCCAAAACTCTTTTGATTTTCGTTTCAGATCTAAGTTCTTAATAAGTTAGACATTTGCTTGCCTGACAGTTTTAAGCAACCATAGCATATCAATCGTTATAGTGCTGCCTGGAGATCAAAATCCTTTAAATTATATTATTATTTATTGCAAATTCAAATAGTATTATTAATAAATATATAACCTTCTTGTAGCTTGGTTCTATATGAAGGCCACAAGACACTAAGGCTGATGTTATCATTCAAGAATTTATATCTAGGTTTAGTAGGTGAGTTGTACATAGAGCCTAAGTGGTGACGTGTCGATTACGCATAACTTAAGCGCCATTTTATGTCCGCCGTGCTGTCGAGATGATGTCATTCTTCGTAAATACTTCCTCTGCATGACGTCACTGTTCTTAGCCATCTCTAATTCCTCTTACGTGTGAATGGTCTTTTGTATTTATTTAAAAACAATAAAGGAATAAAGGAACATCAAAGATATAAAATGAATCGAGCTTATTTATAAATTGGGTCGGTTTTAGTACAAAATGTTCTTTTAATGATGCTCGTGTTACGTTTGATGTTGTTCATTATTATAATCTTTAATAATGTTAAAGATGCGAGTGTTTGCTTGTTAAGATTTCGAGTCTAACTATTCGTGGTGATCCCTCAAACAACATCCATTTTTTATATATAAATATATAAATGAATATTATTTAAGAAAATAAAATTATTATACAAATAAACTCATATGTATCATAAACGAAATAAATGTATGAACGAATACGACATGGCTGTAAACGTTTTATTTATCCCGTTAACTTAATTAATCTAACGATAGTGAGCAATATTTCATGGAACAATTAAACTTTTGTGTTCAAAGTATTCCAGCGCGGAATGGCTATGAAAATCATTGTTTACCCTTAAAAGGAACAATGCTGCATTTCACAAAGGCGTTACTAATGAATACGAACCGTAAATATATATAGTATGTTTAGTTTATTTGTATGTTACGGGTTTTGATGAAAACTTACATGTTGCTTTCGTTGTGTTTTAATCTACACATGTAAGACAGACACACACACACTCACATATTCAAGCATATAAACCAAATATGAAGTAAGATGAGCTCACGTTAGTTCATATTTGGTTTTTTCTTATTATTTTATTTGAAATATGTAATGGCTCTGATTGTACATATGTAAGTGTACGCCATCGCCCATAGACGTTTCACTGTATGTATTATTATGCATCCCTTACATCGCCAATGCGCCACCAACCTTGGGAACTAAGATGTTATGTCTCTTATGCCTGTAATCACACTGGCTCACACCCTTAAAATCGGAACAACAATGCTAAGTATTGCTGTTTGGCGGTAAAAATATGATTAGTTGGTTGTACCTCATAATTTTAGTATTTTATATCTTCTTCAGTTTTTATTACTAAAACATGTCTAGACATATACGGATGATAAGCTTACATTTCATTTCAAGTAATAATACATTATTTTTATTTTTTTATCGTTCATTTTCGTTTTGGATCTATTTACATATCGAATGTGATAGTATATAATGTACTTCACATATTTTAAAAAAATATTATGATATATGCGTTACAAACAAGTTCCTTCGAACCATGTTAACATTATGTAAGATTTTTCCTTATATACTTTTCGCTAATCGAAAAACAGGTCACGTGTAGGGCGGGCGTGACGCAGGACCATCTATATGACTTGTCAAAAACATGCGGTAACCAGAGTTATATAACTTGATTCTTTCGCTAGAATGCTTTTAAGTTGGTTCACACATGATATAGATATGTAGTTAAACCATGCGTAACGCTATGTACTGTCTTTTTTTTACCCTTAATAGGCCAGCGTTTGACCGTTGTCTTGCCTGTTGTTAAGCGTCGATACGGTCTACGATGTAGCACGCTTGCCTAGAAGATGGTCTCGGGTTCGGTGAAAAAAAGTACCGGTACCAGTGCTGGGCTAGCCTCCATTCCTATTGGCGGGAAGTTTTAGGAGCGTACTACGTCACGCTGCTTCAATGCGGACTACAGCGCGTAATTTATACCCAGCTTAACGTATACTCAGCTTAAGAATCTATAGTTTGAAATATTTTTAGACTTAACTTTTCGTTTTAGTAAAGACTCAAATTTTCATTAATATTTGATATCTAATAGGTAAGGCTAGGTCAGTATTAACATGCAAACATTATTCTATTAATTTAATTTTAAATAAACAAGTAATTAATATCTAAGATGTATGATTCAATCCTACACTTGAAATGACGTCATTACTAACACACATACACACATAGTGCACTCGAAGTTAATAGAGATTGACGTTTGGTTTTTGTGTCAGATTTCTTTTTTATACAGTTCGTTCCATTTATAAATTGAATTCCTTCTTTTTTTAACTGCTTTATTGTATAGAATTAATGTTACAACCGGTTCTAAATGTAAATTCTACGGAGAAGAATCATGAAATAACTCAGTAGTAACCCCTTTCTGATAGTTAGATTACATAGAATGCATCAATTGTATGTAATAAAATAAAATTTAAATTTTGATTTATACAATTTATACAATCAATCTTACATGCATTGTTTCAAATTTTAAAATATTCCCTCCAGATTCTCACTCGACGCAAAGCTGCCCATAACACAGGCCGCGTTTCCGCGCTGTACGGCAATGGACAACCTTTGCGCCAAGTAAGACCCGGAGCGATTGTCAATACCCCTCTCCCTAAGGCGACGGCCAATCTCCCTAATAAATGTAAGGGCATCCGACGTCTCGAACGCCAATGGCACAAATATGTAATTCGCGCACAGGGGGGCATATTTTTCCCGCTTTCTCTCAGATAAAAATGAATAAAAATCTCTAAAATAAAATTGAATTATTATTTATTGTATTATATAGATGTGTTGTAGGCTATAACGATCGTCGCTATCGTCCTCAGCCGACCTTCGATTAGAACGCGTTTCTATTCTCAGCGTTTCTGTTCGTTCTGACAAGAATGTCAAGTGGATTTAATGAAAATTTAAGATATTGAAAAACTGATTAGATTCGCGTTAATTCATCCAAAATACGATATCGATTCATATAAAAAAATGAATCAGTGTTTTCAGATCTATTTTCATCAGTTTTATTATTCGGTTCGGTTTTATTATTTACTTACAAACGTTGCTTAGTTACAAACTGATTTCGCTATTTCTGTCATCAATGTTTTAACATTCGAAAGACAAGGACATAGCATTGTTTAACTCAACACCCTATAAACAAAGCAGATTATTTCCATCTCTGAGTTTGAAGAAATTTTATTCGATTATCTAATTTTGAACCATCAGATTGTATATATAAGTAATATTTTAATACTTATAACTTCAGCCATGCCAGATATTCTCCATGGAGTTTAGATGTCCTGTGTCATCTTATATTGCTTATATGTGTGCGCTTTCTATTCCCTCACTGTCGTAATCCGATCGGACAGCAAATCGACACGACCAGAAAGAATTCCAGACACCGAGAATCTCTCGACAGTATAGATAACTCCCTTATTGATCCGGGTCATTAACCCAAGAATTTTACGCATAATGAGACAAGTTTAAGAAATATATTAAATAATACATAACTAAATAGTAATATTTCACGATACAGATCTGTAAAATATCACAAACAACATCATGTTTTACTAACTTAAAATCTATATAACGAATCGAATGTAATGAATCACCGGTGATCTAATCGAATCAACTAATTCACGTGCAGAGACACGTCAAACGACTCGAATCCCTTATTGTGAAAGCTCCAACTATATCAAGTGCTAGTGGAATGGAAGTAATAAAACCGAGAATAGCTGTGCTGCATCGTGCATCGATTACCAGCTAATGCGATTTGACCAGCCTTGCTATCTGGATCTATTCCGGTTAAGTCAAGTTGCGCTGGCTTGCTTCGGGATGCATTAGGAAGTCATATTTTATAATTGAATTGTTCTTTTGTACGAATTCACTTTAATATTAATAATATGATACGATTTATTCATATTTGTGAATGTAAAAAAATAGCTGAACATACGTTATTACAACGTTATAAAAAAATAGCTAAAAATAGCTCCACAAACATTTGCTTTCGAGAATATTTCGGAGTTATATCCAGGATAGGTAACTGGGATCACCAAAATATCTTCCAAAATAATGATATCTTATAGCTTTACATTCAGTTCAATTCAATGAAATTGCTTATGAGAACCTATAATAAGCCAAAATTACTTAAAAGAATATTTTAATTTTTATATTTAATAAAAAATTATAGAAAACCTATGACGCTTAAAATGTAACAAATTATGATGGCACTGAATAAATTAATCCGATGACCACATAAGAGCCGTATTATATTTCGCTTGGAGCATTACTTATTTCAATTATAGTACAAGGTCCGCATAATTTGATACGTGACGGCGTTTAGTGACGATAGTAAGTGCTATACTGTACGTTAGTTATTATATCTATATTTTACACACGACTGCCTCGTTGGTCCAGTGGGTTGACATGAGGCCGCAGAGTCTGGAATTTGTGTGTACACTCACGTGCCCCGAAAGCACGTAGGGCCTGCACTCGTGCGTACTCTTTACGGTCGTGTACGATTGTGGTCCCTTCAAATTGTATCGATTAAATAAATAAATAAATAAATAAATAAATGAATTGTAAGTGTGAGGGAATAGAGAGTGCATCTGTGTTTGCATACACACTTGTGCACTATAATATGTCCCGCGCTGTTGGCTAATCTCTGCTGAGATTAGCCGCCGTGTCCGAAATCTGTCATGAGGACATTATCATTTTTACTTAAGCTGGTCCTAGCGGTTTCACTTGCATTGTACATTACTGTTTTCTCGTGAGTCCTCGTAGTACTCAGTACTCATGATATCATCGTTCTCAACAAATGTGCAAGCAGTTTGTTTTAAAACGAACTAGTAGAACCTGAGATAACGCGATCAAATAGAAAAGTTTATATGTCAATTATCGTTTTATTTAAGCTTACAATTTTTTTTTCATTTCTTATGTAACATACATTACAATGTAATTTTATAGACGATGACATCTTGAATTAGGTGTATTTATGTGTTTGTGAATACTAATCAACATCCCAAATTCACCTGCCATCTGATCGAAAATTTTCTTACGCACAGTCATTAAAGCGTAATGGAAGATTTGGCACGATGCCATACCTTTTAAAATTTACACCGGAGTTTTAATCTAGGTGAATGAGTGTTCCGAGCCTGGAGAAAAGATCAGTAATAAGACATTTCACGTTAGATAAAGACGCTGTTTCGGAGGAAAGCGACGGAGATCATTTTTCGTTTGCTCAGAACATTTTACGACGAGCAGTTGACAGGAACGATCCATCAACGGCAAAGAATAAGCAAACAAACGCCAAGCAAACAACGTCTCTACGCCCTTACACAAAGGAAGCGAAACCGCTTGAAAATGGCTTCACTTTAATTACAATATCATTTACAAAAGCGGACGCGAAGTTCGTGTGCATCTTTTTGACTAATTTTCACTTTATAGTTCTGTTGATAATGACATCATGTTTTAAAAACACTTGTGCAAATTATTGTCTACAAAAAATATACATAACATTAAACATATATAAAATGCTTAAAGGATGTCTCTGGAAAAGTACATACTATAGAAATATCCAAAAAAAAAAAATTCGATGCGACAATTTTGAGCACCATGTATACTTTATGAGTTAACTCAACGAATCTATAAAATATTTTATTTTTGGTTAAAAAAAAACATCGAGGAACCACTCAAGCTCCCTTTCAATTATTTACTATCGCTGTTGACGTTCGGATGATCATCGCTCGCAGATTTTATTACGGATTAACGTTTATTACTACAATCGTTGTAAATGTTGATAGCAATTGTTATTACGATTTATAAAAGCAACGATAAAGCAATAATATTTATGTTTGGTAGTCGTATCGCGTGACTGGTTAAAATTATTCCGGATATACTCATGATAACATATTTACGACACTAACGCATTTTATTCTATAATTGTTTATTCTATTACAGTGCATGCAACTTTAAAAATAGATTTTTTCATCTTCATGTTGTTAATGCAATCATTGCTGTTTGTAACTTCCGATACTATTTATTAATAGCCATTTTTATCCGTATTTATTATTCAACTAAATCCACACTCATACATAAATTGTACAAAAATTTTACAATACTTCATAATAGAATCCAATATATTATTAAAACTTACACAGCTTAAGAGATATCGACATTTTTTTTTTAAATAATTTTGCACTGGTTACTAGTTTATAAACTAATTTGATTTGTCGAGTACTTGTTTTGTATGTAAGAATTGAATCTTTCTGATTATAACAATGAAGAACATAGCATTGAAATCAGATTAATAAGTAATTTTCACCTTGTAAAATGAAAATAGAGCATCGTGTATATGATAGAAGCCACCCTTTCACTCATCCCTTAGCATCGAACTTGACCCAGATAATCGATGCATGTTTGATCGAAGCTGATTAAGAAATGAGGTTACTGTATTTACTTATGTAAGCCCGTTAACTGGAGTCCTAGAGACATAGGTCTTCATCATACACGGAATAAAAAAAAATCACAAAGATTAAAAAGTAATGAAACAATAGCTGTATCAAGACATGTAACGTGAAGAACAGGGAATAGACAAGATAAGAAACGAGTACACCTATCATTCTTTAAAACTGTAAAGCTAAAACGTAATATTGTTACCCGAACGCACGCAAATACGTACTTTTTAACACGGGCCACGACACGGGCCTCATAGTGTCTTCGGTCTTCTTTTTGTTATGTCAATAAATTTCTTATTATTATAATAATATACCACAAAAAAGTAAACGCATTACTCCAGAGGAAGACTAAAAGTTACACCAATAGATGAAAAGTTGAGGCGTAATAGATTTAGCGTAGTATAGCGCAAAACAGCAGTACTTGGTACTGTTGTGTTCCGGTTTGAAGGGTGAGTGAGCCGGTGTAATTACAGGCACAAGGGACATAACATCTTAGTTCCCAAGGTTGGTGGCACATTGGCAATGTAAGGGATGGTTAACATTTCTTACACTGCCAATGTCTATGGGCGTTGGTGACCACTTACCATCAGGTGGCCTATAGGCAGGCCCGCCAACCTAAGTTATAAAAAAAAATGGCCATGTGATAAGGAGGACTGAAAAGCATGTTACTAGAAGGGAGTATGAATATTGATGGATATAGGAGACGGAGGAGGCCCAAGGAAGTGTGGATGGATTGCGTCAGAAAGGATGAAATGTAATGAAAGGGTTAAGTAATGAGATGACGAGTTACAGAAAGAAGTGAAAGGAAAATACATACCGTGCCGACCCCACGTAGTGGGAAAAGGGTTTTCCAGGAGTCTCGGAAGAGTCTCTTAAAAATGCTGTGCCAATGCGGATTCGTTGATACGTATCTTGTCTACCACACGCAGGCTACCTCACGTTCATTTTCCTTCACCACTGAGCAAGATATGAATTATATGAAAAAAATAAGCAAATTAATCTGTAGTGCTTACTCGGTTTGAAACTGCAATTCTCGGCTTAGAATAATCTAACTAACCAATGTCATCTTGGCTCACAAATTGACACTTACTATTAAGTTTTATTTTAATCTAGAGGAAAAAAAATTATGTACGAATCGGTGATTGAAGTTAAAATTCAACTCTCTCTTATCAAAATGTTAAGAGTTAAGTGTTCTTATTCCAAATGATAATAGTTAATGCAAACATGGCGTGCGTATTGAAACCGCCATTTGTATTTACAGTTGCCAATTTATCTCGGGAAATTAATTTATAACTAACCTTCGGGAATTAAATTAATTAAACATATGTCAGACATCAATGTTTTTAGAAAAACTTTAGTTGACACAATAGCAACATAATAATTATAAAAATGTAGATATCATTTTTGGGTATATAAGAAGTATTTAAAGATAAATAGACGTTGTATATAATATACATAATGATTCTCCAATATCTTGAAATAGTAAATATTTATTCAAGAGTTAATTTATTCGATGAGAGAGATCAAAACGATCGAATACGTTGTTATGTACATAACCTAGTTTGTTAAAGTCAACGTTCCGTACATGGTATCACTCAGGGGCTTTAAAAAGACCTTCCGTATCGATCTGGGTTCGACGAACTGAGCTTAGCGCTTTATTCGGCAACGACAGAGAATTACTAGCGCTGACACGAAAATTAAATTGATCAGGAACAACGGCTGTTATAAATGACGAGCCATTCATGTGTGCCAGTAACGTGGCTTTTAGTTAGCCAATTTTCGAAAACGAAAACTTACGTATACAACTACTTCGATAAAAATGTGTGACTATGCTGACACGAGACGCCTATTCGGTGTGAAACAACGGGATTGATAGTTATTGAAATCATTTATAATTAAAAAACTTAATGTTAAGTAAAATAAATAAAAATACTGTAAACGAAATAAATATAAACATACACCTATCATTCTTTAAAAACTGTAAAGCTAAAACGTAATATTGTTACCCGAACGCACGCAAATACGTACTTTTTAACACGGGCCACGACACAAGCCTCAGTGTCTTCGGTCTTCTTTTTGTTATGTCAATAATTTTTTTATTATTATAATAATATACCACAAAAAAGTAAACGCGTTACTCCATTCAATGACAATTAATTCCCAATGACGACATACGACACGGCATACAAGTCATGATTAAATAAATTTAAATTGAACATCAGTACAATTTAAATCGGTGAATCGAATAAGTATCGATTTATTTAAACTGTTTATTTCATCTATAGTATTATAAGTTATAAATATTTCAAAGAAGAAAACAATAAATTATTTAGCGTAAATACAAATAATCATGGCGATTGTTTCCAATGTGTACTAAGAAGTTTTACGAGGTCATCCGGTATCGGAAAATTTAATAATGTCGTAAAACTCCTAATCCTGGAAAAGTTATTTGTTTTGTCTTCAAATAAAGACGGCGCCCGACTCACTATGTAAGAGTGTTTGAGTTGTCTCTAATTACTTTTTGATGAGCGACGTGTGAGTAACAGAGATAATTACTTTGTCATTAAAACTACATAGCACGTTTCCATAAGAATCTCTATTTAAAGATGAGTAATTAGAGCTGTAACAGAAAGATGTGCAGAATAAATTTAATTGGTGGTAGGGCTTCGTGGAAGCCATCTGGATAGAAGCCACCTACCTACTCATAACATGACGATGTCCTTCTGACCGATTTCAGCCACGGCTGTTAATTTCAAGGGAGAATAGCCACCAGCAAAGGACATATTATAGTGCCAAAGTGTGTGCGCAAACACTCACTCAAGTGCACTCACTATTCCTTCACTCTAATAATCCGACACGAACGGAGTTCAGGCGCCGGACCAACGGCTTTACGTGCTTTCCGAAACACGGGAGTCTACAAACTTCCAACTTCCAGACTTTGGTATGCTAATTAAAATCTTCGACACGATTCGATTTGGATTCCAAATAAGTTTTTCTTTTTTTTTATTGTATAGGTTGGCCGACGAGTATATGGGCCACCTGATAGTAAGTGGTCACCAACGCCCATAGACAATGGCATTGTAAGAAATGTTAACCATCACTTACAATGCGCCACCATCCTTGGGAACTAAGATGTTATGTCCCTTGTGCCTGTAATTACAGTGGCTCACTCACCCTTTAAACCGGAACATAACAATACAAAGTACTGCTGTTTTGCGGTAGAATATCTGATGAGTGGGTGGTACCTACCCAGACGAGCTTGCACAAAGCTCTACCACCGAGTAAAGGTGTTCCTATTGAATTTTTTTTAAATAGTTTATATTTTGGAGAAGTATATTTTTTATCTTATCAGGTTAGGTATCAGATACAGGTTTAAATTAGACCTACAAGAAATAACAATATAAAAAAAACAAGATATTGTCCTTACAGTACTTTCTAATAAATAAATTATAAAGCGAAAGAACTACTTCATAAGTTAAACGTGTCTCCGATACTTACAGCATAGTAACAAGAGTTTCTATAAATGTAAGTAGGAGAAATCAATAAATAAGCTTTGCCCATCGCGATACCGATCGTAACATTTTCCGCGCTGTGACTACGAATCACTGATAAAGTCAACGTCGATATCGTACCACGAAAAGCTACTTTAAACCGAATAAGGGTATTGAAAGTGCTCTTGAGACGAAGCTGGCACATTTACAATTTTTTACCTTATTTTTACATCATTAATTACCAATTCTGAAAAGGTCAGGCGAGCTGTAACAGAAATAGTTGCTTTTGATCTGAGTTAGATTGTTAAGTGGAGGTTTGAATATCGGTATTTTTTTAAATTTTCTATATCAATTTCATGTCATTTTTACTTGCATAGAAAATAATGAAAAAACATATATCTTTCTCTATCTATCACATTATAATTCCAGAGTAAAAATTTCGAAATCTTACTCCGACATTCAATTAATTCGAAGAAGATGGATGCAGGCTGATGAATCAAGTCTAGGGAAGTCATACGCGCGTCACGTCAGGATCCAATAACCCCGATCAGGCCCAGGGTTTGAACATTAGACTAACAATACAAGCAATGTGTCGCGTTAATCTTCAGTCATATTCTCCGTTTATATGTGCAAAGTGGCAATGAATATCTTATTCAGTATAAATATCTACCGAGGTAAGGCATCATAAATTGAATTAATGCTAATTCGTTGTCCTATTTGAATATTCTTAGGAATGGCGTGGATATTTCGCTGACATTATAATTTACAATTACTTATAATTTCAATAAACAATTATCCTAACTAATATTATAAATGAGAAAGTTAGTTTGTTTGTTTTGTTTTCAAATTATAATAATTCAACCGATTAATATTTTTTCAGTAGAAGTTACTTGGTGGTAGGGCTTTGTGCAAGCCCGTCTGGGTAGGTACCACCCACTCATCAGGTTTAGGTTAGGTTTCCTAAGGTTGGTGGTGCATTGGCGATGTAAGCGATGGTTAGCATTTCTTACAATGCCAATGTCAACCGGGCGTTGGTGACCACTTACCATCAGGTGGCTCATAAGATGGTCCGCCTAACTATTCTATAAAAAAAATAAAAATTACCTAGCAGCTGCAAAACATAAGAATGAAGCCGCGGTCAGTAACAAACGTTTTCGTTAATCGAGATTGTCTATAGTTTTGACAGTTTCTTTTATTATTTCAGACAACACCTCGTACCTTAGCAGTTGCATAATGAATTAATAATAGATAACTGCACAGTGACGGCGCGGCTTCTTAAATAGGTTTATTGTTTTAGTATTCCTTTTGGTGTGCAATGCTTAAACAATGCGGTCACGTGGGCATGTATCGGTTTGGTATCTAACCAATCATATTACCGTTTGAATAATAACGAAGTGAATTCAAATATGAATTTAAGTGGGTAGACCGTGTGAATCTTAACTGAGGATTACGGGTTTAAACTGAATTTTTCAAGCGTTTAATTTGTGATATCTCGTTTCAAGTAAACCAACGTAAGGAAATGTTCATGTGTCGGATGAAATTTTGGCACCAAACCGCATTGGTGCATCGTGGTGGATTCGCCAATACGAAATCGAAAAGAGGGGAGCCATTTGTTCCTTAATCGGACATTTATGGGCCAGCTTATATTACATTATGTATTTAGTTAAATTTCGTTAAATATACGAATAATAAAAGTTGACGTTGGTCTGAGGGCAAGTTAATTTTTTTCGACATTTTATTTACTAGCGAAACTGAGTATGTACGGCCGACACGCGAAGGCCGCACACGAAGTAAGCACGTCACATTTACATGAACTTTTACTACTTTTCCAATATATATACGGTAAATTATTAAACCGCCTTGAATCATAGAACGTTTATAATATGATTTTAATGAAATTATTAATACAAAGACTTTTAATATAATTGTATTAACTGAATTTAAATGGTGAATACATAAATAAATTAATAATGACCGTTTTTTATATAAAAGAGTTTACCGCTTATTAAATCGATGTAAGTATATAAAGGAGAGGTGGCCTTAGTCACTGCATTTACGATTGTTGCTTTTTACTTTTTTCTAACGATGGAGATCTTCGAATTTTGCTGGTATATTATATAAAGTGGTACGAACCATCTGTGGGCGATGTATAGAGCTTTTTGCACAAATCCTGAGGTCCGCCGAGCGCGTTGATCTTGGCTAGCCCCTCGGCTCCGCGAGTTTCCATCAGCTCGCGCAGCTGCCGAAGGGTGACGCCATATTGCGCCGGCCGCCCCTCTACCGTAGCCATGGTGCCGGGCTCGCGGCCGCCGCCCGCACCACGCCCGACCACCCACTAGATCTGAAACAAAGTTTATTTTAAACATAGTCAGATATTCTTTAGAGTTTATAACAATATTATACTTAATAAATTTCTTACTTAACAAAATATATTTTCAGAAATAAAAGTATTACGTCACTTTGCTGTAAATTTCGTTCAATATAATGTCTTTGACGCGAAGAATTAAATACGTATGTATATATAATATATATATTTAGGGATTACTGGGATTAAAATGTCATAATCATTATTTAAAACCATAAACTACCTGGGTTGTAATTAAGAACACCCTAGAGAGATCGGATTAACACAGATTTATGCGGTGCCCAAACCGTTTTTAGAAGTGGATTCTCTGCATAATTCAAGAGCTGTTTAATTACGGTAGCATCTAACTATTCACTGTTGTTTCTATCACCTCGATTGCATTTTACTGTCACGCAGTGAATAATTAAACAGGGGGCGGGAGGGAGAAGGGGAGATGGTGTGACATCCAATGGAGATAAGAGATGCGTCGCCCCACATAGCATACCGTACTGATCGGAGGAAATTATTGTCATTTTACGTCATAATATAGCGCAGAGTTGCAATCATTCTTAGCTTTGTTATTTCTGTAATTAAACCAAAGGAAAACTATATGAATATATACTATATATAATCTATATATAGTAATTTTTTTTTTTTTAGATTCAAGATTTGTTTTTATATAAAATATAATAGAGTAGGAAAAATAATGTACTAATACAATATATATATATATAAAACAAAAGAAACATATATATATATACTCTTCAAACTTACAATAATGGTTATATAATTTAGACACCTAGGCGATCGACTAGTAATTAGTACATAAGGGGTTTTCCAATAGGGACGCTTGAACTTTGACAGCTGATTGTGGCCATGTTGTTTGAGTGACAGCTGTCAAATGCAGTGTGTTATATTCATTCCGTCCTCCCAAACCACCATGGCAGGTTACAGTGTCGAGCAGCACGTGCAAATCATAAAATTGTTTTATGAAAATGGGTCTTCAGTTCGAGCAACGTTCCGCGCACTTCGCCCGTTTTACGGTCGCGATGATCGTCCTGCCGAGTCGACTATCCGTCGATTGGTGGACAAATTCGAGTCGACCGGGTCAGTTAACAATCAGCCGGTTCCCGTGCGTCAACGTAACGCGAGATCTGCCGAGAATATCGCCGCTGTGCGCGACAGTGTCCTCGAAAACCCGCGGCAGTCAATTCCGCGTCGCGCACAGGAACTCGGCCTTTCGCAGACGACAACTTGGCGAATTTTGCGTTGTGACTTGAGCCTGCACCCGTACAAGATCCAGCTGACCCAAGAGCTCAAGGTTAATGACCATAGACAGCGCCGTGTGTTCGCTGACTGGGCATTAGAGCAGTTGGAAGTTGACGCCGATTTTGGCAAAAAAATCATCTTCAGCGACGAGGCGCATTTTTGGATGAATGGCTATGTCAACAAGCAAAATTGCCGTATTTGGGACGAGACCAATCCACACGAGGTTCACCAAGTGGCAATGCACCCGCAGAAAGTGACTGTTTGGTGCGGATTTTGGGCCGGAGGCGTGATTGGTCCGTATTTTTTCGAAAACGATAATGGTGTGGCCGTCACCGTCAATGGTGAGCGATACCGGTCGATGATAACCAACTTCTTTTGGCCTGAAATCGAGAATATGGATCTGGACAACATGTGGTTTCAACAGGACGGCGCTACGTGCCACACAGCACACGCTACGATGGAAGTTCTGCACGAGCAATTTCTGGACATGGTCATCTCGCGCGGAGGCGACGTGAACTGGCCACCGAGATCGTGCGATTTGACCCCGCTGGACTTTTTCTTGTGGGGTTTTCTTAAGTCGCAGGTCTATGCCAACAAGCCGCAAACCACCGATGCCCTCAAAGTCAACATACGCCACGCCATCGATCAAATACAGCCCGATTTGTGCGCCAGAGTCATCGAAAATTGGACCTTTCGTGTGCGCGCCACCAACCGAAGCCGTGGCGGTCATTTGAATGATGTCATATTCCATACATAATGGGGTCGATAGACCTTCCAAATAAAAAATTTCGCAAATATCTCTCCTACATGTATTTTTTTTTGCATTTCAAAGATCAAGCGCCCTTAATGGAAAACCCTATAGAAAACGCTCATATTTCTTCCGATTGGAAAAAATATGTAGCTAAAAAAAAGTATCGTATTTGATTGTTATTAAATTGTTTGATTAATCGTAGACCATGTCGATGCTTAACATCAGGCAAGTCAACGGCCAAACGCTGGCCTATTACGGGTAAAAAAAAAAAAAAACTGTCACGACTATAACATCAGTCTTCAAATACTACTTGACACCGAAACTTGAAACGAACGAAACGAAATAATTTATTAAACAGCATCACCGTTCACCAGTCACGGGGACATTATTTCTCCAATCCAATTAGATGGAGCTCATAAATCTTCGAAGGCTCTTTTGGTAATTTATTGAATATTTAGAATTTCATACTACTTATTACGTCAATACGCTTCATGTATAAATTATATTTTGGTCGTTATTAATTAAATAATGCTTTATCTGCTTCCTTCGAATGTCAAATCAAGGAACAGAAAGAAGGACAGAAAGACAGAAATAAGTACGGCCGTATATATTTAAATATTAATATAGAATCATAACGGAAATTTTAAATATTTCATAGAACGATCCTTATTTAACTGACCACCACCAGTAAGATTACGATTTTACGTTTTACATTAACGTTCGAGGCTGCCAGCATCGAGGAAACGCTTTGATGTCACGACAACGAGCAATCTAATTCCATTATGCATACAAACAGACAACGATACACGTAGAGGTTAATTAAACAGACAACAAAAAAAAAAAAAAGAATTAAACAGAGCACACCTGTAGCCTGTTAGCGGTCTTTACGACCCATAAACAGAAATGACGGACATTTGTTGCAGTGCCCTGCATATTTTAGGCGAGTTAATAAAAGGCCCGTTCTCGTACACACGAAAACGCTCGTTGACAGGAAAAAAGGGACAAACTTTACTATTGTTTATTAATTTAATTAACACTTTATTGCGCAACAACATATAAATAACACAAGAGTAAAGAAACAGACTATATAAAAAATGGTGCGCAAAGGCGGTCTATTGTGTGTAATAAATTTAAAAGAGAACGTGAAAAATATATCGCACCGTTTCTCGTTTTTATGAAACGTTTCGAATAAAATTGGATGTTAAATATGAAGTAATTAAGTAAACATAGGAAATGGCAAGAATTGGAACGATTGAAAAATTTTCTTACAGAGAAGTCGTATGAACATACGAAGGAGTTTTTTTAACTTTTATGAACACACAAACGTTTCGAGGAGAAATTTATAGTTCTCTACTAATGAGGTAGCATAGCAAGGTTGTGCGTAATGAACGTACCTACTTTTTAAATAATTTAGTTCAATATTATTATATCAGTTATAAATAAAAAAAATTTAACGTTATTCTCTATAACATAAGGATAATTTTGAATATAGTTTTATTTGACTTGATGGCAGTTTATTAAATGATTGTTATAGATTAAATATTGAATTTTAAATAATATATTACAAGAACAACCTTAAGAAATAAAATACCACTGCAATTTTTGGTGAGACAAACAAAATCGTAGTTTTCCTTCGTCTCCCTGTCGTCTTCATATAATTACTATTAAGGGACAATAATAATAAACAAATATTTTAGTAATTGTTCTATTAACCCATACACTAAGGAAGGTGACAAGAGACAACCGCTAGTACGGCATCGGGGTTGAGTGTCGTTGAACAGCCAGCAATTAGTTCGGTTGAGTGCCTATCTTTGTTAGTCTCCGCACGTTCAGTACTTCGAGAGAAGATCCTTTGAAATCCACTGATTTCTAACATTTAATGCACACAAATAATAATGCAAATACAAAATGTACATTTTGCTTAGTAAGTCAGCACAATCGTGTGATTTTCAAATTTGCAACATTATGAACGATTTGATACGAAGTACGTTATACTATGAAATATCGCGACTTTAAACAAGTGCGGCGATTAATAAAATAAAAAAATGAGGCTATAGTTTAGCCTGTATTGCAAAATTTTAGCGAATCAATAATTCAATCTTTATTTGTTAAATTCTTGTAATAAATCACAGTGTAAATGCAGTAAGAGAATACACTACAGTAAGTATAATATATAAAGTAAGGTAAAATATGTAAGAAGAACAAATCGAGTGATTTTAAAGAAACGAATTAAAAATATTACGATTTCAGAATTTCATCGGGCGGATATTGAAAAACTAATTACAATGAATACAATAGCAAATTCAAAAGTTATTATCGCAACATGTGTAGATATTTGGGCAAATGGGTCAATCATCGTGTTCCAGCAAACTTGGCACGAGCGAGCAAACAAACTTGATTGAAGGCGTCCCAAATCAATCTGCACTAATCGATGTTAGGTCAGGTTTAAAAGAAGGATTAAAACGAAGGGTTATTAAAGTTTGATAAGATTGTATTAACTTTAAGGACGATAACTAAGTAGACTTGAAAGATAATATTGTAGACTTAGGTTTGATTATATAAGACAAAATCTCCATATAATTGATTCGAAATTCAAATGAAGGCCTTCTCTCCTTTTGAAAACAAGGTTTTGACGGTTATTCTATCACGCTACGGCAAAAAGTGTTGCTGATTACACATGTGGACGCACAGATACAAAAGCACAAGAAGACTTAATGGTGCTTTCATGGCTTTGAACCCGCAAATGACGTTATGATTCAAGTGCTCTTACCAAATGCATCTTATATTGCATGACTAAGAACGTAGAGGTCGTAAAGCGAAAAGGGTAACAGAAATAACAAATTAACGTAACATTATCCAGCATTGTGGTCTGAGAGATAAATATCGTTCGTTCAATTACATTTATATATGAAAGAAGAACAAGGACAAACATCGACTATTCGACAATCGTACGATAAATCAACAATAGACACACAAGTTACAGTTCGCATCCAGAAATACATTCGAAACACATCAATGACGCAACCGTCCAGTGAACTCTTAAAACAAAGGTAAAACTTTTCTTGAATAACAAATTCAGTTTATATTATCTGTTTTATTGTTAGACTCGGATTCCACGTAAGCCACAAATCACGGGATCTCGATTGCTTTTATTCTAACTTATCCAGTTTTACTATTGTTCAAGAATAACATTGCAGATATTCTCTAAACGTTGGTTTCGTTTTAATAAAATGAAACATCTTGAGTTTTTGTATTATTCTGCAAGATGTCGTTATGGCGTTCTATATTATTTTGATACGATATAAAATCTCAATATTAAAGTAATGAAAGTCCTTTGAAGTTAGAGACGTCAATATAGTAAATTAATATAATATATTTTACAAAATAAACAATTTATCGTTATAAATTTTGATACTGACTACAACTGGGCTAAGGCCTCCTTAAACCGCCGAACATACGACAAATTTATTAACAAAAAAGGAACATTCAGCGATATTCACATCTCAGAACTTTTTATTTAATACTGAAACACTGATATTATTCATTCTGAAACTCAATATCTAGGTTTAATATTCCTAACCTAATAACCTATCGCATAAATAAAAGCAAAGTCAAGATTTCCAATTGGAAAAAACGCTACCGTTTAAAACTGGATTCCAATAAGAAAAGTCGGTAAACAACATGGCCGTTACTCTTCCTGATAGAGTACTTTTGTTGTAAATGTTGCTGTACATTTCCTATGCGTAAAACTAAAAAGAGCCTACTACACAGTATCGGATTAGACAAGTAAGAATTTACAGCGAATGCTTTTTAGAAGTTCTTATAATAAAGTATTTAAAGTTGAAATGTAGATTGAGGGATATGTTAATTAGTTGGATAGTAACGGAAAATATTAAATTGATCTTACTAATGGCTTTAACCGAGAAAACATACAATAGATGTGATATAGGGGCGAATCGCGTGATTTCGACGCCATATCTCGGCCACACCTGGCTTTTCGCAAATAGTTGATTGCTTTAGGCAAATTGCTAGCTAGTAAGCCTAATATAAATCTTTGTCTTGAAAAAAAGTATCGAAATTTGAAAATAGAATTTCATTATGGTCATTCATTTCGATATTTTAGTAAATCTACTAGTTTGAACCGTAATACGATTTTGAATCTTATGTTAGGGTTTGTGGAAAAATATATTGATGAATATAATACACTAAAAGTAAATGTTTGTAAATCCTCCGTGGAAATGCTTTACCTGTTTCATTGACGGATGCTCTTTACAAAAATAATTCAACCACACGATAAATTGAGAAATATATTTATAAAGAAATACGAAACACTTTATTATACAAGCTTTTAGAATTTCAAATGTTTTTAATCACACTAGTAAGCAAGTAATTTCTTCAAGCTGCCCGAGTGTAATAGTCTGCTGTACTTAAACATCATTAAGTTAACGAAACTCGGCTTGCCAACTGTGACGGTCGTTACAACAATCTTGTTATAAGTTCAAGACTTCAAGAGCGAATTAATTGAAATAGACTAAAGTCGAAGCGAGTTGGACTATAGTGAGATCTGGCGCCCGAAGCGGTCCAAACACGAGTCAAAATAAACAGGAAGCTGAATTATCGCGGTACAGTTTATTGTTATCTGAGTACAAATTTAGTTCTTGCTGGAATCTGATATCGAAACGAGTAATCAACTCTAGGCTAGGTTAGACAACCACTATAATACTAGAGGCTTTTAGATATATAATATAATATGTTATAATTACTACAATTTATCTTATAATTAAATAGATTTTGATTATATAAATTTATAAGAAAAATATTTACGTTACATATATCAGTTTTATTAAAGCAGAGTCAATTAAATTGAAGTCTAAAATATTTGTTTAGTAACTTTTATGTTGTTTGAAAAATTATAACTATTCAAAAATAGAATTTCATAAGTTTAAGACGATCAGTGGATCGTTTTGGTGTGGTTTTTGTCGAATCCAAATTATAGAGACTTTAAATTTTTTTTCATTGGGCTGCTCAGATATTGACCTATAAAAGAGATATTTGATAAAAGCTTCCAGTGGAAGTAATATCGTCATTTGAAACGATTTGATTAAAAGGTAAGAACTGTGGAAGACGAAAATAAAATTTTAAAGGGAAATTGCGATATCGAAAAAGATGTTTGATATAACAGCAGACGAAGGGGAATCTAGAATCTGCCAGCCATCTTTAAAAAGTGTCTTTTTTAAAATTATATTTAAAAACAATATGTGTTCTACAGGGCGAACAGAAGATTAAACACATCGTGTTTAATTTTCGATGGTGAGTGGAGGTTTTCAAGGGCTAATTTTAATAGAACAAACAATTGTGAAGAGAATACATGCAATATTTATTTTCCCATTTCTTTATCGTTACAGCTTCGAAATGAAAGTGATAAATGGCATCATCATATTCAGGTTAGGGAGAAACTAAACCTGTTAAGGTTGATTCGAAATATTCATAGCGAAATAACATTTTCACTGAGATTACTTCACTTCTATAGTTGGAAAAACTGTCTATTTATTTTATGAATACTACATATGAATTTGAAGTCCCTATTATTGAAATTTATAAATACTATAACAGAAATGAAATTATTGTTTCCTTTCTTAATATAAAAACTTTTTAAAAAGGAAACTGGTAATATTTCAATAATCTTTGTATTTCATATGGTTCAAAAGGATCTTAAAATTCAAACAGCGTTGGAGCGCGAGTCCCATTGCAGCCCAACGTAATACCATCTAACACTGTACGATAACATTTTGCGAACACTTTTCATCTAAATTGGATACGGATGCCAATTTATTGGAATTTATTTTCTACGAAAATTATCAAATAAAAGAGTATTTTGTATGAAATCAAATAACATTCATAAATTTTTTCTTCCATTATTTTTGTGAAGAGAAAAACATTGTATTTGTAAGATTAACTATTGGATTTATATAATCTCATTTAAATCTCATAAATCTGTGAATTGGATAAATTTTAAAATCATAATGTTTCCGAACTATACTTTTGATGCTTAGAACATGAATAATTAACATCTGTATTATGCGATGTTTTTTTTCACGTCTTAAAAACGATTTGGTTAACACTTGGTTATTGGCATTGGCAAATAGTTTCAAGACGTTGTAATATATAAATCGAAATAACGTTTCAGAACGTAAAAGAAAACCAGATAATTTAAGGTTAAGACTACCAGACAAGCATATACTGGAAAAGGTTGATACGTATTCACTGCACGACCGTCGCCCCAACGGTATCGCTGCTAATCACACTATCTCGTGACCTGCGGCTCCAATACGCCTAGTAGCCGGGCATAGGCGGTAAATAGCTTAGATGTTAGATACCGATGAGTTCGACAGAAGCGATTTACCTTTTTGGAATTAGTTTCTATTTAAAGTTTTGCTAAGCCTATATACATTTGCAAATGAATACCATGATTGCCATCAACTATTACCGCCTTCCATAATATAACTTCTGGTATGGCTACTCTTGCAAATCAGTTAAAAAACTGATTTGCAAATTATACAAGTATACGTGATTGATGAAGTTTTCAGTTTTAATCTTAAGGGTTAAAAACTTTATAAGGGTAGACAGGGTTCCCTATTTATAAGATAGAGAGCTTCATTAAAAGTTACACCATCGTTTCGACGCGTGGCTTACGTAATTGTGTTTCATAACGCGGAGAACTTTTATCAAGCGGAGGATCGATTAATTAACTGGAGTAACAAAAAAAAAAAACCTCAATTATATGATCGATCCGATAAACCGCTTCTAAAAGGGAAATTTAAATGTCTTTCAAAGGAAAATAAGAGAAAATTTTGTTTATTCGTGTCGCTAACTTTCGCAGGGAGATGTTTGTTGACTAATGAGAAAATTTAATTTACGATCACAGTCAATATCTTCATGTAAATAATTAAGTTCGGATATTGCTTGATTCGATTTATTTGAATTTATCAATATTTGAACATATATCTCTCATTTCAAATCGAGGCATTGTAGCGCGAAAATATTCTTGCTGCCAAATGCCTTTTGATTGAGACTCCTCAATCAAAGTAAGAAGTTTTGTTATTTCCACGGCTGCCGTAATGCATATGGGACATAACACCCAACTTCCAAATCCAAAACTATCTAAACTTAAAAATTAGATGAAAAAAAATTGAAACATTTGTGTTGCTATAGAGGCTTGGAAATTTTTCTTGTTATTTATTACGTAAAAAAGTTAACATTTTCGTTACATCCCTAGGGAAACATTTACACGAGACTCGGTAGGTAGGAACGAGATTAACTTTTGCAACAACGAATATAATTGTAAAATATTGTAATTTCTACATGGTGATAAACTAATAAGTTAGTACTTTAGTAAGCATGCGAATTTATTTTATAACGTCAGAATAAAACTATTCCACCTTACGACATAATGCGTTTCTCAATTACATAATAATTTGTGAGTTCACCGAACTGGCCAGAATTTAATGTAGCGTAACGTACACCATCTAATGTCGCAGCCTTGATTACAGTTTCTTCTCATTCGTAGTTTCGTACCCATTGTGTATAGTTAAAGATTTTTGTTGAAGCGTAAACGATGAAAAAGTGAAACAATAATAGCAGTTCTCTTTATGTTAGTTCTAGGTCATTATAGTTTCGCGTCCATTCTAAATAAAAGGCTTGAATCCACCTTTGTTATAAAAAGAAATTGCTTCAAAATTATCGTTAAGTTTAAGTATGAGATTATTAAAATGACTGTCGAGTACTTGAATTTTTGCCAAATCGATTTATCCTTATATTGCGTAACAACTTTATGTGGTCACAGTTTGCGGTTTGAATACATTAATGTTCCTGCGATCATCGGTCATATAAGACATTCATAGCGTGTCCACTGATGATAGAAATGTGTGAGCGTGTTACACTACTTGATATAGCATTATTTCTCTACAATATAGACCAAACGTAACCACTATTAGTTACAATTTTAACTCACGAGAAAAATGGAAGGCAAAATAAAAATATAGAAATGAAGAGGTAAAGATGATAAGACGACAGCGAAGCCGTAAAAGAAATAATACCCGCATCAGAAAACTTGGACTTGCATTTGCAGAAAATAATATTATGATAGAATATTTATCTGCTGTTTTTCTAAGGGAATGCCATTGTTATGAAAAAAAAAAACGTTGTAACATTACTTAGATCCCGTTACGTAAAGCATATTTTTTTCTTTTGTTAAACGAATCGTTCGCTTCAGTTAACAAATGCTTAGATATCAAAAGTTAAATAATGATAAAAAAACATTTTATATATAAAACAATTTTTTTTTTGATTAGGCATTAAGCGTTAAAATTTGAAACATAAGGTAACTTTATAAATAATTTTTTTTTATCTTAAAATAACGATCTCGTAAAAGCAGGGAAATTACAAGCAATATTCAAACATTTCTTGTATTATTTATAAGCATTTCCGTCTTATATTGTAATACTATTTCTTTAGTAAGAGATTTAGACATAAATATACTTTCGAATCAGTTGATATCAATGTTCAACTTGAAAATGAATCCATCAAACGGCAACATACTCGAAACAGCTCCTCTATTTAGTAGCCTTAATTCTTAATTCGATTTACGTATACTTCGTCCGGCAGCAAAGACGTGACAAGAATGGTCCCTGACTAACATAATTGATTAAAAGGGTTCACATTGTAATTGTCGCTAGGAGAACTGTTATCGATAAAAGTTGACATACCTTCTCTAATGTACAATGTAACATTTCATAAAATAACTTCACTTTTTACGAAAACAGTTTAGGTCGTATTACATTACATTATTAATATAATGTACACAAAAGAGGTATTATCCGGTTATAGGTTTACCGATTTAGCGACGAAAATAGAGGTCTTTGGTAAATGTCGATGTCTGGTAATCGGATATTGTATGGAAATAGGAGTGGCATGTCTAACAGTCGAAGTAGATGTGCGAGTAATATACTAGCTGTATTGATTAACTATAAAAAGATACAATAGATATATCTGTCTTTCGCTTATAAATTATGTAAACTAAACGAGGACGAAAGGTTTACTTAAAGGGTACACATTAAAATCTTTTCTTTATATAAGATTTAAGGGGAGATAATAGGGTCACATAAAAAATATTTTAAAATTAAAGTTTTGTTTAATAGAATTGTACATAATTCTATTAAACGAAATTTTTATTTTAAGCAAATGCTAAATCATAATCAGTATATTTTTATATTTATATTTTCCATACATGTAAGAACCGAATATTATAAACATAAGGTCAATGTTTAATAAACTGTTCGTGAATATCGCTTATAATTATCTTAATAGAAAGTAAATTGAAGGCACGAATTCGTTTAAAATGTTATACATACCACGAGTGCGTGTCGCACCCGTCTTTCCGCCGCGGCGTATGGCTCCCTATTATGCTGCAGGTGGCGACCTGAAAAGAACAAAAAAAAACCTTTACATTTTGTACGAAAACAACATTTAATTTGAGTTTCGTTAGCGAATGACGTAGGATAAAACATTGTATCTGACATTGCTATCAATCTTACATACTACCTTTTATTATTAAATCACGTAAATTTTGTCAGTAAACTTTTCAACGTGACTTAACTTTCGTAGATTTCGTAGTGCTTATTCGATTGGGGAAAATGTTTTTGTCCAATTTATAGTAAAATGCTTTGAAATTTTCGGTTTCGTTTTGAAATCAAGACAAACAAAACATTAATAGCAAAGACTAATGGTTATTTATTGATTGTTTATAACAATATTACGTTCCATTACACCCATTAGCATGATAACACGGAATGGTTAACGAGAAGACTCGAAAACATAGTAAGTTGAAAACAAATTCCTGGTATTGGTATATAACTGGAATCCTGATAATATGAGCCATGGGTAATGGAATGCAATGTATTCAAAGGAAATACAAGTACTTCTTACGATTTGTATAATTGAAATTTGTTGAATACATTAAATATGAAGATATCGGAATCAAAACAATTGGAACAAAAAAATGTTTAGCCATATTTTTCATAAAGTACAATATTTAAATTGAAAGTACAAAAAAACAGTTCAAATAATCAATTACGGTTAGCGTCTTAGGTCCCGGGCAACACAAATATTTGCCTGACGATAAACAAGGCGTTAGTTATACATATGCATTTGCGAGCGTGTTTTAGGTGGCTTTTCACTGTTCACGACGTGACGCTTTAATAATTCTACGTGTTTTATCCTATTGATATTTTATTTTCTTTATAAACAATGAAAATACATTATATGCCAGACTAAAATTTTCCACTTGCTTAACCATTTATTTTATGTAAGATATTAAGATATTTTAATAATTATTATAGATGATAATTATCATAGTCACACTTTTATTTTAGTTTATTATAACAACCGTGCGTTTTACGATTTTTAAACCAGTTTCTCATATTTCGTTAGTATTATACAATTTAAGAACAATTACGACATATCACTTGCACTATTGAATTGAAAAAAAAAAAACCTATAACACGACCAACTTGAGGAGGAGCGTCAGCTAAAATGACTTCAATCTCTTCTTATTTTTAGATACGATTATTTACAAGTTATCAAGATATTTCAGAGATATGACACTACTGGAAACATATTTCCGCATGACATTGTTGTAAGTCACAAAATAATCACCGTACAAATAATTAAATAGGCAGTATTTTAGTTATCAGTATTCTGGTTTGTACTATAAAGTCTGAAGCAGATAATTGTGATAATTTTAAATCGTATAAGATGTGACTGATAGATAGTGTTTTATTAGCCTTGATTAATAATCTAGTTATCACGAAAAATGTAATAGGAATGAGTTTACCAAATCACTGACAACGTTCACTATATAAACTATCTTAATTTATATTTTTTATATATCGTCAAGGCAATAACACATTTAATACTAATAGAAAACAAGGTTGTATTCATGTAAGGGTCTAGATAATGTACAGACCATATATCAATAAATTCGTATGTTATTTTTTTTTTTGATTTATTAACAGACTTACTCTAAAATTTAAAAAAGAAATACAATCACCCAACATTTTTATTAATTTAATTCAAATAAAAAATAAAACAATAGTATTTATTATTTGAAATTATTAAAATGCACATAATAAGAAGGCACATTTACAACGATCGTAAAATGATTCCAGGGTTTCTGCCTTAACGAGCACAGTTCCGGACATAGATGTAGTAAATTGCCAAAAATTTGGCAAACGGAACAGACATTCCAAATGATGCATAGAGAGAAGAATAATTTTATGTAAATGGCAATACATTACCGTAAATACAGCAGTCGAAGCCTACATTATTAATACGTAACACCAAAATTTTAATATGCGACAGAATTTTTCATTTCATTCTGGTCCATTCGTTTCATAGATTTTTAAATAAAGTTTTAATTACAGTCGTTAACTTTCATCTGTCAGAATTTATTTCTGGCTCATTTAAATTTCCGCAAAACTTCAAACTTAAACCATGATTGTAACTGCTGTGAGAGTTTAAAACAAATTACTGTTTTACCTTCATTTAAGGGAAGTCCTTTTTACATTGCCTTTTATTAACTAGATCATTACTAAAGAAACGTTTGAAAATCATACAAACACGATTTTTAAGTAGGCGTTTTATATGTAAAAGTGATTCTGTCAGTGACTCTGTTGCCACAAACGTTGCTGGCGTTATACAGCGTGAATCAGTTCTCCACGATAGTGAAGGCGATGATGTCATACAAAATGTCACAGTTTAGCCTCAACATAATGATACATCGCGACGTATTTACTTGTAATCGAAAACGATGCGTGTGTTATTTGAAGCATAACAGGAACCGATATGTTAGCATCGTGCATTAGATTTATTATGTTAAGAGGTATATTTCGTCGAAACAAAATCGATAGATTTAGAAACGTTCGTTTATTTCAGTAATATTATGTTTCTATAAATTACGTTATAGATCAAAGAGCTAATAGAGATTGTGATTGCTATATAACTTTATTCATAGACATAAATGTTTATAGTATTATTGTTTTTGACATAATTGAAGAAGGCTTGCAAACACAATCCCTTTACTACAATATTAAGTTATTGAAACCAACCAGTTACATAAGCATAACATACAAAGTAACATCTATTAATGGAGTTAGTGTTTCGCATTGTAAGCCTACCAAGCCTTTGACCGACTATAAAACTTATGTAACTTAACATTTTGATTTGAAATCAATATGTAAATTACGCAATGCTTATTCTTCATACTTCTGGTGGTTTTTTTTAAAGCGTTTGTCGTTTGGCTTATGATGGATCATCTAGTGGTATTGACGCTGTAATAAATATTAACCATTACTTTCAAAAACAATGCGACTCATTTTAAGAATTAATATGTTTTGTCCCCAGTGCATGTACTAACTCATTCACGATTAAATTCAAATATTCCAATATTAATTATCTTTTGGCTCCACAAATCGCTTGTTATAAATGGAGGTCTTAAGTTATTTATCAAAAACATGAAGCCTCCTTCAAAGCCCCGAAGTGGTTTCAAGCAAATCGCAAAATAGAGGAATCAATACGATGATATAAAAAGCGCGATATCGGATTCTACAGCTTTCAAAGCAAACATTAGACCGTATTCGATTACTCTCTGACCTTTTTCGACAAATGGACGTGATATAGATCGATCCTAAGACAAATTCGGATGACTCACATCTCCTTTACCCGCCTCTCTTGGCTCGGTATATAATTATTACGCGTCTAGACAACTGGCGTCGACCAGGCGGCCTCTATGGAAATATAATGATACTGCAGCGACATTTCTCTGCAAAAATACGCCACTTTTATCCTATATAATCGATATAATTCTTAGCAACTTGTTCAAATTCTCATCCCATTTATTCAATAGTCCTGGCTCAAGGCTTAAATATATCTTGGTAGAAATAAATAATCAACGTGCATTAGATAACTACAATTCTGTTGCAATTGTATTACACGACACGCCCTTATTCGAAATACGGAAGAATACACGTGTTTAAGAAAAGTTACTAAATATTTTGCACGTTAAGATTTTATTTTATTAACAAACTGGATATATTTTATCACTGATATCAGTTTCATTTTACGTATACGGTATATAAAAGTTTAAATTTTTATACCGAAAATTGCAAATGATTTTAACGGTAGAAGTTACAAACAGACGTGGTTTACAAATTATTAAAAAATATATATTGTCACGTAAATCGATTGAATTAGTGCCACGGAATTTCTTAGAAACCAAGGAAATAATGACGCTACGCACTGTTTTTTCTATTGATCCGTACGAGCCCAATAATATATATAACGATTTAACATACCTGAGAGCACGTTGATAGCAGTAGTAAGGCAAGAGAGTGAGGACGGACAATGCAAAATGCTGATGTTCCCTGACACGTCTCTTATCTCCATATCACTACACGTTTAACTAATTGTCCACTACAGCAAAGCGTATTCATGGCTTGAGGCTCTACAATCCTTTCACGCAACAAATTGGTCACCTAATTCATCAGGCACTTGAGTCATAATTGCTTGTGAATTTTCGCGCGACACCAGGGGGACACACATTATATTATGAAATAGTAACGGGGACACGTGCTATCGCGGCAGAGAGGGACGGATTCACTGAACGTCCTTGGCGAGGGGGCGCGCGGGGCGCCTGCGGCATCAGACGATTCAATCATCCCCAGAGGGAACGAGACGGAGATATCCGATGTAGAAATGAACGAGCGAGACGGGTGACATCGTGCTATTGACCGGCCCGAAGACCACGCCCACCCGGGCGAGAGGGGCGCGCTGATGTTCCAAGTGAAAATCGAACGTCGGCCCGGGCAGACGCGGCCGGCTGCTGCATCAAGGTTACCCCAAACCACTCATGCACTTCCTACATTCCAACGAGTCCCTTGTACTCATTATTATTATATATTAATTAAAAACGAAATATGGTGATCTTATTCGGATTAATTTTACATATTGTATTATGCAAAGGTTTATATTCAGATATCTTCTAAACTAAGTGAAGCATATTGATTAGATTATTTATTTCAATTAAATTCACTTTTTTAAATGATCATCTTTTTCTCCTTTTTAGACGAAAAAAAAACGTAACGAATAAACATCGCTATGAATATATACATAATATAAAACGTTATATAATTTCTCAATACACGAATATAGCGAGTGAAGAGACCGACAAAAACATTGACAGTTGACGCAAATTTGGAATCGGATAGTAGTAACCTTCGCATAAAATAGTTACGTAACTGTGACCTACCTTACCGCAATGAAATCTTGCGAGGATAAATCTTACGATAATTTTGCAAGATCATCAAATGCCAATGCCAGTGATCGAATGTACGAAGAATTGTGAATATTTTTATTAAAAGAAAAAAAAAATGCGTGTAATTTTTGCAATTATATATATTAATGTTATCTAATTGATAAATCAATTTAAGAGGTATTTTAGTAATTCATTTGCGAGTCACACATATGTAGATTTCACCTCCTATAAAGAGCCTGAAATTGGCAGCCGAATTGTAGCAGCCAAACACAGTACCCGAGATACCCGAGCTTTATGCTATGCTCCCTGCTGAATCGGGCTCGAATGTGTTCTAGGCATCTATTAGAAGGTCTCAGACCATTTATAGGATTTTCCACCGACGCCTTCCATCAGGAAAATATAAAATCTACAGATTTTCTGAATTTTTTGAAGTTTTCGCGAGAGTATCCGAGCTGTTTGCTATGCTCCCTGCTGAATCGGTCTCGAATGTGTTCTAGGCATCTATTAGAAGGTCTCAGACCATTTATAGGATTTTCCACCGACGCCTTCCATCAGTAAAATATAAAATCTACAGATTTTCTGAATTTTTTAAAGTTTTCGCGATAGTACCCGAGCTGTATGCTGTGCTCCCTACTAAATCATGCTTGAATACGTTCTAGACATCCAAAAGAAGGTCTCAGACCATTTATAGGATTTTCCACCGACGCCTTCCATCAGGAAAGTATAAAATCTACAGATTTTCTGAATTTTTTAAAGTTTTCGCGAGAGTACCCGAGCTCTATGCTGTGCTCCCTACTAAATCATGCTTGAATACGTTCTAGACATCCAATAGAAGGTTTCAGGCCATTTATAGGATTTTCCACCGACGCCTTCCATTAGGAAAATATAAAATCTACAGATTTTCTGAATTTTTTGAAGTTTTCGCGAGAGTATCCGAGCTGTTTGCTATGCTCCCTGCTGAATCGGTCTCGAATGTGTTCTAGGCATCTATTAGAAGGTCTCAGACCATTTATAGGATTTTCCACCGACGCCTTCCATCAGTAAAATATAAAATCTACAGATTTTCTGAATTTTTTAAAGTTTTCGCGAGAGTACCCGAGCTGTATGCTGTGCTCCCTACTAAATCGTGCTTGAATACGTTCTAGACATCCAAAAGAAGGTCTCAGAGCATTTATAGGATTTTCCACCGACGCCTTCCATCAGGAAAATATAAAATCTACAGATTTTCTGAATTTTTTAAAGTTTTCGCGAGAGTACCCGAGCTGTTTGCTATGTTCCCTGCTGAATCGGTCTCGAATGTGTTCTAGACATCCAAAAGAAGGTTTCAGGCCATTTATAGGATTTTCCACCGACGCCTTCCATCAGGAAAATATAAAATCTACAGATTTTCTGAATTTTTTAAAGTTTTCGCGAGAGTACCCGAGCTGAAGAGCTGTAGATTTTATATTTTCCTGATGGAAGGCGTCGGTGGAAAATCCTATAAATGGTCTGAGACCTTCTAATAGATGCCTAGAACACATTCGAGACCGATTCAGCAGGGAGCATAGCAAAGAGCTCGGGTACTCTCGCGAAAACTTCAAAAAATTCAGAGAATCTGTAGATTTTATACTTTCCTGATGGAAGGCGTCGGTGGAAAATCCTATAAATGGCCTGACACCTTCTTTTGGATGTCTAGAACGTATTCAAGGATGATTTAGTAGGGAGCACAGCATAGAGCTCGGGTACTCTCGCGAAAACTTTAAAAAATTCAGAAAATCTGTAGATTTTATACTTTCCTGATGGAAGGCGTCGGTGGAAAATCCTATAAATGGTCTGTGACCTTCTAATAGATGCCTAGAACACATTCGAGACCGATTCAGCAGGGAGCACAGCATACAGCGCGGGTACTCTCGCGAAAACTTTAAAAAATTCAGAAAATCTGTAGATTTTATACTTTCCTGATGGAAGGCGTCGGTGGAAAATCCTATAAATGGTCTGAAACCTTCTTTTGGATGTCTAGAACACATTCGAGCCTGATTCAGCAGGGAGCATAGCAAACAGCTCGGGTACTCTCGCGAAAACTTCAAAAAATTCAGAAAATCTGTAATTTTATATTTTCCTGATGGAAGGCGTCGTTGGAAAATCCTATAAATGCTCTGAGACCTTCTTTTGGATGTCTAGAACGTATTCAAGCATGATTTAGTAGGGAGCACAGCATACAGCTCGGGTACTCTCGCGAAAACATTTAAAAATTCAGAAAATCTGTAGATTTAATATTTTCCTGATGGAAGGCGTCGGTGGAAATTCCTATAAATGGTCTGAGACCTTCTAATAGATGCCTAAAACACATTCGAGCCCGATTCAGCAGGGAGCATAGCAAACAGCTCGGGTACTCTCGCGAAAACTTCAAAAAAATCAGAAAATCTGTAGATTTTATATTTTCCTGATGGAAGGCGTCGGTGGAAAATCCTATAAATGGCCTGAAACCTTCTTTTGGATGTCTAGAACGTATTCAAGCATGATTTAGTAGGGAGCACAGCATACAGCTCGGGTACTCTCGCGAAAACATTTAAAAATTCAGAAAATCTGTAGATTTTATACTTTCCTGATGGAAGGCGTCGGTGGAAAATCCTATAAATGGTCTGAGATCTTCTAATAGATGCCTAGAACACATTCGAGACCGATTTAGCAGGGAGCACAGCAAACAGCGCGGGTACTCTCGCGAAAACTTTAAAAAATTCAGAAAATCTGTAGATTTTATACTTTCCTGATGGAAGGCGTCGGTGGAAAATCCTATAAATGGTCTGAAACCTTCTTTTGGATGTCTAGAACACATTCGAGCCCGATTCAGCAGGGAGCATAGCAAACAGCGCGGGTACTCTCGCGAAAACTTCAAAAAATTCAGAAAATCTGTAGATTTTATATTTTCCTGATGGAAGGCGTCGGTGGAAAATCCTATAAATGGCCTGAAACCTTCTTTTGGATGTCTAGAACTTATTCAAGCATGATTTAGTAGGGAGCACAGCAAAGAGCTCGGGTACTCTCGCGAAAACTTTAAAAAATTCAGAAAATCTGTAGATTTTATACTTTCCTGATGGAAGGCGTCGGTGGAAAATCCTATAAATGGTCTGAGACCTTCTTTTGGATGTCTAGAACGTATTCAAGCATGATTTAGTAGGGAGCACAGCATACAGCTCGGGTAATCTCGCGAAAACTTTAAAAAATTCAGAAAATCTGTAGATTTTATATTTTCCTGATGGAAGGCGTCAGTGGAAAATCCTATAAATGGTCTGAAATCTTCTAATAGATGCCTAGAACACATTCGAGCCCGATTCAGCAGGGAGCATAGCAAACAGCTCGGGTACTCTCGCGAAAACTTCAAAAAATTCAGAAAATCTGTAGATTTTATATTTTCCTGATGGAAGGCGTCGGTGGAAAATCCTATAAATGGCCTGAAACCTTCTTTTGGATGTCTAGAACGTATTCAAGCATGATTTAGTAGGGAGCACAGCATACAGCTCGGGTACTCTAGCGAAAACATTAAAACATTCAGAAAATCTGTAGATTTTATATTTTCCTGATAGAAGGCGTCGGTGGAAAATCCTATAAATGGTCTAAGACCTTCTAATAGATGCCTAGAACACATTCGAGCCCGATTCAGCAGGGAGCATAGCATACAGCTCGGGTATCTCGGGTACCGTGTTTGGCTGCTACAATTCGGCTGCCAATTTCAGGCTCATGTTCAAGTATCTCAAAACCTGATCGCATTAAATAAATCCAATTTGTTTCATCGTATTCGATGGTAATGTAGACTAAAAAAAAAAAAGAGAAACGTGGATACATTACATTTTAGTTAAGAGTTTGGACTATTTTTGAAATATAATACCAAGAAAAACAGGTTTAAAAAAAATTAAGCTAGGAAAACGAATAAAACTAAAAAGGAATTTGGCAATGTAATAAGGAATTCCTTTAGGAGCAGCTATTTCCCACTGGAAGCCGGTAGAAGTCCTAGCAGTTTCTCATAAAAGGCTTAAGTATGCAAAGATGGCCGAGCCCGTCTCGTAAAAGGCAACTAGCGTTGGGGTACGCCTTGACCCGGTAATTTGGGCGTAGCTTAGATCCAAATCTGCAACGTTAATGAATAAAAATTAATACCCAATTAGAATGGATTAAAAATATTACAAAATACGCTGGATAAATATCTAAGTGAAAAGTATTAAATATCATCGAGAAGGTCTAAACAAATATAATAAAACCATTAACGTTAGTTCACTACATTTTCCACGAAGTACCAACATATTAAGCAGTGGATACAATATCGTTTATAATATGGAATACGCTTCAATTTGTTTGTAAATATGTTTCGTAATTGTAAACTTGGCACAAAATGTGCAGCTTTGTTGCTTACTGAATTACGTATTATTCATTTGTTGTATACTATCCCATTATTTTATAATCCCATGGGTCATTTTGACATGTTGCAATTAGGTCAAGGTTTGCTAGCGTAAAATATATATATATTTTTAAATAACGTTTTTTTTCAAATGGACTGAATATTATATCAAAATTTTCGTTCTATAAATTCTTATTTACAAAACATTTATTTAATTGTCACTTAATTTTTCACAGGGCATGGTTAATGAATAACCACGAATATGAAAGAAAAAGGTAAAATTAAAATCGTTTCATGTTGAAGAGGAGAAAACCACTCAAATTTGGGCACTTCTTTCAAGTGGTGAACATTCATCATGTAAGCTGACGTAACAGCTCCCCGACCACTCCCCAGAGAGAAATACTAAGTTTATTTCATTTCGTTTGCAGTTAAGAATATTTTGTTGGCAAACATATTTAGTATGTATAAATCCAATGAAATTGAACGTTATAATTTACCTGACACGGTTTTGACCATACAAAAAAGTGATAGGTCACATCAACCAAATATTATTTAGGTATACAAATCTTTGTTACTGTAAGCTAGCTTTAATGTTTGCAATTCATCTCGCGCTCGGTATACGAAAAGATCGCTAGGAAATCATCAAGTATTTTCGTGTCTACATTACATAAGGGATGATTGATGTATTTTCCAATCAAATCAATACTAAATTATTAACGCATACTAAACAAGAAGTATAAGAACATTATTAAAAAAAAAAAAGGTTTTATGAAAAAAAAGGAACAAATACAGTGACAAAGGAAGAAAGGTCTATAAGCTGTAGTAGCATTATATATGATCCTTGTTGGTCGAAATAAATGTTTTGATTATTATTATTATTATTTTTATCAATAAAACAATACCATTGACTGAAACAGTTTTGATAATGCATGAATTAGTTATTTCTAATTTTATAACGAGGTTGATGAGCTCGAACATTGGTATGACAGCACACAATGAGTACTCTTTACACCTGCCAAAATCTACTTCGAGGAACCGTTGTGCTTCGTTACGAGTCGATTTATTTTCATAGAACGCGCAAAAGTAAATCTAGTTATATATCGCGGTTTATTATGTAAAGAGTGTCTTTATAAATTTCAACCGGTCGGTTGTTGAAATATTGTATAGTAAATAAATGCACGATCATCAGTTACATTCTTAAATTCATTCTTTAGTTATATTTTAGTTTCTCGTAGCGTTACGTAATCAAATACTTTATTCCTGTAAAAAGTATTTAGCTGCGCAGTCGTTTAAAGCGAATTAATTATATTATTCTTATTCTAATTGAAGTATTATATAAAGTATTTTTGTTAATTCAACAATAGCTTGAATTGTTTTGTTATATGGTATATTGAATATTATTGGCATGATATTACTAGTTTCATCGATTGCTAACTTTATATATACGATGTCCTCCTGACCGATTTCTGGTACGGCAGCTTTTCTTAGGAGTGACTAGACTAGTATAATATATAAGTATCGTTTGAATTTTTAACACTGGCGACTATCTTTGGGAATATACTTCATTGATACTTAAAGTAGCATTATAACGATTTAATAATGCATCTACTTGCACGATCGTAAAATCTAAGCATGTAATCTAGCTATTATTGCGTAATTAATCAGAGTAACAAGTCTTAAACAATGTTATCGTTAAACACAATACTAAATATGGAACCGTTTCGTTCAAGGAAGGTTATATCGTATTACCCGTAGCGATTTTTATACAAATTTTATCGTCATCATTCGCTTGGTTTTGGTACGATTTACTTGGGGTACCGACCCCACCGACTGAATGTGTGTAAGCTACATAGGAATCGGCAATTTTTACGGCCGGCCTGACGTCATTTCTTTTGGGAAAACTTCTATCTGATGGGTTGGTTCAACGCCACCATACAAGTAATAAAGGCGCTTACGTTTAGGCGTTCTCGATTGATGCGTTTAATAAAAATACCTTATTTGGTTCTTACGACACCTGCGACGTAACTAAATGCAAAATTTTCTATACTTTTTGAACTTTATCAAAATTGACCTTAAATACAGACGATTTTAATCGTCAAAAAGCGTTTTAAAATTCTTATGTTATCCAATTTTAATAAATCGTTTTTAATAGAGGAAGATTTTAAATTATGAAATTTATTTCAACCTTAGCCTTTTCTGAACGCGTTTTCATTCTTTCACACGAAGATAAGGACACGAACTCATTGACCTTTATGTATTTTAGTACTAATGTACATTTCAAGTGTTCATTTATTTCAGAGCATCCTTTGTTATTTGGCAAAGGCTGCAATAAAAAGAATATTATGCTTAAATCACTTATAATATTTATGTGATAAAATTTAAAAATAGAACGATTTCCTTTTTTAAATCGATTAAAGTCAGTTTTCCTCAAACGATTTCAACATTCGAATTTCAAAACTGTGTGATGTTTAACGTTTTTCATGTAAGGAATAAGTGGGTTTAATAGGTATCTGTGGATGTCCCCCCTCGGACGTTAACTGGATATGAATGGGCTGAGCGGATTGCGGTGTTGCTTATTGAATTGTGTGACACGCGAAGTCGCACAACAATGTACAACTTACCTTGTTTACAATGAAATAGTTTCAAACGCTGCCATTACGTTTACCTTATTCTACTCGTTATTGAGACATTCAAGATTGCTTAACTTGGAAAACAGCTTTGAAAATAAAATCTGAAATTACGAAACATAAAAAGGAAATATTACTATAAGATAAGAACACTTTTATTCTATTTGTATACCTATGTATGTTGATATCGTTCTTACATTCAATGTAAATAATTTAAAAAAAAAATTACTTCAAAATTTTTATGAAACATGTATCAGTTTAACCTAACAGTGTCTAATATCAATAAAATCGAGTTCGAACACAAAAATTAATCATCTAAATCGGTTCATAAACAAAAAGTTAATCCTAGTAAGTTAAGATATCTTATATCTTTAAACGAGCAATTCTCGTATACATATAATCTGAATCTCGGAAACGGGTCCAACGATTTTCATGAAATTTAAGTATGCAGGGGGTTTCGGGGGCGATAAATCGATCTAGCTATTCATTTTAAGAAAATGTCGTTTTATCCATGTTTTCAATAATTAACTTTATCGATAATCAACTTAAACTGAAAAATATGACTCTATGAAGTATATTATTACAAATTTTTTTTTATTGGGAGCAACTGCTTTACCGACACAACAACACTGAAGCTACTCCAGTAGATGGCGTTAAGCAACACCAGCCAATGAGTGTTTGTCACCAGTATGTAATTCGTATTTAAATATAATTTCTAAAAAACACAACATAAGAATAATATTAGCAAAGCTTGGTCATCCAGGTACTTATATATAATATGGAGAAAAATTTAACGCAATATAACATCGTATTTTTTTATGTTGTTTAAAAGGAAGTTCTTTTTTCTTAATTTCAATATACGTAATTCATAGCAAAACACTCGGTACGTTGGAGTTGGAACAACATCAATTAATATGCGATACTCTTCCAGGGTTAATTGTGAACTGAAAATATATCGTAAGACTTTGAACACCTAGATATTTTTAGCACATTAATATTAATGTTCACGCATCGACTCGTAACTAAACTTGCTTTCAGTAGATTTATAAAAATAAAAATATTAATTACAAATATAATTCTCAGAAAAAATGAAGTCCTATTCATTTCAAAACGGCAATAAAATAGAGTGCTTTTACCTTAGCCTTGCGTGATTACTAAAGAAATATTCGAGCAATGCGGAAAATTAGAACGTAAAAATATTTAGTACAAATACTTTATTACAGAATTGCTTGACGCACTAATTTATTTTATAACAACAATAAAAAAAACGTATTTTATTCTTAATAAGTATAGGGAGATATATATATATAGGTATCTATAGAATATCATAAGCGACAAAATCTAGAAGTCATTCTGAACTTTCCAAAACTAATCACGTTACAACGATATAAGAATGCAGTAGAAGCAGGTGCAGTTTGCATCATTTATACTTTCCATTTTCGTTTATTACAAAAACCTATTTCACCCACCTGCCCTAACTGCAATCCGACGGCCGATTTCTCAATTCATCATCGCTGAAATCGCCGAATAACTTGTTTTACCAAACTCTTGTGTTTGGACAAGCTGACTGATGTAGAACGCGGATGCTTTTGAAATGTTTACGATTTTTAACATCGGCTTGGTAGCTAGATTAGAGACCATCGTTACTAGCCTCTGTCTACGTCACTGATTATATTGAAACGGAACGTTGCATCAAATACCCGTTGTATTATCTTTTCAACAATAAATCGAAACATAATTCTTAATTCAAATGAATATACAATAAACGTTTGCTATTATAACTTTTTTTTTGTTATTAGTCAAAAGTAACGTTAACCAAACAATACCTGCAAAAGGAAAGAGGGACAGCTTTTAATATTAAGATGAATATTAATTAAGTTTCAAATAATATTATCGCATTAAATTATATCCATTCCGACTTAATCTAGTGGTTTAAGGGCAGATGTTACGTCACGTTGCGAATAATGACTTGGTATCGTGGCGTATTAATTATACTATGTAGTGTTGTGTACCGTAATTAAATTTACAAGGATAGAATTATACCCTCAAGTCAGTATTATACATCACATACAATTTACAAGCATTTATATGTTATATTATTTATGATATTTTAATAACATTAATTTATAACAAATCTTTAATCAAATATCAATAAATTTGTTTGCATTGAAAGATTATTATGAATTTGTGAGGAAATTGATTTATTTTCTCATATTAATATTCAAATGTTCCACTACATTATACAATATTATATTTCGTTATTTTATTAAGACATTTAGTAACGAGCAAATGGACAGTTTCTTGACAAGTGGTTACTACCACTAATAGACATTAGCGCTGCAAGAAAAGTTAACCAACCCCTACATCGCCAATCCATCCTGTTATGTCCCATGTGACCGTAGGTACACTTACCCATTCACCCTTGCACAGTTGCAATAACACCCAGACGGGCTTGCACGTAACCCACTAAACGGTAGCATCTACTAATAAGTAAAATTGTAAGTGTTTTATATTACTGTGAACCAATTGCATGAGTGCACCAGGCTCACCTATAGGGTTTTCCATTAAGGGCGCTTGATCGTGCAGAACTTCCATCGTGGCGTGTGCTGTGTGGCACGTAGCGCCGTCCTGTTGAAACCACATGTTGTCCAGATCCATATTCTCGATTTCAGGCCAAAAGAAGTTGGTTATCATCGACCGGTATCGCTCACCATTGACGGTGACGGCCACACCATTATCGTTTTCGAAAAAATACGGACCAATCACGCCTCCGGCCCAAAATCCGCACCAAACAGTCACTTTCTGCGGGTGCATTGCCACTTGGTGAACCTCGTGTGGATTGGTCTCGTCCCAAATACGGCAATTTTGCTTGTTGACATAGCCATTCATCCAAAAATGCGCCTCGTCGCTGAAGGTGATTTTTTTGCCAAAATCGGCGTCAACTTCCAACTGCTCTAATGCCCAGTCAGCGAACACACGGCGCTGTCTATGGTCATTAACCTTGAGCTCTTGGGTCAGCTGGATCTTGTACGGGTGCAGGCTCAAGTCACAACGCAAAATTCGCCAAGTTGTCGTCTGCGAAAGGCCGAGTTCCTGTGCGCGACGCGGAATTGACTGCCGCGGGTTTTCGAGGACACTGTCGCGCACAGCGGCGATATTCTCGGCAGATCTCGCGTTACGTTGACGCACGGGAACCGGCTGATTGTTAACTGACCCGGTTGACTCGAATTTGTCCACCAATCGACGGATAGTCGACTCGGCAGGACGATCATCGCGACCGTAAAACGGGCGAAGTGCGCGGAACGTTGCTCGAACTGAAGACCCATTTTCATAAAACAATTTTATGATTTGCACTTGCTGCTCGACACTGTAACCTGCCATGGTGGTTTGGGAGGACGGAATGAATATAACACACTGCATTTGACAGCTGTCACTCAAACAACATGGCCGCAATCAGCTGTCAAAGTTCAAGCGTCCCTATTGGAAAACCCTATATAATATAGACATATGGCGAACGCTCGTGAGGCGAAGAACATCCCTGCCGATAAATTCGTAACACTACATGGCGACCACGATCGCTCTGACAAGAGTGTCACGAAGAAGAAGAAGAAGAAGAAGTTCCAATTGAGCTAGCCAATCATATTTCTATTACTTAATAATATTTCTTAAAATATAAAAACATTCCATACATTTTTCAATCCATTATTCTGTTAAATTGCTTTATTAGGAAAAGTAAGCTGTCTTTTGGACATTGTATTACATTCCTAAATCGAAACATTCTTAGCAGCTACAGTTTGCGTTAAGCAATAGAAATACGGTTGTTTCTCAGAATCGCAGCGTCGCTGAAGCTGAGTCGTTTCATTCTTATTTAAAAACTTCAGGAAATTTATAGTAATATTAACTCGTTTTAGAATAATTTATGACTTCGAAATTTGAGTTATTATTTCTTATAATAAATTATATAAAAATACATATATCACATATTACATTTCTTAGTCATTGATATTTAAAATGTTACGATAATATTCGAAAACGAATATATATTACAAAATTTAATAAACAAATAACTTATAAAATAAACAGCGTATACAAAATTGTCTTTTACAAGGCTTGTTTAAATTTAAGCACCAATATTAAATTTCAAACATTCGAGATAACTCAAGTTATGATCGTAGTTTAAAGTTTAGTTATGAAACAAAATTAAGTACATTTAATATAACCCAAATAACCGTAAACTGGTTAATACTTTGATGTCTTAAAATATGTCCGGTTGTATATTTTTAGCCACATCAAGATCAAACGCGTGTTTAGATCATTGACCTTTAATATTTCAATAGAATTTAGAGAAACATATCAAAACTTTTCGGTATGAATAATTTTATTATGTACTACCCGCAGCTTCGCCAGCGTGGAATTCATTTTGTGATGAAAATCTTTCAGAATCATCCATTAACCAACATTAGTCGACAGCATGATTGATTTTGATGAAATGTTGACTTTAGAATAGTCCTTATAATAATTCAGTTATTTAGATTTATAATTTTTAAAGATTACAACACAAACAGATAGACATAAAAAAAAAATGTTTTGGTTTTGGTAACTCGTAAATAGATATTAACTTGAAAAGATGCAGTTATTTTGAAATCATACACCGACACTGTTTATTTAAATTGTCGTATCAATTACAATTTCTTTTTTGGAAAACCGACGAATCTATGTTTGAAAGTGGTCACGTTCACATACTATAATGTGTAATATGCATAATTCCAATTTGTTACTATGTTGTTATCAGACATAGCTGTTATCCAGATCCTCCTATCCATATGAAAGCTCTCATCGACCCATTTTCAGCAAGTCACGACCTGTTCGTTTGCTCACACTCGACCCCAATATAACGTCAATTCATCAATATTCTGTCATAATTTTTTGCACCAGATTCATTTGGTCATACGATACATACATGTGTTTTATTTTTAAATCTTTCTGTATGAGCTTCAGCAATCGTAACTTGGTTTGCTTAATAAAGAGAAAAGAAAACTCTACACATTCGAACTTGTCTTGTAGCTTTTTGGTATAAAAAATCATGTTTTTTTTTTATTGTGAATATTTGAACAATATTGCAATATGGAGTACGTTGTGAGAACAATTGCTTTGTTTGTATGGCACAAAATAGAACGGGGAATTGGATCAAACTAAAAAAAAGCCCAGGCACAATGCCTTCGGCTTGTTGGTGAACCTTAGAAATAAGTTGTCTGGTGCCGTTTTATTGTGTTCTGACAGTGATAGATTATAACAAGCGTGTTATCATGACATACTTTTTCGTAATTTAAATCAAATTATTTAACGAACTAGGAAAATCATTGTATTTATTCTTTTTGAATTATTTATTAGTGGAAGCAAACAGAAGAAATAAAACCGTTTTTAATGGCAATTGTAAGTTCTTGTAATGGGTCTAGAAAATCCCTTTAATAATATACTTAATCTGTATATTATTAAAGGGATGTATGGCTATGAGATGTATACTTAGTAGCCCGAAATTTACGGATTTACCGCCTTATTCATAAACTTTATTTAACTGGTGATTAGTTAAACAACAGTTTGTCTTCTTCTTTCGTATGTCAAATCAATAATGACAGAAAGAGACAAATCAGTGTTTAGCTAACCAGTAACTAAGCAACGTTTATAAATAAGGCCGTAAAACTCCGGGCTACTGAGTTTTCAATTTGTGTTTTTTATTCGTCTCGTGCTCGTTGGTAAAGGAAAACATCGTCAAGAAGCCAGTAATGTGTCAGATTAATTCCTGTCACATTTTCCACCAAACCGCATTGTCGCAGCGTAATTGACGAAGCAACAAAATTTCTCCTCATGAGAACAGGCTTCTTTTCATTTGGCAAGTCCAATGGTGGGACATATACAGACTATTACTACTTTGTGGATATCAAAAAGGGATAGCATTGCAAGGATAAAATTTTGGCACCCAAATCAATTTAATTCAATTTTACAGCGAAAACTTTATATTATTTTCTAATAGAAATTTTAGTTTTATTATTGAATTGCATGCGTCAAATGGGAACTTGATTGTGTGGGCAGACAAAATCGCAACCAGATAAACTATTTTATAACTATACAACAAACCATTACAAAAATTTAAATAAACCCAACACAAAAACATATCAGATCATTTTTTTTTTTAACATATAAGTAAGCATTATGTAAATCACGAAACATGTTATATTACGAAATAGCATGCTTATGAACTATGAATGAAATCAACATAATACTTTTCTTTTTACACGAAGTTGAATTTAATTAAGGACTTATGCACGTTATACGAAGTAGTAGAGCAAGTTGAAAAAAAAAAAAAAACTTCGCATGATGTAATGGCCGGCGACCTCGAGTCAGTACCTCTTATTATGTTACCGAGCACGTGGGACGGTGGAGACATAAAAAAATTATCTCATCGCAAGCCTGGCACGCGATACTGACACATGGTGCGAGTTGAATCAGTAAGTTGGTCACTTGCAATCCTTGCAACATGTCTTTATAAATATGTCATTGAAATTCATTTACGCCACGATTTAAAATTAACCGATGTTGCTTTTTTTAATGAAAGTAAAAAGAGATCACGTAATGTTCGAAATGGAACAAGTTAAAAAGTAGTCTTGTTATACGGAACATAATTTAAAATTGGAATTTTTTTTAAATAAGCACTGCAAGCAACATCATCATCATCATCATAAAATGCTCTTAGCGTAAGATATTCAACAACCGATTAAGAACGATAGTGATTTAATTTAGTTATAACTAAGACGTTAACGATTCCTATCAAGTTTGTGGCAATAACCGAGACCATTTACTTCGGTGTGACGTTGGAGATGGTAATAACCGCCTTAAATAGTTTTACCTAAACTACCTAACGATTTTGTTACTCGAAACTTTTTTTAGTAATTGTTTATTTTTATATTTATTGTCTTCAAAGTTTTAAATGTATCTAAATCCTTGAATATGTGCTAACTGATTACTTAATTATATTTTGCTAGTAATTCATTTGTTTGTTTATATTTTTTTGCAATCACAAACAACTACTTAATAAGCATTCGTGAATCGTTTGATGAATAGATAGAAATGTTGCTCGTCTCGAAATAATCATGATACTACACCGTTTAATCACTTTAAGTAAGATTAATAGAACACTTCCTCTTCTCGACTGTGTAAACGTTTTGAATCGCTCAAAATTTTGTATTACGTTCATTTTATAATTTAGACTTCGGAAAAATCTAAATCTATTTTAATATCTTATTATTAATTAAGAATGTTCTTACGCTTAGAAAATTTTAAGTTTGTATGCGTAACTATAAAGTAGACTCAAAAATATATTATCACGGGAAGTGAACGTCCATTGTATAAAAAAAAAGATAATATATACGGACAGTACAACAAACAGACGCTGTTGCCGATAATTACCAATTGTTGGCGGCCATCTTTGCGCATGAGTCATGCGCCCACGCTTACCGAACGAACGTAAACTACCTACAACGAAATTTATATAAAAAACCGAGGTTTCCTGCAACGGTGTGTGATAGCTTATTATATTAGCAACGAACCGTTAAATATTGATATTTGTGTGTTTTTTGTATAACATACAACTGTTATGTTTTGACTATAATATAGTGTTTGTTCACATTTTTATATGACCATAAATGTTGTTTTATTTTGTAGTCATATTTACTTTAATAAATAATGAACGATATTGTTACATATTTCCTCATAACTTTTGGATTCATGAATAAATAACATTGTCCGACTTCCTTCCGCTAGCATAATATTGTTATTATATACATAATATACTATTATTATTAGAATTACGTACTACAATTTATAAAATTTAATCCGAACATAAATAATATATTATATATGTATCAATATTTTTGATCAAGGCTTTCAAGTTATATAATATACTAGCTGTGCCCCGCGGTTTCACCCGCGTATAATTAATAAAGTTATAATAAATAAAAATAAGCCTAGAGGCTACCTCGATAAAAGGAATATCCAACATAAAAATGATTTTTAAATTCGAACCAGTAGTTCCTGAGATTAGCCGGATCAAACAAACAAACTCTTCAGCTTTATATAATAGTATAGATTATATTAACAAATATTTGCATTTATCGATTATTATTATTATCCTTTAAATATCCAATATGTACATACATATTTCGTTATGAAAAAACATTAATCTATTCAGATTAACTTTTCACTCGATGTGGTATTGGTTGAAAACGAGCGAGGAACAATGGCTTTTGTTTCAAAATCTTTTGACGTCACTTAATAAATAATATATTTTTCCAATCTCATTATCGGTAATTAGCTTAACTTTTATTTTATTAGGCATTAAGATTACTATAATACACATTGACGAAGTTATTTGACTGTTCTTTATTCAGAGCCTAGTAGTTTGTTGTTTTGATTTTCATATTTTAAAACGTTTCCAAATTATCTAGGGATTAATGACCTCTATAGTAATATTATATAAATACGTAACACTATCTGTCTGATAGATTTTTATTGCATAACAGAGAAACCAATACTTACTTGGTATAGACGGCATTTTAACTTTGGAGAAGGTGGTGTATTTATAAAGTATAAAAGCTATTAGTACCAAATTACTATCAATTTATAAAGAAAATTAAGTATAATAATGATTGAAATGGTTTCAGCGTCACAATACGAAATCTATTAAGTGCAATCCGCACTAACTTTCTCTGTTTCCATACGAGTTATTTCTGCTAGAACTGATGTGGGAGTACACTGTGTAGTACTTGGATATTGTGCTACTTTCATCGCTTATTGCAAGTTTAATAGCAAAACTAAATTCAAATTTATATCCATTGTATGATATTTATAACATAATATTGAAAACATTTTGTTCTTTTTTTTTAAATAAACTAGCGTAGCTCGGCAGACGTTCTGTCTGTTCATATTAATTTACTATACATATGTACAAAGAAATTAATGATCTATAATTAGTGTAGTTTAGGTGTTGTAAAAACACGGAATTTCATTCGCCTATAAATAATTCCAATTCCAATAGCAATTTTGGCGATCTGTTAAACAGTATTGGAGTTGATGCTTGGTGTGCTACACCGCCATCTACCGACGAGTTGCAACACAGTGGATATTATAAAAAAAAAACCTTCTCCATTGAAAATGTGCCAGCTCTCATCGTAATCCGCCAAACGGTATCGAACGGTATCGGATCTATTAATCTCAAGCACATAGACCAAAACCTATTTTTAATAAATATGTATTGTATTATTTACAAACAGATGTCATCAGGCAATATTACACAACACCGAGAATAGAAATAAAGGTTACTACTGTTTTAGTCAAGTATTCTGCTGGTACGTATAAGCTTAAATAATGATATCTATGAATTTTAAATACACACGCATACACAAACAAATACGAGTTATTTGCGTGTGTGTGTTGTTTGTAAGTGAAATTAACATTTCGTAAAGACAATCGAACAAGGCTACATAGTTACACTAACACGAATTGCAGTTCGGCGTTTTAATCAATTAAGCCGTCGATCGGTCTGCCAAGAACTATGCGGGGGCCTTTGCCAAACTATTTGCAGTGTCCCTCGTTAAACTTCCTCAAAACTGCCATTGTTACTTGAATTATTCAAGGATCTCTGCTTATACTTTTTCCAGGTCAAGCCGAGTCGTGGACAATATTGGAATAAAATTTGCAAACATGCTTGAGTTTACTCCATGGATCCTCAAGACTTAGAAGATGTTAAAACTATGTTTCAAATTGTCCTAATTTAATTTATTGGGTTCAATCATGGGACCTATTAAGCAAAAATTAGACGGGTTCTTGACCTTCGTAATTGTTTCAAATAGTGATACAATTCCCAAAGCTGCGGCCTTATAAACTCGTTAAGATGACGCTAGCAATGATGTCAGATTGATTCCTAACCCTTGACCTCTTGATAACGTGACTCATTGTATGTGTCTGTGAAGCTGTGATAACTTGTACCAATGTACAATTACAATGAATAACGTCACTATAAAAATAATATAATCATTATTAAATAAACTAAAAAAATAAAACATTAAATAATGAAGTATTTATACGACTATCTCGATTCATACCGACTTTAGAACACTTTTTTAGAGTCATGTCTATGAATGCATGTCTATGAATGCTGCAATTTCAAAACTAAATCTGTATTCGGATAACTGATTAATACAGTAATTGTGCTTATCTTGTCACGGTACTACGAGTAAGGCGAGCCTGGCCGTCACGCATACTGGGTGACGTCACCCCCCCTGAGGGTCACCCGTTTTCTATTCGTGTTATAGAGTGACGCACGCGCCGGTGACGACGCGAATGGCCCGCGCTCGCTTTTTAAATGTATTTATACCTCACCCCTTACCGATCGCGTAATTAATAGCATCTGGAACATCGTCACGGCGGGGTAACGGCCGTCTAGTCGCCATATTTCTGTCGAAATCGTCGCATACTCCCGTCGCCCCACTCTCCAATACATGCATTATCCGTGCCAAAACGTTTGCAGTGTTATTGCAATATTGAGACATCTCGGTTTCCACTATCGCACATTTTTACTTTAGGCTGTATCCGCAAAAATGCAAATTTTAGATCATTTCACAACACTATAAATTTTCTCGGAAAAGTCTTTAAAATTAAGTTCTCAGCGAAATATATATTTTAACAGAAAGCTATAAAATTGTAGCCGTTTTATATGTAACATTTTAATTTGAAAGATCAAACAGACACATTGTGTGTTTTATTTAAATGAATTGTTATGACATACTTTTTCAAATTTTATACAGATACCGAGTTTCATCATCGATTAAATCGCGTCCAAAAATTATACGCATTTTGAAACATATTTATTTTATTTAAATAAACGCCAAAATCTTAAAAGAATAATCAATTATAACTGTAATATTTTATCATGAAAATGCATTTGCATGTGCACATACGATTTTCTCAAGGCTTATCCTCTATATGACGTCTAAAAGTATCGACCCATATATAATATGAGTACATTTGCCAAAACATACCTATCGAACTCAGCACTTAATATGTTGAGTGTTTTATGAAGAAATACAATGTATTATAATGATTAAAACAAAAAAATATTTCCAATTATACGTAAATATGACACATTGTTATAAAAATGTAACAAATTCCTTATAATAATGTATAAAAATGGATATGACACGAATAAGCTTTTGCTTACGAAGACAAATATACCAACCTATCTACCGAGCAAATCAAATGTATGAATTAAATAATTGATGTTATGGTTATTGATCATACAAATTGATTGCTAAATCTGGCAGTAGCACACTACTAGCTTGCTACTAGTTTATAAATATATTATTTATCTTGAAAATAATATGATTTACTGGAGAGTGCTAAACATATCATTAGTAAAAGAATCTTTCATTAATATACACTGTCCACTTATCGTCAATAATTTTATATAAGTATTTCAATGATACTAAATAAGATAGATTATTGTATTTATTTCTGTATTTTATTCATAAAATTGCTTGCTGTGAGCAAATTCAAAGATTAGAGAATTTTGGAATTTGTGAATAATTTTATTTTAAAATCAGATAATTATTGAAAATATTTAGTATTTCATATTGTAGATAATTATAATTTCATAGAATAAGAATTCAAAAATTCAACAAACAGATTTATTTAATTTATTATTTTAGTCACACAATACAATTAAACAATTATTAAAAACCTACGTTACATAGATCAAAATCTTACCACTTACATTCTAGGACTGTTGTATAATTTAAGAAAACAGTGCAGGAGTGATCTTGATGGATTTATTTTATGTACCTACATATAGTAATGTAAACAATTAATTCTTGATTGTAATAATTACTAGTCTGATCGCAATTAGTTAAACATCACCTCTGTTTAATTTTATGCTACCCGATAAAGATACAAACATGTCATGTTTGTTCTAAGTCATTTACGTTATATAATAATGTATAAAAGATGTTGAGTTATAAAAATAGAATGTGAAAAATAATTAGTGTATAACTATTTCCAATGTTTTCAATTTTGTTGTGATTAATAAAATCTTTAATATTGATGTTTGCATTTGTTAATATCAATGATGTTATAACAGTTTATTACTTCAATCCTTAAATAAATGTAAAAAGTTTCAATATTAAACACGAAAAAATTAACCCTATATTGCTATAAGGAAATAAAAGGAGAATGATTGTTCTCAAATGGAATAACATCAGGCTCTTGAACCATTTATGAATAAAATAGAAAAGATTTATGACATAGAATGAATAGTTAATTGTAGCCACAAATCCAACATCCATATTACATTTGGCACTATGCCAAGGTATATAAAAATGTTGTCTATGAAGAACCATTACAGCTTAGATGAGAAAATTAACAAAAAAAAAAGTATACCAAAGATGTCTTATGCAGTTAATAAAGTAGGCATTCTGTGAACTTTTATTACTCAAATGTTGAAGAATTATAATACAAACCCATAATACGAATGTAAGTGTACCTTGATATTGCCGCAATAAAAAATGAAGAAACGTTACACAAACTCTTTGAATTTACTTACATAATATTCATGACTTATAATTTTTAATAGACAAATATATATTACCAATAAAAAATAAATTCAAATAGAGAAATTATTTTTATTCTATTTATATAATAGATTTTGAAATTTTGTTTCTTTTTTTAAAGATTTGAAATTGCAACTTCAATTAAATCCAAATATAATTCCACATACATTCCAATCAATCGTACTTTACGTTTAACATATGGTGGAGTTTCATTTAAACTATTAATTGAATATTCTATATCAAATTTACTAAAATAAGACTAAGACTAATTACGAAGTTCTTATCATCAATCACAGTTTTATAATCCGTTTCTACTAATGTAATGTAATTTATCACATTTTGAATTAATTTATCCATTTAATAATTACTGATTAATGAAATTAAGTGGGTTTTTAATTCTAACATATCACATATTTCCTAAGCCAGTCCCATTTGGAGTCAATAGCTCTATAATGGTTTGTAAATGCCTGCTATATAGCATTCTTATATGGTCTTATTATTTTAGAGCAGTTGTTATTATTAGTCACTAGTAAGAAATATTTCTTTTTCATGTATTACATGTTATCTACAGAAGATTCTTACAAATATGATGGTATATCAAATGATTTGGTTGGTTGGTTTTTTTAAGGAGAATCATATGGATAGATGAAATTATTTTATATCTCATAGTTTAAACTTTTGTGTACTTTGTTATATATTTTTATGATATTAATAGTATCCTTTTAAAAGAACATAATGTAGGAAAGTGGTGATAATCACTATTACTCTAAATGTTTTTTTTTTTTTCATTTTCTGGTTTGTATCTACTGTATTTGAGCGCAAAATATTCTGCCAATGTCACGTATAGGGGTGATGACACATTTGGTATGAGATTATTCGGTTTCAAATTTTGAAGTGTTAATGATACTCTAAATTTAGCAATAAATGTAGGCTCAAGTTGCTCTGACAGTATTTTTTTTCTTTAGATCATGTTTTAGCCAAGGTGCTAAATTTTCTGCCATTATTTTGGAAGGTAGAATGAAATGAATTATGTAATAAATTATTACTTTTTCTTATATTAAGCTTAATAATAACATATGTAGATGAAACAAAGATTGATATCTCATAAGTATTTGATAAATTTGAATTAGGCTGTATTAATACTGTGGTATGCAAACCTAATATTTAATCATTAAAACTTTGCCTTTGATATGTATTAAATTTATTGTGATTAATGCATTATGTTTATTTAACATATATGGAATAGTTATATAATTAATCATTAGTGTTAACATTAATGGGACATATCACATACTAAGTTTTTTTCTTTTTATTTCTGAAAGGGGGTAATTGGAAAATTTTTGTTTGATTATGACCTATTGAAATGCAATTCAGTTAAAACAAGATATTTAAATTAAAAATTAAATCGATTTTACGAAATGTTTTTAAATACATAAATAATTATTGTTATTAATTATGAAGTGATTAATTTCAAGTAATGCATCCCACTAACCTAACCTAACAATTATAGCAGATATTGTATAATATGCACTAATGATACGTTGTCCACGAAGCCGGTTTGTCTAGCTACGTATAATGTTCGAGTATTTATTTTTACCCGTTACGTATGTACAGCTGTCTCGATCGTCTCGCCCGGCCACCAAGGGATAAAGTAATTTTCAATAACCAAACACATTCTCCCTTGAAATAACTATGAATAACTCAACATAACATCCAGTTTTGCTATATTTGGAACACGTTTTCCAGGTCCGCGAGAGAAACCGGCTGCCCTAAATAGAATATCCTATAGCTAACGATTTATTCGAACGGAATATGTACATACGAGACGATAACCTACCTTTGTCGTTCCCAGCAGCACGTCACACGTTCGCAAAACTATTTTCCAGCGAAAAAAAAAACACAAAATTCTGCACTTTACACGGCGAGAGTACACAGGGCGTGCAATCACTCAATTCACAGCCGGCAATGAATTACTCATAAATGACTAGTCGAACACTTAAGGTAAACAGAAAATACACAGATTACACTAACTTAAAATCTATGCTTTCCACAAAATACCTAATTTAACAGAAACGAAAAACGCGCCAACTGTCAAACTAAAAAACTACAAGCACCGACGCGCCGCGCTACCGCGCGGTCCGAGTCCGCTTTTCTGACTGGCGAGGCCACCGTGCCATACACGTTCCGACTCGAAACCCGTCCGTCCGTCACCACACTCTCGATGACAATCCGGCCGCTACGGCATGCTTTTGTCGCAATTTACTTTTCATTTATATAATAAAACAGCAGCAATTTCCTTATCGCATAATTGACAAAATATTTTACTAACGTTGACGTTATCTATATCTCTGTGCGACAAAATGAGATAACTGCTCGAACGTAAATTCTAGCGATAAAGTAACACGACCACGTTGAAAAGATCACGATGGACTACGAAAAAACTTGTACGCGAATAGTCATCTGTATCTGTGCGGGATAGACGATTGCCAGACGCGCATGCGTCAGTCGGGCCGCGGGTACGACGTCAGTGAATGACAAACCCTGCGCTTGTATTAGCCGATCGATTTTAAAAGAAATGTGGTATCTTGAGCGGAACAGCGCTGATACCGCTTTTATATTTAGTACGGTAACCGTAAAGTGCACAGCGCATGCGAAAAGCTTGCCGCTTACAATTTTACTTGTACAAAACTAAATGGGTTTGTACTTCGTATACAACTTAGGTACATAATTTTGTATAGAAATGAAATGGAAACTGTTTAATTATTTAGAGTAGGTACACAACTAAGTAGCTCGCGCAAAGCGTTGCTTTTTTAGCGTTATTTAATAATTAGTTTTACAGTTACATTAATATTTAAGCAGTTATTAATAATAATTTTAGAATAAATTTAACATATATTATTTTATTATAATTTATTTCTACATTTTCTTTTCTTTATATATCAATTTTATTAACAATTAAGTAATTAAGTAGTGTATTAGTATATAATATATTTATTTAGTTTCTTATATTATTTATGGTAGAAAATCGAATAGATTTACATAACAAACAAAAAAAGAACTATTTTTCCTTACTATAAGCAACTTCGTAATTTTATATATTGAACAAAGCAATGGAACATTACTAAGATATAGATTTAGCATAGGAGTTATTAAATTATTTTTATTTATAGTATTCGCGTTGGAATTAATAATTAAAATTAGGTATTTATTTACTTATTCATAACGTGTCGGCGGATTGCATACCTCAGAATACAATATTAATATTTATGTGTATTTGCATGCTTTAATTAAATACCATTCTAAGGATCTCTTCATAAACGCTATACTTATGTCTTCTAACTACGTGCAAAAATGTAGTTTTTGTCTTTTTTTTAAATTTTTAATTTAAATTGTGTAAAACGGTGTCCGATAGCAACATGTTATTTTAAGTATTTGAAATTATAAAGTAAATGAAATAAAGATTTTATTTGAATATTTCTAATAAAATAATCACTTTGTCTCTATTTTCTGTCTTTATTTTAGTTGCCGAAGCAAAACACGTGATACCGTCTTTTAAGTAAATATGCTAATAACTCTTCTTAGTGATTTATATATTTCTTAAGAAAAATGTGATATAAATTAAATATAATTCTAACTTTAACAAAATGTTTTCTCAATGGCATTTTATAGATGTCTTAAAACTGTTCCTGGAATAGAATATTATCTACATTTGGTATCTAATTATATTGCACTTAAAATTAAATTAAAAAAATAATAAATATTTTAAATAAAAGTATCCGATGATTATATATTTTAATGTAAGTTTCACACGTGAGTCACATTGCGTTGTTATTTTTTTTAAATTATAAGGGCGAAATGTTACTTACAGTTTTTACCTCGTAGAAATATACCGTTCCATTTTTCCGAGACGAAAAAAAAATGCACAGAGACGTATACTTCTAAACCTTTTAAACCAAGTCATACTTCAAATGGAGTCCCTTACTTTATATTTGCTACATTTTCTTTTAAAGCATTTCTTTTTGCTGTGAGCGTATTCTTACGTAAGAATAATATGAATTCGTCTTTGTATTTCAGACAGAAATTAAAATAAATTTGTCAACAATACCGTTTTATTATTTATATAGCTTAGGTTTTTTCTTCTTGTATTTTAATTAGATATATAAGTGGTTATGTACATATTATAAGATTAAGTAGACACTCGCTTTTTTTACAAAATGATTGTTAATCAATAAGGACATCATGATTTCAATATACCAATGGAATTTATAGTGCATCTATATTAATACATATGACAGATAATTGTCTCGATTCTGGTATACCTAATTTCTTAAGTAAGTTGACAAGAATAAAAGTAATTTTGCCCTGTTTGATCCCACATACATAATACGTAATGAGAACTGCAAGAATTTTACAAGAACGGCAGATGGTCATTAATAAAGAAGAAGAACTTAGTTTCACATTGTAATAAGGGCCCAATGTCAACTTCTAAACACTACTTTTTGTATGCATTACACGGTCGTATACACACAGGTCTTGCAACTGAGTCCAATTTCAGTGGTGAGAGATAGGTGCGAGTGTGTTCAATTTCTATTTCGCATTTTCGCCCGCTGTACGTCGTTGCTATCGCCTATCGAAATAATCGAAATAATGCTTATTATATATGTATATTACATCTAATGTGCTCATTATATAATAAATACAGGTTTGAATACAACATTTTGAAAACAATATTTTGAATTACAGTGTTATTGAGTGAAAGGTAGAAGAAAAAATAAAATGGTCAACCGTATTACTCTTCGCTGGAAATGTGTGTAAAGCAAGGGGATTGGCCACATAAACGTCAAACGTAATTTTGGTCAAATAGTATAATTTTATATTCCATGTACAATAATTTTTTGAGTATCTGTATCCAGCACGAACCTATCGTCATGCCACTGGCCGCTGGCGTCCGTAAATTGAACTGAACAGCGTCATTATGTCAACGTACCCCCACTACTGAAGTTGCAAGACGGTCGTATACACAGGTATACGAACGTCTTGCATTATATTTATGATTTTAACATTCTACATTTATAAAGTACTAGTATTTGCCCGCATGAGAGGAGGAGGAGGTCAGATATTAGGTAAAAAAGCTGCCTCTGCTATTTCTTAGGGTCTAGTTTGCAGCAATTTTCATCAAAATCGCTTCAGTGGCTGAGGCTCAGTGTTACTTTCGCTTTTATAATATTAGTGTCGATGATACAAATGATTACTTTTATTTAATAATTAGGTAATTTTTATATGAGAATTATTTATTTGTCTTCTTCTTTGTCGTTACGGTATTGGCAGACCGGTCGTGGTCATATGAATGTTGTTATTGCCCGCTTGACTATTCGCCTCCACTCTTCCCTAACGGAAGCCTTCCTCGCACACTGGTGTATCGGGACGTCAACAGCCGCTCTTAATTGATCAGTCCACCTCATCGGTGCCCTACCACGTGCCCTAGTGCCTTCCACTCTCCCTTGCACTACCAAGCGCTCAATGTACCCACCGTCGCATCTACACATGTGACCAAAATACGTGAGAATGCGAGCCTGAACGATGGAGGATAGACGTTGTTTGATGCCGAGCTCAGTAAGAATTGAAATATTACTGCGAAATGCGGCCCAGGGTATTCGTAGCATTCTTCTCCAGCACCACATCTCAAACGCGTCTACCCTCCTCCTCTCGCTCTTCTACTGTGACTTCTGGCGAGTTGTTGTTAACACGGTCGACAATCATGATTTTGGTTTTTCTGCGGTTGATCTTAAGGCCGAACTCGAGACTGACTCTCTCCATTTTTTAGAGAAGCTCTTCTAAATGGTGAGCACTACTTGCGAATAGCGTGGTATCATCCGCATATCGCAAGTTCGATATCGTCAGGCCTCCTATCGCGATTCCGTCTGACCAGTTTTCAAGGGTGCGTCTCATTATTAACTCGGTGTAGATGTTAAAAGTAAAGGTGAAGTTATACATCCTTGACGAACTCCTGCGCTGGGATGGAAGTGGCTTGAGAGCTTATCATCTGTTTTGACTGCTGCGGTACCGCCTTCATACAGACGCCTAAGCAGATGGACCAGGTGTTTTGGTGTGCCCATTTCTAATAAGGTCTTCCAGAGCATAGGCCATTTTACCGTGTCAAAGGCCTTCGAGAAATCTACAAAGCAGATGTATAAGTATTTGCTCTCGAGTACCTTTTCCCTTTACAAAGCCTGCTTGCTCAGGTGCCACCTCTTTAGACAAGAAAGCTTTAAGTCGCTCGTTTAGTATGTGCAGCAAAATTTTGCTGGCATGTGGAATAAGAGCAATAAGACGGTAATTGCTGCACAACTTTGTTGAACCCTTTTTATGTAAAGGGACGAAGATGGTATGTGCCCATTGCTGTGGCCATGTTCCTGTTTGCCAAAACCTATTACAGAGTGCGTGCAAGATCTGAACACCGTATTCTCCTGAGGCTTTTATAGTATGTATCGGAATAGAGTCTGAACCTGTATTTATTTGTATATAAGTCGAAAGAGCCCATTCGATAAGACTAACTGTTCGGGGAAGTTAAATCCAGCATTGCTGAGTTTTATATGTGCCCACTTAGAATTTATATTTTCTCTTATAAGGCGGAAAACAAATTTAATCATAACTCGCAGTAGAATAGCGGAGTGGTATAGGCTCAGTTCTTCACCTCAGCCGCGGAGGCTTTTGTGCATGAGTGACATTTATGGGCTGTTAAGCAGCTAACACACACCTGCCTGCAATCGGTGGCAATTTAGCGAGAGTGGTGCTAGGTGTAATATCCGCGTCTTTTCAACAGACAGAGTAGAACAATTATTTATTCCGACCCCAGTAAATACGAGTCCATGTAGCAGAGTGAAATTATATGGACGTCGAAATGCTCAAAAGTATCATATATATACATTTATATTACATTTATAAAATTAAAATACGTTTAAATTATGTTTATCGTCAAATAGAACAATATAAATATATATATAAAGGCGGATAGAATTATCAAAAATGTCATATACCAGTAGGTAGTATTATATGAGTTATTTAAAATAATTACCTAATATATAAATTTTGCGGGTTCTTCTTGTTCTGTAAATATCATGAATGTAGTTCTTTGGATATAACCTCCAGCCTTTTTGGAATTTATTTAATCTTGTACAGATTAATAAATTACTTGGAAAATGTAACTGTGTCGACGGGATTTTTATAAAATAATCTAATGCCTTGTCACAGGAAAGATGCGTTGAATTTGCGAGGTCAGAAACTTGGTGACGGAAAATAAAAAATTAAATTAAAATGTAAAGTGGGCTTCTGGCGTAAGTATTCCAAAAATATGTTTTTTTTTTAATAAATAATTTTAAATACCCAGCATATTAATTAGTGGATTAGACAAAAGACATTCGACAATAATTATGAAACAACACGATTAAGTTGATTGAGTTACTCGACATAATAATTAAATATAACGATAGTAAATTTATCATTAAAACATTTCTATGGTGCGGGAATTTAACACATTGTTTGTAACAGAAGTAAACTTAAATTCCAGTTATATTATTAGTTAGTATAAATCTTAAAAAGAGTTAGGAGTAGTAGTTAGTACGATTCTTATTCTTAAATCTTTTAGAGTCCGTGCTGATTGAAAACTGATTTTCTCGACATGCTAATCTATCCAATAAACATGTACAATTAAAATCGGTTCACAATCGGCGTAGATATCGCGGCTATAAAAAATAAAATAAAAAGTCGTCTAAAAGTATCAAGACTGTTTAAGAAATGCACAGTAATAAAAATATCAGATAGATAATTATAGATAATGTAATTAAAATTATAAATTATAGGAAATAATTGCTTCTTTTAATAACAATCAAAGGCCAATAAGTTTCCTGATTAAGACATAGCAAGTCTTCCTGATTCCTTCGTCGTGTCTTTTTTGTTCGTGTCGGCTCTTGTAAATCCGACACGAACAAAATTTAAAAGTCCAGAAATTATTAATTAAGAAAAAAAAATATAATTTAAATATGTATATTTAGGTTTTTAATTAAATCAACTATTTAAAGTACATATTATTTACGACTTTTTCCGTTCTTACGTACACTATAGTTTTATATAAAATATAGATAAGTTACCGATGAAGGGAGGGGCAATATAGAATAGAATAGAATAGAATAGAATGGAATAGAATATGCTTTATTGTACAACATATACAAGTTTACAGAAATACAGTTATAAACACTATTTAAATATATAGAAATGTATGAATGTACAAAGGCAAGGAATGTACAATATAAAAAACATAATAGGTACGGAGCTTGGTATTCTTCGTTTTATGTTATCAGAGCGTATCGGGATATCGTGAATCGAGATATTCATACCTATCACCGTGAAATCAATATATATTTTTTTAATTCATTTTCTTTAGATATGGCAAAGGTATTATATAATAAAGTCTACCTAGTAGATATGTGACGTAGCTTTTAAAGCTCCTGGGAATGAGGTCCTGATTTCAAACCCCGGGTAACGCCGAAAAATTTTTGAGGTTTCCTGTCTAGAAATTCTTTATACCTGAATATGGAAGTTGACAATATATAGACTTTCGTGCCTGGAAAACACCGTATTACTTGCGTCTGAATTCCTTCTGGTCAGGTTACGAGACTGCACTTCTGCACTACAACATCTCCTGTACTGTTAGTCTCCTTTCAGAATTGCAAGATCGAAATCGGTCAGAAGGTAGATAGATCATCATAGATCATCAGATATACATAGATTATAAAAAAATTGTGAAGTAATTGTCAAGATGGTTATCTACCTATTTATATATAAATAGGCAAAGCTCGTTACTCGTTAACCGATTTTTTTGTTGAGCTGCCATCTTTAGTGATATAAATAGGAAACAATAAAAATGGAAACTAGAAAACTATATATGTATTTGCCAATTCATAAATGTTATTTTTTTAATTTTTAATAACGATTGTCAAATTTCGACCAATGTGCGTTCAGTACCTTTATATTTATTTTGACTACCTCGTTGGTCTGGTGGCTAGATATAAGGCCGCAGACCGGTGGTCCTGGGTTCAATTCCCAGGTCGGACCAATAAATAGTTATTGGGTTTTTCTGTCAGAAACTTCTCAGTAGCAGCCCGGAGTCTGGATGTTGGAAGTGTGTACACTCCCGTGCCTCGTAAAGCACGTTAAGCCATTGGTTCTGCGCCTGAACTCTTTCCGGCCGTGTCGGATTGCCGTCCCATCGGATTATGAGAGCTAAGGAAAAGAGAGTGCACCTGTGTTTGCGCACATACTTGTGCACTATAATATCTCCTGCGCAGTTGGCTAATCTCTCTTGAGATTGGCCGCCGTGGCCGGAATCGGTCTGGAGGACCTTATTTATTTTTTAATTGTATATAATAAATGTCATCCTCTGTAGGCGCCTATCCTTAAATTTAAAAATCCTTGTCATCATTTTCGTAATTCTTTAGAATAATAAATACATGTTGATTATGTAACATACATGATGCCTCGTGATTTTCACGCTTGGCATTTATTCAAGCAAGAATCGACATAAAGTTTAAATCCACTGATTAAGCTAAGATCTTACCAATCTATAATATTTAACTTTTTTAGTTAGTCGCAATTCACTATAATTTAAAAAAGTATATAAGGAATTGTTTATGAGATTATGTCATTTAAATAAAACTAATTAGACACTGACATAATTCCAAACATAGAATAATAACGCTTAGAAGGATAGTGTCATACAAAGTTTGGCTCAAAATTGAAGTAACTAGAATTAATGTGTGTAAGTGTCACGTACGTTACATACACCGACACGCCCACATACGACCGAATTATGTTGCAAGTGAATACATATTTTCCCCATAAAGTGAGGAAATTGATATTGCTTGAACTTGAATTATGAAATATATTTCTTTGCATTTAATTAATTTGAATTATGTCAGTGTCTAATTAGTTTTATTTAAATGACATAATCTCATAAACATAATCTCATAACCTATGTAAGGTATTCAGATGTGACAATTTGTCAGACAATAATATTGGACATTATTATTTTTTCATTAATATTAATTAAACAACGCTGAAAGGTTTTCTGACAGTAAATTGTGATAAATAGTAGATTTGTGGATTTAGTTGGCTTCCAATATTCTTCTCTTCGATTAAGTTGTATTTTATCCATCCATCGAGCAGCAGCAATTGAATTCGAAGGAAAGCTAAAAAAGATTACTATTACTCAATAAGTATTATAATTATATATTGCAATATTATTTATTTCATTTTAGCTTTTATTATTGTAATAATCTCTTTTTTTTTTGATATCCGTTAATTTATTTAGTATTGCTTTTATTTTATGTATAATCATAAAGAAAAAAATATATAATTAGTTGAACAGTATTAATGTTTTATACGTAATTTAAAAAAGTTAAAATAATAATTTTAAATATTTATTTATTTTTATTATTTAAAATATTAAGCAATCGTGGTAAATATATTTTCCATAGCTGGTAATTTTTTTTTGTAATGGCGTCTTTTGTTTACAAATTCTGTTTATGTTTTGATGAATGTATTTTAGCTAAAATTATAAGTTGCCAAATAGTACTTACGTGTGAAATGTGATTTTCTTATCCTTATTTTTTTATGTGGAGTGTTGTGACACCCTTTAACTACATAGTAAGTCATTTTTTAATAAATTGCGCGAGGTGTTTAGTATGACACTTTATCGTGACGACTGACGTCAAATGTATTGAGACTAGTAACAATTTGAATGACTTCAATTCGCTTGGGCCTACACTCCTTCTAAGCGTTATTATTCTATGATTCCAAATTAATGAAGTCAACATTAGTAATGGATTTATTTGCAAAATATATAACGATTCTATCAATTGCTGGTTCATTATGATACCAAAGTCTATGGACCAAGTTTACTTACATATATATAGATGGCAAACTAATTGTTTATTTTTTTATAATTAAAAAAATGGTAGCCTAGCACATTGGAAATGATATTGACGCTGATGGAATTATTAATAATGTTATATTTACAATGCGCCACTAACGCTGGGAATTAAGATCTCCCATGTGTATTTACACTAGTTCACTCACCCACGAAACCACAACACAACAATACTAATAATTGCTGTTTGGCAGTAGAATATGTGATGATTGTTTGGTACATACATTGCAGAAATATATATATAAAGTAAATGTATATCTCTTTCATTCTAAATATGCTTCTTTTAAGTAATACTTAAAGTTACTTTCGTACCTAGCTCATAATACTCAACTGGTATTTAAATAAGCGTATTAGTTAAATGACGTGGAAAAAGGTACATTCCACGCACACATAGATAGTAAATATATTGTATAATAAAAATTGCAAAAATTATAAATAAATATTAAAATTATTACGTAGTTTTGAACCATTCTGAACTTGGAAGTTTTTATTTCAAATACCATTTGTCCACTTCCACTATAAAGGACCACAGAGAAAGATAAATACTCATCAAGCCATTTGACATTTTTTATAGCAAAATCATAATCTATACTTATTGACAGCAATCTTGTTAAAGGTTATTATGAAAATGTATATGAGTGAGTATTTTGAATGTTTTATTTATAGCAATTTAATATATTTCCCAATGTTCACGAATATAAAACACCACAACTTATTGGTGTGAATTAAATCCGATACCTATGCAAACCGCCATACAGAAATTTCTTCCTTTATTTTCAATATAAAATAGCGTTGTTTTTTATTAATTATGACATATATTTTTATTGCACTTATAACGCATTAAATAGCATCTAATACGCTAAGGTGGATTACCATCCTAAAAACTTAAATCCCTTAGCACACTAGTCACGTAATTAGCAATGTATTTTTATCACGCTCAATGTTAAATTAAATACTAGTAAAAATGCGCCTCTTAAATAAAAATGACGTGACCTAAACAACATAAGTAATTGCAAGACATAATTATATTGTGTACTGGAGTATAATCCCTATTTATAGTGTAATAAAGTTGTTTTTATCGTATAAGATAGCTGAAGTCGATGTACAAATGTGTTGATGTTCGTAAAGTTGTCGCATAATCTATTAACGACGGGCCTTGAAGCGATTAGTGATCAAACATCACTATCTAAGCGTTGTTTCAGGTAATACTGTATTTAAGGATGGCATTCCAATTATATATGAAAAATTAATAAATATGACATAATAATATACTAGTCACATGGGTCAAATTGTTCATTATTATGTTATTAAACTAATAAGTCAATTATATTAAGTTACAATGTTTTCCTAGTATTGTTGTTTATAGCGGAAAACCTTTGGATGATTTCTGAGGCGCGGGCTCGTATTGGCGCGCTTATATAGCCGTGTCGCAATTTAGTATTGAATCATTATAATATATAGACAACTGCATTCATTTATTATATTAAAAATAGGCTGTAAATGTCTCACTGCCAAGCTAAGGCTTCTATTGTTTTAGGAGGCGGTTCGGAGCTTAGTCATCTCTCCTCTCATGCGTTTCAATGCATGCAATGTTTTCTCATTATGAAGTATTTTACTTGGTGGTAGGTGGTAGAGCTATGTGCAAGCTCGTCTGGGTAGGTATCACCCACTCATCAGATATCCTACCTCAAAACAGCAGTACTTGGTATTGTTGTGTCAGGTTTGAAGGGTGAGTGAGCCAGTGTAATTGCAGGCACAAGGGACATAACATCTTAGTTCCCAAGGTTGGTGGCGCATTGGCGATGTAAGCGATGGAATAATCGCTTACAATGCCATTATCTATGGGCATTGGTGACCACTTAGCATCAGGTGGCCCATATGCCTGTCCGCCTATCTATGCAATAAAAAAAAAGTATGAGGTGATTTATAAACATAAATAAGCACATCGGTTTTAATCTGCGATCTGGACTCTATATCATGATATTATAATTATGAAAATAAAACGATAAATATTACTTGAAGAAAGAAATTAATGAATTAACATCACGCACATAGAAGTAACAATACAAATAACGCTAAAAATATTACAATCACGCCATAATTTGTAAAATAAATAATATGTTTGTATTGTTGTGTTCCGGTTTGAAGGGTGAGTTAGCCAGTGTAATTAATTACAGGCACAAGGGACATCACATCTTAGTTCCCAAGGATGGTGGCGCATTGGTGATGTACAATGCTAATGTCTATGGGCGTCAGTGACCACTTACCATCAGGTGGCCCATATGCTCGTCCACCTACCTATACAATAATAAAAAAAATGTTGATATCAAAATTGGTTTATTAATTTATGTCCGCGAAAAGACAATGCCAGCCCTATTAAAATACCTTGCGGAGATAGTGACGTGCGTCAGTACTTATCACAATGAAATTAAATTACGGCAACGTAGATCTAATCAAGTATCATTGTACAATCGTTGCATGAGTCTCTGATAGATATTTGTCCAAATAACCTCGCTTTATTGAAAATGGAAAAGTAAACGTAATTATTACTCGTAGGTACGTTCGATTTTCGAAAGTAGAGAAGGTATGATGTTGTGTTTTTAAACGTTGTTTGTGTGATAAATATGGACGTATTTACTTACGTGCATATGTTTGTGACCAAATAACCAAATCTCCAACTAAGTTATATAACAATTTCAGCCAACGCATTATAATAATTCTTTTATCGATATCGAAGCAGATACATGGTCATAATAAATAAAGTATGATAATGATATCCGCCTGCTGTTTTCGACCACGGCAGCCATTATTTGCAGAGGTTAGCTAAGCTGGAGATAATATAGTGCAGAACACAGATGCACTCTCTATCTAATGACTTCATGAGGTTCAGATAGTTCCTAATTATCTGCAGAATTGGCTAGTTGGCAAGCCAATATCAATCTTAATTCTATGTATCATTACTGCTTGAAACATAGATAAATTGCGTTGCTCCTCCAGATACATATACTGATCAAAACAGTGATAATTCTTATGTACCTCAAAAAAAAAAACAAAAGTATTTATATACTTGCAACGTAATTAAAAAGTCTTAATACATGAAATCGTCTTCTAGAATTGAGCCTGTATCATTTATTTTGTACCTATATCACATACATATGTATGTAGTACATACTTTATATGCATTTTGGAAATGTAATCTTATGATCATAAATATTATCACTAAAATTATTAGTCGTGGATAAAATTAATTAAAAGTTTAAGCCTAAATATTTATATTGAAAAAAAATTTAGATGATATTTTGTCGTTGAATTAAAAATACCTAGCTCAGGAGTCTGGTACTTCATTAGTTGCGGTTAATATGTTGCATTACCTAAGTGTCGTTATTATATATTATTTATTTCTTTAATCAGTAAATTGAGTCGCATTCAATTGGCTTATTTATTTTTATTCATAACATTTTATCGTCCTTTAATAACTGTTACATATTCATTTGTGTATCCATTAATAATGTCTTTTAAAATACATGGAAAGTTAGAAATTTACTCGGTGGTAGGGCTTTGTGCAAGCTCGTCTGGGTAGGTACCATCCACTCATCAGATATTCTACCGCAAAACAGCAGTACTTGTTATTGTTGTGTTTCGGTTTGAAGGGTAAGTGAGCCAGTGTAATTACAGGCACAAGGGACATAACATCTTAGAACCCATGGTTGATGGCGCATTGGCGACATTGGTGATGTAAGTGATGGTTAACATCTCTCACAATGCCAATGTCTATGGGCTTTGGTGGGCCATACGCTCGTCCGCCTACCAATGAACAAAAAAAAATGTGTTGGCTACTAAGGAACTTTGATGAACGTTAAAATAACAATAGATTTGTATTGTAGTAATGTAAATACTAAACATAATAAAACGTGTACATTAGGACGGGCGAAACAATGAAGCGACTAAATGAATTAAAGTCACTATTTTAAGCTGAGACTTGAATCATGATAGACTTAACGAGTCTAATTAATAATTGTGATAAACGGTGACGAAAAAAAAGGGTCGTAGATATTAGCACAGTACATACGGCATGATTGTTTGGTTCGATTATTGTATTAATGAATTACTGATAGATAAATATAATATAATATTATTTTAATTAATTTAATTTAATGCCTACCCGGTAGTATTAAAATAAATTATTGTACTAAAGTACTTTTAGAAAAAAACCACAAAAAATATGTATTTATGTGGTGAGATAGCTTTACTTTTATTTTTTATTTTAAATAGGGCAAGTCTTTCATTTTAAAAAGGGCAAGGCTTATTAAGTTTTTATAGAAATAAATATATAGCGCGATTTAAAAGACAACTGGCGCCATCTGTCGACGAAAAGAAAAATTAAAATAATATTTGATATAATGTAATCTATTCTTGAACAGCATTATAACAATTAATGTTTATATCTCATGATCAAGAAAGTATAATCTTGAAAAACGATTGTTAGTTTAGGTAATAATTATTTGAACTAACTTACCTAATGAACTATATAGTTATATAATTATTTTAATCACCTCAATGTTCGAATTGGAGGGATTGATCCGCTAAAAGAGAACTTAATCGTGCCTGGCAAAATATTTAAAGTTTAAGAAATACTATTTCAATAGTAATCGAATTTATTTAGCTCGATAATTTTTTTTATAAATATTACACTTTTTTATTTCTTTTCAATTTTTCATCCCATGTGAAGGGGTAATAATTGTATTAATAGGTATAACAAGTTCAGTGACTAATCGTGAGTGAGGCATTGACGCTCCCCTGTATTATAATATTCATATTCCCTTAGGTTTTGTTTCTAAAATTTGTTTAATGTAATATTACTTTAAATTATTATTTTATGGCACAGGACGAGTATATGGGCCACCTGATAGTACCTAAGTGGTCACCAACGCCCATATACATTGGCATTGTAAGACATGTTAACCATCGCTTACATCGTCAATGCGCCACCAACCTTGGGAACTAAGATGATATGTCCCTTGTGCCTGTAATTATACTGGCTCACTCACCCTTCAAACCGGGTCACAACAATAGCAAGTACTGCTGTTTTGCGGTAGAATATCTGATGAGTGGGTGGTATCTTCCCAGACAAGCTTGCTCAAAGCCTTACCACCAAGTCATACCTTTATAAATCAATTAAAATAAAACTATGCAATGTTTTCAATAATCATTTTGAGTTTGTCTTGATAAAACAAAAGATTTATAGAAAGCGCAAAGCATAACCTCAGATCTAAAAATATAGAAACGCTAGAATTAAAAATGTTCCACATTTTAATAACAATTTATATCCAGTAATTATTATATAATGTTCTCATATCATTATTTTTATTAATAACTCCGATAAAATTATCAACGTATACATTACCTATTTATTAAGGTCTATAAATAACTGAATAATTATTACTGATTTGAAATAACCAATCATTTTAAATATCATATCATATCATGAAAAAAATATTAATTTTACTATATTGATTAATTAAGGCATAATAATTTTATTCTTCTCGATAACAAATGCTAGCAGAGCAGAAAAATCTATTATAAAATAAAAAAAAAAACAATTATTTATATAATAAAAATAAAACGCGGGTGAAGACGCTAAGTCTACTGTTTTACGACAGTAATCTTTATATATGCGTTCCTTAAACAATATTCGTATGATTTAAAAAAGAAACTATATAACATACAGATAAAAAATAATTAAGTCGGAAAGCGGAATTCTAAGCCACATTATATTATCTGTGGGGTATCGCGCGTAATTAAACTTCCAAGGGTGTGTGTACTGTGTAGTGAACGAAGTCGCCTCGATTCAAAATAGACTTTGAAACAATGCACAGACTAAACACAGAAGTCGATCTGTCTGTCTGTTTAATATATATTAACTGTTCACAGGCGTTGTGCGTTTGGTAACAGAATTAGATGACATTGGACTTATATTACGACTCGATTTGATAGATGCGAGTAATTTTTATTGTTACTTTTAAAACTAAACGCGTTAAATTAATTTATTGCTGTTACATAAAAAAGCAATATTGAATCCTGGAAAATTTAGATTAATAGACAAAAATATCGTTGGTGAATATATATATAAAAAAAAAACTATGAATTTATTATGTGTGGTTTGTTACTGTATATGGGTAAATTTATATTTACAAACAATTTAGTTAAATATATTTACGCTATTTTACTGGTGGTAGAGCTTTGTGCAAGCTTGTCTGGGTAGGTACCATCCACTCATCAGATATTCTACCACAACACAACAGTATTTGTTATTGTTGTGTTCCGGTTTGAAGGATGAGCCAGTGTAATTACAGGCACAAGGGACATAACATCTTACTTCCCAAGGTCGGTGACGCATTGGCGATATAAGCGATGGTTAACATTTCTTACAATACCAATGTCTATGGGCGTAGGTGACCACATACCATCATGGACCATATGCTCGCCCGCCTACCATTCAATAAAAAGAGAATGGAACGATTATGATAAATATTAAATACATAATATTATGGAGTCCGAAATGTGAAAGTTTCCTAATTCTTGATTCTTGTTGTTTTGTATCGATAAACAGCGTACACATAAAGACAAACCGTTGATATATATTAAAAAAAATAACATTGAGCGTGACTCATTCAATAATGAAATATATCTAAAACATATTTTAAACACTTTGTGAAACTGTATTTTTATGTAAAAGTACGGTTTTATTTTATAACGAACCTAACTAACGCAATATATTTTTTTAATGTTTTCATACTGGATTCAATGCAGCCAACATAAAGGACGTATATAATTGCTGACTTTGAAAGAGATATTTCCGAATGGAAACGTAAAATTAAGCCTTTGGATAAAACAGCGTATAATGTACTCACTCTTTCTTTTATTTATAGTTAAGATTTCAAAAGAAAAATGGGTTTTCTTCTTTTTAATAAAGTATGTTCTGCATTTTTTTTTCTTTCGATTTAGGTAGGTATAACATATTATGAATTATTTTGCTATAATTAATGTCAATAAATTGTATAATTGAAACGAAACATTTATTTAGTTATAAAATTACTTTTACGTAATCTCCGTTGGCGAGATCTTTTTTAACATTTCTTTATTGCAAGTAGCAGGTAGATTTAATAGTAATCATAAAATGTACAACTAAATTCTGCCTTTTAGCATGCAATATTTTTTTAAATGTGGTACAAACATGTCAAACCTATTATGTATATGAGGTAATATAATAACAATTTTTAATAGAGTCCAAAAACTTCTTTTTTAATTTTCTATTAAATTAGTAAGTTCTTGCGTCTCAATAGGTATTAAGGAAAAATTATATAAAATATGGGTTCAGTGCAAAGAACTAATATTTTATATCCTCAAAGTGGCATATAACCGATCTTTTATTTAAAACGTGCAATAAATAAGTTAAAATAATATGAATTGTTTACCGCGTGGAATTGCGGACGAGCATATGGGCCACCTGATGGTCACAGCGTAACTAAGATGTTATGTCCCTTGTGCCTGCAATTACACTGGCTCACTTACTCTTCAAACCGGAACCAGCCCTCCTGCCACCAGTAGAGGCAATAAGACGGGGTGTAATATTTTGGATGAAATTTTTCGCACTATTACTCCAACTTCCAAGCGTTTCAACTGCAATTTGAACAAAAATATAATTTGGAATAAGAGACGAATATTTGTTACGGTTGTACGCTTCAGCTTTTTCTGTGGAAATATATTGCATTGCATGCATCATCCTTCCTTAGCTTTTATCTTTTTTTATTATTAATATATATTTTTTTATTATTATTTGTATCTGACTTGTTTTGTTTTTTTTTTCCTTGTGTGTGTGCAATAAAGTTATTTATTATTATTATATTCTTTTAATATAATTGCATGAAATAGGTAAATACAATTGAATATAATAAGTGTTTAAAATTATACAAAAATTAAATAAAAAAATCACATTAAAATCAATGATAAGAAATCACGAAATAAAGATACATAGATAGCTTATATAGCAACAATAGATAATCATCTTTAACCTAATAATGCTATTAATTACCTACCGCCTTATTCATAAACTTTATTTAACTGGTGATTAGTTAAACAATATTTTGTCTTCTTCTTTCGTATGTCAAATCAATAATGACAGAAAGAGACAAATCAGTGTTTAGCTAAACAGTAACTAAGCAACGTTTATGAATAAGGGTGTTAATATATAAAAATATAAATTAAGAACAATAGCTAATATTGTTCTTGGAATTTATATAACATATACTTTCACCATATCGGAAACGGAATCTACACCTAATATTCAGTTTCTTTAAATATTCCTAAGAAAATAATTTACATAATTTCATAAAAAATAAAAAAAAATTGTATTATTATGTGTCTGTCTAATTTTGTCTGTTTAATCTGTGAACACTGAATGGTTGTTTATTAAAATTAACGGTGTTATTGGTATTTCAAAGTCAAAAGATCGAGATAGAAGAAGAAAGTCGAAGAAAAAATCTTAGGTATATAATAACTCATAGTGCTGAGTATTAATATAGTTCATCTGCGTTTTCGTTAAGGGACGTTATTTTATAATTAACTATCAAACTATTAATATGGGTGTAGTTTTATATATTTTTAGTATCTTCGTTTACTTACTTACTGGAAAGATAATTATAAAACCCGATGACTTTAATAGTGTGTAGAACAAGGCAATATTATCTATGTATTTTCCATATATTATTGTCTTCATTTATGTAACTGCGTCATTCATTTCTCACATTCTATTTCCATGCGATGGATTTGATAATTGACTAATTACTGCCTGATATATTTTCTACTTATAATTTAAAAAAAAAATGTTACAGATACAATTGTAATTTATACTCTGTGACAATATATTTTGATTTAGTTACCAACCACCAACGAATTTTCGAACGAAATAATTGAAACGTTGTGATAATATAAAGTGTCATTTGCGTCAATTTCAAGACCGAAAAAATAGTATTAAATTGATTGATAATAATAGTAATCCTGGATCAGTTGATAAATTTTTCAGTGTACTGACGCATTCGATCGGTTTTGACGCACATCTTCGACTTTGATAACTCGATAAGCATTTTCAGTAGTGCCGCATTGTCGTTTCACTTAAATTAGTGACTCGTATAGATATGCGATAATAGTCTTTACGCATTTGTATTATCTATATGAAGTGTTGTTGATACCGTTTTACTTGGTGGTAGGGCTTTGTGCAAGCTCGTCTGGGTGCCACCCACTCATCAGATATTCCACCGCAAAACAGCAGTACTTGGTATTGTTGTGTTCCGGTTTGAAGAGTGAGTAAGCCAATGTAATTACAGGCACAAGGGATATAACATCTTGCTTCCCAACGTTGGTGGCGCATTGGCGATGTAAGCGATGGTTAACATCTCTTGCAATGCCAATTTCTATGGGCGTTGGTTACCACTTACCATCAGGATTCAGATGGCTCATATACTTATCCGCCTACCTATGCTATAAAAAAACTGAACTGTCTCCGAACTGGGACAGAACCTATTTTAAAGAAGTACACGGACTTACTTTTTTTAAATATAAAAATACACTTTTAATATCAATTTGACCAGCTTTTAGAGTAACGTATCTTTAATGTGTTTTAATATCAATGTTAATTATTTAAATTTAATGTCCTCTCATAGAAAGATGTTCTAATTATAAAAAAAAAAAAAAATATACTTCAAATCTTAAAATAACATAATATTCGTTGATAACATTTTACTTATGTATGTACTTTTATTAATAAAAAATCAGTATGAACAATCGATTGGAATTTAATGAACTACGACATAGAACAGTATTAAATTTTTCTTGGCTTATAATGTGTTTTTTATGTTATGGAATAAAAAACTAAAGAATAGAGTTCATATGTACACATTTTTCAATCGTTACGCCTTCGAGTTTCGCATGCTACTTACATATTAACCTTGCTCTCTTGTTTTCTTTTGCGGAATACGTTAATGCTACTACATCGTAAGTGTGGAATACACTCTCATCCGTCTGTCATTACATTCATTTGTTTTACAGTCAATCTGAAAGCAGATCAACACAGTTCTGACTCAGCCTTTAATCGACGATAGCAAGCATTCGTATTGTGTAGAACATTCTAAGAAACTGAAATGAAGGAAATTGTTGGACGAATTCGAGAGTGTTTAGATTTTTTTATAAGTTAGTGGACATCGTGCAAATATAACTAATTCGATTTATACGTACAATATGTAGCATCTAAGTTCCAACGTTCGTTCTCTTCGTATAGCTTAAATGTCAGGAAATTATAATAAAATTAACATTTATTTATTATTATCAACGACAATTTATGTACATTAAATTAATTAATATCACAGTTATTAACTCGACTCGACCTCTAGTTAAGATTATAATAATAATAATAATAATGGTAAAGTGGTTCTGGGTTCAAACCCCAGGTCGGGCCAATAAAATGTTATTGAGATTTTCTGTCGAAAATTCTCAGTAGCAGCCCGGAGTCTGGAAGTTGGAAGTGTGTACACTCCCGTGCCTCGGAAAGCATATTAAGCCGTTGGTCCTGCGCCTGAACTCGTTCCGGTCGTTTCGGATTGCCGTCCTATCGGGTTATAAAGGGGGTGCACCTGTGTTTGCGCACACATTTGTGCACTATAATATGTCCTGCGCAGTTGGCTAATCTCTCATGAGATTGGCCGCCGCGACCGAAATACCGGTCTGGAATACTATCAATATCTATCGTAATTCTTAATAGGCTGTAATTTCATAGACAACAAATGTCTATGTATATCGAGTCAAAACAAGCTAGCAATAACAACTTCCGGTTTCGGTTTCGCGGTAATTAAAAGTATTATAATGAAAATTGTAGGTGAACTTTTCCTTTTAATTCTACAGACTAACGGCCTTAATTATAAAAATTGCTTAGCGAGTGATTTGTTAAGGCACGTTGTGTCTTCTTCTTTCGAATGTCACATCACTAATGAGAGAAAGAGCGAAATCAGTTTTTGATTAAACAGCCGGTAAGCAACGTTTACGAAAGGTCGTAAGTCTTTAAGAACAATAGCTTTAGATACTTAAAGATATATTAGCCTTTTAAGAAGTCAAAAATAACTTTATTGACATGAAATGTAATTGTCATATTGAATACCAAATAAAGCGAAGTAATTTAGATATGGACATAGAATTTGTTATGTACCTACTTACTTAATAAGGTGTTTTCGCTTTTTCTTAAAAGTATTTGTATTTTTACAGAGATATTTGATAAAACCATCGGGACAAGTGCCATGTGAAATAAAATAAATAATGTAAAGTGTGTTAAGATTTGTATGTATTATATATGTACTGGATATAAATTATCGTATTTGTCGATGGTTGAAGTTGAAAGCAACCTCAGCGGCCCGGCGACGGTGACGTCATCACAGGCGCGCGCATCTGATCGATCCTATTCGCACTTTCTATCGCTGTAGCGCTTATACGTAAAAGCTAACCGAAACCATCGAGCACTTGAAGCACTGTAAAGAAAATTTTCGACAAAAGTGGTATTTTCAAATCATAGAAAATCGATAATCTAATTTCGACTGTATTGTTAAAGCTATAAGGCCTAAATTCATTTATACGTTTCATGCGTAGCGCTATTTCAAACGATTACGCGTACGAATTACAAACGATGTATAATTTACTAGAGTGATGTAATTAATGAACTTGCGATGGATTTAAGTGAAAAATAAATATGACTATACATAAAGGTACATAAAGGTACATAGTTATATAAATAGATGATGTTATGTGGTTAATATCAATAGAACAGATTAGAAGTACTGAAATATAATGTGATTACATAAAACGTAAGTAAATTTTAAAACTAAATAATACAAAATATGAATTGTAGTCATTTCATGTTAATATTTTCGTTTTCTTTCTTTTATTGGGCAATAAAATGATATATATGCTTACGTTTCTTAAAATAACGATATAATTTAATATTAACAGAGAATGAAACGTTAATTACAATGAGCTAGAAAACCACTTTAAATTAATGTTAAAATGAAGGATTTAAATATTTAAGATGGAGCTTAATTCGCTGTCAAAACTCATGTTACATCAAAATGTTTTCGCGCTCTATGGAAATTCAATATGGCGGAAAAGACGATGAAACGTCTGTGTTAATTAGGTAAGTTTTATGAATACAGAAATACTTACTTTAGTAACAAAATTTTACCTTTTTTTGTATATAATAAATATAGAAAAAGTATAAATATTTTTTGGTTTCTTCTTTCCGTTTATTTTTTCACATTCAATTCTAATTTATCAACGAATCTTTTTGATTTAACAATTGTTTCTATCATGTATTTATCGGAATCATAAATAATTCAATTCTGGACGGAATTTGTATATTTAGTCGTTCTGAAGATAATTAATCTAGATTTTACTGTCTCTAAAAAATCGTTGAAAAAAACGACTTAACACGAAGTCACGAAGTCACTTTTTGTTTTAAATGTTTTTTTTTTTGCCACACGAAATCTTTTTTAATTGGCGTTTCCTTGCCTTTGATAAAAGATTTTTTTTTTTAGTGAAAATCTGCAGATTGTATAATATTTGAACGTTTTTAAAATTTTAACTTGTATGATATTTTTTTTTACTAGCAACAGAGAGCAAAAGCATAGACAATTTCATTAAAAAAAAAAATGAACTAACGATAAAAACCAATCGTTTTTCGGACTCACATTGCAAATGACAAAAGTGAGTAACAGTTAGCGTGTTGTTAAAGTTTAATTGTTTAATATCTTTCCATTTAAATAAAGTAATATGAATTTGTAAACATTTATAAAAGCGTTATTAAAATGTTGAATATATACAACGTAGTAACAATAAACTTTGAATATAATAACGGTCACACTTCCCCTCAGTCCCCCATTGACCTGGATACCAAGCAATTCAGTTACAACAAAACGCTAACTTTTTCTTTTTTTTATATTTGTCCCCCCTTACGAATGTTAACCGTGTTAAAGTGCCTACAATTAATTTAAATCAGAGTAAGGTAAATAAAATGTTAACAAATAAATAATACGAAAGAATAAACGTATTGTGTTTTTGCAGTGAATTATTGATTAATTAATTTAATCTATAGGTCTACATAAAGAGCTCAACTTAAATAAAAAAAGTAAAATTTCGTTCCTTTCATACTGTGTATTTAAAATAATCGTTATAAAAAGTAATGACGTGGCGTTTATTATGGTAAAATTAACATTCTGAACCGAATATAGTTTTACTTTTATTTTTTTTAAAAAAACGATGTACCGATTACGGCCACGGCGGCCAATCTCAAGAGAGAGAAGCCAACTACGCAGGAGATATTTACAGTGAACAAGTGTGTGTACAAACACAGGTACACTCTCTATTCCCTAGCTCTCATAATCCGATGGGACGGCAATCCGACACGACCGGAAAGAGTTCAGGCAGGACTAACGGCTTTATGTGCTTTCCGATGCACGGGACACAGTTCCAACTTCCAGACTCAAGGTTGCTACTGAGAATTTTTTGACAGAAAAACCCAATAACATTTTACTGGCCCGACCTGGGAATTAAACTTGGTACCTCCGGGTCTGCGGCCTTACATCTAGCCACTAGACAAACGAGGCAGACACAGGCTGTTTATTTAATCCTACTGTAAATATAGTTAATAACGTCGTTTGTAGTTTGTTGATCGGGGAATACGGTACAGTGGTCCCAAACCGAACTCCCGAAGTGATTAGGTAGTTAACCGACAAGCGATGTCAAATCAGGCCTAATGAGAGTTAGCCAATGTAATTACAGGAACAAGGGACAACGTCTTTGATCAATGTCAATGAATTACTGAATGACACATGGCATTGGTGTTGCCAGTGTTATAAATATCCAATTATCGGGCGAAATAAGATCCGTTAAGGAAAATTGTTCTGTTACATAAACACTTATAATTATATAATATGTAGTAGTTTTACATAAGAGTTTTATCAACGTGTGAAGTTTAAAACATCGTTGAAATCGATAGAAATAAAAAACAGAAACATAGAAAATTGTACATTTCATTTTAGTTCTTCTATCTTTATATAGATAAATAAATTTATTTTTAATATGCGATCAAACTTTATTTAATAGCTACTCATATGGTTTTAGAATCTGGTATAAGAAACATAATAATTATTAACATTAAGAACATAAGAAATTAAATATTATTATCATAATTAACAGTAATTAACTAACAAATAATTCTCCTCGTTAGTGTATTGAAAAATGAACTGTCCGACGTATGTTTTTTTTCTTATCTAATAACGAAATAATATCGCACGTTTATTCCAATACTGACGGTATTTATAAAAAAACTATTTTTTAACGCCATCTAGTAGTTGAGCGCGTAATTTACACTTTCCTTCGATTCTTATATTCATAGCTAATGATCCGCAGGATAGTAGTTGCGGATCGAAACTAAACAAAACCTTCTGCTCTGGTTATTCCTACAACGACAGTTAACGGATAAAGACATGTCGTTGTTTCAAAAATTCATTTGTTTTTGGTGTAAAACCGTCATATTACGTTTACTGGCATTTTTCTAGTTTCTAGTTTCGGTAAGCTTACGTTTGATGTTATTAACAAATTGACACTTTTTATTTAGTGCCAGTTTACCGTTATAGTTTTTTAAATATTATTTGTATATCAAGAGTCCAAAACTGGCACTGTTTTTTTAATGACATTATGACTTTGCCCAGCATATAAAATATTTGAATTATTTTGTTACCATATTGTATTAATTAATTTAGTGTCACTTTTGTTACAACAAAATACAGGTTTTACATAAGTAGTGTCACTACTGCTTCTTATTTACCTTATCCTCACTAAAGTTTAAATGAGGAAGTGAGTTTGTTTGTTCGTTTGTTAGTTTAGTTGGTTGGTTATTTGTTTGTTATGCTTTCACGTCTCAATCGATATCATTAAATTTTGCATACACATAATCACTGGTACAGAAAATGGATGGAGGAAAGAATCTAGTGAATTTGTTTAGAAATTACAAACACAAATGTGCAGAAGAAGGAGTAGAAGCACGCCAAGAACATACGTACAGAAAAGTTTAAAATCACCAATTTAATATCGGTTATTTTTTTTCAAAGGAGGATATGTGTGAGATACTTTATTTACAAAAACTTAAATTCATCAACAAATATGTAATAGACAGGAAATATTTAGAACATCAAGAAGAGAAAAGGCTAAGTAGATTGGAGAAAGATGAAGAAAAGAAAAAAGTAAACAGAAAGTTTATGGTAGCTGTTTTGCCTCATCCCATGTGCAAGACAACATTCTGACAATTGTATGTTGTGGTTAGCAAATAAATCGATACAAATTTTCGATGTACCTCAGAAACTTTAAAATTAAAAACATTACATTATTGATAACCGGTCATACTCAAAATGAAAATTATAATGTCCACTCGGTCATAGAAAAACAACAAATTCCTGACCTCCTTTTTCTTATAGCATAGGTAGGCATAGGAGCATATCGGCCACTTGATGGTAAGTGATCACCAACGCCCATAGACATTGGCATTATAAGAAATGTTAACCATCGCTTACATCGCCAATGCGTCATCAAACTTTTGAACTAAGATGTTATGTCCCTTGTGTCTGTAATTATACTGGCTCACTCATCCTTCAAACCGGAACAGAACAATACCAAGTACTACTGTTTTGCGGTAGAATATTTGATGAGTGGGTGGTACCTAACTAGACGAGCTTGCACAAAGTCCAGTAAAAGTCATTTCCGATCTATATACATGAACAATACATGACCCTTATACAAACAGCGAGGAAATAAGGACCACCATACAACCTTTAAGCAATGACTTATAGCGATTTCTATGATTTAAAAAATCTGGCTTAAGTAGTGGTAGCAAATTTAATAAAAATACGGAAGGTGAAATAGTTCGATTATCAGATATAAAGATTATAAAGTTCGGAAAAGCACTTGACGGCGATTAAATTAAGACTTTATATAAATAATACTTACTTTTGAGTCAACTTTTCAGAAAAATATAGTTTTCTTTCATTTATTATTTGTTTAATTTTCTTATTTATTTTTGTAACTCCATACATTTATGTGTGTAAAATGACACTTGCATAAGAATAGATTTTATTTAAAAATGGTAAAGTGACACTAAGAATGAAAATACTGAATAACTAATAATTTACTAAAAGCAGAAAATAAAAAAAAGACTTTATTTCTTAGGAATAATAGTCATTATTTATTGAAATAGCAAAATTTCGAGAAAAGTAACAATTAGCTTTTTTACATCAAATAATGTTTCCTAAAAATCTTTTAATAGCTCTCCTGTAAAATTTGCTTTTTCAGTATAGTGACGGTATTGGAATAAACGTGCGATATATAAAAAAAGTTGTCTGTTAAGTCGGTTTACGGACGATAATTTTACGTGCATCGGCCGACGGAGTGGAAGAGAGATAGATGCGTCACAAGCCGAACGCTTAGGCCGATCGTGCCTCTCTATCGCTTGTTCCGCGCTCTCGCTTGCGCGCTCAGCTCAGGTGGAACGTTACTAGGAGTCATGCTTTTTCGTGCGTGCAGCTGGCTATCATCGTTCAATAAGACGTTACCATACACTTGCCCATATCGTAACATATCTTATTTTTAATCTCGTCGTTTTTCTGTTTAACCTACAAAATTAACATTACGACTCAATCGGACAAAGTGTGTAGAATTTTCAAGTTAAGTAATACGTTTACTGGTATTTTTAAATGTTTTCTTACAAAATTCAGAAGTATCTGTTGATTAAAATATATAAATTAAAACAAATATATTATATATAATATAACACTATATATAATGATTGAAGTGCCTTCAATAATATTGATGGGCGAAATAAATAAGCATTGCTTTTCAATTTCATCTTTCATTTCAGACGAGAGTTCGAAATTTTGTATTAAGAATATATTATAATTGGCAGAAATGCATAATATATTGTGATATAGGTCATATTTTATAGTAAAATCTCCTGCCATTAGTAATGATGGGCATAGTATAACATTATATACGTATTATTACATTTATAACAGCGTTAAAGTCTAGATTTTTTTACCTAAAAATATAAAAAAATAAATATCTTAAAAAGAAAAGTGATGATACATTTAATTTTATTCCATACATAGAAAACTAATTGTTGCCAAAGTTAATGCAAATATAAAATATTCACATACACGTTTAACTATAAAAAAAAAACAAAGTTTTAGAAGGGTATTGTAAAAAAAAGATTGTATAAAACCCTGGAACCAGTATAAGTTCTTATGATAAAGCCCTTACTTTGTGAAATGTTATCAGATTCATCGCTACCTCCTCAGCCGCGCTCTTTAATTTTGAGAGCTTGTAGTAGCGAGATAAACTATACGAAGAGAGCTTCGGTATAATAGTTTTTTGTTTTATTTCTTTCGTGCACAATATACGCTTTCAAACTCACCTTCAAATATTTGATTTAAGTTATTGACGGAAATTGTTATTTTCGTCAATATTCGTAGCGAAAACTCTTGACTAACTCTTGATTATAAAGAGATTGAATCACTACTGAGATATCACCTAACGATCTAGTCACGTCTACACGTAGATATGCAATCCTCCACACATATTTTCCACAAAAACAAGTCCACATGATGATTATTAAAAAAAAAAAAATTTAGACACTTCAACGTTTCATCTTTGATTAAAATATTATGCAAGTACATTTTGCAATATATGTAATATTACAAAATGTACATTCAGTTGCGTAAGTTTCTAGTTTTTAGGCTCCCACTTGTTTGGGATTCAAACTTGCTTCATACCAAATTTCATCAAAACCGCTTTAGTGGTTTAGACGTGAAAGCGTAACAGACAAACAGATTTACTTTCGTATTTATAATATAAGTATTAACTAAATTTAAAATATTTAATTCATTTTTAAACTGTGACATGATTGTAGTAATTCGTTTGCCTTTATTCTTATATGTGGTCAGTCCAGCAGACTTAGGAATGCTATTGAGGGTGGACTGGTTTCCTGTTAGCATACTAAAAACGCTTAGAACTTAGAACGCTTAGAACGCTTGGAACAAAGGATGCATGATATCCATTTTTAGAAAGAATCGCTTTGGTTGATAGTAGTCGATTTGTTCAAATAATTAATTTATGTACTTAGATATTATCCTTACAAACTTTTATTCACCTAAGAAAAACTTATTATGAAGTTTTCAGTTGAATGCAGACGAAGGAATATTAAAGATTTTGGTTTTTATATTTTTTACATTTAAAACATTGATAACAACACGTGTTCAACGTCAAAATAACAATAAAGACTTCGTTTATTTTCAGCAAAAACATTTACGTTAGTAAATAATTATTAACTTCATAAAATAATAATAAAATAGAATAAGTGTAATATTTACAAGGTCATCGACCTCGTTCATCTAGAGCTTGTAAAGATCAAAGTGGTGACGTTCTCTGCTCGATTATCGTTGAACAATTTAATCGGTAATAAAACTGTTGTCGACATACCCTAATCTCATGAGTACGTCCGGGGTACGCGGCCCACACAGCTCATTGTTTATGCCTGTACCACATTTAGTTATAACATATAAAGTATATTTCTGTAGACAACATTTATTTACATTCAAGAAATAAATACAAATAAAAATTATAAATAGTTACTGTACAAATCGTGACCGCAGTTTCGATTCTCTGAGCGAAAAATGAACCACTTCTGTCACCAATAGAGGCAGACGGGGTGTAATATTTTTGTTGAAAGTTAATAAAAAAAATTGAATTGTACATTGTTGCACAAAAGATCTCCAAGGAGTACGTATAATATTTATTTACTTCATATTCCTGATGACTGTGTGTCTTAATAAATAAAAATTACCGTTCCTTAGTTTAGTGGCTTGTTAAGCGTTCTTAAGCCATCTATTCTATGTGATAACTTTAGTGAGCTTAATTGCGTACATAGGTGAAGGTACAAAAACCTTTGCAGGGATACTAGAAATTCGAGAATTACACACACACGCACGCACACGCACACACACACACACAATGTATGTATGTATATGACGGCGCCGCCATCTTGTTTTTACAGCAGCGCGTGCAACTGACAACCCCCACCACTAAAACGCTATAAAATACAGCGCTCGACAAAGCGAAAGACCCCGTCTATCGTTCGACAGCAGTTGCCCGTGACAGATGCTGCATCGTAATTATAATAAATATTGTAAATATGTAAGTGTGTAGTAATTAAAGCAAATAATAAATTATTATAGTAATCAAACTGTTATAATACGAATTAATTGTGTGCTTCGGAAGTTTGCTGTTTTTATATAAAGAAAATGTCCGCCCCTGTGCCTCGTATATATATACGTTTTATGCCGACATTTATTCCACCTGTGCGAAGACGGTTAGCTAGTAGCCTATAAAGCCGAACACGGGCCATTCAATAAGATCTTTAAATATAAAAAAAAACATGTTTAATACTGTTTTCGTAAGAACTACCATACGATTACTTATGTTAAGCCATAATGTTATGCTTAATCGAATATCTTGTCTATCGTCAGATTTAAAAACAAAGTATCGATCCATAACAAAATAAAGGAATAAGGAAATACGTAAAACTTCACATTTTCCAAAGAATCGGGGCACATTGTTCTTTATGTGTTGGTGCAAGTTAGAAGAGTCATAATTCAAAATAAAAATATACAATATTTGCAATTTAAGATTCCTTTTTTAAATTCACATTTAATCTTTATTTATATTGAGGCGTTTAATTAAATATATACAAATAAAAATAGCTACCTACAAGTTGAATGATGGAATGGTGGCACTAGCAGTATTTTTCTGTTGGCGAATCTTGGCGAAAAATTAACCAGTAGCCACCGGGTGGTGGAGCCAATGACGTATTATGGTATATTTTTTTTAAAATAAGTAAAATTCATTAATATTCATACAAATAAGGATTCATTTGTTAATCCGTTACAAACAATTGGCGTATTCTTACTGCAATGCTACGATTTCTGTTTTGATATCTTTGTATTAGCGACTATTACCGCTTATATCTCCGCTTATCGCTTTTGTTTTAAGCCCTAACCTTATTGTTTGACGTTCCTTTGATTTATAGCTGCAACCTCGCCTTTATTTCAGTTCTCTGAAAGTCATCACAGTTCTTTACGATCGCCTCGATTTTGTTTGTATGTATCGTATGTGTAGGTTAATTTGGACGGTTACGAATCAAAGTATTATATTATGTAACAGCAAATCCACATGTTTATTTATTTTGTCGTTATTTAAATTTGTTATATAAAATATATAACAAATTTGAAATAAATCGTAAAGGTTTAAAAATGTTTTTGTGTCGTCATCACTTTTGGTCAAGGGGATTTGATGATTTAAGTTCGTCTGGGTAGGTACCATCAGATATTCTACCGCAAATCAGCAGTACTTTATATTGTTGTGTTCCGGTTTGAAGGGTGAGTGAGCCAGTGTAATTACAGGCACAAGGGACATAACATCTTAGTTCCCAAGGTTGGTGGCGCAATGGCGATTAACCTTTCTTACAATGCCATTGTCTATGGGCGTTGGTGACCACTTACCATCAGGTGGCCCAAATGCTCGTCCGCCTACGTATACAATAAAAAAAATACTTTGATATAGAGATTTGTAACGGTAGTACTTCAGCTCAGCTGCAGTAGCTCAGGGAGTGTACTATTACATGATAATTCCTTTAACTATATAAGCCGAGATGGCCCAGTGGTAAGAACGCGTGAATCTTAACCGATTATCGTGGGTTCAAACCCGGGCAAGCATCACTGAATTTCATGTGCTTAATTTGTGATTATAATTCATCTCGTGCTTGACGGTGAAGGAAACCTGCATGTGTCAAATTTCACTGAAATTCTGTCACATGTGTATTCCACCAATCCGCATTGGAGCAGCGTGGTGGAATATGCTCCAAAACCTTCTTCTCAAAAGAGGAGAAGAGGCCTTAGCCCAGCAGTGGGACATTCACAGGCTGTTACTTTACTTTCCTTTAACTAATTGTAAGCTAGGTAAGGTTTGCACTGGTTTTCTTAGTTAAATTATTTAAAGAACATTTGTTACCTGACATTTTCCTCTTATAGTCTTGATCGTGTTGAAGGCATAATAATAGAATGACTATTTTTTTCGGATGGATAAAGTACAGTCCTTTTTTTGTGGACATTACTTATCTTAACAATTTATAATAACAAGAATGAAAATTAACGAAAACTCTCACGCTCCACGCTTTTCATAACCTGTATAATTTTTATTTTACGTTTTTTTAAACATATGATTTGAAGGTATAAATAGAGTATATTGTCATAGGTGAGCATAATATAGAGTTATGTATTATATATCAAAATTAAAGAGTTAAAGATGACAGGAAAATGTTATTTAAAATTTTAAAATCGTGCTGTATTTTACTGTATCGGTTAATAGCCAAAACTTGAGAATCGATAAAACATTTAATGTGCCATATTGCGGCAATAATGAAAATCTATTAAACTGACATTAAAAATTTACGATACCTATTAGGTTTCTGATGTACCTAATATGTATTTTTATTTTCATAAAATCAGGGAGCAGTCTAAATATCCTACCACTAGGCCTGGCTTAAGTCTGACCACATACCACCAGGCTGCATATTCATTCGCCAGAATTACTAAAATAATTCATAAGAAATATATAGACGATAAAAAGTGTAGCGATATAATGTATAAAAATAATTATATACCTTAACTATAATATATGTCATATTAATGGATATAATTCAGGATTTTAATATGACATTAATTAATAATGATGTGGTTTCTGTATTGCATAAGACAAGATTTCTACCACTTATTACCTTTTAAATTAATTATAGAATTTGTGAAAAATACAATAGTCGTATGTGTCGGATGAACTTATGACACATTATATATATTTAGTCGACGAAGATTTTCCACTTCAAAAATATGTATAGAAAGACTTTCAGGTTATGGAAAATGTTTATGTTGCATCTGTGGTCACTGCGTTGACGTGCTCAATCAGTGCATCAAGTGTCAATGTCAAGAATATCTTTATCAGTTTGGGCGATCAATGAAAGCTGGTTGCTCGTATCTTATTCCTAAAATAGATTCTATCGCTAGGCTAGAAAATAGCTAGGAATAAATACATATATAAAATTAATTTAATAGTTTGTTGATAATTCAATCTTAATATTCGTTTTACAGATCGCTTGACAAATTAATAAAACGTATTGCAGACTTAGTAATATTAGTACGAGTTACATTGCAAATAAAACACATGGGATGTCTTATCTATCTATACTAATATATAAAGCTGAAGAGTTTGTTTGTTTGATCCGGCTAATCTCAGGAACTATTGGTTCGAATTGAAAAAATTTTTTGTGTTGGATAGCCTATTTATAGAGGGAGGCTTTAACCAATGATCGTGAGTTCAAACCCCGGCAAGCACCACTGAATTTCATGTGCTTAATTTGTGATTTATAATTCATCTGTTGACGGTGAAGGAAAACATCGTGAGGAAACCTGCATGTGTCAAATTTCACTGAGATTCTGTCACATGTGTATTCCACCAACCCGCATTGAGGTGGCGTGGTGGAATAAGCTCCAAAACCTTCTCCTCAAAAAGCGAAGAAGAGGCCAGGCCCAGCAGAGGGACATCACAGGATGCTACTGTATCTATACTAATATATAAAGCTGAAGAGTTTGTTTGTTTGATCCGGCTGCTCTCAAGAACTACTGGTTCGAATTGAAAAATTATTTTTGTGTTGTATAGTCTATTTATAGAGGGAGACTTTAGGCTATAAAATATCACGCTACAACCAATAAAATCGAAGCAGCGATGAAAAATGTTGCAAAAACGGCATAATTGATACCCTTTGAGAGCTTTAGTTACGTACGCTGCGTAAACGGTTAAAGTGACGCAATAATCATGTATGACGAATTGTTCCTCTTAAAAAGTTCTATAAAAATGTCTGCAATAGCTTATGTCTATCTTTGAAGGTTGACTTACTATAACCTTTTTTATAGTAACCAAATTATTTGGAAAGTGATGTATTATTTGCGAAGTTGTTTTCATAAACATGGTATTAATTCTTATCGAAATAAATACGTTATTCATCACAAATATTTAATTTTCAAGCAAAATTTCCTTTACAATATTTGATTTCAATGAATATTTTAGAAGATATCACAGTTTTAAAATAATTCCGGGCGTGGTAGCTAGGTCGGTCATTAGCTCTGCGAGGTAGCATGCCGCGCGGCTCGGGCGCAGCTCCCTACGGAACGGTTGTGTTCACCGAACTGCTTTTTTATATGTTTTTGTGATATCTCATGGTATCATAATTTTACTTAAATAAACAATAATTTTAATTTTAAATTATAATTTTAAATAAAAACGTTTTGTTCCTGGTACATGTAACAGGGACCTGGTAAGCCTCTGTCTGAATTTGTTTGTAATATATTTGTTAGGTTAGGGTAGTAGCTTATTAAAAAAGCATATTACAAATGTACAGCCTTTTTTTAAATATAGCAATATATGTATCACACATTTCTTTTGTTTTTCGGTAGGTACTATATATTTAACTTGCTATTGTCCGCGGCTTCGGCTGTAGTTAATAGGTAAGTAAAGGTAAAGGATAAATGGTTGTATGGAAATCTGTGATTTTAAAGGGAAAAGCATGAAATGTCATTCTGGTTAGAAAAAAGTACATTACGGCAAAAAAGGTTAGGTACGTATTTCGTTTCGTCCCCGCGTATATTTTTATCTCATTGTTTTATTAAATTTATACTTAGTCAGTTAGTTGATAATTTGTATTTTTTTTACATACATAGATTTACTTTCAGTTTTGAAAGGACACAATTTCCTGCGAAGTTATCGTTTGCAGTCACAATAATAAAGCACGGAAAGACACTCAAGTTTGACGGAATTCGCTTAAGGGAATGCTGTTTCTCTCATGGCCAATTTAGTGCAGGAATTTTAGCACTAAGAATGCGTTCGCTCTGCATAAAATCCCGCTACTCGATTTTTCGATTGGATTATGTTAGGGGGTACCCCCTGAGTATGAAACCGAGTTTTTGTCATCCCTTGGTGATTTTTATTTATTATATTTTTATTAATTATACGAGGGTGAAACCGCGATGCACAGCTAGCATATAATAAATCCAAGTGTCTAGTCGTCCGATTACCGGATGAATAAAATTAATTAATCGTCCGCTAAAATGGGTTAAATACGAAAAATTATTCACTTCCGCTGTTTCTATCGATTCGCCTATTACACTTACAATTCTAGGGCAGTCATGTAGGTTAGGTTATGTTAGGTTACTTTTAAAGCACATCGCCAGAACCGAATCGGCCCAGGTTCACTAGTATAAAACCAAAAATATATATATAAAAAAAAATATAAACTTATAACAGAGGTTTTCTGAACATGCCGTTTTGCACCGTTTAAACTTATGAAACATTAATTGTTAGTGTTAAAAATGATTACCCGTTAGAAAACGCATCTTTTGATGCATATCCATTTTAGCGGACGATTAATTTATTTTATTCATCCGGTTATCGGACGACTAGCAAGAGCCATTATAAATACACTAGTACAAGTAATAAATTTTATTATTTGTTAATTTTAATACCCCCAAAATCTTTATGAATTTAATTAAAACAAAATAATCGTTAATTCGATGACATTCTTACAGTTTTTTTTTTGATTATATTTTTATTAAATCGGATGCAATATAAATATATGTGATTATTAAATATATTAATTGAAGTACATAATATAATATAAAGAAGTATTTCTAAGATATAATTGTCAAAGATTTTTTGTTTGATAATGAAATTCATCTTCATGTTCGTGGTATTTTTGACCAATCATTTGTAAAAGAATCGTAATAAAAAGTAAGAATTACATGCAATTTCTTCATTAAAAGTATAAAAAGTATAATAATAGGGAAGTAACAACAAGCCTGTTTATATTAAATATAAAAATTCAACGTATTTATTAAAAAAAAAAAAAACTTAACAGGCTTACAAGAAAATATCAAAAATCCGTTTTAAGCTGTGTAACAAATTGAATAAATCACGTTCATAAAAAATATTTTCAATACGTCCAGTTTACGTCAAGTGTGAAATTACAAGGGATAGACATTGAAATTGATGAACGGGACTGACCCAGATATCATGTTGGTTTGCGAGTGACCGAGATGGATGAGTGCATTACTGCATGATAAACCAATTTTAATAATAGGTCATTTTTGGTCATGAATACATCGACAATAATCCGTGTAAAAAGAGGAGGTACTGCGATTCTTCTCCGCTTATACATATCGAACTGATGGTAGCTTTACGTTAAATAAATTGTAAATTGACAGTTCAAAACTGTGTGGATATACATGTGGTGGTGTCGCAACGTGTCGATGGTGCCTTGTTGAAGAATTGCAAAAGTCGCATACTCAAATATTGAAAGAAAGAATTATATATTTCAGTGATAACGCACTAGAGATTGTTAGAATAAACTTGTTTTTGATTGTTTTGAGTGGTCGGAAATTTCATAAAACACGGAAAAATGTATGGTATTGCATGTGTTACCCAAGTTCATAAATATCATATATTTTTCTTCCGTATTCGTTGTCTCGCAGATCATTCTCATGTAGTGATACGATACGCGATTGCGGGCTGGGTGAAATATGTGCGTGCAAGTACCATTGAGTGATAGGAAATAATTTGGCTCGTTAGCTTCAAATATTTAGGTATTTGGCGATAAGATCAAGTCTGACTGTAACTTAGCATACAGGACGTCTTAGTAACTGATTGTGATTTTTTTTATATTAGTAAATTATATTTTTTATAAAAAATAATCATTCTTACCTTATCGGTTTCGTCAGACCAGCGTATAATGCTGTATCTCTGGTACCCCTCCGATGCGTCGCCGCTGCCGCCGGCGCATCACACAAACCAACCTCACAGAAACACACCCCACGGTCCAACCCCTAATTACTTCAATTCCTAAGACACCTACGTTTAATGGCAGTGTTAACTATACAGCAAAACACATTTTGAAAAATAATTTAAGGCAAGTCCATTACAAATAAAGCACCCAAAATCCTCCTAGGAAGTCCGATAGATTATTAGGCGTGTTAGGAATAAGATTGACTGGTTTTTGTTCGCTGTTTCGCTATTACCTATATTCAAGGTGTTTATGTGTTTTAAAACGCGGCGAAGCACGCGCTCTATACTCGCTCTGATCCATATAAGGCGTTTAAAAGGTTAGGTTTGACCGTCGGTCCCTTCTACATGAACCGCGACGTGTTCATCTGAAACAATAAAAGATTTTGGTTAATATTAAGAAGCTTTATAATATTTGCACTTCTAACATTTTTAAATACAATTATTTAATTTATTTTATACTTTTTATTAAAGCTCAGATTTAAAAAAGGTCAAGAAAATGGTCTGTTTAACTATACACTTTTTTATTTTATATCTGAGGGTTGATAAATGCAATTTATAACAATAGGTCATTGGATTTCAAAGAAATGATGACTGATTTCCGCCACGGTGGCTATTTTTGACGGAGACTGCGTAAGAGAGTGAGCAAACACAGATGTTCTTTATATTCCCTCAATCATTATCCGATGAGACGGTAATTCGATACGATCGGCGAGAGATGGGTTGTACGAACAACGGCTTTAAGTGCTTTCCGAGGCTTGACAGCGTTAACACTGCTCCTCCAAAATATTTTGGTAGCTACTGAGAATGATTTGACAGAAAACCCAATAATAATAGGGTTTGACCACTAGCTATAATACATAAAGATAAAACGTAATTTTACTCGCAGTGGTAACAATACATAAATAACAATAATATAAGTCCTTTTTATAAGTCCCACGGCTGAGAACGGGTCCCAGGAGCCCAGTTCGTGTTGAAGGCGATAGAAGTTTTCGTTAGCCAACTTCACATATTTTCGACACTTCTCGAACATTCAAGTTTCATGGTGTTTTCCTTTACCGTTAAAGCCAGTGAAAATTCACAATTAAGTTGCGTGCCGTTAAAATGTTCTCCGGACTAGGCTGTCGCTGCATCCTAATTATTTAAATATTTAAAATGAATTTCCTCTGTCATTATAAAAAAATGGCTAAACAAGATTTTTTTGGTATAGATCGAAATCTACGCGAGCGGCCATAGATTCAACTAATATTGTATACATATTGAAAGAAAGTATGTATATGAAAATTGTGAGGCAAACACGGGATTGCAACTTTGCTCATCAATCTTGCACGCATCACTTAACATCGCTGAGTTAGTATAATTAAGAAAATTGCTTAATCTGGCTTATCGTATATTATGATTATATAATAACAATAATTAAATTTAATAAGTATGTGAATGTATAATTTAAAAATATATATCCTCTATTATACATCAGGTTTTAAGTCCGAATGACACCCATTCGTTATATTTACACCATACCATATTCTCACTTCTGGTTTTCAAAATTAATTTCGTTTTGCAATTATTTTGATATTGGCTATACATCTATTTAAAAAATATTTAGGTAATACTGTATACAAAACGAATTTAAAAAAAGTAAAAATTTAAAATGAAGAAAACATTATTATTGAGGGTAGTTGTAAATAAAAACTTACTAACAAGTTAATTTGATAAAAAAATTACTTTAAGCAACTGCATAACATTTATGTTATTTTATTTAAAATACTAAGTACATTACTTTAACTATATTTAAAGGTGCAGTTGAATATAAATTTATATTGTACCGCTTAGAGCTGAATAGCGCAGTGACCTGCACAGCTGTTCTGTAAGAATTTACTTTATTACTTATCCGTGAAATGTTGACAATCGACATATTGTAATATACTATTTTGATTCGTAATGTTATAATTATTATGGTCAATCTCGCATATCACTTTCTGACAATTCACGACCGATTTCTGGTGTGATTATCGAATAATAGTGCTACTGTTCTATCTGTGTCAGTCTAACCAAGGGTTGCGAGTTCAATTCCAGGGTAGTCATAAATTATTTTGAATGTAATAAATTTGATTATAAGACTTAATGTATAATATAAAGTACTATTTGAAAACAAAAAAGAAATGTTTTTGTAAATAGGAAAAATATTTTTATATTATGTCGTGCAAGTTATCTTGATAGTAATAATCTTGTTGTAAAAACAAAAATAAAACTTGAATAAATTAATATTACTTAATATATTTTTAAAGGTTAATAATTATACATTATTCATGTTTAAAATTTAATTTAAAAATAGTCTCGATTTTAGTTACAAAACTTTACTTATGACTTCATAAATAAAATATTACTTAATACTACTAATCGTAAGAGTAGTATATATATATATATATATATATATATATATATATATATATATATATATATATATATATGTATGTAGTATAGTAGCATATAGATTATTTGATATTCAATGCATAGTTCTAAATCACGCTTTCAAAGTTTTTAAGGTTTCTTACAACTTAAGTAATATTTAGAATTGTTTTAGTAGGTGGTCCATTTCTACACAGTAAGCCAGTACATCGAGGGGCTGGTCGAAGTCCTCGACGCCTTGTAACTACCAACACTATCTCTTACTATATGTGTTCGTAACTATAAAATTTAAAAAAAAAAAAAAAAACCTGGCAATTGACCGTTTAGAGATGCTCTCAACACCACTGATGTAGAATCCTTGATCACTTTTTTATTTAAAAAAGTAAAAGAAAAGGGTTTTCAAATAGTACTGCATTATATTTTTCTGCTTTTTTTTTTGACGTAAGCCTTCACATATTCTGCTTACAAAATTTCTGATTCAAACTTGTGATTAAGTTATCTTAAGTTAACATTAAAATAATATTTATTTTCATTCATTAACATTTTCGTTCAATTTACCGATAAAAAAAAAACAACGTCTAATATAATTGTTTATTGGAAGACATTATAATACGGTCATTTAAATTACGATCTTATTTTATGAGCCGGAAGTTATTATTTCAAACGTCGCCGAATGATCGTAAAGTGCTGATTATTTACACAATAATAATGAATACACATATCAAGTAAGTGATTGAATTATATCGTTGATGGAGTGCCGGTATGGCGCCAGGAATTAAACGTGCAAAATAAAAACAGTAGACATTTAATTTTTTTTAGTTGAAATATGTTTGACAGTAGCTTTTAAGTGTAAATCCTATGTAGTTCTTGTAACTGATAGTTGAGCGTCGTTCAAGATGTGCTAACTGCGTTTTTGCAATTATATATTTTTTTATTGTATAGCTTGGCGGACGAGCTTATGGGTCAACTGATGGTAAGTGGTCACCAACGCCTATAGAGAATGGCATTGTAAGAAATGTTAACCATCGCTTACATCGCCAATGCGCTGCCAACCTTGGGAACTAAGATGTTATGTCCCTTGTTCCTGTAATTACACTGGCTCACTCACTCTTCAAACCGTAACACAACTATAACAAGTACTGCTGTTTTGCGGTAGAATATCTGATGAGTGGATGGTACCTACCCAGACGAGCTTGCCCAAAGCTCTACCACCAAGTAAATGCATCGTGCGATAAATTAAAAGGACGTCAAATGTTGGAAAAATGACTTTCGTCGTTTTTTTTTCTTTCTCGTTCTTGTTTTTGAGATACGATGAGTTAGTTGTATAATACAGTTTGTGGTTGTTGTAAACATTACGATTAAATAGCAATAGAAAAATTCTAATGAAACTTTTTCGAACGATCTAGATTTTTGTGTAAGCCCGTCTACCCCGACCGAAGTCCGTAGTGGATGGTAGCCCACAAATAAGATATTCTACTGCCAAACAGCAATACTTAGTATTTTTGTGTTCCGGTTTGAAAGGGGAATATCAATACATTATCAATATCTTTCGCATGCGTTGTTGGCATTGGCGATGTAAGATATGGTTAATATTTCTTACATTAGTAATGTCTATAGGTGGTAGTGACTTACCATCAGATACCAAAAAGACCCAAGGTTGATTTTGACTATTAACGTTATTGAATTATTTATAAAGTTATTGGTTAACGTAATTTTTTTTAGTTTTCTTCTACCTATTTGTTTAAGAGATATTACAAATCATAATTCCAATCAGAAGGCCGGATTTTAACTGAAAAAGTTACATATAAGTCAAGTTAATAAAAGGCGGGAAATAAAAATAAATATAACCTCTTTCGAGTGCAACAACTTCTATTCCTCGGCGTGTCTGTCGAGTGACGTGACTCTGACGTCACTGGGACCACGCCTACGAGCCAAGTTTCGATCAAATCTCTCTGTTATTTTATAATATATAAGACCTTCTTCACTGGAATTATAAAGTACTTATTGTGTATATCGTATTTTTAAATTTAGAATTGTTATCTAAGAATAAATCCTGCGAATATGAGTTTGTTTGTTTGTTCGTTACACTTTCACGCATAAACCACTAAACCGATTTTAAAAATTCTTTCACCAATTGACAGCTACATTACAAGCGAGTAACATAGGCTATATTTTATCCCCGTATTCTCACGGGAAGGGGAACTGCGCGGGTGAAACCGCGAGGAAAAGCAAGTATTGTAAAAATCAGTCGTATACATATTATGGGAAAAAGTTATATCATTTTCGGCCTTACTTAGAAACGTTGCTCAGCAACTGTATACTTAAGCAATGATTTCTCTCTTTCCGTCATTATTGATTTGACATACGAAAGAAGAAGACAACATTGCTTACTAATCACCCGCAAAGCAGCGTTTTTAAGTTTGACCGTTAAAGATAGTAGAATGAAAACATGATGACAACAATTCGTTATATACATTTTTACTTTAAAGTAATATCAACCATTTACTTAGGTAGTAGGACTTTGTGCAAGCTCGTCTGGGTGGTACCACCCAGTCATCAGATATTCTACCGCAAAACACCAGTTCTTGATATTGTTGTATTGAATTTGAATTTGAATCAGGTGGTCCAAATGTTCGCCCGTCTACCTATACAAATTATACAATAAAAAAAAATCAACCATGTGACATTACAAATAGCCGAAAAGGCCCAGTGGCCCAGAACACGTCGCTCAAAATGAACTTTCATGTGCATTATTTGTGTTTTATGTCGGATGAAATCTATCAGCCGAGCCGCACTAGATAAGCATAGTAGAATAATCTCCAATCCCACATCTGAGAAGGTGAGTAGGCTATAGCCTGGTACACTTAATATTGCATTTAGTACAAAATGCAACTTTTATAAATAGGGATAATATAATCCAGGAGGTCGAGAGGTGTGTTCTGACGTCACTAAGGCACCTCACTCGAGCCAAGTGTTACAAGCACCGTCATAATTACGAGGTTAATTAAAAAAATACAGCGTAAGTATAAAGTGGTGTTTATTGTCATACATGACTGGTTTCGTGAAAAAAAAAACAAGAATATGCATACTTGAAAAGTGAAAAATAAATCTTAATGTTTTCTTTTTCTTTAATAAATAATGGGAATTTAGTTGATGGGTTAGTCGGTATGAATGCATTCGAGTCAAAGCGATTTTTATCGCCTTTGATCACGTGAAATGTCAAATGCTTATGTCATTTCTGTTATGGTGTTTTCTACGTAGTACGCCTTGTATCTACATTCATTAAAAATATATAATTGTACGTTTTCTGCCTTATAAAAATTAAAACGTTGTAGAAACAGGAAATACGTGAAATTATATTTATTCCCTAACTCATCAGATGGAACGGCAAATCCAACTCGACAGGAAATACCTGCATACACTTTCCAGACTTCAGGCTGCTTTTTGTCGGAAAAACCATATTTACACTGGTGGGTACCCATAGCTTCGGGGTCTAATATATTAGCCAGTAAAACCAAAAGCAATAATGATAACTGTAACCAAACACAGTCGCATAACTGATCCAAGCAAACCGGAATCACGCATCGTTATATTAATAAATTATAATTTCCAATAAACGAATTGTCTTATATAAATTCAACGCACACACACTACCTTATACTCAAGTAACACAATTTTACTCATGACATTACAAGTCATATCACGCCCTTCGCAATGTTATGGAGGTGTCACCAAACGGCTGGTAATTTTGCCCTTTTATATTTTCAGTCAGTGAAATGAAATTCATTCGTCAGCTTTAATAAAGTGTTCGTCTAGAAAATCAGTCTAAACAAACTTATCCTTAGTTTGCTCTATATCAGGATAGTCGTGTATAACCTATTCCACAGAAGGAATGCATGAATGATTTAGACAGGAGTAGACAAACAATTATTCATAGTGTATTAACATGATATCATTGGCCGAGATCTAAAATAATCTATGGTATTCTCTATGAATTGGGGAAAATTTGGCGTTTGAATATTGGCGACATTGTTATCGGAACTTTGGTAGTAAAACTAAAGTGGATGTATAGAATTAAAATAAATATACAAATATATTAATCAAGAACTGTTTGTAGTGCATACTATAGCAGAGCCTTTAGCAAATCGTATGATTATTTTATTATTTCTTTGATTGCAATTGGGTATAAATTTTTTTTAAAGTTAATTATATGTGCACACTATGCTCGATTCATTATTTCTACTTTAATCCTAGAGGTTGCCTGGAAGAGATCACTGTAAGTGATCCGCCGTAGCATACTTTATAATCTACCCTTATACTTAGGCTAGGTAATATTTTTTGTAAATTGAGTGCAATAAATACAGAATTAATAAAATAAATAAATATATATCATAACCATATTTTGAATGTAATTACAGTAAGTCTTTTGACTTTACTTTACTGTGTTCTTACTTTTCATAAGATTTAGTCAAATTAACAACCGTGCTTCTAATAACTTTTAAAACGATATCTGCGTAGCCACTTACTTATATATTTATAGTTATGTATTTATGTAGTTAGTATAAAATGAGTATTGGAAATGTAGCTTTTACAAAAATTACAAATTAATCAATTAATTACTGAAAAAATATATTTAAGGAAATTATTAAATACATCTTCATGACACACAAAAAAAAGGTTAAGTTAATTTAGTTATAACACGATTATTTCAAAAATATTTAGTTTATTATGAAAAATCTCTATTGTGAAATATTTCACTAATCAACCCTGGTCTATAATAGGTCTTTGATAAAAACACTGTCTCAGCGCCAGCGAGGCGGCAGCTCGGCCTTGACACTATCCCCCACCCCCCAACAATGACCTATCCATGATCCTTGACTTAAATCTTAAGCTAACCATAATGGCGTCACTATTTATTTAGTTCTTTTAACATCTTCAAATGGCTTTGTTTAAAGATTTATCTCGGTTAGTATGCAAATAATTTTAATGTATGCTCATCTTTATGTAGGTTTTAATTATACATACATAAAATCAAAACTTTACATGTAATTGGGATATTCATAGAATACCAGAGTAAAAGAAAGGCTTGCGCAAAAGTACTTGGTGGTACTTGCGCGCCCCCTCTAGGTTACATTCATCGTATTTCACTGCAAAACGGAAATACTTAGCTTTGTTGTTTTCTGATTTGAAGAGCGGATGAGCCACTGGAAGTACAAGCACAAGGGACCTAATTACATTTATGTAATATCTTAGTATAAAGCCGAGATGGCCCAGTGGCTAGAACGCGTGAATCCTAACCGATGATCGTGGGTTCCAATCCGGGCAGGCACCACTGAATTTTCATGTGCTTAATTTGTATTTATAATTCAAATCGTGCTTGTCGGTGAACGAAGACATCGTGAGGAAACCTGCATGTGTCAAATTTCACTCAAATTCTGCCACAGGTGTATTCCACTAATCCGCAATGGAGCAGCGTGGAGGAACAAGCTCCAAACCTCGAAAAAAAAATAAGAAGAGGCCTTAGCTCAGCAGTGGGACAGTCTCTGGTGGTGGTGAACATTTACCATCAGGACCTTTTTGTCCACCAACCTATCTAGTTTAAATAACAAACGGTATTACCATTGGATATAATTCGAACTTGAATTAGACGATCATATAATAAATATTACATTAAAATTCGATCGATATTTTTACTTCTAGCTAAAATATTCGGCCTTATAAACTGTTATGCGGAGTTCAGTTAATAATTTGTCTCTTTCTATTAATAGTGATTTGAAATTCGAAAGAAAAAGACAGTATTGTTGAACTAATCAACACAACATTTAATTATAGAAAATGTAGTTTATTATTCAAAATCACATGTTGTAAATATTCCAAACGTTCCAAATTTAAAAAGCTTCATAATTAAACATGTTTTTTTTAAAAATATATATTGTTTAAGGAATATTGTTAGTTGTGTTTAAAAATTACTTAGAATGATTTGTGAATAATTAAGTAAAAAAATGTAAATAAATGTAAATAATAATTAAGTAAATTAATATATTAAGTAAAATTATAAAATTTCATGTTAGCAGTGTTGTTTTTGTATAATAAAGTAAGTCAAAGTAATATTTAAGAATGGGAATTATTAGCATTATAAAATAAATTATGACACTGTTAAACTTCAGTATTGTTGTTATACCAACGAAATTAAAATACAAGTTTATTATTCAAAGTCGTTATTTTACCGTTAACATTAATTATTATTGTTCACTTTCAAGAAACGCAGAATTTTACAGGTAAAATAATGTAAATGTTTCATAGAAAGGCTCTAATAAACTCTAAAAAATAACTTTTGTTAATGTTCTTGACGTCATGGACAACGTAATCAAATTAACTAAAAGTTATTTTTTATATAAATAGGCATCGTTCTATTAAAAATGGAATAGATACGATATTACGTAGATTTAGATACTTTCTATCCGTCCCGGTTTTGCTCAGGCCCGGGAAGCGCGGGGATTCCCCGAGTGACGTTTATTTAAATAGATTGAACTAAATATGAAATATCTGTCGAGTCATCTGTTCGCTGATCTGATTGTAATTATAGTTTTCATTTTACCCCGTGTTTTTTTTCAAAGCATTTATTTTAATAACTTGTGTGTTTCAAACTATTGCTCCAAATAGATTGACGTAAACGGCAATTGAAAATTTATAAGATTAAAGCAAGAGTAGTGTACATTAGTTTAATGCATTTGTTTTTTTTTTAATTATTATTTCTTATGATGATGATTAAGCAATGTTAGAATTATTAGCGATCTGCCAGCACATTTAAGGATATGATTTATTACTATTTTTTTTTGTATGAATGAAATTACCTAAGTAATTACCTCATAAAAATCTGTCGTGTAGCTTAAAATGTGTTTTTAGATTTTATGGTAAGCCAACGGATATATTTTAAGTTTACTTTTTATTATATACCTATAAATGTTGTCATATAAAAAATTTGTTTAAAATGTAATTACATTATCTAATATTTTAATAGTATGAACTATTTTTGATAACAACATTATCGTTATTAAGGCTATAGATAAAAAATACTTTTTCACCAAAATGTATGGGATTTTTACATATTTTAGAACTTGGCGTTGTACACCGTTGAAATACATCAACTATTTTGTACGTCACATATATGACGACGGGTAAATATTAATGTGTTCTGTTTATTTCTTTTGGCCGAAATATCGACATCTTGGCGGTCTTTCAATAACGTGCTACTAGACCAGACAATATGACCTCTAAATCAACATATTTTTCTATAATATTCATTTAAATAACGACGTTTTAAGGATCTTATTACGATGGACGATATTGATACACGGGTTTTAATACTGGCTGTTAAAGGTTTTTTTTTTGTTACAAATTTATAATATACATTTTTTTTACATTGTTTCAGTATTTCGTTCCGTTATTTGTGAATTTAATTATAACTTTTATTAGTATATATACTAGTAAATCTGGAGACTTGTAATGAATAAAACTTATACATGAAGATGCAGTTTCGGAGAAGGTTTTACTATATAATATTATTATATAAGTAACTGCGCTTTGCAGTTTCAACCGATAAATTTTGATTATTGACGTGACTAAATAACTATGATATTTAAAGTTTTTTTTTTTGTATAACCATTTGTACTTACGTACGAATTATTTATATTTAAACCTTAAATATATACACTACAAATTAAAAGTAGCTCCAGTAAGATCAAAGATTTTATTACCAGACAATTTTTGTTTATGATTTGTGTGAAGTGATGTGAAATGCCGAATTAAAAAATTTAGACACTTCGATAAGTTACGATGATACATACATATGTTACTATGTTACATGGTTTGTCTATAATAATGTGTTTTACGGTTTTGAAACAGTACTCCTTCACATATAATTCATGTCTTCAATCCACTGAACCAGGAGGTGCAGTGCAGGAAATGGCACGCGCTAATCCAGTGATTGCTCGCTTCCCGGGACGCGGCGCATTTATTGCAGGTCTGTCTCCACCGTCGTCCGATACGAGATTTATTGTAAAACAAGAAATTAATTACCGTTACATTAATTTAAAAAGGCTACTCCACTTTTCGCCAAGGAACTGCTAGCATTCTTGCCACAATCCCACGTGGTTTGTGCAGTCACTGTCTTAATTTTGATAGTACAATTCAATAATCGTTATGTTTGTACATTAAATTGATTAAGGCAGATTTATAACAAAAAAACTGCAACCATTTTTGGTATTGAGTACAAATAAATGTTATCTGTGGGCTTGTATTTTTTCAAATTGACATGTCGCTGCCCCAAGTGACCTCTACAGCGTCACCGTGTTAGTGTTCTCGTGTTCTCAGTTCTAGTGTTCTCACTTATTCTATGGAAATTATTTGATGTAAAATAAAATAAGATATAATTTAATTATTTATTTTATTTATTTATTTATTTATATGCTTTATTGTACACACAGTAACATAAACATACATTAAAGGAAAACAAAAAAAAAAAGTAATAAATTCCGGTAGCACAAAAATAAATAAACAATAGCATATATAGAATTTCTTACGTGTATCTGATATGTATATGTTTGAAAAAATTTCTTATATTATTAATCAAATAAGTAATATGTCATCGAAATTAGAATTTGTCTTGATAACAGCAAATTATGAATAATTATAACGACAAAAATAACAGTTAATAAAATGAATATTTTTAAGAAATTCAGTTAAAAATGTTGTTAAATATTATCTAGATATTCTTATGCTACGTTAATAATGATTTAATGAATTTCGTCGTGTAATGGATATGCACTGTTAATGTGCGTAATTTCGTAGCACAATAGCGGTGTTGTGGTCGAAGCTATAACGCTATCGGCTGTAATAGATTAGAGCGAAACGGGTCAATCGTGTCGACGCATATTAAATTCAGATAACTTGAATTTACGATTGTTTTTATTAAACAGATGAGTTTCAAAATTAAATTTTTTCAATATATTCGTCATAACAATGTAATTAATACCAGCTATGATGTCATTTGTTGTGTAATTGTTTTGGTATTGAATAAACTGTTTTCATTTGTGAATTGAATGTATTATTTGAATACATTCAAACGTAAAGGCGCACTGTAGATAGTATGGAATTTGAAATGAATAGCTTATAAGCCAAATCATGAGGTCCTGGGTTCAAAGCCTAATTTTTTTTTGTAGGGGGCCAAACGATCCCTAGACACACCTGATGGAAAATGCCTACTACCGCCCATAGGCATCTGCAACCCGAGGGATTGCAGGTGCGTTGCTGGGCCAGTAACAAAATAGATTTTTATCAAGAAATTCTTAGGTAGTTGAACGTGTAGGGTGCTGAATTTCTGGGTATTTTCCGGGCCAGATTTCTCGTGACCCGCGACTATCAAGTCGAGACTCAAGACTTGCAACATGACCGTCAATGTATCATGATGATGTTATTTATAAAAGGTCATAACTCGTTTTATACTGCCACTGATATATATATATCGAGTAAATACCTAAGTTTATAAATAAGAAAAAAATATTCAAAACAAGCATCGCAAACCCACACTGAAAGTGTACAAAATGTAAAAAAAACTCATGGCTATTTTCTTTTTAATCTAAACTTTATTTATTACAGTTATAATAGGAGTTAGAACTTTCAGGAAATACAAGTAAGACTGACTCGCTATTTCTAGATACATTTCAAACGAGCCTTATTTAGAACTGTGGTATTCAATTTTAGAATCAAATCGATTCCTTCTCGAATGAAAAGATTATATGATAAATATATAAATAGATGTTTAATATTGAGATTTAGACTACTACGCAGTTTGACCAATAAATGTGATAGTATTTTTTTCATAGAATTTTTTATGCTATCCACTTTGGATGGCGTTGTAGTATATTGCTTTTTAAATGTATAGGTAGACGGTAGAGCATATGGGCCACCTGATGGTAAGTGGTCACCGACGACCATAGACATTGGCATTGTAAGAAATGTTAACCATCGCTTACATCGTCAATGCGCCACCAACCTTTGGAACTAAGATGTTATGTCTCTTGTGCCTGTAATTACACTGGCTCACACACCCTTCAAACCGGAATACAATGGAAAGTACCTACCCTTAAGCTTGCACAAAGCTCTACCACCGAGTAATATAATAAACCTTATATACGGTTCAATTGGTTCGCCATGACTCCCATAAGATCAAGGATTAGAGAATTTTATGATAATAGATGGGGAAATAGAATCATTATTCTATTTCCGCATCATGTAACTTCAACTTTTTATCATAAATAAAATTATTTTTCCTGTTGTGTAAATACATAACACTAAGTTTTCTACATTTTATTAATTAGATGGCGAATTTCATATATTAAGAAAAACATTGTCTTATTCCTTACATAAATTATTGGAATAAAATGTATATCAATTATAGACTAACTTAAAATTCAAATAACAAAAATCGCTAATTGACGAAAAACAAGAGATTTTGAGAGATAAGCTTATTTTTATCACGATTCAACTTTTATAAAAGAGAAAATAAGGCTTTATTTAACCATATCGGATCAAATAATGAATCACAATCTCGCTGTGCTCTACGTAACGTACGTAAACTAGTTTTATCCCAAGATTATTAAAAAGTCTTTTTTTTTTTTAAAGTCTTTAGTGATTATAATGATCTACTTAACTATATGTCTAAATAGCGGTAAGCAAAAACGTCAGTACGAGTATGTACGTATTAGTTGTTATAACTGCTTTTGATAGAATTACATGGAAAAGTCCCTATAATAAATAATCAAATATTACATGTACATTTGTTTTTTATATCCGTCTTAACGATTACTTCAGACAAACGGACGGAAACACAAAAAGTTTGCTTCTATAACTTTGTAAGGAGCTATAACAACTTATGTAAAGATATTTTGAAATACAGATTGACGACATTTTTTTTTTCCGTATATATTACACGTATTTATTTTTAATATATTTTATATAATTCTTCCGCTAAATATCAATACTATGGCTGTTCCTGTTTGAATGGTGATTGAGCCAGTGTAATTACACTACCACTTGATGGTAAGTTACGCCACCGTCTATAGACATTGGCGCTCTTACAAAATATTAACTTTCCCTTACATAGCCAATGCGCCACCAACATTGGGAACTTAGGCCTCTAGCACATGGCGTATTTTAAACGCGCAGACGACGCACTGGTAACGCACATATACGCGCTTCAAACGAGATTTGAACGCAACCTTGTAACCTAGCACACGGGATGTTTGTGAAACGTGCGTCTACTGTGCGTATACGCGTAGATACAGCGATACAGACGCGCTGTAGTCGCTCGTAGCTTGCGGCGCGGGCGGTGCGGTGGCGTGAGCGCGCGCCCCTCCTCTACCCGTCCTCCGGCCCTTTGTACGCGCATCAAATGAGTTTCGAACGCGCTTCACACGCGCGTTTGTATCGCGTTTTACTTGCGTTCTAATCTATAAAAACTCAAAAGTCGGCATCTACGGCGGAGAAAACGCGCGTTCCTGAAACGTGCGTCGTCTGCGCGTTTTAAATACGCTATGTGCTAGAGGCCTAAGTTCCCAATGTTGGTGGCGCATTGGCTATGTAAGGGAAGGTTAATATTTTGTAAGAGCGCCAATGTCTATAGACGGTGGCGTAACTTACCATCAAGCGGTCAATTTGCCAATCCGCCTACCTATTATAAATATATAAAAAATCTTTTTACAAAACTCAAACTCGGCTAAAAGGTTTGATTAAATAAAAGCCATTGTATTTATATTTGTACAAGAAATGAATTCAACCATTTAAAACGAACTTCTCTTCTTGATCTCTTTACAGTTAGCTTCGCAAATAATTCCGTAGCGGCTACATCCGTTTTGTGTCTACGTGGGTGTAGTCTCTATGGCAGCGATATTAAGTATTTTTGTTAACGCTTTTATTAATTAGCTTCGCTTAATTTATGTAAAGGTAGGATTTAATTATTGATTTTTTAATAAACAAAAAAGCTGAGATGGCCCCGTTGTTAGAACGCTTGATTCTTAACCGATGATCGTGAGATAAAACCCGGGCAAGCCCCACTGTATTTTCATGTGCTTAATTTGTGTTTATAATTCATATCGTGCTTGACGGAGAAGGAAAACGTCGTGAGGAAACCTGCATGTGTCTAATTGCACTGAAATTCTGGCACATGTGTATTCCACCAACCCAAATTTTAATTAGCTTATTTTGAGTTAGACTTGAAATTTTGAATGTAGGTCAGGATTGGGTCACACTGCAAGAATAAATGCGTTATGTTACACTATTTATTTTTAATTACTCAACGTAAGATTGGTTGGTGGGATATCCTTCAAAATTACTTTATAAAATAAAAGAAAATTTGTTGATTATACTGGTGACAGTGGTTATACTGGGTACGACGAGGAAATGCTGGTAGCTGGTACCAATCCACGCCTACATGATTACAGTAGCAATTTTTATCTTCTTCTTAAACGGGCATTATATAAGGCTAATAATGTAAATAAATATGCAATTCCTTAAGGAAGGAGGTTTTCTAGTATCCTAGTATGCAAGTGCATAAAATTTAGGTGTACTTCGTTTCTGAGGATGAATGATGAGAATTTGATAGTTAAGTCAAAATTACAAGCACTTTTTAAATAAAAATCCTGTCTATTTTGTTTTTCATGCTACGTATTAAGGACATTCTCAAAATATATTTATAATTTATTTAATAAATAAACGCTTCATATGTACGTGGCTTAATATTCATTAGCGTCCAAACATTTCCATAGGGCGTGTTTACACTAGCCGGTAATAAAACACTCCATGGCTGTAAGTTTTACTGCACTTTTATTATATCGCACCGTGTGATATTTTTACACCGTTCTGGTTTATAACAAATGAATCATACGCTTATGTTTAAGACAATTTAGTATATTTACGCATAACAATTTTACATCTTATTTTTGGATTAATTACATAATTATAATAAATATGTCCTCCTGACCGATTTCGATCACGGCGGCGAATCTCAAGAGAGATTAGCCAACTGGGTAGGAGATATTATAGTGCACAAGTGTGTGTGCAAACACAGGTGCACTCTCTTTTCCTTAGCTCTCATAATCCGACGGGACGGCAATCCGCAGGCGCACGTACTGCTGTTTTGCGGTAGAATATCTGAGGAGTGGGCGTCAATTAATTTAATCGATTTTCTAATTCTTTTAGAATAAATAATATTCGGTTCATAATTTAATAAAAATGTCTTTGTCTTGGAAAGTGGCGTGCAATAAATTTTTTTTTCTAATCGGATTGAGATTAGCTTTTTAAAACAAACAAACATAATAAACTCGTCAGATTGATAATATTAGAAAAGATACATATAGTTTGCATTCGCAACATAATTTATGATTATTAGTAGGAAAATATTATAAAAAATATATTTTGATTACAGCTAATCACCACATTTATATTATATACAAGCTGCCTCTCCCGATTTCGTACGAGTGAAATGAGAATTAAATTTATTTCCCAATTGTAGAGGCACCTGTCGGGTGTAATTTAAACCGCCCAGATACTCGTACAAACAGATACAAAAACATTATCAAAATCGGTCCATCCGCTTAGGAGGATATACACACGTATAAAAGAATCATATACGCATATAAAGATAATCTCAAAATCATTTCAGATCAATTTTATCAGTGAAAGTTGATTTATTTTTAATTGTTAGTTTCTAATCATAAGTAATATAATAAGGTTGTTTGTGTGTGTTTGTGTATGTGTATGTGTGAGAGTAACATAATATATATAACACATACATCTCTGCAACCCACAACCAAAATATAATAAGAATTTTAAATATCGAAATGATTTCTGTTTTAACGAAACCTATTGAAAAAAAATGCGTAGGTATACAATGATTTTAGTGCTATTTTTTGTGTAACAAAAATAGAATTCTATCATAAAACCACCGTAATAATTCCTCATTGGCTCGTAGTATCTAATACTGAACTCTAACGTAATACGGGACCGTGCCAAATGACGTCACGATAAACGCGTCATGCACGTGAGTGACTTTGCGTTTATATGCAGGTGCATTACGATTGATGTTGACTTACTTGCTGGTAGGACTTCGTGCGTCTGGGTACTCACTCATCACATATTCAGCCGCTAAACTGGAATAATTCTAAGGGATTATTATGGAAAATAATCCCACAACGCCTGGTACTATATTTAAGTACACGCATACTCATAAAAAAACTTTGGGCGTACGTAACAGGGGTAAATTCTACTAAGAAAGTGTTACTTTATCTCAAACGAATTGAAGCGTAATCATTCGTTTATCCGTTTTCCTATTATTTAATTTAATTATCGACTATTGGCACAAAAGTTAACAATTAAATGGCTTGGACATTAAGGCATATTATGATAACGTTATAACGGTTCGGTTTTGATCCGAATAAATACAGAATACTCAAAGCTGTATTGGAATTGAATCGGGAACGTATCGTAATCGTTATAGATTAGTAGAATTGGGATCTCAGTAGGAACTGATAGATCACTAAGTAAGATACTGCAGAACATAAATGTTAATAATTGAGCGAAATTGATCATCATAATTAAAACATTTCATCACAAAAAAATAACAGCAATTTAATTTCAAGCTAATGATTATTAAATAAAATCACTCTTTAAAATGTTGAAAACAAAGCAAACTTTAAGTCTAACCACGTCTTGAAATCAACTTTCAACAAACACGAATTAACCACACCTAACTGAAATGGAAATAACTTAAACTTTTCATTTATGAACAAATTAATAAGGACCGACATGCAATAGTTTAACAAACAACTGCCTAAAGTTTATTCTTTCAACGATCAACATAATTTGAATATGTAATAAATATTTTGGAGATAAAAGCTAACCATAATAATACTCTTAAGTATTAATACTCATGTGTACATATAAATAATACTACCAGTTTTAAAAATAATAAAAAGGATCTTTGATTTGGGCGGCCATTTTGAATAAATTAAAATGTTCAATAATTTAGACTCTATTTTGAGAGAGTTCGGCTTAAAGAATGCTATTCTAATACCTGAGTCATTGACATGAGAACTTATAGCTATAATATTAATATGACAGTTGTTCAACAAAACATTTGATATTTTTAAGGAAATCAGACTACAGATAAGTTATTTTAACAATAGTAATCAAGAAGCATATTCTTATATAAACTACACTTCAAATTATAGGTTTTTTTAAATTGTTTGTTAAATTATTATATAGTGTTGCTCCCAAAAGTTATAGTTTTTTGCTCAGACTTGGTTCTAGTAATAAGTACTAAGTGGCTACCATGTCCAGTTGCATTTATGTGTCTGGCCTTATTTGTTCAAAGTTACATTATATGGCTGTTATGTGTGTTCAAAATGTTATTTCAATTTCATTTCAAAGTTTTGTGGAAATTATTCTAAATTCAGTTCCAAGATATATTTTTTTTCAGCCTTTTTCCAACCACTGCTGGACGAAAGCCTCCCCCATAAAATGCCAACCATCTTGGGCAGCCCACATCCATCCCGTACCTGCAATCTTTTATAAATCGTCGGTCCACTTCACCACAGGGCGTCCTACAGGTATGACAAGCCCACTTCCACTTCATTGAACTAATTCTACGCGCGACGTCGGTGACTTTAGTTCTCTGGCGAATGTCCTCATTTCGGATTCTATCTGCCAGAGACACCCCAAGCATCGTGCGTTCCATTGCCCGCTGAGCTACCTTAAATTTGTAGACCAGTCCTACGGTGAGTGTCCACGTTTCGGCACCGTAAGTCATTACACGTAGGACGCACTGATTGAAGACTCTAGTCTTAAGCGACTGTGGGATCGACGATTCAAAAATATTACGCAAGCTCCCAGATGACGCCCAGTCTAAACGTATTCAGCCTCTTTCTCAAAGTTGCCAGAAACAGTCGCCGTTTGTGGTAACCTGCCGTAGCCCGGGGATTATTAGCAACCCCCATCGCACCGTTACCATGGCCAGTACCGTCGTCAGGAATAATGCAATTACCGGGAATTGGTGGCCGTGTTGTTATCTCATAAGGGGGTAATTGCCTTAATCACTACGCTTGGCAAACGGGTTGGTGTCCGCAGTGGCTGGAAATCTTTCGCTGATAGTGCTGCTGCCCGCTATCAGGATTTATACTTTTGGATTCCAGCCTTTGAGTGGTTTTACCGCCACGATTTCGGTCGCCAGAGCCTCGTTCGTTAATCAGCAGGATGCACCAAGGGCAGGTGAGGTTGACGGTAGGAAGCCAAAGGTCGTTGTCGACTCCCCTTACATCCCAAGACCTTGGCCAGGATAATACATGTATATGACCATTGATTTTTAATGCATAGGCAAATGGTACCGTCCGATGGTAAGTAGTCACCATCACATATAAACAATGGGAGTTAAAAAATATTACCCATCTCTTACATCATCAATGCGTCACCAACCTTGCGAACTAAGATCTTATTTCCTTTATGCCTGTAGCTACACTGGCTCACTCACCTTTCAAACCGAAACACGACATTGATAAGTACCTATTCCGGCTATGCAATACCCTATAAGTGGGTGGTACTTATCCAGACGGGATTGCGCACACCACAAAGTAAAAAATCATATTATATTTATTTGTAGTAGTGTGTTATATGATACTATTAAAAGATCGCAGCTCAAGGAGCGCAGGGCCAAAATTTCGTAAAATCCTTTTGTAAAATTTGAGCTATGTATCTTATAGTCTGGATAGTCAATGGAAGTTATCTTTATTTTCTATTCTAGTACGACATGTATCTTTTCTAGATGAGCGTAAAATATTGCCCCTATACATATAACACTAACATATTCCAATTGAAAAAACTTTTATTTGAATTTTTTTGTTGCAATGTTTATTCTTTACTGGACTATACAAAGGAACAGAATAGACCTTCAGAATTTAGAATTCAGAGTGTGTGAAGTCACTAGAGCGAGTACTTTCATGAAGATGTAAAAGTCAATTTATTAAGGCTGTAGATATTTATGTCCATAACGATTTTCTTTCATATTAAGTTGGTGATAAGATATGTATTTGTTAGGTTTATATAAAGAATGTGTATATGGATTAAAAGCTCAATGGAGCGGAAAGGTAATATATGAAGTCAAAAAATAGGTTGAAGCTTTTATGTTTTACTTATCACTATTGTATGTCTTTTTTTGTTTAAATTATAAATAGGCGGACGGGCTAATAGTTCACCTGATGATAAGCCACCATTGTTCATAGACATTGGCGACGTTAGAAATACTAATCATCTCTTTCACCGTACCAACAATGTGCCACCAACTGGGAACTAAGATGTTATGTCCCTTGTGACTGCGTACACTGGCTCACCTACCCTTCCAACCGTAAATACAATTGTTGAAAACTATATATATTTAAACCATCCCAAAAATCCCGCTGAGTTTCTTTCGACGGTTCTTCCCAGGTCTTTGGTGTTTCTTTCCGAAACGGTGGTATGTTTTTTTGACAATCTAGTCTAAGTAAGAATTCACGTTTTCAATGAATAACGATTTTTGATTTTCGACTCGCCGTTAGATGGAGCTGCAGGAAATCACCTTCTATACCGTTCAATCGCTCCCCATGGCAATATATATGTGATTATAATAATTAATTTTATAAAATATGAAAGTTTTCATTACTGGCTACATTCGAGAACATAATATGAATATTATAAGCGTTGTTCTCAGATTGAATTTTAATTGAGACCCACGAGACAGATTAAAAAGGTCTCCAATGTGAGTTCAAAAGTTTTTATATATATTTTTGTGTATTATTACCAAAAAATTAATATTTTACATTAAAAATTTTACACATTAAAATGGCGGATAGAAAAATATTTTACAAACGAACAGCGCCTTTGCATGTAGCCTTAGGAATGATATAACTCAAATCCGTTTCTTTCTTGTAGCGAATTTTGAACGATCGTTAAAGACACGTAAATAGCAAATCGATCTATTTCAACCTAATTGCTATTTTCGTAACAAAGGCGCTCTGGAACATCTCAGCGAGTTTTATGCGACCAGTAAAAGAAATTTAAACAAAAAGCAGACATGAACAAAATTAGACTACACAATAATTGACGCCATGATCGAATTTAGACATAACACATTAAAAATTAACAAAAACGTATAAGATTTAGAGGTGACAGTTTTATTTTATTTAGGTTACGGGTGCGTTCTATATTTTTAAGAGGAAATAATATTTAGGTTTAAAGGTAATAAAATAATGATTTTGATATTAATAAAAATAATTCCATAAATGGAATTAATATAATACTAAAAATATATAGTTTATTTTAACATTTTATATTTATATAATTAACGACGTAGCGATTTTGTCTATGCGGAAACCTATGAGCCTAACATCTAGATCGTTGCAAAATCATAGTCGAATAGGGCTGTCAAAAACATTTACCTTAAAAATCAATCTTTATAAATAGTTTTTATTTCGTTTATTTTGCTTATGCATAATACTTACAATTATTGTTTTTAAAGTATCCTGAATGTTATTAAATTGTTATCTAACAATGCCATTATAATAAGAGTTTTCATTTTTACTATCATGCAGTGCCAGTCATGTTTTTTTATTTTATTGTATAGGTAGTCGGGCCAGCATATGGGCCACGTGATGGTAAGTGGTCACCAACGCCCATAGACAATGGCATTGTAAGAAATGTTAACCATGGCTTACATCGCCAATGTGCCACCAACTTTAGGAACCAAGATGTTATGATCCTGTGTCTGTAATTACACTGGCTCACTCACCCTTCAAACTAGAACACAACAAGACAAAGTACTGCTGTGTTATTCTATTCGTATTAGTGTAAATTTACATGTATATTTAATTCAAAATAAGTTAATTATAAAAGGGAGTGCCAGATGTATGTCTCTCCTGGGGCCCCTAGGTGGTTAAGGGCATTGTTATCATAATAACAGAAGAATAGTAGGTAATTAATTTTTTTAATACAATATGTAGAGTAAATAGGCCACCTGATGGTAAGCACCACAGTCCATAGACGTTGGCGATGAAAGAAATATTAACCATCGCTTACATCACCAATGTGTAACCAATTTCGGAAACTAAGATGTTATGTCCCTTGAGTGCTCGTTGTTGTACTAGCTCAGTTACCTTTCAATCTGGATTACAACAATGCTAACGATAAGTACTGCTGGTTGGCAGGAGATTATGTGATGAGTGAGTGGAAATTACCCAGACGGGTTTTTAAAAAATCTTACCAATATTATGAGATTAAGCATCTCATAATATTACATATATTTAGTCTATATTTATGTAAACATATAAAAACTTTATATAAAAAAAAACCCAGTCTGATCAGTTATGCGAACGTAAAATCAGCGCTCTATTTATATAAAATAAAATATTAATACGAATACTCTGAAAAAAAATTAGGCCTGGCTTAGGCTACTCACATTGTAAACTTTTTCATTTAGAGATCGTCCTTACCGAAACTTAAGCACTGTTTTTGTAACTGGTCGCTTAATTATATTAAAAGAAGACTTATTTTTTACTGTTCATTATCATTTCTCCTAAGTAAACCCAGATTGAACCGTTTTCAATGAATGTGTGAGTACTGATAATACAGCTAAATAAAAAGTAAGATTACAGCGTGAAATTACGTGTAAACGTGTTATGTTGGTGTTTGGTTTGGTAAAATGTTATGCTGCGAAATGTAGAATTCGGCGCTTGTTGATTATTTTGTTTTGAGAATAATACAATTTAACTTTCAAGTTTTACTATCGCACACATTCATCTTTCATTTCATTTGGATTCACGTGCTATTTATGTTGAAAGTGAAACTTTAATTTACCTTCAGTTACTTCGTTAATCGATAAACACAACCTAGCCTTGAATGAAAGTTCATTAAATTCATCGTCGTCGATTCTAACTCGACTAAACTCTCAAACAATTTGATTATAATCTTTAGTAAAATTAAATTATTTTTTTCTGATAAAATTAGTCAGACAAACAGATATTAAGTTCGGTCAAATCACTTTAACTAGCCGTTAACCGAGGTTCGACGGCTTGGTTTTAAGACCAAATTTTACCTCAACAGTCGTATTTATGTTTAAAAGGTTCATTAAATCTTGGTCAGGATAACCGACCTTAATATAGACGAGGCTAAAAACAGCATCGCCTTTAATGAAAACTTAAATAAGTATATATGTGTTTGTTTGTGGTGTATGTATGGAGATATGTATGAAGTGTATTTTGTAAACCAAACCTAACGTATATACAGACACAGAAATTATTTTAAAATTGAACACATTTGAACCATAAATTTTGACCACATACCACACAGACATTTTAATTTCAAATTCAATATTCATCATCATCCACCCAAAATATTATCACTTTTAACATTTAATATGGCAAGTTTTATTGAATTACCTTTACTTAAAATTATGGTTCAGGAGGTGATTTGTTAAACAGTGCCTTGTCTTCTTCTTTCTAACGTCAAATTAACAATGACAAGAAAGAAATCGATGTTTAAAATAATACACTTTACAAGTAAGGCAGTTATTGTCAACGTTCGGAATATTTTAGTTCAAAGACAAAAATGTTTGCGCAATCAAAGTGGACGAGTAGAACGCTGACAGCGTTTTCCATTTACATAATGTAAGGAGATTTTTATTTAACTCACATTTGCATATTATACCATTTTAGTAGTAAAATAACGCATTAATTTAAACGGACTTATGACGAAAAATTACTGTAATTTTTACAATTTGGAATTGATATGCCAAAAATGTAAATGAAAGAGTTTTCTTAACATTTTAGACGAACAAATAAACTTATAGTAGTAGTGAAATGGCAGTGACCCAAGGTCACGTCATATAACGAAATAGCGTTCATACTGTGCCTACCAAATGCTACAAAATGCGATGCGTTGGGCGTTCGAATTGAGGAGGTCGATATAAAGGAGGTTGAGGTGCTTTTTGGTGTGACAAAAATACAGTTATATAATCAATTAAAATCTACATTTTAAAACACAGTTGTGTCGAAAAAATATCGCACAGAACTTCGTTCCTCCCTGGGTCCCCCGACCGCACATTTTTTTAAAGATTTACGTGTACTAATCACTGTGCCATATAAGTTCAGATATATGATGCGAGTCTGTGATGAAATTTGGTATGAAGACGTATTACATCTTGACATAATACTGAGAGGTATGTTAATGTTATATAATATTATTGATAATTATTAGAGGATAATTTGAAGCTAAGCATTTAATGTGAGAGAGGGCAAGCATACAAATTTAGAATTACCCACAATTATAAAAGTAAAAAACATATACTATTCTAAAACTACCCCATACATTACACCTTCACCCTTAATTACTTATACATTTACGAATCTCGCGAAAGTTTCACGTAAAATGTTAATTTCTAACCATTTCGATGAAGAGTCTATCAAGACTAAAAATGTTTTACCGTGAAGCAGTCCTAAGAAATCAATGTGTAATCTTGACCATGGCAAATAAAAGGCCATGGCTTGATCGGAGCTCTCGCTGGTGCTGCGTTTTCCATCGCACACGTAACACACTCATTACAAGTGCGTTCAATGTCGGCATCAATACCGGGCCACCACACGTAACTACGAGCTCTTCATCTTTACTATACCTAAATGACCAACGTGTATTTCCTTTAGTAACTCAGATGTTAATGATTTAGGTATTACTAAGCGGTATCCCCAAATTATACACCCAGCATCTAAATATAATTCATTACGACGTACAAAAAACGGCTTAAGATCTTCATCGTCGCACGTCTTAGACCACCCGGATTGTAAGTATAAAATTACTTTCTTAAGTATGTTATCATTATTCTGATGTTCTACTACGGTCTTTCGTGATATAGGTAAAAAAATTGTATGAAATTGACGTGTTACTGGAGTAATTTTTGTAAAATAGAATACTTAAAAAGTAAAAAAAATAATAATAATGTGGGTATTATTTTTAGTTTTTGTTACATATAACTGGAAAATGATAGATTACTGAGAGACTTGCTGTATATTGCGGACAACGAGAATAAATATCACCTAGATTGAAAAATCTAAAAAATATTCACAGTGCAAAACAAACGCCAGTGTTTGTCATCCTAGATCCTAGGAAATATTATAGCGCAATTTTTTTTTTTCAAAAATACAAGAGCAATCTTTTTTCTCTCACTCTCATCTGATGGGACGGGTAATTAGACACGGCCGTAAAGAGTTCAGGCCCAAGACCAACGGCTTGACGTGCTTTCCGAGGCACGGGATCATGAATCATAATGGTTTTGAACTGAATTTAATTTGAAATTTGAACTCATCTTCGAGGCCAGGCACTAGACCATCATATACTCCGTATATGATGGTCCGAATATATATATATATATATATATATATATATATATATATATATATATAATATATTTTGAAAATGTACAACCCTAAAACATTCTGTCGTCTGTAGTCCGCTGGCGGAGTTCCAGCGCACGCGCAGAAATAGCTCTAGCGACACTTGTCGCGTTTAATTGCCCATACTAACATTAAGATACAATTTTTTTTTATGAACCTTAACAACATTATATTTTAAAACCTTAAATGTGCTTTATTTGTATAATATAAGACACATATATTATAATTACAATTACGTTGATTTTTAAACAAAACAACATACTTAATTATATATTTTTTACTACATTACATAATTTATAGAAAATATTGATTATTGAGTTGCTTGCCTATCTTCTTGGTGGAATCTGCATTCAGAACCAGCATTAGCTTTTAATTTTATAGGTTTTGCTAAACGACGATATAGTAGTGTTAGTGCTTATAAGCGTCTACTTGAGTCAAGTATATTTTGTTTTTAACTACACACATATATGTAATAATAGAGTCTTCGATCAGTGTGTGTTGCCAGTGATAACTTACGGATCAGAGACGTGGTCGCTCACTATGGGTCTCATAAGAAGGCTCAAGGTCACTCAAAGAGCAATGGAAAGGGCTATGCTCGGAATTTCCCCGCGAGATCGAATCAGAAATGATGAAATCCGCAGGTAAACCAATGTAACCGACATAGCCCGAAGAATTGCTAAATTGAAGTGGCAGTGGGCGGGGTACATCGCTCACAGAACTGACGGCTGCTGGGGAAGAAAGGTTCTCGAGCGGCGACCACGAAACGGAAGACGCAGCGTGGGCAGGCCCCCTACTAGGTGGACCGACGATATAATAAGAGTCGCGGGAAGCCGTTGGGTGCGGGCAGCGCAAGACCGGCCAAATCCTTGGGGGAAGCTGCCCAGCAGTGGACGTCTTTTGGCTGACATGATGATGATGATATAATAATATACAATAACTGCAATAACAACGTAATTATATACATATTAGAATATAAATTTTCAACATCACTGTTACGTGCTCCTTTATAGATTGACTTGATGCCTAGTTTAGTGGATATAATGTTTCCTCATTTTCTGATGAGGAGTTTAGGGTAATAATATATTTTTTGTGTAATTTAAAAATATCAATAGTGATTGCAATGAAAATGTTGTTTACATGAGCGTTCCTGTACATTAATTAACGGTGCACATTAAATAATAAATCTGTACTTATAAAACGTTTTCTTTTTTTATGTATTGCTGTGGTCCAAATTGAAAGCAAGACTTTGAACCTTTTTCATTGGACGTAGGTATTTTGTCACGGACTGAAATGCAGTACGTCGCGCAGCACCAGACCAAGAGGTGAACAATTCAATCATGATAATGTGTTTTAATGCGATGTTTCTAATTAATGAAAACATGTATACATAATTACTTTAATATAACCGAGTACACAATAATGTAAACTTGCTTGCTGCATGCTAGATATTCAGTCTTTAGTTGCCTAAGTTACTCATTTGAAAAGTAAATTACCAATAGTGAAGAAAAGTCTCCTTTATAAGAGAATGATGTTAAGCTTAATTTACTACTCTACTCCATACGGTTTTTTGCTTCTTGAAGTAAGCTTCACAAGCAGAGCACAGCCTGAAAGGGATATTATTAACTTTATATTTACGAGTCTGTAGTTACTCCGATACGTGGCGTGCAATAGTCCACATCAACCGGTAAACGGCCGCGGACGGCGGGAAAAAAGGTGAAAAAATATTTTCGTTAGGAAACCATTACAAATGTTTAACAATTGGTCAGAACTTCTTCACAGTATTTATATTCACTGCTCAGCAGGAGATAAACTCACAAAAATTAAGCACAAGAAAGCCTTGAGTAAAGAATTACAGTATCTGTCTACTGAGTTACTTCAGTTTTTTATGTTATAGGAAGGTAGGAAGGCGGATAAGCAAATGGGACACCTGATGGTAAGTGGTCACTACAACGCATAGGCATTGCTGATATAAGAAATAATACCAACACTTGCTCACTCACTCTTGAAATCGGAACGCAACAATGCTAAATATTGGTGTTTAGCGGTCGAATATCTGATGACCCAGACTAGGTACAATTAATTTAATAGTAGGTATTAACTACAATGTTATGGATACATCATTTATTTCAAAAAAGTAACTTTAATACTGCAATTCCATATTTAATATGAAAATTTCAAAGTACGAAAGCCCCTAATGGACATACCGTTTTGATAAATCGCATTATATCAAATTACAATGTAATATAGTCATGTTCGTGTGAAGCTTTGCTGACGGCAGAGGGTGCCGTAATCGTATTAATTTTATGTAACAAAGTTATTGCGTTCACTTTGTACGTATTCTGTACATAGCTAGGTGTGAAAATGCATCATTGAATTATAAATGCAATATTTGCCAATGGTATTACCAATTAAAAACCGATCGTGATTCATTTCAAATAAAGAATAAGACTTGACTTAAAAAAGTATAAGACCCGTTATCTGCTACAAAGCTTAAATATCTTTCTTAAGTTTTTTATTTTTAATTCGTTAAGAAAAATGTTGATTAGGTAGATGACTTATCATTCACTCGGTGGTAGGGCTTTGTGTAAGCTCGTCTGGGTAGGTATCACCCACTCACCAGATATTCTACCGCAAAACAACTTCAATAACAATTTGGGGTACACTCTAATTGATTTTATGTCATCCAAAAATTTAAATCAATTTAATATCACAATAAGCTTGCCTAAAATAAAATCCTTAAAATGCAAATCTTTTTTACAACATAACTTCTTCAAAGCTGACTACAATAAAGTTAATGAACGGTTAAGCAACATAAACTGGATTGAAGGATTAAATGAATGCTCTAGTATCGACGAATCTGTTGCAAAATTTTAAAGGTATTTATAGGTAAAATTGTTAAAGAAAATATACCCAAGTATAACTCCAACCGCTACAATAAGTATCCACATTGGTTCAGTAGGAATCTCATAAAACTTTTAAAAGAAAAAGAAAAACACAGAAAACTGACAAAAATATTTAGCAACAAGCTTGATGAATATGAGTATGGCATATTAAAAGATAGAACTACTAAACTCATTAACAAACTATACGCAGCATATTGCGAAAGAGTAGAGGAAGTAGGTAGTTATTAAATATCCAATTTTTTTCTGGTCCTACACGAAAAGCAAAAGGAAAGTAAAAAGCATCATACCTTGTACTATGAAATGGGCGAATAGGCAAGCTAGTGACAGTGAATGAGTGGCAAATCTTTATGCTGAACATTTTTCATCCGTATATCTTAAAAAATCACACAATACTGTCTCCTCAGAGTTCGTGACCATGTCCAAAGTCAACGTTTGTGATGATAGTACAATAAAAATATCTCCTAAGGACATAGAAGTAAAATTAAATAACCTAAATGTGAACAAGGCCAGAGGAATCGACAACCTTCCACCCATTTTTTACAAAATGTATGCGAAGAAACTGTCGACGCCACTATTCCTTCTTTGTAATAGATCCCTACAAGAAGCAGGTTTTACTTCGAAATGGAAAGATGCGCTAGTAGTTCCAATACCAAAATCAGGGAATAAAACTGAAATTTCTAACTGCAGACCCATAAGTCTGTTATGCACTATAGCTAAAGTATTCGAATAATTAATTTATCCTATTCTCTATTGGCATATAAAACAAATGCTATCCGATCACCACATGGATTCCTTAAAATGAGATCCACAATGACAAACCTGGTTACATTTGTGGAAGATGTCTTAAACAAGATCAGTTCAGGCAACGAAGTCGATGCCATATACAGTGACTTTAGTAAAGCATTCGATAAAGTCGATCACGAATTGCTCATTTTCAAATTACAACATTCTTCTGTGGATCGGTTCTGCCTGAATCCAAATTGTCTGTCAGATAAAAGACCGAAATGCTCTAGGTATTTCACAAGTCGTATGTTGATTAAATTTTCCAGAACTTTTGAGAAAGCACTGAGTAAAGATATTGGCCTGTAATTTCCGGGAATGTTTTTGGGTCCATCTTTTTAGATGGGGGATCACGGATGCTACCTTCCGGAGCTCCGGGCAGCAGCCGGTACCCAAGCTAAGGTTGAAAATATGAGTGATGGGTACTATAATAAAGTTTTTCATATGTTTGATGAGTTTGTTGCTTATACCGACAAGGCCCGGTGCGCTATCAAGTTTTAGCTGCATGATGATTAATTAAATTTCTTTAGAGTCCGTCGGGTGCATAAAAAAGGACCTATCTATGCTATGACTGTCAAGTAATTTACTTGCCAGACTTTCTTCCGATTCTTCAGTTTGTGAGAGGATAAGATCAGCTAATTTTTGTCCGACAGATGAAACTAATTTGTTACTGTTATTTAATCTCTCTCTTCTGATGAATTGAGTTCGATGGGTTGAGTGTATTGCCTCTTCATGTAACATATGTCTTTTACAACATTCCAAAGCCGTTTTTTGTTATGGGTGTTAGCGGAAAGTTCATGTTTTTCGTATTGTATTTAATTAAAAGTTTTTCAGAAGATTGTTAAAAAAAAATTGTATCTATTGTAAGTTAGCTGAAGGACCACATCATTTGGGAATTGCTTCGATTTTAAATGTAATCTGTCACGGTGTTGAATACAACGGAATAGTCCAGGTGTCATCCAAGGTTTCAGTGTGAATTTAGATCTAGGAATCTTTACTATTTTCAAGTATTTGTCTATGGTATTTTGAATTATGGATATGAAGGTATTATTAGTTGCAGTGTTCACGTCAGACTACAAGTTGCACGTTGCTCCGCGCGATTAAGTAATTATCAGCCATTTTACATTTATTTAAGACAAAATAAATTCGAAAACTCGCCGTTAAACAAAATTTTAAGAAACTATAATGAAATATTTAGGAAAATTCCTGATATAGATATATTTTCTAATAAAATGTACAATTTTATGTAATGTTTTATTATATTTATTAATGTAGTGTTTTATTTTTTATTTATACAAATATATTATTTATTTTTACTAATATTATTATTTTAGCAGAGCGTATGTATGTAGTAAATACCATTTAATATTTAAACACAAAAAAAGTAAATTGTTAGTAAAATATATGTATTATTGTTATGAAAATGTTGTGCATACCTTTAATTTAGTGTAATATACAAAAAAGATACTATGTAATGTTATTTTGCTTATTGTATTTGTGTATGTACTGTAGTTGGTAAGCCTTATTCAATAAATAAATAAAATGAGCAGTACTTTGTATTGTTGTGTTCCGGTTTGAAGGGTGAGTGAGCCAGTGTAATTACAGGCACAAGGGACATAACATCTTAGTTCCCAAGGTTGGTGGCGCATTGGCGATGTAACCGATGGTTAACATATCTTACAATGCCATTGTCTATGGGCGTTGGTGATCACTTACCATCAGGTGGCCCACATGCCTATCCGCCTAGATATAAAATAAAAAATCAATATAACAATGAAAAATTAAAGGAAATGTAAAAATACATTGTTTATTTTTTTTCTCTGACAGTTCTCTTATCACTGACCGTCACCTGAATCCTTGTAGATTTTACTTTTACCGGTAATAGAGCTTTGTCAAGCACCAAGTCGTTGGGTAATTATTACCCAATTATTCAGCCCTCAAAAATACTGTTTATACTGAAGCTTATGTAATCAGACACAAGGGAAATAACATGTTAGATCCCGAGACCGGCGGTGCACTGACAGTTTAACATACAGTGTGTCTACGGGAATGTAACCACTTAGTCCTTCATTAAAATAAAGTATCCTTTTTTCAATTCATAGATAAATAGTTTTTCGATGATTTAGAATGAATTGCATCAGAAATTCAAACTCAAGTTTTCATTTATATGCTTGTTTCAATTAACTACATCGTTCCGGCTACAAAGGATCTTTGTAATGACTTAAAATGGGGATTCCATAAATATCGATTTATTTTTATCTTTTAAACAGCGATCCTCTTTCACATGTAAATTCTCTGCCCTGCCTGATTTCATTCATTGAACAATAAGATCACTCGTTGTATGAAATTTTCTTTTTCATATTGCTTAATATATTCCTTAAAACGTAAAATGAGGTACCGATATATTGAATCTTTTCATATTGAGTTATGCAAATTTATAGAAATTATTATTATAATTTAAGTTATTCGAAATCAAGATTTGTAGTGAAGTTCGTTTACGATTCATAATTTTTTTTTTTACTGATCTTAATGTTTCTTGTTCGATTTAGATTCTCTTTTAAAATAAGTACTCTTAAAAGCTACCTTATTTTTGGAATGGAAAAGAATCAGAACGACACATGGTAACCGCTTTTTCTTCAATCATATAACGTTGCGATAATTCATATAATATGAAATCACTATTCTCGCAAATCAACGAAATTGACTTATATAAGGCATTTTCTTATGATCGGTAATTTTATATATTTAGCGCAATTCGTACCTATATATAAGCAAAACCATTTGGAAATGCACACATTTGAAATAAGTCTAACTATAATATATATGAGCATAAAACCAAATACCAAAGCAAGATTGAATCGAAGAAATACTTCGTAAAGTCACGGTGTTTAAATTCTGTAATATTGGTTCACGCTTACATCGCCGCACAATTTTCTCTTCAGTCATACGAACAATTTATGCATTTTTGTGTTCCTCGAAATCGTAAGAATCTGGCTAATGACCTTAATCGCGTTTTATTATTTATTATTCGGTTGGATACGAAAAAAATACACCGAATAGCACCTGAATATTCGTTGCAAATGTAGAAAATATAATCTTTCATGCGTTTAAAAATGCAATAAGAATGTATTTACTGATCGCTATAGTTATTTCTTACAATAAAAATATTAAAACAATGCCTGCATTTATAATAATAATTAGAGTTTTTTAAAGTTCTACACTTAAAACACCTATTCATAGTATTTAATGGTTGTTTAATGGATTTATTTCGTTCATTCATTTCTAAATAATTTATGTCATGTTACTATAATAGAATATAAGTAGGCAAATTACGTTTGCATAAATAAGTACCTGGGCAACAGAGGTCGGTTCTAATAAATAATTAGCTATGTATTTTTTTAATATTATGATTTGATGTCAGGAAAGACATTTTAAATTAACATTAACTTAAAAAGAAATATCAGATTTCAATAAAAAAATTGAGCCTTACCTTTTGAGCTTCCGAAATGTTATTAAAAATAAAATTATGCACTTAAACAGTTTTTGATGTTTAGTTTAATGAGTACATCGTTTGATTTTAAATAATAATAATTAATGTATATAATGTCTATTTATATGAAATAGTAAATAATAGGTATTAGATTTTCGCAGTAATTTACGTTTCGAATTGAACCTCTACTTTAAATTAATCTTGTAAAATAATTCAAAAGTACGTAAGCTCAAATAAAATTTATATTTATATGAAAAGCTTAACAGCTCATGTATTTTTTACATCACAATCTGAGCGGTGCATAAATTATATTATCAAAACGTAATTATTTACTCTAGCGAAGAGTAAAATTGATCCGACCTTTGGATATGCGTCTCAACGCGAGATTTTCCTGACACGGGAACGTCAGCTTAATTAAAATGTGCTGAATATTTAAGGTAAAATTATCATTTACCTTTCGCTACAGGATAACGTAGTTCCATCACTTACCTGAAAGAGAATGAATACATATTAGAAATATAAAAATTATCGGCTCACATGTTGATTAGTTAAACAATACAGTCTCCTTTTTTAATGTCAAATCATTGTTGAGAGAAAGAGACAAATGTGTTTAACTGAATACCCACTAAAAAACGTTTATAAATACAACTATAATTGAAATTATAACTAAATATTTAGGGTGTCAGAAATCTTTTATTGTTAATGTTAAGGCCATGATATATAGAAAGCGCAATAGAATTATTTATAATAATTTTTAAGGAGTTTCTAAACCAGCTCCACACCGAATGAGTAATTTCAATTGTTAAAAAAATATATAACTAAAGTCAATCCTCCAATCATTTATTTTAGGTTCCACTTATGTCCAACTATTTGACAGTTTAAATTTTAATAATGATTAATTTTAACACAATCAGTGTCAAGTTTGTACACTTGATAATTAGTTGCAGTGGTTTAATATTTTCATAACTCGTAACTCGAAATCCACTTTGATGGTATTTTTAATATGAGATATTATTTTGTATCAGATATGTGACGTAAGAACAACGATAGTGTCGCAGATGTGCCCCAATGCTGTATATTTTATAGAACGTCATACATTTTGATATCAGAGCGCTCTGGAAACTTGCTTTGTCATGGCCGTAACACGTAGATAAGTTATACTAATGTGAAATCTCGAAATTCGACTCTTCGTAAGCAAATAACAACTTCGTTAAACTTCTTCTTCAAACTAAATAGTTTAAAATTTTTAGTTAATTGATTTAAAAGTATTTACTTGAAAGAGCTATTGTGCATGAATATTTCTTTTTTATATTTTCAAACTCGTATCATATTCTCTCTTATCTCTTGTGTAATTTCTTATTTAATGGGATAGTCAACACAATAAGAAACGGAATTGGTCCGAAGTATGTAAGTTTACCTTTGTAAGAACTAATTAAAAAAAATTTTTTTTTTACTGTATTTTTGTCACACCAAAAAGAGCCTCAACTCAAATCAAAGATTAAGAAACGATTTAAATTTTTAAACTTAATTAACAATTTTAAACTATTATTCTTATATTAGTTACCCTCCACCCCCACCAATTAAACAAAGTTTATGATGGGAATTGTGATAATAGCCCAAGATTAGAGCTTAGGACTTGCGTGCGGCTCCGCAGCGCTATTGGTCCTTGTATGGTTTTGTATGTACCTTTATTTTTGACACATATTTTTGATTTTGTATTTTTAAGAAAGTTAGGAAAGTATTTAAAATAAAATTAATTGTTTTGATTGAGTTTGTTATGTTGAACATGTCTGTTTGTCCTGTCTATTATCTATATAAGTATGTATTTACAAAAGAAAAGTAGTATATGTAGTGTATCAGTTGTCTGGTTTCCATAGTACAAGCTCTGCTTAGTTTGGGATCAGATAGCAGTGTGTGAATAATGTCCCAGGATATATATTATTATGTAGTATATCATTTGTCTGGTTTCCGTAGTACAAGCTCTGCTTAGTTTAAAGCTTAGATGGCCGTGTGTGAATTATGTCCCAGAATATTATTATTATTATTTAAGTATTTAATTTAATTAATAATGAAATGACAAGAAGTGCTCGCGCAGTACTGAACTCGGACGCCCAACGCATCGCATTTTGTAGCATTTGGTAGGTACGATCTATGAACGCTATTTCGTTATATGACGTGACCATATAGGCCACGTGGGTCACTGTCATATCACTCTACTGTAAGCCGCGTAAAAGAACTTCGTTCCAATAAGCAGACTTTTTATTGCCTATGTTTGTATATCAATTGTACGTCCTAAAGTTAATACGCTATAATGCTATCTAACGACGGGTTGCAATAATAATGTCCTCCAGACCGATTTCGGTCACGGCGGCCAATCTCAAGAGATTAGCCAACTGCGCAGGAGATATTATAGTGCACAAGTGTGTGCGAAAACACGGGCACTCTGACGGCACTCTTTCTTCCCTAGCTCTATATAAGACGTAAATATATACAATATTTAGGGTTTAAATTTAAATAATTATTTAAAAAAAGTTTATACGGTATTAAAATATTATAAATATCAATCTTGATGATACACTGTAGAAAGGAAAAGGTATGGTCTCGATTGGAATGTAATTTTTCGATGGTACGAGTAGGTTAATATTTTTTATAATTTAAATTTTAGTAATTAATTAATATTTACCTAATGTGTAGTGCAATATTAGGAAAACTACGTTCTTAATAAATTATGTAATATATATAGGAATAAATATATACGCAATTAATCTATATATATTTATAATACTTTTAATTTTATTAGTTGTTTTATATTCATTAAGTTGTTAGAATAATGTAATTAATAGACATTATTAATGACAAAATCATACCATTCCGTGATATACCACGCATTAATTATTTATATATTTTCGAATCAATGAATTAATATAAGTCCGATTATTTATTTATGTTTATTTTAACAAATTAAGTAACAACGAATAACAAAAGGTATTATTATTCTATTTTGATTCGAAATCTCCTCTAGATTAGACAAATAATTTTAAATAAAAATAAATCAAAAACTTCTTTTTTTATAGCATACCCCTGATGGTAAGTGGTCACCAACGCCCATAGACATTGTAAGAGATGTTAATCATCGCTTACATTGCCAATGCACCACCAATCTTGAGACCTAAGATGTTATGTCCCTTGTGCCTGTAATTACACTGGCTCGCTCACCCTTCAAACCGGAACACAACAATACCAAGCACTGTTGTTTTGCGGTAGAATATCTGATGAGTGGGTGGTACCTACCCAGGACCAAGTAATCCTAAAAATGTTACAAAAAATTCAACCTAAAAAATGTTAATCCCACTGATATCATTGATAATTATAATTTATTTCATGACGGTTTCCAAAGTATGTTTTTAAAAATTTCATTCACTATTACAAGAAATTTCAAAAACAAAAATAAAACTAAAAATAGCTCCTATCAGGGTCACGTGTAATAGTGATGACACCATCTCTCCGATGACTCTCAATTCCGATTCTTTGGGTGAAAAATGAACCAATCAGATGGGGTGATTTAGCTTTCAGAAATGTTCTCGCCATTTCTTTAGATCCGACCGTTTCAATTGCAAACGGCGCTAAGTTTGATGTAAGAAGTTTCTAGTTCTCCATAATTATAATAAATTCATTAAATTCGAATGTGTTATTCTCTTTCCTCTACTCACTAGATTAGTCACTTCAGCTGAGCACAGAAACAAAAAACTTTTCCATACAATCAAAGAATACTTGGTCCATGGGTGGTGTGAACATAGCACTGAGCCTTACCACTTCAAGTACAAAATTTTCAATGGTATGACTATATACTACGACCCGTAGTTCATCGCAATATCAAGATATCGAATTTATACGTCAGGTTTCTGATTGTTTAAAACATAAATCTAAGTCCAACTAAGGCATATACAGTTAACGCTTACATTTCCATTCAAACTACTTCGATATCACTGGTGTACGATAAACCATTGTGATGTATCTCTATTGTAGTCTCAACCAACTACAAAGTCACCTGGCCTGTTCAGGTTTATATGGGAAATAACGATAGTTCCTCTAAAGGCAGCAATGACGGTAGATCTCTGTAAAATGGACGCTGGTTAATAGAATACCGTAGCTGCTATCGTTGTGTTTGAATCGAAATGGCAAAGGCTATGATATTGATCAATTTCTGTATTAAAATAGGTTTAATATTAATGTTTTAAATTATATTGTATTAATACACTTAAAGGTTAAACAGTAGATTAAACACCGTTTAACACTGACAGCACTCAACTATTACCTTAAATAGAATTAATAATAATTCGTTTTGTTCTGTTACATATTTATGTTTCTGTAAGCGTGAATCTGGTTTTTTCTTTTGTGTCATTGTACTGGATGAGAAATTTAGATAGGTATCTTCGTAGACCAGTGTTATTAGCTACTGACAGGGCTACGGCTAGTTGCTACTAGATAAATGCATTTAAAATTGATTTTGGTATTGATCAAAATATTCAACCAATTCATGATATTTGTGATAGTTAGTAAATCTAGTTTTTCATGGAAAATATTTTATGTACATGTTCAGCGTACGGAAGAAATTTGGTGGTAGAGCTTAGTGTAAGCTCATTTGGGTCGGTACGACCCACTCACTACTACCGCAAAACAGCAGTACTTGGTATTGTTCCAGTTTGAAGTGAGCCAGTGTAATTACAGGCACAAGGGACATAAAATCTTAGTTCCCAAGGTTGCTTCCCAAGCGATGGTTAACATTTCTTACACAGCTAATGTCTAAGGGTGTTAGTGACTTACCATCAGGTGTCTCATATGCTCGTCCAACTATTTATCCAACAAAAAAAAGAAAAAAGCACGTGCAAAGAACACGGAAGAGGAGATCCTATCTACGAATATCCTCGTAGGACAGCTAAATGAATCTTGAAAGACCAAACGAATCCAAACATTGATCGTTGATACAAAAAATTAACGATGTGATGTCTTCATTGGCAAATCTATCTTCGAACCGAGGTTAAATGTTTAATTACACAGTACACACACACTGGATGATTTTAGGCTTGAACAAATAAATATTTCGATGTTTTATGCGTAATGTGTCAGACGGAAAATGTCCGCACTGATGCAGTTATCTGGCATAAATATGTCTATCCTTGTCTAATTGTACTGGCTAGAAGACTATCAAATCAACAATAACTGCCTGACCAAAAATTTAACCCCTGAGGTATGAGGTATGACCGTACTACTAAGGGGGTGAAAGTTTGTATGAAAATCCTTCTTTTTTGATGAAGTTGGTATTTAGAAATTCTGAATTATGACGCAATTGCAGCCGCGAGTAAAATAATAGTAGAAACATATGTTGGTGCATCTTACGAAGTCTGCTATTTATATATTTGTATTTGTGTTTATGTATTTATATATTTGTAAATGATATATAAATGTAGCTTTAAATAAATTATATATACGCTATGACGCTGAATACTTTTGAAGCGTCTTTTTATAATATGATATTGAAACTGAAGCTACCAGATTGGAATGTAGATTATAAAAGGTAATAAAATACAATTAAATTTATATGCACTGCAAGAACCAATAGAAGAGGAAGAAAATAAACAAATATTCCCATTTATACCTATTACATAATTATTTTTAATACAATGTTTTTGTTTGTGTAAATTTGATGCTGTCGACATCTTGTAGGTAAAATTATGTGAAACGTAGTACACTGTAGCTTTGTAATGTATAACATAAAAATACATGTAACCTTTTCTAGTACTACTATAATTATATAAAGAAATAAATAAAAACAAATAAAAATATCACTGACAGGCTTATCACGAGATCTTCGAAACTATAGGTCCTAGATTGACTTGCTTGGCATGGTTCCAGCTTTCGCGACTTAGACGCTAACTAAGAACGGATTTAACCTAAAACCTATCTCAAATATTCTTTTTTATCATCAACCAAATTAAAAAAAAGGGATTATTACTTCGTAACGGTAAAACGCTTCGGGAAGGACAGCTGTATCTATATAATTTTGTATTGAGTAATATGCCATATACATTAATGTTTTTTTAAACAAAAGATTAAAATTTATTTACTGGCTAAGTAATTTTACTCCGCCGTGTGAAGCCGATATACACACGCGTATTACATAAGTACTATGTACATATATTAATTGTCTGTCTCCTACATATCCTAATCAAAAAGCTGCGGTCACACTATGTGATTGGAAATACGAACATTACATACATATAAAGTAACAGCAGGAAAATGTACTACTGCTGGGCGTTTCTCTCTTTGAAGAGTAAGTTTGGAGCTTATTCCACGACTCTGCTTCAATGCGGGTAGGTGGATACAGACGTTACATAAATTGAGTGAAGTTAGATTTACTTACAACGATTTCATTCACGGAGCTCGTGATGAATTAAACACAAATTAAGCACATGAAAACATAGTCTTGCTTACTTGGTTTTGAACCCGCAGTTATCGGGCAAACTGAAGTGAAATTTGAAATGGCGATAGTTCTCTTTATACAATTATTTGTGTCACGTCACCTATGTGTGCAAAAGTCATCGGCTTAAAGCGCCAGACCGTACACCACGTCACGATACGTACTGTGGCGGTCTTTTGAAAACGCTGGTGTCGGTATTTTGACGTCGTAGGCGTTTAAACGTTTTGGTCAGTTATTTCGAATCATTGTAGCGGAAATGTCGTGTCTAGCGTCAGTCCAAAATATTAAATTAAAAAAATACCATACGTGAGTACTATTTATCGACTTGTGGTTGAGACGTCGTTCGCGCTTGAGATATGTATTGACCGCTGACGTTGTGCCTGGTGTTGAAACGTCGAACGAAAGCTTATTAAATATTTTAACCAACTTAAAATGATTCGACAAATTTTATTATTCATACGAAAATAAAAATACAATTAGAAGTATTAAATGTGTTCAGTGTTCAGTGTTCTAAGCAGTTTTGACCTTTGATCCAGCAGTGAAGTGACAGTAACTTGGTTCCGGAAAAATCACTTATCCGAAAATTATAGTTATACGATAATTGATATTCAATTGATCGTTGATTTACTTAATTATTGTTATTAGAGCCATGCTCCAGTGAACATGTAAATCGGGCATGCATTAGTGAATTTCCATGTAAGGACATGAAACTTGCTTATAAATTATAATCTTGTATCGGGCAGTAAAATCAACGTGTATATTATACAATTTGAAAATGTGATATATTTATATATTGTAATTTTTTAAATTTATTATGTTTTTTTTTTTTTTAATTGGTTAAAAATTACTTCGACCGTGGTTCAGATTATAAATCCATCCGCAACTATTACATAAGAGGCCAATTAAATTATTTTTTTAAAAATTACTAACCTTTTTAATTAACGACGGAAAGGTTGCGCGACCTCTGACATTTCGCGAGGTCAGGAGGTCAGCGATCGAGGTTGCTCTAGAGGGATGGAGGAAAGAGGGACTGAAGTATTACCATGAAAATCGATTAGTATACATTAATATGACGACATTAATCGTCCTCTCTTAATTATCAAAAGATGACATTTATTTTTCCAATCTGAATCTCAAAGAATGTTCAATTGACATATTGAGAATAGTTCTTTCTCATAGTATAAAGCATTCTCACTGTTAACCTAACATAAAATTAAGTGTACTATTGTGAGACAAAGTGATTAGAGTAGCGTAGTGGAATGAAATAAAAAACTTCTCTTCAGGAGAGAGAGGCCTTTTGCCTTACAGTGGGATACTTATATACCACTATCTAATCATCATATGATTGTGTTTCGTTTTGTAGAGTGAGCCAGTGTAACTATAGTTTTTCTTTCCTCACGATGTTTAAGGAAAATAACGCGAGGAAAACTAAATTTTTCGGATGAAAATCTGCCACAAACTGTATCTAATTCGCAATGGAACATTTAGGATTAGCTTTAGATCTTCTGACATTTACATTCTGTTATTTTACTTCAAATATCACGCGTTCCTTGTGCTTTATATTATTTACCCCATGGCCAAGAGGATACGTGCTCGTGTCAGGTATTGTAAGGATGGAAAAATTGACATATCTAATGAACGGCATACAAGTGTACTAAAACGAATTATTAGTTAAACAAACTACTCATTATTAATCATAAATTATAAATAAACGTAAAATGTGTCTTTTTCTTTAAATTTAAAGATTTTCTTTCTATTTTTGACCCCAAATCTTAAAATACGCTACTGTGTATATTAATTTAATGTCCTCCAGACCGATCTCGGCCACAGCGGTCAATCTCAATAGAGATTAGTCAACTATATTTTTGCTTAGAATTTTAAAAAATGATTACATAAATAGAACCGACTAACGATACCTAATAGCCAGTTCACGGGTCGGACAGGTTTTTTTTACATCCTGTATACCAATTATAATGGCAAACGCTTGAACGCTATCAAAGTTCAAGTGTTGTAGCGCCATCTAGAAGCGAGTTACAACAAATTATATTATAACAATTATATTATATAAAAACTTAAATGAAAAACTGTCGAAGTCTATTCATTTCAAAACTAACACCCTGTTTTATATAAACATTGATATTATTTTTTGGACTTTAAATTTTCACGATTATAATTTATTCATTTTCTATGCTATATTCTTGTTTTGCTTTGCGATTGCGATTGATTGTTTGAAAAAGCCGAGATGGCCCAGTGGTAAGAAGAGATTTATAATTCACCTCGTGCTTGACGGTGAAGGAAAACATCGCGGGGAAACCTGCATGTGTCAAATTTCACTGAAATTCTGTCACATGTGTATTCCACCAACTCGCATCGGAGCAGCGTGGTGGAATAAGTTCCAAAACCTTCTCCTCAAAAAGAGGAAAAGAGGCCTTAACCCAGCAGTGGCAGCGGCAATAACATTCACAGGCTACTGTCATGTCAACCCGCTTTGGATCAGCGTGGTGGAAAAAGGTACAAATCCTCTCCTCAAAAAATAAAAAAAGGAGAAGAGTCCTTAGCTCAGCAGTGGGACATCCACAGGCTTTTAGTGTACTGTCATGTCATTTCATGAGTCAACTTTCATCGGTCACCAGTCGAAGTCTATTCTTTCAAAACCAACATCCATTTATATAAAGATATTGATATTTTCTAGACCTTAAATTTTCACGATCATATTTTATTTATTTGATGTGCTATATTCTTGATTTAACCGCAGTCATACCTTTTTTATTATCTTGCCCGACGTTGTTCGGTTCACAAGGTCCGATTACGCTAGTGTAGTTTCCAGCATTACAGTAGACATGTAGACAGTGAAATATAATAGAGGTGGAATAAAAGTACGTCGAAAGACATACGGAGCAGCAAACGGTTGTAACTCAAGTAAACATGATATGTTCGTGGTTAAAACATATCTATATAAATTTTTTTATTGAATAGATAGGCGGACGAGCATATGGACCACCTGATGGTAAGAGGTCACCAACGCCCATAGACAATGGCATTGTAAGAAATATTAACCATCGCTTACATCCCCAATGCGCCAACAACCTTGGGAACTAAGATGTTATGTTCCTTGTTCCTGTAATTACACTGGCTCACTCACCTTCAAACCTGAACACAACAATACAAATTACTGCTATTTTGCGGTAGAATATCTGATTGGTGGGTGGTACCTACCCAGACGAGATTGCACAAAGCTACCTCCGAATCGATTATAATACCAGCGATAAGTATTGATATGGATGGATAAGGTAAGACAAAGATGGATATACAGTGTGATATGGAATTAGGGAGTAGAAACAGATAAGAAAGAGAGAGAGAGTTGAAATAAATAAGATAAGGGCAAGCGAATGATGAATAATGATGTGATATTTTCTTTTGATCTTGGGTTTGGTTTTTTTAATGTATAAAACAGAAATTGTATTTCTTTATGTTATCTGAAAATATTAATAAATTCGTTTTTTTTTTTAAGTTAAGCGTTTAATGTTTTCTTTTGAACGTTTTTGACGATATGCAATACAATACAATGCACCCTAATTAGTGAACCGTTTTTAAGAATCACCAATAACAGGAAATTCACGTGAACTGTTGTACTACAAATATGTACGTAACTGAAATTAACTAGAGATTTTTGTATGGCTTCCTAGCTCCTTCACATTTATGAATAGCAGCGATCGTATAACGAAAAAAAAATGATAATTATTATATATATATATTGAAAATTATTATGGCATACAAATATTAAAAAAAGAACTTATTATTTTGAAGTATATTTCTTCAATGATAATTTTACATGATTAATGAAATGTATATCGACCACCGTTAAGGAATATAGAATTTATCGAAAAGAAACAGATAGAAGGTACGTTCCCCCTTTTTGCTAATTAAAATATATATTATGTACTCGGTGGTAGAGCTTTGTGGGTGATCTGATGAGTGGGTAGGTACCACCCACTCATAAGATATTCTACCGCAAAACAGCAGTACTTGGTATTGTTGTGTTCCGGTTTGAAGGGTGAGTGAGCCAGTGTATTTACAGGCACATAAGATCTGAGTTCCCAAGGTTGGTGAGGCATTGGCGATGTATGCGATGGTTAACATATCTTACAATGCCAATGTCTATGGGCGTTGCTGACCACTTACCATCAGGTGGCCAATATGATCGCCCGCCTTCCTATGCAATCAAAAAAAATTTATTTACAATTCAGTCTCTGAATTTTCGGTCATTTTTGTGAAATAGTTTTTAGGATTCAGTACAAAAAGTTATATCTGTTCCTTTGATATAATCTTTTCATACAGCTTTATATTTTCACAGAATACGTGTGAAAAATCTAAAAACAAGGGTTATACCTCTGGGAACCATTAGTACGAGAGTTTGAAAACTTAGCTGGCATACATATTTCGCATCTAGGTAATTTTTTTCGTTATATCATTTAAATTCGAGTATGCTTTTTACGTTAAAGCAATAGTTTATAGTTTATATCGACACCAACAATTTTTACTACGCTAACTCGAATTTTAGAGAAATTCTTTTTTTTATGCCAAGTTGCTTAAGATATGTTTTTTTATATATATTAAAAAAATCGTGAAGAAGAAAAAAAAACAAAAATAACGAAGTTACAAATCTTATATAACGCTAACTAAAGGTACTTTTTAAATCATTCGATTTAAATTACGCTAACTTATAGTAAGCGTAAGCCTAAAATTCGAGTTAGCGTTGTAAAAATTGTTGGTAATAAGCAGAGATGGCCCAGTGGCAAGAACGCGTGAATCTTAACCGATGATCGTGGGCTCAAACCCGGGCAAGCACCACTGAATTTCATGTGCTTAAGTTGTGATTATAATTCATCTCGTGCTTGACGGTGAAGGAAAACATCGTGAGGGTACCTGCATGTGTCAAATTTCACTGAAATTCTGTCACATATGTATTCCACCAACCCGCATTGGAGCAGCGTGGTGGAATAAGCTCCAAGCCTTCTCCTCAAAAGAGGAGAAGAGGCCTTAGCTCAGCAGTGGGACATTCACAGGCTGTTACTGTACTGTAAATTGTTGGTGTCGATATGACAACCACAAATATCAACTTTGATTATAAGACTCGGGTCTAAATGAACATAAAGCAAAAGTCAATTTTTCAGTTAATGCAGCCAATTTATCAAAATGGAATAATCACAAAGTATAAAGAATAAGTTTTTGTATTAATAATTCTATTTATTAGATGCTTTATAATGGTTGCCATTACAATGGTTAAAATATATTTAATTTTGTTAATCATATTGTATGTAAAACGTGCAATGTGTAAAATGTGCATAAGATCAAATTTTACGTGGAAACATTTACGATTAACATTCGTAGATTACGAATGATTTAGCACCCAAATAAAAAAAAGAAAATTATCTTCATATGTTTCATATTATATGTTTGTAAAAAATGAATTTGCATGTGTGCATCTATTAGTTATATATGTACATGCAAATAGTGTATTTTATTTATTACGTGTAATTTGTGCTATGACCTAATATTATAGGCTAAGTTTATCCTTAAAATGTTTATCCCGATTTGAATTTGGAAATACAATTGATAATTTTTGTTTTAATTTGTTACTTTTTTATCTGTTGTAAATTTAAAACAGATAATCGAAAATGTTTTATTTAATCGATTGTTTTAATAATATGTTTAAAAATTGATTTGTATCACGTTCTTTTAAATATTTGTCTACAATAAATATTAATAATTTGAATGGTAATTTAAATTTTAGATTTTTTGTCTATTTTTGTACCAGTTCTATTTTTTTTTTTCATATGCGTTTAATAAACATTAAAGTCCAAGTCAGTATAAATAAAAAATAAATTATTATATGAAAAAAAAAGGTTTTAAAATTTGTTATTTTAATGATACATTAGTAATAACATTACAGAATTTAACGATGATGAATAATAAACCATATTTATAAATGAATATGGTTGAAATTTAATTAGAATAATTAAACATCTAAAAATTAAAAATAGAACATTTTTTTATGACAACTTTGAGTAATAGAGAAATGTACGTTACATAGAATACTCGCGTACCAAAAAAATTGGGGCCGTAATGTGTCAATTTCAAGGCAATATTATAAATATATGTTGATACAAAATATGAGCCCTATTATGTGTATAGTAACCTTCACGTAGACGTACGAACTTCCACGTTTTTACTCTCGCCTTGAAAAAAGTCAATAGTCAATAGACAAGTAGTGACATCTAACGGAAATTTTCCGAACTAATATTTTATTTTCATGAAAACTAAATATATTACAATTGATTATATGACACATTATGCTAAAATAATACTAACTTTTGCTTATCTAGTTTGAATTGTGATATAAATAGTGATTCAAAGTCACGGTAGTCAAATGTCACATAGATGCAGAGGTTATTTACGATCAGGACAGAAATGAATGAATAAAACAGAGTGAATTAAATTCTCTAGGAATGTTTGTGGGATGAGAAATGTATGCGAAAAGATTACAAACCAGGCAAACGCTTGGTATTCAGCGAGGGAACATTTAGCTCGATTTAAATATATCTTATTAGCGAAACGTTGGCGCTTACCGACCGGTATCCGGAGACACTCCCAAGAACCGAGAAGGCACCGTCACACGCGTTTTATCGATCGAAACAATAGACGGGCTTGCCCTACCGCGGAATCAATCCCGAGCGAAACAATAACGCACGAATCTTACATAATTTCTATCCGCCATTATGGAGACGGCACGGGAATCGCGCCCCTAAGCGGCGGACGCTACGCGATGAAGATATCCATTTTTCCATGCACAATAGCTATTTCAGTGCTGCGCCGGCGGCGATTGCAACCTTGAATTCGGAACGCACCTTTAATTTTAGCCGGTTAACCTAGATACGGGTACCATTTCGAGTGCGACGGATCGATATTCGCATGCGCGATGTCTCGTTTCTTTTTATATATGCGGTGTTGGGCCGTGTCCGGGCGGGTGTGTAAGGAGCCCGCCTGCGAGCGACTGCTGGCCGTCGGGCGTGCTCCGCCGCGCACGCGTCTTCTCTTCGTAACGATCGCCGGGAACCGTCACCCGTCGCCCGTCGGCCGAAACAGGTGTGACCGCAGCTTCAGCTCCACCGACCCGTCGCACGACTGCCAGTCCACTGGTATACTGAGCATCGAATTTTCGACAATGCAATCGGAAAGTCTAAGAGCTTAGGCGTATTTAGGTCGTAATGTTGGGTCATTTCCAGTGCCGATGGAAGGCGAATTCCGCCATTGTGCTCTACAAACACGATTTTAAGTGGCATGAATAAACGGGGGCGGGTTAACCCCATCCCCTTCGTGTTTAGCGATATATTGGCGCCTACATTGTAGCAGACTTCAATTCGCTGTCGGCTGGGGATGAGAGGCAATATTTCTAAAAGAATTCCATGTGTCAAGTCATTTGGATGAAAAATTGTAAGTGGATTATACATAAAATATAAATGTGTAAATAAAGGCCAATTGTAATGCTGTTAATAGTATTTAACTGGCGGATATTCTACGTAGTGTGTAATTTTTTCTCATTAATATTGTTCAAATCAAGGCACATTTCTTACCTTACTTGAAGAGCACATGTAGATTTTACGTTTCAAATAAAATGCATAAGTTTAGAAATGTGTTCGTAAACGAGGACTTCGTGTCTGTTCACGATGTTTTCTTTGAATAAGATTTATAAGAATTGATTGTTCGAATATAAATCACAACGCGCTTGCTCCAATCTGAACCAGTGACCGCAATGATCAGTCTCTATAAAGTCCGTAAGCTATATTAATTTTATAAATACATTTTTATAACTTTTAATATAGATTCAACATGCAGTTTAGTTATTAAGCCCGGCTATTATATTCAAAACACAATTCCGGCTCCGATTCCCTTTACTCTAATTATTTTACCTTTTGATCCCTTACGACTCGTAGACAATTTTACTATTACTACTACCAAAAACGAACCGTTTCTTGAATATAGTATCTGAATTTAAGTAATTTATATTAGATGGAAATTAAATATACGATAATCATACTATCCGTAAGAAAAACGAATCGTTTCTTGTATATAATATCCCGATTTTAGTCATTTATATTAGATTTAAATTCAATATTTATTGCTTGAGCATACATTTAAATTAAATTATAAAGGAAAGCGTAGGCGCTGCTGTTATGAATCGGAACTTCGCATAAATCAAACTTAAGATATTTATTCAAGTAAGTTAAAATAATGCTTATAAGCAATTTTGAATCATTACAGCGTTAAATTAAATTTAAAGCTACCGGCAAAGCAAAGCTATCGGCTGGGAAAATAGATTCTACCGAGAGGAAACAACAATAAACGCAGTAGTTACTCATTATTGTCAAATGAAATTGCATAGTATGCTACATACAATTAAATATATCGTTTTTGGAATTCAACAAATGCTAACTTGTCTTTTTTTAATTTGTATTTTTAGCATCCAGAAGTAAAACTGATTTTTAAAAATCTCGAATTGGTCGTTTTAAATTTATCACACCAAATTGAGGTAAATTAGTCACTCAATTAGTCTTAAAAATCCAAATAACACGTTCGAACACATCAAACAAATCACAAGTCACGCCAATAATAAATAAATTATTTTACCTTTCTGTCAACTAACAAAATGGCGGTTATTAAATTACCGCGTGTCTTTTATTTTTTAAACAACTCTGTTATATGGATCAAGGAGACTCCTGACTGTATATATATATTGTTGTTTTATAATCTATTAATGTTTTTAACATAAAAAAATATTTATTTATATTGGTTGTCGAACGATCGATAGTGAAGCCATATTGATCATTTACAAATTACAATTACAAATTGGTCATCATCATCATCATAATTCGCTTGTCTTCATATTCCTCCATCTTCATTGATAGGGGTTTATTGGTACCTCTTTTTTTATCCACTAAAATACCAGCGGTATCCTCTCCGTGACGCCCCAACGGTCGGCCCGCCTATGCCTCCATTTCTAAGGGGTTTCCCGGATACAGGGAACCCACCTGGTCCCGGCGTTTATTGGTACCTCTAGTCATTCCCTTGGTAACTCCATTCTTGCACTTATCATCAGTCCATCCATTACAAGAAGAGGAATATCGATCATAAGTATCCATACTTGAAAGAAATGGTTGGCCCGTTGGCTTAGCAGTGACCCTGTCTTCCGCTCTGAGTTTGCGGGTTTAATTCCCGCTCTAAACTAATACTACTATTATATATATACTTATGGGTATCTTAAATGTTAATTAATAAATTATATTGATTAAATAATTAATCTACATATTTAAAAATAGAATAGAAAAGAATATCTGAAACATACAAATTCATATGTTTCTAACATATGAATTTGTATGTTTCAGATATTCAGATATTTTCAACACTTGTTTTATTTACGTTTCGTTTTTAATTTTTTATTAGTGGATAATTATGGATGATCAAAGTACCTGATTTGAGCAGCGTGGTGGACAAACCATCTATTCAGATGGAGGCATAGCCCAGCAGTGGGTCATTTACAAGTTCACTTATATTTAAATGACAAAAATATTAGTGCAATTCGGTATTTCAAGACTTCTCAAGGAATAATTTTGTTCTACACACTTTTGGCTCACGCTACGTATAAGTCGAAGCTATATTTGGCAAGTTACCAGATTCAACAAAGATCGACTCTGTAACCTCTGGAGGGGTGAAAAAACACATTAAGTTAGATTGTCTGCAGACAGAAATTGTTATAAAGATAATAATAAAAAAATATTATACACAAGCTAAATAATTGTTCAATAAAAATTTTTTTTTATTATTTTTTTTATCTTAGGCCCTTAAATAAAAAAAAAAGAAAACATAACAAAAGACGAATCCGTACTGTAATATCTTCACGACTTCATTTATATTTTTTAATTTCTCCTGGGTCACTTTTAGATTTTCACGATAAAATATAAATTATACCGCAGTGTTTAAGCCTAATAAAGCATTCCGGTGGGATCAAATGGTGAACGAAGCAAGAGGTTATCTCCGCTGTTCTTATGTAAAAATCAATTTTTTGTTTGATTGTATCTTGGTGGTAGGGCTTTCTGCAAGCCTGTATAGGTACTAGCCACTCATCACATATTCCGGTTTGAAGGGTGAGTGAGCAATGTAGACAATTTGTCCACTTTCCTATTTTATAAACAAAAATGTATAATTTTTTTTACCAATAAATATTCCATGTTAAATATTTTGCCTGCGCGATCCAAATATATCGATTGTGCCATCTATTTCGTTATAACATAAACGCTTAGTACCAACTAACGTTCACAGCTTCATCTGCTTCACGCGTTGCCATATTTTGTCCTTAAAAACGTTTTCTGCAGTGCCGAAAGAAATACTTACATAATCGGGATCCCTGCTCATTCTCGTGAAAGGGTAGCCGAGGCTGACTATAATACATTGATATTTTTATCAACGCGCTAAATTTCCAGGTTTTATTTACATATTTTTTTCTAAAACAAATGTGATTTTTTTGTTTCTATAACGCAGAGTTGTAACTTTCACCGCTGGAGAAGGTTCAGTAACACTTGGAGCTTATCCCAAGACCGCGTATTCAAATCTAGGACTACTATACTATAGGATAATAATTAGTTACTTGGTAGTGATGAAATAAAACGTGAAATTTCTCGTCGGCTGAAATTTGCGAAATGTGTATCTACCATCCCGCAGTAGAGCGTGATGGAATAACCTCTATACTGCCTTCTTAACATCAAATGTCCAGCTGTGAATATATGTACGGGCAATTTTTTTTACTTTCTATTTTTTATTACCCTACTAAAACATTTTATCATCCATTAATAACCACAATACAAATCATACGAGTACAACTTAAATGGAGATGGAGATTGAGAGCTGAAGACCGAGCTCAATGGCGAGCCATTGGAGAGGCATAGGCCCAGCAGTGGACGACAAAGTGATGATGATAATGACAATGATGATGATGACAACTTGAATGAAGTATTTATTATTTTGAGTATAGTGGACATCGAACCCGCTATCGCTATTTATCTATTTATGTAGGTATCACCGACCTCTGATCAATACTAACATACCGTATCAAAGGTCAAGCCGTTACAGCTTTATAACTTTAAGGATTATTTATTATATAGTTCTTGTAATCCTTCATTAGATATTCGTCCTTGTAATAGTCTTGTTTTCGTTACCAATAATTGGTACATAACTTTATATACATACATCGTATAGTATGTTCAACCTTGGTATAAGTAACTGTTGTAAACTGTGACCTTGTATATAATAATGTCCTCCTGACCGATTTCGGTCACGGTGGCCAATCTCAAGAGAGATTAGCCAGCTGCGCAGGTGATATTATAGTGCACAAGTGTGTGCGCAAACACAGGTGCACCCTCTTTTTCTTAGCTCTCATAATCCGATAGGACGGCAATCCGATACGATTTGAAAGAGTTCAGGTGCAGGACCAACAGCTTAACGTGATTAGCACGGGAGTGTACACGCTTCCAACTTCCAGACTCCGGGCTGCTACTGAGAATTTTCTGACAGAAAAATCCAATAACTATTTATTGGCCCGACCTGGGAATTGAACCCAGGACCACCGGGTCTGCGGCCTTATATCTAACCACTAGACCAACGAGGCAGTCAACCTTGTATATAAGTAACTGTTAAATTATTATAAGTATAAGGCGATGGTGACTATTCACTTTAAAATTGCGTATTTGTTCGCCTGCTTCATTAAAATATATGCTCATTACAACAGATAAATAAGATATAATAAGAAGTGACGTAACATAAGAACCAAACGCATTTAGCTGTGCAGATATAGAAAATATTGAGTTTAATTTCAATATGAACGTGGTGTGAGTGAGTGGTCCAATTCTGAAATTAATACGCTCATATTACTATTATAATATGAATTTTTGGACATCATTCTTGGAATGTGTTTGCTGTTGGTGGTATTGCCCTTGACAACATCACCAGCCCTGCTTAAGCTCATCTGGGTAGGTATTTAACTCCTTATCTGGTAGGGCAAGTGTTTAAATTAAAACTGCATAAAATAACAAGCAAAATATTGGTGTAAATCTAAAGAGAATACATAACTGTTAATGGTATATTTCCTGCGGGTAATATAATACATCGTTTCATGCTACTACCCTTTTTTGTCTTGCTGGAAGTATGTGTTCCTGATGGTTGGGCTTTGTGACAGGAAGTAAGGCTTTGTTACTGGTAATAGGGCTTTGTGCAAGCTCGACTGAGTAGGTACCATCCACTCATCTGATATTCTACCACAAAACAGCAATACTTGGTAGTGTGGTGTTACGGTTTGATGGGTGAGTGAACTAGTGTAATTACAGGCACAAGGGACATAACATCTCAGTTCCCAAGGTTGGTGGCGCATTGGCGATGTAAGCGATGGTTAACATTTCTTACAATGCCATGGTCTATGGGGATTGGTGATCACTTACCATCAGGTGGCCCATTTGCTTATCCGCTTACCTATACTATAAAAAAGCGCATTCACAGTAAGCATGGAAATTCATTGGTGCTTGCTCGAGTTTGAATTCCCAAAATAAATAAAATTATGATTATTATTAGTCTTTTGTCTTGTTTCTCTATTAATTCACTATATTATACGTATAGTGATATCATCTGGCATAAACCGTATTCATACACAGCCTTCTAGCGTACTATAAATACAAATTACATTATGATGAACCCATATACTTTACTACTTTTTACTGATTTGACATATTCCTAACAAAAACACATATATCCTATTCAAAATTGAAAACTAGGTAGGTAACTATGCTCTTTATCTTGACCCAACACAACACTATTCCACAAAACATTTGATATAATTCCGATAATAATTTCGCTGACATTCAAGGCGCCATTTTTTCATGATTCCATAGTGAAAATAGTATTCAAATTTTTTTATTCTTGGATTATTTCAAGATCTCGACCAATGATATCGCGTCAATTCAATGCCAAGATTGTTTATTTTTGTTTAGTCCGCTTGTAATTGGAATAGGCTACAAATTTATGGAAAAAAAATTACTTATAACGTCAACCAATATGCAAATTATTGACAATCATAATTATATACTTTATCCAGATTGTATTCGAAACAAACCGCAGGACATACATAGCTAATCTTAACTATTATTATAAACGCGAAAGTGAGTTTGTTTCTTTGTTACGCTTTCAAGCTTTAACCACTAAACCGATTTTAAAAATTCTTTCATTAATGGAAAGCTACATTTTCAAAGAGTAACATAGGCTACATTTTGTCCACGTATTACCGCGGGAACGGGAACTACACGGGAGACCGCGGTAAAAACGCTAATAGGTAAATAAATGCTTATCAGAAAAATAATATCGAATCTATTTATTTGTCATTATTTGTATTGATAATTAATTTTAAATACCGAATTATCGTATTAACATATTCATACATCATTATGATATCTTATCTTTAATTAAATTGAATTTGTTACTCTCAAAATCTACATTATCATGATTACATATATACATACATAACAATACATATGTGATTAAATAATTAGCATCCAGAAGTGAAAACTGATTTTATAAAACCTCGACTTGGTCTATTCATAATTTTTTTTTTTTTTTTTTTATTGTAAAGGAAGGCGGACGAGCGTATGGGCCACCTGATGGTAAGTGGTCACCAACGCCCATAAACAATGGCATTGTAAGAAATATTAACCATCACTTACACCGCCAATGCGCCACCAACCTTGGGAACTAAAATGCTATGTCCCTTGTGCCTGTAATTACACTGGCTCACTCACCCTTCAAACCGGAACACAACCATACAAAGTACTGCTGTTTTGCGGTAGAATATCTGATGAGTGGGTGGTATCTACCCAGACGAGCTTGCACAAAGCTCTACCACCGAGTATACGATGTGGCCAATGCAACGATCGACCGACGACACATATAAGACTAATTAGTTCTCAGCATGCCTTGCAATAATACGATATGCACTTAACATTTTTGCGTGTTCAAATGTGTACCAATTGTTCTGTTGAGTGCTATAGAATATATGCTTCAACGCCATCTAGCGGGCCAGTTACAATGTGAATGATGTAAAGACCTTCTCCATGAATATATATGTCCCAAGGTTCTAGGTACGTTGAAGGAAAACATCGTGAGGAAACCTGCATGTGTCAAAGTTTCACTGAAATTCTGTCACATGTGTATTCCACCAACCCGCATCGATACAACGTGGTAGAATAAGCTCCGAAACCTTCTCAAAAAGAGGAAAAGAGGCCTTAGCCCAGCAGTGGGAGATTCACAGGCTGCTTCTGTACTGTACTGTGAGGTTCAAGGTAACACCAATAACCAATACTTATTAATGTTGTGTTGAAGGGTGAGTGAGTCAAGTACAGGCTCAAGGGACATCTTAGTTGTAGCACATTAATTTTAGGTTATCTTTCAGTACCATCCAACATTCCAGTCATTTCTAGTGTCACTATCGGTGTACGTTTCTGGATAATTTTCATATAAATTTATATTCTTAGCTTTATTTTTGCGACCTGCCTGGTGTTCAATATAATAATATTATGCTGGGACATTATTCACACAAGGCCGTCTGATCCCAAACTAAGCTAAGCATGTACTATGGAAATTAGACAATTCTCTTTCTCTTTTGTAAATACATACCTATATAGATAATTACACCCAGTATCAGGACAAACAGGCATGTTCACGCACAGAAATGTCTGATCTGGATGGGAATCTAACCCACGACCTGCGGCGCGAAAGAGAAGTATTGACCAACCCCGCCAACCGGCTCGTCAATAATTATGTTAATGATTAAAATCAACCGCATTTGGAGGTTAATAAAAAAGTTTTTAATATCATTTTTTTTTTATATTTTAATGAAAATAGCACAATGATACATTCAATTTGTTCAATAATAATAATCAATTATATTATGTCATAAAAAATAATGTTTTATTTCTTGAAATAAAAATATAATAAAATATATTATGTACAAATTATTCATACCGTTTATTACACGCTTAGTTCCATTTAAACCAGTAATTGATTTAATCCCCGTTACTCATATCAAAAAACGATACGTTTTACTTACGGATAGTATTTATTAAATTGTCATTAACATTTATTTTTTAAATTTTTCTACTTTTTATTATTCGTAGCTTGTTTTTGAAGAATTCACCGTATATCTCACCTGTGGATTCTTGACAATAAACTTACAGTGATATGCTATTTTGATGCTTGTATTTTTTAAATGTTATAATTATTGTAGTCAATGTCGTATACAATTTTCTGAGATTTCACGCTCATATACTGCGATGAGAATCGAATTTGTTCTTACAGAATAGCTCTGCTAATCAGTAAGTCAAGGCAGCTTCTAAGGCCTCTCGTGGACAAAGTAAGCAAAATGAATCGTTTCTTGGAAATAGTATGCAGACATTAAATGATAAAGTCAATGTTTGGCTGCAAATTTTCTTGTACTAGTTTCGACAATCCAATTAAATATTTAATTGGTTCGAGGCACTATACTCTTATATAAATAAACATCAGTCAAGTCTCAAAACTCTTCAATTCAAAGAACTATTCGATACAATTAAAAGCACAAAAATAATTTCATAGTGTTTTTATTAAAATAAAAATTTCCTAATTTAAAAAAATACCAATACATTTCATGAAATAATTAAACATTACTCTTTGCAATTAAAAATACTGTCTTTTTCTATAACAACTCTCCACGTCTTAAATACATCTCAATTTAGCACCATGTATATTGTCAGATTAGGGATCCACATAGGAATTTTTATATCCATAGCCTATTCCAATCACAGAAAAAGTAAAGACAAGTACAAGACACATATACATTGAATTGACGCGATATTATTGATCGAGTTCTTGAGTAATCTATGATATAAATTATGGTTATGTAAAAAAAATTGTATTATAAATATCAGCGAAGTTGTTGTAGGATTTATTGGAATAATGTTGTATTGTAAATAAAAATATATTAATCAAGAACTGTTTGTGGTGCACAATATAGTAACGCAAAGCGCATGGAATATGTGAATTTGAGATCTGTTTATATCTAATCCTTCTCCGATTGGAATAGGCTACACATAGAATATTCCATGTATTTCAATCCAACTTTAACAAATTATAAGCAAATAATGATCTTAAAATGGTCGCACAATTCATTTAACATAATAAATTGCCAATACAAATTGTTTTATTTTAACAAATAATTTATAAAATTTGATTGAAATGCATACGTCGTACTTTTCTTTAATATTTAAAATGAAATACGCTTTCTAACTATGATGAATTAATCGAGTCGTTAAAAGCACCAATCATATAATAAAGAAAACAAACCTTCTTGCGTCAAAAACATTTCACTCGATACACTAAAACGTTGCCGTCAAATCATTGCACGTTACGATCATCCCAATCTGACAATAACATGGGCTCATGAAATAAACGTCAGCGGCGATTATTTGGCCTACGTACTACATAACAATCAACTATATATACACATATTAAAATCTCAGTTGTATCACATCATTCATTCAAATATATGCCTTAAAACTATTATATGTATGGTCAATATTGACTTGTGACATTACAAACATTAAAACAACGTTTCGACCTAAATTAAATTAGTATTTTTATATAAAAAAACTTTTTTGGAATCATTTCGTTTATATAAAAACAAATATAAATGTAGATTAAAATTTTGAACGTAAAATTTATGTCCAAAAATAAAAAAAAGAACAATTTGAAAGCTTTATCCGCGTCTCTCTTTGACCAAATAAAAAATAGTGGTCTTTATAGCAAGCGAATAGTTAGAAAGACAGATAAAAAATAATCCGTTTAGTAATCTGGAAAATTTAAATACATACATGATACGTCCAACAAACCTACGATCATTTTCATTCAACCGGATATTAATTTACAACTATTAATAAATTATCTTTAGGTATCTTAATACTATACATTGCTTTATTGTACTCATTCTTCTAAAATAATGGCTAACTAAGCTATCGAAGTCTATTGAGATATTTATCTCTTTCTATCGGAATGATATTGTATATAATGAAAAGAGCTAACAATATGTTAACATTGGCGTAACTAGGAACTGTGAACCGTGTGTCTGTCGTCGTTCTTTATATTTAATTGATTTTTTTTTTCTTCAAACGTGCGCGAAAGTAAACATAATATATTTGAAATTGGAATATGTTAAATATCACTTCTATAAGATGGGTACAAACAAAACTCTAAATTAAATTAAGTTGCGTTCCAGCAAATAATTATTAAAATCCTTTTTTGTTTGTTACGTTTTTTGTCATTGCTGTACTTTGTCATTTTTGCTTTTGGTTCTGATTTACTTCAAAATACTATAACTAGGCTGTACTATACAGTTACCTTTGCCCGAATAAAGACGGATAAACAAAATAAATAGTGGGCATTAGAATAATAGTCTAGTTACGCCTCAATTTTAAACAATCTCGATATAAGAGATACATGAAAATTACACGATTGGCGAAAATTTCTATTTAAATAATTTTTAGTTTTATATTTGAAGATCATAAATTTACGAATATGGATTTAATAAATGCAATTTACATACTGAATGAAATGAATGCATACAATCATACACTTTCCGAATTTGATTAAAAAAACATCATTGACATAATATCGTGTCAAATTTAATAAAACTGACAATTGACGTAAATCTAGCAAAATTATCTGTAGTCTTTTAGCAGCGCTAATGTCACATTGACGTTTAACAAGTGCCATCGAATTATTGTCCATCGCGAGATGAATTAATACATTTCTTTAAATATTATAATTGCATTAAATCACATTTTTTGGAACATATTATCACAGTTTGAACCACTACGAAAGCGGGTCACCTTTTGCATTATCATTTCTTATGATACTCATCGAAACACCACATCTCGCAATATTAAACATCCTCGAAATTAATTGGCACTAAATAGTTTAAGTATTTGTCCTTTCAACTCTATAATACTGTTCCGAAATTTCGACAAAATAATACAAATCACACAAAACTTTGACGGATAAAATAGCGCAAACGTTCAATTTGGATTTGATCGAATAAATGACTGAACTTGTGACCGATTCTCAACATATACGATGAATGTGTCAATGTTCATGAAGTTATTTGCTTTGTACTAAGGCGTCACTATCACCTACGCGTAGCAATAGCATTAATAGATCGGTAGTAAGATTCAGAGTAAAAGTTTTATTTATATCCTTTTGGTTTTCAGCCACGTTTAATTATCTAGTTCGGAACATTGTTACCGTATTCCATACCGAATAAAGACAGTATAACGAACGCTAGACCGAGGAAAACTGAGCCGAGGAGATCGCCCAAAGCTGTCAAGTAAGGGATAGCTGCGTTGTCGGGATCCTTCTTCTTCTTCCACATGAAGTGAATCAAGATGTACGATAGATACAAAAGCACCATAACCTGAAATATAGGAAAATATTTGTTATTGGATTAACTATTTTTATTTTAAAATTGAATCTTAAGACTATTAGTACTAAAGTTCAATACAGAGTGCTATATTTCAGAATAGCAAATCGACTGCGACTTCGTCCGCGAAAATTTAAAAACTATTATTTTAACGTAAATACGTAGCATTTGTTATTAGGCTAAAGGTGACAATTTTCTTATTTAGAGAATTTTTATATCAGTCATAACTTCAAAGCGAAAAGTGTAATCCATATAATTGAAATTGGAGTTTATGTGTACATAATCAACCTTAATTTTCAAACCATTTAAATGGATAAGGATTAATATCATGATACCAATATCACCACTATTCGATTCCAATCGTATTTGAACTTAATAATTTAAACAAAAACTATTATTGTGGCTTAACTATAATAGTTAGATATATACCATCGTGGACTTTTTTGTAAGCTATTATAAGTACTATTCATATATAGAACATTATTTTATATATCTGCAACAGTTTTCGCTTTTTTGACTTTTTTTGATAGCCGAAAAATATTGCCAAGATTTTATAAATTTATTGAAATATGTTTTGACCAAATTACTATAGTTGGTACATAAGGGCGCTTAATGTCTAAAGGAAATCTCTACCAGCTAATATTTAGGCTAATTAGATATACATACATATATGAACATAATATTACGATATTGTAACATCGATGCTTTCCGATTACAGAAGAGTAACACACTATGCAAATTTTCTATAGAGAAAAATACACAAATCACATTATATAAGCATAACTTACCTGTATTAGTGAGCATAAAACGTAAGTGATTCCAAATACGAACTGGAGGGAGACAAATCCTTGGTAAACGAAGTCAGCGACCACCATGAATATGATCTGACCGCAGACCGCGAGGATAAGCAACATTCTTGCGACCTTCGCTGCGGTAGCTGTCAATAAATAATTTTTATGTATTAATGAATGAATCTTTATTATCTGTTTCCGTAATTGATGACACCTTAATTTTTGAACATGATAAAGAACTGTTTGGAAATACTTCAATTGTCAAAAGTCCTCTAAAGCTTAAGCTTTTATTATGTCCAATAATTGAGAAGCCTTACAAATGCAGGATCAGAGTAAGCCATTTCATTTTCATTGCATAGATGTGAATATTTTAGATGATTACGCTTTAAAATTTAATTAAACCATGTCGTCGCACTCACTTCCATAGAACAAAGTCTTCCACGGCCATTCGATAATCCTCGTGTTCTCAGGAAGCACCCCGGGTATTGCAGTCTGATGGAGATTAGTTGCTAATCGTGAAGACTGCACGCAGACCAGATTTCCTCCAATACCATTAACTATGGGTTGAAAGACCTCATAGCCCTGATATTGTTCAACCGCTTGGTCAAGGACAATACCTCCGATACTGAAAAATAAGATAAGACAAACGATTAACACATATTAATTTTATCATCCAATTGTATTTATACTAATACGATATTTTTCTACCGGATTATAATTTAAGTTGTTGCCATGTAAAATAAATTTTTAATTACGAATTTTTTTACTCGACGTTTAAATTTTTAATTTTTATCTTACCCACTGATGAAGAGAGCTGAAATAACTGGCGTCCAACCAGTCGTGAGCACGGTCTTCGTGTATTTGTTCTTCCAAACAATGAACACCCAGATCGGAAGAAGACTGTAGTAGACGCAAAGTAGAGCAATGGGTTGCCATAGAGAGATTTCTGGAAATCAAAATAGATAAATTATATTTCGGGCTATTTGAATAAGTCATTAAGCAAGCGATTCAAATTGACAATTACATGAAAAAGCTATCTTTATTTTTCTTTAACTCTCCAAATATAAATCACAGCATACACATCTTAATATGAAAGAGTATCTCAATATATCCCAATGAAATAAACTCACTTATTTGTTCAAACATATATTGAGCAGTGACTGCGAGTACAGAATTGCTGACAATGTCTCCGATGGATGCTGCGAGGGGTGTCGCGACGTTGTCGGGATTTACTTTAAATTTCTGCGATCCGAATATCACCATCACCATAACGAAATCTGGTAAAAAATAATAATTGAATGATGTGTTCTCTTATTTGCAATAATTTATAATTATTGTTATTATCAGAAGCCTTAACGCAAAGTGTATCATCATGACACACTTTGCGTTAAGGCTTTTCTCAAGTGCGTCTGGACCTTAATCTTAAACCACCCATAAATATTCTACCACCAAACAGCAATACATACTATAAATTATTGTGTTCTTTCTAATGAGTAAGCGACACTGGCTTACTCATTCTACAACTACAGAGACAGTGGACATAACATCTGATTTCTCAAGGTTTGTGGTGCATTGATAATTGGAACAATGTATGGGTATTTCTTACAGTACCAATGTCTATGGTCGGTGGCCGTTACATTCCAATGCAGTCGGATCATAGAGATCCATATATTATGGATCTTTGTAAGACTTAAAAAATCTATGAGCCAAGCCAGCGGCTAAAACGAATAAATCTTACCTGAAAATTATGGGTTCAAATGCTGGCAAGATCCACGGTTTTTTTTTTTTTATTTATTTTTTATTACATAGGTAGGCGGACGAGCATATGGGCCACCTGATGGTAAGTGGTCACCAACGCCCATAGACATTGGCAGTGTAAGAAATGTTAACCATCGCTTACGCTGCCAATGCGCCACCGACCCTGAGAACTAAGATGTTATGTCTCTTGTGCCTGTGCTTACACTGGCTCACTCAACCTTCAAACCGGAACGCAACATTACCAAGTACTGCTGTTTTGCGGTAGAATATCTGATGAGTGGGTGGTACCTACCCAGACGAGCTTGCACAAAGCTCTACCACCAAGAAATTTTCTCCACTGAATTTTCGTGTGATTAATCTGTGTGAAAACATTGTGATGATAACTGCTTATCGATAACGATATCGATGCATTAGTAGTAGTAGAATTAGCGCCAAACCTCCTTAAGGGAGAAGGCCTCGACCCAGGATGGAAATATTACATTTACTTTTCACACCGTAATCAAGAATTTTACATAGTTGAGTAGGTTTCAATCGCAAACAACAGATAAACGGTAGGTTAGTTTTCGAACCAGTCTTTTAATTAAATAAATCAATGACTTACCCAAAACAAAACATGTAGTAGTAGCGGTGAAGATAGCTGATGCTATCAGCAACAGAACATAATCGCCGTTGAATGCCTTATCGACGATCGTGTTCACAATCACCGCAAACATTGATACTACCGTCGCAGCTACTATTGCTTGAACCTGAAATAATATTTTGGGATTTAATATGGCGTAATTTTCCTTACATGTAGAACCACGAAATCTATTGGTGAGTTGAAGGATACAAAAGATAATTTCTAAAGATATTGTTATATATGTATATTAAGGTCCTCCAGGCCGATTTCGGCCACGGCGGCCAATCTCAAGAGAGATTAGCCAATTGCGCAGGACATATTATAGTGTATATTATGATCAATATAAATCTTTAGTCTTGTTTATCTAAAATTTCACTATTATACACGGCATAGACCTTACTCACAAGTAGTCTTGTGGCGTTGTGACAAAGCTAATCAAAGTTATTAAGATGAAAGCAAAGACAATTTACTACTTTTTAATTGACATATTCCTAACAATGTTGGTAAAAAATATTTTATATATTATATTATATTAAGCAAGTATACAGCAAATAGATATTGAATTAAAATGTCATAGACATTTTAAAGCAAAACGTGATAATCATTTTCATTCATTTGTACCAAGGTTGGTGGCGCATTGGCGATGTAAGCGATGGCTAACATTTCTTACACTGCCAATGTCTAAGGGCGTTGGTGACCACTTACCAACAGGTGGTCCATATATTCGTCCGCCTAACTATACTATAAAAAAAATTGACCTAACATTAAATATTTGTTCATTAAAGCCCAATCCTTTCTTTTAATTTATAAATATCAAACATCCTTATATGAGACTAGCTGTGCCCGCGGTTACACCCGCGTATAATTAATAAAAATATAATGAATAAAAATCAGCCTAGAACCTTCCTCGATAAAAGGACTATACAACACAAAATTATTTTTTAAATTCGAACCAGTAGTTCCTGAGATTATCCGGATCAAACAAACAAACTCTTCAGCTTTATATATTAGTATAGATATCCGTTTTCACACTTACCTTAATGTTCATATTTAATTATCGAAAAAACTTTATAATAAATTATTTTGAATATTCAAGAGGTTTAAAAAGTGTAAGCTTCCAAATAATGTAACATAAAGTTTTGAATTGATAAATGCTCCACTTTTTTTTTAGAAAAACTCTCATAATATTTGATTTCTTATAACTTGAATACTAATTCGACGATAACTTTGTTCCAAATGATAATTTTTACCTGAACTAATGATATGTTTCCAACAACCATCGAGATAACTTCTCGCGGCGATACCATGTTCCCCAAGTTCGCTTGAGTCGAAAGTCGGGACGCGAGGCACATGTCGAGATTTCCTGCAATAAACATTTATTTATATATTTGGGTTTGATAGCCAGTGTTACCAAGTTTATCTTACTTGCTACTGGAACACACACATTACGCGTGAAATTGAAATTGTCGTTATATGTTTAGAGTGTGACAGTAAAAAGTTCCAGAAAAGGACAAAAGATAACAAACACAAGACCCTCCTAATACGCAGTGGGCTATAAGCTAATTATTAAATTTCTTCAAGTGTCCCATTAATAAAATTTTTGTTTTGGTAATTGTTTGTCTTGAATAAATGCCAAATCAAAGAAGGAGAAAGACATAAACAAACTCTAGATTTTTATATTCCATGCGATTCGATCAGAGCTCTACAATAATTCAATACAAACAGTTCTTGATTAATATATCTTTGTTTACAATATAACGCTATTCCTCTTGACTACTAATATCCATTTTTATTTTTACGTCCAAAGTTCCGATAACAACTTCGCCGATATGCGAATCCATAATGAATATTAAAGATTATTCAGGGTCTCGGACAATTTGTTTATTTATCATTAGTACTCTCGTGATTGGAATCTTTAATATAGCCTATAATTGGCAATTTAATGTAAGTAACAGCCTGTGAATATCCCACTGCTGGGCTGAGGCCTCTTCTCTTCTCTTTGAGGAGAAAGTTTGGAGCTTATTCCACCACGCTGCTCCAATGCGGGTTGGTATAAAATACAATGTGACAGAATTTCAGTGAAATTTGACATACGCAGATTTCCTCACGATGTTTTCCTTCGCCGTCAAGCACGAGATGAATTACAATCACAAATTAAACACATGAAATTCAGTGGTGCTTGCCCGGGTTTGAGCCCACGATCATCGGTTAAGATTCACGCGTTCTTATCAATGGGCCATCACGGCATATTAATAAAAAATTTAATGTAAAGCCCCTATTAAATATATGGGTTCCTTTTGTTCGTTTGTCTCACTTCTCGCAACAGAACAGGTATTGTATTATCTTATCTTTCAACAATAGTTACTAGTTCGATTGGTATTTTGTCATTATGCCTTACGAAACTATGAAATATCCCACATTGTTATAATGTTTTATTATTTACAAAACATTGCTTCGGTAAATAGAATTTCAAGTATTTATTTATCTATTTTGAAACAATTTTATCGCGTTCTAGAAAACACGTTGGAGTGCATCGTTATAATCGTTTTCGAATTTAATAACACAATTAATTCGACTTCAAGTAAAATAAAACAATATGAACATAAAGAGATAAGACACCGACATAAGTTAAAAAAAAAAACTGTAGTTTAAATAATTATCATAATAAAGTTATTACATAGCATTGTCACAGCATAAACTTGAAAACTTCCTTAGTCGTTCAGGGTTTGTTATAATTGGGATCGCGTTTGAAAAAAGGTCAAATAACAGCCATAATAATTATTTATAAAACATAATAACAGAGAGAATTTAAATAAGGCTGAATGTTAGTATTTATCATCATTATTCAGATGTTAAACATTATTGAAAACACGTCTGAGATTTCATGATTCGATTTTTATTTAATTCGATTCTTATTTCTAGCACTAAAGTGCATCAGTAGATATCAAACTACAAATAAAAAAAAAAAAAGAAAATTTGTTTAAAAACAAAGAAGAAAAAAAGGTTGTGACCTGTTTTGTCTTTGCGTGTATGTGTTTATATTTACATTTGTAACTTACTTAATAAAGTCAAGATTCTTTTTGATGATAAAAATATCAGTTGATAATAAAAAGTTGAACCCATGGGTACACAAATAATAACGCTAATGAATTTGGTAATTCCTATGAGCAGCGTATCCTTTAACAGTATCAATCTCAACCCCTCAACCCTTGAATGAAGTAATTGCCTTTAGAGGATATTACGAAATCTCATATCTTTTATATTTTTAAGAAAAAATCCATCTATTATAAATTTTTTTTATGGAGTGAGCAACGCCTGTAAAAGTTGATTAAAACATATATCCTAATGATTAGCATGTTCGCTTTCAGTTCGTGAAATTCTGTGTTTGTCGTGAATTTCTTATCTGCCCTGAATTATAATGTTGGATATGTAATAATAATGCTTCGGAAAGTACGTTAAGTCGTGTGACGTCTGATCTCTCCAATAAAATCATATTATATTACAAAACAATTGACTAGTCTCCATATCATCCACTAAAGAGGAAATTATTACAAATCTTCATACTAATGAAGATACAACAAACTATTTTAACGAACGCTCATTAAACTCTAGAACTTGCAATAATCACGTAAAGGCAACACAACAATTATCCATAATGACAGATTCGTCAGCATGACAAGCCTTATCAGCGTGAAATATAAAGGGTAATTTTATGACAGCCATTACAGTCGTGTCTCATGTAAAATTTATGATAAAAAGAACGTTACTGTTCTCTATGACTTGAACGGATGTAATCTTTTTATTTTTATCATTTAATGTATATATATTATCTTGTTCTAAGGTATGTTATTTAATTGTAATTGTTATGTTACAAGCGATTATATTCTTTATTTGTGTTCAAGTATAATGGACATGTATGAATTGACAAATATTAGAACAAACGCCCCCTCCCACTTTCCAAGTAGATTAAACTTATATCCCGCTCAAACTCATACATATTAATATATTATAGGAATAAGATAAGCTTACAGTGACGAGTGTAAAATATCAGAGCATAAACAATGGCTGGCGAAGCTGACATTAATAAAATGTTTGTTATAGTGATCAACGGAATAAAAAATATTGTTAATACAATTCTCAGTCAAATTAACATTCTCTTGCGCGCTTTAATTTTCTCTTTGTCTATCAGCAATCGTGTACTTTAATTGAATTCAAAAGATCCTTTAGAGTTTTTGGAACGAAGTTCTTTTACGCGGTTTACAGTAGAGTGAAATGGCAGTGGCCCAAGGTCACGTCATATAACGAAATAGCGTTCATACTGTGCCTACCAAATGCTGAGCGTTCGAATTTTGGAGGTCGATATAAAGGAGGTTAAGGTGCTTTTTGGTGTGATAAGAATACGTTAATATCAATTCAAAAAAATATCGCACATAACTTCGTTCCTGACGGGGGATCCCCGAACGCACAATTTTTGGTATAACGAAGTTCTGCTAAACGTGCATACAATTGAATTGTATTGAATGATGGGTCCAAGAAAACTCCTCTCAAGAGGGAACATAACCTTTACATAGCAGTGGGACACATTTAGAGGCTACATTACACATGTTAGACAATTTGCATTACAAATATAGTAAATCTAAAAAAGTATATATTGTTATTTAAGTCGCCACTGTTTTCTTTGTTACTTTTAATCTTACATATAATTTTATAAAACGCAGTGTCAATATTTTTTTATCTAGTAATCTTTTTATAATGATCGATATCCCTTTAAGCGACTTCCTTTAAACAGATAATGCATAATAATCGAAACGCTTATCACCAAGTGTCAAATATAGAAAATAATATTTGAAATATATAAAGCAATATGCCAAACTTATAAGGTCCAAATATACGAATAATCAAATCAATGTAAATAACACATTAATAATTGCTGCAATAAGTATCAAGACGTATTTTATTTCGTAAATTTTGGATATAAAAAATAAAAGAAACGAATGTTTGCGTAGGAGATTTTTATAGTGCACAAGCGTATACGAACAGTTTACACGCTCTTTTGCCTCACTCTAATAATTTGACACGAACAGAAAAACCTCAGGCTATGGACCAACGGCCAGCTTTCGATTTCCAACCTCCGTAGTAAACCTATTTGCAAGATATTCAAACAGCGATTTTAAGTTTAGTTCGAATACGAATTTCCGCCTGCTTCCTTTGTGATAATTTTTTTTCTCAGTTTCTTTGAATCAAGTTCCTAGCTGTTATGCATTGTTGGAGAGCTAAGAAAACGGTTATGTTTTTAAAATAATCTGCAAGTTTTCCACCAAAATGTAATGGACAAAACATCTCAAAAAAATATTGTAATGATATCGTTTTTCGTCTCGCATTTTTAAGCTTAGACCGATAATTGTTGTTTTAGTATTGATAAATAACCAGTGAATGGGATGGATTTATGAAACGACTTATAAGCAAATTAATATGTATAAAATAATTATATTATTACTTACCCTTTAAACCCGATAGAGATGGCACCAAGACGAATATAGCTTTCACTACCTGGAACACCTCCCAATTCTGAAAAAGATGATTTATTAAGTTATTATTGATATCAAATCAAAGGTAAGAAGAGCGGGTAACCCGAGAGAAGTTTTTAAAACTTAATTCAAGATGCACGACAGCATTGTAAAGGAATGCATTATCTAACAATTGGCAAATGTTCTGTTTGTTTAAAAGGTAAGTGAAACAAAAGATACAGAATATTTTCATCGTTCCCATTGTTTTATAGGTCATGAAGTGTTTTCTATGGAGACAGGTGACGAGTTAGCCGCAGTGGGTCATTTGCAATATAATTGCTTAATTATAAATCAAGGAGCCTTAATTAACAGAGAAGAGTGTTGACTTTTTCACTCATAGTGTTGTCAACTTGGTCAAATTATATTATAGTTGAGGTATTAAGAGAGAAAAAAATTAGACGAATATCGAATCGATTTCAGTAAGATTGAGGATCTGCCTTTAATTCACGTTATCCGTCCACTGGTCATAAATTAACTTCTTTATGTCTATAGTTTTTATCTCGAAACAAATAGTCATAATTTTATCGACAAATATCTGACATCGCACTTAATAATAGTAAAGATGTTTTAATTTTTTTAATTGAATGATAATTTATCATCGTGTATGGGACATATGTAGGTATTTTTGTTCGATCAAAAACATCAAAACAAATGACACGAAGCGTATCTGATTTAACAAATAAATCTTTTTACATTCGTGATATTGTAATGATCATGTTTAATTATAATTTTTTTTATCAAAATCTTATCTCGATACGTCTTTCAGGCAAAAGTGAGACAATTATCATAATTATATCATATTCCAAGAAATCTTATATCCTGTAGATTCAAGGAGTTTAACGAAATGATAAATCAGACATTCAGATTCAGTCATAGAACTATTGTTTACTAGTGATGGTATAATTCTTGGTGCGATTCTTTCTGAAACAAATTGTTTATAATATAATATTCTGTATCTACAAGCACAAGGCACACATCTTAATTCCCAATATTGGTGGCGCATTGGCAATTTAGGATATTTAAGGAATGATTGATATTTTTTAGTGTCAATATAAATGGGCAGTGGTTAACTTCTTACCATCAGGTGGTCTGTTTGTCAGAGTGCCTAGATATTTTCAGTAAAAAAAACTCGCTACAACTCGAATGATGGGTATAAATGGATGTTGAGAATATTTGCAAATCAAACTTCCTAGCTCGAATATAAAACCTTCTATGTACGATATACGATGATAAAGACACGTGGACATACACCAAACCGTATGCGCACGCGCCACTCCCTTGTACTCTCACCTCCGATGTCCTTACGGCAAATCGCAATGCAATTACATAGAAAATCCACAAGTGCTCATTGTTCTTCAAGTGCTATTAAGATTAAGTGATGTTTGTGGTCTATTGCATTGACCTCAATTTTGTTTACAATTAGATTCGTGTTTCATAACAACAGGTAAGTCTTATTACAGGGGAGTCCCCTACATGATATTGACAGAGATATGAGAAATGTTTATTTGTATTAGGCGAATACGAGTTCGCTTTAATTGTTGAATCGACGTGTCCGCTTAACGGTATTAAGCGTGAATGAAATCGTTGAGCAAATGTATGTGAGAGTTATATATTTTGTATTATAAGTTTTATATCTCTTGTATATTGATTACTTGGTGTACTCGGTGGTAGAGATCCACTTATCAGATATTCTACCGCAAAACAGCAGTATTTGGTATTGTTGTGTTCCGGTTTGAAGGTTGAATGAACCAGTGTAATTACAGGCACAAGGGACATAACAGCTTAGTTCCCAAAGTTGGTGGCGCATTGGCGATGTATGCGATGGTTAACATTTCTTACAATACCAATGTCTATGGGCGTTGGTGACCACTTATAACCAGGTGGCCCATATGCTCGTCCGCATTCCTATACAATAAAAAAAAAAGCTTAAACGAGTACTCAGTTAAGACTCAGTTACTCTGAGCTTGCTCATTTTGACGCAACACTAAACGTAAAATTTAAATTGGTATCATTTGTTTTGTGTGTACATAAACCTTACAACTAAATTCAGCCCCTTTCTTCATACGTAATCATCAGTGAGTCTCTTATAAGTTATAAAGTCAACCAAAGCATTCATATAAATGTCTAATAACAAATTATTTTTAATAATTAGGAAAGCTAACAACAAAAAATTAATGGAATAAAAAGGCTTATGACGCAATTATATAAATTTATGTGAGTGCATGTTTATGCACGTGTGTGTGTGTGTGTATGTGTGTGTGTGTGTGTGTGTGTGTGTGTCAAATAAGTGAATACAAACTAATAATAATATAAAATTACAACTATATTATTTAAATAAAAATTAATTTAAATGAAATCAATAGATATAGTGATAGTGAATGATGGTAATTATGTAAGCCTTTTTCGATATGATCACGTTTAAGTGATAGTCTTGATAATAACACTCGTTCGATGTATGTGACTAATCGAATACACAACGAATTGATCAGATAAAATATTATAATGTTAACTAACATGACGCAATTGTCTATAGGTCGCGTGTTCGAATCCAAGTACACTCCTGTACTTTTTATTTATAAACTTGATAATTAGCAACTGCTACAAGCAGCAACACCTAGTATTGTGTTCAGGTTTGAACGTTGAGCCAGTGTAACTACAAGGGGCATAACATCTTACTTCCCAAGGTAGGTGGCGCAAGCCAATGTCCACAGCGTACGCTATTTGTATGTATTTTTTCGCAAGTGTTTTCAATTTTTATTAAATTCAAAAGTTGCAGAATGTAAATGAATATTTGAAGTTATCTAATATTCATTTTCATTCTTCTTGGCATCCCCTTATGAGAATGAAATTATTCTACCACACCATTCTAATGCGAGTTGGTTGATACACAGACATATGGGAGATTTTCTCCGACAGGCAAGTTCCCTGATGATGTTTTCTTTTACGAGTACAAATGAAAACTCAGGGAGCCAATCCTCTTTCAATTTGTCACTATCGCAATCGGATCGAAGCGTAATCGTTGCCGTTTTTTTCCGTTTTCCTATTATTTTATTGAATTATCGACTATTGGCGTAAATGCTAGCAATTAAGGTTGGTTTAAACATTACGGTATAAGTTAACATCATATCGGTTCGGTTCTGAATAAATATAGAATTGTCAAAGTTTGATTGGAATTGAATCGGGAACGTATCGTAATCGTTATAGATTAGTAGAATTGGCCCCCAGTACTGCTTGCTGGTTGGCTTGGTTTAAACTTAACCTGTTCTAACCATCTCGTCTAAATGCAATTGTTGAAAACGTCATTTGAAATACTCACTCTCACACTCCCCAAAACGAGACCAGCACCGATCGTGCCACAGCCAGCTATGAAGAACGGCACCGCCACTTGCATCAACGTGTTCCACCATCTTTCTTCTTTTTTCTGTAATATACAAAAAAAGTAGTTGTATTTTTTGTTTTAATTATATATTTAAGCCTTTATTGACAAAAATAACAGATATTAGTGACGGTTTTAATAATTATTTACCCGACTTAGGCGCTTTGATAGTATCATTGACCATGCCAGAAATATTCTCTAAATTTCAACGAAAAATACTAATTAGATCGAAGTTCCTAATTTTTTTAGAAACGCATACGACTCAAACGTACAATATTGTATTATATAAATTAGAACAAAAATCGAAATCATTTATATATTTATACTTTAGTAAATACATATTTACATTATAATAGACATACGCCATTCAGAAATAAACTTCCACGTCCGTCTTATTTCATGTTTGGACATAGTAAGTTTTATATAAATAACATGAGCGAACTCATCTAACAAAAACGATATTTAAGGCTAAATAGATTGATTTACATAATAATCAAATACAAATAATACAATTAGTAATTCGTTATTCATTTAATTTTTTTAAATAACATAATTAATGATAAAAATATGTTTTATCGTTTTTCAATCGACATTGAAAAGTTTGAATGAATCAGTGTTTAATAAGTTCGTATACAAATTACATGGACTTCGCAATTTACGTATGTATTTATTATGAATGAAAACGGATAATTTAAAAATATATAATGCAACATTTTATCCACAGCGGGATGAAACAATAACATTCGAATTTTTTCTTCATAATTTGTTTTTTCAAAGGTGTACTATAAAAATATGTGCAAAAAAATTCTTAAATTACCATAAAACATCAGTATATAAAACAATTAATATTTAAAATAAGTCTTAAGATTAAATACGTCTGGTTTTTTGTTGCCAAGTCGCAATGGTGCATGGTTATGGACGTGCGCTACGCACGCAAGTCGAAAGAATAATGACATTCGTGCGCAGCGTGTCGTTGGGCTACCGTATAACATACAGCCATTGCTATTATTTCCTTCACATAAAAAAAATAACAACAATTTTTTTTTTCAAATTCTCTTTTTATTTATCATATTTATTTTAATATTAGCTGTGCCCCGTGGCTTCACCCGCGTATAATTAATAAAAATATAATAAATTATTTTATTACTATAATAACACACACGCGCAGACACACACACACGCATATGGCTACTGGTACAGAAATACGTAATTAACGATTAGAAATTAATTTTCATAAGATAACGCAGGGTTTACCGATCTTTTCGGAGCGTCACGGTAGCATGCGCAAGCGATCCCGTGGCGCTCCCGTTAAGACGGGAAGGGTACCGCTGGGTTTTTAGTGGGTATTCCGATGACCGGGGCACACTCGGTGCCTTGGACATACGGCGAGTCCCACATACCCCCCCCACTGTTCCCGTGGGGGGAAACGCGTCATGCGTTTTCCCAGCGTCAAAAAAAAAAAAAAGGGTTTACCGATCTTATATATGGCCTAACATTTGCGCCATCACATGTTCTTTGTGTGTACCAATTTTCATAAAGATTGGTCAAGCCGTTCTTGAGTTAAAAGAAGACATAAAGACAGACGGACTCACTGCATCATAAAACGACTATTTATCACAAAATTAGGTGCAAAAAAATGTGCAGACAGAACCAATAGATTTATATAGTAGTAAAGATTTGTGGTGTTTTATAACTAAAGTAAATATTTAATATCGAAATAATCGAATATTCAAAAATTAATTAAAAAATCGTGGAAATTTACATACAATTATGATAACATATTATTTTTTCACAGCACATGTCAAAATCTTCTGATAGATTTAAAAGACATACATGACTCATTGCGATTATTTCTATTTTTACTAATAATTAAAAAAGATAGCAGTCACTAATCTTAGCTTAATAATTACATTATCATGAGTTAATTACAAAATACATAAAATCATTATTATTCACACTACATATATTTCATTGAATATGTAATCGGATCAGATTTAAATCTAATGAGCTTTTGAGATCAATCAAAAATGGCGTCGAATGAATCATAATTGCGATAAGTGCGAACGTTTATACAAGTTTTTTTTTTTTTTTAAGTTATGGCAAATATCCACTGATGAAGACATCATCGAAATTCTAGTTTTTTTTTCAAATCATTTTAAATAAGATATTAATAATGTTTGTCCATCTGTTGTCTGTGTTAGCAAGTTATTACAATACAAGTGAGTGTTTTACTTCTTTTATTCAAATAATGCTGAATAATCATTATTAAAAATTGGAGGGAAAAATTTATTGTTTCAATTGTTTTTAATTTATAACTCTAAAACTCATCAAAGGTGACAAAAGCTGATCTTTTTTGTCTATGCCTTTTATTATAATCTAAATATTTTCAAATATGATATAAATATTGTCGAAAGTGATCGTTTTCAGAATAGGGCGAAAAACAAAGTGTTTTTGTGTAACGCGATTATACAGGATAAACTGATTTGATATTACCTATATATTAGAAACTAAATAATCGTTTATACCAATTTTAAGTGCGGTATTGTTATTAAATTGCGGGTAAGACATCTCAATACTACATTGACGATTAAGTAAAGATTCATACACGCTCTGTAATATCGCGCTTAGAGGTAGCGAGCGGTACCGCAAATCTTGCAAATATTTAAGCTCATTGACGGCCACTTAAAATTATATGCGCAGTCTGTAAACAGCCTAAGACGTATCGACAGTATACCTAATAGATTATTGTGATTGAGTTATTATATAGCTGCGTTTTCATCAACGAAAAGTTGGCAACTTCTGTGTTGCTATCTAAAACACAATGTTGTTTTATTGTTGGTGAATTTTCGAAGAATTACAAAAGTTTCAATTGAACACAGAAATTGACAACTTATATGCACAATTAGATACATCTTCAAGATATCTTCTTTTATATCGTAAAAACAAGAACAGAACTCACGTGAGCCAAGATGACAATCGCACAACTATATTAAATATTGTAACAATAATAAAATTAGGCTTTTGTCTCATATACTTCACTAAAGTACCCTGAAGGAACAATTGGATTGACTTTGAAAAAATTCCAATTCATTTCAATGTTAATTTTAATATTCATTAGGTAATCATAGACTTGTTTTATCTTGAAAACTTTTAATGAAATATTTCTTCCATCATTCTTTTATCACGCTATTCACTTAATTACAAATTGATTTGATTTCGTAATTGAGCTGAAACAATATTTTATATTAATTTATTTCGTTTGAAGTTCCTTATATACGACTACGTCAAGATATTTGCTATGTGATTTTTTTAAATTCTCTAATGTCAAAAAATATTTGTTTGTCACCTATCAGGATTATATAATGCAAACTATTTAGAGGTTTTTTTGTAACGCACTGGTAGACTAAAGAAGAAGACGGTTGACTTTGAAGAAGACGTCAGAAAATACCTGGATTTAGACGGATACAGGCGATTTCGGAATCAATTTGGAGAGGCCTAGGTCTCGGATCATCATTCTTCGGATGGATGTATTCATAATTAAGCTAAAATAATTTCTTAAAAAATTATAAAGCATTATAATAATCCTTTAAATCTTTTCTACAAATTACCTATCTATACTAGACATGATTTTTCTTTTATTTTTGTCACATGAAGTATTCATTCTATAGATACGAGGGTTATATAAAGCCACTATGGTTTTAGTATCAGCTGTACTGTACTGTAATCGCAGAAGTCGCAGATTCACTTCTTAATAGTTTGTGTCAGCGTTAGCCTTTATCTAATGACATAAATGCATATGGCCGGCGTTTTTTTCGGTGGAGATATACCGGAGAGTATTAATAATTTCAGGTACCTCGGACACATCAGTTTGCATCAGCTTGCATAATGGTTAGAGCATATTATTCATGCAAATGTTTGCCTATCTACAAAATCAGATAAACATGTCAATCGGTACAAGTGATTTCACAGATAACATTTCCGTATGTCGGAAAACACGTTTAGCCGTTAGTCCGGTCGAGTCCGATCGCTGTCCTATCGAATTATGAGAATACCGGAATAGAGCACTATAATAATATGACATACGAAGTTAGCTACTCTTCGTTGGAAATCATCATCGCAATCATCGTACACAATAATTTATTATTTTTATTGCAATCCAGAATTCTACATACAAATTTTAATTCGATGCACATACTGTATCAGCGATAGTCTTTTGTTAATATTTTTGGTATAAATAGTTATCATAAATGGTATATAAACAGATTTCTGAGTTTAGTGTTATATTGGAAAATAAACTTGAAATTATCTGGTAAGCGATCGGGAAGTCACCTATCATAGTGGTGAATTTATTATATGTCTTGTAAGTCAGCTCATTACCATATATGAGTTGGAAAATCCAACGTATAATTTAGAAAACCATATGGCTACAAAGAACGCGAACACATCTCTAAAGGAAATAATTTAATGTGACGTGTTCTTAATAAAGTTAAATATATTAACGTGAAATTAAATTTATTAATTGCCTTGCTACTTATGGATTAAAAGACTACAAATAGCTTATAATATGGAACATTTAAGATATCCTGTTTCTATATCATTTCTATTTAACACTTTAATTGTTTATTACTTACTATATGTAAGACAGTAAAGTGACATGTTTTTACAGTGTAGAAATCGGGGTTAAGTGCTGGGTTATATCAACATACTCATTTATCTCTTAATTATGCCATACATATGATGATGATGCTCTCCTGACCGATTTGGCTACGGCTGCGCAGGACATATTGTAGTGCACAAGTGTGTGCGCAAACACAGGTATATTCTCTATTCCTTCACTCTTGTAATCCGATTGGACGGCTACCCGACACGACCGGAAAGAGTTCAAACGCAGGACCAATGACTTTAAGAGATTTCCTAGGCACGGGAGTGTACACACTTCCAATTCCCAGACTCCGTGCTGCTAGTGAAAATCTTCTGCTAGAGAAATACGTATAGAAAAAGGTAATTATGATTGTCTTTAAACTCTCAACATTCCATAAATATACACTGGCTTTAATCATTGCGCCATCTCGGCCCTATAAAGATAACATCTTACCTATTTATGTACAACCTTAAAAGAATGATCGACAAAAATGTCAAATAGGCAATTAAGTGACTATGTGATTAGTGAATATAATCATCACATCAAATCATACATATCACAAATCGAATTTGTGACATCACGCATCACCGTCATGATCCTGATAAAGCAAAAATATGCTGACGTTGCCAGACTATGAGTAGCTAGTCTTTTCCCGCGGCTTTGCCTATGTGTTTGGGAGGGAGCAGGTCGTAGATATAAAAAAGCAGCCTATATCCTTTCTTGGGGTTCAAGCTCGCGCTTCAATCGCTTCAGTGATTTAGCTGTAAAGGATTTAATTTTATGATTATTCCGTGCAAATTATCAAATTAGAGAGTAGATTAGATGTAAATAATGTTTTGGTAAACGAGTAAGTTAAGAGTAATATTAAAAGACTGTACATGTGCCACTCAATGGGCGATGGATGAGGATGTGCAATGCGGGTGGATAAAAGGTTTAGGATACAGATTTTCATTTCACACATGCAGGTTTCCTCACGATGTTTTCCTTCACCGTCAAGCACGAGATGAATTATAAGCACAAATTAAGCACGTGAAAATTCAGTGGTATGAAAATTTAGTGGTGGATCGTGTAAGATCATCGGTTAAGATTTACGCGTTCTAGCCACTGGTCTAAATGATCTTATCTAATTACGAAATTTAAGAGTACTTTCAAATTAGACTGGCATGTATGCGCAGTTGGTAGAGACCCTACTTTCCGCTCATATAAATATCAGTCAGCTTTTACATGTAACACAGGCATCAAATTGCCTGCCTTAGGAACAAACGACCAGGTTTATGAAAAAATATATAATACTTAATAATAGACCTCACATATCTCATCGCATACCATTCATTAAAATTTATTTTAGCTACTTCAATGAAATGGAGCGAGGCTAGTGTGTCAATGTAAATGATGCCCTACATATAAGAGAAGCCCTGTGAATGTTTAAAAAAAAACGCGTTGCTATGGCAACTACTACAAACTAGAGAGATAGTTCCTTAATTATCTGATAGACTACGTTAAGACTAAGCTAGAATAAATATAAATAGTAATTTGCAAGCTATCTTTGTTTCGTATTGTACGGAAACAATAAGAAAACTTTTTGCGTTAATTGTATAACAATTTAAAGGCTACACTATCTCAAACTTTATCTTCACCCAATCCAAATTGCCTAACATGTAAAATGTAGCCTGTAAATGTCCCACTGCTATGTAAAGGTTATGTACCCTCTTGAGAGGAGTTTTCTTGAACCTATCATTCAATACGATTCAATTGTATACACGTTTAGCGGAACTTCGTTATACCAAAAATTGTACGATCGGGGACGAAGTTCTGTGCCTTATTCTTTCGACTCAAGCCGAGTTTTAAAATGTAGATTTTCATTGATTATATTAGTGTATTTTTGTCACACAAACAAGCACCTCAACCTTCTTTAGATGGACCTCCGAGATGGACGAACGCTCAACGCATCGCATTTTGTAGCATTTGGTAGGCACAGTATGAACGCTATTTCATTATATGACGTCACCTTGGGCCACTGCCATTTCACTCTACTGTAAGCAGCGTAATAGAACTTCGTTCCAAAAAAAAAAAAAGAATATTCATTGAGAAACACTTTGTAGAAAAAAGTACTAAATTGTTTCGTTCTTGCCTTTATATATTTAGTATATATTACTTAGTTACCTAATTTAGTAAAAAAGTACCCAGAGATACTAAAAAGATATATTTTTCGAAAAGATAATGATACGATAATGATAATTACCGAAGAGTCCAAGTAGAAGAATATCCAAAAATGAGGATTATCTACCTGTATCACGTGTGACGCATTCGATAGATAATGAAATCAAGCTCGTGTTGGATTACCGTTTGCGACGTGATAATTAATTTTCTTATCACAGATAATGAATTTATCCTCAGGAGACAAGTAACTATCTCTTTTGTTTTTAAAATTGAAACTATATAGGTATCTAGTTAGCACCCGCGGCTTTTCGCTCAAGTTTAAGGGGGGAGGGGGGGTCAAGTTATGTGTTACGTACTGTTACAACGAGACTCTTGAACACAAAAGTGTATTAGCACGTTTTTCGCAAATTAATATTTTTGTTTTATAATGTCTTTAAGAATATTTTCCTTTTTATCTTTTCTGTAATGTTTGATATTGTATGAGTTAATATCGATTATCTTTATATATATACCTTTAAGACTAATTAGGAAACAGGATAAGTGATAAATTGCAAACGCAAATAAGTTCCCAATGACTGGCTGCAACTCTGTACATCCCGTATTATCCTATAAACCTCGCAATTTAATTACCTGTATTTTATATCCAGATACTAGGATATCTCCAAATTTCCTTACGATTGGTTTTTAGTTTAGTCGTCAATTGTAATTAGCAGACAGACTTGTTTAGTGGTTTTACTTGGGGTTTTGTGTAAGCTCGTCTAGGCCCACCAACCACCGGCTCATTTTTTTTTCATTTTACCGCAAAATAGCTTTAGATTAGTATCCTTGCTTTTCGGTTTGAAGGGAAGATAAAAGAGACGCGACATCTTAGTTCTCATGGTTAGTGGCGCATTGACGACGTAAGGGATGGTTAATATTGCTTAGTGTCAATGTCCCAGTGAGGTGGTGAACACTTTGCCATTAACCAGTATGCTACACTGGTGATCAAAGCCGAGGTGGTTCTCAAAAGTGGAGAAGAGGCCATAGCCCAGCAGTGGGACATTCACAGGCTGTTACTTTAAATTGGTGATCACACTGTTAATAAATTTGTATCTAATCTTTTACTATGTAATCATGGAAAAATATATCAGTTAAATAATTGAAAGTCGTACGTCAATTGATTGATAATATGATTAATATGATGATGTTGATAATTTAGCCAATCTGATAATAATTATTTTAAACAGAAAATGAAACAATAGGGGGTGGAGAGATTGATTATGTGATAATCTAACATTTGGTACAGGAGTAAATAGCAAATTTGTAGTCAAATTTACAGACGAGCTATGCATTAAATTGCGTCCATATGTATTTTTTTAAGTAAGTAGTTTTTTAAGAAGTGTTTTGCCCCCAAAAGATACCCTGGCTCACCTGATGGAAAGTGACTACCACCGCCCATGGACATCTGCAACACCCGACGGCTGGCAGGTGCTTGAAGGTTTTAATGTCATATCGGTTCGGAAAAGTCGCCGGCGAAAGCTGGTTCCACAGAGTGGTAGTGCGAGAATTCGACAAGTATCACATTCGCACACTTGCATGCTTATGCTTAGATACACACTCGCATAATCACATACACATGGACACATACAGCCGCACAACGTTCGTGTATTGGATTGATATTTGAGTGTGTACTCAAATCGTCAAAGACGACGGTAATTCGTGAATACTTAATGCGATAATGAAGTTCTGATTATAATAACATGATTTAAACGACCATACAAGCAGCGCAAGGACTCCATACGCTTTTGTATGCATGTAGTATTATTTAATAAGACTTGCTTTAAGAAGTTTTCTGTGCTCAGAAAATGTATACCAATTATTATGGCCATCGGCTGAACAGTATAGAAGTTGCGTTATATAACAATGTGAATAGTATATAAAACCTTCACCTTGAAATACACATAGATACATATTTGCTAGCTTTCATAAGATACATTTAAATATCTTTAGATATTGATTAAAAAAATCAAATAAAAAGGGTTCTTGTCCGTCCACGTCACAGAGGTGAAAACTGCTTACGTCATTAAAGTTCCACTCAAATTCGGCCTTGTCAATCGAATCTCAATTTAAAAAAAAACTTACGCCAGATAAAGGTTGTTTTTCCGCATCCGCTTCAGTGATCTTCTTATCCGGGGGACTACCGGGGCTCTTTAGATCCCCATTTGAATTTATCGACGCCATGGTAAAGCCACTGTCCGGACTGCCAATCTCATCTGTAAAAATAAATTACCATAAATAAAAATCTTAATTACGTACTAGATACGTAAGCATAATATGGTACTATGAGCCAGTTCTTAAGCAAATTCCCCTCTTCAATTGGAGGGTTAAATTAAAGACTAAGGCTTAGAAATTTAAGATGTATTATTAATTATTATAATTATAAGCATTCAAATGATATTTTTATAATATGCAAATCATATTAAGTATTTTATTAATTTGTAGAATAACTCGGTGGTTGGGCTTTGTGCAAGATCGTCTGGGTAGGGTAGGTAGGTAGGTGGTACCCACTCATCAAATATTCTACCGAAAAACAGCAGTGCTTTGTATTGTTGTGTTCCGGTTTGAGGGTTGAGTGAGTGAGTGTAATTGTACAAGGGACATAACATCTAAGTTCCCAAGATAAGTGGCGAATTGGCGATGTAAGCGATGGTTAACATTTCTTACAATGCCATTGTCTATGGGTTGGTTACCACTTACCATCAGGTGTTTCATATGCTCGTCCGCCTACATTTACAATAAAAAAAAATAAAAAAAGACCAAAACGTTCTATGAGTTTAGTCTATAGCCTGTTTTAATTGTTTAAATAACGAGCAAGAACTATTGAGTTTTAATTCACGTCAATTCAAAAAATATGATCATCACGTGATGTGCTGCAGATGTGATACTAACAAAACTGTAAATAAAACAAGAATATATAAAGACCAAACTGAATTTGAGGTTTTCGCACAAGGGAACTGTTAAGAATCCGATAAATAGAGAAAATACAATAACAATAATAATAATGTCCTCCAGACCGATTTCGGTCACGGCGGCCAATGGATCAAGAGAGATTAACCAACCGCGCAGGAGATATTATAGTGCACAAGTGTGTGCGCAATCACAGGTGCACTCACTATTCCCTAGCTTTCATAATCCGATGGGACGGTAATCCCACACGACCGGAAAGAGTTCAGGCGCAGGACCAATGGCTTTACGTGCTTTCCGAGGTACGGGAGTGTACACACTTTCAACTTCTGGACTCCGGGCTGCTACTGAGAATTTTCTGACAGAAAAACCCAATAACTATTTATTGGCACGACCATTGAACCCAAGACCATCGGGTCTGCAGCCTTATATCTAGCCACTAGACCATTGAGGCAGGCAGGAAAAATACAAATTACTAAAGTAAAAAAGACGCCTGATATAAAATATAAGCACTTTTTTCAAACATATGAAAAGTAGATAAGCTGCTTCTTAAGTTAGTATTAATATTCTCAAGAGAAGCTAGCTAATCCGGCTGGGATCTGACCCAGGACCTTGGGATCTGTCTTAAAGCTTACATTCGACCAGATATCTATTTACAGCACCACGACAACAGATTAAATTAAGAAGCACTCGATGCTAAAATGTGAACATATGTTTAGCTGACAGTAAAGTAATTACTTTATAATTAACACGGAAGTTAATTTCTTTGTTTATGTTTCTTTCACGGTTCACGGATTCAAGCTATTTATGGCACATGAACAGATCAGACACGGACAGATACGACGATAATAATTATATTGATTGACCGTCTTATATAAAGTGATATCTTCCAAACAGAATTTTGTCACGGTTGCGGTTGCGCAAATACAGGAGTACTATCTTTGTCATCACTCTTATAATTCGATGGGATGGCATTCCGACACTACCGGAGTGAGTTCAGGCGAAGTACTATCAACTTTACGTGCTGCGAGACACGGGATTGTTAACTCTTACGAAACTTCGGGATGCTACTGAGAATTTCGTGACAGGCAAACCCATGTTATCGGGTTTGTCGGTCTAGACCGGGGTTTGAAGAATTATGACATAGACACATAACCGCTAATACGTATCTACCGCCAAACAGCAATGCGATGACGCATTGCCGATGACTAGGAATGGTGAAAATTACTCAAAGCAATGCCAATATAATACATAAGGGCCCTTTTGCCAGATCGCCTATCAATTTTAAATAAACATGTAAACAATATCCGGCTTAATACAGCAAGTCGGAAATCCTTAAAGAAAGAGGCAATTTTGTAGTAAGCTGACACGTGAAGTTGAAGGTGATGGTGCATAAAACTATTTCACAAAACAATTTCTAAGATTTTTCCAAATTAAACATTGTGTTGTTGAATGGTTGCAAACTTTTGCAAAATCGTATGTCAATACTTCTATACGTAATATTATAAAAAGTCTTGATATGTTTGTTTGTAATCGATAAACTCTACAACTACTGGAACGGTTTTAATTATTCTTTCACTATTAGAAAGCTACTTTAGCCAGAAGTCCTATACCCTAAAGGGTAATTTTAGTTATAATAAGATTTCTGCCTGAAATAATGGTATTTGTTAATCTAACCGGAAGAAATTAGTCTATACTAATATTATAAAAAGATAAGAGTTGATTTTTTGTATGTTTATTTGCATCAAAAAAAATCCTATAAGTAAAATATCTAGTAAAATATATAATTGTTCAACCAGGACGAAGTCGGGGTAGGCAAATAACCTAAACTAAAGATATTGAAGGATTTTCGTCACAAACCGAATGACACACGAATAAAGTTGCCTGTTCAACTAGTAAGTCTATATAAAGTGAATGGTACAACACTAGTCACTACCGCGGTTGCATATTACACAGAATGTTGGAATTTCTACAGATGACGTCACAACAATTACTTGCCTTCACTCAATTGTTGGTAAGATTTCGACATTTTAAATTTTATTAAGTAATGTGTCCAATTTTAGAAGGTTTCATACATATGTGTGAGTGTGTGTGTGTGTATTTGTGACTTTTTCTATTACATCGTACATCTTGTTAATTATAAAAACGACTTTAAACTAATTTCGAATACAATGTATTAGCATAAATACTTATAATAATATATTTATTTTAATCAATAGTAAGACTTCTATATTGAATAAAGATTTTGTCATTGGCTTTGAAATTAATACTCATTCAACATTTATTACTTTAAATTTTTTTAACACAAGGCCTTAAGAAACGAATCAAATCTGTTCGAGATGGCTTAGTTATTAGCACACTTGAATTTTAAGTGAAGATTGCGCGTCACTTACGTATACAGCAAGGAGCAGCCGAATTAATACTCTTTTTAAGTCAAAAACTGTGGTTTATATTTGAATGATACTGTTTTGTAATATATGAATAATACCTTGTGTAAAATGGGTTTGACAAATAGCTATAATAACTAGTATGATTTTTTAATGCTTTACTTGTTACGATTTCACGTCGTAACTGGAGGCCAATTCTACTAACGAATTGTAACCTTATCGCAATCGTATCGAAGCGTGATCGTTGCCGTTTATCTGATTGTCTATTCTTTACTTTTATTATCGACTATTGGTATAAAAGTTAACAATTAATTTTTGTTTTGACATATTATATCATTATAATAATAATATATCTTTATTCATAAAAGAGATTTTAACACAGCCGTTTAAATTACAATTTTTTTGTACAAATTTATTATAATTTTAATTAAGCGGGTGTAGTACTGTACTCCTCGCTAGGTTATAAAATAATCTGTATTTAAGGAGTAGCAGCCCCAGTATACATAAGGGTATATGTTAACATCGTATCGGCAACTGAGGCCATTAGCGGACTAGAAGACTGTGCGTGCGTATCACAGAGGACAGCTACTGAGAATTACACCTTACCCTTTACGCGGCCCGGCGATCAAACTCAAGACATCCCGAGGCCTTTAACTGATGGACCAATGAGGCATTAAATCGTCACATACCGATAAAGGGTTTTTTCCTACAACATATTCTTAAAGGATAATAAAATCTGCAATAAATTACATGATGAGGATAATATCTAAGAAATAATTATTGCGCTGTATTCATGAATAGTATATTAAAAAGTAATGACATCTGATCTTTCTTTTTCTTCTTCAAATGCTAATATTTAAGTTACAATTCTATATACAGCGTGTAACAAAATTCGTATCCGACCCGTGAAGTGGTTATTAGGTGTCGTGTGTCGGTTCTATTTATGTAATAATTTTTAAAATACTAAGCAAAAAATTTATACCGGATTTTTTTATTTATTAAATGACGAAAATTACGTGGCATCACAGGTGCGGGCAATAGCGCTCGATAGCTCTTACCTATCGGGTAGCAGTTTCGTTAAACACAATTAATATATTTTTTTAAGTCATTTTTTTGCTTAGTATTTTAAAAATTATTACATAAATAGAACCGACACACGATACCTAACAACCACTTCACGGGTCGGAGACGAATTTTGTTACATCCTGTATACGATATAATTGCGTTATGTATAGATTATCTATTAATCAAACACGTAAATACATAGAAATACACTGTGGGGGAGATATCATTAGATAGTTTGTCTGTGTCTGTGACTCAAATAAGGAAATTGATAAAAAAAAAACTCGATTCTTAGTTTATTTACTATGTGTGCTATATTTCATACACACACATATACATAATATTTGAAATATAGTACTGAGATTATAGTTAGAAACTGTTACGTATTAATATTTCTCATCTACTGTTGTTTGAAAGTTATACAATATTTACAACTTTTTCTTGTATTACGTGTACAATAAATTAATTAATTATTAGACGTTACATCGCATGTGTTGCATACATATTACACACATACACACAATACAAACGATATTACTTATTATTATATTTACATAAAATGAATCTATATTATTATATCAACAGAAACAAATATTAAAATCAAAGTATATTTGAACCCAAACTTGTTAAAATATCTCCGAAAAATTGTCTAAATTAATAATTGCTTATATATATTTCTTTTTTTTAAGAATAAATTGATTACCTAGCATTGTGTATCCATTCATTTTTCTCCAATATTTCCTCACAGCCATCTCTATGTCACTAACGATGTAATAGGTCATTTTACCAAATATTTATCATTTCACTGAACAAACGAACTATCTTCGGCATCACTAACACAAAACTGATGCACGAATGATAAAACCAGGAAAGCAACAACTTCCTATACAAAAAAACATCGCTTTACAAGCACTTTAATGACATCGATCGATTGTGTAAAAAATATACTTTTTTATAACTTAGTTTAAATACATTAAGTTTTCAACTTGAACATTTTCAATATATAAACATTGCTTGGTACGCGGGTAATATACGAATGATCGTAAATCGTAATGCAAGCTGCATTCACTTTGACATTAAAAATGAATGACGTTGATCGTTCATAAACCTTGTTTACGAATGATATATTTATAATGAGTTTGTTATTTAATTGTTTATAATTCGATTAATTAATTAGTTATGATTATAACTAGTGTTTATAGAGAAATATAACACGTCACTTGATAATTGTTAGGCTTATATAATTTGTTTTTGTTTTTGTTTTTTATACGTTAAATTGGCTTATATACTCCTTTATTTGTAAGGAAAAGGCTATGCAGGAGATTTCCCTATAGACCGAGAGCGGCAAAACTTGGTGATATATATTTTTTTTGTAGTCCCGTTTTCTGTGAAACCACATATATGTTAAATAACTAAAATATTTGTACATAGCAAGTCGCAAAAAAATTACCCGTATTAAGATTCCGATTATTAAATAATTTAACAAGTAGGAGGCAACCTTCCTTTTTTTTTTTTTGTTTTACGAGGATGAAATGCATTTACGGTCGGGGGACCGGGACGGGTATGTGGGACTCCCGGGGCCGTAGGCCCCGTCCTACCCACTAAAACCTCCTCGAAATTCCGCCTCGCCGCAAGGCGGCAGGGCCACGGAAACGCGTTAGCTTGCAACCGCGACCCTGCCAGCAGCAGTCGCTAGAATGCGACCAACCTCGAAGGCGCGCCAGGATGTTAGGGCGCGCCTTTCTACTCCGCCTCCGTCTGTGCTGTGACGGACTCCCCCGAGTCCGCCACTAGAGGCCGGTCGTCAGAGGCCGACGCCCCGCGGCGGATCAGATAACTGGCTCCGCCGCCAACCACACTCAAGGCCAGGTCATTGCGGCAACGTGCGACCTGCGAACGCACGACGCCGCCGACCAGGCCGCCTTCGGCGCAGCGGGAGGGAGTTGTTGTCGTCCTCCCGCTGCCGTTCTGCCGCCTCTTTCTGCGACATGACGGTGTCGCAAAAGACACAGAACGCCGCCCAGGCCTCTTTGCTTCCAGCCATTTTCCTTGCAACGGCGGGAAGCGAAAGATCTCCTCCGAAAACCGTGGACAGGACTGCGCGAGGCTCCGCCCAAGCTGGGCACTCTGCGCGCGTGTGCTCGGCCGTGTCCACGGCTCCATCGCCACAGTGGTGGCACATCGGCGAGGGTTCCCTACCCACCACCTCACACAGGTACCTGCCAAAGCTGCCGTGGCCGGTAAAAAGCTGTGTGAGGTGGTACGTGGGTGGGCCATGCTTGCGCTCGACCCACTCCTTCAATATTGGCCGAATGGCCGCTACGAGCTCCGCACTGGCTCCCGGAACTCGCAGCCTTTCCGCCCATCTAATTATGAGGTTCTCGCGGGCCTCCTCCCGCCATTGCCGGACCTCACGGGGGTGGGGCTGGTTTCCCTCCGCTCTTGCTCCCTTGACCCGCCAGTAGACACTCGAGTGGATCTCGGCCTCGAGGTCCCATGTCGGGCTTCCGGACAGCAAGGTGGCTGCCGTGAAGGAAACCGTGCGGTACGCTCGAGCCGCCCTGAGCGCCATGGCCCGCTGCGGACGTCGCAGCGAGGCCACGTTATCGGAATCGAATCGAAACGTAATCGTTGCCATTTAGCCGTCTTCGTATTCTACACAAAACGATCCAGTTACTGTTCGATCGAAGTCAGACCGGAATTGAATCGGGAACATATTGTAGCCGTTATTAATTAGTATAATTGCAAACCGACTTACGGTGATTCGCTATTTTGATTCGTGTATTCTTTAAACGTTATCAATATTTTAGCCAATATAGCATATCACATTTTGTAATTTTTTGACATTTCATAATTAAGAATGTTAATAGGTATGCCAAATCGGTTGAAAGTTTGTTACAGTAAAGCTTGTATGTATACAAATACACTAGTTTTTGTTGTCGTGTAAAAACACCTATTAGTTTTGATTTTACAGGCATTTAAACTTACGATAAATATCGAGACCCGCTAACAGCCACGTGACCGCATGTGACGTCAATTTACAACACTCCGCTTAGTAGCTTCTAATGAAACATAAGAGAGCGCGAGCGGACTGAGCGAGTGCTGTGAGATGGCGTCACACCGTCACACGCATCGAGTCGAGTCCGCATCGCACGTTACTTCTATAAATCGGAAACTAATAGACGTAAGATCTATATTATATCGAATCGATCTATAGATCGAAGTAATTTTTTCACTTGTATTTTTTATTTTTGACAGAGAATATGGAGAACTAATATTCAAAATTAGTTAACATTCTTAATTGTGTTTTCCTTGCTGTGAGTTTCGAGTTTTTTGCTTAAAGAATAGAAAAGTTTGGCTAATTCATTCTAATATATCATTTGAATTTGAATTATTAATACAGTATGACGATGTAAACAATCCTATCTCTGATATAGTACATTGGTTTAGTGTCAATAATCTTATGTATAATAATAAAAAAACAAAAGTTGTAAAATTTAGCGCGCTAAATGTTAAAAATGGAAAAGCTGATGTACATATTAATGGGTAGTCGATGGATCCAGTTGAGTCTACTGTATTTCTTGGCTTTACTGTTGATGCTAAGTTGCAGTGGGCCCCCCATATTGACGGATTGGCGAGTAGACTAAGCTCAGCGGCTTTTGCGGTTAAGAAAATAAGATTTTTTACCGATTTTGATACGGCCCGCCTTGTATATTTTAGTTATTTTCACAGTATAATGTCTTACGGCATTATGCTGTGGGGTAATGCGGCTGCTATCAATACGATATTTGTACTGCAGAAGCGGGCTATTCGCGCAATCTATAGCCTGGGAGCTACAGATTCCCTAAGACAGAAATTTAAAGAAATTAGAATATTAACTGTTGCTTCTCAATACATATCATGTAATGTTAAGTATGTACGGAAAAACATTAATGATTTTGTGAAAAAATGTGATACTCATAACATTGGTACAAGAAACAAACACAAATTAATTACTCCCGTAGAGTCAGTAACTCTTTTGTGGGGCAATGTATACGGTTCTACAACAGGATCTTAGAAAGCGACCAAAATGCCTCAGAGGCTTAATTTAAAAAAATTGTAAATGAATGCTTGTGTGCTAAAGGTTATTATACAATTAATGATTTTATGGATGATAGCACACTTTGGGAATGACTCGATCGCCGCATGGCTATTTCATTTTTTTTTGTAAACATTTACAATAAAAAAAAGCCAAAAAAAAAACACTTCCCGCTGAGTTTCTTTCGCCGGTTCTTCTCAGGGCTGGTTATTCCTTTTCCGAGCCGGTGGTAGTTTCTAAATTGACTATCAATAAAAAAGTGTAATTCTTCAATATTGAATAAAGTATTTTGAATTTGAATTAAAATTTATGTCAATCACAGGCTTATATAATGTAAAGGTCTTGTTTTATAAATAGACGTAATTATGTATTAAAGTTATACTGTAGTAATGTTATTCCAGGCTCTCGTAGTTAGATTTTCGTTTATCAAAATTTGTTGATCGGCGAAAAACAGTTGAATAATGATACTTCTCTCGATATGTAATCTCGTTACGTCGTGAGAAGAATACGATTAATTTCGACTTCATCAAATCGATACAACGGATTGGATAGTCAATTAGTTGGTTGGTTACCTGTCGATTTGGCTCATGATTCATATAAATATTTATACAAAAATCATCTGTATTTCACGAGATCGCATGTATTAATTAATTTAATTATTATTTTTTTCTTTATTTGTAATTATTTGTTAATATTTGATATATTATGAAATTCACTATGTACTGTTTGTTTCAATAAAATACAAATATTAAATAATAATAATAATAATATACTATGCACGCAGCCCACTTTTGTTTATTTTTTTGCACGTTTGGTTACGTGCTTAAAACAGTGTTGGGTGCTTAAATGATTCTAAATCGGAGCTAACTTTCATGTAATTTGAAGATGGATCTGTAATTGCCTCGCGAGTCTGCTAGCTTATAAGGTAGATTCCGATGGAAAGCCGATCAAAATATTGGATTCGTGTCAAGTAATTGCCTGTGTTATTTTATCGACATGTGTTTTTTTTAAAACTTAGGTAGGTGGACGGGCATATGGACCACCTGATAGTAAGTGGTCACCAATGCCCATAGATAGTCGTATTGTAAGAGATGTTAACCATCGCTTACATCACCAATACACCATCAACCTTTAGAACTAAGATGTTATGACCCTTGTGCCTGTAATTACGCTGGCTCACTCACCCTTCGAACCAGGACACAACAATACCAAGTACTGCCATCTCGGCTTTTTTGATAATTAAATTTACTTCAAATAGTATTTATACAAGTCATTGCTATGTATTAATGTGTATACTTAACTTCAAAAGTTGTATCTTATCATGTGTTATGTAAATAAGAAAGATAGCAGATTTATTCTACATATAGAAAATGTTGTTGTTAAAAAGAGACGCATATATGTTTCTCAATACATTGTTGAATCGAGGGAGACAATAATTTTTTGAGTAATTAACGTACTTATGTACTTATCGATAAAATATATTGGTAGATATTTATTTGATTCGCTTCTTTTAAAAGTGTAACAATACTAACGGAACAATGAGGCTGTCTTTCCCAGAACTTTCACAATTATTATTGTACGTTCATCATATACATAAAACAATGTAAATTATATACAAATATACGTACTAAAAACTTTTCCGTTCATATTAAACTGCAATTAAATTGCAATAATAATAATCTGCCTATATTAAGATTTAAACGGTATATGTGATTTTGACGAAATGACAGTGTTGTCGTTTGGGAAAAAATATCGTGAATTTGCTTACATAATTTTTATAATTTTACTTTGACAAGACATTTTAAGTCGTAAGTTACCAAATTGATTGTGTCACAATTTCATTTGTTAGAAAAACGAGTACGTATTTCTGTTATATAATATTTTTAAAATATATGCATAGGACATTTATAATAATAATAAATATATTAATTACTTAATAAATTTAATTTTAAAAGTCCATAAACACTTTATAAAGTTATTGCTTTTGCTATTGTATAAATATAAAAAAAAAGTTAAATATTTATTATATAAAATATAGACTACCGATGTTCTTGAAGATCTACTATCTACTACGATCTAATATAATACCTATAATCTATTATTATCCGAATATAATCTATTTATTTTTATTATATTATAATTAATTAAAAAATAATAATAAAACTCACTCAAATTCGAATCCATTATCAATCGATCTTGTTCGTGTCTTACGACAATCTGTTCCAACGCACACCTAAGCAATCAGTGGCTTTGTTAATGTAATTAAAATCGAAATTTGCGAGATATTTTAATATCATTATCTTTTATCTATATATCTTGGGATCGATTCATTATATTTTTATCGAGAGATAATTGTAACGAATCAAAGCTATTAACAATTAAATATGATAAATGAACTACGAATTGATTAATTAAATAAAAAAAAATATATTAATTAAATTGATGTAATCTTTTTAATATCAATACAAAATTACGTTGATTTAATCGTTCAATCTTACTAATATAAATAAATTGTAGGTTTGTTTGTTTGTTCCGAACAAATGCGAAAACTAATACTGTTGATATGCAACTTAGATGGTATATTATGGTAGATTATAATTTTGAGGTTATATGTTATATGATTATGAGCCGAGATGTCACCTGATTTTAACCTAAGATTGCGGGTTCAAACCCGGGTAAGCATCTCTGAATTTTTATTAAGGCTAATTTGTGTTAGGCTAACATGTGTATTCGACACATTCACCTATCAAATTCTACCTATGAGACCATCAACTCGTAATGGGATATCGTCGTGGAATTGGTTCCAAACCATTTCCTCAAGAGAGAAGGTCTTTGCCGAGCTGTGGGTCATTCACAGTTACATAATTTTATATATAATATATATATATTTTGGAAGCTTGAGTAAATTGTCGGAACGTGCCCGAAAGAACGAAGCCATAATAATAACAAATAAATAACTATATCATCATTAACAAACAGGCAGTTTATTTAAATAATTATACAGGCCTTAAAATTATGTCATATAAGATATATTATAAAGAAGGAAGTTATTGATTCTAAACTTTTTGTGTGTATGTTCGATAGCTGGGTAGATGTAAATTAATTTTGATATTGTTTAATTTACAATACTTGCAATGCTAATTACAAGAAACCCACGTTAACTCTTTCTAACTTATAACAAAATATACAGGGTTATTTGTAACGACCCAGCAACCTTGCAGGACTATATAATTAACACCATAAGCAACAACATTTGTTCGAATGAAATTTGAACTTTGCACAATCCCAACTGTACAAATTGATATGTAAAACAACTTCGTATAATAAGCACGCAGGCGCGGCCCATGCGCAAGCGATACCGTGACGCTCCTCGTTAAGAAGGAAATGGTACCGCTGCTTTTTTAGTAGGTATTCCGATGTCCGGGGCGCACTCGACGCCTTGGACACCGGTGAGTCCCACATATCTCCTCATTGCTCCCAGCAATAAAAAAGATCAGCTCTCATTAAATACACTAGCACTTATACGTGAAAAAATATATATATTAATAAAAAAAATGAAAAAGTCGGGACGAGTAACTTGTTAGTTTATATTGTTTATCTCATATATTTCATAGATATATCTTGATATATGTCGCGATAAGAAATCGTGGACATTTTTATTTCAGATATTATAATTAACATATAAATAGCATATTTGAATAATTATCAAATTATGTATGTATATGCCTTGTCTAAAATAAACTTATGATAAAAAAAAAACCAAAGTTGTGACAAACAATAGTGCTACTTCTATAAAATAGAACGTAACAAAATTTGCGTGTTTGTATTCTATTGACATTGTCGTATGTCATAAAAGAAATATTTTAAGTTTTTCTTGATCAAATTTTGATTGATTCACGTCCTCTTGACCGATTACGGCCACGACGGCCAATCTCAAGGGAAGCTCCCTTGAGATTAGCCAAGTGCGAAGGACATATTATATTGCACAAGAGTGCGCGCAAACACAGGTGCACTTTCTATTCCCTAACTCTCATATACCGATGGGACGGAAAACTGACACGACCGGAAAGAGTTCAGGCGCAGGACCAACGGCTTTACGTGCTTTCCGAGCAACAAGAGTATACACACTTCCAACTTCCAGACTCCAGCTCCGGGCTGCTACTGAGAATCTTGTACAAACTCACTAACTTTTTATGTCGGCCTGGGGTCTAAGCCTAAGATGGATTTGCGGCCTTATATCGAGTAACAAGACCATCGAGTCAGTCCAATATTATCACAAGATTATTGTAGTACAATGTGTGTACACAGCTTGACTGTCATAGACAAGCATAGTGTCAAGCCCATACAGTCACAGTGATCTTGACAGGTGATAATTGACGATCGGACTAATTAATTTTGCTTGATTGCATTATTTGTACTCATATCATTAATTAATTATTAAAATTATTAATTTGCTACTTATCATACTCTTTTATGCCTTTTTCGTCATACGTCACGTTGATAGAATATTGTTTCGTAACTAATTTTTTTAATTATATAAAAAATAGGTAGGCTGACGACCAAATGGGCCGCGTGGTACAAACTCAATTATATTCCAACGTTTCATGCTACACATTGATGTTTTAGCATTTTACGCAATTTTTTTTCCCGTCAAAAACAATTATCTTGTACATATAATATTTTCTTACTATGTCTGAAGGCATACAAGCAAATGGGCTAAAGAAATTGGTCACTATCGGTCCCGGCCTGCAATTTATACTACTATCATAAAAAAATAAAAAAAACACCAGCAACGCGAAATGAGCGGGATGGTAACCCAGGCGATCACGAAGTTCTTTCATTGGTAAAAATATTACGTAACTTAGTTTAATATAAATGTAATTACCGCTGATAGTAAAAATCGGGTTTCCCTTGACGTGCGGTGAGTAGGCTTCGACCTTATCTGCTGGCTTGACAACATCGGGGGCTCCAACCATGCCTGGAACAAGGAAACAATAATAATATAATTACATATATGTATAAGCACAAACATCACTGATAAATCATAAAATATGTGAAATAATATCATAGGTCTATTGCAAGCTTGTCTGGGTAGGTACCAGTCACTCGTCTACCGCCACATAGCAATATTTAGTATCGTTATGCCGGTAGGAAGGATGAGAAAGCCAGTGTAATTACAGGCACAAGGGACAACGCATTACAGTTGTTAATTCACAATTTGTGCAACTTTACAGCTTTGTGGTGACATGTACATTTAAGGCCTCGTTGTAAAGTAACAGCCTGTGAATGTCCCACTTCTGGGCTAAGGCCTCCTCTCCTTTTTGAAGAAAAGGTATGGAGCTTATACCACCATGCTGCTCCAATGCAGATTGGTGGAGTGCAATTTCAGTGACAATAAGACACACAGATTTCCTCACCATGTTTGCCGCCAAGCACGAGATGAATTAAGCACACGAAAATTCAGTGTTGCTTGCCTGAGCTTGAAACCACGATCATCGGTTTAGATTCACGCATAAAAACCACTGGGCCATCTCGTTTGTAAATAATTATTTTTATAATAAAGAGAGTTCCCGCACTGCTCAATGCGAGTTTCATTGGAGAATCACAGTGATCGCTTTTCATAAAAAGCTTCATAAAAAGTTCAAATCTAAGGTCCAAGACCGACTTAGGATTTGAACCTTATACTTCGTTATCTGCAACCTTCATAAGTAAGCCGAGACAGAAAGATAAAGACACTATAATAACTATTAATATTGATGACAATGTCAGTGTACTATTGAATATGTCCATTATTTGAATAAGTGTTTCGCGATTGTAATATCAGCAATTCGTTTCTTATATATGTAAGTAAAACAAAACCATATTAAATTTCCTTCAATAAATTATTATTAAAAATGTATACTTCAAGAAAATTGTCTTATGTGTTTTCGACATAAATAAATAAATATCGAACCAACCACCATTCACCTCTCATTAGCATTTATAAATCACTGGAAAATATAACGCAAAATACAGTTTTGTATAATAAGTGCAGATAACATTGTTAATTTTATCATTTGTAAATAATAGAGTATTAATGTAATATAAAAATATTATTGCATAGTTAAGTCTGTTAACAAACAATAACAAAAAGTGATATATAATATCAATATTAGCCTTCAAGATAAAATAAAACAGGTAATGCGTCACGATATTATGCATTAAAGGCAAAACATTATCTACGAGAGTAACGCGTTTAGGTTTTTCATATTAATTCGAGTTTTTTGTTTTTAATATATGAAATCCGGAAGGGCAAATTCCTTTACTCCACCTGATGTTAAGTGGTAGTAGAGTACAAACGCGACGACGGCTAGTAGAGTCAGGAATGATGATCTGGAGTAGCTGGCCCCGCCTTGCGGAGGGGAACACGTGTACTGGTAATCCATTTTCTAGAGGTGCGACAAAGAAAAGAGTTGCCAAATTTATTCGTGCGCGATGGATTTGATGTCACAGTTAGGCGGTGACATCGAGGGCCAGCACGCGTAGACTTGTGAAGGAAAGAGGATGCAGGGATGAGAGAGAATAATTCCTGAGAGCACTCGCCGTGATACAGTCGAACGATACCCAAATCATGATTGTTCGAATGTTGGGTACCTACTACCCACTCATAATATATTCTACCCCTAAACAGCAATACTTAGTACTGTCACTACAGGCACAAAAAAATCATATTGGTACCCAAAAGTGGCGTATAACCGATGTAAGGTATGGTTAATATTTCTTACAGTCTCTATGGCGATGGTGCCCATTTACAATCAGGTAACCATTTGCACGTCACGCCAACCTATTTTATTAAAAAAAGAGTAACTAAGAACACGTGTCGTAAAACAAAAGTTGTTGCTTATGGTGTTAGCTATCTAGTCCTGCGAGGTTGCTGGTGTGTTACAAATAACTCTGTATATTGTAAACAAACGCATATTGTATATTTATCACTAAAATATTTTTCTGTTAGCAAAAATATTGGACATATGTGCACTAGTAACATATTTAAAATGCACCTAAAAATCTTAGGTAGTTCGTTATCATATGTTTTGTCTCGTGCCCCAGACGGTCATATATTTCATTCGATTACGTCAATAAATGTAAAATGAATTTTTATTGACGATATTAATATTATTGAAATTACCACCTATATCAATAAATGTATTAATAATAGTTTGATTATATTTTTTATAGCTTACAAGATAGGATTTTGTTTTTCACGTATTACCACGCCTTAAATTATTAATTTTATCGAGGAATATTCATCATGTTTCTAGAGGACTAAAATTTGACTGCCTCGTTGGTCTAGTGGCTACATGTAAGGCCTCCGACACGGTGGTCCTGGGTTCAAATCCCAGGTCGGGCCAATATATGTATAATGTTATTCAGATTTTCTGTCAAAAAATTCTCTGGAAGTTGGAAGTGTGTACACTCCCGTGTCGCGGAAAGCACGTAAAGCTGTTGGTCCTGCGCTTGAACTCTTTCCGGTCGTGTCGGATTGCCGTCCCATCGGATTATGAGAGCTGAGGAAGAGAGAGAGCACCCGTGTTTGCGCACACACTTGTACACTATAATATCTCCTGCGCAGTTGGCTAATCTCTCTTGAGATTGCCGCCGTGGCCGAAATTGGTCTGGGGAGGACCTTAAAATTTGCTTAACAATGGAATTCGATAAAATAAAAGCAGTTAACGATGAATATAGTAGTAAATATTGTCTATTGATTTTACTTATAATTAATTCTTTTGTGATAGTAACTAAGTAGGATAATCGTCCTGCTAATTATTCTAAGGTAACCATTTTGTAATTACGAGTAGATTTAAATAAAACAATCGCTTATAAATCGGGTAAAGTACATTTTAAATTTAAAAACAATCTTTGAAAAATATTGAGACTGTTTAATGGAAAATGTATCTGTAACTTTAATGAAATTTTACTGATTTAGGCGAGTCGAGATTTTATGGTGAAATGGAAATTACGTCACAAAATTATACAACAAATTTAGTTACGAACGAGAGCCAAAAGTTCAATACTCTTCAAAACTATTTGTACATCATGTTTTACTGGTGGTAGAACTTTGTGCAAGTTCGTCTGGGTCGGTACCACCCACTCATCAGATATTCTACCGCAAAACAGCAATACTTGGTATTGTTGTGTTCCGGTTTGAAGGGTGAGTGAGCCAGTGTAATTACAGGCACAAGGGACATAACATCTTAGTTCCCAAGGTTGGTGGCGCATTGGCGATGTAAAAGATGGTTATCATTTCTCACAATGCCAATGTCTATGGGCGTTGGTGACCACTTACCGTGCGCCACTCTTGCGCTACTCGTGCGCCAACTTATACTATAAAAAAATATATATTATCAATGGATGATACAGAAAATAAATTATTTTATAGTCATTCGAACATAAGTACATGAACGTATTTTATATACATTTTACTAGTTTTATTGAAGTCCATATCTTCCAACTCTGTTTTATATTGCAGCCCTGACCTTTTCGTGTGATAATTTTAGCAACAGAAACCGAAATACAGACGTCATGACCTCCAATTCAATTTCCCCTGTTAACTGAGCCAGAAAGACGATACCATGAGAATTCTCCTTATCCTGTAGACTCATGACATGTTTAATGAACGTTACTATTCTGGGATTTGAACGTTTCATTCATAGCCATATTAAAATATTATATGATAACACACTTGTATACATGGCCATTACATTATATACATCATTGGACGTAGTATATAATTATTTTCGATGTTTCAAATGGTGATGTGAAGAATGTTGGTGATTAGGAAAAAGTGTATGACCAATTTTTGTAGATAATTGCAAGATCTACAATTTGTGCTTCAATTATTGAAGTGATAACTTCTTATGGGAGGGTAAACCGCTTCGTAACGTAACGCGTTACGGTGCCACTATTACCGACGCGGACTGCTTTACCTGAGTTACCAACCTAACGCCATCTAACGTATACAGATAAACTCTCAAGTACTAATTTAAATTATATTTAATATATTATAATTAATAATAAATATTATCACTTCTGTCGAGCGTCCCGAGACACACACGTTTTTTTTTTCTTATAATCGTTTAACGGAAAAAGCATAATGCCGATAATTTTTACCTTTGACTTTGAATATTAAATAATAATATTGTTTTAAGCATAGGATAGATGGGGATTTTTGATATTTCATTCGTATACCTAAAATCTATATATATTTTCAGCTTTATACTTATTGTTAATTTAAATGTCTATTTTATCGAACTAAATTATGTTTTGGTATTATTAATAAGATATATTACTATTTCATTTTATTCGTCTTCAATTTTATATCTTTTACATTGTATTCCACGATGATTTGCGAAACTTTTATTTTCTATTCTTAAAAACTGTGTTATAAGGTTTGTTTTCCTACAGTTGTTTAGTCTATTAATATGTTAGTCAATGGTTCAGAAATAGCTTTAAATGAGTCTATAGAAGGTTAAAACAAACTATAGTGCGGGTCATATTGACACACAATTACTGAAAATAATGATCAAATTATTTATATTTTTTATTACATAAAACTATTTGTTAGATAACAAATGGCGTGCCAAATGATTGGCAATTTATTAACCAATAGTTCGTGATTTATCATTGTAATTATAATAATTGTTTTGCAATTATTTAACTTTAAATGTAATAAGAAAATTTCCATATTGATAAACAAATTTTTTGATCTAGAAAATATTGCTGACAACACGATGACCTGATTTTACCTGACGTACTTAACTTTAAACTGTTTTAAAAAGATGTATTATTATTATAAATAAATTATACTACAAGATAGAAGACTATAATTCAATTATTCAATTTTAATGTATCATTAAAAGTTGGGAGCCAACAAGGTGTAGTACCTTGTTGGCTATGTCACATTTTTTAAAACGTTTATATCAGTGACAGTATTATAAATATTATAAGGAATAATTGATCGCGTCAGAGTTCATTAATAGTAGGAAAAATGTTATATTCAGTCATCATTTATATAATGAAACTGTAGCGAATCGGTTACAACTAACTATGAGATCACGGCTTATGTCGAGTTCTTTCATGAAATGTAAATTAATAGCCTTTAGACGCAAGTTATATACGTCGACATAATTTACAAAACATTATGTCGTACACAGAAGATTCTAACATGATGATTTCTTAAGAAGCTGGTAATTTGAAAATTACTTCCTAATTGCGTCTTAATTTTGACTTATCTCTCGATTTGGGGTAGTGTCTTCGCTTGCGCAGTGAGTAGTTAACAGATTATGATGTTCAAAGATCGGGCAAGAGGTGAGCGATAGAGGGAATGGACCCGTGGTTTACTCTCACGCCTCCACATATACGTAAATACGTTTGTCCTGCGTTTACTGTCCATCATGCTAATAAAGCGAATAGAGAGTGCTTCTATGTTTGCACATTCAATGTGTACGTTAGTTTTCGTTAAGAATGGCCGAACTCGACTAGGTCGTCATCACAATCGTTTTTGTCAGTGATTTTTACAAATATTGAGAAAAAAAGTTAACTTAATAGAACCGATAATCAATTTAAGCTTATTAAAACTTATAGTCAATTGTTCCTTTGTCATTTATTTACATTTCATACTTTATTATACTTACAAAGTTAATTTAAGTACTAAAATTTGTAGATATTTCTTCCAATACATACCTACAAAAACTTTAGACATAAATAAATGCTAGACTCGTACATATAAAATCGAATGAAACAAATGTACGCTAAGAAAATTAAATAAAATAGAAAACGGTACAAATAATATTGAATGAAACAAAAGACGAAATGAATCCTCAATTTGAATATCTCAACATATTTTATATTCACTTATTTGCGTAGCAGCAGTTGTGTAATGAGGCATAATATGAATGTTTTAATTAGATATTTGTTCAATCGACATTTTCGATCAGCAATCTGCAGCGCTTTATGCTTACAAAGCATTTACAAAACACGTAGATTCTATAAGAAATCGTCCCAAACAAGAACACATTTTACTTGTTCATAAACAAAAAATCGCCCTTATTTCAAAACACCAGTATTTGTTGAGAAAGCAGATATTACGAAATGAATCACTCGACCGTTAAACTTTGCGACAGGTAGGAATTTGTCGCCGATTTAATTTTATCTTAAATAATTTTCTACAATATTTCTATCGTAATAAAATTGAAGGTTATATTCAACCGTTTTTGTTCGTTCATTTAGTAAAACCAAGTAAAAAAAAAATGATTAGCTATTTACATTAATGTATGTGCATAGATAATTTTGATATTTTCATTAAGTAGATTGACATTAGAATTGAATTAAAAATAAGAGATCTATAAATTGAGATTTAGATTCATTTACTTAATATCAAAATGCAAAAAACAAACGACAGAATTACTTTCTCAGTTATTAAACACCTAATCCTCACTAATGTCATACATGCGAATGTGAGTTTGTTTGTTACGCTTCCACGGGTATACCACTAAACCAATTATAAAAATTATTTCACCAATGCAAAGCTACATTATCAACGAGTAACATAAGCTAAATTTTGTCCCCATATTACCACGGGAACGGGAACTACGCGGCTGTAACCGCGGTTAAAACTCTAGTAACATCTAAAATGGAGTTATCGAAGTAGTCATTTAATGTGATAATGATCATAACTAAAGCTAAGAAACTTGCATGTACAGGTTCAACGATCATTGCAACCATTTGAACATCTCCTAATCCGTATGAAAATAACCTTACAAAATATAATTATACTAGATAAAGGGTAGTTTTAATTACCCAATGTCCCTTTTTGTACCCCTGACAAGGTGTATGAAAAATTTCACGATGGTCGGTTGAGTAGTTATGACGTGAAAACGGAACAAACTCACTTACGCAATTATATATTAATGATTTTAGTAACAGAATTTAACTGAATGGGATCAACTTCATAAAGAAAACTGGGGGTTGGGGCTTTGTACAAGCTCGTCTGGAAAGATAACTCATTAGATATTCTACCGCAAAACGGAGGTACTTGGTATTGTTGCGTTCCGGTTTGAAGGGTGACTACAGTGTAATTATAAGCACCAGGGACATAACATCTTAGTTCCCAAGGTTGGTGACGCATTGGCGACGTAAGCGATGGTGATCATTTACCATTAGTTGGCCCATATGCTCGTCCGCCTACCTATTCTATAAAAAAAACTAAGCTAGAAGAACGAAATTCTTAATTCAAATTCAAAATTTACAACCACTTCTTTAAGGAAACATAAGTGATAGAACTATCATCTGATATAATAAAAGTCCTTCACGGGCCGTTGATTTCAATTTATGCCTTGCTATTGCTGCTACTATACACCAGTTCCACTGGTCATAAATAAACTTTTGTTTTTTTTTTTTATCCATGACATAATCATCATCTATGCCTCAATTGTATTCGTTTCATTCAGGCGTGATAAAATCTTTCACATTTATAGTCATTACTATACGAATAGTCTATTTCACCCTACACTGAATAGTTTTTTCAACTATAAATAGCCTTGAAACGACCTTTATAATCTTGAAAGCCATTACCATACAAGTCGCGACCCCATTATTTCAAACGGCATTGGCCAGACTTGGCTGAGTGCCATGCCAATAAATTAACTTGTGCTAGGTGTACGAGGTGTCATTAGGCTAGGTCTGATGATTATCGTAAGATCATTATTAGATCCTCTTAAAATCATATAAATTCTCCAAAACGATAATTCTTATTTTGAATTTTGACATTAATATTTTTGGTTCTATTACAAATCTCGTCAATTGTTATCAAATAATAAAATAAAAGAAAATCGGCTTACAAACAGGGCAGAAAAAGTAACGACCTTTGCCTCTGAGAATTATTATTTGACTATTTATATATAGAGAATTTATTAAAGTAGACTATGTGCCGTTTTTGTTCTTTAAGATTTTGCTGTGCTGTGAATGATAAGGGAGTGTAATTGTAGCGTGTGGGCAATAATATCTTAAGCCCCATGGTTGGGGAATTTGGGCGAAGGTTTAATGGCTCATTTGCTAGCCTGCCTTTATAATAAAAAATAAATAAATCTTAAGATTGTATGACAGCGAAAGCAGTAGCATTAAGTTCACCTTTTCGTAAATTTATTTTTGTGAAAAAGTTTTAATTAAACCTGTTCTTTAATAACGCGGAAATTAAATATTAACATTATTTATTCTTGATATATAAAATATTCTTTATTAATTAATAAAAATTAAATATTAACATTATGCTTGACATATAAAATATTTTTTATAAATTAATAATAATATTATAAGATCATAAACAAGATTCACCAAAGTTCACGAAGCAGGATTCGTGGAATTCATATTACGTTTTAAAGGCATAGGTATAGTATATAGCTAATTAATAGGTATATATCTTACATATATATCAAGGTAGATAAAAAATAGGTGGTCAGTAGGTATTCGATAAAAAATGTAATTAACTAATTATGGTATTTTGATATATAGAGATACAATCTTTTAATAAAAACAAACAAGTAATGTCGTAATTATATCTTAAATCGCTAAAATTAAAAAAAATAATAAACTATTGCGAATCAATACATAATCACATTAAAATCTTGATTAAATTATTTGACGTATATTTTAGTCTTATATATTTGATATGATGGAAATATGATAAATCTTTTTTAATGCGTAATAATATTGATAACAAATCTCTTACAGTGAGATTCTGAAAATATAAAAATCACTTTACTAATCTGAAAATTTGAATCTCATTGGTTACGTCATTTGTCGACATCAATCAATGGCTATTCAGATTAAATCTAGTTAATCTGACTTTGATCAATATTTTAAGAACAGTCTAGCATAAATATTGTGCGCAATTATCAATATCGTAAATATTATATTCAACGTAGAGCAGTTCGAATTGTCGACGATCAAGCTATTACCGACCGGCTTGATCCTTTGGATTTGCGTAGAGATGTTGGGTCACTCTGCATCCTTTATCGCATATATCACGGGGAGTGTTCTGAGGAGTTGTTTGGTTTAGTCCCGGCCGCTGAATTTCACCTTCGGACATCGCGCCAGAACTCAAAATTCCATCCTCACCACCTCGATGTCTGTAAATCCACAACAGCGCGCTTCCTAAGGCATTTCCTGCCTCGCACCATCACTCTGTGGAACCAGCTTTCGCCGGCGACTTTTCCGAACCGATATGACATTGCAACCTTCAAGAAGAGAGCGTACTCTTTTCTCAAGGCCGGCAACGCACCTGCAAGTCCTCGGATGTTGCAGATGTCCATGGGCGGTAGTAGTCACTTTCCATCAGGTGAGCCTCTTGCTCGTTTGCCTCCTATTACATAAAAAAAAAAAAAATTGCTTCGAATTTATACTTTGCAGATAAACAGTTGATTTATTAATAATAATAATACCCTGGGACATTATTCACACAAGGCCACCTGATCCCAAACTAAGCAGAACTTGTACTAAGGAAACCAGACAACTGATATCCTACATATACTACTTTCCGTTTTGTAAATACATACTTATATAGATAATTACATCCAGACTCAGGAAAAACAGACATGTTCATATACTCAAATGTCTGTCCTGGGTAGGAATCGAACCCACGACCTGCGGCGCGAAAGGCAATCTCGCCAACCGGCTCGTCAAATAGAAATAAAATTAACATACTTAAATTGTGTTTTAAACGCGGTATGTACATATAATTGAATATGTCATTAATATAATATAATAATGAGTATATTTAATATGTATATTGTGAGTGTACTTCTGAACGAAATAAATAAGTAGGCATGACAACATCTTATGTCCCATTTTTGGCACATTGGTGGCAATTATGTGGTAAGTTTGTCAATCATGTTTTTGCACTGGCAATGTTTATTAATAGCTTGTGCCGGTTCACTCGGTGGTAGAGCTTTGTGCAAGCTCTTCTGGGTAGGTATCACCCACTCATCAGATAATCTACCGCCAACCAGCAGTACTTGGTATTGTTGTGTTCCGGTTTGAAGGGTGAATGAGCCAGTGTAATTACGAAAGATAGCTGCTAATGTGCTGCGGTGAGACGGAAATTAAACTACAATTCTAGCTGGGGTAGTATAGACTACTATATGCGTGTCTCATCTTCGTATGGGTAAAGTTCATAAACGTTACTATTCCCATTTGTTGGGGCCCCTGAATAAACCTCTATTCCAAATTTCAACTTTCTAGACTTAATAGTTTAGACTGTGCGTTAATACATAGTCGGGACAAACGATTATACAATAATACGTGAAGAATTTGTTTCAAAAAAGGGGGGAGGGGTTCTAGTTAATAATATTAGTAGATGCACACACTGAAGATAATATTAAGGATTGTGACGAAGTAATTTATATAGCTATACATAGCTTTCTTGATCGTGATATATAAAGTGCGAAAGTCATGAAGTTGTTTCCAGTTCATACTTGCAAATTTAACGTAGTGTTAAAAGTATAATGTTTGACGCAACATTTTTGAAATATTCAAGTAAAAAGTTGAAATATATAAGTCAAAACAACTATTAGGCAAATTTCATGTGATAAATAATGTCCTCCAGACCGACAGCGGCGCTCACGGCGGCCAATCTCAAGAAAGATTAGCCAACTGCGCAGGAGATATTATAGTGCACAAGTGTGTGCGCAAACACAGGTGCACTCTCTATTCCCTAGCTCTCATAATGCGATGGGACGGCAATCCGACACGACCGGAAAGAGTTCAGGCGCAGGACCAACGGCTTCACGTGCTTTTCGAGGCACGGGTGTACACACTTCCATTTTCCAGACTCCGGGCTGCTTTTCTGATAGACTTTTTTTTATTGGCCCGACTGGAATTGAATCCAGAACCTCCGGATCTGCGGCCTTATATCTAGCCGCTAGACAAACGAGGCAGTCATTAAATTTAATGTAAGTAATATATAATACAGGTTATATAAATAACCCATGAATGATAGTGAGTCAAGGCATCCAATAAAATAACAGCAAAATTGTTAGCACTTTTAAGTTTATGCTGATTTTATATCTTAGTACATAAGCTTCCAGTTTGTAATCCGTGTATCAACTTATATTTATGCATGTCATGTTTTATAGAGCGCTGTCAAATTTATCGAGTAATTAATTATCAAGTTTTTGTCTCAATTATAGGATATAATACTTAACGATTAAAGTCAGCATGTAAAGATTAGAGGACATTATGTAATTTGTTTTCTATCGAGAAAATTTTACGCTTTCATGCTGATCCGTGAAAATCCACAATGATCACTTCTGATTGGCTGTAAAATAATTAGTAGCACTAAATTATATTTTATTGGTATATAAATCGAACCAGTTATAACTAGTTTTACATATTTAACTAGATTTTACAGAAACGACGTAAGATAAGAGAATAGATTATGCAATAATAGTGCACTTGGAATTGATTTATATTATTGTGTAGCTATGTAATGGTAAAATGCTAGGATGAACCAGTGGTTAGAACCTGTGAAACTTTACTGAAAATAACGGGTTCATATCCGAGATGCAACAGAATTTACATGTGCTTAATTATTTTTTTATAATTCATCTCATGCTGAACATCACTAGTCTATACTAATATACAAAGCTGAAGAGTTTGTTTGTTTGATCCGGCTAATCTCAGGAACTACTGGTTCGAATTTAAAAATTATTTTTGTGTTGTATAGTCCTTTTATCGAGGAAGGTTCTAGGCTGATTTTTATTCATTAATTATATTTTTATTAATTATACGCGGGTGAAACCGCGTGCAGCTCGTATTCAAATAAAGTTGGTCCACGGAAGTGGTGCAGGGGGCCAAATTCTGCTAACAAATTGTCGCATTATCGCGAAAAGCAAAGCGTGATCGTTGTCGTTTATCTATTTTCCTATTCTTTAAGTTTTAAGTAATGCATAAAAGTTAACAATTAAATTTGTTTTTGACGTACCGGGATATGTTAACAACATTTCGGTTCGATATCGATGTGAATATATATAGAATAATTCAAGTTAGATTGAAATAGAATCGGGAACGTATCGTAATCGTTATAGATACGTAGAATTCGTCCCAGGAATATTTAAAGCGGACGAAACCGCGCGTAGCAACTAGTCGAATATAAAATCGTAAATTTGAATCAAACTCGCATATCATATTAAATCGCAAAATACTATCAATAAAAAAAAACAGCGTTCATTATAAGCGTGAATGCATTTTTTGAATGCATTACGGAACCCAAATAGATCAATCATATTTATCATTGTAGATAAAATAACTCTATTTATAGAAACGTTTTCGATCGTATCGCTTTAATTATTAAGCAATCGATAGACGGTTACATTTTATTGATAAGTCATTAGAAACTTTTCCAATTGCGACGTAATAACAACACAAAGATAACTTCAGATACAGATAATATAATTCAATTTATAATATAAATTCGAACCATAGACCACAAGGAATTTATTTCAAATTTCGAATATCGAAAACGTTCTATAGTAAAAATATATATACTTTTTTAACTTTGCCTATTAATAAATTTAGTGTTCTTTTCTTTCCATAAAAAAATATATACAATAAATATATGAAATTTATATTATATTATATTTTTCATTAGATAAATAAAGTTTCTAGTCGGTTCTTCTCAGTAACTTTTCATTCCATTGAATCCTATAGAGCGCCAACTTATTTATAATTATTTAAAATTACATGGAACACCAACTTTCAGTCTCCAATTTAAATATTTAAATATCAAAGAGATATATGTGATTTAAAGGCACGTGACAAATTAACATATTTTAATTATGCCATTAATCAAATTAATTGCAATCGCCTTATGACGTCACGACATTAGACTTTTGTGACGATCTGTAACTAAGCTATTTTTTTTAAATATATAATAGGTAGGCAGACGGGCAACTGGGTCACCTGGTAATGGTAGCCGTTCTAAGATATTATGTTCCTTGTGCCAGTAGTTACACTGGCTCACTCACCCTTCAAACCACAGTAATACTATATATTGCTATTTAACGGTAGAATATCTGAAGTGTGGGTGGTACACATGTAGGCTTCCAAAAAGCACTACGTTTTTTTATGTTGCCAAACTCTCTGTCGAAACGCTCTTGTGACATACAATTAAAGTGATCCTGATCCATAGCATAATTGTTTGTTCAGATACATCAGCCTCGTCAGTGTCTTTTACATATTGAAAATTAACTATGTACAGTTAGTAATTGTCTATTAAGACACATGGTGGTATACAAGTAACAATACATGGAACTCTTGTGTTCTGGTTTGAAGGGTGAGTGAGCCAGTGTAACTACAGGCATATTGGACGTTACACCTTAATAGTAGCCTAAATGGTGGCGTGTTAACGATGTGCGGATCTTTTAATATTTACAACTTTGGGCCATCAACAGTTGGCCCATTGGCCCATTGGTAATCAAACGGTCTAGGTTTCGGCGTAATATTCGAACCTTTCCCTTAATAGTCAGGTCTACATTACTCCGGTCGCGCTCGAGCCGTCGAACCGTTCGGACGTGTCGGAATATTATTGCTACCAATGTTCCTCGGATGTTTTTACGATTACCCTCGCTTAATTTATATTGGATTTTGTTTTTTCTGTCGCAACTTATGTTATTGGCTTTGTATATGGACTTTGTTTTTTCTATTGACGATTGGTTTTGTTGCTAGGCAATAGGTCTTTTATAGACCTATTTTTATTGTTATTGTTATCGTTGTTGTTGCTATTGTTGTTGTTTGGTTTGTTTTTGGTTGTTTTTTGTTGTTCTGTCGGCAATGGACGTCGACACTGAACTGTCCGAAAACAATGGTGGGCGTAAGCGCCCACATGTGGGAATCGCCCTTTTCGATTCCGACTCCGATACGGAGGCGGATGTCAGATCTGTGGCGAAATGCAACAGTGCTCGTCGGGGAAAACTCTCTTCCAGGGGACGTGGAAGCCTTGCTCAGGCCAAAGCTGAGCTTAAGGCAAAGGCCGCCGAGGCCAGGGAGGAGGCTTTCGAGCGCTCGCTCCGGAGTAGGGCGTTCCGGAAGGGGACCCCAAATGTTGTTTTGGACTCCGAAGAGTCCGCATCGGATGCCACGGGGGATCCCGCGAAGTTGGGCGCGGAGGAACTTCGTGCGCAAGCTGGCCGTAGTGCAGCCCTCATTTTAGAGGTGGCGCAGAAGTCCTCCAACTTAAAAGGGGGGTTTGCGAAAAAATTGAGGGACTCCGCGGCCTCGCTCCAGAGTATTGTTGATGCTCTGGCTTCCAGGACGGAAGCGGAGGAGACCCGCCGGCTTCGCGCGGATAACGTCCGCCTCCGTAAGGAAGTAGACGACTTAAAGTCGGAGCTTAAAGCCCACCGCCGTGAGTTCACGGAGATGCGAACCACGGTGGCAGCGGCGAACGTTTCAGCGGCCAGCACCTCGCGGGATACGCAGGCACTCGAGGAGTTAAAGGCCTCCATAGTGTCTGCGGTAGGCGTTATTAACGCCCGGTTGGACGGTATCGAGGGGCGCCTGCCTCCCGTAAAGGTGCATCGCCCCCCCTTAGCGGCGGACAAGAGGCGCGAGTTGGTACAAGAAAATGGTCCGACCTATTCACAGGCGGCCCAAACGTCTTCACCGACGAATTCAGCACCGGCTCCCAAGCGTGTTGCACATGCTGCGCCTGTGCTGAAGCCGACAGCCCCAGCCGTACCACCAACACCAACAGCTGGTCCCTCGGTCGCCTCGACTGCGACGGAATCACGGGAGGCCCAGGAAATGTCCTGGTCCACCGTAGTTAAAAAGGGAAAGAATGGGAAAAAGCTTTCCCCCCCGGCCGCAGTACCTAATACGTCAGCGCCAATGGCGCCGAAGGCTCCTCAGGCGACCAAACTGAGACTGGCCGCCCCTAGCACGGCTGCAGTGATCGTAACATTGCAGCCAGAGGCACAAGAAAAGGGTGTCACGTACGCCCACGTCCTAGAGCGAGCCGAGCAGGGTGTAAAGCTTCAGGACCTCGGGATCTGTGGCGGGCTTAAAGTCCGTCGCTCTGCGACGGGTGCCAGAGTACTGGAGCTGCCTAGGGCGCAGTCGGGTCAAGCAGAAAAGCTTGCCGACAAGCTTCGTACGGTGTTGGATGGGGTGGCCAACGTTGTCCGCCCCATGACGAGGGTGGACTTAAGAGTGACGGGTCTTGACGATTCCGTCACTAGAGATAAATTAATCGCCGCAGTCGCTCGTGAGGGGAGTTGCCCCATTGAAGCGGTCAGGTGCGGAGAGGTGTCATGCGGACCCGGATACATGGGTATGGCCCGTGTGACATGTCCGATAGCGGCGGCGAAAAAGTTGTCCGAAGAAGGTCGCTTACTGGTTGGGTGGAGCTCGGCCAAGGTGTGCTTGTTGGAACAGCGCCCTTTACGCTGTTTCAAATGCATGAGCCTCGGGCACACTAAGGCGCTCTGCCCATCCAAAGCTGAACGAGGCGGTCTGTGCTACCGATGCGGCGTCGATGGCCACACATCGGCGAGCTGCACCGGGAAGTTGCGCTGCGCAGTTTGCGCGGACGCCGGAAAGCCCTCCGGGCACGTGATGGGGTCGCGGGAGTGCAACCCACCCATCATGAAGGGTAAGGTGGTCTTAGGCACCCAGACCACCACCAACGTCGGACGGCGTCAGGCTGAGGAGGAAGCTGCAATGTCAACATGAGCGCAGCAATCAGCTTCCTTCAGAGTAACATCAACCACTGCGCCGGGGCTCAGGACCTACTGCTGCAGTCCATGGCGGAGTGGAGCATCGACCTGGCTGTGGCCTGCGAGCCCTATTACGTCCCTCCCCTACCCCATTGGGTAGGGGATTTGGACGACACTGTGGCGGTCCTCTCTCGGTGCGGAACGGGTCCCCCTCTCTCACTCATTGAGAGAGGTTCGGGCTACGTAGTGGCGGGGTGGGGAGAGTACGTAGTTGTGGGAATCTACTTCTCCCCTAATCGCAGCCTGGCGGAGTTCGAGACGTTTCTTGGCTCCGTCAGAGCTGCGGTGGCCAGGCAGTCGCCGAGGCCAGTCCTGGTCCTCGGCGATTTCAACGCCAAATCGCGTGCCTGGGGAAACCCGGCCACGAACCCGCGAGGGAGGGCTGTCCAGGTGTGGGCCCTACTCTCCAGCTTGTCCCTACTTAACAGGGGGCAGGTTCAGACCTGCGTGCGCCAGCAGGGGGGGTCCGTGGTGGACTTATCGTTCGCCACCCCTGTAGCCGCGCGCAGGATAATAAATTGGAGAGTAGAGAAAGAAGTGGAGACTCTGTCGGACCATAGGTACATCCGATTCGAGATCTCCACGTCTCGCAGGCTGGCGGAACCTTCAAGGGTGCCAACCACGCTCCCGAGGTGGTCCCTTGGCCAGCTCGATCGCGAACTGGTCAAGGAGGCTGCCATCGTGCAGCGTTGGGGTTCCGCGGGAAGGTGGGAGGGTGCCACCGTGGATGAACTGGCGGGCCGCATGCGGAGTGCCCTGCAAGAGGTCTGCGATGCGGCCATGCCGAGAACCCGGCACAGAGTTCCGCGCCGGCATGTGTACTGGTGGTCGCCCGAAATAGCCGATCTTCGGGCGACGTGCAACCGTGCGCGAAGGGCTTACGTCCGCTGTCGAAGGCGTAATGGCCTCGACGCGGACCTGGAGGGACAGCTTTTGGCCGCTTACCGCCAGCTGAAGAAAGATCTGCAGCTGGCGATAAGTCAGGCCAAGGAGAAGGCGAGAGAGGAGTTGCTGGCGGGTCTCAATCGAGATCCATGGGGGCGGCCGTACCGAGGTGTGCGTGGAAAGTTCCGCACCCAAGCCGCCCCCGTGACGGAAACGCTGCCGCCGGAGCTCCTCCTGCGCCTGGTGGGGGAACTGTTTCCCCACCCGGGTGAGTTTGTCCCTCCGCCTATGGCCCCCCGCTCCGTGATAGAGTACGCAGTGGCTCCACCACTGATCACGGAGCGGGAAATGGAGATGGCCCTCGGTCGCCTGAGGGCCAAGAAGACAGCGCCGGGTCCGGACGGTGTTCCAGGGCGTGTTCTGTGCGATGCCCTGGAATACCTAGGTGCAAGGCTTCGGGGGCTGTTCGACGAATGTCTGACCAGCGGGCAGTTTCCGAAGCCTTGGAAGCAAGGAAAATTGGTGCTGTTGCCGAAGGAGGGTCGACCGCCCAGTTCCTCCTCGGCGTACAGGCCGATTGTGCTGCTGAACGAGACGGGCAAGTTGTTTGAGAAGATTCTTGCAGCCCGTCTCGTTCAGCACCTCGATGAGGTTGGTCCGGGTCTCTCAGAGGCTCAGTTCGGGTTCAGGGCGGGTCGCTCGACGGTCGATGCCCTGAGCGCCCTGAAGACTCGGACCACGGAAGCAGTGGCCCAGGGGCAAGTGGTCCTGGCGGTTTCGCTGGACGTGGCGAACGCCTTCAACAGTCTCCCTTTCGAGACAATCAGGGAGGCACTCCGATACCATGGGGTGCCAACCTATCTGAGGAGGCTGTTGGAGTCGTACCTCCAGGACCGAGAGGTCGTCTGGGCGGGGGGCGACGGCAGGTTGGTCCGGCGTCGGGTTGGCTGCGGCGTTCCACAGGGGTCGGTTCTCGGCCCAATTCTGTGGAACGTCGGCTTCGATTGGCTCCTGAGAGCCCCCGTCCTTCCCGGTATGGGGGTGTTGTGCTATGCAGACGACACCCTCATCACCGCGATGGGGCGTGACTTTCGGGAGGCGGCCCGCCTGGCCGAAGTCGGAACAACCCTGACCGTGGACCGGATGGAGATGCTGGGCTTGAGGGTCTCCATATCCAAAACGGAGGCCCTCCTCTTCCACGGTCCACGGAGGGGCCCCCCACGAGGGGCGAGTATCACCGTCCACGGGACGGTGATCGAGGTGCGGGCCCAGATGAAGTACCTGGGCCTGATCCTGGACGGGCGTTGGAGCTTCGGGCAGCATTTCGTGCAGCTCGGCCCGAAGCTCGTCAATGCCGCCGCCGCCTTAGGCCGCCTCCTACCAAACGTGGGAGGACCGGGATCGCTATGCCGGCGCCTCTATGCCGGCGTAGTGAAGTCGATGGCACTGTACGGTGCCCCGATTTGGGTGGACGCACTCACCGCTTCAAACCGGGCCCTCCTGCGAAAACCGCAGAGGGTGATAGCGGTGAGGGCGATAAGGGGTTATCGTACGGTGTCGTGGACAGCGGCGACCCTCCTCGCGGGCGATCCGCCCTGGGAGCTCCAGGCGGAAGTGCTCGCGGAGGTGTACCGCTTCCGGGCCGAGGCGAGGGAACGCGGTGACCGTCCAGGGTCGGCGGAAGTCGGGCGGATCAGGGCTCTAGCCCAGCAAGCTCTGATCACCCGATGGGAGGAGGACCTCGGGTCCCCCACGGCGGGCCTGGCGACAGTGGAGGCGATACGTCCCCACTTGAGTCGCTGGGTCAGAAGGAAACGAGGCACGCTCTCGTTCAGGTTAACACAGGTACTTACCGGACACGGATGCTTCGGTAAGTACCTGCACAAGATAGCGCGGCGGGAGGTGTCACCCTCCTGCCACGAGTGTGGTGCGCCATTTGATACGGCGCATCACACCCTGACGGAGTGTGCCGCGTGGGGGCCCCAGAGGCATTCCCTGGCGGCGGTTGTAGGCGGAGACCTTTCCCTGCCGAGCATCATCAACGCGATGCTCGGAAGCGAGAGGTGCTGGTCGGAGATGGTCTCCTTCTGTGAAAGTGTGATGTCGCAGAAGGAGGCCGCGGAGCGGGAGCGGGAGGAAGATGCCGCTGCGGACCCGCTCCGCCGCAGAAGACTGGGGAGAAGAAAGCGGCGCTTTGCGCACCTTCTCCCCCCGCCACAATAGGCGCCGCCGGGACTAGGGGGGTTCCCAGTACCCTGGGATTCCTCCCTAGTGAATGGAGGCCCGCATAGGCGGGCCGGCCGTCGGAGCGTCACGGTAGCATGCGCAAGCGATCCCGTGGCGCTCCCGTTAAGACGGGAAGGGTACCGCTGGGTTTTTAGTGGGTATTCCGATGACCGGGGCACACTCGGTGCCTTGGACATATGGCGAGCCCCACATACCCCCCCCACTGTTCCCGTGGGGGGAAACGCGTCATGCGTTTTCCCAGCGTAAAAAAAAAAAAAAAAAAAAAAAAAAAAAAAAAAAAAAAAAAAAAAAAAAAAAAAAAAAAAAAAAAAAAAAAAAAAAAAAAAAAAGGTCTACATTACTCCATTGTTAAACATTGATAACAATCAATACTTTTCGTATACGGTCTTTGCTTTGAAAACAAAGATTTCTTATAGCGTTCCAGTTTCATAACAATTGACGGTGGTTTCGTGCAATCATATTACGTTCATTTAATGCGTGGTGACCCCCCCCCCACGCGGACTCGGTCTCTTACATCCAAAATAAGTTCAGACAAAAGAGCTAACTGTTAACAGCATACAGAAATGTTGAACTATAAAAGCTTGTTTTATAAATGATTTTTGACTATTTCATTATTATAAAACTACAGTTACATTTGCGTAATATTATTGAGTATGTATGTTGTTCTGAAATCGCTTGGTTTCACAAGTCTGGCGTGTACTTTAAAGATGACCGAATCACGGTTGCTTAAAACAGTTCAATCCCCTTCAAATTAATTTCTTGCACCTAAACTTCTCAGAATAAAGATGATCGAATGGTATTTTATAATTCCTAAATCGTGACGTCACGTCTAGGTATTATATCGATTCTCAGAATGAAATTATATATTATTAAAATAATTTTTAAGGTAAAATAATTTTTAATGAAATCAAATAGTTCTGTATCATGCGTTACCATATAAGAAATGTTTACGAAATCTTAATATGTTGTTAATAATATGCTCGTGAACAGGCGGCCTCTCTCATCTAAAATTCGTCGTCTGCGTAACACTAGGACTTGTACCTTACGTCGTTTCTGTAATTAGTCGGATATGTAAAACAAGTTATAACTGGTTCGATAGATAAAATTATATTTTGTGTTGCTAATTATTTTATAGACAACAGCGATCATTGTGGATTTTTCATAAAAGTGTGTGTTATATAATGACCTTGGTAAGGCTTTGTTGCAAGCCCATCTGGGTAGGTAATCCATTCACTACCACCCAGGACAAACATTTGTGTGAATGAACATATCTGTTTGTCTTGAGTCTGGGTGTAATTATCTATATAAGTATGTATTTACAAAAGAAAAGTAGTATATGTATTTAGTATATCAGTTGTCTGGTTTCCATAGTACAAGCTCTGCTTAGTTTGGGATCAGATGGCCGTGTGTGAATAATGTCCCAGGATATTATTATTATTATTATTATTACTACTAATTTATAAGATTGTTCTCACAAGGGCACCGGAACCCAGGGATTCGGTGGAACTTACTTAACTGACACTTTTATTATATTACAAAGAAAGCTAAGCCAGTGATTTGTAATACCTACAACAATGAATAATGCGAAATCAATTCGTCATATTGATAGCGCAAAATCCAATAATTACCTTGATAATGAACGTATACCTATATATTTTTTTTATTCAGTTGCAAAAAAATATGTGCAACCTTCATAGTGCGTTACGGGTTTATACGTAACCTGGTTAAGTTTCCATATTTGAATAACTAATAAAGTTATAATTATAGGATTATAACCAACAAAACATATGAATAATACAACTATTTATCAGGTTTAAAGCCTAAACGAAAATCTAGGACATTTTGTCAAAAAAATTACGTTATTATAGAGTTAATGCAGACAAAGCTGCGGGCATGAGGTTGTAAGATACTAATGTAGTAAAATATTGCTAATTAAACTCTTTCATTTACCCTTTGGTACTCATTATGGTAAATATTTCCACCAATCCGCATTGGAGCACCGTATTAGCATTTATCCATAGCCTGCTAAAATCATAACCATCCTTTTGGCATCGCTGAGTCGGGTAAAAATTTGCTAAGTAATCGATCTTATAAAACTTCCACTATTTATTCCACAAACAACATTCTTAGATAGGCTTAATTTTTTTATGGATTTTTATTGTACTTTTTTATTACATTATTTTGATGTTTTGTTTGTTCTCTATTTCTCTTAATTTTTTTTATCTATGTTTATTACTTTGACGCAGTTATTTTTTTGTAATAATTTTCTCTATAGTTTCGACGGTGATCTTAATATTTGAATTCAGCGATTTAACAAAATTGACGGTAAGTAAATTTACTACGTGCACTAATTATCTCACTAAAATACATGTGGCATGCCATATGTCTGCCATATGGTATATTAAGTGCATATCATGTTTCCGTATTGCCATTTGAACCAAAATAAGCTTATTCTTTCGCTTTTGTTTAATATATTAAATTAATATAATATATAACATCATATTCTCCGTCCATTTCTGAGTACCGTATCACAGACAATCTATACTACGGTATAATAATTTAGTTCTATCATAGTCGATAACAGAGCCGTGATGAATCAGTGGTTAGAAACCGAGATAACCGTAGAGAACCGCTGATTTTACATGCTTAAGTAGTACAATTCAATTAGAAGGAAAACGTCGTAACGTAACATGCATATTGTGATTGAAAAACCCCAACCCGAATCATGGCAGTATGGAGTAAGCTCCAAGTCTTCACCGCCAGTTTGAAGACTGTTACTTACACGATAATCGGTGTATTATTTTTGAGAATTTATAGGATTAATTTAATCAATACTAATAATAAATAATCAAAACAAGTAATGCACTTGCACTGAACACGTGCCGGTGAAGTCATTTCATAGATAACGGAATAAGACATGAATTACTTAGATTAAATATTCACTGTATAGTAAGCGAAGCGCAGTTCAAGGAACATATTCACCGTATATATAAAAATAATGATATATGTAAGATTTATTTTTTCTTCGTGTTATTCTTCAAAAAAGGAGGTAAGACCTTATTAAAGAATTACCGACCTATTTCCCTCTTAAGCCATGTCTACAAGCTGTTTTCCTGGGTCATCACAAATCGTCTCGCGCGTAGACTTGACGAGTTTCAGCCCCCAGAACAGCCAATTTCGAAGAGGATACGGAACCATAAACCACATTCATACAGTGCGGCAGATTATACAGAAGACGGAGGAGTATAATCAGCCCCTGTTCTTAGCATTTGTGGACTATGAGAAGACTTTGAGACCTGGTCTGTTCTGGAGTCCTTGCAACGGTGCTAAATCAATTGGCGATATATCCAAGAGCTGAAAAGTCTGCATGACGCTGCTGTTATCCACCGTCCAAGTACAGAATCAGCAGTCTGACCATAACCTCTTGCATCGAGGAGTGAGACAAGGGGATGTCATTTCCCCGAAATTGTTTACTAATGCATTAGAGAATATGTTCAAGACGTTGCACTGGGAAGGGCGGGGCATAAACATAAACGGCGAGTACCTTTTACACTTGAGATTTGCAGACGGACAAGCAGTATATGCTGAGCAGCCTGGCTGATTATTCTGCTCGATTTGGTCTCCAGATAAACTTAGACAAAACCAAGATAATGTTCAATGGACACGTCGATCCGGAACCAATAGTTCTTAACGGAGTTCCTCTCGAAGTTGTTCAGGAATAGGAATAATAGGCAAACTTTACAGTTGGGTCAAAGCAACTTTGAGAAGGAGGCACGCAGAAGAGTACAGCTGGGCTGGGCAGCGTATAGGAAACTTGGTAAAGTATTTTCGGCACGGATACCACAATGCTTGAAAGCAAAAGTCTTCAACAATTGCGTCTTACCAGTTATGACCTACGGATCCGAGACTAACAGTGCGTTTGGTCCACCATTTTAAGGTCACTCAGCGAGCTATAGAGAGGGCTAAGCTCGGCGCTTCTCTGAAGGATCGAATCCCAAATGCGGTGATCCGACAGTGAACCAAAGTTATCGGCATAGCCCAAAGGATTAGCAAGCTGAAGTGGCAGTGGGCTGGACACATTTGACGCAGAAGCGACAACCGTTGGTGTAGACGTGTTCTGTAATGGAGACCACGTCTCGGCAAACGTAGGGTAGGACGCCCTCCGGCTAGGTGGAGTGACGATATACGCAAAGTGGCTGGCAGCGGATGGATATTAAGAGCTGAAGAAGGCCTATGCCCAACAGTGGACGACGAAAGGTTGATGATGATGATGATGTTTGAGTTTTATGTTTTCATAAAATAAGTAGGCAAATGGCAATTGGACCACCTGATGGTAAGTTATCACCACCGTCCATTGATATTGGTGCTGTAAGAAATATTAACATCGCTTTGGGAGACAAGATATTATGTCCCTTGTGCCTGTAATTACACTGTGTCACTCACTCTCTTATGTATTGCTTATATATTATAAATACATTGTAATCGTCATATTTGAACATGTGCGCAAACACAGGTGCATTTTTTTTATTTCCAGCAACCCAACATTACAGCGGAGCACAGGCACAGGCTTATATTTAAAGTATTTAATTTTTTTATAATATGTAGGTGGTAGGTAAGTGATCATCAATGCCCGTAGACATTAGCTGTGATATCAAACATTCCTTACACCGTCAACAAGAATACACCAATCTTGTGAACTAAGATGTTATGACTCATTTGCTCTTTACCGGCTCACTCGCCATTCAAGCTCGAATACTATACTAAGTATGCTGATGGTAATATATGTGTTGTGGTGGTACCTACCCAGGGCTAGAAGAAAGCCCACCACCAATAAGTAAGGACTATTTACAAAATTGTATGCGTACAATATGAATTTTGATATAATCTTATATAAATAAAATACCTTATCTATTAACATTTATTTAACTATATTTAAAATTAAGTGGCAATTGTTATGCCTTATATTTGCAGAAGATTGGCGAGGTTTGGAGATATGAAGACCTTGGTCCATAAAATTTGTTTAGACTCTACGTAGCCGGAAACATACTCAATAAGATATATTAATTTGTTTTATTAAAAATGTAGGCAGTCTGGTAATTGTGCCACCGTAAGAAATATTACCCATTCCTCACAGCGGCGCGCCACTAATTTAGCAACTGGTGTAATGTCCCTTGTGCCTGTAATACTGGGGCACTCAACCTTCCAGCCAAAAAACAACTATACTAAACGAAGCTGTTTGGCGGAAGAATATGTGTTGAGTACTTGTTATTTACCCAGATTGGCTTGTACATACAACTGGTTTCAATATCTATATACTTATATAAATATTTAAATTTATAAAAACGAGGTAACTATGCCGAAGCCGAGGTGGCCCAGTGGTAAGAACGCGTCAATCTTAATTGATGATCGTGGGTTCAAACCGGGCAAGCACCACTAAATTTCATGTGCTTAATTTGTGATTATAATTCATCTCGTGCTTGACGGTGAAGGAAAACATCGTGAGGAAACCTGCATGTGTCAATTTTCACTGAAATTCTGTCACTTGTGTATTCCACCAACCCGCATTGGACCAGCGTAGTGAAACAAGCTACAAACCTTCTCCTCAAAAAGAGGAGAAGAGGCCTTAGCCCAGCAGTGGAACATTCACAAGCTGCTACTGCTACTACTGTTACCTAGGTAACTAAGTATTGTTACCTAGGTAACAATACTTAGTCATTTCTACACAGACATTTGTGTGCATTACAGACATTTGTGTGCATGAACATGTCTGTTTGTCCTGAGTCTGGGTGTAATTATCTATATAAGTATTTATTTACAAAAGAAAAGTAGTCTATGTAAGTATATCAGTTGTCTGGTTTCCATAGTACAAGCTCTGCTTAGTTTGGGATCAGATGGCTTTGTGTGAATAAAGTCCCAGGATATTATTATTACCATAATAAATAAATTTGTGAGAATACGTTCTTTTTGTAATATCTAACTGAAAAACCGATTAAACCAATGCAACAATAAGTTGCACCAATACTTGCAGATGCAGTAGCGAATTTCGGAGGTTTTATCAAAATATCAAAATCAAAATATTTTATTCAATATTGAAGTATTTCTTATTTTCACTCGTTCTTATTGATTGTCAAACTAGAAACTACTACTTTTGTGTGTAATATTATTTTATAAGTAACTGCACGTTGCAGTTCCACGCGCTTTTTAGACTATCACGTGACGAGCGCGAATTTCATATTCTTATATATATAGACGCGAGCATATAGCTTTTGCCCGCGGCTTCGCCCTCTGGTTAAAGGGAGCGTATCAAATATTAATTAAAAAGAAGGCTCTCCTTGAGATTTCTAGCTTACTTCATACCAAATTTCATCAAAATAGATTTAGTGGCTTAGTGAAAGTGAAAAGACAGACAGACTGAGATATTTTTTATAGCTATAACGTAGACAATATTTATTGAATTGTGGCCAGGCCTCGAAAAAAAAAACCATTTATTTATGTGCGTACGTTACATTGTTGCAAATATATTGTGAAAATTTAATCGTTACGAATGTATAACACGGTTGTCTAAATCTATCTATTGGCTCTGTCTGTACATATTTTTTTTTCATCTAATTTTGTGATAAATAGTCGTTTTATGATGCAGTGATTCACATTATACTATTTTTCTCATTTTTGTCTGTCTGTCTGTCTGTATAAAGTAACAGCCTGTGAATGTCCCACTGCTGGGCTAAGGCCTCTTCTCCTCTTTTGAGAAGAAGGTTTTGGAGCTTATTCCGCCACGCTGCTCCAATGCGGATTGGTGGAATACTCATGTGACAGAATTTCGGTGAAATTTGACACATGCAGGTTTCCTCACGATGTTTTCCTTCACCGTCATGCACGAGATGAATTATAATCACAAATCACATGAAATTCAGTGGTACTTGCCCGGGCTTGAACCCACGATCATCGGTTAAGATTCACGCGTTCTTACCACTGGGCCATCTCGGCTTCTGTCTTTCGTCTGTCTGTATGACTTTTTATAACTCAAGAACGGCTTGACCAATCTTGATGAAAATTGGTACACAAAAAGAACATGTGATGGCGCAAATGTTAGGCCTATAATATATAAGATCGGTAAACCCAACGGTATCTTATGAAAATTAATTTCAAATCGTTAATTACGTATCTTTACCAGTAGCAATGTGTATGTGTAACACGTGTGTGTGTGTGTTATTATAGTAATAAAATATTTTATTATATTTTTATTAATTATACGCGGGTTAAGCCGCGGGGCATAGCTAGTATGTTATATGTTTAATCAATGTTGGCGAGTGCTTCCAAATTTATAAATAGTTTCTATGCGCTACGCCCATTCCGCTTTAGTGGACTTTGAGATTAGATTTAGAGATTAATAACCTTTTTATTATTTAAAACAATATACGTTTTTAATATACATATATATTAGCCAAAATATTATTGTTTTGCAATACAACAAAGCCGTTATTATATGTTGAAGAAAATACAGTATGCTCATTGCATTCTATGTTTTGACAGCTGAATTGGCGGCAAAGTAGTTACGACGCCCTCTGGTGCCAGAAATATCAAGCTATACTAGATTATCCATGAAATTAAGACGATATTCATATAAATTGATATAATAAAATTCATGTAAATCATAAGGACTGCTTCTTTATCTCATTGCATTTCTAAAACATTGAATAAATTAAATTTGACAGCATAGAGCCGAGATAGGTGCAAATAGAACAAGTGCATATAGCGGGTTCGATCCCATGCAAGCACCACTAAATTTGTATGATAAGCTCTTATTTATAACTGATCTAATACGTGGCGATGAAGACGAACACGAGGATATCTGCGTGTGGCGCTTAAAAATTTGCCACGCGTGTAATAATAATGGTCCTCCTGACCGATTTCGGCCATGGCGGCCAATCTCAAGGGAGATTAACCAACTGCGCAGGAGATACTATAGTGCACAAGTGTGTGCGCAAACACAGGTGCACTCTCTATTTCCTAACTCTCGTAACCCGATGGGACGGCAATCCGACACGACCGGAAAGAGTTCAGGCGCAGGACCAACGGCTTTACGTGCTTTCCGAGGCACGGGAGTGTACACACTTCCAATTTCCAGACTCCGGGCTGCTAATGAGAATTTTTCGACAGAAAATCTCAATAACATTATACATATATTGGCCCGACCTGGGATTTGAACCCAGGACCACCGTGTCTGCGGCCTTACATGTAGCCACTAGACCAACGAGGCAGTCTCCTCTAACCCGAATAAGAGCAGCGTAGTGGAGTAAGCACCACGCCTTCTCAAAGAAAAGGCTGCAGTCATTGTCAAATCTATACTTAAGAAAGAAATGGCTGAAGACTTCATTTCTTTGTTTGATTAACGCGTTCAAACAATCTAACACATTTGAAAAAAAAAGCGTTAGATAGTCCATTTATAGAGAAATGTTATCTACTATCTATGAAATGTTATTAACTATACTCTTATATAAATCTATTGGCTCTGTCTGTAATTTTTTTTTCACCTAATTTTGTCATAAATAGTCGTTTTTTGATGCAGTGATTCACAATACACTATTTTTTTCATTTTTGTCTGCCTGTCTGTAGGTCTTCTTATAACTCAAAAATCGGCTTGACCAATCTGGATGAAAATTGGTACACACAAAGAACATGTGATGGCGCAAATGATAGGCCATATATAAGATCGGTAAACCCTACGGTATCTTATGAAAATTAATTTCAAATCGTTAATTACGTATTTCTTTACCAGTAGAAATGTGAATGTGTGTGTGTTTGTGTGTGTGTGTTTGTGTGTGTGTGTGTGTGTTATTATAGTAATAAAATATTTTATTATATTTTTATTAATTATACGCGGGTGAAGCCCCGTGCACAGCTAGTAGACTATATAACGTTACGCTAAGACCCAAAGGGGCGCGACAGTGGTTTAATGCTGAAACCGAGCGTAACAATTAGTATCACATTTAATCAATTAGTGTGTAACTGGTATTTCAAATTATGTCCTTAACAAAGACGAATTTTGTTTTTTATTTTAAGTATTTTCGAATAGAAGTACAATTTATTGGTAGCATAAATATTTATCTAGTCTTTATCGATATATTTATTGTGTCTACTTTATGTATTTGTGTTACGTATATTTGAATCGTTATGAAGTTATTATTATGTATTCCAATTTCAATTTTTAAGTAACTAAAGGTTGATTGGAAATAATCATCAGATAAGAACCCTATGTACTGAAACTTTTATGTTTCTATAAATATGATAAATGTTTTTTCAGTTAATGTACTATGTTGAACAATAAAGAAAAAAGTAATTAAATATAAATTAAAAGCCGAGATGGCCGAGTGGTAAGAACGCGTGAATCTTAACCGATGATCGTGGGTTCAAAACCGGGCAAGCACCACTGAATTTCATGTGCTTAATTTGTGATTATAATTCATCTCGTGCTTGTCAGTGAAGGGAAATATCGTGAGGGAACCTGCATGTGTCAAATTTCACTGAAATTCCGTCACATGTGTATTCCACCAACCCGCATTGGAGCAGCATGGTGGAATAAGCTCCAAAACCTTCTTCTCAACAGAGAAGAAGAGGCCTTAGCCCAGCAGTGGGACATTCACAGGCTGTTACTTTATTTTTCTTTAAATGATTATTAAATTAAAATCATTCTTTATAACCCCTTAATATAAATTAATATTTCATTTACACGATGTTACTTACCCATTGTGTTATTTTTTTGTTTACGTAGCAGACGCAAGACGAACGTCAATTTAGTCCCACCCGTGGTCTTTTGTCTCTACTTAGTCTAGGGAGATAATTATCCTTTAAACAACTAAAATTGTGAAGGCCACTACTAACATAAATAAATAATTGTATAATTAAGAAAATAATCAGTTGTATATTATATAAAATAAATTGCTTTAATTCAGAGATTTTGTACAGAGTAATGAAGAACAATAACAATTCCCAGCGCAGGCTTATCGCTGATAAATACGAATTAAGTTTAGTAATGCCGTGTCGAAAGAAATATTCTTACTTATCTATTGAGTGTTTTGCGAAATCGATGCACTTATTGTAATTTGCTGTTGACTTTAGTATATCGGTGTCATACACTGTATCATATCGATGCTATCCAGTAGCCTCTGCGATTCATGCCGAAGATGCAATCGCAGTGCCGGTTTTTTTTTTTTTTTTTTTTTTTTTTTTTTTTTTTTTTTTTTTTTTTTTTTTTTTTTTATATCATAGGTTGGCGGACTAGCATATGGGCCACCTGATGGTAAGTGGTCACCAACGCCCATAGACATTGGTAGTGTAAGAAATGTTAACGATCGCTTACATCGCCAATGCGCCATCAACCTTGGGAACTAAGATGTTATGTCCCTTGTGCCTGTAATTACACTGGCTCACTCACCCTTCAAACCGGAACATAACAGTACCAAGTACTGCTGTTTTGCGGTAGAATATCTGTTGAGTGGGTGGTACCTACCCAGACGAGCTTGCACAAAGCTCTACCACCAAGTAAACAAAGCTCTACCACCAAGTACAAAACTCTACCACCAAGTATTATATATAAATTAAAGAGAAAGATTACCGATCCCCTTTAAGTTTCATTTCGGAAGATCTGTTTGAAAAAAGGGCTTTCGATTAATCAAAATTTCGCTTTCGTTTTTGTTTTAATTTTGTTTTTATTGTATAGGTATGCGGACGAGCGTATGGCCCACCTGATGGTAAGTTGTTACCAACGCCCACAGACAATGGCATTGTAAGAAATGTTAACTATCGCTTACATCGCCAATACGTCACCAACCTTGGGAACTAAGATGTTATGTCCCTTGTGCCTGTAATTACAGTGGCTCACTAAACCTTCAAACCGGAACCCAACAACACAAAGTACAGCTATTTTGCGGTAGAATATCTGATGAGTGGATGGTACCTACCCAGACGAGCTTGCACAAAGCTCTACCACGAAAAATTATTAATAAAATTTCCAGTACTCCATCATCGTCATCGTGCCCGAAGACTTGGTTTCTACTAATAATTTATTGAATAAAAATTGAATATTTTCGATTAACAAAATGAACTCGGTAATCACAATTTCAACTTGATATTGGCATTCGATGCCATAAATATATTCGTCTATCTACCCTTCGGCTGATAATGATATCAGTTATAATCTTACAGCCGTTGTTTTAATCCGAAATAGTAGGTATTTATTGTTTTATGACCTTTGCGAAATATGATTATTTAACTATTCGAATAAGAATATTGCATGCTATTTTTATTTTTTATTTTATAGGTTGGCGGGCGAGCATTTGTGCCTCCTGATGGTAAGTGGTCACCAACGCCCATAGACATTGGCAGTGTAAGAAATGTTAACCATCGCTCACATTGCTTCAACCTTGGGAACTAAGATGTTATGTCCCTTGTGCCTGTAATTACACTGGCTCACTCACCCTTCAAACCTGAACACAACAATACCAAGTACTGCTGTTTTGCGGTAGAATAACTGATGAGTGGGTGGTACCTACCCAGAGGAGCTTGCACAAAGCACCGAGTAAAATAATGAATAATAGTTCGAAATTATGAAAACAGAACCAGAACCTCGTTCGTCTGAATTCGGTTAAAAAGTCAAAGTCTTCAAAAGCGGCGCGACTTGTATAAGTAATACTAAATTATTAAAATCATATCGAATTTGCCAAGTATTTGTGAGAGGCATGTTGTAAATTTTGTTGCTTCTAATGAAAACCCTAGATTTTCATTTCCAGCAACAAAATTTACATAAAAGCTACTCCTGGCTTCGCACGCGTAGTATATTCGTACATAAAATGTTTAAATTGAATAGCAAACATATTAGATCCTTACATATGAAATTGGCGTTTTGTATGGCAGGAATATAAAGTCAATTTTTTTTTTGTAAAATATATTTAATTAATCAACGTATGAACCGTTGTTACCTATGCCCTTTTGCCATCTCATAGGTAGTTCATTGATCCCGTTACTAAAAAAACCATGGGAGCGAGAATCAATAAACTCTTTGAAGGCGGTTTGGACTTTCTGCATCGGAGTTGAATTTTTTTCCTTGTAAGAAGTTGTCCAAATTCCGGAAAAAATGGTAATCTGTTGGAGCAAGGGCCGGGGAGTACGGTGGATGTCGCAGACATTCCAATTGTAGCTCATCTAACTTAGTGGTTGTTTGTGTGGTCTTGCGTTGTCGTGAAGCAGCAGTGGCCTAGAGCGATTGACCAATCTCGGTTCTTTAGCACCTAGTTCTTCCTTCATGGTTTGCAGTTGCTGACAATAGATATCTGCCGTAATCGTTTGGCCAGATTTTAGAAAGCTGTAGTTAATGACACCGGATCTAGTCCACCAAACACTCACAGGTAACTTTTTCTGAGTCAAATTTAGGGCAGGATTTGGCTAGGTCTCTAGGGTTCAGCCATTGCGACGAGCGCTTCCGATTATCGTACAGTATCCACTTTTCATCACAAGTAATGATTCGATTTAAAATCCCTCCATTATTGTATCGGTTGAGCAAAGTAACACAGCAGTCGACGCGTGTTTGCAAGTTCGATTCACTCAATTCATTAGGTACCCATCGTTCAAGTTTTTTTACTTTCCCGATTTGCGTTTTATCACTTACCTCGAAGCCTGCAGCTATCTCTGAAGTGCTTTGTGATGGATCTGCTTCCACAATAGCCTTTAATTCTTCATTTTCCACTTTGGCCGTCCACGGGGTTGGTTCTGAAGGTCGAAATTTCCAGAACGAAAACGTTGAAACCAAAAACGTACCGTGCTTTCTTTTGCGACACCAGCGCCGTACACATCATTAGCTTGAGGTTAATAAGGTTGAGCTGTTTCTGCAGCACTGGTGCCACGGTAGAACTCGTACTTGTAAATATACCGATATTTCATGTTTTCCATTGTGCGGTAATAAGCGACGCCAAAGAAAAAAATTATGAGGAAAAACCAAATGAATGACTGTTTTCAAAACTCAAATGTACCATCTAAATGAATTTATAAAATTGAATTTGGAATTCTTAACCAAAGAGGAGATATTTCAGATCAAAGTGGGCAGTACGACAAAATGCTAATTTCATATGTAAGGACCTAATACAAAGAAAAAGTCTTATTTTTTTGAGCTATTACTTTCTCTGGCGTACGCAGAACACCCCAAGTGATATTACGATCTGATAATGTATGCACATTAGACTAGATTAATTAATTATTATTTTTTAAATAAAGAAGATGGTAAAATATATGCATATTATAATAAAGTACTGTAACAATTAATTAAATTAATTTAACCTTAAATGATATAAAACAAACCAGCCCATTTGTCATATTATTAATAATAATATGTAAAAGTAACATAGTTTCAGAAAGATGACATTTACTTTGCGGAGTTAATATTTTTAATATTAGTATGTTCAATGTTTTAAATTATGGATAACATAAAAACTCGCTTAAGGGCTCGTTCCAACATATTTTTCTTTGTTCATTGCAATGCCGGAAGATCTTTACATTTAATTTTAATTACGTTGTTTTATTTAAGGAATTAGTCAAAGAACAATGGCAATGATCTATGGCTGGAAGTTTTTTGGCATCCTTAGATTTCATTTATAGCAAAAAAGAATAAGTATTTTTTTTTAAGATTTTTCAAATATGTCCTCATTTTTGTTAGAGCAGACGTTATTTATTTTTATTAAAAGTATATCAACTTGTATCAACTGATGTACGAATTGCCAATAAACCAAACCAACCAACCAACCAACCAACCAACCAACCAAACAAATAGGGATGAAGAGTACAAGTATTATTATAAGTAGTTACTGCATCGATTCAATTAAACGAAAGATCGATATAGACTGGTTGCTATGTTTTGATTGAAATGCGCTGTTTTTTATCTTTACTGAAAGTGGTGGTCAAATGTTGACATCATTAAAGCGAAGCTACCCGTATCAAATTCTTTGTACTAATTACAATACAAGTGTGTATAAGCATGTTCGAAAGCAATTAACATATTTACTTCAATTGGTTAATTGCAAAGCATAAAAAAATTGTCCCACGGTGAAAGAATCAATGACGGAAGTGCTTATAATTTGCAGTGACCTCAGAATACACATAATAAAGAGTCTACGTTAGCAACCCAATCATATAGCATAAACATTTTGACATTCAGGGAAATCACCAATGACAAAAGCGTTAATAATTTGCAGTGACCTCTGCACCAATCAGATAAACCCGTTATGAAGAGTATGCACTGTTAATAGCGTCCTTGGCATATCACACTTCTTTTTATTCAAAAAAAGAATCAAGGCTAGACAACATCAAAAATATTTGTAATACGGTGAAAGAACAAATCACAGAAGCGCTTATCATTTGCAGTGACCTTCGCACCAATCAGAAAAAACCTAACGAATGGAATGCGTTCTTGATAGCATCCTTGTACTGAATATCCGTGGATGATCCGCAAACACTTATCGATCATTTATCGCTAGCCACAAGGTTCTGCAAATGTACTCCATACAGATAATTATTTTTCATTGAAATTACAACTAGATTTAAGTTTAATTTGTAAACAATTAGTTGCATAATAAATTACAGCTATTATACCAGATCATAATTGAGCGTTTATTGTTCGAAAATTTTGCTGACGATTTAAGTATTAAGAAAGAGGTTTTATTAAAAGTATTTCGTATATAAGGCTGTCAAGTGAATAAACCTATAATAATGCACAAGAAATTCTATTCAATAAGATAGTTCAAAGTAACGGTGTATAACTTCGAAGCCTCAAACTTAAGCGAAGATTGTGGTCCAGAACCTGATCTCTTCGGTGGCCCCAGAGCCATCTAATCTTATTAAGAGATTAAGAATAGGAAGTGCATGTGCTTGCGCACATTTTTAAACTATAATATATCTGGATTTTAATGCCCTTTTTGCCTCCAAAATTTTAATTATACCTTTGAGTAAATCGTAGTAAACAAAAATCAAAAAGGAGAAGAAATCATTCGACTATTTTCTTTCTAGAAAGTTCGAAATATTTTTTCAATGTGAAGTTAAATCTTTGACGTTCAATTTGATAGTAAAAACTGGTGTACAAGAACAATAAGATTGTGTCCGCATCTTATTAACTCCTCTAATCTAGTAGACCAATGTAATTACAGATACAAGGAACGTAAAAAATTTGATCGTAAGGCTCCGCACAGGATTAATATAGCCTGACGGGTAAAGGGATAGGGTTATAGTGTTGACTGCCTCGTTGGTCTAGTGGCTAGATATAAGGCCGCAGACCCGGTGTTCCTGGGTTCAATTCCCAGGTCGGGCCAATAAATAGTTATTGGGTTTTTCTGTCAGAAAATTCTCAGTAGCAGCCCGGAGTCTGGAAGTTGGAAGTGTGTACACTCCCGTGCCTCGGAAAGCACGTTAAGCCGTTGGTCCTGCGCCTGAACTCTTTCCGGTCGTGTCGGATTGTCGTCCCATCGGATTATGAGAGCTAAGGAAAAGAGAGTGCACCTGTGTTTGCGCACGCACTTGTGCACTATAATATCTCCTGCGCAGTTGGCTAATTTCTCATGAGATTGGCCGCCGTGGCCGAAATCGGTCTGGAGGACCTTATTGTTATAGTGTAAATGTATGTCGTTTTTGGTGACCACTTACCATCAAAGCTATTAGCCAGTAATCATTTGTGCCACAAATAAAAATATTACCACCATAAAATAAATGCAGCAATGTGGAACGCGGACATACCGAATACACTTCGCACGTTTAGTTTCCGTATAAACTATTACGTACATTTTTATATACAATTTACGCAAAATTGTTTTAAAAACTTATGCTAAAGACGTAATGATTAATGCCCATTATGATGTCAAAAGGACAATTGCGTGCGTTAATAACATCGCTATTGTGATCATTTCAAAGGAAATGTTTTCACGGATAACGATTCGTGTTTAATGTATGCTATTTTTGTTATATTTTAACCACATTTCCATGTGATAGCTATGTGTCTGTACATGGAATATTTACAAGTGTGCGTGGATGGCTAAATATATTCTAATCACCTTTTTATATTGTTGAATAGCAATGAAGCAATTAAAATATGAAAAAATCTTCTTTCGATTTTAAACACACTATCTTTATTATATAAGAAAGACTAATAAAGTTTGGTATTTTATAAAAAAACAATGTATTTAGTTTATATTATGTATGTATTAAATTTAAAGTACATCTCACTTCGATTGCTTTATTGGACTTGTGGATATGAGGCTGCTGACGTCGAGGCCTGGCCGCTCAAATCGGGTCAGAGCCTGAAGTTCCTTCAGTCACGTCGAATTGCCATTCCATTAAATTTTAGAGAATAGAAAATACATCTGTTTTAAAACAAAAACTTATTTACTACAATCAATAAAACTAGCTAGTCTCTCTTAAAGATGGCCGCCGTAGCCGGAAGCAACAAAAAGTGATCGAACACATCTCACTCTATATTTTATTTCGTTTAGAGAATTCCAATTGGTAACATTAACTAAGTATACAAACCGTATAGGTGTAATTGATTAATATGTTTATATTAAATATTAATTATTACTATTAAATAAGACTTAATATACTACATACATGATGTACAACTACATACTGGCTCAATATTACGCGAGATTTTCCATAAAAAAAAAAACGGTAAAGTAACAGTTCTTTTTTCAAAATACGAGTCACGTTCTATTATTTTTAAAACAAATGAAAAGTAATATATTTTTCTTTTACAAAGCTTGAATTGATATGATAAATAATTTTAACTTTCTGGAATAAAATAAATATGTATGTTGCGTTAACATCCTAAAAGGAAGTTACTATTTATACTGAACAATAAAAAAATATAAAAAAACGCATATAAACGTACAAAACATGAAAGATATGTGTTTCTGTAAAACATTTACAGACATTACACTACGATTTTAACGCTCACATCCATTGTAATAATGCGCCTGCGCAATAATGACATATGTGACCGGAAAATGTAGCGTCCTTCCTAATAGTGCATTAGTTTACTAACCACGAATACGGAAGTACCAAGAATTATGGTCATCCTATTATTTGACAGCATCATTGTAACGTCTTCATTGTTTTTGTTATAAACAATTTAGATAAGATGTTATTTTATTGTTTAAACACGAGTAAAGAAGACTTTAAATTCTTGTACTTTTTCATTTTTTAATTATTACATTTCTCGTTCGAGCTTACAATGTATTTATTTGATTCCTGATTTCATTTATTTACTTGGTAATCCAACAGCTAATAACATACACACCATTACATATAATTAGTATTATATAAGATGAAACTAAAACCAAAATAGGAGCACACAATTAGTATGAGAATATATTGAATTACTAACTAAGAAGATAGTTAGTAAATTAAAACTATTAAGAGATGAGAATCCAATGAATGAGTCTGTGTGAGTGCGTGTGCGTGTGTGATTGTGTGTGTGTGCGTGTGTCTGTGTGGGTATGTGACTTTAAGAGCTGTATACAAACATTTTTAATGCTTACATTAATTCGCTAAGCATGTGTGTTCTAACAAGTGACAAGTGTCCCAGGCCAGATTGCGGGATATCAACTAACGGTGTTGCATAGAACAATGATAAGATCGCACGAGTTCACTCTCTATTTTTATAAAATAAGTAGGCGGACGGGCAAATATACCACCTGATGGTAATACGTCACCACTGCCCATGTACACTGGTACTAAGAAATATTAACTCTTGCTTACATCACCAATGAGCCACCAATCATGGGAACTAAGATTTTATGTTCCTTGCACCTGTAGTTGCATTAGCTCTCCTTTCAAACCGAAACACAACAATACCAAGCTGTTAAGTGGAAAAATATTTGATGAGTGGGTGATACCTTACTCAATAGGCTTGCACAAAACGCTACCAATTAAAACATCTCATAATCCGATAGGACGGCAAAATGAGCACACCCAGTTTTATTATTATTTGTGATTAACAAATTTCGATTTCTTTGGTTACACCAATATATATGTATATGTCTAAAATACTTTACACAATTACATCTAATATAATATATAACTGGGTTTTTTATATTTTATTATAAGCAACTTACTTATCGGTCATGTATTTGTATAATTAATTAGTAATCTTTATTGTTTAAAGGACAAACAGCACAGTTATCATTTGATTTATCGCAGAACGATTTTATTAGGAATTTATAGGCATCACATACACGTGTGTCTCAGTAATTGCATGTGCAGTGTTCACGTGGCAATGAAGCATTGCTATTGACATTCATAGAGGTTTCATTGTATATGACATACGTCACCAATACCGAATGACCAACGATATTGTCGAAAATTTCCAACGTGAAACACTTAAAGCTGTTCGCTTTGGCAGTAGTTAATATTATGTAATTCTATCTGTATGATCGTTGCGATATTAATTGATTAATTATTTCTTATTCCTTACAAAAGCTTTTTCAATTGGAATTATCTTTAATTTGGCTTCATTAATAATAAAACACAAACTGTTTGGTTTTTTAAGTTATGGTATACATCTGAGCTGGTTATTTTTATTTTTTTTATTTTATTTATGATTACTTGCAATCAACAGCGTTTTTTTACAATGGTTGTACAGTTATTACTTATGACTAAATAGATAAGACCACATAAGATTTACTTTATAATACAGTTTTTTTTTTTTAAATAGAACATTCTTGCTTAATATTATTGCGAGAAAATCGTATACGTGCGTGTGTTAGGCACAAAAGATTCTGCCAATACAAAACTGAGCGTTCACAAATTATATTACCTATGTTTCATAAATTTTATTTCGAGTTACTAAACTGATATCGAGCTAAAAAATACCCTTCCTTTATACACTACGAATTAAAAAACGTAGCGACAATAATATTATCTATTTATCACAAACTGAGTATTTTCACTGCACTGCTTAAATTGTTCTTTATTTTTAACTGTCAAATGTCAAATTAAATCTAATTTTAAATAGCCTAACGCGATATTATATACATAACTTCTAGTTACCTGTCCCGACTTCGTACGGTTGCAATAAGAAATTGATTTATTTACGTTTTTGTTTTTAAAAAAAATACGATCGCAGCCCCACCTACCATGTCCAATCTAAATCATACAGTGACCTAATCAGCGTCGGCCCTGGGGCAGAGCGAGAGGACTGATCGAAATGCCGAACACTTTTTCCAGAGGGACACATAAGCACTGTTTGGTTTTATAAATGTAGTAATTATTATTTATATAATATTAACTGAAATTCAATTTATGTGAAGTGAAAGCGTCGACCAAGCGGCGCTGAAAGACAATCTCGCTCTACTAAGACCCAGGGCAGGCGGACCTACTAGCCTAAAAGGAAAAGTTCAGTGATATATACACATACTTGTTTATATACATACTTCGCTTATAAGAGGTTACGGAGTTCGTTTGTCTGAACCATACTTTATCATCTTTACATTATTAAACAAGTTACGTGTGTATTTTGTATAGCTTAATACTTGAACAAATAATTTTATAATAATATAATTGTAAATTAATTATCTACATATCACGCCGGTAGCATTCTGTTCAGTAGTAAATGTAATGATAACGTACTTTCAATGCTAGATAACAGATAATAAATATTCGGGATAATAAATTTACGTTTAAAAAGTATATATGTCAGCCCTTGTTCGGCGTGGGCACTATCAGTGTGCACGTTTGATCTTAAAAAAAAATATACCTATACCGACCGTATTCGGCCACAGCGACTGGGATCTAACTATTGAGAACTTCTTTGGTGTGTTCTCAGCTGACTAACGTAGCCAATTTTTGCAGTGCACGTACGACCACATTCGCTGCAAGTCAGCACCCCTCCGACATACTTGTATTGTACGTACACAGGTGGTCGGGCCTTGAGCAGACAGAAAAAAAAATACAGACATATCGATCTAATTTTATCAAAAAATATATCTTCATAAGAAGTTTTAATTTGTGTAATACACTAGTATAGTACACTGGACACCCGTCCCTTCTTCGCACGGGTAGAGGCGTTAAGATACGTTAATATTGTAATACCTATACAAGTATGTAACAAAAACACAGTCCGACCAGTGAACTGGTTATCAGGTATCGTTAGTCGGTTCTATTAATGTAATATGTAGTAGACATATCATACTACTTACAAAGCCAATGTCTATGGGCGTTGGTTACCATTTACCATCAGGCGGCCCATTTGCTCGTCCGCCAACATATACTATAAAAAAAATTTAATTGTTGATACACGTGATATTGTTGTTAATATACATTTAAAGTTTTATCTTGCATCAAACATTATTTCAATATAACAAACAAATCATTCTACGTTATTCCTTAAACGAATGTTGTGACAGATTACATTTATTAATTAACTTATATGTACATAATAGTTAAGTATATAAGCTAATTAAATAACAATCTGATTGTTTGTCTCGCCAAATATTTGTATAATATACGATTCTCATTCATCATGACGTTTATATTTGTCAAATGATACATTTAAAGCTATTTATATATTAACATTTGAAGCTTATATATATAAAAAAAAAACATGAATTTATAAGGCATATGTACAAGATTATGAATAGACGATAACGCCGCCTTGCGATGTAAAGGTCGCAGGTTCGGTCCTGACTATGTCCCCCCCACTCCTAGCACAAGCTTTACACTTAATTGGAGAAGATAATGTGAATATTAGTAATTCTTTAAAAACGGGCATGGTTATTATACTTTAAAAAAATTAATATAATATCAAGAGTTTTGATCTAATATAACTAACGCTATTATATAGCTATGCCTCGTTTTACACGTGTTTCGGGATATACGTTCAACCATGTAAGCTTTTTGGTATGACAAAAAGACAATAATGTAATCAATAAAAATCATATTAAAACACGTTTTGAATTGAAAAAATATCGCACAGAACATCGTTCCTGACGGTCCCCCGACCGCACTCTTTATATATTAACTTATTCCTCAAGTACACACAAACATGAACAATCCTTTATATATAGTAAAGAGTTACATGATACATACTTATTATATTATTGATTTTAATTAATGGTTACTTTTGCAGTGTTAAGGGAAGCTGCGTGATCTTAAGTAACACTGCTAAGATCTCCTCGCCCTTTGAAGAGTGGAGCTTATCTCACCACGGACCACGGGTTGATTGATTAACATGTGCAATTTCAGTGAAATTAGACACATGCAGGCATGCATGCATTACGATGTTTTCCTTCACCACCGCACGAGATAAATTACAACCACAAATTAACCAAATGTATATTTACGCTTGCCTGGATTTGAATGGCGATCATCGGTTAAGATTCACGTGTCCCAACCACTGGGCCATCGGCTCTTATACATAGTTCTATGTTTTTTAGTAAATAATAGATTTTTCATATAATTCAAGGCGTATATATGATTATATATGTTGTCCATAAGGTCGCCGTCAATTGGCATGCTTTGTTGAGTACGTAAATATGTATGTAATTTACATAAGAAACAATATATTATACTGAAATCCTGTATATAGTGCATACTATTTATTTATGTAGTATATATTATTTACAGATAAGGAATATTTTAGCCAAATGCCCTAATGTTAACTCCTAATTATTGCCTTGATAAAAAAGAAAACTATAAATTCTATAAAATTACAAATTTCATACGATAAGTATAAACAATGATCGTGTTTATCATTATTGGGTTATAAAAAGATATTTTTTTTTCTTTATTTATCGATAAACGTTTCAATAACCTAGTGATGTGATGAAACGTATTGTGTCACACGATGAATGGAGAAATTATCCCGAGTAATTTGTTGAAACAATAAATTACTAAATAAAATATTTCATTAATCACTTTTAATAATAAAGAAAAAATATTAGTCTTATATTTCAGAAATTCAAGTGTAGGATTAGATGTGGAAGGGACTAAGAAAGGATATCACTAGCTAGAGATGAATGAAAGATGGTCCAGTGATTAAAACGCGTAAATCTTAACCGATGATAGCGGGTTTAAACCCAGGAAAGCACCACAGAATTTCCATGTACTTAATTTGTCTTTATAATTGATCTCATGCTCGATGGTGAAGGAAAATATCGTGAGGAAACGCGTATATTTCTAGTTTTACTGAAATTCTGCCACGTGTGTATCCACCAATCTGTTATGTATCAGTGTGATGGAATAAGCTTCAAACCTTATCCCCTAAAAAGGAGAGGAGACCTTAGCCTAGCAGTGGGTCATTCACAGGCTGTTACTAATACAATTAAGCTTGAATAATTGACATTATTGTTATACTTTATTTTGATGTTATTAAAAAAAATAAAACAACTTATATAACTGATTGTATTCTATAAAGTTTCACATCATTATATTAAATTAAAGACAGATTATTAGACATGATTTTAAATTAAATATGGAGACATTATTTATATTAACAAAAAACACAACACACCAATTTATTCATGTATCTAAAAACTTGTCAAGTTTTTATTTTATTTAATCATTTCATAAAATTCATAAAATATCTTTATATAAATTTAACTTCGATTCAACAAATTCAAAATATTCATTAATTTTAATTATTTATTAATTTTAATTTTAGTCTAGAATTTAATTAATTAATTTCATTTGTTTATTTATAATTTAAAAAAAATAACTATTATCGATGTATATTGTTAAATACTACATCACTATTTCACGTTAGAATTTGACAACGAAATAAACGCGAACGAAACGCATAATAAAATCAAAGGTATAGTTTTTTCTTTAAGAAGAAATGTATGTCGTTTCTTATTCCTTTTTGTTGATCATATAAAAGAGACGCAACTGGCCTTTGTTATATATTTTACCTGCATATTCCATTGATATAAATGATTAAAAGAAAAAAAAGATACATGCAAAAATACTCACTTGCGGTCGTATTTTCCCCAGCTCTCTTAATTACTAATATCACAGGATTTTATAAATTAAAATTAAAATATTTACACTTAAAAAAAGCACTTTATTTACAGATAATATATACACTGTCCAGTCTTTTATTTTTTTTTACCCCATGCAGTCTTTAATCTGTGGTTCTAATTTCGAAATGCAATTACATTTTTCGCGGATTTGCGCGGGAACTTGTGACGTAGAGTAACGGGTGCGTTTCGTACGGCGTCTGCGACTGTACTGTCATGGAGGTGTCCGTCCTTTGCCTTAATATCAGGTGTAGAACTCAATCAGTGATAATGATAAGAATACAAAGCGGCGTCTCGTCGGCTGTACGAGGGGGTTTCTCGAACTCAGCCGGCGTTGGACCGGTTTAAAAAAAATACCGGTCAACGATCGAAGTGCGTGTGAAACTGTGAACTTGACGGGTTTAGGGGTTAGGGTTGCCATTTCGCTTGTCTTTATCTATTGATATATGAATGAAATTTACACACATACGTATTTGTTTCTCTTTAAAGTTATTATTTACTTCTATATCTTATTTAAATCCACTTCGTTTTTCGTATGTAAAATATAATACATAATTTTCATAAAAAAAAATTTGGTAATATTTATAGAAACCATTTCTTTCAAATATCTAAATAGGATTATATCTGAAGTCTTATCCTATTTTATACTATACATAACGTAATATACCTATATCCAGGGTCAGAATAATTATGGTTAATATATTATAAAGCCTGTAGGTATTTTATAAAACTAACTGGTTTATTTTGTATAAAATCTATGTTTTTGTAATTTAAAATAATTAAATATTTCTGTATATAAAATTCAAAAAATTTTTTTTTTTTAAAATCGATATGTGCTATTGTCATAGTATAGGTGGTAAATGAAAGTGTTATCAAAATATGATTTTCTTAAGCTTCTGAAAAAGCCGTAACAAAGAAACAGTCTCATAGAAATCTAGCTTGTCCCAACTTCGTTTCCCCCTATAAAGTAGAAATTTTCAAAAATCATTTTTTAGCGGATGCTTATAAAATAAACCTATGGTCCAAATTTCAGCTTTTTACACTCTACAGACAACTTCACCTACGGCTTCCTCACCCTTATAATTCGATTGGAGGGTAAACCAACACGACTGGAGAGTGCTCAAAACAAACTTTACGTCCTTTCCGAGGCATGGGAATTAACACTGCCAACTTCCAATCTTCGGATTGCTGCTGGGAAGTTTTTGGCAGAACAATCCAATAATTGACCCCGTAAGTGAACCCGAGACTTCGAGGTTTGCAGCCTCACGAGCTAACCACTAGATCAACGTGGCAAACATAGATATAAATTTATAATCTCCATCGCTCAAGCGTATAATATGTTTTTAATTTATCAAAAATTATATGAGGAATTAATGTTATTTCGAAGAAATCGTTTTTCTAAAACAAAAGACTATAAAATTAAAATCAAACGACCTACATAAATTAATAAGCAAATTACAATTTTATTTTCGTACGCCATTTTTTATCTCACTAAAGTCAATAAATAATAATAATAGCTATTTGTGTCGACACGTAATAAAAAATGCAATTGTCTTTTCATATACTTAGGCTGTGATTCGACATATTCATCCTAATTTTAAATAACAGTAAATATTATTTATTCTGAATAACAAGGGTTTCTTAAGACGTTTTTCCTTCAAATTATTCTTAAATATATAAAAAATTTATAAGTGCGCGCAGTAACCCTCGACCTTGGACTGTAATCCACTTAATATATTCACTAGGCCATTAGCTCTAACAAAAGTGAAGTCACAGATTATAAATAGCGCAACCCCAATTATAAAAGAAACACAGAGATCAAAAGAACTATATTTTTTTATGAACAGTTTTGTTTAGTTAAAGATAACGGGGTGTCAAATGTCACAGTGACACGCGACACGGCACAGATAACACAGGATCCAATTTAAAGGCAGGGACCACACATGTGTACTCGCAGCTAGTAACAAGCGGATTGTTTATGTTATAATAAAATTTTAAAACATACTGTTGCCATGAGAAATATACCAAATTAAGCAATCATTTTAGACTAACTTTTCCGTTTTATGTATTTTTTTAATTACAATGGCTAATTAATTGATACGCATAAGATATTTCCTTAAAAGATTATAGTTCTGTATGGTTTTTAATATAAGGGAAATTATCTAACATATCGATGTTCAAACTTTTAAATACCTGTAATAGGTGTACATATGAAGACCTGAAAAAAAATCTGTAAGATTGTATAATGTAAGTGTTGCATATGTAAACTGTTGGTGTTCCTTAATAAAAAAAAAAAAAATAAAAAAAAAAAAAAAATTAATAAATATGTAAAATAAATATATTTTCTACCCTCCCGATAACATGATTCTCATTGAGATGTTTCAAAGATAAAGTGGTTCTTATATCTTTTCAGTTAAAGTTCAAAGTATGTCTGTTTTGCGTTGATACAATCGTAATTTAATCCGCTAGTAACAAAGGTCTTTAGTGAGTAATCAGAGGTTGTCTTAGATAATATTTACCTTAAGTATAAATAGAACGAAGATATTAAATTATATGGCCTTTTTGTATGATCATTAGAATAATATTCTTTTTATTACCTCGTTGGTCTAAGTGCTAGATATAAGGCCGCAGACCGAGATGTCCAGGGTACAAACCCCGATTCGTCAGAAAACATATATCGATCAGGCTGATAAAAGTTACGGAAAGCACGTAAAGCGCAAAGGTCCTGCGCATGAATTCTTTCCGGTCGTGTCGGATTGCCGTCCCATCGGGTTATGGGAGTTAGAGAATAGATAGTGGACTCGTGTTCGCGCACACATATGTGCACTATAATGTGTCCTGCACAGTCGGCTAGTCGGCTAGTAGCACAGTAATGGTTTGGAGGAGAACCTTAGGATATTCCAAGGTATTTTACTATATATCATTCGTATGTTTATATATTCAAACATAATTAAAAAATCCTTTCAGATGTGTTTGTATTTTAAAGTAGGTTTTTAAACTTTTACTAGTGAACTAAATCCAAAATGGCAGCCATATTCTAGCAGCTTACATGAGAGTTATTGCAACATAATAATTATTGTAATAGGTCAAATAAAAAATACAGCCGCTGCAAATTCATTTTCATCAACGATGGGGCTATTCAACTGATGTAATTAGCCTCACATGTAAATATACGAAAAAATATTTATTTTATCATACATTATGTCCATATCAATATTGCTATTTTATAAAAAAAAAAAAAAATCGATAACATTTATACAAATATTAAATAGTTATCAATGTATCACTGGCTTTATTTCAACTATTTTAGTTATTAATTTATCGAGGCAATGTGATTGGTTTATATAAATTAATGTAAATACACAAATCGTGATAACCCTGCTTTAATCTCACGGAAGATCCGATCTGTTCCCCTAACCGGTTTAGTAGCTATGCGAAAATATACAATACAAAACGTCTGACAAACTAGCAGACATTTTTTGCCACTGTCGTTATGCCTTCAAACGGAATTATTATTGTTGGTATTACCATAACTGTTTTTAACTTAAGCTATGGATGTTAAAATTAATTTATCATGAAATCACTGTGATGATGATAAAATAATGTATTGCAAGAAATTGCATTTACGCATCCATGTAAGCGGGAGGGTGAGGTGAGGGACTTCTGAGCTAATTCAAACAACTCATTAAAACGGATACCCTCTGAATCGGGGTGACGTCAAGAGATCGCTTTTGCGTATAACAACGACAATAATTATTGGAGTTAGCTTTACTCTCGGTGATCTTAACCTATGTTGTAGCAAACCTTCAAACAATAGGACTTTTCGAAAAGGTTTAAATATAGATCATATTTTATAATTAAAATTCAATTAATACGAAACAAATATGTTTCTTGTCAATATGTGCTCTTAAATATCCCTACTATTTTCCTTTTAAGGAAAATAATTGAATTTAATCTGCAATACTTCGTTAGCTTCGATTCGTTTCCTTATCTACATACATTCTGTGGATTTACCGATATGTGTATCAGAAATACCCTGCGATGTTTTTAATGTTCTACTCGAGAAGTGCAGGAAAAGTTTAAGACTCTGGTCGAATTGAATTGTGAGACGATTGATATAGATACTATAGAAGTTATTTCTTTATTCCTTTTTGACTTACATTAGTGTTATTATCTCTTTTCAATGTTTTCAATGTTTTCAATGTTTTCAATGTTCATTAGTGACTAACGGCCTTATTTATAAACGTTGCTTAGTTACTGGTTAGCTAAACACTGATTTGTCTCTTTCTATCATTATTGATTTGACATACGAAAGAAGAAGACAAAATGTTGTTTAACTAATCGCCAGTTAAATAAAGTTTATGAATAAGGCGGTAAGTATTTACATGACGAATAAGTGAAAGATTATTATTATCTGGCGATAATAAAGGAGTGCTCACCGCTTCGTGTTTGAGGTGTTCCACGAGCAGAAAGATAAATTTGACCTAAATTTATGTTTATGGAAAACTGACTGAATATATATCATTAAAATAGCTGTTGACACTTTATTTGGCATAATATATTAAAATATATATCTAGTTAGGTTAGCTATACGGCCGTAAATACCTTGGTCAAAGGTTCAAACCCCAAAACAGCACGTAACCAGAAGCCGAGCCTGAAACTCTTGGACTCTTTTATTTGGATGGTATTGGATTTGCCATTCCAATCGATTAGGAGAGTGAGGAAAAATTGTGTCTGAGCACGATAATATGTCTTGTGGAATTAGCTAGTGGGAAAAATTTCTCAGGACGAGGATTAGCACGACATGACGTACCAGCTAATTGCAGAGACACTTCCATTTCCATAAAACACGATTTCTCTGCCATAATTATTAAATTATATTTAAATCTAAGCGTAATCACGATATTCACACAACCATCAACCGAAAACTAGTTGAATGAATTATGAATGTCACGCGATGGTACATAACGTGGTATCCTTGACCTCAGCGTAAAAAATGAAACATGGCAATGCAATAATCTTCGTTTAAAGCTATTCTGAATTTGTCAAAAATAATAAATGTTATTGGCTGTTATGTAATTTAATGTCATATATTTACATCCAAAGACTAAATTCAAAATGGTGGTTCTCTAAAAATATTTTGAATTTCAACAAAGTGAACATTTAAAAAATCCAGGTTTCGTTTCTCTTAGACCATTAAATCCTCATTAATCGTCTAGAAGATAGCTTCGTCTTCTTGTTATGCAATAAGATAAATGCCCTAATTATTTAAGAGAAAAGATAGTACATATATATAAAATGTCTGACTAAATGAAGAACTTGTGGGCAACGGAGTTTTTCAATTATTTTCTATTGTATTAAATTCGTGAACGTGTGAATTAAAATTATCATATATATTTTGGCATAAATATTCTCGGAATAAACAAGCAATAATTAAATAAACACATATCAAAAAAGTTCTTATCTAAAAAAATCCTCTGAGGATTTCGATAACATTTTACTCACGCAAAAAGTTAATAAAAATCTTTGCGTTTTCTTTATATATTTTTTTGTTTTAATTTTATATTTGTCATATAATTTTATCAAACACGATATCAGACTTGTCAATTTTGCAATAAATAATATTCTAAGCCACTTTAGGAACACCAAATCAATCTGTTAATGTCTTATAACATGAAGGAATGACAAATTTAGTATTAAGACTAACGAAAATCGGACTTCTAGTGATAAGTTAACAAAGAAAGTTATCTCTCTCTCTCTTTCATACACTAACACACACACACACAAAGACACACTCATCAATATTGAAAACAACATTACAAGTACACACATATATAAGTTATCTCGTTTTTGTATGTCTGTATATATGTTTTACTTGCTAGTAAGGCTTTGTGGAAGACCTTCTGGGTACGTACCACTTATTCATCAGATATTCCCAAGGTTGGTGACGCGTTGGCGATGTATGGAATTGTTAATATTACATCGTCAATGTCTATGGGCGTTGGTGATCACTTACCAGCAGGTGGTCCATTTGTCTGACCGCCTACCTATTTCATAAAAAAAAAATACTTTTTTTATTCTTTATATCTTACAAACACCAAAATCAAAAATATACGCAATATGTCAAATGGGCTCTCACAAGCACTTTTGAAGCAACCGCCGTTTCTCACTGGTTTCTTTTATAAGTCATGTTTTCTAACGATTATCTATCTAGGAATCGTTTATAATTTTATTGGCCTTATTCCTACTTAAACTGGAGGAGTAGCCTCCAACAACTCAACACTTTCTCTACCACAAAACATGCATACATTGTAATGCTGTGTATTAAAGAGTATTTGAGACACACATGATGTCATGCAGTAAGGATAAAAGCATAGGATGGATATTAAAATGTATATGTCAAATGTCTAAGTAAAATACTTATTAAAGTTTTTATACCATAAATATTTAAAAAATGCCTATAACTTTTAGACTTTTTATCAAAATATACTTACTAATTCATGATTGCTTTATAATAAGTTAAATAAATTAGTACACTTTGAAATACATATATTTTTCTATAGAAGTTGATAGAATTACCTATATCTGTCCAGAAGTAGGTAATTTCTTATATAATAACCAGTATCAACATTATATTTTAATAATGCATAACTACGGATGTCTATACTACTATATGGCTATTGGCTCTGTCTGTACATTTTTTTTAACCTAATTTTGTGATAAATATCCGTTTTATGATTCACATTATACAATTTTTTTTCATTTTTGTCTGTCTGTCTGTATGTCTTCTTATAACTCAAGAACGGCTTGACCAATCTTGATGAGAATTAGTACACACAAAGAACATGTGATGGCGCAAATGTTAGGCCATATACAAGATCGGTAAACCGTACGGTATCTTATGAAAATTAATTTCAAATCGTTAATTACGTATTTCTTTACCAGTAGTCATATGTATGTGAGTGTGTGTGTGTGTGTGCACGTGTGTGTTATTATAGTAATTAAATAATTTATTATATTTTTATTAATTAAACGCGGGTGAAGCCGCTGTGCACAGCTAGTATTTAAATAAAACTTATATGAATAGCATATTTCAAGATATAATTAAGACTATAAATTTAAAATGACATTGAAATGAAATTATAATAAGGAAAATTGTGCATTAGCTTCCCGCGCCGACTTGGTAGTTGGAGGCTTAATTTGGTGGTTGGGTTTTGTGCAAGGCCGTTTGGGTAACACTCACTCACAGATATTCTACCGACAAACAGCAATTTAGTATTGTTGTGCTCCTGGGACATAATATCCTGGGACATTATTCACACAAGACCATCTGATCCCAAATAAGAAGAGTTCGTAATAATAATAAGGTCCTCCAGACCGATTTCGGCCACGGCGGTCAATATCAAGAGAGATTAGCCAACTGCGCAAGAGATTTTATAGTGCACAAGTGTGTACGCAAACACAGGTGCACTCTCTTTTCCTTAGCTCTCATAATCCGATGGGACGGCAATTCGACACGACCGGAAATAGTTCAGGCGCAGGACCAACGGCTTAACGTGCTTTCCGAGTCACGGGAGTGTACACACTTCTAACTTCCAGACTCCGGGCTGCTACTGAGAATTTTCTGACAGAAAACCCCAATAACTATTTATTGGCCCGACCTGGGAATTGAACCCAAGACCACCGAGCTTGCGGCCTTATATCTAGCCACTAGACCAACGAGGCAGAGTTCGTACTATGGAAATCAGACAACTACTACTTATACTACCTTTCTTTTGTAAATACATACTTGTATACATAATAACACGCACACTCAGGACAAACAGACATGTTCATGCATACAAATATCTGTCATGGGTGGGAATCGAACCCACTAACTACGCCAACCGGCCCGTCAAGCGCTCGGTGAGTGAGCCAGTGTACAGGCACAAAGGGCATAACATCGTTCTCAAGATTAGTGGCGCATTGCCGATGTACGGTATGGTTAATACAACCAGCGATTTATAACATAAATACGCTTATTCTATTAAAATTTCCCTGTTAAATTGCAATTCCAATCCTTTGGTCAATAAATGAACCCTGTCACCAGTAGATATAAATGAAATAAATCTGTACTACTATATAAATCTATTGGTTCTGTCCGTACATATTTTTTTTCACTTAATTTTGTGATAAATAATCGTTTTATGGTGCAGGGGTTCACATTATACATTTTTTTTCATTTTTGTCTGTCTGTCTGTCTGTATGTCTTCTTATAAATCATGAACGGCTTGACCAATATATATTGGTACACACAAAGAACATGTAATGGCGCAAATGATAGGACATATATAAGATCGGTAAACCTTACGGTATCTTATGAAAATTAATTTGAAATCGTTAATTACGTATTTCTTTACCAGTAGCCGTGTGTGTTATTATAGTAATTAAATAATTTATTATATTTTTATTAATTACACGCGGGTGAAGCCGCGAGGCACAGCTAGTATAAGTATAAAAATCATAAATAAGGAAAGACAAAACATTTCAATGCCTTTTTCTTCTGTTTGTGAATCAATTTTCCTTCTTTTTTTTTTGTTTGGTATCAGTTGACGAGCATTAATATTATCAACAAAAAAAAAACTATAAATGTAGAAATAAAGTATTAAAAATTTGTAAATTCATATAATATGTTTTCCTAATTAAATTTAGGTGAAATATTGAAATTTACCTGAAAAGGATTTAGCGGAGATATAGAACGAAGAATTTAAGGACTTTATTTTATAATCTTTATCGATAAAAACATATTTTTAACTATATCATAAACTTACCACTTCATTTATAAAGCCAGTAAAGTAGTTCAGCAGGAAAGCTGCTTCTCAAGTTCATTTATTGAGGCGTCATTATTGACGTCGTAACAGTTTAAAAAGATATATATAGCTATTAAATATATATGCAAAATAACTAGCCCTGGGGTTAAGAAAGTTGAATCTTAACTTAAGATTGCGGGTTCGAACCCGAAGCACGCACCATTGTATTACCATGTACTTAATTTGTGTTTATAATTAGTTTTGTGCTCAGCGGTGATGGAAAAATATCGATCAACATATATAAGTACAGTCTGTGTATGTCCCACTGCTGGGCTAAGGCCTCTTCTTCTCTTTTGAGGAGAAGGTTTTGGAGCTTATTCCACCACGCTGCTCCAATGCGGGTTGGTGGAATACACATGTGACAGAATTTCAGTGAAATTTGACACATGCAGGTTTCCTCACGATGTTTTCCTTCACCATCAAGCACGAGATGAATTATAATCACAAATTAAGCACATGGAATTCAGTGGCGCTTGCCTGGGTTTGAGCCGACGATCATCGGTTAAGATTCACGGGTTATTACCACTGGGCCATCTCTGCTTTTTTAAAATATATATAAGTACGTACATGTTTATCTACCAACCCACAAAGGACCCTGAGTCATTTGCAGTATAACTTGTACAATTGTAATTACCCCTTAATAATTTTATTGCATAAACAGATTACACGAGAAATAGCGATTAATAACTAATAATAGCAGAACATTTTGAAGTAGTTAATCGTTATCATCATCTGTTATCAGTTGAAACGGTTACAACGGAACCGCTTAATTACAGCGATAAGACGTCGTTAATCAGAAATCGAAGTAATACGATCGTCTGAGAGGCATAAACGTCTCGTTTAGAATTTATTGGAACGAATTTGCATTGATTAGTAGTAAATAAATCTAACAAAAGATATAAAACTTAAATTAAGAATTTTAAAAAATCCCAATATCGACCCCCTCCGCCCCTCCTCCCTTCTAACAATTCGGATATATTCTCTTACTATCGTTTTATTCATCCCCTTTTCCACTCCCCATAACTATAAAACGGCTGAATAAATTTTCTTCGAACATAGCCTCAAAAACTCTCGACTAAGATATATTTCAAACAAAATCAACTAAATGAAAATCGGTTCTACCGTTCGAGAGCTACAGTCTCATGTAGACAGACAGTAGACAGACAATCAGAGATATATACACACACGTCAAACTTATAAAACCCCTCGTTTCGCGTCGGGACTTAAAAATACAATAAAATATGACGATGAAACAGTCGGTATAAGGCTGTACTAATGAATGTTAATATAAGAAAAACTTATACCCGAAAATGCAACGCGTTTCGGAGAAGGTTTAAGTGTATAATAGTATTGTAAAAGACGCTGCGCTTCGCAATTTAACCCGCTAAAAATGAATGAAAATATAAGATTATAAAATTAAACATTATCAATATGGATGGATGGATAGATTATTTGTTGACTTGACGTCGCCATATTTTAGATGTCGATCTTTCAAAAATGATAATCATTTTTTTACATCCACACTAATATTATAAAAACGTAACTGTCTGTTACGATATCGTGGCTACGCCTACGCGTTGATTAAAAATCATTGTACATAATAAATACAAGCGAACGTACATATATACCTTCTTAGTTTCATCGAAATGTAATAAAGTTTTCCAACGCTGTAGGCTAACGAAAAATCCATACGGAAAATTTCATTATTTTTTCTTCAGGGTCGACAAGTTTATTTTCATATTTCGTAACAAACGTGATAATTTATAGCTCTGCGAGTTTAAAGGTCATGTACAAATATTTAATACAATTGCCACAACAGCACACATGCATAAATGGCTCATGTAAGCTTATAAATTAATACACTCACACAAGTACGTGCATCCATGTGTTGCCAAAAACAAATGACTATTACTCAGTACGGCTGCTGCGGAATTTGTCTGGGCTGAGCATATTCTTCCGTAACCAGAGTATCGATTACGATCGCTCCCACAAGGAATACTTATTAGTTAACTACAGCATATAGTACAGTAACAGTAACAGCCTGTGAATGTCCCACTGCTGGGCTAAGGCCTCTTCTCCTCTTTTGAGGAAGAAGGTTTGGGGCTTATTCCACCTCGCTGCTCCAATGCGGGTTGGTGGCATACACATGTGACAGAATTTCAGTTAAATTTGACATTTGGTTTCCTCACGATGTTTTCCTTCACCGTCAAGCACAAGATGAATTATAATCACAAATTAAGCACATGAAATTCAGTGGTGCTTGCTCGGGTTTGAACCGACGATCATCGGTTAAGATTCATATATTTCATATATTTCGTATTCATTATTTCTACAGAATAACTTAATTATCATTTCTTTTATAATAGGCAACAGATAGACACAACCGCTAATAGAAATCAGCTCTGTAAGAATTATTAACCATTTCTCACATTGCCAATGTGCCACCAAAATTAAGAACTAAAAATTTATATCCGTCATGCCTTCTAACTTCAAACGGGTTGTTTAAGGTAGAATAACCTTAATAATAGATGAATGGGTAGTACCTACTACCTACCCAGACGAACTTGTACAAACCCCAACTACCACGTAACGTTATGGTAAAAAATCATTTAAAAATAACTAATATGAGCATGAAGACAAGACCAATTTAAAAAAGCATAACATTGGAAAAAATACATCACATATTAGTGACAATCTATAGAAAGGCTTCTAAACATTTACTAAATTACATGCATAGACGTAAACATTTCTAAACTACACAATCTAATAAGACTTCATTTACCTATATAGGCTTTAATTGCAGCCATATTGGAGATAAATCATTCGTAAGTAAATTCGCGAAGATATGCAGTAGTGTCAAAGTCAAGGCTATATATAATCTTAATTAATTACTGCTCAAGCATTATAGTCCGGAAGGCAGCATTGAAATTTACAAGCTATTTATTCATCTCAATTAATATAAGATTATAAAAATAAATATAGAAAAATTAAATAACTAACATGAACTCAACGCCAGCTCCCGGATTATTAAACTTATTGATTGTCAAAAATTGCCGTGCGGATCATAAGAAGGATAAAAGATCGTTGATGTAAGATATAAATATAAGGCTTATTAAATCTAAGGCTTATAATATATTACGGACGGACGCCGACAAGTCCGTAGCGGTGCGCCAGATAGTCGGTAACTTCAAAGATGCGGCGCGAATCGTAACGGCAGCGATACGTTTGGAATAACAAAACGCCTTCGATTCTCAAAACCGTCACAGACGGACACGCACCGTTCGAAGAGTCTCGGGGCGGTTTGTGAATTGAGACTGGCCGTGGTGATCTGTGCATGAGTAAGCAGCAGAATCACGCACCGTGTAAACCACCTTTACAATAATGAGGTCAACAAGGATAAAACTTAGAACGTGGATTTTCCCTTAATTCATGTAGGTTACTAACAACATAACTCACTACATGAACCTTCTTATTCAACTATTTTGAAATGTCGTATATAGATTGTCATGTCATAACGATTGTCGGCTTTAGTGATATGCAGTATGCTATTATGATATGTGTATCCTATAAATGCTATATTTGTCATTGTAGCTTATCACTTTCTGACATTTCACGACCGTGTTCTGTGAATTTTGTATATTTTTCTTACAAAATGGCTCAAATATATAGATTTATATAATCAATGTTATTTCCTAATAGTTCCGCTATTATGCGCCATAATTTCTCGATTAATATATCTTTATCTACGCAACTATTTATATCTACTTCAATTCTAAAATTTCCGATAACGACTTCGCCGTCATTCAAAACGCCATTTTTTCATGAATTCAAGATCTCAACCAATGATATCATGTCAATTCAATGTCGAAGTTGTAAATTTGTTTTATTTCTCCTGTTTGGAATAAGCTATGGATTATAACGTGACTTTACGAAATCGCATGTTTTACTGCGCAGAGAATTTGTTTTTAATATATATACAAAAATACATTATTAAATATTATATATATATTCAACGTACAAATGTTCGTAAAAAATATACACATTCAATAATTAATAATCATGCAATAATATAGCCACTCAAATAAAAAAGTTATTAAATGCATAAAATATAAAACATATCTTACTTTTAATTACAAAATGAGTCTTACACATGTAGGAGTTTATTTTCTGTTACTGGCCGTTTGGACGCCTAATTAGAAACGTTTAAAAAAAGCATCCATAGCTCGTTCTTTTTTTGAAATTGGAGAATAACATTTTTTTCTGTTATTTTGGCGGCAATCCAAAATTTAATCTGAATTTTATTTTGTTCAAAATGGGCAAAAATAAAAGTAGTCACGCATCAACTAGGCAAATCATTGGTAATTTACATATAGATCATAAGTGGGCGTACAGAAGAATAGCTGAGCATTTAAATTGTTCTGTTAAGAAAGTTTTTAATGCAATGTATCATTATAAAACACATGGAACTGTTGAAAATGTTCTTAGAAAGGCCCGGCCAAGAAAATCCTCTCCCAGAGAAGATACGCTAATCGTTTGTGTTGCTAAAAAAGACCCAAGTAAAGGCTCCAACCAGACTAAAAATAAGTTTTTTCGCCCGATGACCCGAGAAACATCTCGTCAAGACTGATACGCCGAAGATTAGTGGAAGCTAAATTGTTTGGAAGAATCTCTCGAAAGGTACCGCTTCTTACCAAGCAACACGGAGAGAAACGATTATTATTCGCTAAAAAATATGTTAATTGGACGGTACGAGAATGGAAAAAAGTGTTATTTTCAGATGAAACAAAAATAAATATGGTAAATTCCGATGGAAAGCGCTATGTTAGACGCCCTGTAAACAATCAAAACGTAACATCAGTCAAAACGAACTATATTAAGCATTTGTTGAAGCATGGAATTCAATCCCTCGAGAAAAATGTATGAAATTGATTGAATCAATGTCACGTCGTTGCAGTGCTGTTATTGAAAATAAGGGATACGCCACTAAATATTAATTATAACTATTGGTAGGCTGTGGATAGTAGCTATTTCGTAAATAACAATACTAATTACTAATACTTAAAAATATATTGTTTTTTATATTTTTTGTTGTTGTTTCTAATTAGTTGACCATTATTGTTCATACCTTAAAACTGATTTAAATGTTTGTCCGTAATGTAATATTGAAACTGCACTTGTGTAATGGGCTTTATATTGTTTTTCTAATAAATGATAAATCGTTGAATATATTGTTGTCCTATGTTATTGTTTTGTTAATTTATTGTTTAATTTCAAAATAAAAACGTTAACGGTGAAGTATCTTACATAATGACAAGGACCATTGGTACTGTTTCTAATTAGACGACCACCACTGTATATATATATATATATATATATATACACATGTATATATATATACATATATATACTATATATATATACATATATATATACTATATTTAATAATAGATAATAATATTTTGTTATATTGAATCATAAATGTTACCTAAAAAGTTAAAAACCTATTAAAAAAATCCACGAAGTTTATCTTGTCGGATTTCCTCCGATCAGGATATTATCGATTCCAAGATGTTGTTTTAAGAATCAATTAGCCAGTTTAATGGTTTTACATGAATAAATTTGAATTTAAATTGGACCTGAGCGTCTTGATGACAAAGAAGTTAGAACATGGGATTATTAGTACCGCTGTTTCGCGGTAGAATAACTGATGAGTGGGTGGTACCTACCCAGACGAGCTTGCACAAAGCTCTACTTTTTGTATGAACAAATATATTTATATTATGCGTTGTAAATACAAATTCGCGTTTTATTATCTACTCATATCAGTGTTTCGTTATCACACGATATATTATAATACGCCGTGGTATAATTATATTATAATGATTGATATTCATACATTTTTCTAAGTCAAGTGCTATCTCATGGTTAAGGACGAAAAGGACAAAGAAATTAATTAAAACTTTATACTTTTTGCAGCGCTTTTCAAGATTTCTTTTTTGTTTACGATAAACAATAGAATTAAAAAAAAATAATGATAATAAGTAGCTCAAGATTTTTCGTATTGGATATTAACATATTTCTGATATTTGCAATCATAAATAATATTTATAAATAGTGTTTGTTTGTTTAACTTAAGATTTGGCTTGAAAATAAAGTTTATTCCACGCGCTCACGATTCGTACAGTAAATATTTTTAATTTTATATTCGTATTCATTTAATTTAAATAAAAAGAGCTATTCTATGATTTAATCTATACTAATATATAAAGCTGAAGAGTTTGTTTGTTTGATCCGGCTAATCTCAGGAACAGGGGTCGAATTTGAAAATTATTTGTTTTGTATAGTCCTTTTATCGAGGAAGGTTCTAGGCTGATTTTTATTCATTATATTTTTATTAATTATACGCGGGTGAAACCGCGTATAATTAATAAACACACAGCTAGTTTAATATATATGAATAACCCTATTTCAATTATTACAACAAAGTATTTCTTGTTAATGAAGATTCAAATATTATGTAAATTCAACGGGGAATATTAAAACACATACAAGGTGAAATTTTAAACACGACTCAATTTATAACGCGCCACGCATCTTCAGTTTTCCTTATTGGTAATCGGGACTTTACCTTTACATTGTTTGGCTTTTTTTTTTACACCGCCTTTTTGAGTTACGTAGTCTCATTCGTATGAAGCATCGACCATACCTTTATGACTCATCATATAATTATTGAATTTTTCAGAGTACTTGTTTTGTTTCGTTGACCGGGGCACACTCGGTGCCCTGGACATATGGCGAGCGCCACATACCCCCCCCCCCACTGTTCCCGAGGGGGGAAACGCGTATTGTGATTTCCCACCGTCAAAAAAAAAAAGAAGGTAATCCTATGTCGTTAAGACGGGAAGGGTATCGCTGGGTTTTTAGTGGGTATTCCGATGACCGGGGCACACTCGGTGCCCTGGACATATGGCGAGCCCCACATACCCCCCCCCCCCACTGTTCCCGTGGGGGGAAACGCGTAAGGCGATTTCGCGGGGTCAAAAAAAAACGGTAATCTTATGTCCATCGGAGCGTCACGGTAGCATGCGTAAGCGATCCCGTGGCGCTCGCGTTAAGGCGGGAAGGGTACCGCTGGTTTTTCGAGCCTTAATCTGGTGATTATATTATATATTAAGGAGTGCAACACTATATCTATCACCCGGAAAAGAATTCCAAGAATCTATGATTACAATTTTTTTTTTTTTAAATGATTTTTGAAAGGCTTGGCTCTGGTCTCAGACTCCAAGCTAACTTATTCTTCTCACATATCCTACAAAACACTCAAAGCTTATCGCATGCTTGGATTTATTTGTGTTTCAAGGATTTTAGACAGAGCTCAACTTTGCTTCAGTTCTATAACTCATACGTTCATTCTAATCTCGCCTCTACTGTATGGAACCCACAGTATGTAACTAATATTAAAGACTTATATTCTATACAAATAAAATTATATATATGTGCTACAGAGCTGAATCTCTTGCTAGCATAAAACCTTTGCCTCTCTCTTGTTGTTCGTATACAAGGCCTAGCTTCGGTTTATGAATAGGTTTAATTTAAAGTTTAATTAAATTAAATTTATCGATTTATAAATAGATTCTACCATGATGAATTGGTAAGAAATTTTCCTCATATGTTTATTCCGTTTCAATTACCATTGTCATATAAATTGGGTAGTTTCGCAGGTTATTTATGAAACTGAATCTTTGGTTTTCCCATTGATATCCATGCTCGCGATCACGTGCTTTGTAATCAATACGATGGTACTTAATACTTTGTTGTTATACGTTAGTTTCAGTTGATAATTACTATCAAACTGTAATATATTTAACAAGTACTTGAATTGGTGCTATTTATAATACTAAATATGCTCACCATATGAATTCGAGAGACCTAAGTCCAGCAGTGGACGAAAAAGGTTTGATGATGATAATGATGAAGTCTAGATAGAATGATACCTTGTAATATTCCTGAACAATAATAATTAATAAAATACCTTTATTGATGAAACATTGGAACCATGTCATCGGGGGATACCAGTTGTGGTTTAATGACGATTTAACACGACAGTATAAACTGTAACATATATTATTAGTGTATGCAATAGTAGTCAGTATGCTGATCAGGTTTTAAGGAAAATAGATAATGTCATCCGTTTACATTTCGAAGATACGACAGAACTTAGGATTTCAGTTAAATTATTTAGTGTAAAATCACCTTCAGTTCAATATATTCTATTAAACAGTAGGCAGGCCCTGAGGAGGACGGCAGCTGGGTTGGCCTCGCGCTGCCGTTTGCACTAGCGAGGAGTGCGAGGGGAGCGAGATTACCTTCGCCCCCTGACGAGAGCAACGCCGAGTCAAGGTAATCCCATATGACCCGGTTAAATGGTTTCCACTGCGTGAATAGAAAAAATTGTTAGAGCGTAATTCTTAACCAAATATTGCGTGTTCAAGCCCGGGCAACCAGTAAATTTTCGTGCGCTTATTTGTACGTTATATATATTTACCTATGTCCAATATTTTTAATTTAATACAATTTAATGTATGTATGATAAGTAGACCCTACCTTCAGAATATTTCTTTTCTCTACCTTAAGGTTGCCTCCCTTCTTACAGAATTATTCCTAGGTTATTCTAAAGAACCATTGGGCATGATACTATAAAAATATTCGGAGCTATACTAATCGATATTGATTATTAATTTTATTGTATCGATTACAACCTTGATAGCTAAGTAAATGCCGTTCAATATTAATTAATTATACGTAATCTTTTTGTTATAATAATGGCTTCATCATCACTTATCATACTATATTATAAAAAGGGAAGTATCGTTTGTCTGTTTTTTTCGGATTGACGCAAAACTACTAAGCTGATTGAACATAGAACTTTTATATTATATTACTTTATGCGAACGTGTAAGCTCTTTGTGTATTTAGTATGTTTATATATTGAGTATAATATGAAAATATCGTCGTGGGCGCTCTTTTTTTATATTTGCTGGGAAGGCAAATGACTCCACTTCACCTGGTGTGACGTGATAAGTGGCAGTATAGTCCAAACGAGCTGACGATCATTACATTCAGCAAGAATGATCTGCACTAGTCACCGGTTTGCCGGCCCGCAAGCGAACAAGCAAACGTTCCGAAAATTATGACAGACCCACGTAAACATTTGTTTTATTTAAACATATGTGACAGTAACCATTGTATGCTATATTAAACATATGGCAATATGTAGAAGTTACATTATTTGTGAATATATCCCTATTCGGAGCATCTATTATGTAAAAAATTGTGCGGCCCGACCCCTGTCAGGAACGAAGTTCTTTGCGATATTTTTTTGCAAAGTATGAACGTTATTTCGTTATATGACCCGACTTTAGGCTACTGCAATTTCCTTCTACTTTAAGCCGCGTAAAAGAACTTCGTTCCAATAAAGACAGTAAATATCATTCTAAGACAGGAGTGCTGGTTCAGTTTTGGTCCAGAGAATCGGAATGGCAATTCATTGCTGCTAACATTTTTGTGATTCTCGTTACCATTCAACGCAGTCATGACTTAACAGTAGCTTTTTTTACTTTTGATTTGTTGACATTTATTTAAGTCTATATACCTGTTTGTTATGTAAATAAATGTATCATTAACTAAATGATATATGAAATATGTTCATTTGAAATTTATCATAATTTTTTTGCTTAGAATTGTTTTTGTCATCATTATCAATCAATATTTCTTCTTATGAAACTACAATTATGGATACTAAGACTACAATTATGATATTAAGAAATACGCAAGAAAAAGACTGGAGTAATATTCATTACGCCAGTTTTATTTATCTATCTTCAGTAGTCTACTCTAGTATTAAATCTGACAATAAATAAAATAACTCGGATGTTTCAAAAATATTAGTAAAGATCGTATAATATGATTATAAAGGAGTGGCATTAGTATTAATTCGTTGATTTTCATACAGAAAAAATCATAATCTGATTTTATTTATTTAACTATTGAGTTTTTTAACCAGTCTTCACTGTAGAATTTTTATTTTATTTAATCTTGAACACTTGTATAAACGTATAATAATAAGTATAAAGGCGTATGTCACAGCTTGGTAGCGATAGATGGCTTTGTTTGAATACGTCACATTCCTGAATCGCGCTATCTAGATAATCGCTTCTGGGTATATATAGTGAAATAATTATTTTATAATAGTGATCACTGATCAGATTAATTAATATTTTTTGAACAGTTGAAGGCATTTACACAATACCATATACGTAGAAGGTACAATCCATAGCAACTAAAACTCTTCTAATTACATAAGCCTGATGGCGTGGTCGGTAAGATACTTGCCTTTCACGCCGCAGGTCGTGGGTTCGATTCCCACCCAGGACAGACATTTGTGTGCATGAACATATCTGTTTGTCTTGAGTCTGGGTGTAATTATCTATATAAGTATCTATTTACAAAAGAAAAGTAGTATACGTAGTATATCAGTTGTCTGATTTCCATAGTACAAGTTCTGCTTAGTTTAGGAATAATTGGGCCGTGTGTGAATAATGCCCCAGGATATTATTATTATTATTATATAAAAAAATAAGTAAGTTGAATGAAGTATAATATATATTTTTTTATTAACTCATAATGGATGGTCCTCTTAAGAGTATGTAATGTAATGAAAAAAAAAACCAAATTTTGGTTCAAGTTAAATTTGTATTGTCTTTACCGAACTGTTTTATCTTTGCCTATTTATAATTTATAAAAAAAAACACTTGTGTATCGCAAAAAAAATATCTGGTTACCTTTTTAATTTTTCGTCAAAAAACACATGCGTTATGCGAACACGGTATAATTTTATTTTGCTGTTTAAAGATATAATCTTGTCGCAATATAAACGGGATCCAGTTCAAATTAATTTCGAACGAAGTAAATTCCCTGTTTTAATACGTCTTAAGATATTCATAGCATGTATCATTGGTGAATGAACCGTGCATCCATTTTGATAGCAGATTTTCCTTAACAAAATATTAGAAAAATATTACGACACCAAAGTATCGTGGCAATGTTTTTTTAGCTATTTTTATTTTATTTAATATGGACAGGCAGACTGGCAAATGGGCTAACGACAGTAAAAAAAATTAACCATCCCTCACATCGTCAACGCACCACCAACCTGGAAACTAAATTGTTATGTCCCTATTATATAATAAAAAATAAATAACACAAACAGTATCAATTTCTAAATGGCTGCTGGGTTAAGGCCTTATCTTCTGGAAGAGATGATACTTCATAAGAAAACATTGATGAATTCTCGGACCGATTGATTCATCGGCCGATGGAGTGGAAGAACCGAACGCTTAGGTCGATCGTGCCTCTCTATCGCTTGTTCCGCGCTCTCGCTTGCACTCTCGGCTCAGGCGGAACGTGACAATGAGTTATGCTGTTTCGTGCGTGCAGGCTTTCATCGATTTATAAGACGTTATCACGTCAAAAATTTAGTTAGCTACTTTTTTGGTTTTTTTTTTTAAATTATGTTTTAAAATTTAATTAATTATCCGTTTTTGTTCTTTTTAATAATAATAATAATAATAAATAACTTTATTGCACACTCACAAAGTAAAAAAAAAAACAAAACAAATCAAATAAAAAGAAAAAACATAATAATAAAATAAAAGCTAAGGAAGGCTGATGCATGCAAGGGGCGGTCTTATCACTCAAGTAGTGATCTATTCCAGACAAGCCTGTAATAAGATGCTAGCAGGACATAACGGGCGAGTGCATTATATATACATACATATATATAAATATACATACTACATATATAAGTTTATATAAAATACAACATATCAATACAATAAACACATATATAAATAAAATAAATAAATAAATAGTACAAAATAAATAACAGGTCACTTAGAACACTACAGCTACAGTGGCCAGAGTGAAGTGTGAAGGAAGTGAGTAAGAGTACTTTTAATTTGAATATTTGTATGTGTTTTTTTAATTTGATTTGTATAAGATTTTTTTTTTATCTCTTTTTGTAATTGTGTGTGAGAATTGTGTGTTCTCCTGTAATCGGTTGTACATAGTTAGTTTTAATTTAATTTAAAGCGTCTTTTGGATGTATATTATGTACAACTTTTGGGGTCCAAATAAATAAATAAATGCTTACTGGAAATTTTGCCACTACATGCATCAAACGCTAGTCTGGCCTTATTCTACATACATTATATAAATATCTACCTTTTATTGATCTAACAGCTAGTTTGGTTTTTGTTTTCTGTCGCGTAATTTTCCCGTTCCTCGGAAAGCACGTACACTTTTGATACTGCGCCTGAACAAAACGGATAAGAAAGTGCTCTTTTTGCTTGCACACACATTTGTGCAAAACAAAATGATCTGCACAGATGACTGAATGAAATGATGACGAATCTCTCTTGGGAATTAAAGAACATATATCACTGCTATAAATAGAATTAAAGCTTGTTTAATGTTATATTTTATAATAAACTTTTTATTTGAAAATAATAAACACTTTATTTAGAAAAGGTTGAGGTCATTCTCGCAATAGTTTATGTATGTGTTTTATTTATTAGCCACTTATTAAAGAAATAAAAACATGGTTTTTACTATTCGTAATTAGTAGTGTTTGCAAAACACAACGCGATTCGCGTGCTACATATTATGTATTAACATTTCTGGCATATTGGCTCCTTCACGAAAGTGCCTATCAGCTAATCCATAGCGGATTTAGATACTTAATTTTTTTATAGAATTAATTATTATTAATCCTTGTTTAAATCCAATTTATAATTTATTAACTTAGATCGATGTTGATAGTATCATAATCGCTGTCATATACCACTTCTGGGTCTCTTCTCCTATTGAGGGGCCGATTTTTGGTCTATATTACTTCTAACATAAGCCAGTTTTGTTGTTGCATATTCCATCACTCCATTGTTGGTGGAGGAACATATGGCAGACTTTCATTCGACACATGCAGGTTTCATTCACCATTGACCACGACATAAAGCTTCGGTTAAGATCCAGGTGTTCAAGTCACAGTCCCGACAATCAGCTTTTCTAAATATTTAGTAATTAATGAATATTTATATTTGACATTATGCGCTACTACGGGCCAAGCCGAGGCCAAGTGAGTAGGACTGCCAATTTAAGATATCTCTTCACATGCTATCTGTCCAGCACCTTCGTCACCATGTGATGTCCCACTGTCCAGTGAAATCTGTCTCCGTGTTATTCTCGAATATACGATTTAACTGACGCGGTACAATAATATATCCTACCGGACTTAGCTACCCGTGAAATTAACAACCATTTTCATTGACCTACAACACGGAAGTAACACAACATGACGCTCGAAATCGTCTGACGCTCGAACTCTGTTATTAACCTAGTACCGAGCGCTAGGACGTTTACACATAAAAAAAAATCTTACTAATAATCATAATCTCAATATAAAGTACTGTTATGTACTTATTTTTGATACAATCTTTACTATTTCCATCTTTACAAACATATTTATGAAACTCGTCATAATATTGTGAATTATATTTATGGAGCCGTTACTTGAATACAATATATACATGAATTATTTTCCTCTCCAGTATTTTATGATGCTGTAAATATAAGATTTTATCGTCTCATTATATAATAAATACGATTATATGTTCGTTTGAAATTAAGACTATATGCTTCACCTACTATGGTAAGTAGATAAAAAAGATTGAATTTGCTATTAAGCGAATTGGTTTACGGGCTGACTTCCGAAGTTTAAGTAGCTGTACTAGTATATAGTATTATAAGGTCCTCCGGACCGATTTCGTTACGGCAGCCAATCTCAAGAGAGATTAGCCAACTGCGCAGGAGATATTATAGTGCACAAGTTTTACTCGGTGGTAGAGCTTTGTGCAAGCTCGTCCGGGTAGGTACACTCATCAGATATTCTACCACAAAACAGCAGTACTTTGTATTGTTGTGTTCCGGTTTGAAGGGTGAGTAAGCCAGTGTAATTACAGGCACAAGGAACATAACATCTTAGTTCCCAAGGTCGGTGGCGCATTGGCGATGTAAGCGATGGTTCTCATATATTACAATGCCATTGTCTATGGGTGTTGGTGACCACTTACCATCAGGTGGACCATATGCTCGTCCGCCAACCTATACAATAAAAAAGTGGGTGCGCAAACACAGGTGCACTGTCTATTCCCTAGCTCTCATAATCCGATGGGACGGCAATCCGACACGACCGGAAAGAGTTCAGGCGCAGGACCAATGGCTTTACGTGCTTTCCGAGGCACGGGAGTGTAAACACTTCCAATCTCCAAACTCCGGGCTACTACTGAGAATTTTCTGACAGAAAAACTCAATAACTTTTTATTAGCCCGACCTGGGAATTGAACCTAGGACCTCCGGGTCTTCGGCCTTATATCTAGCCACTAGACTAACGAGGCAGTACATAGTATTATATGTGATTAGTAAGCTGAAGTGGCAGTGGGCTGGACACATACATATGCCGCAGAAACGACAACCGGTGGAGAAGACGTGTTCTGGACACCACGCCTTGGCAAACGTAGCGTAGGACGCCCCCCAACTAGGTGTGGTGACAATATACGTGAAGTGGCTAGTAGGATGGAAATTGAGAGCTGAAGATCGAGTGGCGTGCCATTGAAGAGGCCCATGTTCAGCAGTGGACGACAAAAGGGATGATGATGATGATCTGGGGTAGCACGTTCAATCTGACCCCTCGGGATATCGTCCCTCCTAAAAACCTTGTGTTAGGAGCGTAAACGCTAAATTGGAGGACATTGCTATTAAAAAAATAGGACTTGGAATGCTATTTTATGAATTTTCAATTAGAAAAATACCTTGACCATAGAATTATGAATATATATTCTATTCAAAGTTATTACAAGCACATTCAAATTACAAGATTTTTATTGTAAAGCCATCGGAATGTGGATTGTAACAAGAACCGGAAAAAATGACAGAAGTTACTTCATCAAAAACATAATAAACATATACAATTAATTTTATGTATATTACTAATATGCAACTAATACTCGCTGCAAGCTCTTTTATCATCTACAATATGATCTTGTATAATATGATATACTGATTAAATATTTAATTAATCAATGAGCCAACCAGTGGATCTAAGATGTTCCTTGTACCTGTAGATACACTGGCTCACTCACCAACTAGTTGTCACCAAGTATTGCAGTTTGGCGGTACATAATCTTGTAAGCTATGTAATTTTAAAAAGTAAGAAATGCTAGAATGGTAGCCAAATAAATTATAATTTTAAGTAGGGTTACTGTTGATTATAGCGTCAATGTATGGATGTGGCTTGATGTATCTTGATGATGACTGCGTGAATTTGTTTAAGAAGTAAAACTGCGTTGTAAAAAACTTGTATGTATTGGGTCCTTACATATGAAATTAGCGTTTTGTCGTACTGACCACTTTGATCTGAAATATCTCCTCTTTGGTTAAAAATTCCAAATTCAAATTTATAAATTCATTTAGCTCGTACGTTTGAGTTATGAAAACAATCATTCATTTGTTTTTTCCTCGTTATTTTTTTCTTTGGCGTCGCTTATTACCGCACAATGGAAAACATGGAATATCGGTATATTTACGAGTACGAGTTCTACCGTGGCACCAGTGCTGCAGAAACAGCTCGAAGGATTAATGATGTGTACGGCGCTGGTGTCGCAAAAGAAAGCACGGTACGTTTTTCATTTCAACGTTTTCGTTCTGGAAATTTCGACCTTCAGAACCAACCCCGTGGACGGCCGGAGACCAACGTGGAAAATCGGAGAAGTAAAAAACTTGAACGATGGGTGAATTGAGTGAATAGAACTTGCAAACACGCGTCGACTGCTGTGTCACTTTGCTCAACCGACACAATAATGAAGGGATTTTAAATCGAATCATTACTTGTGATGAAAAGTGGATACTGTACGATAATCGGAAGCTCTCGTTGCAATGGCTGAACCCTGGACACCCAGCCAAATCTTGCCCTAAACGAAAATTGACTCAGAAAAAGTTCCTTGTGAGTGTTTGGTGGACTAGCACCGGTGTCGTTCACTACAGCTTTCTAAAATCTGGCCAAACGATTACGGCAGATTTCTATTGTCAGCAACTGCAAACCACGAAGGAAGAACTAGCTGCTAAACAACCGAGATTGGTCAATCGCTCTAGGCCACTGCTGCTTCACGACAACGCAAGACCACACACTGCACAACAAACGACCACTAAGCTAGATGAGCTACAATTGGAATGTCTGCGACATCCACTGTACTCCCCGGACCTTGCTCCAACATATTACCATTTTTTCCGGAATTTGGACAACTTCTTACAAGGAAAAAAATTCAACTCCGATGCAGAAAGTCCAAACCGCCTTCAAAGAGTTTATTGATTCTCGCCCCCATGGTTTTTTTAGTAACGGGATCAATGAACTATCTATGAGATGGCAAAAGTGCAGAGATAACAACGGTGCACTTTGATTAATTAAATATATTTTACAAAAAAAAAATGGCTTTATATTCCTCCCGTACAAAACGCCTATAATATTGTTCACTAATAATATTCACTGTATTGATGTTTAATGTTATAATGTGATTTGCATAAATTAAATATACTCAGTGATTTCTAAGTTTGGTTTTATTTTAAAGAGAATCGTAGATGTGAACAATGTGAATATTGCTTATCTACCCTTGCACAAAGGCACCAAGTAAAATTACACATGTTGTTCTTTAATACGTTTTTAGTAACATAAGCCCGTTTTATTATTGTAATTCTGTAAGTGTGATAAAGCGGTGTAAGTTTATATGAAAATCCCTCATTTTTTTAGTAACAATCTATGGAAATTTATTGAGCAATTCTGAATAAAACCGTTAGTTATTATTATAAAGGAGCGCCAAAGCCACGGAGGCAGCATTGTCTGTCATTAAACAGAAAATTTATAGAGTTGATAGACAAAATTGCACAATATATTTTTTAAGATATTTTTTCTTCTATATCATAGTGCATATTCTACTTTTATTCTGTCATAGTTGATTATGTATTTCATAAAAGTGAGTAAGTACGTAATGATTGTATGTATTTGACGATTATTTTCGATAGAATCAACATTCTATGCCTATAAAACTTTTGAATTGTAATGTTATATGATTAAATGTAATCGTGTAAATCAAAAGTGCTTAAAAGAGACTACTTTAATCCTTAGTTATATTTTGCGAAAGTATTCGTATTTTTTTTTAATGTTAGGTACACGTCTTATTTCAGGTGTACAGTAAAGCACAAATACCTGGCAAGCGAAGCCGCGGTCGGCTCCTAGTAATGAAACGATCGCCTCCAGGCCATTCCAAATAAATAAGAATATTATTGTTATTGTGTAAATCGCCTATAATTGTAAAGGATGAGTAAAAACAAAAGAAAAAATTACGCTGAGTTTCTTTCGCCGGTTCCTGAGAGGAACCGGTCTGAGGTGTTTATTTCCGAACCGGTGGTAGATTTATGACAATCAATAAGCAAGTGTAACACTTCTACGTTGAATAAAGATTTTTGAATTTGAATTTTTGAGTAAGATATGATTTGATTTATATCGTTTATAATGGGTTTATAGTGGGTTTGGCAGTTAATATATTTAGCTTTTATATATTTAAGATAAAAGCGATTATTTATATTGCTTTATTATTCTTTTGTACTTTGCAAAATCTTCGTATCGAAATGATCACAATCTACGAATTAATATTTGATAAATACGAGACGTATTTGATAAATAAGAGAGTAGAGTTATAAATATTAATATTGAACGATAAAACACGCTTACTTAGATATTATCATTGATATAATACTTGTAATCGTTCGGGAATTTTACATTTTATTGACGTAAATTCGTAATTGAATGTATTTAATATTAATTAGGTAGACTGGCAAATACGACATCTGATGGTTAGTGATATACCACACCTGGACGTTGTCATTGTAAGACTTATTAACCATACCTTTGATAACTTAATTTTTAACTTCCCCGAAGGAGTTGATGTAATAGGGCCGATTTTGTGAATCCCCAAATTTTGCATATCTTCACGTTTCAAGGTGATCAGAAGGCAAATTTAACGTTATTATAAAAATGTGTTATTATAAGTATGTACCACGGTCGTATAACCTGACCTGCGAGACCGTAAGACCTGTGGTCTTGCAACTGAGTCAAATTTCAATGGTGAGAGATAGGTGCGAATGTGTTACAACTGCTAATTCGCAATACCATCCGCTGTACGTACTACGTCGCTGCTATCGAAGCTGATATTTTTCTCTCCCAAGTATTGTGTTATTTAATCATTGTTATATCGTTTTGTTGAGTTTTGCGAAATTTTTGTTATTTTAGTTTTGTTTGGATTTGAAAAAGTGTTCGGGATAATTATTACGCGAATTGTCATGCCTCTGGCGGCCGCAAATTGAACTTAACAGCGTCATCATGTCAACGTACCCCATACTGAAGTTGCAAGACATGTGTATAGGACCGTGGTATGTACGTATGTTCGTATGTACGTTCGGAATTATCTTTCGCTTCGATTATATCGCGAACCAAAAATTATGGCACATTGGCATTCGACACGTAATGAGAATGATTAAATATACAAATCAAACTACGCCTTATCATAGACTTTAGTCTACTATTTACTATTTGGCATAGTGACACAGATTTGATAATTTTAGCCTTCCTTAATTAAATTACCGGTTGTCTATGGCTTCTTGGAAAATGATCGTTTTCTTTATTAAAACCAAAGGAGAATGCTGACAGCTGTATAAAACTCAAATTATTTCTAAATACTTCGTGTAACGGAGGGAATTCCAGCAACGTACAAAAATATTCAATTGAAAAAAAATAAAAAACCAATTAATATTTATGTGTTATAAACCTTATAATCATCTAATAATATTTTTTAGGTGATGACACACATCTTTTGAAAACAATCGCATAAATCACTACATATTTTAAAACAAAGTCCCCCGCGGCGTCTGTCTGTCTGTATGAACGCGATAATCTAAAAAACTACTGAACGGATTTTCATACGGTTTTCGCCAATGGACAAAGTGATTCAAGAGGAAGGTTTACGTGTATATTTCATTAATGTTTTCTGAAAATTTGTTGAAATATGACGATAATTGTTGAAGAAGTCGGAAAAAAATGAGCCGATTGGGAAATTTCATTGAAAACGCTGTAAAATCCCTTTGAAATATAAATAATGTATGGTGAAATTGTTCCTCTTTCAAAGATCTACAGAAAAGTCCGCGATGGCATCTATCTTTTGAGGAAAGCTAGCTATACACACTTTAATATTTAAAAAAATGATTACATAATAATGTGATAATTGGAAAGCTATAAAAACGGATATGATATTAATCCGTATCAAATTAAATACGTTATTTACTTTAAGCATTTCATGTAGGTATATTTGCCCTTTACACCACCCAATTTAAATTAATATTTTAGGAGTTATCGTAAAATTAAAACTATCGCGAACTAAATCAATTCAAGCGGTCCCACACCGATCATACTAACGCATGATGCAACCGCCGCGACCCCGCTGTCGCCCATTGCGGCTAAAAGCTGATACAATACTACGACAGATTTTTTTTAGGAATATTTACTCTGCTAGCCGGGCGAAGTCGGGGCGGGTCGCTAGTTAATGATAAAAAAAATAAAAATCCCGCTCACTTTCTTTCGTCGGTTAGGACCCTTAGGTATTTTCTTTCCGACCTGCCATATCAAAACGCACAACCCAAACTACACTAATTCCTTTATATACCCGTATAGGTATAGATTTTGCATACATGTTGTCAGATGTACAAAATAGGTAAATCCTTATTGAAGACAATTCTAAAAATATCTAGACCGAAATCTAAAAGTATCTAGACTAAGTGGGTAAAACGTTAAACGTTGATAATTTCTATGATGGTTTACCCAACCACAAAACAAACGCTATTTGAAAAGTCGTCAACTTCGTCTTTGAAAAGTCTGAAAGACGATGGAACTTTAAGAACGTAAAACGTGAGTGCTGTTTTTGTCTTCGTTATTTTTTGTTTTATGAAACATTAACATGAAACTATAAAAGCACTTATATTACTGATATTTTTTTATTCAGACGATATTTATTTAAAAAACATGGATGGATGGACGAAATTCCGCATCAAACAATTAATTAAATACTTGTCAGTAATAATTAATACTTCAATACGTTAGGTGTTTTATTTATTTTATCCTAAATTATTTACTTTATACGAAAATAATCTAAATATATTATTTACAAGTATGATATAAAACATAGAGCAATTTCAATGTCTATAGCATGTGGTAGCGTGGCCGAGCGGTCTAAGGCGCTGGTTTAAGGCACCAGTCTCTTCGGAGGCGTGGGTTCGAATCCCACCGCTGCCAATATCTTTTTACGTTCTTTATATTTTATTTAAATTATATAAATCAAATATTTTTAAATTTAGTGGTATGTATAAATAAAATATAAATAATAATGATTTAATCAATATTTAAAAGCGCCTGATATTTTTGTAAAGCAAATGTTCGAATTCATTATTTGACACATTTATTTTTTGTAAGGATTATTTAATAAAGTCAACGTTATTTATTATTGATTTTATATTATTATGCGAAAAGTAAGATCTATGTGTTTGTTACGTTTATCCGTAAATATAGAAATCGTTAAAAAATGCTATCAATCTTTTAAAGTTTGAGGTTAAATAGATTTATTTCTTTTTTAATTTCAGATATAATTCAGTATAAATTCCTTTCAGTATGTAACTCTAGATAATATTTAATTGATATAAAATAAATTAAAAGAGTATTATTATTCTATTTATGCCATAAACGACGATGTTGAATTTTACTGTCCAGAGTTCGAGCGTGATTTATGTTTCAATTTCAAAATGGAATCACTTTTTGCGCTACAAAACAACGTCAAACCCTGTCGAAATCGGTTTATTTATTTATGAGAGTTTAACCGACAGCGAAACATTAAAAAAAAAGTGTTTTTCTCTCAAACCTTTTTAATTTCGGTAAATAATTACAATCGCGGCTTTTGCCATAAATGGCTCCAAATTTTTATAACATGTTTTTATCAACAATGAATGATATTTCATGCAATATTGAAGAGAGGGAAGACTTCAAACATGAAAAAAATAATAAAAATAAGACAAAATAGATGTAAAAGAACAATAAGTGGTAGTTCTCGAGGTATGTGGTCCTGATATATAAACAAGAGCACTTAGTTCGGGGTAGCCGAATGATTACACATAAAATTCTAGGGCAAAGTCACGTAGGTTAGATTTTGTTAGGTTACTTTTTCTGAGCCCATTACATGTGCAAAACTTCATGATGATCGGTCGAGCAGTTAAGTCGTGAAAGCGTAGCAAACAAACAAACATTTATTTTGGTTGTTTCCTTCTACAATACTAGTTACGATTTATTATTATTACGATAAGTTCTTAATTACTGGAACTATTCCAAACAAGTACCCATTAATAAGCTATTAAACGAATTTATTCGTTATAAATATTGGTCGTCTGTTTAATCTGCCGTTAAATTTGAACTAAATTGATTAAGCGGGTGTTCTTTTAACATATTATTCATATTAGTTTAAATTCAGGTTAAGGATAGAAAGAGATAAAAGGTTATTGTTGTTAAACGTCATTAGGCGCGTTGAGAGTAGAATTTAAAGGTGGAATGTAAATGACGTCAAAAATGACACTCGAAGATGCGAAAGAGAGCTAAATATATTCTTAATAGCTACTCGTCCCGGCTTCGCACGGGTATAATAGAGATATACATAAAACGTTTATATCGTAATTCATATAACTGAAACGGTTTACGCGGGTAACGCCAGTTAAGCTCCAATTCGACATGATTTTATCCAACATTTTCAACAATCACAATATAAAATCACTTATTAATAAAACTTAAATTTAAAATTTAAAAAACCCCTCCCCTTCAAACGGCCAAGTTTGTAATGCACTAATCAAATCCTTTCATTTGATACCCCACTCGGATAAATTAGCTTACAATCGTTTATTCATCCCATATTCCACCCCCCAGAACTATTAAACGGCTGATTCAATTTTCTTCTAAAGTAAAGTAAAAGTAAAGTAACAGCCTGTGAATATCCCACTGCTGGGCTAAGGCCTCTTCTCCTCCTTTGAGAAGAAGATTGTGGAGCTTATTCCACCACGTTGGCCAATGCGGATTGGTGGAATACACATATGACAGAATTTCAGTGAAATTTGACACATGCAGGTTTCCTCACGATGTTTTCCTTCACCGTCAAGCATGAGATGAATTATAATTACAAATTAAGCACATGAAATTCAGTGGTGCTTGCCCGGTTTTGAACCCACGATCATCGGTTAAGATTCACGCGTTCTTACCACTGGGCCATCTCGGCTTCATTTTCTTCTAACATAGCCTAAAACACTCTCGACTAAGATATTTTTCAAACAAAATCAACTAAATAAAAATCGATTCATCCGTTCGAGAGGTACGACAAACAGAGATACAGACACACACGTCAAACTTATAACACCCCTCGTTTTGCGTCCGGGGTTAAAAAAGCCAAATAACACGGAAGACTATTATGATGGAAATTAATATTAAAGCTTTTCTGTTTAAATTAAGAAACATATAAGTATTTACGGCCTTATTTATAAACGTTGCTTAGTTACTGTTTAGCTAAACACTGATTTGTCTCTTTCTGTCATTATTGATTTGACATACGAAAGAAGAGGACAAAATATTGTTTTACTAATCACCAGTTAAATAAAGTTTATGAATAAGGCGGTTAATGTTTTATCCCAAACCCTGAAGAGGCTAAAATAAGGTTGAAAGTATGTGTGTACAGTCAGCCTCAGTATTGGTTTCGGTACAAGTAATCAAAGTTAATGCGCTTTATAGAATTAAAATAAACGAAGGCTTTATCTAAATTAACTTCTATGAAAAAATCCGGTCATAATTGTTTTCTATTGAAAAAAATAATTGATTTCTATTAACGTAAGAAAACTGAAATAATTTTAGCAATATACATAGATTGTCTCAAATAATTAGATATGCCTACCTCAAAAAGTAAGTACCGTTTAAGGTTGTAGATCCAGAGGTCCTGGGTTCGAGTCCCGTGACTGTTTTGTTGTCCTGAATAAACTGCTTAGTCTTATTCCTAAATCCCAGTCAAGTTAAAGTATTATTATTTATCCCACAATCCAATATTATCTTCCCAAAGATTATTTCTTACAGTCTAAATGTGTATAGCTATAAGTTTCTTGCCTACACAACTAAAAAAAATTAAGTTCTCTAACCCCAAGTAACGGACGATTGAATGCTACCGTTACACCTTTCAAATCGATATCGATTGTCGTTAATCTACCGTGACTCGTGTGTCAGTGAATAGATTGACAGACGGACCAACACAAATATAACACTAATAAAACCATTCGATTTTTTTTAAAGTGACTAGTTTATATAAATACTTACAGTCTTTCTGTCTCTATGGTAAAAGTGAGGCAACAAAAGAGTTAGTATTGTAATGAAAAGTCGAAGAATATCGATATTTTTTTTAATTTCCGGGAGGGCAAATGATTCCACCTGATGGTAAGTGGTAGTAGAGTCCAAACGCGACGACGGCTAGTGCAGTCAGGAAGAATGATTTGCACTAGCCGCCTCCGCCTTGCCGGCCCGCAAGATGCCTCTTCACGCCTCGTTTGAAGGAACCTACCTAAAATACTGACGAAAAGAGTGGTTACAGATAACCAAGCGAGCGACAGGCAAAATGACGATCACGACTCACAGTCAACACAGCTGTACATAAGAGGATTCATCTCAAAACACTCAATCGAAACTTTGCATTATTTTAATGTAATTAAATTTAAAAAATCCTTGGAATCTTAATTACGTTGAAAGATATTTACGTAAAAATACACACAAAAAGTAAGTTGCTTTGTTTTTAATATAATATTTCACGGTTGTTCCGCGTCGCGTTCTAGAATTTTCTATATATTCGAGACACAACTAGATACGACTAGTATATACATAAGCATACAAGCTTTTGTGCTGTTTAATATTTTAATAAATTGATATACTTATATATATATTTAAATATATTTTTTTATAAGATAGCTAGGCAGACGAGCGTATGGGCCACCTGATGGTAAATGTTCACCAACGCCCATAGGCAATGCCATTGTAAGAAATGTTAACCAACACTTACATCGCCAATGCACCACCAACCTTGAGAACTAAGATGTAATGTACTTTGTGCTTGTAATTACACTGGCTCACTCACCCTTCAAACCGGAACACAACAATACCAAGTATACTGATGTTTTGCGGAAAACTCTAGCACCAGTAAAATCGTTCAAATAAGTTAATAAAAAATTATAAATATAAGTTTAATTCACCAAGTGTAATTTTTTCTTTTCCTGACCTTGAAATAAAAGGGGAAATCAACTACCCTTTGCCTCCACTAGCACCTAAATAGTTATAGAAGTGGAGGGACTGGTGGTGAATTTTCCTACTAGAGAATCGGAATGTTAGCATTCCTGCAGATATTTCACGTGATTTAATTCGTACGGTGTTTTTTTAAAACATTTTGTCACAAATGCCAAAATATATATTAAATCTGCAAATACAATGCAACCATTTTCACAAATGTAAACAAACGTCAAATGATTTTATAGCTATATTTTACTTATTACTGGCTACACTTCCAGGCTTCGCTTGGGTCGAATAAGGTTCTACATAATGTTCATATTGAACTCAAATTCTACTTTTTTCTCTGGCATATATGGAACAACACATCAAATTGACCTCACAGTCGGTTTAGGAACGCATACGATCCAAACAAACAAACATTTATTTTTATATATCTTTATAGATAAATTAGGAGAAAAATGTCCACAAACTTATAAACTAAACTATATTGATGGGACTAAAAGTTTATATCGTTCTAAAGCGTGAACTAAAAATGCTTGCAATTATTTTAATCGTGTCAAATAAGTTCACTTCAAAGATTTAGTTCAACGGAATCTGGACCATTAGGTTATTGTTATAAGTTATATTTTACAATAAACTTATATGTTTTTTTCAATGATAATTTTCGTACTGAAAAATTCATTTAACTATGCCAATATATAATTTATAGTATAATATGTTATAAGGAAAATTATAATATATTACGTTTATTAACAAATGAATAAATTATAAAAAATTTATTGAATTCTAATCACTTAATTAAAAATATAGTTCAATTTATAAAGTCATTTAAATATAATGTATATCAATTCTGCAATAACGAATTCATTATATACATAATATTTTTTAGCTAATGAAAAAAAATATTTAAATATGATAAGGTTTCATGATAAATAAAAAATATAAATTAATATTTGATAAATTGGTTACGTTGATATATAAGATTATCGCATATATTTAACTGTACTGATATTAAAATCAGTAACAGTTTAAATACGATAAGAATTTTAACCTAAATAAATCGATATTGTGATCGAGTGACACCGCATTGTATTCGATCATTAATCACTGAGCGAGACACCCGACTGCTTATATCCCCATTTACAAACAAAACCACGTGGGGTAGAGTTAATCGAACATAAAAAAATCACTAGATTTTTTCAACAGATAACATAACCTAAGTGCATATTACGGTAAGTAAAATTATAACTACACACAACATTCACTAGACGAAGCACAGTTTGGCATTCCTTATTAAACGCACTATGATCATCTACATTGCACTATCACCAACACTCACCATTACATAGCTGCTTTTATATATTCACTTCGTCCGCACTGTGTAAGAGCTGACGTCAAACTGCCGGCCCGAATGAAAATTCTTATTAGACATTCGATTTTTCGAAAACAGCTGATGCCAGCTTAGCGTGACCCTTCCACGGCTTAGACAAGGCACATTTTAACTCGGACGAGCCAGTCTTTATCAACTGGATGTCATTTTATTTATTAATCAATTTTGCTGTACTGGAAAAACGTATTATGAAGCAATGAATGGTCGCGTATTATTTCATAACACTAGTTAAATTGATATCATTGTGGAATAAGATCATTTTCATTTTATGGTATTTGACGCCATTTTACGTGGGCGTTTCAGTGCGCATGCGCGACGAGAAGGGCAAGGGTGAATGGAAAATTTAAAAGCAAGGACCCGACACCCTTGAAATCTACATAGAGTTCACAACTGAAAGATTAATCGCTGAATATATTCATAATAATAATATAGCGATTGACCCTAATTTGTCCACTCTAAGCCATCTTCAATAAAAAAAAATCACTGATTCGTGACGTAACATAAAATATGTTTTTTAATGTATATTTTGATGCAAGGCAAATCAGCCATGCTGAGATTCATTAGGTTTCCGCATTATGCGTGAAAATGTAGATTAGAATTCTTGTAATATTATTGAAATACATAATTGAGTAACAAACATAATATTAGAATTATATTTATAAGTAAAAAACATATTATTTTAGGAGACAGTCCTGTTAAGATATTTAAATCGCAATAAATGCATCTTATTGTTTTATAATTTCGAATGCAGACAAATAGAGAGAATATTCTTATCGACATGCGTGTTGGTGATAAATATTTCTGTATTTTTTTCCAAAACTTGACACAATGTTGTGTAAGTGTAGATCACTAATGTGGTATTGCAAACATGACGTGTTTTTGCCGGTGGTGGATTTATGACAATCAATAAGTAAGTGTAACGCTTCTATATTGAATAAAGATTTTTGACTTTGACTTTTTGATAGAAATTGTCAACAATATCATTGGAAAAACACCATGTTAGGAATAAACCTCCCCACATATATTAAAAATGATAAAATACCTATTGGTTAGCTATTTTTTCAAAAGCAATAGAGTACCCGATTGATTTTGACCTTTTAATATAATTATTTTACTATAGTTTTTATAATATACAGGGTTGAAATGTATACATAGTATAAGGGTCAAGCTAAACGGTATACAGGCTGCCAAGCGATGTGGAAGTTGCAGGTTCGATCCTCGCGCCTTGGGCTATTCTTGTCTCCATTCCTAATACAAACTCATATCGATCCCACCGCTAATACTGCGCCAACTAACTTACTGACGCAGCGCGACTCTTTTCACGTTCTTATTTAAATATATAACATAACGTTAGATATAACAATTGGTCAACGTTACAATACAATTACTTTTGTAATGCTATTGATATTAATATTGTAATATGTCAAATTTAAGCAAGAGTTCGGTTATTTATTTTAGGAGTCAAAATGTTCCAGCAGTTCAATCATGGGAATCTTAACGGAAGAGTCCCGGTTCAAATACAAGAAAATGCAACTGAATGTGTAACATGTGTGACACATATCGGATGTGAATCTGCCATGTGTGTACCCACAAATCAGCATTGAAGCAGCGTGGTGGAATAAAATATTTTTTTCAAATTCAAATAGCATTTATTTATACTTAACATTTCAATGCAATTCAATTTCCTAATTAATCTAATTATTCTTAATCCTAAGTATTACTTTCATGCATTATTACATTTACTAATTAATTTCAAAGGCTTGCATTCAATTAATTACTAAAATTATAAATACAAAATAATATTTATTGATTATATTATTTGATTGCATTTATTATATTTTCATATGATCATATATTTCTCGACGGAGAAATTGAATAACTTATTGTCTATCCCTTTATGAACCTTGGACCCTAAGATCTGCAGTCGTATACGCCAATCTCTATAACATTGAGGCAGTAGATCATTACATTTATTTCCTAACAACAGAACCGATTAGTGTATAAGACATTATTCAATAGCACTCTTATTTTTCCATGTAGTTAACTGAGTGTTGAACGAATATCTATTGTTACCAGTTATGTCAAACACAATACAAATTATGTGAGGTCGTTTTTTTTAATGTTATTCTATGGCCGTTGAAGGCAAAACCCCATTAAGTACAATTTTATTGCTTTCTCTTTATATTATTTGTTGCGTAGAAAATCATGTAATAATTATTTAAAACGATTGTGGATAGATCAACTTACTTAAAAAAAAAAACTTTTATTTTACCTGGGAGTTTGTTTTTATAGTATAGTTAGGACGAGCATATGCACCACCAACCTTGGGAACTAAGATGTTATGTCCCTTGTGCCTGTAATTACACTAGCTCACTAACCCTTCCAACCGGAACACAACAATAACAAGTACTGCTATTTTGTATAAGTACGACAATTTTTTTAATGTAAAATCAAGTTTTTTTTTTATTATTACCATAAATCTTGTTGACTCGCCTGCGCTTGCGAAATTACGGACATGCCGGACACCGTTTATTTTGACCGGACACGCAATCAAAAAGCCTAACTATGTCCTTCTTTATCCGGACGCCTATACCCAGACGAGCTTACGCAAAGCTCTACCACCAAGTAAAATCATCAGATTGACGATGTCACCCCCGTACAAGCGAAACACACAGTAATCAAAACCAAAACAATAGAACTTAATGTCATAGCTAACATTTTGATTACGTTTTATATACAGACTGTGCTTGGACAAATTCTACTCACAAATTGTTAATTTACCGCAATCGAATCGAAACGTTATCGTTGCCATTTAACCGTTTCCCTATACAACTAACACAAAAATTCAGTTGCAAGTATTTCCAAGTTGGTACGGATAAGGAATAGAATCGGAAACTTATCGTTACCGTTATTGTAAATTTGGCTTCCAAGTTCAATTCAATTGAAGTTTATTTTTGTGACGAATAGAATCGGGAATATACCTTTAAAGATTAGTAGAAAAAGGTGGTTCTATTTTGATTTTAATTTGTTACCTCTTAAGATTTGTTTTCTCTTGTTACGTTACTGTGAACGAGGTTTCACACTGTAAGGCAGTCTCCATACAATGACATAAAATTTTACTCTTTAACTTTGGACTCTATCAGCCTCCTTACAGTTGGTACACACATATCATACATATTATGTGGCAGAATTTCATCCCATACATCCTTACGATATTTACCCTCACCGCCGCAATCAATCAAATGTTGATATCAACGATTCCATTAAGCAAATCTTGTTACACGATTTTAATTGATAAATGTAAAGTTCAAAGCGTTTAAATTACGAAAAACGCTTTCAAATATTACTCAATACGATTATTGTATTTATTGTTGAGTCTATTATATTATTGTAATAGAGACTCAAACGATCGATAATATGCGCAATACTCGTAGTTAACACACTTATAACCTAGTAACCTGAAGACGTACATATTATATTGCAATAAATTGTATTTCAAATATTTTATTTTATTTTTATTTAATAGGAAGCCAATTTAGTTTCTTATTTCAGAGTACAATCATAAATTTTATTGTATTTTACTATTATGTTATTATAATAGTAAAAATAATCATTATTCAGTGATAAATTAAATTAAATTCTAATGCAACTGCCTAGTTGCTTGATTGCTTGATGCAAATTCGCTTCGAACTTGAGAGTTTGTCACAGAGTCGGATTGGACTAGTATAATAAAATTTGTTTCTTTCCGTTAAATTTTCGTGTTCAAAGATTAATTGAATATGCAAACCATCTCCCTGATATAATTAAAGCATGTTTAATGAATTTAAATTTAATTTCCAAACGAAACAATGACTTAATCTTGACCTAATTGTGTGCCAGAGCTCTACTTGCGTAAACTAAAATGAAAGGCATATTTTCTGTGCGAAGGTTCGCGGTTCTGAACTCATAATCAAAATTTAATTTTAATAATGCTTTTTTATTTTATTTTAAATATGGTGTAATGGTTACACACGACATTATTAATTATGCTAATTCCAGAAAGAAATATGTATATTTTCTATTAATGAATATTAATACGAGTTAACCAACAACGTACATATTATACAAACTAAAAATTAGTACTACTAATACTAATATGTTAATATAATATGACTATAATAATTTGATATTTTTGAGCGGACGCACGCATTTTCAATACATATTATTTATTTAGAGTAATTTTTTGTTAGTAAATGTAACAATTTCTATGTTTCAATTTCTAGTGTACAATTTCTGCTGTTCATGTTATCAGCTACAGCTTTAAAGAATAAAATTAAGTAATCAATCATTTAAAATTAGAAATAGATGCGCCTATTTGCCTAGATGCTACCTTTTTTTTACAAAAATATTACAATATTATATTTAGGTTTTAAAATAATTAATAACATATATTGCTTTATTTACTACAGGCAACATTATTTGGTTTTTTTTTGCCATAAATTTAGTTAGCTGTGAAACTTTAAAATGTCAATAATCAAGATTGTCAATCATAAATGTCAAAAAGACAGTAACGGTTTGTAATTTTTTAAAAATACGTTGATATTAAAGATGTTTTTTTTATATTAATTACATATATTTAGTAACAATATATCAAACGATGGAATTAAAAATGGCCCAAGCGAATCAACGAAACCGTATGTATTAAACCCACTTTGTTAATTACAATTTTTATGAAATATTAAAGCTGGAATGTTTTTCAACTTTTCAGGATTCAAGCTCTCTTTAAAGAAAAATAGACTGAAAACATCTAACCGTGTTTCTGATGTCGTTGTTCTCGACGAATCATTTGATAACCTACGCTCTGAATTTATGACAAATGTAAGTTTCGTGCTATTTATTAACCTACTTAATTTTGGTATTTACCGCCAAAATCTACATACATAACAATTATAAACTATAGTTTTTATTCTATTATTACAATGTGTAAAATATTGTAACATATATCTTTTTCTAAATATTTTTAAATTATATTTTTATTCTAGGGTCAATCAAAACCACAGAAGTATTCACCGATTGTGATCAACGATTCATGTGACGACTTATTCGATCAATTATTATTATTGGATAAAACACCGAGTAAGGCTGGTAATGTGAGTATTTTTATTTCAACCATAAATTACTTTTAAATTAATTCTTATTTTAGTAATATAATAATAGTCCTCAGACCGATTTCGGCCACGGCGACCAATCTCATGAGATAAATATAATAGACATTAGACAAATGAATAACCAAGAGATTGTAGGGAAGCGAGTGTTGAAACACACGAATGTTAAAATGATACTGTCTGTTTAATTATGAAGTCCCTAATTATATAGTCGTACAGCTACAGTACTATATTAAGTTACACCTCATACACACTACACTAAACTAATCTTAGATTTGCATATTTAAGACGATCTATTAATAGCTCCGCTTTATTATGCACTAAGAAGAGTTCTTGAAATAAATATAACTTTATAGTACAATACTATTCGACTGAACTACTTAAATCCACTTAGATTATTTCACAAACCCATAAAACCAAAGATTCTATCAAGATCTCAATAAATTATTACGTTAATTCAAATTAAAAATTGTTTATTTCTAATTACCCTTTCATAATTGATAAATATAGATGAAAGTGCAGACGGTTTCAACTTGATAGCATTATTGTATATAGAACAGAAAAGAAACGTCATATTTATTCATATAAATTTAGTATAAGTATACTTATTTTTTATAACATAGGGAGGTGGACGAGTATATGAGCCACCTGATGGTAAGTGGTCACCAACGCCCATAGACACTGGTATTGTAACAGATGTTAACCATAGCTTACATCGCCAATACGCCACCAACCTTGGGAACTAAGATGTTATGCCCCATGTGCCTGTAATTACACTGGTCCACTCACGCTTCAAACTGGAACACAACAAATATAAGTGTAGAATCACACTTTTTTATTTTTTTTAATTAAAATAAATTCTTTGGTGCCAAACAGGTTTCTTTAAATCTGACAAATGATTGTACATCACCAGTTAAGAAAGATTCCAGACCCAGCATAGGAGGCTGGTCGCCAGCCCAGAACATTATATGTGCTACTCCCAAACATGACACAATTCCTTCCACACCATTGGACAAATCTAATGTGACTTCAGAACAATGCTCTATTAAGAAAATACAAGATTCACATCATAAGCTACTAAGCGATCTATACGGAGAGTCATGGAAATCAATACCAACATTATTCAAAAACTTACAACAAAATCACGACAATTTGGATGGTATTTCTAAGCAATTAAATTTTAACGATGAAGAGGATAGTGACAAAGAGAACATACGATCTCATTTAATAAGAAATAAAGCTCTATATTTAACAGACTCTGAGATCAAAAAGAAAAATGATTTGGTTGATCTTGAAAGAAGATCTAAAAAGAAATTATACACAGAAAAGATTCCTAGTGTCCCAGATCCCGACCCCGAACCAGAAACGCCTAAGCAAAAATCGATTAAAAATAGAAATGTTAATAGTTCAACAAAGAAAACGAAAGGTTTGTCAGTTACCGATCTAGTAAAGGTGATGAGAAATGATGTTGATTTAATAACAAAGAAAGTTCAAAGTGTAACAGTCACTCCTCAGAAACATGAAGTTAAGAGACTTAGTTTCGTTGGATCGTTGGCAGGTATTTTTTTTATTATTATTATTATTATTTATTTATAGACGAGCAGCTGATAAGCTGATATGTCTATGTAAATTGTGTTGAAAAATCATTTTTGCAGAAGTGACAGCTTCTGTGACTTTAACCAGGTATCAAGTCGGTTTTTGAAAGCATTAACTGAAGTGGCCAAAACAATTTCTTCGGGTAACTTGTTCCAATTAGAAACCACTCTGTTACTTAGGAAGTAATGTGCAGCTTGTTTACAGGTTGGAGTTCTGTTTAACTTTGTTTGGTGCCCTCTATATGTTCTATCGTTGTTTTTAGGGTTGTAGATATTCTGTATATCTGGTAAGTCATAGTGGTGGTTAAGGATTTTGTATGTTTCGATTAGGTCACCGCGTAGGCGTCTTTCTTCAAGGGTTGTAAGTTGTAAAGCATTTAGTCTCTCTTGGTATGATTTACGGCGTAGAACATGTGGTATCTTGGTAGCTTTTCTTTATACGTTTTCCAGTAAATTTATGTCTTTTTGGTAGTAGGGATTCCAAATTTGAAAGGCATATTCCAATAATGGTCTTATGTACGTTTTATAAATTTTTAGAAATACTCCAATTGTCATCATTTGAAAGGACCTCCTAATTACATAATTAAATGAGTTTGCTTTCTTAACTATTGTAATTATGTGCTTTTCCCACTTCAAATCAGATGTTATAAGTACACCAAGGTCTCTCTGGACATTGACAGATTCAATGATCTTCTCCTTCAAACTTCCTTTCAACAAAACCATTTTAGGGTTAGTTCGGCCAAGATGAAGAACACTGCATTTGGATGTGTTGAGACTAATGATCCAATCTTTGGTCCACTCCTGGATTCTGTTAAGGTCATCTTGTAGTTACCCTGAGCTTATTAGAGGGTTAGCAAAGAATTTTCCATCGTCAGCAAAGAATGCTGCTTGAGATTTTATAAGTTCTACCAAGTCTGTTATGTAAATGCCAAATAGATAGGCAGAGAGTACTGATCCCTGGGGGACGCCGCTAAGCACTTGTTTCCGTTGTGATAAGGAGTTACCAACCCGTACTTGGAATGTTCTATCTGAAAGATAATTTTTATATCAAATTTAGTAGCGCACCCCTCACACCAATATGTTCCAGTTTCTTTAGAAGCCGTTTGTGGGGAACTCTGTCAAAGGCACGTTCGAAGTCCAGGTAAACAACGTCAACCGGTATATTTTTATCAAGGTCTTTTGTCCATGGGTGAACACATGAAAGAATATTGGTTATGGTTGAACTTTTCTGCACAAATCCATGCTGCCTAGGTGATATAATACATTCACGGCTTAAGAACTGCATCAGTTGATTGCTAATAATTTTTTCCATGATCTTTATGATAATACTAGTGAGGCTGATGGGTCGGAAATTCTCAGGTTGAGTTTTATCACCTTTTTTGTATATAGGTGTTACTATTGCGTGTTTCCAGTCTTGTGGAAGATGTCCACTCTGAAAAGATGTATTCATAAGAATAGTCAAAGCTGGAGCTATCGTTTTGACACATGGTTTAAGAATACAACTCTGTATTTGATCAGGTCCAGGTGAGGATTGGGTGTTTAGATTTCGGATGGTTTTTTCCACATCATCAACTGAAAATGTTATGTCACATAAGCTATTTTTTACCTTATTTATTGTAGTAATATCAGTACATTGGTTCGTGTCTGGTTCCTTACAGTAGGCTTTCTGGAATTCTTCCCCAAAGACATCAGCAATATCACTTGGTTCTGTTACCAAGTCACCTTGGTGATTACGCAATGCTGGTGGAATAGTCACTTTATCGGTGGCACATCGACGGATATATGAGTAAAAACTTTTGTCTCCAAGCTCAAGTATTTTTTCTTCTTAGATGTTTCTTTGCTTCCTAGATAAGGATACACAATTGTTATTAACCTCTCTATACTTCATGTAGTTTTCATTAGTCCTATTAAGTTTGTATATTATGTCCCATTGTGTCTTCTTTTCCGTAACTAGTTTTAATATATCCTTATTTATCCATGGTTTATTTTTGGTTTTATTTCTTACTTTCTTCTCCGGGGCGTGTATGTTAGAGGCTTTATTGATAGCATCTGAAATACTCAACCCCAGTTGTGCAGTATCAGCTGAGAAATTTATTTCCTTAAGATATTTCTCCAAGTCAGAATTGTATTTTTCAAAATCGACAAATTGGTAGTATCGTTTTATTTTTGGGTTTATATCCTTTTTTTTAAGTAGAAGATGTAGATTAAATTCCAGTACACAGTGATCGCTTCTCCCAATCGGAGGTTTATGATTTATTTCATTTATGAGTGTATCCTCGTTGACCAATATTAGGTTGAGTAGAGATGACTCCTGACCTTGTCGAAACCTTGTAGGGCTGTGAACCAATTGGACGAGGTTACTATTTAAATACATGTTGACAAAGAGCTCCTCTGGTCCAGATAGACATTGATCGGTATGTAAAGGCCATTTTAAAGATGGGTAATTGAAGTCACCAGCCACAATTACTGTGTTATTTTCAGAGGCTTCAGAAATTCTGGAGAGCAGTTTTATTCTGTAATATCAGAATTATTTTCTCAATGTGTCAGTAATCTAAACACATTCTCTCTTTTGAAGAGAGAAAGTTTGGGCTAATTCTTCTGAAGAATATATTATGTAGTAACATTGGTGATGCTGTACTTCTGGGTAAAAAAATATTAACCATCGTTTACATTTCCAATGCACCACCAACCTTAAGATCCTTGTTATATCCCTTGCACCTGAAGTTATACTGGCTCATTCACCCTTCAAACCGAACACAAAAGTACTAAGTATTTCTGTTTGGCATTAGAATATCTGATGAGTGGATGGTACCTACCCAGACGAGCTTGCACAAACTACCACCAGTAAAAGTATCAGGTAGCTACCTATTTCATTAAAAAACAAAAATGATTTCCATTCCTAACTGAAAATAGCCTAAATTGTGCAAGAGATATGATAGTGCACAAGTGAGAGTATGAGTGTATTAATGTTTGTACAAATACTTGTACACTATAATATGTCGGGTCTAGATAGCTAATCTCTAGGCCGAAATTGTTGAGGACGAACATCATCATATCCTTTATTGTTTAATAAAATATAAAAATATTTTTCTTACATCATATTTTTATTAAATACATTTATTAGTATACGACCTAATTTCATACCAATATTAATGAATTTCAGATAATGTCCCCTCTTGGCGCTGTCACGTAGAAGCGTTGCAGTATCATGATAATTATAAAAATTTACGAGAACAACTCGCCAGGCGTCTGTATATTGAATTCAATCAAACTGTATTCGATAACGCGCTGGATGCAGATATGCCAATTATATGGGATACAAAATTAAGAAGCACAGCTGGGTGAGTGCTCATATATGTCATCATAATATTTAACTGCATAGTTGGTTTAGTGACTAAACTACAAAACCTAGATGGAGATTTCACAGATATTCTCAGTTGACAGTATTTGCTCCCCCATCCCCTCTTGTTGTTGTTGTTGTTTATAATATTTTTAAATTGTTGTATCAGTCATGGGATGTTAATATTAATGTCTGATTGTATGTAAGATATTTTTTAAATGTAATTTTGAAAACCTTGTTCATATATTTGTATGTGTAATAAACAATAATTATACTAATCTAATAATATATCATTCCAGAACAACGACCAATAGACTGGTAAAAACAGCAAGAGGTGACAAAATACGTACTTCAAGTATAAAGCTATCAACAAAAGTAATTGATGCGGTGCAAAGATTACGTGACACACTCATACATGAACTCTGTCACGCTGCAACATGGCTAATCGACGGTGAGCTGAGAGCTGGACACGGGCCGTTATGGAAGAAATGGTATGTCTTCAATTCATTTTAAATTATAGTAAGACTATGGACTAGTAAACAGGCCTGAGGTCACTTGATTGTAAGTGGTCATAAGTGAAAGCAATTAATTTTATTAGGTGGTATGTCATACCACCCACACATCAGATATTATACCGTTAAACAGCACTGCTTATTATTCGCGTAGTAGTAATAGTTGCGTTTCTGTTTGAAGGGTGAGCGAGCCAGTGTAATCACAGGCACGAGGGTCATAAAATCTTAATCTATCTGAATATAGTTGGTGGTATGGTCGGTGGTGACAACTTAATAACCCATCCACCTGAAAAATCCTGCCATGGTCAATTATCAGACTTTGCATATAATTACACTGGCTTAATTATCCATCAAAAATATTAGTCATACAATATAACTAATTGTTTGTTATTGTTGGCAATAGAATAATTTATTATCTGTACCCAAAACAGTTTGCACAGACCTCGGCAACAGTGACTCGAACAATTTTTAAAAACATTATTTAACCACTGAATTTGTGATTAAATTTCATCTCGTGCTTGACGGTGAAGGAAAATAATCGTGAAGGAACCTGCACATGTCTAATTTCACTGAAATTCTGCCACATGTGTATTCCACCAACCCGCATTGGAGCAGCGTGATGGAATAAGCTCCAAGAACCTTATCCTCAAAAAGAGGAGAGGAGGCCTTAGCCCAGCCGTGGGACATTCTTAGGCTGTTACTGATACTGTACTATTCTTAACATAAGCTGTAGTTATATTTATTATTTTATTAACAGGGCAACACATGCGCTTAGAAAGTTTCCAGAGCTCGGTGAGATATCGAGATGCCACAATATGGAAATACATTATAAGTATGCATATAAGTGCACTAAATGTGGCTACAGGTAAAATCTTTTATAATTATTTTTATTTTATATACATACATAAGAAAACACACAAAGAAGAGCAACAAGATAACAATACAAGCAAGCACAATGCACACTATATTATTATATATTGACTGCCTCGTTGGTCTGGTGGCTAGATATAAGGCCGCAGACCCAGTAGTCCTGGGTTCAATTCCCAGGTCGGGCCAATAAATAGTTGTTGGGTTTTTCTGTCAGAAAATTCTCAGTAGCAGCCCGGAGTCTGGAAGTTCGAAGTGTGTACACTCCCGTGTCTCGGAAAGCACGTAAAGCCGTTGGTCCTGCGCCTGAACTCTTTCCGGTCGTGTCGGATTACCGTTACATCGGATTATAAGAGCTAGAGCTATAGTGAGTGCACCTGTGTTTGCACACAAACTTGTGCACTATAATATCTCCTGCGCAGTTGGCCAATCTCTCTTGAGATTGGCCGCCGTGACCGAAATCGGTCTGGAGGACATTATTTGTTATATTATTATATATATTATCTATATAAGTAAGTATTTACAAAAGTATTATATTATGATCAGATGGTCATGTATGAATAATGTCCTAGGATATTATTATTATATACTTACAACCACACATATTCGTAAAAGATTTTACTATTTTTTTTTATTTTTTTTTGTATAGGTAGGCGGACGAGCGTATGGGCCACCTGATGGTAAGTGGTCACCATCGCCCATAGACAGTGGCATTGTAAGAAATGCTAACCATCGCTTACATTATCCATGCGCCACCAACCTTGGGAACTAAGATGTTATGTCACTTGTGCCTGTGATTACACTGGCTCACTCACCCTTCAAACCGGAACACAACAATACAAAGTACTGCTGTTTTGCGGTAGAATATCTGATGAGTGGGTGGTACCTACCCAGACGAGCTTGCACAAAGCTCTACCACTGAGTGACATATTACTCATACACAGCGATAACACTGTTTAATTAAATAGCAATAATTCAGTGTAAACTCCCTGTAACACCACTAGATTTAACAACGAACTCCCTACTAATTATTAAAATGTCATATTTCAGTATTAAAAGACATTCAAAATCAATAGACGTAACGAAAAAGTGTTGCGGCTATTGCCGGGGGAAATTTGAGATAATAGTCAATAAGAAGAACAAGGACGGCGTGATCGTCTCTACGCCGGCTAGAAAGGGAGGTCCGAATGATTTCGCGTTATTTGTCAAACAGAACTACGGTACCCTCAAAGATGGTACGAAGACCCACGCTCAAGTCATGAAGCTGTTAGGGGAACAGTTTTCAGCTAAAAAGGGTAAAAATCAAGAAAAAGAAGACATTAGTGATTTTAATAGTGATTAGTAGAAAAATGCTTGCCATTAACAAAAATGTTATTTTTGACGTGAAAACGTCTTATAAATCAATGAACGCCGGCTGCACGCACGAAAAAGCATGACTCATTGTCACGTTCCGCACGAGCCGAGTGCGCAAGCGAGAGCGCGGAACAAGCGATAGACGTTCGGCCTAAGCGTTCGGCTTGAGATGCATCTATCTCTCTTCCACTCCATCGGCCGATGCGTCCGAGTATTCATGAATCACGTAAAATTATCGTCCGTAAACCGACTTTACAGACAACCAATTTTTTTTAGTTAAATTTTGATGGTTTACTCAAATCCCAAAAATATTGAAAAGACTGGTGATATATTTTTTTTCACATTCAAACTCCATTAAACAATTTGAGCGCTACTGCAGTGCGCAAATAAATATTTGTATATTTTTATATAGAATAGACATATTATAATAAAAGTAACGAAATTGTTCATACAATACTATGTTTTAACATAACCAATTACGTTTGAATCGTGTTTGTCTGACATACATTTTATTCGGACAATAAAATGTATGTCAGACAAACACGGATTGTCATTGTGTAGTGTTTTTTTTTTAAATATAGTAATTTAATTATTATATTTAAAAAAAAAACACATTTATCGGATTTAAATTTTTACTGGTAACCGACAATTATATTCTTTAATTAGACGAATGACTCAACCTAAATAAATCTAAATTAATAATCGCAAATTATTATCAATGCAAAAAAAAATCCCGCCATTTATAACAGAAATCAAAAATTTCCCGAAAATATTAAAAAAATAATGTTGCCGTTTAAGAGTCTTATAAATGTTTTGCTCAAAACTATTTGATATGTTGACCGTAAACTTATATTTACGCAAACTTTTATAAGGTAAGTATACACGAATTTATGAATCTGTATTCAATGATTTTTAGTTAAATTGTAAATAATTATTGTATAATGAAGTCAGGACTTTGTGAATAATTTTAATTTATAATTGTATATTATAGCATAATTTATTAAAAAAATATTTAATTATGACTGTTTTTAAATATTGTTAATCTTGTTCGTAAGACGTTTAATTAGTGCCAGATGCACACGGAAGACGCCGATTTGACAATTTTTTAGATATTATAACTCTAATAATAAAATGGACAGCATTATTTTTGTGTATGTGTTTTTATTGACCTTAAATATTATTAATATATACAATAAATTGAATTTTATCTCCTTCTATATCTTCTTATCCTTAATAATCTTTATTATTATCTTAATTTTACCTCATGCTGCCAATTTAGTCCGTATATTAAAATGTTTGATACAATAACTTGTAACATACTTATTTAATTACATTTTTTATGTAAAAGTAATAATCGACACCGTTCTTTTTTATTGGGGGTTTTTTAACGATATATTCACACCTTGGCTAATATTTAATACATTTTATAAAACTATCTTCCCATCCCGGCTTGACTCTATTATTATAATAATAATAATAAGGGGGGTAAGGGAGTGCTCTTCCATCTAAGCATTCCAAGCCAACCTCACCTGCTCGTGGTACCTCCTGCTAAATAACAAACGAGTCTGGTGGCAGTATATCCACCAACCCAAGCTGTCTCATGGCTCAAGAACATGGGTGTTCTAATGAGGCTGGGACAGAACAGTCAACATCAGTGTAGGATGTTGACTTAGGGCACCGGCGACAACGTATCAAGTATACCAACGGTGGTGTCCATAGAGCTTAACGTTCTTGTTAGGTTTACTACGCACCCTCGTGTTTTGGACATGCAAGATGGGTTTAAATGTCCAGTTTAAACTATGTAAATGCAATTAAAAACACATCCCCAAGTACCCGGCGACCCTCAGAGGGACTCTGATGATGGAGGAAGTATCTCGAGGGGTCAGGGGAGAGAAGAATCCCCAGGTGGCGGTCTCAAACCATTAAACAACGCGCGATTTGCTTTTGGAATACGATAGTAATACGATAAGGAAAAAGAACCGTTTTCTTTAGACGACGATAAACCACAAGGCAAAGTATTTTTTGAGGTCTACTAAAAGTATACATAATGCAGCTAGTATTTCAAAACAGCACCAGGAGCCACCTATATCCCCATCATCCTCAAGTAGTTTATTCGAATCTCTAGCTTCATCGCCACACTCATTCGAATTACTAGATAAATCTAGCTCTTCATCGTCATCGTCTAACTCATCTAACCCAGAGGATGTTGTGCAGATGGTACCCGCCTCAAATACTGCACCCACCGCTGGTCATAAAAGTGTGCGTAAGAAGTGGACTGTTGAAATGAACGAATTTATTTGGCGCACATATCTCATAGTCAGTGAATTAGAATCTAAACCTCATTACTTAGACTTATTGCATGCAAAATTTATAGATAAATTCAAGAACTTTAATGTGTCAAAACAAAGGGTAGGTGACCAAAGAAGAGCTATCATAAGAAATAAATTTTTATCGCAACTAACTTTAGATAAAATTAGAGAAGATGTCGAAAAAGAACTACAAAACAAAAATCAATCTTTATCTCAATCTAATTCAGACAGATTTCCTTCAAGACTAGAGTGACCAACCCAAAGACTGAGAGAGACTAAGAGTGATCCAACCCAAAGACCATTTATTCCAAAACAGAATACTTCAAAAAAATTAACTCATATAGTAAGTTACTTAGATAAAAATATCTTGCCGCAATACACTTCTACTGATCTTGATTTTGTAACAATACAAACATTAATATATTGTGCTGCATTCAGCTAGCTGCAATGGCACTAAAATTAGAGATACACAAAACAATAACTACTCCATCCATCGAAATAAATTATATACACCACCATGGCAAACTAGACTTATCAAAAAGAAAGAATCACTTAGGAAAGATATCGGTATGACACAGTACATTAGAGGAAATAGAAGTAATAGGCTTATGTCACAAATAGCAGAAATCAATGATAAATATAAAGTTCATTCACAGTATGAGGAAAATAATATAAGTAATGAGCAATCCCTAGATAGCATAAAACTGTAGCAGTATATCACGTCACCACTTGAAACAAAGCACACACTTGATAATCGATTTACGACTTTTAGTTCTTAAAAACTACTTATAGGAACCCAAGCACTCACACTCGACAATTGATTTACAACCCTGTAACAAGACGCTCGTTAAGATATTTTTTATAATTGTTATGTTTTCTTGTACTCCTATTGGTTTATGTTTAGTTCACTTTTTGTATATATACCCGTTCCGTTTTGTAATAAACTCATTCCACATTCCACATTCGTCAGTTCACATTACGACATCAAGAAGTTGAAGTTTTACTTATACCCAACTGAACATACTCCTAAACTGGTGACCCCGAGCAAGCACGCCGAAGGAATATGGACGACCAGAAAGCTCAAGCCCTGCCACAGACTCTCACAGTCATACCACCTGAAGTATCGAGCATTGCGCTGTCCATGCGTATACCTCCGTTCTGGCGGGAAAACCCACGTTTGTGGTATCTAAGCTTCGAGGCCGCAAAAGAAGAGGGGGAGTCCGTTTCTACACAGTAAGGCAGTCGTGGCGGGAGGGCTGCTTTAAACTCCTAAACTGGTGAATCTGCTACACCTAAAGTGATGACCCCGAGCAAGCACGCCGCCCGTAGCCCCGTGCAAACACGCTATCTGAAGACCCCGTGCAATCACACCGTCTGAGGAACCCAAGAAACGCCGATGGAATCCTGAGCAAGAACCCACAGCAAGTACACCAGAGCTGACAAAGCCTGTTGAACTGCTCGTAATCTCTGCCAGTCAACACTGTGGAATCTCTTACTTACAAAATGGAGGATCTCTCACAAACTCAACTTCTTATTAGCGAACTAAAAAAATTATCGCTAGAAATCGCTGAACTCAAAGCAAGACCTCAACACAGCCACTATCGTAAGCAACATCGATCCCATCAACGAAGCGTGTCACGTCAACATTCTCACACACGTTTATCACCGTCATCGTCGTCACTCTGCTACTACCACCATAAATATGGAAGCCAAGCAAGACACTGTACTACTCCGTGCAGTTATAAAAACGTCGAGAAACCAGATCGAAACGTGGCTGAGGCAACATCCAGCGTCAATTTCAAATCTTACCGCCTATTCGTTACCGACAAGAAAACGAGACTATCTTTCTTGGTAGATACAGGGGCTAATATATCCGTCCTACCAAGAAAACCAGGTCAAAAAGCTACGCCGCTACAATTCAAACTATACGCAGCAAACAACACAACTATATCTACGTATGGCGAGAAAACACTCGAACTCGATCTTAACCTACGCCGTCCATACAAATGGAAGTTCATCGTTGCCGACGTTTCAAAACCTATACTGGGAGCAGATTTTTTAAATCATCATCAACTCATCGTCGACATGAAAAATCGAAGGTTAATTGACGCTGTAACAAGCTTAAAAACTAACGCTTCAATCATGTCAACAAACATACCAACCATCCGCAGTATTGATATACATAACACATATCACGCAATACTCGCGGAATTCCCTTTTTTTTTTTTTTTTTTTTTTTTTTTTTTTTTTTTTTTTTTTTTTTTTTTTTTTTTTTTTTTCACGCAGTGGAAACCTTCAAGAAGGTACCCAACTCTCTTGGGGGAGAGACCGGGTTATGTGGGATTCTTACCCACTAAAACCACTGCGATGGCCGTCCTCGGCACGGATCGGAGAGGCTGCGGGATCGTGTTGATATAACGCATCCGCGGCCCCTCCCGTGCTGTGCTCCGCTCGTGGCTCGGCGGAGCTCTCCTCAGGGGGCAAAAGTAATCCCGCCCCCCCGCACTCCTCGCTAGTGCGTACGGCAGCGCGAGGCCATTCGGGCTGCCGTCCTCCTCAGGGCCGTTTGAAATTGGACACGTGAGGCCCCCACCTCACGCATCCACGGCCCCAGGGTTACGCCCTATATTTAAAGCCCCGGACGTTGGGGCTGTGGGAGGGCCGGGACGACGCCGACGTCGTCTCTGCCGAGCAGGATCGGCCCTTTCCCGTTCCCGCTCCGCCGTCTCCTTCTGGACCATGACGGTCTCACAGAAGGAGGCTACGGCCCTCCACGCCGATTCCCTGCGGAGCATCGCCGACACGATTGCTCGCAGGGACAGGTCTTGTCCGACTTCGCGAACCAGGATCTCCCTCTCCGCACTCCACGCGGGACACATCTCCAAAGTGTGCTGGGCAGTGTCCCGGTCCGCGCCACAGTGGTGGCACATCGCCGTCGATTCGCGTCCGATCTTACACAGGTACTCTCCAAAACAACCGTGACCGGTCATTACCTGTGTAAGTCGAAAGGTGACTCGTCGCTTTCGTCTCATCCAGGCTTCGAAGACTGGCAGGATCGCTCCTACGACGCGTTTTCGCGCGTACCGTTCTTCACAGAGACGGTCGCGCCACGTCGCAAAAGCCCTCCTTTGTTCCCGCCGCTTCATCGCCTCGAGCGCACTCGGAGGGTGTGCGCTTTCACCGTTCTGACGGAGGATGCGGGTCTGTTGATAGACCCTCGCGTCCATATCCGCCAGAATGTCCAAAGGCGGAAAGCGCGCTAGGACGGTTGCCGCCTCGTATGATATCGTACGATATCCCCGCACTATGCGGATGGCCACTCTCCGCTGCGAACTTTGGATCTTAGTCCTGCAGCGGCGAACGCCCGATAGCCTATGAGACCAAACGGGCGCCCCGTAGAGGGCCATCGATCGCACGACACCGGCATAAAGGCGGCGAACTTCCTCCCTCGGTCCCCCAAGATTAGGCAGCAGTCTATGCATGGCACCCGCTACCTTCTCGATCCGGGGGGCTAGGCGCTCGAAGTGCTCCTCGAAGCCCCAGCGACCGTCCAGTGTGAGGCCCAAGTATTTCATGTACCTGGCCACCCGGACGTTTGAGTCACCTACGCGGACGTGCGAATCGGGCGGTTCCCTGCTCCTCGGCAGTTTATGGAACCATAGCGCCTCTGTCTTATGAGACGCTATCCGTAGGCCCAATTCGCAGATCTTACCGACGACGATGTTCACCCCGAGCTCAGCGAGCTCTTTGGTTCTCTCAAAATTCTCTCCCGATGCCAGCACCAATGTGTCGTCTGCATAACAAACGACGCTGACACCTTCAGGGAGAGCGACGCGCAGAACTGCGTCGTACGCGAGGTTCCACAACAGAGGCCCCAAAACTGACCCCTGCGGGACCCCACAGCACACCTCTCTCCGGGTCCTCGTACCGTCTTGCTCCATATACGAAACGTATCTGTCGCGCAAGTAGTCACCGACGATCGCCTGCAGGTAACGGGGCACACGATGGTGTAAGAGTGCCCCCCTAATAGCGTCCCAGGGCAACGTGTTGAATGCGTTGACGATATCGAGACTTATCGCCAACGCCACGCCACCCCGGGCCACCGCCTGCTCCGACAGAGACCGGACGCGCAAGATTGCGTCGACAGTCGAACGGCCCTGTCGGAAGCCGAACTGGCAGTCAGCCAGGTCGGGACCGACACGCGACAGATGCCCACACAGACGAGAAGCGACAATTCGCTCAAAAAGCTTGCCAGCCTCGTCCAGCAGACATATGGGACGGTACGCAGAGAGAGATTCTGCAGTCCTGCCATCCTTCTTCAAAAGAACCAAATTCGCCTCCTTCCAGATCTTAGGGAACGTACCAGTACGGAGGCAGCTGTCGAACAGCCGCCTCAGCCTATTCCCCAATGAAGCCGAAGCTAACACCAACGCTCGCCCCGGAATCCCATCGGGGCCGGGCGCGGTGTTACGAGCCCGCATGCGGTCGATCGCATGGCTTAGCTCCTGTTCGGTCACCCCCAGCTCATCGGACCATGCTGGTGTTGGTAGGGGGACCTGGGGACTTGACCGGATAACTGGGAAGAGCACGTCTATCACTCTCCTCAGTAAATCTGGATCTAAGGTCTCCGTTAGTGGGGGCATCCACGGGCGCAATTTGCCCAGCACCATACGGTATGGACGCCCAAACGGATCCCTGTCGAGTCCCTCTAGGAGCTCGTTCCAGGAACGAGCGTTGGCGTCCGAGATCTCGGCTCGGAGAGCCAACTTGGCTTCCCGGAACGCCTCGTATGCTTCAGCTTTCTGGTCTAGAGTTGCTCGCCTTCTTCTTCGGGTACGGGTGTACTCACGGCGTGCGCGCAGACAGGACTCACGCAGTTGTGCGATCTGTGCTGACCACCAGTACACCACCCGGCGCTCAGGGCGGCCCGCTCGGGGCATAGAGACGTCGCAGACTGACGTCATCATATCCCGAAGACGGACTGACTCACCCTCTGGATCGGACAAAACCTCTTCGGCGTTTTCTGGCCAGGCTGCGACGATGGCAGCGGCTTCGAGAAAGTCTCGGTTAAGCTGCTTAAGGGACCATCGGCGCAACGGGGGGCCTCCTCGATGCTGGCTAGAGCATTTGGGACGGCGGAGAGCTACATCGAATACGATGTAGCGATGGTCGGATAGTGTGACCACCTCTTCTGCGACGCGCCATCCTGACACCATGCGAATAGCGGCGGGAGTCACCCATGTGAGATCAATGACCGACTCACCCTGCCATCGCACGCACGTGCTCTCCGAACCCCGGTTCATTAGCCGGAGGTCCAGAACCGCCGCCCACTCGAGTAACGTCTCTCCTCTTGGATCGTCTCTGAGGTTACCCCAAGCCCTGGCGTGAGCGTTGAAGTCCCCTAAGACGATCAAGGGACGGGGTAGGCATCTGCGTATGCAGCTTGCCAGCCCGTCTAGGTACACCTCGTAGTCGGCGAGGGACCTATTGGGAGAGACGTAGCACCCCACAATAGCCAAAGGGCCCCAATGTACGGCCACGAATCCTTGCCCCCTTTCTATCAGGGAACAAGGTGGAACTCCATAGCCGCCCGCCCAATAGACGGCGACTGTTCCAGTGACGTCCCCGAACCAGCGAGGGTGGTCGGGGACATTATAGGGCTCCGCCACAACTGCGAGGCCTATGGACCGCTCCGCAACGGTCTGCATCAGCAATTGCTGAGCGTTGCGGCAGTGGTTAAGGTTCGCTTGGATCATCCCTACACCCGCGAATTGGAAACCTCCATTGCCTCCTGCGAGCTAGGGCCCGGTGCTGAGGCGAGAGCCTCGGCGGTCATCTGAGATGAGACAGTAGAAGAAGCTTTTTTCTTTCTCCTTCCCTTTGTCGGACAGCACCCTTTGGCGCCGAAACGGTGAGCCGAAGGACGACCCATGTCGGCGCACAAAGGGCACTTCATCGACCGAGAGGTACATTCCTTCGCTCTGTGGCCAATCTCACCACAAGCGAAGCACCTGTCACTCCGGTCGACGGTGCTTGAGCACCTCTGCCCGACGTGACCTTTCTCGAGGCACCGGTAGCAGTGTAGAGGTCTGCTCTCTAGTGCCTTGACTCTTGCAGAGCCCCATCCAATGCGGATCCGCCCCGCTGCCGTCACTTTGCGTACGGCGGCGAGAGGACATTGAACCCAGACGACGCCAAGGGACGTGGGCGCTCGGCGGATTTCTCCCACCTTTACGTTCTCCACCGAACATCCGCCCATTTCCGCGACAGCCGACGCGACTTCGGTCGGCGTCGTGGCATCGTCCAAGTCCAAGACCTTAAGCTCGCCCGTTTTAATTGGGCGAGCTATCCTCACACTGAAGTCCGTAAGGACTTCACGCATCTGCGTAGCGAGGCGGTCGGCCTTTTCATGACAATCGGGGCCGCTGATATTGAGCAGCATCCCGCCTGTCAGAGCCCTTTTAATGCCAACCGTCTCGATGCCGAGGTCAGACAGCTTAATTCTGCTCTTGGCGGCTGTCATGACCTCAGCATATGTAGCCTTCCCATCTTTTTGGACAGTCACCGCGACCGCTGCGGTCTGCGGGACTGTCCGCCGTCTCTTTTTACTCCGCTTCTTCGCATTCTTTTGCGGTTGATGAGGAGCCACTTTCGGCTGGGACTTGGGTGTTGACTTCCTTTTCGTCACTGACGCCCAAGTCTCAGGTGGTGTCGCAGATTTTGTAGCCTGTGGTACCATGCTGACCACTGCAGGCAAATCTACAATAGCTGGATGAGCAGGTGCGTTGCTCCCGCCCTTTCTCTTTCCCTTTTTACTTTTAGGCGGCCCTTGTGCTACCTTCACCACTGCCTCTGGTGCTGGCTTCCTCCCCAACGGAGGTCTTATGACCCGGTCGGGAAAGATTTTAGCCTCAAAGGCGGCCAGTTTTGCCTCCATAATGGCCTCGAGGCGCTCCGAAAGCCTAGCGTCACTTTCTTTTGATGCATTCGAGGCAGTAGGCGCTGAATAAGCTGATGTAGTTTTAGGAATTACTGCCGCTGCACCACGCTTTGCTTTAGCAGCAGAACCCTTTTTTGTCGGAGCAGCAGAAGTTATCTCATCCGGCTTTTGTGTCTCTGGTGCAGGGGATCTTATCCTGGCTCGGGTCGATCCCAGCTCCTGCGTTAGTACTTCCAGTCGTTCGCTGAGGTTGGCATTTTTGGCGCGAAGTTCAGAGATTTCACGCTCCATCCTCAAGATATCGTCATTTACGACTCGTCGTCGTGTCAGTTCCGTGACTGCAGCAGTCACTCTACGCGTGGCCACACGTAGACTGCGGACGAAGCTCCCTTTAATGTTGCGAGAGCGGTCCGCAACCTTTTCAATCACCAGCAGGTCGTTGGTAATACAGGCACTCAGTTCGTCAGTTTGACGTGCCTGCATTTCGACCCCAAGCTCTTCGGGTCCAGGGAGGCTCCTCTTTGCTCTCCTGGCAGCCGGCGCCACAGAGGGATCGAAGAGCTCGTCCTCAGTATCCCCGTCAGAAGCAGAGTCGTTGGCTTCCAATATCCTCGTGGATAAGTGACTCAGACAACTCATGTCCGAATCCTCGCCCATTATGTCCTCCTCGGCCGTATTTGGATCCAGCGCACCCGGGCGTATGAAACGCCCACACTGATCCCGCCGCAGTCTTACTGGTTTCGTCGTGGCGGCCTGCGACCTGCCTCTCCCCGCCCGTGCCTTCGGTACTTTCGGAGGCGGCAGTGCGTCGCTTGAAGCCGACTCTGGCCCAGGTGGATCTCGTCTCTTTTTACACAAGCGAGTACGGCCCTCCGGCCCCGCTTGTGCACTGTCGAATATTCTCACAGTTTCAAGGCTGCGAGAACGTCTTGAGTCTCCTCGACTCTTGTCGCCCGTAAGGGCGTGTGGGTGGCAAATGCTGCCCGCTGGCTGAGCTTGCGCCAGCTGCGATGCAGCTACGCACTCAGCATTGCCTCCTTGGCTAATCTCCTCCGTTTCGTCTTTTTGGGTGTTTTTAAATTTATCCATATAATTCCCACGAGTGTGGGGGAAAGACAGTCCATCCAGGCGGTGCCCCCTGCACCTGGATAAGCCTTGCATAACTCACCACGGGTGTCGGCCGGTACCCTGGCGAGGAACGCAGTCACGACTGAACTACCCATCAGCCATGCATCCCCTCGCGCTGCGTCGCCACTTGGGATTTGGGGTGATTTTTTATAGAGGTTTTCTTCCTCGCGGTCCAGCCGATTAAGGCAAGACCCTCGGTCCCATGCGAAGCCGCGAGACATGTCCACGACACCTCGAAGCATGGGGTTCTCGCGGAATTCCCTGGTATAACAAGACTCACCGCGATGCAACTTCAACCTAAAATCAACGTTGAACATTATATCGAAACTCAAGGGCAACCGATACACTGCCGTGCTCGACCTATACCGCCACATCGATACGAAAAGGTTAAGAAAGAATTCGAAAACATGATGCAACAAGGACTCTGCAGACCAAGTAAAAGCCCATGGTCATCACCGCTACATATAGTACCTAAAAAGAATGGCGATATAAGAGTATGTGGTGACTATCGACGACTCAACTCAATCACAAAACCCGATCGCTATCCAGTTCCGCGAGTCAAAGACTTTACTCATCAATTATCTAGTAAAACAATATTTTCAACTATCGATTTGAACCGAGCATATCAACAACTTAGCGTCCGAGATGAAGATATAGAAAAAACCGCAATCATAACTCCAATGGGTTTATTCGAATTCCCACGCATGTGTCCCGGTTTGAAAAACGCAGGACAAACATTTCAACGATTCATACATGAAGTACTCCGAGGACTAGACTACGTGTTCCCATTCATCGACGATGTTCTTATTGCCTCATCCAACGAGACCGAACATTGCGAACATTTAAGAACCGTTTTTAAAAGACTAGAGGACAACGGCATCGCTATAAACCCAGCCAAATGCAACTTAGGCCAGCCAGAAGTTAAATTCCTTGGTTATATCGTATCTAAAGAAGGTATTAAACCGCCCGAAGAAAAAATTAAAACTATCATAGAATATCCACAACCAAAAACCATAGAAGAGTTAAGAAGATTTCTGGGTATGTTAAATTTTTACCGCGATCACATACCGCACGCCGCAACTATACAAGCTCCGTTAAACGCACATCTACATAACGTCAAGAAGCGAGATAAAACAATAATACAGTGGAACAACGAATCACTGCAAGCATTCGAAGCGTGTAAAGCGAGCATCTCTAACGCTACTTTACTCGCTCACCCATCTCACCAAGCTACACTCGCAATATTCAGCGACGCTTCCGATAACTCAGCTGGAGCTGTATTACAACAATACATAAATGAAAAATGGCAACCACTAGGCTACTTCTCAAAAAAGTTTACAGACGCTCAGAAAAAATAATTCAACATACGATCGTGAATTACTAGCTATTTATATGGCAGTAAAACACTTCCGTAAAATATTCGAAGGACGACAAATAATTATATTTACCGACCACAAGCCACTTACATTCGCAATGGATAAGACGCAGTCATCAAACGAAACACCTCGACGCACACGGCAATTATTATTCATTAGCGAATTTACAACAGATATACGTCACATAAGCGGCAACGACAACATAGTCGCCGACGCATTAAGCCGCATCGAAACAATAAATTGCCCGACTACAATAAACTACGAAAAAATAGCAAACGCACAAGAAAGAGATAGCAATATACAACAGTTACTTCAACAAAATAATCTAACCTTTAAGAAGATTAATATACCGAACACAGACATCGAATTATACTGCGAGACATCAACTTCTTATATACGTCCATACCTACAGAATATCGACGCGAAGTATATAATAGCATACATAACATCAGTCATCCCGGAACCCGAACAACGCGCAAGCTTATATGTAAGAAATACTTTTGGCCTTCAATGAATACAGACATCTCGCAATGGACAAAGACTTGTATTAATTGCCAGAAAAGCAAAATACAACGTCATACATTCAGCAAGATTCATTCATTCCCGCACACCGAACGTTTTCAACACGTACACATTGACATAGTCGGACCGCTTCCTACAACCACACAAGGCTATCGCTATCTAATAACAATGATAGATCGACACACAAGATGGCCCGAAGCAATACCTACTGCCGACATCTCAGCCGAAACAGTAACAGAATTACTATACAATCATTGGATAACAAGATTCGGATGTCCCGCAACATTAACAAGCGATCAAGGCCGACAGTTCGAAAGCAAATTATTTAGTAACCTGATGAAGATAATGGGAATAAATAAAACTCGAACTACGCCGTATCACCCGCAAAGCAACGGAATAGTCGAACGCTGGCATCGGACCTTAAAAACCGCCTTACGCACGAAACTTGCCGACTCGAGTACATGGATAAATGAACTCCCGACCGTACTATTCGGTTTACGCGCAGCGCTACGCAGCGACACCGGCGTAAGCGCCGCGGAACTTACCTATGGCTATAACCTACGCCTGCCTGGAGACTTTTTCGACAGTATTAATACAACAACAAATACTATGGATCACACTTATGTTGAGAAACTACGCGCGAACATAGCGCAAAACAAGCCATGCTCAAATAACATCAATCGCAGTAATAAACACATATTCGTCCATCAAGACCTACATACATGCAGCCATGTGTTTATTAGAACAGACGCAATTAAAACACCCTTGCAAAAACCATATGAAGGTCCATATCGAGTTGTAAAACGAACGGATAAAGTGTTTACAATTCAATTACCCGATCGTCAAACCAACATTTCAATAGATCGATTAAAACCAGCATATATTTTACAAGATACCAATATCAGAAGCAAACTGTTACCCGCTCAACCAAACCTTACCACACCTCAGAAAACCGTTACCGAAGAAGGAATAACTCATCCATCGAACAACATGACGTCACAGCCAAATCTTCAAACGCGATCAGGCCGCAGCGTCAAGTTGCCGGTACGTTTCACTTGAGGGGGACTCCTGTAGCAGTATATCACGTCACCACTTGAAACAAAGCACACACTTGATAATCGATTTACGACTTTTAGTTCTTAAAAACTACTTATAGGAACCCAAGCACTCACACTCGACAATTGATTTACAACCCTGTAACAAGACGCTCGTTAAGATATTTTTTATAATTGTTATGTTTTCTTGTACTCCTATTGGTTTATGTTTAGTTCACTTTTTGTATATATACCCGTTCCGTTTTGTAATAAACTCATTCCACATTCCACATTCGTCAGTTCACATTACGACATCAAGAAGTTGAAGTTTTACTTATACCCAACTGAACATACTCCTAAAAAACAAAGGCTTTCAGCCACAAGCAGTAGTCTTTGAAGATATGAGAGTTGTACATTAAAGAAAAAACAAAATAAACAATTCACAAATAACGAAAGGTTATTTTATAGACAATTAAATCAAAAAACAAACAATACTCTACAAACTTTAGACACTACACTCCGAAATCCACTACCATTACTTAATGAACTAAAAGGTTATTGGTCAAGTATTTGGGCTAACCCTGTACAACACAATGAGCAAGCAGAATGGATTTTACTTCAATCTGAAAATAATTGCAATACGCCACAAATGACATTTAAAAATATCCCGGTAGACATATTTTTAAATGTTCTAAAAAATACACACAATTGGAAAACGCCTGGCTCTGATCACATTCATAATTATTGGTATAAAAAATTTACTTCTAAACACCCTTCATTACACAAGCATCTAAATACGTTTATTCAAAATCCAAATTCAATACCATTATATATAACACAAGGAACAACTTCTATGATTCCAAAAGATAATACTGATACACAAAATCCAGCAAAATACCGACCCATAACCTGCTTACAAACTATTTACAAAATACTCACCGCATGTATTACACAACTTATAGACACACATATAACTAAAAATAATATACTCGCCCAGGAACAGAAAGGATGCCGGAAACGTAGTCAAGGTTGTAAGGAACAGCTTATAATAGATTCGGTAATAATGAAAAAAGCATATACACAGAAACAAGATATTTGTACGTTGATTATCGTAAAGCTTTCGATTCTGTACCACATAGTTGGTTAATCCAAATTTTAAATATCTACAATATCCACCCAAACCTGATACATTTTCTTACATATACAATGCAGTCCTGGAGAACTAAACTTAAAGTAGGAATTGGAATTGAACCACTAGAAACTGACGAAATACCAATAAAACGAGGTATATTTCAAGGAGATAAAAGTCCCATTTGGTTTTGCCTTGCATTAAATCCTCTTTCACATCTCTTAAATAAATGTAATTTCGGGTTAAATGAGCAAAATAATCATTTGCTATCTAATACTACAATCACACATTCACTACATTCTATACATGGACGACATTAAATTATACAGCAATAATGTAACATCCCTTCATCAACTTGCAGACATAACTCAACAATTTTCAGAAGACATACATATGGAATTTGGCGTTGATAAATGCAAAACATTTTCATTAATAGAAGGTAAATTACAGTTAAACGATTATACACTAAGTACAGGGGAAAAAATGGATGCTTTAGATCAAACTGATTCATACAAAGATTTAGGTTTTCAAAAGAATCGACAAATCTGTCAAAAAGAAACAAAATTAGATCTTACGCGTAATTACACACACAGAATCAACTCAATACTTAAAACAAAACTTAACTCTCGGAACTTGATAAAAGCTATAAACTCGTATGCTATTCCTATACTCACGTACTCTTTTGGAGTAATAAAGTGGTCACAGACTTATTTGAAAAAGCTGCAACGCATAATCAATACTTCAATGACAAAGAAACGCAAACATCATCTACGTTCATGTATAGAAAGATTAACACTCCCAAGGGACGTAGGCGGCAGAGGCCTAATAGACATCCTTCATAACAGACAAATAAATACACTCAGAAGATTCTTTCATGAACGGGCAGTTAATTCTGCACTTCATAAGGCAATAGTAAACGCAGATAAAAAGTTTTCACCCCTTAATCTGTTAGACCGGAAGACACAACCAAACGAAAATGTAACCGATAACAAAGACAAGATAGAGGCGTGGAACCTAAAGTCACTACATGGAAGACACCGCAGCGATCTACAGCAAAAACATGTCGACAAGGAGGCGTCGAACGCGTAGCTGAGACGTGGCGATCTTTTCCCTGAAACTGAGGGTTTCATGTTGGCTATCCAAGACCAAGTTGTTGAAACTAAAAACTACCAAAAACATATCATCCGTAGACCTAACATCAACGACACCTGTAGACATTGCCATTGCAGCCCAGAAACTATACAGCATATAACCAGTGCGTGCAAATCCATAGCACTCACTGATTACAAACATCGCCATGATCAAGTTGCAGTCATAATTCACCAAAATCTAGCTTATCAATATAAATTAATTTCTGAAAAAGTACCATATTACAAGTATAAGCCACAATCAGTTCTCGAGAACAATAGCTATAGGACTTACTGAGATAGAACTATAGTTACCTATAAAACCATTTACAACAATAGACCAGACATTACAGTATTAGATAAACGAAACAGTTCAGTTTATTTAATAGACATAGCAATTTGCAAGACACATAACTTAACTAATACCTTCACCGAAAAAATATCCAAATACACCGATTTATCTATCGAAATAAAAACACAATGGAAAGTTAAGAACACTAAAATGGTGCCTATAGTTCTATCCTCTACAGGAGTTATATCTCACAATCTCCATGACAGTTTAAAAACTCTCAATATCCATAAATCCACCTATACACTTTTACAGATGGCTACAATTTTAAATACTTGCCGCCTAGTCAGAAAATTCCTAACCTAACATCTCATAACTTCCCTAGCTATGCACTTGGCTCACGCCCGTACTACATAGTTATGTAAACCTTCATACTTAAAAAAGAAGAGAAACATTAATGTTAAAAAAAAATCATAACAATAATAATAAGCCCCCCAAATTCCAATCTTACGTCCGGGCTGAACATCTAGTCCACGTGGTGGGCGGACGTGTAATATAGTAGGTCCTTACATATGAAATTAGCGTTTTGTCGTACTAACCACTTTGATATGAAATATCTACTCTTTGGTTAAGAATTCCAAATTCAAATTTAAAATCCATTTAGCTGGTACATTTGAGTTTTGAAATCCGTCATTCATTTGATTTTTCCTCATTATTTTTTTCTTTGGCGTCGCTTATTACCGCACAATGGAAAACATGAAATATCTGTATATTTACGAGTACGAGTTCTACCGTGGCACCAGTGCTGCCGAAACAGCTCGAAGGATTAATGATGTGTACAGCGTTGGTGTCGCAAAAGAAAGCACGGTACGTTTTTGGTTTCAACGTTTTCGTTCTGGAAATTTCGGCCTTCAGAACTAACCCCGTGGACGGCCGAAGACCAAAGTGGAAAATGAAGAATAAAAGGCTATTGTGGAAGCGGATCCATCACAAAGCACTTCAGAGATAGCTGCAGGCTTCGGGGTAAGTGATAAAACTGTATTAATCCACTTGGAGCAAATCGGGGAAATAAAAAACTTGAACGATGGGTACCTCATGAATTGAATGAATCGAACTTGCAAACACGCGTCGACTGCTGTGTTACTTTGCTCAAGGGATTTTAAATCGAATCATTACTTGTGATGAAAAGTGGATACTGTACGATAATCGGAAGTGCTCGTCGCAATGGCTGAACCCTGGAAACCCAGCCAAATCCTGCCCTAAACGAAAATTGACTCAAAAAAAGTTACTTGTGAGTGTTTGATGGACCAGCGCCGTTGTCGTTCACTACAGCTTTCTAAAATCTGGCCAAATGATTACGGCAGATATCTATTGTCAGCAACTGCAAACCATGAAGGAAGAACTAGCTGCTAAATAACCGAGATTGGTCAATCGCTCTAGGCCACTGCTGCTTCACGACAACGCAAGACCACACACTGCACAACAAACAACCACTAAGTTAGATGAGTTACAATTGGAATGTCTGCGACATCCACTGTCCTCCCCTGACCTTGCTCCAACAGATTACCATTTTGTCCGGAATTTGGACAACTTCTTACAAGGAAAAAAAATCAACTCAAAACCACTTTCAAGGAGTTTATTGATTCTCGCCCCCATGGTTTTTTTACTAAAGGGATCAATGAACTACCTATGAGATGGCAAAAGTGTATAGATAACAACGGTGCATACTTTGACTAATTAAATATATTTTACAAAAAAAAAAGACTTTATATTCCTCCTAAAATACTAATAGACACAACAACAGAATTTAGCAAAGATATCAATATGGAATTTGGATAATTAAGGGTAAAGTTAGGCCTGGTAACTACGCAGTCAATGATAATGAAATAATCACAGCTATGGAACCAAACGAATTTTATAAATACTTAGGCTACAAACAAAGTAAAGGACTAGATCACACAATAATTAAACAGATAGTAACTACGGAATACAAAAAGAGATATATGCCAAACACAGCTTTATGGAAAGAATTTAATAAAAGCCTTAAACCTACGCTGTCCCCATTTTAACGTACTCATTTGGTAGAATAAAATGGTCAAAAACAGATTTAGAAAACATAGAACGATCCACACGTACCACACTCACGAAACACAATAACCTACATCCTGAATCAGCTATAGAAAGACTGACTATTAAAAGACAAAACGGAGGCAGAGGTTTAATAGATATCTAAAACCTATGGCAAAAACAAATTAATAAACTTAAAATATTTTTCGATTTAAAATCTCACTCGAGCCACATACACAAAGCCATAACCGTAACTGATCAGAACTATACTCCACTTGACTTAAGCGAACAGGATAAAATAGAAAATAACAGTAATAATGAACCATAAAAAGAAAAAATAGACAACTGGAAAAAGAAAATACTTCATGGGCGACATCCTCATGAACTCGAACAATCCCATATTGATGCAATAGCATCAAATTGGTCATTTACTCCCGGAAACCGAAGGATTTATAATAGCAATACAGGACCAAATCATTAACACAAAAAATTACAGGAAATATATAATTAAAGACCCTACTGTGAAAAACGATAAATGCCGAAAATGTCATAGACACCCGGAGACTATACAACATATCACAGGAGCTTGCAAAACCCTTACAGAGACAGATTACACTTACAGGCACAACCAAGTAGTTAATATTATTCACCAAAAATTGGCACTCAAACATTCACTAATACAAAACACAAACACCCTTTACTACAAATACGCACCCCAAACTATTCTTGAAAATATCACACAAACTCTATTACGATCGCGCCATACTCACAAACAAAACTATTCACTACAATAGACCTGATATAATTTTACAAGATAAAAAAAACAAGTCTTGCATAATAGACATAGCAGTTCCTAACACACACAATATACAAAAAACAATAACTGAAAAAATAAATAAATACACAGAACTTAGAGAAGAAATCGCACGAATCTGGAAACAAGATAAAGTATATATCGTACCCATAGATCTTTCAACCACCGGTGTTATTCCTAGTTACGTTCATCACAGCTTGAAATTATTGAATCTGGAAAAATCTACATACATAACACTACAAAAAGCAGCCATATTGAATACTTGTAGAATTGTGAGAAAATTCATGCAAATAGAAGAGAATGACAGCCCCCACCAAACTAACACACCACATGCTGCATTTACTTGGTTATCGCCTGTAAATGTAGCCAAAACCAGCCACGAGCTGAGAAATATCAATATATTCGAAAATAATAATAATAATTTATTCAAGCATCATATCAAATCTTAACAAAATGTGAACTATAATAACTGCTATAGTGTAAAACTGTGGTGCAGTTATTAACGCCCGCCAACAAAGCGACATTGCTCTATTTTAGAAACATTTAAATTGCACAAATTAATTAAAAGAAAATAAATAAATAAATATACACAATGGAATTGAAAATTAACAGATTACAAAATTAAAACAAATTCAACAAATAATAACATCTGATTTAGATAAAACATTGTAAGAATGAAATTATATTACAATTTGTGTATATACTTAAATTAATAAGTTACATAATTAATGACATAAAATAATATTTATTGAAAAATAATAATAATAAAGCAAATTGATTTCAAATTCAAAAACATATATATATAATTGATGTATTGTAATATTTAATTATAGGAAAAGGATAAGGGAAGGTAGGGGAACATCAGATGAAAGGTTTAATTAAATTTTCAGTCTCATCATAACTTAAAGTAAGAAGCCAGTTAGTTACTTGAATTTTACATTGAAAAACGTTCAGTGACAAAATATTTATCTCTTTATTTATTCTATTGTACATCACTGAACTTAGGTAGACGTATTGTTGGCCTGTCAAGAATGATACCCGTGATATAGTCTTGCAAACTCGATCAGCTCTACGCTTATTCTGAGCAAGTCTAGGATCGAAGGACATATGCGTATGCTTCCGCAGAATTGTCAACAGAATATAAACTTGACGCACAGTGTGCACCTTGCATATGCGGTACAGATTCGAAGTGGGAAAACGCATAGGTTTTGCAATCATAACCTTCAGAATTAATCTCTGTGCTCTTTCCGACCGAAGCATGATGGTCTTAGCAGCACCACCCCATACTGTAATGCAGTAAGAAATCACAGATTGAACAAGGGCGAAGTAAATTGACTTCAGAGTGCGAAAGTCAACCGATGTTCTCAGTCTCTTAAGCACATAGATAATCTTCCTCACACGTGATATCAGAGATTGAATATGTTCATTCCAACTAAGATTTTCATCAATTGTCACCCCTAAATATTTAATACTTTTAGTACGAGATACGTATTCACAGCTACAAGGAACATTGTTCTGGAACTCAGAATATTTGTGAGCAACTAATGAAAAAGTTAATTGTGGTTTCAGATACACCTTGTATCTGGAACCTAAAGTAATAAATTATGTTTTTTCTATATTAAGTGTCAGTAGATTACAGGACAGCCAATTCATTACCACGCCAAGGGCGGATTTAGCCCTCTCGCGTGCCTCAACCCAAGTGTCACCATGAACAAGTAGAGATGTGTCATCGGCAAACATTAAGATTTTACAATTAGGTATTATAAGCCTGCATAATTCATTAACATAAATTAAAAACAAGGTTGGGCCTAATACACTGTCTTGAGGAACTTCATAGGTTAGATGCCCATCAGTGCTGACTACATTATCCATGGAAACACATTGCATTCGGTTGCAAAGGTAGCTTTTAAAGTTATTTAATGCTATTCCTCGAAGTCCAATTCCTTCAAGTTTGTGTAACAGTAAAGGAATAGAAACAGTATCGAAGGCTTTAGACAGATCCAAAAAGACACCGATGGTCTTTTTATTGTTACTTATATTGTTTACTGTGGTATCAACCAAACTCAAAATAGCATCCTCTGTGGACCTGCCCATTCTGAAGCCGTACTGATTATCTGCGATTATGTTAAAGTTATTGATATAAAAAATAAGTCGACGGTTAATGATCTTTTCGAATATTTTTGAGAAAGTGGTCAATTTTTTTTTTATGTAAGAGGTGGCAACCGTACAGGAGGCTCACCTGATGGAAAGTGACTACCACCGCCCATGGACATCTGCAACATCTGAGGACTTGCAAGTGCGTTGCCGGCCTTTGAGGAAAGAGTACGCTCTCTTCTTGAAGGTTTTCATGTCATATCGGTTCGGAAAAGTCGCCGGCGAGAGCTGGTTCCACAGAGTGATTGTGCGAGGCATCAAATGCCTTGAGAAACGCGCTGTTGTTGATTTCCAGACATCGAGGTGGTGAGGATGGAATTTTGAGTTCTGGCGTGATGTCCAGTGGTGAAATTCAGCGGCCGGGACTAAACCAAACAACTGCTCATAACACTCCCCGTGATATTTGCGATAGAGTATGCAGAATGCATGCATGCATAGGTGATCCACTTGCATAATTTCTCGGGAAGCCCGTAGGAAAGAAGCTTCGTGAGAAGCGCTTTATGCCATACCCGATCGAAGGCTTTCGCTATGTCCAGACTGACTGCTAATGCCTCCCCCTTGGACTCAACCGCTGTAGCCCATCTGTGAGTAAGGTAAACTAGAAGATCACCAGCTGAACGACCCCAAAGGAATCCGTACTGGCGGTCGCTAATCAGCTGGTGCTCCTCTAGGTATCGCAGGAGCTGGCGGTTAATAATGGACTCCATTATCTTGGAGAACAAGGAGGTGATAGCAATAGGCCTATAATTTGTTGGATCAGAGGGATTGCCCTTTTTAGGGATCGGATGCACCAAAGCAGTCTTCCAAGAATTCGGGATGACGCCTAATGTGTAGAAGTGGCGGATAAGATTCGTTAAGACCGGTGCCAAGTCGGAAGCAAAAGTACGCAGCACGATCGGAGGAATGCCATCGGGCCCACTCAACTTATGGATGTCCAAGAAAAGAAGTGCTTTACGAACTGCACTCTGCCGGAATTTAATTTCCGGCATCGTGGTATGGTTAATTTGATTTGATTTGATTTGATTTGATTTGATTTGATTTGACTTGACTTGACTTGACTTGACTTGACTTGACTTGACTTGACTTGACTTGACTTGACTTGACTTGACTTGACTTGACTTGACTTGACTTGACTTGACTTGACTTGACTTGACTTGACTTGACTTGACTTGACTTGACTTGACTTGACTTGACTTGACTTGACTTGACTTGACTTGACTTGACTTGACTTGACTTGACTTGACTTGACTTGACTTGACTTGACTTGACTTGACTTGACTTGACTTGACTTGACTTGACTTGACTTGACTTGACTTGACTTGACTTGACTTGACTTGACTTGACTTGACTTGACTTGACTTGGACTTGACTTGACTTGACTTGACTTGACTTGACTTGACTTGACTTGACTTTTTTTTTTTTTTTTGACGCTGGGAAAACGCATGACGCGTTTCCCCCCACGGGAACAGTGGGGGGGGTATGTGGGACTCGCCGTATGTCCAAGGCACCGAGTGTGCCCCGGTCATCGGAATACCCACTAAAAACCCAGCGGTACCCTTCCCGTCTTAACGGGAGCGCCACGGGATCGCTTGCGCATGCTACCGTGACGCTCCGACGGCCGGCCCGCCTATGCGGGCCTCCATTCACTAGGGAGGAATCCCAGGGTACTGGGAACCCCCCTAGTCCCGGCGGCGCCTATTGTGGCGGGGGGAGAAGGTGCGCAAAGCGCCGCTTTCTTCTCCCCAGTCTTCTGCGGCGGAGCGGGTCCGCAGCGGCATCTTCCTCCCGCTCCCGCTCCGCGGCCTCCTTCTGCGACATCACACTTTCGCAGAAGGAGACCATCTCTGACCAGCACCTCTCGCTTCCGAGCATCGCGTTGATGATGCTCGGTAAGGAGAGGTCTCCGCCAACAACCGCCGCCAGGGAATGCCTCTGGGGCCCCCACGCGGCACACTCCGTCAGGGTGTGATGCGCCGTGTCGAATGGCGCACCACACTCGTGGCAGGAGGGTGACACCTCCCGCCGCGCTATCTCGTGCAGGTACTTACCGAAGCATCCGTGTCCGGTAAGCACCTGCGTCAGCCTGAACGAGAGCGTGCCTCGTTTCCTTCGGACCCAGCGACTCAAGTGGGGACGTAGCGCCTCCACTGTCGCCAGGCCCGCCATGGGGGACCCGAGGTCCTCCTCCCATCGGGCGATCAGGGCCTGCTGGGCTAGAACCCTGATCCGCCCGACTTCCGCCGACCCTGGACGGTCGCCGCGTTCCCTCGCCTCGGCCCGGAAGCGGTACACCTCCGCGAGCACTTCCGCCTGGAGCTTCCAGGGCGGGTCGCCCGCGAGGAGGGTCGCCGCTGTCCACGACACCGTACGATAACCCCTTATCGCCCTCACCGCTATGACCCTCTGCGGTTTTCGCAGAAGGGCCCGGTTGGAAGCGGTGAGTGCGTCCACCCAAATCGGGGCACCGTACAGTGCCATCGACCTCACTACGCCGGCATAGAGGCGCCGGCATAGCGATCCCGGTCCTCCCACGTTGGGTAGGAGGCGGCCTAAGGCGGCGGCGGCATTGACGAGCTTCGGGCCGAGCTGCACGAAATGCTGCCCGAAGCTCCAACGCCCGTCCAGGATCAGGCCCAGATACTTCATCTGGGCCCGCACCTCGATCACCGTCCCGTGGACGGTGATACTCGCCCCTCGTGGGGGGCCCCTCCGCGGACCGTGGAAGAGGAGGGCCTCCGTTTTGGATATGGAGACCCTCAGGCCCAGCATCTCCATCCGGTCCACGGTCAGGGTCGTTCCGACCTCGGCCAGGCGGGCCGCCTCCCGAAAGTCCCGCCCCGTCGCGGTGATGAGGGTGTCGTCCGCATAGCACAACACCCCCATACCGGGAAGGACGGGGGCTCTCAGGAGCCAGTCGAAGCCAACGTTCCACAGAATTGGGCCGAGAACCGACCCCTGTGGAACGCCGCAGCCAACCCGACGCCGGACCAACCTGCCGTCGCCCCCCACCCAGACGACCTCTCGGTCCTGGAGGTACGCCTCCAACAGTCTCCTCAGATAGGTCGGCACCCCATGGTATCGGAGTGCCTCCCTGATCGTCTCGAATGGGAGACTGTTGAAGGCGTTCGCCACATCCAGCGAAACCGCCAGGACCACTCGCCCCTGGGCCACCGCTTCCGTGGTCCGAGTCTTCAGGGCGCTCAGGGCGTCGACCGTCGAACGACCCGCCCTGAACCCGAACTGAGCCTCTGAAAGACCCGGACCGATCTCGTCGAGGTGCTGAACGAGACGGGCTGCGAGAATCTTCTCAAACAACTTACCCGTCTCGTTCAGCAGCACGATCGGCCTGTACGCCGAGGAGGAACCGGGTGGTCGACCCTCCTTCGGCAACAGCACCAACTTGCCTTGTTTCCAAGGCTTCGGAAACTGCCCACTGTTCAGACATTCGTCGAACAGCCCCCGAAGCCTTGCACCTAGGTATTCCAGGGCGTCGCACAGAACACGCCCTGGAACACCGTCCGGACCCGGCGCCGTCTTTTTGGCCCTCAGGCGACCGAGGGCCATCTCCATTTCCCGCTCCGCGATCAGTGGTGGAGCCACTGCGTCCTCTATCACGGAGCGGGGGGCCATAGGCGGAGGGACAAACTCGCCTGGGTGGGGAAACAGTTCCCCCACCAGGCGCAGGAGGAGCTCCGGCGGCAGCGTTTCCGTCACGGGGGCAGCTTGGGTGCGGAACTTTCCACGCACACCTCGATACGGCCGCCCCCATGGGTCTCGATTGAGGCCCGCCAGCAACTCCTCCCTCGCCTTCTCCTTGGCCCGACTTATCGCCAGCTGCAGATCTTTTTTCAGCTGGCGGTAAGCGGCCAAGAGCTGCCCCTCCAGGTCCGCGTCGAGGCCGTTGCGCCTGCGACAGCGGACGTAGGCCCTCCGCGCCCGACTGCACGTCGCCCGAAGTTCGGCTATTTCGGGCGACCACCAGTAGACTTGTCGGCGCGGAACTCTGCGCCGGGTCCTCGGCATGGCCGCATCGCAGACCTCTTTGAGGGCGCTGCGCATGCGGCCCGCCAGCTCCTCGACGCTGGCGCCCTCCTCTTCCCGTCCCGCGGAACCCCACCGCTGCACGATGGCAGCCTCCTTGACCAGTTCGCGGTCTAACTGGCCAAGAGACCACCTCGGCAGCGTGGTCGGCACCCTCTGGGGTTCCACCGGCCTGCGAGAGGTGGAGATCTCGAATCGGATATAGCGGTGATCCGACAGAGTCTCCACCTCTTCCTCTACTCTCCAGTTCGACACTCTACGTGCTACCACCGGGGTGGCGAACGAAACGTCCACCACGGACCCCCCGTTGTGGCGCACGCAGGTGTGAACCTGCCCCTTATTAAGTAGGGACAGGCTGGAGAGTAGCGCCCAGACTTGGACGGCCCTCCCTCGCGGATCCGTAGCGGGGTTGCCCCAGGCACGCGACTTCGCGTTTAAGTCGCCGAGAACCAAGGTAGGTTTCGGCGACTGCCTGGCCACCGCAGCTCTGACCGAGCCGAGATACGTCTCGAACTCAGCGAGGCTGCGGTTGGGGGAGAAGTACGTTCCGACGACCGCGTACTCCCCCCACCCCGCCACAACGTAGCCCGAGCCCCTCTCGATGAGAGAGAGGGGGGGGCCCGTTCCACTCCTCGAGAGGACCGCCACCGTTCCGTCCACATCCCCCACCCAATGAGCCAGGGGAGGGACGAAGTAGGGCTCGCAGGCCACCGCCAGGTCTATCTGCCACTCCGCCATGGACTGCAGCAGTAGGTCCTGCGCTCCGGCGGAGTGGTTTACGTTCGTTTGTAGGAAGCCAATAGTCCGTGCGCTCATTTTGAGTTGCTATTGGCTTCCTCACGTGCCTGGCGGCTTCCGTCGTCCGATGTGGGAGTGGTCCGGGTGCCGAGGACCACTTTTCCCTTCGTGGTGGGGGGGTGGCAATCCCGCGCCCCCATCATGTGCCCAGAGGGCTTGCCGGCCTCTGCGCAGACCGCGCAGCGTAGCTTGCCCGTGCAGCTCGACGATTTGTGACCGTCAGAGCCGCATCGGTAGCAGAGGCTGCCCCGCTCCTTCTCCGACGGGCAGAGCACCCTCGTGTGGCCGAGGCCCATGCACCTGAAGCAGCGCATGGGGCGCCGCTCCTGCAGCACGACCTTGGCCGCACTCCACCCGACGAGAAGGCGGCCGGCATTGGCCAGCTTCTTGGCCGCCGCGAGGGGACACGTGACTCGGGCCATGCCCATAGAGCCCGGCCCGCGCTGCACCGCTCCGCATCTGATCGCCTCAGGGGAGCAGGCACCCTCGCGCGCGGCCGCTGCGACCAGCCTCTCCGGGGTGACGGAATCGTCCAGCCCCGTCACCCTAAGGTCCGCCTTGCTGACCGGCTGCGCGACATTGGCGACCCCGTCGAGGACAGTGCGCAACTTGTCGGCCAGTTTCGCCGCCTGGTCCTTGTGGGCCCGCGGCAGCTCGAGGACCCTGGCCCCGGTAGCCGAGCGGCGGACCTTCAGGCCGCCATTAATTCCCAGGTCTTGGAGCTTCACACCTTGCTCCGCCCGCTCCAAGACCTGGGCGTACGTCACGCCCTTACCTTCCGCCTCCGGCTGCAGCGATATTATCACTGCTGCCGAGCGGGGGGCGGCCAGCTTAGGCTTGGTCGCCTGTTGGGGCTTCGGCTTCGCCGGAGCAGCGGCGGCCGCGGGGGAGACCTTCTTCTTTCTTCCCCTCCGCACCACGGTCGACCATGTCGGTTCCTGGGCTGGTGGTGTCTCACCAGTCCCGGGCGACGACGCGACGACGTTCGACGAGCCGGCGATCGGCGCAGGCACTGCCGCCTTTACTTTTACCCGCTTGGGTGCGGGCACGGTCTGCGTTTGCGGGGGCGGTGCGTTTCGCTGCACCGCCTCACGTTTATTACCAGCCACAGGAGACGGCCGGTGTTCCCTCGCAGGCGGAAGGCGCCCCTCGATGTTCGACAGTCGCGTGTTGAACATCGCGACCGCCGCTTCGAGGGAGGCCTGGAGCCCCTCCAGGGCCCGCGGTTCTGCCGCCGCGCTAGCCAGTGGCACCTCGCTAGCCACCGCCACCGTGGTTCGCTCCGCGAACTCACGGCGGTGGGCCTTTACCTCTTCTTTCAGCCCGTCTGCCTCCTTTCGCAGACGGGCGTTGTCGGCGCGGAGCCGGCGCGTCTCTTCGGCCTCCGAGCGAGACGTCAACACCTCGACGATGTTCTGAAGAGAGGCCGCTGACTCCTTCAGCTTCTTGATGAAGCCTCCCTTCAGATTGGAGGACTTCTTCGCCACTTCGAGCACAGTGGCTACGCTGCTGCCAGCCAATGCGAGCAGCTCCTCTGGGCCCATGCTGGCTGGGTCCTTAGTTGCGGCATTCGTCGAGGTGGACTGCGCCTCAGGAGCCGATTCAGCAGGCACCTTCCTGAAGGCCCTGCTGCGGAGCGCCTTCTCAAAGGCGACCTCCCTTTCCTCTTCCTCTTTGTCTCGCAGCTGGGCCTTCGCCTTTGCGAGTCCGCTCGTCGCTTTCTTACCGCGGCGGTCGGTAGTGGGTCTCGCCGTTGTTTCGTCCTCTGTGTCCGTGCTATCGGAGACCAGAGGTGGCCGCACAGACGCGTCGGATGCCGTCTCCATGTCCGTATCAAGCATGGCGAGCTATAAATGGTGCTATCCGCCGAGGTACTGGGGCTAGGATGGCTCTAAGGCATCATTTCTGATCCTCAGAGCCGGGGCTTTCAGAAATCGCAATAAAAATTTCTGGCTGGATTTTTTGCCCCTTTGTCTATATATATAATAATAGGGCGGGTGGGCGTCCTAAAAATTTACGTTTTTCGTGGATAACTCCGGAACGGAGAAGCCGATCCGGGAGCTTGACGGCTCGACGGATGCAGGGCAGAGGGCCCTACAAAGTTGCCGAACAGTTGAAAGACGGGGGATGTAAAATGGGGGTGGAAAACACGGAAAAACAAAATAAAAATAAGGAAAAACGGAGAAAAACACAAGATACGGAAAAAAGTTATTAAAAGAAAATGTAGAGAATAGCAAGAAGTAATTAATAGAATTTTTCCAGAATTTTACGGATAGAATATTAATGAGAAATGACGAAAAAAATAAAAAGTGAAGAAATAATTAAAAAAGTGGACAAAAACACAAAATACAGAAAAAAGTTAATAAAAGAAAATGTGGAGAATGGCAAGAAGTAATTAAAAGAATTTTTTCAGAATTTTACGAGAATAATATTAGTGAGAAATTACGAAACAATATAAGATGAAGAAATAATTTAAGAAAGTAGATAAAAATACAAAATACAGAAAAATGTTATTAAGATAAAATGTAGGAATCGGTGAGATAAGACTGCTTGATTTTTTCCAGATTTTTAGGACACGAAAAATCTAAAAGTTGTACCTCGTAATATGAAAATTCAAACTCGCTTAGGTGGTCTCGGGCTTTCTCTATGGTATTGCTAGTCTAAGGTCGAATTAAATTTACGTTTTTCGTGGATAACTCCGGAACGGAGAAGCCGATCCGGGAGCTTGACAGCTCGACGGATGCAGGGCAGAGGGCCCTACAAAGTTGCCGAACAGTTGAAAGACGGGGGATGTAAAATGGGGGTGGAAAACACGGAAAAACAAAATAAAAATAAGGAAAAACGGAGAAAAACACAAGATACGGAAAAAAGTTATTAAAAGAAAATGTAGAGAATAGCAAGAAGTAATTAATAGAATTTTTCCAGAATTTTACGGATAGAATATTAATGAGAAATGACGAAAAAATAAAAAGTGAAGAAATAATTAAAAAAGTGGACAAAAACACAAAATACAGAAAAAAGTTAATAAAAGAAAATGTGGAGAATGGCAAGAAGTAATTAAAAGAATTTTTTCAGAATTTTACGAGACTAATATTAGTGAGAAATTACGAAACAATATAAGATGAAGAAATAATTTAAGAAAGTAGATAAAAATACAAAATACAGAAAAATGTTATTAAGATAAAATGTAGGAATCGGTGAGATAAGACTGCTTGATTTTTTCCAGATTTTTAGGACACGAAAAATCTAAAAGTTGTACCTCCGACTTGACTTGACTTGACTTGACTTGACTTGACTTGACTTGACTTGACTTGACTAATTTAATTTAATTTAATTTAATTTAATTTAATTTAATTTAATTTAATTTAATTTAATTTAATTTAATTTAATTTAATTTAATTTAATTTAATTTAATTTAATTTAATTTAATTTAATTTAATTTAATTTAATTTAATTTAATTTAATTTAATTTAATTTAATTTAATTTAATTTAATTTAATTTAATTTAATTTAATTTAATTTAATTTAGTTTAATTTAATTTAATTTAATTTAATTTAGTTTAATTTAATTTAATTTAATTTAATTTAATTTAATTTAATTTAATTTAATTTAATTTAATTTAATTTAATTTAATTTAATTTAATTTAATTTAATTTAATTTTTTTTTAATTTAATTTAATATATGTAATGTATATATGATCCTTGTTGGTCGAAATAAACGATTTATTATTATTATTATTTTTATTTTACATACCGAGGGTTTTTTTCCGTTTTTGCGAGATCTTATCCAAACAAAAAACGTTGGGAATTTGACCTAACCGTTTGATAAAAATTTCCAAACTTATCCCATGTATCTGAACAACGCGTGGCAGACCAACGTCGAGTAATTATTAATAATAAACTTATTAACCCTAATAGACTTCAAGAATTAAAAGATGAAATTGCAATAGAATTGGCCAGTCTTAACAATAATAATATAAATCATATTGAACGTAACACACCCTCACATAGTTCACTTCAGTACTTCAGTACTGCTGTTTTGCGGTAGAATATCTGATGAGTACCTACCCAGACGAGCTTGCACAAAGCTCTACCACCGAGTATATTTTATTACAAGTTATCGCTGTTTTCAGTATCTTGATGATTGGTTGCAGCTATTACAGTGTTTTCAGCAATAATTGGTAGGCTTTCAAGAGTTACAGGTAGTAAAGGTTTCGGAGTTGCTGTTGTTGCTGTATTGGTGTTATCTAAAATAAAATGAAGTACTTGTGAACTATGTGAGGGTGTGTTACGTTCAATATGATTTATAATATTATTGTTAAGACTGGCCAACTCTATTGCAATTTCATCTTTTAATTCTTGAAGTCTATTAGGGTTAATAAGTTTATTATTAATAATTACTCGACGTTGGTCTGCCACGCGTTGTTCAGATACATGGGATAAGTTTGGGTATTCTAAAATAAAGGATTGATGTAATAGTCGCCTGTACGCAGTTTTATTGGTTTCAACGTTAGTAATTCTGTAATAGCTTCTCATTATAAATTCATTTAAATCATTATTCCAACGCATTCTTTGACTAGCGATTACGTTATTTCTGATATGATTAGGATTACTTCTCAAGTAGTCTTCCGCCTCTTCACGTATCCTTTGAATTTGTTCAGTAGTTAGTAATTTATTGCGCACTATCGCTCGTCGCTGGCCTCCTACGTGTTGCCTGCTGGCCTGCATATCCGGAAATTTTTCTGTAAATCTAGAATGAAGTTCGGGAAGATAAGATTTTGTATTAGTTTCTATAGATGTCAGAATAAAATATGTGCGTAGGATAAAGATATTCATAGCTTCATTCCACTTCCTACGTGCACGTTTGCTAGCTTTGGCGGATGCAGGCTTATCAGCGTTTGCCTCCTGCACAACATCCGCAGCCAATAACGACGATATCGATTCAGTAGTAGTATCGGAGTCCGAGAGACTAGCATTGGTCATCTGATAGTTAAAGATTCCCACCCGGAGATTCATCTTGCCCCTAGCTCCACGAGGTAACTGCTTACTATCATCAGCGTCCCTCTTGGAGCTACCGGGAACTGGGGGCTTATTTGTCGGATTTGTATTCATAGCTTTGTTCGTTTGGACAAGTGAGCTCATCATACTAGTCCATGTTTGATGAGCGCGCAGTAAGCTTCCTAACTAAGCCCGTGGACGCCGCCGTTGGTATACTTGATACTCTTCCGCCGCCGTCCTGTAACTGACATCCCACGCTAATGCCAGTTGTACCATCTAAACCTTAGTAAGGCATTCGCCTAAAAGCTCTAGATAGCCCCCCAGATGGATATACCGCCATCGATCGGTCGCCATTGCCTCGTTGGTTTGAAGCAGGGTGTACCACGTGCAGGGGAGGTTGGCTTGGAGTGTGTACCCCCTTTACACTCCCTTACACCCCTTATTATTATTATTATTATCACACCGCAAGATTGTCGGTGGTGTCTTTCCTTGATCATCAAGAGTCGAGTTGGACGCGAAGAGAGATCCCAAAAGGTCGGCATTCTCCTTCGCAGTATGGGCCAACGAGTCATCGCTCCTATGCAGAGATGAAAGGGAGGGCTGACAGAAATTCCCTAAGACGGCCTTAACGAGAGACCAAAATGTGCGTGTTCCCGAAGGAAGACGCACCAATCTCTCGCCAATCCTGCCAATGTGCTCCGATGGCATCCTTGGCAATAACGCTTTTGAAAGACCTGGAGGCAGAGTTGTATTCCTTTTTAAGTGCGCTGGTATTTACATTACGAGATGCCGATCCTTCAGCCCAGGCTTGATAGCATTCTACCTTTCGGCGTGACGCCGTTTTGCAGAAGCGACCAAACCAGGGCCGAGATCTGCCGCCGCCGGAATGAAGAGGTCAATACAGAGATGGGCCTGTAATTATTGACACAGTCTTTAGGTCCTTTTTTGTGAATGGGGTGAACGATGGCCTTCTTAAACACTCCAGGGAATATGCCCTGAGATAGGCAAAGCTTAAGCACGTGTGTTAGTAGGGGGGGGAGGGCTAAAGACATGTTCAGCGTTTTTAACAATAGATGTTGTTATGCCATCCCATCCCACTGCACAATTATTCTTAAGACCAAGAATGGTCGATCTAATTTCAGCTTCGTCGATGTCCTGAAAGACCATTGAGTTGCATGTGGAATGGGTATTCGAGAGATATTGGCTGTACCTCTTTTCAGCAATTGTAATGTTTGATGCTATTTTTTTTCCAATATCGGCAAAGAAATTGTTAACTTTATTAACTGCTAGACCTGGATCACCAAATGCTCCTATCAAATCAACAGAACACTTCGATTTTTCGTTTGGCATGTTTGCAAAGAGTTTAATGAAATCCCAGATTTTTTTATTATATCTTTTCGCTTTGTCAAATTCGTTGCATTCGTATTCAGATTAAATTTTTAAATTTATTTATTTTTTTTTTATTTATTGAATAAGGCTTACCAACTACAGTACATACACAAATACAATTAGCAAAATAACATTACATAGTATCTTTTTTGTATATTACACTAAATTAAAGGTATGCACAACATTTTCATAACAATAATATATTTTACTAACAATTTACTTTTTTTTTGTTTAAATATTAAAAGGTATTGACTACATACATACGCTCTGCTAAAATAATAATATTAGAAAAATAAATAATATATTTCTATAAACAAAAAATAAAACACTACATGACCTCTTTAAGATACTTTTTAAAATTGTACATTTTATTAGAAAATATATCTATATCATTATAGTTTCTTAAAATTTTGTTTAACGCCGAGTTTTCGAATTTATTTTGTCTTAAATAAATGTAAAATGGCTGATAATTACTTAATCGCGCGGAGCAGCATGCAACTTGTAGTCCAATCTTAGATAGTATGTAAGGCGAGTCTACACAGTTATTTACTATTTTGTAGAGAAACATCAATCCAAGGAATTTTTGGCGCTTTAATAATAAGTCCATATGAAAGACATCCAACCTGTCCTCATATGTAATGTATTTTATGTTCGTTACATACTTGGTAGTGTAAACAAGTCTAGATGTAAATTTTCGTTGAATTTTTTCAATTCTTTCAATATCGTTTTTATAGTAAGGATACCAAATTGCACAACAGTATTCTATATTGCTGCGTACCAAAGCTTTGTATAAAGTTTTTAAAGCAAGTACAGATTTAAATCCTTTTGTATTGATGATGAGTGTGAACATTGGATGGTGTGTGAGAGTGTAGGATAGTAGTGTGTTTGTTGGATCACTAAGTATGTAGGCCGGTTTTAAGCGATCTATCAATACTGTAACCTGTTTACCATTTACCATGATTTTGTACACCTTGTCGCTACGTGAAATAACTAAGTGAGGTCCGGAGTATGCTGGTGTTAGGGATCGTTTAGTGGTGTCGTCTCTGAGAAAAACGTGAGATGATGTGGGTAAGTCCTTATAAATGAAACTTTTGACCTTACCACTGTGGTGTGAGCTTGGCGATGGATGCAAGTTCCGCACAAAACTACGCAACCAAGACAGGTAGTCCGTCATGTCTGCCGTTTCTTCGCTACGAGGATCAAATAAGTCGCCAGGTAGTCGCAGAGGTTGGCCGTAAACAAGTTCAGCCGGTGAGGCTTGTATGTCTTCCTTGTATGCGCTGCGAATTCCCAGTAAGACAAGAGGAAGGGACTCAACCCAAGGTCCATTACCGTGGCAGGTTATTGCAGCCTTGAGCTGCCGGTGAAACCTCTCCACGAGTCCGTTGCACGCTGGGTGATAAGCCGTGGTTCTCCGATGCTGAAAACCAGCACAGACAAACAAATTTTTAAATAGGGCTGATTCGAATTGTCTGCCCCTATCGGTAACTATATCTGTGGGACAACCAAATCGAGATATCCATCCGCTTAATAAGGCCTTTGCCACAGTTTCTGCGGTTATGTCCATTAGAGGGATTGCCTCAGGCCATCGCGTAAAACGGTCTACGGCCGTAAGGCAGTATCGGTAACCGTGACATAACGGCAAGGGTCCTATCAAATCGATGTGGACAAACGCGAATCTCAATTGTGGCATTTTAAAATTGTAGCATAATTATGTATTTTCATAAATATAAAAAATATAAAAATTACAAAAAAATATGTTATTATAAAAAATAGGTAATTTGTAAAATAATACACATATTTATTTGTATGTAAAGCGGTCACGCAAACATAATTATTAGTAGTTAATAAATAGATCGGCCGCTGCCCGGTCCCATTGTCTCGAACGACTACGTCACAGAGGGGCGGCGCTTGCGCCGCGCCGATGGACGATGCACCGGCCGATCGGGCAGTCAGCTGTACGCTCACACGCTATTAACTCAATTCGAAATTCTAAGTAAATTGTATCCGCCGCGTCCTACTTTTATAATTTATAATTTGTAACTGTCTCTGTGTAATTCTGTGCCTCTTCTAAACTTATTCTTCTTCTTCTGACTTTTAGTGTGTGTGTGCTTGTGACTTTCAATAAACTGTCTTTTCTATCTATAAACTCTTTCTCTTCAACTTTTACTCGCTCAACACTCCTTCTTAATTGTACATACCCCTACAACTGGTGACCCCGACGTGATAGTTTGGTGTTGACCTTTGAAAAGGGAGGATCCTCCGACCAGACGGGTGTTAGTCTGGTGGGCTACAGCCCGACGGTTGTTGTCGGGTTCTTGTATATATGTTCAATCGCTCGGATAACTTTAATATCGCGATGTAGGGTACGTCAGTTTTTAGTTTTTCGTATGTGGCGAGATAGATGTCGCTACACATATGCCGGTAACAGACCGTGTATGGCAGCGAGGTTAAAGTAATCATCTACATGAGTATCTTTACTAGCAGAGTTAATATTAATGTGTCCCCCCCCCTATGACTGCTACGGTTTTATAGCTTGGTAGAGTTTGCAAGACATTATCAAGACTGTTGATAAATAATGCGGTATTATGATAAGATGGTGAGCGATACATTGCAACCAAAGCAACATCAAAACCAAATTTGAGGACCAGGCAATTGCCTTCTGCAAAAACAGGCTCCAAAATAGAAAACTCAAAACAATCTCTGACGTACACCACCACCGCATCATTTTGATTTTTAGTAAGGCGGACGAGCATCTGGGCCACCTGATGGTAAGTGGTCACCAACGCCTATTGGCATTGGCATTGTAAGAGATGTTACCATCGCTTACATCGTCAATGCGCCACCAACCTTGGGAACTAAGATGTTATGTCCCTTGTGCCTGTAATTACACTGGCTCACTCACCCTTCAAACCGGAACACAACAATAGCAAGTACTGCTGTTTTGCGGTAGAATATCTGATGAGTGGGTGGTACCTACCCAGACGAGCTTGCACAAAGCCCTACCACCAAGTAAAGTTAGAGTGAAAAATTAGAGTGATTTGACTTAAACGATTTGAAACCTAATAACGGAGGAATGACCGACACTTTATTTAACCAACATTCGCTTAAAATTAGCACGTCAACCCGATAGCTTAATCTATGTAGTAAAATTAAAAGTCTATCAAAATTGCAATTCAGGCTTCGAATATTTATTTACGTGAAAAATTTTCAATCAAGTTTTATTTTTTTAAAATTGATCACATTGTTCAGGAGAACAAACTGATGAATCTGAAGTAGAAATTGCTTCAATATTGTCATTAATTACATTCAAAAAGTTAATAAAACTAAATTTGAAGTAATTCAGATAATAATCATATTTGAGAAAATGACTCATCGTAATGGAATTTAAATAATAACGGTAATTTACATTTAATGAGACTGAAAATAAGGGAAATAGGACAAAAGGAGTTTTTGTATGTTGTAGTGTGATATTATAACAAACCACGTTGTTTTTAACGAAAGAAGTATTAATCTTATCTAATAATAAAATTAAACAGTTAAAACCTAGGTATGCGAAATAAACACTAAAATAGGCGATCTCTTATAAATGCATTTTAAAAGTTAAAATCTCTAATGCTATCGTAAAAACTTTTTGTTTGACCAAAATATAGTAATTTTTTTAACTTATCTAAATCGAGTCAGATTTTTATCATAATGAACTGTTCACCATCCTTTTTTCGTAAGAGTATCTTGCCATTGGATGTCCAGCAATGTGCGTAGCCATTTGATTTAGCAAAATCACGAGAAATATGAAATAATCGTTTCATTTTAGACGTTAAGCTTTCTGATACAAATATTAGCTTGGTAACTCTGGTAGATTAAGGGTCTACATACAACATTTATATTAAAGAATAAAGAAAATTACTGTCTTTTTTTTTGGGACAGAACATTTCATCAAAATTTTATCACAATCGGATGAAGGCTTTATATAATAATATTAGATTTATTTATTCTCTCCCACATTTGTATGTGGAAGGCAGGAGCCCAAACTAGGTTGCCCTGCACTAAGGGTCTCCTGGCTCCCCCTCTTGGGTTAGGAACAATTTATTTATAGTAAATAGAAGAAAGACTAAAGCTATTACAATATCACTATTCCCTAGCTCCCATAATTCGATGGGACGGCAATCCGACACGACCGGAAAGAGTTCAGGCGCAGGACCAACGGCTTTACGTGCTTTCCAAGGCACGGGAGTGTACACACTTCCAACTTCCAGACTCCGGGCTGCTACTGAGAATTATCTGACAGAAAAACCCAATAACTATTTATTGGCCCGACCTGGGAATTGAACCCAGGACCACCGGGTCTGCGGCCTTATATCTAGCCACTAGACCAACGAGGCAGTCATATACACAAATATATATCTATATTTGTGTATATGCTACGGATGAGTAGAGCATAATATGTTCATGCAAATTTTTACCACAATTATTTGTTTATTATTAATATCTATTAAATTAATAATTTTTCTGTCTCTTCATTGTCCAATTTTAAGAGCTAGTCAGTTAATTTTCTCTTACATGCGAATTTTAATAAATTTGAAATCAAGTGATTTAGAGACTCGCATGGGACAAACATTAATTTTAATTTATGTAGATTATAATTTTGGGCTAAATTAGATTTCAAGGAAGGATGTTCAAATATTTAATTATGTTAGGACTAGTAATTGAAATAACTGTCTAATAAATTTGTTAAAAAGTAATGAAATTGACATTATTCTATCTGATATGAAAAAAGGTCCCCTTACTGCTTATCCTTATATTCTTATTAACTCAAAACGAGGTATATAATTTGATCGTAGGTCTCGAACGGATGAACCGATTTTCATTTAGTTGCTTTTGTTGAAAGATATCTTAGTCGGAGTGTTTTAGGCTATGTTTAAAGAAAATTGATTCAGTCGCTTAATAGTTATGGGGGTGGAAGAGGGGATGAATAAACGATAGTAAGCGAATATATCCTAGTGGGGTAGCAAACGAAAGGATTTGATTTGTATATTACAAAATTGACTATTTGGTGGGTAGTTATCGGGGATTTTTTTTAATATAAGTTTTATTGAAATATTTGTATATTTTAGAGTTGTAAATAAGTAGTACTGCATATCGTAGTATGCGACACGTTTATACTTATTTTTCAATTTTCCTTTTTTTCGTTTAAAAAGAAATAAATCTCATTTTTACTTACTTTATTTAATTCGTACTCATTTAATTTAATTAAAACAGATTCAATTTAGAATCGGTTAACGTTTATTTATTCATAAATTTAAGAGATTTGTTTTTAATTGAAACGAAATCGGCATTATCAAAATAAAACAACACATCTTCAATACGTTTTTTTTATTTATTTATACATAGTAAATGTATGACATTTCTGTCGTTTTGTTAAATGATAATAGGTACAGTCTTGAAAATTATTAAAAAAAAAAAAAAGTATAATTTACAACAGAAAAACGCAATTTGTCAAAACGGGCACTTAGCGACCCGTCTTTGTAATTTTATTTACAATATTCTTACAAATTAAAAGAGAATAAGTTGCACATAATACAATATACTTATGTGCCGTGAATTATTTACATAGGAATTATAATAATATGAGCACTGCATAATTACGTCACGAAATTAACACCGAGTATCCAAAAAAAATTTATATTCGATTATAAATATTACTTCTTTCCTATTTTACACAATTATTTAATTACCTATCTATTTAAGTGCCAACATTAATGCGACGTAATTTTTTCTAAATGTATAAATATGTTCATTAATTTTCATAAATGTCGTTTATTTAACAATACTATATTATTATGTGATCTGTTTTCCCGCTAAAATTGTGAATTTAAAAAAGGAATCGTTCGTAACCGTTCAAATGGTAATTATGACATTTTATAATTGATCACATGACTAGTCCTCCTAAGAATGTGTCAAAATAATTAAACGAAATAATTTTATATGGTAACACTAAATATAAAATACTGTATTTGCATATGGCAATATGTTTAAGGGCAATTGAATTTATGTCATAAAATTATGACACTGTCAAATTGATTGGAAACACAACATTCCTAAATCTATTGATATAAACTTCAATGTTATTTTTAAAACAGTATTATAAATGGACATTAATCTACTTGTCTATAAACTTACCAAAGAACGAACAATCGATATTAATTCAAGTGTCAATGTTGCTAGTTACAAATAATTGGCAAGTTTATAGAAACAATTATATTATTTGATATATTCCTTACAATAATTATGGACAGACTTATTAAAAACAAAATTCTATTCGATATCACATATATTTAATTTGTCATATTACAACAACTGATAGCTTACGATATATCTCATGTCTAAAACACTCCGTTCAACATTGAGAAAATAATATAAATTACGTGTAGTGCGTTCTTGTTTACATTTTTTCAGATGAAAAAGAAAAAGAACCATTTGAAATAAAAATGTTTTAGACAAGTATAATATTCATAAAATGGCAACATTTAATGATTATTCCTTTAAGTTGTCATCGGCTCAATACGATGATTTTAAAATGATACCATCATTATTTAATAACGAATAATTCATCATGATCAAAAATAAAAACAATGGCGTGTCTCGTTCGAGCATTTATAAAACTTATATAATTACACGAGGCTTAATAATAAATGATAAAAGCTATTTACAAGAGGCCGTTACGGTTCTTAAATACCGTTTATTCTAACTATACATTTATAATATACAATGAGATGGGGAACATTGAAAAGCTGGTCACGTGTTAATATGTTCTCGAACTTTAGAAGCTAAGATTATCTGTCACAGACGACAGATTAATGGTGAATCAGGTTTGCGAAGGACCATCTTCTAAAGGTCTAAAACGTACAAACCCGTCCTGAGCTACCAGCATGCTTGCGCCGGTCTCGTTCGGATTAATCTCATCTTGGGGTTGAGAATACGACGCTTCGTAACTACAATTTCTAGGAGCTGGTTGGGGCGTTCCCAAAGCGCAATGATAGTTTCTTTCATTAGGATCTTCGGAGAAACCGTACAAGTCAGTTGACTTCGGCCTGTCCGGGAAACCGCTGCCTTTACCACGTTTCTGACTACCGCTCGAGTTTACCATCGAAGTGGAGGGTGAATTGCGACGCTGTGAGTTCCTTATCTGCGGACAAGGACCGTCATAACTTCGGTTGGGGTTTAGAGTCTGGATGCCGGATGCGTGGTAAGAGGCATTCTCGGCGTTGTAATTGCCATATTCATCTGGCATATGCGGTTGGTGATAATGATGACTCATAGAAGGATCGTAGCCCATTGTCATGCAATTCTGGACATTTTTATTCTTAGCTCTGTGCTTTTTCCGTGGATTACTATTCGTTCTAGACGATACCCTATCATAGGACATATGTTTGAAATTATGGGAACTACGATTTGAGCCACCGTTATAGTTTTGGTTTTTGATATCTCGAATAAAGTCAGTATTGCTACCATATTGGATGACGTTGTATTCATGGTCTAAAGGATCGTCACCTTGTAACGATTGCATTGCGGGATCACAGTTGGAATAATGGTCATCGGATGCGGATTCTATACCGCTATAACCAGCCATGTTTGGATGAGGTTTGATCAAATGATTGGTAACACCTTGGCTAGAGGTGGCATTGCTCGATTCTGTCGAACTACTGTGGCCAGCGTTTGCAATGGAACTGTGTCCGGAATAGTTTTCCGTGCCAGAATTGTTATCGCAATTACCGACTAATGTATTTAATGGGAACCTCTGATGGTCTACTGGACCGCAGCATTGGTCCGGCAAGTTTGTATGATGGCCTGCGGTTTCATAAATAGGCTTACCCGTTCTCAACGTGTACGTGTGTAAGTTGGTATTTGTGTTACATATAGCGGGAAAGTCTGATTCAAATTGTTCATTACTAGACCCTGCCGTGCAAGGGAATAGTCCAAGTCCTGGTATTTTTTGCCCGTCAGCCTTCTCGTGTTGCAGAGAAGTCACTACACCTACTTTAAGACTTATAACCCAGGAAATTAGAGCTACTATACTGATTTCGATCAGTCGCAATGAAAATTGATAACCCCATTGCAACCAATCAAATTTGGTCATATTCACTTGATTTATACCAATTATACCGTAAATTTGAAGTGTTGCCATTAATATGAATAGCATAGCCGTGGCTAGATTAATATGTATCGCTTGGTGCAGATTTTGAAAACCATGAATATACGTGTGACTTTTCTTTTGTAATATCTGCTTGAGCATTTTATACACATATAGGTAGCAGAGCCCTAAAGTGAGACAGACCATAATAAATATAATTTGACAAGTTAGACCTAGTACCCTTTTTTCGACCCCCTGTGGGGACCTTATAATCGTTTTACTATTTTCGAGGATATGCAACATTATACAGGATAAAAGATGTAGCCCACCGCCGATAATGATTGTCCTGGGACGGTAGAGGAACGCACAGCAAGTAGTCTTAAAATTAATACTATTCGTTAAAAGGAACAGAATGGTCGAAGCAAATGCTAAACTCAAGAATATCTCCGGAACGTGAAGAAGAATTTCGCTTGTGAAAACTGGCAATGAATTGTTTATATTATAAGGATCATATAACATATAGAATATTCTTAGGACACAAACAAACACCAATATTAAATGTAGAATTATAAAATAGTACTGCGTGAAGAGATGGGTGAATTTATTGTAATATATGATCGAATATATGGAGTATCCAGCGAGAAATGTGAAAATAACCGCTGCTCCATATATGTGAATGTTCCAAGCGACCGGCCATGTCACTCCCAATCTTTGGACTGGGCCGTTATTCTTCGAATCGTGTTTCAGTATTTTTTTATCTGAATTAACGTTCGCTAAATTATGATATCTCTCTGTTGACATTTCAGGATCGCTCAGTTCAAAGCCTATTGTCGTCGCCGGAGTGAAGGTATCCTTTCTACTGTCATTTCGTTCTGGTTGTTTGTTTGTCGCATACTGAAGATTCCTTCTTGTGTTTGTTTCTCCATTCTGTTCTACAATAAGTGGCCTATCTAAATTGTTCATATCAGGGTCTAGTACAGCTAAAACGCCTTCCGTTGAAGTGTCCCTATTAGAATCACTTAGCGTAACACCAGCGTCCTTTGTGACATATATGTCACTTTTTGAAGTCTTTTCTTGATTATGTTGGGGTTTCGCGGTGACTGTCCTGAGAAGAACGTCTGGAATATCCTCTTTCCTTCCATTGGAACCGGAAAGGATCCTCGAAATGGTTGGGATGTTCAGCGAATTCGGCACAAAGTCCGTGAAATTTGCTTGATCTGATCCATGTTTGTCGCCATCTAATTCGTCCGGCTGAAAAGATACAAAGATATTTTTAGTATTAAAAAATGATGAAGATACTAAATCTTGAAGGCTTTAAAATATGATCAACAATTTTCTGCTTAAAAGAATTGTTTTGTTGGGCACATTTCTTTTCGATGACCATTATTATCAACAAGTCGTCCCATAACTCTACATTGAAAGGATATTGATTTTCAATTCAAACAAATACTGTCGCTGTAACGTTGTTTTAAAACTGCATTCAGCTTGTTCCGTGACAAGTTGGTGATAGTTGGCAATAGTTACGATTTGAAGTGGTTACGATAATTTGTACCTTATGACTGGGTGTGTTAAGGGCCTTTTTCTTCTGCGGTTCCAGTCCAACTGGCGGCAAAGGCGGTGCGGGCGGAGGCGCCGGCACTTGTGGGGAGGACGTTTCCTGAAAATTGGGAAATTTGCTATTTGAGTGGATTTCGGAAAGGCAATTGGACATGTCTGCGGCGTTAGTTTTATTTTCTTAGAGTTGAATTGTTTTAAAGTTCCAATGGACTATTTCATCCTGCTTATGCAGGATTTAGCTTTTACGAGAGAAATACTCTAAAAAATTTATACCAGAATATCTTTCGTTTTATCAATAATGATGGATGCGTGTATTAAAATTTAAGACTATGAATAAGTAAAGAACACAAGGTATGTCAAAATTATAGTTCTGTTTTCCAAAATATTAGTTAATTAGATACTGATCATATAGATTATAAAAATATTTTTTATGTTTTCAATATACCAAAATATTATATAGTAAAGACACTTGTTTTATAGTGTAATTTAGACTAATTAGTTGTTTATTATATAAGTACTAATAATAAGTATATAATATAAAATAAATATATTGTTACCTGTCCTGGTGGTCTGATGGGTATACGTTCATGTCCAGGCCCAAGGGAAGGAGGAGGGATGGGCCGCCGATTAAGGTAACTGTTCCCATCTGTGTTCGTGCCTGAAAGTATATACATTTATTTACAATAAAATATAAAAGTTAAAATAAAAAGTAACAGTCCATAAATGTCCAATTGCTGGGCCAAAGCATTTTCTCCTTTTGAAAACAAGATTTGGAACAGCTTTATTTATAGATTTATATATACAGCTTATTTCACCAAGCTGCTCCAATACAGGTTGGTGGATAAACATGTGGCAGATTGTCATCCGACACATGCAGATTTCCTTACGAATAATCGGTTCTATTTATATAATAATTTTTAAAATACTAAGCAAAAGAATTACTTAAAAAAATATATTAATTGTGTTTAACGACACTATTGGTGGTAAAAACGTGGACTACTGAGGTCATGACCTCGTGTCTTAGCTACCCGATAGGTAAGAGCTATCGAGCGCTATTGCCCGCACCTGTGTTGCCATGTGATTTTCGTCATATGATTAAAAATAAAAAAGAATCCGATACCTAATAACCACTTCACGGGTCGGACACGAATTTTTTTACACGCTGTATACGAAACAACAATCCAATCATCAGGGATAGACAAAAGATTTTAAATTTCGAATCGAATTTCAAATAATTTAACTGAGAATTTATTCAAAAGTTTTCACATCGAGAACGAATTGATAGAAAATAACCATTTATTACATAAAGATAAAACATTAAATTATTGGGCGATATGGTTGAACCAGTATCGTCTGGTTCACTATCGAGTGGTTAATGGTCGTGACCATAATTTAGGGGGTAGTTTTATCTTCTATTGATATTACCTCTGAGTGTCGGCTTATCAGCAAACGGGTTTCGGTACTCCGGCGGCAGCGGCGGCGTGAAGAACGCTCGGCCTGGCGGCGCGTACGAGGGAACCGCACCGACGCCGGCCAGCAGCGCCGCACCGTGGTGGGCGGGTGGCCTAGTGAATAATATTTACATAAATCCTCTTAATTACTGTCACTGGTTGATTATATCTAAGTATTGAAATGTTAGCTTAGGTAGGTTTCACTCATAAACATTTACGAACAGTTCATATAGTCTTAAGACTTGATTTGATGGCGTATTTACAAAACAGATGACTCATGATTACTATATAACTGAATACTAATTTTGTCGGGTATTCTTCTGTCAAAAAAATGAGATTCTTTCTGCTGTAATTTACGACAGTGATAATTGCTGGACAGAAAAACCAAATAACACTTTACTGACAAAATAATACGACCTGGGACTAGAAAATGTGCGATTTGAATTTTTGTCGAAATATTCTTAAAAATTGCTTTCACATATATAATTTACAGTCTCTGTATATATTTGTTATATATAAAGCTTTTAAACAATATGAATAAACGGACAATAATCCTGAGATAAATACGAAGATATTTATCACACACAATAGATAACAAATACAAACGAAATATATAGGAAATAAATAATAAACAAAAAACGCTAAATCGCTGGCAATATATTCAGTTTAACAATGAAACGTTCGACCGTAAATCTGCGCGGTCGCAGTGAATGCAAACGCGAAATTTCAATAAACGCTCGCATAGCGCGGTTAGTGTGAAACGACGCGTGCGGAATTTTAAAGTTTTTACCTCTTTCGAGAAATCCTGATCGTGAACAGATAGCATAATCTTTACGTATAATAAAAATGTTTGTCGGTTCGTGACTTTTAATCTTTAATACTACTTAGTATCAGCGAGAATATCTGGTCGTCGCTTTCATTGGCCCAAACTGGATCAGGGACTTGTGCCCTTAAATCAATCCACTAGGCGACTAAAAAAGCCGAGATGGCCCAGTGTTAAAAACGCGTGAACCTTAACCGATGATCGTGGTTTCAATCCCGGGCAAGCACCACTGAATATCATGTGCTTAATTTGTGATTATAATTCATCTCGTGCTTGACGGCGGAGGAAAACATCGTGAGGAAGCCTGCATGTGTCAAATTTCAATGAAATTCTGTCACGTGTTGTGTATTCCACCAACCCGCATTGGAGCAGCGTGATGGAATATACCCAGCAGTGTGACATTCACAGACTGTTACTTACCCGGTGACTAGACCAAGCAACGGGGCAGTTATATATACATACGTATATAATATAGGTTAACGAAATTAACATTAATATTTTGATAAATATAGTCTAGATTATCTAAACCAGATCGAACGATTCCACATACTAATGGTAGTTACAAAACAGAATTCACATCGGCGTACAAGTTTAGCGAAATGTCAGTGACCCATTGCTGACCACTATAACGTGACCGTTTCACCAATAATCTGTATATGGTGATGTGGGTTTTCATAAACTGTGTGGGAACTAAAAATTGGCGTGGTGCCCGAACGATCGTACTATTTCGCCGTTCTCACCACTTTAACCGTATTTTAATGAATCCTGTTGGAATGTATTATAAATATTATTATTTGTTGCGGCAACACATATTAGAATATACGAACCACAGAATTCGTTCTATTTATTTAAATCTTAATTCGAATTTTGTTTTTTTTTTTTTAACAAATTAACTTCAATTTAATTCAAAGAACATTAAAATTGTAACCCACATACATTGTATTACCTGATATTTTTACGTTGCTATATTAATCACATAAATAATAGACGAGTGAGTTTTTTTAAGAAATGCTGTTTCTAATGTCAAATCAATGATGTTAGAAAGAGAAAACACTAAGTTTATAAGTAAGACTGTTAATCTTTAGTAATCATAATAGAACCGATAAATGTCATCCCACACAGTAATGTTTTGTACAAAAGCCATTTTTAATTTTGGGTTTTTATATAGTTATGTCTTTAATTTAAATAATTCCTATTTTAGTAAAGTAATACAACACAGATTAAAAAAGTAAATGATGTCATTGATATAATTTTATTTTTAATTATAAAGGTATATTCACATACAAAGTACATTTAGGATGATATGACGACGATCTTTAGAAATTAAGAGACACAGAAATCTCTCTTAGAAATTAAAAGATTCACTAAGTAATGTTTATTTTCTAATGCAGATATTATTTCAATGAAGTTAAAATTTAAACAAGCATATATGAAAACATTTCTATCGTTAAACTAACTTTTCGTAACGAATTCTCGTGGACCCCCATTTTTTTGTCACGCCAACGTAGACCCCTTTCGAGTTTCCCGTGGAACCCTGGTGGTCTTTACAACGACTATAAAAATACAATAATAACACTTAAAATGAACCGATCACTTAGAATCAACCCGTAAGTCTCGACTCACGGGTAACATTCATAAAAAGTTACAACTAATTATGTAAAGCTACAATTTCCAAAAATATTTTCTCAGCGTACGTTAATGTTATAAAATAAACGTGTTCAGGAACAGCTATTTTGAGTACGTAGTTTTTTGTGCATTGTTAGTCAGAAAGGACAAGCGATTTTGTAAGCATACTATACATATTTTATTGAGACTAAAAAACAAATGAAAACACTACATTGTAACTTACACGAAATTTTGAATGAATGAAATGAATGAAATGACTCAATTAATTAATTAAAAGAATACAAAAGTACGGTTCGCATGAAAATTTTACAATGCGTTTACGGTCCGCTGTTTTTGCTGTTAACGCATGCTTGCACATTTGTTAGGTAATTTATGTTCATCGTTTTGTAATTATTTCTAGTATAATGAGAGAAAGTGTATTTACTATGTCAATATTTCCGGCACAATTTTTTGAATAGCGCATAAACTCACTCATCAGTATCAGTAACAGCCTGTGAATGTCCCACTGCTGGGCTAAGGCCTCTTCCCCTCTTTTTGAGGAGACGGTTTGGAGCTTCTTCCACCACGCGGCTGCATTGCGGGTTGGTGGAATATACATGTCACAGAATTTCAGTGAAATTTGACACATGCAGGTTTCCTCACGATGTTTTGCTTCATCGTCAAGCACGAGATGAATTATAATCACAAATTAAGCGCATGAAATTCAGTGGTGCTTGCCCGGGAGTTTGAACGCACGATCATCAGTTAAGATTCACGCGTTCTTACCACTGAGCCATCTCGGCTTTTTAACCATATAATTAACTATATTTATATTATATTATATAAATTGATTATTGAGCTTGAGTTAATAACATATATGAGGCATATATAGCATACAATGAAAATATTTTAATTAAGTCTATTGTAAATAAAAATATAATAAATATGAACGTATCATTTCTTTTACAATAATGGATTAAAATTAAAGATATAATAATTAACAATTATATAGATTATTATTACTTTTCGCTTTAAATTTCAACTCAAAAATATAAATATAGTTTTAGTGTTGAACTTAGTATCAGACAAAAAGGATACAATTTTGAAATTCATAAATTTCTATACAGCTATACTAAATAAAAGAAGGATTTGATTAATAGCTTGGGAGTCGAAATAAAACTTAGTAACGAAAAGTTTGGTACTTCGAGAAGTTTCTATACCTATGCGACACGTAGTTCGTCAACATTACTGTAACTTTACGGAGTCAATGACCGTCGATATTGTAACAAATAACAATAAATTTGATACTAAGAATGTTTACTAGTAAAAGTTTCATGTGTGGACGAAATATTTGACGTGTCACAGGGGCAACTTTTGTTTATCACTTGGCCACTCGACGATAGATGGCGATAGTGGCGATTTATAGAAGCAACGATTCGTTTTGAAAAATGAGATAAATATTATCGTTTCTGTATAAAACATTAAAATTTTATTGACATTTTTATATATTTTATATTTTGTTACCAATGCAATTAAATCATATTTCTAAAATATAATTGCACTACTTAACGCTAGATGGCGTTAACAGTAAGTAGCAATATTATTTTGTTAAGTATATGAAAATAATACAAGTAGCTCAGCCTTCCAGTATCAACAACTTTTATATATATATAAAAACAAAATTAACTCCAATGAAGTCACTAAGAAACACTTGAATCGTCATTTAAAGTAAAAAAATACTACAATTTTGGAGATTTACATTCTACCGAGAAAAGGTTTTTTCTTGTTATTAATCATGTATATATTCCTTAGAGAAATCATCTTATACGATTTACGAGATATCATAATACGTGTATGTATGTTTAAATTAAAAATAAATAAAAACAGTGGTTCCGTGTTATATCGGACTTCGTAAACAAATTTCATTAGAATCGTCCGGGCATGCGTAATTGTGTAACGAACATCCAAACCGACAGAGACGTTATTTAATTGGCAACGGAACCCTAGGACCGTCCGGATTCAGTGACTGGATTTCAATATAATTAACGAACGATTGCAGTTGAGTGCAGGTTTAGTTGAAAACAATAGCGGTTAGACTAATGATGGTCGCGTTGACCCGTTTTATAATACTTTCGGAAGATATCCGGTTTGTGATGTGAGCTAAGAGATGAGAGCACCGCTTTAATAACTGGTAGGCTCGATGGTACCATCTTGTCATTTAAAAACATACATAAACGTCCTTTAAAAAGTCCGCATATTCGAAATAAATAACACTAATTTTACATTAAATATAATGGATTTTTTTGATTGTTTTAAAATATGGCCATGTCTATAATTTATATAGTCTATGGTTATCCAATAAAGAAATTATCACCGCGAAAACAATTACTGCAAATTCAAATTTCGAATGTCAAATAACATTTCATATTATTTAATCGATTAAAATTATATTCGCCACGATGGTTATTCTATTATGTGCACATATATTTGTAAAATTTTGTTTTGATGTTTAACCAACAATTATTTCATTCAATTATGTATTTTTTAGTTATAGTCTTATATAGACTTAGACCTGGCCGGGCTATATATATATTTAAGAATCTCTTAATCATTCAAAACGTATGTTTTGTAGTTTGATTGAATGATGGCTCTTAAGTGGAGAGAGCGCGAGGCGGCTTTATGTGGGATTTTTGTCCAGTAAGACCATGGCTGTCTTCGACGCGGGTGAGAAGCTTTGGGATCGTGTCGATATCACGCATCAATCTGTGCTCAGCTCATGGCTTGGCGGGGCTCTAATCAGGGGGCGAAGGTAGTCTCGCCTCCTCCGCACTTATCACCTGATGTTCCAGCCACTAAGCCACCTCGACTCTTTAACATACCTTATTCAAAAAGGATTTTAATTCTGTCGCGTGCAACGAAGCATAACTTCTTATTTATTAACAAGCTTTCATTTATCTTTACATGAACATGTTGGATTTAATCTTGTATGTGAATTTTTAACCAGTTCCGCTCGACAGAGTGAGCTTATATTTTTAACACACTTTTGGTCTGAAAATAAATACTTATATACTGAATTTTATTTATTATTGTACAGATATTAAATTAACAATAGGCACGAGACTGGGCAAATGAGTCGCCCGATAGTATGAGGTCACCATTACTGAACCAATAGTAATGAATTTTATCATCGAAGTAGCGTGCGATCACGATAGGAACAAATTTAAGAGAAAAATAATTTCGCTCGAATATAAAAAATAATAATAATATTTTTTTTATTTAAAAATTAATACTTTACAAAATATTATACAAGTTGTTTAATTAATAAGCAACTTGTATGCCATATTTAAGTTAATTTTAATTGAGCACTGAGCTCGATATTGCCCTTATCTTAATCTTCTAATAGAGATGCCCGGAAGAGATCACTGTCGGTGATAAACCAAACAAACATAGACTCACTCGCATTAACGTTCAAAGATTTAATTAAAGACTATTTCATACGAAAACCAAAGAGAAATGCAAATCCAAGCAACAACGACTTACGTAATCCTTTCGGAGGGGATTACATTCATATTTGCATAGTTTTTTAATTAAGCAACGTTCCGCCACGACGGTTCGCCACGGCATCGTGGGTCGTGCCGCGATGTGCAATTCTATTTGCATAATCGCTACCAATGAAAGAAAAGTGGTCACGATATGAATTGCACTTGTAACATCGTCACGTTTTTTTTTTAACGGAACTCTGGTTGTCTTTTTGTAAATGGAATTGGATAACAACATGTTTTTTTATATAAAATATGCGATCTGGTGGTAAATGGGTAGAATCACAAATCAAAATACTTTTTTACCTAATTGATAGTCAAATTCGAAACTACCACTGGTTCGGAAAAGAAATACCCTGACCTCAGAGGAACCGGCGGAAGAAACTCACTCACCATCGCGTTCAGACATTGGCACTACAAAATATTAACCATTCCTAACATCGTCAAAGCACCACCAACCTGGGACTCTAAGGTGTAATTTCCCTTGTGCCTGTAGTTACACCGGCTCACTCACCCTTCAAACCGGAACACAACTACAATGAACAATACCAAGTATTGCTGTGTGGCGGTTGAATACGCGATGAGTGGGTGGTAGCTATTGTGGTTGAATTTGAGATAACGGGCTTGCACAAAGACCTACCACCAATAATTATTGCAACAAATACTTAAGTTACTTAAGCATTACAAAATTATATATACATACCTACCGTATATAATAATGCAATACATTAAAGATTATATATATATAAATATAGAATTAGAAATTAATGAGAAATATCTCGTAGTATTACCGGTTCAAATCCAGCGAAGCGATTATAATTAACCTAACCGCAATTGCTTAAACCAAACCACAGTTGATATGATTTGAATATAATATAGAATATTAGATCATTTATTTAGTCAATTAATTGATTATAATAATTGAACCGAATCAGCCCAGTGGTTAGAAAGCGTGAATCTTAACTGACGACATCGGGTTCAAACCCAGGCAAGACATGTATATAATTATAACGTATACATAAAATATCTTCAAATATAATACGTTTGTTAAAATACTCATAAGTTGCATAGTAAGCAGTTCAATAAGGAATGTGAATGAACGAATGATACGAATGAAAATATTTCAAGTGTTAAGGATTGTTACGATGCAAAAATATTCATTCAACTTCCAGAAATGTATTTTAAACAATGTATACCATTCGATATTCCCGAACTTGAGCCGTGATTGATAGACGGAATGAGTGATTGAACAAGAATGATAATGCACTTTATTCAATGAGTGAGGAATTTTTAAGGCAACTTTGTAATACATATATACATGCAAGCGAGGTACTCAATGACGCTATAATGAAATTTATTTTTTATTTTTATTCATTTTATACTTTATTGTACACCAAAACCGATTTTTTTTTTTACAAAAACGTAGACAGGCTTTATAATAGTAGCATACAATTTTGGCGGCCTTATCGCTAAATAGCGATCTCGTCCAGGCTACCAACGGTATAAGGAATAACCCATAGGATATGAGGTAGGTGGTGCAGTAATAACAAACTAAAATAACATTATAATAATAATCTATACCGAAAACAAACTAATAAATACATGTCAATATAAATATAATATACACATTTAATATTATATATTAATATATACAAATTTCTTATCGAAATCGTTAAAATTGAATATCAAATACTATCTTTTCTTTTGCTCTCATAACACGATGGGACGGCAAATACGGCAATATCGGAAAAAGTTCAGGCGCGGGACCAACGGCTGTTCTGTGCTTACCGAGGCACTCCCGTGCATACACTTCAAGCTATCCCGGCTGATACTGAGCCTTTCTCGCCAGAAAATCTTAATAACTTTTTAACAGCGCGACCCGGGATTCGTTCCCAGTACTTCGGAATCTGAAGCCGTATATCTAGTCACTAGACCACCGAGGCAGTCGTATACTATATACAATATAAACTTAATTAAATTATAAATATAAAAATTTCATATTAATTTATAATTTACTTGTTTCTAAAAATCATATATAAAGAAATACAATAAAACGTTTCTCTCATCGAAACTTAATGCCCACGCATTATTATTGATGACATATTTTAGTCCGTAATTTCAAAGACATAGAGTATAATATGTAATATCATGTTTAATATCGGTCTATAAAGTCAATACATTTCTAATAACATGATCCTTGGAAAAGAATATATAATTTTCCTCGGTGGTAGAGTTTTGTGCAAGCTCGTCTGGGTAGGTACCATCCACTCATCAGGTATTCTACCGCAAAACAGCAGTACATTGTATTGTTGTGTTACGGCTTAAAGGGTGAGTGAACCAGTGTAATTACAGGCACAAGGGACACAATGCCAATGTCGACGGGCGTTGGTGACCACTTACCATCAGGTACCACCCATATGCTCGTCCGCCCACCAATACAATAAAAAAAAAACTTAGCGACTTTTCGATTAGTCTGTGTGTATGTCTGTACTTACAGCTAAATATCATGTGTATCTATGGTCAGATTTAATGGGTGACCCAGTGTAAATAATACAAGATACATAACATCATAGACCTCATAAATCGCGTTGACGATGTCAGATATGATTTAACAGATACTATGGAGAAAAGCGACCAACAATGTGGCAAATAACCAGTGTCTTGTTGCAAAAAAAAAAGAAGTTAAGAATTGAGCAATTATATCATCGAAAAAAAAAAATCGTTTAAAAATCGAATGGATTTTTTTAAACCGTTACGGAATATTTATTCAGCCTAACTGCGAACAAATTGAATTGGAGTTACACTCGATTGCAGTTTCACTATCGAATTGAGTCGTTAAAACAATAACCATACGAGTAACGGATTAACAATTATTATAGTGGGCAATTGTTTAGATAGAAAAGGTGTTTCCCCTATTCGACTTTTTTAGTCGTAGAATTTGTATATTATAAGACAGTATATAGGCTTTTTTTATGAGAAAAAGAGTTTTCAATAATCGACCTATTGATCGTGGTGGTATTATAATATTGGATCACATTTAAGCTTTAAACGTGAAAAAAGTAACCAATAATACCGATTTCGAATGGTAAGTTAACGATGGTAAGCCGATCTCAAATCTAATTCTCTAAATTTTTAGCGAGAAATAATTCAATTATAATGATTGTCGATGTGTTCGTTTTCAATGTTTTGTTTTTCTGTGCTAAATTTTAATACTTTCGTTGTCGTATTTTTGTTCGTTTATTTGAAACAGAAGTAACTACCACAAACTTAATTATAAAATAACCACTTATCTACAAGATAATAAAGTCTATAATCAATTAAAATTCATTTACATTATCATGACATAATACATTTTTTTAAATTAAAACCAATTCGTTTAAACGACTTTAATTCCGCTAACTTTATGGCAAATAAATCGAATTGCTCTATAACTCGATTTCAGTTTCACTTTCAAATGATTTAATCCGATAAAACAATTAACAGTTATCGTTGCCAATCGTTGAAACGACTCTCGGTTTATTCTCTTTACGCTTTCTTGGCTTTTGTTTTCTAAATACTAAAAAGATTACCTATATATATATATATATATATATATATATATATTTCGAGTAAATAATTTTATTGTTATGATTATTGATTAAATTATTAATTAATGTAAACAGTATCTATAATATTCTATAAATCTGAAGTATTTGTTTGTTTAGTTGTTTGATTAAAAGCGCTAACCTTTATACCAGTCCATACAAAATACCAATTTATTAACAAAACAGTGACGTTTAACGCGGATGAAATGCAGAGCAGTTATCCTTTATTATTATTATATATTTTAGCGCGCTATCTAAAATATATATATTATATATATTACAATAAGATAAAGCAGTCCTTTTTATAATAAGCCTCATATTTATAAATTTAATTAGCTTTTTATATAGCTTTATTCAAATAGAAATAATGACGGTTCATAAATTTCAATGTAGTAATACTATCAAAAACAGTTTAATATTTCAATACTTATATGATACATATACGCCATGTCTTTGAACTAGTTACGAAATGACACCAATTTAAATAAATAGCGTCAAAGTTAAATCCAGAAGCCGAGTGGGGAACAGTCCGAGTTTTTACGTCGAAACGGATTAAACTACTCGGAAGGGATCAAACTTTTACGCCTCGTAAACGATATTTAACTTTAAGAGAGCTCTGACTACAATTTACGGTAATTATTTAATTTCTTAAATTAGATTACAAACTATTACGGGAATTGTTCTTTGGTGAAGCAATACTTGGAAGTTACTTGGTTATGTGCAAGCCAGGGTATGTACCACCCACTCATCATATATTCTACCTCTAAACAGCAATAAGTACGTTTGTATTCCGGTTTGAAGGGTGAACAAGGGACGTAAGATCCTGGTCCCCAAGATTGGTGGTGCATTGGACATGTAAGTAACGTTTGTTAATATTTGTTAAGACGAGCCCGTTGGCGTGACTGGTAGATACCTGCCTTTCGCGCCACAGGTCGTGGGTTCGATTCCCACCCAGGACAGACATTTGTGTGCATGAACATATCTGTTTGCCTTCAGTCTGGGTGTAATTATCTATATAAAAGAAAAGTATTATATGTAGTATATCAGTTGTCTAATTTCCATAGTACAAGTTCTGCTTAGTTTGGCCGTGTGTGAATAATGTCCCTATATGATATTATTATTATTACATCGCCAAGGTCCAATGTGTCAAAGCCAGGCAGGCTTGCACAAGGCACCACTGAGTATTAAGTCTAATATATTGTTTTAAATGTATACTACTGCTGCTTACAATGAGTCACAGCGATAAATAATACTGGCCAGAAATATTGAAATTATTTTCTTCAATAATTGCGTCTGTGTTTGAAATTCGAACACCGTGCTTACCTCGGCTTGTGATAGGTTGGATTGCTGTTAGTCTTGAGTATGTCAGCGTTGGGGACGGACGTCGGCAGCGCGTGTTCTCGCTCCAGCTCGCTCTCATAGCTCTCAAGTGGTACGTGCTTGCCGGGCAAAGGGTCCGCTGTAACAAAAAGAAAAAAAACTTAGCATATGATAATATAGAGGAATCTACAAACGAAGACTGTCACTATCTATTTATATATACACCGAAACAGTGGGGCAATTGGATGTTTTTTATATTACTAGATCCCGTTTATTTTAGACGACACCTACTCTTAAGGTATTTGGTCCTCAACGATTAACTCGCTCACTCGCTTTAACCGCTGCGCAAGAGATAGAGAGTAACAACCAAATAAAGCACACGAAAACTCGGCCCTGCTTGGTGGATTTGAACTTGCAGCCTTTGTTTAAAAACCACAAGTACTATGCACTGAGATACATTAGTAATACGAATTAATAAAACGACTATAATAAACAATACACATTTTTTTGTTTTTTTTTTTTTTCAGTATACGTAATATATTCTATTACAGATTCCAATTTCAAATTCTCGAAACGAACTTCACATTTACGTGTACAAACAAACAAGTAAAGACTGCAGCCTGATTTCATTCCTAGAACTATTTCGTAAACAAAAACAATAAATGAAAGCGCGCAAATACATACGGAACATATCATGTATGTTTCTCACGGGTTATCAAATTCGGGGTTCAGTTGAAAGATAAAAGGACCATTGTTAAAACTTAAGGTCAAATAGTGTTTCGTTACGGAGCTAGTAAACATTCGCTTTGTTTGACGACCTACTTGTGGTTTATTCTGAATAATGATTGTGCTTAACAGTATGCTATGATATACAATGCGAAGATTTATTTTAGACTTAGAGAAAAATAAGCCTATGTTCTTTTTTGATATTCAAGCTTGCTTCGTACTAAATTTCATTATAATTTTTTTTTTACATTGGTAGGCGAACGTGTTATGGGCCACCTGATGGTAAGCGGTCACCAACGTCCATAGACATTGGCATTGTAAGAGATGTTAACCATCGCTTACATTGCCAATACGCGACCTACCTTGGGAACTAACATGTTATGTCCCTTGTGCCTGTAATAACACTGGCTCACTCACCCTTCAAACCGGAACACAATACCCAGTACTGCTGTTTTGCGGTAGAATATCTGAGGAGTGGGTGGTACCTACCCAGACGAGCTTGCACAAAGCTCTACCACCGAGTTACATTATTTATAATATTAGTATATTCTAGGTTTTGCAGAGCAATATGCGTTAATAATTTTACATAAAAATAAATAATATTTTTATAATTAATTACATCGAAGATATTATACATAACAATAAAAATTGAACACAGCTACATTAATCTAAATCTTGACCGCGTGGAATGACTTTGTTTTTGACTATTTTGTAACATATAACCAAAGAATCGAGTTATTTATTTTAGCTCTGAAATGTATTAAGTTTTTATTATATAGATTATGTTTTAATATCAAGAATTTCTATTATAAGAATTAATAGAACGACCAATGATACCGTAACAAATTTTCTAACGTAGTTTTTGTTCACAAACATAATTTAATTTCAGCTTGCTTAATGCGACAGCATCCTTATCTTTGAATAGCGTTAGCGTGTTTGAATATCATGCGATTTAAGCTCTTATTTAAACGCAATTAGGACTGTAATCGTTTGTAACGCAAAATCATTGTTTCACTCTGAATAATTTACTTTTTTTCTACCTTAATTACATTTCGATGGGTAATCGAATATCAAGCTATTAACGTTGAAAAATAAGTTATTTATTAAGTTATTTACCGTTATTTTAATTATACATTTTGACGTTTTTAGACGGTAACAGATTATTGAGTTTTCCTTAAAAGATATAATATGTATTTTTGGTGTAAAGCAGGTCAAAAGCTTCCCCTTTTTGAAGAGTAGAGCTTTCTATAGCTTACGCTATCATGGGCGAAATTTAATAATCATTTCTGAAGCGTCAGGGAACAAATTACTGTGTTTTCCTCATAAAAATAATTTAGTACGAACGAATTGAATTTCTTTTATACTTTCTCGTGTTATTTTTATATCGTTCGTATTTTTCATTTGTGTATGAGATGTGATTGTAATATACGTAATGTTTTCTTTAACTTAACATGAATTGATTTTTAATATATCTTTGTTAAATTCGTTTCTAAATTGAAACATAACGTGAAAAAATACATATCACTCGGTGGTAGAGCTTTGTGCAAGGGTCGTCTCGACTGGGTAGGTATCACCAACTCATAAGATATTCTACCGCAAACCAGCAATACAAGGTATTGTTGTGTTCCGGTTTGAAGGGTGAGTGAGCCAGTGTAATTACAGGCACAAGTGACATAACATGTTAGTTCCCAAGGTTGGTGACGCATTGGCGATGTAAGCGGTAGTTAAAATTTCTTACAATGCCATTGTCTATGGGCGTTGGTGACCGCTTACCATAAGGTGGCCCACATGTTCGTCCGCCTATACATAAAAATTATCTATCTTATCGTATCGTAGTTATTTTTTTTTAATTTCATGTACTTAAAATACTCGATATTTCGCATAGGATCAAACTAGCATCCGTTAGAGTTGACATTTGTCATAGGCCGTTGTAAATCTACGGCCATACTTATGACTGTTACTTACTACTTTACTTTTAGTTAAACACTGATTTCTCTCTTTCTTTATTAATTTGACATTAGAAAAAAGGAGACAGCATTCTTTGCTAATCACCCGCTTTTCTATTAACATAGTCCAAGAGCTTCACTATAATAACCAAAGATACTTTGTCAGTTGAATAAAAAAATATTTATTGTTAAGTAGGCGAGCTAAAGAAACATTCATTCCAATTTGAATTTCTCGCAGTAAAAAAGTAGGACAGAATCCGCAACTCATTAAAGGAAAGCGTGTTGCGTTAATTTCCAAAGTCATAATTAACGTAAATCAAGAGTTCGGTGAAGTAACGCCCAGAGAATCGAAATTGCGCTTCGACGAGTGAATCGTGTTAGCGTCGACACCATTACACGCGGACATTATTTGTATTCATTAATAATTTTGACCTGTATATATTTCATTAATTAATTTATTATTTACCATAATATACAGTATATTGAACTATTGCTCATAAACTTAAGATAATAAAAAATAAGAAAACAAGCCGAGATGGCCCAGTGGTAAGAACGCGTGAATCTTAACCGATGACAGTGGGTTCAAACCCGGGAAAGCACCACTGAATTCCATATGCTTAGTTTGTGATTATAATTCATCTCGTGCTTGACGGTGAAGGAAAACATCGTGAGGACACCTGCATATGTCAAATTTCACTGAAATTCTGTCATATGTGTATTGCAACAATAAGCATTGGAGCAGCGTGGTGGAATAAGCTCCATACCTCCACAAAAAGGGGTGAAGAGGCCTTAGCCCAGCAGTGGAACATTCACAAACTGTTACTGTTCATAAACTTTAAAGTTAAGATATGTATGTGCTAAAATATAAACATATTCATCATCACGTCATCATTCATAATTTCATCACTCATTCAATATTATAGTTTTTCTAGAATATTTTAAACATTCATTGATAATCTCATAAGTGGAATAGAAATAGGTAATAAACCTTCCAAATTAATTTCGGCAACAATGTCAACATTAATGAGTACCTAGCCTATATTTTATAGTGTAGATGTGAGTGCACGCACATGTGCACAATGTCTCTTATAATCCGATGTTACGATAATATGACTTGATCGGAAGGAGATCAGGTGCAGGATTAAGCTGATTTTGAGACACTGATCTTTGAAACATTGATCTACTTTTAAGAATTTTTGGATAGGAAAACTAAATATTTTTTAATGACACTCGGGACTCGAACCCACGACCTCGGGGTCTGAAGACTTAGAAGCTAGCCACTTGACTAACCAGTGAAATATATTATGAATAGTACATTTATAGGAAAATAGTAATTATAATAAAAACGCTCAATCAATAAAAATAACTAAATAAAAAGAGAATTATATAATAAATTTAAATTGAAAGTTCAAAAAGCTCTGAATATAAAATACTTATTAATAAATGGAATTATGTCATTCAACCTTAAAGGCATTGCCGATTTAATTGAATTTCATTGAAGTCTAGAAGCGTATAGCTAAAACGGTTTTCCTGTAAATAATAAAGAAAAACGTCGAAATATCACTGCGTTTAAAAGCGATCGATCAACTGATATATTAAGGGTTTTAACAATTACCTCTTAGACTATAATTTTGTAGTTCCACATTATTTTATTTAATAATAGTTTTTGATATTTTTGGTAACGTACAGCCAAACATTTAATGCTTTTAAAAATAGTAATAGTCGCCTACGTCATTGACATTTTGGTATACCCCTGAACTATCCAAATACATTATACAGAATGCATAAATGCATTTTTCATAAGGCAAAAGCTCTATACTTAAAATCAAAATTCTTCAGAATAATTTATAAATAGAATTAACTTAAATATAGGTATTAAAACTAGGCAACCTTAAAATTACGTTTGCTTCATTTAAACCACACAGTACAACATAACCAAACAATTTCAAACCGTCATTATTTTAATTAAAAAACATACCGTTCGTCAAATTATCGTTTAAAAAAAAACGAAGCAGTCAAAGCTGTTGGTGATTCAACGGTCCCTGCGCTTGCGCATTCGACTGAGTCACGACAATGATGTATCAATAATAACTATTGTGGTTTTGAATATTAACTTACTATTTATAAATCATTATCGACTTAACCTATTGCTTTATATAGCGGGTGATTAGAAAACAATGCTGTCTTCTTCTTTCGAATGTCAAATCAACAATGAGAGAAAGAGAAATTAGCATTAAACTAATCGACGATTATAAGTAAGGCCGTAAATATTTAAAGATAAGATAAGTCGTAACTCGAAATATTATAGAAAAATTAAAATATATAATATAGGTATATAAGTGGTAGGCTTTCCAGTTATCGATACGTCATATATTATGTTTTTATGACTGATTGTATAATAATAATAATATCCTGGGACATTATTCACACACGGCCATCTGATCCCAAACTAAGCAGAGCTCATACTATGGAAACCTGACAACTGATATACTACATATACTAGTTTTCTTTTATAAATACATACTTATATAGATAATTACACCCAGACTTAGGACAAACAGATATGTTCATGCACACAAATGTCTGTCCTGGGTAGGAATCGAACCCTCGAGCTGCGGCGCGAAAGGCAATTATCTACTAACCACGCCAACCGGCTCGTTAAGTTTGGATTGATGGTGAATGGTATTCTTAGCCGTGGATGGCACATTGGTTCTCACACCATGGAAATCCTTATGACCGTATTCCGAGAGGTTAGTCAACTGCACGGGACATATAAGAGTGCACAAATATTGATGAAGTCTCTTTTAACCCGATTTTATGGAAAACGACCTCTTTCCGTCCTCGGATCTGTATGATTACTCTATCTTCAGGTTACCCACTTGGTAGTCTGCCTAACCTTGCGAATTACAAAAAAAAAATATCGTTAACTAAAAAAATATGACATCAACATATTTAATATATATATATATAGTTACAATGTAAACATTTGTTTATATTGTAAATAAGTAAAACAACTTAAATATATATATATATATATATATATATATATATATATATATATATATAATATAAACAAATGTTTACATTGTAACTTTATAAATTAATTTGCATTGCACCGCGTCGAACCCGCACCGTTTCCCCGGAACACTTCAATTATGAATCAGACTGTAATCTTTCTGAGTAATCTGAGTTCTGTTTATGAAGTTGTATCTTGTCTGTGCAAACTGCAAACGTTGGTATAAAATGAATGATGTTACTAGGAATTACTAAAGAGACCGATTCAAATTATATATAACTAAACTAATATTATATAGTTCATGAGTTAGTAGTTAAATATTGATAATGGACATTAATTGAAAGTTTAAATTAGATGAAACTGCGAAACGCAATTATTTATATAATAATAATTACTTTTCGCCCATGTGTTATTATATAATATTAGTAAAGAGTACTCAGTGGCATTTGCTCGGGCTTGAAGCCGTTATTTTCATTTAACATTCTCTTCATGCCACTGAGCCATGTCGGCTCGTATACTATATAATGTAGTAAAAAAATTACAAATTCATTCAAAACATTAAATACACATTCACCAATTCAATATTTAAAAAGGCGAAAGAAATTTCTCAAGTAATATACTTGACAAGATTCACAAATGCAAATTCGTTGTAACCTTGACGTAAGGGTTGCAAATGCGGGATCGGAAAGTCGGGACATAAATTTTAAATCGGAACGAAAAAAATCGAGACATTTTTTATTGCAGTACAAATATTTTCACATAAACGCAATTAATGTTTCATGTTTTTATTTATTATATTATAATAGTGATATGACACGCGGCTTAAAATATGAAGAATTGTCATTTGTCATACAAGCTTTCTTGCAAGTTATCACAAACTTTTTTTATAGCATAGGTAGGCGGACGTGCATATGGGCCACCTGATGGTAAGTGGTCACCAACGCCCATAGACATATCTGATGAGTGGGTACATATCCAGACAAGCTTGCACAAAGCTCTACCACCAAGTAAAACTTAAACTTCGGTGTTAAATTTTCAAAAATTCTTCCTTAGTCCTAACCTAATGTGTACCGAATATAAATTTCCATAGTGCGTAGCCTACACATGGCTGTGAGTGGATATGTCAGTCATTCGGTAATTCTTTTATATATATGTATGAAGTGTCACTTATTGTCGTAATAACGTGACCAAATTAATTTACATATTATAATATATGTTTAAGAGACACTGAGAATCATACTAATGTATGATTTATTGAATATTGAGTAATAATTTAAAACGACATTAATTCACTACAGCCTTAATCAAATTAACAAAAAAAGAAGATCAAATAATTTCTCTCTTGACTCTTTTATCGGGGCGTGTAACTAACTAATAAAATATTCGTGAACTATTTGACCGAGTGAGTAGATAACCTGAATTATTAGTGACTTTAAGACCTAAGTCAATACGGATCGTCCTCTTAGGGACGACCTCGAATGTCTTCAGAACATCGCTGTTAATAAAATATTGATGAACAAGTTTTTTTTTATAAACGATTATATATAATTATTTATTTATAATGAATTATAAATAAAAACTATAATGTTATATCTGTAAAAATGTTAAAACTGTGTTTTTTATAAGATGCAATAAAGATTTTTATTTATTATTATTGTTTATTTATATAGTTTTTATTTATAATTCTCAGTAGCAGCCCGGAGACTGGAAGTTGGAAGTGTATACACTCCCGTGCCTCGGAAAGCACGTTAAGCAGTTGGTCCTGCGCCTGAACTCTTTCCGGTCGTGTCGGATTGCCGTCCCATCGGATTATGAGAGCTAAGGAAAAGTGAGTACACCTGTGTTTGCGCACACATTTGTGCACTATAATATCTCCTGCGCAGTTGGCTTATCTCTCTTGATATTGGCCGCCGTGGCCGAAATCGGTCTGACCTTATTTTACATATATGTAATTCTATTATATGATTCTATAAACACATGTCCTACATCATCAATAACTTGTTTTCTTTTCTTATATAACAGTTGTTGTGTTCTTAACAAGCTTTTGCTGTTCCTTTCATTGAAATGTATTATACACTAAAATTTTCCTCATAAATGACTCCGTACATTCGTGAAAACCGTATGAAAATCCGTTCGGTTGTTTCTGAGTTATTCGCGTTTAGACGGACAGACGCAACGAGGTACTCTGCTTAATAATATGTAGTGATATAATGAATTTACGTTAATGTGGTATCGCGTATCTGCAATAATTTAACATTACAAGAAATATACTTTTTTTGATATGAGGTTGTAATAATGGCGTTGTTGTTAATTCAAAAAGGGAGACTAGTCAAGAGTAAAGGACTATTATAGAGAGGGGTGGCAAACACAAGAGCACTCTCTTTTCCCTCTCTCTCGTAATCCGATGGGACGACAAATCAGACACCGACCGGAAAGAGTTCAGGAGCAGGACCCTCGACCAACGATAACGGAGTTATGTAGCCTTGTAAGCATGTCATTAAACAAACGAAGTAGTTTGAATTTCAAAGTAATGCGAATAAAACTTTGATAGACAGGTCAATAGAAGGATATTTCATCTACGAGTACGTCGTACATGAAAAAATATCAGTTTCAAGTGCCATCACGCTGTTCCATTGCTGGTGCAACATGTGTGTAAAATTTTCGACAAATGCCCGTTTTTTGACGTAGTTTTTTTTTATCTTCGAGTGCTGTTGAAAGTGTATGCACAAATGAAGTATGAAGAACTAAGCCTGGGCCTCCTACCTAGAAAAAATAATCCTGAATAACCACATTATCCATTTCTTATCTAGGATCTATAGTCCATCTCTTATCGACTTTTCTAACAGGTACAAATCTAGACAAAAACCTTGCAAAAACCAAGTCTTCGGCTCTAAATGTCACTATTAAGTATATAACCATCTCACATTTAAGCCGTCCTTGGCCCGACAGTCTGATAGCTAGGAGCTGCTGGAGAAAATTAAATTGTTAATACCATACATATTTAAAAAGACCTGAATTTCCTTACGAAGAAACGTAATCCGTGACCTATTTCATATGATCGCTCGACACGGTCATACAATATTCATGGTATTTGATTGATTAATACTGGCTTCACTTTTATTTTTGCGATTACGATACGAGAGTATTCGAATGAAATATTATCCTGGAATTCGTATTATTAAACTTTAAATAGTACCATTACCAGATCGGACTTTACTGATGGTAGAGCTTTGTGCAGGCTCGTATGGGTAGGTACCACCCACTTATCAGATATTCTACCGCAAAACAGCAGTACTTGCTATTGTTGTGTTTCGGTTTGAAGGGTGAGTGAGCCTGTGTAATTAGACGCACAAGGGACATAACATCTTAGTTCCCAAGGTTGGTGCATTGGCGATGTAAGCGATGGTTAACTTTCTTACAATATCAATGTTTATGAGCGTAGGTGACCATTTACCCAAGCGCGCGTACCTATTCAATAAAAAAAAAAAACTTAGGCCCATAGGCAGTTTAACATTTGAAGATACCCATTCCGAGCTTGAACCCGCAACCTTCATTCACGTGTCCTAACTATTATGAAATCTCGTCTCAATAGTAATGTTTTTATTAGAAATTATTCTTATGAAATGATCGTTATTTTCTTTCTAATATGAATGAATAAATAATTGGTCTGTTTTCTTTGAGCACTTGTTTTCTTTTCTTATATAAGTTTTTCTGTTCTTAAGAGACTTTTTCTGTTCCTATCATTGAAAACAAACTTATAGATAGAAACGAAATATAAGATAGAATGAATTTGTTTTGATTTTAGTCCTTCAAGCCCGCCTTTAACGAGTCGGATGATAATGAAGCACTTAATACGAAATCTGAAAAACCGTATCGATTTTTACAATTGGATTTTTAATTATCTCTGTTCTATATTTAAATTTCTTGGTCGGATTATTAAGGACAATGTGATTAAGAAAAAGTTTCAGACGTGCGTCATGACAGTACTGAGTTTAACAGCATGCTGTAAATGTACACATATATATATCATATGCTTTCCATTTCAATGTAAAATGATATATAATTATGTATTTTGTATTAAATCTTATAAAAAATAGACTTTGGTATCTGTTTGAGATTAATGGACTTAAAGTGTTGGCATATGTATTTATAAAGGAGAAGGTTATATACACTTTTGTTACTCACCGCTAGATGGGGCTGCCGCACATCATCTAAACTTATACCCTTCAACCGATGACAATTGGTAGACTAACGTTGGGTTGAGTAAACTATAGCTATTCCATTTCAATTTGGCCCAAATTGGCCATGGACATTGTTAAAATTTTATTATATATCTATACAATATACATAAGGTCTTCCAGACCGATTTCGGCCACGGCGGCCAATCTCAAGAGAGATTAGCCAACTGCGCAGGAGATATTATAGTGCACAAGTGTGTGCGTAAACACAGGTACACTCTCTTTTCCTTAGCTCTCATAATCCGATGGGACGGCGATCCGACACGACCGGAAAGAGTTCAGGCGCAGGACCAACGGCTTAACGTGCTTTCCGAGGCACGGGAGTGTACACACTTCCAAATTAACTTCCAGACTCCGGGCCGCTACTGAGAATTTTCTGACAGAAAAACCAATAACTATTTACTGGCCCGACCTGGGAATTGAACCCAGGACCACCGGGTCTGCGGCCTTACATCTAGCCACTAGACCAACGAGGCAGTCACACGAGGCAGTCACAATATACATATAATATACATGTATCTGCATATACTTATCCTCACTTATCCCGCCAACACAAATACATCCTCAGCGTCCATATATCAAAAACTTATCCCCGGGTAATGTTACCCCGGATGTACGTAAATTATGGGTGAGCTATTTTTGGACCGCGGATACGAGTTCTTAGCGTGTTGTGACTTTTGGCGTTTCAAGTGACACTTATATTCTTATAAGTGTATTTATTAAGTGTGCTTCTAAAGAACCAAGATGGAAGTGTAAATCATTATACGAGTACAAGACGGATATTTTCGAGTACTTAATTGCATCAACTTAGTCCTTTTTTTAAGTGTTTCCATATAATCCTTAATCATTAATTCATAATGGAATAGCATTGTGGGTTGGCCTAAGCCTGATACATCAATCGCTCGGCACGAGATGAATTATAAATACAAAATTAACCAAATAAAAACTCAGCAGTACTTAACGCGGATTTGAAGCCTCGACTTTTTATATATATGTAAAAATAATGAGAAGGCCGAGATGGTCCAGTGGTTAAAATACGAGAATTTTAACCGAAGCTTGCCGGTTCAAACCTAATTTATAATATTTATTGGGCAGTAAAGGAATAGATCGTGAGGAAACCTGCTTGCGTCGCAAAACACATATTCCAAACCCACATTGGAATAAACCCCAATACCTCATTAAGACGAGAGGAAGACTTGCCCAGCATTGGGACAGTAACAGTTACTTTAACAACATCCAAATAGGATAAACGAACAAAAGTGTACAACTGTCATTAACATTCGATCTTTTGAAAGATTGATATAAAATATTGAACGGTGAATGAATGAATGGATCTTTTTATATCAAACGTCATTTACACATTTGGAACGTAGACTTATACTCTTTTTATAGATAACACCGTAAACTTCTTTATGATAGCAAAAGGATGCTTGTTAAATAATACTTTCGAGTTAAATATAGGGTTGCTTTTCAACTGTATTCTGAAGCTATACAAAGCGATAATCGCTTTAAAGTGTAATTTTTCATATAACTTCTATACGTGTTTATGTTTAAGCGTGTTTATGAATACCCAATAATAATTATAGAGCGATATAATATAATAGATATTGTTTTAATTCAATTTAAAAAACGCGCAGTTCAGTTTATGTTATACCATAGGATATACAAATAAAAGTCAAGTGTCAATGTCCCAGTGGATCATAAATCAACATGTTGGATCCAAGTAAGGAACTCGGCTTCAAATTCCGTAAAAGTATCATTGAGATTTCACTATTTTAAATTCGAGCTTTCATTACCTATCGTGTTATTGGTTAAGGAAAATATCGCGACGAAAATTGCACTTAACCTATCGGATTAAACTTGCCGTAACTATGTGTATCCATCAACACAAACGACCGAAGCATGGTGGAATAAACTCCAATTCTTCTACTAGCTAACCTTTCGGCGATGGAACATTAACGCACTATCACATAAAAAAATCTCCTACGTGTAGATAGTACTTTTCTATCGCATAGCGTGACATATGAAGGGATGCCCTAAAGGGTTAATTTTAAACTAGAAGATTAACTACGAGTTAAACACGTGTCGGTTGTTTTAAACGGCCATTACGTACTGTTTACCGATGTGTATAAATTTATTACTTCACTAAAACAAGGATAACATATATCTTATATAAATTGTTAATGGAAATTGAATTTCCAGGGCATTTTTAAATAACCCCTCTTAATAGCTCAACCCTCATAATGGCTCGTCGTCTACGTAGGCAACATATTTTTGAGATATGTTCGACCGTCAAAAATTGGAGATAAGTAATCCTAATTAATATTATAAATGCGAATGTGAATTTATTTGTTTGTTTGTTTGTGACGCTTTCACGCCTAAGCCACAGAACCGATTTCAAAAATTCTTTCACCAAAGGAAAGCTACATTATCAGCGAGCAACATAGGCTACATTTTGTCCCCGTATTCCCACGGGAACTATGCGGGTGAAACCGCGGGCAAAACGCTAGTAATATATAAACGAAATTAAAATGATGAAACTATACTTACACGTACGTTCACCCAATAACACATACATTTACACACAAACACATGATGTGTTTGACATTGGTAGTACATATTAACGTAGACAATACCTATTTCATTTAATATAATTTATTTAAAACACAAATATATATACATAAATTTTAGCTTTCTGCAATTCTTTCCACTTGGTGGTAGAGCTTTGTGCAAGCTCGTCTGGGTAGATACCACCCACTCATCAGATATTCTACCGCAAAACAGCAGCACTGGCTATTGTTGTGTTCCGGTTTGGAGCGTGAGTGAGCCAGTGTAATTACAGGCACAAGAGAAATAACATCTTAGTTCATCTCGGTTGGTGGCGCATTGGCGATGTAAGCAATGGTTATACTGTCAGACAGATAGAACACTTCTCCCAACGATTCGAAATTTAAAAATTTAATACTACTTCCATATGTTGGTCATATGTGTGTTTGTTTCTGTCGACATTACCGCTTAATGTTTAAGGAAGTTGTAACGTTTTAATAGGTAACAAGAAACGTGACTCATTGTTAGTTTTTTCGACGTTAAATCGTTATCGATTTTAGACCACACCGAGTTTATATATTTTTTATATTATAATGCATATTTTTATTATTCATGACTTTTTAACTGCTATTGGCCCCGGCTGCCGCACAGGGGACATTAAAGTGCAGAAGTGTCTGGGACGTGAGTATAGTGACATCTAATCCTTTGGGTGTAATATGATAGAAGGTCTAGAGGCAGGCATTCGTTTTTGTTGAGAAATATATTACTAATCCAAATAAATGAGGAATTCAGTTCAAATGATTAACAATTATTTTAATAGTTATCATAATATAAGTTATAATAATGCTTAAATAAAGCACTGTAATATGGTACAAGTTTACAGAAACAAAAAAAATTTAATATAAATAGTAATTATTGAACTAAATAAGAAAAAAATATTCTTATATTAAATGTTAAAATAGAAGCGCATTGAACTTGCGAGTTGAACTTCACAATACAAGTCACGTACACCTACTCGACAACAGATGGCGCTAGCCGTGTTCAGAATCATGATGTGACTGTTTGCCAGATAAGAATTTACTTTAATATACTAGTAAATAAAGTTACTTTTTTAGATATTATTTTAAAAGATTATTAGAATTTATAATAAGAATAAATAGAAGTTTATACTTAAGAATATAAAAAAATGAATACCATTTAAAAAAAATCATGTATTGAGTATTATTATTATATATAATATATTAATATTAATTCCATCGCTGAATCTGTAATAGCCGGATTAAATATAATTGCTCTCGGAAATGCTCATTCAGAGATTTTGACTTGTAACAGACGTAAACTAATTATGCGAATATTACAAAATAGCTAGCCCAATTATATTACTTATTATATAAGATAAACACTTCCATTAAATATTTGACGAGTTAGGAATGTTAATTAATTATCAATAAAGTTAATTTATTTAATTAAAGATTTCCATAAATGTTATATTATTTTCATATATAAATATTCTATTCTAAAATGTCCTGCAATATTTATTATCGTGACCATTCATTAAATATAGATAAAGATAAAAAAATATCAGGTCCAAAAACGGTAGTAGGTAATTATGATGTGAACAACGCATTATGGCACCGGTATTTTAATAAAGCAACAAATAGATAGAAAATCTCAAAAAGATCGTAAAAGATATGCAAATTTATATAACGTCGATGATATAAATTGCTTTATTAAACACAATTAATTAACTCCAAAACGCGATAGAAATTTATTTCCATAATTTATTGACGATCCAAACATTTGGCCATTTGCTAAATTCAACGGTTTATGCTTCATTCGTTTCACACAAAACTGTGATCTCTTAACATTCTTCGTTACCTACATCATCTAAACCGGTAGCGATATTTACATCACTAAGATAATTATTATATATACATTTATAAGATTCGATTAAGTCGGTTTTTTCTTATCTTTAATTTATTTTAATGGGTCTGCATTTTCATTACCAGGAAGCGTCACAGTCTACGTTTTAGGATTAAAAAATTGATAGTTTCTGATGCATCTTTATTTTTTAACAGTAATCTAATATATTTTGAGCGTTATGTTATTACTTCATGTATAGCTTCCATTATCTTAGGAATTCTAAGTGGACATGATACGGCTGCGGTTAAGTTAGTTACAATGAATTTAGGAAAAAAATCTATCCAAAAATGCAATTCATAATCTATAAAATCGTTCCGATATTTTTTTAGAAAGTGGACAGACAAACCGTGGCAAACGAAATTATTTATACGTGACCAGGTCGCACGATTTCAGTTCCATTTAAGATGTCTTTTTTATTATATCGAGCGACGTGTTCAGGGTGTTAGTCGATTCCAGACTTACTCCAGTTATTCTTTAGTTCCAATAACTTATTGCATTCGTGGTATTATTTCTGGATTTCAATCAAAATAATTTCACTAAAATCAAAAAGTTCACTAATTCTTTCATCATTTTACTTTTGGTTTTGGACAGTTCTCAACCCGTGTGGTCTTTTTTATCTATTTAATGATCCTCTAATTGATAATAAATAAATGGTCAGTCGGTAAATTTAGATTCGATCGAGCAGTTATGTTTGTTTATTCAATCGTTTGAAACTATGCGGGTTCCAACTTAGGTAAGTGTTTCTTGTTATTTCGGTTGTCTGTCCCAATTAATTGATTTAATTTAAAGATTGAATTCTTTACTTTTTTAAGACTGCTTTTGTTCCGTCTTAGAAATAACCGTAGGTGTCTCGGTGATATCGGATTTAATAGCGTCTGAGAATTTGATAATTATAACGATCGAAATGACATTTTTTGTCACATTTTTTGCAATCTTATCGTATCGTCGTTGTGAATTTATTAAAGCTTATGAATTGATCATTCATTGGAAAGAACAGAAGCACTATTGTCAACGAACAAACTTTCCTTATGCGATTGATGCAATGTTAATTTGTAATAAATAATAAAGTTATCACTGAACTGGGGAATATTAAATCAAGCATTTGTCAATTTAATGATCAATTCTATCATGATTCACTTGGTGTAATAATAAATTGAATGATCAATTCTATCATAATTCAATTGGTGTAATAATAATGATTGGACTTACCTAAAACTACCAATATGAAGCACAAACTAATGTATAAGATCATCAGGAATCTTTGGTAACTAATAAACTAATATTATCACACACAAAATGGACAATCATCTAAGCGATCGCCTATAATTTATATCACAGCACACATCACTAACTACACGATTTCGGCCGCACTGCGATCCCATCAAACCATCACTATTATCAGCACATAATTTTTTTCGTAGCCCAGTGCATTCGGACCACAACTTTTTCCCCAACTTAAACTTTCGGTCATCGTATGCGATATAAAGTGTACTGTTCTTCCGTGGCGATTCCCATCACTATATAAAATAAAACACAGTCAATAATATAATTTAAAATATTAATAAAGTCACTTTGAATTGTTTAAATGTTGTATTGTACGATAGTTTCGACGTGACGAGCGACGCAGGTCCGTCGTCTGTGACGGTCGGGACGTAACTGGCATGAAGTTGGTCGGGATTGGTGAAGAATCAAGAATGCGCGGCGCATGGTTGCCTCACCGGCCACGCTCGGATAGTTAGCCGTCCAAAATAGAGAGTTGTTTATTGCGGATTCGGTTGGAACGATACCGTGGCCCCTGAACGTTGTCGGTTATTATAACCAGATAGACAGTCGTGCATTGTCAGTGGCGTCGCCCTCGCTCTTGGCCGCTTTCGTTCCCTGGGTAGGTAAGAACGCATTGTCGAAATGCATTCAGTATACAATAATTCGAGTCGTCCGTCTCTTTCTAGCAAGCGACGGGTAAAAAAAACAGGTAAACGCACCGATACCCAACACTTCGATATGAGAGTATTTTTAAAATCAAAATCGACGTTTAGAAATGGTAATTTACTAGTAATTCGGCGTAAAATAAATGCCATATAAATAATAAAATCGATATATCAATGGTCATGACTTTAAATAATATATATTGAGGTTGATTCTGTCATCGGTCGCAATAAATTTCGATAATTAGCAGAGCGCTTATTGAAATACCAATTTGTATTGCGTACACTGGACGGCGGCTATCGTAAAGTAAATAATTTCGTGTGAAATATTATTGTCGTTTTATAGGTCATATTAAAGTAAATTAAAATTTCTTTGTCCGCCGTCAATATTATGGCAAACCAAATATGTGGCGTTTGAATAAATAAATATCAAATTATTTCATATACATTTAAATTGCTGATATTTTTAGTATGATGGGGTAAACATTTCAAGGTCGAATTTAAGTGCAACGTTTGCTGTAACGTTTGATATTGAAACGATTTTGACGCAATAAAGAAAATATAGTTTACCAACTGTTACGTGCAATGTATAATAGGCATTTTGCTATGAACTTGTTATTCATATTGCTATGAATAACAAGTTAACGCCTCGTTCTGATGTTTTTTTATAATAATATTCCTTATGACTCGAGCTCTACGCATTATACATGGATGATACTGTGCCAGAAACCTTCACGGATATTTGTTTTTTTTTTTTCAATTATGTAGACAGACTAACTAAGCGTTACTAGCAAATGTTGGATATAAAAAAGGATCATATTTTTCCTTAAAAAAAAATTGATAGTAGTGTTTTATATGGATTCGTTTTGAACGAAAGGTTGTCATGCCTGCCTATTGTGTTTTTATCCGCGACTTTGATGATCAGCCTACAGCAAAATTAAGTTTACTAAATATTTTTTTTGTGTTATTTAAAATAGTTGTTTTTAATACATTTGTATAAACATGTACATGTCTGCAATAATGTTTGCCTTGAATGAACATTTTCCTATTCAATTGTAAGACAGTTTAAAACAGAAGTCCTAAAAGCATTAGATCTCTTACAGAGAAAAAAATACTTAAAAAAGGCTCGTTAAAGGCGAACATTAAGGTTTCGACCGTTTAAACAAAAAAAAAAGATCCCGTAATTACTGTCAAGCAAAATTGAATTTTAAGTGCTAAGAATTAAAGCTTACACCATATATTATAATCACTAGAATGGAGATAGTTATAGATAGTTTTGACACAAATAGGGTTGTATCAGTGTCGATAAATTTGCCCAAGGGATGACCCATTCCGATTGAATGCAATATATTAAATCCTGGAAACGGATAGATTTAGAAAATAGCCGTTCGACTTTTGGTTTGTTTTAGGATATTTTATCTATCTTTTTTATTTCATGATATTGTTCTAACCTATTACGTCATTCGGTTTAAGTGGAAATAACAAAGAATGTTGGATAGATAATAATATATATCATAATTTTTTTTAAATATTAAATAGGTAGACGGTTGTATAAGTGCGTTGGGAACTAAGATGTTATGTCTCGTATTGTAGTTGCACAGCCTCACTCATCCTTCCAACGCAACAGTACCGAGTATAACTGTTTGGCGATAGAATATCTGATGAGTGGTTGGTACCTACCGAGACGGGCTTGCACGAAGACCACCATACCTACCACCATAAAAAATAATAATTACAAGTCTTTTTTTTTTTTAAAGACAATCGTTTGCACTCTATTTGTCTTTTTTTTAAAATATAGGTTAAATTAAATAATTAATGACGTTACAATTATATGGTTAACGCGTGAGCAACATCTCTGCTTATAAACAACAGACATTGTAACAAAGTCATCAAGACAAGTATGAGTTTGAGTGTGTGGCGTCGGTCTTAAATACCGAAGCGTTTCTATAAAAAGCGCGGATAGTAAACATCACGAGCACCGCGGACAATAGACTACGTTTCGTTTTTAGCAACAGACGTACAAATACAAAACATTGGCTATATCAATATTATTTATAACATGTGAAACGAAATACACGGGGGTAGGTGGTTCAGCAGTAATGTTACATACCAATACTTATTCATCTATTTTCTTTTAATAGGTTAGATAGGCGGATGTGCATATGGGCCATCTGATGGTCGGTGACCAACCTACGCCCTTAGACATTAGCAGTGTGAGAAATGTTGACGATTGCTTACATCGCTAATGCGCTACCAACCTTGGGGACTAAGATGTTATGTCCCTTGTGCCTGTAATTACACTGCCTCAGTCACCCTTCAAACCGGAACACAACGATACCAAATACTGCTGTCTTGCGGTAGAATATCTGATAAGTGGGTGGTAGGTACCTAACCAGACGAGCTTGCACTAAATAGTAACTAGTAATACTTATGTTAAAGACAATAATGTAAATATTTCTACTATAATTATTTCGTTTATGAGTGAGATATACATAATATGTGTTCTAAAACACTTTGGTGTACAAATAAGAGCATCGAACCTGGGACATCCACAGTTTCGTTTCGTCGAGCACGTCAGGTGTAGTTCGTTATATTTATATGTGTTTTAATTATAAATATTGAAGTACTTGAGTCACAAATTAATATTCTTGAGCAATGATACCATTAATTAGTACTAATTAATAAGTATTGATTAATACATTAAGACTAATTTAAATGCCAAATCTTTATAGATTAAGCAACTCAAATGATGAAATTAAGATGTTTTGAAAAACTTTCATTTGAATTAAGGTAATTTTTTTATGAATGCACATATGAATTTAATTTAAATGAAGTAACACGTTTTTATTAGTAGCGCTATAACTATGAAAGCCTGTTTGTATACACCCTATCATATATTCTACCGAAAAATAACAATATATGTGACTTTACGATAATATGTGAGTGATCAAGTGTTAATAATGACACAAGGAACAAAATGAAACACGTACACATACACTCTCACATAGACAAAAAAGATGAGTCACACATATTAGGCAGTGAGAGGAATGCAAAGATGCACAATCCACAATCCACACTATAATACACAGTATTGATTAATACCGGCAAAAATAAAATAATCGGCCCAGTGGTTCGAACACTTGAATCATAACCAAAGACCGCTGGTGCTTAACGGTAAAAAACGTCTGCACGTGTCAGACGAACCACATTATGTAACACCAAGCAACATTAAAGCATCGTGGTGGAATAAGGTTTTCCACGTTCTTCTCAATAGAGGCATTAGCCCAGCTTCTCAATAGAGGCAATTTCTCACGATGTTTTCACAAATAACAAATTATAAATTATATAAAAATTATAAATTGTATATAAATTATAATCCTGTTCGGGCTTGAACCCATGATCATCGGTTAAGATTCACGCGTTCTAGCCACTGGGCCATCTCGGCATTAACGTATACGTAACGTAAATTATAAGATTTAAAAAAAAAACTCACGAAATCTTACTAACACACCAAATGCAATAAAACATAACGCGAACAGTTACGACGTTTTTGCGCCAAATCATTTGAATGATATCTTCGGGCAAAACAATTTTTAACAATTATGCCACGGCTCAGACTCGCCGGATTACGTTTTGGAATAGAAACATCATTCGTTTCGCGTTTTTTTCTCATGCAATTTCGGAAAGGGCGACCGTGTTGAGACATGTTAGTGGTTCTACACGATTATACCATAATTATACCCGTCCAGTTTCGCACGGATAGGATAAGGGTCGACATTAAATGTATATATCGTAATACGCATACCTAACTCTAAATAATTTATTTACAACGGCGCATACAATAGCTCAACGATCATTGTCATAACTCTATTACACAAAACCGAAATTAATTATATATAGTTACATGTATATGTAAAGTAAGTACAGCTATTAGAAATTATACACCTAAAGCCTCCTTATGAATCCCTTTTTCCATTGGTAAAAGCCGTATGAAAATCCATGCGTTAGTTTGTATTACAAAGGAAATCGTTACTATTTTTTTTTTATAGGTGGGACGACCATTTGGGCCACCTGATGGTAAGCGGTCACCAACACCCATGAACAATGGCATTGTAAGAAATGTTAACCATCGCTTACATTGCCAATGCGCCACCAACCTTGGAAACTAAGATGTTATTTTTTTTTTTTTTTTATGGTATAGTTTAGTGGACGAGCATGTGGGCCACCTGATGGTAAGTGGTCATCAACGCCCATAGACAGTGGTTTATATATTTCTTAAAAAAAAAAAACAACATCACCACTGCGCCACCAACCTTGGGAACTAAGATGTTATGTCCCTTGTTCCTGTAATTACACTGGCTCACTCACCCTTCAAACCGGAACACAACAGTACAAAGTACTGCTGTTTTGCGGTAGAATATCTGATGAGTGGGTGGTACCTACCCAGACGAGCTTGCACAAAGCTCTACCACCGAGTGGTACTAGTTGTATAAATGTTTGTGTTTGTATTTATTATATTGTTGTATTCATTATACAACATATTGCATTTCTGTATTCTGGTTTGCTTAAGCGCTTAAGCGTAATAAAGTGTTACTTTCGCATTTATAATATTAGTATGCAAATTATAGATTATTGTATTTCATTTATAACACAACACTACTAAATAACTCTTCACAATATTTACACCGACGAACCCTAAAAGATACAAAGGAAAAAAAAAAAAACAATAGCAGGCAGGTAGCTGGCCCGAGCCGTTTCAGACACACTAATCGAATATCTACGAAATTCTATTTCCTAACGCGCGTAAAATTAACTTCTGTCACGGTAAGTGTTGAATTCATATTTCTTTACCGATTTGTAGCGATGTGCTTATATCTGCGGTGAAATTAATAATGGCGCGTATTTAATAATAGTTTCCTAGCTTAATAATTATTTAGATGGTTTTGTTATATATATATTTATAGCATAGGTTGGCGGACGAGCATTTGAGCCACCTGATGGTTGGATAGTTGTCACCAACGCCCGTAGACATTCGCAGCGTAATAAATGTTAACCATCGCTTACATTGCCAATGCGCCATCAACCTTGGGAACTAAGATGTTATGTCCCTTGTGCCTGTAATTACACTGGCTCACTCACCCTTCAAACCGGAACACAACAGTACCAAGTACTGCTGTTTTGCGGTAGAATATCTGATGAGTGGGTGGTACCTACCCAGACGAGCTTGCACAGAGCTCTAATACCGAGTATATTTTAAGCTGATTTAAAAAATTGAGATCAATTCGGCTTATACCAGAGTACGGCAAATCTGATTAAACGTGTCTAACTCCAAACGTAAATGTTTCTATATATTATTCATACTGTTCTTGTTATTCTTGTGAAGTTTTATTTATGTTATTGTATTATTATTATATTTATTATTATAACTATTATAATGAGTTTAAAAAATAAAAAAATATATTTAATTGAATATTGTAAAGCAAATAAAAAGTGCTAGTTTTACCCTATCGACCTTACTTATAAACGTACTTAGTGAGTTACCATATTCTGTCCCTCTTACATTACTGATTTGACATGCGAAAGAAGAAGACACAACATTATTTTATTAATCACCCGTAAAGGGCCGTATATTATTAAATTTTCATAGATATTCTAACATTTCACGCCAACGTGAATCTGTGTAAAAGTTGACTGGCCGATAATGCCTCTAAAAATATGTGTTTGTTATAATAATAATAATATCCTGGGACATTATTCATACAAAGCCATTTGATCCCAAACTACTCGTACTATGGAAATCAGACAATTGATACACTACTCATTTTCTTTTGTAAATACATACTTATATAGATAATTACACCCAGACTCCCGTGTGTACACTCCCGTGCCTCGGAAAGCACGTTAAGCCGTTGGTCCTGCGCCTGAACTCTTTCCGGTCGTGTCGGATTGCCGTCCCATCGGATTATGAGAGCTAAGGAAAAGAGAGTGCACCTCTGTTTGCGCACACACTTGTGCACTATAATATGTCCTGCGCAGTTGGCTTATCTCTTTTGAGATTGGCCGCCGTGGCCGAAATCGGTCTGGAGGACGTTACACCCAGACTTAGGCCAGTTAGTTACAAACAGACATGTTCATGCACACAAATGTCTGTCCTGGGTGGAATCGAACCCAAACCTGCGGCGCCAAACGCAAGTACTTACCAACCACGCCAACCGGCTCGTCATGTATATATAATAAATAAATTTCAAGACGCAATAGTAAATGTTCGTCTGTTTAACGAGGTTATGTGAATATATGGAATGCTTAAGTCATTAAGGCCGTCGTCAAGGGCGCGCCTAATGATTCCAAAACGTTGGTTCAAACTCCACTAATCACCGCAACATAACATAATACAAAGGATTTTAAATTGGAGGAACTGTCTATTAGTGGACGGTACACTGAACTAAAATAGTTTGAAATGTATGGTAACTAACCACATACAAATATATGTAGATTTAAACTTAGAAAGGGTCATGATTGCATGTTGTTTCTTAAAATCAGAGTCAGTAATTATTTTATGGGGTAATGTTTAAAATAAACATAACTTTTACAATGACAGGAGTAAAAAAATAGAAACAATGTTGACAATGATTTGACCAGTTATCATTGGTCGAGATACTATGGAGTCGTGAAAAAATTGCGTTTTGAATGTCTAAGCTGTTATCGGAACTTTGGAAGTAAATGTAAGTGTATATAAGTAGTTGAGTGAAAAGTGTATAAATAAATATATCTTAGGTCCTTACATATGAAATTATATTATTTTTTTTTTTTTTATAAACATATTTAATTTATCAAAGTATGCACCGTTGTTATCTATGCACTTTTGCCATCTCATAGGTAGTTCATTGATCTCTCCTAGGACCTAATATTAATCAACTGTTTGTAGTGTAATGGAATATTTAAATGTAAGGCTTGTTTATCTTCAATACTTTTTCGATTGGAACAAACTATATATATAATAAATAATAACGTCCTCCAGACCGATTTCGGCCACGAGATATTATACTGCGCAGGAGATATTATAGTTCACAAGTGTGTGCGCAAACACAGGTGCACTCTTTATTCCCTAGCTCTCATAATCCGGTGGAACGGCAATCCGACACGACCGGAAAGAGTTCAGGCGCAGGACCAACGGCTTAACGTGCTTTCCGAGGCACGGGAGTGTACACACTTCCACCTTCCAAACTCGGGGCTGCTACTGAGAATTTTTCTGACAGAAAATCCCAATAACTTTTTATTGGCCCTACCTGGGAATTGAACCCAGGACCACCGGGTCTGCGGCCTTATATCTAGCCACTAGACTAACGAGGCAGTTAACTATATAACTATATATATAGAGAACAGCGAATTAGCTAAATTTTTTTTTTTTTTTTTGTATTCTCTTTTAAAACCGATCGAGGACACAAGACACAAGTATTATCGTATATATGCTAATGATCTCACCCTATTGGGTGAGCGTTATGTCGTGTAATAAAACAAATCCAACAGAAACAGTTGCTTCGGATACTTGTTCGAAACTGGTACGAAGTTTAATTTAATTTTACACGTAAAGTAAACAAGTTAGCGGAGAGATGTTTGATAGATAAATGTAACAGTAATAAAATTAGACATACAAACAATCTTAGAATGAACACGTTACTGAAATTTATGTTTGTATGTTTATTATAGTTTTATTTTAATATGATATCTAATGGCCTTAGGGGTAAATTCGTATGCCGTGAAGAAAAACGACATAACGCTCAGTTATGCCATTGTGCCCTTATGCAACTCTTCGCCGCCGCTCTTTACTGCCTTGAGTGTGAGTAGAGCACATGCACTATATATCAACTAAGTTGCTATGTATCATTATAACAATAAAAAAAAAACATTTATTTTATTAACGAAACTTTTTACTCCATATTTATATATTGGTTATCATTATATATATTTTTAATAATAATAAAATTCCTTGTACATCTGACAGGCGGCATGTATCGGCCGCATCTTTTGTTAATTTGTTTTTTACTCTGTTAAATTTACAGATGATCTCTACTATTAAGTAGGTCAACTACTATTAATATCAGGAATAATATTACACACTATATATAATATATTACCTAACAAATTGTGGGATATGAGTTATGACCCTCTTATTGACTCCCTCCCAAACCAGAGCATAATCATTCATAGTACCGGAGACGAGACGGCCCAGTGGTTAGAACACTTGAATCTTAATCGAATATTCCTGGTTCAAACCTGGAGAAAAAAACCGATGACTTTCATGTTTTTTTTTTTTACAATTTCGTGCTCAACATTTAATCAAACAATATGTAATCTGCAAGTGTTGGAAGTCCTGTATCCAATCTGCATAAATCAGCGTGGCTGTATAAGTTTACTTGGTGGTAGAGCTTTGTGCAAGCTCGTCTGGGTAGGTACCACCACCAGTCATCTGATATTCTACCATAAAACAGCAGGACTTGGTATTATTTTGTTTCGGTTTGAAGGGTTAGTGAGCCAGTGTCATTACAGGCACAAGCGACATAACATCTTAGTTCTCAAGATTGGTGGCGCATTTGCGATGTAAGCGATGGTCAATAACTCTTACAATGCCAACGTCTATGGGCGTTAGTGACCACTTACCATCAGGTGGCTCATATGCTCGTCCGTCTACCTATGCTATAAATAAACCCCAAGCTTCAGTGGGACATATTATACAGATTTACACTTTATACAGCGTGATTCAATCTCATCATATGACCTTTAATGTATTATCATCTGAAACAATACGCGATTCATTTCGCAACTTCGAGTAACCAGTAACCGGGACATTGTTTAACAAATAGATAACCTATGAACCGAAAGATAACCCTTGTCATAAGGTTAACACAATGTATATTTTAATTTGCATAGATTTTAACATAGTCTATTATTATGTAAGACATTTATATAGACATAAATATTATTTGGAAGCGGGCTGGTATTTGACTTTTTGTTATTCTTACTAGTATCATAAATACGAAAGTAAGTTTATTTGTTTGTTACGCTTTCACGTCGTAACTACTTAATTTATCATCACGAAATTTTGCATACTTGCTGTCAGGGTGTTTACTCGGTGGACGAGCTTTGTTCAAGCTCGTCGCGGTAGGTACCACCCACTCATCAGATATTCTAGAGCAAAATAACAGTACTTGGTATTGTTATGTTAAAGGGGCACACTAAAGGACATAGGTTAACTTACTAACCCCCCCCCCCACGCTATCGAACCCGCCGACGGGAAATAGATTAATTATTACTACGACATATTTATTTTTTAATTTATGTGTGTGCAATTAATGCAAATAAGTGTGTCGAAGAGGGAATAGGGAATACACTGCACATACACTTATTTGCACACACATTAGTGCACTGTAATATTATCTCCTACGCAGTTGTCTAGTATCTCTTTAGAATGGCTACCGTGATCCAAATCGGTCTCCTGACCGACCGCTAAAATGATAGCGAATACATTCGGTCCAAGATTTGCCGCCAATAAATGTATCTTGGGCAATGTACCAAATATTTGTACCAATAATTTTTAAAGGAATTACTAATTCCTATTCCACTCAAATCAAGCGTAAAGCTTGTGTTTGGAAAAAGCCTAAATGATCGGACCTGCAATCTTTCCAACGCTGGGCATAGGTAAACCATTCCATTAACGCTCAAATTTTTGTTCCAGATCTTGGCAGTGTGCTATCAACGGCTGTTGCTTTAAATTATTCCTATATTGCTATTATGATGCACGTACTGAACGCTATTATTGTGTTGTCACCCACACGATAGCTGTGATCGATGTGCGGTGCAGAAATTACAACAATGCAATCGAAAATAGTTACAGCGGCGTCTACATTTACAATAATATATGTGAATATTGTTGTAAATTATTGTGTTATATGAACATGGGAAAGAAAGAATTTATATAACGCCACGTTTAACGTACAGTATCTAATTAATAAAAAGTAGCCTTTAAACCCAGAAGGATGTGGCACGGTCCTACCACGAGGTTATGATTATAATATTTATTTCTGAGTAGTATAAAAGAAAGTTTCTGTCTGCCTCTGTCTGTGTATCTCCGCTCACTTCTCCTAAATCATGAAACGGATGTTGACATGGCTTTCTCTAACAGAAAAATCGCTAAACGAGGAAGGATTTCGTATATAATTTACTAGCACTTGGCCCGCGACTTCGTCCGCGAAAATTTGAAAACTATTAATTAATGAAAATGTAATATTATACAGAATATTATATAGCCTATGGTGGAAGATTTTTTAAAATCAGTCGAGTAGTTTTTGACTTAAATCGTAACAAACAAAAAAATCGAATCTTTCCTCTTTATAATATTAGTTTTTTTTTTGTAGGTGCGGTACATACTCTTGACGTTCCACGTAGCAATCGTCATGGCTGACGCGGAGATTCTTCGCACCCTCTGACCATCAAAGGTCTGCCGGGAACTTAGGGCCATTTTTATATTTTTCTCAGCCATAATGATCTTCCTGGGGAAGTATATGTGGTGGTTTCCCGTTGATTAGTATTGGTAGTATAGAAAAGTTTAATTCAGTTAATTGCGTGCGATGCCGAGGCGGTTGCTAGTTCACGTGATATTCATGATGAAATTACCTCCACTATTATCATGTCAAATGTTATATATTGTCATTTTTTTATGAACAATTCTTTAAGTTAATTAAAGCCAAGTTATTTTTTGGTTTATTCTTTTATGTATCAATTTAATTAACATAATTAAGTGACAATACAAAAGAATAGTATACATTCCTTCATAAATTATATAATTATAGTGACTAGTATTTAATAAATATAACTATGGTTCGACAATTGCTTTGTTTTGTGGTGTTTTTGCTTGCGTTTTTTTGACCAACGGGAGTAGGTACGTGCTCAATGCTTTGCTTCACACATAGCTTATACATAAAGTACAAAAAGAGTTATTTATATATCGATTTATTTTTTATATTAACTTATATAATTATATAAACTATCCATTGTATATGGGTTACCTTTGTATAAAAAATTTAAATGAGTTCAATTTTATACGTTTTTTTTTTTCTATTTAAGAAAATATGAAATCATTTTGTTATTGTATCTGTAGCGTAAGAATTCGTTATTTCTACATGGCGTGGTTTTTTTTTTCATTACATTATTTTAACTCCATAGGTATGTATGTTTAATACAAGAAAATTACAGTCTTGATTAATGTTATATAAACTTTATACACAAACAAACCAAGATTTGTTATTATGTTATAGGTAGGCGGGAAATACGGCCACCTGATGTTAAGTGGTGACCACCGCCATAGACATCGGCGATGTAAGAAGTATAACTTACATCGCCAATGCGCCACTAACCTTGGGAAAGAAGATGTTATATCCCTTGTGCCTGAAGTCGCACTGACTCACTCACCCTTCAAACCGGAACGCAACAATACTAAGTATTGCTGTTTAGTGGTTGAATATCTGATGAGTAAGTGGTACCTACACAGACGGGCTTGCACAAAGCCCTACCACCTAGAAACTAAAATATAACATTTAAAAATTAGATTCAATTTCAATGACGTATATGACGTTTGCTAAAAGTGACAAATTACACGAAATTAAAGGCTAATATGACTACTACTTATTTCTATAACATTAAAAATAATTATATTGTTTGCCCAAACATAAAAAAAACAAACGAGCTCAGCAAAAGTTGATTAACATGCTGATGTAACTTGACGTCATTAAGAAGTTAACGAGAATAAATCCCCGCAAGCGCTGTACAGCGATATATAACGCTTTATTTATCAAGATTAATGATACGCTTATTAAATTCACCCTGTTTCGATACACCTGCGAAACAAACGAAATGCTTTGTCTATTATTTAAATAAGATGGAAACATACGGAGCGGTGAAAACGACGCGTTTATTTAGACGACGTGTTTTACTTATAGTAAAATATAAAACGAATTAATATAAAATTGATAGCAATTTCAAATTTAGAACGCTTACTGTTAAGTTAGCGCGATGAGAATTCAATCTTTACATGATATTTAATGCAGGGTTTCTACAGGTAACGCGTGACGCTTCTCACACAAAAAAACATTTCAGTCACGTATCGAGTTGGCTGGCACACTTTAATTACCGTTATAAAACAAGTGTATATATGTAGAATATTGTCGTTTTCGTTAAAATATTTATATCTTTATATGTATTACATAAAGATTTATATTTATATACGAGTATAGAATGAATTTTAATAAATTCTTGGACGGATACGCGTTAACGTTTGACCAAACCATATCTTAAGCTGTTACTTTTATTAAGTTTTCTATACATATATAACTATATATTATTTTAAAACACGTGAAATTAAATATAAAACAAAATCATCCTTTGAAATATGGAATTATCTCACCCAAATTACATCCCAATTGTAAACAATAAAAAAATAAATGAAACTGGAGACCTCTCACGTATTTTTTTTTTTTTTTGATTTGCTATATTATTTAAATTACTTTTATTATAACTACGTGCTCATGTGTAATTTACACCCGTGCATTTCGGGTTCTATCAGCCCCCACAATCAGGCTACGTTCTCATTACGCAATTTCACACTTTGTGCGTCAATTTTGACAGCTGCATGAAAATTCGCCCTACGTTATTAGCGTTTTTAAAACCGACTGTGAGTTATATGTAATGATACAGCGGGATAAGATCTGTCAATCAAAAGGATTCCGTTTTCTGGTGGATGAAGATTATTTCACAAAATTATCTTTTTTTTTTAAAATAAATGCGGCTTATATTGAGACGAGTACCTATCTATAATGTATAATACGTATATACGTATGTATAAGGTGAGATACTCTTGTCCTGTGAATGCATATATACAATTTATCAATGTTATCGGTTCAACAGTTGGTTGGTTGGTTGATGTGCTGCAACGCCATCTAGCGGTAAAGCACATAGTGAATAGTAAATAATAATAATATTCTGGGACATTATTCACACACGGCCATCTGATCCCAAACTAAGCAGAGCTTGTACTATCGAAACCAGACAACTGATATACTACATATACTACTTTTCTTTTGTAAATACATACTTATAAAGATAATTACACCCAGATTTAAGACAAACAGATATGTTCATGCACACAAATGTTGGTCCTGGGTGGGAATCGAACCCACAAACTGCGGCGCGAAAGGCAGGTATTTACCAACTACACCAACCGGCTCGTCAATAGTAAAGACCATGAAATAGTCACAATGATGAGGCAGCTTCAATAATCGGTCAAACTGCTATGCTTTTATATAAAAACTTAACTTGACTCTAGACGGTTACAGAGAATCTTCAACAGAAAAATCCAATAACATTTTATTGGTCCAACGCCAGATTTGAACCCAAGACCTGGGGATCTGTGCCCTTATACCTAGCCACTGCACCAACAAGGCTGTCGACTTGTTAATTATACGCTTCTGTGTTCAGTTATATTCTATGTGTTTAGAATAACTTTTAATGAATAATTCTTTAATAAATAGGATACAATATGATATTATATAAGATAAGGTTAAATATTAAATTTATAATTTAAAACGAAAGTAATGGTCCTCCTGCCACGGCCACGGCGGCCAATATCCAGAGAGATTAGCCAACTGCGCAAGACATATTATAGTGCACAAGTGTGTGCGCAAACACAGGTGCATTCTCTTTTCCCTAACTCTCATAACCCCTTTACGTGCTTTCCGAGGCACGGGAGTGTACACACTTCCAACTTCCAGACTCCGGGCTGCTACTGGAACCCAGGACCACCGTGTCTGCGGCCTTACATGTAGCTACTAGACCAACGAGGTAGTAAAATGAAAGTAATAAAATAATAAAGTTAGGAGTGGGGGGTATCCACTCAGACCTACCCCGAGAGAGGGAATTTGTCATAGAAATTGATTTTGTTACGGAATGAAAAGATAACGGAAAGAAAAAAAAAAGTCTTGAATAACCAGTATTACCCAGTATTATTACTACATCTTTCTCCACTGTCTGTATGTCTTAATTCTGAACGGTGGAAGAGAAATATTTTACTTTAATAACATATGCATTTCCAAAAAAAATTTTATTAAAATAACCGTTAATTGAAAAGCGAGTTTATAAAATCGTCCATTAAACGATTCGTTTTACAAGAACGAAATCTTAACGATACTTTTTATTCGGCATGTCGTGACAAGCGTACATTTATCTATATCGATAAATAACATCTCTACCGTATTTCTCTCTCGACGTCTCGCGATGAAGATTTCGAAGTAATCTGAGAACGTTCTGGTCAACACAATCATTAAGTGCTGTATAAAAATAAAATCGATGCAGTTTATCACAACTATCGATAGTCGCCAGCTTTGCTTGCTTTTTTTATAAATGTTCGTAGTTTTATATATTAGAATATTTTATGAAATATTGTTTTTATTCAACCATGTTTTTACAAGCACTTTTGAGTCGTTGTTTAATAGGATTATGATAAACTAGTTGTCTTCTGCAGCATCGTATGTTTGCAGGCGTTACACGATGCACGCTAGTAAAGCTCTCAATGATCATGACATTATCCGGCATCGCAAACAATTAATCATCGTCATATTACAGCCAATTAATATAAAACCTTTTTTATAACCTTATTATATTAAAACCTTCCTTATGTATCACTAGATTTATTGGTGAAAACCGTTTGAAAATTAGTTTTTATGTTGATAGCGTTCAGACAGACAAACAGACGTTGATTGAATTTTATATGTAGTTGTGATTATGTTTGCTATAAACTTTAAACATAGAATTCTTTACCAGAAAACGTGTTCCCCTCATCTTATGACCTGGGTTCCGCCTGTTCCAGTCGTCGTCGCGTTTGGACTCTACCACCATTTACCGGGTGGAGTTGAGCTATTTACCCTCCCGGGGAATATAAAAAAAATCTCACAACCAGTGCGTAATGTGCATAAAAGGAGGTACGAAGTGTTCACTTATTAATGTTAGTGAGACGATAAAACATCGTAACGGTATAATGGTACCACCTTCAATATTGACTTCGATTCTCGGTCATGATAACAGATAATGATGACGAAGGTGCAGCATTACTTCGTTACTTTGTGCCTGTTCTATTTTCGACACCGATAGTCTGACACATGCATTTGATTGTAAGTTATCAGTGTCTATATTTGTATTAGATAGCATATCATAAGGGCTCGTCACAATTACTTGGCAACTAGTAAATATATAAAATTAATAAAACCTCTTTTACAATCTCGTCACAATTTTTATTCCAACCTTGCCACAATTTTTTCTTTTAAATCAATCGCTGAAATTTGTATCAAATTGGTGAGTGAAAAAACACCGCCTACCCTTTTTTTTATGTAGTTTTTACGACTTACGACAGATTACGCGAAAGCGAAGACCTTATAAATGTCATTGGCATTATTACACTTTGAAATGGTCTGTTAGTTATTATGGACGTAATTTTATAGTAATCTAAGGCTATTAACATATTGTCCTTATTGTCACAAACATTGGCTCAAGCGTATCAAACGTTGGCTCAAACAATACTAGAGTAATAAAAGTAAGTGTTATTGGCCCATTTCTGAGCTTAGTCTTTGTTTCGTTTTGATAATAATGTTTGGTTTACCACCACGCTGCTCCAATACTAATTGGTGGACTCATGTGGTAAATTTTCATCCGACACATGCATCTCCTCATGATATTTTCTTTCTCGCCGAGCAGGAGATGAATTAGAACGCAACACAACACAACTTAGTAGATAGAAATTGTATAAAATTGAGTATAAAAAAAATATATATAATTAAATAATATAATAATAATAATATATATTAAAATTCAAGAAGCATTCGTTTTTTGAATAAGTAAGTGCCCCAAACAAAAATTAACTCACAACGAATAATGTCCCTTTAGAATTATAAATCTTACCCCTATAAGTTTAAAATGAAATTACGATTGCCCTTGTATATCTATCCCATTCTATACATATAAATATTTTTAGGGGAAAAATGAGACAGCAACTGATATCTCTGTTCGTTAAACATTGGCCCTAAGTTTTTTATCAAACATGTGTGAAAGGGACACCATTATTAATTCGTGTACTAATAAAGCAAATACACGAAGAAAAATTGATCTTAATAAAAAAATTGTTAATTGTATTTGAATTTGGAACTTTCGGTTGAAGACAACGTATTTTATCCAATGTGCAAGCTCGGTCCGATGTAATTAATCAATGTAGTCGGAAAGTTATCGGTTCGGGTAATTTCGTGGTGAATCTCGCAGCCAATAACCTCCCGTTAAAATTAATATGACCGTATATAATAAGATACTAAGTTACTAATTGAAGATACTAATTATCATTATAATAATAAAGAATGATCTGAACTAATATTATAAATGCCATTGTAACTCTGTTTGTCCGTCATGCTTTCATCGCCTAAGCCGGTGAAACGATTTTGATGAAATTTTATATGAAGCAAACTTGAGACACAAGAAAAGACATTGACATAAAACAGTATAAGGCAATATGCATAAGACAATATAATTATAATAGGCATTAGACGTAAAAAAAATATTATTATACCTGACCTACCCCCCAGCTCTCTAACACGCAGGCGAAGCCGCGAGTGAAAACTAGTTTTACAATAACAACAATTTTCTTTTTTAAATTTACTACTTTCTTTTTATTTATTTTGAACAATTAATGTGTTTTTGTTATTGTTTTACTATTTATATAACTAAATAGCATCTAGCATTCTTGCCACCATTCCAGGAGGTCACTATTTGTATAGTAAATATTTTTAATTTTTATTTGTACTTATTTAACGTTTTAATGTAAGCAAATATAAAGTTACATAGCTTATAGAATAAGGAATGATAAAATCGACGATCACGAACCGGAAGACAAGGCGTGGGCATGGCATACAAGGTGGACCGACTTGCCGTTATTGCAAGGGTCCCGGGATGCCGTTGGTGGTGGCGCATAAACCGTGGCCATTGTGGACATCCGTAAGGGATTTTTCCAGCAGTGGATTGATCCGGTTGATATGAATATGATGATGATAAAATATAAAGTAAGTTGATTAAAATCCCACAAGTGGAGAGCCTATCTCCACTTGTGGGATTTTAATCAATTTTAATACCTCTGCTATTAAAGAGGTTTATAGCTTTCTTCAATGCTCTAATGCGGATTGGATGCACATGTCGCAGAATTTTACAGGACATATGGAGGTATCCTTAATGGTTGAGCACGAGATGAGCTGTTTCTTACTAGGAATCGAACCCGTGATCTTCAATCTAGATCCGTGGTTGATATGATGTTTTATCCACTGGGCCATGTAGGCTTTCATTCTCATTTGCCTAAATAGTGTGAAAAATAATTAATCATTTAGAAAAAAATATAATTCTGCTAACTTTATCAAATAAAACAAAAGATATACATAAATACGTGCACACACACAGGCGCACAAACACATCTACAATTTTTCAACATCGTAACCGAACCGAAATCGGACTTATTAGAATTATCTAGAAATTAAATGTTACTTAAACATATTATATTGATAATAAATTATAGAGTTTAATATGGTATCGATTAATTATTTAGACACTTATTTTCCTACGCCGACATTTATTACGGATACCCTACGAGATTGCAATTTGCGGACTCTGGGTAACCATTAAGCACACGCGAACTGGATGAATAAGGCTGTTTCATACTGTTAAGTGTGTTACATATTTTTTCTAATTGATTAAATATTGAAGTGTTCTGTTTTGTTTTGTTTTATACATATATTTAAGTGATATTTATGCCTATAACGAAATTTATGTACCTAACATTTTAATTATTTTTTATTAAGTCCATTGGCATTGGCGGTAACATCGATACTAAACAAACGCTATCATGCTATCTACTCTCTACTCCGTAAAGTACGAACCACATACACTATATACTTCGTCGTATACAATTATACAGTATGTAACAAAAACCCTGTCCGACCCGTGAAGTGGTTATTAGGTATCGTGAGTCGGTTCTATTTATTTAAACATTTTTTTAAATACTAAGCAAAAAAATTACCCATAAAAAAATATAAATTGTCATTTTCAATTGTAAATGACGAAAATTTCATGGGCAACTGAAGTCGTGTCCTAGCTACCCGATAAATAAGAACTATCGAGCGCTGTCGCCCGCGCATGTATTGCCATGTAATTTAAGTAAATTAATTTTTTTTCGAATAAATTTTTTTGTTTAGAATTTTAAAAATGATTACATAAATAAAACTGACTAACGATATCTAATAACCAGTTTACGGGTCGGACAGGGTTTTTGTTACACACTGTATATCATATTATTACAACAATAATGAAAAAAAAAACTTCAAAAACCAGGCCCAAGTGTACAAGCCTGTCTGAGTAGGTACCACTTACCCATCACATATTCTACCGTCCCGCAGCAATGAACCGGTATGTCCCGGTTTGAAGGGTGAGCCAGTGTAACTAAAGGCACAAGGGATATAACATCTTAGTGATCAAGCGCATTGATGATGTAAATTAATATATCTTACGTCTATGGACGGTGGTGATCACCAACAGTTTCACTAGCCTCCAAGCACATAAGTAAGTCTTCCTATTTAAAAAAAAAAAACAAAATATCAACTTAAAAGATTAAATTAAATAACGGTATTTAAAAAAACGGTATTGTCAGCAAAAATACGATATAGCTCTAACTATAAAAAGCTCACAGAAGTTAATATGCATAATTTAAAAGTTTAAAACGCGTAAAAATACAGACCACTGAACTCGCAGCTATTAGTGTAAAATAAATATACGCATTAACATTAAGGGATGCGCTGTTTAAAAATAAAATTTAACCGACCCTGCGGTATCTTATTATTAAAACTTGTGACGTAATTTTTATGTTAATCGAATTTGAATTAAGAACATTACTTAATATATATAAGCCGAAATGTCCCAGTGGATAGGACGCTGGTTCAAACTCGGACAAGCACCACTGAATTTTCACCTTCTATTGGTTTTTCATCTTGCTTTTGGCGGTGAAATATCGATCACAGCTATGCGTATTTTGAAAAAAAAAGAACACTTATGATTTTATAATAATTAATATAAATACTAATAAGTAGTCAAAGCGAAAGAGATACAGATGCAGAAAAATATCTATTAAAAAAGTAAAGAATGATAAGGTGCATTAAATTTTAATATTTGAAAATGAAACACGTAGAAGTCCGCAGTTGCTAGTGTATTAAACATCGTCCCCAATGGGTTTGTCAGCCTGAGTCAATCTCATCAACTACTAAACAGTTTTCGTTTCGATATTCACAGAAATTCAGTCTTAAGAAAGCTAAATGCCTGCAAATCGATTTTAGCAATTTTTATCTAAAGCATGGTTAATCAATAATCAATAAATATAATTTGACTGAAAACTGTTATTCAATTTGCATTTTTAAATAACAAATTCATCTTTGAAAATAGCTTATTATTGTTAGCATAAGCTGTCTGAAAATTTTACAAGCCAATCAAAAACGCAAATCCAAGAGCAAACATTTTCATTCGAAATTCGAATCTTTTTAAAATCAGAACGCGAATAAACAATTCCTTGCATTTCATTTCATTCTATTCGATTCAAAAGATTGTACGGTGAGCGAACCTTAGGCTTTCAGGATGAATTTCTGCTAATACAAAGACATAAGGTTTGATTTGTTACAAGCATTGATGATACTTACGTTGTCCGCCGTATGTAGAGAATGAAATCGAATGAACAGGTTTATCTTACAGTTTTAAATCCCGTGTGTTTTAAATTTCGAATCTCCGATATGTATTGGTTTATTTTCTGTAAAATCTGGTTACGTAAGCGACGTTCAAAATAGTTTTTATTTATTTTATTCCTTTAATTAAAAAAAATAAAGTTCTACGTATTTTTTTATAAAGTAAGCTTTATTTATTTTTTAAAGTAAATTCTATTAAAGTATATTTTAAAACCTGAAAAGAACTTAGTCAGATACGTTTTAAGGGTTGGCAAAAGTATTCAATCTATATTAATATTATGTTGTACACACAGACTTTGTTAGAAATGTAGCCTATGTAGATTGATTAATAACATATGTATTATATAACAGGGATACGATAGCAAATGAAACTGCTAACAGATTTTTTCATATTCACATATTGCTATTCTTAATTTAAAAAATATTCGTGTCATTGTGAATAAAAGTACAAAACACATTTTAACATAATTGAATATTTAATTTAGTTAAAAAAATAAACAAAAAAGTTTTACAATTTAAGTCTTTCTAAATGGAATGAAGCATACATATGCATGCGAAGGAATTCGCGGGCAATGCTCGTTCGTATGTTAATTTTAAAGTAAAGAAAAACATGTGATTTTCGTTTGGAAACGTTCTAAAAAGTTCTTTCGTTACTCGTTCAAAAACCCGTCTAAGTATAATTTAAAAAGTTTTGAAGGGGCTACGGGACACGGACCTTTTTGCTCTTATAAACTTTTTTTGTAATATTTCAACATTTTCATATTTCCAAAAGTCAGGCGTAATTACGCTGCTGTGACGAATATCAAATTGTATTTTTTATCTTCTTTATACATACCTACATAATGTTTGTCCTGACTTAATGTCGAATTTATTGTCGAAACTTAATATTTGAAACTTAGTTTTTAATATATAGACCACGAGATTATTGATTTTTAAGTTGTTACTGCATCGTTCAGTGATGGGAGATATTTCTAAATTAATAAACACATCTTTAAATTTACAAAAACAAGACCTCGTTTTGCAATATTAATTACAAACTGAATTAATGCTGAGCTCGTGTCTGTTAGTTACTGAGTTATTTCGGCGTTGAAGTCTATTAAGCTTTGGTTTACAGATATCTAGGTCTTCACTACACGGAGTTATATATGACATAATAGAACATAAGATAGAAATACATATATATATATATATATATATATATATATATATATATATATATAAAAGGAGTCATTAGTGGAATATAATTTAAATTAAATAATATTATATGCAAGGGTGTGTTATAATGAAAACATTTGAAACACAAACACGAAAATGTGTCGTTTTTACCAGATAATGGAATTAACGATATGTACGAATAGTTCCCCTTTGAATTTATAATTGAATCGCGGTTCAAATCATGAATCATACTGCAAAGTAATGCAAGGGAATTACTAATAGTTTTACGTGTAATGATTCAGCATTATATGCTAAATGAGGCAGCATAAAGTAGTGCCATATGTCGTTTTGGTTGGAAAAATAGTAAATTATACGTAAAAATTTAAAAGGACTTATGTACTTAGTAATTTTCCATCTTAACAATATCGGTTATACATATAACAACAACAACAACCGTTGCAACCGTTTAGTAGGACTTGTTCAACGGTTTGTTTAGTAATATGTTTAATTAGTTGTTTCTTTTTCTCTTGTTTTAAACTCAATTAATATGTACCTGTTTCTTTTGTTATATATATATAGTTATAGCTCTAAATACGCACAGATGGGCATTAATGTCAAACCTCTGTGGTTTTTATAATGCTCTTATTTTGTTTAATTGTTAGTCTATGTATTTGGATAATAATAAATAAAAAAAAAAAAATATATATATATATATATATATATAACACTTTATACGATACTCATTTATAAAACATAGTTTTATTTAACATTACATAGATAAATTACAAATTACATAGATAACAGATTTCAATAGTGTTTATAAATGTATGTTGGTGTACAATAAAGCAAATTCTATTCTATTCTAGATCAAGACTTACCTTTCATTCCTTTGGCGAGACATGTAAAACAAATAATTTTATATATTAAATATATCTTGTGTATAACACATCATTTTATTCCACAAATAAATAAATACACATTTACATTGCTTTGTTTTAGTGAACGTTTTCCATTATTATACATAAATACATTAATTTGTAACATTCTGCATGTATGTTAAATATAATTTAAAAATTATCTATCTTTTTTGTTGATGTTTATTTATTATATATTTGATGAAATGGAATGCGTCACTTGATGGTAAGTTATAACATTGGCGCTGTAAGCATAGCCAATGCGCCACCAACCTTGGCAACTAAGATGTAACGAGTATATCCAATGAGCCTGTAGTTACTTACAGGAACGTAAGTCATTCCGATCATTAAAAAAAATCACTTCAGAAACGTTGCTCTAAAATTCGCACAACATCGCTCGAATAACTTACATTTCAAGTTTCTAATAAAAACTAACATGGTTGTGGTTGAGAGTATTAAGAGATTCACTATATAATAATATAGACTGACATTTCTGCCCTCACCGTAAGAGGGTCATAAGATCAATCTCTTAGTTAAGCGCTTAGCAGAAACTTCTAGAATCAAGCATTGTCTTACCTACGTGCGTTCAGTGTTAGAGAATTTAACTACTTATATGAACACTAGTATTCGCCCGCTGCTTCACACGTGTATAAGGGGGAGAGGGGGCGGGATATTTTTATAAAAAAATAACCTATTCTTGTTCTTGGGCCTCAAGCTTATTTCATATTCAATATTTTATCAAAATCGGTTCAGTGGTTTAGTCTTCAAAGACATGCAGAGTTATTTTCGCATTTTATAACATTATATATGTATAGATTGCTTTTGTAAATAGATCTTTGGGTGCATCAGGAATACAATTTTAAGGTCAAAATTGAGTGCAACATTTATATATGAAACCTTTAAACAAAACGTTTCTGATAATATACACATATTTAATATATATTTAAGTTTAAAACAAAGTACATTTTGAAATAAGAATTTAAGTATATATGTTTATACCAACGCTTAAACGCAGCGCGGAGACGCTAACTTAAAAGCAACCTTGCGTCCGTTCAAATATTTGACTTGATACGCTTAAACGGAGAGATTGTCGCGAAACGGGACGAACTTTTTAGTTCTACATACGTACAGAATACTAAACTTCAATTGTGTAATTTACATAGATGACCTGGAGATGAATAAGCACAAATGAATCACAATCTTTAGTGGGAGCAGGGCTTTGTGCAAGCTCGTCTGGGTAGGTACCACCCACCCATCAGATATTCTACCGCAATACAGCACTACTTAGTATTGTTGTGTTCCGGTTTGAAGAGTGAGTGAGCCAGTGTAATTACAGGCACGAGGGACATAACATCTTAAGTTTCCAAAAGTGGTGGCGAATTGGCTATGTAAGCGATGGTTAACATTTCTCACAATGCCAATGTCTATGGGCGTTGGTGACCAGTTACCATCAGGTGGCCTATATGCTCGTCCGCCTACTTTTTCTGTATAAGAAAACTTGCAGATTCAGTAGTTCTTGCCTGTGAACCCGCCATCATCGGTTTTGCGGTAGAATATCTGATGAGTGGGTGGTACCTACCCAGACGAGATTGCACAAAGCTCTACCACCAAGAAAAATGTCAATAATTGTAATTATTTATTTATTATATACACAAATCATACTAGTACATAATGCATTGATGTCAACACATTAATATTGGTTAATAATTCAGTGTCGAAATCTTGATCTTAAATCATTCTGAATTCTCAAATGACCGCAGAATTCTGAACTTCACATCGCCGCAGTGACGTATCCGAACTATGTCATTTTGTGCTTGATTACATCCCGGCACTGACACGGAGTCGTGACTCAGGTACACGCGAGAGCACGAGTGCTTTGTAACATCAAGTACACTCGTGTTCAATGTCAAATTTATCTTTTTATTTTATATCAAACATGTCGGCCAACTGAACACTGAATTTTCATGTGCTTAATTTGTGTTTATAATTCATCTCGTGCTTGGCGGTGAAGGAAAACATCGTGAGGAAGCCTGCATGTGTATAATTTCGCTGAAATTCCGCTACATGTGTATTCCACCAACCCGAATTGGAGCACCGTGGTGGAATAAGCTCCAAACCTTCTCCCCAAAAAAGGGAGCCTTAGCCCAACAGTGGTACATTCACGAGCTGTTACTTTACTTTTACTTTTTTTATGTCAGCCAACTGACCACTGCCGATGATAAGTCATGTCGCCCGTAGATATTGATGCTAAGAAATATTGACCATCTCTTACGTCGCCAATGCGTTACCAAGCTTGGGAATTAAGATGTTATCACTCACCTTTCAACAACAGTTCTAAGTATTGCTATTTCGTTGTTGTTTTAATTGTTGAGTACGTGACAAGTAGGGTAGGTACATGGATTTACCCACAGCCCTACCACTTACCACCAAGTAAAGTATCACTAAGTGGTGTTATTTTCATATTAATTATTGTATGTAAATTTGAAACACTTCCTTAATTCTGACTTCTAAATTCAAACCTAACACGAACGAACGAGTGACCGCAGCGCTGACATAACCAAACACAAACTGTGACTTCGTGTTTGACTAGCGATGGGATGGAGACACGACGTGACTCCAGTACATTCATCATCTCAAGTGGTTTTGTTTGCTTTGCGAAGTACAGTTGCCATAACGAAATATATTTAAAGCATAATTTAATTTATATTATTATACTTGCATTTTTTTTTCATTACATAGTATAATTGCGATCATAAATTATATATAAAGCATTATTTTAATTTATAGTGACGTAGGTGTATTATGTATTTAATGGTGAGTGTGTTAATAGTTCTTGCGGTTATTTAATGGCTCAGGTACAGTTATAAACTAAAGTATAAATGTTTTTTTTTTTTAAAGTACGTTCCAATTGTTTCGTTCAGAGTTATATATATGTATATTGTGAAAGAACAATCGCAAACATTTGACCAAGAGCGTTTAATTTAAGGCATTTTCGTGCAAAACAAAAAACTATCGTATTCGGAATGAGTTTGGTAATCGGTGCATTTATTTATTCCGTACAAAAAGTTGCATTTAAAATCTGCATTAATAACGTATAAAGGAAAAAAAGTATTAAAGTGCATTCAGCACTTAAATGTTTCAAAATGGGAATCAGTGCAAATAAATAAAAGTGAAGTTTCTGTCTGTGATATCAAAATAACTGCCCTTTTTTTCCTTTAATATTATTGCGTGTTACCGAATTCGCCTTTGTTTTTAACCGACTTCGAAAAAGGAGGAGGTTATCAATTCGTCTGTATGTTTTTTTTTGTCTGTATGTCGATCTGTCTATTTATATGGGGGGTAATCTTCAATGATCTCAAATACAGATAACTGAATTGCTAGAAGTTTCTTCAAAATCGGTTGAGTCCACCAAAAGTTAATATAACTAAAGGTTAACTTATACATTTTATTTTTAATACAAATTTTAAAACCGAGTAAAACCACGGAGCACAGCTTGTTCATAAAGCTCAAAGAGATGTTAGGGATAAAAGGACTTTTATAAAAAAGTAACGGAGGACTGGTGACTGGTGACTTTGGTGGTGCTTAAATTGACACCACATTACCAACTTAGTTTATAACCCAATACAATGTTTTTTCACCTTTTTAACACATGGCTATGTTTGACCAAACATTGGCAGTTTAAATTGGTTTATTTATACAAATGTAATCATTTTTTGACCAAAAAAAAATTTTAATCATCCACTAGGAGTCAATCGTTCAATATATCTGTCTGAAGGTGGAGAAATTAGGTAAACTATTCAGGTTAAATAATTTACGCCACAACAGAAATCAAAATGGCGAATATATTTTCATCGTATAATTTAATAACATTTGCTTTTAATAATTAAAAGTTCAAAACCGAAATCCAAGCTAATTTTATCCTTCTTTATTTTTTTTAATCTACATTAGCAAAATGCTTTTAATTCTAGTAAGCGGATTAGTGTTGCACCCTATAGAATTACCCCACATTAATATCGGTTTACGGTTGCGGTGTTTTTTTTTTTAATGTTCTATATTTTAAATCTTGATAAAAATTGCACTTTGATAAAGGACTTCGAATACGATGTGTAAAAAAATTGTTCTTTTTTCTTTGCGAGTTTTTTTTTTTTAAGTTAGAGATGTATTTACATTCTTCCGGTAAACATTGTACTTTGAAATTTTTGTGTTCCAGTACTGAAAATTTATTTATTTATTGCAGGGTACAATGTTTATATAATATTATAAGATTTCATAGTAGGATTTTGAAGGGCCGTCTCGATGGTACTATCTACTCATAGTCAACTTTACGAAATATGTATATATTTAACGGTGAGTGAGCTGATGTAATTACAGGCACAAGAGATATCTTAGATGGAATGGTGGGAAAATGGAATCATTTATACGTACAGTATCAGAGTCGATTGGCGATTACTGTAAGTGGTAATCCACCGCTAATTAGGTAAGCCACCTGGTGGCTCATTTATTGACTTATTTGAATAAAAAATTTAAATATCTAACAAGTATAGATTTATATAATCAAAAGGAAACGTAAAAGACGGATTTACTTTCACATATTTTATTATAAGTTTGAATCAATCACAAGTATTGATTCAGTTAGGGTCCGGTCTATTGAGGTGCAGGTATGGGATTTGAACCGGGACACATGCCGGGGATTTGGTTAGGGGGACTGTTATTAAGGAATTCCTTCGTTCATTCATTATTTTACTTTTCTCTTTAGTGCAATCGAGAGTAAAGTCGATTATTCGATTGCATTCGATTTTTTTATATATAAATATATTTTATTATAAAGATTATTAGCAAAACCGGTCCCGACTTATTGTCAGTAAGGGAAGTAGCAACGAGTAAAGTATTTTACTATTGAACACATTCACATTAAATTCACTATTGAACGTATTTTGTATAACCTATTACAATTCCATTCCGAAAATAATTTTCCAAGAAATATAAAACTTGCGGGATATAAATTATAATATAACATTTAAGAGTGAAACATTTAAAAGTGAAGTTTAAAAATCAAATGAATTAATGATGCTTCGTTGGTCTAGTAACTAGCATCCCTGAGGACGGTGGTCGGGATGGCCTCGCGCTGCCATACTCACTAGCGAAGAGCGCGAGGGGAACTTCTTCCCCTGAGGATCGTTCAAGCCATGAGCAGAACACAGCACGGTACCGGATGTGTTATATTTACATGAACCAGCATACTCTCCGATCATTGTGGAAGACGGCCGTCGCAGTGGTCTTTCGTGTTACATAAAGTTACAAGCCCTCTGAACTCTTTCCGGTCATATCTGATTCGCGGTCCCTTTGGAATTATGAGAGTGAGAATGACGAGCTCACATTTGTAAACTATTTAATATCCAGCGCAGTTGACTAGTGTCCTTTGAAAATTGCCAATGTGCCCGAAATCGAAATATGTCTATAAGACATCATTATACGTGAAATGCCATGAGACGTAAAAGACCATGGGCTCAAGACTTCAAGTAATATCAGTTATATCAGAATAATTAATATAATGATTTATTAGTACCGGCCCTCATCGTAACACGAAAACGGGCCGATTATATTTTTATCATACATCAGTTAGTTTCGACTTAACGTAACGATGTTAACAAATTAATCGCCTTGATGATTTTATCAATACCTTTTCAAAAATTTAAATAATTCTCTCATTACAATTTAAGCTTAATGTGTATGGAAGTAAAGCTTAAATTCGATTCATGTAAGTTTGTATGAAAATTTTACTCAGGTAGAATTTTTTTAAGTTTTAAGAATAATACGCCTTCGATCCATCGCTTTTGAAGACATAAAAAAATGTAATAAAAACATTTTTAAGATTGATAAAAGAAAATAAGAACATTTAAAATATATATTTTTACTACATAGTTATACCTATTTAGTTATATGTAACATTATTACATATTCAAATAATATATTAAACTGCTTATGCAGCAGCTTCAATCTGTCTTTAGAAACATACCAGTATATTGTATACCTAAGCATTGGATAGAAGCCACATAAAAGAACGAACAAGTGTGACAATAAGAGAGATGAATTATTAGTAAAAAAAATTGCTTGACGGTGAAGCTAAACTTGGTGAAAATAAAACCTGCATGTGTCTGACGAAAATCTGCCATATTGTAATCACCAACTAGCATTGAAGCAGCGTCGTGGAATAACCTCCAACCCTTTTCCTTAAGGGAGAGGAGGCCGTAGGTCAGTAGTAAGACATTTGCTGCTGTATAGACTGTTGCTGCTGATTAATATCTTACTTTTACTGTTCTATCAAATTTACATGGTGGTAGGACTTTGTGCAAGCCCGTCTGGGTAACACCCCACCATCAGATATTCTACCACTAAACAGCAATACTTAGCATTGTTGTGTTCCGGTTGGAAGGGAGAGTGAGCTAGCGTAATTACAGGCAAAAGGGATACAATATCTTAGTTCCCAGATCGGTGACACATTGGCGATATAAGGGATGCTTAAAATTTATCATAGAGCTCATTTCTATGGGTGGTAGTGAGTACTTATGATAAGTTGGTCCATGTCCCAGTGTACCTAACTATTATAATAATACAAAAAATCAAACCAGATCACAGCGTGACTAAACCAAGTATTTTTAATGTTTGTGGAATAGGTGGTACTGTCTCTATAAATACAACACAATTACAACTGTATAAAGGGGAAGATTGCTAAGCACATTCGCAATCAAATGAGCACCCATTTTTATTACAAGCTTTTATTTAACTTACAATGTTTGTTCGCAGTTTAGGTCAAGTCTTGCGAGATTTAAAACCACTTCCTCTCATCATACGGAGTTGAAATTTTACGTAACGGTTCAATTCTGATAATATCCATGACCTGATTGCATCTGGATTGGCTTTAGACTAAGGAAATATTCAACGGTCAACAGCACAGACAAGATTGAAGTTTGACTTTTTTTTTTTTGTTTTACTATACTAAAGACAACTTAAGATTGGAACTTGATTTAACTCAGTATAATATAAATAACCATTTATGTTTTGAGAACGTAATTCCTTAAGTAAGCTAAAGAGATTTACAGGTAGATCCGATATAATGGCCGTTTGTTTTCGACCTCAACGTTAACCGTGTCGGTTCCGAGAGGCGTTGTGTTAATATTGACAAGACCACACCTAGTGATATTCTTTTCAACCCTGGTTATATATTGAGCATCGTATACGATCCTGCGTTTATAATCGGCGTCTTGATATTTGATATTGTTCGTGCGTATGTTTGTGTGTAACTGTGTTTATGTTATTATGAATATGTGTGTGCGTGTGTGTTCCAATTTCAAATTTAAAAATATTTATTCCAATATTTTTTTGTTAATTTGCGGCGAGCAAGAGCATGCTGTGTGATAACTCCCGTAATCGCTTAATCTTAATTGAAAATTGATATTGTTTATATGTTGAGAAAAGTAACTTGAACGATATGTCACGCTTCGCAGTATCAAATATACTGTGCTGTTGGGATAATATGTTATATTTAGTTAACCTATATGTAATATTTCTAATAAAATTACATAATTTTCAACGATGTAATGTAAATTTTCGTGGCAAACGCACAAACTTACAAATTCTTCAGTAAAGTTTGTAATATACTACGAATTTAAGCGGCAATTTATTTAAGAATACCTTCTTATAAAAATATATTCTATTTTCACATAAATACCCAAACTGACGTAACATAGAAATACTCCAAAAACCCTTGTCCCGAGACACTATCGGTTAATCGTCCATTGAACTCAAATTTTAAAGCGCTATATCGCACCAACATATACTATTTCGTTTAAAGCTGTATATAATTTTTTTTTAAATTTAAACATAAAAAGTAAAAACCGTATTAAAAGTATAAATTATAGACAACGCAAATTAGGATAAATAATAATATTGTTTTCATAACATATGATACAAGGGACTTGATAAATGTTGTACAATGCCTTTGAAGTTGTATTGGAGACTTATTTGATAATAATTAAATTTAATTGACTATTACATAGCAAAAATGTATTATTTTTTTATCTTTTTGTTGTTATTTATGAATAAAATTTTAATTATAATAAGTTACTCTTGCTAGCTTTATGCACGCATTGGTACGTTTGTGTCTTTTCTCGACCCAGCCATTCTACCGCTGAATATATATATACATATATATATATATATATATATATATATATATATATATATATATATATATATATATTATAATTTTCTATTAAATAGTAAGTTAGTGTAATTACAGAAGCTAATTCGATACCACATTTGAGGAAACGTAAATCGTATTGAAGAAGTGTTATTTCTTAAATTGTACATGTCTATGTAGAGCACTTACTATCGTTATAATTATGCTGGCATTTATAATTATACTTTATATACTTTATTATTTGCTTGTCTGCTTTCCTTAAATTTATTTAAGAATTTATTTTGTCCATTTTTATTTTAGAACACAATGGCTAAACATCCAAGTATAGTACTATAAAACCAGTACGAAATGAGCTTTAGGAAATATTTGTGATGTTTCTTACACTCGAATTCTCTTGTAATTTACGCAGAATTTTAATTATGCTATTTTAAGATGAGGGCTCGCTTTAAATTTATTTTGAATTTGATATATTTAAGATGGTCATTAGTTTTCAAATGCATAAGCCTTTTGTTTATTGTAGGAGCTAATTCGCTGCTTACTATACAATTATTGCTGTATTCTAACTTGAAGTCTATTTTGTAAAAAAATAACGTACTCGTATCCGAAATTAAGTTAAGAAATAATATTTATATTAGAATTTAAAAAGTATACTATAATAGTCAATCAAAAAAAAAAAATAACCACCTTACTTATGAAAACCTTGCAGCGACGTATATCTCTTTCTGTCATTATTGGTTTCGCATTCGAAAGAAGAAAACACATTGTTTAAATAGTCACACAATACATAAAGTTTATATGTAAGGCCTTATATATATAAAAATTAATAGTAGTAAAAACTGATCCACGATTTATCCTCTCTTTCTGAACACCGTAATATTACCTGAAACAAAAATAAATATTAATTAAAAAGTGATTGATTAATCCACAATATCAATTTATAAAATTCAAGGCTAGCCAAACTCAAGGGCTGATTATTTAAATTCAAAGTGTGCGCACCGACACAAGTGCTATCTTTTTCTTTCCTAATTACTCTTATCATTAAGGGCTTAATAAATTTTAATCTTGGACTTCGGATCAGGTTTTTTTATAGGACGAGCATAAGGCCAATTGAAGATTGGTAACCAACACCCATAGACATTGGTATTGTAAGAAATGTTAACCATCAGTTACATCGCCAATGCGCCACCAACCTTGGGAACTAGGATAATATGTCCCTTGTATCTGTAATTACACGGGCTCGCTCACCCTTCAAACCGGAACACAACAATACCAAGTACTGCTGTTTTGGGGGTAGAACATCTGATGGGTGGGTGGTACCTACCAAGACGAGCTTGCACAAAACCCTACCACCAGTGAAAGATAAACGAGAAAGGTTCTTCTACATAATTTGTAAATATTTTGTATAAAATTTGTTCACCGTGTTGTTTTGTCGAAAAAGCTGTTTTCTTATATGAATGACGTTGGCGAACGAGCCTTAGACAATAAAACAATGTACTAGAAAATTGTAGATCTTAAAAAAGCTTCGTAGAAAGGCTTTCTAAGGTACACTCACAATGACTATTTTTAACTATTTCATAAATAGTTTAAAAATTTTTTTTTTTTTTTTTTTTTATTGTATAGTTTGGCGGACGAGCATATGGGCCACCTGATGGTAAGTGGTCACCAACGCCCATAGACAATGGCATTGTAAGAAATGTTAACCATCACTTACATTGCCAATGCGCCACCAACCTTGGGAACTAAGATGTTATGTCCCTTGTGCCTGTAATTACACTGGCTCACTCACCCTTCAAACCGGAACACAACAATACAAAGTACTGCTGTTTTGCGGTAGAATATCTGATGAGTGGGTGGTACCTACCCAGACGAGCTTGCACAAAGCTCTACCACCAAGTAAATGAAGGTTATTTTCGAAGCCATTTTGTTAATCCTTATTAAGATAAATATGTTAGTGTCCATTGAATATAAATTAAAATTGTAATTGTAAATGTGTATTATTAATTATTAATTACCGCCTTCATGGGTTTCTGTTTGATCTAAAGGTTGACTGGCAGAGAATGCCTTCAGGCATTAGGTCCGCCTTTTGTTCCACTTACTTTATGGTGGTCAATAAAGCCTTTAAATAAATAAATAAATAGAATTGTCTTTTACATTATATATCTATATAATTATATACTTAACACTTTTTTGCTAATCGTACGTCTCATTTTCTTCATTAATAAAATGCACACGTACGAAGCCGGTGTGGGTAACTAGTAACGATAGAATGAAAGTTTTATTAACATTAAAGTGTTTATAACATTTTTAAATATTCACAACTTTTCTTGTTAGCTTTTAATATAGTCAAAGTTTTATTATAATAAATAAACCTGCAACGCGTCAGACCGCGCTGTAGGGTTCCGTAATATGTTTGCACGGATAAAATTATTTGAGCCATTACTTAATATTTAATTATATTTTGACGTATGTTTTTTTTATGTAAAAGGCAAACGAGCAGGGAGCTCACCTGACGGCAAGTGACTACCACCGTCCATGGGCGTCTGCAACACCCGAGGGCTAGCAGGTGCGTTACTATGAGATAATTCGAAGATAAAATATATGTCTGTATCAGCGTGCACTATTGGTAGGTACTAACCGCCTTATTCATAAACTTTATTTAACTGGTGATTAGTTAACCAACATTTTGTCTTCTTCTTTCGTATGTCAACTCAATAATGACAGAAAGAGACAAATCAGTGTTTAGTTAAACAGTAACTAAGCAACGTTTATGAATAAGGCCGTAAGTAGATAAAAATGTATATATTTTCAAATATTTTTTTTTCTTTTCTCTGGTCAGCCGTCGTCTATTCACATAGTGGCCGTTTTTTTAAACTCTAAATTGTGCAACGTAGCCAACGTTTCGTGTCCATTCGGGAATATCTTTAAGAACTAGTTTCTTCTGCTAACCAATCTAATAAATACATCTTTACCTTAAATATTTAATGAATCGGAAAAATTTATAACACTAACTATGTATAATACTACGAATGTATCAGCTAGCGATAAGTTACAATAAAGTGAGTTATACAATAACCACACCCATTAAACATGAATGAATAGATCGGTTTTATCGTTACCCAGTGTGCTTCACTTTTTCCCCCTTAAGGGGAAATGGAAAATAGTATGAGATAGCTTACAGCTTACTGAAATGGTTTCACCTGTTCAACCGAGGAACAGAGGAAATTACTTTCGCATTTATAATATTAATATATACGTAGAAAAATATCAAACTTCATATTTTTAAAATATTGTTAGAAACCGGTCTGTACCAGTTCGTGGGAGTATCTTGCGCAAAAAACTGGTTCTAACTGGTTTGTATAAGCTCGGCTTGGTGATAACCCAGTTCTATCCCATGTAGTATAGATACTATCAAAATAAATTAAAGAGTTCAATGTGGATAATCAAAAACTATGGATCTATATTACAATATACTACCAACGTAAGTTGCAAGCATTATTTAATATTAAGGACGTCTATAAGCTTGCGTTATAAGGCTTCCAATCAAAACCGGCTTAAAGCCCTGTATCGTATAAATTGTCAAATTATGTTTGGCTTCATAGATAATGCGATTTTATAGATTGATCCGTTTTTATTTATAATCGTCCAGAGTTATGTTGGTGAGCTTACGAGTATGTAATTAATCATGTATTTAAGCTACTCGGTTAAATTATTTTAATTTTAAATTTAGTTATATGGCATTTAGTAATATTGTTTATTAATGTACATATTTAAGGTTGGTAACTGAATACTAAATATCAAAGTTGCGTTGAAACATAAGAAGCTTAATAAATCAACTAAAAAGTTAATAAATATTTTTCATAAATAACTTTTTTTGTTTTCATTTTTGTTTTTTTTTTTTTTCCCTGTTTAGTTATGTTATGGTATACCTGATTTCGATACGATCTGGTGATCTGTAATACAGGTGTGCCTATAATAGTCTCAAATTAAACACATGAAATTTTTTGCCTGCCTTGCCTGGGTTTGAATCCGCAGACCCCGGTTTATATACACGCGTTCTAACCACTAGGGCCCATAGTATACGTAAACATAGTTTAACGGTGAGTCAAATGCATCTTCATTCCCACGTGCTAATTATTATGATTAATGCATTTCTCCGAAGATATCTAGCGGCCCTTATTACTTAACGATAACACGTTCTTTTATTTAACTTATTCTTGGTATCGGAGAGAATTCAATTGAAACCAGTGCAAGTATTGTTTCGATGAGATAACCTTAATAGATACGAGTCGGTGTAATTACACCAAAAGGGTCATAACGAATAGTTTCATAGTCTGCTACGGTGACAAAAATCGATTATGGAACGGTTAATATTTCTTCTAATAATTATACAAAGTCGTTTTTAAATTTTAAATAGGTAGGCAGACTGACAAATAGATCACTTGATGGTAAATGATCATCACCATCGCCCAGAGACATTGGAAGAAATAGTAACCATCGTTACATCGTCCAAGCACCACCAACCATGGGAACTAAGACGTATCTGAGCCTGTAGTTACACTAGCAAGGGGATATTTTTTTTATTGTCTAGGTAGGTGGACGAGCGTATGGGCCACCAGATGGTAAGTGGTCACCAACGCCCATAAACAATGGGCACTGTAACAAAAGTTAACCATCGCTTACATCGCCAATGCGCCACCAACCTTGGGAGCTAAGATGTTATGTCCCTTATGCCTGTAATTACACTGGCTCACTCACCCTTCAAATCGGAACACAACAATACAAAGTACTGCTGTTTTGCGGTAGAATATCTGATGAGTGGGTGGTACCTACCCAGACGAGCTCTACCACCGAGTGTTATTTAGGATTACCAACATGACATACAGTATTAGAAATTAACAGTATACAAATTACGTCCAACGGAATTGCCATACCTCAAATTATATAAGTGAGACCTTATTAATTTATCTATACCCATCAAAGGTAAATATTAAATTCGGACCAATGATAGAACGTTATTACAGACTAGCTGCGCCCGCGGTTTCACCCGCGTATAATTAATAAAAAAATAATGAATAAAAATTAGCCTAGAACCTTCCTCGATAAAAGGACTATACAACACAAAAATAATTTTTAAACTCGAACCAATAGTTCCTTAGATTATTCGGATCAAACAAACAAACTCTTCAGCTTTATATATTAGTATAGATATGTTTTAAAAATTAATAAATAAGCAACAGTTTCAATATGCACATATGTAATGTTATCAACACAAAACATACCATCGCTGACATGCTATTTATGTATATTGTTATAAATAACTAAGTAATAATTAGTTTCACAGCGCTATGTTACGGTGGATTTATTCATGTTCGTATCGAAATTTGTAATGATAATATAATTTACATAATAAAATATTTGGACGCCAGATAACGTTATTATGGGAATTATATTTAAATGTGTTTATTTATTCGCTTGTGTTAATCGCGTTAGTTATTCGGTGGTACCACCTAGATGACGCGGTTCTGGTCGGTTTCGTAACCCCGTAGTAGCAACAATAATATTTAGTGATGTTTTCAGGTGAGTGAGTAAGCCAGTATAATTTCTGGCTTAGTCGATAACATCTTAGATTTTGATATTTTCATGCGGGATAAATAATAAATTCAATTTTATATTAATTGGTGGAAGACAGTTAATACTGAGTTACTCGCCAGTTCTTCTCGAATCAAAAGTGATATATGCATCTATTTGAAAAAAAAAAATAGTCTGGTTGCATGTGGTTATTTCCAGGCAGCATAACAATCGAATTTAAAAATAACAATTTGCGTTGCGTTGCGTCTTCACATTTGTTCCACCTGTTTTCCTTGTGTATTTGATCTTAGCGGGTCTAGTCTAGATTGTATTCCGTCAGCCTGATAATATGTATTTATGTTGTGTTCATGCATCTAATAATTATTAAGCATGTAATTCCCATCCGAAGCCGATGTATGGAGCGTGTATGAATTATTAAAATCGATTAAAACTTTGATCTATGTTGTTAATTAAAACAAATAGTTCGAACTAATTGTTATGAATTCAATTTGTTAAGGCATTTATATTGAAAACACGCCTCGTTATTGTAGAGGCTAGCTTATTCACTAGCGAGGAGTGCGGGGGGACGAGATTATCTTCGCCCCCTGAGGAGAGTTCCGCCGAGCCACGAGCGGAGCACAGCACGGGAAGGGCCGTGGATGCGTTATACCAACATGATCCCGCAGCCTCTCCGGCCGTCCTCGGCATCCATCGCAGTGGTTTTAGTGGGTAAGAATCCTATATAACCCGGGTCCTTGCAGTGGACCCGACTCCCTTGGCTCCCCCAACCCTTGGCTCCCTTGACTCCCTTGGGGGAGCTAAGGGAGTCGGGTCCACTGCGTGAAAAAAAAGAGGCTAGCTTATTAGACTTTAAAAGTTGAGGTCTTGGGTTTAAATAATTCCTGATAACAATATTTTATATAAAAAAGGTAAAATTAACAATTTATATTTGTTTTAATTTTAATTATTCGAATGTTTTAATTTATTTATTTCAAAGATGAAAAAAAAACGCCTTTATATACTAACCACTTATTTTATTTACCCTCCAATATAATAATTTCGTTTCCAAAACATAAAATAACGTTACTTCGACATAAGCTATTTATTTTTATTTAAAGCAAATATTGTATATCTCTATGATACCGTTAAAATGATAAAATAACTAGATTCCGCGACTTCGTCCACGTGTAGTGCCCCCCCCCCCCCTATCAAGTGTTAGATACCCTGAGTCCTCTTCTGTACCACAGACAATATGTAGGCAAAATTTCATGATCGGTTGGGTAGTTAAGACGTGCTAGCGTAACGGACAAACAAACTCACTTTCGCATTTATAATATTGGTAAGGTATTCAGCATTTGTAAAATTAGAACAGTAAATATTCTTCGCCTAATTCTTCGGCCTTGATCAAGGATGGCCGTTTAATTATGCCGATTTGTGTCCTCAATGCGTGCTTTGTGTTACACCAAACCGATCGATTTGCCTCAACAACAACATCGGTGTAGACGACCTAGGCTGGTCGAGGCCGGCAAAGGCCGATCACCTATTTGGAGAAGCATCTTAATCAAAAAACTTGATTAACTTATTATGATTGTTTGGGTGAGCCATTGTAACTATAGGCACAATGAACAATATCTTAGTTTCCAATGTTAGTAGCATATTGGCACCTATCAATACTATAAAAAAAATTAAAGAAAGCCTTCCTTGAGGATTAAATAGTGAAACGATAAAAGAGTTATAAAGAAAAATCGTAAGAACGGAAGCAGGTAACTTTATTTAAAGTCGGTTGAAAGTACTTTCAAAGATATATTAAATTAAAACCGGTGTCGTTTGCATTTGTATGTAAAAAAAACACTGAATGATAAATGGCTTGTTTACTCCGTCTGAGTTGAGATCTACCAATCACTTAACGCTATCCAGGGATCTCGCTCAGGGGTAAGAACTGAACGGAGGCTGATATTAAGGCAGCCCCCACACAACGAGACTATATATATATAATTAAGCGTCAATAGCGCAATGTAAAAGTCGTAGGTTCGATGCTGGGCTAATGTCGTCGCCACTTCTAACACAAGCTTTACACTAACAACTTTTCAAAGGAATATTAGTGGGTAGTGCATTCCATAGTTTTTAGTTTTTGCAGTGAAAGAGTCACTGTAGGTTTGTGTGCGGCTGCAGGGAGTAACGAGTTTGTTATCCTTCGAAGATCGCAGGTTGTGTGTGCTGTCGCATCCAAGAAAATTAAAGCGTTCTTTAAGGTAAGTTGGTGTGTGTTCGATATATAGAACAGTAGAGAAGAGATAGGCGTGCAGATTTCATCGAAGTCTGATTGGCAGCCACTTTAACTGAGACCGATACTGGGAAATGTGAGCAAACTTTCGTAGACCAAAGATGAATCTTATGGCTATATTTTGAAGCCGTTCCAGTTTATTTAGAAGGTCTCTAATAAAATCCGTGTAGCAGACATCAGCATAATCCAATATTGGCTAGGGGAAAGAATTGGCTAAGCTGATCTTTGCCTTGATAGGCAATAGGTTTTTCCATTGTCTTAAAAAACCAATAATAGCATGAAGAAGAAAGCATGAGGAATGTTAATAATTTCCTTAAAATGTGATTTGCGAATATTCTTTTCTTGAATTTTTGTTCTTTATTTAGAAACACACAGATAAAATTAAAAACGAAATCAGAAAGCAAAAGCTTTTCCGTATAATTGTTACACATTCGGAAAAACCTTTATAAAAATCACTTAAAAAAAACGTGTAATAAAATAAAACGAAGTCAGTACGCAATAGTTGTTCGACATAATAGGTTCTCGTTAGTCCTGACCCTTATATCACCGTGGGAACGGCAAAGACCTGTCTCGCCGCAAAGCCTGACTGAAGGAAATCTTTTCCTAATGCAGATAAAATAGCACAATAGTGTTACCTCAGATTACCGTACACGCTTGACAGTTAGAAACAACGGATTTACGTATTTTTAAACATACACGAATTTATTTTTATCTTTTTTCCGTTCGGCAATGTAGATTTATTTTATTTTATTCAAATGTTTGTTTATTACTTACGAAACGAGCATTCGTCCTATTCTACTGTATCACATTGAATTACATGGTACTTCAATTTGTAGAACTTAAGATCCAAGTATTATGACCGCTGAGCCATAACGGTTTTATTTGTCTTTATGGCGAAGTAATTTTGTTTTACGGATACTTTAATTATTATTTATAAAAAAAATAGCATAATAATCTCCTTGCATGTGTGTCATAAAGAGCACAATATGAGCGTTGCATATTTTATAAGCGTATTATACATATCGTTTTATGGTTTGTTTAATGTCGTATGCGATATGTGTAGCATTTATATATTATATATAAGCAAATCTTTGAAGCATAATCAAAAATCTCCTACTTTTTCTCTCATTTCAATCAATTATAACTGAATCAATATAATAATAATGTAAATCACTCGAGTTAATATTCGAGGTTGAATAATTTCTCTAATAACAATTCGAAGATATCAATATAACGGGAAACCTGTAATATAACGAAGCAATTTGTAATACAGGCCTCCTGCCTCAGCCTGCGGTCATATTTGATCAGTCACCCCCTACTTATACATAGTTTATTTAAAATGATAACGAAACTTTACGTATTGAGCATACATTGCTTATTTTTACGAGACCTATTTAAAGATATGCATTCGTAAAATGCAATGTATATTAAAATTGCAATTCGATCATGGCGTTTTAGTTTACATTTGGATAAGTTTTGTGTCATATTATGGGAAGGGTTAAGCTATCCGCAAATGATCTAAAGGCCTTCGATGTTCGGTCTATTGATTGAAGATTATACTGTGAATATGGATTCTTGCTGATTGATACTTTTGTCAGGAAACTGTCATTTGCACCCAAATCCAGTATTGAGGATCCCTCGGCTTGGGTAAAATTGCTGATGATTTTAGGCCATAGAACTTTGACGATGATTGAAATAATTTTGACGTGCAAAATCTATGTTTAGTTATTTTTAGGCATAAATATAATAATGATGATAATGTACTCCTAACCGATTTCGGCCATGGCGACCAATGTCATGATTTTCAAACCACGCAGTACATTATAGTGCACAAGCGTGTGCAAACACAGGTGCAGTCACTATTCCATAACTCTTAAAATCCGATGGGACGGCAAACCGACACGACCGGAAAGAGTTCAGGCGCAGGAACAACAGTTTACGTGCTTTCGGGCACCGGAATGTACACACGCATCTTCCTCCGGGCTGCTACTGAGAATCTTTGACATAATAACTCGATAACTTTTTATATGCCCAACTTTTTACTCGGTGGTAGAGCTTTGTGCAAGCTCGTCTGGGTAGGTTCCACCCACTCATCAGATATTCTACCGCAAAACAGCAGTACTTTGTATTGTTGCGTTCCCGTTTGGAGGGTGAGTGAGCCAGTGTAATCACAGGCACAAGGGACATAGCACCTTAGTTCCCAAGGTTGGTGGCGCATGGGCAATGTAAGCGATGGTTAACATTTCTTGCAATGCCATTGTCTATGGGCGTTGGTGTCCACTTGCCCATATGCTCGTCCGCCTACCTACACAATAAAAAAAAAAAAACTTAGGGTTTGAATTTAATAGAACATCGCGTAAATCTATTGATTACTTTTAATGAAAACAAAAACAATAATGATTAAAAAGAAACTCATATTATTTCAAATATTAGCGCGAACAAAATTATACAGTTCGTCTAAAATAAATCACAAAAATCGACCCTACCTGCATATTAAGAATAAACTTATCTAGAAGCGAAACCGTATCGGTTCCCCACGTCTAACGATATTAAATGTGATCATATTGTAATATTTCATGTGATTTCGTCATCGTCCTTCGCATCGCGAATCACATATATAATAATCTATACTATACTAGAAATAATTCTTACTAATATTATAAATGCGAAATTGAGTTAGTTTATTGGATTGTGTGTTTGTTAGGCTTTCACATCTAAGCAACTAAACCGACTATCAAAAAATCTTTAACCAATGGAAAGCTACATTATCAACGAGTAACATATTCTACATTGTGTCCCCGAATTACCACGGAAACGGGTACCACGAGGGTGAAACCGCGAGCAAAACGCTAGTATTTATTATAAAGATATAAGATTCGTTCGTTTGAAATTGATAAACTCTGTAACTACCGAATTGATTTTAATAATTCTTTCACCATTACAAAGCTACTTTATCCAGAAGTGATATACGCTATATTTTATTTCAGTAATAATGAAATTCTAACATTATGTACTAACTGAATTTCACATGACAAATCCGTTAGCACACCTAAAGGCAAATATCGTAAGAAAAATTATATTTAATCTTAATTAATAGAAAAAGATAGTATTAATTAAATACAACTTCATTAAATAAACAAATAAACTAACATTGTAGTATTGTTTAATAGAAATATCATATAATCTGGAAAAAAAACAAGAAAAGTAAGCATTTAAAGGTGTTGATATAAAAAAGAAAGATAAAAAGAGGGAAAGATGGATAAGTGGTAAGTAGGGCTTTGTGCAAACTCGTGCAGATAAGGTACCCAGGTAGGTACCACCCACTCATCAGATATTCTACCGTAAAACAGCAATACTTGCTGTTGTTGGATTTCGGTTTGACGGGTGAGTGAGCCGGTGTAATTACAGGCACAAGGGACATAACATCTCAGTTCGCAAGGTTGGTGGCGCATTGGCGATGTAAGCGATGGTTAACATCTCTTACAATGCTAATGTATATGGACGTTGGTGACCATTTACTATCAGGTGGCCATATGGTTAGTCCGCCTTCCTATGCAATAAAAAAAAAACAAAAAGCAATTGCAAATTTAATTTTCATCTATAACCATGTAGATTGTGGGAAGTTTCAACTGATAAACTTACGGTAAGTCTGTGTGTACGTGACATAGAAAACATTGTCTATATAGTTGAAAGTTGTATTTTAAAGGCTTTAATGTTGCGATAAAATAGTTGTGAGCGATTGAAACAAAAAAATATTTATTTGCAATTTATATTAAGCAAATGGTCGATCGCTTAGTCTGTGGATATAAAACAAAACATAATATGGATGTATTTAATGTTTAAAATAGTTTGTGAAAATATATATATTTATATATTACATATATGTAAACATAAGAGAGGTGGCCCAATGGTTTGCACACTTAAATCTTAACCTTGGAGTCCTAGCCCAGGCACGCCCCTTGAATTTACATGTGCAATTTGTGTTTATATGTAAAATGAATGGAAATTTGTCACATGTGTTTCCACCAATCCGTGCTGGTGGAGCTTAGTGGAATAAGGTTTAAGCCTTATCATCAAAAGGAGGTGTTAGCCCAGTAGTGGGACGTGTACAGGCTGTACTATTTACTAAGATATGTTTTATCAAGTTAGTGCTAAACCTCAAGTCTGCTAAATCTTGGTGTACGGGAGTGGAATATTTAAAAAAAAAGTTTTCAATCCGCCAACAGTATACATTTGTATACATGAGTTCTTTAGAAATTCATATTCAATAATAAGATTTCTCTCCAAATTTTTTACCGCGAGCCACTCCGCGTTACTTTAGCGTTGTAAATAAAATTTTATATTATGCCTTTGACGTCTAATGGGCTTTCCTTTTACAAGATTTCTGTGCGTAAACCAAATCGTATAATTAAAATTAATATATAAAAAGCCTGACTATATTAAGTTGAAACAGTAGAATATATAACATATACGAGTATTATTGAATTAATAATATGAATCTAACATGATAACTAACATGACAAACGACTTTGAACCTTAAGGTAAACAGCTATATTGCCAGTTTGGAGTTAACGTGCCTTGATAAAAAACCTGGAAAAAATTGTCTTCATAAAATATCAACGTTTTTCCTCGACACCGTTTATTAGAGTGAATTCCGAATTCAAAATTTGTTTAAGTTCCGAATAGCGCACTAAAGAGCTGTGATTGGCAGGCGCACGTACGTGGAAGGGGAAGTACAAAAGACGGTGTAATGCATGTTTCATTATCACTATTGTGCGAGTCGAGTCGCCGCGCAGACGTCTAGGCGGCGTTTTATTGGATACTGGAAACGGGGGCGATTTAAAATGGGAATATGCAATGAGGTATCGATTGATAGAGACGGGTTCCGTCGAGTTTCTGAATAATTTGTGTTAAGATTCGAGAACGGAGGAGGTGTTGGTAATGATTTATATGCTCGCGCTGAATAGAATCTGATTTAATTTTAGTTTAGAATGTTGAATACTGTTTCAATACAAGTACAAGTTTTACTCTTACCTTCAATATGTTACTAATATTCAAATAATAGTAATATGTTAATTAGTAAATATTTAATTAGTCTATTAATGAGCGAACTTTTTTTTATTTTATAGTGTAGGACGATCATGTGGGCCACCTGATGGTAAGTGGTCACCAACGCCCATAGACAGTGGTTTGTATATTTCTTAAAAAAACAACATCACCACTGCGCCACAAACCTTGGGAACTAAGATGTTATGTCCCTTGTGCCTGCAATTACACTGGCTCACTCACCCTTCAAACCGGAACACAACAACACAAAGTACTGCTGTTTTGCGGTAGAATATCTGATGAGTGGGTGGTACCTACCCAGACGAGCTAGCACAAAGCCCTACCACCGAGTAAAACTAGAACAGAGAACTTGTACAGATGTTTTACACTCTTGGTTTTTTAGTAAAATAATATAAGTTTTATGTTAATTATTCTCTTATTACTTATCATTAGTTAGCTTATAGTGAACAAGTTTCTATTGACGGTAAGCAATGACGACTTGAAAGATACACGTCTTTCGTCGTACGTTGACTATCTATGCAAATATTATGAATGCGAAAGTAACTCTGTTGGTCTGTCTGTCAAGCTTTTACCGCTAAATAACTAAAAAGAATTTGCGAACGAAATAACTAAATTGAAACCCAATGAAGGATATAGGCTATATATAGGTATACCTAACACATGTGATTAGCACACCCCCCCTCCCCTAACACGCGTGCGAAAACTAGTTTTTAATTTGTCACCAACCTTGGTTCCAATGTCCTTTGTTACAATAACTACTATAAATTTTAAACTCTTTAAATACCACCGCAAATAACAGTGTTGCATGTTGCATGGTATAAGCCTTACAATTAAAAAAGCATGGTCAAATGTGAACATGAAATAAATACAAAAGTCGATAACATTTTGTCGACTCATGTTTCAGATATCATTTTAACATAAATTCTAATATCAAAACTCGGTTATGTCAAGGTATAAAACTGGGAATAGATGCAATGTATGAGAGAATACTAATAAAACTTCTCTAATGCGATGCATAACTAGTTTTGGATTGTTCCGTAGTTTATAACACGAGAACTAATGAAACTACGTACACGAGCGAATTGGTTCAATACTTTGTGTTTTTGATATATATAAACACTTTGCTGTTTGTATATAGAAAACTATGAGCACTATATACTTTTACGTTAAGTATCGACTTATAATGTAGTTTAAAAATTGTTTATAACTTTTAATAACACACACATATATATATATATGTATATCATACAGATATTGTACATAGAAATGCGTTGTTATATATCTAAAAGTAAATTTATAATAAGCACTAACAATTCAACGATTAAAAGACTGCTTAGCGATGTGATAGCAGATTCGGTCCTGCCCCTTAGGCTACTGTCGTCCACACCCAACGCAATAAGAATACGCTTAATTAAGTGGGAGTTACAGGAATTATGATTTCCTTCAAATTGCTAACATTATTATTAAAAAAATATATTATATATACATATAATATGAATAATAAACATGTTATAAATATAAGATATTGTATTTTTAGGTACAAATAGCAATATTACTTTAATAATAACTCACAATGCCATATTATATAATATGATATCTTATCGATAGAAATCAAATTAGATCACGAGATGAATTTAAAATGAACTCTGCATGGTCTGTCGCATATTGTGGATCAACGTATATATTATATTTTTATTCTGGGAAAATGTATGTTCGTGAAAATAGTTCGCATTTCAAATAGTATATATACTTTTTAATTTACCTGGGTTTTATTATTATATTTGGAATCTATACATATACTCTATAACATCGATCAATAGTCGAATGATTTTATACAATATAATTAATTCGGTTTTAGATAAACTAAAATGTACATAAATTAAATTCCTGCACTATCCAATTTCACGATCAATTTGCTATTCGGGACGCCATTAAATTCTAAATATTCGTATCTAGGCCGAAACACGAATAGAATTAAATAGTTTGTCGCTTGTTAACGCTAATTATCCGGCTCGAAGGACCAGTTGTCGTTCCCATATATAATTTCATTACAAATGCAAATCGTTTTATTTTAATTGTGGAACAAATATTTAATCGAATTGAATTCTGCAACCAATGCTGCCTGCCCTTATAAATTATTTAATAAAGTTTTGTCGTAGCATCTTCGTACGTTTCATTATGTATTTTAGCAATTTGCATATTGGAAATTAAGATGGAACTGCAGGCATAAAGAACATAACATCTTAGTTCCCAAGGTTGGTGGAGTCATCAGGTTACCATTAGGTGCCCGATCTGTCTGTCTGCCTATTTATTTTTAGCATTTGTCATGACACAGAGTATTGAAAAGGAATTAGGAAGACAGTATTGGTATATAAATTCTACAACTATTATTCTACTGCAAATAGCAACACGGTCACTTGAGTTCGCATCTAGAATCATATCAACGCTGCAGTAACTCGGACGCATACATTAATTGGCTCACCATGTCGTGATACCCAATGGACGATGAAACTACGCTGAACTTATTGATGTGATTTCCAAACAAACAATGACAAAGTAAGAATTTTTTTTAGGAAATAAATAGATCTGTACAATTGTTTTATGGGAGAATTAAATATATTTCCAACCTTTATAAATTATATTTCAAGTGTGGTAGCTTAAAATGTATGCAGCTAGTATAATGAAAAAAGAAAATTTAGTAATCATAAATCATAAATCATCGTAGTTTTTATTTTTATATATGTTGGTGACAAAATAAATTACCTAACGTTAACTTTTTATTCAATTTTCAATTTTTTTTTTTTTTTTTTATGGTATGGATTAGTGGACGAGCATGTGGGCCACCTGATGGTAAGTGGTCACCAACGCCCATAGACAGTGGTTTATATATTTCTTAAAAAAAAAAAACAACATCACCACTGCGCTCCCAACCTTGGGAACTAAGATGTTATGTCCCTTGTGCCTGTAATTACACTGGCTCACTCACCCTTCAAACCGGAACACAACAACACAAAGTACTGCTGTTTTGCGGTAGAATATCTGATGAGTGGGTGGTACCTACCCAGACGAGCTTGCACAAAGCTCTACCACCGATAATATTATTTATTTATTAAAATCGTTATTATTCATCACGATACATATTTTTTACATAAATTAGAGAAAAGCCTTTTTTTACAAAATGATAATGCTTGGGTTATGTACTTTGTGAAAATTACAAGAAATTAAGCGATTAATTTTTAAAAGGTTTTCAATAGGAGTTCGGAATTATCTTCATTATTAAAAAGCTTATCAGCTAACATCTCGCGCCACCGAATACCGCACATTTGATTCCGTATAATGAAACGCTTTAATATAATTAATATAACGTAATCTTAAACATCCTCGTCTTATTGCCTCTTCTGGTGACCGGAGGGTTGGTTCATTCGTTCGCCCAAAGAACTGTATTTGCGATATGATGCATATTTTTATCTTGTTTTAAATCAAATTTACTTTCACTTATGAACTACATGTTCAAACAACTGGGCATATTCTATGAATACAAAAAATCAATTAAATAATTAAAAAAAAAATTAACAAAGATTTAGGTACGTCACCAAATTATTATGAGTTATAATTTATTGTGAGTTATAAAAAGTACAGGGGAGATGACGAATACAAAATAAAAAATATTATATTGTTGTCTACGCGATTGTATTCAAAACGTTGATGGTATATTTTAAGACTACTTTTTGGTAACTACCGTTATAGAATTCTAGTCGTAATCTATTGTGACATAAGAGTCATACTTGTATCACAATGTAGTTGTTATTAATATTTAAATATATGCATTTATATTTAAATTTTAGGCATGTTTAAATTGGACCAAATTGAACTTTTGAAGGGCGATGTTTACACAGGTGAAATAGATGATTCACTATTACGTTTAACACGTAAACACAATAAACTAGCTTCTTAAATTTGTCGCATAACACTGCGTTTCAAATACAAACGCCATCTTATATCAAATATTAGATTCCAGTTGCATACAAAGCCACGGTCGTGACGTCAACAGACTTAAGTTTTAGTTGTAGCACAATGGATATGACAAAGCTTCACTGTCACTTCGTAGGGGAATGTTGTGTGGGTCGGTCTGGGTAAATACCACCCATTCTGATGACGATGAGTTTGGATGGTGAGTGAGCTAGTGTAATTACTGGCACAAGAGACACTTTAGATGTTCTAGGCGGCGTATGAAAATTTGAGATGAAATAAATATGTCCCTATCAGTGCAAGTGTCAAATACCTGTGTGTGACAAAATTGTGAAGTTTAAGTCAGCTATCTTAAATAAAATGAAAAGTTAAATACACTTTGATACTTCATCTTAGATTCTCGGTCCGGCGAATTGTAATCTACCGCTTATATTCGTCTCGATTTTCAAACGATTGTATTAATATAATTGTAAATAATACGTTATGTATTTTACAATAATATAATAATAATAATAATAGTCCTCCTGACCGATTTCGGCCACGGCGGCCAATCTCAAGAGAGATTAGCCAACTGCGCAGGAGATATTATAGTGCACAAGTGTGTGCGCAAACAAAGGTGCACTCTCTTTTCCTTAGCTCTCATAATCCGATGGGACGGCCATCCGACACGACCGGAAAGAGTTCAGGCGCAGGACCAACGGCTTAACGTGCTATCCGAGGCACGGGAGTGTACACACTTCCACCTTCCAGACTCCGGGCTGCTACTGAGAATTTTCTGACAGAAAAACCCAATAACTATTTATTGGCCCGACCTGGGAATTGAACCCAGGACCACCGGATCTGCAGCCTAATATCTAGCCACTAGACCAACGAGGCAGTCAGACAATAATATATTAACATTACGAATGTTTAATACTTAACATACACATTATATCAAAATGGTTTTATTGTCAATTATGATCAACTTCTTAAATTAATCTATTTAAATTAAAATAATTTATAGTAAAATATTTAAGTTATATTATAAAATACGTTTCTGACAAAAAATATACGAAGTCATACATTAAAGAAACTTTAAAAATTACGATATTCATTTTCAAATTCATTATTATTTCTTGGTAAATATTGTATATAACTTTAGTCTATAATTATATAAGATATTATTAACCATGCTATTTAACTCAAAAGGAAAAAAAAAGTTCAGCGTAATTAATCTTAACACTTTAACGTTCATTTAACATTAATGTTTATTAAATATTTACAGCGCCCATAAACAATATTTTTAATGGTGGTATCACCAATAAATTACATAAAATTGTCCCATCTTAATACATCGCCGCCACAATGCGATAGAAAAACAAATTGAATATATTTTATTCATAAAAGCCGGCGTCTAATAAACGTTTCGGGGACGTTTTTTGTTAAAACCTCAAAATTTTTAAGGTATCCAAAATAAAAGTAACGATATAAACAAAGGATGGGGTCTTGATGGAATGTCTATGGGACGTCGCGAGGACAAAAAAAAAATCATAAATAGACTAAATATAATCATAAGATTGGAGTTCGACCTTAAGCGTCAAGATAGCTAATTGAAAGCTATGTTTTCTGTATCTTTGAAATTATTAAAAGTTCAAGCCGTATGTCTTTCAAAAGCATATCTTCTATACTTATAAAATTCAGCCTGAGGTTTTTCACCAACCGCAGTATACGACAATTTAGTACCAAGCCCTTGTGCCAACGTATGCACCAATTAGCGTCAAACACAGGTCCATTGCTCGCGTTCCCTCATGCAACGTCGTAACAAAAATATTTATAGCTTCGCAATTAAAGAACTGAGGCCATATAATTCAAAATTTTACCTTTTGTTTTATTCAAGGGCATACATTCTTGCTACCTCAAAGTTTTGTAGAATTAATTAGTAAAATTATGCTGGCATATTTATGTGCACGCTGAAACAAAGATAGAAATCTTAAATAAGGCTACCTACATACAGGGCCGCTTGTCGTCGCAGACTATCATTCTTATCCCAGGTGTGGGGAATTTACAAGTTTTACTTTAAAAGATAATCTTAAACCAGCTTTTGAAATTTATTTAAATATTTAAAAAAACAATTGACATTAGGTTACGTATCTTTTCCATTTCTCACGGTAGGATGCGCAAACGATCCCGTGATGCCCCCTCGAAGACAGAGTGGGTACCGCTAATTTTTAAAGGGGGTATAATTTTCAATACGATATAATATTTTAATTGTTACAATCAAAAATATTTATTTATGTGTAGACAGAAAAGTTAACTCACGTAACATAAGCGCCGCGTTTATCATCTGTGTTAACCGCCTTATGTTATGCGGTTCATTTTTGTATGAGTAAAAACATTAAAGGGTTCGATGCCTATCTGACTAATTATAATTATCTTCGTTGTCATCTCTTATTTAAAAACCGAACGAATTGAATTGCATCGACATATTCTATTGCCACGAGCGTATAATACTAATAAACTTTAAGCAATTTTTATTTCGAGGGACAATTTTTTTTAGCTGGATGCTACGGAGCGGTACCTTTTGATATATATATTTTTTTATATTTATCTTGATACAATGTAGATAATGTTAAGTATGTTTATGATTTTTACGTCTACAAAGCTTGCCAAGATGGCTCAGTGGATAAAACAGGATATTCTTATTCGAATATCACGAGTTCACATAAGGTTCAATTGTTTTTAAACTAACTTATGATTAAATAGCTCATATTAGTATAGCTCGTAATTCCAGGTATTGTCTTTTATTGCAATAATTAGGCTGAGGCATAGGAACTACTTTATGGTAAGTGGTCACCTTTTCCCACAGACAATGGCTCTATACAATGATAACTAAGTAGTCCCTTGTGTCTGTAATTACACTGGCTCACTCACCCTTCCAACCGAATCACAATACTATGTATTGCTATCAGAATATTTGATGAGTGGGTGGATGCAAACGGACTAGCACAAAGCTCAACCTCCACGTAAATATGTGCATATAAATGACTATATCGGGCGGATAGTTAACTCGGCTTTGTGCAATCAGATATTCTACCGCAAAACAGCAGCACTTTATAGTGTTGTGTTACGGTTTAGAGGGTGAGTGAGCCAGTGTCGTATTTACAGGCACAAGGAACATAACATCTTAGTTCCCAAGGTTGGTGGAGTATTGGCGATGTAAGCGATGGTTAACATTTCTTACAATGCCAATGTCTAAGGTCGTCTGTGACCACTTACCGTCAGGTGGTCCATATGGTAGTCCGGCAACCAATACAATATAAAAAAAACATTTTTGAAGATCTCGTGATGATATTTCTCTTATATATGTATATATACATTAGTAAGGACTAGAACAAGAATTAATCTTATTTTCATGCAAAATTTGGAGATAATGCATGTACTATGAGATGTTACCAGTTACCTATGTATACGTCACACTAACGCTCTGTGTTAACAATTCACTTAGAGCTACCAATCCTGCACAATGTCGCTTAATACCCAAATGTCATGGGATTTGAAATCAAAATCCCTCACACGGCCTAAAGGATGGACGAGTCTCTATTACCATACGAATAGAGTCTAATGTTCAACAAAAAAACATGTGGCCTACCGTATATAATTAGAGCGTCTAGCTATGAGATAGGGCGATTACAAACTACGGGACTTATGTTTTCATTAAGATTTTTTTAAATAATTTATTTGTCATTAGTTTATTTTTATGTTTAAAACAATAAAAAAACATATTATGATGCTAGTATATAGCGATAGTAACTCTATATGTCTGTTATGCATTATAGGCTGAGCCACTGATTGGTTGAAATTTGGCAAGTTGGAAAGCGGGGAATCCGCGGGCCGAATCAAGTAATTTTTATATTTACTTTGAGTTCATACAATATTCGTATTTATAATTTTATTATTCTTTATGATTTTATAATTCTTTATAAAATTAACCCGTCACGTGTGTATTAACAATTTACAGCACGTGCAACAGTTTTCGTTTTTCAATCAACTCTGTTATCGTTTGCATGTTGCCTTATTGCCTTCAGGCGGACGAGCAGTAATTGGGCACGTAGGGGGTCATTTGCATTAACTAGAGGACTGTTTTGACCCCAGTATTGATTCCTAACCGGCACTACACGTGGTCGCTAGTTTTTGATTAAAATTCGCACCCCCTGGGCTTTTGCTCTTTGCTACGTCTGCCGGTGAAAATTAAAAAATGAAAAAAAAGTCGCGACCGTTGTATTTTCATGAAGCAAAAAAACACATTTTGCCGGTTGGAATCGTAGTCGATATCTAGATATCTATATATTTTTAATATAGAAAAGTTATTTTGTTCTTTATGACGAACGGATTCCTACAATTGAAATAGACGAATATTTTAATACAATATAAATATTTTTGGAAGTTTTATTGGTAGTAATGCTTTGTGCAAGCTCCTCGGGGTGGGTACCACCCACTAATCAGATGCTACCACAAAACAGCAGTAGGTGACTAAGTTATGTGATCTAGCGGTATAGATAGCGATTGACACAACTTTCTCTCGTAAATATACCAATGCATACCACAAACATGAAAATATAACACAAATACAAAAGTCTTCATCATAATATACACGTTTGTACAATAAAGCAAACTTAGCGCTATAAAGCGATTTCCTTCAAACGACCTTAAAAAATCGCTTTAAAATTTGCAATGAGAAGATAAAAGATGCAATCAAACATACACACTCATACATGTAGGGACAGATATATTATCTATTTATATAAAAATGATTCTCTATTTCACTTGGTCATCGCACCACGCGTGAACGAATGGAACGATTTCGTTAATTCTTTTTTGTCCTGTTTATTATTTGTCAGGAGAAGGTTCTTATGAAAGAAAAAATTAAGAAATTTGAGCGGAACATTAGAAATATTTAAGAAAGATTAACGACAATTTTAATTTTACATAACTGACAGTTGTTTGACGTCGCTGTCAGTTGTTTGAAATAACTATCAGCGATTGACAGTATGCGCGCTACAAATATCGTTTAACAGAAAAAAATGCATCGGTTGATAAATAATTAATTTATCATTTCGTGTAATTTCATTACGGAATTCTTAAATTCGCAAAAGCATTTACAATATCGATAAATAAATCGCAAGGGCAGTCAATAAGTTTTTGTGGCATCAATGTTAAAAATTCATGTTTTTCACATGGCCAGTTGTATGTCGCCTGTTCCCGTGTTGGTATACCAACAAACCTATTCATATACGCACCAGAAAATAAAACGAAGAATGTTGTGTATCATAGAGCATAACAATAATTAATATATTATTTTGAATAATATTTTTTTAAATAAATTATACCAATTCGAATTCAATATTCAAAGTTAAGACAGGACAACGTGTGTCGGGTCAGTTAGTATAATCGTAGATTCGCGGTGAATTGGTATGTCATAATTGGTTGTAGTTTAATTGGAAAACTGTGGGGTATTCATATACATATATATACATAAACCTATGTTATATACATTAGTCAATATCTTTTTGTGCAATACAGTATTATATTCAACTGGTTATCACATTATATATACGTAATATAATAAGTAACAAAACAAAAAAAATAGTCGTAGTAGTAATAGGATAGGTAGTACAGGAGTAATGATTTAAACTCAGATCCAAACTCATACAGCCGATCATAATGAATGAAAACAGAATATAATCAAAATGAATTATTTTTATTCATATATTTTTAGTAGTAGGTAATTTTAAATGAAAATCTTTAAATAAATATTATATAATAATTGATCATTCGATTAATTCTGTGTATAATTCAATCTGAATATCAAATTTAATATTGTAATTAGATATGTCAGTGTTCAATGATTAAGACTTCAAGCGATAATGTCGTTGACCTGTCGTGACGTCACGCGTAACCTATTTGTTCTTATCAAATAATTCATAAGGTTGAGTATCGATGAGCAGAGCATACATGTAACGTTATGGTTTTAAGCTTTTCGCGAAAAGAATGTGTGTTTTGGTATATCTGTTACGCTTAAACTACGATTTCAATTAAATAACTATGAAAATAGTTATCATAGTTTTGTTACGTTCCTGTAAAGTAAGCTAGTGCAATTTTTTTTTTTTTTAGGTTTCTACCCGAATTGTGCTTAAAACAATTAATTGTTATGAAATGATAAGAAGGTGGTCAAAGCGCGTGAATCTTAACCACTTAATTTTCATCTATCTAATTAAGTATTTATAATTCATCTCGTGCTCGCCGGATAGAACTCGGTGAATAAAAATATCTTCCACGTGCATATTCATCAACCCACATTGGAACAGCATCGTGGAGTATACTCCAAACCTCCTTTAAAAGAGGAGGCTCATAGCTCAGCAGTAGGACAGTTACAGGCTGTCACGTTTTATAACATTTAACAAAAAAATAACACCGATTTTCCTTCACTGGTTCAAGGTATTACGTTGACCACCAAATAGTAATGCATAATAAGGAAAATCGAATTTGAACTTGAAAGCATCAGGTGAGTCACGTGACCGTCTCGATAAACCCTAATATTTTAAGATTCGATTACATAAATGAATTCCTAGTCTTTCGTATTTATTTCGTTCCCTTTGCAATTGCAAAATCTATTTTAAGGTATTTAGAAAATTGGTTTTTCTTTTAGTTAGATTACTATCCATATCAAATACATAATATTAAGTGTTGCGATCCGAACAGCTATGTTACCTGTAACAAAAGAACATACATATTAGATATTTAATATGCTATTATTATAAATTTAAGCAAAATTATAGCTTGGTTATATAACGGGGAATACCCCTTATTAATTTATTAGCGTGTACGGTTATTGGTTATGACTTTTTTAAATTGTCGAATTCTAAATTTAAATACTGGCCAGTATTAAATCTTCAACTTCGAATATCTTGCCACTGCGCATTTTGAGTTCATAAAAAGTTTAAAAGTAAATCTTATTCCATTTATAAATCAATAATATACGTTGAAACATACTCAGGCTTTATAATGTACATAAATAAATAACAAGGGACATAACATCTTAGTTCCCAAGGCTTGTGGCGCATTGGCGATGTAAGCGATGGTAGCATTTCTCACAATGCCATTGTCTATGGCCGTTGGTGACCACTTACTATCAGGTGCCGCATATGCTCGTCCGTTCCTATACCATAAAAAAATGTATATCATAAGAACTAAAAAAATATTTATTCCACATTCGAACTGCATTGAAGATTTGTATCTTCACAAGAGTCAAGCAGCTTTAATAATTATTATAAGAAACACATTAATGGTACAGTCATAAAATAATTACTAACAGGCGTAAAATTCCCAATACGACAACATTATCTTAAATAGATCCAAACAAATCATTAAAATACGCTTTCTATGCGTACAAAAATAAGGTTCAAATTTCATTACAAATTAAATTCATTCATAAATAGTAAGCGATATTTTGTAAACAATGAGACCGCAAGAACAAAACACTTTTGTAGAACAGTGTTCTAGGAAGGTACACTCGCGAACAACAATACTTAGGTTACTTCTTTTGTTTACTGACATTGATTTTCTTGTCCTGTCGACACCAGAAAAGGGCCATCTGATATATTGTTCGATAATGGAAAAACAATCGACTGTTCGGTATTATACTTGTAATTTATGAAGACATGTCGTTTCTTTAAAAGCGTGTTGTTCAGAATAACGTCTTAAATTATCGTGAAATACGAAGCGATAATGAGAATATTGTTTTTCTTTTTATTTGGAGGTTGGATAATATTTTGGAACTCATTCTTTATTCCAAATTTGAATTAAATGTATTTAAAAGACAGCATCAAATTAAAAAAAAATTATGATATTGTGTGATATTTTTATAAAATATTATTTACTTGCATATATGAATGAGAAATGGTATGGAGGTATGTAACTTAATAAAAGCTATGAAATGAATACTTTATTTGAAAGTGCATAACTCTAAAATCGTCGTTCTTTTAGACGAATTTTTATCAAGATAAAAAATAAAAAATAAAATATTTTTTAAATTTAGAATATCGTTATTTTTTATAATTACATACATGGAAAATATAGAAAACATACTTTCCAAATCTATATATATATATATATTTCACACTTTTAATCTTATATAATACATGTATATAAATTTATTTCGTGTTTTTAGACAAGGTTTTCTTTACAAATATAGCTGTAAGGGTGTCTTTCTTAAAAAAAACGCAAATCATCACAAAAAACGACTTCTTAGTATTGCCGAGCGAAGCTAGGTCAGCCGGGAACTTCATAATTAAAACCAACAAAATGCAGTTACAGGTTTTATTTTTTAACTTTTTTTTATATTAAGTTTTAAACCACCAACTAACTTACTAACTTTAATCTTAATTTGTCTCACGATAAGAGCAATAGGACTAATTACATCTTAACACAATAATACAATAGTCACAAAAAACATATCGAACATTTTCATTCAATCTTAAACCATACGATTTCATTCAATCATATATTCGCATATCGAGACTCTAATAAACTGCATTTACGTCACCAAGAAGCCCGGTCTCCGGTGAATATTATTTAGATTCTTTACATTGAATGTAGGGTTGACACAAATTAAAAATATAAAAATTATTTATTTTTAATTGTAATGACTTTTTTATGTTAAAAATTCATATTTTCCTTGCCGTTTTTATATTTGAATTCTATTAACAATGTCATACGTAACCAAACGTGCTTAAATTTACACTACCTAATGCTGCGCGCCGTTAATTATATTATATATGGCAAAAAAAGCTTTTAATAAAAATATGAACATTTCCTTAGAAAAATGCACCTAATGTTTTTTACTTTTCTTCTTCAATTGTTCACTCTAATAAAAAAAAAATTATGCTCCCGACGGTACTTCACATTTCACTGCATAGCACGATTGTACATTTGGTATTTTATATAATTAGTTTCTATGTGTTATCATCACAATCATTGACGCGAATCTCTCGATTACTTTTCACAGAACTGTACAATATTGTCGCTTTGTCAGCAATCCTGCTCTTGAGAATTGTAAGTGAAAATGCATGCGATGGAAAATATTTTCTCACGACTGTACGTGTAAAAAAATACGGATGTGGTATCCGAGATTTTTATACGTGAACGCTTCCTTTAAATACATGATTATATTCGTATAGATTCGCCACCCATGATCAACTCTTATAATAAAAATGAACCCCTGTATAGTCTATTCGATTGTCCTCTTCTTTAGGAAGGATATCTCCCTATCGCGCGACAGAATCCGCGGGCGAAAACTAGTAATTTAATTAAAAAAACTTTCGAAAACAGAAATTTTAATTTTTTCAATGTATTGAAACGATATAAATTTTGTACAATAATGAATTGTCCAGCATGCAAATTTTAACTTAATCGGACGGATGGAGGGCACTTATTAATTTAAATAACGGGTGAAATTAAATAAAAGCTTGATAAAAAACTATGCTTGAGTCTAATAGAACCCCAAAACTACTTAAATTGTTTAAACACATAATGTCCTTTTTTATAATTTGTTATAAATTCCGTTAAATTGATACGACATTTGGAACGATGTATCCTATTTCGAAAAAAAAAAACGTTAAAAGACTTAAATATTTCATTTCTTACAAATAAATCGTAATAATATTAAAAATCTACCCTAATACTTAGTAAAAAGGTCTAAATTCTATCAAACGATACATTTATTGCTGTGTTACAAAGATTATAAAAAAAAGTAGGGTTCGGTTTTTGTTGTAAGCAAAAAATCTGTCGTCGGCACAATAAATTAAAATATTTTCTTCCTATACTCATTTATGAAAATCTCTTGTAAAATAAACCCTAAACAATGGGTATTAAGGTTCAATTATGATAACATTTAAATAACACATAAATTAGATATTAATAAACCGTTTCCCGTTACGTAAACTAATAATAACGGGCCGCGACTCCGCCTGCTTAGTTAATAAGAAGAATTCATTATTTAGGCGTTCGTAGATGATGCAATATTTATATCAATACAAATGGTAGCTTTGTATGTCACTCGTGCAAATTTGAATATCGACTTATGGTGATAAACTATTATTTTTAAGAAATGCCGAGATGGCCCATTGGTTAGAACGCGTGAATCTTAACCGACGATCGTTGATTCAAACCTGGGCAAGCATTGCTGAATTTTCATGTGGTTAATTTATATTTATAACTCGTGCTTGACGGTAAAGGAAAACATTGTGAGGAAACCTGCATGTCTAATTTCCCTGAAATTCTGCCACATGTGTATTTCACCAACCCGCATTGGAGCAGCGTGGTGGAATAAGGTCCAAATCTTCTCCTCAAAAAGGAGAGGAGGCCTTAGCCCAGCAGCGGGTAATTCACAGGCTTTTACTCACTTACTTTTTTTTTCTTTTACTTTGCGTGTAACATTTGTATGTTGAATAATAGCTCCACATATCAGTCTTATTTGAATGTACCACTAATATTAGGTCGCTTGTTATCATATAAGGTCATTAGCAACAACAATAATATCACAAATCTTATATTCGTTTGTAAACCACTGAACCGATATTTATGAAATTTGGTATGAAGCAAACTCGGGCCACAAGAAAGGAGCGGTTATTTTTTATCTTAAACACGAGTTCCAACAGGCGAGCGAAGCCGCGGACGGAAACTAGAAAAACTTACACGTGTAATTCAGTTAATGTGAGAAAATCAAAATCATTCAGCGTTAGAAACGATTCAGAAACGTTAGTCTGATTCAATCTAGATATTTAAAAAAAAAACTAACTACAAAAACAAAATTGAGTTTCATCGCGGATAAGCGTTAAAAACTGTAATTTTAAATGTTTTAATGAATTGAAAAGAAAAAGCAAGAAGACAAATATATAAAAATTAAGTGAGTTTGACCCGCAAAATTGTCGAGTAGTGAATTAAAAGCGAGCTTCATGACATCAATAACTTCAACTCGGATTGTGAGAAAATTCTCTAACGAGAACCAGCGCTTATAAATCTCAGTTAAAATAACAAGTCTTTATAAAAACTATGTACCTAATCGTAGAACACACTTGTACACATAGTTTTAATAAAATTACATTTTATTATGTAGGTACGTTCTTAACAAATTAACTTATTACAGTTCTTTTGAATATGCATTTACTAGCTGCGCATACTCGAGAGCTTTGAGAGCGATATTCTACCGCAAAACAGCAGTACTTGGTATTGTTGTGTTCCGGTTTGAAGGGTGAGTGAACCAGTGTAATTACAGACACAAGGGACTTAACATCAACATTTCTTACACTGCTAATGTCTAAGGGCGTTGGCGACCACTTACCATCAGGTGGCCCATATGCTCGTCCGGCAACCTATACTATAAAAAAAAAAAAATAGTATGAAACTGCTCGCACTGAAACGATTTTGATGGAATTTGGAACTCGAGAAAGATATAGGCTACTTTTTCATTACTCACACTTGACTCCTAAGACGCGGGTGAATATTCGATTTAAGGTTGAGGTAGCCAGTATGACACACAAGGAACATAAAATTTTCATTTTCATGTTTAGCGGCGATTTGACTATTAAATTGTTAATATCTCTTAAAGTTCCAATAGGGGTTGGGGGTTACTGAATATAATGTAGCACATATACTAATCTACGTTTCATTCATGAATTTAAAAGATAATTTTAAATCCTCTAGAGTCCAGAGCTTAACTTCACCTTACTATAGCGAGATAAAAAAAATTACTTCAGGAATTAAATAGAAGAATTTATATGAATATTTCACAATTGAACTTTTAACAATAGAAATTTTATTTCATATTTAATATTGAATGAAAGAAACCGTAATTAGAGCTGTGGGAATTCACAAAACGCATTCCTCTTTTATCGGACAGTCGGTTAATCTTAGTTAATTTAAAATTCGAAATCTTGAACTCGCTTAACGAACGGACGAAAGTTCTTAATTAAGATGTTCTTTGTCTTTATTTTGTTTCATGAAAATTGTTTTTAATGAACCTAAGCGTTCAATAATGGAAATAATATGAACTAATAAATGAAATTTACTATCTGTAAAATTAATAATATCCCATCTGGGTATATCCCCTGTTTTATTTGAAGGGGAAGGGGAAGGTTTTAAAGCTTGTACAAACCAGTTCAGTTGCGGTTGGTTGGACACACTTTCTTCGCCCCCTGAGGAGAGCTCCGCCGATCTACGAGCGGAGCACAGCACGGGAGGGGCCGTGAATGCGTTATATCAACACGATCCCGCAGCCTCTCCGATCCGTGCCGAGGACGGCCATCGCAGTGGTTTTAGTGGGTAAGAATCCCACATAAGCACCCCCCCCCCAAGGGACCCGTCCCCTTGAGGGGGGGACCGGGTTATGTGACCGTGACCTTTACAAAGGTTTCCACTGCGTGAAAATAAAAATGGTTGGGCACACTTGTGTCGGATTGTTATTCGACAATTAGTATCTTATTATGAAAGTGTAGTGCAAAAACTTTCACCAAAAATATTACACCCCGTCTTATTGCCTCAACTGGTGGGCTGGTTTAATTTTCGCCCAGAGAATCGGAATTGCGATCCAAAGGGGAAATGCTGCCAGCTTTGCCACCATTCCACGCGGTCACGATTTGTAAAGTAACGATTGTTAATTTATATTTGGATTATGTTTTTTGGCTGTAATGTAAATAAATGTTTTAAACGTAGAAATTCTTTTTATATCATAATTAGTCGGACGGGCTAATTTGCCACCTGATGATAAGTGGTCAACACCGCTTAGTGTCAGTGGCACCGTAAGAATCTGAATTAAGTAGCGAAAGATAATTTCAATAATAAAAAAAATTATTTTATTTATTAAATCACACACACGTTGCAAATGTAAAAATTTGCAACAGACGCATAGTCATTGAACTATAAGGAACAAACTATGCGTAAAAAGCTTATCCGGGGAATCGAACCCGTGCCGCGGCAGGTTGCGCGACAGAGAACCCTGTGAAGTGCTGTAACTTTATACGGAAGCCGGGCAGGTGTTAGCAGGATCGACAGTTGCAATGTGAAATTTTTTATTTAACTTTTTTATTGTTTAAGTCAAAAAAATTAGGTTCCAGAATAACATTTGGTTCAAGGTTAAGTATTAATATACCTTTAGCGTCTGTTTTATTACTCGAGTGCGTAATTAGGGAGGGTAATGTTCTAACTCTGTTTATATCTAAGATCATTTTATGAGTTCTTTGTATGCTATATGAATATAATTATTATTTTCTCTTATACATTAACATTACACTTTCTCTTGTGATTTTTTTTAAATGATAAATAAATGAGAGCCGAGATGGCCCAGTGGTAAGAACGCGTGAATCTTAACCGATGATCGTGGGTTCAAACCCGGGCAAGCACCACTGAATTTCATGTGCTTAATTTGTGATTATAATTCATCTCGTGCTTGACGGTGAAGGAAAACATCGTGAGGAAACCTGCATGTGTCAAATTTCACTGAAATTCTGTCACATGTGTATTCTACCAATCCGCATTGGAGCAGCGTGGTGGAATAAGCTCCAAAACCTTCTTCTCAAAAGAGGAGAAGAGGCCTTAGCCCAGCAGTGGGACATTCACAGGCTGTTACTTTACTTTTACTTTACAAATAAATTAGTAAAGTTAGACCTGAGTTATAAACAAAGGTTGTACAACAAAATCTTTAAAATAAACAAGTTACCCGTCCCTGCTTCGCACGGTTGAAGTAACAGTCTACATATCATTCAATGGGTTTACGCAGCGCACGTTAGTAAAGCTCCCAGTCGTTATAATATTTCCGACACCTTCAACCGTAGTCGTAATTCAGCCAGTTTATACAAAACTTTAATCTATACTAATATATAAAGCTGAAGAGTTTGTTTGTTTGATCCGGCTAATCTCAGGAACAACTGGTTCGAATTAAAAAAATATTTTTGTGTTGTATAGACCTTTTATCGGGGGAGGTTCTAGGCTAATTTTTATTAATTATACGCGGGTGAAACCGCGGGCACAGCTAGTGTATTATACACGTAAACCTTCCGCATGGATCGCTCCGTTCATAGATGAAAATCATATGGAAATCCGTTCGATAGTTATTAAGTTTATCACGTCCAGACAGACAGATAGACGCGGTTAAAGAGACTTTGTTTTATAATAAAAAGTGATTATTTATGTACAAGATTAACAACTATTATTTTTGTCATCATGTGATTGAATCGAACGCATTATTTTTTTAAATTCAAATCGATATTCTATATATATAACTAATTCTAACGCAAAATTTCTTGAGTAAATATTACAGTGAAAACATTTTACACGTCCTCATTACATAATACACGATTTAACTGAAGGCATATATAATAAAGTGTGAAGTCTCCGCGGTTTACATCGTACGCCTTTGTAGGCCAACTAGGTCTGACGTGTTCATTGTTTAATTTCTCTTAAGAAATGTTTTGTTTCTAAGATAAATTAAAGCTATTTTAAAAATAAGGTACCACGCTGGACAACATGCCACCTTAACGCCTTACACTTAAAACTTAAAATTATTAGACTTGTCCAGGAAACTTTTGTTTTTTTTTTGGATTATGTAGACAGACGGATGGTTAATTACAGATTACATTTATAAAAAAATAGTTCTATTTTGTGTGATGTATGATGTTTTGTATGATATATGAAAGTTTGATGAAGATGACATAGTTTAGCCGGTCGTGTGGAAGTCACGCCTCGTCGCTTCGGTATGCGGGTTCGACGCGCGTTATTCAAATACTTTACCGGTATGAAGTATGTAGCTGTAAGTTGTATTACTGAAAATACTTTAACATAGAATTTCACTTCATTTTAGTTACTATTATATAACCTTCATTTTTTTTATAATTGATTAAGAAATTATATATTAACTTAAGTTAACATAATTTACATAAATATATTGAAGCGAAATTGTACATGATAAAAATATGTAAAGGATTCTACCGAGAAGAACCGGAAAGAAACTTTGTAGATAATTGTACTTTTTCACTAATTAAATATGCTATGCCAAAAAGCTTTCTTATACGGTAGCTGGTAGAAAAAGCAGTAGTGTAAAATCCACTTTTTATATAATTTGATTTTGATGAGCTATAAAGTATTTATAAATAAAGACAAACATTTGTAAAAATAAATCTATATAAATATATTTTAGACACATATTAATTATTGAAATAATAATATACAGGTTAATTATTATATTTATCGTCTATTCATATGTTAAATAACAACAAAAATAGGCAACAATTAATTGATTAATATGATTAATTACAAAATTTTACATATATATTTTTTTTTAATATAATCGTTACATTTATAAAGTGACAAATGGTAACATTAAGATGATATAACGTAAATAGACATTATACGGTCAAAAAGTTTCAAATTCAATGTCCGAATTGAAGCAGTTTGGCGATATATCAAAATGGCCCCCATTGCATTCGATCGGATCGCATTAAGACGTGTAAATATACCCAGGTGATCGATCTCGCTTGACCTACTTCTGTCGTATGTCCTTTTAACATTTTTTTGTTGATAAGATTAATGTTCACACAAGTAAATAACGTTTTAGATGAAAAACATTGATTGCGAACATCTGCGAGAAATAATTGCATCTTCGTCACCCGTTCCTCATCTCGTTTCGGTTTTAAAGATATTATCTCGTATGAAATATATCTTACGAAATGCAGAGACACAGGTTCACTCTTTATTAATTCTATTAATCCGATGGGATGGCAATTTAACACGACCTGAGAGTGACCAGGGAAAATAATTTCTTTTCGAGACACTTTAATGCAATCACTACTCGTAACCTCCAAACTTCGGGCCGCTATTGAGAATTTCTTGATTGGAAAACTTTTTATTTTATTTTATTGGCACGATCAAAAGCAAAAACAATTTATACTCAAGAATATTATGACAATTCACCATCAGATACAGATCATTTTCGTTCCATGTGTTTTTAATGAAATTGGTGGTAAAAGGTATATTTTCGGTATAATCGAGATTGTATTACTATTATGTAGTATCTTTATGACTCCGGTATCTTTATATTTGTTATAATCCTGTAAATTAACAACTCCAAAATGAATTAAAATCAACTTGAATAACATAAATGCCTTAATGATCGCCGACCTTCGAAAGAAGATGGCACTCTAAATAGAAGAATGAATAAAATATATTTCGATTCCACAACGCTAACATTTTTATTGGCACGAGCGCCGTTTGAATCTTGATCCTTTAAATCTGTAGCCTTATAAGCCACGAAGCCAACGAGGCAGATAAATTCCAGAAATATTAAGTGGTAGTAGAAAAATAATCCCCCTATCCTACATCGAGAGCATAGTCGGTAGCGCTGATAATAAGATCAAAATTTTAAAATTATCAAGTACTTTCCCGAGCTCTTTCACAAGTAATACAATAAAATTTTACAGTCTGTATTCATTGCATAAAATATTATAAAGAGCATATCAAAATACGGAGATCTTTGTGGAAAATTTCGTCGTTTCAAGTAAAACTTTGTAAGTTTTCTCTGGACGAAATCACTGGGCCGAGAACGGTAATGTGGCGACTTGAATAATTTATCTTCTTTAAATAATATTCAGAAATTCTATTCATACACTAGATATACACCCGGTTTCGGTTCGACGGAATATCTCCAATACATCTATATTATATAGAAAACTCTATCAAAATATGTTCAATGCCTTTGAATGCCCCACTGTTGGGGTAAGGCCTCCTCAGGCCGGGGGCCTGAAAGGAAAGATATTCTACGCTGCTCCAATGCGTCTTCTGCAATAAATGATAATTTATTGAAAATTTTAAACGCAATATATTGATATTATTACATACTATATCTCATATTATATATTCGGTGAACTAATATAACTAGATATAAGAAAATCTTCCCAAGCTGGCTCCTAAAATGCCACATAAATTATAATCACAATGTAAAAACAAACAGCTAAAGCTTAGTGACCCGAGAAATAGTTAAAGGATCACATAAAATTGTAAGAAATGTTAATAGCTGGATTATGTTCGTCCAAACGATGAGGACGGTCACACTCTCGCGCGAGGCGTTCATTGTTCGAAACAAGCCGTACTAAAAATATCACTATCGATACACATGCGACAAGGCGTAATGCTACAACAGCAGGAATATCTTAATACATAGAAAGAAAGGTTACTCGTTTAATTCCGGTAAACATCACTACGATTTTTAAGGCTAAAGTATCTTCAATTGTGCCTAAAAATCATCGTGTATTTTGCTAATAATAATGTTATACTAGTACATGTGCATATATCAACCCGCAAAATACCAGCATGGTATACAAAGTAATCTTAATTTAAAGTATCTCAATACAAATATTTTATAAACAACGAAATTAAAAAATATATCTCTAAATATTATACTACTAAGAATTTATAATATGTCGTTTAATTGTACATATAAGTCAGTTTAAACCAATGCCTTATCCAATTCCAACGAGAATGTAAGCTTACATAATAAGTTACATCTAGTTTTAGCTGCCCCCCGTGGCCAAGGATTGATAACGGACATTCTCTCTGGTACTATCACGGCTTCGAAGTACCACAGCTTATATTGCATTGAAAGCCTTGTTATTTTTCACTTTAATATATTTCCATATTTATTTGTTATATCATAATATACTTATAATATAGTTTGTTCTAACTGATGATTAATGCACAATCAAAATTACTTAGTGTAGAAAGATTATTTTATAGCCTAAGCGTCTGCTAAGAATGGAAACTTGAACTTTCAAGCGGAGAAGTGGGCGTAGCTTTGCTTTTTTTTTAATATGAGAAATATTTATGAATTAACTTAAATTCTTTTATTAAGGGAATGATGGGACTGACATTTAGCTTGAGCGCTAAAAAGTTCCTAAATAAAACCAGAAAAAAAAAAACTTAAATTCTACAAGTTTGTTATAATTTGATTCATAATCAATTTGCTTAACGGTTAATAAATTGTTAAAAAACCTGCATACAAATTAAAGTCATCAATTAAAACTTATAACACGTCAACACTCTCACGATTAAGTAAACATCATTGTGTGCGTTTATAAATACAGAACGTCGCGTGTGTGCGTGGTACAGCGTGGCTGTATAAATTGACGTAGCTGTTTGGTTACTATAAGTTATGTTCTCACAGCTTGAGAGAACATTAGTTTAAGCATGCGTTTAAAATAATAAATAAGTTGAAAGTTCAGTGTTGCATGACAATTAGGTAATAATATTTCATTATGGTACTCCGAGAACTAAGATCGTTTACGGAAACGTCGAAGATGAACGATGATAATCTTTGATAATCGTTATAGATATATCCATGTCATCATTGATTTCTTTGTGAATGTTAAAAAAAAAAAAACAGTCAATTAATAAACATTATATGAAATTTTTGAGAAAAACATTTTTATAACAATTACATTTAAGTATAAAAAATATATTTATTTAACGCAAGTACTATGAAGTATTATATTTATGGTACTAAACTATTTTCACCAGCATAAAAAGTATGCGCAAAGTTTCAGCTCAATCGGTTCAGAAAAACGAATGATAAAATTAGTTTCAAAATTTGGGCCATACAAAAAAAGAACTCTAAAAAATATGGCATATAAGCGGAAAAATTTACATATTGAAGGTGTAAAAAAATCACCAGTGCTTTAAGCGCTTATTATAGAAAATAATTACTGGATTAAAAAAAAAACAGTTGAAGCCGTTACTTCCGTATGCATACTCGCGTGCCTCGGAAATGTTTCATTTTATATCAACGTTACAATAAACTTGTAGTTTGAAAAGTTTCAAAGTTATCGAGCGTTTAAAGCCAACTTTCAACAAAGCGTTCAGCTACAGATTTCACCCTCTGAAGTGAGCTCACTATTGTTTAGTTCGACTGGAATAAAACATTCACACCTTAAATGTTTGAAGCTCAGCTTTCAGAAGAGTATATAAAGGTTTTCTCGTATTAATATTAGTTTAACAGTGAATAAATTTAAAGTTATCTTTAAAAATATATATAGATAGTAAACACACACACTCAAACATACACACACACGCGCGCGCCCGCACGCATACAATTTTGTCACATTAATATTAAGCAAGAATGTTTTTTTACTGTACATATTAATACTATGTCTCTTCTAAATTTTTTTTCATTTTTCGTATTATGACATTGTAATCCTATGTAGCCTTACTTTAGTAAAAAGTAATAACTGTACAATAATTTCTGTAACGCTGTTGATTATAAGTAAAAAAAATATAAATAAATAAGAATGGTTGGATGCTACGATGCGAAATTGTTCTACACGAAAAATGAGAACTTTAATAATAGGTCGGTTCAGTAATATATCGGGTTAGTAATTTCAGACATCACCTAAACAACAAGCCGCAGCTTTCGTTTTAAAAGACTTTACTTGACTTAAAAAACAATTTAGTCAACAAAGAGTAAATTTGAATTAAATATATTTTTGAAATTAAATGGACGATAATGTAAAAAAATTGTAATACATTTTGTGAAATGACAGAAATACTATTTTAAATGCTTAAATCAGCTTCGAATAACAGAAGGAACCCGAGAAATGCGACTCGCGAACAGAAACAATGTACCCAACAATTACATTATTTCGTCCAATCTTTATGGCAACATAAATATCTTAATAACAGAAGCGGACCCGTAACGAGACGGGACATGCAACTAAACAAAGTTAGCTTGTTACGAAATACGAGAACGTATTTACCTAACAATTTCATAAAATCACTAATTATACGGTACGCCTAGCACTCACAAAGGGTAAGACCTTATTCCTTCTTTGTACACCATTTCACGCTCAAACTAATTTCGACTTTGACTTCCTCACATAAAACTTAAAATCCATTAATAATTACCTACATATGACGTTATTGGTATGACAATACGTACAATGAATAAGGTTTGTAAGGGATGCTCTGATGCAACCGTTCGCATCGGTCGCGAACTTTATAATATTTACGTCGTATTTCGATTTTAGACTTTATGTTTTATGTATCAATGTTGATTATTCTTCGGACGCTTTGGTATGTTTGGGACGTTGAAGACAGTCAGTATGTGCCTTTAGGATACGACTCCATTGAACTCTGTTTGGTATATCCGCCCATTTTTTCGTAACACCAGATGTATGAAAGGCCATTGTGAGCGCGCTGCGAACGAGTGCCCAATTATATTGTTAATTTTCAAAATATTAAAGCTTTGAAATATTACACGCTGGTACGAATAATAAGCTATTATGCTGAGCATTCGTTTTGCAAATTGTGAGATTTCGGACTGAGAAGATCGTGTTTCGTCTCGCTTATGAGGTGTGGCGGAATGCAAAATGGTGGTTGATTTCTATTTGAAAGGGGTCGATTGTGAAGAGCTGTAAGAAAAAAAGGACTGAGATCGGATGGCAGATGACACTGTTAAGCTGGTCAATAGAAGTAATTATTTAATTGGTGTATTAAATAAATTTACTTGGAGGTATTCTTTAATTTGCACTTGGATTTGAATTCTAATTAGTATTGTATAACTATTTAGTTAATTAACAAAAACTTTTATTATCATAAACATATAATTGTAAATTAATATTCAACAATAGAACTCAATTAATCAATTTTAATGGGTTTTCAAAGATCTAACATGTATCGTGTTATGTGTGATTATATTACTAGCAATAAGAACAATGGCTAATATACATATACATATATATAAATAATATATAAATGGAATGTTTAATTTATTAAAATTATAATATAAATAGGTGTTGGTATGCTTAAGATTATTAGACTTCGACATTGTTTAACGATTACTACAAAAGTTTTCAGCTATATATTATATACAAAATGATATTATACCCTCTTTGTTGAAATTCGTCGCTAGATGGCGTTGTTGCACAACTATTCAACTGATGCTGTGACAATTGGTATTGATACTCAGGTATACATTATAAAGCAGAATTCGTATGCTTGATTGGTTAGCCGGTCGGAACTACCGGTCGATTTTAATAATAATTTATTATGACGTTCGATGTTTAATCTATTGAGAATTATTATATGGTGTACAAATTCACGTTCAGTATATGAAAACTTTACGAAAAATACATGTTTAAATGTATGCGGGTAAATCTGCGAGCCTCAACAGACAGACATAATAATTACATCGTAGTATGTTTTTATATGTAAGTGTTATTAAATGAAATTTAAAAAAAAAAAATACAAACCTATAGTTAGTTAAATACTTCACAGCGTATTCGAGTGGTTTATTTTGTTTGATGAGGGTACGTTAGTTTAAAATACGTTGTACCAACCGCTACTATTTTAAAAAGGTCATATGTAGAAATTAAGCTCCAGTATAAACTGCTAAACGTCGTATGTGACTGTATTTTTTTTTTAATTATGTTCTATAGAGATTTGGAAAGTAATAATAATATATATAATGTATAAGCTACCTATTATATTTCAGATACTTATAGACATTTTCCTTTTTTATAAATGCTTACTTAAATACTATTTCTAATTAAAGTTCTTATAAGAAAATTTATCCAACAATACATACGAAATAAGTTATTTTAATGCAAGATCATAAGACTTATTCTTGAATTAAATCTTACCCTATTTATTACTCAGACACATCTATTATTTTCTACGTACACCTTTTTCTTTGTGAAAATAAGAGGAGAAGTTTGCTTGCTTATTCTAGAAATTTAACAATATTTATTTAAACGTGGAACGATTTTTTTTTGTATACAAATAATTATTAATAGATTATTTACAAATATGTTAAATGATTTTACAAACATAATATTGATATAGGTAATCATAAATTGTGACGGATTCAAAACATCAAAGGCGCCTCCGGCTTTTCTGAAGAGTATGACATGTGAAAGCCTTTTATAACAATATAATTATAACACAAAAGGCATTTAAATATATGTCGTTAAAATGTAATTGATAAAAGAATTGGTTGGATTATTTATAATGTTCATGTTATCAGTCAAATTAATAAATGGCGCCCAATGTGGGGCACGAAAAACGATACTAAAATATCGTAGTTTCATAGTTTTTAAATCCAGAATATGGCTTAAAAGAACAGTTTCTCTCGTGATACTGCAATTCCCTGGCACATTAGTCACTTTAGAAGAGCCGGGTCAGACAAGTTTTTCTTTAGAAAATTAGCTGTTTTTCTGCTATTACGTAGAAATAATGAATTGCATGAATTGAAACACTTGTTTTCGAGTTAAAGATTATCTACGTATTGCATGTGTTTAATCGCTATATGGAATTGCTAGAGAATGAACATTAATATTTTTCACTTAATTAGAAAATTGAAGAAAAGTTTTTGAATTACAATACAATTTTCTACGCGGAAACGTATGCTGTAACTTATAACAATTGATTCAAATGTAAATAAAACCCTTTTTTCTAACACTATTTGGTTTTGTTGCCCAAAGAAATAGTCACTTAAGTAGAATTATCACACATCAGGGTAAAGTTCAGTAGTCTCTGTTAAGTAGTTTTTGTCATTATATTTTGTACCTATTTAAATAAACTGAACATTATATTCTTTCATAAATAGTTACAAAGGGTATAAATTCAAGGAGAATATGCTTAACAATCTAATAAGAAGAAACCTTATGTTCACGGTTCTATGTTAGTGGGTTAAGACTGGATTGTTTTATAAACTACAGAGAGCTGCGACTTCGTGTAGTTGTGCAGTACGGAGTAGATCACATAGTAAAGAGTTATTAAGTTTTTCTAAGGAGGTCATTGCAAGCCCGAGGTCAACCACCTTTTTAGGCGAAAGGGGGTACCTAGCTGCCGATTGCTGGATACATGTGTCTAGATATTCTTAATAGCAGTTCGAAGATAAGGAGCTATGTTACATTTTCTTAGTGTTAAATTTTCAGCAGAAAACATGTTTTAAAATGCGGTATATAGACGTTATTAACAAAATGATAGTTAAATTTATGTACACTGTGATATACAGATGAACTAGGATGAAAAATAAGTGACATAGATGTATATATCGATGGTAATTTTACAATGACTAAATTGAGAATTATGAACGGACAAACCTTTATAATAATTTATATTGATTATATTTATCCAGCAACGTAAACCTTTTTCATTGTATAAAATTGTAGGTCTCCTGACTTAGTTAACATCTGACGTTGACAAAACATCAGTAGGAAAAAATTACACCGTATATTTCCGGTACTAATATGTCTCTTTTTTTAATTGAATTCGTACAATCTCAATTTAACGAAAGCAAATAAAGTCAAAATTATATCATAAATTTTGAAATAACAATAGAAAATTCAATTCGAACCCGAAGTAAAGGATTGTCAATCGAACCGGTGTAAACTGACCTGTCACTCACTAATCGCTCTGTTTGTTTCTGATCTCGTGGGACGGACAGACACGCGTCAGGTCTAACAAGCGCTGGTTACTGGGGACAGGTGATGGCTGGCCTAGATGCGGATCATTCGTTTTACTAAATAGAATAAAGCCATGATTATAAATGATTGGATATTTATCCATAATTTAATTAAAACATAAAATAATCGTTCAAAGATTTAATATTAATTTGGTAACCCTACTTCCTATGAATATTATAAATGTGAAAGTTTGGATGTTTGTTACTCTATTAAGCTAAAACGTCTAAGCGGATTTTGATGAAGCTTCTAGAATACCCTTACATATAACTATAATGGTATAATTTGAACTATATTCGTATGTAAATATATATTATATAAAATTCCTTGATCGATAATACCTATCAACTAGTAATAGTTAAGCTTGGGTAACACTCGACCCCATAATCCCTGAGAGTAAATCGTGATATGTTCCCACTTTAACCCGAGTCAATGCTTGACCCAAGATACTATGTTATGAAAAGAAAATATAATATTAGATCCGAGTTCCAGTGGATTCAACGATACGGATCTTGAACAAAGCCTAGCAGGCTTATATTGTGTAACAAAATTTGAAAATTATGCACAAAAATACCATTATTGTTTAAAAATACTCTTTATAAAGACTCATAATTACGGATGTGACGTTACTGTTTTTTGAAAAATGACGACCGATTTGTGATGTTAGTATTCACGTATCAGAATAAGTGGTGTATGGTTTTTTGAACAGGATAGATTATATTTCGATATGAAATTGTTTTGGGTTAAGGTCCTCAATGTAAATAAATCTTATGTAAAAAACGTAAATACTAAATATATTAAATAAAGAAATTTAATCTTCTATTACTGCACATACATTAAGTCGGGCACAAATCGAAACACTAAGCGGTAATCGAATGCGGTCAGAACGCTAACGACTGCTGCACTGACCGCAGAACAGTTTCCGAGCTAGTCCTGTCTATCTGTTGCATACACTAGTACAGGAAAGAGCTTTATATTGCGATCATTCTGATATTGAAGAGTTTATTAATCGATTATTCCATAAATCGAAAACAGATGCTTAATATTAAATGACACACGTACCCTTACCAGTAACAGTGAATGTCCCACTGCTGGGCTAAGGCCTCCTCTCTTTTTTGAGGAGAAAGTTTGTAGCTCATTCCACCACGCTGCTCCAATGCGGGTTGGTGGAATACACATGTGGCAGGGTTTCAGTGAAATTAGACACATTTCCTCAGAAAGTTTTCCTTCACCGTCAAGCACGAGATGAATTATAATAACAAATTAAGCACACGAAATTCAGTGGTTCTTGCCCGGGTTTGAACCCACGATCATCGGTTAAGATTCACGCGTTCTTACCATTATGCCATCTCGGTTGCACACATGTATAATCCGATGTGAATGTTTCATAAAATCATGTTTATTTTCACTAGCGATGACTAGAATACTAGAATATAAAGCGACGATTGCAGATTCAAATCACTTAACTTTCTATGCTTAATTTGTGTTTGAAATTCATCAATCGAACTCCTGTAAATGTCAAATTATATTCTTCCACATGAGTGCACTATACAGCATTGGAGCAGCGTGGTGGAATAAGTTTTAAATCTTACCTTCTACGGGAAGTTTGCCTGAGAGTGGAATTAATAGGTTTTTACTTTGATCTACAATTGATATAACTAGAGAGGGAGGACCGATCAACCTTAACAGGACAACACAGCGACTTCTTCCGTTCCCTCACATTTCGAAGCAATAATCAGACGCGGTCTTTGACAAAACACGAATTAATAATAAGCAAGAATGACTTTTTTTTTACTGTAAATATTAATACTTATACAATGTCTGTACTTTTAATTATTTTTCTCATATTTCATATTATAAAATTGTAATTCTGTGGCCTTACTGTTTGGTCACCTTATTCACTTCCGTATTTGATGTTTACAATTAAAAGAGACTCCGATATTTACTCAATATACATTCGCTAAAATAATATTGGATCGAGTAAGCAACATAAAGCACATGTCTCTTAAATGAGCAAACAGCGCTCGAAGACTTCCGGCAATAAATTAGAATTAGAAAATAATCCAACCTGAAGCTTGCTTAATAATTACCACCGAATTTCAAATTCAAGGAAAATAATAATTGTTATATTATAAGATAAATTTTATATAAGACTTTGCTAGCCACTGTTTCAGATGGACTTTCGATCGGAGTAAGCCGCAGTGTCGTATCAGGTCACATACAATTTCCGAGTTAGTTTACGATTAGCATAGTTAAAATCAATATTCGATTAGATAACATACTAGGAATTAATTATAATTATCTGTATTGAATGAATGAATTTGTTATGGGTATGCTAATTATAAAATAAGATTCTAAAGGTCACAATGTAAAATGCAAACGAGAATTCCACTAATTCATATGAAAATTGTAAACTGTTATTAAAAACAAAACACTTACCGCCTTGTTCATAAACTTTATTTAACTGGTGATTAGTTAAACAATAGTTTGTCTTCTTCTTTCGTAAGTCAAATCAATAATGACAGAAAGAGACAAATCAGTGTTTAGCTAAACAGTAACTAAGCGACGTTTATAAATAAGGCCGTTAATCAATACATTAGTTAATATAAATAATGGTAGAGTATATTAAAACGATATAAAATTAATTATAAATAAATATTATTTTATATTCTTTCGGCCTTATTTATAAACGTTGCTTAGTTACTGTTTAGCTAAACACTGATTTGTCTCTTTCTGTCATTATTGATTTGACATATGAAAGAAGAAGACAAAATATTGTTTAACTAATCACCAGTTAAATAAAGTTTATGAATAAGGCGGTTTGTCTCTTATTCCAAATTACATTTTTGTTCCGTTTGCAGTTGAAACGCTCGGACCTTACCTTGGAGTATTAGTGCAAAAAAGTGCACATTAGTGCTTGGAGCAGTGTGCCTCTACTGGTGACAGGAGGGCTGGTTCATTTATCGCCCAGAGAATCGGAATTGCGATTCAAAGGGGAAATGCTGCTACATTCTTGCCAACGGTCCATTCCACGCGGTCACGATTTGTACAGTAATATTTTTAATTTTTATTTGTTTAAGGTTTTTTTGCTTGTGATTAACTTGTCTAAATATATTGTAATAAATATTATAATTTTAAATATTCTAGTATTTTTTTTTTTGTGTATCTTGAAATCGGCTTTAACAATTTGCCTAAAAATGTTGTATTTAGATAATGTTTCACTCTTCAAGTTTATCTATATAGGAGTATTATTATTATAATTAGAACCGAACTAAACTATATATCGCGCTGGTACTGTATATATAATACGTGTCAATGATTACACAGTGAAATTCGTATGAGTTCCACACGGTTGAAACTACCTTTTGAATAAGGGACATTATGCCCCCGGGTCTGCGGCCTTACATCTAGCCACTATACCAACGAGAAATTGCATAAGGATATATTGTGCATAGGTGTGTGTAGTACACAAACACAAGTGCACTCTTTATTCCTTGGAAAGACTAATCCAATATCTTAGCCAAAAAATCAACGCAAAACGAACAGTTTAACGTGTTTTCCGAAGCAATATATAATATCATTAATATCGTCTATATTGAACGAATGAATGAATGAACGAACGAATGTATAACGAGATGAAGCAAACATATTTGCTTATCTCGTGTGACGAAAATAACATCAGAGCAAGTGACAATTCCGTGGTCCACAGCTCATTAACGCGCAAATAATACTCAATCGTACGGCGACGGGGCACTAAATTAGAATGAGCTTCGGTCGCTACAGCTGGAAATCACATTCGATTCCTGGCGGACATTTTGGGGCTTCGTTTGTGTTCATTTTCTAGGTTACCGGGTACCAATTCGAAAGGAAATTCTAATTTGGAACTTGAAAATCTGACTTCGACATTTTAAAAGTTGTTAATCCATGTAATGTTTTTTTTTAAATAAGCGTTAATGCAGCTTCTAAGTATTATGTTCTATACATAACTTAAGATATAGCAATATATATTCTATGACATTAAACGACCTATAATTATGCGATAATTTAATTTTTTTATAGATTTCATGAATATATATTAACATGTGCTTAACAAATCGGATAATATTTTAAAACCATTATCATCGTCAATTGTCATTAAAATTGGGACATAAGATGTGTCATTTTATGATATATATCAGAATAAGAATAACTAGTCGAACGAAAAAGAAGCTAAAGCGCCATCTTGGCCGAGATGACATTTGATTCGTTTTTTTCCGTGTCGAGTAATGGTTTCAAATCAATAAGATCATTATTTGGCACTTAAGCATCATGAATCTTTCAAAAACAACCCTTTTTTAAATCTCTAAGGCGACATTTTTTTTTAGTTTAAGACTCATTTTTAGGTTTCATCCTCAGTACCAGCTTTAGCGGTAACAGCTCGTAACAGATTCAAAAGGTTTAACATTTTAAAGTATCATATTTGTGTAAACCAAAACCGCTACATGGACTTAATTACATTCCTAAAATAATGAATATTCCATTAGAACTGGTGACAGTACTAAACGAAGCACAATATAAATATTACAACAATATTTAGCTTTCAAGTTAACTGATGTTTTGAACGTAGCACGGCGATGGAACATCATAGGGCAGTCATTCGGACGGACATTTTGAAACGCAACGCAATATACGCGATTAGCTTCAATACATGATTGCGCGGTTTTCGCGTCTATAGGCGATTTTAGTCCCTGAATGGACACTATTGTCTCATGTTCAGAGATTTATATTTAGAACATTGCGGGATTGAATTTGAGATATCCTGAACCGTCTATCAGTTTGCAATACCTTTCGAAACGAGTATTTATATTGAATGCACTAGAAGCAATATTGGAAGCGCCCGCAGTTATATTAAATAAATGAAAAGTATAAGAACATTCTAAAAACGAGCCGTTATATACAAACCGAGCTGAGATAGCTAAGTAGTTAGAACGCGTGAATCTTAAATAATGATCGCGGGTTCAAACCCAGTTTCAAGCGCAACTGATTTTTTAAAAGCTTTATTTATCTTTATAATTTATCTCGTGCCTATATTAACCGTCCAAATGACGTGTTGGATTAAATTCCGCCTCGTGTGAATCCAACACTTCTAAAGAGGGGAACCCTTTGCCTAGCAGTGAGCAATTTACAGGCATAACTGACTGATTAACTGATATACCAAGCAACATAGCATCATAAAAAAATCCTTTTGCACAGCAGGTTACTCGGTGGTAGAGCTTTGTGCAAGCCCGTCTGGGTAGGTACCACCCACTCATCAGATATTCTACCGCAAAACAGCAGTACTTTGTACTGTTGTGTTCCGGTTTGAAGGGTGAGTGAGCCAGTGTAATTACAGGCACAAGGGACATAACATCTTAGTTCCCTAGGTTGGTGGCGCATTGGCGTTGTAAGCGATGGTTAAAATTTCTTACAATGCCATTGTCTATGGGCGTTGGTGACCACTTACCATCAGGTGACCCATATGCTCGTCCACCTTCCTATAAAAAAATAAAAAAAAAAAAAAAAAAAAAAGAAAGGTTAGCACTAAGGAAGGATTTTTGAAAATTTACCCCCTACGTTAGTAAAAAAGGGGATATAAAATTTGTATAAAAATCGTTCATTTTTGTAGAAAGAGCTATCGAAATAGATATTTAGGGATTCTGAATTATAACGCGAGCGAAGCCGTGGATAAAGCACTACTTTTATAATATTATACAAATATAATACAAATCATTATTTTATTGATTACTAATAACATTATTAATGAACTCAATATGAATATTTTGAATATTTTTTTTAAATAATATAAGGTGACTAGATTTGAAGGAATGGTTTTTAATTAAGATAGTCAGTCGAAACTCAGTAGTACTCTTTTATACTGATTAATTATTATTATAAACATAATATAATATAAAAACAATCGACAAATACTATTTTTTTATGTTTTTTCTAAGCTTATAATTACGAGTATTTAACCATTATGTATAAGATCGGGGCGTAATATAACACTATGATTGGATTATGATTGCATTCGTGCCAAATGGCCCACTGGCCGCAGGATGGCACATAAATACAACGGATAAAACGCCGTGCCATTGTTGTTTAAAGTATCCGATGATAACTTGTAACAACATCGGTTTCGGTGCGGCTTTGTTGTGGAATATGCTTTAATAATACTTTATCGATATTCTAAAATTATAATTATGATTATATTTCTGTTAATATATTTTTGATTATTTTTTTTTATACCATATATTTGTTACATAAATGGTATCAGCTGTGGAATAGCGATGTCAAAGCAGCGATAGGAAAGCACAACTATCTATCGTAATTAATTGGACGGGACTGCAGAAAGGGCCTAAAAAACAACATTGTTAAAAAAAACTCTGATTGACCATCAAAGCTAAAACTCTAAAATCTAAAACGCTGAAGTTTTATTTATTTATTTAATTTTCGGAAAACAAACAGTACAGTTACACGGAAATAATAAAAAAAAAAAACAATAAAATAACACATAATCCAATCCAGTTTTCACTGATATCTGATCCAAATAAGAAGCTGAAAGTAAATAGGAAGAAAAAAATTAAAAAATAAGTAGGGAGAAAAATGTTTTAGAACATAGACGATTTGGTAAGATTTTTGAAAATGGAACTTTAAAGAAGGGAAAATAAAAGGGGTCCATAGAAAGTTTTATATGAATAAAAACCCGTACGAAGTCGAGATTCGAAATTCAAATTCAAATTTCAAATTTCTTTATTCAATATAGAAGCGTTACACTTGCTTATTGATTGTCATAAATCTACCACCGGTTCGGAAATAAACACCTCAGACCTATGAAGAACCGGCGAAAGAAACTCAGCGGGATTTTTTTTTTTTTTCTTATTCTATTGCATTTATTTAATTGATTTACATTATAATATTCTTATTTATTTGTGTGCAATCATTTAAGAAGTCACTGATTGCGTAATATCATGCGTTCCATAACAATTCTTTTAAATTTCACAATTGAATATTTTTGAACGCTTTCTGGGATCCTGTTGTAAAAGCGTATACATTGTCCCATAAAAGACTTACTAACCCTGTGTAATCTAGTAATAGTGGTTGTAAGTTTATACTTGTTCCTGGCGTTAACAGTATGTACGTCACAACTTCTGGGAAAATCTTTTATGTTTTTGTGTACATACATAACATCATCAAATATATATTGACAAGCGACATTCGAGGCGAGTCATTATATTCGACGGCCGCGCAATCTATATTCTTTATCTGACCATTGCGTCGAAACGAAGCGACCACCGTTACACGTTCACGAAATGAATTCCTTCTAACCGCACAAGATACGATTGACAATCGCTAGGAATGATCTCGACTTGATTCGATACAACCGCAGATGCTGGATCGTACATTTTGTACGTGATTCACGTGTAATGGCTGGGAAATTAATTCGCTTCGAATGTTATTATTTATTATACATGTCCTGAGATACGGCCGTAATGACATTTCGTTTTCAAAGACGATATGTACATGAAGATAGATAAATAGATAACGCTAATCGAATCGTGAAGTGTTGAGTGGGATTTGAGACTAGTAATAGACATATTGGTATAGTGGTTACTGTAAGTGGATGCTGAGTTTAACGGTGCAGGTTTGATTTATTTCTATTTGCAGTATGAGTGGTGAGAATTTATTTAATTTTGTTTATCAACATTTTCTTATACAATTAATTTCATCATATTTAAACATTTGGAAATTTTTATCATATTTAAACATTTTTTTTTTTAAACAAATATTATAAATAAATTAGGCGAATTTACACATAAATTACACAATACTGTGGTAGTATATCTGTAATTGGTTAAAATATCAGATAGATGTTACTAAATTCAAAAGTGTTTAATATACGTACTGTTGATGTACCTTTTCAAATAAACAAATATTTAAATAAATTGTACGAATGGCTCAAACTTAGAAGATATGAATATCCAGCAGGTATGATAGGAGTTAACCTTTGATTAACAAAAAAAAAAAAAAACATACTGTAGCGTGAAGACTGACAGTTCTGTGGTCACGTGATTTGGTCAAATTGAAGCTCAAAAAGTTTTAAAGTTCTCCTCGTCCCACGGTCCTAAATATCAACCACAATATCCCATATATATTTTTATTACTTTAAACCAATAAGGATTTACTTGACCAAGCTAATACTAATTCTTCATATACAGTATTATACGGCCGTACTTGTAACGTATATTTTGCTCTTTCTATCATTATCAATTTGACATTCGAAAGAAAAAGACAGCACTCGATCGACAATGTTTAGAGTTAAGCTCGATAATATTTAAAATTAAATAATTGGAACCATAAAATCGATTGCGCTACCAAGACAAATCCAGCGTAACGCAATTTATCAAGAGCTGTTAAAACCCCCTCAAGGTCAACAAAGCCCCCTCTATGTACACTGATTTCTATTATAGTTTGTACCCTCTTTACTTCTATTCGAGATTATTTGAGTTTTGTTTATTTTTCATTACGACATGTGCGGTAGCTCTATGATATTATATTGTTCGTAGTTTTTAAATGCCAGTTGTACTTTGAGTGTTATACTTTCCTAGTTAAAGAAAACACATTCGTTATATTTATCAGAAAAATATCATTTATGGATTCGATTTTTAAATAATAAATCATTTCTAATTATAACGATCTTATATAATAAGCTTTATTTTGACGAGGCTGAAATATATTCAATATTTCAGTTATTAAACAATAAATAAATTATTTGATGCCAACATAAATTATTATAAAAAAATCTATTAATATTATATTCATCAGAACTGTTCAGAAGAAGTACTAGTATGGAGATATAAAAAAATGTAATTACAAAATAAAAAAAAATTGTAATTTACAAATAAAAAAACATCCAACAAAGAGAATTTTATAACAAAATACACCAAAAGTATAATCAATTATACTAACGGGAATACGCTCCACATAATTCGGTACCATTACCGTTGGAATACGTAACTAGCAGCAGCCTGTATCATGTAAAACAAGATGGCGTCATTGATCGAATTACGAAACGTGGCCATTTTTGCTTTATTATGCAATCAATTTAGTAAAAACGATATCCATTTGAATAATACGTATTATTTTTCATATGAAAATATAAAGGGATGTTCACAATGGTGTTATTGAATCGCGTAATAATGGGTTTTAGCAGCTCTAGGAGGATATTAAATTATTAATACATTGTGTAGCGTTGACAGATTATTATGGAACTTTTATTGGAATATTTTTGATAATTTGATTTGAACTTATATATCATATAAACATTAGTTTTCGTCCGCGTGTTCGTTGAAGGGTGTGTGTATGAAGGGTAGCTCGCAAACAGCCTTATTAATTTAAAAGGAGGTACTTCAATTCAATTTATTTGTATAGATTAGTATTTATTTTATTTTAAGATAGGCGGACGAGCATCTGGACCACCTGATGGTAAGTGGTCACCGTAGACAATAGATAATGGCTTTGTAAGAAATGTTAACCATCGCTTACATCGCCAATGCGTCACCAACCTTGGGAACTAAGATGTCATCTCCCTTGCGTCTGTAATTATACTGGCTCACTCACCCTTCAAACCGGAACATAACACTACAAAGTAACGGATTATATATTAATGTTAGCTTTCTAAAGTCCTTATCCATGTAAACGTTAGCTGCTTAAGCCAGATCTCACTCCTCTTTGGGCGCATATAGTGGTACCCAGATAGGCTTGCACAAAGCCCTACCACCAAGAAAATTTTAACCACCAGTTATCAAGTATTCCATTTGCAAATACCAAAAATACATTTTAAACGATTTTAGCTAGAGGGAATCATCAAGTGGTCAAAAGCCATTCAATTACGTTGATATTACGAACGATACATAAACTCTAAACACGACACAGTATTATAAATGACCCTAATGACTGCAGCCAGTCAGTCATTACTACCGACAGTCAGCGTCACTATATAACAACTTGAGGACTTATAGGCGTTGAAAATGACATAAATATGTATGCATGAATTATTTTACATTTACATCGTGTAATATTTGATTTTGATATACTTTCATGTTTTGTTGGTCTAGTGGCTTATAAGCCTCCGATAGCAGCCGAGGACGGCCAGTGGTTTTAGTGGGTAAGAATCCCACATAACCCGGTTCCTGCTCCTAAGGGAGCTTCATGAAGGATTCCAATGCGTGGAAAAAAAAAGAAAAAAATAGTGGCATATAATATGGTGATTCTGAGGTCCTGGATTCGATTAAAATACTGAGGTCGATGTTTGGACGTTAGCAGTGTTCACAACACTGTGACTCGGAAAGCACGTAAAGCAATTAATCTTGTATGAGTTATTCTTGTATCGGATTGTGAGACCAAGCACCATGATATCATAAGACCTGCATAAATTCTCCAGTCTCTCCAGAGACCGGTTGCCATGACAACGAGATGGCCATAACATAAAAAAAATGTCAATTCAACGTAGTGGTTAATAAAATACACGAACTACTTATTCCAAACAATGCGACAGCTACGTTACCGTCGCACGTCATAACCGCGAAAGTAGAAACAAGAAATCTCCAAGTCTCCCAACCAATAACTGGTTCAATGGGACCCACGTGGGTTACGTACATGGACCAAAATATTACGAGATATGACATACATTTAAAAAAAGAATATCATTATCTATTTATTTAATGTTTCATTTTGAAATATACATAATGTACATAATATTTTAATATTATTATTAAAGTAGGAAAAAAAACACAAAGTCTATATACTTTTATTTTAAAGGCACTATATACATTTGGCCAACAGTAATGCAATAAATAAAATAATAACTTCAAAAAAAAGTTAAATTCAAAGTCATTAATGGAATCAGTTTATTTCTTCAATAAATCGTTTGCAGATTTTTTCCTAATTAAATAACGTTCCTAGTACGCTAACCACCAATACTTTTAATCGTCGCATTAAATGCAGAATTAATCGAAAAAACGACGTATCTAGTTAATTTTATCTTCGTCCCCGAAGGATCGCGCGAAGTTTTGATAGCAGATGTTCCAATATTTGAACGGCTGGCGGCCCAATTTTATTTAGTTTTCATTTTCCGCGCCGGAGCACAGCGCGTTACTGATAATGCGTTTTTTTTTCGATAGAAACTTGCTTTTGTACCGCCTTCACAGCTGAGCTTAGCCTTTTCGCGTATGTAAACATATTTAATTAAAATTGAATACTTTATACATTCATTTTTTACAATATTAGTAAGACTGTTTTTAAGGATTTGAATACGGATTTTTATATATTATCATATATGTAAATTTACTCAACTATATATCTCTTTCATTGCTTTATCAATACAGAGCATATATAGCTTTTTTATAGTATAGGTAGGCGGACGAGCATATGGGCCACCTGATGGTAAGTGCTCACCAACGCCCATAGAAAGTGGCATTGTACATTTCTTTAAAAAAAAAAAACATCGCCAATGCGCCACCAACCTTGGAAACTAAGATATTATGTCCCTTGTGCCTGTAATAACACTGGCTCACTCACCCTTCAAACCGGAACACAACAATACCAATTACTGCTGTTTTGCGGTAGAATATCTGATGAGTGGGGTGGTACCTACCCAGACGAGCTTGCACAAAGCTCTACCACCGAGTGGAAGCTGTAGCAAAATCCGCGACTTTCGTCATCATGTAATTCAATTAGTGACGAAAATCCTCAAAATATGCCATTTTAACGTACGTAACGCCTAATTGACTTATACATATAAAATATTTAAATTATAACGTAGTAGATAGACTTAAATAAAAAGGTGCTTTGGTCTTTGCGCCTGATCACTTTCCAATTGTGTCGGATTGACCTCCTATCGGATAATGAGATTGATTGGAATAGGGTGCACTTGTGTATGTGCACACACTTGCGCGATATAATGTTCAACACAGTTAACTAATCTCTTTGGTCGCTATAACCAAAAATGCTCAGACGAACACCAACATCAGTTTTTACCCCAAAAGTGGGGCAATCGTTCTCTATATTAAAACAATAATACAATTGTATATATAAACAAATAACATTTACAAACAACATAACCACATAATAATAATTCTAATATTAAATGCTTTGTAACATTAGACCATTAAGTTCGGTCAGCATGACCACATGACAGCTGTTTCCCGCCGATTACTAACAAAATGTCAAATTTAACTACATATTAGACAAATAACCGTTTTGTTACGGGGTTCGCGTGATGGTAATCGTTAGTTTTAACCAGATTAGTACAATAGTGTTTGATTCTAAACGAAGAGGACGATTTACGAAATCCATGTAGTTTTGTTTTTAAATAGGTAGGCGGACTGACAAATGAGCTGATGTAAGAAATATCGACCATTCCTAACATCGCCAATGCACCGCCAACCTTGGGAGCGAACATGTTATGTTCCTTGTGCCTATAGTTACACTGGCTCACTCACCCTTCAAACCGGAATGTTGCTGTTGTGCGGTAGAATATCTGATAAGTGAGATGTACCTACCCCGACGGGCTATAAGCCGTATGGCTTTTTTCTTCATTTTCACATTTGATTCTTAATAAGGGATCATACATTAATCACGTAAAGGTAAATGGGGGGGGGGGGCTATGGTTCTAAACATTGATGTTACATCTATATGATATATGTACCAATTATAGATATGAACAAAACTTAACGTAAACGTCTTGCTTAACAGAATTTGATTGCATTACACTTTTTATCTGCATCACAATCGAATAAACATAATAAACACGACTCAAAATGATGTCACAACGAAATTATTAATTGAATATAATTGTGATGTAATGAAACGTGTTTCATACTTTTTTTAAGTAGAACTTGACAAAGACCATAGCAGACGACATACGGCCGCCATAAATAAAAAATGTAGTAATTTGTAGACACCGTACCTCAAATGACTGCATCGATTAGACATCTGTCTTATTTCACACGTTAAATGATAGTGACAGCCTTGGAACAGCGATGAGTATGAAAATGGTAAATAAGTCGCTTCTTTATTATGAGAGAAAAATATTTTATAACTAGCTGCCCGTCTGACTTACTTATACTCGGTGGTAAAGCTTTGTGCAAGCTCGTCTGGGTAGGTACCACCCACTCATCAGATATTCTAACATAAAATAACAGTACTTGGTACTGTTGTGTTCCGGTCTGAAGGGTGAGTGAGCCAGTGTAATTACAGCCAGTGTAAGTACAGGCACAAGGGACATAACATCTTAGTTCTCAAGGTTGGTGGCGCATTGGCGATGTAAGCGATGGTTAGCGTCTCTTACAATGCCAATGTCTATGGGCGTTGGTGGTGGACCACTTACCATCAGGTGGCCCATAAGATCGTCCGCCTAGCTATGCTATAAAAAAATTTACTGCATCGGGATATAAGAGATTTCATTTCTCATCATTGAAGATGAAATTTCAAAGACACTCCTATTTTCTTTTTTTTTTACTATAGCAGAATCGATTTTATTCGGTTATTTAAAGTTTGATCTTTACAAAACTTAAGACGCTATCACTCAAAAACGTCGTAAGCGACGACGTTGTGTTTTTGCTTTAGTAAATTATAAAAATAAAAATTATTTTCTCATGTCCGTAGAGGCTGGTAAAATTCGCTTAGGAAATAAGGAAAATCCACGAGGACTACATCCGGGATCTGACTTAAATAGGAAAAGTTTAGATGTATAAGTTATTAAGTAATCTTGTATAACTTTGCTGAAATGTGACGATGATTGTTAAAAATGTCGGAAAAATCATACCGACTGAGAGTTTAACTGGCATTCACCACGTAAGTTATATGTATTACGATATAAAGATTTTATTTAACGTGCGAAACCGGGACGAAAGTAACTAGCATTTTTATTCAAAAACTTGTACGAAATATGGGCGCCGAGTTCATACTATTTCCATATTGATTCAATTCAAATAAAGTACGTGACGAAATTATATAAAGTACATCGGATATTACAGACGCGACAACAGATATATGAAATTATCTTTTGTAATAAATATTATAACAGTCAAACCGCTGCAATTTCCCACGTTTGTGTTGTTTGTTTAAATGTGGTCAGATCATATTGTAGGAAATAGCGGAAGCGTTAGCGATTTATCACATTTTATAACTCTAACGATTTTTTTATACTGACTACATTTATAGAAAACATTCATTTTTTGTAAAAACGAATATAAGTTCGAATAATGTCCTATCGAGTAAAGTTAGGATTGCTCTAATTAGTATTTTCGAAACACAATATAATATGAAAAAAAAATAGAACAATATAATATGATTATAATAATCATAATCTGACAAATACATTAACGCAGAGCTTTTAATCCAATTTCAATAAGTTAACTATTCTTTAATACAGTCAGATAACTATACCTGTCTGAGTAAGTACAACTCACTCATCACATTCTCGTAATGTGCGGTACATTACGAGTATGTGATGAGCGAGTTAAACAGCAACACTCAGTATTGTTTTGTTCCGACTTGATGGGTGAGATAGACGAAGTTAGGAATGGTTTATATTTCTTACAGCACCGATCTCTATGGGCAGTGCTGACCATAAACTATCAGATGGAACACATAGATCTTGCTATTTAAAAAAAAAACAAACATCCTACGCTTCCGCTTCCGCTCTCACTAAAATCACATGTTTATAAAATACCCCAGGACTTGCATTTATGATACGAGTATCTACTTCTGGAGTTATTTGCTTTGCGAAATATGCAACATTTTATTTCATACCCATATGAAAGGCTTCATGAATTTAAAAAAATATAACTCATGATTAAATGCCATTTTATCTCGCATTTTTCATTGTAAATACGAGCTTTGTTCTTTTCATTTACGTATTATGCATTTTTACCTGAATATTACGACATACGTGCGTTTGTTTGTTTTAATTATACAACAAAAAAAAGCGCGTAATATGTTGTCAATAATTACACCTCTTTACTTAATAAAATATATCACAAATTAACATTCTTATGACTATGGGTGTGATAGTCGGTGAACTTACCACAGTTCACCTTGGTGGCGAAGCATTGGCAATGTATGGGGTAGTTAACATTTCTTAGATCGCCAATATTTATGGGCAGTGGTGACCACTTACCATCAGGTGGCTTATTTGTCGATCCGCCTGTCTATAACATAAACAAGAGGCAAAGAAAGTCCGAAGATTATTAAAACAAAATGCCTGTATATATTATATATGTATATCTTATGTGTTATCGTTTCTATAAAATATAATTTAAGTTTAAGATTTAGTCACTTGTTATGTACAAATCATTGTCATCTGTATCGACAGGATATCTTTAATGATTCATATCCTGTCCGACAACCGGGTAACGCCATTAAACAATGGGACGACTCTAAAGAATAAAGTTATCTATAAACAGAACGCTTAAAACTATGACTTTTTTCAAAGGAGAAACTTTGCAAGCTTTTCCGTTTGGTGAGTGAGGCAATTTTAATTTACAATCTACAGGCACAAGGGACATAATATCTTTTTTTAAGGTTGGTGGTTTTTCAAACAGACTACCGATAAGAATTAAAAAGAAAAATGTCATGAAACTTGATATCGGGTAATAATGAGATAAATTTATAGGTTGTTCATTTTTAATGTAATGAAATTTTAAAAGATACACACCTAAAATGTAATGAATCAAAATTATTTGGTATTTCCTGCACGAAACTATTTTATAGTTGTATAGTTTGTAAGTATTTTTAATGAAACAAAAAAAGGGAGAACAAACTGTTTAACATTTCCATAGTAATAAGAATTTAAATATAAAATAATATTTTAAATAAAGAAAGCTTTTAAGCACATTGTATTTATAACATTAAGACAATACAACTATGAAATAAAGTCTAAAATTACATTTTGTATATTAACGCTCAGTGTGGAGCTCCCTTTATTCTAGTCGAAGTCTTGATAAATTAACTGGGTGTAACAAATTTGATTGCCATTGTATTCCATCATAATTGCTTTTTTTTAATAACAGTATCACGCCTCTTAACATTGTCTCCATTCATTTTATCAATGGTATGGAATTAACTTATCCAATTAATATTCTGTAGTTTTAATACGTTTCAGTTGATGTTTGTTACATTATAGCTCCGTAATGATTTAATATCGAACTAAATAACACACATACGTTTTGATATTCAGTGTTTAATTATTTGCTATTAGATTGTTTTGTATGTGCGTGTGTATGTGTGTGAGTTCGTGCGCGCGTGCGACCCCACTTTCTACACACACACACACCCACGCGCGTGCTTGCGTGCGTGGGTGTGTGCGTGTGCGTGCGTATGCATGTGGGTGTGGGTGTGTGTGTGTGTCCAAACTAATAATTATCTTTTACCCCCACTTTCTACAAACATATATAAAACAGCTTTACACGAGACTATGCGTGTTAAGTGCTACCTATTTTGTGATATATAATCATATATATTAATAAATAAAACATAAAGAAGACACAAACATTAATATATAATATATGAAGTAAGTAAAATGTATGATCATTATTATGTACAATCATCGCTTAATTTCAACCATGTACTTCGTAATTATCAGTCCAGTTTATAATAAGCATAATTAAATTAAACGCCGTACACATCAATTACTTAATTAGTACGATATTATTCAGAATAATCATTATGTTGATTAACGCGTTATTATTTATTATAATAAATTATAAATTAATAATTCACGCGAGTGTCGCTAAGTTAAATTGTTAATTACAATTTTTGTAATTTCGAAAGATTTTACATATAAAAGTATATATATAGTTTGTTATGTAAGTATATTTTCAAATTTTTTTCAATAAAGACCTTGATATTTATGCTCAAGTAAGGTAAGCACAGGTGTACTCTCTTCCTCCACTCCTCATTCCCACACTCTCATAACCTGACACGACCGAAGAGAAGTCATGCGCAGTAACAGACAATTGTTCCTCTAAATCAAGGTTACTTTGAGATTTTTTTGGGTAAAAGAAAATCTCAATAAATTTATAATGAGCTAAATAATTTTATTTAAAAGGTATATCGTAAGGGTAAAAAAATTACTACTGAGTTCCCTGTCGCCAATGCAGAACCAACTTTGAAAACTAAGATGTTTTGTACCTTGTGCTTTTAGTTACACTGGCTCACTAATCCTGTCGTACCGGGACACGATGATTTCCTTCTCCGCCGAGCACGAGATGAATTATAAAAACAAACTAAGCTCATGAAACTATAGTGGTGCAGCCTGGGTTTGAACTCGGAATCATTGGTTAAGATACTCGTCTTCTAATCACAGAGTCATGACGGGACTTTTAATTATAAATTCAAATATAAAACATTGACGTCAGCAACACTAAACAAAAATAATATATATAAACAAAATTGTTGAAATATTATGACAAACAAAAGTTCAACTCTAAAATCGCTCGGAAAATAACAATGTCTGCCCACAGATAGCACCCACAAAAGATGGTTTATTCAAATGCAACCCTTTAGAAATAAAACTTGTTTAGTGAGCTATCTCGACATTGTTATGTAGATACTAAGCGTATGAGGGGTTAGCGACAACAGAATCCGTCAAAATAGACGTTTGACATTATAAAATAATTCAATTTTCTATCTGTCGCTACTTTTGATGAGGTTTCAAGTATATCGATAGTCAAAAATAAAAATAAATTGATTAATGATTGAAGTAACTCAGTAGAATACTTTCCATCTTAAAGGAAGATCGTAGGTTCAAATCCAAATGAGAACATCTCTAATTTTTTAATCAAACTCTTTCGAAAGGAAATGTTTTGTCACGTCTAGGGCGTGTACTCAAAACGCATAATCCGAACTGAATTTCCGTCGTACAGTCAGCATATAAAGTAGTTGCTTGACCTCGTTTTCTTATTCCATCCTTAATAATATAGTTTGATGCAACAATGTATGAAATAACAATGTGAGCATCCGAACATAGGCGTAGAGAGCAAGGTGGGTTCGACCCACTTTAGATTTTACTGACCCTCCTCAGATTTACATACACAGTGCAATAATCTACATATAATAATTTCTATAGATGTGATTTTATTATTATTCATTCAACTAATAAATTAACAAACTCGTTCAATGTCAAACGCGTGACCCGTGGAAAGTCTTTTTAATATTTTATTTTACTGTGATTACATACTATCTTGATAATTAAAAGGATTAATGGCAGTCTGTGTCACAGTCCTATACCCTCGAGATATAAATGTATTATTAAGAAATAAAATTAATTGGACAAAAGTACAAGTTTAATTATGTTACTGAGATGTCATTAAAATTTACAGAATGTAGAGAATATTTGTACATTTAATTATAAAATATTTTTCACAGCTGCTTTAAAACAGCGAATATTTGGATGAATAAATATAAATAATATTATACTTTATTATTAAGTGTTAAATAAAGTTAATTTAATCATTTTCCTGAACTTTTAACTTCTGTCGAGCCTAATCCTCAAACCTGGTGGGTTATCTTATCGTGATTTGGTGGATAAACATTAAAATGTACATTATCGTAGTAATCTGTTCCTTATCTACAAATGTTGTGTGTTGTTGTCTGACTATATTTAAGGGTCCACAAGTATTCGCATATTTAAATATTATATTATTTTAATTTAAACGCCAATCCTTGTTAAATGCCCTTTTATAGCTTTTCTTGGTGCTTGGTGTATGTGAAAGATCCGTCTAGATAGATGCCGCTCACCAATTGTTGTCTCCAAATACGATATTTTTTATAACTCTGTTCCGGTTTAAATGTGATTGAGCCAGTTTGAACCAGTAATAACATGAACAAGGGACATAACATTCTAGTTCCCATGGTTTGCGACGTATCGGTGTTATAAGATATGATTAATGTTTCTTACACTGCTAATGTCTATGGGCGTTGGTAGCCATTTACAATTGTGTGGCCTATTTGCTCGTCAGTCTTCCTATCAAACAATAATAGGTACATAATATATAAAAAGTCCAGGCTATATAAAAAATATGTTAGATCAAAATTTTGAAATTAGAATGCCAAAAGCGAGAACTCAAATGATTCTTTAAAATGTATATAGATTTCTAAAATTATTATGTTTATTTTTATAACGTATAGTGTGTGTAGAATAAAAGCATTATTATATAAAAGGCTGTTACATGTTTGGTATGGAATAGATAAAAATAGAGGTCAACAGTATCAACTCGACCGTGTGCGTATCTCAAAAAGCATATTCGGACAGTCCCCAAATATACTCAGTACCGTCAGCATAACGATACAAAAAAAGTGTTAACCCACTATATTAAATATTTAGATTTATACTATTCCTATATTTATATATAGACTAGACTAGACTTTCAGACGTTTTGGAGTTGCATCTGTCGTGGTCACGAACTGACCAACCTGTTAGGAGTCAAAATAATATATATTTTATATTTATTGCAATCATACGTTATAAAATTAGAAATGTTAGTGTCATTTAAATTATCCAATACGGACTTCGAGGAAAACTTGTGAATTTAATTATTCCTCTTCGATGGATACGAATTTGTAGTGATTTTTTTTCCGCTGAGTATTTTCGCCGCACGAATTTTCTCTGCGAATTGTTTAGAATTTGTTTGTGAGCAATTTGATCTTTAAAGAGAAATGTTCTGACAAGTTTAATCTGAAACGTGAGCTATTATTACTTTATTTTGTTCTTTTCTCGTAACGAGTTCTTTGATGTAATATACTTAAGGTTCAGAATAAAAAATGAAAATATGAGGAATGTCCATCAAGCTTAATTTGTCTCTCAATAGACACTTGACAAAAATGCTGTTGAAATTTCAAAAGATTTTAATCCTTTTCATTTGATCTGAAATTATTTTTTGTAACCTTTTATACTAACTGCTTAATGTATAAATAAAAATAAATTGTCACTCAAACAAAAATTACATTATTAGTAAAAAATATCGTTTAATTCAAATCAAATTTCATAAAAAATCTTTGTTTTTTTTTTTTTTTTCTTCTGACGCTACCGTTCAGTATTAACTCTGTAACAGTGCAGTTTGGCCACATGCCTAATACAGCCTGCGTGCTATCTGCACCAGATAGCCTAGTCTAGGTCCACATTATACTTATTTATTATTTTTTAACAATACAAAACATAATAGATCTATTTTTTACCTAAAAAGTTTTTTTTTTTTAACAATTTCAATATTAATCTCTACGCGATCATTTTATACTTCCATTTATCATACCTATTGTAACAATAATGGCGTTATTAATACAATAATCATTATCTAAAGGAAATTATTCTAACCTATTATTGAAGCCTATTATATAATAGCTGAAAACGGGGTGAACGTAGCAAATTCGTTCCTAACTAATTAAGCTTAATATTAATAAAACGTTGTTTGTTTGTATAAAAAAGGCACGAAGGGTTCCGTACCATTATCTATAAAAACGGCAAAAAAAACATGTCTGTTGTATGGGAGCCCCACTGAAATATTTATTTTATTCTGTTTTTTGGTATTTGTTGTTATAGCGGCAACAGAAATACATCATCTGTGAAAATTTCAACTGTCTAACTATCACGGTTCATTAGATACAGCCTGGTGACAGACAGACGGACGGACAGCGCAGTCTTAGTAATAGGTTTTGCCCTTTGGGTACGGAACCCTAAAAATGAGTTCGTACGCATTTAAAGCTACAGATCTTTGGCAGAATTGTAAAGAGTAATGACGAAACATTATATTATTATATAATTATAACAAAAGTTTCTGAGAGCAATTCTAACGTCGTGTATGTTTCTATATAGCATTATACTGTAACAGTGTCTTTTAGTCTATACGATACAAACTATTTAGTATTGTTGCGTTCCGATTTGAAGGGCGACTACAGGCACAAGGTCTAACATCTTAGTTCCCAAGGTTGGTAACATTGTCTATCCACTAGCGATGGGCGTTGAATAAACGAACGGTTGAAATCGACTGTCGAAGTACAATCAACGTTTCAACGGTCTATCGTTCATTCATGGACTAGTCGAATTCATAAACGGCTAAACTAAGAGTTCGCGAAATTTCTATCAACTGACAAGGCGACTACGATTTTCAAACGTACTCGTTTATTACATGATCGGTTGAATTCATAATATGCAAACAAATTTGAGCTTTAAAGTAATTGACACAGAGTTGCTATCTGATATTTTTAATAGACGTGATAATGACCGATAGACATAGTGCGTCGATGGACTGGGCGAACGATAGAAAGCGGTTTATTGTTGCCACGGTTTGTTTGTTTAGAAAGAGTGAACTTTTTCTTTAGTAAACATTTTGTGCGCAAGGTCAAAAGTTGTTTCTCGTGAATTATTGCAAATTACCATCAAATCAAAAACAATTTAAAAATTTACGAATATCCTAACTAATATTAGAAATGAGAAAGTGAGTATGTTTGTTCTTGATCATCATGAAACTTTTGGTTACACGTTGCCCTATCCCTGATGTACATAAAAGAACATATTATAGTGTAAGTTACACATTTCTATAAAATTATCCCATATCGTATCGTAATCGTCTCGTATAAATATCGTCTATTGTTTCTAAGTCACAGCTATTGTTCGTTGAGCTATTAATTAAATTCGAAATATAATAAATGGTGTCTTGTTTACGATATTACATAATAGCATACATATGTATTGTTAATTATTGAAATTGATTAGCTACTATAAATAGACTCGTTATTAAGGAATTGAATAATTAAATATGGTGTAATTAGTTTATTAAGACAAGTAGGTAAGTGAAACCGAATAAAAAAATAGTTGCTATCGAATTTAAATATAAGTACAAGAAATTTAAGCAATTACTTTGGAATTCAATGGAATCCAACGTCATTAAATATGAGTATTGCTTGGCGTGTATTTTGATAAATACTGTTTTCTCTCTTTCTGTCGTCATTGATTTAACATTTGAAAGAAGAAGACACAGAAACTATTTTTCTTATATATATTGATGTAAAAGCATATTCATGATTATATGATATAAAGCTGCATATACTATAAATAATAACTAGCAACGTTAAACGAGGATGGGGGATCTATCAATTTTGGGCTTAAATCATTCTTTGCAAGCTGATTTTATAAAAATTTTGACATTTATATATCAATAAAAAAACTAACCTTAAAAAAAACATAACATTAAGTTACGTCATCGTTGTAACACTGAAATCATTAAAAACTCACTTTGTCGGACGTGTTGACAACGCAAAATTTGCCAATTTTTCTTTTGTGTAGACGCAGCATAAGGATATCGAATAAAACATTTATTCGTAATCCGTTATCAAAGGTACAATAATTCCACATCACACGAAGTGTTCGTTATGTCGAAAATTCATATTGGAACTGTGTGAATTTCTAGATTTGAACTCTTTATTTGAAAGCTTGCATTTCACGGATACGTAATACGTGGGATGTCCATCATTTCTGATATAGTCGGATAAATTCTTTTGACTTTGAAACTATTAATGCGCGAGTGTAATGCTTCAATATTGAATAAACAAAGTTAATTCTGATTTGAAATTGAAATAAAAAATTCATTCATATATGTTTTCCCATTTTACTTTTTTTTATTTTATTTTCTTCCATTGTCCTCCAATACTTTTAGCTATTCAATATTTTAAGTCTAATTCATCAGAAAATTAATAGTTAATACATTACAAATTACCGTCAGAAATCGTATTCCGACTCAAAACGAATTAATAAACACGTGATAAAAAGGTCATTTGACGCAACGTATTTAATTCTATTATTCTCATTATTAACATATTTACTTTTTAAGGGTATTTGTGAAAATTTATACTATTTTTTTTATAATATAGGTAGGTGGACGAGCATATGGGCCACCTGATGGTAAGTGGTCACCAACGCCCATAAACAGTTGTTCGTACATTTCTTTAAAAAAAACCAATATCGCCATTGCGCCACCAACCTTGGGAACTAAGATTTAATGTCGTGTAACTGGCTGGCTGTACACTGGCTCACTCACCCTTCAAACCGGAACACAAGAATACTATGTATTGCTGCTTGGCGGTAGAATATCTAATATTTAGTTTTATGATAAAAATATATGCTCAACTTAGCAAGATTTTCGAGTAGCTATCTCAAAAATATCTATGAAGTCATTTCGTCTAGTCACCCTAAATTTAAAAGTATTTTCGGGTCAAATTGCAAGACGCTGACGGAACAGCAAACAGAAATACGCTCTATTAGTTTTACTTCGTTCACTCCAACATATTTTAGTGGAATAAGATTTTTCATTTCTAAATCACTGTATTGATTCAACAGGACTTTCGTTTAATAAACTCTCCGGTTTCCGGAACTTATTAAAACTTTGTTGGTACCCGATTCGAATGTCAAGTAGATGAGTCTTATATTATTTTTATTTATTATATTTATTTAACAAACAAAATCATTGCCACAATGACAGATTTTTAAAAAAAAAATATTGTAAAGGTACGCGGATGTGCCTATGGGCCACCTAATGATAAGTGGTCACTAACGCCCATGGACAATGGCATTGTTAGAAATGTTAACCATCGCTTACATCGCCAATGCGCCACCAACCTTGGGAACTAAGATGTTATGTTCCTTGTGCTTTTAATTACAGTGGCTCACTGGCTAATGGATGTAACTCCCCCACAGTTAGTATATATAACGACCGGTTTTCAGTGGCCTCCTAGAAACATGAAAAGACCACGTAAAAGTGTAGTCGATAATTATTATAAAAAAAGAACAAATTCATGGTAATAAGACGTAATGCAATCATGCAATAATATAACCATAGCATGATATCGATTTGAAATGCTAAGATTACTTTTATGGCAAATTTTCATGTACCATTAAGTTACCGAAACGAATTAGTGATAATACAAGCACTTGCTGATGACGGTCAGGAATCGAGCGAAAAAATATACACTAATCATAAGTTACTTTATGGGAAATGTTTATTTATGCAAAAAGTTACGCCATAGTTATATCATTACTGGCATTACGGGCATCGTCAGTTGGTGAAAGGGCTTTTAATGCTTGCAAGAAATTTGCGCAATCTATGTTAGAATGTAAAAATATTTTAAACCCAAAATTTAGAGTTAGAGTGCCCGTTGATTTACTTATGTATCCCCATATGGCTTTGATTGGATTTAGAAAGAATATTCAAGATCAGTCCGCGTGGAAATGCGGAGGAACATTAATAAGTGAAAAGTGGGTATTAACAGCAGCTCATTGTGTTGAAGACCCTTCAGAAGGTAAAGCGAGCATTATAAGAATCGGAACTGCCACTTTTGAATTCGATGAAGTCGAAGAATTGACTCAGGAAAGAGAAATCGATGAAATAATTTCTCATCCAGGATATAAACCACCATCTAAATATCATGATATCGCTTTGATGAAAGCTCGACCAGACTTTGTTCTGAGTAGACATATACGATTAGCTTGTTTAAATCTTAACCACACAGATAATATGAAGCTGACAGTTATTGGCTTCGGTAAAACGGTATCCAGTGCTCTAACAGGAAGTGAAACACTAATGAAAGTAGATGTAGACATTGTCAATAGTAAAATTTGTAACAGATCTATGCGGTATATGATAAAGAGAAAAGTTTTGGCTCAGGGTATAACGAAAAATCAACTTTGCGCTGGTGATTATGAACATGGGGGCAAAGACACTTGTCAGGGTGACTCAGGTGGACCTTTGCAAGTGATGGATGACAGAATAGATTGTATTAATACTTTTCCTTTACACAGGATAGTTGGAGTTACATCGTTTGGAAGAGATTGTGGAAGGAAAATGGCTCCAGGTGTTTACACAAGAGTTTCGGAATATATTGAATGGATTGAAAATATTGTCTGGCCTGAATATTCAGCTTCCCAAAAAGCAGTAATGGAAACGATATGAAAAAAAATCTTCATAGATCAATCCTCAAATCAAATTTTCGTACTAGCAAGTAAGAACCCAATAACCGACGCTTACTAAGTTCAAATCCTGAACATCGCCATTAAGATACTCCATTGCACCTTTGGAACATTACCAGAGATAAGTTTATCGACGCCTTTTGTACAACCTTTCGAGCCCAAATTATTATTTGTTGATATTATGACTGTTGATATTAATCTAGTACATATAGCGGGAATATGAAAATTTTATATGGATCAGAATTTGACAACATCTGATAAGTATCAGGTCCTAGCATAGCTATAAGCCAACGCCTTGATAAAAATAAATACTGTGTGCAAAGTATGTCTATATCGTGAGTTACTAGAAGTAACACGACTTCGTTTCACTTCCGACGTATGTAAAAAAAAAAAACATTTAAAGCACATATTTGCATACTCACAATAAACTCCAGACAAAACAGCAACCTCTTCCATATAATTCTCGAAGCCGCATTTTTAGTTATGATATATAAAGAAGTAAGGATAACGGGTCTCACCTGAAACAAAAGGAATGTTTTTTGAAAAAACCGTCAAGTTTGAAGCCGCAGGGGACAAACCGTCAAGTTTGAAGGTTTGGGAACGAATGAGTGTGGAATGAAGATGGTGTTCATAGAAAATGGATACGAGAGTCTTTTGAAAAACATATTTTCCTTAGTTTTTCCTTAAATTCAGATCTGACATTGTTTTTGATATGACGTAAATTTTGTAAAAACATTAATGCTTAATTACATAGTACTGTATTAGTATCTTTGACTTTTGTGATATTTGTTTTATGTATTTTAAACATTTTTATGTTTAAAGTTAGTTCTCGAGTTCTTAACTAAGGTAATTCACCCGGCTGATGTAACGTTGAAAAATAGACAATTAAAGTTAGAGGAAGTTAGAAAGTCGTTTTATTACGGAAAATACAATTCGTAAGTTACACTTTGAATCAGGCAATTTTCTAAACTTTGTTAATGACAAAAAATATTCTTCGTTCTTTAATCTAAAAAAATGTTATGACTGACTATAAGCGTTAAGCTTGAGCTATAAGACATAAAGTCTTGAAATTTAGAGATCTACGTAATTTACGGCGCAATATTTTACGACATTTTGTCTACATTCTTCAACCGGATACAATCGACTGGTTTAAAAGGTCCTTATTTTCAGCACACAAAGATAAATAAATATTATACAAGTTATTATTTGATTTGACAAGCAAGTTTTAATTTCACGGTCAAAGCCATGAATAAAGCTAACATATAATAAATTGACATATAATATTTTTTATGTATTAAAAACATATCAATATTAATTCCGATTTTCCATCATAGCTCCGTAACTAATACGCTGTAAAAAAGACAAGCGAAGTAACTATAATTGTTGCATATAAATCTACCATCGTGTATCCATAAGTTGGCTATGGAGCAACATGGTTCAAACCTTGTCCTCAAAAAGGGACTTTAGCTCAGACATATTTTAGTCTGATACATCAAAATATGAGATTTCATTTGTTTTAAAATAAATATCTATCTACATAAAAATGGCTGTTTGTCTTGTATGCGTGGCTAAGCCATTTATACGATTGTGTTGAACCTGTAGTCAGTTGTTCTGCGTACGTCCACGAATGTTCTTGGCCCAAAGAAACATTTTGTTTACATATCTGTATATGGATACTTTAAATCAAAGGAGATGAAATTTTATGCTGGGTATAATTTTATATTTAATCATTTCAGTTTTGGTTGAAACATTCCATCGAATAAATCATTCAACCGATGTATTATATCAGTATTTTTTATATTACTAATTGAGGTGCAAAATAATTTCAATTGCCTTTGCAATAACAATATTATTTTGATATATATTTTTTATTTATACTAGATTTGCGCCGCAGCTCACTCGTGTTGAGTTTAGATTATACATGCCTGATTTATTTTTATACACATACATAATACATATACATTTGTTCGTACGATTGGCTGGCACCTAACCTAATTATGTTTTATAATATAATATCTCTCAGATTGGGTTCTCTAGAACTGTTCGTTAATTAGCCATAAATCCGCTCGTTGTACAACACATATATTTTATTTTTTTAGTCTTAAGCATTTTCTGTATTATACGTTTGTATTATACAATATGAAGTATTATAGAAGATCGAGAACTCCTAAGACAAGTACTAAAGTAATCGTAACTTAATAGGTTGATACTTGGAATTTTTAAAATTTTCCGACTGTTTTATTTTAATTATATAAACGTATCTGTGATAAATTGCTAATCGTAATAGTCCCCCGGCTGTTAGGATAATCCAATGAAATTTTAAAGCAACTCTGTAATAGGAACTTTCAGAAGAATCTTAATCTTATCTTTGTGGTAAACAAATTCCTTTAAAACTGTTTTTCTTTAAGCTTCCGCCGGAAGTCGTTTCTCTATTAACGTCGCTTCTTTATTCCGCAAATAGCTTTTGCTACTTAGTTCAGATTTTTTTGCAATTTTTTTTTTAAAAACAATCTCTCCAATGTCCGACTTGACGATAGGAATTTTATTATTTTTTTATGATTGACCAAAAAACCACTACGATTGAAAAAGTATCGCCTCATCTCACTGATAACAATCTTGTCATGAATACTTGAATGAACTATTACTTATTTTCAACCAACACATGCTCGGTGGTAGAGCTTTGTGCAAGCTCGTCTGGGTAGGTACCACCCACTCATCAGATATTCTACCGCAAAACAGCAGTACTTGGTATTGTTGTGTTCCGGTTTGAAGGGTGAGTGAGCCAGTGTAATTACAGGCACAAGGGACATAAAATCTTAGTTCCCAAGGTCGGTGGCGCATTGGCAATGTAAGCGATGGTTAACATTTCTTACAATGCCATTGTCTATGGGCGTTGGTGACCACTTACCATCAGGTGGCCCATAAGCTCGTCCGCCCTCCTATACAATAAAAAAATAAAAAATAAGTTTCTTCATGATGTTTTTCTATTAATTCTACTTATGTATTTGAAAATTTAGGTGATTGCTCGGATTAGAACCGGATGCTTCGTTAAAATCACATTCTTACCACATGTCTTATTATCAGTTAACATTATGAAGATTTTTTTATAATTGTCATTAACTTTTATATAATTTTAAAAAATACAAAAACCTTGCACCCCTATAATTCCACGTTAATTGAAAATAAATTTTCACACGGAAAAAGTATTATGGGCCGAACACAAAGTGAGCTAAGTAATTTTATTGAGAATTTTTTTATGTCATATTTAATGTTAATTTAACTTTGGCCAACGTTTCGGGGTTGATCCGAAATATTTTTACGCGCGAACATCACGAGCTTGATCAGATTCCTGGAATATCCTAAAGATCAGGCAGTTAATGAAATAACTCGGTTTAATCAATCGACCGTTGTCCGTGTACCCGAAAATATACGTAAACCGTAATCTTGGGTCTTAATTAAATATTTTAATTGGGTTCAATCTTTGACATATTTGAATTTATGTGTTTTTATTCTACTGATTTTTGTACACGACTATTCATAACCGACATCTATATATATTTAGTATTGTTGTGTTACGATTTGAACGGCGAGTTAGTTGCCAAGGTTGGTGGTGCGTTGGATATTTAGTACATCGCCAATGTCTATGGGCCATGGTGACCAACTAAGGCCAAGACAAAACAGTTCAGAGCCTTTTTCTTCTATTTGCCGGTTTTATTCGTAGCTATTAACGAGCTTTAGTGCTATTAATAAAAAAAAAATCTCATTTTTTATTAATAACACAATATATAGGGTTTTCCATTAAGGGCGCTTGCTCGTGCAGAACTTCCATCGTAGCGTGTGCTGTGTGGCACGTAGCGCCGTCCTGTTGAAACCACATGTTGTCCAGATCCATATTCTCGATTTCAGGCCAAAAGAAGTTGGTTATCATCGACCGGTATCGCTCACCATTGACGGTGACGGCCACACCATTATCGTTTTCGAAGAAATACGGACCAATCACGCCTCCGGCCCAAAATCCGCACCAAACAGTCACTTTCTGCGGGTGCATTGCCACTTGGTGAACCTCGTGTGGATTGGTCTCGTCCCAAATACGGCAATTTTGCTTGTTGACATAGCCATTCATCCAAAAATGCGCCTCGTCGCTGAAGATGATTTTTTTGCCAAAATCGGCGTCAACTTCCAACTGCTCTAATGCCCAGTCAGCGAACACACGGCGCTGTCTATGGTCATTAACCTTGAGCTCTTGGGTCAGCTGGATCTTGTACGGGTGCAGGCTCAAGTCACAACGCAAAATTCGCCAAGTTGTCGTCTTCGAAAGGCCGAGTTCCTGTGCGCGACGCGGAATTGACTGCCGCGGGTTTTCGAGGACACTGTCGCGCACAGCGGCGATATTCTCGGCAGATCTCGCGTTACGTTGACGCCCGGGAACCGGCTGATTGTTAACTGACCCGGTTGACTCGAATTTGTCCACCAATCGACGGATAGTCGACTCGGCAGGACGATCATCGCGACCGTAAAACGGGCGAAGTGCGCGGAACGTTGCTCGAACTGAAGACCCATTTTCATAAAACAATTTTATGATTTGCACGTGCTGCTCGACACTGTAACCTGCCATGGTGGTTTGGGAGGACGGAATGAATATAACACACTGCATTTGACAGCTGTCACTCAAACAACATGGCCGCAATCAGCTGTCAAAGTTCAAGCGTCCCTATTGGAAAACCCCATATAAGTAGAAAAAAAAACCGTTCGAATTTCAAAATATATTCATTAAATTATTATTACTACTGGGCGAACAGAAGTATGATGAAAATAATACATGTCGAGTTTCATCCGATATATTAAAATTACTCGACAATGTTTTTCTTCATCCGGTTTAGAGATCCTAGTTTACTAACCACTGTGCCATCGCTCTATTACATATAACTTTTAATTAATCAGAACACATTTTATTTTAATATTATAATAATTGGAGTTATAAATACAAATATTATTTATTCAAGTGAGCTCTTATAACTTATAATCGTCATATTACAAGGTTAAATGAAATATAAATCTACACCGGTTCGGAATACAGATACTAAGAAGAAGAATCAGCTTAAATCTCAAGTTACTCGTTTCCACTAATTAACACTCAATCACAACACCAATCATTTCCAAAAATTACATGCAAAATATAACTTACAAAATTTATCTCTACAAACATTGGAATCGATTTAACGTGATATCATTGGTCGAAATCTTAATTAATCTATGATTGTTTATGAGTTCACGAAAAAAATACTTTTTGAATGTCGAAGTTATTAACAGTACTTTATAAGTAAAATTAAAGTGGATATAAGTAGTTAAGTGGAACAGTTTTGTATTGTAAATTAAGAGATTTTAATTAAGAATTATTTATTCTGCATACTGTAATCACATGGATTATATAAACCTATATATTTTTTTACCTTTACTCTTTCAATTAGAATAGTCTATATATAATTGTATGTACATTATGACCTCAAATCATAAAATCACATTGAACTTTCGAAATTCAATTTTCATCAAATTGAAAGTGTCTTATTGAAACTTTTCCAATCATTGAGATTCAAGACACTTATGTTTGGATTCGTTGAATGGACCGCATTTTTAAATCCCGCCTTTTCAAACCCGTCTGTTGGCCCCGTGTTATCGGTTTTCATATTGGAGTCATTTCAAGGCTTAATCTTTGAACTGATTAATGTTTGATTTTGAGCCCTGGCTCTATAGAATAAAGATGTAGATCAATACATTCCGTCCATTTATTGGCTTTGCTAACGAACGACTGATCACAATTTTTAGATTATTAAAACATATTATTTACTTGAATTTATATCTTTCTTTCTTACAATCTAAGGTAAGTTTTATTTATTATTTCATTTGAAGTTGGATATTTACTTGCGCGTTATTATAATGTTCATCATCATCATCATAAATCAACTTTTCGTCGTGCACTGTTGGACATAGGCCTCTCTAATGGCACGCCACTGAATAATAATGAATTATAATGTTAGTGATATATTATTTATAGTAAAACAAAATACTATTAATTTAATCCGCTCTTATATACTTTTCAATCATCAATATGTAGAGTTCTATTAATCAGGTTAATGTAGATTATGTTGAGATGTCGGATGCGACATCACTTCATATTATATACTAAATGTACCCACGACGGCCACGACAAAACTTTATTATTACTGAAATAAAATATATAATAATGCTTTTTAAGGTGTGAATGAATGATTAAATGAATGAATGAATGAATGAAGGAATGAAAGTTTTATCTATATTTCATTGAATCAGGGTTTATCTATATCTATCAAACTAATATATATAAACAAAAGTCGAAATGATCGTCCTTCACCCAAAGGTTGTCTGGAAGAGATCGCTTTCTTAGCGATAAGACCGCCTTTTGTACATTCATAGCTTTTTGTTTGTGTTTATAACTCTACGTTTCTGTAAATCTTTTGATGTACAATAAAGCATATTGTATTCTTTATCCGATTACAGTAACAGCCTGTGAATGTCCCACTGCTGGACTAAGGCCTCTTCTCCTGTTTTTAAGGAGATGATTTGAAGCTTATTCCACCACGCTGCTCCAATGCGGGTTAGTGGAATACACATGTGACAGAATTTTAGTGAAATTTGACACATGCAGGTTTTCTCACGATGTTTTCCTTCACCGTCAAGCGCGAGTTGAATTATAATCACGTATTAAGCACATGAAATTCACACGATCATCGGTTAAAATTCACGCGTTCTTACCACTGGGCCATCTCGGCTTATCCGATTTACTATATATTTAAGGTGGATTGAAATAATCCACAACGCATATAACATTACTTAAAAAGCGTTGTCTGACTGAGAAAGCAATTTACTAATTGTGACACTAGCAGCTAGTCTGCACGTCGTATCGTAGTTACATCAGCTAGCATTCAGCGCTGCTATTCAATAAGAGCGAACGTCGTATCTCATTCGTTGAATATGTTGAAAATCGACTTAAGGTGATACAGTATTTTTTTATATAAATGGTAGGTATGATACTAACATACCTACCATTTATATAAAACACTCCGGCCAAAGACGTTGGCGATATAAGAAATATAAACTATGTACATCGCCAATTCGCCACCAACATTGGGAACTGAGACATTATGTCCCTTGTGCATGTGCACTCATCCTTCAACCCGGAACACAACAGTACTAAATATTGCTGTTTGGCGGGAATACATTTAGAATAGAAAGAGTGGATGGTACTAACCCAGACGGGCTTATACAAAGCTCTACCTATTAAACTCTTATTCAGATTATGAAACCAACGTTGAATATCAATTTCTAAAATTGCCTCGTTGGTCTAGTGGATACATGTAAGGCCGCAGACACGGTGGTCCTGGGTTCAATTCCTAGGTCGGGCCAATAAAAAGTTATTCATATTTTCTATCGAAATTTCTCAGTAGCAGCCCAGAGTCCGGAAGTTGGAAGTGTGTACACTCCCGTGGCTCGGAAAGCACGTAAAGCGGTTGGTCCTGCACCTGAACTCTTTCCGGTCGTGTCGGATTGCCGTCCCATCGGGTTATGAGAGTTAGGGAATAGAGAGTGCACCTGTGTTCGACCACACACTTGTGCACTATAATATGTCCTCACATCGTGACTTTATCATATATACATATAAAAAACCTTCATCAAAATGCGCTGCATCTTCTAGTACTTTTTATGTATATTTGTTTGTACAAGAAGAATGTTTCACACCAAGTAAAGGCCAATTATAGAGCAAAGATAATTTCTAATATTTATGATGACTCTATTTTAACTAAAACCATTTTTTTTTTATTTACACTTGACGTCAGTAAGTTTCCAATAGTCAACAAGTTTTCGATCGAGTTTCCTTACTTTTTCTTTGAAATAAATTGAGTTACAGTTTCTTGCGTATTTTGCGGTGAAATATATCAACTTAAAGTTTTTGAACAGAAATAGAGTTTAAAACATTTGATATTAATCTATTCTGTCATAAACTCTGTGATAATCTATGATAAAAATATTTTTCTTCTGATTATTTTCTTGACATCAATAAATATAAGAATATACTTGGTTATGTTACATAAATATTAACGTAAAATTACACGAAACAAAATATTTAAATTTCAAAATTAGAACTCCAAATATAAAAATAAATACATTATTTATTATTTCCTGTCTTTAATTTCATCTTTCCATCATTATTACACATGGCAATAATACAGGTATGCTCATACTTAAATAAAGTCCAAAACCCATTGACTAACTAACTCACATTGTAAATGCGAAAGTGAGTTTGTTTATTTTTTTTTTTAATTACTCACCGATCATCTTGAAATTATGCATACACGATGTCAGGGTGTCATATAGAGAAGGACATGAGGATACCAAGCACCTATCCCCTTTCCCTAAACGGCGGAGTCACAGGGGATAACTAGTGTATTACATATTAAGCTTACAGAAATAATTGTGTTTGTAAATGCCGCCTTGAGCTTGGAACTTTCGTTGAAAACTCTCGTGACCGTGTCGAATGAGTCACCAGGTAAAAGGTAAGTTACCTCTTTTCATTCATGTAATAGGAGGTCATTAATTGCTTCGTTCGATATATAATTGAGATTGCCAACTTGATTAAGGTCCGACTTCATTACAGTTACGATAGAACAAACGGAGTGAAGTTCGTAAGATCAACACTAGGTGTCCTTGCATTGCTAATATCAGATGTAACTGTCAAAAGGTAAACAAACCTAAAACAACAGTGAAGTGGAAATATGCAAATGATACTGAATACGGAGACTGGCTTGGTCTAAGATTAGTTGAGATGAGGTTCAAAGTTACTATAGATGAATTAGTTTTTGCACGCGACTTCACCCGTGTTATTGTCTAGGCTATGTTCTTCTTTTAATTTCGTGAAAATTGGTTCAGTGGTTTACTCATGAAAGCGTTTCTTTCATATTTATAATAAGCATTAAGTATAGATGATTCAGCAATATACAAAAATTCATCACCTTTTGATTATATATTTTGGCTTGTTTGTACAATATTTCTGAATGAAACTTTTCAAAAAATTACATTAAAAAATGTGTTTTCTTGTTTATTAGTTTGATGTACAAAAAATAAATAAAATTTATAAACTTTGGTAATAACATATTGGCGGTAGGAGGGAACTTTCCACCAATGAAACTTGTACGATAACCTTTTATGTAGCACTATTGGCCAATTTTCCACCATGCTGCTCCAGCGCGATTAGTGGATGTGGCAAAAAATCGTGTAACACTAATATTGAATTGATGATGAATGAATTTAAAAACAATCAAAAAACAAAAATTTCATATTGGTGATCGCTTGGAATTGATCCTACGTCCTACGATTAAGATTCGATAATCCACTGATCCCTGACACTACAAGCTTGTCCGTAAGCAAAGTCCATGAAACATTTAAAATAATTGCAATAGAATTGCAAATATTCTCGAATCATATGTTCTATTCATAAAGTATACTTAATTCTGACTACGATCGACCGTGTTCAGCATATGCATAATAATAACAACCGACGAGCAACGCCAAGCGGCGTGTATGTATATCACGTGCATTACCAAATACGAATATATGAATTGTGATGACTGTTTGTAGGGTTGCCGTATCACCTGAACTAATTTTAAATAAAAAAATATATTTTATATCTGCCGGAAAGGCAAATCTACTCCACCTGATGTAAGTGGTAGTAGAGTCCAAACGCGACGACGGCCAGTACAGGCGGAAAGAGTGCTCTGCACTAGCCGCTCCGCCTCGCCGGCCCGCAAGATAACAATGCCTTTGATATAGTGAATTAAATGGTGACAACAGGAGTTCAACATTTAATACTATAAAAGATCAAACGCTGCTCTAGTATGGATTGATGAATGAAAGGAAACCTGCATGTGTCGAATAAAAATTCTGTCATATATTTTATTCGACACATGCAGGTTTCCTTTCCTATATTAAAATTTACACATGAAAATTCAGAGACACTTGTGCTTGGACCCGTAATTTTCAGTTAAGATTCACATGTTGACACTAAACCATCATGGATTGTAAACAAAAAAGTAACGGCTTATATTTAAAATCAAAATTCGAATCTACAACGCAAACTGTCGAAAAATTCAATGAGAGCATTTGCAAAAAAATTGAAACGGGGAATTCCCGTTTAAGCTCACTGTGAACATTATCTATTATTTCGCAATTTTGTCGTTTAAAAGTACAGACATTTAAAATTTGATTGACGTACAACCCTGACGCAAATGGTGTCCCCATAATAGTTCGATGCGATTGCGCGTGTAACAGACGGCTTAAAACTTTAATGCTTAATCGCTATTGGACGTTAGTAAATTAATAGTGATTAAGGGATGGTTTTATTGTTACCCGGATTTATAACTACGCTTTGATGTGGTTTTTAAATGGTATTGTTATTTTTATTACGATTGAAATGGATTTAGTATTAGTAATGGTTCTTTTTTCGTTAACTTTTTAAATGTTTTGTTAGTTTAACATTTGAACATTAAAATAAAATGTATTAATGATAATTGAATTATACGTTATACACGTATGATTAAATTATCATTAAAAAAAAAAGATATAAAATTAAAAAATAATATATACATAAACATATATATTGTCAAAGAATTAAAACGCCTTTAAAAATTAATTTGTCTTTTTGATTGAGACGGGTCCCCTTGGAGCTGATATTGAATAACAAAATAATCATTAACAGCAAAAAAGTTGTAACCGAATGTACAAAAAATATATTTGTCTCACCGTTCGAAATCTGTTAAGAACTAAGAATGCGCGATAATAATTTATTTCTCACGTACTATATACAAATAAAAATATTACATAGACATAATATGTGATTCGAAATTTAAATCGTCTACACGAATTCTTTTGATAAAATCATTCTCATTTACTTATTGAACTACAATTTAAATATGGAAAGATAAAATGGAATCAAATTTCATTATAACCAATAAAAATTCAAGGTTTATATAATCCAGCGACCAAGTAAAAGAATAAAGGCATCTGATTGGTTCATACCGACTTATGGCCAATTAGCAAGATGCATTCGCTTACCAACATATCATTTAGGATGCAGTAATCCCGCAATCTATTGACACAAAGGTATTAATTCATAAAACGTTTTCCACATTAAGTCGCTACTTCAATTCGTTTAAAATCAATGCAAACAAAATTCCTTTATACTTTTGGCCAATTAAAGTATAGATTTAAATATAGCACAAAATATATTAATTTAAACAATATGAAGGGTGACTAACTCACCCTAATCTATACTAATATATAAAGCTGAAGAGTTTGTTTGTTTGATCCGGCTAATCCCAGGAACTACTGGTTCGAATTTAAAAAATATTTTTGTGTTGGATAGTCCTTTTATCGAGAAAGGCTCTAAGCTTATTTTTATTTATTATATTTTTATTAATGCAAATGTATATGTATGCATATCTAAGCCAGGCTTCGTTTCTGTCAATTTACATTTCAATTTACAACATTACAGATTTTAAATGTATTCGACGTATCCTATTCAATTTTTCACGCTATGCATTCAAGTGAATTAATATCATGACCTAGTTTGAAGTGATTTTGACGTTTTGCCAGCCAATAACCACAGCTGCTGCAATTCGAACAAAACGCAGATAACATATCGGTCCAACGACGTGTTATTTATATTTATAGCTTACATAATATAATATAACGACATCAATAATATTGATAGTTAATAATTATGTTACGTTTAAATATTATGGCATCGTTGCAAAACCCGGCAAACGTCTCCCAGTGAGTCTACATGTTACAGTTTGTGTGAATAATTGAAAATGATTAACAATTACCGAAATTTAAGGTTAATAATTTATTACTTTTACTGGTAATTATTTGTAATAACACTTTACTTTTAGTGAATATAATGAATTTTCATAGTGTTCGCTTGAACAGTAAGAAGTCGATTCGCTGCACCGCCATGTGGCGGCGTGTTACAAAAAAGTTCATAGTATAAATGGCTTCTTCATAAAAATATACAGCTTCCTTGCTAATTGATAGCAAAGGGACACATAAATAATAAATTGTTTGTGGCAGAATTCCACCTGACGCATACAGTTCTCTTCACGATGTATTTCTTCACCGCAAGAACAAATTGAATTATAAGTACAAAATAAAGCAGCCCAGATAGAGACAATGGAGACCAGCAGCTATCACATAAGTTTCACGTAAATATTCACTGGTAGACGGTGTTTTGTCCCGTCAAGAATCTAAAGATTGAATTCCTATATTAATCTTGATATGAGCGATTATGAGCGATTATGCTATTAAATGCAAAAATTGTATGTTGCTTTATTTTTTCCGATATCAACAAAACAATGACTCCACATCAATTTACTGCATAGAAATCATTTATGGAAAAGTGATATTGGCTAGTACTTTTCTTATTTTGAAATGCTCAGATAAAAACTAAAAAATAACATATACAATTATTCAAATATGCTTTATATGTTTTTATGATCGTAAGTGTATAACAAAATTCACTCATACAGTAATCCGACGGCCGTGATGTAGCATAGCTTTTCAATGGGAACCGAGCGATTACTTCTCGTGTGGACTCCATACAGTAAACCCATTGTTTGTTACACGAATTATTCCAACAAAAATTCATTGTTATGCATAATATTTAAAACAAAATAAATTAATAAAAAGCATAGGTTATCATTCGAAAAGTGCACAGGAGTCCCAAGACTTGGTGGTGGCTTTGTGCGAGCCATGTTAGGAACCAATACTTATTAATATAACAATGATTAATATCTTATAAATACAAGAACTAAAAATGATCGAAATAAACCACATGAGAATTCAGCTTGCCCGATTTGAGCTCGCAATCATCGATTGAGATTAACGAATTTTAACCACAAATAAAATAAATGTTCGTTATAAGGGAGTTGAATCGAAAATTAATACAATTTTAAAACAAGAGATAGTTTCGAAACAATAATCATATGATTGAAGTATGTCTGGCACGTGGTATACGGTTCCGTAGTTGGCGCTGACGGCTTTCGTAACAAGTTAAGTAGTTAGAACTAGTTAACCGGACTGAGTCTACTCGACTGATTCTACTTTGTGACATGAATTTTGAATAATCTTCATTAAGATTCTTAAAAACTTTATAATTTATTTAACATTAAATAAAAAAAATATATATGCAGCGAATTTCCCACTGAGCTAAGACCACCACGCTGCTCCAATGCGGGTTGAGGGATACACATGTGACAGAATTTCAGTGAAATTAAACACGTGCAGGTTTTCTCACAATATCTTCGTTCGCCGCTGTGCTTGAGACTAGTTATAAACACAAATTAAGCACATGAAAATTTTTGCCTTGCCTGGGTTTGAACACGCGATAATCGGTTAATATTCAAGCGTTCTAACCACTAGGCGATCTCAGCTCATTATAAAAAAAAACAAAACTTAAGTAACATCACTATGTAGGTCCAAGGGTTGGTGGCACATTAAAGATGTAAGGGATGTTGAATATTACTTGTAGTGGACTACTTACTATCAGGTGACCGATATGCTAGTCTGCCTCCCGATTATAAATCACTCGTATCGAGCTAGTAGGTCACGGATAGTTTAATATAAAATTACTTATGTTATTGAATGCATATTATACCCATTACAATTCAATAAGACACACAGGGCGTTGTAAGCGATCGTTTCATTCGTATAGAAAACCGTTTCAAATACGTACATACGATAAATCAAACGCCTTGTGTGACTGATGATCGGGCTGACTTCGTATAGTCCGCAATAAGGCTGATTACACATTTAGCGGTTAAGCGGAGGCGAAAGCGGAAGCGAGTTTTTAAAATTGGAACGAATGTTTCAATTGTGTAATATAATATTACTAAAATATAATTACTTTTTATTAATAATATTTAATTAAAAAATCGTGTTTACCTCAATATAGTTGAAAGTAATAGTTTCCGTGTGAAGCGTTTTCGAAATCAATAATATAGGGATATATAATTGAGTCTTAATTTATTTAATCTATGTGAAAAAGAATTACCTGAAATCTTAAATTAGACAAATGTTTAAAATCTAGTTTTTAATTCATCTTTCATCATTTTTTTTATTTTATTTGATATATGCATTAGTCGAAACTATGGTTTATGAGTTACTTTGTAATTATTTATGAAACTTTGTACTGCTTGTTTCCCGAATAAAGAATGAATAAAAATAAATAAAAATCAGACAACTAAATTGTCATTAAAAATAACTCGCTCCCGCTTCTGCTTCTAAACGCGGAAAGCCTCAATACAGCATTGGGTCGTAGCACAATAAAAATACGGCCCATAATACAATAGGCTCCTTCTATGGTGGCCTTTGATGTGACGTTTGAACGTCACTTTGTTATAGACAAGGGATAGTGGAATGCATACTTCATTATATATGAAGAGATGGCCATCAAACGGAGTCCTTTGCTAATTGGCATTTACATCGTCAATGCGATTCCAAGTATTCTAAACTGTTTTACTCTTCAATTTTTAATTAGAAAGTCTTTGTGCGAGTATTCTGTTTATGCTAATAAAAATAAACTAAGTAGCACTCGTCATTGTTTATGAATGGTTGAGTTGTGTTCAATTGTTTCGTTAAATAATACATGAAGCATTAGAGTCGAGTTAGCTCAATAGAACACGTGAAATTAAAACAAAAGTTTTTGGGTTCAAATCGGGACAAATCAAAACTCAAATCTGAGTCTTTATTTGCTTAATATGTGTTTATAAAATGAAGTAAACCTGCGTTTGATGAAATACTGTGACGTGTGTCACCAAGAGATCTTATATATTTTAACACATACATACACCTTATAGATTTTAATTATATCAATTTTCTATATACTTTTAGAATTATTTTTTTAATAGGTACTCTTATATGTTTATTTTGGTATCAATACAATTTAATTTGAAACCTGTCAAATTAAATGATCAAATCTCCCCAAATATTTGCATAAGACAGCTGTCAATGAGAGAACTCGTTAGATATTTTTTATTTATATTTCAACTGGATGATTATATTCCTTAGTACATAATATCATTTAACAAAAACCCCTAACCTCATTTTAAATATAAACATATACACATCCAGAAATTCCATATTTAAATTTCAAAACATTCACGTTCCTATTTATTGTGATCATTCTATAATTGTAAATTGTTTGATTATTTCATATTAGTATATATTGAAATTTAAAGGCAGTTTGGGTTTTATGTAATCTACAATCTTTCTCTCTCTTAAAGAGGAACGTTCATGAGCACTTATTTAATGAATAGTGTTAGAAATACTTATTTATGTACCTCGATTATTATATTTAATAATAACATGTTAATGTATTCGATTTAATAAAATTACAATCGGTTTCAGAACGTCATTTGCATTGATTAGTGGTAAAGATAAAAAAAAGTTTTTCCCGCGCTTTTTACAAAAAGAAGATTGAATGACTGTCATCGACTAAACGATCTATGATATTTCGTTCAAATTAAATTTATAAAGGTCTCACATGTTTATTGTTAAAAACTAACAAATTGTACTTGTACTGGTGTATCTATTATTAGCATGATTATGTATTGGCTTATGTATGTATGTTTGTGTGTATGTATGACATAACATTCCTTTCTATTATGATTTTAACGTATTTGATATTTTTTTTTAACTTAAGCTTGTTTTAGTATTGCAATACAGAAATAAACGTCTGTAACTGTTAGAAGAATTCTTCGTCGCCGAGCACAATTTGTGCAAATAAATACTCTGTCGTGTTTGTGTGCATTGATTTGAACCCTCTATCTTCTGGGCCATATTACTCATTCGCTGCATTATGTTATCATTAATAGTATTAACATTCTTATTTTATATTTCATTTAAATAATATAAAAATAAATTTTAAATATTTATACTTCTAAATAATTTAAACTTATACATATACTGTATAAATTAATGACGTTATTTGAAGTTAAATACTAATAGAAATTTCTAGTGATTAAGAAGATAAAACTGTTAAAACTTGATAATAAATAAATAATAAGAAATGTCAATAAATATCATTCTCACTTCGAAAATCGAAGTCGTAATCACGACCGGCCAATGCCAGGAATCTCGGCAAATCCGGCGCCAGGATAGCGCAATATAACTTCTCATAACACCAACTAAACTGGGAAAACGAAAATTGAACGATGAGTGGAATCGCACTAAGACGTTTATTTCCGACGCCATTCTCGCGGGTTATTCTCCGGGATTGCAGTCGGGATTGTGCAGTCTAGGACGCATCGGTTGGTTCCCTACTCGACTAAAATGATAAATATTTATTTAGTCATATTGAATTATTCAATTTTTATTTTAGTTACCATAAAGCTATAGTTTCTATGATAGAACATGATTAGTCTTAATTATTATTATTCATGTAAATAGCTGTTTCTTTGTATATTTTATATTATTTTTATATATATTTTATTTTTTTTTAATCATTGTAAACAAAATAAAGGTGTTAAGATTATTTTGTAAAGTTTTTTTTTATTTTTATCGATAAAAAAATCATAATAAAAATGTATACCCGAATTATTAGTTCTTTATACCTCGAATAGAACTTGAAATTAATATTTTTATAATAAGGAACTTCGTTTCTATCTGGTGTCCCACGAAACCACACGTTTTTTTAATTTTAATATTACATACATCCTAATTTATTTTATTTTATAACATAGTGAGGCGGATGAACATATGGGCCACCTGATGGTAAGTGGTCACCAACGCCCATAGACATTGGCATTGAAAGAGATGTTAACCATCGCTGACATCGCCAATGCGCCACCAACCTTGGGAACTAAGATGTTATGTCCCTGGTGCTTGTAATGAATATTATGACTGCGAATGTGAGTTTGTTTGTTACGCTTTCATGCGTAAACCACTAAGTCGATTTTAGTATTTATTGATAAATTACTTCACTAATGGAAAGCTACATTATCAGCGAGTAACAAAGAATACATTTTGTCCCCGTATTCCCATGGGAACGGGAACTACGCGGGTGAAACCGCGGGCAAAACGCTAGTACATATATAAGAAAAGTTATTTTTTTATGTATAATAAATAACACATTAAAATTGTGTGCTTTATAACGTACATAATGAAACAAAAAGATAATAATATATAAGTTAAGTACGAACGTGGAATAAACCGGAAGGCAGGATTGGCAGGCTAGCTCGGTTATTTGTGTCGTAATTGACAGCTCCAGTCAACTCGAGCTTTGTGAGGAGTCGATTTTATCCATGGAGTGACTACGGTCACTAATACCCATCTGTCCTGGACGAGTTTTATAGTAATACAGGATGTTGTTGTTTAAAGATATAATATAATATGGGATTTTATATATTTTGCTAATTTTTTTTTGCTGTCTGTACAGACCTCAGTCATTGATTTATTTGGAGTCTAGTGAAGGAATGTATTTTTTTATAGTATAGGTCGGCGGACGATCATATGGGCCACTTGATGGTAAGTGGTCACCATCGCCCATAGACATTGGCATTGTAAGAGATGTTACCATCGCTTACATTGCCAATGCGGCACCAACCCTGGGAACTAAGATGTTATGTCCCTTGTGCCTGTAATTACACTGGCTCACTCACCCTTCAAACCGGAACACAACAAGTACTGCTGTTTTGTCGTAGAATATCTGATGAGTGGGTGGTACCTACCTAAACGAGCTTGCACAAAGCCCTACCACCGAGTAAATGTACCATCTCATTGACTATCAATACGTTCTGCATTTTTCTAATGTTAATGTTTTATAAAAATAATGCATGGTTGAACTGATCCTCTCAAACAGTAGGAAAGAGAAGCCAACGAAACCTTTACAGGTCACAACAGGTCATCTGGTCGTAAATACTTATCGCTACCGGTTCGGAGCCGGTGCGGTTCGTTAGCAAAACACAAATACATGTATAGATAATTGTTGGTAATTGCCTCGAACGTCATAATAAATTATCTATAATTATTAACTTTATAGGTGTTTAAAAACTCACCGCAGATGAGGATCATGAAATGTTAGAAGACATAGTAGAAAATTTAAAGAATTTACGCGTCAAACGTATCACTTTAACTCGGTTTTCATAATTTCAAGTTTCACGAGTGAGATGAGAAATGAGTTACAAATATCAATGTATGAAGTGATCGACTTTGAACTAAATTATTTAAACCAAAAAGTTCAATCACAAATCAATCCATAAAAAAAAAATCGATTCCTATCGATTAAAACTGATTAAGATAGCGAGCAACATGTGTTCATAATTCCGTTATTACAAAAAAAAAACACCCAATCCAAAGATAACGAAATTGCTACACTCCTCCACTAATTACGGCTATAAAAAGCGCATACATTAATTATTATTCATTATTTATAAGATTAAAGACGGCGGTAGCTTTGACGGTGATGGGTGCCACTTAACGACAAGCTATCTTCAACACAGATTATGACATATCAATGGTTAATTATATTCTTACCTTTGAAGCGAGCTGTATTTATATGTAATTATTTTTATCAATTTCATTTTGAAATTACCAACATGTTCGCTCGCCTCTCGTTAATTTATTCGGGGTTGATTTATATAAATAGGTTCACCAAGCTCTTTTGAAATTCCACACCGACAACTTCATGAGCCGTGGTGCGGTCTCTTAGGAGACACTAATAGGAAGAACGACACGGAGCCTGAGCAGGCTCTTATTACAAGGCGGTGCCTAGTACTCACCTGGTGACAGGTACAAAGGCTAGTACGGCCATTTAAATTAAAAAAAAAAAACATTGTGCGGTCGGGAGACTCCCGTCAGGAACGAAGTTCAGTGCGATATTTTTTCGACTCAAACCGTGTTTTAAAATGTAGATTTTAATTGATTATATAACTATATTATGTCACACCGAAAAGCACCTCAATTTCATTTATATCGACCTATTAAACATGAACGCATTGCATTTTGTAGCCTTTGGTAGGCAGAGTATGAACGCTGTTTCGTTACTCACGTGACCTTGGGCCAGTGCCATTTTCTGTAAAACGAGTAAAAGTATTTCATTCCAAAAAAAAAAACAATCATTTGAACCGTAATTTATTAAGATTGTTACCTTAACTTAAGCTACGGTTTGAAATGTAGATTCAACAGAGAAGAATTAGTATGAAATTAAGACAGAAAAGTAATAAAGAAAAAAAAATCTTCGTCTTTGATTTCGGTTCGACGCTGTATCTGAAATTGGAATGAAATAAGTTATCGGGTTTTGCTTAATTATTTTTTTAATATGCGATTGGTTTTAAGATTAAATTAAATGTCAATTGTTGCATCTGCATATTGTTTTATTTGTTTTTATAATCAGATAATAATACCTGTATTTCATTCATCAATATATTTTATCTTTCTTCATGTATCAAAATAATTTGGTTTACAAGACGTTTTCATTTCTGGTTTAGAACACGTGAATCTGTTCCGAAGATATTGAGTTCAAATCCGAGAATCCACTGAATTTTTATTTGCTTTTTAATTTTTGTTTACACCCTCGTACAAAAAGAAAACATCGTTAGAAAAGCTGTATGCGTAGAATGAAAATCTGCCACATAAGTATCCACTATCCCTCACTGGAGCATCGTTGAACAATCTAGAAACCTTTAAAGGTGAAGAGGCCTGAGTCATACATTAGGATATTTAAAGGCTGTTATACCGATGGTAGGTGTAATAATCCTTCTGCCAGTATTTTGTATTATTGCATTTCGCTTTGAATGTTGAGTCAGAAAGTTTAAATACGGGCACAAGATACACAAAATGTCTGATCACGTGCTTGACGGCAGAGCAACGATACAGTAATTTTGTCTTATAGTTTTTTCTTATTTGCTATCTAATTAATACCAATTGTAATTATTCTCATATTGAGAATGTATTTATGAAATTTATCTGAATATATTTTCGATCATAAAATATAATCCATTTAAGTAGGTTAAGTCATAAATACTTCGATACGTCTCGTCTCAAACGTCAATACATCGTTTTTTTTTTCGCTAAATGACATTCTGACATGGGTCAAGCGGCCATGGGTAATTTTTTTTTTTCCACACTCAAACCTATAACATGTTGATAAAATATTGTCGATCGTAATAAATTATGTATTAGATTTGTTTAATGTACAGAGAAATAAATATAAATTAAATCTTACTATGAATTTATGAGACACACAGTACAGTTTCTCATTTATATAGATTCTAAGGCGAGTGTATCTGTTTGACGAGTGTGTTATCTTTGCCCCTTTGGCATTGGCAATGTGGGAAGTATATAGAAAGCATCAATTAATTTTTCTGGTAACCATGGATTCTAAGTTATTAAGTCCATGAAACATGCAATCACTGTTTAAGTAGAAATACAGTAACACCAAGTTATTTGATATATACAAAACTTATACCAAAGAAGCGCGTTTCGGTAAAAGTTTTAGTACCTATATAATATTATTATATTAGTAGCTGCGCTTCGCAGTCTCGCGCTTTTAGTTTTTAAACTTAAATGCATGGTTTACTATTGAGCTAATAAATGTAAAATTTATATGCTTAAACAAATAATAAAATTATAAGATATATTTTATTTACTCATAATAATCTAAAGAAAGAGACAGCAAGCGTTATTAGAGAGACTCTCATAGAATTCATTCAAGCTAAAAAACTGTCGTAGTATTCAAATATTACGTTCAGCATTAAGCAGATGCATTTAACCGCTTTCAGTTTTAAATTAGAACGATTGCTATCTAAAATTTGTAGATACGGGCATCGAATTCACGACCTCAATTTCGACAGGTGAACTGACCGCTAAAGTACCAGTCTCATAAATTCATAGTAAGAATTAATTTATATTTATTTCTTTGAACAGACGGACGAAAGGCAGGCTCGCAAATGTTCCACCTGTTCGCGAGTCACCTTTACGTGCAACATTGAACCACTCATTACACCAACAAAACCCCTCAAACCTATTATGGTTTGCCCTTTGTGCATGTAAAGTAAGTAAGTAAGTTAGTAAGTAGCAACTGCTGGGCTAAGGCCTCCTCTCCTTTGTCGAGGAGAACGTTGTATGTTAGGTTAAATGTGTATGTATACATACAATTTTACTCACACTTCAAACTGGTACATATCAATAGAAAATTGTGGAATTTTTGTGATAGATTTGATGAATGGAACGTGGGTACTAAGAAAAATACAAAATCCTACCATTTTTGCTATATTCTGTTGAACCAACTTGTTTAAATACCGGTTGAAACAATAATAGAGATGGACAAGGACGAATAAATGCTATGAGAACAATAATGATTTTTGTTTCCACTTATATATGCTGATAATATACACATTTATGGTGATAAATTTTGGAACTAATATGAAAATTTCCTGGCGGTAGGTATAAATAAAATTAAGGCTGTAATGTGGATTTACATAATAATTATTATTACATATTAAAATAAGTCTTAAATATCAATTTATCGTTAGTTGTCGCTAGCAGGGAAGCGGTCAGCGAAAGTATTTAGGGAAGTAAATCCAGTAGAAACGTGGATCAATTTAAGGCCTTAGGTACTCTAGGAGCCGAAAAAAATGGGCATATTGGGGATTTTATTTCGGAAATACTTAATAAATCAGGATTACAAAAATGGTATTTATTTATATAAATCATTAACTGTTGTATATTGTAAATAATCTTAATGAAATCTTTTTATACAATATATTTGATAACAAATGACGTCAAATAGACGAGATTCCTAATAGGAGCAACATTTTTATTGAAAATTCATAATAAATGAAATCAGATTGAAATAAAAATAAGTTCAATAGAAAACAACTGTGCCAGTTCGACTTACCTTTCGCCTCGCTTCAGATTCCATCCACGGACTCCAAATACAATTTGATTGCGCCAACTTGATTGTTTTCAATGAAATTGACAAGAAAAACACAATTTTCACGACAAGAAATCCCGTCGATATTTCGTAAAAAACAAGTTTAAAGATATATTTTTTATACGATATTTGACCTGAGAGCTTCGTTATGTTATAAGATTTCTATTTCGTGATGATTTAACAACAAATCGTCACTGTTTTCAGTGAGTAGCTTAGTAAAAACAATACATGATATGCATACAACCTGGTACTTACTTTATTGACGTACTCGTATTTTCATACTAATGAAACTGTGTGTGTAATTTCATACGACAATTTGTTAAAGTGAAATATATTTATTATATTATAATGATTATTTTTACTTGTTTTTTTCTATAAAGTAATAGTTAGTACAACTTCTAGAACATTATACTGACTGACTGTGTTTGTACAGCTCAGTATTTGATCATCACTAATTGTACCATAATTATAATGAACAACCAGACAACAAATAAGCAGGGAACATATTGGCTATTCGATGATAATAACCACTTATCATCGAATAGCAAATATATTCATTTGTCTTTTACCTAAATAAAGCGGTTAAGAGTTTAAATATTTCGATTTAAATTAAAAAAAATAAATGTGGAGGTTTTAATTGTAACATTAACATAGAAAAAACTCGTTGAAGTAGAACGGAGAAGATGTTAAGGAAGCAAAGAAAAGTTTAGACATGTTCTCATTTCATCCAACCAATGGAGTAGTTTTGTCGGCTGCGAATTATTCATCTTAACGAGACCTAATTGGAGTTCTGTATATTATACGCGTAGATCTTTTCAGTTTAAAGCAATTAAAATTTTTAATTATAAAATAATGTATGAAATAAATGAAATTTTCAAAGAAGTAACTTTGGAAGATAAAATTAATAGAAACTATCTATTACAGTAAAAAAGTTAAAATTATTCAACATACTTATACATAAATATGTATAATTAATTAAGTTGAACCCGAAGCAGCTATTTTTCGTATCAAGCTAGATATTTTTCATTTATCCGGCTCGAAGGACTTATAATGAATAAAATTTTAATCGATTGACGACTTATTAGCGTAATCGTCATTATAACGGCGTTTGTGTTAAACGACGTTTAATCCCAGTTTTAACAAAAATAAGGAATTAGTTATTTATTATGCGTGTCATTAAACTCTTATAATAGATTAAAGGTTATTTGAAAGTAAAAATCTTTAAGTATTTCACCACAAACTAATATTGGAGCTGAAACTGAAGACGAAGAGTCAATCTTAAAGAAAAGATCTTTGCTACATTCCCATTGACAACACCCACCACCCATGAACACCCTCAACTTCATAATATACACAACACCTTCAAAACACTGCCCTGGATCCATCTAGATTTGACGATTTGTGTAATCCGATTTCCTAGACACTAACATGTAACGTCCTTAGTCCTTATTGCTTAAACCATTAAGCACATAATGGCATAACGAGTTTTATCCAGTTAACGTTTGTAGGTTAACCATGTGTTACATCGTTCTGAAAACAGTTTTTTTTACATATAGCAGAATGGAAGAAGAAATTTAGAGAGTTAATGATGCTTGGAAGATAGAAATAAAATTCCTTTGTCTTTCTTAATATTCTGAATTAATCAGAGGATGTAACAAGTTGAACGACATCGATGAGATTTTTTTTTGTTTATACTTTTAAGCGACGGCTTCATTCTTTTTAAAGCAGAACACTCTTGGGTCAGTAATACAGCATTTGAAAAGGGTTTTGTTACAACAATGTAAAAACTGTATAATAACATACAATATTTTGTGTCTGTATGTATCCTTTGACAAATCATAATTAATTTAAAAAAGACGATAAAATATATCTATCGTTTAAAAAAGATATGGTAACAGTAACATTCCACAGATAAGCCGATAACCGTCTGAGTAACGAAAGAGCATTGAGGCTGAACGTTTCCATAGGCCTAACCTAGGCTTTGCAAGCTGATACGTCGCTATACACATAACTTGTATATAACTTGGCATTGAATCAATGGTTAACTACATGTCGTCCTAACATGTCAATCATAGTTATAACACTTACCACAGTTTAGGCTTAGCTTATAGTTACTCGTACTTTAAATTCAAAATGGCGTCCAGTTTCTTAAATTCTTTTAGAAAATACTTCACGCTAAACTTAGGGCGTTGCTATGAGTTAGGCAAGTTGAACAAAATAGCGTGATTTTTAATCTCTCACTGATAACTTTGATTCAAAATATAAACACAACGACACAGATTATTCAAAAACCACAGATTAAATAGGGTACATATTTGAATATATAGTAAGAATCAGTAACTATTTTCCTTTTTTTTTTTTTCTTTTTTTTATTGTATAGGTAGGCGGACGAGCATAGGGCCACCTGATGGTAAGTGGTCACCAACGCCCATAAACAATGGCATTGTAAGAAATGTTAACCATCGCTTACATCGCCAATGCGCCACCAACCTTGGGAACTAAGATGTTATGTCCCTTGTGCCTGTAATTACACTGGCTCACTCACCCTTCAAACCGGAACACAACAATACTAAGTACTGCTGTTTTGCGGTAGAATATCTGATGAGTGGGTGGTACCTACCCAGACGAGCTCGCACAAAGCTCTACCACCGAGTAAAACTGTACTAAAACAAAATAGTAAATGTTACTGTAAAAACAATAAATCCGAATCCTGCTGGAATGGCTGTAAAAACTACTAAATCGCAATGGCCGATTTGTAGGGTTGTCACTTGTTAAAAAGCGAATATATTTACATTTACAAGGACTTAATTAAAACAACGACATACTGATTCAGAATGTATTATTTATTGTTAATTTAGCTTACAATGTTTTCACCACACGAAGTTTTAGTAGATGGTCTCAAACAAACAGTCGGACAAAATGTTAACGTTTACAAGAGTCATTTTGAACACTTTCAGAAATTACTTTTCAAAATATTATTATTATTATACAGGTTGTAACAAAAATCGTGTCCGACCCGTGAAGTGTTTATTAGGTATCGTGTGTCGGTTCTATTTATGACATCATTTTTAAAATACTAAAAAATTACTTAAAAAAATATATTAATTGTGTTTAACGACACTGTTGGTGGTAAAAACGTGGACTACTGAGGTCATGACCTCGTGTCTTAGCTACCCGATAGGTAAGAGCTATCGAGCGCTATTGCCCGCACCTGTGTTGCCAAGTAATTTTCGTCATTTAATTTAAAAAAAAAAATCCGGGATAAATTTTTTGCTTAGAATTTTAAAAATGATTACATAAATAGAACCGACACACGATAACTAATAACCACTTCACGGGTCGGACATGAATTTTGTTACACGCTGTATAACATGATGACTTCAAGAAACATGTCGAGCACTTCATTATAAGAAACTTAAATTATAATAAAAATTGATTTACATTTAATAACAATAATTAATTCTGACAACTTACAACGTACCCATGACTCTTGTCTTCTCTTTCTTGCAAGAAAACTAAGTAAAACGTGAAAATTAAATTTTGATTTCATAATATGCATCTTTAATGCGTCAGATATATTGTTGTGACCCTAAATTTTAATACGAAAAAGATACAAGTAAGCTCGTCCTACAATTTCCTTCTCGGCCTGGCGTTGCGCGGAAACAAACTGATTTCGAAATACAGACTAATCTTGCAATTGTATGCGATCCTGGTACTTGAGAAATGGTTTTCGCTCTAGACATATAATATTAAATGTAATATATTTTTGTTATCTAGAAAAACAAAGAAATATGATACACGATGAACATTTTTTCAGGAAAAATTCCGAGTTCAAATCCTGCTGTCCCTGATTCGTGCCGCGGATCGCCATCATATTGGTATTAATGGATAAGAATCCCGCATAACCTAGTTCTTTTTCAAAAGGGGCCTAGTTCTACTAGACCTTTCTAAAAGGTTCCACTACGTCAATTAAAAAAGAATCGACCCTGATTGTCATTAATAAATTCTATGAAATTTATAGACAAATTTAAGATACGTAAAAATAAATTACATTTTATATTAATTTAAGTAACTTAAGCCGTGAACAGTGGAAAAATCCTAAACATTTTGATTGTAAAAACTTTTGTTATATCACATAAAACATTATGAAAACTTCAGTATAACAGTAAAAGAGATCGTAAAAGCGACAATATAAATTTAATAATACATAATTATAATTATAACTTTATATATCGTTAAACTTATATTAAGCGTCAATAGCGCAATATTTTACGGGCCACCTAGCGATGTACAGTCGCAAGTTCGATTCTAAACCCATGGGGGGTTATAGTCGTCCCCTCTCCTAGCAATAGCTGTGCGTCTAATTGAATAGGTAAATATTAATTAGTAATTCGATAAGTTATTGCTAGTATTTAAAAAAAATATATATCATAAAAATTAAATTGATTATTAATTACACTGGATTTGGGGACTCTTACACTCGTTGGCATATTGGCCCTGTCTCATATCAGGGAAACAATTATGGTAGGGATGAACAAAGAGAATGGTGTTATTAGACGTGTAAATGATTGATGAAAAATAGTTTCCATATTGCGATACTAAAGTGCTCGTGCAATCGGTCCAAATATTCGTCTACTTGCAAATTATATCATTGTGTAAATAATAAAAAAGGCGCATTTTTTTTTAAACGTATTATGGTCTCTTCTTGTCTCCATTGATGACAGGCTAGTTTTATGATTTTACGTGTACAGAGTCGGAATTATACGGGGAAGCTTTTCTTTATAGCATAAGTAGGCGGACGAGCATATGGCCCACCTGATGGTAAGTAGTCACCGATGCCCATAGACATTCGCATTGTAAGTGATGTTAACCATCGCTTACATCGTCAATGCCCCACCAACCTTGGAACCTAAGATATTATGTCTCTTGTGCCTGTAATAACACTGGCTCACTCACCCTTCAAACCGGAACACAACAATACCAAGTACTGTTGTTTGTGTGTACCTGCTAGCATTCGCGTGGTCATGATTTATATTGTAGTTATTTTTTTTTTTTTTTACTGCCTCGTTGGTCTAGTGGCTAGATATTAGGCTGCAGACCCGGTGGTCCTGGGTTCAATTCCCAGGTCGGGCCAATAAATAGTTATTGGGTTTTTTCTGTCAGAAAATTCTCAGTAGCAGCCCGGAGTCTGGAAGGTTGAAGTGTGTACACTCCCGTGCCTCGGAAAGCACGTTAAGCCGTTGGTCCTGCGCCTGAACTCTTTCCGGTCGTGTCGGATTGCCGTCCCATCGGATTATGAGAGCTAAGGAAAAGAGAGTGCACCTGTGTTTGCGCACACACTTGTGCACTATAATATCTCCTGCGCAGTTGGCTAATCTCTCTTGAGATTGGCCGCCGTGGCCGAAATCGGTCTGGAGGACCCTTATTTTTATTTTTTTATTTTCTATATACGTATAACAATTCAATATTCATATTTATTTAAACAAAATACTCTGAATTGAAATTCTCTGGTCTTTTTCCGTAAATCTTAGACTCAATGTGGTCGCAGACTATATCAGTGGTATTTAAATGCTTGTATTCTAAGCGTTCACACATATGTATATATCCATCATCCGATTAAGTTGAAACTTTGTACAGATGTTGTCGGCACTTTCATAAAAGTTTCTAACATAGTATTATTTACGTACAATAGGTGTACGTGCGAGTTATATCGCATATTTTTATAAAAAAAAAATCTGCAAACTATTGCAACGCAATGAAGGCTTAAGCTATAGAACAAAAATGCTCACATATAAGCTATAATCAATTTTTATATGTATATACAAAGTTATATATATATATATATATATATATATATATATATATATATATATATATATATAAAACGTATAAATGTAAATCGCAATTAGTTTTCGAAATGAAAATCGCCTATATTGAATTTCAGAATTTAACGTAGAATCTTTATTCATTTCATATATTCATAAAACCATCTCTAAGCTCCGAAACTTTTTTTTTTAGTGAAATATCGAAGAGAATTTTACCAAATAGCTAATAGTGATTTGACCTATTTAAATATCGAACGCTAAATACATGAAGCGGTCGATCTATCTTTATTTAACGTTTTTAAAATGATTATAATATTTTCTAGAACTAACCTTATAAAAAAAAGTAAATGAATTAACTAAACGCTTTATCCTGTTTACATCAAGATTAGTAAGACTATGATTAAACTTCGAACGAATGACTTTGATAACAGAATGAATGTCAAGATTTTCATTAGAAGATATTCTTAAATTAAATTCGATTTTCAAAATCCTGAGAACTATAGATAAGATATATCACGTTTTACTACAAAGAAAGTGGGAGGAGAATAGATTGAACCAACAAATTTCTAACGAACTTTTCGATTCGACCAACGAACTCACGGTATTTAAATAATTAAATAACCGCAGGTACACATTAATTATTTAGATATTTACCCGCAAAATAATGTAGCCATTTGTAATTCAACGTATGATATTCAATACAAATATTTACACGAATAATTCGACGTACAAATGTAGGTCGTTATAAACACCGCTAATAATCAAACCCAATCCGTTAGTCGGGTGATTTCCGATTTATTTGATTTGCCGAAATGCAATCGACTCGGTTAGTAAATTCTTGTATTGACGAGTCGGTTGCTATAACACCGTTACGGTTATCGAATAGTTTTACTGTTGGTAGGCGGACTGACAAACAGGACTGGTAAGTGGTCACCGTCTGCAGATACCAGCCCCAACTGCATCCTGAAGTTGAAAGTAGGCAGACTAGACTGTCCCTATTTATCGCACTGCAGTGGATTGCATGCTCCCTGCAGTAATATAAAATATTAAATTTACTAACTCTTAGCACAAGTCTTACATTGTACTAACAACATTATATGAGATATGAATTCTTGAAATAAACTTTTATTATTATTATATACACAAGAAACATAATGGAAAAGAAATATTTAAAAATCCTTATATCGTTAATGTGCTACTAATACTGAGATTTGAAATACATGACATTTCAACTTGTGCCTTTAATTAAATGCCAATGCCCAGTTTATGCCGATTATCCTTCGAACTAAAGTTTGTTTTGTTTTTATATTATTGTTATTTCTTATTAAACGCATAGTAAATTATTTTAAAACAACTTAATTTTCATGAGCCACCCTTCAAACTGGAACAAGACAGTAAGTGTTAAGTTAGTGTTATTTTGCGGCAGCTCAAATGATAAGACGTGCACGACTTTAATGTATTTATTTTATTTTATAGGTATGCGGACGAGCGTATGGGCCACCTGATGGTAAGTGGTAACCAACGCCCATAGACAATGGCATTGTAAGAAATGTTAACCATTGCTTACATCGCCAATGCGCCACCAACCTTCGGAACTAAGATATTATGTCCCTTTGTGCCTGTAATTAACCTGGCTCACTCACCCTTTAAATTGGAACACAACAATACAAAGTACTGCTGTTTTGCGGTAGAATATCTGATGAGTGGGTGGTACCTACCCAGACGAGCTTGCACAAAGCTCTACCGGCACTCTATTACACAAATGAATAAATAACAAATTACAATTTATTGAGCTCAACATTAAGCACTTTAAGGATTCCGTTTGAATAGAAGCTTACTTGAATAAAAACAATCATGCATTCACATCCGGTGTGATAGGCGGAACGATTTATTGACGTGGTATTAGTTCTATTCGTCTAATTTTGATTTTGGCTTTCCTGCAGAATGTTAATTTGATTTGATTGAAGTTATTAATAAACTTCGATGTTTTCGTTTTGATAACACCTTAATATTAATTAGATTTTATTATGTTTGTATATTAGTTAGTGATATGACAGCCTGGTATAAATTATAAGTTTTACAATACAATTTATTTTGGGTTTAATCATTGATACGTTATGTTTTATAAGTACAATTTGGTAAGTAATTTATAGAAATACTAAATAAAAAAAATAAAAAACCGGGCGCTGTTGTAGACAACTCACTTTTTGAACATCCAGCAACCCGCATTGGAGCAGCACGGTTGAACAAGCTCAAATAAGTATTGTCTTGAAACACGGTATGTGTTCATAGCCTAATATTATGATACTAGTTCCAATTAAACGGGCGTTAACCGCACTTTTAATACACTATTTGTGTTGTAATTTGTTACAATTTTTAATTATTTATAGCTATAAATGGTAATTATTTTAAGTTTTGTCGTTGATTTTTTTTTTTTTATAGTATTGGTAGGCGGACGAGCATATGGGACACCTGATGGTAGGTAGTCACCAACGTCCATAAACAGTGGCATTGTACATTTCTTTAAAAAAAAACATCGCCAATGCGCCACCGACCTTGGGAAATAAGATGTTATGTCCCTTGTGCCTGTAATTAGGCTCACTCACCCTTCAAACCGGAACACAACGATACCAAGTACTGCTGTTTTTCGGTAGAATATCTGATGAGCGGATGGTGCTTGCCCAGACGAGCTTGCACAAAGTCCTACCACCAATTATATTAAAGAATATAGTTTTACATTCGCATTAAAATATAAGATATATGATATACATTTTAAAATGTGAACTGGAATGCGTCCTGAAACAGAATCCAATTTATTTATTGCTCCTACGACATGTTATTGTTACAACTCCTCATTCAGCACTGTACACACGTTCGAACTAAGCGAATGACGATCTATTTTCTGTCATTATTACTGCTTATTTTGTATGCAGTAAGGGCTAGACTCGCGTGCACAATAGAACAAATATAACACTTTTATGTCGTCGGTGAAATTGAATTTAGGTTCAACGAGTTGCCTAACGAACGACCTCCCTGTTTGAACTCCGAACTGTACACGAAAGAAGTGCTGAAGATGGAGTGTGCAATTCGAACGTAAAATAGGTTCGGGGGTGAGAGAGATAGCATGAAAGTTTGTACTGTATGAAAGAGAAGGAATACTCGTTTAAACAAAAAAAAGTATTGCTTATTCATAGCACTATTGTTATATTTTAATTATTTTCTGTCAAAAAATATTTAGATTAATTTTTAAAAAATATTTTCCAACTTCCTTTGTTATAAACATACATGATTGTTTAGGCTGAGTTCAGTTTCATGAGAACTTTATAAAGAATGAAATAATTTTGTTTGTGAATGGAAACATTGTTTTTATAGTCCACGTAATATAACGAATGAGCTAATGAAAGTTAAAAGTTATTTAAACATGTTCTACTTTGCTTTTAATAACTTATAATAACAATTATATAAAAACAAAAACGGAACAAAGTTTAGTTCCAAGCATAATTGGCATAAATTATAATTACTTTGTAAAGTAATCATTACAGGAAGCCCGACAGATGTGAAATATTCAAATTGATAGTTATTGCAAGCATTTATAATTAAAGAAACCAATTAATATGAATTAAAATTAAAAACAAAAATATATTATTATAATAACATATAGTTAAGAAGTATATATACGCAAGCGCAAGGAAGGCGAGAGCGGCGGCGGAGAAGCTATGACGTCATCTGTTTGCTGTCATGGCATCCGAATCGGTGTCATCCTTTTTTTTAACGCTGAAAAACGCATTATTAAGGGAGCAGTGTCGGGGGTATGTGGGACCTGCTGGTGTCCAAGACGCCGAGTGCGCCCAGAACATCGGAATACACACTACAAAAGCAGCCCTTTCCTTCTAAAGGGATCGCTTTCGCATGCTACCGTGATCAAGTCGGTGTTATCCTGAGCGAATATATTATGTTGTCGACATGAAAAAATAAAACTGTAATGGAATCAAAAATATGTCGAAACACTTTTAATTTGCATCCCAGAAGCCATTGGTACCTCATTCCGGTACCGTTTCATATATTAATAATTCATTTTTAAGGAAAAAAAACACATTCAAAAATAAAATATTATATAAATTTGATCCGACATGGCTCAGTGGTCATACACGCGAGTGTTCACCGTTGATTACGTGTTTTAATTTAATAGAAATGTCCATGTTAAATATATTGATATCGATATCATTTGGTGTTGGGGCTTTCAGAGTAGGTACCACCAACTCATGACTTATTCTACCACCAAACAGTAAAAACTAGTATTGTTTAAAATGTGTGTGAGCCGATATAAATATAAGTATTGACACATGGAACATAACTTCTTAGTTCCCAATGTTGGTTGCACATAAAATAAAATAAAAATGTAGGTATATAATATACAATATGCTAATCACCTGAAGTCAATCATGTAAGAACATGTAATATTTGCTAATAAAAATATATTTCGATATTAAGGACGATCTTCAAACTTACCTTTTTCTGATTATTAGCTTAATATAAATAAGTCCAGGAGTCTTTGAAGGCGAAATTGGACATCTTTTATTACTTGTATTTGATATGATATTATTAAAAACAGAATTGGTTATAAGAGATTTATAAATAGTATTTTTATATAAAGAAACATTCAATATACGTCCTACAACTGGGCAAACTCTTGAAAAGTAGGCTTAGAGCTTATTCCACCACGATATACTAATGCTGGTTGGATAAACGTGTGTAATCCGACACATGAGGGTTTAATCGCACCGGAAGAATTATAAACACAAATTAAGCGCAATTATAATAATATCCTGAGATATTATTCACACAAGGCCATCTGATGCCAAACTAAGCAGAGCTCATATACTACTTTTCTTTTGTAAATACATACATATATAGATAATTACACCCAGAGTCAGGACAAACAAACATGTTCATGCAAACAAATGTCCAGCCTGGGTGGGAATCGAGCCCACGACCTGCGGCGCGAAAGACAATCTACCAACCACGCCAACCAGCTCGTACATTTCATCACTCGGTGGGGCTGGCCTGGGTTTGAACCCGTGATCATAAGTTAAGATTCTCGTGTTCTAACCACTCTCTATCTACCATCTAGGCTAATACCGATAATACTTAAATATTACAAAGTAAAATAACTAAAGTCGCCGATGATTTCATTTTTATTCGACAATATAAATCAGTCGATGCTGCAAAAGACCGATTGCAGAAAAGAAAACATGCCAAAACAAATGGCCAACTTCAGTAGATTGCGACAAATAAAACGCGTATTCTTTCAAACTTGGCACAAGAATATACGAGCTTTGGTATTATTTTTAAGAAAAAAATTAAGATTTTTAGAATTTAGGAGCCAATACAAATTCTTTTTAGTTTTATTGTTGTTAAAACTGAAGTTGAAACCACCTTATTATAAATTACACGAAATCATATCTTACTGCGTAAGAAATAAGCTAATCTTTAATTTCAGTAAGTTTAATTTCTGCTCTTAAAACATTCAATTCATATATAATATCAATACTCATGAAAATCTTAGCATTTTGAATTATTTTACAAGATTAAATTAAAGGTACCACTAGTTCGGGTACAAAATATTCAGTATTACCCGTTTATTCTCATACATAAATATTTACTGTTATAATCGAAAATCCGAACTGAATACTATCAAAAATTGTTTTAAAAGATATTATAAAATTTCCTATAACTCACAAAATGTCTTTTCCTCAAGACGTCGATCTGAGATACGTTGAACAACATCCAAAGGTAATTGTGACTATGAATCAATCCTATCGGAATATTCAATTCTGTACAGAACAACGTAAATTATTAAAGTTAAAAGGACATTCATCGCTGGCTATCTAAGACGACCTTATACACTAATTGAAAGAAAACCAGCAATGGATAAGTGACATCGGAATAAAATGGTTCGATTTAAGTGTAATAGTACAAGATACAGGACATAGTATTGGCAAATGATAGTTTAGGGTGTAATGTACGGAATTCCGGCCAATTTCGGTGTAGGGTTTATGGGTTACGAATTACACTGATAATGTTTTGTCGTGATTTATTCGAAATGTTAATCATTAATTGACAATACGGTATTAATATGAGAAGATTTATGTGTTATAATATTAATAACTGATTGCATTACAAATTCCAGTTCACAAATATTTTATCGATATACTCTTATAATATTTATACAATTTATTATTTCATTTTAATTAAAAATTAACAAAGTGTTACTTGTAATGTATAAATTGCTATTTTTTCTCAATTTGTGATTATCATTCAAAACTCTATATTCATCATCATGATCAAGTCATCTTGATTTACAAATTAATCCACGATATCTTCATCGGTTGCATTACAAACTACTGAATAAGGTAATGTTAGAAGAAAATTAAGTACTATTGACTACGCTGGGCAAACACAATCTAGTCCGGAAAGATGCTTGCCTACCACGACTTCTCCAGCACCTCCCTTTTCACGAACATCGCAATACATGTTATCCAATGCCGATTATGTTCGCAAACATTCTAATAATATTGATACTGAATCAGCAATGAAAATATATACTAATAATATCATAGAAGATAAAGGAGTTAAGTAGGATGAAATAGTGAAAGCTCTAATAAGTGTAGGTGAACGAACAATGTTCAAGAAAATTCTAAGTGCCAATGTGCTCGTTGGAACCAATATAAATGAAGGTAATTTTGTAAATACTCAACCAACGTTTGCAAACGTGTGACCTAGATTGTGTAGTAATTAAAACTCTGTCTCTATAAGTTGGTGAAATATTTTCGCTTCATATCTGGAGCATAACCGCCAAGTATTGACGTATTAGGTGTAGAGTACTTACGAATGTTATACGCGAGTTATATATGGCCAATGCTGTTTCCAATTTCGATTATATTTACCTGTAAAAAAGAAAAAAATATTAATTTTATTTATCTCACTTTTGGATATGGCATGCGTGTTATTTTGCTGTCGTTTTGTATAATTATATACAAAAACATAAATTACTGTTTTAAAAAATTTCATGTTGTAATGCTGATAAAAAATATTATACACTTAAAACAAATCGTTGTTCTAGCAACATGATAGGGAATCTGGAATAATTTATCGAAAACCGTTAATGACAAAATTGAAATGTGTCTGTAATATTATAAAAGAAATGTTATTATTAATTGTTGTATAGTAATAGCTACCTTATTTAGCTTCTATTAAATTATCTCATATTTAAATAGTTCGATTAAAGTGATGGAACGCAAATTTAATTTTCTTAATGGCAACATTTTTAATAAAAAAAAAAAAATCGTAAAAGTAAATTTACAACCCATCAAAGAAATACCACATCGACGCATTTAACAATCACATCGGACAGCGCCAATAAATTTTATTATCATTGAAATCGTTAATAAGGCAATAAAAACGTATCATATACATATAAAATGATAACGTTTCTGTCTGTGATCATGAATTATAATTATTATGGTGAATTCGATTTATGTAAATTATTATTATTTGAATAATTTTTATATTTAGAAAAAACCTGGACTTACTCGATCACATTCTCCGCTATAGAGATATTCGTTTATGAAACGGTTTGTTTTCAAAGAACCGGCATAAAGGTAAGTAATTATTTTTTATCAATATAAACTTTACTTCTACTTCCATTAGAATCTGCCTTATGTATCATGTTTGAAATAAATAAATGAATGAAAACTTCAGATTACTTTATAATGTTTCAGATAGCAATTTACCTTTTTTATTGTTATTTATTTACACGAACTTTAAATGTATTTATTGATAAATGAAAAAATATCTATGTGATTATATTATGGAATCGAATACCTTGTCTTTGCCATGACCTTGCTGTCACCTAAGTTCAGATGTAAAATTAGACGAAACAAACCATTCTCATCATATACAAAAGTAGATGCTTTTGTAATTATAAAAAGTTATTTTAGGCGACTGAATGCGCGCAGAGAGCCGCTAAGTTCATCGCAAGGGAGGAACTGTGGATGCGTTATATTAAAACGATGCCGTAGCCCCGTCAGACGAGGCAGAGGGCGATTTCCACCGATATTTTCAACCGATTATATTTTGATAATTAGCATTTACTTCTTAAATTAGCTATTCGATAGCTTCAAATATCAATTTGAACACTTTAATTGCAAAGTTAGGTAAAAAATGGTACCCAGAAATACATTATATGATAGAAAAAGCAAAAGATTCAATATCCAACATTTTATACGCTTATACAAACTACACCCTAAGTAACGTAGTTGATATTACACGTCGATATTAACCATAAATCACAGGTTCAAATTCGGGCACCTCTTATTTATCATGAGCTTAATTTAGTGTTTATAGGAAATATCGTTAGGAAACCTGAATATGTCGGACGATATCTTGACACAAGTGACGTCCAAACCTATATACGTTTACAGAAGATGCCTTTGTCCAGCAGCAAATTACAGCGATTATTATACTGAGAAACGCAACGCCATTGCTCCCAGTCTACCTGAACTGGTCTGGCAATTTTCAACCAATTTTGTTACAAAAAAAAAAAAAAACAATAATTACATAGTTTTAAATAACAACGAGACAGAGACAATTTTAATTGTATTATACGAAACACGTTTAAGTCCTTTGATAAAATACTAAGAATTCCATAATGACTTACTTATCGTCGAAGGACGCTGTTTAAAGAGAAAAATTCTTCAAACGGTGAAAGAAAGTAGTTCTCATCTAGATTTTAATTATGGCGATATAAACAACTAGGGTCATACTTAAGAAATATAATATTATATTTTAATCTGAGAGCTGCTTTTGGTAGTTCAGTTATATTATAGGTGGTGTTGGTATCTAAGAAGAAAAAAAAAAAAAATTTAAAAGATGTAGGTGGTATATTTTTCGTACTTTTTTATTTATAGGATAGGTAGGCGGACGAGCATGTGGGCCACCTAATGGTAAGTGTTCACCAACGCCTTTAGGCATTGGCAGTGTAAGAAATGTTAACAATCGCTCACATCGCCAATGCGCCACCAACCTTGGGAACTAAGATGTTGTGTTCCTTGTGCCTGTAATTACACTGGCTCACTCACCCTTCAAATCGGAACACAACAATACCAAGTACTGCTTTTTTGCGGTAGAATATCTGACGAGTGGGTGGTACCTACCCAGACGAGCTAGCACAAAGCTCTACCACCAAGTAAACGAATTCCACGATATGCAGAGGGTTTCGGAAAAGATTTTAGTATATATGATTATAGTTGTAATTAATATTTCTTAGCTGATATTTAAACTATTTCTGTCACTCTTCATACAGAACAGAGCATTATATTCTCACACATTGCACTGAAATGAATGTCATACAGAAAATCCAGAATAACTTTTTAATGGTCCGATTCAGGATTCGATCCCTCGACCTCGGAATCTTACTTTATAAGGTAGCCACTAGACGTACGAGGCATAAACGAGGCAGTATTTTAACATAAAGGAGCTATAAGTTACATAGTTTTATGTCTAGCCAATTAAGACCCATAACGTTAATTTAGACAAATCTATTGATAAAACGTATACATTATACAAGTTCAATTCGAGTTGATCCTGTTAATAAATAATGCGGTGATGTTCGCGTGTGGGCAATATTTATTGCAGAGGTTTCGAACTCACGATCCTCGACGAATAATGAATCACTTTGCACGCGATACTTATTTTTATATCTGACTAAGTTCGGGTGATTTGTATGAAGATTTTTATTTTGGGCATTTATAGATGTTTTGAAGCAATGTGCGATTTTTATTAATTTTTATTTATTGTCCATTGACATTGGTAATGTTAGGTAAGTGATTTATTTCTTACACAATGATAAGAACTGTTTTAAGTCATGAATCTCTAATAAATCACTCACTCGCCCTTCAAATAGACGCATAGCAACACTCTGTAGTGTGAATGTTTTTAGAATAACGTATAATTAGTGGTACCACCCAGACGTGCTTGTTGTGTTACAAAACAAAATCCAAAACACACTACCATTTCAATTTTGTCTACATAAACACGTCACGGTGTAAGAACGAATTAATCAAAAGTCATACTTAATATGTTATTCTAATATAATTCAATAATGCATTATTTCACCAATCAATTCCTTAACCATTTCCGGTAAATTTGACTCGTTTGCAACTGAACGATCTTATTTGTTGACATTCAATGATAGGGTTCCGCATACTCGGAATTTAACTTACACTAATAACATTCGCATAATGATTTATTGATAGTAATTATCATAAAATAATAATATCCTGGGACATTATTCACACACGGCTATCTGATCCCAAACTAAGCAGAGCTTGTACTATGGAAACCAGACAACTGATATACTACATATACTACTTTTCTTTTGTAAATACATACTTATATAGATAATTACACCCAGACTCAGGACAAACAGACATGTTCATGCACACAAATATCTGTCCTGGGTGGGAATCGCACCCACGACCTGCGGCGCGAAAGGCACGATAAAGTCATATATCTACCAATCACACCAACCGGCTCGTCTAATAAGCTAATAGTTGGTAATTAATTATATAAATCGATAATGATCAAGGTTGTTTTGGAGTTGTAATATTTCTGATGCAAAATAATTTTATTTCTTTCAAGTGTAAATGTAATCAATATTTATATATTATAAGTAAATAAAAGGTTAATCAATCAATCAATATTTATATATTATAGGTAATATCAAAGGTTAATGTTGGTAATTTATATTTATTTATTTATATAAGAAACATCATCGGCAAATTAACATTAATATAAAAGTAGACTAGTACAGTGTGATGCACCATTACAGGCATTGAAAACAATATATATTTTTATCATTTACTTACATTTTTCACGTAAAATATAAGGTATTTTTGGAGAGCATTTTCTCTTGTTTAAATTGATATAACGTGTACATATTTTTACATGTACTTAAAATTTATTTTTAATTAAATCTAGCTACAAAACTTTATAACTATCACAGATATAGAAAATATGCTTAGAAACATTATAACAATATATAATTCAATCCACATTGGTGCTGATTCTGTGTAATAAAAACGATGATCCAATCTGTAATCCTTTTTAACTCTATTCGTGACAAATAAAATAGCAATTATTGAATACTAAATAAAAATAATTAATTAGTACGGAACTCTATAGTTCGATACACAACTGCGCTTGTCTAGTTTTTCCATCTGTGACTTGTTTAGCGAACTGTGTACAACTTTGTAGACTAACTCTAACAGATACTGAGTGCGTTTCTATGTTATAATAGTATTGATCTGTTTGTCTCTTTCTAACATGCATATATTATAATATATAATTTACTAACCATATCATATGTATGTCAAATCATAACATTGAATATTCGATGAGCTTTACGGTGCTGTTACTGTTATGATAACAAAATCGCATTGTCATGTAATAAAAACGGAAGTTGAAGAATCAGTAAATTTTGATTGCGAAAATGCGGTAAAACCATAGTACTCAATCGTTTAAATTAAATTGTGAGATTGATAAAACTGGAACATTTTGACTTCAGATGAATTGCTTAATTAAAGTTAGTACCTTTAGTCCTAAATGATTGTCTCGGCTTTGCACAGATAGATATTAGGAAAAATGTGTTTTTGATAGGATTTGCCTAAAATTGTTGTTGTAATTAATTTGTTTTGTTAATTAAAATACTGTGAAAACGTGATAGTTGTGTTTTGTGCTTGTACTTTACCCTGTTGACGCCCACTCGTTGGTCTAGTGGCTAGATATACGGCCGCAGACCCGGTGGTCCTGGGTTCAATTCACAGGTCGGGCCAATAAATTGGTTATTGGGTTTTTCTGTCAGAAAATTCTCAGTAGCAGCCCGGTGTCTGGAAGTTGGAAGTGTGTACACTCCCGTGCCTCGGAAAGCACGTTAAGTCGTTGGTCCTGCGCCTGAACTCTTTCCGGTCGTGTCGGATTGCCGTCCCATCGGATTATGAGAGCTAAGGAAAAGAGAGTGCACCTGTGCTTGCGCACACACTTGTACACTATAATATGTCCTGCGCAGTTGGCTAATCTCTCTTGAGATTGGCCGCCATGGCCGAAATCGGTCTGGAGGACCTTGACGCCCACCAAGCCCGCAACCACTAATGACGATGTCAATTTATCGGCCCGATCTGGGGATTGAACACTTGATCTCGGCATCTGCGGCCTTATATCAAGCCACTAGACCAACGACGCCGTCATTAGCACATATACCGTTCAAGCGGTGGCCATGGCAATTAGTAAATATATACATACACAGGCAGGATAACAGCCTCTGTTTTGCCAGTATATTATATAACAATGTCCCCAGCGATCTACGCTTGTAAATTTTTATTTTGTATTGTGTTAAAAAATAACCAAACGTACAGACCCACACATATAGACATACAAATACAAATCACTATACACACATAGAGACATCGTTCCAAAAACAAAAAATTGAACATTGGGGATTTCCAAACATTGTTAAAATTATTGTATTTAAAAATCGAATCCATTCCTATAATTTAAAATTCAAATGCGCTCACTTTTGTTCCATGTTTTGAAGTTTTTCATGCCAAAGTAAAATATTTGCATACAATTGTTTGAGCTGTTTTTTATTTCACTATAAGTTGCGAATGTTTAGCGAGGATAGCAACGAACGCGAGTTTTATTGTCTCATACATACAGTTGTTTGATAGAACCGCTTGTTATACTTTTGTTTTAAATATATGTTGAAAATGTTGAAATTTTTTATCAACATTTATATAAAACGTACAATTCTATGTTAAAGGATTCCAGGTATAAAGCATTCATTATATGTATTACTTTGTGTATATATTTATTATATAATAAATTATATTATTTATAGTCAATTGTACCTGCAAATATTTTCTTTTCTTATACAGGCCATTAGCTATATAGGCAATGACCTTTTATCCGCATGAGGATATGGTTCGATTGACTTAATCCACCACGCTGATACAAAGCGGGTCGGTGGATACATATGAGATAGATTCTCAAACGATACGTGCACAATTCTCACAATGTGTATACCAACGCCGAGCATAAGATCGATTATAAAAAAAAAGTTTAATGTAACTGAAAAACTGTAACTGAAAAATGGAATACTTTAAAGAATACTTATTTATCTTTTTATCTAAGTGAGTTCTATCCTTGTATAACTTCATTACCAATGCACAAGAGTAAACGAAATCATATCCAGACGCAGCATCCAATCTTAATTTGAAAGCCGGAACAGGATGGAGCTCAGACGAAATGGAAATGCGGAAGTTACATCAGACATTCAACAAACGTCAACTGTATTTGAAATACCAAACTATTTTGCAGATATGTTATTTCATTCATCTTTGTATTACAATAGAGTTTGAGCAAGTGCAAACACAGGTGTACAATCATTCCCTGCACTCTCATTCGAAGGGAGGGGCAGCCCAGCCTCTCCGATCGAGGAGTATGTCTCGAGGTTAATACACAACGCTTCTCCAATGCGTAGATACAAACCTTCATTTATTTAATTGTTTCCTGACGATGCTTTGCTTCACCGGCAAGCACGAGATGAATTATAAACACAAATTAAGAACGTGAAAATTCAGAGGGCGTGCCCGGATTACAAACCCACGAAAGCTTAAGATTTATGTGTGCTAAACATTCTCTTGAGATGAATTATAAATTTAGTGTTTGAGCGTGAAAAATCTGTTCTGTGCTTACCCGGTTTGAACCCGCTTCAGTTAAGACACTTGTTCTAGGCATTGGAATAAATCGTGCGTTAATCGAAAAACAAATCGCGGGGCAAATTAAATTACACATGGACATTTTTTATGATTGATTTAATCAAAAATTTCGAAATAGGAGATAAATGTCAATCGTAATAAGGCCTTTAACTTAAAGTCAATATACCAGTATTGAATGGGGACGGAGAAGTCACAGATACGATACTTACTTGAATTACTTTTAACTTATGAAATGATATGATATGATGAAATGACTGAAAAGCGCACGTGAGTATTTATTTAAATTAAGATATGATTATTTATCTAACTGGCAAGTTCTTTGAAGGGTGGTGATCACTTACCATTGGCTGACCAATTTGCCTCCTCCCTGATTTATATTTTTTTAAATAGCGACGCTGAATTTGTACTCGCTCTAATATCATTAGAACCGGAGAATTTATCTTCAGACGAAAAGAATCTACTGCTTTCTTCTTTTAAAAAAATACAAATCGAAGGCAAAACGATAATTTTTAAAAGATTCAATATTTTCAATAACCTCTTATACATCTATACGAGAGATGAAATATTGGATCGTCAAATGCCTTGGAAAATTAGCCAAGTCTTCAAATAAGTGGAAAGATGGTCTGATAGAGTGAACTTGTGGGCTTTGTGAGGATTACATCCTTACGGTTAAAGAAATAGAAGCTGAATTTCCTTGATCTTAATATGATGTTAGAAATACGTTCATTGGGTTCTTTATGGACATGGAATTTGTATTTAAATGGGTTTTAAAATGTCAAAGGCATTTGACAACTACGCAGAAGTATGTTCTGTGTATCCTGATTTTTTATATACCCTTTAACTTGCTCGAAAAGCTACAAAAATTTTAGAATAGTTTTAAAAAAATCCGAAAATATTTTAAGCCAAAAACTAAAAATACCAACGAATTTCATTCTCGAAGTGCTTATTCAAAATGTCTAAAACAACATCAGTTTCTTTCCCCACGTTTCTTTCAAAAACGAAAAAAAAAAACACTTTTAATATGACAAATGTAGCAAGTCGGGTAGGGATTTAGTGTTTCTGCTGAATTTATGCCAGGACTCGTGCATAAATTGCAACTTTCTGTTAAATTTATCCATTACACGTTGACACTTTATAAGGTGGGGCTTCGCTGTGGCGACAGAACTTATATACCTGTTTTAGTATTATAATTGCTTTATGGAATTATGAAAATATTTTCACATTTAAATACGAATGAATAAGCTATGTACAAAAACTTTAAATCTATAATATATTTGTGTAAGATAAAGTCTTACACAAATATATTATAGATTTAGAAAATAGTAAAAAGGCATTTTGCGTAATATATCAATGTAAAAATAGTAAAACATATAGGAATAAGATGTGACACAGTTGTCTTAAGACAGTCGTTAGTTGTTGGAGAAGATAGATATTAACGATTCCGTGCTGGCGATGGTCCAACCCGCGAGTGGCCGCAGATGACGAGCCCAAGTCGTTATCGCGGACGACTTGTGCATGATCTCGAACAAGCCTTAATTTGGTTCAAGTGGAGAGAAAATTATTAAATTACTATTGTCATTATAAACTACTAAGACCGGAGAAAGAGTTTTAATAATGTATTAGTATAGAAATTATCTTAAGATTGGATAAGAACTTATAGAAATGATAAAAAATTAAACCCACAATCTTTTTTCGTTAGTTCTTAAAGTTTGAGATATTTTTGCCTTAAATGGTGATTATTTTTATAATTAACTACTTGAAATTATTATAACTACACCAAATTAGCTACGTGAAGGAATTGAGGCGACCGCCTTAGATCATAAACATTCCAGAACAGACCAGAAATATGAACTACATACTTCTTACACTGGCTGACCCTCTAAGCCGGAACCCAGAAATATAGTTTTTTAATGTTTTGACGTAAACAGCATTATAACCAGCTAAAAGTGTGTTTACTACTGAAATAACAACATTATTAAACAGTTATTACACACATTATCAAAGAGTAATTTTATCAATTATCGATTATGAAATAGTTAATGGTATGTATTATTACTAAGCCATTAATTAGAGGCTTAGTATTTACATTTCATGGATTCGCGGTTGCAACTTGGGAATTTATGTAAACATGTTTTGTCAATTTCATTTTATTTTGGGTACGAAAAAATCACTCGAAGTAGGTACACTCTCGTGTCGAGGAGGCTATCTTGAGCATCGTTTTCCGGGTCACGTAGATTTTCATATTTATTATGACGATATAATATTCGGGTATAAAAGCATATTTTTCGCAAACATTTCTACAATTTATACATATGATGTAAACTTATTATAACTTATTTGAATACTTTTTATTATTTATTTTCATTGAGTAGGCGGACGAGCGTATGGGCCACCCGATGGTAAGTGGTCACCTACGCCAATAGACGTCGGTATTGTAAGAAATGTTAACCATTCCTTACATCGCCAATGCGCCACCAACCTTGGGAACTAAAATGTTATGGCCCTTGTGTCCGTAATTACACTGGCTCACTCACCCTTCAAACCGGAACACAACAATAACAAGTACTGCTGTTTTGCGGTAGAATATCTGATATGTGGGTGATACCTACCTAGACGGGTTTACACAAAGTTATACCTACCACCAGGTGAACTTATATATTGAACTTCAATCAACATATGCATAAAGTGTGGCTAGCAAAGTAGTCGTAGGCTTGATTCTGACTTCTTGTGTTATCATCGGCCCGATTCACATTCAACTTATTTAGAGGACGGAATAGATGTATCAATAAATTCTAATTAATAATTAATAGTGTTGTTAAAAAATAGAAAAATTTAAAATTTCTCCGTAAAGATACAGGTCTCATCCCCAAACACGATATGACTTATTAACACTAATTGAGCAAACAATACTCTGTGTCTACCCGATCTTGAATCCGCATCCTTCGGTAAAAACCATCAATCATCAAACCAACAAACCTTTCATTCGAAGTGATTTCAAATAAAAATAATTTTTTAATCAAATTTTTTAACATCATAAATTCAATACCAATAACATGAATTATTTTAGTAACTATTTTGAAAAATCAAGTGATTGAAAAAGTAATCAAACTCGCTTTTCATTCAATTCATTATTATTATTTTTTATTAAAATTCTTTTCCACGTCAAAATTACTTTTGGATACATATTCATTTACAATCAACAGGGCCTTATATGTACTTAGCGTTCATGTACTGGTAACAAGAACCGACACCCTGTCTGTCTGTTTGTATGTAGGCGACATACGAAAACATAAGCCGTCATGCAATTTCTGCTTTCAGAACCAGAACCACGGCCCATGGATATTGTTCCTCACATCGCCAATGCGCAATCAAATTTGAGAACTAAGATGATATGTCCCCTTGTGCTTATTGCACTGGCTTACTCAGCTTTCAAACCGAAACGCAACATTACTGAGTGGGTGGTACTTATTCAGACACTAAACGGTATTGCACAAAATCCCACCACCCCGTTTAAATAAAACGCGAGTGCAAGAAAAACAGTTTTCTTGCCCCCCCTCAAACTCCTCTTAGAGCTCTTTTTTATAGGATAGGTAAGCGGACAAGCATATGGGCCATCTGATAGTAAGTGATCACCAACGCCCATAGACATTGGCAGTGTAAGAAATGGTAACCATCGCTTATATCGTCATTGTGCCACCAACCTTGGGAACTATGATTTTATGTCCCTTGTCCCTGTAATTGACACTGGCTCACTCACCCTTCAAACCGGAACACAATATCAAATACTGCTGTGTTGGGGTATAATATCTAATAAGTCGGTAGTACCTATCCAGATGAGCTTGCACAAAGCTCTACCGCCAAGTAAGACTAACTTATGTCCTTAGTCCGTAATGCCGGTAAACTACTTCTGACAATAATACTATCAGTGTGTACGACATTACGTTCTTAATTAGGCAATGTTTTTGCAATTACTTACGTCTTTATACAGGAGGCTCCACTTAATTAAATAATAAATATACAAACACGAAAATGTTTGTTTAATTTAATGGAGAAAGAGGAACATGAAATTGTAATTAGGGATTATTTTGAAAGTCGGACGAGTCCAATTCCGGTGCAAAACTGGCAATATTATTTAAAACAATGGAATTTATAAATGTGCTGAACCCTCGAATGGAGGCTGTAAGTTAAGATAGAATCAAAAGACAATACCGACCGCACATAATTTATTATATTGAGCAAAAACGTTGGAAAGCAACGGTTACTGGATAAAGTAGTTCGACACACAGTCAGTTAGAATTATTTATTTTTGAAACTGTCAGCAAAAATTACAATAATACACACTTAATATGTATACATGATTTAAATATCCCACTGCTAGGCTATGGCCTTCTCTCCTTTTGAGAACAAGGATTGGGGATGATTTCACCAGGCTGCTGTATTGCGGGATGGTTGATATACATGTAGTAGATTTTCATTCGAAACGATCACGGGATGATATGTAAATACAAATTAAGCACATGAACACATCCTGAGCTTGCGATAGATCCTGGTGTTCGAACCTCTAACTCTTCATACAAATCATTCACTTTATAACGTTTATCATTTAATAATAATTCATTTATTCTCAACTCATTTAGTTATATGAAAAGCGCCATGTGTCACATTAACAAACTAAATAACTCGAAGCCCCTTGTCATGTGTCAGAGAGACCGCGAAGGGTCAACTATGCCCTAAAAATTGGTTTTACCATGATATACGCTCATTTGTTTTTATTAAGCCCAAATAACCCTATAATGATAAATAAGATATGAAAGTTTGCATCCATAAAGTATGGAAAATAAAAAAGAAATATAATTAAGTTATAGAAATGGCATCAGTTTGATATATTAGGATAGAGGTTTTTATAAACATTTCTCGATTCGAATTGTTTATTATAAACTTCTCATAATCGTATCATCAAAAACAATATCACTATAATAAAAAAAAAAGTTAATTTGTTTGACTTTCATCGATTTTTGCGTATCATTTGTTCGAGACACACAGCCATACAAGAATACTAATAGTGTAGCAACCCAACACGAACGACATCACTGACTTATATACAGACATCACAGAATTCTATACAAATGATATTTATAGTTGGTAGTACCAAATACCAAGTTAAGGTTGGATAATCTGGTGCGTTTTACGTGCTTTCCGAGGTACGGGAGAGTAAGCACTATCAACTTACAAAGAACCAGATCAGTTACTAAGAATATCTTAAAATAAATAAAATTTTAAATTTTCAATCTAGGGCCTCAGAATACAGTCTAAGTTACGTACAAAACCAACGAGGCAAGCAATATTGTATGCAACAAACAGTGTTTAAGTTTGAATTTTCGATTCTATTATGCTTATAAGATTATCATCCCGGCAACGAAAATTTAATTCGAAACAGCGACTGAAGCACCGATCTAAAACTGAAATGTATATAAAGAGCGGATCCGGAAACTCATTGTGGCACAACTAAAACAAAGGACCAAGACGCTTAACCACTGAATGTGACTGAGATATCATTAAAAATTAAACACCAAATCCAATTCTAGCCACTTCGAAAACTTACTGAATCGTACTGTATAATTGATCTCGCTCAAACCGGTTTTAACTGGTTCTAACCAAAATTGTGTGCAAAGTTATTGGGTCTAGCTACTAATATGAATTTAAAGTACTTTAATAACTAAAATTATATAATAATTTTTGTTGGTACTAGGTAGGGAGACTGGCAAGTGGGCTGGCTACCTGATGGTAGGTGGTAATCATCGTCCATAGAGTGCATTGTAACGTATATTAACCATTCCTTACATTACCACGCACTACCTACCTTAGGAACTAAGATGTTATGTTCCCTTGTGTGTCTGTAGTTACACTGGCTCACTCCCCGTCAAACTGGAGCACAACAGTACTAAATATTGTAGTTTGCCCATAGTATATCTAATGAGTAGATGGGACCTACGAACACGGACTTACACAAAGTCCAAGACCAAGTGACTTTTTTTTATTATCTTATTATTTTATTTTTAGTTAGTAGATCATATAGAATAACACTTGTTAGTATAAAACACTAAAGTATCAATTATTCACCAGATTTTATTTAAGATTAATACGGAAAACGAGCACGCGGACTGTACCATAATACTAATTTAATATTAATAAAATTAGCCAATACCAATAATTAATTACTATACATAAATACTTTTTTATGTCAATAATTAGCTAATTATTAATTCTTATATATTATGAAATAAAATAAATAATAAGATAATACCATTCTTATATAGTGACGTATATTTTCAAAGTTAGTACTTACAACAATTACTTTTATTAATATTTCTAGATCCTTCTAGAATATAGTAATCATAGTCGAAGATGTTATTATCGCGTGGTTTGAGTGAAACGAATGATATTGCAAGCACAATGCAGTTTTAAACCCGTTAGGGAAATCACGAATACGGTAGGTATTATAAAAAATATTTCTGTTATAATATTTCAAATATTATATATAAAACAATGATATACATATATTAGACATATCAAAATTAAATTTCAAAATAACTGACACTTTTTAGGTTTATATGGCTATTTGAGAGGTACTAAGCCAAACAATTTTTTTTTTGGTTGTCTGTGTGTTCGTTTGTCTGTTTGTCTGGGATAATCTTCAAAACGGCAAAAATAAGGAACGCAAATAGCTGTTTTATTAATGTGTATACCAAGGTACCGTGTCTTTATTTCATCAAAATCATTATAATTTTATTTATTTATCGTATAGATTCATCCTAATTCAATGTGCTCGGTGGTGAATATTATTTTTCCATTTTTGTCAAATCCCATAATTGCTATACCTATATCTTAATCTCAAGACTACAACAGGGTCAAGTTACATTATGATTGGTCCAGTGGCTTAATAATAATAACTCGAGATACTTTACGTACAAATGTTAATATATAAACACATTCGAAATATTAATTACTTAAATATTCCGTGCAATGAAAACGAACGTATAACTATCAAAATGAACATTTCCATTTTAAATGTATATCAAAGGATCCGTTTCACGGTTTGAATGAATAGTCATTGCATCCGAAATTAAAGTTTTAAGCGCGTTCATATTTAAGATAGAAAATTCATTAAAAACGAGACGACAAGACAATCGCGACGTCGGATGGGTAAACACAGTGTGAATAATAAAGAGTGCCTTAAACTTGTTTCAGATTGTTCTCAGCATAAAGAATTTTAAGTCTGTCTCTCAAGTCTTGGGTATATTATAGTGAGATATCTCATCTATATCCTCTAAGAACAATTACTAAGTCACTTACTCACGAAAAATATACAGAAATTGATATGTGTAATTAGTATAGTGACTTTTCATTTGGTGTTAGTGGTAGGGTTTTGTGCAAGCCCAACTGGGTTGGTACCACCCATTCGTCATATATTCTATCACTAAAGAGCTATACTAGGCATTTGTGTGTTGTGTTTATGAGCCAGCGTAACTAAGTACAAGGAAAATATATTGCTTTTATATTATATGCTTACAACAGAAACAAAGACGGCTTCCGCATTTTTTTTTTGTTATTGATTAATTTTAATATTTTTTTCTGACATTATATATTATTGGTCTAGTGGCTACATGTAAGGCCGCAGACACGGTGGTCCTGGGTTCAAAACCCAGGTCGGGGCAATAAAATATTATTAAGATTTTCTGTGGAAAAACTCAGTAGCAGCCCGGAGTCTGGAACTTGGAAGTGTGTAAACTCCCGTGTCTCGTAAAGCACGTAAAGCCGTTGGTCCTGCGCCTGAACTCTTTCCGGTGTCGGATTGCCGTCCCATCGGGTTATGAAATCGGTCAGGGCGGACCATCATCATCATCATCATTTATTTCTCAATTGGATTTGAACCGGCCTAGATACACGTGTTTTATCTACAAGACCATCACGACTTAAGTTATAACAACTTTGCCTTAAACTTATAAAGTAACTTATTCAGTAAAGAAAGAAAATTGTTTTGAATATTTAAACTGTTCGCGGGGAGTAAGTTATAATCGTCTGGAACACTGCTTGCTTAGCTAATCTGTTTTCTAGACGTGACGAAATACAAGCGGTTTGCGATATTGATTTTTTACGTAAATTTAGCATTTTGATTTCAACCGTTTAGAAGCAAAAGTTTAAAATATTTACTTATTGACTTATAGTCGAACTCACTCACATTTGCCAGTGCCAGCCTACATATTTTAAATTAATTAATTCATTTATTTATTCAGATCCTTAAGCTATCAATATATCAATAAACATTTATAATTAACAACTAAAATAGATAATCTTACGAAGGGATTCGTCCTTAAACAACATGTACCGTAAAAACAAAAAATGTTTAAAGAACAAAACTAATTTAATCGTAAAAATAAAAACAAAATTATAATAATATAATTAAATAACAAATTATAAAATCATAATAACATAGCTTTGTGCGACCTCTTCTGGGTAGGTACCACCCACTCATCAGACATTCTACCGCAAAACAGCAGTACTTGTTATTGCTGTGTTCCGGTTTGAAGGGTGAGTGAGCCAGTGTAATTACAGGCACAAGGGATATAACATCTTAGTTCCCAAGGTTGGTGGCGCATTGGTGATATAAGCGATGGTTGACATTTCTTACAAGGCCATTGTCTATGGGCGTTAGTGGCCACTTACCAAGAGGTGGCCTATATGCTCGTCCGCTTTCCTATACAATAAAAAAAGTACTTATACATATGTACTTATATTTAAAAAGGTAAACTATGTTATGTTAGAGTCATCTGGCACAGTCTTTTAGATTTTAAGCTTAAAGGTAAAGCTGTACTCAAATAATCTATGAACAAGGCTTTTGAGTGTAATTTCACAGAATTCACTTAAATTAAAAAAAGTGCGACGTTTTCACTGCCAATAAGAATCGTAAACACTAATTTAGTTAATTTAGTATATATATAGTCTATTCGCAGATTAGAACCCGCAACTACGATTCATAATATCTACTCGATCGTCACAGCTCAGACTAGTTTGTAAGTATATTATATGCATTAGTTTAACGTTAAGTGAAGGAAAGCAGCTATCTAAGCGATTTGTTCTAGAACATTAAGCAGGCGCTAAGTGGCGGTTTCGGGGAGGGGTTTTAGGAAATCATAGAGCTTAAGTCAACATGCGGTAACTTTGTTCAAAACAACATCTATATAACTTATTATAAATACGAAAGTAACTATGAGGCGCTTTCACGGCTAAACCGCTGAGCCGATTTTGATAAAATTCGGTATGAAGCACTTGCACCCCAAGAAAGGACATAAGTTACTTTTTAATCAATAACATCTGTCTACCGTCCAACACGAGGGCGACGCCGCGGGCGAAATTTTGATATCATTAATATTCGTTTCTAATAAATGTCTTGATTAAATGAATTAAATGACGTTTTATTTCATGCTTTCTGATTGACATGAGACGACGTGCGTAAAGACGTTCGTACGTCACAAACATATGCGAGTAACAAACTTACGAAACGTTTTTTTTATTGGGACGCCTTTGAATACGCCTCGTGGACCATCCTACCACCCGTATTCTAAGCCAATCATTTCTTGAATATAGTAACCGTCCATTAATTAATTGAATGAATATATCATTCATTTTCACTCATTCGTTCGTTAAGCCCATGTTCCGTCATGTTTTACGAAGGATGCGGTTGGATTATGCGGTGTCCAGTTAACAACGAAGCCCAGAAATATTTAACGATAATCCCTAGCGTGGAATAGGCTCAGATTAACTCCAATTCTGTCTGGGGTTCGATTACCCTAATCTAATTGTTTGTTGGAAGTAATTTATTAATGTCTAACGAATATTGAAAATACCCATTTTCAAAAAGTGTTTTGAATGCGTGAATCTTAACCGATGATCGTGCGTTCAAACCCGGGCAAGCACCACAGAATTTTCATGTGCTTAATTTGTGTTTATAATTCATCTCGTGCTTGGCGGTGAATGAAAATATCGTGAGGAAACCTGCATATGTCATATTACACTGAAATTCTCCCCACATGTGGGATTGCACCTGCATTAGAGCAATGTGGTGGAATAAGCTCCAAACATTCACTTCAAAAAGGAGAGAAGGCTTTAGCCCAGCAGTGGATCATTCACAGTCTGTTACTTACTTACTTTAAGATTATACTTTATTCAAAAAAGGCTTGTAAAAGCTCTTCTGAATAATAATTTTAAAAGATTAATTGAATTAAAGGCTACCACCGGTTCGAAATGCACATCCACGTAATAATCATTACTAAAAATATTCATACATTTTAAATACTATATTTGGGTTTCAATTGCGACCATATTTTTTTTTTTATACACCGTTTCGAAATAATTACACCTGTTGGTCACGTGCTGATTGTAACTTCGGAGTACTTGTAATATATAACATGGATATAATACATAGCGCAAGCTTCATGAATACAGCAATGATATTCGATACATTACACTTGGTTTCTCACTTTTGAAATGTTGAAACCGACTTACGGTGATATGCCATTTTGATACTTGAATACTTTAAATGTTATAATTATTATATTCAATGTCGCATAACACATACTGTTTTTACTATAGTGGTCAGCGATAAATTTCGAAAATCTTACGAAATAGCTCTACAAATCTATATCCTATATGACAATCGAACTATAACGAATACTAATTCCATAATTTTATCATCTATATTAACTTCTATCAACTCCCATTCGAGCAGCGTGGTGGTTGTTACTCTACACGAACTAAAAATAATAACGAATAAAACATCAATTTATCATACACCGAGCGATAATATCTATCATTAAAATATCAATAACGATACATTAAGGCATCCAAATAATTAGGCAATTAGATAAAGTTGGCTAATTAAAGGGCAATTTGTAATAAAAATCCGAAAACAACTATTACATGTTAATAGGCAGGCTATCGGACTATTACAGAGTTTAATGGACACCGAATAAAACACTATACGAAACGAGTTCACTGGGTCGAATGTCACACCGTTACGTACAATATTCATATTTAAAAAAAATATATTGACAAAATCATTAGCTTATATAGAAGGCGTTCTTAATGCCAGAAGGCATTCTGTACCTTTAGGCTAATCAGAAATACGCGAATGCGGTATTACAACTAAACAATTAAATTCAAATAAATTAAACACATAAACGTAAAATAAATACTATATGAAATATGGAAACAAAAAGTTAAAAATAAATAAATCATTTATGAGAATTGAACATTATTCGGGTAATGTTATTGGAGACGATTTTTTTAAGGAGAGCTTCAATGAAGCCTGGCTTTTCTGATGTCTATATGAAGCTTTTTCTAAAGTTTATTTGCATGAACAGAGAATGAATTAGAAAAAAAAAAACAGAGATTTGAATAGGAATCGAAAGATAGAGCATATCGTTTGAAATTGTCTTTTAATAATCAGGCATTAGTCAGACATTGTTTATTATTATTCTTTTTTTTAAATATTATCAGCTTGCTGCTGTCTTTTTCTTTCGCAAGACATATGAAGGATGATAGAAAGAGAGAAATCAGTATTTAACTAAGCAGCAGCGCTGCAGCTCATCAACTTCTATATCGATAGACAAAATGACATCAGCTTGATTCTGCTACTTACTTGATACTATAAAAATTGTATATTTGACTGTTTCATCGTCACGTCTTTGAATACAGTCCTCTTTTAGACCCGACATTATACCTAATTCTTAATCTTTTATTCTGTGTATGTAATATAAAAAAAATATTAAGGGATATTACTCGACGGTGTGACGGATGTCGAGTTAAAACGTTTAACCATTAACCTGTGAACAAATCGAGGGACCTCACGTGCGACCCTTGTCGTCACTTAGCGAGAATATAGTCACACAACTATGTATATTATGATATTAATCAAACCTACACATATATTACTTCATATTATATATCCAAAATATGTATAAAAATCGACCACTAACATATTACTTTCTTTTTGCATAGGTACCTAGAGGACGCGCTTATGGGCTGATGGTAAGTGGTAACCAACGCCCATAGACATTGTCATTGTAAGAGATAATAATAATAATAATATCTTGGGACATTATTCACACAAGGCATCATCTGATCCCAAATTAAGCAGAGCTTGTACTATGGAAACCGGACAAGTGATATACTACATATACTAGTTTTCTTTTGTAAATACATAGTAGATAATTACACCCAGACTCAGGACAAACAGACAAGTTCATGCACACTAATGTCTGTCCTGGGTGGGAATCGGACCCACGACCTGCGGCGTATACTAGTAAATGAGGACAAAATTTTGTTTTCAATGCCTACTTGAGAAAGCAACTAAAACAAGAAGATTCATCAAGTTTCAGAGAAGATATTTTAGCATATAATATTATTATGTCACCCTTTTAATGATACTTTTGTCCCACTGCTGCCGCTGAGCAAAGGCCTTAACTCCTTATAAGAATTCTCGGAGCTTGTTCCACCACGCTGTTTTAATGCAAGTTGGATACAAACGTGGCAAACTCATGCGACACGTGCAAGTTCTCTCACAATATGAAATAGTTTAAAAAAATATATTATAATATAAAATATATCGAAAACGTTTACAACATTCATAGCCCCTAGTGCACACGGGTTATGAAATGACTCGGTTAATTAAACTTATCGATCAGACAGCAAACTATTTCAGTTAGAACGAACCGCAAGACAGCGTATATCGACGAGCCAGTTGGCGTGATTGGTAAGATACTTGCCTTTCACGCCACAGGTCGTGGGTTCGATACCCATCCAGGACAGATATTTGTGTGCATGAACATGTCTGTTTGTCCTGAGTCTGGGTGTAATTATTTATATGAGCCTGTATTTTGCAAAAGAAAAGTAGTATATGAATTATATCAGTTGTCTGGTTTCCATAGTACGAGCTCTGATTAGTTTGGGATCAGATGGCCTTGTGTGAATGATGTCCCAAGATATTATTATTATTATTATATTAACGTTTGCACTTCGCTTTCAAAATAATATACTAGTAGGAATGTATGCAAAAGTATATTACCATGAATTGAGATAAGTTCAAACATGCCCTTTACTGAGAGAAAAATCTTAGGTATTACTGTTAGTCCTGGTTACTTTATATGTGTATAAAATGTATGTGATACTTTGTGCAAGCCCGTCTGAGTAGGTACCACCCACTCATCAGATGTTCTACCGCTAAACAATAATAATTAGTATTATTGAAGGGGAGTGAGCCAGTGTAATAACAGCCACAAGGGACATAACATCTTCCCAAGATTTTGATAGATATTGTAATTGGTAAAATTTGCTTCGTTTGAAATTTCCTAATTCATCTCATGCTCGACGGTATATCTGCTCGTGTCTAATTTCAGTACTATGAAAAAATTCGAAGTCAAAAATAAGTTTAGTTCTAAGTACTGTTTCGATATATTTAAAAAAAATATATATGTAAAAGAAGATATTGCTAAGGTATCTATTATTAATAAAATACTTAACATACAATACTTAAAACGTATCATTTCACCGTTCAAGAATAAGTAACATTCTTTTCTTTGATATAATAAACGAAAGATAATAAAAATAACGAAGCTATAGAGTGCAAAATACAAGAATTGCTACAATCCCACTATCCAAAGCTCACGACCAATAAAAGCTCGCGTGTAGGCGCCACAAATGTTATAAACGAACATATAGGTACACTGGATATGGACTCTTTAATATAATCATAATAAATACATTATTAATTTGAATTGTTACATTATTCTTATGTGAAACTTAAAATAGATTTACACTAGCTGTGCCCCGTGGCTTCACCCGCGTATAATTAATAAAAATATAAATTATTTTATTACTATAATAACACACACGGGCGCACGAACACACTTACACACACACACACACACACGCACACACACGGCTACTGGTAAAGAAATATGTAATTAACGATTTGAAATTAATTTTCATAAGATACCGTAGGGTTTACCGATCTTATATTTGGCCTAACATTTGCGCCATCACATGTTCTTTGTGTGTACCAATTTTCATCAAGATTGATCAAGCCGTTCTTGAGTTATAAGAAGACATACAGACAGACAGACAAAAATGAAAAAAATAGTATAATGTGAATCACTGCATGATAAAACGACAATTTATCACAAAATTAGGTGAAAAACAAAAATTTACAGACAGAACCAATAGATTTATATAGTAGTATAGATAAGGGAAGTTTTATTAAATATACAAAGATGAAAAGACAATTATAAAAATATACTGTCTGTTACTTTGGACACGTATCAAGTTAAATTTACTAGACGGATTTTAATAAAACTTGACAGGGTAATAGTTTATGTTATTGGTTACCATATGGAATATTTACTTATTTAATCTATTAATCTTAAACTATTTATTAATAGTCGTATCGGATCAATCAATGTTAATTATTAAACTGAAGATATATATCAACGATTATTTATATAATATAAATGTACTATAAGACAGTATCTTACAATTCATGTAGTTAATACCTGAAAGTTAAAAAAAGTTAAACTTGTTTACGTCACAAATGCGACGTTGCATTTTAACTTTTATCGCAAAGGTAGAAGTTTCACTTCTAAAAGTAATAATATATTACAAAGGTAATTTTATATCTGATAGCTTTTAGTCAATAATATCTTAAACTCAACATTATATAGCAGTATAAATAGCAAAGTTTTATTTTTATTTGTTACTTGAAGAGTCTCAAAATCCCCAAACAAATATAAAGTCTTCAATATTTCCCTTCCAGCATTGTACAACCGAGTACACGAGTGAGCCTGATATTAAAAAAGAGCCAGAACAATCATTCGGGCCCCGACTCGCTCATTCTAGCCCCATATCCAATTACGAGGCGCTGACTCGGGGCACAAGTACACTCGCGCACAGTTCATGATGAAACATAGTGAAATTATTTTAGTCACAACTAGTTAACGCGTTAACAACGCTTTTGTGTGTGGCTTGAAAAGATTTTTTTTTTTCAATTTAAATAAATTATGTGATTGTGTTATTCGTATGTCGTGTTGAATGTTTTATGTGTGCGTAGATGTAATTCATAGAAAAACTAGGTTTCACAAACATAGACCTACATTGTATTTTTTTATTTTAAATTAAAACTCTTGGTACTCTTTTTGGAACTCTTTACTTGGTGGTAGAGCTTTGTGCAAGCTCGTCTGGGTAGGTACCACCCACTCATCAGATATTCTACCGCAAAACAGCAGTACTTGGTATTGTTGTGTTCCGGTTTGAAGGGTGAGTGAGCCAGTGTAATTACAGGCACAAGGGACATAACATCTTAGTTGCCAAGGTGGGTGGCGCATTGTCAATGTAAGCGATGGTTAACATTTCTTACATTGCCAATGTCTATGGGCGTTGGTGATCACTTACCATCAGGTGGCCCATATGCTCGTCCGCCTAAAAATGCAATAAAAAAAATATATATATATATATTAATTTGATTTTTTTTTTTTATAGTGCCCGGTAGGGCAAATGACTCTACTCCACCTGATGGTAATTGATAGTAAAGTCCAAACGCGACGACGGCTAGTGCAGTCAGGAAGAATGACTTGCACTAGCCGCCCCCGCCTTGCCGGCCCGCAAGATGCCTCTTCACGCCTCGTTTGAAGGAACCCGGGTCATAAGAGGAGGGAAACACGTGTGCTGGTAACGAATTCCATGCTTTAGAGGTGCGACAAAGAAAAGAGTTGCCAAATTTCTTCGTGCGCGATGGAATTGATGTCACAGTTAGGCGGTGACATCGAGAGCCAGCACGCGTAGATTTGTGAAGGAAAGGGGAAGCAGGAATGAGGGTGAATAGCTCCTCTGAGCACTCGCCGTGATACAGTCGATAGAAAGCGCTCAGTGCCGCTATCTCTCGACGCAATTGTAAAGGCTCGAGGGTGTTGGTGACGTACTTAATGCGAACCGCACGTCGCTGCAACCGATCCAAGGCCTCCAGTAAGTACTTAGCGGAGCCATCCCAAAGGTGCGTGCAATATTCGACGCAAGACCGCACCTGTGTTTTATACAACAGGAGCAGTTGTTGTGGCGTGAAAAAACGCCGCACCTTGTTCAGGACTCCGAGTTTACGTGAGGCTGTTTTTATAACAGCCTCGATGTGATCCTTTGGATTGAGGTCGCACCGAACGTCAATTCCCAGTATGGCGACTTTGCCTTGTATCTCCAGTGTAGTGCCACAGAGGGAAGGAGGAGGGGAAAATGGTGACTTTTTCGCTGTGAGAGCGCATACCTGTGTTTTCTTGGTGTTGATAATTTATCAGAGCCCCATTTGGCAATGAGTCCTAACGTCCTATCGAGTTCAACAACAAGATCCCTCCGTCTCTCCCCAGTTTCCGCCCGCCCAGCTCCTGCACGTCCGTGGTATCCCCCGTGCACTGTACTATCATCTGCATAGCAATGTATGTTCCCGAGAGAGAGCATATCATTGATATGCAGAAGAAAGAGTATGGGGGATAGCACAGACCCCTGGGGGACCCCAGCATTCACTACATGGAATTGTGAAGCGCAGCCATCAACTAAAACGCGAAGGCTACGCTTGTGTAGGAAGCTGGCAATCCAGGTGCAGAGCTGAGCTGGCAGACCGTATGCCGGCAGCTTGGAGAGAAGACTTCTGTGCCAGACCCTGTCAAAAGCCTTGGAGATATCGAGGCTGACAGCCAACGATTCCCCACGCTTGCCGATAGCTTCACCCCAGAGGTGTGTTACGTACGATAGAAGATCACCTGTGGACCGTTTCGGTCGAAACCCGTACTGACGATCATTAATCAGACAGTGATCTTCTCGGTAATGGATCAGTTGGTTATTTAGAATCCGTTCCATCACCTTACAAAGTACTGAAGTGATAGCTATTGGCCGATAATTTGCCGGGTCAGACCGATCCCCTTTTTTGGGAATCGCTTGCACATTAGCCTCTCTCCAAGAATCCGGCACACGTCCTGTATAGAGAGACAACTGGAACAGGCGCGTTAACACAAAAGACAGCTCCGCTGCACACTTCTTCAGCACTATGCCTGGTATTCCATCGGGACCACTAGCTTTCCGTACATCGAGTGATTGCAGCTCTGCACGCACATCGCGCTGCCTGATTTTGATGTCAGGCATCGTGTGGCCACATGAAGGTCTTGAAGGTGGCTGCGCACTGCAATCATCGATCACAGAGTTGTCCGCAAAGAGTTTTGCCAGAAGATCGGCTTTCTCTTGCGGACTGTGAGCTAGAGATCCGTCCGGATTCCTGAGCGGTGGCAGCGAAGGTTGGCAGAAATTGTTTTGCACAGACTTGGTCAGACGCCAGAAGCTACGAGAGCCCCTAGGATGCGAAACAAGGTCGTGACCAATCTGTACAATGCGCTGTGCATCCGCTCTCGTATATGCCTTCCTACAGGACTTAGAGCTTTTGTTGTAGGTTGCTTTCAGTGAGTCAATATTAGATGCCCCACTAACGCAGCCATTGATCCATGCGCGATATGCCGCCTGCTTAGATGACACAGCATCGGCACATTCGCGAGTGAACCAACGGTTACGCGTACCCTTACTGATGAGATCTGAGTTAGGAATGTAGTATTCCATCCCCAACAGGATCTCATCAGCAATAGCAGCGGCGCTAGCTGTCGGGTCATTCTCACTGAAGCAACGTTCCCTCCAAGGGACTGACGCATAGTAATCGCGCAATTCGTCCAAATCTGCCGACTTATAGTGCCAAACACGACGTTTGCATACCTCTGGTGACGGCAGCTTGGCCTGTGGCACCTTGGTAGATATCAGGCAGTGATCCGAAGAACCAAGAGGAGCTCGAACCTCAACCTGATATTCCACCGGGTGAGTAGTCAGCAGAAGGTCCAGTAGAGAAGGCGCTTGCCCGTGAATATCTGGGATCCTGGTGGGCTGATCAACCAGTTGGGTCAAGTCTTGCGTGAGAGCGAAAGCATGAGCAGTCCTTCCAGCATGGTCAATTTTGGGGGACTTCAACCATTCACAAAAAATTGGTTATAATTATATTTAAAAAAAAATGGCAATACGTCAGAATATACGGTATATATAGATAAAAAAGGATGAAATGATTATCCGTTGATTGTATCAATAATAAAGCTTAAAGAAGAATAGTGAGTGAGTAAGGAATATTAAAATCAGCTAAATAAACACGAAGAAAAATAACGTTTTAGATTCCATTAAAAATGGTATGTAAAATAAGAAACCACAGTCTTGTTATTGTATAAGAAAATAGTCGTCAAAATCGGTTAACGAACCGCAAGATGGCGTTAAGTCATCGTGCCATCCAATTGATTCAGGACAAAAAAAAATGTTTCCCTAAAATGAAAGTAAGTAACGGCGCATTGATGCTTTAAGCTTCTAGTTTTAATGTTTAATAGCGAAGATGACTTATAAGGTCGACAATTTGCTTGTCTTTTTTAGAATAAAGAAAAGAAAATTTGTCTTTTTTTTATTGTATAGGTGGGCGGACGAGCATATGGGCCTCCTGATGGTAAGTGGTCACCAACGCCAATAGACAATGGTATTGCAAGAAATGCTAACCATCGCTTACATTGCCAATGCGCCACCAACATTGGCAACTAAGATGTTATGTTCCTGTGCCTGTAATTACACTGGCTCACTCACGCTTAAAAACCGGAACTCAACAATACCATGTACTGCTGTTTTGTGGTAGAATATCTGATGAGTGGGTGGTACCTACCCTGACGAGCTTACACAAAGCTCTACCACCAAGTAGATGTCATGATTTAAATTGTATTTAATTTATCATACCTTTAGCTTTTAATAAATTTGAAATCGAAAGTATGTTCCATTTATATAACTATATAGATAAACAAATCGAAATTGTTGTCTCATGAATTTCTCAACATAATAGCGAAATAACTTCCAGCGTAAGAGACGGGTCATTTCGACGAGATGGAACTTGGTACATTTCTTCCGCATCATTTGTTAGCCGGCAATTTCGCGGAGTCACCGGTTAATGGGCGCACAAAAACGTGATGAAATTTGACGCGCTTTTAAAAAATGAACTTTATCATTTTTACCGTAAATTTTATGTCAAAACTGGGATTATAACTGTTGGAGATTGCGTTGACGAAAATCCTAGACAACGTCAAAATTTAATGGAGTTTTTTTTAAATTTAAATCTTTTCCTTCACAGTCGTTTGCTTCCTTGCCTTTTGCGTTTTCTTACTGTAAAAGCTTTTGCTGTTGGGTTCACCACCAAAATGATTACGGCTCAGTGCGTATCTTATAACCCTTAAATCATCTCTGAATAACCATTTACAACAGCGACTGACTCAACCGGAGTTACTAAATATCGTTGCATTATGCCTACGAATAAAAAGAATCCTGCTAGAAATTATTTCAAGATTTACAAATCAAATATATTCACCCTTTAACAAAAAAAAAGCAAATCTTTTGCACGGTAAAGCGTGAAACAGCTTACGTGATTGAGACAAAAAAAAAAACCGGTATACATAATAAATGAGAATCGAGTTCAAATGTATTCTTTTGATATTTAAATCATTGACTAATGAAAGGTGCCTGGGATGTTTCCAAATGGATATTTCTCTCGGTGAATTGATTTTACTGACTATAAAGAAAGACCAAGATGGCACAGTGGTTAGAACACGCAGCTTCAAACGCGGACAAGCTACACAGAATTTCGATGTGCTTGTTTTACGTTTATAATATTCATCTCGTGCTCGAAGATGAATCAAAACACTAAGTTAAATTGAAAACGACTATTCCAGATGTGTACCCACACAGCCGCACTTAAGTAACGTGGTGGAATGCGCTATTATAATTTTAAATAATATATTTTGTAGCAAAACTGAACCCATAAAGATTTTCAGAGATATATTTTGCTATTGCAATCTTCAACATCTTATATTATCTCTTAATAACACTGAACAAATGCCTAGTAATCTTAATTTCAAAGAAAACATCTGTACATGTTTTGGAGATGTACAAAGTTCGCTTGAATGATGAAAGGTTGTGAGATAGCAATCTTAAAGTTTTGCTAGAAAATCGCTCGGTCAGTCCTTTGAGGGCTTTTCCTCTGACCACGTTTATATAATTAGCTACATTTTATTTATTTATTTATTTATATTTTATTTTATTTAATTCGAATTCAATGTTAATTTAATTTTAATATGGATTGATTAATTATCTGAAATAAAATATTATTATTATTAATATAAAATACGAGAAAATGAAATCGACGCTTATTACGACAATAATCTAAATTTAAGCGTGTGAAACTGCAAAGCTCCACTTATATAATAATATTACATACAAAACCTGCACCGAAGCGCGCTGCATCTTCTGAAATAATTTCAATGCATATTATTTCAACAGCATTTTTCATTTTATAATAAATGATTTCAACAATCATCACTTCATAAAATAATAAAGTTTTTATTTTAACGAAAAAAATGCGAACAATATTTTGTAACATTATACATATTTTTCATATTAAAATTTTCAACGAAACATTTTTTTATATGTGTGCAAAAACAGATTAAATATTCTCTTTATAATATACGCATTTGTTTAATCTACAGTCGCTGACAATTCCTTTGGTCCTTTGAATGGGATCCATTTCAAAATGAACCTGGGGCATAATAGAATTGAAAATAAATTAATAATTCACTTTAAAACACTTCAATCACGAAGACACTATACAGAATTTTTAATTAAAAAACGTGTTGTTATCAATCGAGTGGTTCTTTGCTAATAAAAAAATATCGACTTCACTTTATAAATTGGAATGGAATCGTTCAAAAATAAGTTTTCATTATAGGAATATTTTCTTAATTTAAATCTAAATTAAATAGCTTGCAAAGCTGGGCAATATGCTCATTTGTTAAGGACGAGATTAAGCTCTATTTTTAGCTCATACTACTCCAATAGTAGTGGAGCAGTACTCTTACATACCTTTATAGGAGTATGGAATTAAATTTGCGCAGCAGTAAGACCACAAACCATTACTTTACTGTTTTGCAATAGATATCATCATATCTATCTATTTCAATCTCAGGCATTATGTTTTATATACATACATATTTCTTTATATTGTTTGTTCTATATCCAGCACCGGCTTTAAGCATCCGGGATGGTTTCTCGGGGCGTCAGGCTTAAAAGGATGCCCTTTGAGCGAATGTGTGTAGGCCGCCTGATCCATGTATGAATTAAATCGAAGCCTTGAAGTTCAACCTCATGAAGTTTAGGTTTAAATTGACTTTTGTTTTATAATTATAATCAATCCGAATAAATTAAATCTCCACCACTATTCCTACTAAATTAAGCTCATAAACAAACTCACAAAGATTAATAATTTTAATACTTACCATCAGGTATGAGTCACCTGATGATGTAAAATTAAATTAAACTTGATGATCATTGGGCATTAAATGCTATAACAAATTAATGAGTGAGTGACCACTCACTAGACGTACTCTCTACCACAGTAGTAGATTACAAAATGATTTACAGAGAAAACAAAATTAATTTAAATCAAAATAAAAATAATAATAAAGATAAGTAAATTCTAATTAAAAATGTACAATTTTTAATAAAAGTCAACACAAATGAACAAAACGCGAATAAATAGTGCAAAGTCAATAGAACTGTGTCAAATGCAAATGTAGGACGTGTGGTCCGACATTAATGTTCGCTGTGTGAAAACTCGGACATGTTGCTATGGAAACAGCGGGTTATATAAATAATAATATTGTATGCAAATCGCATATTCTCTGCGGTCGTTCAGAATCCAAGTACATAGAAGAACTCATATTATTTATTGCTGGTCCGGAATTTCTCTAACGAGAAATGACTAGAAGCTAAGCAGTTAAGGTTTCAAGGCTGTTATTTGTATGTATCCGTACGTTTAAGCGATAATAAAGTAGATCACCTTCAGTTGTCATCTGATAGTAATAATTATAAATGGTAGGATCTAATCTAATCCCAAGTGTTATTGACTCGTCCTTGTGCAAAGATCAGGTCATTTCTCTGATTAAAAATTTGTAATTTTTGGATAAATGGAATCTAAGAAATATTTGATTGAATTATTTATAATCTAATCAATCGCAAAAAGTATGGATTTTTTTGTTATGAATGATGCGTCATCAATCATTCATATTGATGACGAATATCAGTTACTAAGAAAATTATTTAACAGTAAAATTTAACGTGATGAAAATCGTCCAAATAAGGATGTACTATTTATTTACACATTACTACGTACACGTTCATAGTTATAATAAAATAATAATAAAAATATTGATATTGGTATTGGTATATATAGTATATATGTACTTAACCTATGCTGTCATATTATTTTTTTCTATAATAATTAGTGTTTATTGACAGCTTAGACATCGCTCCGCTTATCGCTTCCCTCTCCGCGTGTGCGTGATATCATCCTAATAGCAGGGTTTCAATGCATGAGATCGGATTTAAATTTCAAAGGCTGCCTGTAACTAGAGCAATGCTGAAATCTTGATATATTAGTTTTTCAGCTAATTGAAGATGTTTACAAGAATTTCTATGTAATACTTAACTTACTTTATTTTGTAACGTCAAAACCTAAACTTAGGTACTTAAATCGCTTATTATATAACGGATTCGGAGTCACTTAATACGTAATTATATATTACATAACATGTCACCTCTCAATGACGAGGGTATACGGAGACGTAAATTGAATAAGCCATAATTTCATTGCGTGTCCCATGGGATAGTTCAAGTTTAAACTTCAATTTAATATGCTAAAGATTTACTGAATTATATATTATATTATAAGTTTAACTTAATGCATGTGGGAGTTATCATGTGTTAAGTTGTGTAGACCTTTATAACAAAGTGATTGGTGTAGAAACAAGGTACTTTAAATATTGGTTGGATGTTCTCCAAACTCGTCTGGTGTTGGTCAATTCATCGGAGAATTTACCCCCAAACGATAATACTATATTACAATGTTCGTTACAAACTGAATTCCACATTAACGAACCTGAGGATTAATAGTAAAATACTATATTTAAAGAATTGATAAATAACTAGAGCTTTCGATTGCAAATAACGAGAATAATACACACCTTGAATATTTAAATTGTATAACTGCTTATTTATGACTTTTCATATATACTTAACTAGTTTTCGCCTGCGTTTTCAACCGCGTAGTAGAGCAAGTGGGACACGTAATAGATAAGATAGTCCTAGGGGTTCAAGCTTGCTTTATACTAAATTTCATCGATATAGATTCAGTGGTTTAGCAATGAAAGTGTAACTGCCAGACAAAGTTACTTTCGCATTAAAAATAACAGTATAGATTTGCTGTTATTTATTTACACATTATTATTTCTAGAACATATTGTATCTCAAAGTTTGCTGATAGAAAATGGAATAGCGCTAGGTCGCTCTTTTGGCTATAATGTAAAATATACATACAATATATATAAACAAGATAAATAATCGTTGTATTAGTAATATTGTGATCTAGTTAGGTAAGGCGGTGAACCAAGCGTGCGGCTCTTGCGGTCTGGGCGTTGATCTTGTAGGTGGGCCGTGATTTAACGAGCACCATAAGTCTATCAACAATAACAATCAATGATCATTGTTCAATCATGAGTCGAGATGGCCCAGTGAATTTCAGCCGATGATCGCGGGTTCAAGGTCAGAGAAGCACTGAATACTGAATTTTCATGTCTACATTTATTTTTTTATAATAATTGATCTCGTGCTCGGCGGTGAAGGTAAATCTCGTGAGGATTTGCAAGCTTACTCACATACAAGAAAAATATATATGTTCGAAAATCACAATTACATTGACCATAAAATAATATTATATATCTAAAACAAAATCCTTATTTTTTATTTATAAGTATTTTTTTACAGATAAATTTCATATCCTCTCCTAGACATCGGGTTCAAGGTTACCTAACATGTGAGTCGGTACAGACAGTCATATGCGCCAAACAGCAGTAACGTTCAAGCCGCCATTTTGTATTCCGTGGCACCCGGCGCCCGCTCCCCTCAGTTTTCGTTCAACATTTGACCCGTGTACTTGTGTTTAGCGCAATCGTATTTAAAACAGGTGAATTTTTACTGTGTTTTATAAATATATTGTTAATACTTTTTTGTATACCATAAAATATATATTGTACAGATTGTTTATTGGACATAGATGGGCTTTCCTTTCTTACAAAACAGTTGTTTCTTGTAACCTACGTAACCTACTATGCAGTCTGCTCGGGTCATTGCAAGAAGTCGGATCGTTGAATGTATAACATAAATATATATATGTGAAAATAAATTTCTGAAATTACGTCTTTTAATATTGTTTTTGTGTATAAATTTATCTATGGCATCAGTATTGAAGCATTACTCTATCGTACTCTTATAGTGTACAACAATAGATTTTAGTTGTAGCTTACGGTTTGTTATATACACTGTTTAATAGAAACATGCAAACACATAAATCCAACATTTACATAAATTAAAGATATGATACACTAACGACACGGATAAAAAAGTGATGGAGGATAGGAATGTTTCGTTTTAATTATGGAGTAATTTCTAATGTGATATTAATTCGATTGTGTCATGGATGTGGACACTGAATGTCGTTTGATATATTAAATAAAATATGTTTCATAATAAAAATACATTTTTTTATACTTTTAGCCACGACAAGCTAAGATAGAGCTAGTTATACATTAATCAGTAATTTTATTTCATAATAAAATATTACTTTCACATCCAATATAAAATGTGATTAGTTTTATTTGTAAAATAGTAGCAATACATATAAAGTATACCTAATTAAGGTATAGAAATTTTACTAATAGTAATAAAAAACGTTTTGGTTGACATGGTAACCCTCGTACCCGGTACCGATGGTACCACAACAACAAAGAAATTATTTTAATCAATTTATTTATTATTTATATTACAGGCAGGTCATTATCATCGAATTCGCCGTTTTTGAAAACAAAAAATAAAACAGTAGAAGAAGTTAAGCTTTATGACGTCAGAATGAAAATGGATTTAGCTAAACATATTGTCACAGCATGCATGAACAAAACCATTAATAGAAAAAATATATGTGATAACGAATTTTACATAGAAGCACACAATTACATAACAGCTTCAAACCTATTGATGTCAACAATTCGAGCTAAGATAGATAAAAAAGATAAACCCAAAACATTCGCTGATTGGTTCGAAGAGCTATCATGGAAAATGTCGGAAGACTTTAATAGCGCCACACAGTTTTTAGATATACCACTTAGAGATTGTATTGTCAATCACTATTTACACATGCAATGCATACCAACTAAGATTTCTGTATGCGAATATCTTAAAAAAGAAGGGATAAATATGACAATACAGGAAATAAAAAATATTTTAAAGATAAAAGGTTATAAGACGCAACGCCTTCCAAGGAACACTGCGACTATTATTGTTGAGAATCCTGAACAACGTTTCAATAGAATGAAATATTTACACAATATTATGCAGTTCCGTAAACTTGAACTTCATATTGTTTATATAGAAGAAAAACAAATAAACAATGAATCTGATAGTTCGACAACCTTGATTTTTATAGCAGTATCTAGTCTAATGGGTGTCATAAGTAAAAGAATCCAAATGATTTCAGAATCAACAAATAGTACAACAATTATAGAATCAATATATGATTGGTTTTTAAACAATGTTCTACAACATTTGTCTACAAAAAGCGTTATTGTTTTAGAAAATAGTCTAAACGATACCCAAAATCAAAATCCAACGATTGACAGTAATAAAAGTGATATGATAACTTGGTTACAAAAGTTTGACATACCACATTCCCCTGAAATGCATTCAGCAGAACTATTCGAATTGATAAAGAGATCTAAACGTAGCCTTTCAAACGAAAAGCACAAGCTCGACGAGATTCTAATGGCGTATGGACACAAAGTATTACGACGTCCACGTCGTACTCGATACTTAAATAACTTCGGAACAGTTTGGAGTCGAAACGTTTTTGAGGATATTGAAACATGTAATTGGAAAAACTTAGAATTAAATTTGATTGAAAGAGAAAAAAAGATTTATCGTGATGATGTTGCTGTAGACGAAATTGTAGATAAAGTAATGACGTATGCTAAATATGGGACAATACCGTTCATTAATATACAAAAATGTGATGAAGACATTGATGAAATAAAGATGACTAATATAGTGCAAGATATACAAAAAAATTAACTAAAGTTATCATTTTGTTTTATTTTTTATCATAATAAAAATTTCTTGAACCCCAAACTAGCTAATACTTCAGGGCTACCAAATAATGTATAGAAAAATGATTATAAAATAGAAAGCCTATCGAGTCAATTCAAAATTGGAATTGTAAATAAAAATCGTATTATTAGTGATTTAAAAATGAACAATTTTAAAATTTGATATTGTATTAACGAAATAGAGTTTTTAAATCCAAAAATATTATTTTCAAAACAAAAACAAAGCTATCTACTCCATAATAATGATGACGTCCTAATGACTAATATAATTAATTCTTCGAAATATTCGGTCCAAAATACTTTTCCTATTTTGCACAGATTTGTCATTTAAACCTTCATAAAGCCTTTCAATATACGAATGAATGTGGTTTTTGTTTCATGAATAGAGAAAATATTAAACCTTTTATTATAAAATGCATAGGAAATTACTTTAAAAATAACGGCTATTTATGGTGAATTTTAGACTTAAAAATAATCCGACTACACTTTATAGATAGTGCATATTCAAATACATACAATTTTTCGTTCATATTTATAAACAGGTCCCCGATACTCATTTCCGTTTTCCTTTGAGAGTAAACATCTTGGAGATTGAACAGTACAATTAAACCAGAGCATTTCCTCATAACTTCTAAGAAATACAATTCCTAATCATGTGACTTAAATGGAATACTACTCTCGGCCTTTCATTTCAAATATCGATATGAATTAGAAATTTAAAACAAAACCGCGAAAAACAAACATCAATGTCAGTCATGTTTAGATAATTAGGGAGGTAAATAAACCTTATAAGAACAGCTTAAGAACCTCAATATTAATTTCTTCAACAAAAATTACATACATACATTCCATATGAAATTTTAAATTTTCCCGTAGTGTTTATACTATTTTTGAATATTATGTACATAACTATTACATATTATATCAGTAATTTTTTGTGACGTGAATTTCAAATATATGTTTTTAATATTACATTGAAAACTATAAGTCACAAGGAATAGAGTAAGGCAGCACAATAACTAGAAAAATTGCATAATAATAATTTTTTTTTTTTTTGTTTATTATACAGAAATACACTCGAAACATATTTTTGTTGCATCGATTATTCACAGTCACTCAGAGATGGCAGACGTGTATCCAGTTCTGAATCTGTAGAAGGTGATAAATTATCTATGACACTGTCTAATTTTATATCTAATTCGAAAAGCCTTGCTTCCTCTGAAACCAGAATTGAATCAATCTCATTCAATTCCGTCTCACCTATCGCTTTCATCGCATCTTCGAGGCGTTTAAATACAATTTTCATATTAGCGATATCCCTGTTAAGATTCATTTGAATAATATTATGAATAAACGATGCTGGTGTTAAATTATTTATACAATCTGGCAATCGTAACACTTTGTGTCCAAATTGATTTTACAAATTATCTACTTTGTATAAATTAGAATTTGTATCGGTGTATTTTTCTATCAATGTCCAGAGCTCGAATCTATTCATTGCTTCTTTAAAATGTGGTACTTGGTGGTATTCAAGCCATTCTATCATGTCACATTTTAAGCTATTTCGATTTGGCGTTTTGCAGAATTTTTCATTGTATTGTATATTGTTATCAAGAATAATAATATTGTTATTATCTAAATCGAGAGCGGTATCTATAATCCACTTCTCAAAACTAAATCCGTCGGGTGCCTTTTTGAAACACTTTATTTCGTTTGAAGAGACTGCATATATAAACTGATACAGCCATGTCTTTTGCTGATGACGTTCACATTCATCGACATTGAGGATTTTATCAGCAGTCAGAACTCCTTGACAGATGTAGTAAATAGGTGTTTTCTCTTTACGGTATCGTATTACATTTTTCAAATACATATATCTCTGAAACCATACCTCCGGATTTTCTTTTACAATAGTTGTATTCATATTAGTTTTTTTGAAAATATATCCCATTTTGACAAGTTTGTTTCGAAATTATTTTATATCTAGGAGGTAAATAATTTTGCAGACTGTTAAAGAGATCTGTTGTTGTCGGCATCACATTATGTTCAAAATTATATCTCATGATTTCATCATGAATAGCTCTCCTGTCGATCTCTTTAATACTATCAATTGTTATAGAGTCCTTCCAGAGTTTTAATAAAACGTTTTTATGTAAGCCGGTGTATTTTTGCGCTTGTTCAAGGCAGTGTTCTTCGTCGTCTTCTCTTAAATCACTTACATGTTCATGTTTAATTTCTAAACAAACTTGTTCGAGTAAATCGTATGTCTCTTTACCGTATGTGTCAATAGTGCTGTGATTACTAGACACAGTTAATTGTATGTCATTTGCAAGACTACTGGCATTAGGCTGCAAATCTCCGTCGTCTAAAAGTAATAAAAAATCATAAACATACACGACGTAGAGAAGAATAAATATAAAAATAAGACATATTTATAAATGTAACGTGTAAACCAACTTAAATATCTTAGCAAAAACAAAATAAAAATAAAATTACCTTCTTCGGTTAAATCACAAAAAGGAACGTCCATAACGATCGAAGTCTAAGAAACAACTGTGTGGTAGACACGGAATCGAAAGATATAGTAAGTTTTATAGCTGCGCAATAGAAAGAGAAAACAGCCTGCCCCTCTTCACTCCTCGGCCAGACATCATAATAATAGCTATGCGCGTAATGTGAGTGAATCTTTTAAATTAAATATATTTTGCAGAATAATGAATTATTAAATATATATTTTTTTTTCCATAAATTACAATTTAATTTAAATAATTACATTAAAACCTTAAATAAATACAAATAAAAATTAAAAATATTTACTATACAAATTGTGACCGCGTGGAATGGTGGCAAGAATGCTAGCAGCATTTCCCCTTTGAATCGCAATTCCGATTCTCTGGGCGAAAAATGAACCAGCCCTCCTGTCACCAGTAGAGGCAATAAGACGGGGTGTAATAAAATTAAATATATTAACATACGTACATATACATATATACATAAACATACAACATATTTATTTACTTAAATTAAAATTCAAAAATCATCAAATAAAGCGTCGATATAATTTTTTAGATACTAGTTTCTGTCCGCTGATTCGCTAGCGTGATGGACTTCCAAATTTCCAAGCTTGCTTCCAAATCTCATAAATACTGATAATGTGGTTTAGCCGTGAAAATGTAACAAGCAAACTGTTATTTTCATATTTATAATATTAAGATAGATAAAATAAAAATAAGAGATATAACACTTTAAGCGTTACGGACTGAAATCCTAATACACTAATTACTCGAAAATAATTACCATATTTTTTCTATCGAAAACCCGATTTAATATAAATACTTGTAATAAACAAATATAATTATCAAATAACATTTATTTAGCTCAAAATAATAAATAGTAAGCGTCGATTTCGCAACTTTACCGTGTAAATTAGTAGATAATACGGCAGTGGCGGTAAACAATGCGGAGTGAGGAGGGGGGCCTCCTCACTCCGCACGGTCTTCCAGTATTATTGGTTCAAGGTCATCGCACTCAAAGTAATATTACGACCATGTTATCGTGACCATGGTTACCCGTTCGATTCTCACTGTATTAAGTTTTGTATATATGGCTATAATTTTTCTTGTGTTTAACGTATATATGTACAATAAGTCACTAATTAATATAAGCGAAAGTCTGTTTCAAGCCTTTTAACGCACGCTTACTTTTAAGTTTGGAAGGTATTTAAAGTTTAACAATATAGAATAAAACATAAAGTAATTAATGTTTTTCGAAATTTTTTCCGGAAATATAAAATTACATTTGACTTTACATCAAAATGTTGTATAGGAAAATGCATAAAACTTACTATCAAATGTCTAAAGAAACGTCTACATTCGGTAAGAAATAGCTGCGGTTGAGTAGAGTAGAGCACGCATTTACTGAACGAGAAATTATAAGATCTTATATAGAACGACATTTTTGCTCCATACACGACTCAAAGTATATGTCATAATAGTAAAATTATGTATATATATATAAATATTATGGAACAAGAGCCAATTATATGAACCGAGACGGCCCAGTGGTTACATGTGAATCTTTACTTTTTTTTTATTTGTTAGAATTTTGTCACAATTTTTGACTATGTCGCTCTGTTAGTTACACAATACACTTTGATTTTCTTAAACTTAAGCTTTCGTTAGTTAATTTGTAAAATATATTTTTAATTTGTGTTTATGAATAATCTTGTGCTCGGCGCTGTAGGTAAACGTTGTGAGGAAACCTGCACGTGTCTGATGAAGTTCTCTTACATGTGCTTAAAGCCCTAAGTCTCTAAAGGAGTGGAGGCCTTAATCTTGCAGTGCAATATGTCCTGTACATATTGTTTGTTACATAACCTTTTTAGTTACGTTTATCAAAATACAATATTAAGCCAACAGAAAAAAGTACGCTTTGCTATTATTGAGTCATTGGAATGTAAAATTTGGCGAGCCACTGGTATTGTTTTCCAGTTTACCATACCATATATATATATTTAAGATAAAAGTAAATTAAAAAAATAAAGGCTACCATTTTCTCTGGCATTAGAACCCATGTCTGCGAAATTGAAAATGTTATCTGTTTATTTTCAAAAGATTTTAGACTCTATACCTGAATCTTAAACATTATAATCGCTTAGCAATATTGAAACAATTCCATGCACCTTCTACTAATCCATATGCAATACAAAATAAATTCTATTTCTATCAGCATAACGTTCAGAATCGTTTGAGAAAATTACTTATACACCGTAGACACGAATTGTGAATAAAAACAAGGCGTAAGTGGACTCTATTCACCGAGCTTAAGATCAAAAATAGCCTGGCGATGTTAATTCCTTAATAAGCTTTATTTTTAATTAGCCGCAGGCGCCCGATGCGATACGGGTTCGATTCCCGGTCGCACTCCGGTTCAAATGTGTTTCATCGGTTAAATGTTAACTGGGTGCTTGTTAAACCTTAATTAGCGTGATCTTAAGTGGATTCTGTTTTCATCTGATCGGTGAGAACCATCTTTGTTCCTTAGACTTGTTAGTGAAAAAGTTTATATATATATAGAACTATCTCTAAAGAAAGCTTTAATAAAACGATAAGATACATGGATCACAGTTTAGGATAAACGTAAGTTAAGTTTAAATTTTGTAAAGCTTGACTTTACACATAGAGAATGACCTGAGATAAAATATACAGTGGTGGTCATATAATTAGAAACACTTCTTATGAATAAAGAAAGTATAACTTCAACGTACAAATGGTCGTAAAAAATATACACATTCAATGATTAATAATCATGCAATAATATAGCCACTGAAATGAAAAACTCATTAAATGCATGAAATACAAAACATACCTTACTTTTAATTACAAAATGAGTCTTACACATGTAAGAGTTTATTTTCTGTTACTGGCCGCTTGGACGCCTAATTAGAAACGTTTTAAAAAAGCATCCATAGCTCGTTCTTTTTTTGAAATTGGAGAACAACATTTTTTTCTTGGCTTTTTCTATTATTTTGGCGACAATTCAAAATTTAATTTGAATTTTATTTTGTTCAAAGTGGGCAAAAATAAAAGTTGTGATGAATCAACTAGGCAAATCATTGTTAATTTACATATAGATCATAAGTGGGCGTACAGAAGAATAGCTGAGCATTTAAATTGTTCTGTTAAGAAAGTTTTTAATACAATTTATCATTATAAAGCACATGGAACTGTTGAAAATGTTCTTAGAAAGGCTCGGCCGAGGAAATCCTCTTCCAGAGAAGATACCCTAATCGTTCGTGTTGCTAAAAAAGACCCAAGTAAAGGCTCCAACCAGATTAAAAATAAAGTTTTTTCGCCTGATGACCCGAGAAACATCTCGTCAAGACTGATACGCCGAAGATTAGTGGAAGCTAAATTGTTTGGAAGAATCTCCCGAAAGGTACCGCTTCTTACCAAGCAACACCGAGAGAAGCGATTATTATGAAGGAAAGCGCTATGTTAGACGTCTTGTAAACAATGCTTTTAATTATAAATACACAAGGAGTATAGTCAAGCATGGTGGCGGTAATATTAAAGTTTGGTGGTGTTTTTCCGGATGTGGAGTTGGACCCGTTCGGAAGATTGAAGGTACAATGGATCAATGGCAATACAAAAATATCTTAGAACACACAATGATTCCCTACTCGGACGATCATTTGCTTGTAACCTGGATCTTTCAGCATGACAATGACCCTTAACACACGGCCAATAGCGTCAAATGTTTCCTAAGCGAACAGCGTATATCCATTTTAGACTGGCCAGCAAATAGACCGGATTTAAGCCCGATAGAAAATCTCTGGTATATTGTTAAAAAGAAAGTCTCAAACAAACGTAGCACCAGTCAAAACGAACTATATGAAGCATTTGTTGAAGCATGGAATTCAATTCCCCTAGAAAAATTTATGAAATTGATTGAATCAATGCCACGTCGTTGCAGTGCTGTTATTGAAAATAAGGGATACGCCACTAAATATTAATTATGACTATTGGTAGTTTGTGGATAGTAGCTATTTCATAAATAACAATACTAATTACCAATACTTAAAAAATAATAATTTTTTTTATACTTTTTTGTTGTTGTTTCTAATTAGTTGACTATTATTGTTCATACCTTAAAACTGGTTTAAATGTTTGTCCGTAATGTAATATTGAAACTGCACTTGTGTAATGGGATTTATATTGTTTTTCTAATAAATGATAAATCGTTGAACATATTGTTGTCCTATGTATTGTTTAATTTCAAAATAAAAACGATTGCGGTGAAGTATCTTACATAATGCCAAGGACCGCTGGTAGTGTTTCTAATTAGACGACCGCCACTGTATATCTTTATGAATTATGCACTTATGTTGTTATACTGAAATATATAATAATATGTAAATTAAAAATTATAGTTTTTTATGCTTTGCATTGTGTCGATTGTAAGCATAGGTTGGATTTAGGATGTATTCAGGCAACGTTAAACAAATCTAGGTAACTTAATGCATATTTTATTAGTTTGCTATTAGACTACGGTAGTATTTTGGAAGTTTATTCCCAGAGCTCAAACACTTTCTAAAGGTGCCGTCATGAGCTGTGGACCCTCGACTTATAACGTCCTCGATGTTGGGAACAGTATACTGATCAAACTTGTTTTGATCAAAAAACTGCAAATATTCGCGAAGACTTCGATACGATTAATTATAATAATGTTAGCGATTATCTTTGGTCACTGGCAGCATACACGTCGTAGTTGTCACGGGCCTTCTTCGCTTTTTATTATGTTTTAGGTGCGTAATTGTTATCTGTTAGTTATTATGTTATTAGGAACTATAAACACTTTTTACGTCATCATATAAAATAATATGAATCGTATTACGATTTTGTATAACGCTTGTTATTTGCGTTGATACTTATTAAAGTAGCAGGTGCGATATAATAGCGACGTTTGTAAGACAAAGGGCGGGAAACCCAACGTAGCATGTTTTGTGTTTTGCGATAATAATGTTTATTATTTCGGGCTCAGCAAGTATTTATAATGCGTATTAAAGCCTTCGTGAATCGCTGAAATGTGTTTAATGTGTTGTGATGCTAAAATGTGCTTGTAAATGAAATGTTTTATGTATTTTAAGCGGTGATTTCGTTTAATATCGTTTTTTTTTTTTTTAATAATAAAGGCAATGGAATTATATATCAAGTTCTTTTTTATTTCTTAAAGTTGCTTATCTTTTAAGAGGTATCATTATATAGTTTACGTTTTTATTTACATTTGAAATCCTATATATCGAGTATTATTTAAATAAGAATATATTAACGGTTTCTTTTACAAAATGAGACATACTAACCTAATATACAATATAAATTCCATTTATATTAAAATTATTAGATTTCTTAAAGGGATTATTTTGGCCTTAAGATCGATTTATATATGAGTATAGTGATACACGAAAAGTTTTAACTAACGCGCAACTAAAAACTAATCAATGATGTCCTATCTTAGTTAAACCGAACACTTAATTAGTTTACTAACTCACCCTCGATTTGAGTAAGTTAGTATACCCCAGCTGTGTCTCTGATTGTGTTAACGAATTAGTGAGCCTCGGCTCCCATGTGAGGTGTTTCTAACTTACTAATTGATTTCATTGTATTGATGTATTGACAATTGTTATAATGTGTCGATGCTCGACGAATACTACACGTCCTTAATTTAAAAGGTTATTTATAAATCGCAATATATGTTATTTTTAGGGTAGAAGTGGATTATCAATTAAAAAGATGTAATTAATCACAAAACTAAAAATTTATGGTCATTGTATCAGGACACGAAAGGAACAATTTAAATTAGCTAATTGCACAATAAACACAGGTGCACTCTCTATTCCCTAGCTCTCGTCATCCGATGGGACGGCAAGCAGACACGACCGGAAAGAGTTCAGGCGCAGGACCAACGGCTTTACGTGCTTTCCGAGACACGGGAATTCCTTCCAACTTCCAGACTCCGGGTTGCTACGAAGAATTTTCTGACAGAAAAACCCAATCTTTTTATTCGGTTTTCACTGGCAGATAATAATTACCTCTACCACTATTTAACGGCGAGGTGAAATACGTTTCAAACCTTCCCCTAAATAGGATATTAATAGGCTGGTACATAATTACTCCTACTACTACTACTCGGTGGTAGAGCTTTGTGCAAGCTCGTCTGGGTAGGTACCACCCACTCATCAGATATTCTACCGCAAAACAGCAGTACTTGGTATTGTTGTGTTCCGGTTTGAAGGGTGAGTGAGCCAGTGTAATTACAGGCACAAGGGACATAACATCTTAGTTCCTAAGGTTGGTGGCGCATTGGCAATGTAAGTGATGGTTAACATTTCTTACAATGCCATTGTCTATGGGCGTTGGTGACCACTTACCATCAGGTGGCCCATATGCTCGTCCGTCAACCAATACAATAAAAAAAAAAAAATCTACGTTCCAAATTATCTATTTGAGTATTATAATTAATCTAGTAATTCTGTCTGTCCTTTAAGTTTTCAAGATAATCATAATAGTATATCGTTTATTTGAAATTTTACAAGCACTTTAAAATCTTGATTTTAACGACACTAATTCAATGTCAAACTCCGGTTTGGAATGTGGATTCTTTAAAATGAAAGAGCATATGACTTACATTAATAAATAATAGCAATGAAAGCAAGCCTCGAATAAAACAATGTTTAATTAACAATAACGGAATCATTAGTATATCGTCGGCTTTGCTGAACGGAAACGCGACGCAATTATATTCAAAATCATAATAACTGCTGCCAAACAGCAACGCTCAGTATTTTTTTGGTCCGGTTTGAAGGATAAGTAAGCCAGTGTAACTCAAGGATCATATAAGTTAATTGCGATTGGTGGCGATCACTTACCATCTTGTGGCCAATTTGCCAATATGCTTACATGCTAAAATGCTAGCAACGCCAATTGCAAGATATACTCTCATTTTATTCTCGAGTTAAGCTACAGCTTGTCTTAGGAAAGGGTACGATGATAACCTAAAAAGTTATATCGCCAACCTGACCTTTAACCTTGCCATTATATCATTATGACTGCCTCGTGCCTAGGGCTAGATATAAGGCCGCAGATCCGGTGGTCCTGGGATCGATTTCCAGGATGGACCAATAAAAAATTATTGGGTTTTTCTGTCAGAAAATTTTCAGTAGCAGTCCGGAGTCTGGAAGTTGGAAGTGTGTACACTCCCGTGCCTCGGAAAGCACGTAAAGCCGTTGGTCCTGCGCCTGAACTCTTTCCGGTCGTGTCGGATTGCCGTTCCATCGGATTATGAGAGCTAGGTAATAGAGAGTGCACCTGTGTTTGCGCACACACTTGTGCACTATAATATCTCCGGCGCAGTTGGTAATCTCTCTTGAGATTGGCCGCCGTGGCCGTAATTGGTCTGGAAGATATTATTATATCATTATAATATTTTATTATTAAATTAAATAAATATTTTCGCGAAAAACTTAGTAGTTACACTAAGTTACTTGTTAAATTATTAAAGTAATATTTACTGTATATAATTAAATGTTTATAATATAATCTGCATGAATACCAAAGAATGCTTTTTTATCATCTATATAAGTAATATTAATAGGTCGTGATGACCTTATCTGGGAGGTCTGAACTCTGATTCAGATATTTATTTATACATACGTATAGCAGTGTATACATTTTTCATTATGTACTCAAAATATAATGTACATAAAATAAGAATTAAAAAAGATAAATTTATATTTTAGTATAAATAAATATAAAATATTTAAAATAAATTATAGAAATTGTCGAAATTAAATAAATACAAAGTTACAAAGATTAAAAGATTCAACTATAAGTAAATTATTGGCGGTATTTACTTTGCTAAATTAACTCAACTTTAAATATATTAAATACATATTTATAAAGAGTAATTAAAATATATTAAGTAGGTAGCTTAAAGCGTAGGATGGATTAGTGCCTTACAGTCACAGGGTCGATTCTAACTGACGCTTCATTAGATGATAAATGGTGAGAATAACTATAAGCCGAGATGGTCCAGTGGTAAGAACGTGTGAATCTTAACCGACGATCGTGGGTTAAAACTCGGGCAAGTACAACTGAATTTCATGTGCTTAATTTGTGATTATAATTCGTCTCGTGCTTGACGGTGTGAATGAATTACAAGTACCTAAATGGTCACCAACGTCTATTGACATTGATGCTGTAAGAAATTTTAACCACTCATCACATCGTCAATGCGCCACCAACCTTGGGAACTAGAATGTTAAGTCCCTTGTGCCAGTAATTACATTGGTTCACTCACCTTTCAGACCGAAACAAAACAATACTAAATATTGCTGTTTGGTGGTAGAATATCTAAAAAGTGGGTGGTACCTATATACACTAGTTTGTACAATACCTTACCACCAAGTACATGTAATTACACTGGTTCAATCGCCCTTAAAACCGAAACAGAACAATACTAAATGATGCTTTTTGCGGATAGAATATCAAGATATTGAATACAGAAAACTGTAAAACAAACCATATATGTTTTGCTAAATACATGTTCCATATCATGGAGACGAAAAAAAAAAACATGCAAAATTTACAATCAGAGATACGTTTGCGGGATTTTATTTGAATAATTTAAGAGGCATCTTGCCTCGAGCCTAGGTGATGCTATCAGTTAAATTGTGCACACACCCTCTTATTACTGCTATTGAAGAATATTGCTTGGATGCGGTACCTGGATGGAAATTACAGAAAACGTTTTACGTATCAGTTTTATCATGTTTCGTTTGCAGTAGAAACACTTGGACCTTGGTAACAGCCCAAACACCATTATTAAACTTAACTCCCCGTCTTATTTCATTCACTGGTTAAAGAAGGGCTGGTTCATTTTTCGTCCAGGATCGTTCATGATTTATGCAATTGTGGTTTTTTTTTAAGTTGTATATACTTGAATCATAATGTTATTATGTAAATAGCATTTAGCCAGTAAATATCCAAGTGTAGCTCAAAATCTTTAATTTGGGGAGTAGATTCGAGTTTATCCCATCACGTTCAGTTTGCCCTTAGCTCAGAAGTGGCACATTTAAGGGCTGTTATATCACTTTTATTATTAAATACATAAGAATATGGACATATGAATATTTTATGAATCTAAATTAAAAATAACACAAAAATGCCATATTCAAATAAAATTCGTAGATCACAAACAAATTCTACAAGCGAAGATAAAAATTTCGTAAGGTGTTGAAGTCAACAGCGAAGGGCGTAATGCCGGGGGCGTGTTGTAGATTCCAGATAACTGTGCACAGTGTTACAGGATGTAATGAGTATACTGATGGGACGAGAATGTATAATGGGTAAAAAAAATATTTGAGTTGTCTTTGGGAAGATAAAAATACCAAAGTTATTTTGACGGTATTAGTCATAGAAACCGTGATGAAATTTGGATTGTTAATATATATCTATATATATACGAACTGATTCGCAACAAACTTCTCTTTTATTTTGGACACGGGAAGAATATTTTGACTATCATATGGAAATGGTTACACCACATAAAGGTCTGTGTAAGCATAGGTGATGGATAGCTCCACGTAAAAATTGGCGAGAGTAGTACAAAAAGATTTAAAATAGAGTTTAATTTTGCACAGCGAAAACCAAGAGTTAGTTTTATCTGTGATAATTCAAATACATACGTCACGTTTCATAATTCTCTACTATAAGGTGTTTCATGCGCAATTAAAAGTCTTCCAATAGCAAACATCTTTCAATGTAAGCGAGTTAATTCATGTCTAGTTTTCGCCAGAGGCCGCGTGTTTTGGAGGGGAGACAGGTGTTAAGCACCTAAAAGACATCAGACTCTATACATAATCTCATAATACTGAAGATGTTCATAACATTATTAAGTTTATAAATATAATCTTACGGCCTTATTTATAAACGTTGCTTAGTTGCTGTTTAGCTAAACACTGATTTGTCTCTTTCTGTCATTATTGATTTGACCTACGAAAGAAGAAGACAAAATATTGTTTAACTAATCACCAGTTAAATAAAGTTTATGAATAAGGCGGTTAGTGATAATTTCTGAACAGTTTGATATATTGAGGTCATGTTCATCATTGTAGGTTAGTGGTTAAAAAAATACATATAACACATATACAGGCAAGCAACACTGAATTTTCATATGCTTATTTTTATCCTTTAGCCCAGCTGTAGGCAATTTACATTATAATAAAATTAAAATAGTTAAAATTGTTGTACGAAAAAAATACCACTACAAAAATATATACGAACCGAGTGTCGAGACAGATTCCCTGCACTTCTAAATTTCATTGTTTCGTTTACAATTTCATGAATAGGAATGACGTCACTTACCTGAAAAAGAAAAAAAAGGTTTACATATTGTCTCGAGTTGGGGCGTTGATTAAAATGGCGAGGAGATATAAAGATGAGTTAGTATATGTTACACAGATATAATTTATATCCATAATTACTATGGAACTACTTATCAGAAATATTTAATAGTGATAGAAAAAGTATTTTTGAACATTTCAATTCATTTTATAATTAAACTAGCTGTGCCCCGCTGCTTCACCCGCCTATAATTAATAAAATATAAATTATTTTATTACTATAATAACACACACACACACACACACACACACAGATACATATAGCTACTGGTAAAGAAATACGTAATTGACGATTTGAAATTAATTTTCATAAGATACCGCTTACCGATCTTTTATATGGCCTAACATTTGTGCCATCACATACATGTTCTTTGTGTGTATCAATTTTAATCAAGATTGGTCAAGCCGTTCTTGAGTTATAAGAAGACATACAGACAGACAGACAGACAAAAATGAAAAAAATAGTATAATGCAGTGATTCTGCATCATAAAACGATAATTTATCACAAAATTTGGTAAAAAAAATGTACAGACAAAACCAATAGATTTAGATAGATAGATAGATAAAATAATAATAAATTATTCAAAAATTAAATATTGTGAAGATTTTTACAAATGTTTTCGAGTAAATAGCGTCAAGAAATTTGAGACGATGCAAATATTTCGTCTTAAAGTATTTTATATATGGCTTTTGTGCATTCAATTGTCATTACTGGTAGAAAGAGCTTTTTTAGCAATACATTAGCACTGGTTGGAAGGATTTTGTGCGAGCCCGACTGAGTAGGTACCACCCATTCATCACATATCTTACCTGTACCGCCAAACAACAAGTACAGTACAGTTGTTTAAAACTACAGTACAGTTACAGTACAGGTACAGTAGTACAGTACAGTTTTTAAAGGTATAAAACAATAAAAGAAGAAGGCACCTTTTTTCGGTTATCGAGAACAAATATTAGGAAGCAATACTGGCATTTTTTACTATATTATCCTGTAGTGTTATAAAATCGAGATACATAACTAGGACGCGATATATATATTTAAAACAATAATAGCATAATTTTGTTCTTATATATCTACGGCAAATGTCTTACCATTAAGGGGTATATCTCGGCAGCACCGGAGTATTATTTTTAAAGCGTCCTTAATAGATTGTAACGGCGCAATATATCGCACGGAGCGTGACGGTAACAAATATGCTCAAAAACGAGCCGTGAGACGTTATGAGTTATACCGTGGTGTAAATTTAATTCTGTTTGGTGTAAGCGTTAAGTAATTATGGCTCCCTGAGATAATTAAAACAGTGGTTACAAAATGTTTCGTTTTGAATTTAAAATTAAAATTGCTTTTTTTTTTAAATAAAATCAAAATATCGAGAAAGAATTATTTTGATTTTCACTTCTTTGAATAATGTTACATATATTTAGTATTGATAATTCACGGTATTTCGGTTTACCACGAAATCCAATAAATACTTTTAGCATTTCCATTTGATTACCTGTAATATCTATCATATCATTTATATTCTTACATTAAGTTTATAAATCTATTTAAAGATCGTAGTTAATTTATCAATATTAAATTTGAACAATTTAAACTCAAGTGGAACTGTAGGACACAGCTAGTTTATACTATAAAGTTGGCTAGCTTGTCAGGATGATTTTAAAGCATGATGGCATAATTAAACTATCGTATTTATAAACTGCATCGCCTATAAGATTGACCGAAGTAATCACCATTAAATTCCTCACTCCACCCATCGCTAAACTCGAAGGCTGCACCCTAATTGGGTGTGCATTAAACGCTTATGCTCATATAAAATGATTTATTCATGCCTCGTGTCGACTTATATATAGCAAAGGACCCAATGACCAACCTTGTGGGACACCAACTATTCGTATGCCTTTGGCATCATACATTGCGTTATTTGAACACAGTTTGCGTACCACCGTTAACACGCTATCTGCAATGTGTTGTAAATTATAGAATACAGTCGTAGCTTTGTCTTTCTTATTTAAGTGTTTTAGTCTGAGAGTGTCACAGCTTAGCCATAAAACATTTATTCAGTAACAGCCCCACAGTTCCTGTTAGACTAACGTACTGTTTTAATAGCATAAAAGTGAGTTATTTTTATTATATAATAACTTCGCAATTATGTATAAAAGAATTTTTAAATATAATTTTAAATGATAAGTAAAAATGAAACATTACGTTCTAAAATTTTAATGAAGAAAATTTTTCGTCCGCAAATGTTGGAATGTCTGATGGAAAGCATCTTTGAGCTGAATTACTTAAAGGCCTACAATTGATTAATGTAACAACACTTATTTATATCCCACAAGGGAGGCATAACTTTAAATGTTACTTTTGAGGTTATTTCAAAAGTTTACTAATTTAGATCTTAAATACTTAGTGTACATTCTAAGCAGTAACGTCTAGAGTCACGTCCTAATTAGGCTTAAGTTATTGCCTTAATTATGACTTAAGTGTAGACGTAATACATGACCCGAATCTGACAGAGAGATTAACTAGCTAGGTTATGGCACAAATTAACTAAATCTTTAATATTTTCATAATAAATTACTCGTAAATAATTTGAGTGTAGTTTTAGGTATAAAATTCACTCACTGACCTAAATTAAATCATTTGAATGTTTGAGATCTGTCAGCGGTGTAATGTCGTTCCACGTGCGAACTTAAAGCTTCTGCGAAATATCTTAAAAAATAGAGTATAATATAAAAAATAAATAGAGGGGGAGATATTATATAAACAATTCCAATGGCTTGTTATATATTTTTGAATAAAACAATTATTCGATGGATATTTAGTGTTAAGAAGTACGATAAATGAAAAAAAATACATTGGATAAAAAAACTTTTTTTAACACAAGCTTATAATTTAATCTATGTACTAAAACGATTTTTACAAGAACGCTAGATTAAATTATCATCAGTAACAAAAGTACAAGCAATATTTCTGCTCAATCCGTTGTGTTAAATTTATTTAAACATTCAATTAAAGACTTTTAAAACTTACACAAATGCGTGAAATTAACATTTACATATGTTATGTATCACAACCAGTCTTTTTTTTATTCAAGGCATTAATATATTGGGTATATATGAATGCTTCTTGTAAAACGAATGCTTGAGGTTTGGAACTCTCAACCGTTGATCCATTTACGGTGGCAACAACACTTACCAATGACATCATTAGATTATCACCTTCAAAATGATTTTATAAAACAATGCAATTAATAATCTATTAGGAACTGCTTATTCAGGCTGTATGCATGTTAAATTCATACAGAATCAGCCAACCCATTCTCTGCCTTAAGGTTGAAATCTTTAACTAATTATATGTATTATAAGTATAGATAAATATATTATATGTATTCTTTATTTCGCTCAAGTTAGTATTATGTACGTGACATAAGTATAAATAGGAATATGAAATGTCGCATAAGATTCAACAGGCGATGTTATCGCTAAAGCTGTCTCTTACAGGCGATCTTTGGACAACTGTAAAAAATGTGAAAGGGCACAATAAACAAAGTACGGACCTGACTGGTATTCGACCTTTTTTTATCGATCACAAAAAATCGGGACAGTCTTAATAATTTTTTTAACTAACGTCAAAACCATAAAACTTTAGCCTTATTTGGTTATCATAACCTGATATTGTGCGATTTAACAACACTTGGCTTTGACTTAACATACTTTAAAGGTATGTTGCAGATACAGTTCTTATTATTTTATTACGTGTACACCTGGATTTTGAACGGGTAGATTTAACTATAGAAACTATTTGCGAAAATCAAATATATTTATATATGTTTACCAATTCAAGTAGCTATCTCATACCACGGAATTCGTCTGGATTTTATTTACTTAATCAACAACGCTATGAACTATAATTTGTACAAAATATGACACAATATGTTTTAGATTATTAGTAATGGATTGAGATGTCGGCAACTTAAATGGACCGATCTCGGAACTTATATATTAATTAATAATCGTCGACAGTACACTGTGTTCGTCACTTGTTTTTTAGTTGTTAATTTATAAGAATAAGAGAGCGCTTATTAACATTTCAAAGAAAGTTTTCGTCTAGATTTAAACATGGCTTCAACTTTAAGCAGCTACTTAAAGGCTTCAAGTAAGTCGAGGCATACGGCTTTACTTCGTTACCTCAGCTTTGAAAATTTTAATTATTTACTATGCGTGAAAGACTTGCTAATTTTACATTTTAACCCCGAAAGAGCAAGGTGCTACAAAGTTTTTAATATTGTGTAAAATTTAAATATACTTTTAATACTCGTTCGTAAATGTCTTATAAAGTATTTTTAAGTAAATATACGAAGTCTTATAATAAATAGAAATGAATGTACTTTTATTAGTTTTTTTTTTAATATTATAATTAATGATAATATTATTCCTTATGGTACTTTTATGTTACTTATATTATAAGTGCGAAAGGAACTCTGTCCGTTAACTAGTAAGTATTAAATAGCAATTAAATAAAAGCAAATTTAACACACAAGCATATTGATATACATATAAACTTTTTAGAATTCATTTGTCTGGATATTTTAATATAATCTGCAGATAAAACTTAATATGAGTGCAGCGTATTGGCTATAAGAAAATAAAACACGAAGGTTTCATTTGCAGTCACCAGTCGAGTTCAACGAACTTTGATGCTATGAGAGTTTTTAAATCTAATATTAAAGCAGGAGGGACCTGCAATATTGTCAATAAGTTCAATATAAAATTTTATATGAAATGCGATATTAGATCTGATTATTAATCTGTTGACAAATATTAGTTACTATTTCTTATTAGCTTGGCTTCACTTAAATAAAGATTATTCTTGTTTAAATTAAGATTATGTACAACATTAGGGTCTTAAAGTTACATAGCCTGGAAGTGCAATGTTTCAGATCAAAAGTTGTTTTAGATTACCCGTTAATCTATTGGAGATAATCTAAGACCGTCATGCATGCCGTGACGGCAAACGTAATGACGTAATCTTATGCCGTCATGCCCTTCGCCGCATCCCACACTCTTGTGTGTGGCGTAGCGAATATACTACATACTTCATTGCTATGTATCATTATTATAATAAAATATTTATTTACTGAATTGATATTTTATTTTAAACTCCTCTCAATGACTATTTAAATATTATTAAAGATATCATACAAGCTTTTTAAAGTTCAAAGAAAATTAATAGCGAAGATTCTATTACGAGTTTCGAAATAAATTTTGATGAAGTTAATAATTTGGTTAGTTTTCGCTTTATTAAATTTTTAATTTGAAGACTTGCTCAAAGTGAAACCCAAATGTATAAAGCACTAGGTTTCGCCCGTGGCTTCACCCGCGTGTGTATTACTAAGGAAGAGATGAATTATAATCACAAATAAAGAGCATGAAAGCTCAGTGATGCTTATTCGGGTTCGAACCCAAAATTTATAGTCAAGATTCACGTATTTTGTCATCTTCAAAAAAAAAAGAGATAAGTGCAAGGTAAGGATGACGGCAGAACACTTACAACAACCAGGAAGAACTTACTCTTTTTCACCCATTAAATGAAAGTACCAGGACGAGCGAGCTTCGCTCAGCTGTAATGACTTTTTATATATTTTCGTGTAAAATTACATTTTCAGGAAAGTCACCTCTATATACAAAAATTAAAAAGGAAACCTTATCTAAAAAAAAATTAAAACCAAATGGTTAGAACCGTTTTCAAGGAACCCTAATATATAATATACAAAAATTGCTCATTTTCTATTATAGTACCTGAGCCAAGCTCACTCTCCACTAATAATTTTTTTGTTAATAATTTTGTTTTTTTGAACGGAAACCTATGTAGATAAAATTAAAACGCAAAACGTTATTTGGTGTTGGAAGGAACAGGGTGTAAAGTTCCTCATCCACCATTGAAAAGGGAGGATCCTCCGACCAGACGGGTGTTGGTCTGGTGGGCTACCGCCCGACGGTTGTTGTCGGGTTCTTGTATATATGTTCAATCGCTCGGATAACTTTAATATCGGGATGTAGGGTACGTCAGTTTTTAGTTTTCGTATGTGGCGAGATAGATGTCGCTACAGTTATTTTAATACAAAACTTAAGGCGAATCGTTAGTCCCGGTTCCGAGATACACAATATATAATATATACAACAATTTCATATTAATATTAAAGATTATATATAAACAAAATATCAATTAATCCTGCATAATAATCAATAAATAGTAACCTATTTTTATAATTATAGAAGATGAAAAAGCAATAAACTTAATAATAATACAATATAGAATTCTACGCCTTGTCTATTAGTCATTAAGCATAAGCATTAAGAAAAACCCTCCAGGGTAATAAATGAAATGATAACTTCGAAGATAGCATCGCATTGGATTAATTAAATGAGTTGATACGTATTTAATTAGTTTCTATTATATCTTTGATACAATATGATGAGATTCTCCAAGATTCTATAGAGACTTTTCTTTCATAAAACCTATGTGTAAAATGGGCTCTAGGTGGAAGGATGAAAATGGTTTATTATCCGGGACAGGACGCTACGTCTTGTTTGTGAAGCTTTACGAAGCTTGGATTCCTGTATTTAGGCTGACATTTTTATATTACTTAGTAAATAAAACTTACTATATCACTCTGTGGGATTGTAGTCATATTTTATTTAGTACAGCTGTATCTTCTACTTTGTTACAGGATAAACTATTTATGAAGACGAATAGACCATTACTAAAGTTAATTAACATATATAGTTTATACGAGCCTGAAAAAAGTATGATTTTAATGTAATTGCATCGTTGTTATTTCATAAATTTGCAAATCCCAAGGATTACAAGTCGTATCAATAATAGTTATGTTCTTTTTTCAGAAATTCTATGATAAGCGAGAGCATGCCTGTATTTGCGTCCAACCTTTAACACTATAATGCATGTTTGCTCCTTGCGATTGGTTGCCGTAAACGAATTTCAATCAAGATATAATTATTTATGAAATTCTTTAATTAATTACCTAATATACCAAGCATATTGTTCAACTAGTGGAAAAAACTAACGGGTGATTAGTTAATCTTTGCATAAGTGGGAATGTACTCGTATATATAATTGTATAATATTATGCTGTAAGTGTTATATCATTGAATGTTTTGCTAAAAAATAAAATTAAATCATAATTATCAATGAACTAATGATGAATATTTTATGAGTGAAGTATATTATAAACTCGGAGCTGTAGTTATACAGTAATATTTACTTACTAGAGATAGATTGATCCAGTTTCATTACACTCGATTACATAATGATTAGTTAAATTAAACTACAAAGAAGGTTGCCCATTAGTAAGAAATTTATATAGAAAGTTTAATAAAACTTTGTTATTTTGTGAAGACTTGAGAATTTACTAGATATTCTCATATCAATTAGAGAAGATTTCTTTTGCTGTTCCGCTCTACAGGATACCTATTATGTTTAATTACATTCACAGTAATTATATGCGCAAAGGACATCGCAAGTTGAATTTTAAGCTTGGCGGCGCATTAACAAAGAAAGGAATGCTTATTAAGTGGTCAATTTACTTGTATAATGATGACTGTAAGGTAAACAAACAGCCTGTATGTCTCACTGCTAGACATTATATTCAATTGATGATGGCTTATTACTACACTGCTCCAATGCAATGTTCGTGGATATGATGGCAGATTTTCATCCAACACATGCATGTCTTTTCAAGATGATTTAAATGCTTTTATTTATTGCTGTAAAAACACAAATTAAGCTCATCGCGCAAACACATTCGTGCTTGCTGTGATTTGAACCCGCTATCAAATAATACAAAGACGAAATATTAATATATATTTTTAACAATTGTGAAGGAAATGCAACTCAAAGAATAATAACGTATCCAAAAATTTTCACTGATGTTGGTGCGACTTCGGCACCCTTTTTAATATCCCTTCACGACAAGGGAGGAAGGTGCCCTTTAAGGGTGAACTGACATTTTGGAACTATATTAGGAGTACCTAGCTAAATATTACTATATAAGAAGCTCTCGAAATGAATGTTATATTACATATAGTAAATGTAAAACTAGACATATACCTTTATGTATTTGAACAAATTGTGTTATTTATCATACTTATGTATTATCGTCATCTGCACTAAATACTTGTGCCAAGTTTTAAATCTATTGAATCAAGTGGAAGTAATTTAAATATCAGTTTGTAGAAAAGGAAACACCTTTTCTACCTCACGGCTAAGATCTTTCAGCTCGGCCATTGTTGTAAGAACTTTGACATTGAGTTGGCTTAAAAATGACAGGAAGACAAGATAATTAACTGCTTCAATGTGACTAGACTAGACAAAAATATGTTATTTGATTTATTCATATTCTAAGAGTGATAGAACTTTAAAAAGACTTCCATATTTAAAAAAATCACGCAATGTTTCTTGCAACGACGTTATCTGAAATAAAAAAAACAAGACTTCTTTCCAAGCATTTCATTTGTCAGTTTATTTAAAATGAAGAAAATTCTCGTAAGACAACTTTCATGCCTTTGAAGATCTATATCCGACAACCCTCATTGACTCAGGAGCTTTACACCTCACAGGATAAGTCTATATCCGACCTGAACTTATATTATCAATATGGTAAGGCATTCAAATGGGTTTGTTCCGTTCCTCTAGTTCGATTTATTAACGAATGAATAATCATCAAACGCTAAGAAAATACTGAAGCAACATAAGATGAACTAACGAGAATCTAACCTGGATGTGAACAATGATCATCTTCATGTGACGTAAAGGTGAAAGAGACGTGATGGCCCAGTGGTTAGAACACGTGAATTATTTCCGATACGAATTCAAACCCGGGAAGTACTATTGAAGTATTATTTGAGATGTGCTTAATTTTATGGACATCGTGTTTGGTAACAAAGAAAAGCATCCTGTGCTTAATACTTGCATTTATCCGAGGATTAAGGTCCGAACAGTCTCTTCAAAAGAATGTAGTCTTATGCCAGCAGTTGAACATTTATAGGCTCTCACAGTCACTGCATATTCGTCATGATGGCAAATAGTGAAAACGATTTTTTTAATATAAAATATCTACATATTTCAATTTGCTAGATCGTGAACATGACGATGAATCAGCTGACATCACAAAAAATTAACATTTTAGGAAATGACACATTTTTAATGTTAAAGTAAAAAGTAATATCGCTTTTGTTGCAATTTTCAAACATTTAAATTCTGATCAACTATGGTTAAAACAAAACGCAATAAAAAAACAATTGAAAAAGTAACTTAGCTCTTTGATATCTAACTCCATCGAGTATCAACCAACTTTTCCAAAGGGGGTTTTATTCTGACATTCGCTATAAAGTTATATAGCGAATGACAATCGTTAAAGGTATTTCCGACTCTCTTTAGAGCTTAATGAATTATTCAAAGCATGATTCGTCGTTTTTCTATGTGACATCTCGGTGAAATGTGCGTTTTTGTTGGATGAGAAGGCATTGTGCTTTTGACGACTCTCCTCTCTGTGTTGATAACGTGAGTTCTTTACTGACTTTTTTAACTTCAAATGTTGATTTATATTTTATCATTAATATATATGTACATATTATTATTGAAAATGTTTCAATAAAGCAGCGATGATTTTTCGTGCTACAAGCTCTCCGCTAAAAATGTTTGAAAAAATAATTGACAAATGTTAAGAAAAACCACGACGCTTAATTTGTATTATATATTTTTATATATGTATTCACTAATGATCATTGGCAAGACTACAATTTTTATATTTCCTTAACACAATGAAAGAAAAACAATTAATAATAATCATTGCCGATTGATTTCATTTGCTTTCTCTATAAATATCATCCATTTCTGTCCATTTGCCGAGTTAATTAATCATAATAAAAATAGTCTTGTTTTAATAATGGATAAAAGGATAAAAGAATCTTATGTCATTATATGACTCATATACAATCTCTATACATAAAAATGACTTTAATCCCTTGTTGTATAGCAGCGTTAAAGGCGAATAAACCAACAAGCATATTTTCACATAAATAATATTTTATCATATAGTATACCAACGAAACTTTATATAAAAGAAAATTTTACTTTTTAATATGTTTACTTGTTTTTAAGTATTTTATTTTCGTCGTTTTGTAAAGGTTTTATAGTTAAAAATTTCTTCGAGCACATCAATTTTCTAATGATATCTTATATTTGTAGCTCTAATTATATACTGAGCTTATTATTATTATTATTTTAAATTAATTATTATATATTAAACAAGTTTCATTTTCAATTGTATTATATTGGTTTTTTTTTTTTAATAAATACGATAACTACGAGGTTGAAATAATTCGTGACAACTTTTTTAAAATACACAGTGTAACTTAACATTGTGTGATGTTATTTTTAATAGTAATGCCATGAAGTCGAGTATTTTAAGCAAACTACAGCCTTGATACATTTTGTTATGTTCGCGTAATAAAATATTTTGTATTAAGTTTATAGATTATATATTGTAGGCAGATATATAATTATGAGATTGTGTATATTGATGTGATAACGTCTTATAAATCGATGAACGCCAGCTGCACGCACGAAAAAGCATGGCTCATTGTCACGTTCCGCCTGAGCCGAGCGTGCAAGCGAGAGCGCAGAACAAGCGATAGAGAATCACGATCGGCCTAAGCTTGTGACGCATCTATCTCTCTTTCACTCCATCGGCCGATGCGTCCGAGTATTCATCAATGTTTTCTTATGACGATCGCGTCCACGCTGTTTCAAATAAATAAGAATATTATAATGTCAATCAACTATAAATGTAATAGAACAAGCTAAAAAAAATCCCTTTGAGTTTCTTTCGCCGGTTCTTCTCAGGTCCGAGGTGTTTATTTCCGAACCGGTGGTAGATTTATTACAATCAATAAGCAAGTGTAACGCTTCTATATTGAATAAGAAAATTTGAATTTGACGTTATCACGTAAAATTATCGTCCGTAAACCGGCTTTACAGACAACCATTTGTTTTTAGATCTGAACGCGTGAGTATTAATCAGGTTCAAACCCGAGAACACACAGTACACAGTTTTTATGAGCTTAATTTGTGTTGATAACTCTACTAGTGCCTCTTCTCTCTCTATAATCAAAGTAACTCTATCTGACTGTTACGCTTTCAAGGGTAAACCAGTGAATCGATTATGTCAAAATTTGAATTGAAACAAGCTTCAACCATATTGATAACTTTATTAACTAATACCAAGCCACGGGCGAATACTAGTTAATTATAAATGTTCAAAATATATAAGACTTTTTAGTCGCAACAGATAGAAGACAAACGTTCGTGTGTAAACGCCCTTTTAACAGCCATCTGGGAAATTACAGTTCGACTTCAAGTACTTGAAAATTTAATATTACTATATGTACTTTGGTTACAATCTTTTTAAGTGAAATTAATTTTTAACTGGCTCATAGCGAGGTGATGGCTCCGTTCAAAGTTAAAACAACTTTCGTGGAATTTGTTTTTATATTTAATTCTAGAATCCCCACACACGCTGTAAAGATGTCAGTGAGGTTAAATTGAATCACAAAAATAATTCGAAAAAAATCTTGTAAAATAATATTGTGCGCCGCAATAATTTAGAGTTATTTATGTAGTTAACATTTTATTTACATTACACAAATGTGTACAAGGAAAATATATTTTATTTAATTGTATTTAATGGTAAGTGCCGCCTACGGAGATTAGCGGTGTATGAAATATTAAGCATTCCTTACATCGCTAATGCACCTTGGGAACTAAGATGTCCCTTGGCCAGTAGTTACACTGGCTCACTCACCTTTTAAACCAGAACACAACAATATTTAGTATTGCTGCTTTTGATACCTACTTAGACAGGCTTGCGACTAGCCCTACCACCAAGAGAAGAGAGAGATTTTTATAGCACATATATGTATATATTTTATTGAGAAAAGATGTAAATAAATAAACAAGGGCTAGACACATATGAACATTTACGTTTTATCAAAATTACCTAAAGACAAAAAAAAATATATAATATAAATCCGTTTACGAGGCTCATGGATTTGAGTTCGTGATATTAATTTTAATTGTATGATTGAATATAAATATTTTAAATATTCTCCTAATAACCTTATAAAACAAAAAGATGGATATAAGCTTGCACCCCAATGAAGGACAATACATTTTATATATATCTAGCCCCCTCCCATCCAAAACGCAAGCGAAGCCGCGGGCGATAACTAGTTTATCACAAATTAAAACTCCTTATCCATTCAAACAAAACATGCTTTTATTACACCATTAATATTTAAAGAAAAATAAAACATTATACTAATTTAAAATGTACATAGAAATTAAATTATATATTAAAACCATCTTATATACAAAAGTATTACTATATAAAAGTAATGCCTGAGACGGAACGGTCGACCGGGGTGCTATTACACTCATAACCGAGAAAGGTACATAACACCACTAAAACATTTGCTATTCTCTTGAAGACGGTGTAAAGTAATAACGATATTGCTCAGTGGTTAGAACGCTTTAATCTTAGCCAATGTTTGCGAGTTCACACCCAAGTAAACACCACTTTCATTAAGCTTACTTTGTGTTTCACATCATCTCATGCTCGGCGGTGAAGAAAAACATTATGAGGAATATCTACATTCGAGACCAACCTGCATTGAAACTCCAAGCCCTCTTCTAAAAACCTTTCTTCGATCATGTCGAATTACTATCGGATTGAGAGCAAGGGAATTCATTAGTTTCCGCCCACGCTATAAAATTTCCTGTGGATTTGACTGGTCCTCATTGGGAATGTCGCCCTTGACTGAAGCCGAAGACATCATCATTGCTTAATTATTAACTTTCATTGAAGTAATACTTCGAGACAAGTGTCTTATAGTATCAAGATTGTCTGTTCCAAGCAGTATTCTAACCATTAGTGTAAAATCATTGACGTACAAATAATGATGATGATAGGAGTTAAGTTTCATTGTCAAATTAAAGTGCAACGTTATATGGAACGATTGAACATTTCTGAGTGTTACACTTTTATTGAGTAATTTAAATAATCAACTAAGCGAATGTCGCTTTTATGTAAAGTATTGGCTGATCATTAACAGTCAAAATCAAATTATATTTCATTCGAGTCGTACAAGCATTTTTGAATCGTAATTTTACAAGAGTACCGGTTCCAAATTTAGAATCTACCGAGTCCAAATAAGACACCCAGTGGTTACTATTTTACTCCACACTTTTTTATCATCTAGTCAAAACATTTCCACCGGTTTGGAAAACACGGCAGACCTGACAAAAACTGGCGACAAAAATGCAACTGTGTTGCATGTGTTGCCTGTCCACCTTTTCTGTTTGGAACATTTTTAAAAGCTAGCTGTCGCTCTTTTCCCGAAAGTTATCATTTTTCAACATTTATTATTATTAACCAAACACATTTTAGGAAATTATCACTAAATAGTTGTATTATGATGATGAAATCTGGAACCAGCTCGCATTCGATAATGTCACTTTACTTAATTGTTTTAGTGAACAAATTTAAGTGTAATATTAAAATTTTACTATTAATTAATTTAACTAAAATTTCTGAAGTATTTCCGGTACGTTCGGGTTTTTTTTTAATCGATGGCCGTTGGGCTACGTTTACAATCCTACAACGTCCTATCTCTAAGACAATCGACCTAACCCTTCCCTTATGTAACTTATCAGTCAAGTAGTAAATAAAAATGCACATGGATCGGTCGCGTAGCCCATAGTCAAGGGTGAGCGGAGCATAACCGGCTAATTTTCGCAGACAACGGACCGTGGACACATCCGCGTGCTCATATGACCCGTTTGTTTTTTTACTCTGACTTGCCAACCTACTTGCCTGTTTTTTTTTTCTATATAATATTTAATGAATTTGACAGAGTAAGTACTTCTAGTAAAGTAGACAATACATTTCCCAATAATAACTCATTATCTAAACACCTTGGGCTGTTATGATATCCACTTCTAACTGAATCAATGCAAAGAGATAAATAGAACTATTAATAATGTTTTGAAATTATGAAAAAAATTTGCTGATATATAAAAAACATTTAGAATTGTTACACTGCCCGGCAAGGAAGAATAGCGTTACCTTTAAACCTTGGGTGTCTTAAGAGCCGATTAAGGGAATCTTACGACACCAAGGTCGTTTCCAAACAAGCATATAACTTAAGTACCAGAATAACGAATCCAACCAGTAAGATAATCACCAATGAGTTTAGAGTCCCAGTAGCATTACATTCTTGCAGTACGCCGATCCCAAATGCAATGGGTAACGGGCAAACATAGTGATCATGAAAAAATATTAATAATTTATTGAAATTGTTGTTTATGTAGGTTAAAAGCGTTAATTCAAACGGTCCACAGAGGCGTATTAGAAGACGGCAATTCAGCCCATGCCGCAGATAAGTATTGTAACCGTAATTGATGTTACAATTACTTCAGTTACTTTCTAATAAATAATATATTCCGGGACAGTCGCATGTATAGGAATAGTATTTGTTTTCAAAGAATTATTAAGAGACTTGTTCACACCACTGTACCTGAAAGTGATGAAAACGAAACTGATATGAAAAATTATCAATACGATCCGGTTCTTATTTAATAAAGAAAATATTATTATTAATAAAGAAAATGAAACGCTGACTCAAATTGTATGAAAAGTTAATCGATGCAATCAATATAAGTGAAGAAAATATAATTATTTATTTCCATAGTAAGCCATAAGCACACACATACATGGAAAAAATATCCGTATAAAAAACAAGGAATTTAGCTCTGAGACTTCAAACAGTTATTAACAAAATCGGACATATGGCCAACTTCAAATGGGACTTTTAAATAACATGCATATAACGATACGGACTTTTCGCTTCAAATTTAGAACACTGGATTTTTGTTTTTTATGCCTTCGGTGTCCTCGACAACATCACAGAGTTGGGTGGCCAGTGCTGAGACTCACTGAGTTATAGCGAAAGAAAAATCAGCGAATTTTCGCTGGCGACATTGTTCGATAACATTTTCCTATAAACGATTTTTATATAAAGAAAAAAAATATTTAATAATTTTCGCTTAATTATACTGTTTTTTAATTACAATTTCTCCTCGCCTTTCTTATTATGTTTGGTTTCTTAATTTGTATAAAAAGTTTGCTGTGATTAAAATTACAAAAACGTTTAAGCCGTTGCAACGAATATTATGTATAATACGAATTATATTCATGTTTCAACTGCGATTAAGTTTTTTTATTTCACGATTTCGATGGAGTAAATCATCATTGCAACTGTCTGGTAAAAATTTTTACTAAACAATTATTGTCATTATGAACTTTTATCTTATGTCATTTTATATAATACCTTGTGTAAGTAAATCTTTAATACTGCTTTTCTATATGAAAATAACAAAGTTGTAATATCTGAATATTTCAATAAATGTTTCTGCCTATTTTCTTGATTGTTAGAAAATCCTTGCGAAATACTGAAGTACCCATGACGCGAAGTGCTTAACGAAAGTTGATTGAACGAAATTTAAACTTGTGTACATAATAACAACGTTTTAATTAATTTAAAACAGGAAGGTAGACTTATGGTCCATCTGACGATGAACCGTTATCATCACCCATAATATGCATTTCCACTGTCAGGAATATAAATTACTTTAGCTTTTGTAATATATATTATGCATTAAATGCCTTATACTCTGGTTGGTGATTGCGAAATAATTTCGAATATATTGTATAAAAAATGCCTCGCTAATGTATTACGCGTTTCCATCATGGGAACAGTGGGGGTATGTGGGTCTCGTCGGTGTCCATGGCGCCGAGTGCGCCAAACCCGGGGTTTGAATTAACGATCATGAAAAATCAGCTTGCCGATGGCAAATTAGCCTTAGCACCACTGATTTTTCACGTTCTTGATTTGTGTTTATAATTCATCTCGTGCTAGCCGGTGAAAGAAAAAATCGTGAGAAAACCTACTGTGTCTAGTTGCACTGAAATTCTACCTCATGTGTATTCCACCAACCCGCATTGGAGCAGCGTGGTGGATTAGCTCCAATACCTTCCCCTCGAAAAAAAAAGGCGAGGAAGCCTTAGCCCAGCAGTGGAACATTCACAGTCTGTTACTATACTACACAACATATCTGCTTTGAAATGTATCAACGCTATCTGAGATATATTTTGTTGTAGAAGTTCGTTGTCTCATAAAAGAGTTATTGACAGAAGTGAAACGATACAAGTTTCTGTTGCTTTTCTCTTTCAACAACAAACTATTACTGTATCGATTATTATGAAAACGGAGCATACATGTACACTTTGATGCTTTTATTTTATCTGCCTTGTAACTTTCAACGAACAAAACAAAACTCGCACTGCAGTATATCATATTCTATACAGTCCAATCGATCGTCCTAACAATTGTGATACATTTTTAAGCGCAGAGAATGTTCTAGCGCAAGTCATATCGATAGTTTACAAACCAAACAGGCATTGCAACGCTTGCCAGAGATTATTTAGTATTATGTAATAAACTAGAGTCTAACCGCGTCTTCGCTGAAAATTGCTAAATACCAATTTCCATAGTTCGTTCTTCAAAATGAAGGACTTTCATACAATCCCCGTTTTCTACCTTCAATCAAAACTCCTTACTTAGTGCTAACCGTGTGACAGGATCTTTATGTTGCTAGCCCTTGTAGTTTGCACTGTGCTTTGATACGTCAGTTAATATAATAATATTCTAGGGCATTATTCACACAAGGCCATCTGATCCCAAACTAAGCAGTGCTCGTACTATGGAAACCAGACAACTGATATATGTACTACATATTCAATTTTTTGTTTTGTAAATACATACTTATATAAATAATTATACCCAGACTCAGGACAAACAGACATGTTCATGCAATTCTCCAAAACTGCATTTTACTTAACTCAATTTTGTTTTCATATCAATGAAACCGCTACTATTTTCCTATGCAATAGTTTATTCGAATTTCAAAGAGAATTATTTAAAATGTGACGGGACAATTAACCCGCCGACTGCAAACATGAAATTATAAATTGTACATTTATTTTTATTTATTTGAATTATTAATGATGATACATGAAAAGTTTATGCATAATTTATCGTTTAAATACAAAAATCATGCTTAATCCAGGTTTCGGTGTGTCCCGCTGATTTTTTTCTATTAATATTTAGCTTTAATGATACGAGAGAGATCAATATGAACACACTCCAAATCCTTACTTTAGTAACTAGTTTGAACTAGTTATGTTTAGTTAGATATTTGAATGGTCACCATATGTTGTATATTGGATAAATTTAATTTAACTACGACCGGTGTAGATTCTACGCGGAGCAACCAAGAAATACAGTAGTTACACATTTCATTCAATCATACACAATTAAATTTATATGACCTTATGAAAATCAGTTGATACTAACTCCAAGCTCTATTATAATCATCTACGTAGTCTTGTACAGATAGCAGAATAATACATCTGATTTATTCATATTTTTTAAGATTAACTTTACGTATTTTATGGTAAATATTTTGGTATTCAATGTCTTATTAACTCGAAATAAGCCATTAAAATCAAAACAAATGCAATCATCGCACGTGGGAAACTTAGATTCCATTCCGATCAAATTATGTGTATTCGTCACGCTGATGATTTTGATTATGGAGTTATTATGAATGAAGGTTGAATCCAAATTTGTTCATTATTTTTATTGTTCTAATCATTTCAAGATGTAGATTGCCTTCATAGTGAGTGATAATACATATCTATTATATATATAGCCTATCTAGAAACTATCTTAGTATTATAATACTCGTACTTATTCTAAGGGGGGCAAGCAAGTGTTATGCAAAAGGTAGGGTTGGTGTTTTGGATAAAGAATTGTTTTGTTTTACAATATATAACTATTTTAACTGAGATTAATTTTACCAGTATTGAATTAGATAAGTGTATTTTACTCGTAAACCTAAAATACGTCAGAAAATATTTCAATTTGTGACGTGACATGATATGTGTGACTGTTACATGTAACTTGACGGACGGACAGCTGAAACGGACAAACAAATTAAGTTTCAATATAATGAAATGTTCTAATTTATAGCCAAAATTTAGTTTTATTCAATTTATTGCGTTCAGTTTGTATTATAATCATTCTGATTTAATTGCGTCTTAAAAAATGCGTAAAAAGAAAATATTTTGATTAACATTTTTAAACGAATCCACGTCATGTACACATTAAAAATGTATCGAGTGATACATTTATCTTTATTAAGAATTTACGATGTCACTTCATAGAATAGGAAAAATCCTGTAACAATATCGAAAAATAGACCAACAACGACCGACAGCCGTTTCTAGTGCTTTTATTTTTTCGCTCGCCTGCATTTGACGTCGCTCGGGCCTCTGCGACCCACATTTATCATTGTGGGGTTGTTCGACCGGGTGATTTCTATTTTTAATATTTTTGAAAAAGCCTTTTATAGGTTAAAAAGTGTCAATTGGTAATTATGTATTTTGGTTAGTTTGCTATAATTTTAGTCGCATTTTTATTCTGTATTTAATTTTCAATATCATTTATGTGACACACTCACATACATGTCATTATGGTTTTTTTTTAATGAAATAGGAAGGCGGATGGGTAGCTAAACCTGATGGTACATGGTCACCATCACCACTGACGGCGCTAGTAATATTAAAAATTTCTTATATCGTTAATGCGCCACCAATCTTGGAAACTAAGATGTTATGTCTTTTGTCCTTGTAGTAACACTGGCTCACTCACTCTTCAATCCAGAATACAACAATGCTATTGCTGTTTGCCAGTAATATGTGATGAGTAGGTGGTACCTATCCAGACGGGCTTACATCTACATTTATATAAATCTGGTCTGAAATAAGTCTGAAACCCATGGATTGGTTCGATATGAAACATAGCATGACTAATCTATAGGGAGTAATGATATTATGGCGAGCGGTTTGTGCATGACGAGCCTATTGGCGTGGTTGGTAACTTGCCTTTCATGCCGCTGGTCGTGGGTTCGATTCCCACGCAGGACAGACATTTATATCTATGAACATGTCTGTTTTTCCTGAGTCTGGGTATAATTATCTATATCAGTATTTATTTACAAAAGAAAAGTAGTATATGTAAGTATAACAGTTGTCTGGTTTCCATAGTACAAGCTCTGCTTAATTTGGGATCAGATGTGAATAATGTCCAAACAAGGTACCTATTTATTATACATATATGAGTTTAAATATAGATATTCGTTGCTTATGTATCTTTATTAAGCGCGATTTTTATATTTAATTTTTTGATATTTATATATAGTATGATATAACAAATTTACATTTATAAATATACGAAAAATACACCACCGAGTAACAAACTACACACAAAATTAATTTTAAACCGCGTAATTATGTCAATATGTAGTAAAAATTTTGATATGTATTTTTCAATAAAGAGCTTGATAAATTCACCGTATATTATTAATTATTTCAGTCGCCACAACTTAACAAGGCGAAACATGATGATATTTTTATATTTCAACGCGATCACCGCAGGCGTATTACGGTACACTCGTATTTAGATATTATCGTATTGATATAAGGGCTGTATTCGCTTAATTCGTATCTGGTGCTGATATAATGAAAAGGCCGTGTTCGAATTGTTATTGAACATTGAAAACTGACAGGTTTTGATTCAGAATTCAAAAGGTTAGTTTATTATTTTTACAGTAATTACAATTTTGCCGTATTCGTTAACTAGATCTCTTTATTCGCTATGATAAAGGATTCCATTGATTTATAAAAACTTCGTTAATATTCATTTAGTAATATTAAGTATTCGATTCTACGAGAGGTTGATTTTTTCTGCAGATCCCGAGGTACTGGGTCCAAATCCTCGGACCATTTCAGGTTCTCGTTCTGTCAATTAATATGGTATTTTTTTTTATAAACGGTGTCCCATATTCCGCCTTCCTAAGCCGGTCAGGCGTATGTTTTTATTTTTATTGAATAGGTAGGCGGACAAGCATGTTATATACAGCCACCTGATGACAAGTGGTCACTTACGCCCATAGACAATGGTATTGTAAGAAATGTTAACCATCGCTTACATCGCCAATGCACCAGCAACCTTGGGAACTGAGATGTTATGTCCCTTGTGCCTGTAATTACACTGTCTCACTCACCCTTCAAACCGGAACACAAAAATAACAAGTACTGCTGTTTTGCGGTAGAAAATCTTATAAGTGGGTGGTACCTACCCAGACTAGCTTGCACAAAGCTTTACCACCAGTGAATATAATATCCATGGGCCACCTGATAGTAAATGATCATCAACGCTCTTAGTCACTGGCGATTTAAGAAATATTAACCTATTCCATACATCGCTCAACTTCGAAAACTAAGATGTTACGTCCGTTGTGTCTGTATTAACTCACAGACCCTTCAAACCGGAACAGAACAAAACTAATACTGTTACGGCCGTAGATAATAATTAATAGTCGTAATTTTATTAAAAATCTCAGCCAACAAAATACAAAATCGATCGTTACCTAAGTTAAGTGAAGATAAATCTTTTCCATTTCCGCATGACGGGTAAAAAAAATTGCAAAACGAGAATTCCTCGGAGGCTTTTGTGGGTTATTTCTCAAAATTTTGGCTTACCGCCAACCCTGTGTACTGAGCGGGAGATGGATTTAAACATTGAAGGTGCATATATTATCTGTGGCTTATATTTTTAAGGTAAAAATGTTTTGGTTTCTTATCAAATACGTCTGAAAAAAGTTTTTACCTTAAAATCCTTTTAAGAATATTATTTCACCGTCGCAATATAATAACATATGACTTCAAAATATATTTATTTCTTTTTTTTTTCTGTATCTGGTAGCTTTTATCCGTTTGCTTGGAATTAGAACGTTATATACAGCCATATTGACTTCGTACGGGTAAAATTGTTATAAAATTACACCCCACTTAATGTTGAAACTTCCTAATCAGCTTCTACTACTAATCAGTTTCGGCTTTGCGTTGATGGTCAGTCAGGTCGAACGATACTATAAGATAGTGACATCCTCCTGACTAATTTCGGTCATGGCAGCTTTTCTAAAAGGAGAGTGGTCACCTAGCGCAGGACACAATAAAGTGCACTATTTATTCGATTACACTTATAATCAGATGGGACAGAAAAGCCGATAGAACCGAGAAGAGCTCATGCGCCGCATCATACGGATCTAAGTGCTTATAGAAGAATGGAGATGCACTCCCGGTGCATCCACTGCCATCTCTGAGACTAGAGAGAGAAGAAAATTTATTTTACATATAAATAATATTTAATTCGCAGATTTTTCCTTAGAAGTAATATCCAGAGGGACATTATTCACACAAAGCCATCTGATCCCAAACTAAACAGAGTTTGTAATATGGAAACCAGACAACTGATATACTTACATATACTACTTTTCTTTTGTAAATACATACTTATATAGATAATTACACCCGGACTTAGGACAAACAGACATGTTCATGCACACAAATGTCAGTCCTGGGTGGGAATCGAACCCACGACCTGCGGCGTGAAAGGCGAGTATCTTACCAACCACGTCAACTGGCTCATCCAAAAAAGATTTTGATGATACATTATTTTCATATAAGTGTATCCATGCGTCATCGTTCAGGCATCGCATGCTCTGGGAGCGCGCAACAGGCACGAGTTTTTCAAACTTATAATAGATATATATATATATATATATAGTATATGCATATGATCATGTATGTTTATATAATAAATATATTAAGAATTATATGTTTCATTGAAGTACCTACTCTGTCTGTCTCTAATAATTTAATTGATGTTACGTGGAAGCCTGGAACTGAAAAGGCCGCCCGTGCATGCTTTATAGTTTACCCGTATATGTTTGTATATGGTGTGCGATAAAGCAAAAAAGCATACAAATATATAACATGAGATTATTTTCACAAAAGTTTGATATTGTATATTATTAAACTTTATTGTAGAAAACAGAATGAATGTCCCTAACGTAGTTTCTAATATTATCGCGAATATAAACGCATCGGGCGATTTCAATTATATATAAAATCTCATATTATAAGGTCCTCCAGACCGATGACCGAGAGAGATTAGCCAACTGCGCAGGACATATTATAGTGCACAAGTGTGTGCGCAAACACAGGTGCACTCTCTTTTCCTTAGCTCTCATAACCCGATGGAACGGCAATCCGACACGACCGGAAAGAGTTTAGGCGCAGGACCAACGGCTTAACGTACTTTCCGTGGCAGTGTACACACTTCCAGACTCCGGGCTGCTACTGAGAATTTTCTGACAGAAAAATCCAATAACTATTTATTGGCCCGACCTGGGAATTGAACCCAGACCACCGGGTCTGCGGCCTTATATCAAGCCATTAGACCAACGAGGCAGTCTCATATTAAAACATAACAAACATACAATCTCATGTACCTTAGAATGCATATGAATGACAAGAAATAAAAAATATCTTTAAAAAAATGTATATTTTTAGTAAATAAAATACCAACATATAATCCATTAAAATTGTCCATCCGTTACAAGATAATATCAAAGGGCGGAAATCTTTCAACTTAAAACATATCCGCGTCACGTCGTGTGCAGTCTCTTGTATAACTATCAAAGATATTGTTTGATCTTATATTATAAAGAAATACAAAATTGATGTTTAAATAACTTAGAATCGGATATATGACAAAAGGGCGAGAAATTAGTATTCGTTTATTTTTACGCAGGATTTTTTTTTATTGTATAGTTAGGTAGGCGGACGTGCATATGGGCCACCTGATGGTAAGTGGTCACCAACGCCCATAGACATTGGCATTGTAAGAAATGTTAACCGCCAATTCGCCACCAACCGTGGGAACTAAGATGTTATGGAACTAAGATGATGGATATATAAGATTTATGTTACATTGATGATGATGTCCTCCTCAACGATTTCGGCAAGGGCGACTAGCCAAGTGCACAGGACAAATTATAGTGCACAAGTGTGTGCGCAAATACAGGTGCACTCTTTATTCCCTCACTCCTATATTCCGATAATTCTGACACGATCGGATATCGTTCACGCGCAAGACCAACGGTTTTACGTGCTTAAATATATATTAATATTATGTTATAATCTGTCCAAAAGATAAACAACTAAATTACTTGGCGGTTAAAATTGTGAAAATTAACCAACCCGCACTGGATCTGCGTGCTGGAAACTTGCTCGAACCTTCTCATCAGCACATTGGCCCACCAGTGGATAATTTAGATAACAATTGATCATTGCTTGAATATAGTTTGTTTTGAATTATAAAATTGTTGATGTGAATTATTAAAAAGTATTAACATAACAACAAAACTAACTAACAAACAAACATTTTATATATACATTACCAACGGATGACTGAACAATCGAATAATCGAAAATTAAAATCGAGATCCAATAAGTGATCAATACACAAAATGGCGCCTTTAATTCGTATGTTTCGAACCGTGAAATTAGCGACACAAGATGGCGGGCATTGAATGTCGGACTAACGATCCGTAGCTACGTAGCCATGTAACTTAATTATTATCGAATAAGCTATTTTAGATTATTTTATACTGTATTGATTCTTAGATTTTTGAAGCACTGATTTTAGGACATAGATTTTGTAGACGATTAGGTACTTATCACATGTTCTACCACCAAGCAGCAATATTGTGTTAAGTTCCTTAAACGGTGAATGAACTAGTGTTATGGGCACAACGGACATAACATTTTAGTTCCCAAGGTTGGTAAAGCATTGACATGTAAGGAATCGTTAAAATTTCTTACGGCGTCAAAGCTGATAGGCGATTGTGGCCACTCAACATCAGGTTAATTTATCCGTCCACCTACCTATTTCATAAAAGAGAGCATAGGATACCCACTCATCATTTATTTCAGAGGCATAGAGCAAAAATTTGTTTTGTTATATTTTAGGTTGAAAGGAAAGAGATGCGAGTGTGTGTGTGTATGTGTGAAGTGATTTTACGAACAGTTATCTGTGCCTTCGTAATGTAAGGAAAGGGTTAGACTTCCGAAGAAATATACGGGCAGAGGTTACCACTTACCGTGTTTTTGGCCGCAGAACTGTTTTAATATCTGTATTACTACTAATACTGGGGATCTGCAAGTAATTTAGTTGTTTCGAAACTGAGCAAGCATCGCCGAGTACAAGTGCTGAATATTTACTTATAATTTATCTCGCGCTCAACAGTTTCGAATGAAATTCTGCTAGATGCTGATCTACTAAACCACATTCCCGATGCGCGGTGGAATAAGTTCCAAATAATCTTATGAGAAAGCATTTGTCCTGTAAGACATTTAGGGGCTGTTACTCCAAGTACTTCAATTTTATCAGTTAAGACATTTATATAATCGCATTTAGAACACAAGCGACTGAAAAGATCATCAAGTAAGTTATGTAGTGGAATTTATTTAAACATCTCATTATTTTATTTACTCATCTATTCAAAATTGTCCTTTCAATACAAATACCAAGTGTCATTTCGCACTAAACTATCTAACGAACGCTTGAAAAATAAAACTGTATCGAGAACGGTCGAAGGTATTGTTCGATTTCCCACGGGACCTTGTAAACGAATTTCGTACAACGCTCATGTACGAACTGTATTAATATTTTCGGGAAAATATGAACGGGTGAAAAATTGTGAGTAATTTATTTTGGAAGTTATTTGAAATTCATAATTTAATTTGTTCAAGTTTGATGAGCAATCAAGTTCATATAGTTTCAAACATTATAACCCAAACTACTCATCTACAGATACTAAACATTAAGTTGGAAAAATTATGACGTCACATTATACTGGACTGGTGATGCCTCCAAAATAATGACAGTTATTGATAAGAGAATCAGCTTACTAGCCTTTTGTATCTGATGTTTAATATATTTTTGAATTACATTTTCTTTATCTGACCCTGACTATTTATATATTTAATAATACAACTTAAAAAAATCTTCACGTAAAGAAAATATGACATTTACAATTGTATCATATACAAATGTGACAAGGTATAATAGCAGTCCTTTATCAAAATGTAAATATATTACATTCCAGCAGATTCTTGATGCGCATTTAACAATAATTTTACAAGATAAATTAAATGTGAAGTTACAAACGGGTCGGAATGTAGATTCTACTGAGAAGAAAGGAAGTCAGCCGTTATTGTTTCAGTAAATACAATTACATATTTTGATTATATACTATAAAATTTACATACATCAAAATCAACAAATATTAACCTATAATTTTTTATCAAATACTTCTTTCCACCCGTGGTTTCACTCACCACTCACGTGTCACGGAGGGGGGCGGCATGTGATGACAGGTGTTAGCCAAATCATTATATCTTTTTCCGTACCTCTGATAACGGTTAAGTAGACGTGAAAGTGTGACGTGAAACAAACAAATAAACTCGCTTTCGAATTCATAATAGTAGGATTTTTTTTTTATTGCATAGCTAGGCGGACGAGCATATGGGCGACCTGATGGTAAGTGGTCACCAACGCACATAGACATTGGCATTGTAAGAGATGTTACCATCGCTTACATCGCCAATGAGCCACCAACCTTGGGAACTAAGATGTTATGTCCCTTGTGCCTGTAATTACGCTGGCTCACTCATCCTTCAAACCGGGACACAACAATAGCAAGTACTGCTGTTTTGCGTTAGAATATCTGATGAGTGGGTGGTACCTACCCAGACGAGCTTGCACAAAGCCCTACCACCAAGTAATATATATATCTTATAAAGTATATTATACCATAACAACATTTTCAAACATACGCCTATCTTAAATAAAGTATTAATGAGTGGCTAAACATCGAAGTTCATTAGCTTTATTACTTTTTCGTCCGTAAACGAAAATTTCTTGATAAATATAACAGTCGAAAGTGGAAACAATTTCGCTAACTACCCGCAAAATGCCGATATTGAATGTGATCATCGTAAAATTTTATCTGCGGGCATAACTTTACTAACAAGAGAAAGGTAGGAACGACAAAGGTAAAATTTGCTTATCGAACTTGTGTTCCGTACGAATATATTATGATTTTATATATATTTTCACTTTTTCCTAAAAACTCTTCAGACACAATAGTATTTTTTAAGTATGTGAAGACATAATCTTATAGATGAGGCATAAAATCAAAAGAAAGGACACAGGACAGTATCAGGACACTACCCATCCAAAAAGTTTATATATACAAAAAGTAACAGCCTATAAATGTCCCATTGCTGGGCTAAGGCATTTTCGCCTTTCGTGGAGAATTTGGAGTTAATTCCACCACGCTACTCCCATTTGGGTTGGTAACAATTTTTCTCACGATGTTTTCTTTCACCGCCGAACAAAAGATGAATTTTTAAGACAAAAACACAAATTAAGCTCTTAAAAATTCAGTACGAAAAGTTGACGATCACGGCTCATATGTCATGATAACAAAAACAGCTTAGTGTAAATTTTGTAATTATTGTTGTATATAATTTAAGTATGGACGGTTCTAAGAATAAAATATAAATACTCATTGATAACAATATATATTGTAAATTGTATGAACGTAGGTGTAGCACATCGGAGTGCGATTTAAGGTTTTTGCCCGTAATCACCACGCTGGGCAGGCGAGTTGGCGATGAAGCTCAAAAGATGAGGAGACCAACAATGACTTAAGCAAAAATTTCCTCAAGAAAAGAGGAGGCCTCCAACAAGCAGTCTAAAATATATAGGTAGTTAAAAGCATAATATTAATATTATAATATTGTATTAAATTGAGAAAGAAAACCTTTTAGAACCAGTACTTTATATTTAAAAACAAACAAATAAATATTCTTTTAGCGTCTTACGTTCGCCAGTTATTTGAGATTATCAATTTAAGCAGCAAATAATCCGTTTCCATATCTGGATGCATTATCAACGGAACCTTAATAGAACCGTCTGAAACGGCATAAATTTAGTTGGAACACCTTTTTGCACTTATTGTGCTGTCGGTACTGAGTTACTGACATGTTCTCGCACACTGTTTTGTTTTCATTACCTGTATCGGATATTAACTGTTGTCATTAGTGTTTTCATTGAATATTATTCTAATAAAGCTTTTACGCGATAGGATGCTTTAATTGGTTTTTGTTTTGCATTGTTAAATTTTAATATTGCTCCAAGCCAAAATAGAATACAAATAAGCTATCCATTTATGGATAAAAAAAACATGAAATTCACGTTTGACACGTCAATAGTCTAAATTTAAAATGTATGTAACTGATAAGCTCAGCTCATTATATAATACCTGTTCTGGTATAAGTTTTATGTAATAGATTAGTACTTTATTTTTAGGTAGATATATAAAAAAATGGTTTCATTATTTATTAGTGTACAATATTATCATATAAAATTTATTTTGTCGATACAATGGATCATAGCATCCGATAGATGACGAGAGTATCGCGATTTGCGAGCATCAATATTATGAACATAAAATAAACTTTAAAAAACTTTCTATAAAACATTTTTCAAAAAAACCCCGAAGATAATTACGAAAACAGAGGTTTTATTGATTATAATTATAATTGACTTGTAACTGTTTTTAATTTTTTTTTTTTAAACAAAGCAAATTCTATAAATTGTCCTATATATACTTTTTTCGATAACGATAACCGGAAAAAAAGGTTTTGATGCTCAAAAAAAGCCCACCAAAAAAAATGTTACTTAAAATGTACAAACGTCACGGCAAGTCTAACTTCAGACCGGTCGGTCGAAAGGATTGCGTATTTCGTTGAAGACTATTGTAAGTTTTTAATCGCGACAAATATACTAGCTTTTATATGAAGAAACATTTGTCGCAAACATTAATATTATTTCCATAGACAAAGAAACAAAGAAAAAAAGATACCTCCTCCCGTTTTGAATCAGACAAACGGTATTATTTGAACTCTTTGTATTTTCGGATACAAAATATCGCTTTATTTGCGAAGGTAAAGGATTTGTTCGCGAGCGAGATAGTTTTGCATAAAAAAATGTTTCTAGTTTTTTAACCGACGCTGGATATGGAGATACGGTTTTTCCACTATTCCCCGGGTATCCATTCATATTCTGAATTCAACGTTGCACTATATTTTTAGTTAAAGTACAAGTATAATTTCGAGTTTTATAGATACTCGTTTAGTTGATTATAGTGACTGTGTCAGCCAGTTATTAGCACAAAGTTTCGTCGGTTCGACGTCATATGACATCAACGGGCTGTCATATAAGGCCCTTGGCGGGACTCATTCGACCACTTTCTTCTCTCATTTGATGAAACAGAAACTTGCTCTAAGACTTTTAGAACGCTTTATCTTTAGTAATGTTCAAATATATTTACTTTTTATGTTACTCGATTTAAAGCAGTTTTATTAACATTTATAGTATAAAAAACAAACATTTAATGGTCAAAATTATTTCTCTTCTTTTTAACACATATACATTTTGATGATTACTGAAAAAAGTAATAAATATTTAAAATATAAAGTTTATAAGAAATTGTTATTAATGAATTTTAATATTTATATAAATATTAAATATTGTAACAGTGTTCAAAATCACTTAAATCAGCTTATTTAAAATGTTATGAAACGCGAGCGAATTCGATAAATTTGATCATTGAAAATCGACGAGCGAAAAAAAACACGTGATATTATTTTATTTCTTCGAACGGAACCGATATTTTAATAATAGTATTGAATTTTATGAATGGTCGAGCAAACAACTGCATCAGCGAAATAACGCAAAAAAAAAGCTATATTTAAGCTCAAAATATCATATCGGTTCGAAATCTGATTTTAGTGAAGTAAGCCGGCAAGAAACTTAGCAGTTACTTTATGGGAAACTCCTTGGTCCATACAACAGTAGTTTAAAAAAAAAAGAAGCGCGCCTTTTTAACACCGCCGCCATCTTGTTAGTGCACATACAGGTATAGTAATTATTTCATTATTGACGCGACTTGTGATTTGTGATGTGTTCAAATGTGTTATTTGGATTTAAAGAGTAATTGAGTGAGTAATTAACATCAATTTATATGATTTGGTGTTCTATTTATCAATAGACCAATCCGAGGTTCTTATAAAATCACTTTTACATTTCTGGATGCTAAATATATTATTACTACTAGCTGTTGCCCGCAGCTTCGCTCGCGCGTGGTCTTTATCTATACTAATATTATAAATAAGTAAAAATAGATTTTTTGTATGTTTGTTTGTAGCGAATAAACTAAAAAACTGCTGTACTGTTTTTAAAAACCTTTTTTACCTACAGAAAGATGGGTTATCAGCTAGTAATTAGCTGCCCGTCCCGACTTCGTACGGGTAAAATAAGGATTTTATCATTTTTTAATCAATAAGATATAAACATTTACCAATCGATTTATTCGCCCGTATAGTGTATGTGTGTTCAGTACAGGGCATATAATAATCCTACTTCCTACTAATATAATAAACTCGAAAGTTTGTATGGATGTATGGACGTTTGTTACTCTTTCACGCATAAACTACTGAATAGATTTTAATGAAACTTTACAATAATATAAGCTTAGGGAATACCAATTAAGTGGTATATATGGCAATAATGGAATATGTTTTTTTTATCCAAACATCACCAACATAGTGAAGTTCGTATATTTCTCCCTAAAAGATATTGATATAAGATATTGCGTATTTTGAATTTCATTATTTGCACGCAACTCTTCCAAACAAAAATAAAAGTTTCTAAAAACTTTGAAATTCATGTTTATTAATTCAATCAAAAAACTCAAATAGTATATTTCTATTTTTTTTAATTTTTATACTAATGCTTTTACCCCGTTTCACCCGTTTGGAGTTAAATTTCTAAAAATGACGAAATACGTATGCATAGCTTTAATACTAAATATCATTCTTCTTACACCAAAAGTGACGGAATCCCCATACAAACTTTCAACCCCTTTTTTACCCTCTTAGATTTAGAATTTCAAAAACGCTGAAATACATTTTTATTTATTTTTAAGCTTGTTCATTAAATTTCATGCTTCTAACTTTAAAAATGACGGGTTTCTATACAATCGTTCAACTCTTTAGGTAGAATTTCCAAAAATCCTACCTTAGTGGGTGTTATAAAATGTATCAACCGCCAAAATTTCAAGTTTCTAACCCCCGCAGTTTAGGCTCTGCGTTAATGAATCAGTTAGGAAGAGTAATAATATTATGTGTATAGATATCAACAAAAATACGTAATATGTATAATAAATGATTGCTTTGGCATTGGTAAATCGTAAATAGCCATATAACCTTTAAAACAGGCAGTTATTTTGAAATAACAGGCAGAAACTTCAATTTTATTTATATGTATGGATAATTTATTAATTAATTCGTTTTTGTTATAGATATAGATTTATGTTATTTTATGTGTACAATATAAAGTATAAAGTAAAGGAAAAGTTTCTTCTGTCAGAGACTAAATAAAATCAGACTTAACCAAGGCTACTAATTTAATTAAACAAAAAAAGGGAATTAAAACAAATGTTGTCCATTGAACTTGACACACATCTGAATAAGCTGCTTAAGAGGCCATTTTATGTAGAAAAAGTATATAATATACAAACAAAAGCTATATAACAATTTTAATTAAAGTTTCAAAAGCAGTTATTTGACCGCTCTGGTAGGTTAAGTGTTAAAAATGAGATGACACTTATAGCATATATATATACATATATAAATACAACAATAATTACACAATCATTAAAATAATCAAAACATATATAAAATCAAACAGCTAAACCATCATAATCAGTAAAGGTGTAGTAAGATATATATTTTTTTATAATCAAATATAATTAATTACTTAATGAAAACACAAATTTAACAAAAACAAAATATAAATGAAATCACATAGCTTAAGCATTATTACATTGAGTGAGGCCAATAAAATGCAGTAAATAAATGATATATATATTATTTATATATTTTTTAACCAAATACAATTAAAAGGCAAGCAAGAATATGACTACAGTACAAAATTTATAACAAACTAAAATATTGAATATTAAGATGGGTTGGTACATTCATTTTATATAAATTAATACATTTAATACATTACTATTTTTATCTTATTTATGTTATTTTTGCAGTGAGTTTTTTTTAAATATATAATATCAATATCTGAGTACACTTAATTATATATTATATGCTCGCACAGATCTACTTCTTCCTATTCATGATTATGCTGTCGCAAGCTTGATGTAGCCAAAGACCAATTGAATTAAGCTGAGAGATTACAAAATACTTTTATTCGGTTTATATTGGGATGAGGCAAATTAACCACGTTTCACAATTTTGTTCTCTTCTTAATTAGTTGCCCGTCTGACTTCGTAGGAATATGCACATCTTCTCTATTCTGTACTGTGTGTTGTTTAACCCTTTTACTCCCCCTTCATCACTTGATATTCATTAGATGATGACGGTGATGACGACGTCTCAGTGCTTTTATTTATGTGCTCCGTATTTTGTTTTTCGATCACTACTATATTAGCTATCTCTATAACTTTCTTTAGTGACAGATCAGACTGTTGTAATAATCTTTGATGTTTGGCGAGCTACTCTAACACATATTCGCTGTAAATTTATCACTGACCAATGACTATTAATTCAACGAAATCGCATTTTAAACTGTAATTTTCTAGACTCGTAATAAAGTTGGTTATATTTTCGTGTTTGCTTTGTTTTCTCATAAAAAATACATGTCAGGCCATAGTTAAATTTTGCCTCGGTTCGAAATACTTGTTACATTTATTAATGAGGTCTTCTAAAGTAATTTCTGTTATTTTAATGTTGAACAAAATTGCTATTTTTCTCTATTTACACTTCTTATATTTAATCAGTAGCTAATACTCCTTATATATATCCAGTGGCTAATAAATATAGTTCAAAATATGATTGCCATTTTTTCCACGTAAAATTGCTATTTATTTCGTTGTATAGAAAAAACTTCGGTAGGTAAGTTTGAATTTTTATCTGCCGTTTTAAAACTTTTGACAGGAAACACGAATTTAGGACAAAATTATACTTATTTAAAGTTTTAAGAAGTGATATACCACGTTGATGTTTAAAGCAAGCACTTCTATAACCATGTATTATTGTTATAGTTGTTTTTAGGCTTTGTTTGTACACCTATATACTATTCACGTATTAATTATTGTCACTGAGTTAACTGACTTGCTCACACGCAGACTTAAAGCGTACTGTTATGAAAGATATAAGATGAGATCATAAAGATACACACAATATATATGCAATATTAGTTTTTATGCAAAAACAACACACGAAGCTACTGAAAACACGAAATTGTTAACAAAACTTTTTGATTTTGACAAATAACAGCGCGCGTACTTTTCCTACAGATAATAATTTATTGATGTTTAGTAGTGATACTAAACTTTTAAAAAATAAATAAAGAGATTAAAAATTTAACAAAATATAGGATAAAACATAAGCAAAAGTGTATATTACATGTAATATTTAATCTCTTTTCAGTTTGACCATACCCATTTTTTAATAAATGTTCTACATGTATCTTTAAATTGACATAACTTTATTATTTATGAACCGATTGAAATAAAACAAACACTAAATGTTAAGTGAAGTTAGCCACAATACATTAGTGAAAACCGCACTCAAATCCGTTAAGCCGTTTTTAAGATTAGCGTGCACAAACGCACAGACAAACAGACAAACAGACAAACAGACAAACAGACAAAAAATCTATTAATCATTGTTTTGGGTTCTATTGTGTTTATAATGACCCCCGATAAAAGTTTTACTCATTTATCTTCCATGTACAGACATCGAGCAGTTACAGATTTATTATATGTATAGATTACTACTATCAAAGGGGAGAGATTCCGTTATAAATTATGGTTTTCCCAGCTATGGACATTGGGCATTCTATTGAGATGCTTAGGGCTGTTGTTACATTAAAAACTTTAACCAGATCTATATCATATCGAGTTCTGTTCAGTCGAAATGTTATTTTAGTTCTGTATAGTTGTTAATGTGAAATACATACAACAAGATCGAAAACGGAAAATAGAAATTAAGTTAACTATGACTACTATATGAATACTATACTACTATACCTACTGCTTATAATAACTATTATAATGATATTGTATTATCATTAATTCTTTGTTCGGACATATTTGAAATTAGCTTAAAGAAAGCACCGAAGGCTAGACGAATTCTAATAAAAATTTGCACAATATCAGGTCCAGGAATAGAACACACAGTAAATTTTTGTAGCTATATAAAAAAAAAAAAACATAACAACGCCGAACGAAAAAGGCTACTTATTAGCACACATGATTAATGATACGTATATATTGGTGTTAATAAATAAAAGTTGAATATAAATTATAATTTTCAGATCGTCCTTAACCCAGATGTAGAGGAAAATGTTCAAGTCATTGGGGATTGGGCCGCAAAAACAAAGTTTTCCGTTCCTTGTAGTCATGGCCATTTCTCCCGGCCCGGAACGTGCTGCTTATCACACCGTATACTTTTAATTATTACATTTATATTATTATAGTATTAAAAATAATTTGAAAATTTTCCAACGCCAAATTTGTTCTTATTACAATATTTAATTGTGATTAATATATTTTTAAATAAATACATTTTTTTTTTTAATAATGATATGTTATAATAATGAAGACGTCGCTGTCGCAATCAGAGGCCGGGTCTTCTATAAATTACTCTATGAATGCTGACTATTATATTATTAATAAATAATCCAGCATTAGTGTATACATGTAGAAATGCGTTACGTGTTCAATTAAATTGATATTTTTATATCATAAACCATAACTTTAAAAACGACAAGGTACAATCCATATTTCATAACAAACTAATTTATAATTCCGAATCAGACGTTTAGCCGGGAAGCGTAGCAGACAGACAGATTTACTTTCGCTATTTTATAATATTAATACAGATGTTTGCACGGTGTGACGTACATCCACTCTCCCTTATATTCCGACGCCAAATAAACAGTTCAATGAAAATTCTTATCATTGTCTCTTAAGATAATATCTGTTCGAGACAGCAGCGTTTTATCGAAATGGGAACCGCTTCGTAAACCATTTACTTTTGCGGTTTCAAAACAATCTATTTTCAAATTAGATATTTTATTATAACATTTTTTTACCTGTTAAAATGTTTTGATTAAACATGAAATAGCAATTCTTTTAAACGTCTATTACTTGCGTAAAATGAGTTTATAAGTACTTGTGATTGCCAGTCCGATTTTACCTTCTAATATCACCTGAACAACATGCTTTTGTGATTGATATGCAATTTTAAATATTATAATTAGAACAGTTTAAGGAAATAAGTGTCAAGAATATAACTTATATCTTTAGTAAAATTCTACAGATTTCCATACCGCATTTTAGAAAATTATGGCTTATATTATAAAGACTAATTAAATTATCAAGATAATTAATCCGCATTGCTAATCTATAAGCACTCATTTTGCATCTCAGTATAATTAAACAAAAAAAGTAAAATATTGAAATTGAAAATCAACTTAGTGTGATTCGCAATTTTGGTACTTATGTCCTATGTTGTAATTATTATAGTTACTTACTACTTATATTCTGCGTTCAGTTTCAAGTTCATTCCACAAAATAACTCTACTGTAGTAGATACATATATATGAGTAGCGGTCACTATCAATAGTGAAACAGGCAGATTACAATTTGCGAAAGGCAAGCCAAATACATCATAGATATATAAATTGAAATACCAAAACAAACAAAACTTATGATCAAAGATTATACGGGTCTACTTCAGCACAAACAATATCAAGCTATCAAAACTTCCCACAAACTACTAAGTATTAATCCTTATTACAATAGTTATAAGGACGACAATCCAAGCTTAATATACAACATATTTCATACTGGCAATGCAATCTGTAATTAATCCTAAGACCCTGATAACATTCTAAGGGTTTATTGAGACATCAGAACCAGTGGCGTCTTATACCTGTCACATTCATGGGCCCATCATGTACAGACATATCACGTTAAGCTATTTTGAATCTTATTATATTCGAATACGGTTGCTTTTAAAAAATCTTTTTTGACGTAACAAACTCTTACGCTCGTCACAGTGATGACAAGAGATTTGATACCTTAATCCTTTTATGAATGGGTTTAAATTTGTGTGAATTTATTTTGAAATGTTTTAGGCATATTAAGTTTTAGTAAGTACTTAATTTAAAATGTTGAATTTTTATTATGTTAACGGGAGAGCATTCGGAAATTAAATCGTCAAAGCATGTTTGCATATATGTTACGTGTCACTTGTGAAATTTCAAGATTTTGTAAAATAATTTTCCTGTGATTTGTAGAGAGTGGGATGTGTAGAGATTATAGAGAATGACGTCACAATTAAAAAAAATACATAGACGACCAAGCTACTACAAAATTGTTATATTTAGTGATTTGACTTTATTAATGGTATAATAATAGCTATTGTAAATCAAACCTGCACTCCATCAGTATAATTTGGCAAATTAACATTAAGCCATAGACTCACCTGTAACAAAAGAAATAAATGTATTTAGTAAAATTACAAGATAAAATCAAAGTTGTATTTTGTTTAATTACTTAGCGAAGATACTTAAAGTTAGTACTTTAATATAAGTTATTGTTATTGTTAATGTTAGTAAGCCGTAAACGACTTAAAATATTTAATTTTAATTAAATTTGGAGAAATTATTGGGAGACTTTTATCGTACTAAAGAGAAATGATTCGAAATGTCAGCGAATAGAACACTGGACTTAGACAAGGCCATATTAATTGTATTAAAAAAAAGATCAGACCGTAAATACACAAAGTAAGACATTCTTTCTTTTTTTAAAAGAATGTTTGGAACTTATTCCACCACGCCTCTCCCATGCGAGTTTGTAGATATACATGTGACAATTTTTTTAAGGTCATATGCAGATTTCCATTTTACGCGACATGCGATGAACAAACGAACAAACATTTTAAGCAGATACAGCTGCTTGCCTGGGTTTGAACCTGTAATCATCTGTTACGATTCAAGTCGTCTGCCCCCGGGACCATCTCGGGTCGCGGCAATCACGTTCAAAGTAATAATAACAACGTCAATTTGTTTTTTGTTCAGTTGTGAAATGAATAAAAATGTTGGAAGGAAACCTACATATCAAAGAAATTCTAACATAAACGCCAGTAAATAGTGGATCATCTTAGCGGATTACCCTTCAAATAATTCTCGTTAAAAGCACTAGCGAAGCACTGGGACGCTTATAGCTTTTATTAACTGAGGAAAATTGTTGGTTGAATACTGTTTTCGCCGGAAATCCGCTTCGTGAGTACGGTTGGAAAAAAAAATGTATAACATTTTACAGAAATCGTATTAAAATGGAATTGCTATCAGACCCACGTCATTTTCAGGGTAATTGTAAATAACTTGTATTAAATTATATTCTTAGATGGTATTTAAACTGAGAACAGTTATTTGTTCTTTTATCAAACGTTATATTTATGCTTCACGTTTCGTTTTTGTTTTTTTTGATTAAAAAATATACTTTAACGACAAAGACCTTTACGCTCCTATCGCTACTTTAAAGCGGATCGTTCATACATCTTGCTAAAATTCAGTAATTTGTTAGGAGATGAGGCGAGACACATGGACGTCGTGCAGCCGCAGTCTAATCCACTCCTACATACTGCATATCCCACACTGTACGTTGTTCAAGTAAATAACGTACATAAACTACATCAATGTAACTAAAGTAACGATAGCAACAAAAACTTATAGAATTATAAATATTGAAAGATCTTCACCGAGTATTGATAGACAGACAGATAAGTAGATAAATAAAATCTTTTATTGCGTTTCGCGACCTCTTCAAAAAAACCTTTACTAGTTTAACAAGAATTCAACAAACATAATTATAATATAATTAGAAATATAAAGTCGACTCACACTTTACTGAAAACGAGAATATTAGGGATTTCTTGGAAAAAGCATTGTACAACCAATAATAACCAATTCGATACACAGACGAACAATAGCCGTGATTTCATAAGTGCCGTGGCAGACGTCTCAGATTATTTAAATATATTTAGTTAAATCTTACAACACTGACCCCAATGGACCGTGAGATAAAGATCTGTAATAGAGTCTGACGCGTAGTTGGTTCATGTCAGCGCGTGTCAGTCTTCGTGCGTGTCAGTCATTGCAAAAATGTAGCCACATGTTTATTTTATGACCTAGACGTGACATGACATATAATAAATTTAAATATACATAGTTATGGCTAAATATTTCGAATATTAACTATCTACCAATAGTTAACGCCTTGCTCTTTAATAGGAAGCAACGCAAGTTGTAAATAATAAAAATATTCATCATTTTACTTACTCTTAAGATATAATATTCTAATAATAATTAAATAATACTGAAAATAGGCAGGGGAACTTAAAAACGGACCACCTGAATGTAAATGGTTACCAACGCCCAAAGACATATTAATAATCCCTTACACAATCCGACCTATCTTAGAAAACCTCTATTCTTTGCCTGAGTGTATATTTTCTGATAGGTTGGTGTCTTCAAATCAAGTAAACAGGTTTCTTCTAGGCAAGCGTGCTATATCGTAAAGCATGTCGATGCTTAACATCAGGCAAGACAATTGTCAAACTTTGGCCTATTTAGCGTAAAAAAAAAACCTAATTATTTATTGGTATTTGATAGAATATCTGATGAGTGGGTGGTACCTTATCAGACGGATAAGCACAAATCGTAAAACCACTGCCATTCTTCAGTAATTACTCGATCTAGGAAACTGAAATAACGTTTTTCTCTGTTCACACTTTTGAATCAATTTATTTCCAAACACCAAAACACTAAAAATCCATCTGAAACTTCAAAATCCGTTCCCAGAGGTGCCGTATCCAAAGAAATTAAACTTCGAGATAAATTGTTCATACTTGCATCTTCTATAACTTGGGGAGACTGAGCCACAATATCCTGTAAAGTTGGTGATATTTATCTGTCTGCCAACATTTTTCATTTGCAACTTCCGCTTCGGCGCAACTCGCGCAATAATGCCGAACTAAGAAAATATTACGCGATAACTATTGGAAATGAGGTTGAGGGTCGCTTGAACTAAACAAAAAACAAAAGAAACGTAACTAATTCTTGATTTCTTTTAACAACAGTTTTCAAAATTTTTAAAATTGTTTTTTTTTTTTTTATGATATAGGAAGTTGGACGAGCGTATGGGTCACCTGATGGTAATTGGTCACCAACGCCCATTGACAATGGCATTGTAAGAAATTTTAACCATCGCTTACAACGCCAATGCGCCACCAACCTAGGGAACTAAGATGTTATGTCCCTTGTGCCTGTAATTACACTGGCTCACTCACCCTTCAAACCGGAACACAACAGTACAAAGTACTGATGTTTTGCGGTAGAATATCTGATGAGTGGGTGGTACCTACCCAGACGAGCTTGTACAAAGCTCTACCACCGAGTGTTTTGATAATTGCATACAAAGCATATGGATTTAATTTTAATAAGTTCTTCAATTAAGCGTTTCGAGTCAACTAATTGTTTGGCGATGTGGATTCTATCTAAAACGAGGCTCAGTCCGACTATATATATGTCGTGTGCACGTAATGTAGGCCACATTAAGCTGCTGCTTTGGTTTGCAGTGAACTTATAAGACTGCAGTACATGAGCTACTAGGCTCAAACCGGATCGGGGCCATAAAAAGTTATTGGTTTTTTCTGTATATAATTTCTGCCTGGAGCTTGGAAATTGTCAGTTTTTATCATATATCGAAAAGCACATTGGCTGTGCTTATATAACTGCATCCACTAACCTGAACGGGATCAGGTTGGTGGAATAAACTCCAAAATCTTCTCCTCAAAAAGCAGTGCGATATTAGATAGACGAGCCCGTTGGCGTGGTTGGTAGATACCTGCCTTACGCGCCACAGGTCGTGGGTTCGATTCACACCCAGGACAGACATTTGTGTGCATGAACATATCTGTTTGTCTTGACTCTGGGTGTAATTATCTATTTAAGTATCTATTTACAAAAGAAAAGTAGTATATGTAGTATACCAGTTGTCTGGTTTCCATAGTACAAGTTCTGCTTAGTTTGGGCCTTGTGTGAATAATGTCCCAGGATATTATTATTATTATTTACTTTACTGTTAATTATTATTAAATTTGAAAACATTCCAATCACCATCGACTATCATTCGATCTTGTAATTTTACACCGCGCCCCAAGAAATTTGACTTTAAAAAGTTTTTTTAAAGCGATTTTCCTATCAAATTACTACTCAAATTAAGCGTAGGTAGCATTATTGTATTACCAATGAAATTTAAATATCGAAAAAGAGTAATTGCTGTTTTTCTTACAGATTCTTCATCTCATCTGGCAAATTTAAATGTCTTGCAAAATAACGATTCAAAACTGCTCGTAAAAGCTACAATAAAGTATTTATTTGTTTGTTAATAATAAAAATTTAAAACGTCATTTCTGAAAATCCTTTACTATCTTTATTAACACAACAACATAATTGTATAAACATCAAAACTTTGATTTCCAATTTCAAAATTGGAATGCTATTTTGAATTTCAGTCCTCATTGCTTGCCTGCGCGGGTAAGATTGTGGGATGACGTCAATAGTGACGTCACTAATGCGAACGGCTACCGTTGTGGAAATGTATTGAGTATTTATTTGGTGCTCTGTTGAATTTAAGAGGAAATACCTCGAAATGAAAACGTTTATAATTGTGAATACCAAGGAAATATATATATATATATATATAGTTTTTATGTACATATGTATATTATATAAGGATTTGTATACTAAAAACATCTTTCGTTTTTGATATCACAAAAGCTGTTACCAATTTCGTTTTGTAAGGATCGTTATTGTTTCCTGTTTAATTGTAAATATTTTTTTAAATTCCATTATTATTATATATATACATATACATATATATATATATACATATACATATATATATATATATATATATATATACATATATATATATATATATATATATATATATATATATATATATATCAATTAACTACGATAATAATGAATTCATTCATCGTAATATTAATAATTTATTTAATAATCAGTTCACCGACATCCCTCCCTTTTGATTTTTGCTCAAATCGAGCAAGATCTACATAGTTTTCCTGTGCTTAATTTGTGTTTATAATATTCATCTATTGCTATCGTGACTATACCTATATGTGTTTGATGTGATTCTACCACAAGTGTATCCACCAATTAATCGTGGGATTAACAAAAGACATCCCAAGGTTGGTGCCGCATTGATTAATATTTCTCACGGCGCGAATATCTACGGGCGGTGGTGACCACTTACCATCAGGTAATCCATCTGCTCGTCCACCTCACTATATTATAAATTCCACTAACAAATCTAACACATAAAAAAACAATCTACTACTTACTTCGTAAGCTCATAACTGCACCATTATTCACCGGGGATTTTTTAGCGGGGAAGAGTTCTGCCTAGCAGTGAGACAATTAAGATCATGACGCTTTGAAAAAGGTGGCAGGTACGGGATGGATGCGGGCTGCCCAAGATCAGGATGGTTGGCGTTATATGGGGTAGGCTTGTGTCCAGCAATGGACGGCTATAAATAATTGCACACTAAAAAAAATATAGCCAAAATCGAATCTTTATTACATATAGAATAAAGCGTTACACTTATTGATTTTCAAAAGTCTTCCACCGGTTCGGAAATAAACACCTTAGACCTGAGAAGAACTGGCGAAAATAGCTCAGCGGGGTTTTTTTTTTTATGAAGAGGAATGGGTAAACTGTTCTCCATTAACTTTATCCCATCGAACCCATGTTATTAGTTTTAATAAAAAATATATATGTAGGCCTCAAAGGATAATCAATTTCGCTGACAAAGTACCGTATTGACGTCGATACTCGTGTCATATTTCTTAAACATATGTTTTACTATAATGGACCTCGCCTCGGTCTATCGTGTTTAGGGAGAGGATAATGTTTTGATAGATAGATTAGTTTGTTTTAGTAGATTTTATCAAATTATATGTGGATCAGATTGGGTTTCACTATCCATGTTGTCTTTACCTTTATTAGTGTGTTTTTTTGTTTACTTTCGGAAGTAAGAAGAAGTTAGATCACATTAGTGGTATGTTGTCACCTTAACTCGTTATTAGCGTTGTAGCAAGAAATACTAATTTTATTTATAACTTCAATGCGCCATCAACCCTGGGATCTTAGATATTTTATCTCTTGTGCATTTGCACTGAGTCACTCATGTATCAAATCGGAACAAATCAATACAAAGTACTGATATATTGGCAGTTGACATCTTAAAGTTTTCTTTATAGAAAACAATGAGAAGTTTAGGGCACACCACGGAAATTAAGGAATTGATATACCACGTGATAGCTTAAATCTAAAGTTCAAGATTTGTAATAACAACAAAATATTACGCATCCAACCTTTTGTTGCCCAAGCTCCTCCAGACCGATTTCGGCCACGGCGGCCAATCTCAAGAGAGATTAGCTCTCATAATCCGATGGGACGGCAATCCGACACGACCGGAAAGAGTTCAGGCGCAGGACCAACGGCTTAACGTGCTTTCCGAGGCACGGGAGTACACACTTCCAACTTCCAGACTCCGGGCTGCTACTGAGAATTTTCTGACAGATAAACCCAATAACTATTTATTGGCCCGACCTGGGAATTGAACCCAGGACCACCGTGTCTGCGGCCTTATATCTAGCCACTAGACCAACGAGGCAGTCAGTGTTGAGTGGGTGTTGAGGCAGTGTTGCCCAAGAAGTGTATGCGTCAAGCAAGTAACTGGAAATCAATACGAATACCAACGAAATTGAGATACGACCTTTTGGCTACACTGAGCCTAATTCTAGACACGAATCTTTAACTTTATCTTTCATAATTACTATCGTAAAGTTAAACATTTCATTACAGAAAGCTGTCCGCTTTAATTTTGAAAACGCTGGATTATTTAATAATCTGACTTTTTTTAATCACTAAAATTATACATAAATTAAATTTCGTCCTAATTTATATTACCTTTGATGTTAGAGATCTTTGTTAATCTTTGCCCTTTTTAAACAATACATAAGTTAGATTTATTAAAATACTTCGAAAAAGAAAATAATTTTCTTTTTTTATATACAATCTCACTGGCAAACGGGCCTCCTGATAGTAGGTAAGAGATCACCACCACCCATGGGGCTGTAAGTATTAACCATTAGTCTGTATACCACCAACCTTAGAACCGTTGGTTTTATGTCACAATTTTTTTTGTGTTAGTATTTTTGTTTGAATGATTTAATTTATAGTAAAAATAGGTAAAAACAATTATTTTGATCTTCATAAAGGTACCAGTTTACCTACATTGGCGTAAAATATCTCGTGACAAATTAAATAATTACCTATATAAACATGGATTTAATATGAAGAAGTTCGGGACAGTTATTGTTTCTAATTTACATGACAGTCTTAATAAACTATGTACTTGGTGGTAAAGCTTTGTGCAAGTTCGTCTGGGTAGGTACCACCCACTCATCAGATATTCTACCGACAAACAACAGTACTTGGTATTGTTGTGTTCCGGTTTGAAGGGTAAGTGAGCCATTGTAGTTACAGGCATAAGGGACATAACATCTTAGTTCCCAAGGTTGGTAGCGTATTGGCGATGTAAGCGATGTTTAACATCTCTTACAATGCCAATGTCGTTGGACGTTGGTGACCACTTACCATCAGGTGGCTCATATGCTCGTCCGCCTATCTATGCTATAAAATAAAAAAGTATATTGGTTAATTGGTTTTACTTGGGGACAGAATAGTTGCTCTCCAGACGAGCTAGAACAAAGAGTCACCATTACAAAGTTTCCGTTATAAAATTCAATGATATTTGAACGGACGTTGTATTCGATGGTAAAAAAATGTATACGTTGACAAACAAAAACTCACTGGGCCTTACCGCCCCAGGCCATATTAGAAAAATGTTCCAATTACGAATTTTTACTAAAAAACAAATAGGTTTTATATGATGCTGTCACAGCGAATATTTCGAAATATTCTTAGTCCTTATAAATAAAACATTTTTTGTGATTATTATAGAGACTTAACTGTATGTTTTTTACGGTATTATTACAACAAGTAGTAAGAGCCTAACACCTGCACAAATACTTCGAGAAGCTGTTGATAAGGATTTGAACTGAATTGTACCCAAGTTGATGGCCAAATCCACCGGTTATTTATAAACACACAACAGAAGTTCTACAGCACTCGTTTCTACCAATTCCTACCTAAGTACTATCGGCCTTAATTACAGATATTAACGTATTTTTATTGTACTGCTCCTACAAAACTACGAACGTTAAACATGAACGTAGAAAAGAACAGTTAATGTATTTATTTTATAATTTAATTGAAACTGTTTATTGCTATTTCGTGTGAATTAAATGTAATTTAACAAATTAATTCGTTAATCGCTTTTGCAACACGACGCTAGATAACGTCCACAATGTTTTCATACAATTTCAAAAACCATTAAATTTTGTTTGGTCTTTTAAAGTTTAATCCACCTGTAATATGACATATAAATATTAGATTATTTTCAAATTTGTATTCGTATTATTAAATTTTGGTGGTTCACTAGATGGTATTTTTTTTAAAAGTAAGAGCACGTACCAGTACTGTCATAAATTATTATTGTACCACTATATAGGAAAAATTCAGATAGTCATGTTCCAGTTTGTACGAGTATTGAGCTATCTTAGTTCCTATTGTTGGTGGCGTATTGTACATAATTCTTTTTTATTTTTATATATCGTAGTTAGGCGTACGCGCTTATGGGCCACCTGGTGGTAAGTGGTCACCAACGCCCATATACATTGGCATTGTAAGAGATGTTAACCATAGCTTACATCGCCAATACGCCACCAACCTTGGGAACTAAGATGTTATGTCACTGGTGCCTGTAATTACACTGGCTCACTCACCCTTCAAACCGGAACAAAACAATATAAAGTAATGCGGTTTTGCGGTAGAATATCTGATGAGTGGGTGGTACCTACCCAGACGAGCTTGCACAAGGCCCTTCCACCAAGAATGGTATGATTATTATATTTCTTACATAGCCAATGTCTTTAGATGCTGGTGATAACTAGCCATGAGGTGGCTTGTTTGTACAAAGCGTCTTCTTCTTTCGAAGTTCTGAAGCATAGTAAAGGAACCTGGATAAAGCCTTTGTTATTATTTTATCTCTTAATTACCAGTTAAGTGAGTCCGTGGAAAGTCCAAGGTAGGTAGTTCGTATTAAGTTAGTCTTTCCAAGTTTTATATTAGTGGACTTAGTTTGCTTGAACTACTTTTGCGTTATATATAAAGTAAAATTTCGTATCAACATGATATAAATCTTTATAAATTTATTTTATAAAATATTTACATATACATATACGTTCTATATACATATATGAATATATTGTGCTTGAAAATCCACAAATCTAATGCAACGTTATTTTAATATCGAAATATATAATTTTATTCAAGGAATTTAACTTGTCTAATAATAATGTGTTTATAAATTTAACCCAGAGATAATGTATTGACTTTTCGGAGTCGAAAAATATTGTTAATCTTATCAGACGAAACCACGCTTTATTTATATTAACATTTATTTCTTTCACAATAACTATGTTTCTGTTCAAAACACCTGTCTGATCACTCACAAGTCGCAATTAACTCAATAACATACCATTAAGAATATTTAGCAATTCAGATTTTATTAAGCAATAGGTCATAGGTCTGAAACCAGCCTGAAGACACTGCCTCGCCTTTAAACATACACAAGCTAATAATATCTTAAAAAATAAAATCATAGAGTTGAATTTCCTTTAACACGACCTATTGGTCATCTTGATGTACCCAATAGTTGTGTTATAGAAATTTGAGTTGTATCTTTAGACATTAAGGTATGTTTTTGTTCGAGGATTATAAAACAAGTGACCTTTCACACACGTATTCCGGGTTAGGTAATTTCGTCTGCGAGAATATAATTATATGATTTATTCTGACCATTAGCGCTTAAAATATGCTAAATTCCTCAAGTGTGGTATCCTGTGTGAATCTCTGACCTGTGTCTTTGGTAGGCTTTATATAATGCTGTGGGTATAATAGGTGTGACGTCAACGAAAATTTATCGTGTAAAAATTATATGTTTAACAAAGGAAGATGTCTACTTTTTACCAGGTAAATAAGATAATAAATAAAATATATATATATATATATATTTTACCCGATAATAAGACCTTATGCAAGACTATCTGGATGCTATTTTTTTTTTTATTGTATAGGTAGGCGGACGAGCGTATGTGCCACCTGATGGTAAGTGGTCACCAACGTCCATAGACAATGACATTGTAAGAAATGTCAACCATCGCTTACATCGCCAATGCGCCACCAACCTTGGGAACTAAGATGTTATGTCCCTTGTGCCTGTAATTACACTGGCTCACTCGCCCTTCAAACCCGAACACAACAATACAAAATACTGCTATTTTGCGGTAGAATATCTGATGAGTGGGTGGTACCTACCCAGAAGAACTTGCACAAAGTTCTACCACCGGGTTTTTGAGCAAATACTTGCCACTAGATGGCCCATTTATACACCAGCCTAAGTAACAAATAAATCAATATAAATACATAAATCTATTTCTAGAGTAGGTATATGTTTCTTCTTTAAACAAATCTGAGATCGTAAGGCGGGTGTCTAAGTAGTGAAGGAATCACGCTCTTGAACTATACGTGCTTTACAATCGAAATCGTTTGGGTGTGTTCTTATTCACAAGCTGAGCGGACAGCGTGGAAAACAGCGGAGCGTTAATATAATACTGTGACAAGCGGAGCGAGTTCGATCACGTGAATGGGCAAGCACGAATGACTTTTTATACGTGATGAATCGTGTATGTGTCAGATGAAGTTTCGCCATATGTGTATCGACTCCTAGAGCTCTAAGTTATCATCGAGAGTAAAGAAGGCATAGCAGAAGGACATTTACAGGCTGTTACGTTGATTAACAAATATTGAAGTATTTCCAATGTTTCAAACTTGTATTGTTTCCAAAGTTCAAAGACAACCCATGTTTGTTACATATTAATGATTGTTTTGCTAATTGCCACTCAAAGTTGACGATATGAACGCTAACTTTGTGCTTTTTACATTTGAAGTACTTGAACCGTAAAATATTATAGGAGACGATTCTTGTAAAGGCCTCGTATCGTTGTCTCCAACAAAGTGTACATTGTCATCGTTTAAACAATAAAATTGTTAAAATACATCTAACATTTCCAAATATATAAATAAATAATTAGTGTTCGCCCGCGGCTTCGCTCGCTTGTTGCTGTTGGCAGGAGTGGTTTTATTTATCTTTGTCTTTTTCGCAACATGCCAGCTACCTTATTCAAAGAAGAGATTCAGAGCTACGAAGTTTTACCTTTTATTCTTACTTGTATACTTCTAGTTTCTAGCGTCACTTAGAAACACTTTTGTTTATCTTTTCAAGTATCTGTAATTATAATTAAAAAAATATTGTATAACTAAAACTTCATTAAAACGTAATATGTCTGCTATTAGACAATTAACTTGCAGACGGATCTAACGTGGCTTGAATTTTGCTTTAAGTGTTAATTATTTCATTATCATGATTTGCTTATTCCATTATCACATTATTTGAGCCTTTGGAAGTGTATAAATTACTGTACCTCAGAGAGCACACAAAGGTAACAACGGCCTAACTGGAACAGCTACTGAGCCCATCTCATGAATGCTTTGATTCCTAGATAATATTTAATTAATTACTTTATATTTTACATAAATAAAGCGATTAAGAGCCGAGATGGCACAATGGATATAACACGTATCCATCTTAATCAATGATCACGGATTGAAATCCAGACAACCACTTGATTTGTGTTTGTGATTTCGCTCAGTGTTGGAGCAAAGCATCGTGTACAAAGAACACAGGTAATTCTGTAACATGTATCTGTCCATTTGCTCTGGTAAAGCTTGGTGGAAGAAGCTTCTCTAATAAGAGAGGAGACCTTTGTTGATCGTTGAAATATTGATGGGATGTAACTATTACATAAGGTTTGTAATAGTTGATAGTGTGCTTGTTACTGTATCTTTGGTATAATGGATAACTACATTAAAAAATTATTGGGTTTTTCACATTAGATATTCTCAGTAGCAGCCCACACACTGTACACTCCCGTGCCTCGGAAAGCAAGTGTCGGATTTGGCATCCCATCAGATTATGAGAGTGAGTGGATAGAGTGTGATATGTTTGGTGGCTATCATGAGAATGGCCGCCGTGGTCGAAATAGATCAGGAGGACATGAGAATAATAATAATTACATAAATATATTGTAACGTTTTCATAACACGCAAAGGTTTAAGCATTAGACACAGTTACAGAACTCATTGCTTAATATGATCATAATAACTGATAATAATGGTGGTCATTGTGTAATACAGAAATATTTCGATGATTGCTTTTAACATATTAATTTATCTTAGGATCTATCTTTAGAAAAGGTTACATTAGTGAATGTTAGATTATCTTTAAAGTGTTAAAGATAAGTTTGCACTTTAGCGATATTGTCATAAGACAAAAAATATTGTTTGGTTTTGAAATAACTAATTTGCTAGCCAGTATAAAATAATTAATGTAATAGAATTTTGCGCTTTAATTGAAATATAAAATATCTAAAAAAACGAATGAGTAAGTGAAAAACCACAGACACGAAACGACATCGTATCGCGACACGACATCGTAACTATGGGCCCTAAGTGCCCTATACGTAACTAATTCCTTCCAACTGTGACAACACAGGTTGAAACATACACGGGTTGTCTCACAATATTGTCTTCGCCGGGTACCAAAACTAAATTCTAAATACAAACTCGAAAGTGTTTCACAGGATATGATCCCACGCCAACATACATATGTTTTAACCACTGAGCAGATTCACAGCACGTAGAGAGTAGTTGGCGAACTCTTTTGCCACACGTACCACCAAATTAAATTTTAATGAGGAATCATAAATTGTCACATGAAATATCCAATTTTAGATATTGTTGTTGTATATCTACTTCAGTAAGCCATATTAATAACATATATTACACGGCATCACTGTAACGAGTAATAATTCCAATTGCTTCATCTCATTAATCAAAACCTGCGCCATTAAGACTTTGACATCCCCGACCATAATAATAGAAGACGGCTAACAAGTTATATTTAGCACAAAATATAAGATAGTTGATTTAAATGATTCCGAATTCCTTATTAAAAAACAACATATTGAACTGGTCTATTATGGTACTAAAGATACAGTTCTGTGATAGACAAACATATGGATTGGTAATAGGATATCTCACTCACTATAATTAAATATTTAATTTGAGGAAAAGAGATAACTTTTAAATTAATTCTAGGTTTTTGATATGATATTTATTCATTCAAATTACTTCGTAATAAGGCAATTTTGTTCTATAATTGTTCTAAATTTGAATTTGGTCACCAATCTTCACATTACCCTTTGGTATACGGAACCAAAATAGCGTAAAGAAACAGTTCGTATGTATTCAACTTCTGTGCAAAGGCTTTTCTTAGTCAGCAGAAACGTCTACAAAGTTGTAAGAATTTATTTTAAAACATTTGGGTTTCCTTGTGATGTTTTTCTAGTCTGTCGAGTATAACAAGAAATTCTTAGTATTTCTAGCTCGAATTAAAACCAGAAACCTCTGGTTAGGAATGGTTAGGATCCATGTAATCTATTCATAGTTTTTAAAAACACATAAATGTAGAAATGTAAAGTAAATGTTAATCAAAATCGGATTAACTAATAGTTTATTCTGTACGATCATTGGTCTATTGGCAGTTGATGACGCAAGCAGCGACCAATAAGCGATCAGTATTTGGTGAAATAGAACTTCAATTAGGCTTCAATTAGACACATGCAGATTTCCTCATGATGTTTGCCTTCACCGTCAAGCACAAAATGAATTATAATCACAAATTAAGCACATGAGATTCAATGGTGCTTGCCCGGGTTTCAACGAATACTAACTCCAAGCTATTTTAATATTAATGTACTGTTAATTAGTTTTTTTTTTTAAAGAATTAACAGAATGTGATGTCGAAATATAACATAATCATGATTTATAGATTTTGAAAAGGTAATATTGCGAAGAGTTTGGTTATTTCCATTGAATGAATTTTGTACGAAAAGCCTTTATAAATATCACGTCTCTATCAGCATTGAAAGGTAAACTTGACAAAAACCGATGTGTCACACTAGACTTGATAATCTAAATAAGAATTAGAAACTTGATACCAGTTTCTTGGAAAGCTATACAGGGGTTCAATAGAGCTTTCATCTCGAGTCGGAAAATACCTTGAGAATAACTTGAAAATGAAAGAGCGAAATAATTCTCTTAAAGCGTATTTTTCCACACTCTGTATACGTGATTTTTTTTCTCTCAATGCTAATGCTATGGTAATGTAGGGGTTGTTTGTTTTTGTTTGTACGCAGCGGCTTAGTGACTAAAACACTTTTATTATAAATCGCATATTCAAACCCGAGTTTGTTGTATTATTTTCTTGCCTCTAACTTATTTGTTTAACTAGCACCATTTTCGCACGCAGAAAGTTAAAATAAATATATTTGTGCATTAACTGCGCGACACGTGTATACTTATAATCATTAAAATGTTTATAATTATATTCATTTGTTTTAGCGTACTAAAACGGATAGAAATTTCGAACAAGTCGCTAAATATTTCAACGCCTCTTCATTATGATAAACGAGGCTCCTCTTTACAAGTCTTATTATATATAACGCTATGCTATACGTTGTAAGTCACGACACGACGACAGCATTTGTATACAAGTATAAAGATTACATATTTATTCTATAACAATGCATTATAATTCACTTGGTGGTAAAGCAATACTCTACCGCTAAATAGCAATAATTAGTATTGTTGTGTTCCGGTTTGAACGATGAGTGATTGTAACTACAGGTGCAAGACTGCATTGGCGAAATAAGAAATGTTAAATATATCTTATTTACCTAATTAAAAATAATTAAAACTAAATATTTATCTAGAAATCCTAAGATTCTATACACTTTAGCAAGAGTTAGCCGTGGCTTTATTTAGTCTATAACCTTCTTTAATAAACTGTCTATTTAACACAAAACATCATTTTTAAAAATGATCACGAGATAAGCTCAATATAAAAAATCTATTACAATAATAGTATTTCAAAAATCGATTTCCTTTTGATTGAGACGTTAATATATAAAGTAGGACAAGAAAACTTATAACAAAATTTATCCAAAAATGAACAAACTGGTCTTAACCCAAATTCCCAAGTCCATTATTACTATTTCGAACTTAAACAAGAATTCAAATTCTCTGGCAGTAACATTACAAGTAATTAAAACAAATGGAATAAAAACGAATATCTAAAACGTAGCCTTACAAAGACGCTGTTTGAACTGAATTCAGAGGCAGGCTTCCTGCCAACGAGAATTTGGTGTTCACACTCCGGCGCACTTTAAAAGGTATCTCGTGAATACGTTAAAATGAAGTTTATTGTAAATTATTATTGAACATATATATTATGTATTTTTTCTTAATTTATATAATTTGCATAATAGCTTATTTACTAACTTCGGTTGTGAGCAAGATTCTTAAATTATATAAGTTTCTTAATATATTTTTATTTGATCTCCACAGAGTAATATATCTATATTATTTTTAGTTTTAATATAAAAACTTAAACATATGATCTCTTTGTTCAAAAAGCGGTACTTTTTTAGTAAAATTTAATCGTAGAGACATCAATAATAAAAACAATAGTTTGTGTTGGCGTCTTAAGGTTTAAGCCAGTGTTATTACAGCTCCAAAGACATAACATCGTACATCCCAGGGTTACCAGCGCACTAGTGTAAGCAGTGGTTATGGCATCTGACGAATTATAACACTTTTAGTCAATGATGACATTCAACTTACGCAGATATATATTTTATTGCAGCCGAGATGGTCATGTTGATAGAACTATATCTTGACCACAGCTTGGCAGTGAAGCAAAACATAAGAGGGAACCTGATGTTGAAATACTGCCCCATGTGTATCCACCAACCCGCATTGTACCAGCGTAATGGAATCAGCTCCAAACCTTCGCCTCGAGAAAGCCTCTGTAAGGAATTCAAAATAAACCCCTCATATGTTTGTTCGAAGGTACCCCAACAACAGATCTCTTAAATTCCACTCGAACTCTTAAACTCGAATTACAGAAATACCGACATTCTTTTCACACTTGTGAATTCACACCGTATTCAAAATAAGCTGCGGTTACACGAGAGGGTTAAATTAAGCGTGAAACGCGACAATTCCTTGCAACTTTGCAGCTACGTGTGTAGGTGACTTTATTTTAAGAAGTTTAAATATATTTTACGATTTGCAGTTCTCGCAATTTTATTCATATTGATGTTCAAAGCATGCATGTGACGTCACAAATAAAAAAAATATATAATGACGTCTAGTGCTTTGTGGATGTCCGTGTGGGTAACCCACACTGATCTGATATAATTAAACATCCATATTTTGTATCGTTATGAGCTAAGTTATACACTTTTCAGCATCTTAGGCTCACCACAGTCAATTATTACACTAGCTTGCTGTGATCTTGTTGAAGTGTATTTTAGTTTGAAGAAGGTTTGAAGTCAATATAAATTGTTAATTTTTGACCACATGTGGTTGTTGAGCGACGGATTAAGTATAACGCTTTTAATATTGTCGAAAGTTTTTTTTTACTGAAATTAGGGAAACAAAAATATGAACCATGCCTCACATTGTCAATGCGCCACCAATCGTGGGAACGAAGATTATGTCCCTAGTGCACAGGCACTTATACTGACTCATGGACCCTCTAAGCCGAAATACAAAGTGTTGTCTATACTTGGTCCTCCATACTTGGTATTGTTGTGTTTGGGTTTGAAGGATGAGTGAGCCAGTGTAATTATAGGCACAAGGGACATAACATCTTAGTTCCCAACTTACCATCAGGTGGCCCATATGCTCGTCCGCCTACCTATTGTATACAAAACAATTGCTACTTGCCGGTAGAATACTGAATATGTGAAGTGGGTGGTACCTATACTGGCTTGTGCAGAACCCAGGGTGACTTCCATTTACTAGGTTGGGTATATGCCTGTTGTTTCATTGTTACAAATTAAAAAAAGACAGTCCGTACAAATCCCTAAACTGCAAATTACATGCCTTCACGACGGGAGGGCATGATAATGTGGCCAGCTATAATAAATTAGGAGGGGATCAAGCCACCATGAAATTTGAGTGATGTTATTTATGAATCGCCCCTTATCTTCTTTAGCTCTTATAGCCCTTAACAGGGCGAGTGTTACACTGTGGGCACTACCGTGTTATCTTTGATAATCATATCATAAATTATAAACAATCTTATATTATTATTTTACATTGACTTCAATAAATATGTATAGATATACAAATATCAAAATGTATATTATTGACGGTTTAAACATTACAGTACTAAATAAAATAATTTAAAAAAAAACGACGCTATTTAACAAGGTGGTATATAAACGCGACTCCTTGACATTTCATATACTTGTTCTAATTCAATATTGTGTTACAGAATTTAACTATTTTATTGCTTCCTTACTTTCAATGTTGAACACGAGATGAAATAAACATACCGACGACAGACTCGCCCGCATATCCTGTAATATATATATAAAACACATGTATTGAATACGATATTCAGAGGCGAGATGACCGAGAATTAATGTGAAGTAACAACTTGTTAATGTCCCGTTGCTGAGCTAAGCATCTCTTTTTGAGGAAAAGGTTTGGACGTTGATCTAGCACGCTCTCCAATAAGATATACACATGAGGCAGAGGCAGGCTCACTCAACACATGCAAGAGCGTGAGATGAATTACAGACACAAAATTAGCACAAAGAAATTCAAGGCTTATCACTATCCCAATATTCGGTTAATATAAACCACCATTTCGGTTTTTGACATTTCGAACGAGTAGGCTTATGTAATGTAAGTATTATATACAACATGAAATTATATAAAAGTAAATAGAAGAATACGAATATATGTAATGTTTGTTGTGATCATAGAGCCAAGTTATTTATTTAATTAAATATATAATAAACGAAGTTGTGGCAAAATATCGTATGTTTAGATATGTACATAATAGAAAATATAAAAATACGAAGATTTTTAAAATTTACTCCACAGAAAATCGAAGTTAATTTCAAGACAGTCCGGCCTTGAACGGACTCAGTGGACATCACACGCTCGAATGGTTCAACGGACTCGTGAGATAAAGGTTTGTTCCACTTTCAAATTTGAATATCGAATAAAAATATTATAAAATCTGGTCCGGGCACACAGTACAATGCACATATAATACATTACGTTGGTTGCTGGCGCATTGGCAATGTAAGGAATGTTTAATATTTCTTAACGCGCTTAATATGTCTATTGCGGCGGCGGGCGGTATTGATAACTTTTTATTCCAGATGGCCCATTCGCTTATCAGTCAACCTATACTGTACAGCAATAAAAAGGGTACCTACGGATTTTCTCTCTGTTCGTTCAGTTTGTATTCTTTTAAAATGACAATTCAAAAGTTCTTATAAGCACCGACTTGATTAAAGTATGTATGTTGATGTCAGAGAATATATACAAGAAAAAATTATTATATATATTAATTCTATTTGTCTTATTTAACAACAAAAACGATACCTATTATTTATTTACGATAGTGAATTCAAATTCAAAAAATTAAATTGGCACGTAATTTTATATATAATGTTTTAAAATATTTTATGTACTTTTTAGTTCGTGTAAATTCAATATTGACACCAAGTGGAACGTACCAAGAGCCCATTCCAAGATATCGGATTACAGCACAAGTGGCGACGTGAGGATCCCCATTTTTCAAGACTTGTCCTGATTTAGAGCACGATGTATCTTAGTCTTTTCCCTTGAATAAAATTTTAAACTGAGGAAATGTTGCGAATTCTTTCACAAAGGAAAATTTGAAATGACAGCAAAACTAAATGGTTCAGATGCAAGACGGCGAAAATAAAAGCTTTTTTACATCTTAAATGTAAAAGTAAAGTAACGTCTTATTGCCGCACAGAAGCCTTCTTTCATTGTGGCTTGGAGCATATTCCACCATGTGGCATGAAGAATTTTCTACGACACATGTTTTCTTAAAATGTTATCCTTGATCGCAGTACCCAATTTGAAGTTTGAAAACATTACGTGTATACAACATCGACCTTAAAAAAAATACCAGTATAGAAAAATTAAAAAACCAAAGACTAACAAAGCTAATTTTAAAAATAAATAACAAACATATCATATTTGTAGTAATAATATGTATTAAAGACGAATTAATAAAAATTTAACACCTCGGTTGTATAAGGGATGAAAATTTGTATGAATATCCTTTACTTTTGAAGATTGGTATTTAGCTATTCGAAATTTTGACACGAGCAAAGTTAAACGGCCAGTTATTAATACACACTTGAACAAAGGAAACCTCCTTTGTTCAAGTGTTATTAATAATTATCAATTTGTAAAGGCGAGAATAGCTTGCTACAGTGTAAAGTAAAACACAACCACTCTTCAAAGGTGACGCTTTATTAAGCTTATTTGAAAGAACATACAATAATAATTAAACTGATTGAAAAGGTGTCCACGAACGCGAAGCACACTTTTCGCCTAATTTTAACTAATACTGAATGGGGTGAAACAGCAAGACCTAACGAATTAGATGCAAGCTTGTGAACGTCCAAACAGTATAGGAAATTTTCTTAACATCGTATCAAAAATGTAAATGCTTTGTATTCCTAATAGAACACAACGTTAGCGCGATCTAAATTACAAGTAACGCCATCTAGTTCTTAGATATGTAAACTATTCTTGTTACAATCTCCCCCTTTGTTCACCATGGCGTCTCGACTGGTAGAACAACATTATTTTCTTGGACGGCCGCGTCCTTGGCTTGTTTTTGGTTCACTTCTTAGGTTTTCTGAAGAGTTGGATTTAATTAATTACTTGTTTACGAGGACGACCCCTTCTCTTTAACGGCTGTACCGGCTCTGGAACTATACTTTTATGAGTTGTTTTTAAATTTCTAAAAGGTTTTAAAGCTGAAGAATGATAAACTCCTAATACGTTATCTGGTGCTGTTGTAGCTGCTAACTGAAAGGAACTTGGCCCGTGTTGTTTGACAATGAGGTATGGACCATCTCGTCGAGGGGCTAGTTTTGCTGTATAACCTATAGCAGTTTTACTTACTGGGTGAAGATTAACTAAAACCAGATCACCAGGTTTGTAATTTTGAGTCTCACGACGTTTTTTGTCAACGTAACTTTTGCGATCTTCTTCTTTAATTTCTTGAACTTCTATTGCCTTTCTTAAATTTTCTTCCAATTGTTTCAGTTTCATAGTTATTTCCGGTATGATGTTATCTGTTATTAGGATTTGTCGAAAGTCATCTAAAGTGTCATGTGGTGCTCTTAATTCTCTACCAAAAGTTAGGTAAGCTGGTGTATATTCAGTAGAGGAACACTTCACAGAATTCATCGCAAAACGGATGCTTGGTATTTGTTCAGACCAAGTGTCATGTTTTGCTTCTACTAGAATAGCCAACTGTGTTTTCAAATCTCGATTTTTTCGTTCTACAGGATTGGCTTCCGGATGGTAAAGTGGTGTAAATGAATGTTTTATTTTAAAGCAAAAAGCAACTTGTTGCATTACTGCACTAACAAATTGAGGACCATTATCACTAATCATTCTTCTTGGTACCCCATACCTCAAAAATACTTCATCTATTAGGGTTTTTGCGCAAACTTCTGCTGTTGCCGATTCCAGACCGAACAATTCCACCCATCGCGATGCTAAGTCTTCTACAATTAATATCCACGTTTTGTTATCGGTAGATGGTGGCAACGGTCCAAACAAGTCAAAAGCTATCACTTCAAACCTTTGGTTAAGTGTTGTTGTTTGCAGAAGACCTGATGGTTTTTGATTTGATGGTTTATATCTTTGGCAAGGCAAGCAGTTTTGAATATAACTTTTTATATATTGTCGCATCCCTTTCCAAAAGTAACGTGACGATATCCTCTCGAAAGTTTTTTCAGATCCGTAGTGACCTGCTAGTGGATCGTCATGATATGCAACAAGAACGTTAGCCCATTCCTGTTGTGGAACAACCAGCTGCGCATCATCGGAGTCGATGTAAGGGCTATGTCTATACAACAGTTCATTATTCATAAAATAGCCTTTTTGACTCCAATATAATCCATTTTCGCTGTCATTTTTTTCTTCCAATGCTTTTACGATTCTTTTTATATTATCATCAATTAATTGTTGTTCTCTTATTTCAGCAGGATCCCGTTTGGGCATATCTATAGTTACAATGCACATACCACATTCAGCGGTCGATTCTTTTGTACACACCGGTCTTGATAACATGTCAGCAACAACATTTGATTTGCCTGGAGTATATTTTATGTCTATGTCATAGGTTTGTAATTGTAATGACCATCTAGCTAATCTCCCTGTAGGTGACTTTAATTTCATTAACCACTTTAAGGCTTGGTGATCGGTTATTATCACGAGAGGCACACCTTCCACATAGCCACGAAATTTATTGACAGCCCATACTACAGCTAATGCTTCCCGCTCTGTTGTACTATAATTCTTTTCAGCAGGCGTTAGCAAACGACTTGCATATTCAACAGGATGCTCTTCCTGACCCTCCCCCTGCAAAAGAGCCGCTCCAATGGCATAGCTACTTGCATCCGATTTTATTATATAAGGTTTCGTCTCATCTGCTTGACGAAGAATAGGTGCGCTTGTAAGAAGTAGCTTTAATTTTTTATAGGCAAAATCCTGTTCATTATTCCATGACCACAGCACATTTTTTTTGGTTAAGCGTGTGAGTGGTTCGGCAATCTCTGCAAAGCGCGGAATAAACCTTCTGTACCAAGAACACGTCTGAAGAAAAGATATTAAATGTTTCAGATTACTCGGAGGAGGTAAATTTAATATAGCAGAGGTTTTCTCTGGATCCATTTTTAATCCTTTTGGTGTTATTAAGTGTCCAAGATATTTTACTTCAGAGCAACAAAAACGACACTTTTCTCTATTAACGAATAAATTGTATTCTCTTAATTTGTGAAATAACTTTCCAAGGTCTTTAATATGGTCTTCAAAGGTAGAAGACATAATAATTATATCATCAAGGTAGGCAAGTAACTTAACATCATTTAAGGAAATTCGAAAGTTGTCAATTAATCGCTGGAATGTTGCGGGTGCATTGCGTAGCCCAAAAGGCATCCTGAGGAACTTGTATAGACCAAAGGGTGTTATAAAAGCGGTTTTATCTTGGTCCTCCTCCCCGACTTTAATTTGCCAATATCCTGCCTTTAAATCCAAAGTTGACATAAAAACAGTTGGTTTTGCCTCATGCAATAAATCGTCTATACGAGGGATAGGGTAACTGTCCGGTACAGTCACTGCGTTGAGTCGACGATAATCAATGCATACCCTTGTTTCACCATTCGCCTTAGGTACCATTACTACCGGTGATGCCCAAGGAGAGAAGCAAGGAACAATCACTTTATCATCAAGCATTTTATCAATTTCAGCTCTCAAGATCTCTTTGCGTGGTGGTGACAGTCGATACGGTGGTACAGATATAGGATTATTATTATATGTAATAATACAGTGTTCCGTTTGTGTAGTTGGTTGTCCATTTGGCGTGAAAATATCTTTATTCGACTCTAGAAATTCTTTTAACTTTTTGTCTTCTTTCAACTCTTTTTCGTCTTCCAAATCTATTGAACTAATCTCTATTGCTTCTATTCCAATATTTTTGGGAAAAAGGTTTTCCGAATTTGGTGAGAGTTCTAATTCAGCGTACATACGATGAACAGCAAGTTGTGCATCCTGATACATTTTATCAGCCAAGCGTGGAGAATACCCATCGAATAGTGTATGCTTTTTCTTGGCAGGTGGTGTGGCAGCTTCAAATGGTAATAATTGATACGGGACACTGTTTGAACAAACAGAACTATGAGTTGCTATCGCAGCTTCTTCGCTTGACATTGTCGCCATAGCCAAATTTGTAGGTTCCACTATATTAACTGGGCAAATTGTTGTTATTTGTTCATTGCTATCATTATAGACAACACTTCTTTTGCGCTTAAATACTATGAAATCCTCTTCGTATAGCTCGTATTCAATCTCAGGTTCATCAACAAATTGAAAGGTAAATTGTGGTAAATTAATCACTATTCCTGCGTCTTGAATGAAACCGATGCCCAAAAGTGTTTTATTCGTTCTTGATTCTGGAAGGACTATAAACGTTGTTTCAATAGTTCTTTCACAAAGGATTACGGAAACTTTTACGGTTAAGATGTCTTGTTTCGTAGGGAAACCATCAGCCAGAGTAACAGTAACTGTAGCTTTTTCAAATTTATAGCCTTTGTTTCTAAGACAGCAATATAATTCGTATGATGCAACACTACTCTTCGCACATGTGTCAATATATCCGATCCCCGTTGTCTCCTCGATGCTAATATATATTACTGGTCTGGATCTTGTATCTGTCTTGATATTGACTGAACAGAAACTAATCTCTTCGTGCGTGGTTAGCTTTTTTGTTTTAGCGCAATTATTACAGTTGCTACGCACAACATTTGGTGCACCACAGCCATAACATGAATATTTTGGTGCTGAAGGACTTGGTATTTGAGCTGCGACTGTATTTAAAATTTTTGGAGTTGCTGAAACCTGCGAGCCAGCAACAGAATTAACGTTAAATGTTTTATTCCTTTTCCTGCAATCTTCAACAGCGTGGCCGACGTTCCGGCAAAAAGTACACCTTGTCTTCTTATAGCGAGTTCGATTTTCATCTTTTGATTCATGTGTGATATCTTTTTGAAGTTGTTCTAACCCACGAGATGCTTCTAGTAAGTCATCAAAAGTTTTGATAGAACTTCTCGGAATCTTTTCCTTAATTCGAATATGTAATTGTCCAAACATCATATCAATTTGTTGTTCTTCAGTATGTTCTGGTTTAGGAAGTTGAGAGAATAACATTCGCTTATGAGCAACAAAAGCCTCCGTTGGTTCATCAATTTTTTGTTTTTCAGAAATTATTTCTTGGTATAAGACATATGCCGGTTTTAGAGGAGCAAATGTGTGACGTAGTCTAATTTCAAATTCAGTCCAAGAAGTTATTTTATCTTTGACACCTTGCCACCAAATGCCTGCAGAATCCTTAAGTACAAGGGGTAGGCCAGCCAGAGCGTCGCTGACATGTAAACGACGTTTTATCATTCACACGAAAAACCGTTTCCGGGAATTTAAAGTGCTTTGACATATAAAATAATATCTGTCATCAGTCCAGTTTGTAACGCATTTAACTTAAAAGCATTCGTCGAAATATCTGGAACCACAGAAAAAAATAAGATCTTAAAAAAGTGAATTAAGTGCAGCACAAATGGCAATCTTCCAGACTATGTTTGAGGTATAATAATAACCTGGGACATCATCATTCATACCATCTGATCCGAAACTAAGCAGAGCTTGTACTAGGGAAATCAGACATCTGATATACTACATATACTACTTTTCTTTTGTAAATATACTTATATAGATAATTACACCCAGACTCAGGACAAACAGACATGTTCATGCACACAAATGTCTGTCCTGGGTGGGAATCGAACCCACGACCAGCGGCGCGAAAGGCAGGTATCTACCGGCTCGTCCGGACAAGTTAGGATATTTGAAAATTAAGACCCGGGGCGGATAGTATTTTATTTATACCCACACGTACACACCAATAACTACATAATTAATGTTAACACTACACATATTATAATAATTCAGAAAATAAGATAAAATATATTAAAATATATTAGACAAATATAATACACAATCAATACATATGATACTAATGTCATTACAAAGTAAAGATTCGTTTCTAAAAAACGTTTTTTGTCCAACTATTTGAATACTTAAATATGACAAATTGACGTCTAAGGACATACCTAAGATATCTAAGACAAAAATAAAAGAAGCAAAGATTTAATCTTTAAAGAAACACCTAGGGAGCTAGAAATCGAGCAGATGTGACAATGACCTAGGCCGATCTATTTACAGACACTTGATTAAAGGCAATCAAGTAATTCCAAGCAATGAATCTTTCCAAACGAAGCTGAAACATCAAACGGATAAATCGTCAATAGACAGACAAATGTGACCACACCCCCGCTAACAGCTGTTAGTAACAAAGTGAGAATGAATCGTGAATAAAATAGGTGTTATTTATTAGTGTACTTTTTATGTGATGTTGTTTTAACAGATCGAAATGATCACTTTTGTAAACAACTATTGTATTTGCACTGCTTACTTAATAAGGCTACTAGGTGTATATTTGTTTATACGTTTGTACCGAATTGTACTGCGACAGAACCTTTTTTGATTTTTATTTATTACTAGCGTTTCGCTCACGGTTTCACCCGCGTAGTCGCTGTTCCCTTGAGAATACGGGGACAAAATGAAGCCTATGTTACTCGCTGATAATGTAGTTTGTAAGCGTTACAAACAAACAAACTCACTTTCGCATTGATAATATTAGTTAGGATTATTGATTAGCCACACAACATCGTACACAGCGAAAAACATTAACTTTTCCCTGTGCTATCAGACTTCGATGTTCCTTTAAGCCAATTTTCATGTTTCAAACTTAACATTTGCCTACGTAGTATAGAATGTTATACAATTTTATTAATTACATTGCCTTACCAAGTTTGTTATTATATTGGCAAAACAAACGCCTTCAAAATTGATATTAACAATTCTTGACATTAAGATAGCAAAACCCCTAACCATAAAATAATATCGAAATCACTAAACCAATACATTAACATTTTATTTAGTCCGATCTTAAAAAAAACAAACCGACACAACCATCAAAGCAATTTCTCAACACATCTCTTTTCTCAGCAAATGACTAATGGCAGTGCAAAATACACAAGGCACGCCCTCGAATTGTTCAGCAAAGTGACGATGTTACAAACAAAACGAGGATTGACGTAAAAGTGGGTGATTAACTGACACCTTAGTGGGGGGAGTGGTAGGGTTAGAGTATTTATTGTTGTGTCGTAAGATGTTTATTCACCTTTTCACTTGAATCTTTATTGAAAACCGTTGATGGTATTGTTGATGATAATAAAATTCATGTATTAAAAATTGGTTGTGACCGAATCGGAGCACGCTTTTGGTCAGAATACGTATTTTATTGTATTGAAGATAATTGGTCAACATTGAACCAATTATCTTCAACATATAGTTAAATTTAGTTTACAAGTTTAAGATTTAAATATTTTCTACCATACTAAAAACTAAATCGACTTCTGTTTCAAATATATTCTGTTAATCATTTACGTAAACTTTTAATTGAAAATGCCGACGTTGTCTTAATTATCATAAAATATTCCATTAGTGAATAAAAAGAAATTTTCAAGCCAATGTAAAAGTTTTAACCAAAAAGACTTTTTCTTTTACATTCAAACCCCATAAAAAAGAAATTAAAAAACCGAATCGTACAAAATTTGGCACTCCATATGCTAACCTAACCCTTCGCTGGATCCCCTAAATCCCGACACGGTCTCTTGTACCTCACGCACCACTGCGTGCGAATTCAGATCTCTCCGGGGTCTGAAGAGCCCTCAAGCTGTCTATGGGTGGGATAGGGTTACCATTTTCGTATTAAAACACTATTATTTTGGTTTATAATTTAAATTTACGTTAAAAGGAGCCCAGCTAAAAAGGTTGTGTTATGAAAAAGTACGTAGTATTAAAGGAAATATAAATCGGGGCAATTGTTTGATGTTAAGATTAAATGGAAAAGGTAATTAATTTTCAATGTTTAATTAACAAGAGTTTATGATTATGAAAGTTTTCGACGAGCTTTCACTTTTTACAAAATACTTAGAGTTTTAATTATAAGGTAAGGATAAACGATACACAACGCATTCTTGTGTCGAAAATTCACGTGTGTCCAACTTATGTTTTTGAAGAATTTTAGAGTTAAACTTCTAACTTAGGTGTAATTGAAGAATATCTAATTTAATGCAAAACTGTAGTATGAATCATTTTACATACAAAACTAGTAAGAACGTGTGAGAGGGGGGAGGGGGTCAGATGCTACGAACTCTATGTCATTTTCTGTAACCCTGAAAGGTAAATAGAGTAGTGTATGCAAAACTTTTATTTGGTGGTAGAGTTTTGTGTAAGCTCGTCTGGGTAGGTACCACCCACTCATCAGATATTCCACCGCAAAACAGCAATAGGTACTTGGTATTATTGTGTTCCGGTTTGAAGGGTGAGTGAGCCAGTGTAATTACAGGCACAAGGGACATAACACATTAGTTCCCGAGGTTCGTGGCGCATTGGCGATGTAAGCGATGGTTAACAAATGGTCTCTTACAATATTAATGTCTATGGGCGTTGGAGACCACTTACACTATGCTATAAAAAAAAAAATCTCCCGTATGGTAGCCCTGGACGGTGGGTGGCATATATTGTGAAATGAAACAGATGTATCGAGTTGAGTGTTGGCACTCCACGCAGATTGCTCTGGGGTACTTAATGCGCGACGAATCTTGAAAAGGCTCCTTTTTGAAATTTCCTTTTGATAGATCTCAAGTTCTACGTCTAGACAAAGCAATAACGAACACTGTATATAAACATTTTAAATAATTTCGAATGTTTTCAACGAAATTGGAAGCAAACGTTTAAACTTTTCTACATCCAGATTTAATGAAAATAAAATTATCAAATGAAAATTGAATCTTTTGTTATTTAACGAAATATTGTCTCCTAAAGTATGAATAAAGTTTAAAGGGAATTGTACTTAATCGGTTTTTGATCGTGCATAGCGCTATTAATGTTTTATTTATTGGTCAAACCGTTTTCTCATATATCTCATATATCATATACAACAGTTTAACCGATGTCCGAGACACAAGATATTTAAAAAAATACATGTATGGATAATCTATTATGAATTTTCTTTTACTGATTATTTATTTATATTGGATAATTAATAATATGTGGATTTTTTTTTAAGAAACGGCCGTACTGGCCCTCTTGTGGAGAGTGACTACCACAGCCCATGGACACCTGTAACACCCGAGTGCTTGCAGATGCGATAGGCCTTGAAGGGATAAGTAGGCTCTTTTCTTGAAGATTTCTGTCTAGATCCTGAAAAATCGCCGGCAAAAGCTGGTTCCACAGAGTAGTTGTACATTAAAAATCGCACTGTTGTGGATTCCAGTGATTTTCCGGATTACATCGAAGTGGTATAGATGGTACTATAATTATGTATACATTGAACTAAAGGTTCATATATTTTATTATTATTCTATCGATCTAGTTTATATATATTAACGTTAATGTTAGATTAACACATAATTATAAGATTACAAGATTACTAACGATTATTTAATCTGTTTTTGGTATTATAGTTCTTAGTACCATTGTTCGCAGACCCGTCTGATATGGTAAGCTAGTGTAACTAACTACAAGAGACCGTTGACAAAAATAGTTAAATTAATATTGTTACTTTGTACAATATACGAGTATATAAGTGAACAGTGTGTTATCTATGAGACATAAATATTTAAAGCGAAAGGTATTTTTTTTTTAATTGGCCAAGGTGACCGAATTAACGTCCAGGTGGCCCATTTGCTTGTCTATTTTCCTTAAAAAAAATTAAAATACATTTATGGGTTGACAATTTAATATAAGCTTTTGGAACTAATTGAATGAGTAAATTTTCATTTAACAGAAATGGTTGTTGTTTTGTGGAAGATATCTCCATCGACATTAAAAAAACAATGCCATTTTGTTTACGCCTTAAAGGTATTGAAGTGAAAGGCACTTAATGTTACTTGAAGCATAGATAATTAAAATAGACCATTATGTCTCGAGTGATTAAACGTCATTTATATTAAAACCGATCTATTATAATTATTAGTTATTTCAAGGGATCGCTTTAATTAAGGGTTATATATTTTTTTTAATTATCAATAATTATAAAAAAATCACATATCTCGCCTGCCCACTGGTTAAAAGGTAGCCTTTTCTAACTTGGATTATGATACAATTCGCCATAATTTAGTTTTAAGGAAAGATGCGTGTCGCTAAAGTCTTTATATTGTTGTAAGCCTGATCGTATGCTAGTATACATATTAATGAAAGCTATGACGTAGCGTCACGTCACGCGCGAACCTCATAGTGGTCGGCCATTGAGATACGAATGCAGTCTTTACAGAACTGCAGCTTGCTGGCTTGAGTAGTAATGCCCGTAAAGTTAAAATGCCTCATTAACAAATACATACTTAAACTTATATATGAAACCATAACATAAGCCTATACGAGGTTACGTCTCCATAATATCCACGTAGACGAGTAGAACTTGCTGCGATTGTTTTGAGGAGGCGTGAAGCTCAGGAGAATCGCAATCAATTTGCCTCTGTGTTCGGGACATTTCAGTCAATAACAAAGGCGATTGAAAAAATCTTTAAAAAAATTGACTCTTATTAAAGCTAAACGATAAGAAGAATAACAATTAAAATATACCTTCATTTCTTGAAGCTATGCGAATAAATTTGGGTACCGCCATATACATACCTACTTACCAATTTCTCGCCAAAACACCTAATTATTGAAATCAGCAACTTACCTGAAAACATAAAATTAATATTAGTCAATTTTATAACTTTTATTATCTTAACGGAATCTTAAATACTTCATTAATATAACCTTAATGATCTTTTAACTTCAAATATTTAATAAAAAATCCAAGTTAAATCAAGTCTAAAGAAAATCTCTTCAATCAAAAGGAAATTAATTACTATATAAGATATTCAAAATGTAATCAACTTCATATTATTTAGAATTCATTATAACGAACTAAAGATTGATATTAAAATATAAGGACAGTATATACAAAGATATGAAGAAAAACAAACACAAACAATTTGAATAAAATATTTACGTACACTTATACAATAAAATTGTACTTATATTATTTACCTTCTATGTAAAAATCATTATTAACCATAAAATCTACACATGGCTAATGATTGTCAGTAATCTACCACAGGTTCGAAAAAATAATTATATGTTTAAAAAAAACACAAACTAAAATCATATGAAATTCGAAGTTATAAAAATTTCATCCAATATATTTCCCTCGCTTTGGTTTTTTTTTTTCAAATTTAAATGGGTCCAAACGGGACGTGTACCCAACAAAAAAATAACTTTCCAAATCAATCCATAATTGACCGACTCCTGCGGTATCAAACATACATACCAACCAAATTGAAAACCTCCTTTTTTTTAAAGTCAATTAAAAATACATCATCACGTAAAAGAACCGACGTTAGAGACTACTTACTTTTTTCTATATATTTTTTTTTAATATCAAACATACCCTATCTTTACATTCCCATCGATATGTCGTTTGAATCACGGCTTTAGTGGTGAGACCACCTGTTGCATCCGAAGCACTTTTATACTTTCCCCTGCATTCGTATATTTTATGTGTCCACTGTTTGAAGTTCACTTAAAAGTACGTACATAATTTGTTTACAGTTTATGTATAACAAATAGTATCTTATGAATATAAATGTTTTTATACAGAGTTATTTGTAACGACCCAGCAACCTCGCAGGACTAGATAGCTAACACCATAAGCAACAACTTTTGTTCTACGACTTCGGACATAACTAACAACATGAAAAAAAAAAAATATTTTACAAGTTTTTGTCGTACTGTCGTGACATTTGTAGGTCTATATTTCATTCATAAACGAAAGGACGACGCGACGCGTCGGTCTTTGCGATAAACGTTCAAGCGGAAATTTAATGAATACTTATTTTTGTATGAAAATAAAATTACCAATTATCAAAAGTCGTAGAACAAAAGTTGTTGCTTATGGTGTTAGCTATCTAGTCCTTCGAGGTTGCTGGGTCGTTACAAATAACCCTATATATGATAATTAATAGACAGTGTGTGCTTTACGCCCGCAATGAGAATTAACTTTCAATGTCAAATTTCTGTGCAACGTTTGAATGAAACGTTTCTAGCGTAAAATTATTTCCCTTCTGTGTCTTCCCGTTTTACACGTATTGATTATTGTTTTAATATAAATCTAAAAGAAACCTTATTGAAATCTCTTCATATTATATTTCACGTCGTTTGTACTACTGCTAATAACTGTAATTGAAATCCAATTAACATAGTTTTTAATATAACATACAATAGTCCTTAACACAATAATTAAATCTTTACCCACTAGTAGTACGAGTACATATTCAACAACCAACTAAACTTGCAATTCTTATTAAAAATGTATTGTTTACTAACATCATCAAAATATGCCACAGTTTTGTAAAACCTTAACCATTAAATTAACAGCAAAACTTATATTTTCTTTAAAATCAAATTAAAATAAACACCACCACCCACCCATCAGATATTCTACCGCAAAACAGCAGCACTTGGTATTGTTGTGTTCCGGTTTGAAGGGTGAGTGAGTCAGTGCAATAACAGGCACAAGGGATATAACATCTTAGTTCCCAAGGTTGGTTGGCACATTGGCGATGTAAGCGATGGTTAACATTTATTACAATGCCATTGTCTATGGGCGTTGTTGACCACTTACCATCAGGTGGCCCACATGCTCGTCCGCCTACCTATACAATAAAAAAAAAAACAGTATACCGTCGATTAGTATTTCTATCGAACAATATTGAAATACTACATCGCGGAAGCGTTAACAAATTATTTAAACACATAAAAACCGTACAACGTAAAAGAAATCGTAACCTTTGGTTCGTTCTAATTCCGATCGTAATCGTAAAACCGTACAATCTATACAATATCAATCGTAACACTCGACCGAATCGGACCAGGTCCCGTACCGTAATTCAGGGTTAGCGATCGTCAATAGAATTGCAAACCTCAATCTTGAATGACCGAACCGTCTCTTTCGATATCGGCTGGTTGCACAATGAGCGAAGAAATATAACGTATCTATTTTATAAAACGTATTTCGTGGCTTCGCATACGTTTGAGGTGCTAGGTATGTACTCATGACAACGTGTATGAAGTTAGGATTAATAAGTTAATGTCATTATTATGTTTGATTACATGGACCTCAATACTTAAACGGTAAATACGAGCCCTTTTCTCATGTGCAATTTGTAAAAAAAAAACACATTTTCAATGAAGGATACAATCATAAATATATTGAAGTGTTTTCATTATTTTAGTTTGATTTCAGTAAAGAAAACGTTATTTCATTAAAAAACAACAATCTAAAATAATATAATATATAATTTATATATATTATTATATACTATGTTATTTTAGATTTTAAAAATAATTAAATATATAATAATTAATTCAAATTATTTTATTTTAACAATATAACTGTTAAACAAAAAAACCGCTAATTGAGAATATTTTTTTAAATATTTTATCCGGTCATCTGAAATCTTTGAAAATATTTTATAAGAATTTATAATAGTCCTATTTCTCGGTGTATCTCAAACTTAAACCTCGAACGGGCAGTTAACCCTCACTTACTGAGTCGTTCCGAATGGAACACAACTAGTGTTTTTACGCCACCTGATGGTGGAATTAGTGCGCTATTTGCGGGTTAACTCCGCCCATTCCGATTTCATTAGGGTATAAAAGACCGCACATACCGATATATATGCAACGCAAAAGTGATTTACAGGTTAAATTTTACGACACATCACATACTGCCTGTTTTGGAAACCTACTCAAAAATAGAAGAAGAAAAAATTAAATTGCGACTAATAAAACAAAATTAAACTGTTTATATAATAAAATGTTGCCGTTGACATTCAGCAGATTACAGTGGGTATACAGTATACGTGCAACGCAAACACAATAAGGGGCATGACACCATAAGAGAGCGTCATATCGTTTGCCATCACGAATTAATATGAGTCGGTGTTGCCCTCCTAAACAAAAATCCAATCAAAACTTATTTTTTATCAAATTGTGAAGACTAATGGTGGACATTACCTTCACATTAAGGACATTAAGGATAATGATATGTTAGTATAATTGTTCAGTTAGTCAGTGTAATCACAATTTAAGTGATTATATTTATCGATAGGATATTGATATCGCCCTGATTTCAAAAGCATAATTAGCAATTATGATCACCATTCTTACTATACATAATTTACCTTACTATACATAATTTATATTATTCATTGAACTTTCCTAAGCACACACACATTTAAATCATCTATATATACATTATTTTGTTATTTTTACATGTATGTTAACATGATTGTAGGTACATTCAATTTATGAAGGCACAAATTACAAATAAGTGTTAATGTGTGTGTGCGTGTGATTGTGTGTATATTACTACATTTATCACGCCCAGCTTAACAATACTTGCTATTATAATAAAAACCGGCCCCAGATGTAATTTGTTTTAGCCTTAGATTGAATTGTACTACGGAAGTGATATGTAGCCTTATGTCTTGAGGGTCATTATATTCACTGGAAATTGCGTCCACTACCCCTATCGCGACTAACCATTTAAAACCAACGAATAGCTTGCGCAAACTGGCATGCGATCCTTGCGCCTTGAGGGTGTGTAAGAGTACTGAAAATGCCCCCAGCATGTCCTAAGGGACATAAAAGGTTGCCATGTTTTGTACTAACTCGACTAGAATATTAAACAGTATATAGCTTGAACGATTTACAATTGTATATAAATTATATATGTATCATCAGTTATATTTAGCATGTCTGCACATTTTTTTTTTCACCTAATTTTGTGATAAATAATTAATCGTTTTATGATGCAATGATTCACATTATACTATTTTTTTCATTCTTCTTTCTGTCCGTATATCTTCTTATAACTCAAGAACGGCTTGACCAATCTTGATGAAAATTGGTACATACAAAGAACATGTGAAAAACAATTAAACACAAGATAAAGAAAGCAACTTTCAATTGAATCTTTAATTTTAATCTCATATAAATTTAATAACAAAAGGTTCATTAAAAAATTGTACGGTTAGGAACGAAGTTCTGTGCGATATTTTTTCGAATCAAATTATGTTTTAAAATGTAGATTTTAATTGATTATATTACTGTATTTTTGTCGCACCAAAAACCACCTCAACCTCCTTTATATCAACCTCCTAAATTCGAACGCCCAACGCATCGCATTTTGTAGCATTTGGTAGGCATAGTATGAACGTTATTTCGTTATATGGCAAGGTCACGTCGACCTTGCCATTTCACTCTACTGTAAGTCGCGTAAAAGAACTTCGTTCCAAAAAATTATATCACTTCCAATACATACAACTCGAGCATAATAACCGCCCAACAAAATTAGAAGGGCGAAAAAATACGAATTCCATCAAAATTAGCATAAGACAAGCTTTGCGAAACTTTTCTGACAATTCAATCTACGCATGCTAATTTACGCAGAGCCGGAGAATTCCTTCCATCAAGCTAAATGGATAAAGTGTGATTTGTAGGAAGAAAGTTTGCAATTTTTCTCGGTAGTTTGAATACATTACGGCGCCGATGTCGTTTAATTTCCTTTTTTAAATTTATTTACTTGAATTAAATATTTCATGATTTTTATGTAGTTGTTGAACATATAATTTTTTTATTTTTTTTTTTATTTTCAGTACCTACGAGTCGTGACACACGACAAGTTGCTCCCATACATACGAATACGAACGAGATGCCATTAGACGTATTAAATATCTCTTACACTGACCTTGTGATATATTGTGATATATGTGATATATGTCCCTTATACAAGATAAACTGGTAAACTCACTTTTCAAATTGAAGTAAGTATTGACGTATACAGTAGTACAGTAGCAGCCTGTGAATGTCCCACTGCTGGGCTATGACCTCTTCTCTTTTTGAGGAGAAGGTTTTGGAGCTTATTCCACCACGCTGCTCCAATGCGGGTTGATGGAATGCACATGTGACAGAATTTCGGTGAAGTTTGACACATGCAGGTTTCCTCACGATGTTTTTCTTCACCGTCAAGCACGAGATGAATTATAAATCACAAATTAAGCACATGAAATTCAGTGGTGCTTGCCCGGGTTTGAACCCACGATCATCGGTTAAGATTCACGCGTTCGTACCACTGGGCCATCTTGGCTTTTTTGATTTGATGTATGACGATAGAATGTCTAAGAAGTGAATCTACTCTATATATATACATATAAATATAAATTTAATGAGAAGCTATCCACCTCGGTTTGGAGTATATCCGGCCAGTAGCAATAGTTTTATTCCACCACGTTTCTGTCATGCGGATTGGTAGATACACATTTGACAGATTTTCATCCAACACGGCCTCATCACAATTTTTTCCTTCATCGCCAAGCACGAGATGAAATATAAACATATATGGAATCGAAACAATTTCTTACACCGTCAATGGGCGTAAATAATCCTCACTCATCATTCAAATACAACAATACAAAATATTCCTTCATTAGGCACTATCAACAGACTCTTAAATTTAGGACTCTTTTAAAACATTTTTGCAAATAAATTTAATAAATTTCTATCAGTTCGTGCCCATACTTCAAAGGACAACACTTCGAACAAAAGAAATTCGGAGATTTAATATAGTTGCCAAATTAGTTAGCCTTTTTTTTCATTTCCAAGACAGAACATTAATCTTTTTCTCGTTACGAGTCGTGATTTATACACTTCACGATTTTGTTTACTTGGCGACCTCTGGCCGTGGGATTAAGGGGTCAATATTACTGGATATGTCATTATATATAGAAGATAAGATTATGGACTCGATCGATAGTGATATTTTTTTTTTCAGAAATTAAAATTGATAAGTATATAAATGAAATTCCAACCAAATGTGCTTTCCACCAAATCGCATTGGACAAGCGTGGTGGAAGAAGGTTTAGAGCCAACAAATGGAGAGGAGGCCCAGCAGTGGGACATTCATAGGCTGTTACTTTAAGTATATAAATGAATGTTTCTTTGTATGTACCATACAAGTTTATATAAGTGATTATAATCGTTCAATATATTGTGATCAAACGTTGATAAAATAGTGTACCCATGCCCACTTTAATATCTGAATTAGTACTTTATACCAGATAGCGTGTATATCGTTTCAACAAATAATTTAAAACGAAACAGAAGACGCTGAACGCTGAAACGCACAACAGATTTTTTTTTTCAAGAGAAATACTTATTTTATGCTTTGATAAAAATTTCGAAAGCGGTGTTTTTAAAATATTATCCACAAAAGTAATTAATAAGCTCATCTAGTTAAGCTGGATCACAGATAAGATGCTAGAAACGGGTTAAACTGATTAGCCCTTAATCCCTGCGGCTCTCGAAAAAGGTTGACAATGTCTGCTGCTTAACGTTGACAGATTAAAGAATTAAACAGCGTCCAAAGTTTAAAATCCCCAACTTCTTGATTTCGTGTCGCCCTTTTTTTAATTATCCAAATCTAAGTATTCAATAGAAATAATCTTTTTTTTTTTAATTATTAGGGGATTATGCTAATTATCATCCTTAGAGATGAAATACTTCCGATTTTTATATTTTTTTTAGATTAAGTAATAAGTTCTAATTAATAGTAAATAATGTCGAAAGCAATACTCGTTAACAACGTTACATAAAATTTAATTATCTGTATAAAAAGGTGCAACTAATAAGACCGCGTTCACTCAAATCATACATAATATAACATTTAATTTTGACTCTAAATTCTAATCTTATTTAATTTAAACAATACTCTCCTATATCGAATTATGTATAGTACATAGTCTATATTAAAACAGAAAACATTTGTTTTTCGTTTAATAAACTCCGAAGCTAACGAACCGATTTTAATTATTCTTTCACCATTAGAAAGCCACTCGTACTTTATCCGGAAATAAACTATGTTATGTTACTTTATTCACATTTTTTATTTCAGTACGCATAGGATTTAATCATATAAATATTTTTTGATACCTTTTATACACTCTTATGGTTACTAAATAAATATCAAGCGAGCGAGGCCGCGGGCACAACAGTATAAGCCTAAAACAAATTTTCGTTAGCGTGATATCCCCATTAAGGATTCAAAAGAATTTTATAATATAAACAAATTCAATATAACTTTCCGTTAACAATTTTTTTTTTTAAATCACAATGTAAACTACATACGGAGAAGTGCTCGTAAAAGTTTATGACGTATCGTAAAAAAAAACGTAAATTCGTTTTAAGTTTGTTTTTATCTTATTTTGTAACAATATTTTTTAAAGATATAATTTTACATGGAGGTAGTGCTTTGTGAAAGGCCGTCTTGATAGATACCACCGACTCATCACCGATCAGTCATTCTACCGCTAAAGAGCACTACTTATAGTCGTGATGGCATGATGGATGATTACTCGCCAGCGTAATTTCAGACATAGATGGCAAGACGTCCTCATTCCCAAGGTTGGTGGCGCAATGGCAATGTCAGGAATGATTAACATTTCTTACAGCGCTAAAGTATATAGGCGATGGTCAGTTATCATCAGCAGGACCACATGTCCGCCCGTCTTCCTAAAAAAAAGTTCTATTTCTGCAAAAAAAAAATATAATAATTGGTTGAGTAACAATGACGTCAAAGTACAACTCACTTTCGCATTTATAATATTAGTAAGTATTATTCAAGGTTAACTTAAAACTAATCACATATTATACTAAAACGTAACTATATAAAGCGATCAATAACAAATCCTATATATTATATTCACCAAAAAAATAAACGTCAAATGTTCAAAGGATTTCTCCACGTCTTAGAAACATTAGCACGAATTAAAGTGACGTTTTTCAAGAAACTGCCGTCGACAGTGTTAAATTGCGGGGTTGTTTCAACCCCCGAACTCGATTTAAGCTAAGCGTTCTGTTTTACGGAACCGATGTGTGTTATAGCGTCTTGTTTGTCTTTATTAGTAGAGTTGAATTTGAAATATTATTGACGGTTAAGAAGGAACCGCCTATTTTTTCTATAATTTGTTCAATTAAGAAAATGCTTTTGAATTTGCTTTGTGAAGACTACTACTTATACTTTTTGTTTGTTTGTTTAATTACGTTTTGTGTTCGTGATTGCAAAGTTTCGACCTTTTTTCCTTTGGCCATGTGAAAAGGAAAAATTGTATGTTTGTGATAATCAATATATAACAAACTCGTGTTTAAAATCCTAGCCTTATATCATTTAGTTATTTATTATTAAATGTTAAATACATTTCAAACTAAACATCTATGACAAATTAACATTTTCATTTCTCTAAAATAGAAATATAAATAATATTTTCTTTATAATTGTATAAATACATAATAAAACTTTCCCAATATAAAAAGGTAGGTATAACATACCTTAACTAAAACAAATATGTAATACCGTAATAATAAAGTCACTATGCCTCTATTATTTGAATAGAAGCATATTATATTCAGGGAAATAAACATTTCGTTATCTAAATAGGTCATAACACAAGCGGGAACGCGAAATACGTATGAGGAAACGCTCTGGAGATGGATAGCGGCAATATTATTAAGGTCCTTTGTAACAAACTGGAGTAACGTTTGTAAGTATATCTAATGGAAGAATATACAAATATACGCTTTGAGTTAAAAAAAAATGTACATTTTTTTCATCCGGCTCGAAGGACCGTTTTTATTACGAAATGGAAATATTCATTACGCGATAAATTTGTTTTGGCTTGCTATTGGATAGGATGGTTACTAGATAAAGGCGGAGAATGTTTGAAAAATATATTATCTAATTTTACCTACATGTGTTTAGTAAGTTTGAGTTAATCCGAATTGTTTTAGAGCAAAACAATGCTTTATTTTCTTTTGTGCTTATATTATATAAAATATACTTATAGATTATATAAAAATATAAGTGAGGTACTTATATTTTTATATAATCTATTTTCATAGACATTTGTATTTTAAAGCACTACATAGTCAGGTATTTTCATTGGTGCCTGTAATTACACTCGCTCACTCACCACTCACATTGGACACCGCAATACAAACACTGCTGGTCGATAGTAGAATAACAACGTGAAATGTTATCCAGGCGGTCTTGGGTCCTTTTAGCAGTAAATAAATACACGAGCCCCCAATAACGATTATACTGAACAGGTATGAACGAAGGTTACGTGAGCCAAATTCGTAACATTAACAGAATTAATTTAACCCATAGGGAAACTTGGAAACTTTGGTCGTATCCAATAACGTGGTTTAGTTAACGCTTCGGTTACATTCATAGTTTAATTATTTCAAACTATGGCATGATTTGCCTTTGCCGTGAGTGTGGTCGAATTATGAAGTTGCGATCAATTTAAATTATAATACAAATTAGCATATTAATTACTTGATAACATAAAAAAATATTCATGTTGATTTTATATTTTTACGCGCACAATTAAATCTTTATTTCAATAGATTAAATTGAATTTTAAGGTTGCTTCAATTCGTAATGTATACCAAGAACCTGGCAGTGAACTGAAATACTCAGTACTTACTCCCTCTTATATTATTGATAATAAATATATTTAATTATATCTTTTATACGAAAACGAAAAACACATGAAAAAGATAATAACATCGATCTGTTAGCCAAATATTTGAACATACTGCCATTAATTGGTTTAATAATAATAAAATGTGTTGGTTTTTCGGTAATTGCAGAAACGATATTGGTGCAATTTGAATGTTCGCGTTATTAATTAGAAAATTACAAATGAAACGGAAATAAAAATTCCAATGCACATAAACAATTAACGTAATATAATCGCCCAAAGAAAATGGTAATCAATTTCCGGCAACAAACGATGAAGATGATAATTAACGAGATGAGAACATTAATGAAAAATAAAAAATAAAACACAAATAGCTTATAGAAAATAGAAAAATTCCACTTTAAGTACTAGTTATCTGTTTCAAGATAGTTCTTAAAGTATTTCCCGATGGGGTTATTTAAGAGCATTAAACGTCAGGCAACGCCGCGATAGCTCTTTAGTCTATAACAAACGACTTATAAGTTATGTCTTAATGGACCACTTGAAGGTACTATGCGAAAACTTTTTAAATTTCGCGAATTATCTCTCATATAACGTAGGGGTTTTTTCCGTGACTTCGATGAAAAAGAAGATATGCATCGATTTTTTATCATAATAGGCACATCTTACTCCCACACTCGTTTAATATATGAACTTTTGACTTTAGATATTCTGGCTATCCCTGGAAACCCATCTTAGGATAATCTTATCTGGTAATTAAGGTAAATAATTTTCAATAACCTAGCATTATTTTTTTTATTTACGGTGATTAAGACAGCGCTTTTGTGCTGTAAAAAGAACAATAACTCACTTTTAAAAGCTGCTAAAATTAGAAAAATTTTGCTAATTCACTCAACATTTTAAGCACCAATAACACCGGTAATAAAGTGAAAGTTGCAGTTCTGTAACAGGTATGTTCTAGCTTGTACATTGTACTATTTACAAGCATATATCCTAAAAAATATTTACAAATTAAATATGCTGAAAACGAATGTATCAACAAAATCATATCGATTTACTAATTTTGTCATGATAAGCTATCAAATCAATCCGGGATGGCCCAGTGGTGGAACACGTGAATTTTAACCGATGATCGTGGGTTCAAACCCGGGCAAGCACCACAGAATTTCATGTGCTTAATTTGTGTTTATAATTCATTTCGTGCATGATGGTGAAGGAAAACATCGTGAGGAAACCTGCATGTGTCAAATTTCATTGAAATTCTGTCACATGTGTATTCCACCAACCCGCATTGGAGCAGCGTGGTGGAATAAGTCCAAACCTGCTCTTCAAAAATAGGGGAAGAGGCCTTAGCCCAGCAGTGGGATATTCATAGGCTGTAACTGTAAACTATCGAAACAAATTAACAAAATAACGAAAAAGAAAATATATACATACATTTCTTAAGTCAGATATATGTTTCGTGTCTGTACATATGTATATACTTCGACACATGCTTATTACGCATATGATTGCCTCGTTGGTCTAGTGGCTATATCTATATAAGGCCGCAGACCCGGTAGTTCTGGGTTCAAATCCCAGGTCGGGCCAACATTTTATTGGCCCGACCTAGGATTTGAATTGAGTGGGATGAGCCTGGAAATTGGAATTGTGTACACTTCCGTGCCTCGGAAAGGACGTAAAGCAGTTGGTCCTGCGCCTGAACTCTTTCCGGCCGTGTCGGATTGCCGTCCCATCGGATTATGAGAACTAGAGAAGAGAGAGTGCACCTGTGTTTGTTCACTATAATATCTCCTGCGCAGTTGGCTACTATTGAGATTGGCCGCCGTGGCCGAAATCGGTCTGGTAGACTATTATTATTATTCATACCTTAAATAGTCTTTAGTTTTCTAAAAGCGGATGTCATAAATACATCTTGATTGACAGAAGCACGGCGAACAGGCCACTTTATAGTGATTGGTATCATTTCATCATAAAGAGATTATAAGCGATACTAACTGCGATCCCACGGTGGGACCTAAACGCTTACAATTTTATTAACTGACAGAAAAATGAAAATCTGTTCAGCTAGATATTAGCTGATACTAAATGTTCACCAGCAATGCCAATGTGTATGGGTTGTGGTAACCACTTACCACTACCACACAAGTAATCATTTTATAACCGAATACTTTTCACGTAAACACAGAAACGTAATTAATTAATTTAAACTTAATTTACTAATGAAAGGAGTTTCACTTTAAAAATGTATTTTAATTTTAAAATAATCTGCAATCATACGGTAAAGATCAACTCAAACATCACTCGATCCCCCCTGCAGCGTTGTTTCTCAGTTAAAGGAAAAACAATTGAATTTTAACAGTTGAGAGAACTCCGTGACAAATATTTACGCCGAACGAAGTTTTAGTAACAAAACGAGAATAAACTCATTATTGTAACTTCTCTGACGACTTCAGTTTGTATTTTACGAGGGTTCTGGAAATTGTAAATCATTAGCAGTCCCTTTCTTTCATATGACAAAAAAATGAGACGGCGCGTCTTATTGCTGCCATGGTCAAATTACGCGTTGAAACATTCTTTAACTTGCGACTTTTAGTGGCTTTGTACTGACTAATTTAGATGTGTGACTACCACAGCCTTAGCACCATTAATACCTTTAAACAGCAATTTTTGGTAGCGCTATGTTCTCGTTTGTGAATTTAATATACAATGTTAAGAATCATTTTAGCAATATTTTATAGGTTATTGTAGAGAAACCAAAACTATAATTTTTAATTAGCATATGAGGTTGATTTATCGCATATTACAACAACAGACGTGACGTGGCGTGACTACTTAATGAAATATACTAAAATTATATTAAGATTTTGAAAATAGAATGAGAGAAATATATACGTAGAGTATGCAATTAGTCGAACTAATAAAATTGTAATTAAAACAAGTAAATTATAATCTTTGTACATTTAATATAATTGATAAGCAAGTTAAAAATATTTTATGAGTGATTACTCATTTATATATAGTGTTTGTAACGCGGGCATTATTAAAATAGCTGGTATGACAGTTGTTCATATCTGTGTTTTATTTCGTAAATACTACATTGCCATATAATTCGGAACTTCGTTATGTCACATGCAGTGTTTAATCAACATAGTTTAGACACTTAAAATTAATATATGACAAAAATTTAATTAACCTTTTAAAATGTCACAATTTAGAATAGATTTAATTTTTGGCGATATTAATTTATTAGAGATTTCTAGGTCATCTAGAATTGTAAAGTTCATTTCTTAGCTAATTTGCTTAGAATTTATTCGTAATTGACCTTTTCTGTGACTTTATATCTTGGCATTTATAATTCTGCTAGACGTAAATAAAAACAAACTATTTTTTAATTAAAAATAAACAAGTAGAATCTATCCTATTCCGCGTCAGAAACGAAATAAAAGTAGATTTTACCGATTAGAGTCCGATGTTAGTTAAATATAATTAGATTAATACATCCTGTATAAAGTTAATAAAATACTTATTCCAGGCTTTTAAATCATTTACATACTGAAACTTAGTCAAAGTAAAAAATCTTTAATCAATATAGAAGAGAAATCAGTATAGAAGACACTTATTGACTGTCATAAATCTACCACCGATTCGGAAATAAAAAGATCGTGATGCATCCTGGTAATAAGTATGCATGCACGTTCAATAACATGAAATAAATTTTATATAAGATACACTAAAGGCATGGACAATACGTCTGTGGAGATAAAAATATAATAAAATGTCTATTTATATAATATTGCAAAGTTTATTAAATAATATTTGTACGGTGTTGAACATAAATACAATCAATACAAAAATACGAAGTTCCGGTACTTCAAACTTTGCTTATGACGTGATTTATTACAAATACATAGATTAGCAGACAAAGCACCTTTTCCTGGCTCTGTTATTGTACCGTTTTTATTTATTTCGTAGCTATTGAAAGGCTTTAATGTTATCAATAAAAATACTTTAAAGTATAAGGAATAAAAAACAAACGGTTTCAAACATAGAAATCCTTTATATATAAAAAACGTTTTCCTCAAATTTTCAATAATGATTTTGTTCGAATTACCACCACTGAGCGCACAATAATAATAATTTTACAAAAGGATATTATTTTCGCCTCTGTTGAACATAATAATAATTAATAAATAATTTTATCACCGACCTGAAGTTAGAACAAGAATAATTCAATTGTTTTTAATCATATATTTACTTGATTGTGGAAATAGAGTAACCACTGATTTTCTTGCCGGTTTCTCGGTAGATTCTACTTTCCGAACCGGTAGCATTAAATTTTGTTTAATCTTGTAAAACGATTCAGATTCTACTTGAATAAAGTATATAATGATTTGATATGATTTCCTCTTAAACTTTATTATTTTATCTGAAGCTTTAAGAAATATTTACTGTTAACGATCGGAGTTAAAATAAAAAGCGAATTTAAAGGATATGCGCTTTACTCAAGTGATGGTTCGTCTCGTTATAATTCAATCTTGGGTAGAAGGACCAATCGGCTGGTTGACGTCAGTTTTGCGTTTTGTAGTTAAATTTATAAAGCTTATAAAGCTTAAATTTATGTTTACGCTCGAACATGCCCCCGGCCTTGGAACTCTTGGCTCTCTTGGCCTTGGAGCCTTGGAACTCATACACTTTAATAATGTTTTAATTTAATATGCTTAACCATTAATCTTATGACATAACTAACCTGTACACATTCCGCAATTGGACAAGCATCAGATGGAAGAGCAGTAGATAACAATAGTGTTCCACCACGCTACTCAATTACGGAGTGGCGAAGAAATGGTAGAAAAGTGATGATTTTTTTTATTAAATGAAATAACCAATGATTGGTTGATTTGGTTAATCTATAACTAATAGTTCTTTATCGGTTAATTTTTTAAGACATTTTATATTATATTTTATAAATAATGCTATTAAAAATACATAGAAAAAGATTTAATAAAACAAAGTAGACAACATGAATCAACTCAGGAATCATTTTTAAATGCTTTGAGTGCACTTACCGAGGCATCTGTAAGTGACGATCGTCCCGATCGTAACATGTCAGCCAATTGTCCCGCGAGACAGCGCTCGTCAAACTTTAGAGGACGGTTACGATAAAATATTGACGGATTATTTAATACGTATCGATGTTATACGAAGCGTTTTGTAGGGAGATGCTAAGCGCGTAAGTATTTTTATTACCGATTGCAATGGCAAAGAATTTTATTTCCAGACAAAGAAAACAGCGATGTTTAAAATATCATTTATTGAAATAAAACTCGGTATCGATTTTATTGTAGTGACGTCATCGTGTAGCAACGAAAATAAATATTTTTAGAAACTGTTTTGCTACCATTACAGCAAAGTTACCTGCCACACTAAACGATATTCGTGGAGGTGTCGTGTTCCAAGTACATCTAAGAATTACACTTACTTATAAAATGATATCCCTTTGTTAATTTTGGTGGACTGTTATTACAGAATTTGTGACAAGGCGGCATAATTAATAATTAAAGTACACTTTCACGTATTCACAAAAATATGCGTCTTTTCGCACCACACGACTTTGTATTCGCTTTTGGTGCTGCACCACTATATATAAGGCCCTCCAGACCGATTTCGGCCACGGCGGCCAATCTCAAGAGAGATTAGCCAACTGCGCAGGACATATTATAGTGCACAAGTGTGTGCGCAAACACAGGTGCACTCTCTTTTCATTAGCTCTCATAATCCGATGGGACGGCAATCCGACACGACCGGAAAGAGTTCAGGCGCAGGACCAACGGCTTAACGTGCTTTCCGAGGCACGGGAGTGAACACACTTCCAACTTCCAGACTCCGGGCTGCTACTGAGAATTTTCTGATAGAAAAACCCAATAACTATTTATTGGCCCGACCTGGGAATTGAACCCAGGACCACTGGGTCTGCGGCCTTATATCTAGCCACTAGACCAACGAGGCAGTCGTTGCTGCACTATAATGTACCACGCGCTCCATCTTTTATTTTATTATCTAGATTTTATATTACTGTGTTCTTATTTTAAAAATTAGTTCACCAACGACAAGGGGCATTAAATCTTTATTTCATTGGCAGTGCATTGACAGTGTAAGGAATGATTCATGATTTTTACAGACCTTTAATTAAGCATACACGTTCCGTAGCTCTTCAATTTCTTAGCGATTTTACAATTTAAATCAGTAACATTCGGTCTTTTTTGATGATAATGTTGTCCAAGGCGTTGAAGCGACAATTATTAAAAAAAAACTTATTTATTCATATTTACACGTAAAATTTTTATACTACGTCTTTGAAAAATAATTCTCAAGAGTTCCGAGACCACTTAAAAATAGTTTAGGAACTGAAATCGGTATATTTTATTTAGTCGTAGTAAGTTCGGGAACCAATTGGCTGTCTCGAGAGACAGCGCTTGTCAAACTTTCATCGAGTTTGTAAATCTAATGGCGTGAACTTGACGTAACGGTTTTATTGGATACAAAGATTTACGAAAATAAAAATTGAATAATTGAATTCCAATAAGTAAGTTAAATATTTTTTATAGATAATATTAAATGACTATTTCCTATTTACTGTGTAGGTATAATAACTAAGCTTTAATTTGTAATTCAAAACCTTAATCATTACATTAACAAACTCGCAATATTTACATTCATTAAATATATAATTAATTAAATATGCGCCATAACGACGAAGATGATGTTATTTTCATCATATTAGTCAGCTTTTCAAACGGTTTAAAACCGCCGATGGGAAACAAAAGACGATTCAATTGACTAAAACACATCTCTGACAATACATGTAATACCAAAGTATAGCGTAACAACTGTTCAACTCAGCTACCAAATACATTATGTGAGTATGTACAAATATTTTTAGCCGCACTAAGTATAGCAACGAACAAGTATCCGTTAGATGGTAATTTGTCTGAAATGTCTGCGTATCTTCAGTCATACGTGTAAATCTGAACCAATTAGGCATCGCATATATTAACTAGTGTGACTAATGTATGATACTTAAATAGAAACTAGCATAAGCAGATTATTGATTGACTTTATTTATTTAAAATATACCCCCTCTTTGGTAGTCTTTAAACTGCTAATACCCACTATGACACCACAATTGACGGGTTACGCACAAGATTTTCGAAAAAAAAGCGGCTTTAAATGGGAATTTGTTTAGAGGCTTCACAGCTACGATGTTAAGTTTCAAACTCCGGACTGCTACTAAAAAACCCAGTATTTTTTTGAATGGCACGACCCCGGCTTATAAGCCTGGACCTCAGCATCTGTGGCCTTATGAGATAGTCACTAAACTGACGCGGCATTCAACGGGAAATCACAACTAAATAAACAGACAGACTGAAAACGGTATCAAATTCATAACACTTTTCATTTGCATCGGGAGTTTAGAACCGATTAGCACTAAAATTCACTCGAACTATCCCTGACGGGAACTATTATCATTCTAGTTTCAGATACAATTCTATTAGACTTCGTATTATAGTATTAAGTTTTGTAATTGGATTTTATTGAATATTGAAAACGATATTTTACAATTGCTATTTTAAATAAATGTATACGAATATTATTATTAAATATACTGGAGAAAGTGACCTGACGTTTACACGTCTATTCCGTTCTGATTAAAAGCGTAGTTTTTCCGATAAATATCGAGCGTTCCTTGTCGAGTAAAGTTAAACCAGAACATTAAATAATGATCATATTATAACGAACGGCTCACTAAGTAATATATGTATATTATCAAATCAAAAATATATATTTATAAGAATATGGGTGTTATGTACACTCATATTCTTATAAATATGTATTTTTGTCTCGACTAATTGACTCATTATCTTCCAACAACTTGAAAACTTTATGGTATACAGTAGCAGCCTGTGAATGTCCCACCTGTTTTCTCTTTTTGAGTAGAAGGTTTTGGAGCTTATTCCACCACGCTGCTCCAATGCGGGTTGGTGGAATACACATGTGACAGAATTTCAGTGAAAACAGACACAGGCAGATTTCCTTACGATGTTTTCCTTCACCGTCAAGCACGAGATGAATAATAAATCGCAAATTAAGCACATGAAACTCAGTGGTGCTTGCCCGGGTTTGAACTCACGATCATCGGTTAAGATTCACGCGTTCTTACCACTGGGCCATCTCGGTATTTCCATGTTATGGTATAACAACATGTAATTAAAAAGTTAGTATAAAACATAAAAATGTAGTTTAGATTGAATAAACATAAAAGACAATATTTTCTCTTCAATTCATTTAATGACATAAGTTAAGCGCTTTAAAATTATGAAGGAATAATCTCTAACGGAAAACAGATAATATATAATCTTATACTTTTACGTGATGTACAACATAATTATCATTGTATTATTAACAATCGCTACAAATAAAGATATAAATTAAAAGTAATTTCGAAAGGTTTTAGAAAATATATTGCTTGTTAATAAAATTTATTGTACAAATATTTGTAACCAATTTGATCGCTTCGAACGAAAACCGCAAACAGTCTGATTTAGTTCGTTAAACTACAATGAATAGCTGTCAGAAAATATTCAGCCAATCAGGCACAATCTAAATAGCAAACCGAACAATCGAATTTAGTTACGTTCTTTTTTTAAAACAAGCTACATCTGATTATTTTTTTTAAATTTTTTATTTTAAAGACTGTTGCACAATTTTTAGAGCCAATATATAAATAACAACCAGAGCAATACATTTTTAAGGACTAAACTTTCTTCTACACAAGAAATCATTTAATAATTTGCCTTTTACATAACTGTTATTCAAGTACTCGTAAAAAAAATATATTAATAATCCATAAAAAAGTTATTGGAAATTGGCTCAATAGCTTGCAGGTGCGTTGCAGAAAAGTCAAGGAAAAACGAGAGTTGTCAGAAGATCAAGTATCAAAGCGGAGGAGATGAAAGTTCTCCGACCAAAGAACAAATAAAATTCCAATAGTTATTGTTTAAAAAATACGAAAACAATAAGCACGCATAAAAATATCAAAAAATATAACGATACATACATTAATTCTCCATAAAAACATTACGGATTGTTAAGAAAACTGCTTGTATTGAACAAAATTCTACGTAGAAGAATAAGCCTTAAGCGATCTACGTAATAAGCGCCATTACCTGCAGTTAGACATGTTATCGTTATTATAACAATGAACATTTGATCATTATATGATTCATACAAATATGTAGTATGATGAAAAAACTCTAATTAGGATAAATCTGTCTTTTTATTTTACTAAGGTCCTCCAGACCGATTTCGGCCACGGCGGCCAATCTCAAGAGATTAGCCGACTGCGCAGAAGATATTATAGTGCACAAGTGTGTGCGCAAACACAGGTGCACTCTCTTTTCCTAAGCTCTCATAATCCGATGGAACGGCAATCCGACACGACCGGAAAGAGTTCAGGCGCAGGACCAACGGCTTAACGTGCTTTCCGAGGCACGGGAGTGTACACACTTCCAATTTCCAGACTCCGGGCTGCTACTGAGAATTTTCTGACAGAAAAACCCAATAACTATTTATTGGCCCGACCTGGGAATTGAACCCAGGGCCATCGAGTCTTCGGCCTTATATCTAGCCACTAGACCAACGAGGCAGTCATTTTACTATATAACATAAAACCTTAAAGTGATTATCAAAGTAGTAGCTATCGTATAAGTTGTTTGTGATATGTAATTAATTGTTCAAAATAATTAAATAAATAAATAAGATTTTAATATTTTTTTGGTTATTTATTTGATGGAAAAGTGTAATACCGTGGTATATGTAGGTAGGTACCAACCACTCATCGCATAATCTACCGCCAAACAGCAATACTTAATATTATTGTGTTACAGTACGAAGGGTGAGCTAGCAAAACTGCAGGCAAAAGGGACATAACATCTTAGTTCCCAAGGTTGGTAGTACATTGACGATGTAGAGCACCCTTAACACCTCTTACAGTTTCTATGTCTAAAGGCGATGTTGACTTATCATCAGGTAGACATTTGACAATTTGACAATCCCTTTTCGCCTTTCAATAAGTACCTAATGGTATTTCAGCCGAGATGGCCCAGTTGTTAGAACGCGTAAATCGTAACCCACGATCATCTTGGGTATTTATAATTCACCTCGTGCTTGGCGGTGAAGGAAAACATCGTGAGGAAACACGCTTGTGTCTTATTGCACTGAACATCTGCCACATGTGAATTCCACCAACCCGCACTGGAGCAGCGTGGTGGAATAAGCTCCAAAACCTTCTCCTCAAAAACGAGAGGAGGCCTTAGCTCAGCAGTGGGACATTAACAGGCTGTTACCGTAAATGTAACTGGTATTTCATTAATCAAATGTTACGTCCAACTCATAACCTAAAAATAACCCTAGCTCGTCGCTATATTATTATACTTTAATTTCCTCTCACCGCTTAACGATATTAATTATACTTATACGCTTTCGTGAAAGCTCTAATCTGCTAAACTATATTACGGCACCTTGGCACCTTCAGCGGAGTGCATTTAACTAAGGAACGCTTTTATTGATTTAATGCGGTTTTAGTTCTCCTAGAGCAATGTATAGAGGGATCATTCATTGCATTTTCATCGTATTTTATAAATACTAATGAATTCTCAGTTTTAACGTATATTTCATAAATAAATAAATAAATTAGACTAAAATAGATACGGTGGTAGCTTTAAATGTCTCCCCACTGATAAAATCTTCCGTGAATATTGTAAAACATTTTTAAGTAAAGAATTAAAATTAAAATTGGTGTATTATACAAAATCAATCTTTATCTAAAAAATAAAAAAATAACCAGCACTTTGAGAGCCAGTGGCGCGACATGTGCGTTCTGATTGACCGGAATTGACCACCGTCGATCGTAGTCAATCGACGTTACTCAGCTAGCCACTTACTCAAGTGAGCACAGTTATATGTATATACATGCATATAACATGTCAATCATTAATGCCTACTTTGATAAGTAAGTACATACTCTATGTTTGGAATGTTCAGATTAAATAATAATAACGACTTTAATTCGTTTGAGAAAAGAATTTGAAAATTATAATTATTTCATGTTTCTAATATAAAAATGTCATTTATATCTTATTTGTAAATCGTATATATGTATTTTAACTAACCATCTCTATAAGTCTTACTAGACTAAATAAAATAAAAAAAATTTAAGACATAATGTCTTAAAATATTTTTTTTATTAAGTTTTGTATAATCGTGAATTCATTATTTTACATTTAGTTTTATTTCGACCAAAAAAAGTTGAGCAAAGTTTCGTCGTTTCTTTCTTTTTTATATGTATTCACATGAATGCTTACGATTACACCAACCAAAAAGGAGACACAAAAATAGAAAGCGTAATAAAACAAAAATATATAAGGAAAACGTGTATATGAAGAAGCGTGTTTGGTGATAAGTGACCTTAGATTATCACAGCAAGAGAACAATCCTTGTATCGTCAACATTAAAAATTAAATAAAAGTATTGAATTGAAAATTAAGTAAGATCATTTCGTCGTCAAACATCCGATATGTTACAGACACGAACGAATTAAACTTTTCACACACAACGTATAAAGATATTTTGTTTTAAACGATTGTGTCAATTCCTAGATTAATTATATCTGAATAAAATTCTAGATCATAATTAAGATTTTAGTTTATATTGATCGATCAACAGCTAAATTTAACAAGGTTTATTTTGTCTGAATGGACAGCCAAATTGTCAAAATGACTCCACTCAATTGTTTGTTGAACAACAGACGTTGATCAACTAAAATCGTCGTACCAACCAAATAACGAACGCTATTTATGGTATGAATCATAAAAAAAAGTTACAGCGGAGTAATGATTTGTAATAGCGTCATTATAATTTAATAGTAATCAATATCTCATATGTATAGTTAATGAGATATAAACTTTCTAAAGCGTAGGCAGACGAACACAGAGACCGATATATTAGAAACGTGATACTCGATATTTTACGATGTTTTTATGTTTGTTTAAAAGGCAATAAGTATTTTTTAATGTTAGGCATTTTAGAGTTTAAGTTTATTGTGACTTGGAGCTATTGATTAAAATTTATGTCAAAAACATATGATTTAGGATACATTACATTTACAGGCTTAAAAACAATAGAATTGGTTTAAGATTTCAATTTGATCGTCATTGCTATTGTTTTTTTTTTCTTTTCAAATATCTTTGAATACATTATATTGTACAAGTAGGCGGACGAGCATATGGGCCACCTAATGGTAAGGGGTCACCAACGCCCATAGACATTGGCATTGTGAGAAATGTTAAATAATAATAATAATAATAATAAATCGTTTATTTCGACCAACAAGGATCATATATACATTACATATATTATATTATATTAAATTAAATTAAATTAAACCAAATTAAATTAAAGTCAAATCAAATTAAGTCACATTAAAATTAAACAATGTCATGAATGTATTTAATGTCAATTCAAATAAATAAATAAATGTCAACACATTAATATTCATTATTAGTCAGTACATGAATCATATTGCAATGATACAAGTACTGACAGTCAAACCTGTATGAGAACATTTTTAGGATGGTGTTGGAGCTGCCCTGAACCCTGCGCAAAAGAGATGTACATCGCTTACGCACGGTTGCATAAAAACAATCGATTCGCGAGTTCACGAACATCCCTGATGCACTACAATACCGTGGCAGCCCCATCATTAACCATCGCTTACATCGCTAATGCGCCACCAACCTTGGGAACTAAGATGTTATGTCCCTTGTGCCTGTAATTACACTGGCTCACTCACCCTTCAAACCGAAACACAACAATACAAAGTATTGCTGTTGTGCGGTAGAATATTTGATGAGTGGGTGGTACCTACCCAGATGAGCTTGCACAAAGTCCTACCACCGAGTGAAATAGCCTATTTCAACCACAGTAAGGAGTAAACACAGACCGACAAGACAAATAGACAAATTATCCATAAAATTTACGCGATATCATTGGTGGTTATTGAATAAGTACTATTCTAGAAATTAGAATAGAACTTAAAAATTTAAATAAAAGTGGATATAAGAAGATAAATAGTTTGAACCGGAATAGTGTTGTATTATAAGTAAATATATATTAATCAAGAACTGTTTGTAGTGTATAATATAACAGAGGTATTAGCAAATCAATTGGAATATGTAATTCCAAGGTTTGTTTATCTTTACTCCTCTAGTCGTGGAATGGAATACAATGGAATATTGAATATATACGATCGAATGGCACGCTTACTGTAATAAATCTAACCTAATTTATATGGTTAGTTCGAAGTACTTTTTGTCGGTAAAAACCAGTTTTAACCGGTTAGAAGTTCAGACTGTAACGCTGGAATATTTATATATTATTCAATCATAGAGAAATAACTTTTAAAAGCGGTGATCAGTTTTACTATTTTTTAAAACAATTTCAATTCGAAAAAAAACTCTATCATTTAAAAAAAATGTTCATATGTTCGACGTATTCCAAAAACAAATAAATAAAAAAAAAACGTCTCATTTAAAATTCGAATAACTATTCTATTTAACGAATAGATAATTTATCAAAAAGAGCAACGCTTATAAAATATAAAAAAGAGATATTGTATCACCGTAAAAACCAATATTTTAAACGTGTCTCGACGATAAAATTCGTTTCAAATTGTAAAGCTGTGTTATAAAATTCTTGGTCAAATGAAGTCCATAATATTAGAAAACGAATTAGTGCTGTGTATCTTATCGATTAAATGTTATAATTGATTTATGTGTTTTATATTTATTTACTAGTTAGACTTATGTTATTTCATTTATTATTGCGGCGCCACCTGCCTCTGTGTTATTGCTTGCATCGTTGTTTACCTGGAAGAGATCGCTATGTAGCGATAAGGTCGCCAAATTTTGTATTTTTTTTTTGTAGTGTACAATAAATTGTAAAGTAAAGTAAATGTATCGATAAGTTCTTCTCAAAGGCTTTTTAATTTACTTTTACACTGCTTTTGCATTGCAAAATATTAAGCATCCCTTACAAACACAAACCTAGTGTAACTAAAATTGTAACGTTTCCTTTTCTTGACTACAAAAATTTGCCTTAATTGAGGCGGGACCATTTTCGAACTAAAATGAACCCAGCGTAAAAATAATCATAAAACTCGGCTCAAAACAAAATTATACCGGAAAACAAAAAAAAAAGAAATATGTACAAATTTGAAGTTGGCTGAAAAAATAGGACACCACAAATGATATTAGTGTCAAAGCATTTAAAAATCTGTTAGCATTTAAAACGTCAGAGTGGAACACTTCAGCGGCGAATGAATTTATCATTTCGCAGAACTTTTGTGTTTTGTACAGAAATTTCAAATTCAATTATTTATCAAGTTACGTAATTAATAGTGAAAGTCTTTTGTACTATCCTCCAGGCTTATAGAATTTACATAAAATCGCATTAGTATTCTCGTTTCTATGTCGTTTTGTAAATATCGTATAAACAAAATTAATGGTTCTTAGTTATTTATGGATCGTACTTCATCTACAATTTTATATAAATCATTATATAAAATTGTAGACGAAGTACGATATATGGCTAAGTGGCTAGATTTGAAGTCGGATAATTTCTTGGGATTTTGTGTTCATGAACCTCGGGATCGGTTATCCTAAGTAAAATTGTATGTGTCTAATGAAAATCTACAACATCTGTATCCTGTATTGGAGCACTGATTAGAGATAATGTCTTAGAACTAACCTAATTACAGACTATTACTGCTTACTACTTCTACTACAAATCAGTAAAATATTGTATTCAGCAATGCAAGTAACCTTATTTTCAGCAAAGTTATTAATACAAGTATTTTTCATGTTAGCTGCGGCTAATAATTAAAATTGGGCTTACAGTACTATTTCCTAAGACACTACTTGCTGTTTTCGATAAAGAAAACACTACACTCCTTTTAGTTACGATCACGACTCGAAAAGTATTCGCACTATGACAAAAAAATCGTTCATCAAATTCAAACAAAATCCAAGCTTTTAACCGAAAACGTTTAAATACCAGTAAAAAATATATAAAATGATTTAATAAACACCACAATTAAGTCAAAGGCAAAAAGTATGCAGATTTTCAGAGCGGTCACGAAATTATGCCGCAAATTTGCCATTCAAATTGAAATGGGATGTCACCACACGCCATGTGGACCCGTAAAACAATTATTCACACATCCTCAAATAAAAAATTTGATGAAAAAAAAAATCGAAAAAGTTTGAAGCATATATCAACGAATAAACTCCAAACCAATAATTAATTGATATCTTCCAACAACACGGTCAATAATTTGCATCAATTGTATTCCATTAAATTATATCATTATTCTAAATTTGATTAATTAATTATCTGATTAGCACTAAAAGTTGCGAGTTTCACAAGGGATCCATAAAACGTTAATTTATCAAATCTTGCCTGGAATTATACTGAGTCTTGGATTCATTTGTAACAACAAGAAACAAAAAAATATGTTAATATTAATCTATTGCAGAAAAACAAATTTAAACTTTAAAATAAAACTAAGGAAATATATACACGATACAAATAAAAAAGATTAGCCGTCCATAAGACTGTCCTGTGTCATTATACCAAGGACATTGTCGTCATACCCTAAACAAAAAAATTATACATATAATAATAATAATAATCTATACTACTATATAAATCTATTGGCTCTGTCTGTAATTTTTTTTTTTTCACCTAATTTTTTGATAAATGATCGTTTTATGATGCAGTGATTCACATTATACAATTTTTTTCATTTTTGTCTGTCTGTCTGTCTGTCTGTATGTCTTCTTATAACTCAAGAACGGCTTGACCAATCTTGAGTACTGAATGAAAATTGGTACACACAAAGAACATTTGATGGCGGAAATGATAGGCCATATATAAGATCGGTAAACCTTACGGTATCTTATGAAAATTAAATTCAAATCGTTAATTACGTATTTCTTTACCAGTAGCCATGTGTGTGGGTGTGTGTGTGTGAGTGTGTGTGTGTGTGTGTGTGTGTGTGTGTGTAATAAAATAATTTATTATATTTTCATTAATTATATGCGGGTAAAGCCGCTGGGCACAGCTAGTATATTATATGTTTCTGTGAACATGTATGTGCTGATGTACAATAAAGCATATTTTATTCTATATATGTAGGAAATTAGACAAGCAAACCAGCCATCAAAGAGCGCTTAACTACGCCCATAGATATCGACACAGTATGGAATATCAACCATTAACAGAAACACAGTCAATAGGCACAACAACTAAAATGATATTATATCCCTTATGTCTTTAATTAATATTTCGCATTTTTGCTCTAGTAAGCCGAGATGACCTTGTGGTTAGAATCTTAACCAATGATCGTGGGTTCAAGCACGAGCAAGTACCACTGAATTCCCATGTGCTTAATTTGTGATTATAATTCATCTCTTGCTTGACGGTGAAGGAAAACATCGTGGGAAAACCTGCATGTGTCTAATTTCACTGAAATTCTGTATTCCACTAACTCGTATTGGAGCAGCGTGGTGGAATAAGCTCAAAACTTCTCAAAAAAGGAGAGGAGGCCTTAGTCCAGCCATCACAGACTGTTACAGGTACTTTACTTTGTTCCAGTAAATTAAGATCCTAAAAATTAATGTTTAATGCTTCTCCGAGCATTGCCAGTGTACAAAGGATTTCTTATATATAAAAAAAATTGAACCTCGGAATTTTGATCGCCACCAACAAATATCTACAAAATGTATACCCGTACTTCAGGTCCCACGAATGTCTTAGCTTTCTTGACCTCTCTTGTGATGTAAATCAATGAAGCTTGACCGGTTTTATGAGCTCGTTGAATACTTAGCCCAAGTTATATAGCACTCACTCGATATGTAAAACTTTTGTCCTTTTTATACTTCGAAATCATTTCTGTTTTTAAGAAGGCAGATAGGCAAATGGGATAGCTGATCCTATAGACAATTGCACTAAATGAAATGAAACCCATTTCTTACAACGATGCTTTTTTTTCTTATATATACAAATATCTTCAATAAATGTTGATCTCGAGTCTAGTTTGTGATAATGCAAACCAGAGGTCCAGGGTTCTAACTTAAAAACAAATTAAAAGTTATCCAGTTTTTCTGTCAAAAGAAGTAGCATCCCGATGCTTGGAAATTGGCAATGATAACAATCCCTTGTCTTGGAAAACCCGTCAAGCCGTTGATCCTGTGCATGAATTATCTGCGGTCATCTCGGATTGCCATTCCATCGAATTATAATAGTAAGTGCACCGTTGTTCCCCGTTAAGAAAAGCCGCCGTGATCAATGTAGACCAAGAGGACATCGTCATACATCCTCACTAACATTATAAATAAGAAAATAAGTTGCTTTGCTTGTTACGCATTAATGTCTAAACTATTCAACATATCATCATTAAATTTGCTAACACGTTAGGGGTACAGTACAGAACATGGGGTACCCCCCCCCCCATGTCGAACACGGTCGGAACCGCTGGAGAAAACTACTATCTTATATATAAAAAATAAAGCTTATTTCTGTTTGCACTTTTTTATTACATATATCAGGGTTTTGACCGCGATTTTATTACTGTCCCGACGTTTCCACGGAATTGCACTTTTCATGGTCACGAGCTGTTCCAACGTCATATATTACATAATAAAATACATAAAAAAATTGCTGTCATGTTTGACATATATATGTTTAGTTAACTAAAACAAAAATTTCAACAATTCTAAATATAAACACACAAGAGCATCATCAATCAATTATATGGAAAACTCTTTGTAGTTTTTAATAACAATTTTTTTTTTATTGTATTGGTAGGCGGACGAGCATGTGGACCACCTGATGGTCGCCAACGCCCATAGACAATGGCATTGAAGGCAAGAAATGTTAACCATCGCTTACATTGCCAATGCGCCACCAACCTTGGGAACTAAGATGTTATGTCCCTTGTGCCTGTAATTACACTGGCTCACTCACCCTTCAAACTGGAACACAACAATACAAAGTACTGCTGTTTTGCGGTAGAATATCTGATGAGTGGGTGGTACCTACCCAGACGAGCTTGCACAAAGCTCTACCACCGAGTAAACTATTATATTTATATTACATATATATATATTAAATTGTATGTATGCACTATATCAATATATTTGCGATTTCAATCATCGATATATATCAATTATCAGCTGTGAAATATCTGTAGCACATCTTGATATTAATACTTTATCGATATCGATAGACATCAACTCTCATCACTATCGTCCCGGAATCGAGCCAATATGCTAATAAAACAGCAATTGATTTGCATGAAACAAATCGGCCCACCGATTATTGTTATAGCCGATTAATTAGAATAAGCGACGTCGTGTTGGGTCTTATCTTTTGGGAATCCTTATGATAATAATAAAACGTTAAAATAATCTCTTTAAATCTTAAAATACTATTATTTATTAACAAAATATTAAACAAAGATTGCTTGTTAAAATTATAACTCAAATTATTCATGTAAATAAATTATTTAGAGTTGATTAAATGATGATACTTGTCCGGAATTGCATCGGCGATCGTAGGCAATCATAATTTATCAAAGCATATCAAGTTTTATATAAAAATTCTTAGTAACTTAATGTTTAAGGGAAAGGAAACCAATACATTTAAAAAAAAAAAACGATATTTTTTTTAGATATAAATTATTTCACATTTTCGCTTTGATTTCTTTAAATACATTTATTTACAAAAAACCTTAAATAAATACAAATAAAAATTAATAATATTTACTGTACAAATCGTGACCGCGTGGAATGGTGGCTAAGCTAGCAGCATTTCCCCTTTGAATCGCTATTCCGATTCTGTGGGCGAAAAATGAACCAGCCCTCCTGTCACCAGTAGAGGCAATATTTATTTTATAAAAAGGTAGATGTGAATCATCGCAATTAATATTATTATTACGATGTAATGTAACAATTATAATGCCAACGCAACACATACAGGGTCGTAGGGGGTGAAAAGGCGCCTAAATATAAATAAACATACGGAACTACTAAACAAACTCAATACAACAAATCTATAATTTAGTTACTATTTTTTAGAACTCAACTTACACCTCCATAAAAACAGGTTTATAAACAACTAATGCCTATAAAATAAATTACGTGTGTCATAATAACGGCCTCGTAATTTTCGAACAAAAATCGTTTTTTGTGAGCTTTAATGTTTTTGTTATTCATATATATATTTATTGAGATATTATTTATACTTTGCTGATGTGAAATTTGATATAAACCAATTAATATGTAGTGTTGATAGATTCACACCTTATACAAGGTGGAGACCACGCCTTGGCAGTCGTAGCGTAGGACGCCCTAGGGGGACCAGCTAGGTAGAGTGACGATATACACAAAAAGGCTGGCACCGGATGGAAATTGAGAGCTGAAGATCGAGCTCAGTGGCGTGCTATTGGAGAGGCTTATGTCCAGCAATGGAAAAATAAAAGGTTGATGATGATGATAGGAACAAGAACGATTGCGGTAAAACGACGGTAACTCCTCAATACTCCAGCACTCCAGATACTAATTATCCTAACAATTAGAGATAGAAGATTATCCGTTAAAATTTCAACTAACATATTTTCTAAAACATAATGAAATACCTAACTTTAACAAACCATAATGGTGTATATTTCGATTGGTATTTGTAACAATAAATAGCGCTTCAAAGATTTAAACCGGTAACCTTCCATTACGATTCGCGTGTTTTATTAAAACAATTCGACTTTCAACTTTACTTACAATTACTTAACTACTTTAAATACAGAATTCCAGTAACGCAAATGTGTGCGTTTACCAACACAAACGTATAACCAATCGTGCTATCTCCCTTTATCTCACGTGTGTATCTATAAAACATGGATTATCTTAGGAATCAATCGCATTAATCAGATAATGAACAGGGAATTCACATTACCTTTGATAGTTTGCAAGAACTTACAATATCAGAGATGTTGAAGATAACTTTTATCGCACATTTCCCTACAAGGAGGTGTATATTGTTTACCTGTAAGAGATAAATCGATGACAATTAATTGAGTTCAGATCACCTTAGTGTCTTTATCTTGCAATCATAATAGTGTTCAAAATAAAAGCAATCCTGTTTTTTTTTGTTTTCAAATGGTAGGTAGTAATGGTAGTAGCTAGGTAGGTAGTAATGGTAGTAGCTTTTTTTTTTTTTTTTTATTGTATAGGTTGGCGGACGAGCATATGGGCCACCTGATGGAAAGTGGTCACCAACGCCCATAGACAATGGCATTGTAAGAAATGTTAACTTACATCGCCAATGCGCCACCAACCTTGGGAACTAAGATGTTATGTCCCTTGTGCCTGTAATTACACTGGCTCACTCACCCTTCAAACCGGAACACAACAATACAAAGTACTGCTGTTTTGCGGTAGAATATCTGATGAGTGGGTGGTACCTACCCAGACGAGCTTGCACAAAGCTCTACCACCGAGTAGAGTAGCTAGGTAGGTTTACTACCTGATGGTCACATCAAAGACACCATTTGAAGTGAAAACTTCTTTAGCGGCGTTGTGCACTTTTTTATGATGGGTAAAAAATGTTAAACTCGCGTCAGGTCACGTGACCCTGATTGAAAATTCGAATACTGATAACGCCTGTAAAACGGATTCTGATGTGTTAAATTTTTGAAGTAAAAACTTCTTTAGCGGCTTTGTGCACTTTTTTGTGATGTGATGTGAAAATTCGTAAGACGGATTTTTGAAGTGTTAAATTTTTAATGTAACATAAATTGTCATGATTGTGTACGATAGCGCAATAAATGAATAATTTATTTTATCAAATGAATGATAGTACTTTTATACTGATATTTCAAGTTTTCACTTCTGCCGGTACTTCCGGAGAGTGCAACCCGTTGTTTTTTTTTAATCAAAGATGTTATAACTGTCTTGTCTGTAATTACACTTGCTTATTTTACTCTCTCCACGAACTGTTACAGTCGGATGGGATTGCAATCCGACACGACCGGAAAGATACCAAGCTCAGGAGCAAAAGATTTAAGGTGCGGTAGGCCAGATCAATGAGCCACTTACGCCTGCACCTAGCATAGTACAATGCACGTACACAACTACACACACAACAAAAACTTATAACAATAACGAAAAGATTGATAAACGGCCGATCGTGCCGTCTCACTCGCACACTATTCACATCTTTATTGCACCCTGAATGATTTAAAAAAGGAATGCGTACAAAAATCTGGATAACGTATATACTCGTAGATATATAACGCGACGCGATAATTGTTACTTACGTATGTTAAAATTTCAATTGGTTTGTTTTGTTAAGTATTCATTATTGTTGTTAATCGTTGTCGTAAAATTAAATACGTCACAAACAAAATACTTACAATTTTATAAGAAACTTTGAAAAGCATTGTATTTAATTTATTTATACTTTCTTTGTATTTAATCAGAAAATAAATTACTATCCATACTTGCATAAGTCCACCGTTTATAATTGTAATGCTAACTTATTACAACAACATTATTATTATTTTATAGCGTAGGTAGTCGGACGAGCATATGGGCCACCTGATGGTAAGTGGTCACGAACGCCCATAGACATCCGCAGTGTGAGAAATGTTAACCATCGCTTACATGGCCAATGCGCCACCGACCTTGAGAACTAAGATGTTATGTCCCTTGTGCCTGTAATCACACTGGCTCACTCACCCTTCAAACCGAAACACAACAGTACCAAGCACTGCTGTTTTGCGGTAGAATATCTGATGAGTGGGTGGTACCTACTCAGACGATGTTGCACGAAGCTCTACCACCGAGTGAATAAAAAAAAACACAAAAAAGACTAACTTATAAAACTAAAATGTACATATATGATAGGTGAATAATCTTATCAATAATATTTTAACCAAAATCACCGAAATAATAATAATTCCATCTTAGAATCTTAAATACTTCTAAAGTATCGTCTATAATTTACCGATATACATATCTCGTATATCACATTTGGACCAAACATATAATTTAGTCGCTCGTCCGCGCATAAATTGAACATTTAATTATTGGACCGTGGTCCATGGTGGAGTTGGTAAATTAAATTGTTTTTGGATGAGGTATTTCGTACGTACATATAATTATAATAAATAATAAATGTTAGCAGTGGTTTAAGTTATATACATTTATTTAATGTTTATATAATTGTATTGTTAAATGACGTAATTATCATGGAATGTTAATCCTCATTTCATTAATCTAAAATAATCTATTATAGTTGTGTAATTTTAAATGAAATTATTGCAATTTGTTTTCAAAATAGCCATAGAAATCCTTTTACTTATTCATTTATGTACAGTAATAATCTTGTGCATTTTCTTGATCACATAATGGATGATTGATTGGATGGATTTGATTTTGTACTACTATCTTGTGTTAACACATGTTGTTGAATTCAGTCTGTTAAATTATAAAACAAACAATAAAACACTTTCAGAATTCTTTGAAAATGTTAATTGTCAATTCTTCTTTAGTAAACGTTTTATAAAACTTAGTACGTATTAAGTTGGAACCTTCTAGTAACTATAAAGAAATACTTGTGACATACCCCGCCTTCTAAAATACAATTACATATTATAAAAAGTTTGATGACATCGAGATATTTATTTACAAAATTTTATATATTATTATTGATATATAATAAAACTAGTTTTGGGTGGTGCAGGTCTTAGGTATAGAAAAGTAGCCTGCGTACTTCTTCGGGGTTAAAACTTGCTTCATACAAAATCGGTTCAACGGTTTAGCTGTGAAAGGGCAACAGACAGGACACTGTTACCTTCGCATTTATTATATAGATATTATGAAATAAACATTCGAAGTTTTTAACAAACGCGAGATATTAATTGATAATGATCATTATTAACATAACATATTTATATCGTTTTGCGATTAACATATTTCTTATTAAATGATGACAAATGTCCTCTCACTAATGTTATATGAAAATCAAATAATTTATTCTCCGATCACAAGAATAAATTACCTTCGAATTGAATAATGAAAAAAAAATATCTTCAAAATAAAGTATTCGAAGAGTAATTTGAAAAACTTATAACATTTTTATTCATAAGCTCAAAAATAGTCCGTCTCTTTCTATTGCATTAGAAATGTCTTGAAACAGACAAAGACGGAAAAACTCATGGCATGCACATGAATTTACATATTAATCATAAAACATTAAAAATATTTAACAGTGAATAGAAAGCTTCATATTTATCGAGAGGAGGTCGGGGTGAAAGGTAACAGTTGATAAATCTTGTTACGTTTTAGTCATATTGGCTTACAAAATCGATCTATTGTCACCGTATTTGTACCGGAAGGTCTAAAATGGAACCAAATTCTCCACCTGCAACCCCATATACCCCCTATAGAGATTGAGTGTATTGGCCTATTACTTAACTTGCGGGGCCATTTTCAACTGTTGACTCGAGAAATGGTTCCCGCGTATCGGGAGTGAGTACATAAAGCAATTTTATTGCCTATTTCAAAAGAAATATTCGGTCATTTGATTTTTATTTTGTCGCGTATGATTTTATTCCTTAACATAATAATTTCATTGGCAATTTGAAATATTTATCGTGTAATTGTAATTTTATTTGTAAATAACACACGTGGATACATTGATAGGTCACAGGTTCAAATTGAGGAATAGTCTGAGTATCTGTCTACACTAAAAAGCTCTCTATGTACATAATAAAATTAAAAAAAAAAAAAAAAAAATCTGCTTTAAAACAATATTCATTTGTCAGTGATACAATTTACTGATTTAATTAGTTCCAAGAATGTATCACATCACGCTATGAATCACGGGGGCGTAGGAGTAACGTTTATTTAAAACCACGCGGATCAGCTAGTAAATATACAAATAAAACATATAGTTAAATGAGTTAGTTACCAAAGTCTGAAATGTCTTAATAATAATCGTTTCTGCCATAAAAGATTCATCATTTGGTAATATCTTTATTTATTGAGATATACATCTATATCACATCAGGTTTTTATTTTTTAATATATGATATAAGTGTAAGTGCTAAAAAATTATTAATAAAGCTTATAATTTACAATAATCGAATAAAAGGCTAAATATAAATTTTATAAAACATATTAAACTCAATGCGAAAACATTATTTCACTACATTAGCAATAGAAGGAACGGCCAATCAAATAAAACAATTCAATAAATTCAGTAAGTATTCGCCTAAGAATTAGTTCGCTTTGACAAACGTGGACACCATTTTATCTGACCTATCATAAACGTATACCTCCAGGGAATGACACGACGGTTATGGTTCTAGATAAGCTGGCCGTTTTTCAACACAATACTGGCTCCCCAGTTTGATATATGAGAGGGAATTTTATTTAATATCGGATTATTGATTTATTGCTCGAGTACGCTTGGCCCACATATCCCGCGCCTCCCCTTAAATTGTGTTTAGTGACGTGTCGCCATGAATGCGACATAATTCACGAGTATTGTTGTTTAGGTATTGTTGTTGAGATACGGACAAAGAGAACTGGCACGGAGAAGACGTAGCGTGTAATAAAAGTAAAAGAAAGTATCAGTTTCAAAATGTCCTAACTGGACCAATGTCTAGTTAAGTGATTTTTTTTTTGAATCGTATGTGAGGTGTACCTTCGCCGATTGTTAAATTCAATTCAAAAACTTTATCTAACATAGAACCATATTTTTTTTTATATAAACCTAATTCACAACAAAGATACATCAACGAAAAAAAACGATCTACCAGTTCGTTATGGAAATAAATATTTATGTTAAATAATCAATTATATACTAAGAACGATTTTAAACTATATTTCATAGCATTACGATTCACAATGGCGGATCAAACACGGAGATAACAGCTAGTTATATAATCTATAGTCTAAACTAATGTTATAAAAAGACTCTGTCTGTCCACTTGAAACGAAATTGATGCGATTTGCATAAGAGATTGAAATACCAAAAATACAAGTTAAAATAATAAGTCTAAACATCGCATCAAACATAAATTCTAATAAACGATAATAGTTTATATTCCATATAATAAGGTCCTCCAGACCGATTTCGGCCACGGCGGCCAATCTCTAGAGAGATTAGCCAACTGCGCAGGAGATATTATAGTGCACGAGTGTGTGCGCAAACACAGGTGCACTCACTTTTCCTTAACTCTCATAATCCGATGGGACGGCAATCCGACACGACCGGCAAGAGATCAGGCGCAGGACCAACGGCTTAACGTGCTTTCCGAGGCACGGGAGTGTACACACTTCCACCTTCCAGACTCCGGGCTGCTACTGAGAATTTTCTGACAGAAAAACCCAATAACTATTTATTGGCCCGACCTGGGAATTGAACCCATGTTATAAATATATTGAATATATTTTATATATTCAATATATAAAATACTTATATACACACAATTTTCACTATTTATATGTAATGTCTTCCTTACTATTTTTATTCTTCGTCTACCTCGAGGTTGCTTGAAAGAGATGTTTTACAGATAAGCCGTATTGTGCATCATCCTCGTGTATATTCTGTTTTACGTTTTATTGGAACACAATAAAGTTTATTCGTATTGTAAAATATTCAAATATAGAATTCGAAACAATTACTAAGCTATATGAAACCAAAATTAATAAAAATATTTTAAACTAACTTCAAAAATATGTCTGAATGTACGCTTTAAATGAAAACTTAACGTCCAATACCAAATAAATGAAGACGTGGCCATACATATACGTATTTAAAAAAGAGATATGCATATACAATGTAATATGACGAGCCGGTTGGCGTGATCGGTAGATACTTGCGTTTCGCGCCGCAGGTTGTGGGTTCGATTCCCACCCAGGACAGACATTTTTTGTGCACGAACATGTCTGTTTGTCCTGAGTCTGGGTGTAATTATCTACATAAGTATGTATTTATAAAAGAAAAGTAGTATATCAGTTGTCTAGTTTCGATAGTACAAGCTCTACTTAGTTTGGGATCAGATAGCCGTGTGTGAATAATGTCCCAGGATATTATTATTATTATACAAAGTCATAATAACGGGTAATAAATAAATCCCTCCCATCTTACAGCTTAATAGGTATCCCCCTGTTACATTAATTAATCCATTAAAATCTTAAGTGTTAAATAAATAGCAACAAGAACGATCAAAATAAAAAATTACAGTCATCCAGCGCCCCTCCATCGCTAAGCGCTGAAGTTCCTTCGCGATTCGTGTAATTAATACATAATTCACAATACAACTCCAAGTTTTCACGACTTACGTAATTTTCATGTTTAGTTTGCAAACCAGGGTTATCTTTGAGTTGGTAATTTTCTTTACTTTATACATATGTAATGAAACAGTGACATTTTATTTTATCAGTTATTTTTATTATTTAGACTTGTTTTTCATTTCAATCGCTTGCTCGGTGGTAGAGCTTTAAGCGAAACCTTCTAGTGAGTTACAATCGACTTATTACAATCTATTCTTCCACCAAAAAGTTCATGTGTTCAGTTTGAAGGGTGAATGATCGTAACCACAAGCATCTTAGTTGTAAATGTTGGTGGCGCATTGGCGATGTAAGAATTGGTTGAAATATTTTGTGACACCAATGATTATGACCCGAGGTAACACATACCTTTAGATGGTTCATTTGACCGTTCGCCTACCTATTTTACCTAAAAAAAAAACAACGAGTTGCACTCCGGTGGTGCCGGCAGAAGTGAAAACTTGAATATTAACGTTGTGCATTTTTGATATTTTGGAATGATTAGGGAAAAATTTTGCTCGAATTGCTTTAATTATCAGTATAAAAGTACTATCATTTATGTGATAAAATACAATATTCATTTATTGCGCTATCGTACATAAACATGACAATTTATATTACATTTAAAATTTAACACTTCAAAAATCCGTCGTACGAATTTTCAATCAGGGTCACGTGACCTGACGCGAGTTTAACATTTTTAACCCACCACAAAAGTGCACAACGCCGCTAAAAAAGTTTTCACTTCAAAAATATCCGTATTCATAAACGTCGTTTAGCGGATATTAAAAGAATAACATATAAAAAGTAAAAATGAATTTTTCTCTTTCTGTCTTTATTTACTTCAAATTCGAAAGAAGAAGACGACATTGTTTAACTAATCACCACTGACCACAGACACTTATATGTAAAATCGTACGATAGTAATAACTTACATTTATAAAAAGTAAACTTAACATTTATAAAAATAAATAAACGCATCATGATAAATTTGATCATTTGTATGTCTGTCTACCACAGATGTATCCTTGATGATATTTGCAATGGGTTTAAAACTAAGCTAGGCTCTAAATATTTCTTATTGAAGGGGAGCGATCACAATACCTTGCAGATTTAAAATACTATTTTTTTTAAATTTAGAAGAATAATTGGCTTCATCTGCGGCCATCGAGCCATGTATTGATTCCCCTCACGTCAAATTGGGTTTAACTAAACTGAAACTCCGGCTGTTTACCCAAGTGGGGGATTTGAGTGATCAACCCTTTGCCTTTAAATTTCATAAATATGAATAGAAATAATTATTAATAATAACTATAGCATTGTTTTTTAAGGGCAATATTTAAGTATTATATATTTATGTATTGAATAAGCACTAATAAACAAAATTCACTTATGCCTGAAGTTGGTAAGTGACAATTTTTTTTAAAGACTAGCAATTCCCTTGTTTTTGGAATTACTATTATTTATATTCAGCTCCTGATTAAGCGTAATGCTTGTATCAGAAGTGGGGACGATAATAAGCCAAGGGGTCAGAGCGAACCTGGGACTTTTAGATCGCTAGTCCGCCTGTAAACTATTGCGCTATTGACACTTAGTGTTGCGATGTTCTATTGTCACCAGTTATTAATATAGGTGCATTTCAGCACATTTATATTTATAAAGTTAAATAAAACATCCTGTCTATTTGACACATGCAGATTCCCTTACGACGTTTTCCTTCACCTTTAAGCACGAGCTGAATTACATATCAAGCACATGAAAATTTTGAGGTGCTTACCGAGGTTCGAACCCCTTCGGCAAAGATTCACGTTTTCAAACCACTTTAGGACCATCGGGGCATAATTATTATATACTTATATTGCATATACTGTAGTTTCATTCCGTAAAGATAATTGAAGACAAGATTAATTCAATCATTCAAGTCGATGTTATTCGAGAACTTTAAATTTACCTCCTTTGACGTAAAAAACGACATTCAATTGTAATTAATTTAAGCAAAAACTCCTTTAGTTAAATAATCGTTCTTTTTAAGGAGATTTACAATAAAAAACGAGTAAATCAAGACGAGATGAGAGATGCTTGTCGAGACTGATTACGAATTTCCCTTGAGCTTATATAGTTTTTTTTTTTTTTGTGTTTAACAATAAACATAACTTGTATGTTAATAATACCGCTATGTTTTTTTATTGATCAATTATTAATTAACTTAATGTCACCTGGATTTCTTTGCCAGTGAATTCTATGCAAGGTCAAAGATTAATCATTGTTTAAATATACGGAGCGGTTAACGTAAGTACAAACAAAAGTTGCGAGCTGGGTTATATCAGCGGCTCACGAGTAAATATTTTACGATTTCCGCAGACTAACCATTGTGTAGACAGATATGTATATATCCCAACGAAAGGATATGTCTGATAAAGCTTACATTTGTTTGATGTTCGCGCGGAGATAAAATACTCAACATATTTTGATGAAACTTGACGTTATAGTAGATGTGATCATCGGGCGCAACAAAGTATAGTGCGATTAATGAAATAATTTTCAAGTTTTCTTATCTATCTAAAGGTTACTCTGTATTTCAATTTTTATTTACAAAACATTGTCTACGCTCGAGAAAATTGTATACAAATAATTTATACGGATTTTGTGATCTCGTGAAGATCAAGAGAATTGTGTTTTTTACCATCTTCTTAACATATGCTATGAAAAACGAGACCAACAAACTTCATGGTTTTCCAATTTATGCTAGGAAGTTGCTTAGTGTCTTGGTGATTCTTCTAGACAGACATTTCAAATTTTTTATTTAGAATAAGGAGCAAGAAGAGCGAATTGCTTAAGACTATGTAACCACCAAAAAATTATTCCAATTGACATAATTAGTCTGTGATCTTTATATAAAAAAGTATTCTAAGTTGGTTGTATTAAAAATAATGTAACTTAATTTTATGATTTGCGTCAACAGTAAATTTTATATTCGAAAAAAGAATCCTGAAATCGACACATAGCTACGAAAATAAAAAAAAACTCAATTTAACATCTGACACACCCTTAATAAGTTTTCGATATCGCGTAAAGGAAACTCCTTTTCATCTACGTATTTCAATCAATCAATTTTATATCTTATTACAAACACATAGAGTCCAATCGAATATATTTCTAAGTTTGTATTGCAAACTTTAATTTGAAATTTTATTTTTGATTTTGAACTCTATTCCAAGGTAATAAGGATGGTATCGAGTGTAAAATACATTTGTAAAGGTCAAGGCCTACTTCAGGTGTCTTCGGGACAGGGTTGTATGTTAATCAGGTGATAAATATACGAGATACTTTCGTTTGGAATAACTCTCGGATTTACGACTGTTGGGACACTGGTTTAAAGATAAACTGAGTAATGGATATTAAATTTTTTTTATCTTAATAATCGTATGAGGTATTTCCGCACGAATTAGAATATTGGAAAAGAAGTTTCTGATTATATAACTGGTTAGTTACTTGGGATAAGTAACTTTTGGCTTTTAATCTACTCAGAACAGATTTCGGTACCTATTTTAATGAGGTTTACATCTAATACAAGATCTTAAACTAGATATACTCGGTGGTAGAGCTTTGTGCAAGCTCGTTTGGGTAGGTACCACCCACTCATCAGATATTCTACCGCAAAACAGCAGTACTTTGTACTGTTGTGTTCCGGTTTGTAGGGTGAGTGAGCCAGTGTAATTACAGGCACAAGGGACATAACATCTTAGTTCCCAAAGTTGGTGGCGCATTGGCAATGTAAGCGATGGTCAACATTTCTTACAATGGCATTGTCTGTAGGCGTTGGTGACCACTTACCATCAGGTGGCCTATATGCTCGTCGGCCTAACTATACAATAAAAAAAAAACATATATATAAAAGGAACTTTCAGTTTTCAGTTCAGAAACTTCTTTTTATTGGGGCAAGAACGGAGGTCATCGTGTAAATAGCTGGACTAAGGCCTCTCATGTGAAACCAATACATACTAGTATTTCCAGGAAAAACTGATAAGCAGCCGTCAAAAGTTAAGCTCTTGTCGATTTATAGTATCAAAGTGTGGACTGAATAACCGATTCCGATCTAAACTAAGCCTCCCTGCAGATCCACCTTTGGGATCCAACACATCTCCATATCAAACCCAGCCTTCTCCCTGAGGGAGCCACCTCACATTGTAAGCTTATTATTTTCGAAGCCTATTTTTCTCTTGTATTCGATATTTGTTACACAAATCTACGAGAAATGTAGAATTGACTTAATGAGACAAAGAAATGTAATATATAAAACTGATATAAGGCCGTATCTACACATTACTGATTTTCTTTTTGAAGTGACACAATCAAAACAAATTTGTATGCAAAGTTCTAAGCGAAAACTTTATTCATTCAGAATCGTTAGACTTACAGTATACTAACCCAGTTGTTCTAGTGATTGGTTTATAAGGATGCAGATCCCGTGATCCTGAGTTTAAATCCCGAGTCAGGCCAATACAAAGTTATTGGTGTTTTTCTGTCAATAATGTGTATGTTAGTTGTGTTCGCACACACTTGTAAATAATGTCACCTAAAGTTACATAGTCCTTGATGGTTGTCGTGTCTTAAGTTCGGCTAGATAGCTTTTCATACAAATATTTATATCTTCATAAATTTCGGTCGTCTCCCAGCTTTGTCACATACATTTGTTACATTCAAAATCAGAATCGATTCATATATATGTATATATATATAAAAAGACTTGTCCTGTCTGACTCATCAACGCGGAGCTTAAACCACTGGGGTTAGAGACTTGAAATTTTGACAGTTGATGCATTTTATGATGAAAACGCGTACTAAGAAAGGATTTTTGGAAATTCCACCCCTAAGAAGGTGAAATAAGGGATGAACCGTTGTATGGAAATCAGTCATTTTCAAAGTTAGAAGCATGATATTTCGTATACAAGTTTCTGGTTGGAAATAAATAATTACGCAAATCAGAATTTTCCAAAATTCACCACCTAAGAGGGTGAAATAGGGGTTGAAAGTTTATATGGGGAGTTCGTCATTTTTGATGTAAGAAGCATGCAATTTTATATATACAAGTTTATGGTTAGATATAAATACATATGTAATTTAAGGTTTTTTAAAAACTACCCCCAAGAGGGTAAAATGAGGGTTGAAAGTTTGTATATCGGGTCCATCATTTTTCATATTAAGAAGCAAGAAATTTAATTTTAAAGTTTCTGAGCAAAAATAAAGGCATACGTACTTTTTCATTTTTAAAAATTCAACCCCAAATGCTAGAAATGGGTTGGAACATTCGTATGAAAAATTGGTCTGTTCTGCTTGAAATTTACTTTTTTCACAGCTTAAATAGACCATAATTAACATATTTTATTTTGTTATGATTATGTCACGGGCAAAGCCGCGGGTGAACCGCTAGTAAATTATAAATCGATATGTACTACTGCTAGGTACTTTAGTTTATTTTAGGGTAACCTTTTCTTTTTAATTTTACCTAAGTATCTTATTGCCAAGGATCTCAATGTGTTACTCGTTAGTTTACTGTCGTTGTTTTTCCCGGATAAGGGTCTTGTTGTTCAATTGTGCGATTGCTCAAAACATTTCACCTCCACATTTCAATGCGCAAACATCTCGCTCGAAAACGCATTTTCATCTATTTGCGAACGGCTTTTAACACGAATGTTTGTTTTTGTTACAGAGTTACAGAATACGAGCATGTTTCTGACTTAAGCAGGTATTTGTATGGAAAATCTGCCTTTTAGTTTCTTTGAATTTTTGTTTAAGCTTAACTTAGCTTAACTATGGATAAGAGGCATTTAGTTTATTCTTGAGATTTAATCCAATGCTTTTGTATGAGCACAGTTCGATGCTGATTGTATCTCTAATAGTTGTTTATATATAATTAGTTATGAATAAGATAAGTAATAAATAAAATTACCATTTAGTTCAGTGGAATTGTATGTATTCTTAGAATTCATGTATTGATATAAGAGTATTCAATTTCCATTAAATTGAGACAAACACAGGATAACAATTCGCGTTATTGGAATAACAGTAGGAAATGAAAGAAGCGGTGGCACAGATTAGAGCGATATGGATGTGGTACGTATGACGAAAGTCCTAATATTATTATAAAGAGGCGCGAAGAGGCATCTTGCGGGCCGGCAAGGCGGAGGCGGCTAGTGCAAATCATTCTTCCTGACTGCACTAGCCGTCGTCGCGTTTGGACTCTACTACCGCTTACCATCAGTGGAGTAGTCATTTGCCCTCCCGGGTATTATAAAAAGTAAATAAAAATAAAGATATCGTTTGATAAAGTAACAAATCAATGTTCCACTATTTGGTGAATAATTTTTCGACGCTGCTTCAATGGAAGTTGCTATATACATAGGTACATATTTTCTCAAAACTATAAAAGGCTTTCAATTCATTTCCAAATGTATAAAAAGTTTTTTTTTTGGAGAATGGCAAATCCAGTTTTTTTATTTTTTTTAAATACATTATAATCATTTCATTTATTTTATATTTGTGAAGTCTTAGTAATGTATAATATTGTTTTACAATTATTACATGTTTCTTTTAAATATAATTTTAAGCTTTTCGAGTGCGAAAATATTACGCCGCATTCTCGATACTATTTCTGTTATTATCGTTGTTCTTCAATAATAATAATTCCGGAGAAATAAATCAATCTCGACTTTTTCTTAAATTTGTTCGCAAGTGGTTCTATTCGCGGAGTCTACACATACATGTATTTGTGTCAATTATTTTTATTATTACCAGTCAGAGCCGTGATGACTCAGTGGATTAGAACACGGGAATCTTAAATACAATTCCGGTTTAAAAACATCTCATATTCTATGGAGAAGAAAAACACCAAACCACATCGAAGCAAAGTGATGGAATTATCCCCAAAAACATCCTCGTGCTTACAAGTTATGTTTAGTAATTTAACTTCGACTTTTTCCACTCTCAGTTATTCATATGTCATGGAATATATGTTATTGATTAAATTCCTTTATGAATATGTAAAAAAAAAATTACTTAATTTTAATTGACGCTTACAGGGCGAAGAATAATTATTTATTATATGTAATTAAACTGACTCACGTGACTTGTTCAAATTAATCCGTAGTATAATTAGTTTGTACTGACCTGAAACAAAGGAAAAACAAAATAAAACATAAGGTTAATTAAAAAAAAACAAAATTTTATTAAATGACAATAATAATAACGTTCTCCTGACCACATTTGTACAGCGGCGGCAAATATCAAAGGCTAGCTAATAATACAATATAGCAAAATTGTTTTATAATTAATCTTCTTGATCATAAAATTAGAATATGATTATGATTGCAATTGTGAATATATAATACATAAAAGTGCAGAAAAAATCTTTATTTATTAACCGTTACAGACAAACCAACATATTTAGCTGGACATAATTACAAACATCCATTTAGAACCTAGCATTAAATTAAAACTTATATAACAGTTCTTTATTATGCAGTCGACGAATTTAAACCTAATCTGTACAAAGGAAAACTGAACATTAGACCGTTGCAATAAAGTTTAAAATCGCGTGTTGTTCTATTTGAAATATAAAGAAAATTTACAACTACCCTCATAAGTGAAACGTCTTATCCGGATGATGTATGAGGTCAATCTTTATTCATACGGTGTCTGGACCGGACCGTACATTCTAAACTGGTCGTATTATTTGTCTAAATAAAATTTATATTTGTTATGCATCGTTTAATTTTACACTGAATATCATATTTTGTAACTTTTGAATTTTTTTGAATTAATGGTTGACACTTCATTGAAATAAACTTTTAATTATTAAAATTAGAATTACTTATAATGAGGACATTTATTTATCTTTCGGGTAACATTCATACAAATTTAAGCGCCCCCTCATTTCACCGCTTAAAGTTGACAATTCTTATAATTATTATACACATACATATGATTCTTGATTACGTAAGCAAATAAAACTATGTTCCTAATTTCTGCTTCATAGACAGTAGTTTAGGCTGTGCTTTGATAGTCAGGCGGGGTCTCCACACATACACACATACGTATGGCTACTGGTAAAGAAATACGTAATTAACGATTTGAAATTAATTTTCATAAGATACCGTAGGGTTTACCGATCTTATATATAGGCCATATATATATAGGCCATTTGCGCCATCACATGTTCTTTGTGTGTACAAATTTTCATCAAGATTGGTCAAGCCGTTCTTGAGTTATAAGAAGATATACAGATAGACAGACAGACAGAAAAAATGATAAAAATAGTATAATGTGAACCACTGCATCATAAAACGATTATTTATCACAAGATTAGGTGAAAAAAAAAGTACAGACAGAGCCAATACATTTATATAGTAATATAGATTATATAATGAAATTCTAATTATCGATTCCAACAATAAGAAAAAAAATGTACACGAATCATGCTTAACTTTAAACTAAAAAGATTTAAAATAAATTGAATCTAAATTTAATGTTTTTCACAAATTAAATACATGATAATTCATTGCTTGCCGGGTTGAACCTACAATCTCCGATTAATTCGGTAAATTCAGATGTTCTAACCACTGAACCATATCAGTTCAGCTTGGTAATCATAGATTTAATTAATAACTCCATATTTCAAGTACAAAATATCTACTTAATACCAGTGATATTGAAATAGTAACCTTTGAAGTTAATTACAAAGTACAGATGGCAGTAAGATGGCATCAGTCGGAAACATCGCTAAATAAATAGTAGTTTAATTTCAAATTTACTTACAATATTTACCGACCGTGCGATAAATAGATAGATATATATTTTAAAGATAAAAGATAGCTCAATGGTATACCGGCTGCCTTGCGATTTGATAGTCGTAATTTCGTTTTGAAGCCTTTGATACAATGTCACACAACCATAATCTTTACGATTAGTTGATGGGTTGTTTTTATTAAATAGGTGAGTGGAAAGGCAAATGGGCCACATGATAGTGGTCACAAGCGCCCATAACTATCCAGACGGGCTTGCACAAAGCCCTACCCGAGGCTGAATAAATCATTATCAAAAAAGGAAATACTACTCGTATACTTAACCAAAAAGAAACTGTCATAAGATGTTAATATTCAATTTATATAAAAATCACTGGTAAAGACGACTCTTCTTGATAGAAATTATAGGCTTCACGTTTAAATCTCAATCATAGTCCACTGCTGAACATAGGCCTCCCCCAAGGTGCGCCAAAGCTCCCGGTCCTCTGCCTTCCCATAAATATAAATATTTATTTTGTAATGGATTTATTTATAATTTAACAAACAAATACACACTCAAACAAACACATTTACCGACATTCACACACATACAAAACAGTTATTGAAAATGAGGACAATTGAAACATGAAACAATAATATGATCATGTTATCTGTAGGGGTAATGTATAATTAAATCACATTTTATACAAAACAGACCTCCCCTAATCAACTTTATTCAATTACGAACTTGCCAAAATCTGCTTTTATAATCATATCTATTCTTTACCTTGCTTTCAAAATTTGTATTTATAAATTGGAAAAAAAGACATTCAGAATTTAACACTTAATAATATTTGAACAAGAAACGCATTTTGCATAGCTATACGCTATCAGTCTATCACCCACATGCACAAACGAGTGTGCATGTGGGTGATAGACTGATAGCGGTATTTGTATAAATAAGTTATTAAGTTTACATACTTTAAACATTACTCTTTATGTGTTGTCCAGTCCTCGTTGGTCCAGTGGCTACATGTAAGGTCGCGGACACGGTGGTCCTGGGTTCAAATCCCAGGTCGGGCTAATAAAATGTTATTGAGATTTTCTGTCGAAAATTCTCATTAGCAGCCCGGAGTCTGGAAGTTGGAAGTGTGTACACTCCCGTGCCTCGGAAAGCACGTTAAGCCGTTGGTCCTGCGCCTGAACTCTTTCCGGTCGTGTCGGATTGCCGTCCCATCGGTTTATAAGAGTTAGGGAATAGAGAGTGCACCTGTGTTTGCGCACACACTTGTGCACTATAATATCTCCTACGCAGTTGGCTAATCTCTCTTGAGATAGGCCGCCGTGGCCGAAATCGGTCTGGAGGACCATTAACCTCTATTATATAGGATATATATTAGATAGAAGGTAGTATTTGTTTGTTTACAATTGATTCTTTTCACATAATGCATATGAATAGATCGTTGTACAACACGTGTCAATAGTAATGCACAGTCAGCATGGGCCACAGATACTGATACATATACGCAGTAACTTTCAAGAACCCTGGAGCACACCAATAAAAATATTGGGCTTTTTCTGCAAACAATTTTTAGAAGTCCGGAGTTTAAATATTGCCTGTTTTCCGAGAAAGAATGGTAGAATTATCTCTACCAGATAATCTTGCTGTACCGTTGGTCTAATGCCTGAACTCTCTTCGATCGGGTTATGTGAGTGAGAGAATGGAGGGTGTGCTTGTCGATGCACATACTTAAGCAGTCATACACACACTTCTCCTCACACACAGTTACTCCTTAGAGTTGCATCACAACCGAACTAACATAGGCCAAGGCAATTGTGAACAAGTAAGCGAACTGAGTTGAACATAACTCGTGTCCATAGATTTATATCTCTAAAATAAAAATCCACTATTTTTCAATGTAGTCACTTTCAAAATTTATGACCATTTCCTTTTAACGGTAACAGCCGTTTCATGTTTGTGTCCTTTACGAATATTTTTGGCATTACATTCATATGGAAGATTGAGATGAAATTTGAATTTTGATACCACACTAGTAAATAGCAATTCATAAATATCCAAGAGTTGGGTAAAGGCGAAGATTTTCCTCTGTGGTTTAGTCGAAGAAAACATATTGTGACAAAATTTTATATCATAGATGCAGGTTTGTCGGCGTTATTATGCTTCACTGTGTAAGCTTTTTTTCTTTTCTTTCTTTTTATTGTATATGTAGGCCGACGAGTATTTTGGTAAGTGGTCGCCAACTTTGGCCCCTAGACATTGGCATTCTAAGAAATGTTAACCACCGCTTACATCGCCAATGCGCCACCAACCTTGGGAACTAAGATATTATGTCCCTTGTGCCAGTAATTAAACTGGCTCACTGACCCTTCAAACCGGAACACAACAATACAAAGTACTACTGTTTTGCGGTAGAATATGGTATGGCTCGCCTGGGTGGTACCTACCCAGACGAAGCTTGCACAAAGCTCTACCACCGAGAGTAAAAAATAAATAAATAAGCAAATATATTTCGGAGGAAGCTATGAGTCGGGTTAATTGATGTTTGCATACAATATTATTTGTTTACATTTTAATTACTTTAAGAATTCTTGATGTTACATTTTTCTAGAAGTTAAAACCGTAATCATTTAATAGAAGTTATGAATATTGTATTTCACGTAACCACCAATCAGAGCAAGGCATGTGCCTCGAGTGGGGTCGAGGCGCCATCTTGACTTTGGAGAAGTATACAGTTTGTGTGAAGGTAACGCATCGTTCGGAGGAAAGTAACGCATCGAGTTGGATCGTGGAAGTGGATTCGTCTGTTAAAGTCGGATCGGTGCCCTGAACCCGCTGCTCAGTGTTATTACTCGTTAAAGCGTTAATTAATTAATTAATTTGTTTTGTTAATTAAAATACTGTGAAACCGTGATAGTTGTGTTTTAAGCTTGTACTTTACCCTGATGACGCCCACTAAGCCCGCAACCACTAATGACGATGTCAACGATTACGATGCTTCTCCGACATATATATAATATTGTTAATTATAAGCATTTATTAAGCACAAAAAACTTAATAGTGTTGGTCATCCGCTATCTTCAAATAAGGTGCCCCAGTTCTGATCACTATCTATCGTTTATATTTATGTACAATTATATTGATCAAAAATTCAACCAAAAAGTTCATTATTATATAAAATAAATTGTTACTAACAATAATATAGTAAGAAATTTGTATTTTTTGCTATATCCCATTTGTATGGACTTTTGTTGTCTGAAATAAATTATTATTATTATAATTTACAATAAAACTAAAGAAATTACATTTCTTCATGAATCGATTACTGATTTAATAATTATTTCAACAACGTTACTATTGGCAAAATATTTGCATAGCCAGATAATCGTTTGAGTAAAATCGAACTATAAAACAAATAGATCTCAATGCAAGTTATTCAAAATTTAATTTTGATTAAGAGCGGTCTAAGATGATCGGATATTTGATTAGCCATTCAGAAACCAGTAGCCAGATTTGTATTTGGAAACAAACACCAAATCAATATCGATTTCACAGAAGTCAAATTAGAAGTTACTCAAGCCAAACTTTAGTTATTCATAATATAATAATATCCTTATAATTAATTCAACTGACTGAATGATAAAAATCAATGATAAATTATTGAGCACCTTAAAATTCCACATAAGATTACGCAGCATCAATAAATCATCGACATGTGTACGCATCTCGTACAATGAAGAGATGATGAAACTGCAAAAGTGAAAGGAACAAGACCTTCGACCCCAGCCTTTGGTTCGAACTACTCGCCACCGCAAAGAATCTATCTTATGTCATCATTGAACAAAGTTTATAAGCATGTTCTTAATAATTCGATGAAGTAAAGGTATTTTCATATATTTTATAAATTGGAAGAGATCACAAAAAATTAAATTCAATAACATAATGTAAATCATCATGGATAGATTCTAGGACAAGCCTTAACTTTAATGTAAAAGGACTCCAAAAATTTCAAATCCTTGAAGTGCTATGAAAAACTTCAATTTGGTACCAAAAATAATTTCATTTGTAAAAACTATTTATTACTCTTACGTTTTAGAAAATATATGTCTCAGAAAAATCCATGGCAAAAATGATTGCTGGATCTCGTGTAGCATGAAATTTGTAATTTTATTTTTTTAATATATCTAAGTAACTAGTGTTTATTTTCGGGTACTTTCGAATTAAAGTCTACACCCAAATCTTTAATTTAATTTAAAGTTTAATTTAATGAAAAAAAAAGTACACTAAATTCCCAAGAACACATACATACTAAGCGATCAATTGACTAAGAACACATATTTGTTCTGACTGGCGAAAGTCGTATGTCTTAAAGGGTGTTAAAAATGGATGATTATAATGGAAAAGGTATAGCAACCAATTTCAAATGTACATATATCTTTAAGCCGACATAAGCATTCCAAACAACGATTACTCCTGACCATGATTTTCGAATTGCAAAATCAAAGAGTTCAGAGGTCGAATGCTGCAATCATTTGTCACGACGTAAGAGCGATTTACCACGGTTTAAAAGAAAGGCTTTGTTTTGTAATGGTTTTCGGATAAAGGTTAAGGTAATTAAGAGTAGATAATGTAGTAACATCTGATCTTGTTTAAGATAACAAATAATTTTATTTAATACAAGCCAATGACAGGCGTGCATTGTACTTGCACGTATTTTTTTTTTTTGTAAACAATTATCCGATATGAAATGATGAAATGTTCAAGTATGATTTAAAATATTCACGTTTAAAGTTTCAACTTGATTAAGTAAAGTATATATAGCTACGAACTAGTATCTATACGTGATTTTCTGGTACTAGTGTTATAAAGTTTGTAAATTATAATAATAAATTTAAAAAAATGTAGCTCAATTATAATTGTAGATGGAATCATCGTGTTCAAACTCTTCAGCTTACAGTTACAGCCTGTGAATGTCCCACTGCGGGCTACGGCCTCTTCTCTTTATTGAGGAGAAGGTATGGAGCTTATTCCACCACGCTGCTCCATTGCGGGTTGGTGGAATACACACGTGACAGAATTTGAGTGAAATTTGACACGTGCTAATTTCCTCACGATGTTTTCCTTCACCGTCAAGCACGAGATGAATTATAAATATAAATTAAGCACATGATATTCAGTGGTGCTTGCCCCGGTTTGAACCCACCAACATCTGTTAAGATTCAGGCGTTCTAACCACTAGGCCATTTCGGTTTTTAACTCTTCAGCTTACGAATATTGATATTATATATACAGACAAATCAATTTTAATATTGTTTTCGAATACTTTGAAAGATAAAATTACATAAATTTCAATAATGCTAAAACAATAGCTACGTTGGTCAAGTGTTGTTTTTCACAAAAAACAATCCAATTAGTACGGAATTTGCAAATGAAAATAAAAACCAATAACAAATCAAGCGAAAATATGATTTGGCGTGCCGTAGTTCATTGACTGGGATTCATAAATTGATATTTTGAGATAGCAATATCCTTCATATTCAATGCAATTCTATTCTGTGAACTCACTTAGTATCTTAACGAGCCCGTTGGCGTGGTTGGTAGATACCTGCCTTTCGCGCCGCAGGTCGTTCGTTCGATTCCCACCCACGACAGACATTTGTGTGCATGAACATATCTGTTTGTCTTGATTCTGGGTGTAATTATCTATACAAGTATCTATTTACGAAAGAAAACTAGTATATGTAGTATATCAGTTGTCTGGATTCCATATAACAAGCTCTGCTTAGTTTGGGATCAGATGGCCGTGTATGAATAATGTCCCAGGATATTATTATTATTATTATAAAAAGGCGTTAACCGACTTACGATGATACGCTGTTTTGAACCGTGTATCCTTTAAACGTAATAATTATTAAATTCAATGTCGAATATCACTTTATATCATTTTACTACATACACACACATTCGTGTTATGCGGTGAGTTTATTCTTACAGAATTTGCTTGACAGAATATTAAAAATTTTACAACGCACAACACAAGCAGATTAGAAAACATACTCCCTTGTACAGTGGCTAAGTCTAAAAAAAATCTTTCATAAAACGTTATTAAATATTCAAAAGCCATCACCAATATCGGCGCTTAAGCGTACAAAGTCACGGGAGTTTGACAGTGGAATTGAGGTATTTCTACGAAATTTAATAACACGAGGTCCGGGTATAAACCCCTGACAAAGCGCCGCCCGTTGCTTTGCGATCCGATGCACGTATATAATTTTAGAGCTTAATGATCGAATAATCCTTGGATGAGGTAATTTGATTAGACGAAGCATATTTATTAATGTTTATTTAGGTTGTATTTGTTTTAATTTTTGACATATAACGTTAAATGACAAAAAAATTATAGTTCTGAAATATATATGTATATAAATAAACATTTTTCATTTAACTTTTCAGATATGTTTATATAAAAAAAATTTACTCGGTGGTAGAGAGGTGGAAGGGTGAGTGAGCCAGCGTAATTACAGGCACAAGGGACACAACATCTTAGTTCCCAAGGTTGGTGGCGCAGTGGTGATGTTGTTTTTAATAAGAAATATACAAACCACTGTCTATGGGCGTTGGTGACCACTTACCATCAGGTGGCCCACATGCTCGTCCACTAACCTATACAATACAAAAAAGAAACATATAATGCTGAATGTACATTGAAATTGTTGACAATATCCATGTTCGCAATTGTTTGAAAGTCAAGTTGTAACTGAGCAAAACAAAATAAGAAATTAGCTAAACCAAGCTCGATCGTATTGCTCAATCAAAATCTGTTCCAAAATAAAAGTGAAACAATTAAAAATGGCACATCCATCTAAATGTATATCAATACGATTAGCTTTTCGAGTGCCGTTGAAAACCTTTACGGTGCGAATTAGATATTAATATTTAATGACCGTTTCATCTCTTAATCTATTTCATCCCGTTGATAGTATGATTATTGAAATCTTAATAAGAATAATTATAATAGTATTTGCCTTTGATCATTTGCCACTTAAAATATAAAGCTAATCAAATATTAAATAGACAATTACAATAAACGTGGTATAGCTACTCAATGCTTGTCTTCTTCATTCAAATGTCAATTTGCTGATTATAGAAGGAGAGAAAAGTTCAATTTATGAACAACATTTCAAATGACACGATTTGGATGGTGATTTTACATTTTTAAATCTGGTATTACTTTACATAACTCTATAGTGTAAAGTGAATGTCCTACTTGCTAAGGCTATCACTTTGAGGAGCAGGTTTAGATTTTTTCCACCACGCTGCTCGAATGCGAATTGGTGGAAAATATGTGGGAGAATTTCAGTGAAAGTTCAAGTTCAAGACACATGCAGGATACCTCACCAAGCATCACCATCAAACACAAATTAAACAAGTGAAAATTCAGTTGTGCTTGCCGGGGTTTGATCCTACGATTATCAGTTAAGATTCATGCATTATAACCACTGTGCCACCTCGGATACTCCAACACTAGATAAGAGCTAAATAAAAACAAGCAAAGTTGCAATAGTAGTCTTTAGTAAATTTATATTTAATCAAAAGTGTGTTTGTTTTTTCTTCTTATATGTAAAGTAATTATCAAAGTTAATTTTGTACATACAAGCTATATTAGTTATAGTAACAGCCTGTGAAGTGGGATACGCTGCTCCAATGCGGGTTGGTGGAATACATACGTGACAGAATTTCAGTGAAATTTGACACATGCAGGTTTCCTCACGATGTTTTCCTTCACCGTCAAGCACGAGTTGAATTATAATCACAAATTAAGCACATGAAATTCAGTGGTGCTTGCCCAGGTTTGAACCCACGATCATCGGTTAAGATTCACGCGTTCTTACCACTGGGCCATCTCGATTAAACATTATGATTTTGTATTTATTATGTACCGTAAGAAATTATAAATCTACCAGTCAGTTTTGAAAACCAAAATGCGTTATAAAGATTCGAGCAGCATTTAACGCAGGTGAAACCACGCGGAGCGACTTGTATATTATATAAAACAAGTACACATTACAATGACTCGAATTGTTCCTGTGATAGGATCACGATCAAATGCGCGTAATGAGTTTTGTAAAGGTCAATTGAATTAAGTAACGCCTACTACTCTATTGATATAAGATTATTAAAGCGTGGGAACGAACTTGATAATAAAATGAAATGAACAAAATATTCGTTGTTACATAGTATTACTATGTAAAAATAATTCATAGTAATTAATGTAATACATTGTACAAGACGGTGCTTACTTTAATGCGTGTGGATATACGTTTTCGTTCAGCACTGAGCCATCTTGCTTCTTTTTTTAAAGTATATTTATTAAGTTACCTTTAAGTTATGTATCGGAATTTATATAAATATACAATGACGTAAATACGGACTATAAAGGTGCGAATAAATGTATGTATTGACCGAAAAAAATATATTATATGAATGTTTTCTGACTTAGGAACATAATATATTTTATCGCCGGATGGTTACGAAGACCACGTTATATATCATATGTGATAACTTTTAACAAAACATAAGGAAAAATCAGCATTTAATTTCCTGCCTTCAACTCGTTCTGACATGCATCTGACTTTATAACATGTGGAAATTAATCCAATTGACATTCCATATTCAATTCACTCTGCACATAAACTGGATTATCGATGGCTTCGTCTGACGTATTGATCATTCCTGGGGACATGTGTTACTAATAATACACCATAGACGCTGATGCATTTACCTATTAATAAATGTCACATTCAAAAAACTTTAATAGTTAAAGTGCATTTAAAAAAAAAAACACAGTTGAGACAGTAGTAGCTTTACGTTTAACTAAATCGTTTAAAATAACTCAAAAGACTTCTGTAATGCAGTAGATGTAATGAATGAGGTAATGAATCTTACGAATAAGAAATTTTAGTTTTCTCGAAGTAGGAGTAATCTAAATTAAAAAAAAATTGGAGATTTAATTTTTATCGAAGTTATTTAGTACTTACAACTAATAGACTTTTACGGGGGATGGGGTTTGAGCTTGTCCGCCTGGGTAGGTACCATTTATTTTATCGCCACGCAGCAACACCGTGATTTTCCGATTTGACATGTGAGTGAGACAGTGTAACTGCAGGCTCAAGAGACTTAACATCGTAGTTCCGAAAGTTGATGGCGTATTGGCGATGTAAGGGGTGCTTAATATTTCTTATAATTCCTAGTGGCACACTTACCTCAAGCATTGAATACTACACGTCAAAATATGGGTCGAGCCGGGGACAAGTGTGTTTCTTAAAAAGTTTTGCTGAGTCATATCATTATACTATTTAATTGATATTTTAAATATAATTCTGTCTGTCTGATACTTCATCATGACTATACAACTGGCACCATTGTTATTAAATATTACACAGAGTCTCGAACCTGATAATAAAATGAAAGGACAACTCTGCAAGATATATAATTGCTCGAGTTGAGTGCGCAAACACAGGTGCACTCTATTGCATCTGAGAAATATCTAGTGCAACACCAACGGCTTACGTGTTTTCCGGGGCACTAGTTTTAATACAGCCAATTTTCAAACGTCGGGCTACTACTGACTTCTTGGCAGGAAAATTAGTTTGAACAAATAACCTCAAGATCTAACAAATAAAAAGCCACTAGATTAACAAGGCAGTCATGACATTATGAACGTACAGATTAAATAAATTTACCGCATATCATAACGGAGTCACGTGAATCAACTAGTACGATATAATGTTAAATTATTTACCATGTCAACACTGCTCGAGTATCATAGAGTTAAAACTAAGAACAATAGCTTTTAAACTTGTTGATGCCCACTCGTTAATACTTAAATATTGAGTACACTTAGTAAATGCTGAGTATATTCTTAACTAACAGCTATGGGCGGATACGAACAAGTGTGGCTGGATGGCTTTTGTTTATTGTGCGCGGTCTTACGTCACTATAATATATTTAACCGATTTAATAAATGGAGATTCGGTTTTGCATGAATCTTTGTACGTCTGTGTGTGTTTTGTTCTGTTAAGATTCTTTCACCGGAATAATTAATGTAGTCAAGTAACAGCCTGTCAGTAACAGATTATTATCATCCGATAAAGGTTTATATATATATATATATATAGAAATAGAAATAACTGACTCACTGACCGACATATCAACGCACAGCCCGAACTACTGGGCCTATCACTATGAAAATTTGCAAACGGGTTCCCTTTACACAGTAGGACTAAGGAAGGATTTTTAAAAATTTATCCCCTAAGGTAATAATGATGGAATGAAAGTTTGTAAAACAACTTTCATTTCTGAAGAAAGAGTTATATGATGAGAAATATAAGGAGGAGGAAGGTATAAGATGTTCAAAAATACCGCTGTCTCGTACCTATGACTAATAAGACAAAACATTCATGACGAATGCAGTCAACAATTTCTCCTAAACAATTCGAAGCGTGTTAAACATGTTAATTTATATAAATGTACGTTTGTACACGAAAGCTATTTGCAGTTCGACCGCATAATAAAAACCGACGAGTAATTCCAAGCAATGACTTTCGATTTTTCTGAGTAACTTATTATCCTTGAAACTGCCTGAATCATAATAAACTATAACGGTAAAATACTGTAACTTTAATATATTGTAGTCCCACAACTGGGCTAAGCCCGGGCACATTAAGGGGAGGGATTATGACAGCAAACACGTTTTTGGGGGGGTTGATTGGTAAATTTGGACATATCCCAGAAATCATTTACATACATGCAGATTACTCATTACTCGTTTGACTAAAGCAATGGTTACAAAAGTACAGCCTAAACGCGATCCTAAAGCAACAATACTTCTAATAATGGGAAGACCTTTGGAACACTAAACAGATAAAAATATATGTGTTAATATAAGGAATTATTAGAAGCCTAAATAACGTACCGCCAAGTAACACGAACTAATAACAAATCAATACACGGATCTTGATTTAAATGATCCGTTTGAACTCGATTTATGAAATTGTTAAGAATTGTTAAGAGACTTTTTTGAAATAGATGTAACGTAATATAAAAGTCTAATAAAATGCATTCGCCGCAAAAATAACATTATTACGTGAACTGAATAATTAATAAACAAGGAATACTGTATGTTTCGCGTGTTACTGCTATAAAAACTAGATGGCTCATTAGGCGGCACGTTCCTACAACAAAGGCTTGGAAAAAGACAGTGCAGACATGCTCTTAAAAAAATTATATTCCATATTTAAAAATATTTTTTTCATTTTTAACTGTGCCAAAGTTATAATTAAATAGCTGTGTGACTACAATTTCTCAAACAGCTTATTTTCTATCTTTGACTAGCCTGTTGGCGTGGTTGGTAAGATACTTGCCTTTCACGCCGCAGGTCGTCGGTTCGATTCCCACCCAGGACAGACATTTGTATGCATGACTGTTTGTCCTGAGTCTGGGTGTAATTATCTATTTAAGTATTTATTTACAACAGAAAAGTAGTATATGTAAGTATATCAGTTGTCTGGTTTCCATAGTACAAGCTCTGCTTAGTTTGGGATCAGATGGATTTGTGTGAATAATGTCTCAGGATATTATATTATTATTATCTAAAGATATTGTCGTCCCCACTTCTACCATATTACGCTTAACTGGGGGGTAAAATAGGATTATTAGTAAATGTTTGAAATCAGATATTGCTAACATAGACGTATTGATCCCTCTACCTGGAACACAAAGTATTAACGGTATACAATAGAATCAGTAATGGTACCTACCCAAACTGGGCAGGACATAATGCCTTACCATTTTTTTTTAAATTCTAATTTCTTTATACCTCGAGACAAAGCAAACCACACACATAACATCAAATAGCTTAACATAACAAGGATATTTGTTCAATTTATCACTTTGTAAATAATATATAGTAAAGTTACCTGTCTAAAGCCTATATGTTGTGAAAACACGATACCTAAAAATTTTATCGATGGAAAGAAAACAATATTACTTTGAAATTAAAAAAAAAAAAAACACGTGTATTCAAATAATACTAAACACACGAATTCAAGTTATAATTAATAAACAAAATTTTAATACAATATATATAGGTACTATGTGATACTTACATTACTATACAAACAGATACTATTTACATTAAATAAAAGGTTTTTAATTCGTCGATAGAAATGAAACTCTAAAGACATACGTGTACGGTCAATTCTTCCTAAACAATAGTGCCTCGGGCTTCGAACGGGAAGCTTGCGTTGCTTGCGCAAACGCATATTAATACTTGCTGCGTATAATAAGTGATGCGATATCTTTTATATGGAATATAAAAGCAATTTATGCATTTTTATATAAAATAAATATTGTTTATTGTTTTTTTTTTATAGCATATGTTGGCGGACTATCATATGGACCTGATGGTAAGTGCTCACCAACGCCCATAGACATTGGCAGTGTAAGAAATGTTCACGATCGCTTACATTGCCAATGCGCCATCAACCTTGGGAACTAAGATGTTATGTGCCTTGTGCCTGTAATTACACTGGCTCACTCACCCTTCAAACCGGAACACAACAGTACCAGGTACTGCTGTTTTGCGGTAGAATATCTGATGAGTGGGTGGTACCTACCCAGACGAGTTTGCACAAAGCTCTACCACCAAGTACAAAGCTCTACCACCAAGTAACAAAGCTCTACCACCAAGTATAATACACATAAGTATTGATATAATATTTGTTTATATATTATAGTATCTTAATCCGTAAAGATTTAATAAAGATGCTTGCATGGTGCCAGACTGATAGCTGCTAATGTGCAGAAGTAAGAAGGGGGCAAAATTTCAAGCTGGAGTAGTTTGGGCTCTTAAAATAAAAACAGAATCATTGGAATTAAACTGTTAACTAAAGTCAAATTTTTAAAACAATAATTCGATTGCAGTATGTCTAATTATTGTCGCAAGTCTACGCTGACATCATAGACACTAAATATAAGTACAATTAGAGGCAATGTTTGAGTTTGTATGTATGAATACTAGTGTTAGCACTCTTTCACACTAATTTAGGTCATATTTGGAACTGCGATAGTTGAAGTCGACGACTATGTGCGATTTGATTACCTACGCTTTATAATTGCCGAAGCTGAGATGGCCCAGTGGTTAGAACTAGTGAATCTTAAGCGACGATCGTGGCTTCAAACCAGGGCAAGCACCGCTGAATTTTCACGTGCTTAATTTGTGTTTAAAATTCAAGGAGAAGGAAAAGATCGTGAGGAAACCTGCATGTGTCTTATTTCACTGAAATACTGCCATATGTGCATTCCACCAACCCGCATTAGTGCAGCGTGTTGGAAGCTCCAACCCTTCTCCTCAAATGTTTCCGACATGTACAATTAACATAGTCATTTGACTATGTCTAACTAAGAAAATTACGTCATGAGTTATGTAAATGTATAAAAGTATTTAGTATTTAATATTTATATTCCTCGCTGTTAGGTCGAGCAGTCTCTTAGGTGCTCCTCAGGTTTATTATGGCGAGGAAGCGTGGCCAAACTTCATACTTGGGAGTTATTTTTAATTAATATACATAAACACGTACTAAAAAGTAACAGTCTGTTAATTTCTACTGCTGGACAAAGGCCCAATTTCCTCTCGAAGAGGTTTGAAGCATAATGCAACAAGCTGCTCCAATACTGATTGGTCGATTTCATACGACATATGTAGGCTTAAATTCTCTAATACTTAAACACATAGTTCCTTGGTAATTGTCCGGGTTTGAACTCGTGACCTTCGGGTAAGATGTGATTAATCTTTAAGTCACTTCGGCTAGTTTACCACTTACCAATAAATCAACATTTATAGCAAAACTATCGTTACCTTTTAAATCCTAAACCACTCCAGCCACCTCTTATGTAACAAGTCAAACCTAAGTAAACACTAAGCCTTGTTCACACTAAATCTTCAACCCCCCAACGTGGATTTACCGAGGGTGATAAGGCACGATCCACCCCTCATTTAATTAGCTGCCCCTAAAAGGGGGAAAAATTGCGGAGTGGGTACGTGACCTGACGCTGTACGGTAAGTAGTGTGTGTCAATTTTTTGTGACCTAGTTTGGTAGTATTGTTTATAGAAATAGCATATAAATTGCTTTTTTAAATTTATATTAGACAGGCAAAAGGGAGAATGGGTTAATTTATGGTATGGTCCATAGACACGGGCACTATAAGAAAAATAAGGCACTTATTACATTTTATATATTTTTTTTTTATTTAATAGGCGGCAAGAAATTGGATCTCCCGATGGTAAATGGTGTCTTGTATTCGCACTCGCTTTCTGACCCTTCGAACCGGTACACAACGATACTAAGTATTGCTTATGGCTCTAGAATATGTGATCAGCGGGTCTAAAGTACCCCAGATGGGTTTGCACAAATCCTAACCACCAAGTAAACATACACCATACAATTTGAGATGTTATATAATTTACTGTGTCACTCAGAATACTAACGATACCAAACAAACCGAACATTTGTTATTTCATAGTTTTGGTGGTATAAAGAAACTTACACACATACAAGAAAACCATTACACTTGTTATATATATATATTTATTTTTTTTCTTTTTTTTTATTATTATTTTTTTTTTTATGTAAGATAAGCAAACGATCAGGAGGCCCTACCTGATAGAAAGTGACTACCACCGCCCATGGACATCTGCAAAATCTGAGGACTTGCAGGTGCGTTGCCGGCCTTTGAGGAAAAAGTACACTCGTTATATAAACAGTCGTGTAACAATTCAATCGTTACACTCATTATTCAAACAATAATTTGTATTTATTACTTTACATATGCCGCGAACTCTAAATAGACATCACCTAAAGTCGGCTTGTATCGTCCGGTGTTCCTGAATTCTGATCTATATTCAATGCATCGAGAATTTCATTAAACGCTAACTGTTTTGTGTTAACAGCTATCATTAGCAATGTTTGTTTGATATTGCTCTACTATACAGACTGTGGGACTTAATTTGATATCATATTACTAACTACCCGACCTGCTTTCGGTAGAATAAAGGTCGTATAAAACGTTAAAATGTTTACATCCTAACACATATTGCAGTATTTTGTAAATCTTCAACAATTATCGTCATATTTCAGCTAATTTACACAAAATTGTAATAAATTATGCTTTTCTCATGAATTAATTTGTCAATTGATATAAACCTTATGGAAATCGTTTCGGTAAATTTTGAATTTATTTCATTCAGACTGAAATAAATACGTGGCGTTTTTTTAATATGTAGTGATTAAAATAAGAACTTAGTACATTATGAATAAAAATAATGTATTTGCACATAATAATTTTCAAATATCTCACCTATAAATTATGGTAATGCTAGCAGCATTTCCCCGTTGAATCGCAAATCCGGTTCTCTGGGCGTGAAATGACCCTATCAGCAATAAGAGGAGATTATAAATTTTAAAAAAGTTCACACAATTACTACTGGGTTCAAACATATGTTTTTAATTCGTTACAATGTACTTATATGCAACAGTTGCATCTACCGTGGTTATAACCTGACCGTATCTGACTTTGCGGTCAGCTCGAGATCACGACTGATGCAACTTTGTTAGTGTCCACGTTAGGCAAAACAACAATATTCTATAACCGCGTTTTACAACTTAAAATACAATTTAACGCAACATATTCGAATTTCAAATTTAATTTTAATCATTCATTTATGAAACTATAATTTTGGTTTTTCTTGTAGTGTTCTCGTCTGTTAGGTGGGTTTTCGTCAGGAGCTTCGATTTTTGCTCTACATGTGTTTGATTTATAACATCCTTGATCCCTACATTTCATGTCACCGAGCATGAGATGAATTACGAAAACAAAATTAGCATAATATAGTGCACAAGAGTGTCAGCAAACACGAATGCACTATCATAATCCGATGGGACGGCAAATCCGAGAATAAGGAAAGTTAGGCTGCATCGACGCCTTTACGTGATATCTGATATCACGGGAGTATGATCAGCCACTTTTTTTCTTGTTGCGAGACCAATTTAAAAAATTGTGTTCACCTAATATGAGTAACCTTCGAGAGAAACGTTTCTGACGCAAAACAGTATTGCTTTAAATTGTTTCGTTCAATCTCCGAAACCTAATTATAAAATCTATTACCCGAGTCCAAGCTTTAAATAGTTGAAATTGAAAATTTATTTAAACTCATTCTTTTTTATAAAAATAAATGTATAAAAAATACTTATTCGTATACATATTATGTAAATAATATATTACATGAATTAATTATTTGTTTGTTTTGCGATAGACGTAAATACACGAACGCGTGGGCGATATAAATTACGTTCTTAAAACAACATGACACTTCGAAATGAGATAATTATTTTGAAATCGTTGTGAATATTTGAATATGACATTTTTCGTTTAAATTATTTTATCTTTCAATACCTTAAATCATTTTTAATTATATACAAGTGTTAAATATTTTACTATGTAGGCGTGGTATTATCAGATATTATTCCATTTTAATCGATATTACTTAAATTACACACGAAATACAGCCGAATTAAGAACTAGCTCGCAGCCGTTTAAATGAGTTATACTGTTCGTATATGCTTAGTACTCGTGAGTGCTCATTGCTAAGTGGTGTTCGCCCGGATTTGAACTTTGGTTCTTCGATTAGGATCAATAAGAATATTGTTTATGTATGTTTGATACACAAACAATATTCTTATAAAAATCAGTAGGTACACTCGGTATTTGGGTATTCGTAGTAAGCTTTGTGCTTTCTATTAATATAAAATTTCATAAATAATATCTTTGAACGTCGCAATAAATTAATATGGGTGTGATAAATTATTTATACATGTCCATATAACAACAATTCTTAGGCAATTGTACGAAAATGACAGTTACAGCTCAACAGACAATTTATCTCAAACAACTGGTTGATTCTACAACTTTTAATATTAAATATTTAATAATTATTTAAATTTTATATTATATTTGAGTCCTTTTGTAATTTGGTATTAATAAATATTATATTTAAAATAAACTGTCCATAAATGAAATTGTATAAAATACAAACATTTTTGATTAAACCGTCTTTGTTTTATTTTTTATTTAAAATACAGCGGTAGGCCGACTGTTAAATGTGCCACCTGATATAAAATGGTTACTGCCGACCATAGACATTGGCACTGTTATTAATAGTAACCATCCCTCACATGACGATAACGTAGAACAACAAAACTTCACAATCAATTATATTTCACAACCATCTTTGAAACTGTTTATATGACAAAAACATAAGAGGCATTGATCATCATTTCAATACTAAAATAAAAGATAAATCTAACATACTTTCTTTGATAGCGTTATTCAACCTCTCTGAGTTGGGTACCGTAAACCGTTTCAGACATTATCGAACTTATTTCTTGTCGAGTCATTCATTTTGTGATTAAAGGTATTGAGACCCATATAAAATATATTAATGTACATTTTTTTAAACATTTTATTTAAGTGTGTATATTATTAATGTGTGATAAAACTTAATATAAATCCCAAAATAAAATAAAATGTTAATTGAAATAAGCATATTTTGATTGTGAGAAATGATTTCTAACGCCGTTAGTAGGTTTCTAAGGGCCGGCCTGGATGGTGCCACCCACAGGTATTCGTTATTCTGCCGTCAAACATTAATTACTCTGTATTACTATGTTCCGGTTTGAAGGGTGAGCGAGTCAGTGTTATTACATGCACAAGATATATTAGACTCCATGATTGGTGGCGCATTGAAGGTGTAAGGTGAGTTATACTACATACAGATTCAATGTCTATGCGTTAAGGTGACAATATAAAACCAAGCGACCCCATAAATTACCTTTTCTCTACAAGAAGATCAAGCTTAAAACTTTTACGAAATTTTCAAAGTGCTATTTGATCGAAAAACTAATATAAATACCTAATATAAATCTAATATAATAATTGTAATTGCTGTGACATATATTTATATCGAAACAAAAGGCAACAATTACAATATTTTTTTTTCGGTGGTAGAGCTTTGTGCAAGCTCGTCTTGGTAGGTACCACCCACTCATCTGATATTCTACCGCATAACAGCAGTACTTTGTATTGTTGTGTTCCGGTTTGAAGGGTGAGTGAGCCAGTGTAATTACAGGCAAAAGGGACATAACATCTTAGTTCCCAAGGTTGGTGGCGCATTGGCGATGTAAGTGATGGTTAACATTTCTTACAAGGCCATTGTCTATGGGCGTTGGTGATCACTTACCATTAGGTGGCCCATATGCTCTTCCGCCAAACTATACAATAAAAAAAAAAGTAAAATCATAAATAACTTACATACGTAAATATATAAAGTATGTAAGATCATTAAAGAGTACTTGAGACAGGTATTTTAATGTACGAATTATAATAAAAAAAACATTATAAACATAAAACATGTAATCGACGTTTAAATAGATAATCTCAACAGCGTGGCAATATAAAACAGGATTTTCCACGGTTAAATAGAAACAAGGGGTAAGTTGTAAAGTTACTTATCTCAGCCGTGAATCGAACCCGGAATCCTCCGGTGAGTTAGGGCGTGGATGGGCCAAGTTAGAAGACATTCTGCTTACAGATAACAGTGGATAAATTGAGAAACAAAATGTGTTCTTTTTTTAAATGCGTAACATATTTATACTTTTGTCCGTATCGAAATATATTATAGAAAAATATTAAGTGACCTCGTAAAATAAACTAGTTTTAAAAACCGATTCTAAATTGCTTAATTATTATAATTCAATAATTAAGATTGAACAAATTCTTATTTGATATAAAGTTAGAAATTCTAAGAACTTCTATTGGTTTAATGAAATAGGTAGTGAAATATATATATATACAAGGTCCTCCAGACCGATTTCGGCCACGGCGGCCAATCTCAAGAGAAATTAGCCAACTGCGCAGGAGATACTATAGTGCGCAAACACAGGTGCACTCGCTTTTCCTTAGCTCTCATAATTCGATGGGACGGCAATCCGACACGAGCGGCAAGAGTTCTTTCCGGCTTTTCCGGCAACGGCTTAACGTGCTTTCCGAGGCACGGGAGTGTACACACTTCCAACTTCCAGACTCCGGGCTGCTACTGAGAATTAAAACTCAATAACTATTTATTGGCCCGACCTGGGAATTGAACCTAGGACCACCGGGTCTGCGGCCTTATATCTAGCCACTAGACCAACGAGGCAGTCATATATATATATATATATAATAAATATAATTGTTTTATATTATATTTATTATATATAATAAATATAATTGTATCTTCAGTTGTTAAAGAATAACCCGACGAGTAACAAGCGATGCCGCAATGCGCCGGCGCACGGACAGCTAACACGCAGATCGCGATACACAGCTGCTGTGCAGCGAGATATCGGTGATTAATAATTGCGTATTTTCCGTCAACTAGTCAGAGATTCAAATAGAAACCAGAGTAAAGAAAGTTTAATTTATATCTAAGACAAGCAGTACTGTTATTGTTTTGGTAGTGGTGTTTTGCATTATAATTTATATTATGATATTCTTATCAAAACGATAATGCAATTTAATTTATTTATCCCAAAGCATTCTGTATGGACTTCTCTTACAGCCTAAGATTATGGGTGCAATACAATAGGGGTTTTCACTGTACCCCGGAAACCGTCGAAGGAATTGGGGGTCCGCTTTAGCGTGTTAGCGCGGGGTTTAGCGCCTCGAAGCGACACGGATCCCGTGACACCACCCGAAAAGATGGGTACCGCTAGTTTTTTAGAGGGCACTCGGTCCTGATAAGTCCCATGGGATATGTGGGACTCTCCACATATATACATATAATGTACATAAACCTTCACAATAAAATAATAACACAGCATATAATAAATACATTACAATTAAACTCTACTTATTAATCAGACTCTGATGAATTATCCTCGCATTCACTATGCTGATATTAATGTGTTATCCTATTAATAATATTAATGTTGCAGTTTAACTGTAAATTTTCTTGTTAATATAATACAATATAACATCTGAGCGTTTTTCAAAAAATTAAACGTCTAATAATGAAATGGTATTGATATCGGGCACACATAGGACGGTAAAGTTAATCCACAGTCAAACGGAGAATATCTTACAATGGCGTTGCTCGGATGGCGTAGCTCACGAATAGATAGCCCCTAAATTAATGTACCTCAGAAATCGGACATTAATCATATCCTTAAAAATATAAAAAAAAAACAAATTAAACAGTGATGAAAAAAATATTTTCAATATGTGGTCTTATAAGTATGGATTATATATAAAGTCGACGAGACAGACGGACATGCGTGATTAACGACTACTGGGTGAAGATTACAAGATTAGGTACCAGTTACTTACCGGCGACATCGATCATTGATTTGTACATTTTTTAACTGTATATTTTTTAACTACCTTCTATTTTTAAATAGACACTGTATCGATGATCTAATCAGGTTGCCAACATCGAGGTTCTAGGTTTAAATCTTTTTGATATACACGTCTGGCTCATTACTAATTTTGCAACATATAGCCTTTTCAAAACACGGGTGGAGTACATAAATAAAAATTGACTTGGTGCGTAGGTACGACCCACTCATCAGATATTCTACCGCAAATGCTTTGTGTTGTTGTGTTCCGGTTTGAAGGGACCTAACATCTTACTTTCCAAGATTGGTGGCGCATTGACGATGTTAACTTTCCGACGGACAATTTGTTAGTAGAATTTGCCACCGGATTGCATAGATGACAAGACTCATTGTTAAATATTGACGTAATATATTTTATACTTTACTAGCGTTTTGCCCGCGTAGTTCCCGTTTCCGTATAGTATACGGGGGCAGATGCAGCCTATGTCACTCGCTGATAATGTAGCTTTCCATTGGTGAAAATCGGTTTAGTGGTAAGCTTGAAAATGTAACAAACAAACAAACAAAAGCGTAAAAAATAAACTCGCATACGTATTTATAATATTAGTTAGGATTATCTAAAATATATATAAAAAAAAAAAATTATTACTTTATCAATTGTTTCAACAATTATTTTAGGAACAATTACATTCCATTACATTTTTTGATAATTATCAATTTTTTGCAAAAACATTGGAAAAAAAAGTACTTATTGTAAAAATAGAAGGATTTGTACAAAAAACATTGAACCAATAAAGATTAGGAATAACAGAAATAAATATAATTATATGTACATATAAACACTTTTTATTTTTTTTTTTTTTTTTTTATTTTTTTATTGTATAGGTTGGCGGACGAGCATATGGGCCACCTGATGGTAAGTGGTCACCAACGCCCATAGACAATGGAGTAAGAAATGTTAACCATCACTTACATTGCTAATGCGCCACCAACCTTGGGAACTAAGATGTTATGTCCCTTAAATACAACCCCCTATAATACCCCTATAATCAAATACATTTACATGCATAATGTATTAGTATAAGTAATTTTTTTGTTGTATGTATTAGAGCTAGTGGCTTGTGAACTATCATACAATAAGCGGGCGTAATGCTATGAGCGATAGCTACCAACGAATATTAGGAAATACAGCACTAAACAATTGTAAAAAGCCGAGATGGCCCAGTAGTAAGAACGCGTGAATCTTAACCGATGATCGTGGGTTCAAACCGGGCAAGCACCACTGAATTTCAAGTGCTTAATTTGTGATTATAATTCATCTCGTGCTTGACGGTGAAGGAAAACATCGTGAGGAAACCTGCATGTGTCAAATTTCACTGAAATTCTGTCACATGTGTATTCCACCAATCCGCATTGGAGCAGCGTGCTGGAATAAGCTCCAAAAACCCTCTTCTCAAAAGAGGAGAAGAAGCCTTAGCCCAGCAGTGGGACATTCACAGGCTGTTACTTAAACAATTGTATACTTTAAAAAAAAAAAAACCATAAATATAATCAAATTGTGTATGAACGTACAAAAAGCGGGCTTATATAGTATATTATAATAAATATTATCAACAAAACAATCTTAAGAAGCGCAATTATAAATATTTGTATGTGCGCAATAACCCACACCAAGATACCATATAAACATATAACCAATTTGTATGTGTTAGAGTTAAATAGTTATCGATCTAAGTTCATAAATAGAACTTTGGATCCTCGATTATAATATAGATAAAAAATATCAGCGAGACAATCTTTTAAATAGCGAAACAGTTATTTCACGATAGAGTCTTATCGATACAAAGGACAATGGCATAGGCTTATAATAAATAAAAATTACACCGGTTACCCATTGTTTTGGGTACAAGATAATCGCATTAGGCGACTTACGGAGCCTGGTTATGCAATTAATCTCCATCTAGCCGGACTGGGTGAGTGGCACAAGTTAAAAGAGGATTGATACTTTGTTAAGATAAAAGGCTAGTTCACTTTTGACCAACATTTTTTTTTTATTCATTTGAGTTTTTTTTTTTATTTATTTTAAGGCACGCATTGAAAGGCACGCACATATTAACGGTTAATGGTCACCCATACCCATAAACATACAAACTAGCTCTTTAACAATTATAAAACACTTTTTGGAAAGTAAATGCGTCCCCTTTAAATCGGAACACAGCAATACAAAGTATTCCTGTTTGACGATACATTAATGAACGAAAGATATATTAGAATGAATTCGGGTGAAGGACCAAAGCCGAGTTCCAAACTTCGAGTTGTTAAATTATCAACACAAATATTAAGAGCATGAAATTTCGATTCCAAACAACGATTTTCGGATAAAAATCACATGTTTTATTATTTAAATCGACATTCGGAGTAGAGTAGTAACAATTTAATTAAAAAAAACATGAATTGCAACAGAGCAAGCACCCTTGTATAAAAACACACCCCTCAGGCATCTACAACGTTCTGCATATTTAGGAATGCATTTGAATTATTGCCGTGGCGAATTTTTTTATACGTTACATCTATTTGACTAAGCGGTTTTACTGCAAGGGTACGACAGAGTTTTTATATAATATTTTTAATTAAATCGTCAAAAGAAATTAAAAAAATATTAATCACGTGATCACTCAAAGTCAAGAAACAGTAAATGACTCACAGCTAGTTAAGCTGATCTCCATTTGAGGTGTATGTATGGAGTTTGCCACCATGATGCTCCAATGGAGGTGGATGGTGGAGTAAAATTCCATACAACACATACTCCCTTACTTTCTATCACCTATCACCGACTTATCTTCTATCACCGAGCACGAGATGAATTATAAACACCGATTAAGTACATTCAGTGGTTCTCGCCTGGGATTGAATCCGCAAGCTTTGTTTAAGATTTCGCCATCTCGCCTTCCGTGATCAAAGACACTAGGCACATTTATGACATTACTTTTGATAAAAGAAGTGAAATTTCATTAAATATGAAAGATTTGACAGATAACATGAATAACTATATTAGGAGATTTTGTCTTGATCGATTTATTTCAATTTGAAACGCCACACAAATGTTGCAATCAAATAAGATTACTAAAATCGCTCCCAAAGAAGATACATAAACAAAAATTAATAGTAAAACAATAACAATTTAATTCTTTGCTATACAGTTTATAACTTGTACCCAAAAAAATATATAATCTCGAGACAAATGGATGACATGCAATAAACTCAGCTGGAGTCTGTCCTTGATAATTTAGGATTAATTATCGCGCTAGGTCTCTGGTTGTTAAATTAGATCATTACTCTTATTTCTCACACTAATCCATTCTCTCCGCCATTTCAATAAATTCGACAAATTGGTATCAATCTATTCTACATTAAAAAAAAAAACTGTTCATTGGTAAACTTATCATTTGAGAACGGCTGAATCACTTTGTATATAATTATTAAATGATAGTCCGAAGTAAGTTGTTATAAAAAGAATAATTACAAATAATACAAGTATATTTGAAAATTCGTGTAAAACTGGTAGTACTGTTTTCAAAGGGATTTTTGGTAGTGAAAATTTGACAGACGTCGGGTACAGCTGGTACTTTATGAAAATCAATTCTAAATGAAAAGTAATACTCTAGGACAATATTCACACAAGATCATCTGATCCCAAACTAAGCAGAGCTTGTACTATGGAAACCAGACAACTGATATACTAAATATACTACTTTTCATTTGTAACGATAATACATACTTATATAGATAATTACACCCAGACTCAGGACAGACTGACATGTTAATGCAAACAAATGTCTGTCCTGGGTGGGAATCGAACCCACGACCTGCGGCGCGAAAGGCAAGCATCTATCAACCGGCTCGTCATCAATATTAATTCATACTAGATAACAGTGATTTGCATTAAATTATATCTAGAAGTACCTACGCAATAAAACATGATTATACAAGATTATACGAATTAAAGAAATCGAGTTAGTAATCCCGTTTTCAATTCCAAGATATGTATCGAAATCGTTGATTTTGTTAAATAATCACTACGGTATCAACGCATTCAAACTTACTTATTTACAAAAGTTATCCGATATATTCCATGAACGTACCTGAAACAGAAAATGTAAGGTTATTATTTTGTGAAAAGCATTTTGTTAAATGTAAAGTTTAAAGGGATGGGACGTACATTAATTTACTGCGGTGTGTCAGAGTTTGTGTGAAAAATTAACAAAACAGGCGTCAGTACGAGCGACTGTTATATAATTACATGTTCTAAAACATCTATTAAGAAAATATTTTATAAAATACGATTTTAATACATTTTTGTTTCTATTCATAAAACTGAATGCAATATTTATATTTTTATTCAATGGAAATAATAATATTATATTATACGTTGTTTAACAACATAGAATAAAATAAGATTTGATTGATTTCTGCTGATTAATGATAACTGAATAAATCCGAAACAAAAAAAATTACAAATAAGTATAGTTTAGTTTTAATTCAATTATATTAAAATTATTTATCGTACCTCTTGTCTTTTATATTGAAATATGTATGTAAACATGTACGACTAATAATTTTCATATTTATTTGGAATAAACTGCATAAAGAGTCAATCAAAAATATGTTTGGTGGTAGCGCTCCATGGGTACCACCACATTACATATTCTACCGCTAAACAGCAACTCATTGTAGTGTACCGAATTGAATGGTGATTGAGTCAGTGTAACTACAGCCACAAGGGTCAATCGCATTAACGATTTAAGGTATGTTGAATATTTCTTACAGTGCCGTAAACAAAAAAACATTACCACAAACCATCAGTTAATAACTAACGAAAAAAAATCTACTATATATAGTAAGCTGAACGCCAAAACTCCAAAATTAGGTAATGAATGAGTATTTTAACTTCACTTCTATTAAATCATCGTCAAATTAATCACCGAATAGTAATCGAAAATGTTTGACAAAAACAACCCTTAACCCGGCCCGGGACTCGAATCGTGTACTCTAACTCGTTCAACTTAATAGCACGTTTCATTTTAAATACTGAAAGGTAGAGCGTGTTTCAGTCGAAAGTAGGTTAGATTGGTTTCAGTTATTTTTGAAAAGTGAACGTACAATACGAGAGCTTATTTTTGTCAAGCGATACTTCTTAGACTCGTGTGAATGAAATTTCATTTAATTCACTTAATATGTATCTGTCGTATAAAATAATTCACTTTTGTCGAGTGTATGTAGAGTTACATATTATTTATTTAATTATACTATAATTAAATATAAAAATGAGAAGGATTACATTTTACAAAAAAAAAAAATTAGGTATGATATAAGACAAAAGAGAAAGAAAAAAAGACAAAATAAAAAAATCATATACATGCAGACAGCAGAGATTATCAAATTGTACAGTAGATACTATAGTGCACAAATTGCATGTGCAAAACAATCCTATATACTCTTATTATCCGGTGGAATATATCCAGCTATACAGCACCACCATATCAGGTGACAGAGTAATGGATTTATGTGCTTTCCGATGCAAGGAAGTGTAAACACAGACATTTACTCGGTGGTAGTGCTTTGTGCAAGCTCGTCTGGGTAGATACCACCCACTCATCAGATATTCTACCGCAAAAAACTGTTCATTGGTAAACTTATCATTTGAGAACGGCTGAATCACTTTGTATATAATTATTAAATGATAGTCCGAAGTAAGTTGTTATAAAAAGAATAATTACAAATAATACAAGTATATTTGAAAATTCGTGTAAAACTGGTAGTACTGTTTTCAAAGGGATTTTTGGTAGTGAAAATTTGACAGACGTCGGGTACAGCTGGTACTTTATGAAAATCAATTCTAAATGAAAAGTAATACTCTAGGACAATATTCACACAAGATCATCTGATCCCAAACTAAGCAGAGCTTGTACTATGGAAACCAGACAACTGATATACTAAATATACTACTTTTCATTTGTAACGATAATACATACTTATATAGATAATTACACCCAGACTCAGGACAGACTGACATGTTAATGCAAACAAATGTCTGTCCTGGGTGGGAATCGAACCCACGACCTGCGGCGCGAAAGGCAAGCATCTATCAACCGGCTCGTCATCAATATTAATTCATACTAGATAACAGTGATTTGCATTAAATTATATCTAGAAGTACCTACGCAATAAAACATGATTATACAAGATTATACGAATTAAAGAAATCGAGTTAGTAATCCCGTTTTCAATTCCAAGATATGTATCGAAATCGTTGATTTTGTTAAATAATCACTACGGTATCAACGCATTCAAACTTACTTATTTACAAAAGTTATCCGATATATTCCATGAACGTACCTGAAACAGAAAATGTAAGGTTATTATTTTGTGAAAAGCATTTTGTTAAATGTAAAGTTTAAAGGGATGGGACGTACATTAATTTACTGCGGTGTGTCAGAGTTTGTGTGAAAAATTAACAAAACAGGCGTCAGTACGAGCGACTGTTATATAATTACATGTTCTAAAACATCTATTAAGAAAATATTTTATAAAATACGATTTTAATACATTTTTGTTTCTATTCATAAAACTGAATGCAATATTTATATTTTTATTCAATGGAAATAATAATATTATATTATACGTTGTTTAACAACATAGAATAAAATAAGATTTGATTGATTTCTGCTGATTAATGATAACTGAATAAATCCGAAACAAAAAAAATTACAAATAAGTATAGTTTAGTTTTAATTCAATTATATTAAAATTATTTATCGTACCTCTTGTCTTTTATATTGAAATATGTATGTAAACATGTACGACTAATAATTTTCATATTTATTTGGAATAAACTGCATAAAGAGTCAATCAAAAATATGTTTGGTGGTAGCGCTCCATGGGTACCACCACATTACATATTCTACCGCTAAACAGCAACTCATTGTAGTGTACCGAATTGAATGGTGATTGAGTCAGTGTAACTACAGCCACAAGGGTCAATCGCATTAACGATTTAAGGTATGTTGAATATTTCTTACAGTGCCGTAAACAAAAAAACATTACCACAAACCATCAGTTAATAACTAACGAAAAAAAATCTACTATATATAGTAAGCTGAACGCCAAAACTCCAAAATTAGGTAATGAATGAGTATTTTAACTTCACTTCTATTAAATCATCGTCAAATTAATCACCGAATAGTAATCGAAAATGTTTGACAAAAACAACCCTTAACCCGGCCCGGGACTCGAATCGTGTACTCTAACTCGTTCAACTTAATAGCACGTTTCATTTTAAATACTGAAAGGTAGAGCGTGTTTCAGTCGAAAGTAGGTTAGATTGGTTTCAGTTATTTTTGAAAAGTGAACGTACAATACGAGAGCTTATTTTTGTCAAGCGATACTTCTTAGACTCGTGTGAATGAAATTTCATTTAATTCACTTAATATGTATCTGTCGTATAAAATAATTCACTTTTGTCGAGTGTATGTAGAGTTACATATTATTTATTTAATTATACTATAATTAAATATAAAAATGAGAAGGATTACATTTTACAAAAAAAAAAAATTAGGTATGATATAAGACAAAAGAGAAAGAAAAAAAGACAAAATAAAAAAATCATATACATGCAGACAGCAGAGATTATCAAATTGTACAGTAGATACTATAGTGCACAAATTGCATGTGCAAAACAATCCTATATACTCTTATTATCCGGTGGAATATATCCAGCTATACAGCACCACCATATCAGGTGACAGAGTAATGGATTTATGTGCTTTCCGATGCAAGGAAGTGTAAACACAGACATTTACTCGGTGGTAGTGCTTTGTGCAAGCTCGTCTGGGTAGATACCACCCACTCATCAGATATTCTACCGCAAAACAGCAGTACTTGGAATTTTTTATGTTCCGGTTTGAACTGAGAATTTTGTCACATCTATTCCAATTTTTTTTATTAAATCGATTTGAGATTAGAACTCATGACCTCGGAATTGACAGCCTAATAAGCTAGCCACTAGACAAACGAGACGAGAGTATTAAATACCATTTATATAAAATACAATATAATAAATAAGAAGAATATATATAATTATTACGTCATATTCGTGTTAAATTTTTCGATAGTGTGTCAAGGGACTAATAAACATTATTTATGGCTGACCCATATATTTAGTACTGTTGTTTCTTATGAGATATTTATAGGATTTTGATGGTATTGGATAAATACAATGCGATAAAAGATCGAGAACTGTCTTGTGATTCAAGTATAAAAATAATGTTTTATTTAAAATTATATTTACTTCGAAAACACTGGTAATATGTAATCTCTATTGTATATATTTAAAACTAGAGTCACGTGAGGTCAATATCAACCGATGATCGCGAGTTCGAATCCAAGAAAGCAGTACTAAGTGTTTAAAAGGAAGGAAAACATAATGATTAAAATTTGACATAAAGATATAAAGTTTTCCATGGTTAACATGGCAGAATACTCCCACATATCTATGCATTTACCAATCAGCACTGCCTTAGCATCGTGAAAGAGGCTGCAAATCTTATCCTATGGAGGAGAGAAGGCGCTAGTCTAGCTGTGGGAGATGTATGAGCTGCTATATATAATATATGTATATAAACAACTCCATGTCTTCTTCTTTCGAATGTCAAATCAATAATGACAGAAAGATCTGTGTTTAAATAAACAGGACGCTATGCAATATTTATAAGTATGCATTTTTAACAGTATTTTCTCTTCAAGTTGATCCATGTCGTTACATCAGAAAAGTTCCTTATAAGGTACTTATGTATGTGAAAAACAAAATTCTTATCCTTATTATTATAATAACCTAGATAAAATTAAAACTTTCAATGTGAGTGAAACCACACAAAATACATTAGGTACGTCAACTAATAATTTTCTTGATATTATATCAAAGCATTTTGAACTTTATTATCTAAGATTTAAGAATTAAAGCTAACTCAGAGCAACTTTACGTTATTTTCAATCTTAATCTATGTTGGAAAAATCCAATCATAAATTTTATACATATATTATGAACCTTATCTTCTAGGCGAGAAGAATGAAATAAAAAAAAAGTATATTACGTAAATATTTAGCTGTTAAAGAAACTTTGTATCGATAAACCTAATTACAAAAGTATTTAAAACCACACTGAAATAACAATTACTAGGCCGATTATCACACCGTAGCTATTGTTATTACAACATTTGACGCCTTTTGGGACACACACAGTTTGAGATCCTTAAGGAAGGGAAAAAAAACAAACTATATTTGGTTTCTACATTTACTTTCAGGCTGGGGCCTGAACTTGAGCCAAATTTGCCCCTAGGGAGCAAGTGGAACTGCCTAAGTTCATTAAAATTCAAATGATAACAGTTAAAACGGTTTGAAATACGCAGGGCTCTAAGGGAGCGTTTACAAAATACGTGGTTGGTCAAAAGAAAATACACCTGTTAATATCCATTATATATAATATCCATTAACAGAAATCCGAAATTGGAACGAACAGTATTCAAGGGCAAGCCAAAGTCCACTGTAAAATAAACGAAACGACTCCCACTAGTTCAAAAGACACTAAAACGTAACAACGTGGTATATGAACGCGTCCTTACGACGATAAATTCGGTGTAAAATAGCAACGTAACCCAACATAATCTCTATCACTCGGTAATACATTCAAGCGTCCAATCCTGTTTCCGTACCCTGCCGTCACGTGATCGCATTACGTTCAAATGCGTGTAAAATTGAGGAGAGATTGCTTCTTACGAACGGAGCCGTGTAACTTGTATCGTTAGATTTTTGTTACAGAGAGCTGTAATATATTACAAGGCTTACCGATTTAAATTTTATTAAAGCTGTGTTTTTTGTGAAAAGTTTATGACACGTTTCCAAAAACTAGACCAAACCATTTTTTTTATGACATATGTATACAAAAGATTTTGAGATTTTCTGACACAGATATTTATACTTAAAAGATGGTCTCTGCTCTATCTAATAATTTTTCATTTAATATCAAAGTTTATCTTTTTTGTAATGATTTTGACATATTAAAACAAAACCTTGGTAAAGAAATTGATAACTTTTAAAAAAAGGATCATCCTGTACATTTCCCACTTCTGGGCTAAAATTAAGATGCTCTAAAGCATAATTCCCCATGCTGGACCATTTCATATTAGTGCTCATAGCTGTTGCAGAATATTCATTCGTTACATGCAAAATCGCGACATTTTTCTTCATCACCAAGCACAACATTCATTATCATCCACGTGTCCTAAATGAAATCGAAATTGAATTCGCCACTTTCGTTTACGTTTTTTTATTACACTGACCATTTTTCATTTTCAAGTTAACTTTTTATTAAGATTTCCAGGACATTACATTACGGTGTGAGCAGCGGTCGTGTTAACGCATTTTATTATGTGTAAACGAAAATTTAATACATCATTCGCGTGCGAGTGTTTACGTGCTTCATATACACCAAATAAATAGAAAACGCCGATTTAATAGAAAAATGATAGCCAATACCGTTTCCATTTGCGTGGTCTATAAGTTGAATCACGTAGGCGTCTAATTTTGGACCTAGATTTTTACAAACCCGACCTAGGTATGTACATTTAATCGATATAAATAAAATTGTAAAACGCACCGTGTCCGCATATCACGTAATTATTACTGAAGATATATAAATGCATTTTTTGTTTATTTACTATCCCGATATCATGTACTATTACTCAATACGACATATTAATAACAATTAAGTTTCTTTTTTAATAATATTGGCAGGAATACAAAAATAACGCGCTGAATGGCATATCAACACATAGCCCAAACCACTGGGGCACCATGAAAAAATGCATACGAGTTCATGACGAGCCGGTTGGCGTGGTTGGTAAGATACTTGCCTTTCGCGCCGTAGGTCGTGGGTTCGATTCCCACCCAGGACAGACATTTGTGTGCATGAACATGTCTGTTTGTCTTGAGTCTGGGTGTAATTATCTATATAAGTATGTATTTACAAAAGAAAAGTCGTATATGTAAGTATATCAGTTGTCTGGTTTCCATAGTACGAGCTCTGCTTAGTTTGGGATCAGATGGCCTTGTGTGAATAATGTCCCAGAATATTATTATTATTATTTAACACCGTAGATTAAGGTATTCATTTTTATATTCTTCATTTTTGAAGAAATAGCTATGTAAATCGGTGTAGCAAATTAATGATGACGAGAGCAAAGCCAAAGCGGGTAAAGCGCTTGTAATTGATATTTGATGCATTAATAATTTATCAAACAAATATTTGACATATTCTGAATACCATATATATCTTGATTTTATTTTTAAATAAAATACATATCCAGCAGCGAATAGAAAACATTTGAAAAACGCGGTTTATTTTATGAAATATTCAGCACTTTAATAAAAACACAAATATTATTCATTAAACGAACGACGAACTTTATTAATTTAGCTTCGAAAAATATTCTTGTATTAATATAAATATGAATGTATGGGTGGTTAGGGTAACCACACACTGCGAGTTCGAAAAATATATGAGACCCTTGCGATTCAAGCTTGCTCCGTACAAAATTTTATCAATATCGGTCTAGTGGTTTAGATTTGAAAGCGTACAGACAGACAGAGTTACTTTCGCGTTTATAACATTAGTATAGATTAGAATACCTATTTTAGTTCGATATATTGGAGTCGCGATTGCACAGTGGTGAACGTAAATCTAACGTAAACGTAATCTAACGTAAACACTCATCGGACAATTTTATGTGCACGATTTGTTTTTAAAATTCGTCCGTCCCAATAAGGAAACCTAGAACTAATGAAAATCGACACTTTCCACCGATCCGCATTGGAGAAGCGTGATGTTAACTCTCTCCCAGTAAACTATTTTTATTTTATTGTATAGGTAGGCGGACGAGCATATGGGCCACCTGATGGTAAGTGGTCACCAACACTCATAGACAATGGCATTGTAAGAAATGTTAACCATCGCTTACATCGCCAATGCTCCACCAACCTTGGGATCTAAGATATAATGTCCCTTGTGCCTGTAATTACAATGGCTCACTCACCCTTCCAACCGGAACACAACAAAACAAAGTACTGCTGTTTTGCGGTAGAATATCTGATGAGTGGGTGTTACCTACCCAGACGAGCTTGCACAAAGCTCTACCACCGAGTACCTTCCAGAGCTTAGCCTTTAAGTTAGACAATTACAGGATGTAACGTTACACAAACATAATACAACACATATAAATATGATCGCATGTGTGCGGCGATAAAAATGCATTCATAAATTCCCAACGCGCTTTATATAACGTCAAAGAAATATAACACCATAGACATTGCATTTGAAATAGGTAGATCGGTTTTATCTCCGAGTATCCTGCACTCTTTGTTGGGATTTCTTTTTGATTCTCATTTGTTGCATATTGTGTTGATACTTTGTACTGTATTTCTTAGTATGTTTAACATATAGATTTCATATTTTATTATAGAAATGAATAATACGTCCATTGAGAATAATATATATATATCGCTCATATAGATATAACGCAATTAGTACAAACGTAATTGTTTTTATACATATTTAAACTTCAATAGTTATTTATTTTATTAACAAATAATTTCCTATCTAATATATTTTTTAAATTAACTCTGTTGGTGTTCGTCTTATTTAATCACGACGTGTGACCTTTATATTATTTTTACTTGTTTATTCCAAAAAGACCGGAATACGACACGACCGAACGAAATCAGGAACAATATCAAGGAGTCACCGCCAAACTCTGTAACTATATGACGACCCGGTCCAAGATTTGAATCGAAAACCTTGGAGGTCAACAGCTTAATAAGCTAGCGACTGGACCGACGAGAAACGGTTAAAATAGAAATCGAGGCGAGATAATGAGAAATCGATCGACGCTATTGATGTTTGAATAAATTCTACGATGCATTATGCTCATTAGTCGTGTGTTTAATTAAATAAATAAATAAGAATAAATTTAAAACCGCGCAGTAATTTCGATTTTCCACATCTACGTTTGGTGTCGGTCACAGATATTTTATTACTTTTCTAAATTCGATAATCAATTGTAAAATCACGATTTCCTACTCAAATCGAGATAATAATTCCAACTACGTGTATCACGCAGCCAACATCGACCACATCATTTCATCTCAATGAAAAGTTTAGATCACACGCTTTGGACCGTAAAGCGGGCAGTTTATCGTTCCGTGTGAGCTGAACCACTAAATGAGAAAACTGTAACACTATTTATATTCTGTCGGTCTATATTGATTAAAATGCTTCGAATATTTACAGAACAATTTTTATTTAAATATATCTTGCTATATGATTCTTTACGAGTCGGGATGGCCCGGTGATTAAAACATTAGAATTTTAATCGACGAATGTGGGTTCAAACTCGATCAATTATCACTTAGTTATCATGTCCTAAATTTATTTCGAGCTAGGCGGTGAAGTCTTCTTCCCAGCAGTGGGACATTTATAGGCTGTTACATTTATAATATGTTTCAATCTCCAGTCCAATCACACTAATGTTCACAATTATAATGACAAGTCTATATTCAGTGCAAAGTTCATATATACCCCCCCCCATCCAATTATTAAACATAAAATAAAAGCACAAGACGTGCGTACCTTGTTTGTGTAGTTATATAAAAATTAGTACAGTTCTTTATTCGTTGCTTCGAAAAAAATTGCGAAAGTTCGCGTTCGTGTTTGGATGTTTGTTACATAATAAATTTTTTTAATGTTAGAGTGGGCAAACGAGCAGGACGCTACACCCGAGGGCTTGCAGGTGCGTTGCCGGCCTTTAAGGAATGAATACGCTCTTTTCCTGAAGGTTGCAATGTCGGATCGGAAAAGTCGCCGGCGACGGCTGGTTATACATAATGCGTGGCAGGAAATGCCTTAAAAAACGCGCGTTTGTGGATTTCCAGACATCGAAGTGGTGGAGTGGAATTTCAAATATAAATTTCAACTATGGCTATTCGTATGAGATACTAATCCAGACCCTGAAATAGGGTACATTTTTATTGTTCTTAGCGTATAAAGGGTTACCGCCATTTTAATTTACGCCTATCAAAGCGGGCAACAGCTAGTTTCACTAATAAAGGATTTTCTTCCACATTTTTATTAAAAATCTAATTATATTATATAATTAGCTTCTCTAGGAACTAAGTTAACGTAACATAAAAAAAGCTCTTTATTTTTCATCTTTAATTAAACATTTTAAGCACAGGTGAACTTAGCTTTGGCTAATAACGTAAGTAAGAAAGTTTATTTAAAATATGTTTATTTAGTATATGTATATCTAAATGTAGGATCAAAAATAATATTCTAATATGTATAATAATTGAGCTGTGATGCCCCATTGGTTATATTTTTCACAAAGAAATGAGTATTTTTTCAATTAAAGTTTATTTTATTATAGTTAACAACATTAGCTTACACAAAATATATACCCCAAGCCCTTCTAGTGTAATCAAATGCATTCCTTTGTGAAATATAAGAAATTAAATAAATTCAAAACAATAATTCACTAAATTCGAAAATTACATTATATATTCAAAGATTTTTAGCTCTTACGTATAAGACTTAGAAGCCAATTTCGTCTGCATATTTAACACAAATACAGCTAACGTGTATTGACGTTACATTATGAAGGAACTATCTAAAATTTATAACTTAATTCTCATCGTGAAGTCGTTAATACATACAACTATCGAAACTCGAACGGATCTCGAATATTTATCACTTTAAAATATTACATACTTTGTAATATATAAATATTAAGTTAAATAATAATAGTAAGTTCTTGTAATAGTTTAAAGGGAAACGAAAACCTTATCAAGGGAATAGAACAACCCTCTCTCCCCCTGCTCACAGCCGGAAGAAGCCGCGGTTGGAAATTAGTACATTACAGACGAGAAAGCGTAACAAACGAACACACTTTCGCATTTTTTATAATGATTAGTAAATATCATCAAAATAGCTTAATGTATTAGTTATTTTCTAAGAAATATTATTTAAGATATTTCTTTTTAATTTCAGAAATCGAAATTTTATGAAGTGATAATTTCTTATGGGATGATTTCTTGGGGATGGATATTAACCGCTTCGTAACGTAACTCGTTACGGCACCACTATTACCGACGCGGACTGCTTTACCTGAGAGTTACCAACCTAACGTCATCTTGCGTATACAGATAGTACTTATATTAATTTAGCAACTCTCAAGTACTAATTTAAATTATATTTAATATATTATAATTAATAATAAACATTATCACTTCTGTCGAGCGTCCCGAGATGCACACTTTTTTTTTTGTATCATAAATTTTTTTCATTATATAAATAAAACGTGACCAATGGTAGGATGTGTTATGATGTACAAATTCTAAAATAAATTCACCGCCGAGTGCACTAACTCACGTCGATAATAAAATGCAATTTTCCTCCATTATTATTTCCGCGAAATTTCCAATTTTAGTCTTAATAGAATCAAAGATGGCTTGAAATTTAATAATCCTTATTATCTTGCAAAGATTTTTAATTGTATACGACCAATTTTCGACATGTATCTCAACTTTTGTATGTATAATAAATTTGAATGCTTTATTTATTTTTTTATATTATTGGTAAGCAGATAGGCAGTTGGGCATGATGGTATGTGGTTCGTTCATATACATTGGCGCCGTAAGAAATATTAACCGTTTCACACATCGCCAATGCGCCACCAATATTGGACCAAACTAAGATGCTATGTCTCTTGTGCCTGTAGTTACATTGGATCACTCACCCTTCAAACCGTAACACAACAATACTAAGTATTGTTGTTTAGCGGAAGAATATCTGTTGAGTGGTTGGTATTTCCCTGGACTGGTTTGCATAAGGCACTACCATCAAGTAACAATTTATATATTACAAATGTTATATAATCTATGTAGCACGGTAAATGTTAAACTCAGAGACAGCTTATATGCCCCACAGCAGGACTAAAACTTTGTATTAGAGGAGAAGATTTGGATTGTTGGTTCAACCGACACCTAAAAGTTACATTTTCTTTTACTTTTAATCATTATCGGTAAAGATCCTTATGTTTCATCCACTGGGTTATCACACACCATCTGAAGGTAACTCATCATTGCCCAATAAACACTGCCAATTTAATAATTTTATACCATGTTTTACAATTACATTGTCAACGATTTTATGCAAATTTTGATTACTAAATTTATTAATCCAATACGTGTTTGATTAAATCGACTGTGTTCTGCTCTCGGCGACATAATTACACAAACTTTCATGTTTACTTAGCAAGTTATTAGCCGAGCAAATGTTGTGTGGGTATTCTGTGACGTCATTTACGATGAAACCGACATGAATTCAATCAACGAAATACCAACACTCAAATTAAGTTTTTATTTTTGGAACGCAAAAGCAAATATTCAATCTGATGGTAAGTCAATTTAATGCAATTCAATAACGTTATTCAAGATAGAGGCATTGCACTTTATCCACAACGACAGATAGTTTTCGAAAGTGACACCACATACCGTAGCCAATCTTTGTGGTATTCTGGATTTCTAGGATGACCTAGATTGTGTTCGTTCAGCCTTATAATAATCTCATGTATGAAATCGTTTATTCTGTAAAACCCTTTAGCTCAGACATGATAGATTTAAGAAATATAAGCCACAACTTATTTTTAACTAAACGAAAAACAAAATATTGCTGTTTTTTTCAAACTGGCCTGCGCATTGTGCATAGATAGTATATCATTAATGATATTCTCCACAAATGAAGAATTTAATGTAAGCGAGGGTTGAAAGTTTAGACTTAAAAAAAAATCGTTACTGTTCGAGTTTTACATTTGTATTTTTCGTAAAACATTCATAGTGTTTAGGAAAGCGGACCCGTCAATACAAATGGCAGAACGAAATGACATGTTAACTTAAAAAATGAATTGCGTACAGAATTTGAAAAACCGAAAACGAAAAAATGTTACGTTTTCTGTTTTAGTTGTTTCAGAAAGTATATAAGGTTTATGTACTAACCGGATATTTATTACGAAGTAGTTTTTGGCCAAGGAGTCACCCGCATGTTAGGGATTAACAAGCCTATGTCCTTCTTCGGAAATCAAATTAACTTCATCCAATATTTCAAAAGCAATTACTCACTTATGCTTTATAAGTATTTTTATTCCGCTTCTGTTTTTTTGTAATTGTAAATTGCTGGTTGCCGTTTGTAAAAAAACTAATATTTAGCAATGATTTTAAAAACATCTTATAAATGTACAAAATAATCTTTAATAATAAGTTATAACAACCGTGTGGGACGTCTTTTACTTGCGTTTTTTACGTTTTCAAACTAGTGATAAAACAACTTTTTACTGATTACTACTGTTATATAAAATATCAGTCAACTACACTAAGATTTTTTATTTTTATTTCGCTTGTGGGCCACCTGATGGTAAGTGGTCACCAACGCCCAAAGACAGTGATTTGTATATTTCTTAAAAAAAAAACAACATCACCACCTTCCCATCCACCATCAACCTTGAGAACTAAGATGTTATGTCCCTTGTGCCTGTAATTACACTGGCTCACTTACCCTTCAAACCGGAACACAACAACACAAAGTACTGCTGTTTTGCGGTAGAATATCTGATGAGTGGGTGGTACCTACCCAGACGAGCTTGCACAAAGCTCTACCACCGAGTGGCACGAGAGAGTTCTCAAAGCACTAGTGTTTAGTAGCTGTAGCTTAAAGTGAGCTGCAAATCTAAGAACAGTTTTAAATATAGATATTCTTAAACACTTTCATTTAAATAAAATCGGCTCGGGATAAAAGCTTAGGCGCAGGACCAACGGCGTTACGTGCTTTCCGAGACTCGGAAGATTGGTTTCTACTGCCAAACTCCGAACTGCTAATGAGAATTTCTCAACAGAATAAAAGCGTTTTTTGGCTCCCGTACCCGAAGGGGACCATATTACTAAGACTCCACTGTTTTTATAGTCAATGGTTTTTTTTATTTATTTGGCCTACATGGATATGAACCCAAAACGCTGGCTGAGTCTGGATGTCATTCGCTAACCAACGTAGTATATAGAATCATACGACTGACTCTAATTAGTCTTGCACTATATACAGTACAAGCGTACGCTTCAGTGTATAACGGGTCTAATTTGACGGAATATCGTTTTCCCTTGGGCCATGGCATACGCATGACGTTTTCAAGCTTTAGCTTGATATCAATTAAAACTCACTGGGATTGAATATCCGGTAAATGCATAGTGCTTTATTATATTATTATTAAAAACCAAGTCGGTAACATTTTTATATACTATATTTGATATAAAATTTAACTCAAACGTTACACATATAAACGTTTCATACATGATCATCACACCCAAAGAACTTATACTTTGAAATTGTCAAAATATTTCTGGTATATTTTTAGTAGCAACAGAGGTATTAACAGCTGACAGCAGCAGCTGACAACTGAGACCAGTAGAGAGTGGACGTGTACTAAATGTCCCATAGCGATATGAGCTTATTGCGTAATATAATATCAAAATTTGTAAACATAAATTCATACAAATACAGTTAAGACCCTATAAAGAAGGTTGTTTGGCCTCAATGCTTAATACAATACCAACATTTGTAATCATGAATTCATATCAATAAAGCTAAAACAATTCTATCGCGTTTTTATAACTAATTATTTATTATATTTGCGGTTTCATTTAAAGCTTCATTTCATGCCAATAAGCGTATTTAATAAATTATATACTACGTTACACAAATTTTATTATACTACTAATCGCGCGGCTACAACCGCGTTCCTGCTCTGTCCCCGTGGGTTTAGCATAATATGAAATAGCCTATAGCATTTCTCAATAATTGGGCTATAAAATTATTGGGCTGTTGTTTTTGATAACGCACGTTCGAACAAAAATAATAGATATTAGTATAGATTACAATTATATGTGAGATAATTTAAAATATTATTATTACAATAAACATGAATACAAAAATGAAAGTTCATATTTCAGACACTGTATTCAATGGCAAAGATATAAATCCCCTCAAAGGACAGATATAAAGATAAACCGCCGTGGAAAATACATAAATTAATTTTATTATGTGCTCCGCCATTTCATACGCCTTAAATTTGGATTATACCTGCCTGTTTCACGCACGCGATGAGCGCTTGCCTACTATCTGGCCGATTGATTGACGTTTGTAGTAAATATATACATAAAGATTAGTCTGAAAGTTAATCCTTCATCAATAATCGAGCTATAAAACACTTAAATAACGAGCTGGTCTTTTTTTGTAAAATTTGACTTCAGCCGAATGCAAGCCAAACTTCGTTTAAAGTCAACTATCATCGAAGAACATATATATTATTTATTATATTGCATGATTAGCTACAGTACAGTAACAGCCTGTGAATGTCCCACTGCTGGGCAAAGGCCTCTTCTACCCTTTTTGTGGAGAAGGCTTGGAGCTTATTCCACCACGCTGCTCCAATGCGGGTTGGTGGAATACACATGTGACAGAATTTCAGTGAAATCTGACACATGCAGGTTTCCTCACGATGTTTTCCTTCACCGTTGAGCACGAGATGAATTATAATCACAAATTAAGCACATGAAATTCAGTGGTGCTTGCCCGGGTTTGAACCCACGATCATCGATTAAGATTCACGCGTTCTTACCACTGGGCCATCTCGGCTTTAGCTACAATCCATTAGATATCCAGTTTTAGATGGACATATTCCAAATCCCGACCTAACTATCTGATCACATCAGTTGGTTTATTATGTAATGATGTAAAGTTTTTATATTTTGAAAATTTGTAACTGTATGTTCGTCTTTTTTAATATATTGTATGTTTATTATCTTTAATGTAAAACGTGACAAATATAATACAAAAATAAAAATAAAACTTCATTGTATATCTTTTTCAGTTTTCAAGAAAATTCAGTAGTACTTGCCCGAGTTTGAATTCAGAATAATCGCTTAAGATTCTCGTTTGCTAACCACTGGGCCATCCAGAGTTGTTGGTTTTTATAATTTAAACATTGAATAATTTACAATAGGATATCATATTATAATCTACCATAATCAATTTAAGCAGCGAAGTCGTTTAATCCATACATTAATGCATTTGTCATGCATATAATTAAAAAAAATAATCACAAAAACCCCTATCTAGCCTAAAGTATCTCCTTAGTATCTGTAATCTACGAAATACAAAAAGTGAAAAAATCCCTAAAAAAACAATTTCTATGTAAGATTAATCTTTCATACGACGTCAACGGTTCTTTTCACCCCTTACGCGTTACTAGTGTAGAGGGATGTTTTAGGGTGTGGTGCAAGTTGATAATATTTAATTTATTATGTGGATAAGAGAAATGGCGCAGTGGTTAGATCAAACGAATAATGACCGAAGTTTGCGGGTTCAGACCAGGCAAGCAACATTTGAGTATTTATATTCATCTCACTCATGGGATAAAAATCACATGTGTCACCAATCGCAATAAAGCAGCCTGGTGGATTAGGCTCTTCTTTATAAGAAGATGTCTTAGTTCAGCAGTAAGACATTAGGTAGGGTATTTACAAAGTATTTTACAAAGTAGATATGTATATCTAAGATATAGATCGTGGATTTTAGTTCTAGAAGGTCCCTGATTCAAAACTGAACAAGCTCCATTTTTTCACGTCGTCAATTTATAATGATAATTCACCTCTTGCTCAATGATGAAAAACTATCACGAGAATATAACATCACACAAGTCATCCACATGTATATCCACCACATGGAGCAGCGTAATAGAACAAGCTCCAAGGGCTCCAAAAGCAATATTTTTTATTGTCATTTAATCAGATTTGTTAATACTGAATTAGTTTTCGGTTTTTCTCGGAAGAATTTACTATCCAAAAAGTTTTTTTTTAAATACCTAATTTCCAATTAAGCGTTGAGCTGGCGTTAGTATCGAACTACCGATTTTTATATCGATAATAATTGATAGTTTAATTAAATATAACAGAACAAAATTAAAAAGCGCTTTAAAGCGCCTACTTGAATACTCGTTAGATATAATATTACTTTAATTTATTTTAATGTCTCCTAATTATTTAAAACAGTTGACGTTTCTAACTTGCGCCGCACGTAATCCAACGCGGGTCGTTAAGTATTCAGCTATCTCCACCTGGAAGTGACTCTGGGAGGACTTGAAGGGTCTATTGTGCAGGCCAGACAGACGCACCGGCTTTATGTATGTACGTCTAAGCGCAATACTTCAGTTCGACATTGGCTACGCAAACACACGCAATCGTCCTCAGAATCTCAGCCCTTGTTAATTGTATTACGTACTGCTTAAAAGATTATGTTCCTATTTTAATATTTATATATAATTTTCATTTTATATTTAATATATTAAATTAATTATAATATTATGTATGTTACAAAATAATTGTAAACAAAAATTTTAAAGTAATAATTAAGATTAAGCTTTTTTGACTTTGACACGATTTGACTGTTCACTATGGAAGTTGACACACATTTTATCCACATAATGTTTATATTGATATAACTATGAAAATGAATTTTCATCATCATAAACAGTAAAATCAGAGCTTTGGTTTCATTTAACATCAGGTGCCTACTTGTTAGTCTGCCTCCCTTATACAATTAAAAAAAAGTTTTTAAGTTAGGTATCGTGAACAATATATCGACAAGGTACTTGTATCATAATTAAATTTATAACGATTAAAATTACCTGAATAAATAACGCAACATCTGTTTTTAATAACTAATAAATATTTGTCATAACGATCGTTTCAAAACTCGATTACCGTTCGTGTTGATACTGCGACCATTACCAGGTAAAATCGATTTACGGTCATGATAAGCTGTGTAAGCAGCCGTTATATTTGCATAAAAAACTCGTGGTTTCCTAGAACCACGTGGGCGGGTAGCGTCAGTAGAAACATTAACTATTAGTAGTGGTGTGATGTTTTTTTAATATAAGTACATACTTTTTTACATAACTTGTAAAGAAGACATAAAAGTTTTTTTTTTTAAATATTTTAGCTAGCGCTTGACTGTTATCGCACCTGATGGAAAGTGCGCTTGCCTAGAAGGTGCCTATTCACTCTAGACTTGAAGGTACCCATATTGTAGGTGGTGGGGAATACGGAGGTCGGCAGGGTATTCCAGACCTTAGCGGTGCGTATCAGAAACGAGGAAGCAAATCGTTTCGTACGTGCTTTAAATACGTAAAAGAAAAAAAAAAACAGCTAAGTGTAACATCTTCTACTTGTATCTCTACTAGTATGATCTATATATAATATAGTATTGTATTAGTACCTCATATTAGTGCTGGCGTAATGGGCCGAAAATCGACCTTAATTATTACTGAAAATTTGAGGAAAACATATGTATTTGAATTTGCGTCTTTAGAATATTTTTTGTGAACGCTTATTTTGAAATTATTTTATTGATAACATTAACGCTCGTCAATAGCTACCAAACAAAACAAAAAAACGTTTCACAAAAACAGGAGACTGAGGTGAACTAATTGATTTTATTCTTATTTATATAATTATATAGATTACTATATTATTTTGATTATTACTAATATTTATTCATAAATCTATCATTCATTATCAATAAATAACACAATTGATTATGCACTTACTAAGTATATGAGCGATATAAATTATACCAAAAGAGACTTCGTAATATCGTTCGTTACTATTAAATGTATGATACGGTTGACATTAAAAGTGCCACATATTCTAAATAACGCAGTAAATAATAACATATTTTGAACTATTTTTTGTACAAATAGTAGATGGTTTTTCAACGCAATTTTTATGTTGTCGGTACAAGTCGAATGTTTACCAAAACAATATTTGTCAATGATAAGTGATGTTTCATCGATACATACAGCTGAATCATGTATGTGTGTTTATTGAACCCCACTATTTAATATAAGCTTTGCCTGTCAACTTTATTGAATGAAGTTCCCTGAGTAAATTGTCTTATCTTTTACCGTATACTATGAAATATAATTAAAGCATTGGCCGCGTTTTTATGATAAAATCTACACGTGTCATTGAAGCATCGTGTTGGAATAAGCTCCAAGCTTCCTCAAGAGAAGTTAGAGGCCTTTGAGTCATTGGAACTTTTACAGGCCCGACTTTAGTTTATCTAATTTGAATTCATAGAAAAATGTGTTATATATGACGTATGATACAAAATGGAACAATAACAGTCTGTCAATGTATTGGATGAAAAAAAATGTAACAACTAGTCTTGCCACTCCGTATATCCCAAAGCTAAATACGGAATTGAAAAATATAGGATCATATTTTCGTTCATCCATGCGTGTTATCCCGAAACACCTATACAGGAATATTCTAGAATCGAACCCGCACTGTCCTAAAGGGAAAAAATCAAAACAGACCGCGACCGCAAATGAAAGTTCTCGTCGGTGACAAAAAATGCAGCGGTACCCGTGTTTTAGGGTTGCTTGTGAAATCAAACGGTATTAGTTTTTTCAATGTTAAATCTTTGGGCGCTATGACTGTAAAGTTTTAACGTTATAATATATAATAATATGTATTAAATATATAAATTTAGTTTGAGATAAGACTGGACAATCGAGAAATTAAAAGCACCAACGGTTCAATGTAGAACACAGTTTATAAAGTCACTTTTGGTATAATTGTCTAACAGTTTTTCTATCTGTTAAAACAATGGTCAGTAGCCTATTTTATGTTCTATACGAAAGGTATCCTTTCCAGCTACACAAATCCAAAGAACTTACTACACCCAAAAAACCTTACAAAGGACTTTTCCGGTAAAACGTCCGGAACCACACGGGAGTACAAAGTTTCTGGTTTGATAATATTTTTTTTACAGTCCATACGCGAAACTTTCGCAATCAACTCTGTCGCTATTTGTTAAAATAAAACCCGAGTCGAAGCTAAAATAAGCCCCGTTCAACGGAAACGTGTGTACGGGGATATTTTTGTTCCTTTTATCAGGACGCTTATTTTTTTTATACAACAAAGTAATTGATTTTTTTTTAGTTGTATACTAAATTTTAAATAATTTTACTACCATCGTTATATACATATATAAGAAACTTTCATTTATTTTCTTTTCCCGCATGCGTTCTAAAACAATCCACATGCCAACTCGTTGCTGTATGAAGTGTGAAGTTTTCCGTCATAGTACCATCAACGACCCCTAGGAGTACAAGGCGATCGAATATGTATATACAAATAAAAGAGTCATTGTAACGTATGTCGGACATAATCTAGGAGAATATAATTATCCATTTTCAAAAACAACACCGGTGAAGACGTATATAAATATATATGGCAACAGTAGCAAGTACGAGTCAACAGGTGCACTCTCGCCATCCAATGGAATTCCAATCCGGTACAATCGGATAGAGTTCAGGTAGAGGAACAACTGCTTGACATCATTTCACTGTCTCTTTCAAACCTTCGGGAAATTAATAGGACAGACGAGATAAAAAGGCAATCACATGTAAATATAAATTGCTAACGTGAGGGACAAAGTAACTCGATGAGGAATCAAATTAAAAACGAAATCGGTTTTTAGCATTAATAATGTTTTGACTAAAATCTAATAGTGCGTTTTCACATGGAAACCGATTTCAAACGGCCCGGGGCTGCGCCGTGCCATTACACAAGAACACGTGTTTATGTCAGATATCAGAATGAGAGAAGTGGATTACCACCACTACCATCTATTTAGGAGTATAACTTTTTACTCGATATTGACTAGCCTGTTGGTGTGGTTGGTAAGATACTTGCCTTTCACGCCGCAGGTCGTGGGATCGATTCCCACCCAGGACAGACATTTGTGTGCATGAACATGTCTGTTTGTCCTGAGTCTGGGTGTAATTATCTATATAAGTATTTATTTACAAAAGAAAAGTAGTCTATGTAAGTATATCAGTTGTCTGGTTTCCATAGTACAAGCTCTGCTTAGTTTGGGATCAGATGGCTTTGTGTGAATAAAGTCCCAGGATATTATTATTATTTATACAACGTTTAATAAAGCCGTAATTATTACAAAAAAAAATCGCAACCAATAAACTTTGCCGAATCATGGTGAACGTAACTTAGACAAGCATCCACACTTCGGGTATCGACGTTCAATTAACGATGTCAACGGGTGGAATTTTCCAGAAGTTTCTATAATGACTCTGTGAACGGGAAAAGTTACGAAATCTTTGAAAATGTAATCTCGGAAAGTGAACGCTTCTTAAGTGTGTTCAACTTTTTATGTTAGAATTTTATGTTCATCTAAGTTACATTGTTACTTAATCGACGCTATCTTTTATTGAACTGATCATTTATAATAATGAGCACATTAATATTATGTATGAGTTGTTTATTTTTATTGTAATATTAACATGGGTGAGTGAGTCAGTGTAATTACAAGCACCAGGGACATAACATCTTAGTACCCAAGGTTGGTGGCGCGTTGGCGATGTAAGCGATGGTAAACATTTCTTACGATGCCATTGTCTATGGGCGTGACCACTTACCATCAGGTGGCCTATATCGTCGGACTTCCTACACAATAAAAAAAATATATATATATGTCTATATAAAGAGAGTATGTATGTGTGAGTATATATGTACGTATAACAGTCTATGGGACAATAATGTCTATACACGCCGTAATAATTACTTGAATGACTAGTGTACTGTGACTCAAAGGGTTAAAGTCTTATTAAAAAAAAAAGATTTATATGTACACCATAATTCAAAAATATATCAATATTACAACATACATTTATTTCGGATTCGGAATCTCCGTAGCACTTCAAGCACTCCGTAGCAATTTGTCAAAGGAATTTTTGTTGATCGTCTCGATTGTCGGTATATTATTTATTTATTTATTTATTTAAAACTTTTTTGCCCACCACATTGTGTAGTTTGACAAAAGGCGGACTTAATGCCTAAAGGCATTCTCTACCAGTCAACCTTTAGGCTAAGCGGAAATTCGTGAAGGCGGTAATTGATTTTGAAAAATATAGATACATACAAATATAACGACAAAAAATAAAATAAAATACAGAGTTATTATATATATATGTGAATAATATATATATACATATATATATATATATATATATATATATATATATATACATATACATATACACATACATACATACACACATACATACATACATACATACACATACATACATCCATACACACACACATACATACAAATATACATATAAATAATAATGCATTATAGATGTCAGAGATGAAGAGAACTAGGAGTTTTCTGACAAGATATGCTCACGGAGACGAGTCTTGAAAGTAAGTTTAGAGGTGGCTTTCCTTATATGCTCAGGTAATTTGTTCCATAATCGGACAGCTTGAACGGAGTAAGAATTAGAAACGAAACCAGAAGAATGAATAGGAACAGAAAGAAGGTAAGAATCGTTAGAGCGTAGCTGACGATTGTGATTATCACGCAAAAATTTGAACCTGTCTTTCAGATAATTAGGAGAGAGAGGGTCAAAGAGAATAGAGAAAAGAGAAGACAGTAATCGGAAGTCTCTACGTTGTCGAATAGTAAACCATTTTAATTTGTCACGATACTGAGAAATATGATCGAACTTACGAAGACAGAAGATGAAGCGCAAAGAGTTATTTAAGAGACGGTCAAGTTTATTCCGATGAATTTCGTTAAGGTCGGAATAACATACGTCTGCATAATCGATTATGGGAAAGACCAAAGCGTGCACAAGTAATATCTTAGTCTTGATGGGAAGGAAATTTCGAAGTCGATTGAGGCACCTTAGCGTGGCTGTGACTGAGCGGCTGATTTCGGAGATATGCACAGACCAGCTTAATGTGGAATCAATATGAAGACCGAGGTCTTTTACATGATGGCGGTAAGGAATAACGATGTCATTGAACAGAACGGGAGGCAAAGATGTTAAACCCAGATTAGTGACAAAGCGTGAGCTACCAATAACGATCGCCTGACATTTAGATGTATTGACCTTTATTCCAAATTTTTGAGACCAAGTATTTACACTAGCCAGATTGTTATTTATAGTTGCAACAGCATCACTTATATCATCCAGCCCGGTTTGACAATAAAGCTGCAAGTCGTCGGCGTAAAAATGATAAGAGCAGTTGATGTAAGTTGTAAGTAGGTTGATAAATAGAGAGAAAATAAGAGGAGATAAAATACCACCCTGCGGCACGCCAGTTTGAAGATCTAACCAATCAGAGAGAGATTGATCCAATCTAACTGCTTGCTTGCGGCCGCGAAGATATGAGGAAAACCACTCCAGAGCTGATGTTGAAAACTTGAGATGCTCGAGTATAGCAAGGACAATATCATGATCAACCATGTTAAAGGCGTTGGAGAAGTCAATTAAAACTAAAATGGTGACCATTCTATTCTCCATACCATCCCGAACATCCTCCGTAACCTTCAGAAGAGCGGTAGTAGTGCTATGACCGGACCGAAAACCAGACTGAAATGAACTAAGGATATTGTTGCTATAAACAAAGGAGGTCACTTGTTTGTAAACCGAGAGTTCAAGAACTTTGGATAAGAAGGGAAGGATAGAGATTGGTCTAAAGTCTGTACTCGTTCACCTACTCGAAATAAAATAATTGGCCAAATTCGAGTCGTCGTAATTGCGCACAGAGGGTTCCGTATCGCTATTGAGAGCTCTTATCAAATTCAAAGTGCCTCAAATTTTTCGGACTCTGATTGTTACAATTTTTTTCTCAAGACCATGAATGAAAAATTATATTTCTGCACATCAATATTTAAATTGCATATCAATCTACTCTAACTCTGTAAGTCTGTTACATTTCCACGGCTAAACCACTAAACAGATTTTGAGAAAATATGATACACAGCTATTTTGAACCTCAAAATAAGATATAATACTACTAATAGGCGACTTAGATAAGATATAGGCTACTTTTACCTAACAACTGACACCCTCTCCACACACGCGGGATATAATAAACATGCAGGCATATTTAAGATACACAAAAGGTGCGGACATCACGACAATGTAGTTACAAATATAAAAGAAAGTAAGTAGTAATTTATTGAAAAAGATTATAGTTTAGTATAACATTACATAACGCTATGTGAATATGTCATATATATTAACAAGTATTTTCTGAAGTTGTGATATAATACAATAACAAACGCCCAAACTTCTCCATGCATGATAAGTGTGATACATAGAATCAACTCGATTTGAAAGCGCGCAAAACTTTATATATATATTAGAATACTGCACTAGTTTGTATCGCGATAAAATTGCAACTAAGTTTTGTTGACAATATAGAAAGGCATTGGATTCGAGTCTACAACGGTTTGTATGACATAAGCCTTGATGCATTATACTTTAGTGTAAACAAATCTTTTCATGTCATTTATGTCACAAATCCGTCGATGAATTTTTTTTTCTTTGTAGTGACTTAATAGTTATTAATATTATTATTATTATTTTTCAATAAATATTATTTTGTAATATAATTTCATTCTTACAATGTTTTGTCTAAATCAGATGTTATTATTTGTTGAATTTGTTTGAAATGTTTTAATTTTGTAATCTGTTCATTTTTAATTCCATTGTCTATTTTTATTAATTTATTTTCTTTTAATTAATTTGTGCGATTTAAATGTTTCTAAAAATAGAGCAATGTCGCTTTGTCGGCGGGCGTTAATAACTGCACCACAGTTTTACACTATAGCAGTTATTATCGTTCACATTTTGTTAAGATTTGATATGATGCTTGAATAAATTATTATTATTAAAAAAAAAAAAAACTTTGTGCGGGGTCTACTCATAGATTATTTTATCGTCAAAAATCAATGCACCGTATTTTTGTGTTACTATGTGATGAATTATTGAGTTAATGAAATGACAGGCACACGATTTCTAGATAATAGTCACAAATCACAATAATTTATTAGATACCATGGATGGCATCACATTGACGGCAATGGAAGGAAGACTTAATGTCAACGAAAAAAAAACGACTTTAATTGATTTTTTTTTTTTTTTTTTTTATGGTATTAGATTAGTGGACGAGCATGTGGGCCACCTGATGGTAAGTGGTCACTAACGCCCATAGACAGTGGTTTATATATTTCTTAAAAAAAAAAACAACATCACCACTGCGCCACCAACCTTGGGAACTAAGATGTTATGTCCCTTGTGCCTGTAATTACACTGGCTCACTCACCCTTCAAACCGGAACACAACAACACAAAGTACTGCTGTTTTGCGGTAGAATATCTGATGAGTGGGTGGTACCTACCCAGACGAGCTTGCACAAAGCTCTACCACCGAGTAAATTGAGATTGACCGGTATTTAAACATAATTTTCGCAACAATTTTCATTAATACGAACACTGAAAGGCGTCCTCTATGTTTTAAGCCGGAAGCGAAACGTAAATATCACCTGGTGGCAAGTGATTGGCATGCGCTCTGGCAGTTCTTTGGAGGTTGGGCGATGAATTACCTGCCTAACAGCTTAGCGATTGCCGTCCACAATGTCTGTAACAGACGATTGTCACGGTTATGGTTATTTAAATAACCATAAATTTCGGTTTGACACATTAGCCATCTCGTTACGGTCAGTTTTATTTAAAATTATATTTGAAAAGTAATTGCCAGACGTCAGTAACGTCCCTTTCGCCCTTTCGTAAATTTTATTGCAAGACCCTATTTTCCTGTGGTTAGTTACCAAAGGATCCTATTTAATAACGTACTGGACATAAATTATCACGACCGAACCACACACGCGCTATCTTATTAAAAACCATTGAATCCCAATTCATTTTCCATCTGACAAATGACTAACTTAATTATCTCCACAATGGATGTCCAATACAACACTATAGACGGATAAATAGGGTTCCCGGGGGAATAAAAGCAAAGGGTTTTGTACAGAAAGGGTGCAATCTAATTTCGCAAAAAAGGCACCTTTACGATACACACGACCTCGGGCAACGGAAGTCTGTACCCTTTGTGATATAAATTATGAAATTAATGAAACACAAATTTCGGAACTTATTCGTGTTATTGGATTTGGACCGTTATCGGCAATCATTTATATTTAATGTTTCGTTAAATCCTGCTTTGGGGATAGTGGATGAATTTAATTCAATTAAAAGTATTAGAATTATGCGTTGGTAGGACTTTGTGCACATATAACCTACCGCCAAATAGAAACTGATGTGTTCCTGTCGAAAATCGAATCTCGACATCATACGCAGCGCGCTCAGCAGCCGGCAGCCGCTAAGATGAAGGTGCGGGGGGCGCGACGACTACGCGGCGTGCGGGGATCCACGCGAGAATCAAAGAGACAACCCCGACTTCGCCTCGGACCACCGCTTCGTGCGCACACGACGTTTCCGCTACATATACTATATTAAAAAACTACGCGATCTACAAAATACAGTCCACTTATTTTCCAACACCATCGGGAACCATACATTCCGGTTCGAAGGGTGAGTGAGCCAGCGTATCATAAGGGACATACTATGTTAACTTCCAAAGCGCATTGACAATGTAAGGGATGGTACAAATTTCCTGCATTGCACATTTCTATGGGCGGTGGTGATTACTGATCATCAGGTGGCCCATTTGTTCCTCCACTTACATATTTTACACAATAATATTTTTTGCAGTGAAACTATTGGCGGCAATGGGAGTAAAACTAAAATATTTAACTAGTAATAAAACTCGAATGCAACAATCCTATACGTAACGATCCTGCCGCAAAAATGTTTCACTTATAACACAAATATATATATATATATATATATATATACATTTTTAATATATCTATATATGTCTGTATTGTTTCTGAAGCTATAGTAGTATAGACTGATCCGTTAGGATATTATAAATTAGTTGTATGTATGTATGTATGTTTTATTGTATTGTGATAACAGTTGTATTATACAAGCTTGCTGTCTGTATGTCCGAGAGAATTCTATAGACGATGAGCGGCCAAGCGTGACTCGTAGCGCTGAATGGCGATCGTTGAAGTTGCTTTTTCAGAAAAACCGCCCTGTGAATCCCTTCACGCTTTATTTCGATGTGAGAAAATTCTATTGGGAAAAATAATTTCTATTCGTGAACCTTTTATCCTATTTACAGGCACTTCGACGCTTAAAACGTTTGAAATTGCTTACATTAATATTAAGAAACGAAGACAGAATTTATGTCTATCAATTTTTTTTTTATATTTAATTTTTTTTTTTCGAAATTTTAAAGTTTAGTCGATACGTGATGTTCTAGCACTAGCTAAAGCTGTAGCTAGACTAGTGGAAAACTTGACAGGAAATGAAAATTAGTTCAGCTTGAGACGTGACACTGAAGAATATATGTATGACTCCTTTTACTTATTTTTAAGTAATTTATTAAGAACGCATATAAAGAAAAAAATTAGGGTTACGAATTCAGACGGATCAAGAATGTCACCTCCTTCGAACACCACATACATAACAGCTAAATTAGATATATAACAACAACGGATAAAGTTAACGATTAGGAAATAACACGTGACGACTAAGAAGCATTGTTTGGTCGACTCAAGTCCAATAATAGACTTCTCTTTGACAGCTGAACAGAGTGTATCGACCATACGAAGAATAAACATCAATTGAACATTTGAAATGTAAATAAATCCCAAAATTTAACCTTTCAACGGTCAAGGTCAAAAAAGCCGAGATGGCCCAGTGTCTAGAACGCGTGAATCTTAACCGATGATCATGGGTTCAAACCCGGGCAGGCACCACTGAATTTTCATGTGCTTAAATTGTGTTTATAATTCATCTCGTGCTTGATGGTGAAGGAAAACATCGTGAGGAAACCTGCATGTGTCAAATTTCAATCAAATTCTGCCAGATGTTTATTCCACCAACCTGCGTTGGAGCAGCGTGGTGGAATAAGCTCCAAAGCTTCTCCTCAAAAAAAAAACAGGAGAAGAGGCCTCAGCTCAGCAGTGGGACATTGACAGGCTGTTACTTTACTTTAAGGTCAAGGGGTCAAGCAGTTTCATTGAAGGCGTTAGGTCAAATAATTCATAGCATCTGATTCATGAAGGATCATTTGATTGAGTAAATAAAATAAATAATATGGTATTTGATTATACGTTTCAATAGTCTAAATAAATAATAATCACAAAATTAACTAATTAATTGATGTATTTGTGAAATTGTATCGAAAACAACGGTTCTCTATGAATTCTAAAAAGAAAGGGGATACCGTATATAACAAAATATTTGTTTATAATATTTAATTCAAAGAATGAAAGTGTTGGTTTATTTTAATTTCTACTTCATTGTAATGTAAAATCAATAATATGATACATCTAGGTTGTTTATATATACTCGTGTACAAATTCCTCAATAACTTGAACATTCTGGCCTATCATTTTCAATGATAGAGTTCTGGTTGCTAACGAGATACACGTTCTATCGTCAGATTTAATTTAACTGAAATCTATATAGCGGTTTTCGGACGAAACTTGCCCAAATATACAGAATATAAATAATCTAATGTATATCAATATAAAAGTGTATAATATACAAGTGTATCTTATTTTTTATACGTCTTTTAATAATTATATGGGATCATTTTAAGCCTTAACCTATACAGCATATTTCATCTAGCGGTGTTAAAGTCATAAGATTGATCATATCTGTTGAACTATTGTCGTTGCTTCCTCTCCTAACACAAGTATTACGCTTCATTGTAATATAGTTAAATAATATAAGAAATAATTTGCAAACAGATTTTGATCGTAGTTTACAAAAAAAAAAAAACTTAAGTAAGTTTCCACACTCTCTCTAAATAATGCCATATACGCGGTTTCACAAGTGACGCTAGAACATAATTTGATATAGAATTATCAGAACATGTTCAAGCATGAACGTTTAATATTCATTCGAGTACTATAATTGGATTATCAACAGTCTGTTAAACACTATACAATTCCGCTCCAATGCCTGATTTAGGACATTTCAAGTCGCCTTAATGTCAAATCTCTTTGTTCAAAGTCATAATACAAACTATTGATTTTAACACTGTTTTGTTAATTATTGTTTATTTAATATATATAAATTGCGATAAATTCATATATTGACTGCCTCCTTGGTTTAATAGTCGCAGATTACATGTTATGTCTATTGTGCCTGTAATTAAATTGGCTCACTTATCCTTTCAACTAGAACACAGCAATGGTTAGCATTGCTGCTATCTAAACAGATATGCACTACCACCAAGTAATACATACATGTGTATGTATAGTAAATAATGTCTGAATAGTTAGCAGCATTTCAGATACAATTCAACAGGAGATATCATCTGATGATAATATAAAATAATCTAATATACTTTCGTAATAAAAAAATAATATTAATATTAGGTACGAAGATAATCATTATAATTCACATTTCTCTTTGATATTAAGATTAGATTATAATAATAATAATATCCTGGGACATTATTCACAAAAGGCCATCTGATCAAAAACTAAGCAGAGCTTGTACTATGGAAACCAGACAACTGATAAACTTACATATACTACTTTTCTTTTGTAAATAAATACTTATATAAATAATTACAGCCAGACTCAGATCAAACAGACATGTTCATGCACACAAATGTCTGTCCTTGGTGGGAATCGAAACCATGACCTGCGGCGTGACAGTCAAGTATCTTACCAACCAGGCCACCGGCTCGTCAAACTTGTAAGAAACTTTTTGTAGATTGAATGATTCTTCACTCTAACCAATAGTTTCATACAGACTCAATTAGGTCCCACTCAAAGATTATTCATCCATCCATCCATTGTAAATAGACTGAAACTTTTCTAAGAAAAAGTACCTTTCAAACTACAATCTTTATATTGATTCTTCAAATAGATGTAATAATATGAAATTATGATAATAAGAATAAAGAAAAACATTAATTCAGGACAAACATTGCAGAAATAATGTAATATAATTGTACGGAAAAATCTAGTTAATTTATAGTCGATTTAATCCTGTAACATGACGAACGAATATTTTGTGCCTCTGCCTTCATGACATAATTGCCAAATAATATACGGCCTTACGTAAAAAAATAGTTAAGAAGGAGATCAATTAAACAATGTTACACTACTTCCACTAAAAAACTAAAATTTTCTTGTAAAATGTTATACAGATTAAAAACATTTAGCAGACTATTACGAAGCATTTCGAGTACAATCCCTACGTAATGCGCATCCTCCTTGGATAATCTACAACGGGGCTTCAGAATAAATTAGACATTCATGATATATGACCTATTGTGTCTGAGTCTAGACGAGACGTTTAATGGTAATTTTATCACTGAATAATTCTAGACTGAACTTATAAGTGGGTTGTAAAATATGAATTTTAATATAACGTATCTTTTATATAAAAAGCACAAAATTGTCCACCAACCTGCATTGGAGCAACGTGGTGGATGTTACTCATAAACTGAACAGGGCCAGCAGCAATATTTACAGAATTTCAGTTAACTTAATTAACTTTGTCGCCAGTCAGTGTCGATTATTTTTTATTTAAGATAATTAATTTCAATACTTCGTAGCTGTTTTTCGTACATAATCTGAAAAAGTCTGAACATACATAATGTATAGAAATAGTGTATAATTAAAAAAGGTCTATTTATCAAGAGAACAATTTAACGTTTTTGAACAAGACAAATCTTTGTACGGCTTATCCGCGTCGTGGATTAATTAATCATCCAATTACAAGTTTCTGGTTAAAATGTTTAACGAAGACTAATTATTGTTTACGTTCAATTCATGAAAATATATAATTTCATACAAAATACATTTTGAGATTGATCTAGACGAAGTTTTATTAATATAATAAAACGGTATTCGCAAATAAAGTACGTACAAATTAAAAGGTCGTTTCTATCATCTTCATCTCTAAGAAACGATAGGCCATGCAAATTTTAAAATATTTTTTATTTAAATAAAAAAACAGAGAACTATTTAAATTTCTTTAAATAGTGCTTTGATTTTTTAATAGCTATATAAAAACATCAATAAATTTAAACATGAGTACTGTATGAGAGGATTTTTAGTCTCGTGGAGTATCCATGAAATATATGTCTACTATACATACACGAACACAAGTATTATAAAATCTACTGAATTTTTGCTCATTTCTTATTTGTAAAATCTACATTTCAAACCAGTGCTAGCTAATTTATTATATAAAATACTACATTACTCCAAATGACTTGATTAATGAGTGAGCTACTGTAATTAGAGACACGAGGGAGGGACATATCAACTGTCATACCGACAGGGTTTCGAATTTAAGCCATGAAATTAAGTTCTAAAGGTGAAATAAAATCAAGGACCTAAAACATTTGAAATGATATCCGAGTACGCCAAATTCATGGGGGATTGACATTAACATATTCACACAATCTAAATCCAAATTTATAGAAGAGCATAATTGCGTATAAGCAACTATAAGGATATATTCAGGAGAAACGGTGGAAATTATAATAAAATTGTATTACCGTTTTTGTGTTTGGAAAAAAGTCCTAAATACTATTCCAAGGCATATTTAATTGAAATTTTACTAGAATTCATCGAATATGAAGAAACAAAACAAAACAAAAAATCGCAGAAAAAATATTACATGACAAATGATAAAATCATTAAACGTTTGTAGCATGAACGACGTTATTAAGCGTTCCAATATTGTCAAAAAGTTGACAAAAACAGCCTCACCAGCCGTGGAGGCAATAGAAACTTCAGCCAAGTTCCAAGTTTCAATACCGTGTCTTCCAAGAGCAGATGTGTCGTGACTACTTCGTACAAGTTCTGGCGACTTCGCGACACGCGGCGACATGTGAAAAACTAGTGGAAGTTAAGAAGTTTATCGTTTCTCTGTTGTTTCATTTGGTAATGTACAAGTTTTGGGTAAACGCATTATTTATATTTTATTCCTTTATTTCACTTTATCGATATAATTTAGAGGATTTTTTTATATGAATGGTTCAAAAATAAACACAAAGAATAAAGAAGCGTTGAAATTCATATAACAACTCGGTAAGTTGATTAAAATCTGTGTCATTTTTTGTTTTTAACAAATCTAAAGTGACTTTCTCATCCTATATACTCGTATCTACCTAAAGAAAGTAGTGCCATTGGCGATTATTCCATACTCTTATATATTCCAGTAAACAAGTATTATACATAGATATATATGTCAAAGCAATGTCACAAAACCGCTTTGTCTATTACGGTATTTGAAACTCCAAGACATTTTCAACTTGAAAAGACACGGTCGTCATCCCACAAAAGGAAAAAAGTTGGTTAAGTCATAGAAATATAATCGTGGCCGTGGAATGCGATCACTGAACTGCGAAATCGCTGTACGGTCGTCAGCTAAAGTTTTTAATGCGAAATACTTTGAATAAACTCATGACTTTGAAATTAAACACGGACTACACAATTGATAATATTCTATAAGCCGTACTTAGAGCATAAAGACATATTTAACTATTATAGAATATAAAGCTAAAATGCTTTAACGTCCTAACTTATAAGTATAAAAAAAGAATAGATACTTGGTTTAAGGTCGGGGTTAAAATCTATGTACAGATTAAATAAATAATGTTTACGACAATTGCATAAATAATAACATTACCAATGTTATAATTATAATGTATTTTGTGTTATATATATGACGTTCAATAATAGTAATGTATGTAGTATGCAGAAAAGGCAGTGGTTCTAAGCTTTTGACAGTAAATAATAAAGGATAATAATAATTCACTTCGACTTTGAATTTGATCAATCTAATCTAATATTAGTTCAATCATCACTTTGGCTTCAATGTAATTTTGAAAATATATATACATATGGATACAGTCAACTGGGGCACCTTATGGTAAGTGATCAGCATCGTCCATTGACATTGGCTCTATAAGAAATATAAATCATTCCTTTCATAGCAATGAGCCAACAAATTTGAGTACTAAGATCTTATATCTCTTGTCCCTGTAGTTATACTGGCTTACTCACCCTTCAAACCAGAACAGAACAATACTGAGTATTGCTGTTTAGCGGTTAATTGTGTTCGCTTCAATAATTTCGAATTGTACATTTGTCATACAATAATACAATGTACATATGCGAAGTCAATATATAGACATACAAAGGCCCATATATATGTTATATTCCGTTAAAAATGTAATCTACAAGATTTTTGAAGCCTCAGCAATGTCAAACATACCTATCGTTAAATAAATCATAATAAAAAATAATTACCTTTAACCATTCCGATATAACATAAGCAAAGAGACTAGAAAGAGGTATGAGGGAAAGTAATTTATATACAGCGATGCCTATTAAAAAACTTTTCTGCCGTCTGTACGTATGAAATCGAAACGCTCAGGGAGGATACGAACTAGAGAGATAAATCACGCGAATCGTGACTTGATCCTAATGCATACTAGCTACATGCCCGGGCTCGACTTGTGAAGGCAGCTGTTACTACGGGGGTTACATTTTCCGCTTCTATTATTTCACAATTTTTGATATTCACACTTGTCATTGAAGCGATGCATTTTCAAAGATGAATAAATTTTAAAAATAAGTTACTAGCACTTCGCCCGCGACTTCGTCCCCCAAAGTTAGTATTTGTTAATAGACTAAACGTAGGACAGTTACAGTTTGTTAAGCCGTGACGTTTTTCTTACTTCGAGATTTTTTATACCCGTCATAACTGCTAAACCAAAAGTCCGATCCAAATAATTTAAAGTGGAATTATCAAACCATTTAAATGTATAAGGATAAACATCACCAATAATCTATTCAACTTGTATTTGAAGTTAATAATTTAAACAAAAACTGTTACTGTGTCTTAACTATAATAGTTGGGAATATACCATAGCAGACTTTTTTTGTGAGCAATCATGAGTGCTACTTGTATATTATGGAACACTATTTTCGAAGCGCACGCAAAATAATGACTTTTGTAGGCAACATTTTGATACCTTGGGGATAAATTGTTCCATTTAAGGGAGGTATTTATATTTTTTGAACATATTACATGGTGAAATAATTTTTAAAATCGGTCGAGTTCTTTTTGTGTTGAATCAAAACAATCAAACAAAAAATCTAATCTTTCCTCTTTATAATATTAGGATAGATTTCTTTTTTTTTTTTCATGACGGTTCAAATTTTTATACCGCCTTTCAATAGCAGTGTATATTATATTTGAGTAGTTCTCTTTGAATATAAGTTAGTAAGGTACCTCTAGTTTAAAATCCTGTAATGTTCATGTCTGTTCAAGTCCGTATTTTGTGTCATTATTCGTAAATCTTGTTACCGTTTAATTAAACAGTTTGAGTATTCAAATAATGACTGGTAGATTGATAGCAAGATTACTAACATTGTTATAATTTTAGAATTTTATTTTATAAAAATAAATTAAAAAACAAAACAAGTTAAAAACCAGCACCATTAAATTTTCATGTGCTCAATTAGGGATTATAATTTATCCTGTGCTCGGCGGTGAAGGAAAACATCGCTGGATGATAATAATCTGCATAATTATTGTTACTTAATTTTATTTTTATAAAATAAAGTAACCTGAAGATGAGAAAGTTTGCAGCTTACTCCAAACTGCTCCAAAGCGGGTCGGATATATGTAGCAGATTATTATCATCCACCGATGTTTTCCTTCATCGCCGAGCACAGGATAAATTATAATCCCAAATTGAGCACATGAAAATTTAATGGTGCTGGTTTTTAACTTGTCATTGGTTAAGATTCTTGTTTTCTAACCGCAGGGCGATCGCGGCTCTCGTTTTGTTTTAAATACATTAAATTACTTAATTTATTAATAATTTATTTATATATATACTATACTAGACTAGACGGTAAAATAAACATATTTATTAACCTCTCAAACCTGTTCCTTTTTTAAATATTAATAAAAATACTCTAAAAAGTGAAACTGTTAATTTTAGTCCACTCGAGCTAAGTTACTTTTCTACCAAATAAATTTATAATACTATTTTTGATTCTAGTTTTTCTCGTTATGTCAGTTAACGGATGAACGATGGTTCATTTATTTTCATTGTGTTCTTTTTAAATTGAATAGCGTTTATACATTTATATTTATTAAGTTAAAATTTATATCGCCCGTTGTACAGTGTTATTATTTAGTTTAGAATGATTTATCATCATCAAATCAGTATTTTTAAGCAGTAATATCTATTTCAATAGTATTTATAAAACCGTGATCTCGATTGGTTCTATTAACGCACTGTTAAAATTAGAGTCTAGAAAGCTTAAATTCATTAAACTTTCCGGTACTTTGTTGTCTTTATAATTATTTTATAAAAATCACAAATAACGACTACTTGCACCAAGTGACGTGACGTAGTCAAATAGGTGACAGTACAATGAATGAAAAATTTGCAAAAATTAATGCATTTCCATCCATATTATAATGAAGATAAATCTAATTAAACTACTCTAATAAATAGTTATTTTAGACTCGAAAAGCATTTAACATTTGCTCAACATTTAGCGTCCATTTAAGGCTGTAAACAAATGCCATTAAATCACAATGAAACGCGGCAGACGAAACATTCACTCGAAATTGAAATATGTAACAACAAACACTTAATAATGCAGAAATAGCACTGTTGATATGTATAGCTATTTGTGTTTGTAAATATTGTACAGAATAGAAGTATTTCATAACTAAAGAAACTAAAAACATACTTTATATTGAATCTTTAGTTTTTATATTTGACGAGCAGGTTGGCGTGGTTGGTAGACTTGCCTTTCGCGCCGCAGGTTGCAGGTCGAATTTGTGTGCATGAACATGTATGTTTGCCCTGAGTCTGGGTGTAATTATATATGTAAGTATGTATCTATAAAAGAAAAGTAGTATATCAGTTGTCTGATTTTCATAGTACGAGCACTGCTTAGTTTGTGATCAGATGACCTTATGAGAATAATGTATCAGAACATAAATATTTCGCTAATTATCGACCTATTACACTACTGTCAACGGTGGACAAAATAGTAGAAAAATATGTTTGTGAGCAAATTCATACGTTTTATAGAAATAACAACGTCATCTACAGTAATCAATTTGGTTTTCAGCAAGGTAAAGGTACAACCAACCTACTTTCTAAATTTACGAACGAAATAAACGGACACCTTAATAATAAAAAACATGTTTTAGCCCTGTTCATTGACTTTTCTCGAGCCTTTGATACATTAAATCATTCATACTTATTGGACAAGCTAGATAGCTGTGGCATACGTGGGCCCCTTCTTACTTGGTGTGCAGACTATCTCCGTAACCGCACATTCACTGTCAGAATTGGGGATGCTGATAGTGATGTCGTAGCAGCTAGTGAAGGCACAGCGCAAGGCTCCGTTATAGGCCCCTTGCACTTTTTGTCATACGTCAACGATATGAGCAAGTTTATAGACTACTGTACTTGTTATCAATTTGCAGACGATACTTGTTTACTGATTGCAAATCGAGATACAAATAAGTTATGTAGCCTATTGCAGAATGATTTTAATACGTTAACAATGTGGTGCCATGATGCGGGTTTAGTATTGAATGCGATGAAAACAAAATTACTTCACATAAGATCACCTTATTTAAAATTCACACCATTAAAACAAATTACAGCTCATGATCACACTTGCCTACACACTCCGGGTCCTATCAATTGCAAATGTCCTACTATTGAACTAGTTGACAACTACACATATCTCGGACTTACAATTGATAACAAATTTAACTGGATCCATCATATACAATACGTCACTAAAAAACTAAAACAATTTCTCGCAAATATAATCATTCTCAACCGACGTATTCCGTTCAAAATTAAATTAATGTTATATAACTCCTTTGCACAATCATACATACAATACGGCTTAAGTAGTTATGGTCGTACTTATAACACCCATCTTTCTAATATTTATAAACTACAGTTAAAAATTCTAAAAACAATAGTATCAGAATCTATTAAAAGAAAGTATATTAGCAACGAACTAGGCATTTTCAAACATTGTAAAGCCCTACCGATTCAGCTGCTATTTAAGTACACAATACTTAAAGAAGAATTTTTTAATAACAAACTTCGTAAAAGAATTGAACATCCTGTACACACTCGAGCGATAACGGCAAACCGATTACGGGTTGAAACAGCTAACAACACGTACGGCGAAAGAACAACGAATTACATTATTCCCCGTCTTATAAACGAACTACCCGCCAGTTTAACATTAAATATAAATAATAAAAATTATAAGAAAAAACTAAAGGAATACTTTCTAAATTCCTTAGACCAATAAAAAATTAAGCTTGCCGGCCAAATTACGTGTTTATATACCTAAACCACAAGTACTTGCATAGTTTCTATTTAGCATTGATCATTTCGATTGCACATTTTATTTTATTTTATTTATTACATCTATTTCGTCTTAATGTCAATCTTATTTATTTAACAATACTACTATTACTATTGCAACCGTTTAGTAGGACTTGTTCAACGGTTAGTTAATAATATGTTTAATTAGTTGTTTTTTTTTTTTTTCTTTTTTCTCTTGTTTTAAACTCAATTAATATGTACCTGTTTCTTTTGTTATATATATATAGTTATAGCTCTAAATAAGCACAGATGGGCATTAATGTCAAACCTCTGTGGTTTTTATAATGCTCTTATTTTGTTTAATTGTTAGTCTATGTATTTGGATAATAATAAATAAAAAAAAAAAAAAAAAAAAAATGTATCGTGTGTTTGACAAAATCTATACAAATAAATATAATTTGTTTCTGATTTCAACATAACTGCAATTTATATATTTTGAATAAATAATTCAAATAAGCAACGTATAATTTGAGCTAATTAACTTTCTTTACATAGTACAAAATATAATGTATCTTACATAAGAATTTAACGCGCTGTATCTTTGAAAAATAGCTTGTAACAAAATATGATGGCGGCAAACATGAATTTACTTTAAAACATTTGTACCAAGATTTTTCAATAAAGGACACAAAATAATATTATCATAAATAAACGTTTTACAGGAAATTCATATCAATAAATATAATAAGATTACTTTTTATTCATAGTTTTATATTTAATCATGAGAAAACTTGTAATCTACTAACAATTTTGCTAATAAAAGTTAATTTAAAACTCAGAAAAAAAAGATAAAACTCATTGTTGTACACAAATTACCTATATTTTCGCAATTGCAGCGCTGAAACACGGCATTAAAGACTCAAGATTAGTTTTCTCCTAATTGCACAGACGTAAAATCTACAAAGTTTCCAACTTCTTCGGTTTCGTTCAAGTCTGTACGGAACTCGGCCCGCGTTTTAATACCGGCTTGCGATTCGCGCGCTTTCTCGCGAACACTTTATTGGTCCTTCGAGCCGGATTTATGACTCAACTATAATACTAGAAGTAAACACTTGCAATCCAATCTTAATTATACTTCAGGGCTGCTCCAAGTATTTAATTAAATTTAATGTTGATAAGTTTACATAGCAGTATTCATTTAACTAGGTTAACTGTTGTATCTTATCTTTTATATTGTACTACCAACACGTCTTCTCTTCGCACTTTAAATTTATTAAAATTGAAGAAAAGATCTTAAATTATAATCTAATAATATCCAACAAGTAAATGTTCAGTAAATTTTCACTTCCATATCAATCTGAATATTTGTGTGTTTTTTTAACTTGTGGGATCAACAAAGGTTAATCAAATCATATTAGGTATATGCGAGATTTATGAAAAAAAGTGAATCTTTGTAATTTTTTTCATGAGGATGGTTATCGGAATAACAATCAATAAGGTAAACATTATAAGTAATTTATAAAATTCAGGGCCCAATATTGAATTTAAAACTTTGAAATAACTAGATAGGTCATATACCTATTACCTTGGTGCTCTAGATTTATAGTAAAAATATCATATGTATATCAAATAACAAAATAATAATGAAAAGCTCTAATGAAATGTTAAATTTATAAAGTTAAACAAAAAAGCAAATCTTTTATAGCAAACAAGATTCAGTTCAAACAGCCTTCAATACAGGAAGCTGCAGAATTTTTAATACTATTCCCTCAGCAAACAGTTGCAGCCAATCGAAAATGCATTAAGATTTCCTCTCAGTAAACCCATTTGCTGGTCCATTGTTCAGGCCAAGTTGCTCGAGTGCCGCTTGTTTTAAGAAAATCAAGACATGGAATTGTGTTCACTCATTTTAGTTTTCTTTTTTGTGATTTTGCTAATTGTGATGTTTCGGTTTCCGATTGCTCAAATGGTATATTACCAATGTAAGCGCTGAGAGGTCGTGTGTAATAGTTAAGTTGCCATGTTAAACTAAAAAGTTACTTTCTTAATTGATTATTTTATCTTTAGTTATTTCATATAGTGGTACATATACAGTAAGAGCGGAGTAAAATAATATGAACATAAAACGAATAAAAGGGATGCCGAAATATTTTTTTTTATGCTGTGTTACCAAGTGCACAATAATGGCAGTCAATATATGTAAAATAATAAATCGGCGTTGGTTTTCAAAATGACATTAAAAAGGCTCTCTGAACACGGCATTCATTTATCTTCATATTCTTGAATAAATAAATATTAGATACATTATTTTTTAATATAAATAACTTTGTTAATCTTAAACGAAGTGTTCAATCAGAAATTAAACAGTAAATACCCATGATAAGATTGTATCATCTGATTTTTTCTAAATCGCACTGACCAGATTGACCTTTCGACGTAGACGTATCGCATACTTTATTCGATGCTCCACACGTTTCGGTCGTTCCGTGCCGATAGCTGATGAATGGTACCCATAATTAAGGTTCTGGGGCATATTTCATTCATTATTCCTTCCTTTCCCAGAATACAGGGCTATTAACTTTTAGTATATATACGTATGACTGTTTAGTAAATGCTACTGTAGTTGTTTTCATAGTTTATGTTTTACTTATCTTTAACCTTAACCTTACAAACATTTGCTGGAGGCTGCTGAGTGTGTCTCGATTCTAGTGATTAAAAATAGTTACAAAAGATTCTAAAAATTACTTTCCAATCCATCACAAATTATTATTAATTTCTGACGTGGCTATAACGGATATTGTAGGCCAAAATTATTTCCAAGAACGTAAGACAAATGATCCGATAGCTGCCCCGAGGCACATCGATCGCTCAACCGCATCAAGCCAAGATCTCGTGAAAAATTTCCCCTCGTCTGATGTAGTGTCGCATTAGGTGTCGCAAACTAGAATTTGAATGAGATAAATGACGAGCACGAACTCCACACTGTGTAAGGAATAGATTATATTTGTTAAGAAAAAGCGGAAATTTTTTCAATTACTTTTTTAAAATAATTACCGATATAAATATTATTAGTGTCTTCCAAATATGAAGAATTATTTACTTGATGGAAAAAAATCTGTATTAAGGTTTTCTGACATATCTGAAGAATTATGAGTGCGCTAATCTGCTTAGTTGTTATTACGTAGGATTTTAATGATGTCCCATTAAACTGAATATGTATTACGAAGAAAATTTTCCTACATATGTGATTTTCATATATAACCTAAAGCCCACAGAGTTATTGTTAGATCGCTTTTCACTATTTCCATAAGCGTCGGCTAACAGCCGTTTGCTTTGGAAACTTGTTTGTTTCAACTTCAGTTGAGAGGCGTCTATATTTTGAGGCACTCTACAATGCCGACACTCTACGACACGCGTATCGTGTACGTTGAATGAAAGTAGCACGAGATGGGACTAGTTGTTTCATCGCTTGAAAACTTTCTGCTATTCCGTGTCGTTTAAATGGCTTTAAAGTGGATTTTTCCTGAAGTGACACGAAAAACGTTTAACCTAAAAATACAATGTACTGGGAAATATTTTTAAACAATAACTCAAGGAGAATATTTCAAGAAATGATATAATTTCCTTAAAGCTTTGTAGAATTTAAAGATTGTAGGCAGAAAATTTGCAAAATTAAAATATATCAGCTAACCTTATAACGGTGAGTTATTTATCAATAGGTTAAAATCGGTCATTTTACTACTTGAATTCATTCACAACGTGTGAACGTAGCTAATTGGTTTGTAGGACATTAATTGGATCCAGGGCACAACATTGTCTAACATATTGAAGCAGGTATAAACTGAGATCGGGTTAAACGGTTTCCTTGTAAGTGTAGTTTAGGTATTAATAAGATAGTATCTATTGAGAATTAAGCAGATTATAATGATGTTTTTTGCTACTAACTTACTAATCATCACAATTTACGTACAGAAAAGTCATTTAAATTATGAAGTAAACTAAATTTATATACATGTTTTGAACTGTTGATCGCAATTTTGGATAGAGATTTGGGATACTTAAAAATCTATCGTATAAAGTTTTTGTGTATCCGTTTATAGTTTTGGTAGCATGCGTTTCTAGAATCTTCTGACCGATTTCGTTGGCATATTAAGCGGTGTATAGCAAACCATAAGGAACGTATTCACATAATATATAGCCGAGATGGCCCAGTGGCTAGAACGCGTGAATGACCCGATGATCGTGGGTTCACACCCGGGCAGGCACCTCTGAATTTTCATGAGCTTAATTTGTGTTTATAATTCATCTCGTGCTTGACGGTGAAGGAAAACATCGTGAGGTAACCTGCATGTGCCAAATTTCACTCAAATTCTGCCACATGTGAATTCCACCAAACCGCATTGAAGGAGCGTGGTGGAATAAGCTCCAAACCTTCTCCTCAAAAAAAAGGAGAAGAGGCCTTAGCTCAGCAGTGGGACGTTCACAGGCTGTTACTTTACTTTTACTATAGCCTATATAAAAAATATGAAGGGTGATGTATCTGACACGTCATTAGGTATATTAATATCAGTAATATTTATAATAATCATATTTACTATAATATAATATGTAAATGTGAAAAAATATTTGTTAGTATTTCTTTTAACAACGGAGGAACGGTTTTATTCATGTTTTTGCATAGATTTTTTAAAATTATTTTACTCTGCTGTGCCAGATCAAAACTTACTTCGTACCTAACTAAAATGTTTCCCGACGTTCTTGTGGTACGCTATTTTGATACGTGTAATCGTCAAATGCTATAAATGTTGTTAATGTCGCTTATCAAAGAAATGAAAGACGTTCGATCATGTTCATATTGTGTAGGTTATTTAATTATGACCTTTCTAAAGCTAATTGAAATCATTAATAAAATCTACATTTTAAGAAAAGATTTTACATTTACAAACAAAAAGGTTATACCGTATAACTGAAACTTTGTTTAACGTTTTTGTAAAGGTCCTTTAATGAAAGGGGTTCTCATTTTCTTTTTTGTTTCATCCCTTTGTTTTATAATTTTTCATGGAGTTGTAAGCGCAGAAACGAGTGTTGCTGTCTCTAGCCTCGGGGTAAGTAAGATTTAAGATTTTTTAAAGTGTTTTCAGCGTTAATATTTGCCTATTTCACTGTAATTTTAAATGATTACACGATTACTTTTTTGTCTCGTTTTTTGTTATTCGCGATTTTTTAGGATTGATGCTTTAATTGTTTGATATAGATTTCTGGTGGACATTTATTTGGTGGTAGAGCTTTGTGCAAGCTCGTCTGGGTAAGTAATACCCACTCATTAGATATTCTACCGCAAAACAGCAGTACTTGGTGTTGTCGTGTTCCGGTTTGAAGGGTGAGTGATCCAGTGTAATTACAGGCACAAGGGACATACCATCTTAGTTCCCAAGGTTGGTGGTGCATTGGCGATGTAAACGACGTCTTACACAGCTATTGTCTAAGGGCGTTGGTGACCACTTACCATCAGGTGACCCATATGCTCGCCCGCCTACCTATGCTATATAAATAAATGTGATAAGTTTCTCATATAAAGGTTTTTTTTTTATTATATTTGTAATAATTAAATATACCGATCACTTCCATCTCCATTTCCGTTTCCACAGATGTATTGTCTGTGGAGATTAATACTAGCTGCCCGTCCCGATTTCGTACGGGAAAAATAAGGATATCCCGTGCATTTTTTGATCAATAAGATAAGTGTTAATTGGTTCAGTTATCGACCGAAGTTGAAAATGATTGAATTACTAATATCACTATTAAAAAATAGGGGTTGATGGTAGAAGGGTGAAAATTTCGAGTTGTATGTATTTCTTAATGTCGAATGATAAAAAAATTAACATAAAAGAATTTGTCCAAAAATGAAAAAAAAATTTTTGGTGTGAACCACCCTTATCACTTAGGGTTATAAAAAATAGTTATAAACCTATTCTCAGACCTATAGAATATACATATAAAATTTCATCAAAATCGGTCAAGCCGTTTCGGAGGAGTATAAACACTAACACTGTGACACGAGATTTTTATATATATAATAGATATAATAGATAGATTATTTTAATGCGCCTGCAAAGTTTTATTAGGCAGCATCACATCTAAGTTTTAGGATAATGGATTAATGGAAATATGGTGTTCATATAAATTATATTAGAACATATATTATATTGCAATATAAATTCGATTATATCAAATGGATAACAGAGGTTTAAATTAAAAAAATATTACTACATAATGTTAATAGAGTTTTAATCAAACTCACTATTAATTTATTATATAATAATTATTGAAAACTGATCAGATATTATAGCTAAACAGATTGTTTTTGATACATTTAATAATTTAAACGATTTAGTTGCCACTGAAGCAAATGAACAAAGTATACAAATCTTTAGCAAATATTTAAAAATGTTGAAATCGAAACATTTTCCAACACTCAACCGCCGCCGACGTTTAATGTACCGATGTTTACATATGGAGTGAAGTGTTGAATGATAAACATAACATTCGGGAAACTGTAGGTGTCAACAAACCGGCCGACGTTGTTTACATAAACATTAAGATAGGTTTACATTGTGCTTAATTTCAAATTCAATGTTTTACACGTATTCTCATCATATTTACGCCAAAAACAATTAAAACACCCGTATAAGTTTGTATTGTAAGAAGTTAATTATATTGCAATCAGGCAAATAACAAGGTGAATCTATATATTTGTTATCACATCACGTTTAATCTACCGACATGATGATCGCGAGCCTTGGTACCTTACGAGCTATTAATATACAAATATAGTTATGTTTAAGCACTAATAATGCATCGTTGTTTATTTCTGTGTATTTTCTAACTTATTTTTGTTTTTTGTCGGTTCTATTATATGAATTTATTGTTTATTACTATTGCTGTAATTTAAAAATGCGTCAATTTAATTATAAATATTCCAGTACATAGCATGCGTTACATTTTTTCTTTTTTTATATAGTTGATAACACTGTGTTAGAAACTTTAAAGCAAGAGAAAACAATAATACTAAAAAAAAGTTTTAACTCAATCGCAAAGACATAAAAATTAATATATGTTTATGCTATTAATGCTGTAAATATAAAATAAAATATAATATAACTAATAACAGCATAAATTAACCTGCCCAGGAATACAAATAAATAACAATCAGGCGTTCGTATCAGCTTTATTGGCAGCCCAACATTGGCACAACACCCGATGATATGGTTCCAAGTCCTACTGTGATATAACATAAAACAAGATTCCAAATTCAAAATAAGTTAATCCAAATGATTGATAAAAATCTAAAACCGGCAACGAAGGACCAACATACAAATATACATGTTACAAATAAACACGATGTAACACAAGCCTTAAATCATGCTCTGGTATCTATCACTTCGTAGCATGTTTGTGTCTTGTACTTTAACACTTCACAAAACACCGGAAGTAATTAAACCGACCAAAGAACATAGTATTAACATGATGTTACTAATTACTGTCTCACGATAGTTCCTACAACGTTTAATGCAAATTGTTTCTAAGTACAGTGTACTAAGCATCTCTTGTATATTTACCTACAGGTTTACGGTTTTTAATTAATATTATTTGTCCAAAAAAAAATCTTCAAGGTCATTTTGTTTAAATAGATTGCAAAATATGTTTTTTTTTTTTAATTATTATTTATAATATTTCAAAGTTATAATACTATTATAGAGAAAATCAAAGTATTCCTCAATTAAATAGGCTTAATTTTATAAGTATTTACTAAATTTAAAATTACCTTAGCTGTATGAATTTCGATCAATAAGAACTGACGTCAAACTCAGCAATTTTTTCTACCAATTAAATGAGATAGATTTTGTATTCAATACAATGGTGCTTTTTAAGACGAAAATCGGAACGTTATTTTACGTTTTAATAAAACTGCTTTTATTATAAATTAATTAAGTCTGAAACTACCAGATAAGAGTATCGTTGCAAGCCATACAAATTTAACAATTAAATTTAAATATTCCAAGTTACTTCGATTTTATGAGAACTAAATAAGTTAAACGGAATCGGTATCTTCAGTAATAATAGAGCCAGAAATAACAGACATAATTGAATCGAAGCATTATTAAGTGTTCAATTGGTAATTGGGACAACAATTTTTATTGTTTTAGTATCAAAATTTAGGTAAGGCGCAACAAAATTGTACTTCAAATATGATTCATGCTAGTGACCGAGTTAGCACATTAACTCGACCCACTTTCCCACTTTTCTTTGTACATTATATCATCGATCACGTGTAACAAACGAACATTTATCAAAACGAAACAATTGTTGAGACAATATTGGAGAAAGCACCGAAAATGTACATAGATCTATATAATACATACGTACAAGCAAAATAACACTCTTCAAGTACGTAACATAGGTCATTTTCCTCTAAAAAGGGCATACAACTGGTCACTACAGTTCTCCCGATAGAAAATTGAATGAAAACATCCATTTCGTTTGTAGAGTACGATTCGAGACGCTGAACAAAGACCATTGAGACCATTATATAATTCTGTTAAAGGAAATTAAACTTTAAGACATTTGAAAATAGTTCTATCTACAATAAAAGCAATACGGTTATGTTAAGTGTAATGTTTTAACTAATTTCAATAAAATAACGCGATTTAATTATTCTAAAATGAATGATTTTAATAAAAATATAACTATGAATTTAAAAGCGAACAATATAATTTCGCTTTAAAAAAATTCAAAAGACAGTTTCAATTTAAGTGAAAAATATCGAAATAGATGATAATAATACAGAGCACGAAATTAAATATTTAAAATAATTTAAAGTTAAAAAGTACTACTAAATAAATAGAGAAAGAAATACACATTATAGAGCATTTTAGATAGTAAGTACAAAACATTGGGCTAGACAGCTCTTGGCGGTGGGAAAGCTAGAACAATTTCAGGTATTAAATATTTCATCAGGCGAAGTTCTAAGCAGGGAATTCCGCTCACGCTCGCAGACCAAACAAAATGCGCTGCGAACTAGACTTAACCGTGAAACCTAACTTAGCTAACTTTTAAGCGGAGTGTAGAATTCAGAAACAATGCTATGGTATGGTCTAGTAAAATAATTTGCGAGTTATTCAAATGCGCCGGTAACTATGCGCTGTGTCGTCGCTTGCCTTCCTAAGAACACACGGTCGGAATTAATGATGAATAAAGAATTTTACAACAACACAAATAACCTAATATAATATATAATATATGTATATAATAGGTAAGAACATTAAGATTGATTACTAAGGACAAAGATAATCCAATTTATTTTAAACAAAATTCTAATTTCGATTGAAAACGTCGAGACCTTTTGTAAAATAGAGTAAATGAATATGGTAAATAATGTATAAATTCTTAAAATAATTTGTAAATTACTTGAATGAACAACACTGTAACATGCATTTCGTTGTCACGATTATGGAGATACGCCATACAAACCATACATTATTACCACACAATGAAAAAACACAAAAAGAACAAATTATCGTAAACTTAAATCTTCGGTTCTGTTTTTCTGAAGAAATATATATTACTTTAGAAAAATGTAAGCTCAAGAGAGCCATGAGTTTGGCTGTGTGTCACCTAACCTATAAGAAGGTAGAATTTTAAGCGCAATTCAAGATAGATCATTGTACCATTCGCACTCCTTAGCAAGACATTACAGTTCACGGAATGAAACTGCTATGTAATCCTACAAAACGGCTATTATATGTCTTATCATTTAAATGCAAAACGTTAGTTTTAGCCCGGTGGAGTAGTATCGTTCGTCTTCAACTTATGCAGATTTGTGGGGGAATCTCATGGAAATGAAATTGTCCAAGTTACGACAGCTGCGTTAGAAATATTTGCCAGTTTCAGTGCTTGAACATCGCTTTTGGGATTTCGCTAAAATCTTCCAAATTACATTAACGAGCTGAATTCAGACACGATTGCTTCCTGGCTTCACTTGTCGTTGATGACTTTGGATTTATATAATGTATTTCAATTGAAAACTTGTTTATATATCTACTACTCTTTTTTATGTTATGTTTTCATTAATTTACATATATGAAAATTTTTGCCTGGATATATATCCATATCCACTTTTACTTTATTTTACGTGACATCATTAAAATTTGTTTCAAAACAAAGCATCGATAAATTTACAAAGTTTGTATTATTAAAAATATAATTTTAGATAAGACATTAAAATCTCCATGGACAATCGCATTATAAATCCCTGAAACTAAATCCAAAGATTGATCTACAATCCAAACTAATCCATTCCCGCCAGTCATGCCAATCCTTGGCACAACTTTGATGAGACTACGTGACGCCATTATCGAGTTAATGGGACAGGTTTCGTTAGATTTGACTTGAATGTAGGAGTCTGAAGCCTTAATGGAATCTAGAATCTAAATTGTACAGGTAGCAATTCATTAGGAATTGAAACCACCACCCGATTTCGATGTAGCGAAATGATTGATAAAATTGGAACCAGTTTCTTTAAAAGCAATAACCCTTAATAAATTGAAGACTACTTTCTATATTATCATCTCAACCTTGTTTTTGGTAACAAGTCATTTTCAAATTATAGTAAAAATTTAGACGATGCTTTATAAGTATAACCTTTTTTAAATACAGCAATTTAAACTTTAAAGGACGTATAAATCGTACTTCTATCTGCACATTAAGAGTAACTGTACTAAATCTGAGAGAACTGGGTAGAAAAAAAATCGCTGACTAATTCATGGCAATCAGTCTTGCACGATAAAAGGATTCAGTGCGCCCTTATTTCCGCTTTCCGGAACACTGACGTAATCGTATACATGCCGTTCTCAATTATTTTGATTTAAGTTGTCTAAAATTTAATATTGATTTATTTTTTACTAGCTGTGCCGCGGGGTTTCTTCCGCGTATAATTAATAAAAATATAATAAATAAAAATGTTACATGTACCAGTATAAGCTGAACCCTATTTAATATAATTGGGCACATTGATCTGAGCTCAACGTACATCGGATTATCTAATCTCAGATACTGTAAATTTTTTAACGTTTTTTTGTTTATATTAACTTTCGATCATCATCATTTTACAGACTTTATTTACAAAGTTTTAACCAATTCAACAGTTTATTTTATAGCATTTTTATCGAATAAATTTTAGACGTGAATCTTCAAATAAATTGACATTTACAAACACTTAATTTTAAGTGAAGTTTGCCACACATTGTGTGTGTTTAAACATTACCCGAAAAATGCACCCGAATCAGTTAAACCGTTTTTAAAATTAGCGCGCATGAACGTGCAGACAAATAGACAAACAAACAAAAATTCCAATCATCATTGTTTTGAATTCTATGGCGTTGATAAAGGCCCCCGATAAGTTTTACTCATATATCTTCCATGTACAGACAACGATCAGTTTTTCATTTTTATTATATGTATAGAATAGCTTATTTAAAATTAAATTATTGTTTATTTAAGTAAAATTATAACATATAAAAAGCAGTTCGCTGAACACAACCGTTCCGTATGGAGCTGCGCCCGAGCCGCGCGGCATGCTCCCTCGCAGAGGTAGTGACCGTCGCTCGGAATTATTTTAAAACTGAGACATCACCAAATATTCATTGAAATCAAATGATGTGAAGGCTTTTTTTTTTTCAAAATTCAATACTTGTGATGTACATCGTATTTATTTAGATAAGAATTAATACATGTTTATGAAAACAACTTCGCAAATAATGCATCACTTTCGAAATAATTTGATTACTATAAAAAAGTTTATAGTAAGTCAAGTTATGCTTTCGCAGACTTTTTTTTAGAACTTTTTGAGAGGAACAATTCTGTCATACATGATTATTGCGTAACTTTAACCGTTTACGCAGCGTACGCAACTAAAGCTCTCAAAAGGTATCAATTTTCCCGTTTTTGCAACATTTTTCATGGATGCTCCGTCGTAGCGTGATATTATACAGCCTAGCCAGCCAGGTCCTAGACCTTTCTCGATGAATGGGCTATCCAACACAAAAATAACTTTTCAATACGAACGAGTAGTTTCTGATATTAGCTGGATCAAACAAACAAACTCTTCAGCTTTATATATTAGTAAAGATATAGATAATATAGGTAAGTGAGAGCGGGTAGATTGGCCACCTGATGGTAAATGGTCGCCATAGCCGATAAACGTAGACGTTAACGCCGAAAGTAAAACTAACCATTTCTTATAACACCCATTCGTTGAAAACCTTGGGAACTAGGATGTTATGCCCTTGTGCCTGTAGTTACGCTGACTCACTCACTCTTCCAACCGCAACTTAAAAATATGAAGTATTTATATTATTTGGTGGTAGAATTTGTGATGAGGGTAGTATCAACTGTCCAGACGGGCTTGCAAACTTTGTTTCTCTAACTTTACCAGTATGAGTAAGTAAAATCTTACAAAAGAAATTTAAGGCAATTGCAACGAACTAATTGTGCTGAATTTTTTTATACACATTTGATGACGGTGGCTATATAATTTAGCATATCCAATTTTATTTTACTTGTACTAAAATTATATAGTTTGTTTTTAAAAAGTCTAGCTCGTTTTATATTTCTTTAGTAAAATTGTGCCGTTATTGTTATAATTTAGCCAGACTGGAGTTTTATTTTAAAAAGTTACGTAAAAAAGCGTTTTAAAAAGTAATCAAGCATTATCAAAAATGTTTAAAGTACGCTATATATTAGCAAAACACCTGAAGGCAAAAATTAAGAGACCACATTAATTAATAAAGAACTCCAACGTCCAAGTTTTGTAGGGATGGTGGCCCCCAAGTTCTCATGATACTGAGGCATCGCGAAAGTTAAAGGTTCTTTTATAACGGAGGTCCCAAGTTTTTGAGTAATTAAACATCGCCCTTTTTCACAATCATTGTCGCCGAATGAAAGTTTTGTTGAGGTTTCTGGTCGTGACCTGATAAATTAAGTTGGGAAAATTGGATGGACTGCTCTCTTTAAGATGGAAGTTTTAAACGCATGGAGTAATAAGATATTAGTGGAACTCGTTAGTCTGAAAGGGAATTGTGGTTTAGTTTAAATGTAAAAACGAAACGGAAACAATTTAATATTAAACATTGTAGGAACTAACATATTGATATCCCGTACCAATATTAATTAGGTATATTTGATAACAAAATTTCATTGATAGTGATTCAAAATACTATAATATTTTATCATATTAATTGAATAATCGTAATGAAAAATAGTAATTAATTAGAGATGTGTGGTTTCACGTATATTAGGATATAGTGAGAAGTAGAACGGCAAAGGTTTTTTTTCTGATAAGCATGTCATGTCTATCAATACTACCCGCACTTAGCAACTCACCAATCTCAAAAATCAGCAAATCAGCGACAACATTCCCAAGGAGGGTTAGCGTCAAAGGTGAAATTTGAATCAATTGTATAATCGCAAGTGGATGATGAATTATGATGAATCTTATAATTAATGAAAATAATCATTTTATCTTACCTCCATCCTCAGGAATATTGAGCAGCTTCTTAGCTCCAGGACTCGGTCCACGGACCGCTGACAGCGCCCTTTGCAGCGTCTCGCTCATCTGCTTACCACTCACACTATCACATAACACTATCACACACACCAATACACTGAACACTCTCCGCCAGCTGGAATCCTGTTTTCCCAACACCCTTCGCCGGATGCTCATGATGATCAAGTTAAAGAGGCCAAGCTACATTTTATGCTGATGGCGCCATCTGAAAAAGATAAATAAATTAAATCTTGCTTGATCTAAAGATACCAATCGAAGAAGTCACTCGGAAGCAATACACAAGGACGCAGCTTCAATTCCATGTAGGTAAGATTAGAAAGATAGCAAAATTTAATGTCTTTTAAGCTTCGTCTACTTATCACTTGTTATAAGTCCGAAATGAATTTTATATTTCTATTGAAATCGTCATTAACCTACGTCAGATATATACCATTGCAGGAAAAAACAATAAAGATATGAAATCACAAAATAAACGGTACAGGCATTTAGAAAATATTTACAATTTACACAACACAATTATATTACACAAAGAACCAACGATAGAACATTCCAGAAAAGTATAATAACAATAAAAACAAGCACCATTCTGGTATAACTGGTAATAAATTAAAAGCAAAACAAAAATTTTTAGTAAATGCTACTTAATTGCTTTAGTAAGTAATATAGGAATAAAAAATAATATGGTATTATTTGAATGTATGTAATAATGTATGTATTTGAATTGTAACTTAACATTGATATATATTTTGTTACAATATTTTTATATAAGCAATAATACAATGTTTTTCTTAAATTACAGATACAGTTGTTAATAGTTATACACATTTATTGAAATTATAAATAAATTATTATTATTAAATTATTATTATTATTATAATATATTTTACGCCTGATGGTTAACTCTTAGCAAATATTTGTATTTTTATGTTTTGCGTGAGTGTTGTTGCTTGGCGTTAATAGTGTTTAATAATAAAAGCATAGATCAATAAATTGTTTTTTTTATCATAACTAGCAAAAACGACATTTATCATCGAAACTAAATTAAATTTTTATAAGATCATGTTTGTACAAATTTTTTTTCTACTGGAAACAGAATCGTTATTTCTGTTCAGCGCAGTCGAGGCGCTATAATGAGGATCGAGTTTGTACTTGTCTATTTTTGTTCGCTGTTAAGCCTTCTCGAGATTCTTACGACTATAAGAAACATCTGTTTTAAATTATTTTATTGAAAATATACTATAATTAAAATATAAGTTATTGCGAAACTTGTTTCGAAATATCGTTCTCAGAATTCTTGTTTAAATTCTATGATCTAGCGGTTACGTCTGATTTATTTTAAATAATTATTTATTCAACTCTGTATACAAGTTTCATTTATCAATTTATTTATTTACTTTATAACATTCAAGTTTACTTTAAAACATTTCAATCTTAGCAACTTCTGTAATGTTATTAATAAACTGAACTGAATTGATTCCCACTTGGTGGTAGAGCTTTGTGTAAGCTCGTCTGCTCGTCACTCAGCAGATATTCTATCGTAAAACAGCAGTACTTGGAACTCTTGTGTTCCGGTTTAAAGGTTAACATCTTAGTTCCCAAGGTTGGTGGCACATTGGCGATATACGCGATGGTTAACATCTCTCACAATGCCAATGTCTATGGGCGTTGGTGACCACTTGCCATCGGGTAGCCCATATGATCGTCCGCCTACCTACGCTATAAAAAAAATATATATTGAATCAATGAACTCATCCCTTAATTCAATTATTGAACTACATGGAAAATTAATTAAATATTAAAATAGTACTACCAATCAACCGACAATATTACTAATATTGAAAATAATAACTAATTCAAAACAAAAACTTTAAAGCGCAACGCCAAACTATTCACATCAACATAACCTCTAAAACCAAACAAAACATTCCAGCCGTCAAGGCCAAAGGCAGATACAAACCTACAAAATACCGGTCACACGACATTCAGACACTTTTACAACACCATAACAACACTTTTATACACTAAAACACTAATTAAAACACTAAAAACGAGAGCAGCATGGTCCCTTATCGAGAACGAAACGAAACTAACCTAATATTTTAGGCTTACGTTTACTGATACCTATAAAAATTTGACCGCCAATACGCGTTCGTTTCAAAAGAACTCTGACTCGATTCTTATGCCACAACATTAGCATCTATCAAATATTTTTTTATTAAATTATCAACTCTATTTCCTTGTCATTAATGTTGATAAACAGTTTTGAGGATGGTCGAATTCATTTGGTGAAGCGGCGCGAACGAACGCATCTTTTGTATTCAGTTTTCTACCTGAGTCTTGTCCCTTTTTTCTTAAGCCACATGCTCTTTATACTATTAAGGTTGCTCGTTCCTATTATATAGCGATAGAGTTTGAAATCGTTTGTTAAATTTTTATGTGTTGAGAAGTGAAACAGTCGATGATGGCAAGCGCCTTACTTTTTCTGTAATAGGAAAGCTCCATCAGGAGATACGAGACTATAGTGGAATTGTTCATACATTCATTCGCTTCTCAGAACGTAAAAAATAGATGGATTTACTTATAATGCTGCAAAGTTAAAAATACAAATTTTGCTACGATAAGGTTAGGTTATATAAATTCGATTTTTTTATCGCCTTACAATAAGTTTTATATACCAACTTCAAGTAACGAAAAAATCTAGTCTAGCCAATTATCATGAAATATTGCGTACACGTTGTCAGGTATAGAAAATGGCAAAGGGTACCTAGGATGCCCCCCCCCCCTCCTCAGACGAAACCGCAGCCGGAAATTAATAAATAATATTCGTATAATAATAATTTACCGTGGTAATACTGTTACCTAGATTAACTACCAAACTTTGATACCTTCAAACTAATCTTGTACGTGGCTTCACGGCAAGGAAATTAATGTATGGAATTTGAATCTGTTATCGAAGCCATTTGAATTTTATGATGAAATTATATTAAGTTACTTAAAATCAATTTATTGTTTTTGTATATGTATTACTAGCGGCCCGCCCCGACTTCGTCCGGTTTGAATCTATCTTAGTAGATTTTTTTTTTGACTGCCTCGTTGGTCTAGTGGCTAGATATTAGGCTGCAGACCCGGTGGTACTAGGTTTAATTCCCACGTCCGGCCGTCTGGAAGGTGGAAATGTGTACATTCCCGTTCAACCGGAAAGCACGTTCAGCCGTTGGTCCTGCGCCTGAACTCTTTCCGGTCGTGTCGGATTGCCGTCCCATCGGATTATGAGAGCTAAGGAAAAGTGAGTGCACCTCTGTTTGCGCACACACTCGTGCACTATAATATCTCCTGCGCAGTTGGCTAATCTCTCTTGAGATTGGCCGCCGTGGCCGAAATCGGTCTGGAGGACCTTATTTATTTAGTAGATATTTTATAGGATTTTCTTTGATATTTTGGGTTACATTATTACAATTTTCGTAGGTATCTGACATTTAAAGAAAACAGCCTATGTCGCTCGCTGATAATGCTTTCTGTAAGTGAAAGATTTTTAAAATCGGTTTATTATTTTTTGAGTCCATCCATTACAAACAAACTTACAAAAAATCAAATCTTATATCTTCATAATATTAGTTATGATTATTACAATGAAACTGAAATGTGTGTTTGTTTGAACGCGATAATCGCAGAATCTAAAAGACCGATTCGAAAAAATATTTTAGTTACATGACCAATTTATTGAGAAAGGTTACATATTATGTAATATCACGCTACGCTCAACGGGGGGTGAAACAACTAATAATTCTGTAATAAGGCCTTATATATACGATGAATATTGAAAGATATTGTTTCATATTAATTCTAAATATTAACTATAAATCAAATCAATTCGGTTCATGTATATAATGTTTATATGTATACCCAAGATACATATATATATTTTCAAGCTGACCCAAATGTGAAGAGACTTAATTTCTTGTGAGTTGCGTTTGCCAAGGACTACTCTTCTCATTTTTTTTTATGTGCTGCTCTAACGCTTTTCAGTAGATGTATGTATATGTGGCTGATTACATACACAAACATATAAGTTTATAATTATGTATACTAACAGATTGTAACTAGTTTTATGAACCAAACTTTGTGTTTATCACAAGTAGATTTTCACACACATATCATCCTTTAATACCGAGCACAAAAATAGGCTCATTGGTAATTGCTCGGGTTGAATTTGATCCCGCTAATTGTGAGATTTATGTGTTTTAACCACTGGGCTATCCCGGCTCATATTCATAAACGTGAATTAAAAAATATATCTTAATAAACGTGTGAAATATGAATGAAATATGTCAACATCACAGACCGAAAACTAAAAGCCGCAGTCTAGACACAGACTAATGAAATAACGACCCACCGTACTTCAGCGACATGCCTCTGTATTTATTAATCTGCGGTATTAATGTCATTACTATATTACAGACAGTTGAAAATTATTCCAAATCTTTAATCGTGATCACCTGATAATCTAAATAATCTCATAATAGGTGATTAATTCTTATGAAATAATAATAATTTTTTTATAATATAACCCTTAATTTTTTTAAATATATCACCTTGTCAATAATAATTTTATATTTGAAATTTCATTCAAAATAAAACTATTATTAATATAAATCTAACAAAAATATGCTTGTAGTAACGCTTGGTGCGAACCGATATGGCCCGGTTGGTGGTTAGAACGAGTGAGTCTTAACCGATGATCTCGTGCTAAGCCCAGGGAAGCACCGCTGAATTTTCATGTACTTAATTTGTGTTTATACTTAACCTCGTGTTCGACGGTGAAGGAAAATTTCATGAGGTAAAATGCACGTGTCTCCGCTATGTGTATCCACTAATCCAAATTGGAGCAGCTTAATGGAATAAGTCCAGCAGTTGGCCATTTACTTTAAATTACTGAAGCCCTGCGTCTTCCGCATCAGAGTATGTAGACTCGATGAAAACGCCAATAGTAGGGGTAGTATATAGAAAGGGGTTTCTACCAAGATTAATTTTCGTAAGATAGGGCTTTATACATTTACTTCTTAAATTCATAATGTATTATATTTTTATTGATTAAATAAAACGAGATGCGTGGGCTAAATATAATCTTGGAACTATCGAATTCGTTTGGTATGTTTTCCACAAAATATATTTGTAATATTCCGTCTTGTCTATTTATGAATGGTTATGGATAAAATAGTTTCACGCTCCGAGTGTTAGGATCGAAATTGACATATTGTGGTGATATTCATTATATAAGAGGGACAAATGTTGTATAGAACTACCTACTTCGTGATATATAAAATATTCATTAATTATTTAATTATATAATATGCTAATATTATAATACTTATTTATTATTTTAATATACATATAATGTTACTAAATCGAGGGGTAACTTATATTTAGGTTAAATTGACAGAAGTTAGTCTATAAGTAAAATATATATAACGGGCTTATATAATTAAAATTGAACTTTCTGTCTGAAGTCTTAAGTCTGAAAATTTCAATAACTCATAGTAAAATGTTACATTATGTTATGAGAACCGAGATGGCCCAGTGGTTGGAACATCCGAATCATATCTGATTGTGGGCAATTCAAATCCGGGCAATCACCTCTGAAATTATTTGAGTTTATAATTAATCTCGTGCTCAGCTTGTCAAAGTGCCACATGTTTATGCACCAATTCGCATTGGAGCAGGGTGGTGGAATAAGCTCTAATCTTCTTCTCAAACGGAGAAGAGGCTTTAACCTAGCAATAGGTTATCCAGACTATCACTTTACTCGGAGCGTCACGGTAGCATGCGCAAGCGATCCCGTGGCGCTCCCCGTTAAGAAGGGAAGGGTAACACTAGTTTTTTAGTGGTCAAAATGCGTTTTTACAGCGTTAAAAAAAAGAAAAAGAAAGGCTATAACTTTATACTAATATTTAGCTATGTATTATAAATATAGAGGATTTTTTTTTCAGCTTATCGCCGTCCTCTTCTGGACGAAAGCCTCACCCAAAGAACGCCAACCATCCCGATCTTGGGCAGCCCGCATATAGAGGCCGTGAACTTGTGTTGTCGCTCATAGGGGTATTACTCTAAGGTATAGCCTTAGCCACCACGCTTGGCAGGCGGGTTGGTGACCGCAGTAGCTGGAAATGTTTCGCTGATAGCGCTGCTGCCCGCTATCAGGATTTGCATTTTTGGATTCCAGCATTTGAGTGTTTATACCGCCACGATTTCGGTCGCCAGAACCGATGATATAATAGGGATGTAAGGGGAGTCGACAACGACCTTATTGACGGTCAATCTCACCTGCCCGTGGTGCATCCTGCTGATTAACGAACGAGAGGTTTATTGTTGCAAGTTTAATGTTGAAGAATAGTCTTTTTCATTTTAAAATAAATTAAACTAAATCAAAGATAGCTTACACAACAAAAAATGTTATTGCAAGTACAGGTCGTGGGTTAAAATCCGTATTATCAAATATTTTTATAATTTGTCACGTGGTTGATAATCCCACCAAAAACATGTATTTTTAGCATATTTTTGTCTTTATTCACTAAACATCAATTGAGCAATGTGGAATAAGTATCAAACCTTCTTTAAGCCTTAGCTCAGCCGAGCAATATGTACTGGTTATTACTGATATAAGAATTTATACGACAATAGAATAAAAAAAAACACACACCAAATTTATATGAGAATATTATTACTACGCGTATTGAGTATATTTTTCCATCGCTGTAAAAACTTCCACATCGAAGAAAAATATTGAATATATAAACATATCAAGAACAATAAAGCTATGAATATTTCATATTAAAATACATAATGTTAAAATAATAACAATATGCAATACGGGGTTTATTATTTCGCAGAAAATGAAAGCACAAATTAAAAGAAAACTTAATTAAATTTAAAGTAATAAAATATTAACAATGATTCAAAGATACAGACTGAATTTGCTTTCATAATTATCGATAGCGTTTCGAACTGACTTCGTACTGGCAAAATCTATCTGTTGTCTGATTAGAAGCTGTGATGCAGAAATATTAATACCACTAAGTAATAACTGTAGCTTGTAGATTTTCGATAGTAAAAATAGTTGTCTGTAAAGTCGGTTTACGGACGATAATTTTACGTGCTTTCGCCGGTGAATTTTCCGAACCGATATGACATTGCGACCTTCAAGAAGAGAGCGTACTCTTTCCTCAAAGGCCGGCAACGCATCTGCAAGTCCTCGGATGTTGCAGATATCCATGGGCGGTGGTGGTCACTTTCCATCAGGTGAGCCTACTGATCGATTGCCTCCTCAAATATAAAAAAAAAAATTCATCGTGATAACGTCGTAAGAAAACATTGATGAATACTCGGACGCATCGGCCGATGGAGTGGAAGAGAGATTGATGCGTCACAAGCCGAACGCTTGGGCCGATCGTGCCTCTCTATCGCTTATTCTGCGCTCTCGTTTGCACCCTCGGCTCAGGCGGAACGTGACAATGAGTCATGGTTTTTCGTGCGTGCAGCCGTTCATCGATTTATAAGACGTTATCACGTCAAAAACAAACTCTCAATTTCGACTTTCTTACTATTAAATTGGTCTATTGGTGGGAAGTGGTTAACTTTACTCTAACACTGGTGCTTTATGAAGTACCACCCACTACTTAAACAATTAATGCGCTGCCAGTCAAAGGATATATATTATGCGCTTTATGACCCTTGTCAACACGAGAGATTAGGGAAATCAACCCTTGTCATATGTACCATATTATATATCTAGTATATTGTTTTCTCCGCCTAAAAAATAAACTTACATGTAAAAATAAAAAAAACGTGTTCGTCTTTTCGGTCGGTCTTTTCGTCGGTTTTTCTGTCAGAAAATTCTCAGTAGCAGCCCGGAGTCGGGAAGTTGGAAGTGTGTACACTCCCGTGCCTCGGAATGCACGTAAAGCCGTTGGTCCTGCGCCTGAACTCTTTCCGGTCGCGTCGGATTGCCGTCCCATCGAGTTATGAGAGTTAGGGAACAGAGTGTGCATCTGTGTTTGTGCACACACTTGTGCACTATAATATCTCCTGCGCAGTTGGCTAATCTCTCTTGAGATTGGCCGCCGTGGCCGAAATCGGTCAGGAGGACCATATATATATGACGATGATGGTGTAATGAGTATATTATGCGATTGAAGAAATCTTTAGCTACATTTAAAATAAATATTTTTTGTAATTTCGTAATAAACTTTAAGACGAAGACTTTCCACGGAAGGTTATTTTAAATGTATGTTCTCTCTGAAATGATTTTGTATTATGTGTCGAAGCCATATAGTTTACATGGATTAAGTTGGCTTCAACGTAATAAGAAGCTAAATTCTAATTAACTTCTATCCTAATAACTTATGCATCGCATATTGGGATTAAATGCTGTTTCAAATATCTATCAACCTAGGCTGGCTAATCTAATATTATATAATTATGTACTTATTGTTATGCTGTATGTACTGTTGTTGAGCATATGGGCCACCCGATGGTAAGGGATCACCAACGCCCATAGACATTGGCATTGTAAGAGACGTTAAACATCGCTTACATCGCCAAGGTGCCACCAACCTTGGGAACTAAGATGTTATGTCCCTTGTGGCTGTAATTACACTGGCTCACTCACCTTTCAAATCCGAACACAACAATACCAAGTACCGCTGTTTAGTGGTAGAATATCTGATGAGTGTGTGGTACCTACCCAGACGGTTAGGAATATTACAAATGCGAAAGTAACTCTGATGCGTTTTAACGGCTAAGTCACTTTGATGAAATTTTGTACGAGGCAAGCCCAAGAAAACAAAGAGGCTACTTTTTATACTTAATACCTACCCCCTACACCTATAACGTGAACGAAGCTGCGAGCGAAAATAAGTAGGGAATAAAAAGGAATTCATTGGGTACACTATTTATTTAAGCCGAAATGGCCCATTGGTAAGAACGCGTGAATCTTAACCGATGATCGTGTGTTCAAACCCGAGCAAGCACCACTGAATTTCATGTGCTTAATTTGTGATTTATAATTCATCTCGTGCTTGACGGTGAAGGAAAACATCGTTAGGAAACCTGCATGTGTCTAATTTCACAGAAATTCTGCCACATGTGTATTCCACCAACCCGCATTCGACCAGCGTGGTGGAATAAGCTCCAAACCTTTTTTCTTTAAAAGAAGAGAAGAGGCCTTACCCCAGCAGTGGGACATTCACAGGCTGTTAATGTACTGTACTGTACACACACAGTACAGTACTGTACAGCCACAGGAAGGGATGCCATACCGATTGAAACTATCAAAGCTTCAGGAGAGTATGGTGTCGATATTTTTCATACCCTGTGTAACAAAATTTGGGAAACTTGGCCCCAGGAATGGACTCACACAGTCTTTGTGCCTCTACAGAAAAAGGGCTCTACAAAAATATGCAGTAACTACCGCCTAATTGCCTTAATATCACACGCAAGTAACATTCTACTGCATATTTTTAACGAGAGATTAAAGTCCTACCTATCCAGGGAGATTGCTCCAGAATAGACTGGCTTTGTGAAAGGCAAGGGTACTCGTGAGCAGATCTCCAACGTGCGCCAGATTATTGAAAAGGCTAGAGAATTTAACAAACCGACCTATATTTGCTTTGTTGACTTTTCGAAAGCGTTCGATTCGGTAAAATGGCCAGTACTTTGGGAAACTCTCCTGGCTATGGGAACACCTAAACACCTTGTCTATCTCCATAGAAGACTTTATGAAGATGGAACAGCATCGGTAAGAACAGATGACGTGTTATCGAGTGAATTTTTATTCCAGTGCCGTAGTCCGTCAAGGCTGTATCTTATCACCAGTTCTGTTCAACATCTACACGGAACTCATTATGAGAATAGCATTCGAGAACTGGTCCGACGGAACCACTATTGGAGGCTATAAAATAACCAAGTGAGTTTTGATTTCGGCTTGAAGATAAATCGCAGCAAGACGAAGATTATGATTGTTGATCGACTCAACAATAACTCGCCCGAAGTAACGAATATTGCTAATTGTGACGTCATTCAATCATACATCTACCTTGGAACATTGATATCAAACAATGGCGGATGCGCGGAAGCGATCGAACGGCGCATTTTTTTTTTTTTTAATAGTTCCCGGGAGGGCATTGACTCTACTCCACCTGATGGTAAGTGATAGTAAAGCGCGCGACGACGGCTAGTGCAGTCAGGAAGAATGACTTGCACTAGCCGCCCCCGCCTTGCCGGCCCGCAAGATGCCTCTTCACGCCTCGTTTGAAGGAACCCGGGTCATAAGAGGAGGGGAACACGTGTGCTGGTAACGAATTCCATGTTTTAGAGGTGCGACAAAGAAAAGAGTTGCCAAATTTCTTCGTGCGCGATGGAATTGATATCACAGTTAGTCGGTGACATCGAGAGCCAGCACGCGTAGATTTGTGAAGGAAAGGGGAAGCAGGAATGAGGGTGAATAGCTCCTTTGAGCACTCGCCGTGATACAGCCGATAGAAAGCGCTCAGTGCCGCTATCTCTCGACGTAAATGTAAAGGCTCGAGGGTGTTGGTGACCTTTACGTCGCCAATAATGCGAACCGCACGTCGCTGCAACCGATCCAAGGCCTCCAGTAAGTACTTAGCGGAGCCATCCCAAAGGTGCGAGCAATATTCGACGCAAGACCGCACCTGTGTTTTATACAACAGGAGCAGTTGTTGTGGCGTGAAAAAACGCCGCTTCTTTAATGGCTATCACCAGGTCCGCCATGGATCGGCTTGGGAAGATATGGAGAAACAGAAACATCAGACAGGCCACTAAAATGCGACTTGTCAGGGCACTAGTGTTTCCCATATTTCTTTATGGTGCCGAAACGTGGACTTTAAGAGAAAATGAGAAAAATAAGATAGACGCTTTCGAAATGTGGTGTTCGAGACGAATGCTTCGCATAGCCTGGACACAATTTCGAACTAACGCCTCAATCCTCGAAGAACTAGACATAAAACAACGTCTTTCTTCCATCGTTCAAGGTCGTATTCTCACCACTGGACATATTACACGTCGAGAAGGCACGTCTGTGGAGCGACTTATTGTTCAGGGCAAAATTGAGGGCATGAGGGCGCACAGTAGATCACCAATGCGCTGGACCGACCAAGTCAAAGCTGCACTAAATGGTCCACTCCACGAATGCACGAGGCAAGCAAAGGTACGAGAGGAATGGCGATAAATTGTGAAGCTTGACACCACCCCTGTCATGACGACCACGACAACTCTGCCAAGAGTGTAACGACAGAGAAGAAGACTGTACTGTATATTATTTAAAGAAATGTATTCAAAATTTATTTGAAAATATATAATACTTTAAAAATAAGACTAAGTTATACTAAAAACATTTTCTATGTTTCTAGTATTACTTTAAAACTAATCGAAGCCAATCCAACTTGGATTGGAAAACAATAATATTCAAAAATAAAATAATTAATCTCTACAAAGCCGCAACAGATATGACAATTCATATAATTAATGATGGATCAATGAACTATTGAGACAGTTTTGTCTATAACACAAAATCATAGCTTTAGTATATAATTTATGATCCTGACGTGCTAATGACGGAATACATCAGCGGATATTTAAAAAGTTACACATTTACATTTTTTACCCCCTAACGACACTTACTAGTCCAGTTAATGGTCAATAAATCTAGATTTTCGTGTAAGAATAGCAATTTGGACCTCTTACCCACTGCATATTTATGAGGGTAACGCTTGGTGCCCGATGTGGGACCGGCCATAATAATCTTCTATGATTATTGGTCAAGCATTAAGCAATTAGTCTTGAAGCACAGTTTTCGTTGACATAATACTAAATTATTCGATACTCTACCAACAAGGTTAATTCGTTTTTGAATATCGTAGCATATTCATTATAGTAGCGTAGTCATTGCAGTACCACGTAACATTATATACACGTAACATGTAGAATTATCGACGTTCATCAAGCAAATAATGATGCTGTTTTTATGGAATGTAGGCAAAAATTACGTAAACATTACAATCTACTTCTGTATTGTATTAATTATGCATTATTATCTATACTTCAGTTTGGTCTTCCGAAAAATGCACTTATAAGAATAAAAGTCTTGTTATCGGTATTTAATCCATGATCTATCGTCATCGCCAATCAATTATAACATTGATAAAACGTAATCATAATCTATCGTCATCGCCAATCAATTATAAAATTGATAAAACGTAATCATAATCTATCTTATTATATCTTCATATTTTGAATATCATATTAAAACAAAATGATTCTAACACAATAGGACATAACGAAGTTAATCCTATAAACAAAGTTTTTTTATTGTATCGCGTAAGGATTCGATTTGCATATAACATCGATATTCAATTAGAGGTTAAAGTAATTGTTGGTGCAATGCAAACGAGGTCTAAGCTCCACATTTATCGATTATGTTAATCGATTTCCAATTAACATAATTAAATGTGGTTACATATGGTATAAGCCTCACAAGGTACGCGCAGCTAATTTCAAACGAATTGAGATTTTATTTCTAAGTTACGGACCACACGCATTTTAATTAAATAATCTTATTTCTGGGAAGTCATCGTTAAAGGATATAATGAACAATTCAAACTATATTGCTTATGTACTTTCTCAAGTATTGTTGTAGTACAGTTATGTACAGTAACAGCCATTAATGCATTCTTTCCATTTGGGAATAAGCTTTTGGAGCTTGCAGCACCACGCCATTCCACCGTTTGGTAGATATACATGTGGCCGATTTTTACCTGAATCATGCAGATTTCCCATTGATTTTATATTCACCCGAGCAAGACGAGAATCATAAACAGTAGTGCATACCCGGGTTTAAGCCCCGCAAGCATCGCTTCGGCTCACTCACTCTTCCACCAAGTAATTAAATTTATTGCTTTGTAAGTAAACAACACCAAGTAAGTGTTCTAATAGTTCCACTGTTAAGAAGAAATATATGGAAATGTTAATCAAGTTTTTAACATCTAGTTTTGAAGTCATGATCATCGGTTAAAATTGTTTTGTCGTATTATTTGAGCTACCTCGACTTACTCTGACATTATCAAACCGAAGCCAAAGTTTAAATTTAAAGGTATCCAAGTTTACCAAATATGTTACATTCGACCGATGTTATAGAAAACATATCTGATATTATCAAACATATTTCAAAGTAAATATTTAAATAAACTCGATTACCATACATACAAGAATTCCAGACACTAAATTGCATTCAAAAGAAGCATTCAAGCTGTCGCAAGTTTAATGGTTATTTGCAAAAACAACATAGGATTATTTTATTTCGAGCTCGTAATTATCATAAAATCTTTATAATTATAAAAAATAAACTAGATATGAACGACAAGAATATCTGTAATAAGGAGCAAATATAAAAAGGAACTAAATGTAGGCTTCTTCGTGACGTTTTCCTTCACCGCCGAACACGAGATGGATATTAAACACAAATTAAGCAAATAAGATTTCTGTGGTCTTAGCCCGGATTCGAACCAGCAATCCTGAGTTCACGTTCACCACACGGCTACAAATATGCGTAACGAAAATCAAAATTCGTCACATCACTAAAAGCCGGCTTGTGTCCGGTAGCTGATAAATATTCAGGAAGGGCGGACAGAACCAGAGGTTCCACAATTTGAATCTTGGGACAGCCGCGTATTAATTATACGAGCGGGATCGGTAGGAACAAAATATGAAAATTTTCTAATTAATTCAACTGTCTGAACACGAATTGGCGGAAAATTAACAAAAGGAAAATTTACCGCTTAGTTCCCATTTCTGCATTGAATCGTCGCCGTATTATTTGACTACATTTAAAATAGTAATTACAAAGAGACAAGGCAAATTGTATTCATTGTTATCTGAGGAATAGTTTTAACTAGGATTTTGTTATGGTTGGGTAAGACGAAACAGAGAAATAAATAGTGCCCACATTTATGAAAGATAAAAAGAAAACTTTAAATAAATAATCAACTGAACACATCGCAAACTAAAGTCGAAGAAATAAAAAAAAGCAGTGCCAACACAAAAGTTCCGCAAGCATCTAATTCTGAACTCGGAGCTAGGAACTAAAGAGCATCAACTGCAAAACCCAAGGGCACAGTTCCGAGACGATAAAGTTCAAGCAGGTTAAGTACTAACTTAGCGCGAACTCGCAACGGCAAGCAACTGATAGAGGAAATATAGACGCTGGATAATATGCTTTTGTTCGTGTTTAGAAGAGATTAAATAAAACTGGCATAATACGATAACTGAGGTCAGACTTTAGTCTTACTTTTAAGTAAATAGACAATAATATAATATGACTAAAAATATTGGTTAATTCAGAAAGCTTATAACAATATAAAACACAACATATTGAATTTTTGGTATATATTATATTATGTAGGAAATATGCCTGCTGTATCTTAATTAAGGATATTTATGGATGACATCTGATATATTCAGACCTATCCTTACTCAGCCTAGCAAAAATCGACACAAAAGGACGACCCATTATTTGTCCAATCACAGTGTTCGTTTCAAACAAACGGTATTAATAATATCGGCGCTCAATCCAACCCGTTCACGGTACATTCAGAAAACACAGTAAATTTGATTAAATTTTTTATTATGGACATAATATATTGCTGTCCAAATCTTAATGACAACAACTTAGATAAAATTTTGGGAATTTGTTTTATACTTTATTTCATTTCATTTTTTTAAATTATTTTTAATTGCTATTTCTGAAGATTATCTTGAAATAATTCTTAACTCAATTTATTTGAAATATGCATTAATCTCAATTATTGGTGACGTATTTTTTCTTATTATATTTATCATAATATCTTTTGACAGTTTTAGATTAGGGATCTCTTCCACCGTCACTAATTCTTCGTCAACGATTGCAGCAACTTATAATTATATAATTGATTTAGAAAGTTTGCTCTCTCGTGGTCGAGTTTGCTGAATTACAGAATTTGTTGTCAGTTCTTTTGTTAGAACAAATATGGAGACGAGTTTGTTTATATTACTATTATTGTTTAGTTTTTAAGGTACCAAATGGTTCCTTGTTTCACGAAGCAGTATTGTGTTCCGGTTTGAATGATAGCGCCAGTATTTTAAGCTGTTTATACTGATTGCAATTCAAATGCTTATAAGTGATGTTAACCATAAAAATAAATCATATACCCACAAATTCAAATTAATATTTTTTTTCTATTACATGTATTAAGTATTTTCCGCGTTCAAATCAACTCCAATCTAGGTAAACTCAAATTTCGTCATTGTCCAAGATAAATTTGACCTAAATCGGACCCAGAAACAAACGGCGAGAATACCAAACAAGAAACGTAGTAATTAAAATAATTCAGTATTTTCACGACATGCCACATAGCACTTTGCAAAGAAAACATGAAGCGGCATTTAAAAGATATTTCGCTTAATACGTCATATTAATTCCTTGTCCCTACATCAATTCTCACAAAGATTGATTTTGCGAAGCATGTTAATAGCGTTATCTTTGTATTCACATATGGTATTAGTCGGTAAGGTGACAAAGACCTGTGAATATCTTAAAAGTGGTATACGCCTTACTTATAAACTTGTTTAGCAGGTGTATGGTTAAACATTGATTCATCCCTTTCTGTCACCATTAATTTGATATCGAAAGAAGAAGACGGCATTGTTACACAAATCACTACAATAAGTTTTTACATGACGTGTTTCATTAGAAAAAGTTTCAGACGCAAAGTTTTTGTAAGTACTGTTTTATATTCAAAGTATTCTTTGTTAGTGACAACAAAGAGTAGTGTTTAGCCCACGCATTCTTATAGAAGTCATTTACATACCTCTGACTACGTGTATGCAAAATTTCATGATGATCGTTGAAGTAGGTTAGGCGTGAAAGCGAAACAAAATAACTATTGCATTTATAATATTAGTTAAGATTGTAGAGATCGTTAAGGGTAGAAGTAAATATTTAGTTATATACATTTTTAGTTAAATATTTAGTTTAGTAAGTAAATATTATAGTTAAATATTAAGGAAAATATATTAAAGACTCGCAATATGTACACACTTGTAAGAACCAACTTAGTCACGAAACAGTCTTAAAAAGTGTTAGAATATTTTGGAAATATATTCGAACAAACAGTCGAAGACGCAGACGTAGTTAATGCGATAATCGCGTTCTATGTGTTTTTATATCTGCATACATTACGTACGTTATAACAAACATATAATACGATGCCATTTCTAATTTTGCATTCTGTGATCGGCATTGATCAATCAATGTCAGGATAAGTCTCGTGTACTCTCGATCAAGTGTGCAGGTAATGCGGCGTGTGCTTTGAGTACGTTATGTTTGACCTTTTAAAATTTTGAGGATATTTTTTTTAAATTACTGGATTTATTCGCTTAAATTATTACGTAATGATAAGAATGTTTTTATCCGTATTTTCGTAAGCATAACTATTAAAGCTTATCAAAGAGATCATGTTAATATGTGAGGATTTTTTTTACATTTTCCTTCTTAATCTAAATAATAACAATTTCTTTTAATATAAGTGACAACGGTTTTTATAAATATATATACACTTATTATTTCGGTTCCTGTCTTTTACAAACAACCGTTAAATTAAAAACATTTTTACGGACCGTTTGAGTGACCGTGTTGACCGTTTTATATAAGAAAGATAATTAATTAAACACTAAAATTGTTATAATAGTCATAAAAAAAAAAAAAAATTAACTGAGTTTCCTTCACTGGTTCTACTCAGGTCTGAGGGATTTTCTGTATTTTAACGTACCGTCAACGTTGGTTTACCCAAACAAAATGGTTCGCAAATATGACACGTTTGTAAACAAGTCGGTGTAATTACAAAGAGACAATGAAACGATTTCATTTCATTTATGTCTGCATATAAAATATAAACGGTACATCAATAAATTTAAATCTCATGTTCATAAAGCTTATTACTCAATAAAATTTCATTAATTCAATATTGATGATAAAATTTCATGCAGGATAAATATTATATTAATGGTATTTTATTAAATAATCTATATAATTTAATTGCTGGATTTATAAGTGAGTGATTCAATATAGTCACAGGAACGCTTACAACATCTTAAATCGCGTTGTTGGTGACATATTTACGTGAAGAGTAAACTGATTCGAACATAATGCAGTGCCATTATCTATGGTCTAGCAACTGGCTAGGTGTTCATATGTTTTACTATAAATATAATTAACAAAAAAAAATTTAAGAAATTAATTTCTGACGAAACTTCACTTTCATTTTGCGTAAATATATAATAAATATTAACTACCTATATTAATTAAAATATATTTTTTAAATCGTCTTCTAAACTGCTGAAATATAAACTTAACAATATCTAATGAAATTAAGATGGGACCACCTTAGAGGTATACTGAACACAAAAAGGGATCATCAAGATCTGTTCGTAAATAAAAACGTTATACTCGAAGTTACATCAAAAAAATGTGTGTGCTCTTAACTGGCACTGTATAACGAAATGTTATATGACTATATACTGATTTACATATATATCTTCAAGTGTGAGTTAATTAAAAATAATTTTTAAAAAGCATAACTAAAGAAAAACACAATAAGACCTCTAAATAGTAAAAAATCAGACGTGTTTGTAGGTCCTTTAACTTTATAACAAGTACGTAAGTAAGTCCGTCTTCTCGCCATACGGACCTATGAAAGTTGGTAGGTTTTGTCAATTAGGAAATGAGCAGGTGATCTTCAAACGTCTGAACAAATCTTCATGATTTATAACTAATAACCATTTCGATAACATCAGGTTTCAAAGAAAAAAAACCGAAACAAATTCGGTCTATCTGTTTAGAAGCTACGATGCCACAAACAGACTCACACGTTAAAATAGGTAGTTATATATTAAACAAAAATAATTAATTCAAGTAAAAACGGTAAAGCATCTTGATATCAAACCATCAAACGTCGTGCATTCAAAATACAATCAATAGTCAATGTCTTCCTCAGAAAGCTATGCCATCGCGTATTGTGTTTCACCCTCAAGGCCTAGACGCATCAGAACGGCCATTGGACCCTGGCCAAGTACATTTGGCACGGTTTACGCAAATTATGTTTACAATATACCATCACGTATGTCGTGTTTATTTGTTAAGCCGTAAACATGTAAAAAGCTGACGTTAGTCGTTTTGTACGTTGAATATATAAATATTTTAAAATGCGATTTCATTTGTTGTTGGTTTTAATTTTTGGAAATTATTTGTTCTTTTCTCTTTTCCTGTTCTTTGGGTATTCTATACACGTCACGTTCACGAATTGATTGATGAATTAGGTAGTGTATTTATAGGCACTAGGGTATAATGTCTTAAATAAAATCATGCATTAAATACTTGGTTAATACTTCATGGAATGCCATTATCTATTTGCTCGTCTACGTTTAGGTAAATACAATAGAATAGAGTCTAATCAAATGTGCCACTTTCACAATTGGTAGAAAAGAGTAAGAAACTCAGCAGGAGTTTCTTGCTTGCCTTTTTCTTATTCGTTCGGTAGATTCTACATTCTGATGGTACCTTCCGGTGGTAGCTTATCACTAAATTTAATCCTTTAAACGACTATGATGAAATTTGCTAGTAAAAGTCTACTTGAATAAAAAAAAAATGCTGTATATAATATCTATAGTAATAAATAAGGAGACGTTTTTTTGTAATGCCTAACTGAACCAATATATAAAACTTATACGAGAAAATACAAAGCGTTTTATAAAATGTTTAAGCATATGATAAAATTTAAAAAATGTTGCAAATCGCAGTTTAGCCCTATTAAGACTATTGACGTCACAAGCATGACTTTCATATATTCTTGTATATAATAACTAACGAAATAAATTTCGATAATAATGTACAACACTTAAATACGTTTGCAACTTTCAACCTATCAGATCTCATTCAAGTGCTACCAAGTTCGCTGGATCAGAAACTATTCGACAAGTTTTTGGTAACTAAATTAAGATTATTCACAATTCCGCTATTCCCAACTTGCTTTACAGCAAGCGTAGTGTTCAGCAAACATTGCGATGTAAATTGCTAACGTTAATCTTGCGATTTCCTCTCGTGAATTTAATTCCGGTAACGATAAAATCTAAATAGCTCGAGACGATCGCGGGATAGCTTGGACGGTGGCCAAATGTATGTTATTTTGCGATTATTGTAAGGAAAACCTCCATGGTGATGAACAGTGTCTGAACGTATAACATATTTTTGATAAAAACAAAACACTCATTTATTAACTTAAAATAATAAACTGACTCGTGCAGTATTAACTTTATACATAGAGACTAGAGAAGAAGTGAAACTGCATATAAAGCGGCGCTAAGTAACACTTTCATTTTATAAGAAGTTACAGCAGCACCACAATGTTCGACTTCATGTCAATCCAAAGCCAAAGTCTATTCTAGTCACACGAAGACAAATAAATACAGACCGATTTTTGGGATTAGACTAACAAAAGCGTCTAGACGCTATCGGGTCTATGTTGATGCTCTAATATTACATAAGTATCATAATTATGTATTCCAGGCTGCATGCAAAAGACCAATAACATTTAAAACATACAGAATTTGAGGGCAGAGAAACCAAAAGACTTATATTTGAAATTCAAATTTGAACGTAATATAATATAAAAATTCAATAACGCGTGATTCGCGTGATCGTATTTATAAAATAAGATGGTTAATATTTCATCAAGGTACAACGCAATATGTTGGAATTCATTTAAGGCGCCGTGCTGTTTATCTTTTTAAGGGCGTAATTTGTTTTTCAAATTGATTGGAACCTCGAAAGCCGCGTCGGGGCTATGTATGTATAATCTGTCAAAACCACACACACTGATATATGTTTGGTGTTTAAGACATTTATTTTTTATAATGTATACGATTAAGAGATATGGAGAATAAATTATTTAGTTTAGTAAAAGTTCATGTTAAAACCAAGATATCCGATTGACAGTCGGTTTCAAATCTGGACAAGTAACATTGTATCGTCCATCCTTATGTTGTATTTTTACGCAATGGTAGTAAACAGAAAAGTACCCGGCTCACTAAGGGAGGGATGGGTTATGTGCAATCTATATTTATAATTCATCTCGTGCTTCACGGTGACTATGGTACCGAATACTAGAAAACTTCAATGATTAATAATATGAGTTCGTTTGATTTGACAAACATCACTAGTTTGACACCACAGTTAGTTTTTCATTCATCACACCTTAGGGAGTAGTGGTTTCCATTACCATCGCAAACAGCTGATAGGATACGTTAACACGTACATTCGATTAATCATAGCATTCATACCTAATGTACTGATGCGTTCTCTTTGTGCAGCTGATATTAGATGCTAATCGTGTTTGCGACTGCCTTGTCATCAAACTTGGGAGAAACATTGATGAGTTTGTAAACAACGAGCGAAAGGCCGAATAACTAAATGAGATATGGAAATATTAGTTAAATTTTACGTCATAATCCACAGCCAATGGACGTATGCTACTTATAACATAAGAATAAAGGAAATGCTTCCAAAAAAATGCTGTACACAAAAAATGCATACGTAGTTAAAATCTAAAAATTAAATACATATGCCAAATTTTAATGTTACATACAATCATGTAACCAAGGTGACTCGGCATATGCTGTTTTGTATGAAATTCGGTGAAACTTTCTATAGGGGTTTCCATTAAGGGCGCTTGATCGTGCAGAACTTCCATCGTAGCGTGTGCTGTGTGGCACGTAGCGCCGTCCTGTTGAAACCACATGTTGTCCAGATCCATATTCTCGATTTCAGGCCAAAAGAAGTTGGTTATCATCGACCGGTATCGCTCACCATTGACGGTGACGGCCACACCATTATCGTTTTCGAAAAAATACGGACCAATCACGCCTCCGGCCCAAAATCCGCACCAAACAGTCACTTTCTGCGGGTGCATTGCCACTTGGTGAACCTCGTGTGGATTGGTCTCGTCCCAAATACGGCAATTTTGCTTGTTGACATAGCCATTCATCCAAAAATGCGCCTCGTCGCTGAAGATGATTTTTTTGCCAAAATCGGCGTCAACTTCCAACTGCTCTAATGCCCAGTCAGCGAACACACGGCGCTGTCTATGGTCATTAACCTTGAGCTCTTGGGTCAGCTGGATCTTGTACGGGTGCAGGCTCAAGTCACAACGCAAAATTCGCCAAGTTGTCGTCTGCGAAAGGCCGAGTTCCTGTGCGCGACGCGGAATTGACTGCCGCGGGTTTTCGAGGACACTGTCGCGCACAGCGGCGATATTCTCGGCAGATCTCGCGTTACGTTGACGCACGGGAACCGGCTGATTGTTAACTGACCCGGTTGACTCGAATTTGTCTACCAATCGACGGATAGTCGACTCGGCAGGACGATCATCGCGACCGTAAAACGGGCGAAGTGCGCGGAACGTTGCTCGAACTGAAGACCCATTTTCATAAAACAATTTTATGATTTGCACGTGCTGCTCGACACTGTAACCTGCCATGGTGGTTTGGGAGGATGGAATGAATATAACACACTGCATTTGACAGCTGTCACTCAAACAACATGGCCGCAATCAGCTGTCAAAGTTGAAGCGTCCCTATTGGAAAACCCTATATAACAGTTAAGCGACCTTACCCAAAACTATCTATTAATAGCCCGAATCTGGTATCAGCCATAAGTTAAAGTTTACATACTTTAAAACAAAGAACAACGTTACCAAATACTGTTTACCAAAAAGCATAATCTAGTCTGACAACATTGATATCTTTACCGCAAAATAATAAGATTAATTCTTGTAGCCGAGCCCAACTCAGACATTTCTGATCCAAAGATACGGCTGAAGTTTTAAGCCTTTTGAGGATCACGGTCGGGAGCAAATGCCGAACTAAAGTTGTGCGAAAGTTTGTATCCCACGGAAAGACAAAAGATCTTTGAATACTTGTATTAACAATTTGTATAAATACAAGAAATTTACTTAAAGCATATTTTTGTATTATGATTTGAAAGAAATAATTTAAGGAAATATTTTCATTTGAACTTTGTTGAATATTATCGTTTAATCTAAAAGAAATTAATGTAGAAATGTAAATTGTAATATCTTTATTCAATATTGAAACAAAACGCCTACTTATTGTTGAGTAAATAAAGACAACCATTAGTTTAAAAGAAACGGTGAATGAAACTTTGCAGGGTATTTTATTAGAAGTTAGAAAAAACTAAGAAGCTCCATTTATTTTGGTTAATACATGCTAAATGTTTGACATTTAAGAATACGAAAAAGTCAAAACCAGTACAGTATGAAACTTAAGTACATTTGAATCATTAACTAAAAATAAAGCAAATCTACATAAATGGCTACAAACATCAGGACCCCAGTCCCATTGAAATAAACCATTGAAAATAAAAAAAAGGTACCACATACGGACGGCTGTCAGCGGTTGTCGAGATACGTATGCGCAGACAGACAGACAGGCTTGTCAATTAACCGCTGAATTATTATATCGTTGCACGCGATCCGGGATTCAATGCCCGGACAGGGACATATGCAAATCGATTGTTTGTTAAAGAATCTCTTTCTTGGTATTGTTTTTGTGTTATTTGCGATGTTAAGATCGTTTCGTAATTTTAAATTAATTTTTATATTTAATATTCTCTGTGAACTGACATTTTGACAAGTTAATAAAATGTGGGAGCATTTTGCACATTTTGAATGGTAATTAATATTAAGAACATACTTCGTATTTTTATTTTCAAACGAATCAAACAAATATTCAATTTGTTCGATCAAGCTTACGTCATAATAAAATAATGTTCTGAGTCAAGGGTTATTTGAATTTAGCTTATGCCAAGGATGAAACTTCCTAAAGATAATGCGATGTTCAATTTCAAGATCACATTTCAGTGCAATGGTGTATAAATTATAATTATGTAAATCTTCCTTCGAGGTATATCTTTGCCTTCTATAACATTTTAATAACGGGAATAATTCAAAGTATAGTCCAAAACACTGCTATATAATACTTTTGTCATTGACACTATTCCTTACAACCGAACGAAAACTATAATGTACCGTTTTCATAAAAATAATCTTGATAAAATTATTAATCCAAAAGGGTTTGATCGTATCGGTCATTGCACTCCGTTATGCTTAAAGCGACATAACTACACAAACTTTCATGTTTACTTAGTAAGTTATTAGGCGAGCAAATGTTGTGTGGGTATTCAGTGACGTCATTTACGACAAATACATCAAGAGTGGTAACTCCACATGACGTTGTTGAATTATAAAATTAATCAGTCGAAAATATATTTTTTATTTTTTTTCGGAAGGCATCGGGAATCGGCCACCAGATGTTAAAAGATAATTTTCGCTCATACGAACTGGCAACGTAAGAAGTATAATCACATGTTTTTACGCCGCCATTACAGCCGATTATAACCATTTTAAACTTAATAACCCAAAACCAGTTGGACCGAACATCGCGTGTTATGCTATATTATATATGTATATAAACTTTGCGTTTTCTAATTTTGTAATAAGCTGAGGAAATGATGGAGGCGCGTTAGTGTAAAGTATGTAAAGATTATTATGTATATTCTTACAATATCAATGTCTATATCAGGTGGCCCACTTGTCAGTCTGACTAAGATAAGGTCCTCCAGACCGATTTCGGCCACGGTGGCCAATCTCAAGTTCAGTTTAGTTCAGTTCACAATTCTCAGTAGCAGCCCGGAGTCTGGAAGTTGGAAGTGTGTACACTCTCGTGCCTCGGAAAGCACGGTTGGTCCTGCGCCTGAACTCTTTCCGGTCGTGTCGGATTGCCGTTCCATCGGATTATGAGAGCTAAGGAAAAGACGGTGCACCTGTGTTTGCGCACATAATTGTGCACTATAATATCTCCTGCGCAGTTGGCTAATCTCTCTTGAGATTGGCCGACGTGGCCGAAATCGGTCTGGCGGACCTAACTTATCAGTCTGACTACCTAATACATTAAAAGAGTCAGCCAGAAAAGAGGCCCAGGAAACAAGCTAAACAACGTAGTACATATTGACAGATATATAGTAACGTACAATCGTTTTCGAAACAAATTTATAGTATGTTTTGTAATATATAAGTGGTTTTAACATGTAACAGGGATAACACGTGTTTCAAATCGCCATTTATCATTTTCGTACTCAATCGTATAACGGAGTAAACGAAGCGAGATTTGATGGGCGCGGTGCGTATTAACAACTGTACTTACTTCTTAAATAAATAAAATATATGTATTGTATATATAAATTAGGTAAATATGTATATATATATATATATATATATATATAGATAATTACATGCACAAGGGTCATAACATCTTAGTTCCCAAAGTTGACGGCGCATTAGCGACGTAAGCGATGGTTAACATTTCTTACAATGCCATTGACTATGGGCGTTGGTGACCACTTACCATCACGTGGCCAATATGCTCGTCCGCCTACCTATACAATAAAAAAATAAATAGTTAACTTTAATCTGTAGGTTGTGTAAAAAGTGAAACAGTTTGTTAATATATGTATATGCTGGGCAAAAGCCTCTCCATTGCCTTTCCTCTGTGAACCAAATTACTGCTTTATTAAATTAATACACAATAACTACTAACAAAATATTAGACACGTGGTGTATCGATAATCAAATTACAAATAAGAAACATACTTAAATACCTGAGTACGTTTTCAATTTCGAAACGCTGATTTGTTCAAGTCTGTCTGGGTGGTAACCACCCACTCATCAAATATTCTACCGCTAAACAGTAATACTTAGTATTGTTGCATATCTGTTTGAAGCAAGTATTAACTACAGGCACAAGGGAAATGACGTCTTAATTCCCAATGTTGGTGGCGCATTGGCGATGTAAGATTAGGTTAATATTTCTTACATCACCAAAGTCATAGCGGTGACCACTTTCAATCAGGTGGCCCATTTGCCTGCCTAGCTATAACATAATACAAGAAAACATCACGATATAAAAAAAAAAAAACAAAACAGGACATCGGTGATACGCATCCATCGTCTTATTAAGCGCGCTGACTTATGCTAATATAAGACTTACCGGCCTTACGATATAGCGTGTGTATTACACGTAAGTATTAAGTTCACGAACGATTACGTATAAGACTGACGTCTTTAGTGAAAGACTTTATTAATTTAGAATAATTCATGTAAAACAAATTCCATACAAGTCCTTCATACAAGTTCCATACAAGTTATAATGGGGATAACTAATGAGTAGTTTGATTATGTTTTTGAAGTTATTGATTATTATTTACATTTTGTTAAACCAAAAATCATGTGAATCATGAACATAATCATATATATATATAATGATATACACCATATAAATATATTTTATATAGTGTACATCAGTCGCGAAATTAAAAAAGAAAACAAACATTTTTTTCATTTATAATATACATTCAAATTCAATTAGTCGTTTAAAAGTTTTTATTTTTTATTTTAAATTGTCAATCAAAGTTTAAGCTTTGATAGAGATTGGTGGAGATTATTGAATTATTTGTTACCTTGATATGACATTTCATTCGAAATTTGAATTTTCGTATTAATTTGTTAACGGTTACTTCTTAGTATGTACATTTCAACATTTGTTCCAGTTTCTAAATATACACCAGTTCGACTCCCGGGTTTACTAGCTATCCGTGTTCTCTATAAATATTTACAAGACTTAATTGAGGTTAATCGCCTTAGTGAACATAACGATCTTGCATCCTTTTCACTCGTCAAGTTTTGAAACGATGGAAAAGAACAGAGTGTTTTTGTATGTGTTTAGATGTTCTTAATATGAAATTAATTATCTCTTGTTTATCGAAACTTGATACTATGCATGTCTTATAAAACTGCGAATAAACTGTACATAGCTATTAATTATTGTGTCTGTGTGGGTTCCTCCTGACTGGTCCTAATGCCTAATTCGGGTACGGGCCTCGGGGTTTCCCTCTTTTCCCGGGCAGCTCCTCACCGGCAGTCACAACTCCCGGGTCATTCTGTTAGACCTGAAAAGCCTAAAATAATGACCCGGTGGTTGTAATTAGTATCCACTAGACAACACAAGTTACAAAACATGACGCTAGATGGCGCTGGAGAATATCAATTTCTAAACAGTCCCACTGATCGCCATTACTTGGTTTCACCCCCCCCCCCTAGTTTATTATAAACTAACCGACTTTACAATATCCGGTAACATATAAGTACATATTCAGAACAACGTATTTGCTAGTAATTTACGAATTATTAAAAATGTTTACCTTTATGTAATTATATGAACAATTCTATCCACTAACCGTCAACCAAGTAGATTGCATAATTACACATAAAAAATACCTATATAAAATCTTTTCATATTTTCTTAACGTGGCATATTAATTAAGCGCTTGTCAGCGCTTTAAGGTACTCGTATGTGGAATAGTTGATCACGACGCAGTATAACGAGTAATTACTCGGCAAGAATGAGTAGCGCTGTCGTCAGCAGCTTTATTGATGTATATCTATTGTTGGTGCGTTTTAGATTATAGATCATTTTTCTTTGTTGTTTAATATATAACAATATTTTTCTGTTTTAAAAATATATACGATTTATTAACATATGTAATTGAAATAATAAATGCAACACGGAACGTTACGAATTAAGAAAGTACAATATATTTTGTAAAAGCTTCAATAGTATCAGTAATACAACAATATATGTATATAATGTATTTTATCAATAAATCAATCAAAATGTATATAACAATAAATTAAAAAAAAAACTGACCTTGTTGCAATATATATATTACTAAAACCTTATCAAAAACGCGTTGTATCTTCTGGTATAAGTTTAATGTTTATTGGTTTAGAAGTTCTATTCAGTTCGATAATATAAAACCAAGTCTGATTTTTAATATACAATATAATAAGCACTTCTGGATTGTTATTAATGTCTACAACTATGAGTAGTTGTAGAAAAATATACTGTTATTAAACTTTTAAATAGAAAATAGTTAAAATCAGTTGATCACGACATAGTTAAGTCACTAATTAGACACCTACAGAGGTGCGGTGGTTCAAGTTAGTACATCCGACTAGTGGTGTGCTTGGAATGTAATATCGATAAATATCGAATATTAACAAGACAACAAAAATTGATTTTTAAAAACAATTATTAATTTAGTCACTTAATAAAATTTATAATAGATGAGGCATTATGTTCGATATAACAATTTAAATAAGTAATTAAAAAGTAAAGTAGACTTAAAATGTTCTCTTCTTTTGAGAGTACATATAAAGCTGATAAAAATCAGAACTGTTATTCATTAAATTGATGATATATTAAATTCAATTGTAACTAATTAATTAATCAGTCTAAGTAGGTTATATCCGCGTATAAGAGTAGGTAAAGTATCTACTTCTTAATTATTCAATTGAATCTACAAACGGTGGATGTTTAAGGCTTAACTGATCTTGTAAAATGACTTTCTAAAGCGCTTTTAAATACGTACTAGAATTATATATGTGATTATTTAATAACATATTTGAATATAAAATAAAAAAACTTAATGTTCAATTTTGTTTCATTACTTCATTTGATGATAACGTTGTAGATAATTAAAATATAAGTTACTTCCAATTAAAAATAATTGTATCATAAAACAGCTAACGACGTTAAAACGTAAGCATCACTAACTTTTATGATAATTTCACTTCAATTATCACTAATTCTGTTGAAGCGTTCTCAACTAAACTCATAATAAAGTAATATTCTATAATGTGTTAATAAAATCCTTTAAATAAAGTTCACTATCGATAAAAAACACTCTAGACTAATAAATAATTTAAAAGCTAGACAATAAGCCGCAAGGTGCACGATGAAGTCGGATGCGACGTAGTGATGTGCATATTAAAACATCGATTATGAGGGTAGACAAAGGAAGCACACGCCAAAGAATCTTGAACGATTTGTTCGTGTCGTGCACATGGCGCACGCTTTGATGTAATTTTTAGGGATGGGATTTATAAGCTTATTAGGTATCGATATAATTAAACACAAAACATATTTTTAATTGTATGTGAACTGCTCATTGCAAATGAAATATTATGTGAATAATTCTCAATGATATTAAGTAAAAATTAAAAAAAAAGTTTTATAGATTTAATACGGACAGCAGTTGATTTCAATTAGAATACCAACATCATTACAAAAAATAATAATAATAATAGTGACATATTTTTATATTTAAATCTAAATTGAAAGTTAAACTTTAAATTGTTTGGTTTTTATATATCACATTTAATTTACTTTAGCAATTTGTTTATTATAGAAATAAGAATATATAAAAAATAGTATAAATCCAATCTTGCTCATGTAAAGTCTTTGATACATAGCAGTTCTATATCGTAAAATGTTGTAGATTTAAAATAAGAGAGTTTCAATTGTTACGTATAAAAACCACAATCTGATCATACAGATTATATTAGATTAACTACAATTTTTAAATAAGTTTCCAACGAAAACTATATTCATCATTAGCATATGTTTATCGATACTACGCATCACATCACTAATAAGGTGTAAACGTAAAATAAAAGTACCGTAGCTGCAACAAGCGGTTAATACTTTTAGTTTATTTTTAACATTGCGGCTGAACCATGATCTTAAGCTTTGGCGAGCTCGGATAATTAGTTTAGAGATTATTGGAAGAGATAACAACTGACTCAGATGAATAGAACAATATCGAATTTATAACGGGATGAACGATACATAATATACTAACATATGTAATTAAAACATATACTTTTTTGTTAATGTATTTAACAAAAAAGTATACGTTTTAATTACTTTTTAATAAAAATTAAAAATGATTACTATACAAATCGTGACCGCGTGGAATGGTGGCAAGAATGCTAACAGCATTTCCTCTTTGAATCGTAATTCAATTCTTTTTTATTTATTTGTGGTATAGGCAGACGGACGAGCAAATGGGACACCTGACAGTAAATGATAACCACCCGTAGACTTAGGCGATGAAAGAAATAATGACCATTCCTTACATCGCCAATGCACCACGAACCTTGAGAAATGAGATGTACTTGTACCTGTAGTTACACTGGCTCACTCACCCTTCAAACCGGAACGCATTAGTTTTAAGGATTGCTGCTTAGCAGCAGAATATCTGATGAGTGGGTGGTATCCATCCAGAAGAGCCCGCACAAAGCCCTATCACCAGGTAAAACATATCCTAACAGTATGTGTACTAAATGAGTTCAAGTCTGGACAAGCACCATGGATGGGTTTGGGTCCCGGGACGTCTCGCTTCTCGAAGTACCGGGAGTTTTGCCAGATTTACAAGTCTCGTGATTTTTAAGTCCAGATTCCAAGTCTTGCTTAATGCTCGTGGAAATCGTATCATGATAATGTACAGAAGATCATAAGTTTTATTCTTTCACTGATACTTAAAAAACTTTTCACTTTAATATAATATATGATAAGTCTGTCTGTTGTATGATGAATACTAAAGTTTAGGTGATAAGGTATTACTAAAATAATTATTTTTTAAATACATATAAGCAAATATATAGTTTAGAAAAGTCTCGAAGTTCCGCGACGTTCCAAGACTTTGACTCTAGGACATCTTGAAACTTTGAAAACGACGAGAAATCTACACTGTATTTACTTGTGCTTAATTTCAGTTTATAATGTATTGGTTTGAATTCTACAGTTGATAATTACATAAAACACAATTACACACGAACACAAAAATACAAACACGCACGCACGTACTCACACGCATACATACATACACACGTATTAATGAAGCTGCTGTATGTAGTCAACGTACAAAAATACATTTTTGATTTACATACTCTATACCTATTTATTGTAATTAAAAACTTGAAATTATACGTAACGAAATAATATATATACCTATATATGAATTTTATTTCTTCATAGAGTTACGTCACTATTTACTATGCAGCTTTACTAAGTACCTTATTAAAATTATTGTTGATTTTCTGAGAGTTTGATTAATATCTTAAGAAAATGTACTAATTTGTTTGAGCTAGACAAAACATTTTGCCTCCGCGGCAGTAATCAGGCTAGCGAAAGTCGTGATTCTAATTAAAAGTTTTAATTTTGTAAGCAATGCCAAAGGACCATGAAATAAGGAAAATAAAAAAGGGTTCATCAAAGTTACATTTACAAAAGACTGAATTTTCTTGTACATTTCAAATACATAAATCACCTTCGGGTAAGAGGTCTCGTAATTAAAATTCACATAGACCTATAAATGTTTTAGAGAGGACAGCGAAATTTTTGGGTGCAATATCTTGGGGTAAAATTTTAGTATCAAAATATGTATTTATGTAATGTATATGTGTTTTACAAAAATATGATGGAAAATAAGTTTCGTCTATATTATTATGACATCTTTAAATTAATTTTAATTAACTGCTCTTACTAATATAATCTATTTTCAATAAAATTTTATTAAATGTTTGTGGAGTGAAATAAATTGTCTTATATTAAAGGTAGATATTAAAGTTCCAAAAGTAAGGTAATACAAAATATTTACATTAATTTATATAGAAAATTATATTACATTATATTAATATTCACGAAATATATTCGTTACTTATTCAAGTGTCTAATTCGAATATAAATTTTAAGATACATGATGTAGGAGTGGCTAATTTCATTTCGCAATTCCACAGTCCCAACGGTATTTCATTACGATTTAGTTAAAAAAAAATTGCCCCTATGATCCAGCTTATATAGATTTCGACGTGCTAGATTCGTGCTTACACCCCGATCAATCTCTCTAGATGTATGTGGCTAGTCTTTAAGATCGGGTTAATTAATTAATAATTAGCCTCTGTCTAACGATTTCATAGGTCTATAAGAGTGCGTGAGTCCTGAACGTTTAAAGATATCTCCTCAAGAGAGTGCTCCTGTAATTATTTTAGGCAGTTAATTTCACGCTACACCTAAATCAATTATATTAGCCTTAATTGCTGATTGTAGAAAATATATTGTACACGTTCATTTAAGTAATTTAAAGCATCTAACAATTGAAAAATATTTATGCATAACAAGAAGCTTGACTTGGTTTGTATATGAAATTGACAATATTAACGCTATGGACAGGATATGTCCACTTGGTCAGCAAAATCTCTTCTCCTGTTGAGAAGTATTTTAAGTTTAATTCTCAAGATCGTTTCAGTACTAGTTGACGATGGCATTGTCAGTATTTGATTTGGATTTGAGACAAACACATAAGTATTATCATGATGTGTTTCCTTCATTACACATTAAAAATTATCAATTTTCGAAAACAACTTAGGACATAGCCTTTATCTACTGGTATACTGGCTCCAATTAATTAATTATTTGTGCTTAAACATTGGCAATTCATGAGCTATTTGATATTGCCTTACCAATACTTGGCTAACTAATGTAGGCCTAGCGACATATGTTTATCAATTAAAGGTGATTTGTTGTTGGATTACCAATGTGCCGCCAACATTGTTATCCATTGCAACCAAAATTATATTACCTCACCGTTTGAATACATGAATTGTTTTGCACAGCTTTGGTAAGTGTTATCAACGAAAACAATCGATATTAACAAATGTGAGTAAATTCTCTCTCAAGGATGAGTTTTGGTGCTTATTTCACCAAGCTGCTCCAATACGAATAGGTGGAATTTCCGACACATATAGGTTGCCTCACGATGCTTTTCTTCATCATCCACCATGTACGATGGCAAATAAGATGGCCCAGCGCCATCTTATTTGTTAATAAATGTTATTTAAGTACCTTTTATAGGTTGCAGTACAAAAGACAATACCTGGAACAATTAAACATATATGAGTATAATTTTTTTTACAATTTATAAAATTTTTAATAAAAAAATCTACAGGATTTTTATCCTTAATATTTCTATTTTTATGTTCAAATATAAGGTAAATTTAGCAAAAGTAGAATTTTGGGATTTTGTTGAATAAAAGGGTAACATTTTAAACTTCATTTATTAAAATGAATGACCATCATATCAATTTATTTTTTTTATAATACCCGGGTTTCAAATGTCTCTACTCCACCTGATGGTAAGTGGTAGTAGAGTTCAAACGCGACGACGGCTAGTGCAGTCGGTAAGAATGTGTTCACGCCTCGTTTGAAGGAACCCAAGTCATGAGAGGAGGGGAACACGTGTGCTGGTAAAGAATTCCATGTTTTGGAGGTGTGACAAAGAAAAGAGTTGCCAAATTTCTTCGTGAGCGAAGGTATGGTTTTTCGCTGTGAGAGCGCATACCTGTGATTGATGTGATTGTCAGCGCCGCATTTGGCAATGAGTCCTAACGTCCTATCGAGTTCAACAACAAGAACCCTCCGTCTCTCCTCGGTTTCCGCCCGCCCAGCTACTGCGCGTCCGTGGTATCACCCGTGCACTATACTATCATCTGCATAGCAATGTATGTTCCAAAGAGAGAGCATATCATTGATATGTAGAAGAAAGAGTGTGGGGGATAGTACAGACCCCTGGGGGACCCCAGCATTCACTACATGGAATTGTGAAGCGCAACCATCAACTAAAACGCGAAGGCTACGCTTGTGCAGGAAGCTGGCAATCCAGGTGCAGAGCTGAGCTGGCAGACCGTATGCCGGCAGCTTGGAGAGAAGACTTCTGTGCCAGACCCTATCGAAAGCCTTGGAGATATCGAGGCTGACAGCCAACGATTCCCCACGCGTGTCGATAGCTTCACCCCAGAGGTGTGTTACGTACGCTAGAAGATCACCTGTGGACCGTTTCGGTCGAAACCCGTACTGACGATCATTAATTAGCTAGGTAATGGATCAGTTGGTTGTTTAAGATTCATTCCATCACCTTACAAAGTACTGAGGTGATAGCTATTGGCCGATAATTTGCCGGGTCAGACCGGTCCCCTTTTTTGGGAACCGCTTGCACATTAACTTTTCTCCAAGAATCCAGCACACATCCTGTAGAGAGAAACAGCTGAAACAGGCGCGTCAACACAGGAAACAGCTCCGCTGCACACTTCCTCAGCACTATGGCTGGTATTCCATCGGGACCGCTATCTTTCCGTACGTCGAGTGATTGCAGCTCTGCACGCACATAACGCTGCTTGATTTTGATGTCAGGCATCGTGTGGCCACATGAAGGTATTGAAGGTGGCAGCGCACTGCAATCATCGATCACAGAATTATCCGCAAAGAGTTTTGCCAGAAGATCGGCTTTCTCCTGCGGACTGTGAGCTAGTGATCAGTCTGGATTCCTGAGCGGTGGCAGCGAAGGTTGGCAAAAAATATTTTGCACAGACTTGGTCAGACACCAGAAGCTACGGGAGCCCCTAGCATGCGAAACAAGGTCATGACCAATCTGTACAACGCGCTGTGCATCCGCTGTCGTGTATGCCTTCCTACAGGACTTGGAGTTTTTGGTATAAAAAATATTCTATCAAGACAAGACTCATCTAAGCTTAAATGAAGTTACATCTTAGAGAATGAAGTCAATTTAATGAAAATGTTAAAATAAGTGATGAAATGAGTCTTAATATTCAATCTATTAAGACTCATTAAGGCATCACGGCTCAGTATATATATAAATAAATTTGAAAATTTCTCATATAGATATTTATTATTTGAGTGTATTCAGTGCTACTTTTTTTTGGCATAGGAAAGCGGACGAGCATATGGCCACCTGATGGTAAGTGGTCACCAATGCCCATAGACATTGGCATCGTAAGAGATGTTAAGCATCGCTTACATCGCCAATGCGCCACCAACCTTGAGAACTAAGATGGTATGTCCCTTATGCATGTAATTACACTGGGTTACTTACCCTTCAAACCGGAACACAACAATAGCAACTACTGCTGTTTTGAGGTAGAATATCTGATGAGTGGATGGTACCTACCCAGACGAGCTGGCACAAAGCCCTACCACCATGTAGTATTTGTAACACAGTACTTATTATAAATACTGAACAAATATTTCTACTTATATGTATGTTGACGATAATCCCCAATACATTCCAGTTGTTCGCTTATAATTTTGTAGAGTAAGTTTTTTTATACGCCCATCAAATACGTTTAATCTAAATCTATAAGTAATAACATAAGCTTCATATATATGTAAAATGATAAATGTAAATCTGTATAGAATCTGATTATATCGAATTTTGAATACAAAATTCGATTGAATCGAAACAACGGAACAGCGTTCAATTTTACGCAGTTAAATGGTCAATTAATATCTAATGAAGTCAAAATATCGTCCACAATCAAATCAGCGATTCCGATACGATTTATATCTGCCTCAAATAATTGCTAATTCTCTACATCGGAACGAATTTGCTATAAATTTTCTCTGGGGCGATTAATTCGAATTCAGATATGTCATATCGATTGACATTTATGATAATTTATATCTGTATATTTACATATGGCTGTTGATATATCTGTTTTGAGATGAATAGACTTCGACACTGTTTGAGCGATGACCGTGAATGTATTTTTTATGAAGATGGTTTTTAAATCATTGCTTTTACTGGTCACTAGATGGCGCATCGTATTTATAGGCTTTAGAGCGAATTTCACAAAATTAAACATGACAACTTATTAAAACAGACAAGTACGTCGACTTATTCACACATCTCTCAGTTCAAAACTCGATTTTCATGGTTAAAAATTAGCTTTAAGCTGCATTTAAATCTCGTCTATGTCCTTATCCTAAGCTACATCAACGACAAACTCATTACAAATTGTTTAGTAAATTAGTCACATGATGATTAAACAAATTTAATATAGGTCTGATTAATAAAAATTAATCAACAATTGTTTACAATTAAATACGAAAATGTATCATATGGACATTTGAAAATGGTGGTGTTATCGCCAAATTCGCAAAGAAGCGCGTTAGTCAAACACGAGGGTGCGGATATGCAAAGTGCTGCTCTGCATTTGATACGCTTGTGCCCGTTTATATGGCCTTATGTCACACCGTATCGTAACAATGCGTTAACAACAATATATTGTGTAATTTTAAAATTATTATTGTGTTTTTATACAATTGTGTAATAAACAACTTTTTAATGGCAAATGAGTAAGACCTCTTCGTTTGTTCAGGCAAAAGTTTAGAAGGTATTCCATCACGTTACTCCAGTGCCGGTTTATTGATTGTTGATATGGAGAAGGGTAAACTTTTGACTGAATTGCTGTGAAACATTCAGGCTTAGTCAGAAGGTTTATTACCTTTACAAGATAAAATGTACTGATATTAATTAAGCATGTGAAATTGTGGTTTAAACACGTTAACAAAAGATTGCATGGTCAAATCCGGGGAAGCACCGTTGCATTTTCATATTCTTAATTTGTGTATGCCAATCATCTCGTGCTCGGTGAGGGAAAACATCGTGAGAAAACCTGCATGTGTCAGATGCAAATCAGTTATATGTATATCCACCATCTCACATTATAGCGGCATGGTAGAATGGGCTAAAAGCTAGCAGTGAGACGTTTACAAGCTGCTTAACTTATTTACTTTTAAATTAAAAATGTGATATTCAGCCCTATATCTTATAACAATAAGATATGCGGTAGGTTTAAATTGATCGAATTGTCTTGTAAAACGACCATTCAAAAATCCTTGTAATGTACTTGATTGAAGCATATTTCGATTTTTGATTACAAAACGGTGTAAGAGAGATTCAAAAGTTTAATATTCATGCGACGGCTTATCTCGCAAACGCGCGGTGTATAACATGCGCATGTGTTAACGCAGGGCTAAGACAGATCACGCTCAACAGAGGCTGTTTGAGTGACTATTTTTTTTTTACGATGCAATAAATTTATATAAGAAATCTGACATACCGTATTAAATTATAAATACGAAATATGTGTTTGGATTGTTACTCAATCACCTACATTTAAACAGATTTTAATGAATCTCAAGTACTTCGTTTGTCTAACGGCTAGTTTATAAGGCTGTATATTCCGAGGACCTGTATATATAATTTAACTCGATACATCTAATGTTTTTATGCAAGAGTGGGCAAACGAGCCACCGCCCATGGACACCTGCAACATCCGAAGACTTGCAGGTGCGGTACCGGCCCTTAAATTTAAGTTTTTGCGTGATTTCAGCATGTTAAATAATCATTTTACTTGTTCTTTACCGCCGAACACGATAATTATTATAAATACAAAATAAACGCATGAAAATTCAGTGGTGCTTGTCTGAGATCGAACCCACACTCATCGTTTAAGATGCAAGTGTTACTACCACTAGCAAACTTCGAAAACATACTAACATTTATATTAAAATGACGTCAGAAGACAATATTGCTAGTAGATTACGTAACGATGCAAGTCCCATCGGCCTTTAATATTCATAAGAAGCGGAAACCGTAAATACATGTTGCGCAACATGCACATGTATTCACGTAGACTGGTGGATAAGAATTTACTTGTTAGGTGCCAATTAGATTTAATATAATAATTACCAATAATGTTATTGGTAATTGCAATGAGCAAATCACTATTCTAATAAAGAAACGACATTTTATTGTAATACTTCGCTGAAACAATTACAAAACCATTATATATAAAACTTATACTTACCAGAATATGCAGCGTGTTTCGTTGAAGGTTTTAGTATATAATATAATTACATTAGTAGCTGCTCTTCGCAACCTGCTTTATATTTACACTATATACATAAAATTGTTAACTTTTATATATATAAAATAAAATTTGTTTTTATAAAACAAAATTACAAAAGATTCAAATTAATTTCGCACATTTACAAAAAAACGACCAAAAGCAATAAGGCAAGTATTATATTAAAACAAACATAATTACTAATCTATATCAATTAGTTAATTAACAGAAATGGAAGACAGAACGGAGCGACACTAAACTGTGTGAATTTGTCAACTTGCCTAAGGCTAACCGCACACTTTACACGTCAACCGCATTCGTACAGGCGGGATTAATTCACTAGACTTAGTGTCGTACATTGTATTTAAATAAACTAAGATGGCAAACATTAGCATTATGAACACATCGGTTTCAAGTATTTAGTTAATTATTTAGCTCTGCCCTATATAACGATATGCAGTTGTTAAAGGATTTTATATATACAGTAACAGTAACAGCCTATGAATGTCCCACTGCTGGGCTAAGGCCTCTTCTTCTCTTTTTTTTTAAGGAGATGGTTTGGAGCTTTTTATATTTTTATTTTATATATGTATGTAAGAAAATAAAAGGGAAAATAAATAGATATGGATTCAGACCCGGGCCAAACATCATTGAATTTTCATGAACGCGAAACCCTGATCAGAGATTAAGTTGATAAAATTGTATAATTAATGGCACTAATTTTTATAATAGGTAGGAGAGCGGCCAAGTTAGCCATTAGACATTGGCGATATAAGAAATATTAAACACTCCATACATCGCCAACACGGTACCAACCTTGGAGATTCAGATGTTATATCCCTGTGACTGTAGTTACAATGGTTCACTCACCCTTCAAACTGGAACAACAATATTTATTACTGTTTGGCGCTAGAATATCTGATGACTGAACCTACCCACAAAATCCTTTGTATCGCAGTCTTTTGAACTCAAACAAACAGACCAACATCCACTTTATATAAACCTCGATATAAAAACAAAAGTGATAAATTAATTAAATATTTATTGGAGTGTCGAAATTCAATATCAAATGAATTCTTGGTCAAAATCAATGTTAGATTTTTCTAATTCAATTTTGGAATACATTTAAGTAAATCGGGCGTAACTGTATCGTGAGGAAGTACAGTCGTGATGGATTAATGTAAATACGTGCTAAATTCAAGCGGAGGCAGTTCGGATAAGTTACTCTCGAGAGAGAACTATCAATTGTTTAATCATCTGAAAAGTTAGTAATATATTTAGGTACGAATGGAATTACCAGTTTATGAAATTTTTTTTATTGAATTTACATATATTTAAATGAAATATTTATATTATCGATTTTGGATTAAATATATATTTATGTAAGTATGAAATAATTAATCTTATCGTCTCCGCTGTTTTTTATTTCATTATTAATAATAATTAACACTTTAATATAAAGTTTAAAATTATAGACTTAATAAAGTTGAAGAATAATAATTATATAGAAAAGTTTAAGTAAATCAATGATACATCAATCATTGACTGAACCGATTTTTGCTGTTCTTCAATTGAATTGAAAGGTGAGTTCAGTACGCACAAATCGCTTTCAATTTAGCAGTTGAACGAATAAAATTAACACGTGTGTACGTGGTTTTACAGCAAAGCAATTAGCGAATTGATTCACAACATAAATTTAAAATTAAGTTTATTAAACTGAGTAAAAAATGTATGAATCATAATTGGAATTTAATTTGCAATGAATCGATGACATTCCAAGCCAATTACACGCCAATATTTCGATGAAGCTGAAAAAAGTTAAACGTGTTTTGTTGTGAGTAATTTTTATTTCTTGTCAATTATTTGTTAGTTAATTTATTTTTATTATTATATTGATGGATCTACGATTATTATAGTGCCGAGATGGCTCAGTGGTTAGAATGCGCGAATCTTATCTAATGATCGCGGATTCAAATCCAGGCAAATACCGCTGAATTTTCGTGTGTTTAATATAATATATTTTTATAATTCATCTAGTGCTCGACGGTGGAGAAAAACATCGAAACCTACGCGTGTCTTATTTCACTAAAATTCTATTACGTGTATCCAGCATTCCAGCAGCGTGGTGGAATAAGCTCTGAATTTTTTCGTCACCAGTAATGAGACAGTACCAAGCTGTTGCATAATTTTTTATATTTACATGAAGGCATGACTCGAAGTAAGGTATTAATGATATCGTTCGAAAATTATGATAGTGTAACTGTGTTAGTATATGAAACATTAGTAAGGAATTTCAAACAAAATTAGAATTATTTAATGAAAAAATATCACACTTGGTTAATAACACAGACATCAGAAGAATAGTTCTAAGAAATTCAGCAGGTCACCACAGACCCAAAAGACTTCATTCCACTTTTTTTTTTAAATTGTTAGGCAGATTGGCATATGATTCACCTGATGGTAATTTGTCACAACCGCCTATTTGTATTGTAAAAAATACTAACCATACCTTACATCGTCATAAATGACCAACATTGGGAGCCATATCCCTTGTGCCTGTCACTATCTCACTCACCACCAACACGCCGTTTCACTATAACTTGTTGAGTTTATTATTTAATTTAACTTTTTTAAAAAACTCCTGGTTTTTCTAAATGAAATTCTCATTCTGAAGTGGTGGTAAGCTGGTGGTTGAAGAAGATGATTGATGTTGAAATTAGTATGTTAATTGAGTATATGTAAATTAATATTTATCCTTAATAAATTAATAACTATAATTCCTAAGACAATGTTAAAGATGTCTGTGGTGTGAATCTAATTATAACTGAACCTGGCTGGATAAGTCCAACTGCTTATAAATAATTCCAAAAGCCAAAAAACTATACCATATTATACGTATTGCGTTGAAACCTGATTCGAAAGAATGAGCCAGTGTATTTATAAGCATCCGCGGTATCTTAGTTGCTGTCGCAGTAATGAATGGTTACCATTTTTTTGCGCTAATATTTTATTTGTATGCTATCTCAATGGATTGCTGTAAAGTCCTCGAAGAGAATTTATGATGCACTCGCTGTCTGAAATTATGTATGCGATACCTGTGCGCCGAGTTAGAAAAAAATATCAAAATTTAAAGATTACAATTTTTTATTGAAAGTAATGTTTTTAAGCCGTAAAGATAGAACAAGACCTAATAAGTGGACATTAATCTATAAAAAAATTATACATAATCAACACTGTATTAAGAGTATGTATGTATATTTCCTATTTTTCTAAATATATAAGTAAAGAACAGTTTTACAATCCCCAAACAAGGTAAAACTTTTACTAGGCGTCAGTCATTGAATATAATATTATAAAATTATTTATATATATCATATGAACGACAAAAAGTCATTAAGTAAGTTATTAGCAGGGGTGAATTCGTCTTATCGTTATTTGTATCATGTAAACACCATTTTTTAAATAATTGAGGTAGGTAAGAGTGGGGACGACAATAGAATCGCCGGTTAATAACCATTGCACTATTGAACGCTTCATCGTCGTCGTGTTATTGCAAGAACTAATACGTAACACAAGCTTTACGCTTAATTAGAGTAACAAACAGGAATATTAGCAATTCCTTTTAAAAATTGGCATTGTTGTAATAATTTTTCTATTACATTTATTAATTATTTAAAAAAAACTCGTTTCATTATTATCATAAAAGAACCTAATTTTACACATATATTTAATCAATAAACAAAATATTAACAATACATATACATATATCGAGTACAATTGTGTAATTTTACTATACATACATAGCCTTTATAGTATAAGCGGCTGAAGAATGGGCATTATCTGACGGTATTGGCCATAAAACTTCTCTTTATGCCGCAAACGATGTATGAGAAAAAATACGTAACGTTTGAATTTGCGCATCGCGTATTGAAGCTATTTCGAATATTAAGGTTTTCGTAGAATTTAGGGGTTGAACAAATGAATAGTGCTATGGAATTTGTACTGGCTTTAGGTGTTGCTATTTGACTACACTAATTTTACATTTCATCGATTTAATCGTGATAAGGTACAAAACAGACAGACATTCGGTTATATGGCCCGTGTCATGTGCGTATTATTATTATTACCATATTCACCTTCGAAATTTAAATAATTGTTACATTGACACTAAACATTATTCATGCAGCCAATTAAATTATCAAAACAATATTCGATACCTAACTACCTACCAAAACTCGAAAATTATAAATGCAACAATTCTCTCAAATAAATATGCAATGAAAGGAAAGAATTCACATATGAACTAAACAAAGCAATAATCAATAATAGTGAACAATAATGTAAAAAAAACTTAGGGGGCCCACTGTAGCTATTACAAAGGATTCCCCGCCGTTTACAATATGAATGCCCCCATCTATTGAATATCATATTTTTACGACGAATACTTTAGGGTTCTGATTAATCATTGTGGGTCTCAAACATGTACATCGTTAACATAATTTCAATGATTTTAAACCTTATTTTTATAGCAATAAAGACTTTTAAGTTGTATTTAAAATATGGTATCGATTGGAGGAATATGATACGATCGCTTGTTTAACAGCTTATTTTAAACTATTAAATGGCTCGTATTGAGTTTTTCAGTTAACAATGGGAGTGTACATATAGATGTGTACCCTAATTGTAGTCATAAGGAGACTAAAAGTGTGGTTTAAAAAATAATAATAGAAATATTTTTAAACCTTTACAAATTATACACGGGAATATTTAAGGAATTTAAATTTCAAGTTGTATAATTTAAACATTTATATATTTTTATGAAATATAAATAATGTGAAACGGTTAACCATTATATACATTGGCGTTTTAAGATATAATTATCTATTACGCTGATTCGGCCATGTAGAGAGAATGGAAGAGATAAGAACACCAAAGCGTTTCCTCTTTGGAAAACCTGATGGCCGCAGAAAACCAGGAAGACCAAAGCTCAGATGGTTGGATGGCGTCGAGCGGGATCTTAAAGCAATTGGCGTCAAAGGCTGGAAAGAAAAAGCCAAAAACAGACGCGTCTGGAAGAATATATGCTCGACCAGGCCAAGGCCCATCCACGGCTGTAGTTCCAAGATGATGACATCTATTACAGTCAGCCAATATATTAATAAGTATAACAAACTAATACCAATTAAAATAAAGAAAGTTTAAAGAAAAGCAGACATCTTGAAAGCCTAAGAAAGAAAAATTAATTGGTACAAGTTTATATTATTTTAGAAGTTCAAAGAAAGACTCTCCATTTGCCTAATTTCATAATATAAAATTTAAAAAGCAAAATTTAAAATTGGAAACGAAAATAAATAATAAAAGCAGCTCAAAGAAACCCACTTCGAATCCGGTAAGACCCTCAAGTTTTTCATACTTTATAACTGTGCCATAAAACATACGTGGTCTAAAATCATATTATCAAACCAAGTCAAGTGTGCTCAGTAATTAATTTCAAAGCCAGAATTCATTTCGTCATAATTTTCCCGCTTTTAAAAGCTTAATATGAACCATTTAGTTGACGGCCAGGAATAAAAAAAAATTAAACAGAAAAACTGGGAAATATTTCACACGCGAAATTGTTCCCTCCGTAGCATTGCGTTCAATTAAATATAGCGGAATATAAAATGGCGGTGAAGTTTTTTTTTTATTTCTACAGCGAGAAGAGTTTTAAAATTTCGAGTGCTTTTTCGATGCGATCTCATAGAATGGCTATTCTGGAAGACGGATAAATGTAGCTCGATTTTGATTTCGATCGTGGTATATAATTTATTTAACTATGAATTAATGGTTAAAATGAACCCCAAATAGGGTTTAAAATAGAAATTCTAATTAGCAACCGGAAGTTATAAATATGGCATGCTTTACAACCTTAAAGTTGTTCGTTAAACTCAATAACTATTTTACTGGCCCTACAATTGAACCCGGGACCTCGAAATATGCAGCATCATAACATCGCCAACAGACCAACGAGGCAGTTTATGAAAATCAATACCTATATTATGAGTTAATATACTAACACCCATCACGCCCGCTAATCACCTGAACATCTGCAATTTAAACTCTTTACCTCACAAAAATATCAGGAGTAGGAAAACGCTTATGTTTTTACGAATAGAATAATATAAAATAATATAGAATTTCATCAATTCAACTCATGACATACGATTTCGTTTATTTCATTAATGACACAAAACAAATGATAGCATTCGAGAACTTTAACATAGACATTATCGAATCGTTCGAATTCCCTCTCGTAGTGTTCTTCAAAGGGTTGAGAAGTACTTTCAGTTGTAACAACAAATATCAACGAAGATACAGTCGAGTTGTCCAAGTGGATGGAACACTCGAATATAACCCGGAGATAGTTTCGTCGAAGCAAACATTCCAAGATTTTAAGTGATTTATTACGTTTTGTGCAATAAATATAAATACGAAAAATATGTCTTATATTTTTATATGTTTTGAGTAATCATAATTAAAAATTATGAGATAAGCATGCCTGCTGTTCTATAGGGTTTTCCATTAAGGGCGCTTGATCGTGCAGAACTTCCATCGTAGCGTGTGCTGTGTGGCACGTAGCGCCGTCCTGTTGAAACCACATGTTGTCCAGATCCATATTCTCGATTTCAGGCCAAAAGAAGTTGGTTATCATCGACCGGTATCGCTCACCATTGACGGTGACGGCCACACCATTATCGTTTTCGAAAAAATACGGACCAATCACGCCTCCGGCCCAAAATCCGCACCAAACAGTCACTTTCTGCGGGTGCATTGCCACTTGGTGAACCTCGTGTGGATTGGTCTCGTCCCAAATACGGCAATTTTGCTTGTTGACATAGCCATTCATCCAAAAATGCGCCTCGTCGCTGAAGATGATTTTTTTGCCAAAATCGGTGTCAACTTCCAACTGCTCTAATGCCCAGTCAGCGAACACACGGCGCTGTCTATGGTCATTAACTTTGAGCTCTTGGGTCAGCTGGATCTTGTACGGGTGCAGGCTCAAGTCACAACGCAAAATTCGCCAAGTTGTCGTCTGCGAAAGGCCGAGTTCCTGTGCGCGACGCGGAATTGACTGCCGCGGGTTTTCGAGGACACTGTCGCGCACAGCGGCGATATTCTCGGCAGATCTCGCGTTACGTTGACGCACGGGAACCGGCTGATTGTTAACTGACCCGGTTGACTCGAATTTGTCCACCAATCGACGGATAGTCGACTCGGCAGGACGATCATCGCGACCGTAAAACGGGCGAAGTGCGCGGAACGTTGCTCGAACTGAAGACCCATTTTCATAAAACAATTTTATGATTTGCACGTGCTGCTCGACACTGTAACCTGCCATGGTGGTTTGGGAGGACGGAATGAATATAACACACTGCATTTGACAGCTGTCACTCAAACAACATGGCCGCAATCAGCTGTCAAAGTTCAAGCGTCCCTATTGGAAAACCCTATACAAGGTAATCTTAAATCTAAACAAAATACTATATTCAACGTAAAATTTATTACAATTACTTATTAGTCAAATTAGAAACTACTACCGGTTCGGAAAAGGAATACACTGACTTGAGAAGAACCGGCGAAAGAAACTTAGCGATATTTTTTATCATGTCTTATCTAAAAAAAAGCCACTAGGCCATCGCTTCAATCTTAAATATTCTATCTTTATGGCTCGGATGTTTAACAAAGTCATATGCATAACCGCTAAGCTACGTGTTATACATAATAAAGTATACATACTAATATCTAAATGTTACATAATCACCAATTAAAAAAATTGGGGTAAGCCCGAATTTTTATCCGAATCCTATGTTGAAGAGGCGACCCATTCGATTTTATTGGACCATTTTGATATCAAAATTAATATGTATTTTAGGCATAGTAAAAATCATTTATTTATTTATTTATTTATTTAATACTTTATTGCACACACAATGAAAGGACATACACATAAAGATAACAATTACAACAAAGACATGAAAATAAGAGCGTGCAAAGGCGGTCTTATTGCTAAAGCAATCTCTAACAGACAACCTTTGGTGAAAGGATTTGCAAAAGCAGAAACAGGATAGTGCAAAAAATAAAAATAAAATAATATTCAAAATAAAAGAAAATAATGACTTATAATATACATACTAATGTAAAATATATATAACCTACATACGTTACATATAAATATATATGTATATACGTACATACATAGATACATATAAATATATATACTTACACACATATAACATATTTAAATATAATACATATTCAATAAACGTACATACATTACTTATTGTAAGGAAAGATAGTGAGTTTTCACACGACGTTTAAATATATTAATAGAATCAGAGCGACGAATTTCCGGGGGAAGCATATTCCATAGCTTCACAGCTTTAACAGTAAAAGATTCACTGTAAAAGCGAGTATGAGCTGTTGGCAACTTTAAGCGATTGTCACTTCTTGACCGCAGATCAAGATGACAATCAGTGTCAGTGCCTAAGAAAGAGAAACGAGTCTTTAAGTAATTAGGAGAGTAAGGATTATAAAGGATAGAATAGAGAAGGGAGAGTATATGCAAGTTGCGGCGATGTCTAATTGTAAGCCACTTCAGTTGGACACGGTATTCGCTGACATGATCAAATTTACGTAGCGCAAAAATAAATTTGATACAGACGTTTTGTAGTCGTTCAAGCTCGTTTAGCTGTTCTTCTGTTAGGTCTGTATAACTACAATCAGCATAGTCCAGTATTGGGAGCAGTAGTGATTGAGCCAGGCAAATTTTAGTTTTAACTGGTAATAGGTGCTTCAAACGTTTAAAAGAGCTAATAGTGGCAAAAATCTTTCTGCTCACTTCTGCAACTTGCACGGACCAGGAGAGGTTACTATCTATAAGGAGACCAAGGTTTTTTACATGGGAACAGAGGGTTAAGGAAACATTGTCATAAAGAATAGCAGGTAATTTACTACAATTAAGTTTGGAGAGTTGAAAGGTGCTACCGATTATAATGGCTTGGGACTTGGCAGGATTAACATGGAGTCCATACGCCTTGCACCAATTGGAGATATTAAGCAGGTCCTGATTGAGTCTTGCGATGGCATCATCAATATCATGTGCTGTACAAGTAACATAGACCTGCAGATCGTCGGCATAGAGATGGAAAGAGGATGACAGGATTTTTGGGATGGTATTAATGAAAATAGAAAACAGGAGAGGTGAAAGGACACTACCTTGCGGTACACCAGTTGTGAGAGGGAGATAGGAAGAAGATTGGTTGTTAATGTGTACACTTTGCCGACGACCAAACAAGTAACTACGAAACCAGTCAGAAACGTCCGTAGCAACATTGATGGACTGGAGGACAGCCAGCAGGAGCTCGAAATCAACCGCATTGAATGCATTGCTAAAGTCCAGCAATGTAAGGATGCTCAGCTGCTTGTAGTCCATATTGGAACGTAAGTCATCACATACTTTTACCAGAGCGGTAACTGTGCTGTGGCCCATACGAAAGCCAGATTGATATTTGGAGAGGATGTTGTACTTTAAAATGTAGTCGTTTAGCTGGCGGTGCACAATACGTTCCAATACTTTCGACAAGAAGGGAAGGATCGATATAGGACGATAATGGGAAAAGGATACTGGATTTTTATTTTTAGGAATTGGAAGGATGTGAGCAATACGCCATGCTCTTGGGAACTGACCGGAAGAGAGGGAGGAGTTAAAGATGTGAGAAATGACAGGTAAGATTTGATCAAGAATTAGGAGAAGCATTCTGCGGTTGATTCCGTCACTACCCATTGCGTTAGACTTGATAGCCAGAATATGAGCCCTAATATCACTTAGCGCCATTGTCGAGAACTGAAAAGGAGGGTTGTTAGGAATAGGTAGAGAGCGAAGAATACTAAGCGTTTTTATTTTTTCCTTGATATCCATTGGGATAGTAGTAGCAAAAAATCCGTTCAGAGCATTGAGATCAAGGTTTGGATTGATAGGGCAAGGTTGACGTCCGATACCGAGCGACTGTAGAAATTTCCATGTCTGAGAAGAATTACTGTTCTTAATTGTATTGTGGATATAAAGTCGTTGCGCATCTCGGCAAATCCTGCTGCAACGGTTACGCAAGCGCTTGTATTTAATTAAATTTTCAGTACTGGGGTTATGTTTGTATTTAAATTTGGCTCTATTACGCTTAGTCATCAACGTTCTAATTTCATTGGTTAGCCAAGGAGCAGGAAGATTTTTCAATTTGATGGGACGTAAAGGAGCGTATTTATCAAAAAGTTGAGTTAGGAGCGAATTAAAGATGTCTAACTTGTCGTCAGTCGTTTCAGCTCTAAATACAGAATCCCAGTCAATTTGGCTAAGGTCACTCATAAACGCATCATTGTTAAAATCCCTAAAACTTCGACGCATTACCACAGTAGGCCTAATCTTAGGAGGTCGAATTTTATATGATAAATATATTAGATCATGGTAAGAAAAGGCCTCTGCGGGAAATTGTCCATGACATTCTACATGCTCCAAGGATGCAACAATGCTAAGATCCAACTGAGATGGAGAACAGCCGGGAAAATAATGAGTTGCTCTCGAAGGGAGAACGTTAAGATTAGAACTGTTGACAATATTTAACAAACGTTTTGCACGTGCATCATTTCTAATGAGACATGTGTTAAAGTCACCCATAATAATTGAATGTTCTATATTAGCCGTATGAAGCTCTAATAATTGTTCGAAGGAATTAAAGTAATCAATGTGAAGAGACGGACAGTAAAAAACACCTAATAGTAACTTAACACGGCCAAACAGAACTCCAATGAAAATGTGCTCTGCAGATTCAGAATATTGCGGGTCAGACATATGTATGTTGGAGTTATCAAAAGAGGATATAAGGTCGGAATAATGAGCAGGGATGCTTTGAGCGTTTATGTGAACTACATTAAAGTTTTTAGGAAAAGACGAGAAGGTATTATCAAGTGACAAGGAGAGAGGAGAATAAGAACTGTGAAAACTATCATCAGAGGAATAAGCTGTGGTGAAACTATTGCGGTCGTCGTCTGAAAAAATATTACATTCAATATCATCGATACTCATAATTGTATACTATAAAATATGCGAATAAATATGTAATAATAAGATATAATAAAAGACAAAATAAAATACTAATAATAAAATAATAATAATAATACACAAAGTCCTTTCACCCACCAGAATCATGAGAGAGATCACTCGAGATAATTGTTAAAATATACATAAAACAGAAGGTTAAGAGAGAAAAACATACGAGCATATTAAAAACAATATGCAAGCTAACTATCTAATAATAACAATAATAGATAAAATAATATCTAATAATAAAGAAAGAAAAGCAGTGGCAGTACTAAAAGCGGTACCAAAAGCACTTACAAATTTAAAATATACTAAAAGTCTAAAATAAAATAAAGCTATTGTAACAAGGAAAACAACAAAAAAAAAAAAAAAAAAAAAAAGAATCAAAAATATAACTACCACAACAAGCAGAAAAACAGGTTCCACCTTAGTATACAGAGGCCAAAAAAAAAACGATTTAATATACAATACGTAAACAAGTAGATATCTATCTAATAATTAAGTGCATTTAATTTTATTGATAGTGTGGAACTGACTTAATACACAGTTATAGTCTATGGTCAGCAGATGCTGTCTGTGACATTAGTCGACTTTGACAATGTCAGCTGACATATTGTCACATAAGCACAAATCACAATAAAATTATGCTATTAATAAAAGTAAGAAGTGGGTATCTAATACAAAAAACTACAACGTAAAAGTAAAAGGCAAAACGACGTATACGTAACATGCATTTAGGCATATAAACGGAAAAGATTATTAAGGGAAGCTAGAAACACAAAATTTACTTAACCAGCACACACAATTACTTTTTAACTACTCTTTTGGGTCTAATATAAGAAGATTTACCTTCCTTATGCACGGTTGTATTAGCAGAGGTTGTTGCACTAGCACCAGTAACGTTGTTTGTTGAAGGAATTTGACCGGAAGAAGAGGGCAAGGAATTTAACTCGGTTAAAATCATTATAATAAACTAATAACAAGGCTATATCTATGTGAACATAGAGGTGCATAGATTATATTGAACGATTTAACCCTGGATGTTTCAAGGCAAGAGAGTCACAAGATGAAGATTGATAACGAAATTATCGATGTAAAGGGCAAAATTACAATTTTAGATGAGTCGAAACATACTAAGAGGATTTGAATAAAACATAAAACAGCTGACGTTTGTAATATACAATATTATATGTATATAGAAAAGAATAAATTTATAAATTAGCAACATCGAATTCATTTACAGATAAATCTGAATGGAGATGTTTTTGCGTTTGAAGTAATGTAATACATACACTACTATTATACACTTGATGTATGTCTTTATTACATATAAGACCTCATCATTACCTTTATTTATTCGTCGCTGTCGGTTAAACCGCAGAGACATTCTAACCGTAAAAAGCAATAAGCCGTCCAAGCCACAACAAACAATGTATATCTTCCATCAAAATATAACTGCTGTATGTAAACTATGCACATAGAATACAAGATATGAATACATGAATACAATAACAATCGTTCCTCAGCAAGAATAACAAATCCCATAATCCAGTCACAGGTTCTTGGGATGACATACGTCCGACTCGTGGTGTAAATTCGCCAAGTTACGGGTGAGATTACATTGTACTTAAATTACTATGTATTGTGCAAGACCGTCCGATATTCGACGAAGCTGCAATAGTTTGTTGTGGTCCGGTTTGAAGAATTAACGAGCCAGTTTCACACAAGCAAATTTTTGAAGAACAAGGGACATAACGTCTTCTTTTCTAAAGATTGGTGGCGCATTGGCAGAATAAGTAATCTTTGATGTTTCTTCAATCAATTGATTGATTGATTGATTTTGAAGGGACATAACGTCTTCTTTTCTAAAGATTGGTGGCGCATTGGCAGAATAAGTAATCTTTGATGTTTCTTACATTTATCAGTCTCTAAGCTGTTGCGGCCTCTCGCCTATATATATATCATAAAGAACTTCTTTTGACGCAAGTAAGTCGATTTTATATGTAAAGTTTGAGTGATTGTTTTGAAGCAAAAAGGTTAAACTGTGAAGTTTTGAAGCAAAAAGGCTAAAGGTCAAGCGATTGAAATATAATAATAAAAATTTTGTAGGAAGTTTACGATGCTCTTAAGAGGAGACATACTGAAATTAATTTGATTAGTAAGTATGTCTTCGAGAACCATTAGTCAAGTATAGAACCTATACTACCAAATGTCAATAAATGTATTGTTGTATTCTGGTTTGAACAGTATGTGGCATTAAAATATATCTTTATTCAACAATTTTTTTGTACTAACTCTCAGTTTGGCAATGATATTATCAGTAATGAAGAACCGTTACAATTTTATGAATAGAAATTGGATGATTTATAGTCATCTTATTTCTATATTATTAAACAATCGCAATTATTATAACTTTTTGGTAGAGCTTTATGCAAGCTCGTCTGGGTAGGTACCACCAGGTAGGTTAACATCTCTTACAATGCAAATATCTATGAGAGCTGGTCACCACTTATCAGGTGACTCATATGCTCGTCTGCCTATCTATGCTATAAAAAAAAACTTTTGATTTACTTTATTTTACATAATAAACATTCTATCGTATTTATATTTTTAATCAAATCGCTGTCGCTCCGCTTGTCGCTGGAAACTCAATTCGAGTCTAGACCGTGCATTCCTAAGCCGAACACGCACGATACAAAGCGAACACCTTATTACCCTACAAACGCGATATTCACATTGCATAAACTAAACGTTTTATAGTCAAGCAAATACTTCAACATCAGCCAATTCATATACATATTTGAGAAAAAAAAAATGTAACACCTTATGAATGTCCCACTACTGGGCTAAAGTCTCTTCATCTCTTGACGCTATTTTAATGCGGGATAAATGTAAATGGATACACATGTGCAGTTATCTAATTGAGTTATTTTAATGTGTACATTTATTATATTATAATTATTAAAGTCAATATCGCAATTCACGATTGCGTTCTTGGTGAATTTTACTGTAATTTTAGAAGTTTTACTGTAGTGATTAACGTATGAATCCTGATAGAAATATAATGTTGTATCCAGTACCTGAATAAATAGCTTTGTTCAATTGCAAATACTGATATTAAAAATATTAAAAAAATAACTATATTCTTACGATAAAATATATCAAGATATTTGAGATACACGTGAACTTAATCAAGTCGAAATAGGTTTAAATTGAATCCAATCTAAAAGTATTGTTAAACGAAAAAATATATATAAAAAAGAAAATATAATTTTCATAACAAAACAGTACCCCTCCGAGATGGTCACTTATTATTCCACCAGCGTTTCACCAGCTTCGCTATCGCCTGTATCACAAACGAGCAAACATTGTGATACAACAAATATCGGTTCTGGGGGTTGATTGACGTCGTATAAGCGAGACGAAAACACTTTCATCAATATAATATTGCTATATGTAAATATACGTATAAGTGACGCTATTGATGGCGGTTTTTAATAGTAAATACATATATCAATGAGAGACGGTCCAATGGTTGGAACACGTTCACCTTAACTGTAATTTTCGGGTACAAATCCGGGACATTTTCACGAGGGACATAACATCTTAGTTCCCAAGAAATAGAAAATAATAGAATGATATAGAAAAGCCATGGCGAGCAATGTCCACGTTAAAGACAGTGTAGTTAAGAGGAAGTCAGCATATATTAAAATACGTTACAGCGTTACGTTGCAGGCAAAAGCCAAAATTATTTTGTCTATTTTATTAAAAAAAGTACTTAAAGTATGACTTCATCACAAAATCAATGACTTCAGATGATAAAAAAATATATTTAAAAAAGGTACATTCACGTACAAAATACTTAAGTTTTATTGTTCTTATCTCAAAAACCGCTAACTGTTCCGTATAAGGTTACACGCAGTAAATAATGATCGGAATTCGAGCCTCGCTCGTAAAAGTAATGACTTCAATTTATTAGGTGCAGCGCTGTGAGCGATCGAACATGATAATTAAATATTTGTCATTTTAAATTGGATATAATTTTAATTTATAAATAATAATATAAAGATTTTCTTATCTATTAATTATCATCTATGAGACACGGCGGACTCACTAACTGCCTCGTTGGTTTAGTGGCTAGATATAAGGCCGCAGACCCGGTGGTTCAATTCCCAGGTCGGGCCAATAAAAAGTTATTGAGATTTTCTGTCAGAATATTCTCAGTAGCAGCCCGGAGTTTGGAAGGTGGAAGTGTGTACACTCTCGTGCCTCGGAAAGCACGTTAAGCCGTTGGTCTTGCGCCTGAACTCTTTCCGGTCGTGTCGGATTGCCGTCCCATCGGATTATGAGAGCTAAGGAAAAGAGAGTGCACCTGTGTTTGCGCACACATTTGTGCACTATAATATCTCCTGCGCAGTTGGCTATTCTCTTCTGAGATTGGCCGCCGTGGCCGAAATCGGTCTGGAGGAAAACGACGGGCGGACACACGGCGGGAGACACGGCAGGCCAGTGGCTACAAAAGGTGAATCTAATACTTATAATAAAGTTAAAGGACAAACACGTTTTGATTTCTAACTCTTTAGAGGTTTTGATTTTGTGTCTGGAGTTCTTTAATGTTAATATTTAGACGATAGTTGCTACGCAATATCAATCCGAGTTATTTAATTTAGGTAATTTCTTCAGATGTAATGTGATATCCAAGCCCTCGAAGAAATACCAGTGGAAACGCGACGCGGTGGTTAAAAAACAAAATGACAGAAGTGATGACGCCGCTACTTGCGGAATTGTCCTTTTCATTGTAACCGCAGATAAATTGAATCAATGTTATTTAATGAAAGAATCGATTTGTTATTATTCGAAGACCCACGTAACTCACTGTGATGGAAAAGGTCGATGAACCCATGAACAATATTTTTCAGATTTCATCATTTCAGATCAGATCGGGCTAGATGAGGCTAATGTATTTTTATGTTATTCAAAATTGAAATATAGCCATTTAAATATGGGTGGCCAAATTATAAATCAATTCTAATTGGGTTTTTTATAATGCTTAACTGAAAAAAGCAATTGAACCAATGTACATAAGTTCGTATCAGATGATGCAGCGCGTTTTCAAGAAGGCTTATATTATTATATAATAGTACACTTAGAGTACATTATTACCTTCGTGCAAGCCCATCTGGATACCCACTTACTCATCACATATTGAACCGCTAAAGATCAATACTTAGTACTGTTGTGATCCGGTTTGAAGGGTAAGTGAGCCAGTGTATATACGGCATAACATCTTAGTTCTTAAGGTTTATCTTTCATACAACGCCAATGTCTATGGGCGATAACTACTTAGCACCAGGTGGCCTTTTTTTATAAAAAAATAAATATACGCAAGTAACTGCGCATCCCAGTTTCACTCGCATGAATTTAATACTATTGTCATATCATAACTAAATCATCAATTTACAAGAATCATTCAAAGTTGTTTAAGCTATTTCTTTTATACTGTACCAAAGATTTATTTGAAAAAAAAAAAAACACCTAGAAGTATATTAAATTGATCTCTCATCTTACAAACACTGCAGAGGTGGTGTTGTTCGCCTTAAAAGATTATCCCGGATAAAGGTGGCGCTGGGACTGTTCACGTGGGATCCGTTATTAAAGCTCTCATTGTATGTGGCTTTGCCTTTAACGACAGAGATTCCGGGATTCGCATATTACTGTCCAGAGAGATGTTGTGTAATTCATATTTGGACTCGAAAAGAAAATTCGTGTTTTTTTTTAATGCGTTGTAAGAGAAACAGATATAATCTTAACTAATATTATAAAAGCGAAAGTGATTTTGTTTGTTTGTTAAGCTTTCAAGCCTAAACCACTAAGCCAATTTTAAAAATTCTTTTACCAATTGAAAGCTTATTAAGGACAATTGAAAGATATATTGATATTATTAGCGAGTAACATAGATTTTGTTGCTACATGGCTACATTTGGCCCCGTATTCCCATGAGAACGGGTTCTACGCGGGTGAAACCGCCGGGCAAAACGCTAGTATAAAATAATCTCAGATCAAGTTAGGCGAAAGGACTATATACAATCCTAATTCTAGAATTATTTACCTAGCGTAAAGTTTTAGTGTTACCTAGTGTTCGCCGAGTGGTCGAAATTCTTAATCAATAATAAAATTTATAGAAAACATAATATGAATTTGTGTTTGTAACATTTCAACAAACCATACGATATTTATAGTTACAGATTCCAGATTCGCGAGAAGAATATATTAAAGTATTAAAGTATCATTTTTAATCTTATTTCTTTTCTTTTTTTTTCTTGATAACACTAAAGCTCTTCATTGGCCATGATAACGAAAACAAAAGAAAATGTTTGACAAACAAAGGAAAAAGGTACTACAATATTTTGTCTATTTATATACATAAAATATCTCTATATACTTTCTTATTTACATACAAGTAAAGATAGCGATATAAAAAAGGTAAATGACCTTTATTACCAACAACCGAACGTGTACATTTCGAAAAACATAAACGCTTTTGTTGAATAAAAACACAAGTACGATGTCTCTAAATCGTGACATTTTCGTTTGAATAAGGCGATAATACTCGATTACCATTTATGGCCCTACTAAGTGTTTGGGGCGAGTTACGTTCGAGGTGTTACATATTTATGGCATAGGAATTGAATATGAAAGGGCTGAGATGATAATGTATGTGAATATTTTAATTTCATATTTGATTTAATTTAATACATGAAAACCATGCATCTTTTAATGAGGGTTCAACTTTTACTTATATAATCATACTACTTTCTGCCCGGGGTTTTGCATGTGGGGGGGGGAGTATGTGTAAGGTACCTTATGTCCTTTGCATACCACTGACAACATACATATATAAGTTTTTTTTTATAGCATAGATAGGCCAACTGGCATATGGGCCACCTGATGGTAAGTGGTCACCAAAATAATCGATTGAGCAGTTAATACGTCAAAGCGTAACAAACAAAACAACTTACTTTCGCATTTAAAACATTATTAACGATTGTTTATAATTTGATTGCAATTAAATACAGTAATATAATAAATTATTCAATTCTTACAAACAACAAATATACGTTTTTAAATATTTAAAGCTTCTGAAATAAAATATTTCACAGATTTTAAAATATTCCTTATATATTTCATTTTATACGGGAGCTGAAAAATAACACGTAGGACGCTTATCCGGATATATATATCGGATGTTGAATACGATCCCTCTACTCTGAGACTTTGAGCATCATATATACGGTTTCAAACGACTTCACCACTAAGAGACTGAATTATAACATTTATGTTGAAAGATCATTACATCATACCACACCAATTAATCTACCTAACATAATATTATGTGTCTCATCGGTCCAGTGGCTAATCTATAAGCCTGAGGTCCTGGATTCAAGTCGTAGGCCAGTTAAAGGTTAAACCGTCGAGTACTTAGTACCTACTCAGTCTGAAAGTTGGTGTAAGTTGTATTGTATGTATCAATAGATGTTTTACAAAAAAGTAAAAATATTAACATTCTCACGGATAAGAGCGTAAAACATACTTATGATGTTCTTTTATACACTATTTGTAAATTGTGTTCAAATACAGCCGAGATGGCCTAGTGGTAAGAGTGCGTGAATCTTAACCGATAATCGTGGGTTCAAACCCACTGAATTTCATGTGCTTAATTTGTGATTATAATTCATCTCGTGCTTGACGGTGAAGGAAAGCATCGTGAGGAAACCTGCATGTGTCAAATTTCACTAAAATTCTGTCACGTGTGTATTCCACCAACTCGCATTGGAGCAGCGTGGTGGAATAAGCTCAAAACCTTCTCCTCATAAAGAGGAGAAGAGCAGCAGTGGCACATTCACAGGCTGTTACTGTTACTGTGCAAATAAAGAATTAATTAAAAAAATAAAAACTCAACAAATTTTTAATACCTCTGAATCTAGCCTTATAAAAAAGCACGTACTATACCTACTATGAATATAATAAATCTAATTCAATATCAAATATATCAAGCGAACTGAGTTAACATTTACAAATAACAATTAATCTTATAATGGGATTAGTGTCGTGATGTAACATTCTGATAATCAAAGTGACAATTAATGTAGACGAGATGAGGTACAGTGGTAGTGGATTACCATTATTAACTATTGATATACTTAATACTAAATTCTCTATGCATATGTATGTCCACCATTTTTTTCGAACGAGTGTTTATGGCACTGACTGTACCAGAAAACACACTAAAACCAGCTGTAGCTTGGCTTCCGTGACGTTCCGGTCCGGTCTATGGAGGCTTTCAAGGCGAATGTTTATCAGAGTTGAGTTTCCCAGAGACAGTCAAACGCAAATTCTTATTTAATATCTTGTTTGTATAATATATGTATTTAACGAATATTTCATTCAAATAAAAACATGAACACACACGATGAAAATTATCATTTAAAAATAATAAATATTTATTTATTTCTCTTCACAAAAACATGGCATAATTTTTTTATTATAAATACATACAGTCCGTTAAATGGACCGACTGATGTATTTATTTCAACTTAAATAGGTTTATTTTCTAGAAATTTCTACGTAGGAGAGATTCTTTACGGTTTGATACACGACTGAATAGTAAAATATAATTAGCATTTACGTTACTAATCATCTTTCATGCAGTGGCGAACACAATCGTAACTATGTATTACGATTTCATTGAAAGCAAGATCTAATGTCCAATGAATAGATTTATAAAATAATTTGTTTTTTATTTTTTATTTAGTAGGTAGATAGGTGTAGATACAACTCTGACCGTGGACCGAATGGAAATGCTGGGCTCGAGGGTCTCTATATCTAAAACGGAGGCCCTCCTCTTCCACGGTCCACGGAGAGGCCCCCCTCGAAGGGCGAGTATCATCGTACATGGGACGGTGATCAACATGCAGGCCCAGATGAAGTACCTGGGCCTGATCCTGGACGGGCGATGGAGCTTCAGGCAGCACTTCGTGCAGATCGGCCCGAAGCTCGTCAACGCCGCCGCCGTCTTGGGCCGCCTCCTACCCAACGTAGGAGGACCGGGATCACTATGCCGGCGCCTCTTTGTCGGTGTAGTGAGGTCAATGGCACTGTATGGTGCGCCGATATGGGTCGACGCACTCACCGCTCACAACCGTGCCCTCCTGCGGAGGCCGCAGAGGGTCATAGCGGTGAGAGCGACAAGAGGTTCGCGCGTCCTCGCGGGCGATCCACCTTGGGAACTCCAAGCGGAGGTGCTCGCAGAGGTGTATCGCTTCCCGGCCGAGGCGAGAGACCGCGGTGACCGTCCAGGGTCGGCAGAGGTCGAGCGAATCAGGGCTTTAGCCCAGCAAGCCCTGATAGCCCGATGGGAGGAGGACCTGGGGTCCCCCACGGCGGGCCTGGCGACAGTGGATGCGATACGTCCCCACTTGAGTCGCTGGGTCAACAGAAAACGAGGCACGCTCTCGTTCAGGTTGACGCAGGTACTTACCGGACACGGGTGCTTCGGTAAGTACTTGCACGGGATAGCGAGGCGGGAGGTATCACCCTCCTGCCACGAGTGTGGTGCGTCACTGGACACGGCGCACCACACCCTGACGGAGTGTGCTGCGTGGGGACTTCAGAGGCATTCCCTGGCGGCGATAGTTGGCGGAGATCTCTCGCTGCCGAGCGTTATTAAAGCCATGATCGATAGCGAGAGATGTTGGTTGGAAATGGTCTCCTTCTGCGAGAGTGACATGTCGCAGAAGGAGGCCGCGGAGCGGCAGGGCGAGGAAAATGCCTCCGCTGATTCAATCCGTCAAAGAAGACCGGGGAAGAGGCGTAGGCGCTATGCGCACCTTCTCCTCCCGTCTTAATAGCCACCGGGGCTAAGGGGGCTCCCCGTATCCGGGAACCCCCTTAGAAATGGAGGCCCGCACAGGCGGGCCAACCGTCGGGGCATCACGGTAGCATGCGCAAGCGATCCCGTGGCGCCCCCCGACCAGACGGAGAGGATACCGATGGTTTTTTAGTGGGTATTCCGGCGCTTAGTGCCTGTGAGCCCCACATACGCCCCCACTTCATGTGGGGGAAACGCGTCAAGGCGTTTATCCAGCGATAAAAAAAAAGATAGGTGTAGATAAGTGATCTATGAAGTATTAACCATCTAATCCAGCGTTACTCAACATGCGGCCCGCCGGGCTTTTGTGGTTGACGCACTTGATGTTCCTTTATTTGAAACTATTTTAAATTTCAAAGGTTTTTATTAAGACCGTTCGATAAATCCGTTCATAGTTGTACCATATAAGTTGTAACAATCCCGAATCATTACCTAAATAAATTGTTTGCGGCCCACGACACCATGACTAACACATGATCGTGGCCCCTATAAAGAAATCACTCATTGACATGTAGTCCAGTCATTACGTCGGAAAAAACGGGTTGGAAATGCAAATGAACCGAGAAAGCCAAATTTTGGATATTATGTGGAGGGGGCTTAGAAAAGCTTAAATTCGATTTGTCAACCAAAATGGCCTTGTGCATTTTCCGCCATCTTGAAAAAAGGGTTAAATTCCGATTTTTCATAATAACTCGGTTCTCCGTTGAGATACGTAAATTTTTATGTAATACTTTTTTGTTGTTTTTTTCACGATCTACAATTAAGGTCCTTTACATTTTCCACATATCGTTCATCGTTATTGAGATATCGATGGAGAAAGCCAAAAGTTTGGGAAAGGAATTTGTTTTTCGATATTCTCTTTTTTCGTGTGACAAATATCGAAAAAATGTCCGATATCAAACTTGTAGAACGTGTTCAGACCTACAATTTGGTTTTTTAATTTTTCATTTTCGATAAAAATTACGATCTCTAGCGCGCCGCAAAGCCGGTAAGTCTGTTAACAGTTTCCATTTAGCCGCTCGCACGGTGGTATCCACAACGTCACAGAGGATGGAAGGTTGTTCAGGGAATTATTGCGATACAAACTAAATGATAAACCATCCAAATTATGAATCATTATGTATATAATGACTGGACTAATGACATTCTGTCGAGACGTCGACTAGACTAAAAATGATTGAGAACCGAAATCATGCTATTTAAATAATCTCTTAATTAGTCGATGACGCAATCGGCAGTCAATGAGCAGTATTTAGTATTTATTATTTTCATTAATTAAACTTAATAGTTTCATCACATCACGATATGTAAGTCTTTCTTTGCTCACCTCTAGACATGTTTTTATTTGAGAGCTTTTTTTCGCAACCTCTTCACAAAACAATAGAAAATGTGATAAACTTTATTATCGCAAAATGATCTTTCTGACATTGACTCAGGGTCTAAAATTGTGTGTTAACAAATAGATAAGAAAAATCACCTTTTGTTGAAAAAAGTGGACAAAAAGAAACTTAACGTTTGTGTTTATGAGTTATTTCGAGATACATACAGGACTGGACACATTGACATGTGCCATTATGGGACTCGACGAACGAATTTGACGTATTAAGGGTTAGTTAATTTAATATATTACAGGCCTATGTTATAGGGCAGGGCAATCCAATACGACTGAAAAGAGTTTAAGAGAAGGACAAACCACAAATTCTTTCTTAAATTTTATATCACAGAAAAAAATTGCATACTTCCTTGTCTCTACTTATTATTTATCTTGTCCATTGTATAATTAACTTCATTAAATGAAATACGCATAGTTTGAGAAATAATCTGATCTTCATTCCGCTTCGCTTTAAGAAATACTCAAGTCACCAAGGTAACCTTTACTGAGAGAGCTTTTCAAAATCTTTCCGTGTTCCAATAACATCAAATATAAACGTAGGGAATATTTCAGTTTCGATTAAACCACTGATATAATATTTTATGCCTACACTACAAACATAGTATAAAAAGTATTTATAACGGGTTTTTTAACTTAGAAGTCCGAGGGAATAATCTACATATATATCATATAATTTGTTTTCTTCAATTATTTTATACACAATGAAGATAATTGTTATTGTAATATCGTCATTAAAAACTTTAACGCGTAAGGCTAAGAACTATTGAAGCGGATTTCAATCTTCTGTAAGATGCAGATATGTGTAAAAAAAAAATATACATTTCACGACGCGTTTAGCATGCATGCAACGTGCACGTTTGTATTGCTTGTGGGTACCGCTGTATCGCCAGGCAACTAGTAGAATCATGCGAGTCGGGGTCGCCCGTGCGCTTTGGGATTGATTGGCGAGCGACGCGCGTACAGACATCTAACGCCATTTTTAATCCAAGAATTTTAGCACCAACAATGCGCTCGCTCTGCGTAGAGGATGTCTAAGTATAAAACCGAGTTTTTGTTATCCCAGACCGCGAGTGTTAGCCGCCATCTTGAAAAACGCCTTTTTTGCAAATATAACAGAAACGGTGAACTTTACTTCAAAAACAGTAGAGACCTTTTTTGTAGAGGATAAAATTTCACAACATTTTTTAATTATTAATTATTTGTTTTTTCTATTGTTAATATTTTCCGAGATGTAATGCGACCGCGACGTCTGCGTTAACCGAACAGAACTCCGGTCTCGTGCGTTTAGAAATAAAACAGCTTGCGGGCGCGGGTGAAATCGCTACGTGAGTACTTAGCCTAACAGAGAATTAGTTTTTTAATTTGATTTTGTGCTTTTATAAAATAAACGACAACTTTTATGCATAAAATAAATATGAGTTCAAAATTCTCGATAACTGGCGAACGGTAAAAAATGTAATTGCTTTGTAGCGAGCGAATATTTATTCTGGTGATTTTTTATTTTACATCAAGTAGAACTCGTCGTAAGCGACTAGTTATTAACCTAATATACAAAAGCAAGCATTACGGAATTTTCAAAGTATGTCTATGACCTAAAAAATTTAGACGATGTTGCTTATAAAATGTTTACAAAACCGCAACATTCTCCGTGGTTATTTAAGTAATCCTATGCATTAAACTAAAATTTAGAGACTTGTTGAATAAAATGTGATAAAAAGTGCGGCTTTGTGTTTTTTGCTATCACGTAAAATATACATGTGTATTATATGTTTTTATTGCTTCGTTGGTCTAGTGGCTGATATAAGGTCACATACCTCGATATCCTGGGTTCGAATCCCTAGACGGGCCAAAAAATAACTTTGAGTTTAACTCGCGCGTAAATTCACTAGTTACTCAAGAATGTTAATTATTTACAATAAAATTGTTATTTATCTTGTATAAAATCAATTAATTCCATGCTTTTTATCTATGTAAATAAATAGTCTTAAAACGAGTAGTAAGCATTATTTACAAACATTTATTTAAAATGAGATTTTAGTATAGTAATAGGTCAATTTCATTTACATAGCACTTGATTTGATTTAATGTTTAAAATAACATGTCATTCACATGTGTTTTGCCAATAGTTCAAATTTAATATAGGTGAACTTACGAAGCGCATTTATTCATATACTAAAAGTAGGTATACACTACATATAAAACCTCCGAAACAGACTGCATTTTCTGGTATATTATTTTTCAGTTAGGCATTATCCTAACTTATATTATAAATGCGAATCTGTGTTAATTTGTGCGCGATTGTTACGCTTTTACGCCTAACGCACTAAACAAATTGGAAAATTCCTTCACCAATGCTACTTAAAAAATCGTCTATGTTAGTAATGTAAAGCTACATTGTCAGCGAGTAACATATAGACGATTTTATAACCCCGTATTCCCACGGGAACGGGAACTACGCGGGTGAAACCACGGGGAAAAGCTAGTGAAATATAAAAGCTTCTTCTCAATAATTAGTATAGTTTTCTTTCATTTCAATAAATACTATCTATAATTATAAATAAATAATTTTATGTCAAAATGAATGCTTTATTTAGTTAGTTTTTAAATATTATATATTGTGTTTATTATTTATTGACGGTGTTTTTTTTTTTCTTCTATAAATTTGTAATTCGTAGTTAGTTTTTATTTTAGTTTATTTTTATTAATTTAATCATGTTAGTGAATTATAACAATAAAACTAAATAATAATTTTAGATAAAGTATATTTTTTTAATTTGAATAATGATCAAACTACGTCAGAAACTTTGTGAAAATACAATACCACGTTAGTTACCGGATACTTCAAGGCTCCCTTTGTTTAGCTTGATAGCATGTCGCTGTCATCTATTTTGTTTGCATCTCAACTCCAATTATCGATTTAGATTTTAGAACAAGATGACTTCGATTGTAATATTGATGAAATGGAATAAATAGAACAAAAACAAAATCTACAAACAATCTATAAACTATCGCGCGACCGATCGACTAGTTGCTACTTACTACTCATAAGTAAATCTCATACTTGTCATCTATATGACATTTCGTAAAAAATACACCTACATTTTTACATGTACTTCTATGATGAAAATTTATCATAGAAATTTATTTCTCTTTCTCTTTCTTAAATTTAGTTCTTCAAAGAACGATATAACGGTTTTGCGGTATCGGAAACTATGTGTTTTACTCAAATAACAAAAAAATTCAAACTATGTATACTTGTTACGATTATTTAGGAACATTTTGATTATGTATTTCACACTGACATAACAAGCTTTCAATTTGATAGCGAACGATGAGCATTCGCGCTACCTGATAACTGATTGGTGGGTTAATGGCTGATTTACATACGCGCGATTTTCAACCAATAGTTCTTGAACAAATTGCTATTTCGTATGCGAAATTCGAGTATCAAAATATCAGAAATTGTATACAACAATTGTTTGATATTTTTCTATGGAAATCGTGAGATATACTTCGTAGAAAAACATTTACATATGATGTATTATCAAAACTTATTTTTATTAGCGTTGTATTATAATACGTACTTTATATATTTTTTTACATAAGAGAAAAATAAGGAATTCTTATATGGGTATTGTCTTTATTTAATAATAAGATAGTGGTTATTGTCCTGATGGAACTACGACCAGAAAAATGGTGTTTTGCAGGATCTTCTGAGTGGATAGCCATCCCTAATGATTTCACCAAATAAGCCCAACCACAACCAAAACATAAATTTATTACTCGTATGATGTTTCATTGTGAGCGTTAGTAGTTTCTCCATATCAGCTCGCGTGACGTCAATGAAACTTGATATCGTTTCACGGAAAATACATACATACATTTTAAATATATTTTATTTGATTTATTTTTGTTCAAATAAAGAATAAATAGACTAAAATGTCTCACAATGAATGATTAAATGAAAATGAAACAAATCAAAATACCTAGCCAGAAATTGAGATGAATCATATATCAGAAAAATCAAGTAATTATCAACATTAAAGACTTGCAATTTCCCACTATAACTTTAAAATAATAAGTCATAAAGATTTCTCTCATCGAAATAGTGATATGCTTAAAATTTTTACACTACCTAAATAGGGTTGCCACTTGGTGCAATTTTAAAGCCTGCCTACTTTATTCTTATAAGCTCTTTTGAATCATATACCTACATATTTTCTTAAGGCTTAGGTACTAGTATCAGTTTAAATATTATATATAAATTATCCCTAGACTATATTTATTGTCTGTTATTCCATTGTTTAAATATTTCTCATATATTAATCACTACTGATATTCACAACGATGTTATTATTTTATTAAAAATATATGTATAGATAACCAATTCTATAATTTAATTGAATCGTAATTACAATTATCATATTGATATTTTACAACTTTAAAGATACTTTAATGAAGATGACTTCTATTAATTTTCCAGACTTTTTAACTTCGCATTAATCCAGGAATACAAACAAAGATGGCAACCCTGGATATACATTAAGAGCGTCTTTTAACCGTAAAAATCACAACTGGTCATCACGTCTTACATAAAATTACTCGCCATATATTTATATTTTTGATCGATATCCCAATTTAAAAGATTTCATCAACGTCTGAAATTCGGCCGAAAAAAGGAAAATTTGCATTTTGTCGGCTAATCGATTCTCGTTGCGTAGCTATCGAGATTAAGGAATCGAGTTTTCGCTCGGACCTCGGATAACGATCGCATGATACACCGAAGCGAATCTTATAATTAATTTTAATCATATTTCTAAATTTATTTACAATATCATTTTTCAACGAAAAAAAAAAACATTTGTGTGTCCTTATAGAAAATATTTTTAAATATCTAGTCGATATTATTCTTATTTTATTATCAAGGCTCAAAGTAACGCTGTATAGTTTACATTATTTTCCAAGCGTGTAAGAAAAAGTCAAGACAAGAATATCGTGCCTAAGCATCTTGGGCAAAATTGTTAACTGGTATGATCCAGCTTCTTATAGCGTAAATATTTTGAATGTTGCTACGGTGTGAGAGTTGGTTTGAGGCAGTCGCTCCACCTCCTTTAATACGGGTTCTCCGCTTCTTACGAAACTTTTTTCGCCCTGAAATCGCTGATGGCCATTTTGATGTTGTTTACTACGGGACTTCCACTTTTGTTATCTTTGCAAATCTCGCCTTATTTTTTCTAGATCAATTGTTTTTTTTTTTTTTATGAACGACAAGACCTGAAAGTGATTTAGGAACAATAATATTATTACTTATAATGACAGAATAAGCTCTTTTTTATTTCTAATATGAGGACGATAAAAAAATGTTATTAAGCCATAGTCTTCTGTTATTGGTTGATAACTTAAGTTGCAATACGGCGAAAAAAATAACTGGCCTGTAAATATCCTAATAATTGTCCAGGTTTTAAGGAGGAGCTAATTCAACAACGCTGGTACAATACGGGATACATATGTAGCAGAATTTCATACGACACATGTTTTTCACTATATTTTGCTTCACTGAAGATTACGAAGTAGATAGCATACATAATCATAATAGTCAAGATTACAAAAATAAACTCACGCCGTCTATCTGGCCGTCATCTTAGTCTTCAATATATATATATATATATATTTTTATATTGTAAAATGAATCACAAGGTATTTTAAATAAAGAATGTTTAAGATTCCATTCAGATAGTTTCTTAATGATATTATAAGCATATGCGCTCTTCTCCGAAATGTTTATTAAACAGCAGTCAAAACATATTAGATTATGTATGCACTTAATTGAATTACGAGATGCGTGCTCAATTTGCATCGTCGAAACTTGACGCATATGCGATTAGGGCATGCATAAATTGTTTATTACTTAGCATATTAAGCCTTTGATCCAGCGTTACCAACCATATACAACATATCGCTGATAAATCAGAGGATCTAGCGTCATGCACTGGGCTGAGTATTGGTTAATTGTAGGTGAGTCTGTTTTTTTTATTCAAGAATTAAAAAAAAGTTATATCCTTTCATGCTGGCATATTGAAATAATGAACACAGGCACTGATAACACGTCTGTGATGATATAATTATAAAAATCATAAAAAAATTATGTTCGATATGTAAGTTATTTACTAAAAAAAAAGCTTCCCGCCTATCTGGAATGGACTGGATTATTCCGCTAACAGTTCCTGATTGATTGATCGAATATAATTAAAGGCACACTAGATATAACATCTCAAATCCTATTGGTGCTGTAAAGAATGGATTATACTCCCAAATATATATTGGTAGTACTTAATACTATCCACTTCAGATTTGAATGGTGGATAGTCTTACTACAAACATAAAGCATTTAAAATTCTATAAAAAAAAAAAGTAAATATTCCACTGAGCTCACATCTTTCGTAAGGATGTAGCTTGGATCTTATTCCACCGCGCTACTCCAATTCGATTTAGTGGATTCGATGACCGAGCTAAAGATGAATTATTAACACAAATTAAGCACATTAAAACAGCGTGATACTCCGTGTTCAACAAGACATGTCGGGTTCTTTGAAAAAAAAATACAGTATATACAGGGTTATTTGTAACGACCCAGCAACCTCGCAGGACTAGATAGCTAACACCATAAGCAACAACTTTTGTTCTACGACTTTTGATTGTTTGTTAGATTTTATTTTCATACAAAAATAAGTATGAATTTAATTTCCCGCTTGAACGTTTATAGGTCTACGCGCATCGTACAGATCGACGCGTCGCGTCGTTCCTTCGTTTATGAATGAAATATAGACCTACAAATATCACGACAGTAGGACAAAAACTTGTAAAAATATTTTTTGTCATATATTGAGTTATGTCCGAACTCGTAAAACAACCTGTATATGTGTTAGACATTTGAATATTAATAGTCAAAGGTGATTTTTTCGACAAGATTCTAGTCATTACTTTCCTATATATAAATACTAGATAATCGTCCCGGCTTCGCACGGATAGATGAAAAATGTATTTGGATAGGATTTGCGCAAAAGCCGTTCTTGGTGAGCGTCTACGTCGAGGAAGGAGTAACCGTGACAAATTTCAAGTCAATCGGGCGGATAGTTTAGGCGATCTCGTGATGAGGTGTATTTCGCTTATATAGAAGGTATACAACTATTATTAATTCAACTATATTTAACTGAATAAATAATCTTTATAACGTCAAAGGAAAAAGTTAGGCGGTATCAATGCGTAAGTCTTGAAACAAGTAATCTAAGGTTTTCTCGCCATAACGATCTTCGATGATCAGATTTGCTCTCAACTCAGTCTCTTAATTTAGCTATGAAGATTAATAAATAAACTCGTCCCGATAAAGCAATGACAATACGCCCTCGATATATATGTACGGTAATTTTATTTAGCGAACAAATAAAATTCTTACATCGTTTAATTCACGTCAGCGTATCCCATATACATCGGGATCGTATATTGTATTTAAAGCCGGGAATCGAACCGGCGCATTAATCCAATCGGCCCCTTTTGTTTTGTCTCGGCCTTATTTATGTCGGAGTGCCCATTCGATACCGATTCTTGCCTCTTACGTGGATACAGGGATGTATTCGAGAGGTAATTTTCAACATTTTATTAAAACATATTTTATGTTTTTTTATGATTTATTTAAATTATATAGAATTTGTATAAATTCTATATAATTTATTGCTTTTAAATAGATATCAATATAATTATAAAGTTACATGGGTTATTAGTTGCATCAACAAATATTTATATTTACATAGCGTACAACGTATTTGTGAATGTTAAGAGGGATGTGTGGTGTAACTAGAATAGTCAAGATACGAAACGAGTATATCAAAAGAAGTCTGAAATTCATTGCATTAAACAGTCATTGCATTAAACATTATATTAAAAACGAATATATGTAGTTATAAAAGATATTTAATTTTTTGTAAATGAATTTACATACGATTTTGGATTGAAGTTATAAGGTAAAATTACAAATTACAAACAAATTTATGTTTCTATTGTTCAAACTAATTAATAAAACTTGGAAAGATTCGTAATGAAAATATCAGATACAATAAAACATTTAAAAATTATAAGTAATATTAAACATGTAAGAGTAAAATTCGTTTTTAATACATATGCAATAAAAGTTACTTGTGTTAAAAATATTTCATCAACAACCGCATTCCGAATTAATTTACTTTCCGTGGTAACAACGTTTTGGAGAAATTAAACCAATTTATTTTTATTTATTTAATATTTTTTATCCAAACCCCAAAAAGTATAGCTTGATTTTCCACTAAAAAAGTAAAATATGTAGTATTGTTTCCATCAACGGATTTCGTCGCAAAAAGTTATCCCCAAATACGGCCCTGTATAAATTCAATTTATAAATTGTCATTCTACGTTATTTATGCTTTATTTGTACTAGATATTTTTTTTATTGAACATCAACATTATATTGTACGAAATAGTTGCCATATTTAAAATATCTTCATATTTATTTTTGAATTTATAGAAAGTTTTGTTTGTAGCCAACTTGTTTATTAATATGAATATAATTGTGAAGAAATTTTTAATAGATTGGTAGTGTATTGTTAAATTTGATCACGTGACATATGCACAATCAGTCAAGTAATAACCTGTGAATGTCCCACAGCTGGGCTAAGGCCTCCTCTCCTTTTTTGAGGAAAAGGTTTGGAGCTTATTCCACCGGGCTGCTCCAATGCGGGTTGGTGGAATTTAAGTGAAAATAGACACATGCAGATTTCCTTACGATGTTTTCTTTCAGCGTCACGCACGAGATTAATTATAAACACGAAATAAGCACATGAAAATTCAGTGGTGCTTCCCCGGGTTTGAACCCACGATCATCGGTTAAGATTCACAGAGACAAATGTTTTACTAATAGTAATTTTTTTAAATATTTTTTCCTTATTTATATTTTGCCAACGTTCTAAAATGGTCTTTAAATTTAAATCAACCACAACAGCATAGACATTTAATTTCCCGTTGAAATAAACCAGCGTCTCGAGCAGTTGTCAAAGACTAAACAGAAACACGATAAAGGGCATAGACATGTAATAAAACCTGTCATTTGCGCTGTAAAGAGATTGGAATTATGAACTAAGAGAAAATCTTCCGAGTTCTTTCAATATAAACATTATTGTTACTTCGCTCGGTGTTCATTCAACCTTTGTTTCTTCTTATTCATGGCCGTGCATGTGTAAACAATAGCATTCTAACTAAATATTGTCAATTTTATTGCCAAAATGAATAATCAACCTTATCTTTTACAATATAATATATAAATATATATAATAATAATAATATAAATATAATTTTAAATTTAATATACTTTTCAATATTTTTAGGTGCCCGATCCTATATTATATTGATAACAATTGATAGATGAAAAAACATTTTATTGATAACAATTATAGTGCCAGTTTAATACTCGTGTTACTGGGTACCCAGTCCTTAATAAAAATGCAAAAAGTATTTTATATTTCAATGAAAGGAAAGCATTTATCCATGGCTGATGGCTAATGTTACAAAAATCCTACAGTGCCAAACTTCTATGAGCATTTACCATCAGATGGCACCTTCTTACTACATATCAAAAACACACATTATATTAGAAAAAAATATTTCAGAAATGTATCTTAAATTGGGTCGCTGGAAAATATATTATGTAGACAAATTCAGACCACGCAAAATATAGAACTCCGAAATCATGCAAATTATTCCAAATAAATTTCTTTTCAAGTCGATCTACAATTGTTTTACATGCCATTCTCTAATAATTTAGTTTAAATTGAAACAGAGTAAAAAAATGAAAAGCTTGTAAAGGACCCACAGCTGGGTTATGGCCTTTTCGAGGTTTGAAACTTATTTCACCACGCGGTTCGGTGGATATCCATTTAGCAAAATTTCATTGAAATATGACACATGCAAGTTTCCTCAGGATATATTCCTTCACCGCCGTATACAAATATAATATATTTAATTATTATAAACACAAATTAAGCACATGATAGTGGGGCTTGTCTGTGTTTGAAACTGGAATCATCGGTTAAGAATCAAGCAATCCAATCACTGGGCCATCTCGACCCGATATAATAATTTCTGTTAATTTACAACAAATGAAGTATATTTTGCTATATACTTATATAATTACCATCTACCTTAGTTAGCAACTAGCGAAATCAGACAAACGCTGTCCTGTTTGTAGATATGACGAGCCTGCACAAAGCTCTTCTTGGTGGTAGAGCTTTGTGCAAGCTCATGTGGGTAGGTACAACCCACTCATCAGATATTCTACCGCAAAACAGCAGTACTTGATATTGTTGTGTTCCGGTTTGAAGGGCGAGTGAGCCAGCGTAATTACAGGCCAAAGAGACATAACATCCCAAGGTTAGTAGCACATTGGCGATGTTTTTTTTTTAAAGAAATGTAGTCAGCTTCATATATAAAGTAACAGTCACATTATCAAATACATAGAAACATCTAAAGTGATCAATAACACCTATACAACCACGGTCGTCAAATTAATTGAATTATCCATGGTGTTCAAATATATCGGAGCGCGAACATCGTCAAATATATGAGTACATTCAAATCGTCATTAGAATAGTAACAATCAAAACGCCAGTGGTTTCGAAGCATCCAAAGTGTTCAAAAATATGGAACACACTATAAAAACTAATCTTATGTAAACATTTTAAGTAAACTTCAAACGGTTGGGTGTTTATGACATATTTTAATATTTCTGACAGAAATAATTTTGTCGATTTGAAAAATTAGTGCAGTTAATGTACCATAGAGTTCTCGATGTTGGGCACCAGACATCTTTCAATTTCAAAACTATAAATTCGATTACAAGTATTGTTCCTTTATTTGAACCCAATTTATTGCAAATTTATTTACGAGTAATTCCAGTGCACTTTCGCTGCAGAAAACGTACGCTTACTTAGATACATGTTCTGACTGTACAATGCCAATGTCTATGGGCGTTGGAGACCACTTACCATCAGGTGGCCCATACGCTCGTCCGCCTAGCAATACTATAAAAAAATGAACATATATCTACGTGTATACATAGTTTATACCAATTGTTATGGTAATAGGTTCAACGGGATAGAAGTCGATGTGCTGCAGCCCAATCTAGCGGCGAGTTACAGCAAAGTGAATACTATAAAAACATTATCCATGAAACAATTACTCATATGAACTAATTTTCATAATTATTCACACCCGGCTTCGCATAGAAAAAGGTCCTACAAAAAAAATTACATGTTAATACATTATACACTATTGATTTACGGAGGGCCATTAAAGCTTCCAGACGGCAACATTTTTTACGATATCTTCATCCATCATCGTTATATTTCAGCCAATTGACGCAACATATTAATGAATTAAACACCTGAATTCCTCATGAATAAATTGGTGAAAATAGTATGAAAATCCGTTCGATAATAATTTAGAAAAACAGACGCGACTGGGGACTTTATTTTATAATACGTTGTGATAGAACAGTAATAAATATATTTAAATTTAATATAACTCTGTCGTAAAATAAACCATAAAAATAAAACATAACTAAACACTGCATCGGTTTAAAGTTATGGTAAACAAGATAGAAGACATCACGCTTAAATTCAGAACTGTAGTTAAAGTTTGCGAATAAACCGCACTAGATAAAGTTAGTATAATTCCTGCTTCTTGGATAAATAGAGATTTCATTCGGTTATATATACCACGTATTAACTTATTTATTTAAATTAAGAAAATATATTGTGATTATACTGTCAAATTGAGAAGGCCTGTTATATTTGCACTTATGTATGTGTACATAAATAGATACACATATAAAAACACTTTATCAACCTCAGGTACAGGTTAATATATGTATTTAAGTCTACATTAAAAAGAAAGGATTATTACGATATTATTAATTAATTTAGAGACAAATAACTTCTGAAAAATGTTTATAGAATTGATCACATTTATAGTTTAATAATTTAATTGATAAAAAATTGCACCATAACGCCATGAAATTATAAAGCATAGAATGGCTAGTATAATAATAATTCATTATAGAAAAAAACTAAGAATGAAAACTATGGAGTTCTTTAAAGAGGGTATTGCAGAAAGAAATAAGTTTATCGTCAGCTATAAAAAAAAAAAATCTTAGAGCAAAATAATTATGCAAAAAATTGGGATTAAGGAGATATGTATAGCAAATGTGATCACGAGTAATTTGTACATAACCTTCCTTTATATTCCTTTTATTTTGTTTTGAAAATACTTTACCTTTATTTAAATTTTTCCAACAAAAATGTTATAACCAATTTTCTTCTATTTATCGCAGAATTTCTTAGAAAAAAATTACAGAGTATTTTGAATTTATGGACGTCACTCTCGAGGAGATAAAAATTCAAATGACAGAGCGTTAAACCGTCATAATTTTACCAGAAGACTACATATATTTTATTAATATTTACTTATATTTAAATCTCATCGTTTTTGTCAGTTTCTAAAACTGATAAAGTTGACGATTTCTTTCGATTTTAAAAATGTTACCATTCTGATGTTCACCATAGTTCAATATAGCAATATTTATTAATTTATTTTCATCATCATTTCAGCCGGAAAACGTCCACTGCTGGACAAAGGCCTCCTCCAAGGATTTCCACGATAGTCGGTCCTGCGCTACCCGCATCCAACGGCTTCCCGCGATCCTCACGACATCGTCGGTCCACCTTGTAAGGGGCCTGCCCACGCTGCGTCTTCCGGTTCGTGGTCGCCACTCGAGAACCTTTCTGCCCCAGCGGCCGTCAGTTCTGCGAGCGATGTGCCCCGCCCACTGCCACTTCAACTTAGCAATTCTTCGGGCTATGTCGGTGACATTGGTTCGCCTGCGTATTTCTTCATTCCTGATTCGATCTCGCAGGGAATTTTATTTTTACTTTTAAAATAAAACTAGACATGTGTTAAAAGTCTCATCAACAGATCTATCTTTCTTGTTCGAACTAAATCAGTAAGATCGTGAAGATGCAAATTTCTTTGTTTATTCTTGAAGTAAAACCGAATTCGATTCTAGTTTTGGTAACAAAGCCGTTGAACCGTATTAAAATTCAAAACGTCAAGACGACTTGCTAAGTAATCCGATCTCATAGTTTGGAGCACTCAACTTAATACTATACTTAATTTAGTTTTTAAATTGAACTTTCATCGATTATTATAATAAAAGTCAAAGTAAATAAAAAATTTATGAGCATCATTTTTCCACTTTTTATAACTAAATGAGTTTTTTTTTGTCATCATACAATATAATATATATTTCAAATTAATATAATATTAATAAGCATATGTGTATTGTAATCTAATTAAATATAAATGTCGTCTAATTGTCTTAATACTGTTCTCTACAGATATGAAATATTTATTTCTGAACCAATGGTGTCAACCATTTAACTATCAATAAGCAAGTTTAATGGTACTACTATAATTAATGAATATTTTAACATATATAACATTAGCGAATTAATCTGTAATTAAATTTTTTTTTTTACTTTTACCTTCTAACTAACCATTAACAACCATTAAGAAAAAAATATATATGTGACTCGTCTTCTACCGTTAACCATTTACTCCTTCCATTTGACTTATTATTGAAAAGTCACGTCAGTAAATATTTCAAAATCAAATAAAATAAATACAAGCAATGATTCTGCGAAACTTGGTACATATATCCAAAATCATTTTTCATTTATCTCATGTTACTGGAAATTCCTATTCAAATTCGTACGACTACACGTTATACGTAATCCTTTACACTTTTGATAAAAAAAATCCGATACGATACATAGAAAGACAAAATACGAGTATGCAGTCCATTTCACTAAGCCACTTTGTGTAGCTACCATCCTTGACACATGACAACATGAAAGAGGAAAAGGAACGGAAAATAAGAGAGAAAGAGCGAGGTATAGGTATTACTTTCGTTTTAAAATTGGTAGACAAACATTGAAGCATTGTTTTACATGTTACTTGATTAAATTAAAGTTTAAGGATCGAACCGAATGAACCAGCAAGAAACTTAACTAAGTATATAGTATTCAGTAACCTGATATGTAAAATATTTATTCATTTTTAATGTTTAATGTAACTAATTCGACGGATGGCGTACGACTATCTACTAATCTACAATAAAATCTTAATATCTCTATCATTTAAATTTAATTCAAACTAAGATTGTTATCCAGTCTTTGTTGAAATGTTAACTTTATGTCAGTACTTAAAGGAATTTTAATTTTTAAAGACTTTTTACACGTTAACAAAGACTTGCAAGGCAATATATACTCTTGATTATAATATTTAATGAATAACAATACCTTACATTAGTAACCGATCGTTTGACGTTAAAATAAACGAGCCTTTCATCGATTTTCACTCGGTGGTAGAGCGTTGTGCATGCTCGTCTGATACCACCCACTCATTAGATATTCTACCGCAAAACAGCAGTACTTGGTATTGTTGTGTTCCGGTTTGAATGGTGAGTGAGCCAGTGTAATTACAAGGACATAACCACTTAGTTCCCAAGGTTGGTGGTTCATTGGCGATGTAAGCGATGGTTAACATTTCTTACAATGCCACTGTCCATGGGCGTTGGTGACCACTTACCATCAGGTGGCCCATATGCTAGTCCGCATACCTACGCTATAATAAAAAAAGTTCTGTCACATACACACCTATACGAGTATATGCGACTTCGACACCTCGTAGACAATTCATCCATCCGTTACTAAAACATTCTTTGATTAAAATTTGGGACTTTTTTTGATTAAGTAAGTGAATATCAGTGAATTTATATTTACAAACACAAATGTAATAACAATATTAAATATATGAAGTTTTATCTAATAATATGCAAACATTTAAAATAACCAACGTATTTGGAAAAATCTAAGAGTATTCATCGTCTGTAACTTGGATCGCGTCCAGAACAAATATTGTTCGTAAATTGGTAATTTATATTTTGTAGTATCTAGCCAATGAGTGGGCATTTAATAATGAACAAACATTGATAGTGAAATGATACCACAATAGCTATTTACAAATATTAAATAAATATGTAACCAAGTAACCAACTAAAACATCTTTTATATTTCTATGGATTAACATACATTTACAAACGATACAACAGCTTCTTATATAATATTACTTGTATTTGCCCGCAACTTCACTCGCATTTTAGGGTGAGGGGGCGGGTTTTATATAAAAAAAAGCTTATGTGCGTTCATATCAAATTTTATCAAAATCGGTTCAGTGGTTTAGTCTTGAAAGCGTAACAGATAGAGTTACTTTCACATTTATAATATTAGTATAGAAGTATAGACAAAGCTGAAGAAATTGTTTTATTGAATGAAACTTTAATATAAAGTACATTGATAAGATTTATTGACTCATTGCATTTCAACTATAGTTTTTTTACTGTATATTAATTATAGTTATTATCCGGTATTTTAATAGATATGCTTATACCATTTTACAAAAACGTTCTCTGTATCTTACGAAATGGAATGTACCTCCACAGACTTACATAACAGATAAACACCGGGATTATCCATTTGAACGTGATATCACTCAATATTATTCTATCAATAGAAAGTCCCCTTAAATCAAAACAACGATTCTCTTCACCGAATGAGCTTCTGCTGCAATTCTATTAAACACCCCAAATCCTTGAGGGCGCAATCAGGATGGGTCCGGAAAGGCCTCCAAATTTTGAAGGACGGATCGAAAAACGAGATCCAGAACATTGTTATAATATTTTGAAATCATTCTAGTTAAAATTTGATAATGCTAAAAAATATTATTAGTGCCAAGTTCAATCTGCTGGTTAGCCTTCGGGCAAAAGCATATTACGTGAAATATCCATAATAGGAACAATGAATTTAGTATCGTTTAAATAAATTTAATTAAAACGATACTACGTTTTAATTAAATTTATTTGTTTGTAGTTTAATACTTTGTTTTAAAGTTTATCTTTTAATACGTAAGTATGTTTAGTATATTCTTTTATTTGTGCTTTTTTTATAAATCGTATTTGAAGCGTATGATGTCTGATGCTTTGCTTCTATTTAGTGATGCGATAATTAAAAGACTTGGTTTGGAATATAAAAATTATAATGCGTATATAGTACAATGATGTTGCGAAAATTGAAGAGTAATGATTCTAATATGGCTGCGCCGGTGGTGGTCCCCTTCCGGGGTACCATTGCTGCGACGTCACAGCCGGTGTTGCCGCAACAGTATTCTTTTTCCATATATAGTCTACGATTTCAGTACTTAAAACTTAAAATAAAGAACGCTTTCTGTTATACTATTTGATGACATATATACGACACGTAAGGTATATATACACACTGATATATACAAAGAACTTGTAAGCATATTTATTTTAACTCTTAAATCACCTAAAAACTTGGCCTTTGGAGCTTAACATTGAAAAATTTTCAATTTTTTCAACAATTGCTTCATATTTTTTATCAAGTTGGCTCACTCGGTGGTAGAGCTTTGTGCAAGATCGTCTGGGTAGGTACCACCCACTCATCAGATATTCTACCGCAAAACAGCAGTACTTGGTATTGTTGTGTTCCGGTTTGAAGGGTGAGAGAGCCAGTGTAATTACAGGCACAAGGGACATAACATCTTAGTTCCCAAGGTTGGTTGGCGCATTGGCGATGTAAGCGATGGTTTACATTTCTTACTATGCCATTGTCTATGGGCGTTGGTGACCACTTACAATCAGGTGGCCCACATGCTCGTCCGCACACATATACAATAAAAAAAAAAAGAAGTTCATTGTTTCATGGTGAAAAGTTTATCCGCACCCTGAGCCCTTAGGGAACAATCAGGGCGGGTCCGGAAACTCCCCTGAGACAGCAATCATGTGCGACATGTCCGAAAACAAAGTTATGGATTGTTTTAGAGTTGGATGATTTTGGATGAAATATTTTAAGACGGAAATCAACAAAAGAAATGTTTATCACGTGACGATATTATGTTCAGCCTTTACAATCCATTTCAATAGAATTCGACCGTTAACAAACAATGAAAAGAGTTTTAGGTAGACTTAGTAAAAAAGAAAAAAAGTCCACTAGTATTCGAGGAACTTAAGGTTTATGAAAAACTGAACTACATTTTCTTTTACGTACCTACGTATTTTGAACTGAATCTTAATAAAGGTTTTATTGGAATGTAATATAGATAATAAATAAGGCATATAATACGTTAAGTATTATGCAATATTTAAAGATTTATTACTAATGATGAATTTACTTTGACAAACTAAGAACCTCGAGATGCAGCCCAATCATCTTATATAGGTTACATAGATGAGTTCGCTTATTAATTTTATTATAGTCTGTAAACAAGGAGATATAGAGTAGTAGAATAAAAGAGTAATTGAAAATAAATATTTTGTTGTTTTCGTACACAATTAACGGCATTTATACATGACATTTTATATAATTAAGTAATTTTTTGGAAAGATGAATAACAAGTAAAACCTATATTTTTATGTTAATATAACACGTTTGTGGTCACCGCTACAGACTTAGCGCTGGAAAATACAGTGACCATCTCTTTCATTAACATCGCACCATCTTACTGGGAACTAAGATGTTATCTTCCTGTTGTAGTTACACTGGCTCGCATCCTTTAAACTAGAACACAACAACACTAAGTATAGCTATTATATATTAAGTACAGTCGGCCTTACATAAAGCCCTACCACCAAGTAGAATCTACTTTCCGAACCAATGACAACGATATCACGAAGACTCAGAATTACCATGATATTAGTTCATCATTAAAATAGTGCGTTAAAGCCCTTTTTTTTCTGTTCTTTTCTTATAATGTTTAATGATGAAAGCATAGGTCAATATTTTATTAATTTTATTGTATAATACATTTTAATTTCAACTTTTAAAAAAAACATGGTGACGCGACATTTTGTGAATGTTGTGTTCACTTCGATATCAGATGTTGTTTTTTTGTTCTTTGGATGTTGTGTATGCCACCATTTAATATTTATATTGTTAGTGTGTTTATTAAATAAATAGATGAAAATCATAAAGGTGTTCCAACAACAGCAAATGTTATCCAAATTATCTTAAATATACAAAATAACGTTAGAACTTTGCGATGAACTCCAACTAAAACTATATAGATAAGATATCAAATGCACGAAAGTCAAGATCAATCAATTGATTAGAAAACGCTCTCAGGAGTTTGATGAGATTCGCTCATTAGAGAAAGCCGACTTCCGTGCAAGTGTAATTACTGGGCTAATTTCAATAATAGTATCTACGGAAAGAATTGAACAATATCATTTTATTAATTACCAGTTTCCGATCGTATGAGTGGAGGGGGAATTTGTTCCATTTATAAAAATAGGTATTTCTTTATCAAATATTTCTGTAGACGTGATCCCAAATTTTCTGTAGACCTGATAACTTGTATGCGAAATTTTATGATTATGAAATAAACAAAAAAAGCTTTTTTTCAAAATGCTGAACCAGGTAATAAAAGGGATATAATAAGCAACTTTACCACACTAAGTGTTCTATCGCAGGCTATTCTAACAAATAAATAGAGTAATAAGTTAAATAACGTCGAAGTGGCAGAGAACGGTGGCAGTAAGCTAGAGATTAATATAAAAATGAATGTGACAGTAATGAATAGTATAAGACCTGTTTGGAGCTTCCAGTTCCCTTGAGAGTTTCATTCTAGCGTTTGTTAAGGGTTCAAATGAGATTAGGGGTTTAAACCTGGGCATTTGATTTTCATGTACCTAATTTATCATATAATTCATCTCACTTGATGATTAATTAAAACTGTATGACTAGGCGGATAAACATCCGCCAATTGTATCAACCAGCATTGGAGTGAGTTCTATCTATGAATTATATATTTTGTGTCCGTGAATCCAATTAAAAAAAAAAATAACATGCACCTTGTACCAAAACAAATTAAAAAATTGCATTATCCATTTTTAGATGAACTGTAAGATGTAATATAAAAATTAGGAATGGAATTTAGTTTAAAGCAGGCTTTATCTAAAGAAAGATAAAAAAGGTAAACTTCTGTCCACTAAATATCTGAATGAAATTGACCATATTTATATCACCAGTTGGAAGAACATACTAGCATATTACCAACAAATAAAAACACTTGTAACTCATAAAACATACATATACTGTAAAATTTGAAACAGTCATATTACGAAACAAGCTCAACGGCTAAAACTACCGAAGATATAGTTTTAATTGTTCTCATTGTACAAAGTTACAATTCATACTGAACGCTAAACGTAGCGCATTGAAATTGTTTGCACAAGTGTTCCGCTTCTCGGCTGACATCTTTCATGTGACGTTGAGGAGATACGTGTGTTTATCGCGTTACACTTGAGGGACTTGGTATTTGAACGAGGAGCTATTGTTTTGTGATCATTGCAGATTATTTGATTTTGCAGAAACTGAGTTTACACGGTCTGAGAGCAAAACGTACTTCCCGAGGTAAGAAAATGTCAGCACTACCCGAAAGAATTCGAATTTTCGGGATGTGCGGTGGTCATAAACTACTAAACACAAAGGCATATATAATAAATATACGTTGCCGATATTGTAAGGCGAGATCAGAATTTAATTATATTGTAAGCGTTGAATTTTCTTATTTATTATAATAATCCGTGTAAGAGAGTCAACGCGTTTGAATCTACATTCCAAACCAAAAGTAATTTTTATTTTAATCAATCTTTTAATATGACTATCAAAATAATTTAAAAAGTCTACTCAATAAATGTTTATTTATATTGTTTATATTTTTTGAAGTGATAACTTCTTATGGGAGGGTTAACCGCTTCGTAACGTAACGCGTTACGGTGCCACTATTACCGACGCGGACTGCTTTACCTGAGAGTTACCAACCTAACGCCATCTACCGTATACCGATAGTACTTATAATAATTTAGCAACTCTCAAGTACTAATTTAAATTATATTTAATATATTATAATTAATAATAAATATTATCACTTCTGTTGAGCGTCCCGAGACGCACACGTTTTTTATTATAATTTCCAATCGAATATCAATAATAGGAACAAATCTTGAATGATCCTTGTTATATAACAGAATACTAAAATACAAAGGATAGAATCAGTTGAACCCAAACGGTACCTTTAATAGTTATATGGTTTACGAATAATAACCGGCTTAAATTCCGTGGTACATACATAGTACGATAACCGATGAATGGTCATTGCGTGTACGGTACACGGTACGATGAATGGTCATTGATGAAATCCGAAGGTTCTATTGACAAATATGTGTCTAAACTATAGACTGAATGTATCTATGAATTATTGTTCCCGGGCTCATACATGATATCATGATGTGGACACGTGAATATAAATCGTGATCTCTATGGTTATAAATATGAACCAGATTTTTACCCATATCAATTAGATACTGTTTATCATTATGTTTTGTTTGCTCAATTACTTCTCATTGATATATTTGGATTTATCACGTGTTTGGAGTATATTTTATGTTTTATTTAAATTATTTAAGCTAGCTGAGCCAAAAACCAGATAGACTAGAGCACAATTTTAAACGGAGATTGCGAATTCGAGCTCGACAGTGGTTCTTGTGCTTAATGCTTAATTTGTATGAATAATTGATATCGTGCTCCGTGGTGAAGGAAAACATTGTATGGAAACATGCACGTGTCTTACAAACATGTTTTTCGACACACCAAAGTGTGTATGTACCAATCTGTATTGGAGCAACGTGGCAGAAGAAGCTCCTTAAGTTTCTTCTCAAAAGAATACTTGAAATAATTTTGCCTAGCAGTTTAATATCACTGTTTAATTATAATATTAATTTTCAAAGCACAAGGTCTGATATCAAATATTATCTATTTAATCGTGTTAGACTACGAATAAATACATTCAATTAGGAAATCGGCTAGCCACGAAAATGACGCTATCCGGAGAATACCAGAAAATCCAGGACTTAGTTGTAATCCCCGATAAGATTGATCGCGGTCAAAGTTCCGTTAATTCCGGAAATTACGCTAAGCACCTGCGAATGAATTCATTTACCAAATAGATATTTGTTTATCGTTTTATATTCAAAAACGTCTTAATTACAATTGTAGCTTTCAAATTCAAATCTTGAAAATGTATTTTAACATTTAATAAACTTGTTAGTTGAATATTTTCTTACTATAAAACTATTTCCTAAAATTATGAATTTCCTTTTTATATCAATTTTTTTATTATTAAACAAAAATTCCTATGAAATAAATATTGTATTAAATTTAATTTATTAAAAATATTTCAAACGAATGAAACGCTAGGCGCTTATTGGGAATCGATATATATTTTTTTAATATTTACGTTTTCAAATAAATTTAACGTTAAGCGGTGAAATGGAATATTACTGCCTCAATAAAAGACTGATTTAAAAGAAATGGAACGAAATAATTATTAATCCTAACACAGCAAACCGTTAGGGATCACCGAATCAAAGACGATCATAATAATATAGATGGATAGGTTACGCGGCGAGAATAATTCATTTACGACCGCGATCTTTTTAGTTATCATTCCCAATACATCTTGATTTATTCAGCTGTCATGGAAGAATACTGAATTCAGTTTCCAGAATTGTAATTACTGAATTTTCTGATTGTGCTTATATCATTCAAATTTGGAAGATACATTAGTTTAATTTAACTTTTAGATTGTAAGTGTAATTCTTATTTGAACTTTGACGAGCTGGTTGGCGTGGTTGGTAAGATACTTGCCTTTCACGCCGCAGGTCGTGGGTTCGATTCCCACCCAGGACAGATATTTGTGTGCATGAACATGTCTGTTTGTCCTGAGTCTGGGTGTAATTATCTATATAAGTATATATTTACAAAAGAAAAGTAGTATATGTAGTATATCAGTTGTCTGGTTTCCATAGTACGAGCTCTGCTTAGTTTGGGATCAGATGGCCGTGTGTGAATAGTGTCCCAGGATATTATATTTTATATATATATATTGATTTGCGACAAGTTGTCTGATCTTGCCGTAAACATCGCGATATTTTTAAATGGTAACATTCGCTTTTGCTCAACTTATAAAATGGAAATGGTTATTATTATATTTAGGCGATGTTCAAATATATATAAGATAAGGTTCTCCAGACCGATTTCGCCCACGGCGGCCAATCTCAAGAGAGTTTCACCAGCTGCGCAGGAGATATTATAGTGCACAAGTGTTTGCGCAAACACAGGTGCACACACACACGGAATACACACGACCGGAAAGAGATCAGGCGCAGGACCAACGGCTTAACGTGATTTCCGAGGCACGAGAGTGTACACTATTCCAACTTCCGGATTCCGGGCTGCTACTGAGAATTTTCTGACAGAAAATCCAATAACTATTTATTGGCCGGACCTGGGAATTGAACCCAGGACCACCGGGTCTGCGGCCTTATATCTAGCCACAAGACCAACGAGGCAGTCAAATCAAAAATGTATACTGGGTGATTACTAAAATTATCTAAAGGCACGACGATAAATTCGTTAGAATGTTATATTATAAGTAACTTAATTGAGTAACACATTTATACCAGAGTCGAGAAAAAGAATATGTAACTTTAGACAATAATGTATAAAAGCGTTATTATTGAAATAACCCACGAATGGGATATGCTCTACGCTCTTCTTATCTGGAGAGTAGACATTTGCGCAGTGCTTACGTTATATATATATATATATATAATTAAAATTATTTTGTATCTATTTGAGATACACATACTTCGAGACTGTTGGACCTATCACCATAAGAGTTGGTACAAATATGTATTTATTACTACATGAAGCTTTATACTAGATACGCTGTGTTCATTTATCGTTCAACTGCTCGCCGTGACAATAATTAGTTTATGAACATAATATGAAAGTGCAAGTTTAAATATATATATCACATTACGGGTCGCGATACGAGATCAATGTCGGGGAATAATCCCATATTGTGGTAACTTCTCGTGCCCTGCCATGTTAATATAGATGGATGGTTTTACACCACACTGAATTATTTATTTAGGATTTTTCATCCTAACCTTTTCGAATATTTTATTTAAGATATTAGGTTCAGTAAAACTTATAAGTATATGTAGCATAAAATGAAGCATTTACAAATATCACTGACAATCTAAAAGGGGATATTAATATATGTAAAGGTTCGAACACACTCCACACTTTGGGAGCAGAATGATTTTCTATATATGTACGTCTGTTAGGTCATCTCGCCACTGTTAACACTTTCACTTGTTCCACATAATACATATTTCGAAACTAAACAAAAAATACTTTTCTAAAACATATAACACCTCATTTTGTCTTTACCACTGGTTTTTGTAGGTATTCCGATGCACTCGGCACCGGCGAGTCCATCAGAGCCTTTATATGGCTCTAACAACATTAATTACACATTGGAGACACAAGATTACATATATAGAATATACTCATATAGGTGCTTGAAACCGCAACGTCAGTTGAAATCCAGGTGTGCTATCTACTGAGCCTCATTAAAAATTGGTTCACTTAAAATAAAAACAAATTATAAAAAATACAATATACTTGATGGCAACATACTGCATAACACTAACCAAAGTATAACTTCGGAGATAACAGCCAAGACTTTGGTGACGCGAGTGGCTTACAAACTGGCCTTATTAACGTGTTGTATAACGGATAAATAGCAATAAGTATTATTTATTTCTTTGAAAATTAACCGGATAGCTTTCTTATATATATCGGTATTACACTAACCATACAGATATGAAAGAAAGGATGGAATTAGGTCGTCGTTGAGACATAGATGTTGGATTAAATTTAATAAAATATATTGTTGATTTATAAATATAATGTATTTATAAATATAAGATATTGATGTACGTATTTTTTTAAATAGACTGTAAGTGATCTTTTCTACAGATAGACATTGGTACTGTGAGAAATAGTATCTATCACTTAGATCGCCAAATAAAGCTTGTAGTTACACTGACTCGCTCAACCTTCAAACCGGAACACAACAATACTGTAGGTAGAATATATGATGAACGAGTGATACATACCCAGACGAGCTCGCACAAAGCTCTACCGCCAAGTCTATACAAGTATTGCCATTATATTACTTCGTAATGTTAGCTATATTTACTTACGCTTATATTTAGATGGATAAACAGACCTGAAACAAATAGAAGGTATAATTAATTATTTATATTTATAAAAATAATTAGCATTAAATATATTATATAAAATTATATTTGTTCATAGAACATTTATATTTGATTTTTAAGTTTAAATAAAATAATTTGTGATGTTATTTGTTTTCTAACTCCAATACTAATATACGATGAAGAATGATTTAGATATAATGTATTATTGAATAACAGATTCAGGGTTTTCATGTGGTTTATTGAGGAATTGCTAGTTACCTACTACATAAGATTGTTACATGTTGTATTTGCCTTACAAATATGAATAAATAATTTAAATGTAACATACATATCATTTCCGAACCGAGATGGCCTAGTGGTTAGCCCACGTTAATCTTAACCGAAAATAACCAAACAATCGTGAGTTGGAGCCTAAGCACTACGAGCTTTCATGTGAATTAATATGTATTATTAATTCATTTCGTCCTAGACAGTGAAGGAAAATATCCGTGAGAATAGCATGAGTTGTATAAAATGACTCATGTGTATCCACAAACCCGCATTGGAGCAGCGTGGTGGAATAAGCTCTCTAAGAGGAGCCGTTACTTTACTTTTTTTTACATAATTACCTATAAATGTTGTTTCGGGAGCGATTAGTTAAGCAATGCTGTCTTCTTCATTCAAATGTCAAATCAACGATGAAAGAAAGAGTGCAGCAATGTTTAATTGAACAATCGTTAACTTACATTTATAAAGATCGTAAGTCATTATACTGAGAAGTAGGATGACTTGGACTATGCAAGTCCGTCCATATAATTCACTATTCATTTGACCACCAACAGCGGAATGAAATACTTTAAGACGACTTCTTCAATTGGAATATAGCCTTATCATTAAAGGTCTATCGTTATGACTATTCGTTAAATTCATTTGTCTGATAATATCAGTAATGAATTGGAATGTTTATTAGCGACGAGCTGTTCCGCGCGGCTTCACTGGCGTTAAATTTTACTGCTCCGTCCCCGTGGCTCAATAAATGGGCTATTTAATATAAAAATATGTTCACGAATGGGACTGTTATATCCTGTCCAGTTTTTCTGCTTCATGTAACAGTATAGAATATAAGAAATGGCCCATTAATGTCTCACTGTTAAGTTCAAGGCTAGCTTCCCTACTGCTTAAGGGTACAGTTTTGTTGTTATTCATCCTCGATGTTTCAGTTCGGGTGTTTTTGGTTGACAGCCTCGTTGGTCTAGTGGCTAGATATAAGGGCCGAAGATCCTGGAGTCTTGGGTTTTAACCCCAGGTCGATGCTGTTGGCAAATCGCTCTCTAGATTCGGTCAGGCGAACATTATGTGGCAATATTAGATTAATCAATAATTTCATTCACAATGTCAAGCGCGATATGAATTATTATAAAAAAATATAAACCACAAAACGTCAGTGGAGCTGCCCGGGTTTGAAGCCACGATTGTCGATTAAGATCTACATGATCTTTCTTGTCTTATTATATATTATTAATAATTCACTTACTTAAGTTTAAAGTCAAATAAAAGATAAAGATTAATTATCTTTTTAAATAGAGCTCGATGGAATTTCTTTAGTAATTTTAGCAGAACAGTTCAGAGAAGCATGTACTTACAAACGCACATTTAACATGAAGTAGGATTGAACATATTACAGACATCCGTCTGGTGTCATGGAGTAATGCTCCGGGATACGGGATCGTTATCCCGTGATAGCCCGGGATTTTAATCGCATAACTGAGGTAGTAACTTAACCTGACTTTATGCTTGATTATCTGGAATCGATACTTTGTATTTTATATCAAAAGTTTTTAGTATTCTCGGATAATAATGGCACTTTGATTCCAACCTATAAATTAAAATATACCTACTTGCAAATTATTTTTATTTCATCTAATTCAATGTAGAACCATTACACGAACTTATTGACTAAGTATCAACGGTTTAAAAAAGAAAACCCCAGACCAGAGGAGCATAGGCGAGCAATTTTAAAATTGTTTACAATTTTCAATATAATCTGTTTGTATAACTAACGTTTTAGACGGTCCTTTTTTAATTTAGATTAAAAAAAGGCTCAAAGATAAGTACTGTTTACTTCCTATATGACTCCCTTATACTGAACAATACACCTTATATTGAATAAGCTATGGTCGTTATATAAAACAAAAGTTTTTTTGAAGTGAATACTTGTTTAGCGGCATTGTGCACTTTTTTTGATGGGTAAAAAATGTTAAACTCGCGTCAGGTCACGTGACCCCGATTGAAAATTCGTAAGACGGATTTTGAAGTGTTAAATTTTTAATGTAATATAAATTGTCATGTTTGTGCGCGATAGCGCAATAAATGAATATTGTATTTTATCACATAAATAATAGTACGTTTATACTGATAATTAAAGCAATTCGAGCAAAATTTTCACTTCCGCCGGCACTCCTGGACTGCAACCCGTTGTTTATTTTTAGTTTCTGTCTTTTTTCTTTTAATACAGAGTAATAACTCTCTTTCTCTTTTTTTTTAAGGAATTACTAATATTCCTATTTACCCCTCCAATTAAGCGTAAAGCTTTGAGTGGGGGCGATAACAGCGCAAGGGGTCAGGATCAGAACTACGCGATGTATAATGAACCGCTAGGCGGCTGCGTTCAGACATCAATTGATCGTTTCACTTAAGTTTTACGAAGCTCATTACAATGTTCGCACACCTAGGATGCTACCGACGTGGTATATCAGGATACTATACAGAACTAGAATATACGGATGTGTTATTAAAAACTACATTCATAAGGAGCTTTAGAAATACATCCCTCTCTTGATGGTTTCACAACTCACTGATAAGAAGTAACACGAAAGATATTATTTTAACTTTGTCAATGTTGTTGAAATACATTTCAATTTTATATAAAAAAAAAATTAACAAGTAACATATTACTTAAAACAAATTTGTATAAATGATGAAATATTTAAACATTATAATAATATACCTAAAAATCCTACTTGATAGCACTCTTCAGTAAAGTATTTATTTTTTATGATAAAAAAATTTACATTTTTTTTTATAGTATAATTTATTGGACGAGCATGTGGGCCACCTGATGGTAAGTGGTCACCAACGCCCATAGACAGTGGTTTGTATATTTCTTAAAAAAAACAACATCACCACTGCGCCACCAACCTTGGGAACTAAGATGTTATGTCCCTTGTGCCTGTAATTACACTGGCACCCTTCAAACCGGAACACAACAACACAAAGTACTGCTGTTTTGCAGTAGAATATCTGATGAGTGGGTGGTACCTACCCAGACGAGCTTGCACAAAGTTCTACCACCAAGTGAATATGTTTTACTTGAGCTAAGCTGTCACCAACCTAATATGAACCTATTATCTGTCAGTCAATACTACTAATATACTTAGTAATATTACTAAAATATTAAGATTTATAGTGAATTGTAAAAAAAACACAAAAAATAAATAAACAACGTCAGTACCTATTTAATACAGAAAAATCCCATTTAATGATTAAATCTATTCAAGAATTCCCAATGGATTACTTTGAAGTTTGAAATAGGGTCCACATTATAGGGTGAAAGATAATTAAGAAATTCGTTTCAATTGAATAAATAAAGTTAATATTGATAAAAAATTGCTTACTTGTATATAACTTTTAATTATTAATTTTAATATGATTTAATGTCAATATTGATGTAACTTATTTTGATGAATATAATTGCGCAAGTAAGTATCCTAGTCTTACTGGTATATTTTTAATTACTAAGTTCTAGAAAGTATATATTATAGTGTATATATAATATTTATCAACTACAAGCTATGTTCTGCGATTTCGTCTGCTTTATATTTGGACTATTCAATACTGTCTCATTTACGCAATGACTACTCGTCTACAAACTGTAGGCAGACGACATTTATGGTTATTATATCGCTACTTAAGGTCGTATCGTTGAGTTATATAATCTTTTATATATTCATAAATGAGATATCTATCTTAACAAGAACTTTTAAAAATCGAGTTGTTGATTCCTGATTTCAGTTCGTTCACACGTACAAACTTTTCTGCTTCATAATTATTTTCATTGTGTTAAAACTTTTAGACCATCAAATTTTTATCGAGTTATTATATCAAGCAATTTTAATTACAACTTTAAATTAACAAGCTTATGTATAATTAAAATATATTAACAGAATATGAGAAGCACCGATTACCATTTAAAAGAGAACCAGTTAGTTAATTACCCTACAATGATATCAAGCAATGCCGCGTCAGATCGTTAGTAGTAATAAATTCAGAGTTCAAGTTACACCCACTTCAAAAATCAACTATGAAAGTATTATCATAAATCAAAACACACATGCACCTTTGAGCACACATACACGATGCATGTGAGTGTAACCCTCTTTAAAAATCAAGAAATAACGTATTTTCATATATCGAAACGCACACAAATGTGTAATGATATGGATTGTTCGCTGTGTGTAACCGGTTCGTCGAAGGTGCGCTTGCGGCGTCTGCTGAGATTAAGGGTTATGTTATAGCGTTATAATAATGGCGGGAAACGATGTTAAATTTAAAAAAATATTTGATTAGTATAGCATTAGAATTCACTGTGTCAGCGATAATCTATATACCTCAATATTATTCAATTTATTTTATACCAGAAACATTAAGTTATATGAAAAGTAAAAATTATTATTGCTTAAAAATCAGAATATTCGATATGTATAGCAACATAATTAATTATAAAATATTGTTTTAATATTACCATTTCCTTCTACAAATTGAAAAGATAGCGATACGTAGTCATTTTTATTTTAGCTTTGTTTAGTCTAGACGACATAAGAATTATAAATAGGACTTAGAAAAATGTTCAGCTTACTGATTAAATCTTGTGCTATTAAAGAGAGACAGCAGAAAGATTTATATTTAATTAAGACATTTATTAAAAAGAGATAGAAATGTAATATGATAACGTAAATTCTAATAAACCCATTAGGGGAATAAGGTTTGTTAATATTTTTTTGTATTTATAATGTAGTAAAATTTATACTATAATTAATTAGTCATCCTTGATAAATATATAAAATGATTATTCAGTATTATATTATTTACACATTAAGGAAATATTATATACTATTGTTTATATTATCTATAAATATTAGTCCGAAAAAGATTATCCAATTAAATAAAGATTAAGAACCAATTAATTGCTGTGTCAAATAAGAAAGAACAAAATCGCTACCTCCTGCTAACAAAACCTAGATCTAACAGAGGCGGTGTCACTGACACGGCGCCCGCGCAGCCTTAGATAAATGTGCTCCCTCGCTGAACTATTCCAAGCCTTTCGGATAAATATTTGTATATTACACTAAGATTACTCCCATTAATCAGTATAATGGAATGCATTCTAACTCGTATGTACAAATAAAAATCACGTAAAGTATTTACTACTAAGAAAATCACGTGTAAAGTTGGGCAAATCAAATCGTAATGAGATATTTTGAAGCTACTTGATGGAAAGGCTTTGTGCAAACCTGTGTGGTTACCACCTGCTCCACCAAACCGCAATACTCAGTATTGTTGTGTTTCGGTTTGAAGGGTGAGTGAGAAAACTTGAGTATCTATTATCCAGTATAACTACAGGCTCAAGTTTTCACACGGAATTAAATAAAACACAAATAAAGCGCGTGAAAATCCAGTAGTCGTTGTTCGGATTTGAGCCTTTAACCTCCAGTTATATCCACGTATTCTATTCACTGAGCCATCTCGGGTTTAATAGATGCACCAGTGTGTTTTATTAGACACAGCTTCAATACAATGGAATCATGTACCAAAGCGACTTTTCAACGTCACGTTGAATAATTTCGTTTCGAAAATATTCAAACCTCAAAATTGAAGGTATGTCAAAATTCAAACAAGTATAATCTATTATTATATTACGTATAGACGTTTGGTTCAGAAAGGCATCCATTTGTCTAGACTTTATCCTATTGGCCGATATATTATTCCTCAAAGCCCGAGACCCTCTCAGAGACTTGCATTGCATCAAATATCTATTTATGGACAATTGCATTTTCCTTTATAGTATATCCATCAAGTATTTTGCTGTATAAGCTGTATGTATTATGTACAAGTTAATAAAGCCAGATTGCAGATATATTCCTTTGATTCGAGTCAAATTTTATATCTTCCTAAATCTTCAAGTCCAAATTTTTCCCACTTCTTTATTTTCTTGTCAATCTTTAGTCCAAATTTTTCCCACTTTTTTATTGATTGTCAAAAACCTACGATCGGTTCAAAAATAAATATCTCAGACCTTAGAGTTTCTATATATTCTGGTATTATCTAAAACTAATTCTTCAATCAATACGTAACTTATAAATTCATTATTTCATTTGTGTTTATAAATTAATATTTTTTGATTTTTTTGGAAATAGATCAGCGCAAAGATTGAATATCGAAGTCATAGATTTTAAATCTTTTGTCTAGTTTTTTTAAATTTGTTTTCTATGCAATTGAAATTCTTGGACCTTGGAGTAATAGTGCAAAAAAAATTGAAAATATGTTATTGCCTCTACTGGTGACAGGACGGCTGGTTCATTTTTTGTTCAATTCAAAGGAAAGCTCATATGAAGCACAGTAAAGAGAAATGGTAGCTTACAAATCAGTGACGATGATATTGATGATGAGGATTATGTTCCTAAAGGTAATGTCAACCTGAGTCCACCACTCACTATATTCTGATAGCTTTTGTCCTTTGTAGCTATTTTCATTTTTTATACGTATTTAATACTTGCAAATAATTATTTGTAAAAAAATCAAATACGAATATACGAATAAAAAAAATATTAGGAAGAATTGGCTAATATATTACGAATGTTATCATCAAAATCATATTTATTGAAAAACATCACTCAATATCAAATTACATATCAATAATAAATGGAAAAACGGTATTGGGTATACAAGTCGTGAATTTCCTGAACAAGTTTTGACCACAGAATAAATTTCACTTAACAACAAAAGGTATCTTCCAATATTGAACGCAATACCTAAATCTAGATACCGCTAGGATAATCTGTGCCTCCGAGCTAGGTCTGAACTTTCTGGAATAGCGGTTCATGATGTAACGCGCTAAGCCTGTGTATCTTTTTTACGTACTTAAGGATATATATGCTTTCAAACTATTAATGACTTATATTTTATATAACTAATTTAAATATATAGTTCTTCTTAAACGATAAGGCACATTTTGTCGTACAAGATTATATAGATGACAAAAAAGCTTGAAGTCAGTAATTACTACTGTTTATTATTTACGATTTTCGTATATAATACATTAAATTGTATGATAAAAAATATATGATAGAATTGACATTCTGACTCGCAAATGATTTTAAGAATATTTAAAATAAAGTATAATTATGGACCACCTGATGTTAAGTGGTCACCAACGCCCACAGACATTGGAATTGTAAGAGATGTTAACCATCGCTTACATCGCCAATGCACCACCAACCTTGGGAACTAAGATGTTATGTCCCTTGTGCCTGTAATTACACTGGCTCACTCACCCTTCAAACCGGAACACAACAATACCAAGTACTGCTATTCTGCGGTAGAATATCTGATGAGTGGGTGGTACCTACCCAGACGAGCTTGCACAAATCTCTACCACCAAGTAAAAAAAAAACATCGTCCATCGTTTGAATATTACAATAATCTTAACACTGTCTCGATTTAATCATATCTGTTGGAGCAAGACATAAAAATGATGTCCAGTTTTATTTCATCTTAATTAAAAATATATTATACCTCGACCTCGGGTACGCGCAGTGCATAAAACATCTATATACATATATCTACAGTCTAAATAAATAACTTAGAAAACGGTAAAATACATATTAACACTTAAAATATATTTGTTTTCGCTTATATATTTATAGAGCGTATATCTTCAAGCAGTATATCTTAATTACGTACGACACACGATCCTTCTCCAAGGAGGTTGTATGTCATTCAATCTGACGGTAAGACGAGGAATGACGTCATAATCATCTCACATTTTCTTATTGAATTATAGAATATATGAAGAGTGTTTTTTGAGAATTTTCCTCATAGCTGTTTAATTATTAATATTTAAAAAAACGGAGCAACGAGCTTGTATGGAAAGGAGTGCTCGAATGACTCCATATAAATTTTATGAAGATTTTTAGGATATAAATTTATGTAATTTATGTCACGATCCCAGATATCTCAATGAATACAATATGCATTAACCGACGATTGTGAGTTTAAATCTGGGATAATCTTCTAATTTTTCATACGTTTAATTTGTGTTTATAATTCCTCTCGTGCTCAGTATTGATGAAACATGAGACAACTTGTTCGTGTCCACCAACATGCAGCGTAGTTATATACTCCAACCCTTGTCTTAACCATCAGTGGGGCAAATACAGAATGTTATTCATTACTACAGCAACAGTAACAGCCTGTGAACGTCCCACTGCTGAACTATGGCCTCTTCTCCTCTTTTGAGGGGAAGGTTTTGGAGTTTATTCCACCACGCTGCTCCAATGCGGTTTGGTGGAATTCCTCACGATGGTGAATTATAATCACAAATTAAGCACATGAAATTCAGTGCTGCTTGCCCGGGTTTGAACCCCCTATTATCGGATAAGATTCACGCGTTCTTACCACTGGGCCATTTGCTTTTTTTATTCATTACTAACGTTTACTTCATTTAAATGTAGTCTATGGTCCGCCTTTGGGGTTCAACCTTGTTTAATACAAAATTTTATCAAAATCGGTTCAGTGGTTTAGTCTTGCAAGTGTAACTCAGACAGAGCTACTTTCGCATTTATAATATTAGTATAGATAGTATATCGACAATATGTTTGAAAATGTTTTACAGCTAAACTGGTCTAAACATTTCAACGAAAGCGATAATTTAAATAGCAGAAAGTTGTGTGTTAATGAACTAAAGTACTATTGGAGATCTTACCAATTTTGGCACATGCATTGTCTTTCTTTGCCTAACTAACACTCATCACTATATATAGAGAACGATAGCGTATATATTAATAATAATAATAATAATGTCCTGGAACATTATTCACACAAGGCCATCTGATCCCAAACTAAGCAGAGCTTGTACTATGGAAACCAGACATCTGATATACTACATATACTACTTTTATTTTGTAAATACATATTTATAGAGATAATTACACCCAGACTCAGTTCAAACAGACATGTTCATGCAGACAAATATCTGTCCTGGGTGGGAATCGAACCTACGACCTGCGGCGCGAAAGGCAAATATCTACCAACCACGCCAACCGGCTCGTCATTATTGACTCAAAACATCATTTCAAACTAAAATGCTTTTCAATAAAAATATCTCCATTTAAAATTTCGTTTAAGACTTAATTATCAAACCATTGATTATAAATATACAACAAAGCGGTTGCACATCAATCATTGTTAAAACCAAGAAGCAAGAACATATCTCCTAAACTCAACAACGTTCCTTCTTATCAACTAGATGTCTTTTCATGACATTTGTTCAAATTATATTTAATGTTACTTATTTTCATTTCTAATTATCAAATATCAGCTCTAAGTCTATTGTAATAAGGAGATTGTTAGTGATAATCTAATTCGGTCATATCGATTGAAAATTACTATGGTAACATTACATTTGACTTTAAGATGATATAGATCTTAGGTTAATAGATTTAAGGTTGAATTTTCAATGTCGTTGAATTCATGGAATGTATTTTAAAGTTGTTTTTCTATTATCGATATAATTACGAAGATGAAATATGTTGTATGGTATTGTCGGATGATTTTTTAACGATTAGGTCACATCGTGATTGGTTCCTATTGTAGACCAATTTACGATCGATTTGTGATTGAAAGATTGGACATATGTTTAGAAATATAATTGAACCAAATAAATTAAAATACAAGTTACCAATTGTACAAAATTTCAGTTTAATCAGTTGGGTGAAACTTGGTGGAACTGAAATTGGCTTATTGGCCAGACACGGAATATGATCACAACGGAATCTGCAATCTTATACTTCGTAATTCAGTCTTTACTTGTTTTTTTTTTTTTATGGTATAGGTTAATGGTCGAGCATATGGGCCACCTGATGGTAAGTGGTCACCAACGCCCATAGACAGTGGTTTGTATATTTCTTAAAAAAAAAAACAACATCTCCACTGCGCCACCAATGTTATGTCCCTTGTGCCTGTAATTACATTGGCTCACTCACCCTTCAAACCGGAACACAACAACACAAAGTACTGCTGTTTTGCGGTAGAATATCTGATGAGTGGGTGGTACCTACCCAGACGAGCTTGCACAAAGCTCTACCACCGAGTACACAAAGCTCTACCACCGAGTATAGTTGTATAAATAATATTACATATTAAACTAGGTAAACCCGGCAGGCGTTCGACTGCTTGTGTTTATGTAGCTACCATGACTGTACAAATATCGCCATCTGGTGGCGAGTTAAAACAAAATCGATAGTATTGAAAACTTCATAAAAACATAACACATTGCGCCCGTTGCGACAATAGATCTAACAGTGTTGAAATCTTATACTTTTAAACAGTTAACCAATTCTACAACAGAGATAAACATACATTTAAAAAAGTATATATAAATATATCTAAATTTAACGTGTTAAAAATACATTATCTCCAATAAACAATGATAAAATTTCACTTAAAACAAAAAATATAGAAGCGCTTCGAGCGTCTTTATTTAGACAATAATGTTATCACAATTTTAAATTCACATAACAATTTTATGGTTAAGTTTAAAAGCATTTCACTATTTCAGTGTTTTATTCTGGCGAAATATTCTGCTTACGTACTATTTTATCTGTGAAAATTTTACGATTACCGATGTATAAAGATATTTTGTGAATAGCAGAAGCAGACGTACTCTGTAACTCGACAATGCTCTTGAAATACACAATTCTGACGATAAAATGTTTAAGTTTCATGTAATTTACATTAGCTTTAAAAATTCTCGAAAGAAATGTTATCATTTGATTATATATACTTTTATTCAAACGTTTTTATTTTTACTTTTCAAACGATGATAGTCTCTGGATGCTGAATTATGTGATCGCCATTTTGTTTCGTCTCTGTCTCACTTGATATGAGTGAGTGATGAAATGATATTGAATGAATGAGTAAGTACTTACTTTAATACAAGCCGACTGCAATAAACGTCATTGCAAACTATGGAATATAATTATCTATACTATACATAATTATTTCATATTATATCTATACTAATATATAAAACTGCCTCGTTGGTCTTGTGGCTAGATAGAAGGCCGCAGACACGGTGGTCCTGGGTTCAATTCCCAGGTCGGGCCAATAAATAGTTATTGGGTTTTTCTGTCAGAAAATTCTCAGTAGCACCCCGGAGTCTGGAAGTTGGAAGTGTGTACACTCCCGTGCCTCGGAAAACACGTTAAGCCGTTGGTCCTGCGCCTGAACTCTTTCCGGTCGTGTCGGATTGCCGTCCCATCGGATTATGAGAGCTAAGGAAAAGAGAGTGCACCTGTGTTTGCGCACACACTCGTGCACTATAATATCTCCTGCGTAGTTGGCTAATCTCTCTTGAGATTGGCCGCCGTGGCCGAAAATCGGTCTGGAGGACCTTAATATATAAAGCTGAAGAGTTTGTTTGTTTGATCCGGCTAATCTCAGGAACTACTGGTTCGAATTTAAAAATTATTTTTGTGTTGTATAGTCCTTTTATCGAGGAAGGTTCTAGGCTGATTTTTATTCATTATATTTTTATTAATTAAACTCGGGTGAACCCGCGGGCACAGCTAGCACAGTATATTCCTTCGGGCCGTTAACCCGCATGGTCTATTTGCCAAACTTTTAGATTTATTATATAATAACAAAAAAAGAAATTTAATTTACGTTTTAAACTAAAAACGTAATTTAATACTTACTAGACTATAAATACAGAATGCTATTTCTTTGATTAATTTTATAATCAAGTTCGATGTAAACATAATCACGTGACCGTATCCGTATTAGAAGTATAATCGACTTTATACCAATTCAAAAGCTTATTAACTTTAGAAATAAGTACCAATTTGACGAGATTTTGATACTAAGAACGTCAAAAGTATCTCCGGCTAAGCTTACAGTATCAGCTTATAAAGTTCCGCATAAATTCCCAGATGCGATGTACCGGTGTAATGGGAGGAGCGGATTATTTATCGCTTGCGCGTGGGGCTCGGCGATGTGATACCATGGTGATAGCCGAGAGCGGGTAATTAACTCGATTCCGATATAGAAAATTTAATTTTCATTTTCGGAAATACAAGAATTCCGATTTCCTATTCGCGCGAAATGTTTACGCGCCGAATATTCGAAAGATACGTAATCTTAATTAAAGAAGTGGTACTTTTTACGGAATTTATCAATTTGTAAATTTTTTCCAATGAAAATAATGTGTATTATTACTGTAGGCTCTACTATAATGGTGGCTTAAATAATGAGCTTAAAAATAAATCAACACAAAATATTTAAGTAGAGTTTTGAATCATTCAAGTAGACTTTTGAATCATTTTACTAGATTACCAGGACACAAAAATACCAAAATAATAAAAAATAGTAAGTATTGCTGTGATGAGTGGATGGTACTTATTCAGACGGGTTTACACAAAGCCCTACCACCAATTAGCATGGGCATGTTAATGACTATGCTTACATATGCTTTTTATAAAAATATTTGATATCTATTAAATACAATATTAAATGCAAATTTTAAATTCAATTATTACGATTACTTTTAAAACGGATACATATTATGAATACCAAATACTAATGATTATCTAAAAATACATAATTATAAACATAACAAGACACTTAGAAATCCAAATTCATGATTAAATAAACTTAACACGTCACATAAGTAAAACGTTGCGTCAGAAACTTACTCAAATCATGACTATTTAGCGCCCATAGTTTCATTATAAAAAGGAGCCCGTTCAACTGCCGGTAGAAGTAAACCACAGTACGAAACATTGTATAATTTTAAATGTTACTCAAATTTAACTTACATCACGTTCAAAGAAATTGCACTTCAAAACCGCGCAGTTGAACACAAGGGCTCTACCCTTAAATAGCTTTTAGCGCGCCATACTAAGAGCGCTCGTAATGACAATATTGATGTGCATTAATTATTTCGTAGGAATAACCAGAGAAAGTTGACCGCTGTAACCTTTGAAATACACCGCATTACAACACGATTCATCTATAAGCAATAAACTAACGTTTCATGGTTATAAAATCGAGCGTAGATTATTGTTAGTACCGCACGTTTAAATATTTTATCTTTGCAAAGCAAAATATTGTTGTGCGCTGGTTTATATCGTATGTTACGAACGACGTACGCATTTAATAAACTTGGAACAATGATCTTTCTGAACGTGATATATTATAAAAAAAGAAAAGTAACAGCGTTAAGGAGCAGCTTTTACCACTACGCTGCTAAATTGCGGGTTGGTGGATTTTTGACAAATGTGGCTAAATTTCATTTGATGCATATTGATGTTAATTGATACGTCACAAACATATCACGATAAAGATTAATAAAAAACATTAAATAATATTAGCTCTTAAAAACATCTCATCATCATTTTACAAATTATTTACAACTAGATTCCGCCTGAGTATTCGCTCGCGTGCTGTTGAGGAGGGGTCAGGTGCTAGATAAAATCAGCCTATGTCCGTCCTTGGGGTTCAAACTTGCTGCGTACCAAATTTCATCAAATCGGTTTAATGGTTTAGCTGTGAAAGCGTAACAGACAGACAAACAGAGTTACTTTCGGGTTTTAAATATTTGTAGATTTCACTGGCATATGGCATAGCTAGGTGTAAATTATCGCATTGAAACGGGCGTTGAAAAGAAGTACAATAAAATGTGAACACTAAAATAAATAGCATAGCTATAAATAGCATATAGTATTGTATGAATGTACCATTATATATATAATATTAAGGTATAAATATTATAAATGTATTTTAAAATTGAGTTCCAAGCGAACCTTTTTTTTAAAAAGATAACAAAATTTCCATTATTTTAACGAAATTAAATTTCGTTTGAAATAGTTTTCAATTTTGTATCTCTGTGGATTTAAGGTATAATAAAACATAAGAATCCGTTTATAAAAGAACACGATACTTTCTAAATTGTTTATGGATCTAGCTAGGATTTATTCTGGAAGTGGCTTTAAGACCCCAAGCAACGGACAAATGCAACGATAAGCAAACGCGATTAACTGATAATAACGAGAAAACTAAACGATAACGTCTGTGTTTTTTTTGTCACGCCTTATTGAAAGAACCTCCTAAACCAATATGAATATAGCTTTTACTGGAAGATGCAAAGCAATTCGAAAAATATATATGAATATTGTTAGATGACTAAATCTTTTTTTTATATAAAACTACCCGCATCGGTCTGGTATAAAAGACGAAGCAGTAGTGGCGAATGGACACTATTAGTCGAGATTTTGAGCTGAACGGACGTACTTTTCTTGTCTGTACCTTATCTTAGAATTGTTAATTGTAATTGTGTAAAATAAAATTAGTTTAAGGCTATTGTTAATAATCTTTAAATCCTAGCAATACATTATTTTATAGCCACTCTTCGGTTTCAACCGCTTCGAAATTAGTCTACTGAGGTGACAAGCGTAAATTTCACGTTGTAGTAGTCGATATTTTAATTTTGTTATTATTTATGTAAACACTGACACTCGTGCAAGACATACATAAACAATATATATAACACGTAGTCGTTTATAACGATCGTGAGCATTTGATCTATATATACTCGATTAACCTTTTGGTCTAGTAGGTCATAAGGAGCCGGAGGGTTCAAACCCCGGTCGGGACAGCGCAAACTTATTGGGATTTTTTTCTTCAACAACAAAGTCAAGTTATCCGTGGCACCTCGAAGTTTGACCATTGGCTGTGTGATTTTTTTCTTACAAAATGATGATATATCAAAAGGTTGCCAAGTCTCAATCATATCAAGCGCAATATTTTTTGTTAAATAAGTTGTTTTTTTTTTTAATTTAGCATCTGTATAATCATGCGTTCGTGTCCAAATTAGGATGGATTTTTTTATACCTACTTATTTCTATTATCTAGAGCACAATCTCTTCCATTGATACAGTTGAAACTTGGTACAATTGTTGAGAGTTCTTAGGTGACCTAATTGAATACGGATCCACTTACAAGAAGTTTACGCCCACCAAGGCGTTGGAAAATTTTCTTTTCAAAGTTAAGAAAACTAATATTAAATTTTCAATAGGTAAACTTCCTCCCAATGATGAGAAATTCATAATAAAAAAAGTACATACGTGTGCTCCACTAAAATATCCTGCCTCTTTTGAAAATACGGTTCGCAGCTTATTCCACCATGGTGATACAATTCGTGATGGTAGGTGGGTGGGTTAATAATAACTCATCAGATATTCTACCGCAAAACAGCAGTACTTTGTTTTGTTGTGTTCCGGTTTGAAGGGTGAGTGAGCCAGTGTAATTACAGACACAAGGGACAGAACATCTTAGTTCCCAAGGTTGGTGGCGCAGTGGTGATGTTGTTTTTTTTTAAGAAATATACAAAACCACTGTCTATGGGCGTTGGTGACCACTTACCATCAGGTGACCCACATGCTCGTCCACTAAACTATACTATAAAAATAACTAGAAGAATTGACTTGCTTATGGTGAACAAAATATGATATTCTGTAAGAACTTACTTCGTGTCTCACTCCAGTGCCTGTATTGTATACTTTAAATTGTACAATTATTATTATAATCTATATCACGTATTACTTTCCGTGTTTTGCGATGAGTTTCGAGAATTTGTTTCTACAGAATAAAATTATACAATAAAATCTACATCCAAAATTATGAAGAGAAATTCATAATATAGTCTCCCTCGGCTTCATTTTATTGAATACATGTAATAACATGTATATTGGTAACATAACGTCTTAATTAAGAAAGGTTAATGGCGAATTGGTGGTGGTGAACTTTTACCATCAGGTAGCCTATTTGCCAGTCTGCGTACCTAATGCAATAAAAACATTGATATTTCTGCGTTAATTAAACAGAAACGTTTGGTATCTAAAATTTTAGGTAAGGATAGATAATGAGTTGTCAAAGTCATAATAATAATGATTGTCATTTGACTTAAATTCAATCATGGCGGCTTCAAGACTACCCATATGCGACAGGGTATAGTGCATAAGTAAATGCTGAAACTCAGGTGCACTCCCTAATCTCGTACTCTTATAGTTCGATAGAACGGAATTCCGAGGCGACCGAAGAGGGATAGACGGACTTAACAGTTCCAAACTTCAGCTGCTTCTAACAACAAACAACTTCTCTTTGCTAATGAAAAATTTTCTGACGACAAACACTATAACATATGGTGACTCGTTCCGATACTTGCCATCGAAACTACATAAAAATATAATTTAAAATTTATGACTAATGAACACAATATACTCACACACACATATAAATAATATGCTTGTTATTTTATATAATATATGAAACAAAACGTCACTTTATTCACATGGACACTTTATAAAAGGAGATAAAATCTTATTATTATTAATGTGGAGATGTATCTTAATAAGGTGGAGCTGACCTAATATATCGCCAGAAGGGAAGATGGAAGGTGGACCAAAGTCATCATGGAGTAGTGTCAAATTTAGAAAATCAGGTGATCGATGAATGTGCTAAGCACACGATTGTGGACTTATCTAGGATTCATGTGGGCTGAATATGATGATGATTTGTATCTTTAAGGTCAATACTTGTGAAAGGATGCAGTTTTAATACATCGTAATGTTTAAATATATAACGGGCATATCCAGTTAACTATTACTTCGTGATATACAGTGGTGGTCGTATAATTAGAAACACTACCAACGGTCCTTGACATTATGTAAGATACTTCACCGCAATCGTTTTTATTTTGAAATTAAACAATAAATAGGACAACAATAAATAGGACAACAATATGTTCAACGATTTAGAAATACAATTTAGAAAAACAATATAAATCCCATTACACAAGTGCAGTTTCAATATTACATTACGGACAAACATTTAAATCAGTTTTAAGGTATGAACAATAATGGTCTACTAATTAGAAACATCAACAAAAAATATAAAAAACAATATTTTTTTAAGTATTAGTAATTAGTATTGTTATTTACGAAATAGCTACTATCCACAGCCTACCAATAGTTACAATTAATATTTAGTGGCGTATCCCTTATTTTCAATAACAGCACTGCAACGACGTTGCATTGATTCAATCAATTTCATACATTTTTCTAGGGGGATTGAATTCCATGCTTCAACAAATGCTTCATATGGTTCGTTTTGACTGATGTTACATTTGTTTGAGACTTTCTTTTTAACAATATACCAGAGATTTTCTATCGGGTTTAAATCCGGACTATTTGCTGGCCAGTTTAAAACGGATATACGCTGTTCGCTAAGGAAACATTTGACGCTATTGGCCGTGTGTTTAGGATCATTGTCATGCTGAAAGATCCAGGTTATAGGCAAATGATCGTCCGAGTAGGCAATCATTGTGTGCTCTAAAATATTTTTGTATTGCCATTGATCCATTGTACCGCCACCGTGCTTGACTATACTCCTTGTGTATTTATAATTAAAAGCATTGTTTACAGGGCGTCTAACATAGCGCTTTCCATCGGAATTTACCATATTTATTTTTGTTTCATCTGAAAATAACACTTTTTTCCATTCTCATACCGTCCAATGAACATATTTTTTAGCGAATAATAATCGCTTCTCTCGGTGTTGGTAAGAAGCGGTACCTTTCGAGAAATTTAGCTTCCACTAATCTTCGGCGTATCAGTCTTGACGAGATGTTTCTCGGATCATCAGGCGAAAAAACTTTATTTTTAATCTGGTTGGAGCCTTTACTTGGGTATTTTTTAGCAACACAAACGATTAGCGTTCCTCTGGGAGAGGATTTTCTTGGCCGAGCATTTCTAAGAACATTTTCAACAGTTCCATGTGTTTTATAATGATCAACTGCATTAAAAACTTTCTTAACAGAACAATTTAAATGCATATCTATTCTTCTGTACGCTCACTTATGATCCATATGTAAATTAACAATGATTTGCCTAGTTGACGCATCACAACTTTTATTTTTGCCCATTTTGAACAAAATAAAATTCAGATTAAATTTTGATTTGCCGCCAAAATAATAGAAAAAGCCAAGAAAGAAATGTTATTCTCCAATTTCAAAAAAAGAACGAGCTATGGATGCTTTTTTAAAATGTTTCTAATTACTTATATATTACTTGTTTATATTACTTGTTTATATTACTACATATATATTACTTGTTTATATTAATATTCAATTGGTGGTAGAGCTTTGGGCAAGCTCGTCTGGGTAGGTACCTACCACTCATCAGATATTCTACCGCACAACACCTGTACTAACAGACACGTACTACAGACATAACATCTTAGTTCCCAAAGTTGGTGGCGCGTTGGCGATGTAAGCAACGGTTAACATTTCTTACTGCTGCCACTGCCAATGTCTAAGGGCATTAGTGACCACTTACCATTAGGTGGCCCATATGCTCGTCCGCCTACCTATCCTATAAAAAAATACTAATTATAATAAATGATCTTTAGTAAAAACAAAAAGTAGGAAATATTCTCTGAAATAAATAATTTAGCTACTGAATCTTGATATAAAATATTTTAAGATAAAATATCATGGAAATAATCTCAATAAGAGCTAATGTCACATGCCGTCATCATTACGATTAGTATTACGGAGAGGACTATTCATCTCCCAAAGTGCGTCAAACCCCGATTCCCGCATCCAGTCTGGCAATACACAACCTACTTTAAATTATTAAACATACGAATGGTCTTTATATAGCTTATAACATTTATCACAATAAAAAAATTATAATAACATCAGTAAAGTCACATCAAATCAAACCAACTATGATACTCATAGGGAAGCTGTTTGGTAGTGTACACAAAAATACAGTATTAAATATGAGTATATACAAATGATAAAAAACACAAATAAATGTATTATTTATTATTAAATCAAATATATTCAAGTTAGGACGGGCCGGTTGGCGTGGTTGGTAGATACCTGCCTTTCGCGCCGCAGGTCGTGGGTTCGATTCCCAACCAGGACAGACATTTGTGTGCATGAACATATCTGTTTGTCCTGAGTCTGGGTGTAATTTTCTATTGGCTGGTTGTAAGTATGTATTTTTCAAAAGAAAAGTAGTATATGTAGTATATCAGTTGTCTGGTTTCCATAGCACAAGCTCTGCTTAGTTTGGGATCAGATGGCCTTGTGTGAATAATGTCCCAGGATATTATTATATTATTATTATTATTATCTAAAACGGTCTAAAAAACGTGGGTATATTTCGTTTATGAAAAACAAAAATAGGTAAATAAATGTTCTATATCAAATTACTAAAACGGTACGTATAATAAAATAAAAACAAATATTGTACATAAACGAAACATGATAAGGAATGTTCTATCCAGTAATGATCAATTATAATTTACAAGCATTCCAAACACAACACGGTACATATGGACTTATATAGAAACATATTTTATACATAACATTCATTTCGATATTATATACGTATCGAAACAAAATTCATATGGTTTCGTTATCTCATTATATTAATAGGGTTGCGACGTTTTCGATATAATTTTATCGATATAATATTATAAAAAATAAGTATTCAAACTCGCCATTTCAATTTAAATATGCAGACTGGCAAATGTCTCACTGCTGGTAAGTGGTCACCGCTTCCCATCGACAGTTGCAGTGCAAGAAATAGTAAGCATCCCTTATATTGCCAATGCGCTATTAAAAACGAAGATATTATATCCATTGTGCCTGTAGTTACCGACCTGACTTGTAGCCACTAACCCGCCCTTTTAAACCGGAACAGAGTTATACTAAATATTGCTATTGGACGGTAGAATGGGGAAATGGGTAGACCTATTGACATATAGTCCTACCATCAATTGATAATTTACGCTAAACCACTGATTACATAGTTTATCATATATTAGTTGCCAACATAACAATAATATAAATATTGCTGGTTATATTCCAATCGCACTATTTAATGAACCCAGACGACCTAGTGGGTGGAACACACGAATCTGCGGGTTCAAACCAGACCTAGCACCACTAAATTATATTTTTAATTTGTGTTTATAATTAACAATGGTCCAATTAAATGTAATACCAAAAGGGATTTACAACTCTACACCCGTAAGTTTTGCTATTGACGCTTTAAATTCATCTCGTTTCGAATGAATATCTGCCACGATTTGTAACCGCCAACCCGCATTGGAGCAACAAAGGAGAGAATGCCTGCTGGTCAGCAGTTGAACGTTTACAGGATGTTACTGATTTTAGACCTAAATGTATGTATGTATATTTTCTATTAAATAATATTTTGTCCTGACCGCATACTTAAGAGTAAATATTATATATTTTTGTTATAGGACGAGCAAATGGGACACCTGATGGTAAGTGTTCAACACCGCTCATAGACATTGGCGATGTAAGAAATAATAACAATTCCTTCCATCACCAATCCGCCACCAAACTTGGGAACTGAGATGTTATGTCCCTTGTGCTTGTAGTTACACTGGCTCACTCACCTTTCAAACTGGAACGCAACAATACTAAGTATGTAGTAGTAAGAATGCGGCATGCTTAGACACTTTGGTTTTGCGCATAATATTCTGTCATTGAACAATATCGCATAATTGTAAAAAACTGTATACAATGGTTTACATAAAACTTAGCATTATGATTGATTGAACTACTCGTGATCGAGAAACAAACCACCAATGATTAAGCTTTAATATCTACTTAAGCATTTAAAATAAAATAAAATATTATAAAAGAAATAAACCTGAACTTACTAGCATTCACCCGCGGCTTCATTCTGGGCTGAGTGGCAGGTGTGAGGTATAAAAAAGTATGTCCTTCCTTGGGAGTCAAGTATGCTACCTACCAAATTTAATCAAAATCGGTTCAGCGGTTTAGCCGTGACAGACAGACGGAGTTACTTTCGAATTTATTTATATATAAGTATAAATTTATACATTTTGACTGACACTTTTAGCTTTACTTGCATTATTTATGTAGAAGGTTAAGTAGAATAAACGTGTTCACTCATTTGAATCAGATTAATGTGCGTTCTTTCGTATTTTAGGTAGGCAGATGGGTAAATGGGCCACCTGATGGTAAGTGATCACTTTCGACCATAACCACAGGCACTGAGATATATGAATCAGTTCTTATATCGTTATAACCAAACGAATTTCCTCACTATTTAAACCAAAGCACACCAATACTTAGTATTACTGTGTGACAATAAAATTACTAATAAGTCACATCGAAATACCCTTGTTTTAAGTAAACGAATCATCGTTCCTCTACGCCTTAACAGCTACTTTAGAATGTTTATTCATCTTGAATTACTTCAGTGACTTCATATATTCAATTCTCTGCCTGCCTCGTTGGTCTAGTGGCTAGATATAAGGCCGCAGACTCGGTGGTCCTGGGTTCAATTCCCAGGTCGGGCCAATAAATAGTTATTGGGTTTTTCTGTCAGAAAATTCTCAGTAGCAGCCCGGAGTCTGGAAGTTGGAAGTGTGCACACTCCCGTGCCTCGGAAAGCACGTTAAGCCGTTGGTCCTGCGCCTGAACTCTTTCCGGTCGTGTCGGATTGCCGTCCCATCGGATTATGAGAGCTAAGGAATAGTGAGTGCACCTCTGTTTGCGCACACAGTTGTGCACTATAATATCTCCTGCGCAGTTGGCTAATCTCTCTTGAGATTGGCCGCCGTGGCCGAAATCGGTCTGGAGGACCTTATTTTCCTTATTAATAGCAATGTTCCACTTAGAATATTCCAATAACATTAACAATAAGATAAGATGTAATAATGGTCAAAATTCCAATAATACAATTTTATTAAGTGCGATTTATTAAGTACCTTCGTAGATATAGTATGAGCCATATTTTATCATTTATAGCCCTCTTGATGGACCATCAAATGTTTATCGATAATAAATCTAATCCCTAGTTATGATATTGGTTTCATAAACTAATCAAATTCAATTATATATAGTTCGCATTACTGTTTCAAGGACAGAGAAATGTATTATTAAACATTGCTAGAAGCACTTAAAAATACCTTGGGCTTCTATTTATTTATGGAATGTTCTCGACGATTGAAATATTATAGCTGATATTAAATATCACAATGCACAATAAAATACCGATATTTTTTATATATTTCAGATGAATAAAACGATCCTGACAAAAATGTTGACATTTTATACTATGTCTAAATTTTTTGCATGGTATTTATTTTATTTTATTGAACCGTAAGTGCTTGTATAATATTCATAAACCACGATAAAAACATCAGAGCCCAAGGGAACGCAGTAAATGATAAATCACATTTCCATAAATACAGCATCAATTTATTCATTTAGCATTGATCACTACAATTACATTCGACCGGGCAGTGGCCTGTTACAATATAAACAATAAACAACGAACAAACAGGAATAAATTCCACTTACGCATTAACAATTTTATACACTCAGTACTAGGGTCGGTCAATTTAACGGTTTGAGCAAAAACTACAATTAAAGCGGTCCCACGTCGGGCGCCACTTTCTGCCGCTTTATATAACTTTTATAACCGTTAGTGGCTCTGAACTAATCTATTTTTATTTTATTGTTGGTTCGAGTTTTAAAATATCCGCTTCGAAATTAAATGAACAATTGTAACAAACTATTCACTAACTAGCCATTTTCATAGTTCTCATTTGCATTTTGTTTAAATGAATATTTGTTTTTTATGAGATATAACTATCGCCTAACTTCTACAGTTGAAGCAATTTGTAAGGCATTTTAAGATTGTAAAAGTTGTAAAATAAAAAATATCAGCAAATATTTTAGACTTGTTTGTTGTTTGAACATCTGGGCGTGATAAATTTAAGGTACTATAAAAGAGCAATGTCGAATCTCAAGTTACTGATCTTTTAACTGAATATTAACAAAGTTGAACAAATAGGGCAAATAAAACTTTTACAAAAGCCTCTATATAAAAGTGTATGACATCGCAAGTACATAATAAATTTATTTTCTAGACTATCTTTAAGAAACAAACGAAATTAGAGTTGAGCGTGGCGCTGAAATACATTGTTACGCTTGTTTTCTCATTTTCATTAAGATTTAGAGCGTTACTAAAACGTTCATTGTTTGAGCACATGTGTGTATTATGCTTGAAACATAAGTGCTTATTGCACTTGCAGAGTTTCAAATGAAACAAATAGTACTAAATCTTGCAACAACCTTCTAGGATTTTGAAATCCATTTCTTACTACGATTTTTAACATAGTTGAAACACACTTTTAACATATATTGTATACAAATTAAGATGCAAATTTTAAATTAAAGCAGCATTAAGATAACAAAGTAAACCAACGTACATTACTAATCGGAGTTAAAACTGATAAAACCTTGTCGCAAATTGAAAGCGTGCGGGACGGTATATAACGCCGCAGTGCGGTCTGACGCGTCTATTGACTGATCACGGAAAGGTGTTGGATTTATAAGCTAATATTGCTTGGGTAAAGATAAATTTATATCTAATATCGTCCAATTTTCTTCAGAAAATATTAATATATCACTTAATGGTCTCAAACAGGCGTTAATCTCCTACTATAACATGTTAACTAATAAAACTTTGTTAGTCAAATGTAAAATTAATTTACGTACAATCGTTTTTGGGCGAAAAACGCCTGTCAATTATGTTTATGACTGAGCGTTCACGTATCGCACTGAAACTGAATTTAACGTGAAACGATTTTATTGCGATGATTTTTACGGCTTTAAATTTTTCGGCAGTGTTCGAATTCCAATTTTTTTTGGGTTAAATTTTAGGCAGGCAGGCACTGCGTATTCTGAATTTTATATAGTTTCTAATTCTCTAAGATAAAAATCAATAAGTAATTTGTAATTAATTAAGTAATAATCACTTAAGTAAATATATGTCATTGGACTCGAATTTTATTGCAATTCGGTTTAGATTTAATTACAAAGATAATTATTGTTGTATATGACAACAATAATTATATATATGATATATATATATATATATGACACAAGATATATATATATATCTTGTGTTTTATATCTAGATACTGAAACTACTCTTGTTTTAAAATTATATGTACTGAATTTTCAACAATTTTAATCTACCGACAAAATATTAATCGTTCGGTTCAGAAACTTTATACTCGAATCAAACGTATAGAAAAATGAATATACGAATTTAGCTATGTCAATGCATTTTTATCATTTATTGTTTCAATTATGTATATACTAGTATGTCATATGAATAAGCTTTATGTAAATATAAATAATATTATGTCGTCCGTGAGAACGTTAACATATTTGATTTAATCAAAGTATGATAAATTAGATTATTTCCACAAATTGATTCAAGATCCTTTTTATTACACAAGTTATAATATAATCAACTTTATAATAAAACTTTTAATTCGAACTCTAACTTTTACAACTGTTTTAACTGGATAAAAAGGATCCAATAATTTTAGCTTGGCCCTGAAATATAAAGAAAACCTTCGAAAGTTGTTATTATAATACATATTTGAATATTCCATGTTTATTATTCAGTGTCTGGGAAAGCACATAAAACCGTTGTCATATCTTCGTTCTTTGCCATGCAGACAGAACGTACGTTATATTTTTGGAATTCGCCAGCAGGTTTTATTTGTGATTTAATTATTTATATTTTTAAAACTCTATTTTGTTCGTTAATAACCACATACATTTTATTACACACTCATATATGTTATTACAAAGCATTATTTTGCTTAATAAAAATCTATTCATCACAAACACAGAATCCACATAAATAACATTTAAGTTGAAAAATGTCAACACGTAAAGCCACAACGTCCTAGAAAAGTATCACCGTTTTTAATTTCGTCAGCAAGAGAGTGGTTTCTGCCGACTAGCTCCTTTATTAGTTAAAAATGAATATTGCCTGTGTATACTAAATACAAATACATGCATAGACATTTGATGCATTCAGTTCTATTAGTCAAACACTTTGTTAAGCCGAATAATCCCAAATGGCAGCTAATAATAGCTAAAGCAAGCCGCATGGGTTGCGGAAATTCGGCTAGATAGGCTTAGGCACTTAGCCAGATATTGCAGACGAATTTGGCTAATGCATCTACGGTTATGGTATTTGCACTCTTACTTGATTAAAGCTTTTTAAAAACTACATTTTAACTAACTTAAATTATTTTTATTTTGAGTGAAGTACTTAACTACTATTTAGTTATACCAACTCAGCGTTTAAAACCGTTTTCCAGTAGATTAAAAATCGTATTTGGTATCGTACTAAAAATTGATAATAATATAGTAATTATGTCTTCCTGACCGATTTCGGCCATGGCGACCTATCTCAAGGGAGATTAGCTAACTGCGCGGAACATATTATAGTGCACAAGTATGTGCGTAAACACAGGTGTACTCTCTATTTACGGCTTAATGTACTTTCCGGAATTAACGGGAGTATACACACTTCTAACAGTCTAGAACTCTGGTTTGCTATTGAGATTTGTTCGACGGTAAAACTAACATTTTTTATTGGCTCGATCCACCTGGCATTCCAACATCAACCCCTAACACCAATAATCCTCAAGATCCGTTGCAGTCAAAATTATCATAAAATTTATTAAAACATATTTGTTTTCTAAATTAAATCCCAGCAGTAACAGCATCAGTATAATTTATGAACGTTATCTACAATAATATCAATTACATTATGTCGATGATTGGATGCTGTATAAACATCGATTTTGATTCGTGCCACATAATAGATTTGTCAGTGAGCTTATCTTCTATGTACAATTTACTTAGTGATAATAAAGGATTATATTGTGTTACGCATACGATTTAACTATATTACGGCATAAGAGATATCCGGTGTGTTAATGAATACTAATTAGAATGAGCCTGTATTCACATCGTTTGTTAAAATATTGTTTCATAGTTCGAAATACTTTGAGAAGATTTCGCGGATAATTAATGTAAATTTCAGGATATCAATTTGCTCTTAGTTAATTGTGGGTTGGCTTTATGTAAGCTCGTCTGTGTGGTTATCTCATATTCATCAATTTTACGTTGACAAAAATATTAAAAGAAAATATACATTAAAAACACATTTGGTTTCTGTAAAAGTAAAAAAAAAAAACTGACAGCCATAAATATCCTTCTGCTGGTCTAAGACATCATCTCCCCTTCAGAACGTTTGGAGCTTATGTTACTACGCATCTACATATGACTCATGCAGATTGATTTCCTAAAAAAAATGCTGAGTGAGTTATAAGTTCAAATTGAGCACATAAAACTATGTTGAGCTTGCTTGGATTTGAACCTTTATGTTCAAATAATATTCGGTTAAAAATCAATTGTTCTCGCCACTATCAAATACAAATATCATACCATATAATACATACATACATTCGTTCATTAAACTACTAAACAAGTTACACGTTTAGCAAACTGTAGTTGTAGATATCGCTTACATGTAATTTTGAGTTAATATAATTGCAATACTGCCAAGTGTCAACGATTAAAAAATATTTTTTCATGATTATGCAGTGCGTAATGTGTATGAAAGAGACAGAGATATATCATTATCTCCATAGCCTAGCAAAAGTGCAATATTCTCTGAACTATGAAGTACATTACAACTATTTAAAGCCCTCATCATCAAGACATGCGAGGGCAAATTGCACCAATTAAATGAGTTTACGTTTTAGTCACAATACCGGAATATATTACTCTAGAAATGGCATCTAGCTTAAGACCGTTGAAATACCAGAACGATATTTTTTCCGTTCTAGCAACGCAACTGTCCTTATGTAATTGTCCATGGGCAAAATTGATTTGCTTTTAAATGTCTCCTCTATTCGTTTGGATATAAATACAACATTATAGAGTAGTAGTGATAATATTTTGTATTTAAATAAAAAGGTACTCTTTTAAAAAACTATCATTACAATAAATAGGATAAATAAAATATAATTAATATTAGAATATTACAACGAAGCATATAGTATACGCGCCACTTACACACAAGGAAGTAAAGAGCTGCGGAGGAGAGCGGGGGAGGGTTTATGAGAGCGCTATGCCGTTTGCCGTTACGACATACGAGCCGGTCTTACATCCAATAGACGGCTCAGAGATGTTTCACTTAAAAAATGGACATTTACATGTTTGTTTTAATGTCTCGCTAACAACCAAAAACCATGAAATCTCACAAACGCACCACATCTAGTACTTTCATGGCATTGGCAGCGTAAATATCTCTACAGAGAACAGCTTATTTTAATGATGCGGGTAACGAAAATTTGTCGAAACGAAAAAGAAAATTACGTATCTACTTTTTTATTTTATTTATCGAAGATAAAACTGAGTGCAAGAATGTAATAAAGAGAACTAAGATACAGTTTGAACAAATAAAACCCGACTCCTTAAACATTCCTCTGCCGGCAAAATGAAACAACGAACCAAGAGAAAACATTAATCGCTAGTACGTATATATATCTTAATTAACATATAATTCAAAATTATTTTTAATGCGAATTAATTGTATGTTATTTAGTCTACATTTGCATGCTGTGGCTATCGGTAAGTGGCCTGGCCAAATTCGTTTGAACGAATATTCGCGCAGTGCGAACGGCGACGTATTTTATGTCTTAAACAAATGTATGGAAATATACCAAGTGTACCACGAGCAGCGGCGATCTTCGGCGCGAACGGCTAATGCTGCCGCGCGATTTGCACGAGCGTTAAGCGTTAAGCGAAGCGGAGCGAAGGAGCAAAATCGTGTAGTTGTATTGGCCGTGAAATAAATAAATAGACATTTTACATACGTACGTCCGTTTCGTTACTCAAAAAACCTATTGGCACAAAATTAACGCCTAGTTATTGAATTACTTTCTGTTCATAAGACCCATAGGATTGTCTTACGAAATACATTTTGAATAAGGAGTAGAGTTTCTAGATAACTTAAGACTAGGATTCATGCAGATCACTTTACGCTATGATGAGAGTTTAGAGAGTGTAGAGCTAGAACCTTGGCTCTCCATAAGATCTGATATCCTTTTTACAGAGCAGGCAATATGTACTCGTCTTGGCTAAATTTTGCATGAAAATTATTTTGGTAGGATTATCTTTTACTTTTCCTTTTTTGAATATTTGATGATTAAATTGTAGTTGTTATAACTAAATAATAGACGAAGTTATATTGAACATTGACTTAATAAAATTCTTACACAGTTTCTAAGGTAAGATTCCCCGCTGACTGAGCTAGAACCGCAAGGTGACTTGTTTCCATTTAGTAGTAGCCGCGTTATTTATTGCAGGCGAGAATATACATATTAACACATTACGTTTAATATACTGGTATGTTCATAGCATGAAGTCAACTTATAATCAAGTTTATAATTCTGTGTAGCTTCTAGTTAATTTGCTTAAATTAATTTCCAACAAGCTTAGAATTTTAAGTCCGTTATGTCTTCACTATTTAATTATACTTACATATTTGTATCGTTGGTTTAGTAACTAGTTTATACAGCTTAAGATATTGTGGTCCTACGATCGAAACCAGAGTAATGTTTTGGGATCATTTCTGCGTATATATGTATAGGGACACGTATGATATAATATTGATATGTTATCAGTGTTTTCTGTTTAAATCAACTCCTCTAAATATATTAATCGATATCGAAGACGATTTTTGTTGGCGATGTTCATTAATATTATAATTTTTTTAATAACTTTTAATTATTCAATACATTATTACGCAGACCGAAAACACAACGTAAACAACATATAAAATAAATTTCGAAATTTCAGCAAATTGATGTCATTATTCAAAGCACTTACGCGTACACGCAAAATTAACGTTTTTAAAGCATTTTCAATTTAATGTGCAAAGACATAAGGACTATTTACAATACCTATGTCGTTGCGTTAACAATTCGCGAGGGAGCGTGTTCAACCATCCCAATTTAAGCTGTAACTCCTAAACTTTGTGTTATGTTGTTTTTATTGTTGCCGGAGTTCTTAATTTATGTGTTTTTTGTTAATCTGCGAGCCGTCTGATTTATTTATGTTTTAATTATCATATAAAAGTTTTGCTCTAATTAATGTATTATATATCTATCACATATTTATCTATAAATGTCATAAAATATATCATTCTAACAAGACACTTATCAAAACTTCTGGTGACGCAAGAGGTGGCGCTTAATTCGCTCAGGCAGTAAAATTTCAGTGAGGTAATGCTAAATAGAGCTGTAACTACAGTGCTACAGCAAATAATTCCAAGTTACAACTTGGAAACAAAATAAAAACAATGTATAACTCCGAAAGGCACAATAAATTTAATCTTTTGTTATATATTAATGAGGAGAAAAAAATAATTAATACACTTGTTTCGCCCGTGGCATCGACCACGTGGTTGGGGGGGCTTTTAAGGTATGCAATTTCCTTTGCTATACCTCTGACAACGTGTATGCAAAATTTCATAATGATCGTTTGAGTAAATAAATAAACGTTAAACAGTAACAAGCAAACTCACTTGCTATTTATAATATTAGTATGGAGGACGTTTATAATATTACTCAATAAACAATATATTATTTAAACGATTTTTTATTATATGTAATAAAAGTTTTTTCTCTTCTTATTCTTAAAGCAAGATTCTCTTTAACCTAAAACATACCATCGACTAGTATTTACTCGAATACGCTATAAATTAGTAGATCCATGACAACGATAAATTTCCGGGGATTCCCGTAATAAAAACAAACTGTTTAATGGCGTGAGTTATGGTAGCGGGGTGTGGCTGAGGGCGTTACTGATAATGTGATTTAAGGTTATCATTTAAAGGATTGATTTTTTTGTGTAATGTATAATCCATATTTTGAATACCTAATCAAAATAAGTAGGCAAAACATCGAAAGCCTTTATGCGAAAGTTATGTCATATGTATATGAATGGTACTTATATGGTTTTTAATAGAATTATCAATGGCCGATTTTTAAGGAATAACTAATATTTCTCAAATTAAGCCTATTGCTTGTTTTAGCATTATGGACGACAATAACCTAAAGGTTCCGGACCGAATCTACGATATTTTAAACGGGTTTTATATCGCTAACCGGCCTGTAAACCATTGAGTATTTGACGGATGTTAATTTTTTTTTTTTTTTTTTATTGTTTTTGTAGGCGGACGTGTCTTTGGGCCACCTGATTTTAAGTGGTCACCAACGCCCATCGACATTGGCAGTGTAAGAAATATTAACCATCGCTCACATCGCCAATGCGCCACCAACCTTGGGAACTAAGATGTTATGTCCCTTGTGCGTGTAATTACACTGGCTCATTCACCCTTCAAACCGGAACACAACAATACAAATTACTGTTGTTTTGCGGTAGAATATCTGATGAATGGGTGGTACCTACCCAGACGAGCTTGTACAAAGTTCTACCACCGAGTGATTAAATGTATATGATAGATTAAAGTATCTAGTTAGTAGTATTGAATTTTTTGGCTCTGCATTTTCAATCCGTGCCCAGTACATAGTAAGTATAAGCTATACAAAATTATACAGATAATTAATTTAAAAAAAATAAAAAAAAACAACGCAAGTTTGAACCGCCGATCTGCGGTTAATTTTGTGTTCTATTTACTACGGTTCATTTATTATATACGCCAAATATGCAAATATAAACGTTAAAGTTTCAAGAATATGGCGAACAATCTTAAATTCTAACAAGTTTAAGTTATAATATATTGTGCACTTAAAAGCTAAAAACGACATTTCAGTATACATATTTAATGTATTGTTTTCAGTACTTCAAGCGAATGAACCATTTCTAAGAGTTGAGTTTATATAATAAAGCATACATCATTAAAGTTGCCTTAGAAAATAGTTATATGGAGGAAAAAGTAAATGTGATTTAAAAGTACTGTTTTAATTATACATGATATAAAACTGAAATTGAGACGTGACAGAAATTCAAAAAATATTTTTAAATTATTTATTAAACTATAAACGTTATGTTAAAGCAACTGTTTATATAAATATGCATTACTAGTTTAGATGAAAAATCTATGCAATAGTTTTAATTGAAATTGATTTAATAAATTTGAATTGAATTAATCCGAATATAATGAATTTTTTTATATAGAAAAACATTTTAAACTTATTCAATATTTAAATACGACGTGTAACAGGAATTAGTGTAATTACAGGCATGTGAGATATAATAAATTAGATTTAAGGATGGCAGCTTGGCACCGCCTTCAGTACCAAACTAGTGGCCGCTTGCCAACAGGTGGAACTTCTATCTATGATTTTTTTTTACTCGAATGCGATTAAAAATGTTACATAGACCAGTTTTCATATAGAGTACTTTTATTATTAAGTACTGATTAACTTATTTATTAGTCTAATCTTATGTTACATACGGGTACCGATTGATGGGCACTGATTGTGTGATATGTCACATTCCTAAATCGTGCTGTTGAGATATTATATTATAGTGTGAAACAATAATCATATTAATTAAACACATTAAAAAGGGGAAGATTCTAATTTTTTAAAGTTTTAGAAGACCGTCGTTTCGCCTTGGTGGTAGAGCTTTGTGTACGCTCGTCTGAGTAGCACCCACTCATCAGATATTCTACCGCAAAACAGCAGTACTTGCTATTGTTGTGTTCCGGTTTGGTGAGATGAGTGTGCTAGTATAATTACAGGCACAAGGGACATAACATCTTAGTTCCTAAGGTTGGTGGCGCATTGGCGATATAAGCGATGGTTAACATTTCTTACAATGCCATTGTCTATGGGCGTTGGTGACCACTTTCCATCAGGTGGCCCATATGATCGTCAGCCTACCTATACAATAAAAAAAAACAGTCATTTATAAACCGATTTGGAAAATTCTTTTTTGTTTGGGAGAGTATACTTCCAGTTTGGACCTATTTACATTATATAAATAATTATATCATAGTTTTGCAAACGTAATGTTCGTATTCATAACTTAAATATAATAATTATTATTATTCTAACGTTGCTTTGGTTTTCCGCACAATGAAATCATAACAATATTATTTATTAATTTAATATATAGTCGCCATTTTATTTTTTAAATATATCTAACCGCGTTTCCCGCGTTTGTATAAGAACACCATGTTGAAATATGTCCCCACTCATTTGTCCAACAGTGGTATATTTACGGATTGTTACTATTAATAAGCAAATATGACTATCAAACTTTCCAAACAAATAAAAATGAAGTCCACAAATTGCTTAAAAATTCTCTAATAAAGGGATTTGCTGAACCCCAAGTAATAGTAAAAAAAAATTATACAGTAATTGTGTTTTCTTAATATAATGGTATTATTCTCTGGGGTTGAATGAAAATTAAATGTAAACAAGAGATAGTATTGTTGTAATACAAAGGGAACACAAACTATTCTGTGAAAAATCTGACATTAATATTTGGGTTTTAGCCGAGTCCACTGTTTGGAAGTTGAATTTAATAGTTAATGTTGCTGTTATGATGAATTCTTTACCTATGACACGTAGAGTATATACGCTTAACATTTTCCCAGGTGAACCCTTTGAGACATACTCGGAGAGTCTGGGTACTCACTATTCTTATTCATATAATCCAACTATTAAGTTTTACATATAATTAAGGTGAACAATAAAATATGATTCCATTTACTAATATTTAAAAATAGAACATATTCTTTTTTTTTTTTAAATAATGAGCATATTTTCGGGACATAGCTAGCGGATCATAAATATATGTATAAATACGAGTTGTTGGTCCGATAACGAACAGATGGAACCTAAGAAACTCAATTTGACAGAGTAATTGAACGGGCTGATCGAATCGGACACAATCGATGTATCATTCGAACAATTCGAATGATCAATTGCGATCCATTGCGTTCAATCTCAGTAAATTGCGTATCGATTTGAATGACTTATCAGAATATTGATTTTTACATATGTTTTCTACAGTTATTGCGTAATGTTTTACACTCTTTAAATAAATTTTATATGAGACTTTATCGCTTTGGATCTCTGAGCGACGAGACAGAACCTCACGCGCTAACAATTTATTAAACGGAAAACATTTTAGTACTGATGTGTGCTTGAAGAGTGAGTGAGACGGTGCAATAACAGACACAAGTGTCGTTACATCTTAGAACTTATGCTTGATGGCGGATTAATGGTGAAAGAATTGGTTTATGCTTCTCACCATGTTAGTTCTGAAGCGCGAAGGTGACAAACGATCAGATGGCATTATTCACATCACGGTTTACTAAACTACACAGACGCAGTATTCAATTTTTTAATTTTTACATTTGTTTGTTATAGATTTAGTTAATAATTGAATGTGATCTTATTTCTATTTCGACGTTTGCGTTTTTTTTTTCTTTACTTGTACAATGCAATAATGTGAGAAATTACAAACATCTATGTGCACTTGCAAAAAACAAATTGAATTACATTTAATTTAACTTTTTATAATTCTGTAATGACTTTATTCTGCTCTAGAGCTGTTATTGCTCTGCTCTGCGAGTGTTAATGCAATGCTAAATAGCTTTCCTTGAATATTTAATTAATGAAGAACTGAGTTTTTTACTGGTTTTTCTCGATTTTTCTCTTCATACGTTAAGAAACGATGGTAACTTAAATTTTAAATGACTTTCAACGATTTAAAACTTCTTAAAAGAGCTTACTTGAAAAGTGTATTCATCTTATGGTTTTAATATTTATTTATAATTACTTATATACTATAAGTTGAGGTGGCCCAGTGGTTAGAACGCGTGAATCTTAACCGACGATCGTGGGATCAAACCCGGGCAATCACCACTGAATTTGCATGTGCTTAATTTGTATTTATAATTCATCCCGTGCTTGATGCACCAACCCGCATTTGAGCAGCGTGGTGGAATAAGCTCCAAAATCTTCTCCTCAAAAAGGAGAGGAGGCCTTAGCCCAGCAGTGGGACATTCACAGGCTGCTACTGTACTGTTACTGTAACTTATATATTAATTTTAATATTTTAATCAAATACAAATACTATGCTATTGCTGAGCACAAGCTTCGGGCTTAGAGTTATTCCACCTTGCAACTCTTATGGGTGCATCCAGCACGAGATGCAGCGGAGCTTGTCCGGGTTCGAACCCAGAATCTTATAATCTAATAAGCCACGCTGTTCTTCGGAATTATCATAAATCATTATTTCTTTCTTTGACAGCTACCACGTACGTTTTACTTTTGAACCAGACCTTCAATATGGTGGGTATATTCCTACTATCTAGAAAAACCATCAAGGTTGTCTTTGTTGATATTTACTCATTCTAAATTTAATTAAAGTATTCGAAATGGGATGAAATTTAAGATAACAATTCATTAAAGAAATATGTTTTTGTTTTAATACAATAAAATACTTTGAAATCAAATAGCATTGAATCGTATCATATGTTTTGAAGACTTACATGTTTAGTTTAATTATGAGTCGAGATGACTTTCGGTAGAACACGTGAATAGCAAGCAAAACTTTCGGATTCAAACCCATACAAGCGCCATGGAACCGCCGTGATACCTGCATGTGACAAAGGAAGGAAACAGGATTCTAGTAACTCAGTGGAAAAAGTTCGAAACCTTTTCTTCTAAAGAAGGACAGCAGCAGTAGGACATTTACAGGTTACTTTTTCTAGTAGGTGTCAAAGTAAGTTTATATTAAATATTAAAAAATTACATGTTTAAAATTATCTCATCATTGAAAAACAAAAACAATAATTAGCCTTATTATTTTTAGGTTTCCATACCAAGTCACGACATTTAAATTATTATTGTATTGTACATGTCTTTATTTATATTATTATGTTTGCTTTCATTTGTTTTTATTCAAATCCTAGTCGATCTTAGAAGAGGCGGAGCGGTGTGGTCGACCGCCCACGGCCTCGCGGTCCTGGGCGCCTCGCAATCCGGGGGCCTCGCAAAATGCAAAATGTATCTCGCCCACATAAAATTTCGGTCTTGCGCCGCCACTGAATCTTAGCATACGCTTCGTCAATGAATATCGAATGATTTAATATACCCCGCAGATGTATATAACTAAATTTAATAGTTGTACTTATAAAAACATTTATCTTCACTATCTGAGTCTTGTCTTGAAATTTGGAAAGTTTAGGGAGGGAAATGGGAGTTATAATTTTATGTTAATTTCACTCATACGAAGTCGAGACGGGAAGCTTAGTGTTATATGTTCAATAAGAGGTTTTAAGCATATTATAATATTTCACATTTTCAAATGGACATGAACTATCACAAATGGGTCACAGGTGGCGTGCTCTTAAGTGCAATATGTTTGAAAGCTTCTGCGAACATATATTAATCTTTAAAGCATTGATTATATATTTATTTGTTAAACCGTTTAAATTCAATTGTTTTTCTTGACATAAATGGTATTTTTTATTCATTCTGATATTTAAAAATCTAAAATAACGTTGTAAAGTTTTACGCCATTCCTGTTAGAACCGCCCGTTTTTAAAAAGTTTTAACATAAGGTATGCAAAGTTTGAATAGTCACATATGATATTGTACGCTTTCAATGTCCCACAGCTGGGATGGAGCAACATGTTATTTTTAGGAAATTTGAGTTTATTTCGCCACACAGTTCTAAAGCAGATTGAACGATACTTATGTGGAAGATTTTTATCCGATACTCACGATATCGGCGAGCACGAATTATAAACAAGCTATCTATCTTCAGTTACACATTTTGTAGCCACTAGGAAATTTATTAATATTTTACGTATTTGTAATTTTAATACTATCTGCCAGCAAAACAAGACGTATATGTATGCACTCGTATGTACCTATATATGTACTGAGAACATTCAAGACTTACCCTGATCCTGCAAGACAAAGACGCTAAGATCAATGTAGCGATACCTCACTTCACAAGACAGGCATGTGTAGTCAAAATTTACACAATATCTACCAACTGTAGCGAGGACCCCAGCTTGTACAAGACGACTCATAAAAAAATTAAGTTATTTTCAAAACAGATACATTCCTGAAATAAAATTATTTGGTAAGTAAAACCTTAATTAGGTTATCGTTTCGACGTTTTGAAGTGTTTTTTGTCGTAAGAGTAGTATTACATTAAAAGTTTTATAAAGTATATGTCCAACCTTTACGTCTCTACTTGGAAACATACCTGAAATGAAAAAAGAAAAACATTATCAATCATTTTTTAACGAAACAACAAATATATTTGTAATTTTTTTAAATGTAGTAATGTTACTTCTGCATAAATCGAATCAGTTGTTTTAGACCTTACCGATTACAAACAAACAAATCTCTTTATAATATTATATTTAATATATAATAATATTTTAATTAATATATAATAATATTTTAATGCGTTTCGTGAACATTTGTTTAAATAAACAAAAAAACTTCAAGCTTAATTTATAAAGGTAATTGAAAACCCACAAAATCAATTAAACGTTAATTAAACAAACCACCAAAGCTACAAAGTTTAAGATCAAATTAATTCAAATAGTCATTCCGCAGACCATCCGAGCAGAACTGGCCACTTTTCACTTTACCCAATTTCACATTCTTCTCAACAGTAAATTAGTGAGGGTTCCGTCCCAAGGGGGGGTCGAGTGGAGGGATCTATTTTATGAGAACGCTTTATCGTGTCTTAAGATATATGTTATATTAAGCTTTCAGAAATGTTCACGAGCGTTGGTATTAATTATTTATTTTAAATATTTATTTATCGATCTACGTCTAACGTTCCTCACTTTACATATTTACGTTTAAAACATAAATCTATAAGAAGCTATAAAATAGTATTTTCATTTATCAAATTTTAGTTTAAATAACTTTAAGCCGAATAATGTTTAGGTTTATACAAACAAATCGGATATTTAATGCTATAATTTTAGTGCTGTCAACCACTCGTAGATCACGCTAGATGGCGTTAGCGTCCAAACAAACAAATCACGTCAGTCGGGTGGCGACCTCGCCTGCGGGCGCACGTTATTTATGTGTCACGCAAGTGGTTTTATTGGGAATTTGTAGCCGTGTCACCATTCGGTTTAGCGCTGGATAATGCATCCTAAATTTATTACACTTTTACTGTTGAAACAAATAACGTATAGCATGCTTGTCCAAATACATTACTTGTATTTTATTGACTATTAAATGTATCAGTTTTGTATTATTTTTTATGATATTATGAAAAAAAAAATAACAGCAAACACAATTTAATATTTTTAGTTTCCTAAGTGAATTACTTTATCAAGAATATTTCCATTATCAAAGACATGGCGTAGCGTTCTTTTATAATTTCATAGTAAAACATTCATAACCATAACCAACCCTCCATTGGCAACACGAGGTACTTAAGACCCGAGTTTACCTTAAAGTAACAAAACAACCACACCCGATACTTGAACGCTCATTAACGAAATGGGCCGTTGTAGAAATGAAATATTTTATTTGGCGTGAATTTAACGTTTCCACCGAGCTCAATGATGCGTGAACGTTTGTACGTATAAAGTGAAAAGCAGCTGTAATTATACAGTGTTTACAGCTTAATCATAGCTAGCGATCCTGGTATTATTTAAGTATATCTTTTATTTTATATCAGATAACAAATAGTGTCATATAAAACGAAACAAATCGATTTTAATTAAACTGCATTTTTTTAATGTTGTTTCTGTGGGTTATATTAGAATATATACATTACTAAGCCTACATAATAAAGCTGATTAAATAAAATTTATTAAGAAGTAAAACATAAATTAATTGACTGTTTATTAATTGTTGTATGCTACAAAACTGTTTGAACTTTATCTCAAACCCAAGAAATTTAACTTACCTTCCCACCGTACCAACCTAACGTACCGACATACCTTCATTTTTCAGAAGAGCTCTACTTTTACCGTAAAAATAATTCTTTAATAATGTTTTTCAAGTAGTTTTCTTTTTTAAATTATATTTTTAAATGTATTATATTCGAAGTAGGATTAAACTTTTTTAATTGACAATCTAAGTAAATGAATACTGTGTTACATGCTCAAGTTTAAACCCTGTCAATCTTCGGTTAAGAGTAATGTTTTCTAGCGACTAGGCTAACTTGCCTCGTTCTATAATACTGTTGGCTTTTTATAAATAAGATATTGCGTTGCGTATTCGTCATTTAAAAAAAAGCAATCGTTAAAACTATAAATGCTATATGGACCGTCCAACTACAAAACAAACAAAATTGAACATTTGTAATAGTAATAACTATAAATCAGAAAAATATGAGGCCTGGCAACCCTATGGACATTAAAAAATAAAGTCATCAGTGTAATGACCAGGGTAATGGGCCGTGCAGTGCGTGCGGCGTTTGAGGGTTGATCTCTGTTCAATGGACATGCGACAAAAACATGTGTTACTTAACGGTTATTTGTAATTAATTCTATTTCAATTTATTATTATTTGCATATTACTGTAATTTATTAAATTTTTACATCCTTTGTTATGTTAAGAAAGCTATTTGTTTTATTTTGGTATAATTATACATATTGATACGTATTAGATGAACACACAATTAAAATGAAACGATTACCTTACTTATACTTTTTCAAGACGTTAAAAGTTGTAACAAAACATTAACGAGAAAAAATGATTAATTTCAAATAATTATTTTTTACTGTATTATAATGAAGTTTACAACTTTTAATTGGTCCGATACGAGTTTTTAACCTAGGACCTCATGATAGGTAAGTCTTATAAGCTACTAGGCCAAAGTAAGTGAACAAGATTGTTGATTCCAATTTTTTTTTTCTAAGCGTGTACACTTGTATGTTACATATTGAAATTGAAAAACGAGTACATGATTTAAGTAAGATTTCATGAAAACACACACCCGCATCTTTTATAAATTTAATAACATTACTGAAATATAAACGAAAATTTGAAAAGTGGAGTCATGAATTGTGGGATTATTTGCAAAGCCACCAATAAAGTTTACGTTTCAGTTGATTGTTCATAAAATGGAAATTTATCCTGCACTATAAGAGTCCTTCACCCCGCTTCATTAGACATTCGTCATAGTTAACACTATAATAACGGAGTCTGGGACAAAGCGCTTACACTAAGGCGCATTACAGACACATCGTTTTATTTCACCAATACAGATTACAATATTTGAAAATTTTTGGGCGCCATGTGGGTTAAATTTGAGTACAATATCATTTCATTCATTCACCTCTTTCACTTTTTAAATAATTTAATAGAGATGACCGGGTAATGGTAAGGCATGTCGAATACCATCTAGACCAGAGGAATCCAGTATCCCACAAATACAACGAACACCTCAAGGTAGTCACACATTCCGATTCATCTGAAAAACGTCAAATGGAGACTAAGATCTATATTGCAAATTAATGCCATACCTGGCACTGGCGCTGGCACATTAAAAAACCAATAATATGACACATATCGTGGTTGGACGTCATCGACGGATCGCCGTTAATTTTAATTACGTTTGAATTATAATATCAGAAGGATTTACCAAATGTCACCAAACGTCTGTGGTGATACAAATACAAGAAAAAAAGGCCATGAGATAGGCTCTAGATATGTTGGCTAGAGGTCGTTCGATATAATATACGAGCCTTACCCTGCAGAATAAACAAGGCCAGCTAAAATGATAAGCTAATAGTAGGAAAATGAACCTTGATATTTTACTGGGAGCAAGAAAAATGAGCAATATTAGTATTATCACAAGCTGATTCACTCCGCTACGCTTCATAACGTTCTGGACCTTAATTCGATATTATCCTATCTATAACTCGTTTAAACTAATACGATTGAGTTAACAATTTCTTTTTAACTCTTTGTACAATTATATGAAATAGATTATATTATATTCTTAATATGTCAACCGTAAATAGTTTGAACTTAATATTAGTATGATTATGTTTTGCCTCACCACCTGTTAATTACTATTTATTCTTAAGTTAATTAAGATTATCTAAACACCACACTGCTATGTTCAATCTGTATCTCTTTTTGTGCACTTATGATGTTTACTGTCATTCTGCACACGCCGATATATTATTCAATTAAGATGTTCTAACATCTGTTTCTTCTATAAATATATTCATAAATATTAATGCCATGACTTTATTGTTTTCAGTAAAATTCCATCCTGTTAAAGAAAGGTATATAAATATGAATCCATTTCTCTGATTTGCTAATATGAATCTTTTAACATAATATAAATTATAAAGCGTATTTTAAGCCTACCACTGTCATTATATATGTAATAAAAATATAACAATAATTTATGAAACTAACTCGCATTAAGGAACATATATTTTACAATTTATCCGCGTATAACTCGCAGCTTTCATATAAAATTCGTTTGATACGATTCAAAGGGAATTTAATTTGAATATATTGAAAAATGAGATGTAAATGTAGGCAAAATATAAATGAAAACGTGGTCTTAATACTTATAAAGTAAATGAAAGAGAGTTACTTGAAAAATTTAAACGTAAATATTTTTAACAGTTTTAGATGATATATTTTTAAATCATGGAAGTTAAAAGAGGTAGGTTTTAATGAAACTTAGAATGTGATAACTGAAATTAATGAATCAGTAGAATTATTAATGTGCAGAATAGGTTCACTAATGTTGGATTAAAACGTGTAACAAATGATTAGTTTACAAAAATCATTTTAAAAATTTAATCAGATCATTTCAGAAACTAATGATAATTATAATAATAATAATCTGTGATTTAAGAAAAACATTGTATTATTGCTTATATAAAAATATTGTAACAAAATATATATCAATAGGCTAACTTAACATTCAAATAATCCTATATTATTTTTTAATCCTATATTATTTACAAAAGCATTTAGGTAGCATTTACTAAAAATTTTAGTTTTGCTTTTAATGATGAATCATAATAAACTATATGTTTATAAAAAAATATTTATTGGAAATTATGTTGAATGAATTGAGTGAGTTTTGTTTGTTCTAGTTAGCCTTTTTATTTTATTTTTTACACAGTGGAAACCTTCAAAAGGTACTCGGCTCCCTTAGGGGGAGGAACCGGGTTATGTGGGATTCTTACCCACAATTCTAGTTAACCTAAGTTATCTGATCTTTTATTAAATGAATAATTGTAATTATTTTTCAAATTTAATATTTATAGAACCAATAGTTTGCATTAATATATAAAATATGATTCATAGTTTTGTAATTTGTTTTAATCAAATGACAGGACCTCAAAGGACAACAAATTATTTAGTGTTGAAAATGCGAACAATATATGCAAGCACACGTATGTACATACACCTAGATCATTTGGCTCGTTTCTAAGTTCAGAGTAGATAAAACTGGCTTGGCTCGAATATATCCTTGGACAGCATCCATTGCATACTATACGCTCGCCAACTTAACTAACTTTAACAGATGTTAAAGAGCTGCAATCATTCTTCATTGGAATCAAGTCTTCATAGGAAGTATATTTAAGTTTCATGTAAATTCAACCAAAAAATCCAAAGATAATGATGACAATCCAACATGGATCGTAAATTTTGCGGAAAAAAAAAGATGATACACCCTTGAGATGATGCGAGTTTTCTGAGATTAAATTACTCAATAATTAAACGTATGAAACAAGCGAAATGGCCACAAATTATAGCTTTCGCGTCCAATTAAACAACTTGTATAAACCGGAATAATTATAGAGCTTTTACTTCATTAATAAGAAGACTGGAACATCCTAATGACGTCACCAATTACGTAATAATTGCACCAATTATGACAATTATGTTTCAATTGCAGGTTTTTTTGAACAGGAAGCAGTCAGGCAATAGGATAATTTAATGGTAAGTGGGCAACGTTCAATATGGCATTGAAAGAGGCATGAACCAGACTTTTCATTGCCAATGCCAAATAAATTTAAGATTTTTGCCTTTTCGATAATAATTTATCTGCTGAACAATTAAGAGCTTTGTGCAAGCTCGTCTGGGTAGGTACCACCCACTCGTCAGATATTCTACCGCAAAACAGCAGTACTTTGTATTGTTGTGTTCCCGTTTGAAGGATGAGTGAGCCACTGTAATTACAGGCACAAGGGACATAACATCTTAGTTCCCAAGGTTGGCATTGGCGACGTAAGCGTTGGTTAACATTTCTTACAATGCCATTGTCTATGGGCGTTGGTGACCACTTACCATCAGGTGGCCCAAAAGCTCGTCCGTCAACCTATACAATAAAAAAACAACAAAAAAAAATTGACGTTATATGTGAATCTAAAGTGAAATATTAATTTGTGAGCTTTACGTAATTCTCCAAACATATTCTATATGTGATAGACGTATATTCCATGACACTGCTTTTACAACTTAGTATGCGTTCTTACAAAGCGAAGTAAATACTACACAATATATGAAAAGTTCTCGTGACAATATTTACTTATTGGTTCCACATGTTTTCATATTTAATGGCATCAAACGTAACTGAAATCATTTCGAGTTTATTTCATCTTTTATATATACCTCATAAAAGTAAAGGTAACAAAATCTCGAATCGAGAAGAATCAATTTATGGCACGTTAAACCTTGTCGTCTATTTCAAGTTTTATGTCAATACAAGGTCATTTATTTCGACGTATAACTTTATGTTCTAAGAACTACTAGTCCCTGCTTCGTATATAACTATTATTCTTATACATATTATGCACTACAAACAGTTCTTGATTAATTTACCCTTGTTTATAATGTAACACTATTCTAGTTAACTAGTTATAATCACATTAATTTAACTTCCAAACTTCTGATTACAACTTCGCGGATATTGAAAAAGCCATTTTTTCTCGAGTGCATAGTGAATATTCAAGGTCTCGACCAATGACATCGCGTCAATTTGATGTCGAAGTTATTTATTTGTCTCCTTTTGTGGTTGGTATCGTGGTTTCATGTTAATATTTTTCGAAAAATATAATTTCCTATTTAACCAAAAATAATATCTTTGTTGTTATCACGAAACACTTAAAAATCATGTATAGACACGACCCGTTACAATTTTATTATAGATATAAAAGATGTTGGTAGTTAAGGTGGTTCACAAACATATTTTGATATTCCACACTGAATGGTCGTCGTTATATTATCTGTATGAAAAATACATACAGCCAGATGGTAATTTTATTTTTATAGTTAGATCGAAGAGGAACATCACTACTTGATAGTGAATGGATATATCTGTTACGATCATTGTCATCATAATAATTTGATAAAAAAAAAATTGTACTCAGATGTTACAGAATACTTTCTAATAGAAAGCACTAGTTCTAGTATAGCACAAATTTTGAACGATTCTGCAATTAAAACTCTTATACATAGATGAGGGTAACTCCTATGGATCAGGTTTAGTCGGTGGTAGGTCGTTTGGGTAGGTACCCACTCATCAGATTTCAGGTATTCTACCGCAACACAGCAGTACTTTGAATTGTTGTGTTCCGGTTTGAAGAGTGAGTGAGCCAGTGTAATTACAGGCACAATAGAATTAGCATCTCAGTTCCCAAGGTTAGGCAAAAAAAAAAATCGCTTATGTATGTGAATGTGTTTGTGAAATTACGCATTTTTTTTTATTTAATTCATAAATGCTTTCTCTCATTTAGATTGTCTTGTACCATATAGGTACAATATATGTTTGAACAAAGTTATATATTATATCATCGTTGTCGTTAGTTAATATTAGTTCGTTGTGACGTGTTAAACGAGGCTTTATCACCGGGCGTTGAAAGCACTCAGAACCTTAGAACAAATAAAAGAAAAGAAGTATCATCTTCTGGGATTTATTGGTATCAGTTAAATAAATAAATTTAAAAATAAAACTTTTTTTAAACGTTTAAATTATGTATCTGTTTCTATTAATTGCTTTAATTAAATGTAAATGATTAAACTTGAAACATTAAGACTTGAACTAATCGTAAGAAACGCAATTTAAATATTGCAATATATTAAGCAAAAATATTGCATAGCTACCGCTAATATCTATCATAGGATTAAAAAAAGTCTAATTTATTCGTGACGATTATAAGGATTGGATAAAATTTATTAATGCAATTTACATCAGCTTTATAAACCAACTAGATAGTAATCTAAGCGGATAATAAATCGAAAAAACCACGTACCATTTCCAATATTTACTGTTCTTGGATAAAACCCATCAACGCCTCCTAAAGATAAAAGGAAGTGTACAATATCATCTCCGCTCGTAAGTATGATTAAATATCAAATAATAAAGACGTAAGAAACTTGAACGATAGGTTCAATAATATAATTAATTCAAATTAGTCAGTAGTGTTGGCCCGCGGCTTCTCCCGTATGTTGGGGGGAGGAGGCATCAGGGGACAGGTATAAAAAAGTAGCCTAAGCCCTCCCTTGGGGCTTACGCTAGCTTCAAGCTAAATTTGATCAAAATCGAATCAGTGTTCTAGCTGCGAAAGCGTAACAGACAGCTCAGCGGCGTGCTATTTGAAAGTCCTATTCAGTTCAGTTGTGGACTGACGAGGGCTTATAATGATGATGAAACAAAAATCTCTAAAAACTCAATAAATTGAATAAGTGACTCACACTTCGAACATTTGTAACTCTATTATACCAAAATTGTTATAGTGATTCGAATGAAACGTTGTACGATAGATAATAAATAATCTTGTTATAATATATACATATACACTACATATTTCATAAAATGTTAATGTTGGAAATCTCAGATAATAAAAATTCATATTACGTCGACCCTAAAAAATCATTGGACTGTTATATTACGAACGAGGCATTGACCCTTCAGTAACAAGTTATAATGGAGGGCCTCCCTTCCACTTAAGAACCTATCACATAAATTTGTCAAAACACCCTAACAAAAGAAATTTAGCTGTAAGCAGCCACAATAAGCCGAAATGAAATATTCTTTGGAATTTGAGCTAGATTAGTAAACCGAGTTATGCATCTTCTTAGGTTTATTATAAATAATAAGATTCGTTCTTTGTGTTCAAATGTTTTTGGTACTTACATACTTCTGTCATTTATCAGATAGACGCCGACTTCGTACGATGGATATATGATTTAAAAAAAACATCCTGGAAATTGGTCATAGCGACATATAGAATCCAGAGTCTCAACTCAATACAGACACGCCAAAATTGTATCAATATCGGTCCAGACCTTAAGAGCAATTCACGCACACACGCACAGAAGAATAACGTATTATAATAAATGTATTTCTATCTGAATGAAACTTATTTATATATATATATATATATATAAATAAGTTTTCTTATGTATGTATGTACATATGTATTTATGTTTGAATCCCTCGTTGGCCTATTATCTAGCTTATAAGACCGCAATTCACTGGTTCTAAAAAGAAACACCGGGTCGCAGCATTAAAAATGATTGATTTTTCTGTCGAAAAATCTGGAAATTCACATTACTGGACACATTACTAATAGTGACGGAATAGTGTGCACTCGGCACATGTGTTTGCAATATCATTTAAATGGCCGAAATCTATCAGAAAGACATCATCATTTATGTATTAATATGTGTATTTGTAAGCTAATTAATGTTTATAATGCAATATCAACCCCTAAATTTGCTTTAATACATACACATGCGAAGATGGCCTTATAATAATCTTATCAAATCACCATCTAATTATGATATACTGTAATTCAGATCGATATAGTGTTAGTAAATTATCATTGATAATCCACTTCTATATCGATCTCATTATTCTAGGACTTCATCTAATTTATCGACTCAGATCAAATAATTTAGATTTAAGCACACAAACAACAAAGTATTCGCTTTTATAATTAGACGTAGGATATTTTAAAATTTTAAAGAAAACATTGGATTGTATTTTTAAGCAATTTTATTTTAATATTTTATTTTATTTAATTTTCGGGAGACAAAGAGTTCAGTTACACAGATACAATAAATACAATACAAAATTTATAGTATTCAATTTAGTGTAAAGGAGTAACAACTGAGTTTTTGTATTTCACGGTTGAATTTAGATTTTGATACAGACTCAATTGATAATTGTAAAATGACGATTCACCTTCTCTTTCACTCGTCAGGTAAGTTTGGTTTATATTGGGAGAAGCACATTTGATATATCTATAATTAGGTTCAAAGAGAAAAGTATAAAATTCAACAAATCTTCGTAATTCAACTGTAGCATTCAATAGCACGATATGAATTATTAACACAAATGAAGCACATGTCCAGAACACACATTATTTTGGTTTAATTTACATATTCTAGCTACTGAGCTATGACATATAAAACAATTAAGACATATAATAAAAAAAATAACTTACTATATTACTTTATATTAAATATTTTTTTGTAACGAAGAATTAATACTAAGGTAGGAAATAATACCCTGAACGCATCCAAGGACAGATACAGATGGCGCACCATCGGAGAAGATCATGAATTGGGGTAACGACTCTAAGACACGAGAACATCGATGCAAGGAGGAAAAAATAAAGGGAAATCTTTTAAGAAAAGTCTGTACTAAAGTTTATACAAAATAAACAGTCTCAGTTCAAACTTAACTTATAAATGCTAAACAACGCGTTGTCTTTTTGTTTTGTATGTCAAATCAATGGCGACAGAAAGAGATAATTCATATTTAACTAAACCACTCTTTCATTTCTAGAAGGAATTTCTAACAAACTTTCCCGAACATTACATTTTCATATCTCGTAAAACCTCAACAGAACTGTACGAATAAAGCTATTAAAACACAAAGAAGGGAAATACTGAAACAAAAATGATAAAAAAAGAACAGAAAACAACATTGTTGTTCCTACACGGAATACGCATTCAACAATTACCATACTATATTTCCATTATGAACGTTGGATTAAAATAACCGTTTCCCTTTGTACGACTTACTCGACTAAAACTCGACTAATCCACTTGGAAAATATTCTGCGTTAATGGATGAAGTCATCCGAGCAGAAGAGCCAGATAGCCTGGTAGTCCACTGGATGTAACACCATATCACGCTATATAGCTACATATCTCTCACTGATTGTTGATATAGTTCTCAATCAACAATCAGTGAGAGATTAAAATATATTGTTGATATATGATAATATACTTTCTTCTTTTATATGTTTAATTACAATCGGCGTTTACCTATAATTAGTTGTTACGTTACTCCATGTGTCTTTTTTGTAAGCCTACCTAACTACTGGTAAGCCTTAATAAATAAATAAAAATAGAATCAGTCAATCAGACTGAAATTAAATAGAAGACATATTTTTTGTATGATTTATTTAGATACAATAAAAATTATAATTTATTTAATTCCTCCAGATCGTATTAAATCTGATTTGACTTGAAATCAATCAATTCGAAAGATTAATATGAAAATTAAATGAAAATTCTGTGTCATTAATATCAATCTCTCTCTTATGCTAAGCATTCGCTAGAGGGTTAGCCTGCCTTTCCTCTAATGAACAACTCAGCGGGTTCATTATAACGGCGGATTAAAAACTGATTCCTGTTGGGGAGTGAAACAATTTACTCTTATCGGATATTAAGGTCTTTAAGATCACGCTTTGTTACGTAATTCATTGTATGCAGTGGACGGTTAGTGACATACGGGAAAGGAAATGCACCAACATTTTAAAGCACAATATTTTTTACATAATTTACAAAACATAATGGCTTTTTCTAAAGCTATATTTGTCTATTGAAATTTTATCTTCCTGAGTGATTCGTTGTTTTATTTAGATTAGAGGGAAATTTATTAATATAAGTGTGGTTTAAAGTAGATTATTAATATTATTAGCAAAAAATTGCATTTGATACAAAATAGTTTCTTTTGAGGATCTGAAGAGAAGATTTAAGTTAATTTCAAAAATGAGAAAATTGGATTGAACTCTCAAATGATAGAAATCTATTATATATTAGACTAGATTGTATTAAACTGACAAAAACAACAGTAGCTTACATTGAAGATATATAACAAGTGATTTTTAGTTCGTAAGACTCAAAGAGTATGAAATATTGTTCACAAAATTTCATAACAGTGATACCCCGTTAAGCAGCCGTAATTACAACTCTACTTAAAATTAATCATTGCATGGCGATTCATTTCCAAACGTCAGACACATAAAACGAGTTACTTTTCAAAGGGTCTTTGAAGTTAGATTGGAATATGTAGTTTTCAACATACGTTATATATAATAGGTTTTAAAATGTTCTTGTTTATATTTTAATTTAAATATGTATCTTGTTTATACTTATGAAAACAATAATAGAACTTTTATAAGGCAATAATCGAAAATACCAATACTTTTTGCGTATGAAGCAATCACCCATGTAGTAATAATACTGTAATAATGTCCTCCTGACCGATTTCAGCCACGGCGGCCATTCTCAAGAGAGATCAGCCAACTGCGCAGGAGATATTATAGTGCACAAGTGTGTGCGCAAACACAGGTGCACTCTCTCTTCCCTAGCTCTCATAATCCGATGGAACGGCAATCCGACACGACCGGAAAGAGTTCAGGCGCAGGACCAACGGCTTTACGTGCTCTCCGAGGGACGGGAGTATACACACTTCCGACTTCAGAATCCGGGCTGCTACTGAGAATTTTCTGATAGAAAAACCCAATTACTATTTATTGCCCGACCTGGGAATTGAACCTAGGACCACCGGGTCTGTGGCCTTATATCTAGCCACTAGACCAACGAGGCAGTCAATATAAAGTCAATAATACTGTAAAATAAAATCTACACAAAATATACAATATTTAGGTAGGCTCTTACAAACACTTTTTAATTTTGTATCATAACATTTTTTATAAAACTCAAACGGTTATCGCGTTAAATAAATCAGATCACATTTGTTAAATGCGCGAATAATGTGCGTTTCATTTCGTTAGTCAGTTCGCGATTGACGGATACTAATCTGTCGAAACGTCAATAAAGTTGGAGCAGACAAGATACGAGTATAATTTAAAAGTTCTTATAGCGCTGAATTGAATATCGCTTTATGAAAAAAATACTTTAAGTATCTACAAAAATATAGGCGAATATACACTTCGTGTTACGCTATTTTGATGCATGTATCCTTTTAATGTTTTAACTATTGTAGTCAATGCATATCAAATTATATTGATATTTCATCCTTGTCCGAGGGATGCCCTTCAAGTTTAATCCTATCAACTGTACAGGTGTAGTTCAGTTTTCGCCCTTAGATTTTAATTTGTACATCAATTACTCATTTATATAAAAATAATATTTCATACGTATATTAATTAAAATATAATGAGTTGAGTTCAATGAAATGAATGTAAAGCATAAATTAAATTCAATATAAACTGCTAAAATATACAATTAAACAAATAAACGTTCCGTAATTTTTTATACTATATTTAATAAGAAAAAGCGACTCTTAATGTTATAATTAGAATGAAAAGAAAAGTATATTATTTAATAAAGAAAAAAGCTGTATTTTTGCAACAAGGAGAACAATTGGTAGGACAGAGTCATTGAGATGGACGATTTAAATGAGTTGCTATTAAAAATTAATTAATTAAACAAAACGCCGACAGCGATACTGATTCATCTTTATTTTATAAAAGATAAAATCTTGGAAATGTGACGAACGGACAAATTGCAATTACACTTTCTTTTATCGTCGAGAAAGTCATCAATTTTAGAGTTCCATAGTCGCCTCTTCGATGAATAGGTTAAAGCTTGCCAAGAACAAAGGGTTCTCTTAAAAGCTTTTCGGGCCAACGGCCTGACCAGACATTTGATTTGTGTTACAGTTAGTTAGTTATTGGCAATATTGTATATTCGTATTTAAATATGACATTTTAGATATTTTTTAATAAAATGGCTTTTATTAAAATGTATTTTCAATTCAGAGTATCGATGTTTCTAACTTCAACGGCAACACTAAGTTCGATGCTTTGAGTTGATGCACGCTCTATATATAAGAAATAAATTTGCTTTAATTATTCAGTTTTTTCAAGAAAATTCAAATATGTACATACTCAAACCTATTTTATGCAAGGGCTTTATAATGGGTACCAATAAATGTAATAATAATATTTGCTAAAATAATACGCAACAATACAAATTTGATTAAAGATGATATCACTGATCAAAGAAATTCAATACCAAAATCTGTTATATTGAATTCCATTGATTTATCAATCAGTGAACCAAACAATCATCAAGGCACACCAACGATTTAAGCGAAGCGATTGTTTAAGATACTTCTAAGGAGGGTTCTATTACGAGAGGCATTTGGTACAAAACAATTGCTAATACACAGAAATTTAGACTCAAAACATTTATAATAGAGACTGTAATTGAGTGTCATGACCGCCAGAACATTTCATGTTCTACAAAAGAGCAAGGGAAATAAGTCATTAATAGAAAATAACATATCAGTTGGGGGATCAGAAACAAGATGACTGTTCAGATAAGGGGTGAATAGAATTGTATTTCACTCCCCCATTGTCGTATTCCAGGATTTGGATAGGGAGTGCCTAAAATATATGTTAATGACGTAAAATTCTACAACATTGTAACTGAATTGATAATTACTTTTAATTACACATTCCTTATCAAGATTCAAACTTGTTATAATAATCGACTAATTAGTTAATGCAGGAAGAAGTTGATGAATGAGAACTGACGTAAGTTTTAGAATATTTCGGACTTTATAACAAGCTACTATCAAATAATGTTTTGTAGTTAGCCTGTAATTACAGTAAGATGGGAAACCTTCAAAGTTTAACGTTTGACATCACATTTACAATCTGAGGAACTTGTCAAAGGCTTTCGAAATTAACTATGGACAGATAAGATGACCATTGACCATCTACTGACGAATGCTATTAATTGATCTTAATTGCTTTATCGTTCATATATATATACTAGAAATAATCCGATCTTATCAATATATAATTAAAAATGACATTATTTTTTATTGCAGTTATATTAAAAATTAAAATGGCCTTTGTTTAGTTTGAGAATTATTAAAAAACAAAACTTAACGAAATTATATTAAGGAAAGAATCGTAATTTTTTATACAATATGTGTCCCATAGCATATATTTCACGTACGTTTACAAATCAAATACTTAATTTCACGTCGCAGTTTTTATAATTCAACACAGATGTGCAGGTAATTGTCGTTTACCGTCAAAATTCTGTAGTTTCTATAGTGGAAAAGTCTTTAACCAGAAAATCACAACTCGGTACTTAGTACCTATACACTCTCATGATTAAATGTCTCAATCATTTGCTTTCAAACTTGCCTTAGTTAAAGCCAAAACTTTAGTGTGTAAAGCGTCCATTGCCCTCGGTCGTTTTGATGTTCATAATTTCACTTATATTCCATATGAGGTAGACTTAGGTAGAGTTTTAAATCTGATAGCGATAATCTGATAACCAGTGGTTAACACGTGGTATTAAAATTGCGGGTTCTTTTCAAGAAACACTGGAGTTTTTATGAGTTTAATTTGTGTTTAAAATTCTTCTTGTGCTCAGCAGCAAGGATGACGATATGTCATGAAATTATGCTGCACTTGTATCCACGGAGGAGGTTTGAAGGAGCGTGGTGGAATTATCTTTGAATCTACTCTAGAGTAGAGACCCAGCATTGCGATATTTACCGGCTGTACTTATAAATGTAATTTTATAGGTTTCAAATAAATTTCTATTCCAATTTCGACAAAGAAAAAGATAATAAAGAAAACTCAATAAAAAGAAAGACATAAACATAAAAGCCAGCGAATATTCGAATTATTGATTTATTATTTAAAAAAAATTGGAAGCTAATTCGATTTTCTTATGATCATTGGACTGACTTGTTGAACTCTGAACTGTGTAATCTATATATATACAGTGGTGGTCGTATAATTTGAAACACTACCAACGGTCCTTGACATTATGTAAGATAATTCACCGCAATCGTTTTTATTTTGAAATTAAACAGTAAATAGGACAACAATATGTTCAACGATTTATCATTTATTAGAAAAACAATATAAATCCCATTAACACAAGTGCAGTTTCAATATTACATTACGGACAAACATTTAAATCAGTTTTAAGGTATGAACAATAATGGTCAACTTATTAGAAACAACAACGAAAAATATTAAAAAAACAATATTTTTTTAAGTATTAGTAATTAGTATTGTTATTTACGAAATAGCTACTATCCACAGCCTACCAATAGTTATAATTAATATTTAGTGGCGTATCCCATATTTTCAATAACAGCACTGCAACGACGTGACATTGATTCAATCAATTTCATACATCTTTCTAGAGGGATTCAATTCCATGCTTCAACAAATGCTTCATAAAGTTCGTTTTGACAGATGTTATGTTTGTTTGAGACTTTCTTTTTAACAATATACCAGAGATTTTCTATAGGGTTTAAATCCGGACTATTTGCTGGCCAGTCTAAAGCTGATATACACTGTTCGCTAAGGAAACATTTGACGCTATTGGCCGTGTGTTTAGGGTCATTGTCATGCTGAAAGATCCAGGTTATAGGTAAATGTTCATCCGAGTAGGGAATCATTGTGTGCTCTAAGATATTTTTGTATTGCCATTGATCCATTGTACCGCCACCGTGCTTGACTATACTCCTTGTGTATTTATAATTAAAAGCATTGTTTACAGGGCGTCTAACATAGCGCTTTCCATCGGAATTTACCATATTTATTTTTGTTTCATCTGAAAATAACACTTTTTTCCATTCTCGTACTTGGACGGTACATCTTAACATATTTTTTAGCGAATAATAATCACTTCTCCCAATGTTGCTTGGTAAGAAGCGGTACCTTTCGAGAGATTCTTCCAAACAATTTAGCTTCCACTAATCTTCGGCGTATCAGTCTTGACGAGATGTTTCTCGGGTCATCAGGCGAAAAAATTATTATTTATTATTTTTAATCTGGTTGGAGCCTTTACTTGGGTCTTTTCTAGCAAAACGAACTATTAACGTATCTTCTCTGGGAGAGCATTTTCTTGGCCGAGCCTTTCTAAGAACATTTTCAACAGTTCCATGTATTTTATAATGATCAACTGCATTAAAAACTTTCTTAACAGAACAATTTAAATGCTCAGCTATTCTTCTGTACGCTCACTTATGATCTATATGTAAATTAACAATGATTTGCCTAGTTGACGCGTCACTACTTTTATTTTTGTCCATTTTGAACAAAATAAAATTTCCATCAAATTTTGAATTGCCGCTAAAATAACAGAAAAAGAAATGTTATTCTCCAATTTGATGAACGAGATATGGATTCTTTTTTAAAATGTTTCTAATTAGGCGTCCAAGCGGCCAGTAACAGAAAATAAACTCCTACCTCCTCCTGTGTAAGACTCATTTTGTAATTAAAAGTAAGATATGTTTTATATTTTATGCATTTAATGAGTTTTTTATTTGAGTGGCTATATTATTGCATGATTATTAATTATTGAATGTGTATATTTTTTACGAACATTTGTACGTTAAAGTTATACTTTCTTTATTCATAATAAGTGTTTCTAATTATATGACCACCACTGTATATATCCGTATATATATACTGTACTGAAGCCGTACTTCTACTTTAAAACGTAGCGTAATTGCATTTTAAATATCATCAATACGTCATGATATATTAATTCAAGACGTACGGAATCCACGAGCACGTCTCACTTTTTCTTAAACTTCTGAACCCTCCGTCTGGGAGACAAGTTTAATCTAAAGTTGGTGGGTCGAATTTGAGGCCCCGGGCCGACTTTGAACGATTATAAGTTTGAAGTGTTATTTTTAATGAGTTTTTGTGGATTTTAATATTAATACCATGGATTCGAGTGTCAAAACTTGAGTTTATATTATAAAGTACCCATTTCATTTCCAAAACATAAGCTCGGATAATAAGAGTGGTTAAGTACAACTTAAAAAAGAAAATTAAGTCTATAGTTCTTTTTTATTTTCTTTATTGATTGATATCTAAATTGTAACAATATATAATAAGTCATAATATTGTCAATAAAGATATATATGTCAAACATTCTATATATTTTTCAATATGTAGAAAGAACGACAATATTTAAATGAACTACTGCCCTGGATTCGTTTTGCTTCGTAAAATTTTAATATCTCGTACCAAACAAGAGATCGACTTATGTAACACACGGCAGATGGCCAGCGTATATTACTACAGCGTTTTGAACACCATTATCATCTAAAAAATAAGGGTTATTTTCGTTTGAGGCAACGAGCACAGAAAATATTTCCCCAATGGCAGTAGATCAAAATATCATTGAAGTGTGTGTCGTAGATATTATATTCAAAATATATGAAATCCCTTCTCAAGTGTTTGGGGATTATTAAATGTATTTTTTTGTCGCAGATGTTTTACGATCTTTATACGGATCGGGAGGGATCAGCCGAATGGCTTCTGAAGTGTCTATTTTACAATCAACATTGGAGGGCTGACAGTGCTTTGCATCTGATGAGCATTAATGTCGGTTGTGTGGATTTAAATTTAATATAAATTTCGCGCTTCAATATGTAATAGATTTTAATAATAATAAATAAGAAAATAAGCAGATATATTCTAATTCATAAAACGATAAACTCAACAATTATGGAAGGCTATATTATATAATATTACCAAAGAACCGCAACTTTTCGCAACAAACACAGCTCGTATTTACATTTCAAAACAGCATAAGGTCGAAACAAAGAAACTTTGCCCTACTTGGCTCACGTAAGTAAAATAAGACACCAAATAATACGAAGATCCCGAAATAAAACCACAAAGTGCCAACAAAGTCTTGCGTTCAAGAACAGATAAAATCGAGGAGTCGAAATGTTCAGTTGAAAACAAAAAGCAGTTGGTAGTAAAAGTTAAACGGCAGTTCATTTAGAGTTAACTTGTGAATTAAAGACAAAACTGTACAAAAGGCTATCTGAGGCGTTAAACGATTGCGGGACAATGCTTTAAAATAAGTTTCATTGAGGCCACTTATCCCTTATCTAAATTGCTGCGTTTATGGTTATGGATCTGCAATGAAAATAACGATGTTCAGCTAATTGTTGGACTTAAAAATTATGATCCTTGCATTGATATTATACATGAAGTCGATTTGAAAACTTCTTATAAACGATAGAATGATAAGACAAACGACCACGTAAATGTTTATTCAAATTGTAAACGACATTTCGGCTGAATCCAAGGACTTGTCCGATCTAAGTCAAAGTCGAAAATACTGTTAAGGAAATTTTAGTATGGAAACTTCTGGTGTCGTGTTAGATGTGAAATTTATTATAAAGGAGCGTGTATGTTTTGGTAAGATGAAATTGATTACAATATAGTTTTTTTTGTTATGTTAAATATTATTTTGTTTTAGCTTGTTTGAGTCGATTTATAACAATATACTATTATATATCGTGATTTAAAATTTAAAAAATTGAAATAAGCATTCAATGTGACTAACGATTGAAGAGATGAACAGCTAACGGAGACTGAAGATAAAATTATTATATTATACAATAATCAAATATCACATACTTTTATAAATAAATTTGATAAACACAGCTAAAATTTGTATCTAATCATAATTAAGAAAAACGATATAGATCGTTGCTCAATCTTAAAGTTAAGTGAATACTAAATATACTTTTATAATCTGAAACTTTCGATATCGCGTATAATGAGAATTTAATCAAAATATTTTTAGATATTTTTTATTATGTTTTAGGTTTTGGTAATACATCAACAAGTAATTATGTAAATGTTCAACAAGAGTTTAGACAGACCTGTCAGTATCAGCCCATATTTTAAGATCTGTTTTGGTATTTCTTATTTTTACTGCAGGCTGGGTTTATATATCAAACAGAATCTAATCATACACATATATCATAGTTATGGTGATGTCTAGACCACGGTATGCGGCCATGATAGCCATTATCAAAGAAAACTAACCAACTGCATAGGACATAAATTAGAGCAGAGAATTATATAATTATGCGTAAAGGCAAGTGCACTCCTTATTCCCTCATTGTGATAATCCAATGGCAAGGGAAATCTGACACAATTTAGAAAAGGGTTAGTTGCAGGACCGACAGCTTTCCGTAGTTCTCAAGGTACAGGAATATAAACACGACTCCGAACTAAAACAGAAAATGTATTGACATCAATTACTTTTTAGTGGCCCAAATATAAGTTTTACAACCACCTTCAACAAACAAGGGGACGTATTTATATCTAAAAAAAGTATATTATATATTTAAAGCCCAAAAATAAACAAGAAAAAATATCTTGAATTGGACCAATTGCAGAAATAATATCTATAATTATATGAAATTTAAAACAACATTTAACTTACTTTTTTAATAAAATATCACGGCGATTTATGAAAATATCCGCTGTTATATTTCTTGGCATGCTTCTTCATATAATTTTAACGCTCTCTACATTGAGTGTTTTGTTTTCCGAAGAGAAAAAAGTCGAGAATTCTTTGCTCTGAGCTCTTCACTGTTTTAGATATAAAAATAACAAGAGAAAAAGTTTTAGTAAAACGATGGTTGTGAATTTCAAAGTCAATGTGAAAAGGGTTATTACAGGTAATTAAATTTAAATTTCAGATTCTTTTTGCGAAAAGTAAACCAACTTATTGATACAACCTTTATGTAAAGACCAGTACTGTTTGCACTGAAGCGGAGGCCATCTGTCTTCAAAATGATCTTAACAACTTGGCGTTATGGTGTCAAACAAATTTCATGAGTCTTAATACCGCAAAGTGCCATGTTATAAAGTTCAGTAGGAAGATAACATCTTTTGAAAGAATTTACTCAATCGATGGAAATACACTCTCGGAAGTAGAACATATTCGAGATCTAGGTATCATACTGGATACTAAATTAAGATTTAATTTACAGATTGACGATATAGTAAATAGGTAGTACCCTCTCTCACTTAAAATCGGCGTAAAGTGGTAAGCCATGCTACCGCGTTTCATTCGGTATGTGAGAGTACCGGAGGCCCAAATCCAAATTATAGGCCTATTGCTATCACCTCCTTGTTCTCCAAGATAATGGAGTCCATTATTAACCGCCAGCTCCTGCGGTACCTAGAGGAGCACCAGCTGATTAGCGACCGCCAGTACGGCTTCCGTCGGGGTCGCTCAGCTGGTGATCTTCTAGTTTACCTTACTCAAAGATGTGCTACAGCGGTTAAGTCCAAGTGGGAGGCATTAGAAGTCAGTCTGGACATAGCGAAAGCCTTCGATCGGGTATGGCATAAAGCGCTTCTCACGAAGCTTCCTTCCCACGGGCTTCCCGAGAAATTATGTAAGTGGATCACCAGCTTTTTGGCAGATCGAAGCATCAAGGTCGTTGTCGACGGTGCATGCTCTGACTTAAAATTCATCAATTCTGGTGTTCCACAAGGCTGCGTTCTTTCACCTACTCTGTTTCTTCTGCATATCAATGATATGTTACAAATCAGTAACATTCACTGCTATGCGGATGGCAGCACTGTAGACGTCCTTTACACCGGCCGTACTAATATTTCTCGGGAACACATCGACGAGTGTTGGAATAAACTTGTGTCTGAAGTCGAGACCTTGTTAACCAAAGTCTCGGACTGGGGCCGACTAAACTTGGTCCAATTCAATCCCAATAAGACTCAAGTTTGCGCGTTAACCGCTAAAAAGTCTCCTTTTGTCATATCCCCTCATTTCAAGAATACTCCCCTCCCTCCCACAGCCAGTATCGGGATACTTGGCGTTGAGATTTCGAACGTTGTTCAGTTCCGCGGTCAATTGGAAGTTACAGCCAAACTGGCTTCCAAAAAGCTTGGAGTGCTCAACAAGGCGAGACAGTACTTACGTCGGCCCATCGCCTAAAACTTTACAAGACGCAAATTCGGTAGGCGCAAGTACTGCTCTCACCTCTGGGCGGGAGCTCCCCAGTACCAGCTTCTTCCTTTTGACCGCCTTCAACGTAGAGCAATTGTCGACGATCAAGCTATTACCGACTGGCTTGATTCTTTGGATTTGCGTAGAGATGTTGGGTCACTCTGCATACTCTATCGCATATATCAAGGGGAGTGTACTGAGGAGTTATTTGGTTTAGTCCCGGTCGCTGAATTTCACCACTGGACATCGCGCCAAAAGTCAAAATTCCATCCTCACCACCTCGATGTCTGGAAATCCACAACAGCGCGTTTCCTAAGGCATTTACTGCCTCGCACAATCACTCTGTGGAATCAGCTTTCGCCGGCGACTTTTCCGAACCGATCTAACATAAAAACCTTCAAGAAGAGAGCGTACTCTTTCCTCAAAGGCCGGCAACGCACCTTCAAGTCCTCAGATGTTGCAGATGTCCATGGGCGGTGGTAGTCACCATAGGTGAGAACCCTGGTCGTCCTTACATAAAAAAAATAATATATATATATTCAAACTAGTGAATGGGTCTTATCTGTTGTCTAAAATAATGTTTCGTGCTCCTACAAGATCCTTCAGAGCATCTACTTACACGCCTTTTGTCGAAAGACTTGCTCATTCACGTTTTGGTCGTCTATCCCCAATGAAAAGATTAATTATCAACTACAACAGCATATGTAAAATTGCATATTCCTTACATTATAAAAATAAGGACAAAAATAATTCAACGGTTAATCCTGACATTGACATTTTTAGTGACAATATACGTAATTTTAAGAAAAATACTACTGTATACAAATAATAATTCATAGCCTATATTTTATATAAATTCTTAATAGTTATCCTAGTTTTAAGATCTGACATTTGAACTGTTAACGCTTATATGAATAATTCAATTATACTTCCATTATGACATTTATTCTTACAATGTATTCAAATTCACAATCGTTTATTTTATATAATATTTATAATATATTGACAAAAAGCTGTGTTTAAACTTTTATCCTATTGTCTCATTATTTTTGTTAATTTTATAATGTTTTATTTAATCAATTAACTTGTTATAATTATCGTTTTTTACAATGTTGACTCATATTTCAATTTTCGTGTAATTTTAGTACACCTGTAAAAAAGTAGGCAATTACCCAATTATTTATGATGACTTTTGGTTTATTGTGTATTTTTATTGTACTACTTGTTGGTGTTGTCAAATAAATAAAGACAAAAAAAAAACGTCAAATAGATACTTAAATTTGAAATAGAAAGCATTTTAAAAGATAAAAAAGTCCAAATACGTTCTTTTGTTTTTAAGGTTAGGTAATTTTTTTGGGATCAAGATACAATCAAACTTTTACTCACATTATTTAAGAATACAGCTCTGTATATACATTATAAATATACTATAGAAATTACATTTATAAACGTACGAATTATTAACATTCATGATACACACACACACACACACACATAATACTAAATTATATAAATTTATCCGCGAAACAATAACTACACTAGGACGTAATAACAGTTCCTCAACTCATTGACTCAATGAGCTCGTTTATTAAATCACTCGCACTTAAATTTAATAGCTGAAGCCATGCTGGAGTTCACTGAAGATTCATCCAAAGCCCACACAGCAACATGTTTATATGGAGACATCAAACGATTTTATAATACGTTGATCGTTAAACCATATTTCAGCATTAACGCCAAAACTGATCTAATGTACGTTTCCTGTCGTTGACGTGTTTTAATTTTGAAGACATTTAAAATTAAGCGTGAGCTTCGTTAATATCTTGTTTATAAATGAAGTGGAAGAAGAGGAAATGGATCTGATGGCATGTTGTCACGTCTTGGATATTTATCTATGAATAAAATAAACTTTAAAGTATTTTTTAGAACGTAGACCGTATTTCTTAAAAATACTTTTTGAATTATAAAAATATAGAATTACTAATGAAAACTAGACATTAGATTTAATATCTAAAATCTTGGACTATCATAAAGAATGCTTGATTCTTAAAGAAAAATACGTATAAACAAAATACGAAATCTTTGAATTGACCAGTAAATAAAGTCCCGAGTTTAAACAGGAGAATTTAAAGATAATTATGAAATTTGCAAATTGTATCAACTCAAGTTTTCTCGTCTTTGAACTTGTTATTTATACTATAAGTCCAAAGTAAATCTAAAAACCAATAATTTAGTTAAATATTAACATACTAATTGACAAAGTTGAAACAAACATATACAAGCTGAGAGTCCCTTTATACAAAATTCCTATTGATTACATAAATACGTTGAAAGATAAGGTAACTGAATCGAAATACTCATTTCACTAGGCAGGACTTTGTGTGAGCCCGTCTCGGTAGGTTCATTCTCATCACAAAATCTACTCCCAAACAGCAATAATTAGTAGTGTCCGATTAAAGGTGAGTCAGTTCAAATTAAAATTAACATATTCAATATTGAAGTATTACACCTTCTTATTGATTGTTAAACTGGTTCGAAAAAGAATCACCCAGCCCTGAGAACCGGCGAAAAAACTCAGCGGGTTGACGTTTTTGTATTTTTTTTTTTAATGTATGTATAACCGTAACAGGTGTATGTCATAACATCTTAGTTCTCAAGGTTGGTGGCGCATGGGCGATGGTGACCATTTACCATCAGATAGCCCAAATGGCCGTATGCTTACTTTTTTTTACAAAATAAAACAAATAAAAATTAAATAATTTAGAATATAAGTCAAACACAGTATGTATGGTACAGTCATGCACTGTGCCATGTTCGGATATATTTTAATTAATCAGTTTTTATTCAGATGTTCTAAAACAGAACAAAGTTGTATTGAAAACAGGCAAAAAAAAAAACTTAAATTAATTGCTGTACCTAAGTAAATATCCATGTTACAAATTATCATATTAAAGTGTAGATATTTGAGTGTACGAAATAATTATAAAAGTACTTTTAAATTCACTGCTTAATCCAAAAACAATCTTTAGTCAATATTTCTATTAATTAAATATTATCTATCTTAAACATTTCCAACAATAAAGAAAATTGAAACTACTTCCCAGGAGTATAACTTTATCGTAATAAGGCCAAACTTTGCAACTTCCTCGTAACTACTTTATTCGTTCATTTTTCACCGAGTTAATAGTAAACTAGTTAGGCGGTCTTTGCGACCCGAGTTAGGTTAGCTAGTCTTTGTAACATCTATCCAAATCGAATTACACGCTGGGTCGGCAGGCCTCGAGGCGAAGACCCTGTGCCATGGTTTAAAATAGAAGATTTCATACATAATAACTACAATATTCATATATAAATTACTAGTTTTAAAACACATAAATTTATATGTTATGTTTATATGTTTTGGTTATTAAGTGGCATGAATTACATTATACAATACAGGACATTGATTGATATAAGAGCTCTAAGAAATAGCTCTCTTCAAATATCGTTTCTAGAAACATCTTAGCGCTGAGCGATTCAACATTTTACTTACAATATGTAAGTGATATATTGCTTTATAAATTAGTGTTTTTGAGAAAATATTTTCATATTTATTATTCATCGCTCGTGGCTTTCACCATCGACTTAATGTTTGTAGTAACACTTGTAACGCTATTTTCATTATATCTTAGGCAAGTGCTTAGTGAATTTCCGTATGCTCAGCCCTTTGTGCACGGAGCGTGTTTCAGATTTCAGGTAATTAGTACGGACTGCCGGATACGACCCTCGGACTTGTTTACCGAATAATTCTCGTATTTGTAACATTGTTGTATATATGGGTTTATTTTGGGAATGATTTTCAAACGCTCATTGTTTTTGCTTTGTATTTTACATTGCCGATATGGCACAGCCATTAGAATACGTCTATCTTATTCGAAGATTGCGGGTTCAAATCTGGACAAGTGGTTTGTTTGTGTTTGTAATTTATATATTTTATTTATTTATTTCAAAGGCATATCTACAATACATATATTAAACACTTATTTAGTAGCATCTTTGAGTAACATCTATTTATACTAATATATAAAGCTGAAGAGTTTGTTTGTTTGATCCGGCTAATATCAGGAACTACTGGTTCGAATTTAAAAATTATTTTTGTGTTGTATAGTCCTTTTATCGAGGAAGTCTCTAGGCTTATTTTTATTAATTATACGCGGGTGAAATTTTGTGGCACAGCTAGTCTGATATATGTATATAGTAATTTCATTATCTAATTAAATTTAACCACCAACAACAATAATAAAGTAACGTGGTGAAATCAGTTACATGACTTCTGAAAAAGACAGAAAGCCTTAGCCCAGCAGTGAGATTTTTGTTTAATCAACACTTATCTATACGTTTGATGAAACTTTAAGATTACTTCTGATATATGACTCTTTACAAACAACAATAAAACCTTTATTATTTATACAATTTCAACCGTATCACGGTAACATGGGAGGTATTTTTAATAAAAGAACTCTATATAAAGTTAACATAACAATGAAAGTTCCGAATCATTTTATTACAATATCATATGATTTTAAATCAATAAAGTTCCTGAACCGTGTCCTGTAACACACATTTTACGTTAATTGGTATTTTATACTTCCACACTTGAAGGGAAAACCGGCACGTTGACATATTTTACTTCAAATATATTCGGACGTTCGAAACTTAAAGTGTATTTTCTAGATTTGAACCTTGATATTAGATAGATATCATTAGGGAACTCCTTGATATGGATCAAGCGATTTTAATGTTCAACTGTGTTATTTGTAAAACAGTCATTGAGTAAATTAGTTACATCAATTTGTGTGACTTGATGTCCTTTTTAAAAAAATACCTATTCGAGGCTTTTATAAAATCTATTCCACTTCTGGATGCAAAGTTATATATTTAATACATTTATTTATTGATCAAAGTGAGGTTGGTTCTCTTGTCTTGCAGTTTTAGTGTACATTTCACTACCTATATCTCTTATTTATCAGTCTACATTTTTATTTTCATCATGTGTGTGCTGGAGTTAATATCTTTAAAGGAAAAGCATGCCTTTCACACTTAGTTCTCTATTGTATCATATTTCTTACGTATAAACTTATACCAGAGCATTAAAGAAATTAATTGACATATTATGTATATGGGATATGACTATGCGTGATAATCGAATTGAAAATCAAGGATTTATTAAAAAAAAAAAAAAACAACGGGTTGCACTCCGGGAGTGCCGGCAGAAGTGAAACTTGAATATTAACTTTGTGCATTTTTGGTATTTTCGAATGATTAAGGAAACATTTTGCTCGAATTGCATTAATTATCAGTATAAACGTACTATCATTTAGGTAATAAAATACAATATTCATTTATTGCGCTATCGTACACAAACATGACAATTTATATTACATTAAAAATTTCGCGAGTTTAACATTTTTTACCCATCATAAAAAAGTGCAAAACGCCGCTAAAGAAATGTTCACTTCAAAAAAATCTGATATTAATCGAATCACCTATCATTGTATACAATTTTACTTTTATTACATATTAAAAATACGTATAAATAAGTTTGACAATTTAAATAAAAACTTGAGTGATCGAGAGCGATTTGACTGAATAATCCATACTGAGCCAACTATCATTCGACTTTACTTAGCCGGTTCGGAACTGTCAAAACGGCTAATCACGTCCACGATCGGGAGATACCACTTACCGCTCCAGATTAAACCGATATGGAGTTGACTTTGATAGGGTATCTTCACGTAAACTCCGACAGGTTATGTAGTACTGTTATACTCGCTTAGATTTCGGTATTCGGTATTTGGTACACTATTATATTATTATTTTTCTTTTGTTTTTTTGTTAAAATAGGACGGCGGACGGGTAAATAAGCGAGCTGATGTTCAATAATCATTTAAATATTAACCATTTCTTACATCGTCAATTCGCCACAAACATTGGGAACTAAGATGTATTGTCCATTGAACATTGAGTATATTAAGCATCTTTGAGGTGGAATACCCAGGCGGGCTTGCACAGAACCATACTACCAAATTAATTAAAACACCAAGTTGCTACGATAACAACTATCGGTGGATAATTCGAAAGTTTTCGAAGCTTCGTTTGCAAATTAAACAAATATAATTGTCTTTTATTAACATATCTTTATTTATTTTATTAATTTGTTAAAAAAAGTGTAATTACTGAGTTACCACCAATTTCTTCTAGTTTAACTAAATGACTGAATTAGTTTTAATAAGTGTTAGTTTTACTTTTAAAATCATGTTTTATAATGACAATTCAATCGAAATTGCTTTAAATAGACTAAATAATTAAAATATCTTTTGTTTTACATAAAGCGTACCTTTTTTTTATTGTATAGGAAGGCGGACCTGCATATTGGCCACCTGATGGTAAGTGGTCACGAACGTCCATAGACAATGGCATTGTAAGAAATGTTAACCATCGCTTACATCGACAATGCGCCACCAACCTTGGGAACTATGATGTTATGTCCCTTGTGCCTGTAATTACACTGGCTCAGTCACCCTTCAAACCGGAACACAACAATACAAAGTACTGCTGTTTTGCGGTAGAATATCTGATGAGTGGGTGGTACTTGGTTGGTGGTGGTGGTGGGCTTGCACAAATCTCTACCACCGAGTAATAATGAGGTGTGTCTGTTATTATATTTATACGTTTCTGAGAGTTTCATGAGATCTATATCTACGCTTTACATACGTTAAGTATATAGAAGTCGTACACTTCTGTGTGTGCAATCTACTAACAAACTAAAAGAAACTAAAAGATTTCAACTAGAAATCATCATCAAAAATTCCGCAGGCTTTTTCTTAGATTTCTGACAGAAACTTTTTAACAACGACGTGCGACTATAAAACGATAGAATCACTTATTACGTGATGGAATACAACGAGTTGCTTATACGTTATAAATGATCTTTATTTTTATAACAAAACGGTTGATATTCCCTTGAAAACTAATGGATTGTATGAAGATTTCGTAATTTATCTAGACGTAACATTTTTCGGAAATAATAAAATTCAAACATCCATAAAAATTGCGATAGAATGCTTGAACAAACTATTATTATGGTATTATGTTATATTAAAGGTGCAAGGTAATATGTTTATACATATAGATATATGTATAACACATCGATGTTATACGTCTTGATATGAAATGCTAACCACATACTGATCAAGTTACGAAAAACTACTAGACACAGATTTTAAAGTAGAAATCATTATTTCATAAAATATAAACAAATAAATATAAAGATAATAAGTCAAGTAGCATCAAAATCACGTTAAAGTTTTCTCACCTATACAAACAAGCGTGTATTGCATATTACAACAAGTTTGCAATTTGAATATATATCTTCCCAGAATACGGAAACCAGTATCACTTAGTTTATGTTATTTAAAGCTTTTAACAAATTTAATAATAATTGATATAGTTGTTATTTGATTTTAAAAATGCAACCTGCATTTTTGGTTAAAGTTGTAACTTACGTAACGGTTGTTAATTGTACTGAATGAAAATGTTGATAATAGTAAGCCCTACTCATCTTAAATTGCAATTTTATCATTGCAGGAAATCTAGTAAAATTATATTATTTGAGCTTTATTTCTATAAATCAGGAGTATTTATACAAAATTATTGTGTAATTATATGAATAATCTTGGCAGCGTAGTAGTGATTTTTAAATTACGATAAGAACTTCTAATTAAAAAACAAGTTTAATATATTTCAAAATTCGAATCAAAATTCAAATTTCGAACACTATCTTTCACCTAATACACAAAACCAACGAACAGATTTTTGTTTACTTTTGTATCACACAAAAAACAGATTGCTACATCAAATAGCATAGACAGTCGAAATTCCTTCAACGATTTCTTGCATCCTTAACATTTATGACTATACATTACCATCTGACAGTCAATAAACGACATCACACAGATAAATATATACAACGTACGCAACGCTATCAGTATCCGCTGAGCTGTTATTTACATTGGGACGCTTGTATACGAATTCCACTTTTTCCTCCATAAACATTGACCGAGGACGATACCTAGTTGGTCTAAGATAAAAGAGGATTATTTTAAATATTATAATGAAAGCCTTCTTAAATTATCGTTAAAATAATTTAAAAGACTAGTCATCTTATAGATAATTTCGAAATTTAAATAGGCTCTTATGGTGCTTTTGATTTTTTTCTCAGAATAAAAATCAAATAGTTATATAAAACAACTAGCAGTGCCCGCGTTTTCACCAGCATACAATTAATAAAAATATAATGAATAAATATCAGCCTAGAACCTTCCTCGAAAAAAGGTCTATACAACACAAAAATAATTTTTAAATTCGAACCAGTAGTTCCGTATATTAGCCGGATCAAACAAAAAATCTCTTCAGCTTTATCTATTACACTTAAAACATTTTATTCTTAACGATTATTCTTATTTTAAAAATAACAGTATAAAAATCTACACCTTTGTGTCTCACTCGTGAAATCTTGAAAGCGGACTCGCGGTGATAAGTTATTTTGATGCTTGTGCCCTTTAAATGTTATAATTATTACAATCAGTGTTGCATTTCACTAAGGACATTTACGATTGTTTTCTACGGTGAGTTTCGAGTTCTTAAAAAACTCTACGGCTGAAATGACTTCAACTTATTACTTAACTTATGGCGAATACTTGGTGGTAGAGCTTTGTGCAAGCTCGTCTAGGTAGGTACCAACCAACCCATTAAATATTCTACCGCAAAACAGCAGTACTTGGTATTGTTGTGTTCCGGTTTGAAGGGGGAGTGAGCCAGTGTAATTACAGACACAAGGGACATAACATCTTAGTTCCCAAGGTTGGTGGCGCATTGGTGATGTAAGCGATGGTTCACATCTCTTAGAATGCCAATGTTTATGCCAATGTCTATACTTACCACCAGGTAGCCCATATGATCGTCCGCCTTCCTATGCCGTAAAAAAACCGAGAAAAAAATACTTCCAATCGTCCTAAACTTGCGCCACATAACCGCCGTATTAGAAAGGGAGGCAGAGTAGAATGTAAAAAAAAATAGCGGATAACCCGACAGTAAGGCGAATACAAATCTAAGTATCGGATTTTTGTCTTCTTTATATCTCCTTTCTCAAGATCTTAGGTCAAAGAACAATTCGTGTAAATAACAATACCGCTGGCATTACTATGAAAATGAATTCTTTTGTGTTGAGTAATATTTTTCACAGCATTTCATAGGTTTTAAAATTCTTGACCTATATTGATTGCATTCTCTTTACAATACTTTTTTACGGTGAGATTTTTATTTTCTAAAGTTTTAATATTTTAACGAAATGTCTTTTGTTTTACAAACATTAAATACTAGTATTCGTTGATTTTCATGCAAGATAATTAATAATATTCTAACTATATATGGTAGATTTTCATCTGACATATGCAGGTGCCCATTGAAATTAATCATAAACACCAATTAAGCAAATGAAAATTCATGGTGCAAATCCGGGATTGAACTGGCCATTGATTAAGATTCTCTTGTTACAATCATTAAGCCATCTCGACTCGTATATTAAAATATGCGTCCAAAAACTGAAATTAGCATATTGGTAATGAAATGGATATTCTAAAAAAATGTACATAGATCAAACGATAAAAAAAAAGTGTGCGTCTCGGGACGCTCGACAGAAGTGATAATATTTATTATAATATATTAAATTAGTATTAGTACTAAATTATTATAAGTACTATCTGTATACGCTAGATGGCGTTAGGTTGGTAACTCTCAGGAGAAGCAGTCCGCGTCGGTAATAGTGGCACCGTAACGCGTTACGTTACGAAGCGGTTTACCCTCCCATAAGAAGTTATCACTACAAAAAAAGACGTACTCTATGTTAAGATCAATGAATATCAGCGCATCTTCCACTTACATCCATCACAATCAATCCTATTCAATAATATCTGTCAGTCTCCTCGCATTTATGTCGAGTCGACATTATGTCATCTGATGAAGAGAGTGCCTAATTCACTGGATTTAATGCACTATAAACAAAATTATATTATTTTACATTTGATGTTGCACTGCGGGACTTAGGCTCTCCTATTGGACGAGGTTTGGAGCTTATTCCATCACGCTGCTCCAATGCAGGTTGGTGGATACACATGTGTTATTAAAGCGTATAATCACAACACTAAAATAATCCGTATTTGTTACGGGAAAGTCGCAGGTTTGTCGTCAAACCTTGATCCTTTAACCAATTAACTATAAATACATTTCGGAGTGCAAATGGAAGTCGTTATTGACTTTTTGTATATGGCATATACATACATACCTATAAAGACACTAGCTATTAGTTACTCATATCATTTCAAATACTAATTTTCTAATAATATTGATAAAAATTTTGATCTAATATAATAAAAAAGTTTTGAGAATAAATATACCCTTTTTATATCAAAACTTTTTTATTATACTAGATAGTGTGCCGTCTGATGGAAAAAGCGTTGTAAGAAAAACCATTTCTCATATCGCCAATACACCACCAACCTTCAGAGCTGAGATGTATACGCCCTGACGACGTGTATGCATCACGACGATCGGACGAATACTTAAGACGTGAAATCTTTACAAACAAACTCACTTTTTCATTCTCAATAATTGTAAGCAGTACTATTTTCAAAAGCCTTTATAAATATATATTCTTATATCCTAAAGTAATCATCGAACATAATAATAACTACATAAAGGGAGGTTCACAAAGGTCTGCAACGCCTAATACATGTTCTGTTATCAGCCGTGTTTGATTAAATAGCCGCGATAATGTTAGAACAACTACAGCTTAATGGGATATTTCATGCTGGACTTTGTACTAAAACAAAGCTATTTACAATGAACTATATACGACTATGGTATGAGATGATAGGCCTAGTGGATAAACCAGGTGGATTATCCTCTAGGTAGAAATACTAAGAGAGCCATGTTGGCTCAGTGATTAGGCGTGAACCTTAACCGATGATTCAGAGCTCAAATCTAGGCAACAACCAGTGAGTTGACATGTGTTTAATTTAAGTTTATTCGGCGGTGACGAAAACCAACCAACGTGTATCCATCAACCCGCATTGGAGCAGCATGGTGGAGTAAGTTCCAAACATTCCCCTCAAACGGAGAGGTTTTAGCCCAGCAGTAAAACATTTATAGATTGTTAACAGATCGATTAGATAATAGATAACTGATCGATTTAGACAAAATCGCTTTTCTTATATAGTTTAAGTAGGCGGACGAGCATATCTACCACCTGAAGGTAAGTGGTCACCAACGCCCTTAGACATTGGTAGTGTAAGTAATGTTAACCATAACTTACATTGCCAATACGCCACCAACCTTGGGAATTAAGATCTTGTCCCTTGTGCCTGTAATTACACTGGCTCAGTCACCCTTCAAACCGGAACACAACAATAAAAAGTACTGCTGTTTTGCGGTAGAATATCTGATGAATGGGTGGTTCCTACCCAGACGAGCTTGCACAAAGCTCTACCACCAAGTAGTTTATTTACGATTCACTTTATATTCAATTATTAAATCATATCAAAGCATGCTTTATTCAAATAAGCTCTTGCGAGTACTTAAATTAAATTTAAAACTATAAAATGAGAATGTTAAACTACGGTACTGAATGAAACACTATTTTAAAAATGTATCTAATTTACCAAAAAATGTTATTAGAGCCCAGCGTGGGTTTTACTATGGCAGCAAAATTCAGATTCCTTTATTGATAACATATTTGCGTTGGTGTTCTGAACGGTTAGCAATATTTATTGTAGTTCAACGAAAAACAGTCCTTAATTTGAAGACTATAAAGACGTAGATTGAATTTTTATAAAATTTATCAGATAATAAAAAACACTTTAGGACCCGTGTAAAGCATTTTATGTCGAAATGTAATTGCTATTTACGATATAAAGTAATCCGTTATTGTATAAAATCTTTGACGTGTTACTCAGAGCGTAATCGCGAAACACATGTATTGCGAATAGGAAATAAAATGTCATTATAAAAAAAATGTTGGTAAGATCAACATTCAGCTTATCGTTTATCATTGCTGGACGTAGGCTATTATTTTTTTTTTTTTTATTGTCTAGTTAGGCGGTCATGGTAAGTGGACACCAACGCCCATAGACATTGGCATTGTAAGAAATGTTAACCATCGCTTACATCGTCAATGCGCCATCAACCCTGAGAACTAAGATGTTATTCCTTTGTGCCTGTAATTATACTGGCTCACTCACCCTTCAAACTGGAACATAACAATAAAAAGTACTGCTGTTTTGCGGTAGAATATCTGATGAGTGGGTGGTACCTACCCAGACGAGCTCGCACAAAGCTCTACCACCAAGTCAAGTTTTACTATAAAATCTTCCGTGTCTACCCAGTCTCGATAACTTCTCAGCTCATCAGTCTACTGGTTAGAAGGCGCCCGGCGCTACCTTTGCCGGTCTCCACTTGAAGAAAATATAATATATGATTTCTATAATCATATTTTATATCATGCCACATATGACCTACCCTAAAAGTAAGAGTGAATAAGCACATATTAGGCACTCTCAAACCTAGACATCGTCTTTTAGACAAGATTGTCGCCAAGCGCAAGCCTTTTATTCAATTAATTTATATATAAATATATGACAATATTTTATCACTTAAAAATCGAATTTCATGAAAAAGATCAAAGACACATAGCGGTCGAACCGTTTATAAATAAAGTTTCATTACATATTCGATCTCTATTGATTTATGAAACGATTACTCACTCGATACATCAAATTAAAAAACACACACAAAAAATATCAACAAATATTGCACTCATTAATACAACAATAAAGCTAAAACACATTATACCAAACCAACAATACCAAAAAGTACACATATAATCGTATATAATTTCAATTTACCAATATCGTAATAAGGTTGAATAAATCGTTTAGTAATCGATAAGACCTAGAAGAAATAAATTTTAATATACAGGTTTTATTTCTAATTTCAAGAATTTTAATTTATAACTGATAAAATTTAATAAACAGATACAAAACGTCCGACCACAGAGCAAACAAAACAAATGGAATACAGGTCTAGCAGCAAATTACACAATGCTGTCGTTCGGTCACTGTTACCACATTCTAATATACACCCGATGACCAAAAGCTGACCGCGCTCCGCCAATGAGATAAGAGCGGTTTGTGGTCCAAGTTCATTATAATTGAATCATTTTATAATTACGATTTCATATTAGGAAAACACACAATTGTGCTTTACCAAGTTCTAATAATACATTTTACATATTTTATATATTATATGTACACATACAATTTTTTTTTATCAATAGTGTAACAGTCATGACCGCATGTTGGACAGAATGCAATTTTTATTTTTTGTTTGATTATCCATTTTTCGTTTTTATTTTGGGTTATGATTGTACGGTAAAATGTTAATTTAGCGTTGATTCGTTTCGATATCATTAACATACTTTAACGTTTAATTAAAATAACAGTTTTGGTAAAGGGCGAATCAAAGATTATACAAAGATTTATAAGATAGGTTCTTGATTAGAGTATATTTAGGTTATATTTAATTAATGTAATTGAAAATTTGTGGTACGAATGATACGGATGCAATTTGTGTTTGTATAATTAATGGTTTAAGGTTAGTTTTATTTAGATTTCGAATGGTATCATTTGCCATCGATAGTCAAAATTATGGTAAATTTTTGATTTCAAAAGGGTATGTAGTTCAATGTATTATTCATATTAAATTATTTTGAACATATTACATGGGAAGTATTGAACGATATTATAAGTGGTTCAAAAACCACTTGTAATATCGTTTGAAGTTTGGTTTTTGAAGGTTTACTTTTAAACTAAAAAAAAACCTTTAAAACAGAGTAATCAGAATACTTTGTGGTCGTTACTTCATGGGTTTCGACACCATGGCGTCCGACACCATATCAATACAATCAATACCCATGACCGTTACGTTGAACGCTAGACGTCAATTTATTAATTACTGACTGACTTCAGCGTGTTCTAAAAGTTTTATTGTTCAATTTTAAAAAAAACGAGCAGCTTCAAAAATGTAATATTTTATTTATAAATCTTTAACGATTCTATAATTAAAACCGAATGATTATTAATTTATGTCGTATCGCTAAACCATTCAAACGATTAACTGAGATATGAGTGAAGATTTTTGACAAAGAAAGTATTTGATAATATAGTCGAGTCTTATCGTATCATTGTTGTACTTATGTTATATAAAATTACATGAAATTGTTCTATATTTTGTGTAATCAGTTTTTCAGACAGGCCTTCTAATAATAGTTTGAAGCTAGTTACTCATATGACTAAAATGTTTAATGAGCTAGCTCATAGTGACAACTTAAATCTAACTTTCCCAAACCCAATTAACTCGAACAAGCGACATTTCCATCGAGTATTTCGTTAATAAAAAATTAAAGCCTAAAAGCTTTAAAATAACGTCCCAATAAGTCGATTGCATCGTAATAAATTTATTTTCAATCGAGCCGCAGCACCCGTTATCGATATAACGAATTCCACGGCTACCATAAAAGCCCAGATCTAAAGCAACAATGGAGATTAAAAAAATAAAAACTTTAGAAATCTAATCAAAACCGACATTAAATCCACGCCTCCAACATCTAGAACGCGTTAAGCTCCGCCCACATCAAATCATCGTACATGTCATGGCATGTGGCGTTTAAATGCTATAAGCCATGACATGTATAGCTATCAGCGATTCAAATTCCTAGTTGAACCATTAAAAAATTACCAAGTTTTTTTACCTGACAAGACTTTCAGTCGCAGTTCGAAGTTAGGAAGTTGGTAGTGTTATTCTTTCGTGAAAGAACGAGAAAGCTTGGTTACTATGTTGTATATTATGCAGTTCGGCTACTAGGACTAGCCTTGATTGGCTATCACGGCCGTAAATCGTTGGGGGAAAGTACTTAAATATACAATGATAAATGAAACATACTTCTTAAATAAAGATATATTTTTAATTGTATTAGTATTATATATATTAATAATAGGATGTTTTCGCTAAGTTTAAATTGAACAAATTCAAAAGACCAAATCGCTAAATCCTATACCTTATACCATACAGCGATCACTGTACCATAAAATATGGTCGAAAACTGTAACCGACGGTAATTACAAGCAAGACATGTGAACCCATTATATATAGATTAGGGAAGAGTAAGCTTATTAACGAAAAAGATGATTTCTTGAGATAAAAACTATAAATGCTGTTTAACGAAGATTTATAAAGAATAAAATTTGAAATGTTGTGACGCAGGATATAAATACATTTAAAATTCAGTTTTCAAAACTCAAAATTAAAATAAAACAATTTGAATTACTCGGTGGTAGAGCTTTCGCAAGCTCGTCTGGGTAGATACCACCCACTCATCAGATATTCTACAGCAAAACAGCAGTACTTGGTATTGTTGTGTTCCGGTTTAAAGGGTGATTGAGCCAGTATAATTACAGGCACAAGGGACATAACATCTTAGTTCCCAAGGTTGGTGGCGCATTGGCGATGGTTTTCATTTAAAGAAATGTACAATGCCACTGTCTTTGGCGTTAGTGGTCATTTACCACCAGGTGGCCCATATGCTTCTCCTACTACCTATACTATAAAAATAAAATAAACTGAATACTGTAAAGTTATTTGTTGATATTTTTATATTTTTTGTGGTTATTCTAGTTTGGGAGTGCAGGGTAATTAAAATTATTTAGGTATATTTTTAGGTATTATATAAAACTTATTTTTTTCTTTATGAACAGATATATAATCAATATTACACAATGCTGATCAAAACATGAAGTACATAATACGTTACCTATGGAGATCCTATTACAAGTAGATATCAATTTGTCAAATGTCTAATTATTACAATTAACATCAAATCATAAATGTGTTGGAGATGAACATTGCTAGTAATTATGTGTCAGTAAAGTATATTTAATCTAAAATATTACTGTTTTTGCTCAAGTCTGAGTCGGAGATGAAAATACACACTAATAAAGTACATAAAAAAATTCAACGTTTCTTGTCCGAACTTGAACGTTCAAACTTCGGAGAAGAACTGTTCTAAATATATGTTCTTAATACACATACAGTAACAGCCTGTGAATGTCCCTCTGCCGGGCTAAGGTTTCTTCTCCTCTTTTAGAGGAGAAGGTTTAGAGCTTATTCCACCACGCTGCTCCAATGCGGGTTGGTGGAATACACATGTGGCAGAATTTCAGTGAAATTTGACACATGCAGATTTCCTCAGGATGTTTTCCGAGCACGAGATAAAGTATAATCACAAATTAAGCACATGAAATTCAGTGGTGCTTGCCCAGGTTTGAACACACGATCATCGGTTAAGATTCACGCGTTTTTACCACTAGGCCATCTCGGCTTTTATTATTTTATTACACATAGAAAGTAAATATATTAATAGTATAGATTGCTTTTAAGCCATAATTCTTTAATGGCACTTTACAAACTGAATTGCACTCAACAATTTCACATCATCAGTTTGCTCTTGACATAGCTAACATGGAGATATTTTTCTAGTGCAATATGTATGTCTAATCAGCTCGATCTATGACTTCGTCTTGACTCGAAGATCAGATAGCGAATGTTAAGTTCATTAAAGTGACTCGAGAGCCTGTCTGTTACAAAGTGAATATTATTAAATTATTCGAATAACAATAATTATAAATTATTGTTTTGCGCGTGACAACTGACCACCGGAAAGTTGTGCGGGTAACGGGTTAACCAATTTTTTATATAAAAAATACAAACTCAAACGAATAAATTAAAATTTTTTTTTTTTTATTGTATAGGGGGGCGGACGAGCATATGGATCACCTGATGGTAAGTGGTCACCAACGCCCATAGACAATGGCATTGTAAGAAATGTTAACCATCGCTTACATTGCCAATGCGCTACCGACCTTGGGAACTAAGATGTTATGTCCCTTGTGCCTGTAATTACACTGGCTCAGTCACCCTTCACACCGGAACACAACAATACCAAGTGCTGCTGTTTTGCGGTAGAATATCTGATGAGTGGGTGGTACCTACCCAGACGAGCTTGCACAAAGCTCTACCACCGAGTACCCCTATACGAAGACCTAAACATAATAAACACAACTTACAATAATCAACCTTATAACTAACAAAATTTAAATATTTCCATGTCTTAATCCCATTTGTACTACCTAATGGCAGTGCTTGTAACTTGAATCAGCGACCATAGATTGAGTACCACGTATTCCATCCACTGGGTCAACTCTTTTTTATATATATCACTGACCATTTGTTTCAGACTAAATGCTACTTACATAGAAAATTAACCAATTTACTGACGTCACTTTAGGAAATTTATACGACATAGAAACATTGTATGCCTTTGCCAAATTAACATTCTCATTATTTTTCTTGGAAGATCTAAAGAACAAGGGTTATTGAACTTTTTATTTATTTCATAAATTACTTATGTTCATTTCGAATTAAGCTGGAATTACAAAAAAATAACCATCTGTGCATAAAAATAAAACAAGCAGAAATTTAGTAGCAATTATTTAATAGGAAATATTATTTTCAATTCTAACTTTAAAGCAGAACAAGGAAATGACATCAATTAAAAAAAGGGTTTTATTATCAAATCCGGACTAATTTGATATAATCTCATAGTTAATAATATGCCTGGTTTATTAATAAGCTTAAATATTAATGTTTATGTTCAGTTAGTATGTTTATACTTCGTAATTATCTTCAATACCCTGTGATTTCGCTCCTATATTTCTAAATAATATAACACTCAACCAATGAATTCTTTGTATCGTATTTATGGTCGTCAATTTAATAGACAGTCAGATTCTGGCACGTTCCATATAAAGCGAATAAACGGAGCAAGTAATATAAGATTATTACGAAGCGATTTCCGCGTAAAATATGTATTTTCATTTTAATATATTATGTAAATGGTCATAATCTGTAATCATCAAACAAACACATTTTCGTATTTATTATATTAGTTAGATCAAATTACAATTATGACACTTTACATACACCATCATATATATACGCACATTGCCTCGTGGCTAGTGGCTAGATATTAGGCCGCAGACCCGGTGGTCCTGGGTTCAATTCCCAGGTCGGGCCAATAAATAGATATTGGATTTTTTGTCAGAAAATTCTCAGTAGCAGCCCGGAGTCTGGAAGTTGGAAGTGTGTACACCCCCGTGCCTCGGAAAGCACGTAAAGCCGTTGGTCCTGCGCCTGAACTCTTTCCGGTCGTGTCGGATTGCCGTCCCATCGGATTATGAGAGCTAAGGAAAAGAGAGTGCACCTGTGTTTGCGCACACACTTGTGCACTATAATATCTCCAATCTCTCTTGAGATTGGCCGCCGTGGCCGAAATCGGTCTGGAGGACCTTACGCACATATGGAATCTAAGATGTTCTGTCCATATATAATAACTCGTTCATTCCTATCCATTTACTGTCTGTAATTTTACACTGGCTCACTTACATATGATTTATTACATCTAACCGGAACACAACATAGTTACTTTTATTTGGCAATTATAAAAAGCCCTTAAGTTATAAACGATGTTTTGGGGCTGTTTGGTTAAATAATAATCTCGCTCTTTCTTTCATTATTGATTTGACATTCGAAAGAAGAAAACACAGCTATGTTTAGCTCATTACTTGCTAAGCAACGTTTATAAATAATGCCGTAGAACTTCAATAGATATCAACTATAAATGTATATGTATTCCAGATTCGAAAATTGTTTTAATTTACCAGTATTATTAAAAATATATATATATTTTTTTTATAGTATAGGTAGGCGGACGAGAAAATGGACCACCTGATGGTAATTGGTCACCAACGCCCATTCACAATGGCATTGTAAGAAATGTTAACCATCGCTTACATCGCCAATGCGCCACCAACATTGGGAACTAAAATGTTATATATATTCTGAAAGACTAGAAATAAATAGGTACATTTCATACATAAACCATGGCTGGCATGGATTGGAAATAGAGAGCTGAAGATCAAACTCAGTGGTGTGCCATTGGAAAGATAGCAAATTTAAATATTTACAATAACTTTTTGAATAACAACAGCAATATCTGTACAATCGTTCCATGTTTTTTTTATTAACAATATACATTCTTGCATTATGCCGTCCCGGCGTTTTTTAAAGGCAATTAACAGTTGTAGTCATACAAATGTTACTTGTAAAACCACACAAAACATAATTATTCGGACACCTCAATTTCTCACAATTTACCTTTCAAACCGAGGGCTTGACCTTCAAATGTTATCAACTCTATACCTCAAGCAATAAGAGCTATTTTATCTCGACAATGCGCGGAAGATAGACAATGGGTACCAAATAATTGCGTCCGTATAACAGGTTATGACAGTGACAGATCTGTTAAGTTATTTGATGTGAGATCTAGTTTTTGTTGGTGATTTTATTTTTAATCATAATTGGATTTTTATTGCCACGGGTTTAATTTATTGTACAAAAATTCTAGGAAGGTACATGGCTTTTGTAAATAACGCTGATCAGTTTAGTTTGAGTCATTGTATAACACAAATAATACAATAGTTTTATTTAAAAACAAAAACATGAAGTGCCGGTTTACCAGTTACCAGTATTTAGCTTTACAGTTTTTAATATCTACCTATGTTTTCAGTCTATCAAAGTCTACCGGACGTCTCTAGGTGCGCCAAAACTCTTGATCTTACGTCATCCTTATGTGGTCGGGTACCGCCACCCAGGGACTTGTCTGCTCCAACGACAATAGTTCACGACATTAGGTGAACAGCTCACTGGAGTTTCAGTTTGTTTATCTTTTTAATATCGCTAAACTTAAAGATGATGAAAATATCTTCTAAGCAACCGCGCTTCATCTTAGGCTGTATCATTACTTTATGTATATAGATACCAAGCGCTAGCCTATACGTAAAATAGATAAAATAGATAGATATGTGCACTCTCTACTCCCAAGCTCTCATAATCCGATGGGACGGCAATCCGACACGACCGGAAAGGACCGGACCAACGGCTTCATGTGCTTTCCGAGGCACGGGAGTGTCCACACTACCAACTACCCGATTCCGAGCAAGAGAATTTTCGACAGAAAATCTCAATATCATTTTATTGGCCCGACCTGGAATTTAAACTCATGACCTCCGCGTCTGCGGCCTTACATGTAGCCACTAGACCAACGAGGCAGTCAATGTACATAAATATAGTATAGTAGCGTAATAAAGCACGCTGATATTTTTCCAATAACCACTACATTCTGACCCTTATCTATTAAAACATTATAACATAACATACATTAATCTTCCCTAACAATCGTTGTCAAATTTAACACGAGATTCGAGTTAGTTACATAACAAGTAAAGTTACATAACAGGCACGCTTGAATTATAGTGAACGTTCAGACAGAATCTTCAATGTTACATGCTCTAGTGAGTAAGGCGGCTAAATGGAGCAAGGTGTTGATGCCGTGTTAAGGCAACTTCAGTACACAAGCGTGTATTACTATCATAAATAACAATATTAGTTACAAAATCTCTGGTACAAGGATGACAAAATGCATTTATTTTTAGAAGAAAGATTGACTTTTTTACTGCAAGAATATTTCATGACTTTGTAATTAACTCTTAACGTCACTTGCATTTTTTTTTCGATATTTTAACGTATTCAACTTTTTAATCGAACCGTGAAAATATATCTCTCATCGTGATTTTCATAATGATTCACTGAATCCCCATCAAGAAAATCATTTATCCCGATTTAATTGATAAGAAAAACTCGTTTAACACAAAACACGCTTTACACTTCAAATACCACGAATTTATTGTGAATTATCACAATCGCTCCGGCTATCAGATTTAAATCGTACAATCGGTTTTTTGGCGAACTCAAATAACGCTTTATTGGTAAATAAGAACAACAGAGATGCAAATCGATTTTTTTAATTAAAACCTCGGACAAGTGCATGCGATCCAAACATCGTTCTGCGGTCGAATACAAAACAAAATGCTGGCTGAAATACGAAATACCATAAAAAGCACCGAATAATTCTCCAGTTTTTAAAAAGAATAAAATTCCTCCGAGTTCGGTTGACCCTCGTAAAACTAAGGTTCTGCGACGTTTTACATATGGTCCTTTAGAATACACATATATTCTATGACAGTATCGTTTTCGAGAATTTGAATATTCGCGACGTTTTAGTTGTATCCGTTTTATTTGATTCGTTCTTTATTTTATGTAAAAATATATACGGTTTAGCAATTTTTGAAATAGTATTATAAACTTCGACAAGATATTTTTATTGGAATTGAAAAATTATTTCTTTAAAAGAATAAATATTATCCAAAAGCAGATATATAGTGGTTTTGTTCTGATGTTTAATGTGGTTCAAAAATCTTATCTTCAATATACTACCATAGACTTATCTCCCTTCAACGCCTAACGCTAACCTAGCCCTGAGTGCGGTGGTGGTGGCTTTATCTCTTTCGATAAAGCTAAATGTATTCTGTCTTGACTAAGATTTTGAGATTAAGAGGATTCACAACAACAAATTTCTCTAGCTGCTGAGTTTTGGTGGTAGGGTTTTGTGAAAGCGCATCTGGGCAGGTTAGCCACTCGTCAGATATTCCACCGCCAAATATCAATATTTAGTATTGTTGTATTCCGGTTCGAAGGGTGAGTGAGCCAGTTCAACTACGGGCACAGGGGTCATAACATCATAATTCCCATATTTTAAGAAGCGGTTATTACTTATACAGCGCTAATGTTTAGTGGCGATGATGACACTTACCATCACGAGGTCCAATCGCCTACATATATATATATATATTTTAAATGATAGTACCGTCTATTCGATTAGCATTCCGAACGGAAATGCACCGGCACATTGTTTTAGATCCCTTTCTAAGTGGATTAAGACCTTCTCAGGCTGTAAGTTTGTATCTTCCTTATCCGTTGAATTGGCTCGCGTGCGTTTTCTTCAATATTGCTTAATAGCTTCTCGATGTTTATCTACGTTTTGTTTTAGCTTCTTTTCTTTATAATCTATATCAAATCAAAAGCACAAATTACCCCCCGGAACCGGATTCGGTCTTTATTCACCGTTATTTATATAAATGATTAAATTCGAGGGTGTTTGTTGCTAAATGAGAATTAGTATAAAAAATTACAATTCGTCTTTGATTTGCATCGTACTAGCCGTGCAGTAGCATAATAGGATATAAAATGTTTTAGTAAATACGAAATTAACATCTTATCGCTGTCAACGGCGTGACGTAAGAATAGCCGGACTGATTTGGCAATGCCTCGGCGCGAAGATCTACGGGTATTTGCGAAGATAAGGGCAGACGTCTGCCACTTAATGATACAGCGTTAAGTAAATACAGAATTTAAAAAAAAACATAAGTTTAGTTTATTATAATTGCGATTAACGATAAAATCTATTAAGTTCTTAAATTAAATATAAAGCGTGGTCCATGCGTGTCGACCTCGTAAAGAACCCGTGTCAGTTTTATTAGCGTTTTACTCGTTTTACAGTCAAGTGAAGTGTTAAGTGTTTCATTATTACTTGATTTTGAATATCTGATATTAAATCACCTCTTAATGCAACTCATCGTTTGCTTGAAAATTCAATACAAAACTGATGAAGATTGATAAAATACTTAATTAAATATATACAGATCAAAATTAATATTAGTGTACAAATCATGACTACGTGAAATGATCGCAAGGACACTTTTGCAACATTTCCAAACGGACAAATGGGCCACCTGATGATAAATGGACACTACCATCAGTGGTATTTATATAATTTATCTCATAACTTATTTCAGTATTTTTTTAAAAGAAAACGTAAATTTTCATTCACATTCGCCTATGCGTATTTGTCATTCTTTCATATTTTAGTGAAGGTATTTGCAACGATTATAAATTATTTTGAGGGATTCACATTATAAAGAGCCAGTGCAGAGGCAGAAGTATTTTCGCTGTCTCTTGTCTATATTTTCTGTCATTTATTTCAACTGTCCTATTAGGCAAATTGACCTCATGTCAGATAGTCGAAAATAAACTAATTCCAACGTCCGGATAGACACTACTAAATGCGGATTAGGCAGCCATTACAAATTAATTAGTTTCGACGTGGTATACTGACACGGGCATCTAGTTTATAAATTAATTAAATTTAGATAAAAGCAGTTTATGAAAAGACATTAAAATAGGAAACTGTGACTTTAAACTCTAAAGCATACGTACCTACAGTGTAAAGCTAAACTAAGCAATGTTAATTTTTTTGGAAAGGACATCACACCATAATATTGGAATATGCTTTGAAGGTATTTTCGATCTACACCGATATTTATATCATAAAAATAATTTTGAAACTTTATAATGAACTCGATTTTTAAACGTATATATATAAATATTTATTTGTAAAATAAAATATAAACCTTTTGATTTTATATATACTTGACAATATTATTCGAACACTAAATCACCGTAACTAGATGGCCCATTGGTTAGAACGCGTGAATCTTAACCGATGATCCCGAGTTAAAAAGCTTAATTTTCATGTGTTTCATTTGTGTTTATAATTAATTCATATCACGTTTGGCGGTGACCAAAAACATCGTGAGAAAATCTTGCATGTGTCTAATTTAATTAAAATATAACTGAAATGTGTAATAATGAGCTTAAAACCTTCGCCTCAAAAGGAAAGGGCAGAGAGGAGGCTTTAGCCCAAGAGTGGGACAAACTGAAACAAATGTACTTGTGTTCAAATTAACATTAAGAGATGTTGAAAACTAGCACGCAGCGATATTGTTATCAAGAAACACGGCTTTTGCAATTAATGTATCGTGTTCTCTATCGTCCGATAGATATTAATAGGATTAAAAATATTCCAAGAAACGCATAAATATCTTGTCCGATTCAGAAATACGGAACCAACTATACTATCGGACAAGTTATTAAAATAAGAACAAATATTAAATATACTAGCAAAATTATTATATACTGAGCTTATCAAACATATGAGTTAAAGTACATACGTTTGAATAAAACTGAAAGGAGTAAAATTCCTTAATCCAAAACTATTTCGTGTCATAGTCGTAAACGCTTTATGGCACTTTTACTGGTAATTCCTCATTTTACTAGGCGAGTTGGCTAAACAATTTGTACGTACGAATAGTTTATTTATTTACGTGTCACTTCGTTGAAATCCAGATTTGCTTTTAAAGTTTAAATTAGATATATATATTTCATCATAATTAAAATGGTACTCAAAATGATTTTTTGTATTAATATAATATTTCGACTATACCTTACCTTTGCCGAAATATGAATGACGAATTAATGAGGTTCAGCGCTAGATAGCAAGGGGGGTATTCAGTGCTACATACTCCTTCTGAGGTTCCTGTATCGGGGTTCAAGCAACAGCGCAAGACAAATAAAAGCACAAAACTCCACAAATATTTGTCATGAATGAGGATCGAGCGGATCGATTTCAAATATTAATATTCTGTTATGATTGATGATCTGAAATGATACACATAGGACAATTAACTAATCAACTAATTGATTGAACCAATTTTCTATTTTCATATATAGGCTGTACATATTATGTACATTACACACCATATCCTATTTTAGTGATTTGACAAATGTAGTCCTTTTTTTTTAATTTCGCTGGAAACACGCACTTACGCGTTTCCCCCGCATGAAGTGGGGGGTACGTGGGGCTCGCCGGCGCTGAAGCCGCCGGAGTACCTAAAAACTAAAAACCAGCGTACTCTCATCGTCTCCTCAGGGGGGCGGCACGGCATCGGCATACTACCGTGACGCCCCGATGGTTGGCCCATCTATGCGGGTCTCCTTTCTTAGTTATATTCCCAGGATACAAAGAGCCCAACTAGCCCCAGCAGCGCTTCCGGGGGGCGAGAAGGTGCGCATAGCGCGGACGCCCCTGTCTTGTTCGGCGGATCGGATCAGCAAAGGCAATTTACTCACATTGCCGCGCTATGCATCTCTTGCGTCATAACACTCTCGCAAAAGGAGACCATCGCCACCCACAAATGTAAAGTCCTATCTTATCACAAACAAATTTGAAGCTACACTGATAGAAAGCAAAATATTTCAAAAAAAAAAAGACAAAGAAAAAAGTTATTACATGTCTCATCACATAGGTTAATGATAAAAATATTATATACTACTACTAAAATTACTTATTTATTTTACTAGTGTACTTTAAGTAAAAGCGACGTCATTAAAATATCACACAAGTAAAACATCGGCAAAGGTCTTTTGAAAGATATTTCTTGCTAATGAGAAGAATTTTAAACGCTACTGCTTTAAGAAAAAATCAAATATATTATACGTGTACGTGTGTGAAAATCCAATCATAATTTCAGTATCACCATATTATGTCTCAAATAAAATACTATATATTCTATCTTTATATACTTACTGTTTAAATTTTCCAGACAACAACATCGAAAGCATTTAAATTACCTGAAAAAAAAACAAACTCATCAGAGAACAGCAATAGACCACAAATAATTCGTAATAAATCAAATTTTATGATCGTTTTGGTAGTAAATATTTATTGATTGGTAACAGGATCCTTGAACTCATTATACCTTGATTAAATCTTGAACCTAATGGATTTTAACCTTTCGCAAATTTAATTTTCCTTTGGACCTTCGTTAGCCCGACGGTTCGTATCGAGCAATTATGTTGGTTGAAAAAAATAAATCTATCATAAATTATTACTTAGATCACTACTATAATTTTATTTAAATAAATAGCATCAGACAGACAGATTATATAACTAAAAAATAGTTAAATATCAGAATATAGAAGTGACATCTATAATTATAATATTTAGGGTAGTGGACGCTATAAATCTGAAAGCTAAAACCTCATTAGCCCATATAAGTTGATATTCGAAGGCTCTACGAAATAAAATATTATTATTGACAGAGGTCTTTCAAACTATCTCTCTCAATTGCCTCGTAATCAGATTAAAAATTTACACGACCTAAATTTGATTCATAATAAATCGATTTTAGAACTTCAGACTTGTCCTTTATATTTAGACAAACTGCCCTTAACTTTGTTTGTGTGAAAATTTTCTCGTAAATTTAGTCTCGTACACATATGAGTTTGTTACCTCATAAATGTTACTATATCTCACAAAAAGATAGAGTTTTGCTTAAGTTAGATTTTAATAAAATTGTATTTTCTCATATCGTATTTTATAGAATCGTAATTAAACGCTTGATCACTTGGTTTTATTTAATTTGTTCTTCGTAAAATTGTAACGAGGGTTGTGACAGTTTAAGGACAGCCATTCTGTTATTTATTAAAGGATTCAGTCGAGGTTTTTCAATTTTATCAAATGTTACTAACGTAATTTTTCCTGATTATATGATCCTTTAGAAGTCAAATGATCATATAATCTATACCTATTCTAATTAGTAATGAAATAATTATTCTATAATGTGTTTACTAAAAGTAAACGTTAGAAAATATTTTAAACCTTCCACTACAGTTGCACTACAGCTGCAGTAATTCGTATCTTCTCCACTGGGTATCGTTGAATATGCAAGTTTTCTTAAGATGTGTTTCTTCAACACCGAAAACAAGAGCCTTTATAAATACCGCTCATTATCTCGCTTAAGTTACCTCGCCTCTTAATAATATAATATGTATAATAAAGACTAATAATTACCAATTAAAATACTTAAATACATGAAACAGAAAGTTTTTACGTTTCGAAAAAAGCTCTATTTATATAATCTTTCAGTTGTAGGAGAAATAAAAAAAAAATTATATTTCGATATGAATTATAGGAACTAATCAAAACTCTCAAATAATACACTATACATATTGTATATGACTATCAAAACGAAATAATACAAGCGATATTAGCATCTAACACCCTGAATATAAGTCGCTATTACGATCGACTTCTAATATGTAATTGGTGAGCAAAACTACTGACTAATGTATTCGAAGGAAATCATTTCCTCGAACGAGAAATTGCTGGAATTAGTTTGGTTATTACAAGTGCATTTGCATAAAATAATTGCAGCTTGACTAACTTTTCAACACTATCGAAAGGAATTTTATTATGATTGCCATATTTCCGAGGCTTATAAATTATTCAGATAACATTTATTGAACTTCGCATATGTACTTAAAATTTTAATTTAAAATAAATATTTAAAGGAAATGAAGCTATGTTTAATAATTTTAGAATAAAGTTTTTTTTTTTTTGTAAAAGTAATTAAAAACGACCTTAAGCCTGCTACGGCATGACCAAGGTAGCTTCTCAAATATTTTATAGTCAAAAAGATTTAGATTATTTTTATAGCTTAGGTAGGCGGACTAGCCTAAGGGCGGACTAGCCTAGGGCCACCTGATGGTAAGTGGTCACTGACGCCCATAGACATTGGCATTCTAAGAGATGTGAACCATCGCTTACATAACCAATGCGCCACCAACCTTGGAAACTAAGATGTTACGTCCCTTGTGCCTGTAATTACACTGGCTCACTCACCCTTCAAACCGGAACACAACAATACAAAGTACTGCTGTTTTGCGGTAGAATATCTGATGAGTGGGTAGTACCTACCCAGACAAGCTTGCACAAAGCTCTACCACCAAGTAAATTTTGCGTTTTTCGTTTCGATTCGTTTTTGGTGCATTTTTTGCCACACAATAATATATTATTAATATAGATCCGTGCGCTAAGTAGTCTGTACTTAAAACACTGCGTTTTACTACAAATGAATAGAACACAAATCTGCTTTTAATATTTTTTCGACTGAGGATAGGTTTGCGGAGAATTTATAATAGGTGCATCTCACAATAGAGAAAATGATTTATTCATTGTGAAGTTCAAAGCTCCTTTGGAAAATCCGACGAAATTTTAAAAATACATCGAGCAAAACATGAAGTACTTTTAAAATAATAGATTTTTTTTATATAATACGAGTAATATCCAAATATTTCCACCATCATCAATATAGTTTGGACGTTTTGAAATAAATCATGTCGTAAATAAATCACGTCTGTATGTACTCCAATAAATGTGCCGTCCCATCAAATTTGCCGAATTGATAAAACCCGAGATGATTCTGCCTAAAACTCTGTCAGAGAGGGATAAAACAAAAACCACATTTTACAAGATTTTAAGCCGATTAATCCGCGCTGATCGCATTTATGACAGACTAAAGGATTTAAACGCTCAAAAATACGCTTGTCGAATAAACAATAAAATTGTGACTCAAAGAGATGTAACATATCATGTTACATTTTTTTAAATCTGTGGTTTAACTTACATGGAAATATTTTTTTGCGTACTGGTAAAGAACCTATATAAATAAATCTGATTTTAATCTTACGACATTATACGTTTAAAAAGCGCTACAAACGTTACTGTTATGGTGTTATTATCGGATCAAAGAAAGATATGCCAAAATTTTCGAAGCGTTGTAAATTATTAGTGATATAATCCACGTCGTCTAAAGCCCACATGGAATTTCAATTTCCAGTCAAAGACCATGTAAAGCTCCTCAAACATTAAAACTAAGCCGCAAAACGCTATTATCTTGGCAGGAAAGGCGCAATAAATATTAAATCATACTTTCATCCACACAGGTTTATGAAAATTTGATACACATCCCCTTTTCAATTACCCGCTTTGTAACCCTACAAAGAACAAATATTGTGCAAACATTCCATGTTCAAACTTATGCTGTCAGTTGTATACCAAAATCCTCAACGTTCAGTGTTTTTAAGACAGCACAGGAATTAAGTTTTAGTAATATGCATATTCTTAAGATTTTCAAGAACCGTTTTATCCATATGAAAGAAACTTTCGTTCATGTCGAACCGTTGTAGTTTAGCGAAAGCTTAGCTAAGATTTTGAAAAGAACCAAGTAATGTGTGGTTCTTAATGAAAAGTTGTTAAGATAGGTAGCATATTATTTAAAATAGTTAAATAGAATCGCATTGCTTTATCTGTGAGGTTGTGTGTCAGTGTGTCTGTGTATTATTTACTGATATGTGTTTTAGAAGACTTCGTTTCTTGCAGTCTCTTCTGTTTCAACTTTCATTACGAATAGTGGCAATTTTACCTACATGCAGGTACCGTCATTTTTACAAAAGATTTAGAAAATAAAATTGGAAAAAGCTTTAATTAAATTAATTATATTTAAAGACATTTGTGAAACAGTGAAGATGTTGTTTTTTTTTTTAAATAAGTAGGTAGTAATAATAACGTAAACGAAATGTTCAGGTTTTCTATGTATTTTTTATCAATAAGGCTGATAGTGTTTAAAGAAAACTGGTAGATTGTAGCTACTAGTTTGGACTTAACATTCAACTAAACAGGATTGATTCGTTTATACATAAAAGAACTGCGATACGACGCGGAAAGTGATCTTTAACGATTTTTAATTTTGAGATGTAAATAATGAAGTTATCAATTTCAATATATAGAAAACAGAAGAAAAAAAAATCTTTATTTTAAAATGCAATACATGTTCTAATTTCTTTATAGTTTACAAACAACGTTATACTATATCTAATAAAATATGTTATTATAGACTCCAACAAGATGTCTCGTTGCTTGATAACTGATTGCTATCTTATAAAGCCAACCCTTTAAAGTCTTACATCAGATTAGTTAAATGCAGAGCCTTATCTAATCTATATAGAAGCATTGATTTCCAAAGACGAAGTTTCTATTACCAAATAATACTTACAAGGCTGCATTCGATTTCATCTTACAAATTCACCTTCACTTCATTATTACATAGATAACACAAATTAAAAACCTAATAAGTTTTTTTTTTTTTTTTATATTTCATACAGCTTAACATTTAATATTACTTTCATTATAATGTGCATGTACCGATTATAGATTTTTTTTTATAATACTGCAAAGTCGAGGCAAGAAACTAGTATATAAAATATAAAACCCTGTAAAAGAATTTCCTTGTACGTTCGAATTTTCAATACAAATCTTATAGGATAGGCCATCTATGCCAAGTAAGGATGAACCCTTAAAGAAGCTATCCCATATTCTTTGTCTAATGCTCATACGTGCCCTGTAGGACCCATTTCAACGGGAAAGCTCCGCTCTACTAATTCCACGTTTCACTGGAACCGAATTAATTTCTGAATTCGAAATTCGAAACACGTTTCAGCTTCACCTCGGTATTTTTAAAAGCACTAAGTGGTGCTTGTTCCGGAGTTAGTGGATCACATTTGGATTATTGGACTTCTATTTAAATAAAATAGCTTGATTTAAGTCTGTGAGTTGTTTACGTTTATTAAATAAGAAAATACTTTGAAAGTTGATTAAATATGTAGATCAGAGTTTATTTTTAAGGAAACAGGAAAGTAAATGACTTAAGAAGTAAAAATTTTCATATAGCAATCTTACTTAAAGAATAAATTTAGCTGTAACTGTTGATCGAATTGAATAACAACAATATAAAAAGTAAAAATGTAAAGTAACAGCCTGTGAATGTCCCACTGCTGGGCTAAGGCCTCTTCTCCTCTTTTGAGAAGAAGGTTTTGGAGCTTATTCCACCACGCTGCTCCAATGCGGATTGATGGAATACACATGTGACAGAATTTCAGATTTTCATTTTCACAATGTTTTCCTTCACCGTCAAGCACGAGATGAAATATAATCACAAATTAACCACATAAAATTCAGTGGTGCTTGCCCGGGCTTGAACCCACGATCATCGGTTAAGATTTACGCGTTCTTACCACTAGGCCATCTCGGCTCTCAATATAAAAATAAAAATGATTATTATTTATGTATTTATTTTTGTTTTTTAAACAATATATTATAAAATGAATACTAATTATAGGGAAAAGTGAGTTAAAATGTGTTATAAATTTGCAAATACCTAAAAGCCTGTGATGACTATGAGTTCCTTTATAAAATGGAGAAAATATAATGCAATTCAATTAGTTTTCACAAAATATTTCCATTAGAATTTATTCAGTATAAATATTTATTCGTACATTAGATATTCACGAATTTTGCATTCAATATTAACGTCCCGACATGCCAAAAAACTGTAATTACCAAATATATTTAGGTTAAACCAAAGCGTCAAAGGAAATCATGAAACTGTCTCATTCGTTTATAATACTATCATTACGCTTACATTGTAATATGTATAGAAAAAACTTTTTACATAATACGAGCCAGCGACTCGGTGAAATGAAATATAACTCCCGCAAGGACAGGATATTATACATTTGCGACGTGTATGAAAATGTAATCTGTAGCGATATGCTTTCGATTTTTTTTTTCTTACACCTGAAAAAATGTGACTTTCGCATATATATTGAATACTTTTTGCTAGAAAGCGAATTGCTAAATGTTTTTTGAACATTTGTGTTTATAATTCATCTCGTGCTCGGCGGTGAAAGAGAACCTGCAATCTCTTATTTCGTGTCGTATTTTAGCAGCATGTTCGAATAAGAACCTAATCTTCTCAATGTGAGAGACATCCTTAGCTCAGCAGTGGGGTATTCACAGGCTATTAGTTTATTTTTATCATTAATTTTAATATTTCCATTTATTAGTCGAACACCTACAACTGTACCAGTAAATTAAGATTGTCTAATAATTGTTTCATACGGTGCAGTTCCACTTAAATATATTATTTGGCTAATACAAATTCTCCGCCGCTAAAGTTACGTAACTTTCATAGTAAAGACCAACACGATAACACATCAATGAAACATCAGGATCAATCCGATACCCATACCCTCATAGTTTATATATATTAATGTTAGATAGTCTTAAGTATAAGGGTAAGTACATAATCATCGTCATTTATCAGCGAATTTCAAGCTTCAATAAATAAAGGGTATATGCCGCCTAGCAAGGTTGCGAATTGAATTAAGCTTAAAGTTTAATTGAATAGGAAATTGAAATATTACAAATATTTGCGTCTTTAAAATTTACTTATATTACATAAAGACATACATACTTCGTTTAAAATAGAAACAAAGGCGATATAATTGAATGATTTTTTTTAAATCGAAACCGTTCTGCCTTTATATATATAATATAGGTAGGCGGGCGAGCATATGGGCAACCTGATGGTAAGTGGTCACCAACGCCCATAGACAGCGGCATTGTAATTTCTTTAAAAAAACATCGCCAATGCGCTACCAACCTTGGGAACTAAGATATTATGTCCCTTGTGCCTGTAATTACACTGGCTCACTCGTCCTTCAAACCGGAACACCAAGTACTGCTGTTTTACGGTAGAATATCTGATGAGTGGGTGGTACCTACCCAGACGAGCTTGCACAAAGCTCTACCACCAAGTAGAGCCACTAAATAGTGTCTTCTTTAATACTTTATGGTAGTTACCATATAGCGTTTGGAGTGTCCACCGTAATATGAAAATTCTCCATATTTTTGCTATTTTATTTAATAACTCCTGCTACTTATCGAACCGTGATCAAATACACATAATAGGACATCTGATTTAATTAAACAACGCATGACTCGAGTGTTCAGTTCAAAATTAATGAAGGTGTAAAAGATTGTCGCTTGTTTGTTGCTAGCTTTAGGGCACGTCAAATTGACGTGATAACACAATATCAGGGAAACATGTTGTACACCCATGGGGGACAGTTACAGCGTTGTGTGACTTAATATACTTGTACGAGTGAATGCATTAATCTTCCACGTGTCGAGGGATGTCTTACGTGTATCGCATTTCGTGATTAAAAAGGTTTTATATCGTGTAAATATAAATCCATTCAAAATATTGCAACGATGTTTTAAATGAAGAAATGCCGATAACAACATTAAAATGATATGTCGTTACAAAAAGATCATATACAAACTAGTGATCGAATATTGCCATCTATTATAAAAAAATATATCGAGGCCAGTGAAAGAAGCAAGTTAATCTTAACCATAGATTGCAGGTTCAATTCTGGTCCATTATTTGTTATGTGCATTGTATTTGTCGGATGAAAATCTGCCACATAATGTATCCAATTATCCAGCATCCACTTAAGAAGTGTTATAGTAATAATAGTTATGAAGACTTTTCATGCGAACAATAGCGGATATGCCTGATTTAGTAGAACTACGTCTTCGTCGTTGTGTTTTGTTTGTTTCCGGTTCTAAATACATATTTCTGGTATATGTTATTACACATTTAAATAAACATCAATTACTTATCCCATTAAAAGTCACATAGATTCTTTATCTTACCATTTCTACATTTCAATCAGCTCACCAAAGATTTTCACCATCAAAGGAAAAAAAAGATCGTTTAAGCAGAACTTTTCTAAATTAATTTAAGGTGTCCAAATTTTTTGCGAACGCCGTAGTAAAACGGCCAATTGCATTAAGCGTCCGTAGAAAGAACATAATCAAATTGAAGCCAAAACTCGGCGTTAAACTCAATTGTCGCAATAATATAACGTAATTACGCGTCAAACACATTTTCAACTGGTAATTGCGAGACTTTTAACGCGATTACGAGTATTTTGCATAATCATGGGATATTGACGCGACAGCTTCGCTAATTCCTTGCTGTTTCACTTCTAATTCTTGTTTCTTCATGGTGAACATTTAGAAATATATCAGTTTATAAAATACATGCGGCTGTTTGGTAACACACTAACAATACTATATATTATTGGCGTTAAGCGGTAGATGTGATCAGTGGGTGGTATCAACCAAGAGGGTTTTGCACAAAAAAAACGTAAAGTAACTAACACGAAATTAATCAACAATAATTAAGCACTTAAGAACACCAAGCTTACACTTCATAACGCTAAGCACCCTCTGTGCTTGCCCAGTTTTGACCTACCGTCCTTCGATTAAGTTCCGATCTTTAGTATTCTATCCACTGGGCCATCCCAGAATCTGGCCAGGATCGTTCTATGTCAATTGTTACATTTGAACATGGGGTGCTCTAATCTTTTCATTGCAACCCATTAAAAATGAATCATCGCGCTTATCACGTCCCCTAAAGGTGCGTAAAAATCATTTAAAAAAATGTAGGACCAAAATAGGACGACGATAAAATTAATGGTTACAGATTTTTTATTCATATTTAAATAAAATAATTAACTGATTTTTGTGGCTTTTCGAATATCATACAAAAAGGTATCATAACTGAATATCATTAATTTAAAATATCGAATAACCGAATTCCATTATATTGAGGATATTATCTACATTTGACAAGAGTAGCTTTTTAAATTTATTTTAGTGAAGCACAGAAGGAAACATTTCTGCCAACTGATTGCATTTTCACCCATAGACACTAAGAGAATGATAATCCACTCCGTTCGGCCTCAATACGCCACCAATCATGGAATCTAATATGTCATATCTCTTGTAACTTTAATTAAATAGGTCCTCTCACTCACTCACTCACCACTCACTCTTCAAACAATGATATTTGGTAATTCAAAAAACGGTGTGTGGATGGCATCCACCCAGACAAACCTTCAAATCCCCCACCAATGGTAACCATGTTAAATTATGTATATATATACAATATACATATATATATATAACATTAATAAGAAAGTTTAATATATGTGGAAAATAGAATCAAAATAAAAAAAAGCAATAGGAAAGGGCCATTATTACACAAAAAACAATTAGAAATAATTATATGAATTATAGGAAACAGTACATTGCTTGTATCTTGTTTTTTTTTTTTTATTGTATAGGTTATATGGACGAGCATGTGGGCCACCTGATGGTAAGTGGTCACCAACGCCCATAGACAATGATTTGTATATTTCTTAAAAAAAAAAAAACATCACCACTGCGCCACCAACCTTGGGAACTAAGATGTTATGTCCCTTGTGCCTGTAATTACACTGGCTCACTCACCCTTCAAACCGGAACACAACAACACAAAGTACTGCTGTTTTGCGGTAGAATATCTGATGAGTGGGTGGTACCAACCCAGACGAGCTTGCACAAAGCTCTACCACCGAGTAAGTTAACATATTGTTAACATGTTTTATAGCAGAAGATAAAAGTTTTTAAAGTAAAGCGTATCAACGTGGCAAAGTCTTTAAGAAGACGGAACAGCCATCATATCTACATAACTACGTCACTAACAGATTGTCTTTTTGATTTCAGCTTCATAAATGACATCATAAAGGTTATTTTATTACCTTCCCATATATGTCTCCTAAGAACAATCATAGCCAGAAATATTGTATAGTCGTTTCATTTCACGATAATCAAGATTTTATTGTCTTGACAAGCTCGTGGATGAGTGACCTATTTATTTTATTACGTTGTTGACTTCGTTAAATATTGAAACGAAACGTTTTGTGGACCACAAACGAAGTAACTATAAGACGATCGTAGTTTTAGCGTTTTGCAATTCGTTTTCAGAACTACTTCTTAAGTGATTAACTTTTCGCGTTCATGTAGAACTGCTTTAGTTTATGTTTAAACTTATAAGAAAGAGTATTTTGTGATATATCAGAAATTCAAGATTTTCAACAGCGAGTGCTGGAAATCTTTTAGTAATAAAACTAGAAACGATTCAAGTATTCTTCAAAATAAGATATCAAAACAAATCCACTTTAGAAAATTCTCCACCGGAACAGATAGCCAAGGCTAAATGCATAAATAGACCGGTGCTAAACCTAGTCTCTCAACGCGAGAGCCCTGGACATGCAAAGCTAGTATAATTGGAGTTGAACCACTTATTTGAGCTGACAACTTGACAGAACGTGCTCGTAGTGTTTGTTTGAGATTACGTTTCAGCAAAATGTGCTGATGACTAAATGCAATTGTAGATAATATTATATTAAATTCAGAGAATATATTCACGTGCGACTCAAGACTTTAGAATGTTCATGTGAAAATATCTTTAATCTTTTTAAGGATTTTTTATCTAATTAAAATCGCGTCAAAATTATTGGAGAATTTTCGCCATCGTTCGCCTTAATTATGTATAAATGTTGTATAAGAAGGAAATTTCATCTCTTATCATATAATCGAAGGAAAACCATAATATGCAGATCTTATTGTTATTATTACATTAAAACCTTAAATAAATACAAATAAAAATTAAAAATATTTACTATACAAATCGTGACCGCGTGGAATGGTGGCAAGAATGCTGGCAGCATTTCCCCTTTGAATCGCAATTCCGATTCTCTGGGCGAAAAATGAACCAGCCCTCCTGTCACCAGTAGAGGCAATAAGACGGGGTGTAATATTTTGGATGAAATTTTTTGCACTATTACTCCAAGGTCCAAGCGTTTCAACTGCAAACGGAACAAAAATATAATTTTGAATAAGAGAAGAATATTTGTTACGTTTGTTCGTTTCAGCTTTTTCCGCGGCAGCACCGGCTTTTAACATTGTTTCTCTGATATGAGACGGGGCTAGTGTGTCAACACATGTTGCGTCCCACACAAGGGCCCGTCCCCGTTCCCAGGGAACCAATGTCAGTCCATCAGGTCTCTTGCCATCATCACGACTAATTCCATGAGGCTCAATAAGAGCAGGAACGTCAATGGTGGCAAGAGCCCTTTTAATAGTATCATTAAGAGAACTGTGGCGGAAAAGCCTCCCTGAACTCCTTGGACAAGAAAGACCGTGTAAGCCGAAAGAGTCGACCTCTTTTCCACACGGGCACCTGTGCTCAATGCACAACTGTTCCCAGTCGGAGACCTATTGCTATGCGAAAACATTAATTGTCTAAAAGCGTCCCAAGATTTTTAGAGGGTACCGCATGTAACCAGTGACCTGACTCTTTAGTTGATAAAGCTAGAAGCCGTGCACGGTTATTGGCACTTGTTAAATTTTGATTCAAACTTTGTTGTGTAACATAAACTAGTGGCGAATCCCAAAGTTTTTGTTTGGTAACTTCCTTAGGGATATCGTCATTAGGACATTTTACCTTCCAGTTTTCTATTGCCTCTGTAACATTTGTGATTTTCAGTGTATTTGATTTTAAAATATGTGAACAAAGACCTGTAATGCTATGTACAGAAGAGAGAAAGGCTGGAAGGGCAACACTTGAAATTTTCCTCACACCGATGCCACCATGGCGAATCGGAAGTGTAGCTTGGGTCCAGGAATACTCATCAAGAGATAAATTTAGAATTTTCTCTAAAGAATCTTTAAGGATGGCATCGATTTTATTGGTAAGGCCAGGAAATTTCCAGACTGGGCTCGCGCGTAGAATGTACATTAATTTTGGAACAAAAAGACAGTGTTTCAAAATAGTATAAGCAATATGAGAATTTAAGACGCCCAATCTGTCGACGTTGTCTAAAAAAATTTTTATTTTATCATTTAGAACAGGTTCAATACCTTCGTCAAAAAGTGGTGCACCAAGAAGGCAAAGCGTATTTTTATGAAGAATTTTAATATTAGGTGCAATTTTATAAAATAATTGATTTTGTGTTATTAAATGTTATACGACATTACTCTTATAAACGGATATAAGATAAATTGATTTTAAAAATGAAAATTTATATATATCTTTACGTTTTTGATTATGATTTGATACTTATAAAACTTAATAAATAGACATAAAGCACGATAACTATTTAAGAAATTCCATGAATCAATATGATACGTATCTATCACTCCGTTCATTATTCAAATATTTTAATGCACTGGATGTTTTCTACGTTATGTGATAAGCACCTGATATATATTTAATTAATTCTTTAACAAGGTTTTTCTACATACTTTATCAAAAAGTCGGAATAAAAACGAGAACATCTCAGCTATTGTGTCAAATTTCACGATTGGTCAAGACGTTCAAGCGTAAAAGTATGACAGACGAAAAATAAAGAAATTTTCATTTTACGGTTTACAAGAGCCGAGATGACCTTGAAGGAGTTCAAATCCGGCAAGCACGACTGTTTTTACAAAGCTAAATGTACTGTTATTACTCAATTATTACTAGACGGTAAAGTGATAAGAAGTATAAAATACTGTAATAACATCTTGCAATATGTAGATTCCATCAATCCGCTATTGAATTGTAGATTTAGATCCGTATCCTATCATATCATATTGAGGTGAAGACTTATTCCCAGTAATGAAACTTTTCCAGCAAATATAACTTGTGCCTGTTAACATCTGACAGGCAAAGGCCTCTCCTCTTGAGAAGGTTTGGACCTTTCTCAATGCGGGTTGTAAATACAAAAGACAGAATTACATTCGACACATGCAGGTTTCCTCGCGATATTTTGAGACGAGATGAATCACAAACACATGACACCTCGTTGCTTTTTAGTTTTTGAACCCGCGATCTTCGTTTACATCCATGCGTTCTAGCTGCTGGACCACCACGGCTTTTATTATTATGATACTCATATAAAACAGCTTGTTTGTAACTGACAGTACTTTAAGGAGAATAGCGTATCGTGGTTGAACCCGGTAATACAATGTAAATCAAGATGTCAAGAAGATTTGTTGTGTGTAGACATTCCTGTTGTGGGATGCGCTCAGAATGTTAATATCGTGACTATATTTAGGTTTTGTGTGAATTATTCTAGAAATAAACAACGTTTGAGCACGCTAACCGCTGACTTTCTTTATAACCCTTTGAGACAAACATTAAGACAGTCATTAATAAAGTTGTAACACAGTGTGTGTTGAATTTCATTGGGTTAATTAACATTTATCTTATTTATTTATACTATATTGCACGTAACGTTCGGATAACTATAACACACAATATAAGGAAAACTGGACCTTATTAATATTGTAGATTTTAAATAATTGTATGTACCATTATCATGAATGTCCCACTGCTGAGCTTAGGCCTCTTCTAGTCTTTAGAGGAGACGCTTTTTAGAACTTATTCCACCACGCTGTCCTAATGCCGGTTAGTGGAATACACATGTAACAGAATTTCAGTGAAATTTGACACATGCAGTATTCCTCACGATGTTTTCCTTCGCCGTCAATCACGAGATGAATTATAATCAAAAATTAAGCACATGAAAATTCAGTGGTGCTTGCCCAGGTTTGAACCCACGATCGTCGGTTAAGAGTCACGCGTTATGACCACTGGGCCATCTCGGCTTTCGGCTGTTACTATATATACAGTAACAGCCGAAAGCATTTAAGCATTATCATGCTCAAATTCCGTATTAATTTAACATAGCATTCAATATAAATACTGTATACAAACTATATTTAATTATTTGTGATTGGTAATATTGATTGATGATTAATCACTGGGTTACACTTCATATATTATACAAACATATATATTATACTATCTAAGCTATCTACGTGTAAACGATTAAATTTAAATTTTGATTGTCAAACAAGCTTCGCAATGAAAAGGGAGGATCCTCCGACCAGACGGGTGTTTTGTCTGGTGGGCTACCGCCCGACGGTTGTTGTCGGGTTCTTGTATATATGTTCATTCGCTCAGATAACTTCAATATCGCGATGTAGGATACGTCAGTTTTTAGTTTTCGTATGTGGCGAGATAGATGTCGCTACATCACTCCCCTCCGAGACCGGAGGTCGATAGCAGGTTGAGTCGTCCATATATCTTGTGATGTTTGCCGGGCCAGTGGAATGTTCCAGTGAGTCGGAACCAGATGCCGCATAGTTCACGGTGAGTCGGAACTGTCTGCGGTGATGCCCCAGTGAGTCGGGGTGATGCTGCAAATGCTCCAGTGAGTCGGAGTGGTGCAGTGCTGCGTAGTGGCTGGCTGCTGCGTCGACCAGGAGAGAAGTGCGTCTCTGCTTGCTGACCGGCCGAAGTGCAGTGTGCTGTGCCAAGGTCGCTGAGAAGACTGTGGGTGATGACCAGGAATGCGCGTCCGCTGCATGCTGGTGGTCAGGATACCCGTAATAGTCGTGGATGCTGGCTGGTTGTATGACTCGCTGCTCGAAAGCTTGAGGAAGTGATGATGACGTCACGATGACGTAGTTTTTGCGAAGGCTGCGCTGCGGTTCATGCTCGGGGTCACCAGTTTGGTGTTGGCCTTTGAAAAGGGAGGATCCTCCGACCAGACGGGTGTTTTGTCTGGTGGGCTACCGCCCGACGGTTGTTGTCGGGTTCTTGTATATATGTTCATTCGCTCAGATAACTTCAATATCGCGATGTAGGATACGTCAGTTTTTAGTTTTCGTATGTGGCGAGATAGATGTCGCTACAGCAACATTTAAAGATAGCAAAAAATTGCTAAAAGCACACAAAAATACGTTTTAAGGCAATAAAAACATAGAATTTGAAAAATACTTTTTTTTCTTCCAATAACTTTTATTTTTTCCTATCCAAACCATTTTATACGTTTTTTTTTTTTGTCAAAAAATGTTTTTTAAAATCAAAATGATACATTAAACACTCGCAATTTCTCCAATACGTAATCTGATGTATTGACTGAACAAAATTTTAACTGAAAATCGTTGCCTATTCAATCATTAAGCCCATTAAGCGTCCACCTCAATGAGGTTTAAACGCTTACTAAACAAAACCGTTAAATTGACGCGTCATTGACGCCGTTCAAACTGAAATCGTGACTGACCAAACAGTTCATATAATTGAATGATCAATTGACTATAATTGCTGAGAATTTTTTTATTTTATATTATTGCATACATATATATGCATGTAATGAAATACTTTAAGAATGAAAATTATGTAATATGGGCAGTCATTCATTTTATTTAAAAAACGTCAGTTTATCCATTGATATTTGCAATGTAAGCAATTTTAACCAATACCTTAACATGTTATACCTCTTGTACAAGTCGCCTGGCTCACTCACCCTTAAAAATTTAACATAACAATTTTGAGTCGCCGTTTGTTGTAGAATATTTGCCGAGAGAGTGTACTTATTTCGACGAGCTTGTATAAAACCAACCACGTCTAAAATAATGTAATAGTTTATATGGTATATATATATATAATATAATTACCATATAGACTAGCTGTTTTATATTATTATTTAAATTATATAACCTTTCACAATATAGTTAATTACATTGATTCACATTAGAATTGTTTACTTTCAGTTTTTATTTAAAAATATTTTAACCCACTTTTATTAGATACTAGTCTCCGAACGCGACTTAACCTGCGTGTGGGGGTGCTGGAGGTGTTAGGTACCGTATGTCCTATTCTTTAACACTGACAACATGTATTCAAAACTTCATGATGATTGGTTGGTTGAATAGTTAAGATGTGAAAACGTAACAAACAAACTCACTTTCGAATACAGGGATAAATTGAATGCCTGCTTGGCTTGACTATTTTTTTATAGGAAAAGTAGACGGACGAGCTCATGGGCCACCAGATGGTAAATGGTCACCAACGCGCTTAGACATTGGCAGTGTAAGAAATGTTAACCATCGTTTAATTCGCCAATGCGCCACCAACCTTGGGAACTAAGATGTTATATCCCTTGTGCCTGTAATTACACTGGCTAACTCACCCTTCAAACCGGAAAACAACAATACCAAGTACTGCTGCTTTGCGGTAGAATATCTGATGAGTGTGCCAGACGAGCTTGCACAAAGCTCTACCGCCAAGTAGCTTATAATGATCTCATGGCTCCGTGTTCGAATTTCAAATAAGGGGTATAATTTGACTAGATAGACTATAAAAGCTAGAATTTGACTATTATATTCATTCATATTATCTATATTATATATACTTCTGCTTATACTCGATTAATTTTCCCATAGATGCGATGTTGTGTACTAAATCATCTTGCCTGCTACCAATTAATTTAAATGTGCTAATTAACATGTACAGTACCTACGGGAATGGTTATAGTCTGTCTTTCGCCTTGCTGTGCAAGTACGGGAGATTCTCATTGTCAAAAATCAATCTAAATTATTTTTTTACATTATATATACTTGTGTATAAATAGTTGATAATAATAAACTATATGAACACATAAATACCTCAAAACCTTAAATTAATCTTCCTTTCTATACATCAAATTGTATTTACAAATATTTTGTTTAATGGCTTGACAATTCTACTATTGATATCATTTTATAGATTTTCGGCATCAAAATTAACAATGATACATTTAGCAAGTAGGGTTTCTAACTAGGATATAAAAAATATTAAACCTAACATGCCTCACTTAACTCCTTAAGTCGTTGGCTGCGCACCAAGCGCTAAGAAAAAAAAAGTACTTACGAAGTGTCAATTAAGATGCGGAGAACAGATAATGTATGACATGTTTTAAGATAGTGTCTTTTTTGGCTTTTAACGGGTTTATTTTAAATTTAAAATTCGAATGCAATTTAAAATATACGAAATAAAACGGGCAAAAGGGTATTACAGATTAAAAAATTGTAATCTTTATCTGTTCTTGTGTCGCACTGACAATAAAAGGTTTTTTTTATTCTGTATTTAAGTGTAAAGGCTTTTTAACATACATAAATATTGTGTATCTGCGGTTTTATATTGACACTCCCTGATTTATATTATTATTCAAATTATATAACCTTTTACAATATACTTGATTAAATTTATTTACATTGAAGACTTGACTAAATATATATAATTAACATTAAAAATACCTATTGTACGATTTATAACCGCTTGGAGTGTTGGTAAGGATGCTCAAAGCGTTTCCCCGTTGCAATGAATTACAATTCCGATCCGATGGGCGAAAATTTAACCAACCCTGAAACCGGTGCAATAAGGTATTCTATTTTTAGCATTATTTCTCTAACTTAAATATGATATAGGTGTTGCTACTAAGTACATTGTTTATTGTTCAACTAAACACCTGATTACAGATTACTAATTGTATTGCTCTATTTCTAAGGGGTTTTCCAATAGGGACGCTTGAACTTTGACAGCTGATTGCGGCCATGTTGTTTGAGTGACAGCTGTCAAATGCAGTGTGTTATATTCATTCCGTCCTCCCAAACCACCATGGCAGGTTACAGTGTCGAGCAGCACGTGCAAATCATAAAATTGTTTTATGAAAATGGGTCTTCAGTTCGAGCAACGTTCCGCGCACTTCGCCCGTTTTACGGTCGCGATGATCGTCCTGCCGAGTCGACTATCCGTCGATTGGTGGACAAATTCGAGTCAACCGGGTCAGTTAACAATCAGCCGGTTCCCGTGCGTCAACGTAACGCGAGATCTGCCGAGAATATCGCCGCTGTGCGCGACAGTGTCCTCGAAAACCCGCGGCAGTCAATTCCACGTCGCGCACAGGAACTCGGCCTTTCGCAGACGACAACTTGGCGAATTTTGCGTTGTGACTTGAGCCTGCACCCGTACAAGATCCAGCTGACCCAAGAGCTCAAGGTTAATGACCATAGACAGCGCCGTGTGTTCGCTGACTGGGCATTAGAGCAGTTGGAAGTTGACGCCGATTTTGGCAAAAAAATCATCTTCAGCGACGAGGCGCATTTTTGGATGAATGGCTATGTCAACAAGCAAAATTGCCGTATTTGGGACGAGACCAATCCACACGAGGTTCACCAAGTGGCAATGCACCCGCAGAAAGTGACTGTTTGGTGCGGATTTTGGGCCGGAGGCGTGATTGGTCCGTATTTTTTCGAAAACGATAATGGTGTGGCCGTCACCGTCAATGGTGAGCGATACCGGTCGATGATAACCAACTTCTTTTGGCCTGAAATCGAGAATATGGATCTGGACAACATGTGGTTTCAACAGGACGGCGCTACGTGCCACACAGCACACGCTACGATGGAAGTTCTGCACGATCAAGCGCCCTTAATGGAAAACCCTATATTTTCTATTTTTAATAACAAAAAGGTAGACAGACTAAAAAGCAGAGATGGCCCAGTGGTAAGAACGCGTGAATCTTAACCGATGATTGTGGGATCAAACCCGGGCATGCGCCACTGAATTTTATGTGCTTAATTTGTGATTATAGTTCAATCTCGTGCTTGACGGTGAAGGAAAACGTCGTGAGGAAACCTGCATGTGCCAAATTTCATTGAAATTCTGTCACATGTGTATTCCACCAACCCGCATTGGAGCAGCGTGGTGGAATAAGCTCCAAACCTTCTCCTCAAAAGAGGAGAAGCGGCCTTAGCCCAGCAATGGGACAGTCACAGGCACTGTAGACAGACAAAAACGCCATCCAGTGATAAGTAATCTTTGCCTTGTAGGCAGTAACACAAATGAGTTATGTCTTACTTACTATTAATAATATATAACCTTTTTGTTTTCCGTTGTCAAATACATATCACTGTTAGTCAATATTATCTCAATGATCTATTCAAACCTCTATGATGTATGTGACAGTATGTCGATCGTATACTTGTTGAGACGTGCCAATTGACACATCGCTTACGCCTTCACCCAATAAATAACCAATTGTTTGTTCAAACTCCATTCGTATAACAGTAACGAAATAGTCAATTGTTTAACGTTTAAAGGGTTCCATATTCAAATTATAACTACTTTTAAACTGTTGTAACGTAACCGACTAATGTATTCTGTAAGAGCTCACTTTATTACTCACCCGTGAAATGTTTACAACCAACTTATTAAATATGCTTTACTATGTATTATTATAATATTTACTATGAATATTAGTATTATTATAATATTTACTATACCAATTGCAACTCACACGTGACAGTACAACGATCAGGTATTAAGGAATCAGGAGTTTATTGACTTAATTAAATCGTTTTTATTTATTAATTACACTTCATTGAACATTATATAAAGAACAGATTAAATTAGAATAACAATAATAAAAAGCTTGTCCATCTATATAGTTAAGATAAATATGCGAATATTTGTTTCATATTAAGCGATGTGCTCCCGCAAAATTTTGGCCACAGCGACTGTTCTCAATAGAAGCTAATCCGGGTGGACATATTATGGTGCACATGTGTGCAGAAACACAGGCGCACTCTTATTCCCTCGCCCTTATAGCCGTATGGAAAAACAAGCCCACACGACTGGAAACTGGAAAGTGACCTTGTGTACTTTATATATATCAAATTGATATATATATTATATTATATATGTAGAATAATATACCTTTGATATGGTGAAAGATTTTTTTAAATATATGTCATACCCGGTATCTTATTAATCTAGTGTTTAGCTTCCACAATGCCAACGAAAAGTCAAGTAAGTAACTAATAAAACAGAAGACACCCGAATCGTGATCCGACGTTCGTGTTTGAGAAATTCCCGATTATCATTATGAGCAAGGCATTATGACGTATGTCACGTAGAACATGGCGATAAACTTGTTCAAGATATCGTAATTACTCGACTATCTAGTTCAATCAATCGATACATCACTATAATAGGTTAGCTTTTAATTAAATTGATGAGAAAATATTGATTAATGTATTTCTTATTACGTGCATACATATGTATCAACAAATAAATATTTATTAGTCTTACGAACTTTTTTAATAGAACTTAACCTCAGTTGTGTCCGATTTCGAGAAATAAAATTATTTCGTCACGTTTTTCGTTTCGTCGTATGTCACGTACATTTTTACTTAGAAATTTATAACATGGAATAGAATTCAAAATCTAGCGCATCTAAACGGCCGAGACATGTTGATAATTTTAAGTAAATAACAATTTTTTTCAGGGTTATAAAACCAATAATTCTAAATCACTTTCAATTCGTATTAGGTATTACTCTCTCTAAGAAACATAGAAATGCATATCTTCGATGAACATTATTGTTAATGTACTTAATTACTTTAAAAAAACGTTGTACCTAATTGTATTAAAATATTGATGGCAATTCAAATGCGACGCGTTGTTTGGACGATTACTATATAAGCATCGGTGGTTCAGTGGTAGAATGCTCGCCTGCCACGCGGGCGGCCCGGGTTCGATTCCCGGCCGATGCATCTGTTTTTTGTATATTTTTTTTATTCTAGATAAAATTACTACTATTCAATTATTCCTATTTATGTGTACGTCAAATATTAAACATTTTTAAGCATTGATTAATTTTAATGTTTATAGAATAATATTATTAAACATGAATTATGAAATATTTGTTTGAACAGATATCACAAAGAAAAGCGATATGAATTATTAAAGATCAAAAGAAATATTTTAAACGTGAACTCTGACCGCAAAGCCATAATTGCCTTTGGGTTATTTTCTCGAACTTCAAAAGAAACCGGTAGACGATCCATTGTGTACAATTAAGGAATACTCTTGGTTCCGTATCAAAATACTTATCCAAACAACATTCACGATATTGCAAAGAGCTGCATATTTTGTTTTTAAGGATTCATTTGTATCAGTTTTTACTTTAACTTTTATTTAAAAAGCAATAATTTAAAAAGTTGTAAACTTCAGGTACTACAATAGCTTAAGAGATAACAAATAAATAAATCTCATGTTTAAAATAATTACAATAAAACTCAAGATAATAAAAACGCACTTGAGTTCGTATATGTTGATTTTCATGTACATAAATGTTATTGCCTTAATTAACAGACAAACGTTATTAAGTTGGTTGAAGAGTAACTACTAACTTGCTTGCCGATTATTCTCAGTGGTAAATTTACATTCAATATAGCTTTGTGATATGGCTTTGTGCAAGCCAGTTTGGGTAGGTAGCTTTCACTCATTACCGATTCTACCACCAAAAAGCAATTTGTAGTATTGTTGTGTTCCGATTGGGAAGATGAGTGAGCCAGTATTACTACAGGGAAAAGGGACATAACAACATAATTCCCAAGATTGGTGTGTATGTTTCCCGATGGTGTTGGAAAATAAATGGACTGTATTTTGTAGATCGCGTAGTTTATTTAAATAATATATGTAGCGGAAACGTCGCGTGCGCACGAAGCGGTGGTCCGAGGCGAAGTCGGGTTGTCTCAGATTCTCGCGAGGATCCCCGCGCACCGCGTAGTCGTCGCGCCCCCCGCACCTTCGTCTTAGCGGCTGCCGGCTGCTGAGCGCGCTGCGTATAATGTCGAGATTCGATTCTCGACAGGTGGGCATTAGTGATGTATGGAACCGTTGATATTTCTTCATCGTCGTCATTAGGTGGCCCATCTTCCCGTCTGCCTACTTGTACATATTATATAAAAAAGTAACTTGATTCAAAAGGTCCTTTCAGAGGTGTAAAAGGTGCATTTGAATAAAGTATATTTTGATATTTTCGCGCAAACACAAGGAACTAGCGAATAGATTGGAAAAAAAATTCATAAGGTGATGAAGTGAATGCGGTACCACGGCGGTTTCACGTTCTATCATTGATTTTACAAAATAGCCGCTGCAGTTCGCATTCAATTCCTTGAGAACATTGACAAAATATTTGCCTTACAAGTAAACTACACTTACTAACAAAACAAAATATACTTTAGTACAATAAACCAAAGATAGAATCATTTAAAATTTTGTGACTAAATGTGCTAACAATCTCAGTCGTGTATCAACAAAGCATCAACACTTAATTCGGACATATAATACGAGACTTTTATTCAAATATGGCTTTGCATTGGAGCAAGCGCCGCTAAGTTTTCAATGTTTACAACCCACCTTATGCTCGCACGAGAAAGATGACATCGTGAGGAAAATTACACGAGTGTGCAGAAATTTTAAGGCAGTATCACTTTTCTTAGGAGACAAGGCAGACTTTATTAAGAAGTTCTGACTTAATATATTGCTATTTAGGAGTAACGAAGAATAGTTCCAAATGTCAGACATAGAAAATATTGTCCAAAATGACATGATATGTACTTTTGGTTTAAAATATATTCTAAAAGAAAAAAAGGAAATTTTACTGCGGAATTCCATTAATTAATTAGGAGACAAGGCAGACTTTATTAAGAAGTCTGACTTAATATATTGCTATTTAGGAGTAACGAAGAATAGTTCCAAGTGTCAGACATAGAGAATATTGTCCAAAATGATATGATATGTACTTTTGGTTTAAAATATATTCTATAAGAAAAAAAGGCAATTTTACTGCGGAATTCCGAAAAACATCTACCTGTTCCCTATTATTAACAACATGCGTTCAAGACTTGTAATTTCGACGCCGATACTCGTCATTAGTCCGTCATTTTACGCCATTGTAGAAGCAGTAATAGCTTCACAAAGAATGACGTTATATTTTACGTTCTTTTAAAAATTCCCACAGATAAAAATATGCAGTGAAATTTACGCAAAATTTCAAAGCATAATAAAACTACTTGAAAGGATTTGAATAAAAGGAAAACACCATATTATTTTAAATAAAACAATATTTCTCATTGTTAAATCTAGTTACCAAAAACGTTATTATGTCTTTAAGTTTTCTTCCAGTATTTTATAGGTAAAATATAACAAAGTAGATAATATTTTAGCTTAATATATATAGCTAACAGAATTCCTTACATATTGTCTATATTATTGAGGATGAAGTTGAGTCCATATTCCAGGTATACTTCGACGCAAATAACCCTAATAGCCAGTATTAAGAGTAATGAACGTTTATTACTTTTCTTTAAAATTGCCCTGCTTTGACAGAGTTCATATAAGTTTATGAAAATAATAAGTTGCTAAACGGGTAATAACACGGACTTCTACTTTGACGTAAACATACAAGACATAATCTTAGAGAGAAACGTTCGTTTAATATAAACTTAGGTTCACAACACGTAGGAAAAACTTTTGCAAGTCAAAATTAACATCAAATTTTAAATAGGAAGCCTAATAACCAATTACATTGAAGACGTCTTCGGATTGCTTTTAAATTAAATAACCCAAAAATATCGTCGCATCCAAAACCATAACATCAACGGTAACAAGATACTATTTTAAGAATTTGAACACGTATTTGAGAAAAAACGTTGCAATAACCCACCCTTATACACCCATTAGTCGCTCTAAATTCAGTGAATACTCGAATAAGTTGAGTCGATTCGTATTCATAAAGTGGGAAACCCAGAAACTAATATAAAACGTAAGCGAAGCTTATTACTTAAAACTTGTGAACATTTGAAACGGTGAATAAATTGCACCAAGTTTGTTTCCTGAAAAGTATTTGTATAGCTTCACCTGCTTTCAAGGTGTTTTGTCGGTTGAAAGTTTTTACACTTTTATAAACTATTTAATAGAATTTAAAACTTACCATACTTGCAAAGTTATTTTGAAATATTTATTTGAATCGAGAAAATGATAGGCTGACTGACATATTGTCGGTAAATTCCTTTATCGTTATTGCCTTAGCCTAAAAATGCCTTTATAGTTATTTAAGCAATTACAGATATATGTATAGTATATATTTTCCTGAATCGATTAAAAATTTAGGAACAACAATATTCTTAAAATATATTAGAAAAACGTGTTCAAAATAATACATCAAAAAGCACGCGAATAAAGTAATCATGGAAGAGAATATTATTATGTTACCGGCGAACTCTATTTTTATAACCTTCATAATTTGGTAGCAAAACCTATTAAAAAAACTGAAGTCGCGTATAATATAAAAATCGGTAACGAGCAAAAAGCTTCTCTTAAACTTTAGCCAAATTTAAGAGAAGCTTTTTTATTATTATATTTAAGATAACATGGTCGTACTAAATATATAACCCAAAAGACACTAACGCTATACATATACAGTTCCAACCACAATGACGTTACCATTTTATTTAATAGTCGCTACATTGCAACTGTAATAAGGGGCCCGTCTTCGTGGGTCGAACTAACTATATATGTGTATAATATGTCGTGTCTAATTCGCGACATTAGTCCCAGCTCCCACTAAAGGCCACATACCAAGAACTACGATACAAAGCCAATTGTCATTGTTCAAACCAATATAGTTTGCTGAACGCGTGCCTATCCCTTCAGAGTCATGACGTGACTCCAAACTTGAAGCGTCACTCGCTTGCTTTGACAGGTGTCAAATAAAACTGTAGATACGGTCGACGTCGCTTGACGGTTCCGGCTAATGAAAAGTAAATTGTTGACATTTTTTTTTTCATTACAAAAAAAAAAGTTTATCTGCATTCATCTCCGACGAGTTTAGTGTATTTAAAGAATACCTACTATAATTATGTAATATATTTTGTAGTTTCTCAATTATTTGTCAAAATTATACTTAATTATGTACATTCATATTATACATTTAATATAATGGGTATGCTTAATATTTTATTAGTTGCAAATGATGCGATGCTTACGAAATTAATTTAGAAGTTTTAAGTTTCAATATTAATTAATAACATTTGGTTACAATTAATAGTATTAGAATACCTACATCACATAACTTATACGGACTACATTAGCGTAGATTTCCAGTATTTTTGGCCGTAAATTTATGTAATTTTTAATTGCACAAAATATATGATTTTGACTTTTTACAGAATAAAAAAAAGTTTAAATATACTATATTAAATATATACATGTATGATGTCAGATTATTTTAGTTCGAAGATAACTTTAAAATGTTAAATAAACAAAAGTACTTGAAATGATAAAACGTAACATTTGAGAGTCACTTAACACCTACATTCTTGGTCACTAAACTTTTACTATACCTTAAGTATTATTTATTTTGAGATAACGCAAAGATGTATGATGTTAGCGTCAAGTTATAAATAACTCCGTTCCAACATTACCAAACCCCAACAAAAGGTTATTATTAGTTCACTGAAATGCTCGAGTAAATATAGATAAAAGTATCTTATGTACAATTCCTCTTTTTTATTGGTTTAGTATAATTTCAGTACATCACAAGCAACATGTATAAATTCCCAAAAAAAAAACACAACCGCTTACTCTTCTTGTCACGTTTATTAATGGACGAACGATCTATCGTAAGTTACTGAACTATTATAATTTAAACATCAGTATAATTAATGACTACTTCTGTTCGAAAGTTCAATTTCAAGCATAAACAAGAAATCATTCAATGTAACAAATGTGACAGTGATATTTAAGCCGGCTCCACTCCAAATCCTAAACTTACCGCACAAAAAACATCACTATTCCGAAATCCCTACAAAATATTCCCACAAATAAACATTAGCTGTCAGAGTACATCGTTCCGTTATATTTAGAATCAGAGGGGCGTTCAAATCAGATATTTTAATGGACCAAATACATTATTCAGCGATACGAGACGGTCGCGTCAGATACGAGATTAAAAATGTAAAACACACTTCGACACTAAAGATTGACTTATTTTAGCTTGATGACATATTTTAATGTCTCATCATATCTCGCCTTTCATCATTTTGAATTATCTTTGTGCATATTTCATTTGCACAAATTCTAAATAAGTTTTACGTAATAACTGTTTTTATTCCTTAGGATCAGACAAGCCCTTTAGCGAAAACAAAAGCCGACTGTTCTTTTTTAATTTTATATTAATGGCTGCCGAAAATATTGTTTGCTCTAACAAAAATTAAGTCGCGTTCCAAAGGTATTATGCAAAGGAGAGCACAAAGCTGGATAAAGGAGCAGGCTAATTGTTTGGACAACCGGATGTGAGGGACCGGAAAATGGTAAGGAAATACTCGACAGCTAGAGGAAGCCAAATATTTAATCCACGAATTATTTTATCAATAACTGGTACATAGGACACGAAGTATTGTGTATCGATAGATTTTTAAAGGTTTCTTGTCTTCTTCCTTAGAACCATATCGAAAACACTTTAAACTTTTTAATTTATTATTAGTAGTAATTAAAACTCCCAGTTACATAACCAATATTGTTAACATAAATGGACCATGCACACCTCAGGTATAGCAAAGGAGCTTTGGCAAGAAAGTTATGCGACTAAGGGCCTGAGGGGTTTTTTTACTGCCGATTTTTTAAATTTAAACGACCGCATTGATGCTCAAAAATAAATCAGACTATACATGGCCGGCTTGTGCTGCAATTCATCTTGTAATGTTTTGGTGAACAATTATCCAATACCAGTTGACTTACGCGGCACCTATTGTATGATGATCGTACTTTGTCAGGAATCTTAACGCGCACGGGCCAATAACATCTGTACAGTTTCAACACAATCTGATGAATGATACGCGAACGCATAAAATACGAACAAAAACAAGAGTTCATTTTTATTTATAAGATATGTTTTTGTGGTTCATAAACATGGCGGAAATCAGATGGTGTTTGCTATGGTAAAACTAATAAGGGAATTAGATTATATCAATATAAACTGCGTTAATGTGCCAGAGATTTTTAGTAAAAATAGCAATGTTAGAATTTTAAACGATTGTGTAGGTTACAATTTTTAAAAGCATCAAAACATGAAACATTTAACAGCTGTGGAAGTCGCCGTCAGGAATGAATCAACAAAATTCTTAACATTTTCGTGTTAAGTGAAGAAATAACAATTCAGAGAACTCGTAAGACCCGGAGTACTCATGCGTAATAAGGTTGAAAAATTCACGAACAAATTCAATCAAACGCTTCAATAATAAAATGAGAGGGACCATCTATCACGTTCGGAAATAGGTCGATCCACACGGAGTTCTTTAAAACGGTCTCTTCAACGAAATGTAGATCGGTTTTAACTACATTACCGTTTGAAAATGGAGGTCACAGGAAAATTGGCTTTACGCTGTTGAAACGAAATTTTACTATCGCTTGGGTTGGCAGAGCGCTTACGGTATCTCCTGACCTACGACCCGAGATAGCAAATGTATAGATTAGGGAAGCACTTCAGTTGAGCGACATCTGTACATCTGATGACTGAGATAAACGCTGCTTTAGATTGGTGTCTTAAAATCGTTTGGTTATAAGCCCTAGCTTTTATATATAGCTATATATAAACATATATTCTACATATATACTTTATATACATATATTTCAAATTTGACATTTGGAAATGTCAGCAAATGCCGTGTCCCAATTTTGTGGAGTAATTGAAAATAGGTTACTAGCGACTCATCAAAGAGCTATCATAAAGAACGTCCGACACATGTCCGAATAGAGAATTAAGCTCGGAATCCTCTTATTAGTAAAGGCCTTTGCTAGGATTTAGATCTCCGGCTTTGGCTTACAGCTATTACGTCTCTTTACAACTATAGGTCAAATTCCCTAATTGCAACTAACAAAAATAGTTTTAATCTACTTTATATGTTATCGTTATTTTAAGCCGATCGGGAGTTTATTTATTTTGTCATTTTTTCAAACTGGAATGGCAGTATCGATAGAATGTTGAAACGAATATTTTTGCACGATTCAGTGGTTTTTGTGTATACAGTGACTCGATACGTTACTGTCAAACAAAATCTATACACACAGGCTACAAAACTATCAATATGTTAACAGCGGTATACGTTCCACTGATTTTTAATATTATGCCATCAATATGAGAAATAACTGTTGGCGCTATTTCATGTGTTACAAAGAATAGGGACCAATTTATCGCCACATGCAAACCAAAGTAGATAATTTACGCAGTTGACGAAAAAGGGGTTGCGGAAAAAACCACGGCAAATAGTTTTTAGGCCGTTAGATATAAAGTTCCAAATGGTATTAGTTATACGTTGTGTGTTCATTTCACGCGTATGAAATGTAATAAGCACCATAAATCTGGGGTGCAAAGACATTTTTGCAAAGAAACAGAAAAATGGACTTTAATATTTGAGTAGTTAAGTTTGGAGTTGTTCAAATTAACTTTTGGATATAGAATGAATAGAAACGATACAAACCCTGTTTCGGTAGCATGGGGTGAACTTAGCAAACAGTTACCCCATAGCATGCAATATTTATTGCAGCTACTAACCTCGGGGATGAAGATTATGAAAATGCAGATGTTGATGCGAAATTTATTTGACTCTATAAATTATGCAACATAAAACTTGAATTTTCTTTTATCTTTATGAAATATCGGGAATTGTTGACACTTTAATTAAAATACTTTCCGAGCTAACTTATTTTGAGTCGTAATTAATTATATTGGTAACAAAGTTAAATATTTACAAAATTTAATTTTCATTTGTGATATATATATATTTTTTTTATTGTATAGTTAGGCGGACGAGCGTATGGGCCACCTGATGGTAAGCGGTCATTAACGCCCATAGACAATGGCATTGTAAGAAATACTAACCATCTTACATTGCCCATGCGCCACCAACCTTGGGAACTAAGATGTTATGTCCCTTGTGCCTGTGATTACGCTGATAAGTAATAAGTAGCTTGTAAACATGCACATTTTATATTAATGCTATCGATTGATTATAAATATACTACTTTTTCAATTTAATGTTTTAATTTATGGTTAGATTATTTTAATACACTTTATATTGTTGATTTAAATAAATTAAGTTAAATATAGCTTACGTAATTTAATAGTTTTAGAGAAGTTAATCTTTGCACAAACAATAATAAATACTTAGCAAACTTTCAACACGCACACGTTAGACGACACTTAAGTAGATTCTAGGTAAGATGATAGTTTTTATCAACTTTAAAGACAGGTTGTTTAAACTTTAGAAATGTTCAGACAATACTTAACGCCTCTTTGTAGAAACCGATTATCTAAGGACCGAAGTTCAAATCCCAGGTCGAGCGAATGTTTGCTTTCTAAACATGACTCTCGGTAGTGATAACAATTGTTTGATATTGGCAACGATGCAAATGTTCGGCCTTTGCACTGATGTGGAACAATAATTGACTTTATGTTAGTGAAAGAGATAGCTAAACGAGAACGAACAGAACGTCTGTGGGAATGGTTGACATTTCGGAAGTTCTCAACACTGTACTGATAAAATTTAAGACTTTGAAATATTCGATTTGGAACATTTTAGTCAGACTACACATTTATATATATTTTAATACTTTTTCATTTGTATAAATATAATTTACGTATCAGAAAATCGATACCTTATGGTAAAATTATAGAGCTCATAAAAATCAATACGAATAGAAATACTAAAAGAAATAAAAAAGTACCTTGCAGTTATTATAAGACAAATTTATTGACAAGTTTGAAGACGCCTACAAAGTTTCATAAGCCGTATTAAGGTTTCCTGCAAAGTTATTGATGGTGTTTTTTTAACTCGAGTAGTTATTGTCTAACTTTGCAAGTTATGAATGCGATGATGGAAGAACGAAAGCTGATGTTTCATTCTCGGAAACTTTGCCCTGTTCACGCGATAAATAGGAAGTTTTATTTCGCTTACAGCAGTTTGTTATTCGAAACGAATCATTAAACTGACGTTATTTCTTTCGTGATTTGTTTCGATATTTTGGTATGGTAATATGAATACATGATTTATTATTTGCTATTTCTTGTAATTTCCTAAGTTTATTTTGCACTTGAATATTTGCAGAAATAAATTTAAGATCTTGGAACTTCGAAATTTCAATTTGATTAAGTTAATTAAGATGTAGTCCCACCACCACCGCAAACCACATTTTACCACCACAACCATTAAGGTTCGCTACAAAATAAGCACTAGTAATAACATTAACGTTTACTCGAATTTTAATACTGAATTTTGTTGTAGTCTCTTTAAATGAGAGCGAATGAGTCTCAAACTCGTCCCATTAAAACTTATTACATCCTGTAATAGATCCTCTGAAATCAACTGAGCCGTTGACACAAGCCAGATGTAAGGACCACTCGGGAAGTTGCTTAAAGTTGGTAACAAACTGATTTCAACTTAGAAACTTCTTGAGAGCTTATAAGTAAAATTTGAAATATATGTTTAATTTGACTGTACGAGTCTATATTTCGGATCCAATGAGTTAATCTGCAAATCGTAATTTAATTCAAGGAATAATTTTAGATAAATTATTATTACATTTTACATTGAATATAAAATTTTACTAAAGATAAATATTAGCAGCTCGGTGATCACGATCTACATTAAAGTCTGGAATTAATCTCAACATTACCAACTCCGACAAAGCTTTAGAAAATAAAGTCGAGCTGTAATGAGTGTAGGATGCACGGCAACCGACCGCACTGTTGACAGAGCCACAAACAACCTCTTGTAAATACCACTTCGTTGCGTTTAATGGTTTTTCTAGACCCACTTTTATGATTACCTCATCCGTGCACTGAGCCATTGAAGGCTAAAATATGCCTCAGCAAGCTAAGTACTATTTGAGATAATATTTAACAAAAGCCTCATTTCTGGTTTTATTTTTATAAACGTACAGTTCGTTTAATACTTACATACGTTGTCACATAAAAGTTTCTTATATTTTAAAGGAAAATAATAACTAATACATAGTTTCAGTAATGTCTAAAGGATAAATTATTCAAAAAATGCATACAAGCAGTAAACATTATGAATGAAAAATTTTGAATAAAGATAAATTATTTTAAAAAATACGAGTAGTTCTAATAGAAACAGATATGATTATGTCAACGCAAGTTTAATATACATAGTATATACATAGTGAAACTTCAACATTTTCGCATTAATGTTTTTTAAAGATAATAAGTAGTTCAAAAAGTAAAAGACGAACTGAGAAGAACTAAAACAAACAGACGGAATGCCAAAGTCAGCAAATGTTGATAGAGCTACGCAAACACGCCTTTTGTGGCTCCTCCATGCAACCTACTTCGTTTTATTTTTTAACTTCTTTTTCATTAATAAAGTGCATAATAAATAAGAAAATTTCAATTCAATAATCAGGATATAACTACGCAAGCAGATTATTTGAAAAAATCATAATAATAATCTATAAGAATTTGTAACTAAAAATAAAAGTTCATCTACGCAAAAAAGGAAGAGTGATCTAACTCATAACTCAAGTCTTAATTATAAGGGAGAAAAGTAAACCAAAATATAAAAGAAAACAATAAAAAGGAACTGATACATTACTGTTTATTCTTACAATCTACTTCATTAATGTTCATAATTGGACACCGCAAAACGTAATTAACCCCTTAATCTACCCCGCAATGAACAATGTCCAATTTTACTTAATTGGAAGAGGCGATTGCTGTAGTCATTATCATTAATTAAAATTTGTATAGAGTTGTTAATACAAACACTTCTTTAGTGACGATATCGATAAAATCTCCATTATGATAAAGATCAATTTCAGATTGGTCTTATAACTTTTCATGTTAAAACTTTAGAGTAACTATTTAATGAATAACGTAATTAATTTGCTCATTTAGATAACGTAAGTTACGTACAGATATTGCAGCTTGAAATTATTCTTCTCTTTATAATTCAAGACAAACAGATCATTGGATATGATTTAACATCGCAACTCTTTATCGAAAAAATCGTCTGATAAACGTGGAGAGAGACATCTGTCTGTTCGACAAAAATCTATAGAGTTTCGAGTGTCCCGCTATCCACGCCCGAAGCCATTTGGGTAAATAAGATAAACATAGATAAGTGTTCTGTTGATGCAAACAAAGCGTCGACAAACAAACGTCAGTGGTCAAACCATGAGTCATTGGAATTTAAGTCAGCATATACAATGTTATGCTTCTAAGTTTGTCATTTAAATGCTCTGCTAACGTATAAATGCAATATCAAACTGTATACGTTACGAAAGATGTTTCACTAAGCAGATTATTATAATGTAAAATTAAGATATCAAAATAAGAATCTAAAATAGGAACTAAACTGTATTGCAAATCTTTCTTCAATGAACTAAATAAAGAAATTTTCTTATCAAACGAAAATTAAAAAAAAGACTAAGAAACCGACCAATTATCGATTAAGTAATTTAAAAAAATATATCCTACCGAAACCCGCAAGCAACTTTTTATAAAATGCATCTTTAAAAACTTAGAAACGGTGGCCGACCAATTTTTGAACATCATTCTCAATAACTTTATTTACTTCGTCGGAAAGTCTATCACGGCGTAACAAATTTTGATTAGACGGTAATGAAACAATTATAGATCAACACCTCTGGACGAATGGGCCCTCCATTTGCATCGGCCTGTAATTCAATTAATTCAATTAAACAGAAACCCTAATGGCGGTGCCTCTGATGATGAATTGTACTTTAATTCCTGGGTATTTTTATTGAGTAATAAAATTTATTTATTACCGAGTCGCGTGTCTGAAATATTATTGGAGTTCACTAACCGTGAATGAGAAAAAATTACGAATGTTTGTTGAGATTTTGGCTACCAGATTTATCACGAATGACACAACACTGGGTTAAACTAAATGTAGATTTCTTTAGTATATCTGTATGGAAGAGGCATTGAAATGTTTCAAATGACAACATGCAGATAACAAACGTATTATTAATTTTTACTTGCTATTCGAAAATACAGACATTTGCTTAATTATCTAACAGGGAAGCGACGTGACATGCACATGTACAAGTCTGGCAAATTATGGTGCAAAAAGTGTGAGCGGATGATTTTTTATTGTGCTATCCAATGAGCCGTATCATTGTTATGGTATATTATCAACGTTATGTAAATTATAATTTATAAAAAAGAGTATCCTGCTTAAGTATTGTACTCATATATGACTTTTTTTTAAGAGGGTAGATCGTTGCCTCTGATACAAATATAAATCACACTACTTACCTACCTACCTACAACGTCAGTGTGTCGCCGTGCATGGCATCTATGATGTTATATCCATTGCGCCTATAATTACTGTAATTACACTGGCTCACTTAACGTTCAAACCAAACTGTAATACAGAGAGAGAGAGTAATTATGTTTGGTTAAAAGAAGTAGAATAATTGATGAGTGGGTGGTATCCACCTCGGTCTACACACAAATATACCACCGTATATAAATAAAAAAAAATATTGTACGAAAATTCAAACATATTCACGTTTTATAGGTAAATTAAAACTTCAATTGATATGTAAAAGGCAATAGTCGTTGGATTTAAAAAGTTAACCAATGAATTAAATTTTCATCAATTATTTATGAAAATATGGAATGAACATGATATGAAATTACAGAATTAATAATTGCCATTACTTAATTATTCATGCTTATTATCATTTAATATTTACTTATCAATGATTCAATTAAAATTATTTTAATTCTCACTGTACATATTTTGTTTTGCAAAATTTGTTCGAGTGACAAATACTATATAACGATATGCATTTTTTTTAACATTATTCATAAATACAAGTTATTTTATCACATTATATCGCTCAGATACTTTTACTTATATACCACTTACAACAAAATGGTAAATTACCTTATTTTAAAATAATAATAATTAAATAATTTTGAATATCTTTATAACATGACATACAACTTAATTACTAAAATAGTTTATAGTTAAATAAATTAAATCTTAAGCTGTCATTAGCAATACAATAATAATGTATTAAGTACATATTATTTTAAACATCAAAACAAGAGATAAACTTTTAAAGAGCAATGTCTTCTTGATACTTCTTGACCTTAGATGAGAAAACTTTTATAAATTAATTTATCATATGAAAAATATATATATGTTAAAAATATATATGTAGTTACAAATATAACCACAATTATATTTATTTATTATACATGTATATATATATGTGTGTATGGGATTTATATATATAAAAACCCCTTAAATAGAATTGGTCATAGTTATAAAATCATGAATCAATTAATGGTTGAGATTCATGTTTTAATCATAGCTTCCCATAATTTTATCACATACTTACATTTTAGCTTTATATTCTGTTATCAGTTTTAATTGTATATTGATTAGTTTTGCTGGTAAAATAAACTTATATCAAATTCTGACATATTTTTTTAATTATTTTAGTAAGCCTTTATTTCAGTTAGGACTGTTACATTTATAATTTGATACTTATTTATTTGCAATAAAATCGCTCTATTAAAAAATATGTTTAAAAATTTATAATCTTTAGATAATAAACAGATAAACAATATCAAGAATTAATATAAAGGTCTTTTTAGTTAACTAAAAAAAACTTTATATTAATTCTTGATAAACCTTATACGTAAGCGTTTTGTTATCGTATGTCGTAATTAAAAAACATAACCAAAAATGTACTAACAGAAAATAAACTAAAACGGTCAACACAGGCAATTTAAAGTTTCTAGAAATGAGGTCAATATTAGTATTAATATGGAAGATGATACTATGATTAATAGTTACCATTTACTTTTCAAGTTCAACAAGAAAGCGGCAGCCGGGAAGACCGCAAGATAGTCACGGACAGGTTGAATGACCGTGAAAAATAGTACAAATCTTTTATCGTTACTTCAAATCTAGATTACGCTGGTTACATATCAAACTCATCTCCGCAATACAATGTCTAGCAGTACACAAATACGCGGAATAATAATAGAGGCACAAATGATGCCTATTGATCGTATGGCAGAATAGAATTTAAAAATAGATTAATCATTCATTTCTTGTTTAGTTAAATCATAGTTCTCAAATAAATAATCGGTATCCTCATAAAAGTTTCAAGTTGAACTTATATTATTAGAACTTTATTATCAACTGAACATGCGCAATCAAGTTAAGAAGTAAACAAACTAACTTTATAAAAGTTAACTATATTTTACATTAACATGAAAGGAACATACCTTTTAGAATAATTGTAGCTAATTCCAAACGAAACTTGAGCTTAAACACACTATCCAATCGGAATATTATCACAACATTCCACTGTAAAACCACTCTTAGAAAACTGGTAGCTTCATTCACACAAAAGTTGTAGCACTTTTTGAGTGAAAAACTAAATAAAACAACTTTAAAATTCACTTGGCACCACTAAATCGATTCACTTAACAACTTTTTATTAAAGTTTGCAGTCAATATTCACCTTTTAATTGTTAAAAACTTTTTAAATCGTCGTAAACAATCAGAGCGACAATCGGCACGCGACGGCCATCTTCCGCCAAAGCGGGGTTATATTTTATATACACTAGAGGGAGCTAGGACTTACGAGTTGAGTAGGATCAGCCGGGGAAATTATAAAATAGTACATACCTCTACCAAATCTAAAGTTTTATAATAATATAATTATAGTTATAAATAATTTGATTCAGTACCATTATATTATTTTACGTTCACCTACATTTTAACCCTTTATTAATTTTAGTATATTTTTTTCCATTAATGTTGTTTTTTCAATTATGTTTTATAGAAAAATAATAATGAATTCAGGAATGGATTAAATTATGAATTGTGGAAATATTGTATTTATGTATATTGCATAATTATATTAATGTATGTCTATTTAAAAGTTAAATATTAGGCTTAAGTGTAGGAAGCTTAAAGCTTTTCTTTTGATGTAACTTTTTACTCAGATTCTATGAAATTATTAAGTTTTTTATTTGTTTTAAGGAGTTCGTTTCAATTTAATAAAATTATAATTTCGCAATAAATGGAAATGCTATAATCACAAAACATATTGGTAAGATATGTTGAAATATTAAAGCTGTGTTGAGATTATCAGGGAATCAAGAAATCAACAATATTTTTATTTCATTTAAATACATCCATTTTGAATTAAGTTATCGTGTTATGCTTGTTTAAAGCTTAAAAGATTTAAGGCGGCTGGCAGCATTAGCAAGCAACGTCAAGTGTCAACTCGAAAGTATAAACATTATGGGCAATTGTTTGTCATTTGTAAAAGCTCTAAAAGTTCAATTGTATGTTTTATACTGGTATAATCAATATATATAAAATATTTTAAAATACTACAATATCGTTAACGCTTGATTAATTTAACAGTTTTTAAAATCATAATACTAACTTCATAGGCTAAACGAAACTAGTTATTATATGACTCGGCCTGATGTACAGCACTCACTAAACAGCATATAAAAACTGTTTATTTAATTCATTCTTTTTTTATTATTGTTATCTTACATATTATACACTCTTGAATATACAATTTTTAAAACAGTTCATTAATTAATTGCATATTTTTATTTTTAATATAAGGTAATATGCTATTTATTAATATTCGTGTGTTTTGCATAGTTTATTTATTATAATTTGTTAGGATGAAATAATGTAATACATCTTATTTTACTATAATAATAAAAGTAACTAAGATTTATAATACTTACATACTGTTATAATTACGCTCTTTATAAAATATATTGAAGATGTAATTGATTGAAATATTTTTAATTTATTACATCATATACAATACTTTCTCTTAGGGATTATTTTTTTACATCTAGATATTTTTCTGATTTCAAATCCAGTTTTCAAAATTATGCAATCGGTCAATATATATGCAATGTGTAGTTGCAAAGAATAATAGTTAATGAATACAATCTTTTGTTTTAATATTCATAAATCATTTAATTTTATAAGTTCCATTGGAACTTCTTGGTTGTAGTCCAGCAGAGGCCGATCGGCTAATTATAATTATGCGGATAATTATGTTCATCCTCAGAACTTAATTTAATATATAAATTAAATTCACCACTTCCACCAGAACATATGTTCTGGTGGAAGTGGTGAATTTTAATTACAGCCACATGTGATATATACATACATATATGCACACTTGCACTTACATTCCCCATTCACATACACATACAACCCACTACATATTCATCTCATACACACACGTAACATAATATTATTAACTTTATATAAATAATAGTACGTAAGAACTGTGTAAATATATATATTGAATGTTGGAACGCTGTCTCCCTTCTGGAGGTGGGCGCTAATGCCTGCAACACAGTCTATGACTTATGTAGCTGTTAACAATCACATTTGTTAATGTTAACTTTTTATGTTCCAATAAATAAATAAAATAAAAATAAATAAAATATAACAACGCTATCTCAAGGTGATGCATTAGCAATTTGCAGATGATACAAAGTGCTGCTAATTCTGCTTCATACAAGTATGTAGTGTATGTAATACTTACCGAGGTATGGTGGTCTATTCATTCAGAAACTATCAAACATGTATACTTTGTATAGCTGTGTTTTGATTTAAAGGGGTGAGTGAGTAAATGTTATTATAGGCACAAGATAAATAATATCTTGGTGCCAGTGCATGAACGGTGTAAGGAATATTTAACATATCTTGCAATGCTATTGTCTCTGGAAGGTTCCTCTTCACTATTACCATAAGGTTAAGGTTGCTGCTTTTGTTCAAATGTTAAATATTGATTTCTTTCGGCAATATTTTTTTTCTTTATTTTTTTCTATCAATAATTAAAACACTTTATTTAGTCTCTACAAGCATCTTTGGGATATCATTTTATAAGGTTAAATAAATATAATGCTAATGTAGTTCGTATTGCAAATTCTAGAAGAACCAAGACCAAATGAACTAAAGTTAGAGATTGTAATCCAACTGCTGCGCAAAGGCCTCTTTCAGGCGCGCTGTGGCGTGTCAGGGCGCAATGTCCTCCGATATACAGGTTCTCTCACTATTTTTTCCTTCACTGCTAAGCTATAAAAGATATTGATTCATGCACGGATTAGAATTCGTGATCCTCAGTTAACATGTTCTTTCCACTGATGTAAGATGGCTAAAACAAAATTATGTAAGATTTTTTATTTATATATTTAAATATTTATTTTTCTATGGCATAAATATATATACTTACAATAACTCATACGTAGTTGCTATAAACATATGTATATATTTATACTACATGTGATAACAATTGAACGATTCATATCGGTACATACTTCATTAATGAAGTCCCTAGCCAATCGCAGGCATATACTGGATGCAATGTTTGCGGGTAAAGTTTTCCGCCACAAAATTGACTGTCCCCAACTCCTGAGGCTATTCAAATTGCGTGTACCTTCTAGGCTTCCTCGCAGCCCAATCACACCACTCTGTCCACCCCTTAGAAAGACTGTGTTAGGCGCCAACTCTCCCTGCTCGAGATTATGTAAAGTGATAAAGGCTTGCAGTGATCAAATCGATGTCCATTTTGATTCCCTCACAAAGTTGAAATCAACTTGTGCTGATATATATTGTTAATTGTAAAACTTTCTTTTTTTTGTCAGGGATTTTCTTCAATTGTTGTAATTAAGTTTAAGTTTATCTATATTTAGTGTTACATGAATTTGCTGACGCTACTTTCTTCTTTTATATGTTAATTACAAACGGTGTTTACTTATAATTAGTTGTTACGCTATTCCATGTGTATTTTTTTTTTAAATGTATTAAGTTTTATTTTTAGTGTATACAACTGTTGGTAAGCCTTAATAAATAAATAAAATTAAAATTAAAATTCAAAAGGCGTAAAAATTTGTCGACTTGACATTTAAATTACCTACTTTCGGCTACTCTTTAAAATTGCCTTGATTTGTATAACTGTCGCGTCCGCGAGAGTTAAAATCTTAATTCGCTTATACCAGTTTTCTCCATTCGTCCGAACCCAATGGAAAACTATTTTCATTTGAGTTGAAAGTTTGGTGCAAGTCTAAAGCTAGAAGATATAATTATAAGTCTTGATACTTGCTTAACAATCTTAATATTTGAAGTAGGTATATATGAAGATTAATATGAATATTATTAATTAAGTTTCGCTTCGTATGTATTACAATTATTTATTATACAAAAAGGTATAAACCCAAAGGGGATATAATTATAACAGTAGATACTAACTAATTGTACAAAGATAGGCAACATGATAGCTTGATATATTGCCATTATATGCTTATTAGCCGCCATTTTAACATTGCTTAAACATAGTTGTAAGCATATGCACACGCCACCTTCAGAACGAATCATAGTATACACTCGCGAGCAACGAAATTGACTAAAGATCACATTTGAATTCAAAGAAATTTAAAATGAGGATAAGGATATAAAAAACTCACGCAATAATATCCGCTTCCAAAAAGTCGACTATAAGTGCTACACTTGAACCAAAACATAATCTAATTGAGTATAGTGAGGAGCGGTCAGAGAGGCACAAATGAGATTTATCTGTTGAGTCACTCAGGCTATGTTTACTTCGTACGGAACTACTGCACTGGATTTTGACTAAAGTTTACGGGCAAATAAACCTTTATATCACTGTCTTCATTAATACGTCTGACGATGCATTTAGCTAAATGTTAGGGTAAAATTGTCAATAACTTGCGAAGTGCTTAGTGCGGTTTTGCATATATCAACTCATTATAAAATAAATCTTTATGGAAACTTCCATCGGTTTATAGGTCGGTATTTTGTGATTGTTTTATTTTATTTGTGTTGTTTTTTCTTAGACTGGTCTAGATAATGTTCAGCCATAATAGCATCGCCTCATTATGGATAATCATTCTAATGTTATAGTCCGGATGCGGAATCTCCTTTGTAGGTGCAACGCTATGCCGAGGCGTCAGTGTCCTCGGTGTTGTATACGAACTTCTTTGTGTGACGCGTTATTCCAACTGTTTCGCTAACGGTTGACTAGATTTATCTTTTTTTAGTCACTAATCACTATCGCTTATATAATTATATAGACCTAGCACCACCAACCATGAAAACGAAAATGGTACCTAAATATTTACAATAACGTACTTAGCGTTCAAACCGGAACACAGCAATACTATTGTTATTTATCGGTAGATTCGGACCGGCTGAATTATTTACCTACTAGTTTCTAATTATTAGAAATACAAGTCATCAAATCATTTTCACAAAAAAAAAGCTATATTTCAAAATATTCTAAATTTAAAATTATTTTATAAGATAAAATCATCTCTTTCCTACAAAACTGTGCTTAATTTTTTCTGATATATTATATCTTCAAAGATTGATGTACCAATGTTAATTTTTTGTTATTGTTTCATTTTAAATACATGTTGCATCTATTTTTATCTATAGCTTTCAAATATGAAAACTTAATTCTTTCACAAATCCGAATAATACCTATACAACTGCAAAGCAAATAGCAAATGAAAAAATAATTAAAAACAGCTTTTGCATTTCTATTCTGAAACTGAAAGAAACACTGAGGCAAAGCCGATCGCTAAAACCGTTTCTGACAGTTTTCATATGCGAAATAAAACTAATAAAAATGCGACGAAAAACAAACGGTAGAACGAACAATAAAAATATTAGAGCTGAAAAAACGCAATAACTCGAAACGAATCGGCTTTCAATTGAAGCGATTGTTAGAGCAGTGTTTGATCTAGGTTTTAATTAGTGGGAAAACGCTTTGAAGGGAAAATGAAATTGTTAGAATTAAATTATGAAACTATAGACAAATTAAATTTCATATCTGGTAACTATATTGTATAACAATAATACCCGTTGTTTTTCGGGTGGAACGATTTATCGGACATTTAAAAAGTAACAAGATTACTACTCAGGTAATATCTGTAAATGTAAGGCTATTTTAAAAAGAAGTACTTAGACGAATTTTTAGGCATAATTTAGACGTATATAGATACAATATGATTAAACAGTAACAACCCGTGAATGTCGCACTGCTGGGCTAAGGCCTAATTTTAAAGTTACAATATGAGTGTAGCTTTAAAATTATTAAACTGAGTGAACCGCGTTTTTTGGCGATAATTACTTTGCATTTGAGGTTGGTCGCATTTGAAGTGGTGAGTGGCAAAATGTTGAGCACGAAACATATTTTGACATTTGAAGAAACTATTATTTATAAAGAAACAAAAAAATATTTGTTTAATTTATTGAGGATACAAAAAAAAAACCGATTGGATATTGATATGCATATTATTTTAGTTTAAAGAGCAGACATAGACAACATAGTTTATTTATAAGCTTTATAAGATAAAGCTTATAAATAAACTATGTACCCATAAATTAAAGAAAATTTATGGGTACATAGAATGGATTCAAATTGATGTAACTTGTTCTCTGTTATTTTAGTATCCTGAGACATATCCTATAGTTGTATGCTTTCCATTACAACTTTCCACAGATGTTACCTTGTCTTGTTTCAAGAAATTACATGTTGTTCGCCAACAATCTACAACAAGAATGTAAAGTTGAATGAATTGTTTCAATTGCACGTAAATTACAATTTTAGTATCTACAAAGCATTGTTAAAACATGTACTTAATTGCAATAATCGCAAAAGTTAACAAAAACAATAAAATTTGATTGTTTTGTTCAATAATATCGATATTATCTATTTATAATTTATTATCTATTTCGGTTCTTGTATTACCATGCATTATTAGTATTTTAATAGCCACGCTACATTACATCGTCTACAAATACATTTCTTGCCATTAATAAGTTCAATTTTTTTTTTCAAAACATAATATTTACTCAAAATATGTAATGTACTAGCTGTGCCCGCGGCTTCACCCGCGTATAATTAATAATAATATAGTGAATAAAAATCAGCCTAGAACCTTACTCGATAAAAGCACTATACAACACAAAAATAATTTTTAAATTCGAACCAGTAGTTCTTGAGATTAGACGGATCAAACAAATAAACTCTTCAGCTTTATATATTATAGATATAGATACTATTTGAAAAAGGGGTAATAAACAACTGTTTTTGTTTTATATATAATATGATGGTTACATTGTTAAGTCACGATGCAGCACGTAAAACGTTATTGCTACAAAAATCACCGTTTTTTTCTGTTTGTTTGATAAATTAACAATATACAAGTTCCAGTTCAAGGCGGGAGCGGTATTGACAGAAAAGTTCTGTCAAAGGGTTGGTGGATTGTTTTGTGTCGACGCATATGTGTCACAAAATCTTTTGAACTGCTGTAGGTTTCCTTCCAATATCTTTCTCTGTGATTAATTATGAACACAAATCAACTAAATCTTCTTAAACTACTCGGATTGGATAACTACGTAATCTTACTAAGCTATCAAGGCTTTTTCTGAAATCAAATAAATGTTATCAAGTATAAGAATATTATGGTTAAACTCTTTCTCTTTAAGCACTTTCCCCAAATTAAATCCTAAGTATCCTAATCTTTTGAGATTCAATAATAGAGTTTCAAAGTGGTATATTTGTCCTCAAAAATTAAGTAGGTATTCCACATTAACATTATTTAATGCCGTCTATACGGTGAAATGAGATATAAACCAAGAAGTTTTGCCAACAACTTATTTTAATGGACTATTCCTTACTTTTATAACTTGGACAGTTTAATTCCAAAGTTATAGGTATTGCTAGAAACATAATTTGCGGTTGAAACTTGCGAAATAGCTTTAAAAACAACGAAGTGTAGAAATTTATGTTCACGTAGATTTCATTGCTACGTTTGTGATTTTGCTTCGTTTCTATATTTGTGCTAAATACTTGGGCAATTTATTAAAGTAGGTTAATATTTAAATACTTTTAATGTTTCCACAAAAGAGCACTCGTTTTGTTCTCGAGTTTTGTGCACTGTAAACTTTATTCTTCTAGTATCTCTTTACTAATAAAGTTCGGACAGCAGCTTACTAAACTTCTCAGTCCATGGCCAGATAACATATTTGTGCGTAAATATTTGCATAACCGGCCTGGTAAATGAAGAGACGAATATTTTCAACCAATCAAAGTTGAAAAATATTTTTGATTGATTTATTGAAGAAACTACCATATTATATACATCAAACAACAATAAATGTAACTATTTAGTGCCCGGTGGTAAGCCTATTTATCAATCTATATCCTATTCTATATTTAAAAAATATACTAAATTGACAAAATTGTAACTCCATCACATCAACGGTACATTAATACATACAATACGAGAATATTATATAACTAAAACAAGCAATAACTTTAAAAACAAGCAATAACTAAAGTAACAGTAATATTACAAATATATTTGTAATAGCTAATTTGAACTTTAATCTTAATTTGTAATAATAAATAAATTGAACACGAAAAGAAGGCTAATTTTATGAATGATTATTTGCATAGAGCACTTTGCAACATCGAGATTAATATTAAGGAGATTTTATTAAAGTTATAAGTTAAAAGCAAAGTTATTCGCAAAGAGACATTATTTATTACATAAATTAGTAATCGGCTGACAGCTGTTTGACAGCTCTTTGACAGATTTCGCAAGATAAATCCGAATATAGATGATTCATTGTTATTCTGAAAATTAATTATGTATCTGACAAATGTCCGTAATCTCTGTTGAAAATATGGTTGCCGGTCAATATTTAAATATCTAGGTATGTTATATCATAATTGTTTTATTTAATTGTCATTTATATATATTACATTTATTTATATTTATATCAAGTTGCTAGCCATAAAACATTTTTTTTTTGCTAATCATTTACGAGTTTGAGTTAAAATAGTTGCATAAATCCTTTATATATATAATCACTTAACACCTAAAATTATTTAATAACATTATTACTGATATCATTTGTAAATATACTTGGTAGTCTAAGATCCGGCTGCAAGATCACTACGTTCATAGCGTACACAGTCCAAATCAAATTTTTATGTATAATTATAAATAGGAGAATTTATTTTTGCCAGGTTGCCAATTGTACTTTTCGCGAGTACATTTAATTAAAATAATATTTATTGACTTTTTCCAAAAAATTTCATTCTCTTGTTATGAAAATAAACTACAATCCACTCCATAGCAGTGTATGTAAATAACTCGGAAATGTATGGTTGCTGTTACCCAGTCGGCCGCAACCTATTCGCAGCCAGGTTTAAGCAGGTAATATTTTGTTACGTTGATACGTTCATGACGTATAAATATCTTTTATATATCAAATTGAAGCTAATTTTTTCTGTGCATGAAAAAATACCTCTGCCTGTGTAAAATTACCCACAAATAGTGGTTGCCTGCTGTTAGAGATTGATTAAAGTGAAAGAGAGTTAACGCGTTACATCGGTAGTCAGACGAGGATAGCGATATAAGCTGATATTAATAATTGTACTTTCCTTATTTATTTATTTTATTCAGACTATTAATAACGCATATAGTGCACTATTAAGTGCATTCGTTGACAGCTGGTGTTCTCAATTAAACAGCAACATTCTCATTCTCACCGTATTGTTTTAGAGCTCGTCACAACGTGCTTTTATTACTAGTCCAGGAATTTTAGCAACAAAAAGGTGTTCGCTCTGCATTAGCCGCCATCTTGAAAAACGTCCTTTTACAAATATCTCGGAAACAGTGAATTTGATTTGGACTTTGTACGCTATGAACGTAGTGATCTTGCAGCCGAATCTCGTACTATGGGGCCTGATAATTTATTGTGAGCAATATCATTTTAAGTTGTTTCTGCTATTTAGTTTTAAAGCATCAGAATCAACACTAAATATATTAATTAAATTATAAGGGATGTAGACCTATTATGTACCTAATCTTTTTAACGATGTGTAGTGAAAATTATTTTACAACTTCAAATCATTACAAATTAATTTATTTGTTTATTAGTTATAATACTTTCAACACTATATTAAAATATTTATTGTATTTAATAAACGCAGCAAATAAAGATAAGGAAATATCTATATTACAATAATTTATATTTTGCTTTATTTATTATAAATACTATTTACGTTAAGAGAGTACTCGAAAATATTTGCAATTCATATAATATTCATGACTTACTGCCTGTCTGGCGTCGCAATTAAGCTAACTTGATATAAAGTTAACCAAACTGGGAACTATTTTGAGTTTTAACATCAAAAGCTAATGCACAGTAAATGAGTAAATAGAGATTTATTTATATTAAAATGATAATTGTATGTTTATTAGCATTAAAATGTTTTCATACGAGAAACCACTGCGAATATCAACATTTTGGTGCAATATCTGCTTTTCGTGATTTTATTGACTTTTTTTGTTATTATATCTTGTCTCTACTTCAATTAAAATTCCAGTTTTATTAGTAATATTTTATTACAAATGCTAGTCAAAAGCAGGTATTATAGTAATCGGAGGTATTATATTCTTTAGGTGTAGGTATATCTGTCCGTATCTTGTATACGCAATGACAATTACAAACGAATTGATTTACGCAAAAATAAATTTATTCAAATACTACCATATTAAGCAATTTTGAATCATCATATTATTGGATTAAATTAAATGAAAAATTACCCGAGTTTAATGGCCAACTGGTGTATGCGTGTATATTATTAGTCCAGGAATTTTAGCACCAAAAATGCGTTCGCTCTGCATAAAATTCCGCTACTCGATTTTTCGATTGGATTATGTTAGAGGGTATGTATAAAACCGAGTTATTATCATCCCAGACACCGAGCGTTAGCCGCCATTTTGAAAACCGTATTTTTGCAAATATCCCGGAAACGGTGATTTTCACCTTAAAAATAGATATTAACCTTTTTATAGAGGATAAAATTTCGCATCTTTTATATTTGATTTTTTTTCTCTATTGTTAATATTTCCCGAGATATAGTTAGGTCTCCAACATTGGTATGAAATCATGGCTTGCAGGGAGCTACATAATGATCTAATATGCAGAAAGTCATATGAAACGTGATGTATGTTTATATTAAGCGGATTTTATTTATTACAATACAACTGAATTTCTTAGCGCCCACATCAATAGATGTATAAAGCTACAAATATTTATTTTATTTTATTCTAATTTACATATATATTTTTTTACTTGAACTTAACACATGGTGTTTGAAATAACACTAACGTGATTAATAAAAAAATATCAATTCGTACAAATTTATCAAAATACAAAGCTTCCGAAAATATCTGAAATTGTTATTTAATACACGTTTGTCCGTCTGGCTCAACAATTAACCGATTTCGACTCAGCGGCAATAGAGTTAGCAAAAAGTTCTGACGCGACGAATTTGTACACAGGATTGCACTTAGCTTAATATCAATGGTTTAAATTTAACTTAAAATTATTGTCTATTATTTTATGCTACGCGCCATAAAAATATTATTCAGAGAACTTTATGGCCGGTTAAAAGTATTAACTGCTTTTAATTGGAAGGTTAGACTCGAAAGCTTCGTTGAAGCATTAAAACCAGATATAAATGAAAACTATTTTGCGACCTGTAATATTCTGTTAGATCTCATTTCGTATGTATCTCATTCGTTAAATGTTGAAACTGACGTACTGTGCAATGTTATTATTGATTATTATTTAAATGTTATAATTATTAGTTATATCGCATATGATTTTTGATATTTCAGGATCGATTGCTACGGCTAGTTTCCAATTTGTTCTTATTATCAACAGTTTTTGACGAGTTAAGGCTTTGTCAAAAAGGAGGAGTTATACGGAGTACTTGAGGTGATCACGTCCGCCGGCGAGACGTCGCAAGCCGGAGAACTCGTTTCCGCCAACGGAGATGGCCTAAGTGTGGTGTCAGTATCTATGACATCCCTACTAAGCAAGTGTTGGCTACTGTGACACTATTCGTATTCGTTGTTCAGGACGTAGGTAGGTCGCCTGAACCTGTCTGATATGTATTCCCTATCGTAATAGATGCTTGGCTGTACAAGTAGTGCGTCGGGGTTAATAAATAATCTTTCGCAGTATCGAATAGATAATTATATATTTGGAGAACGACTCGATTCGGATGTCCTTAATGTTACAGTCCACAGTGTTACACATTAACCCGATTTAGTTAATAAATAATAAAATAAATTTATTCCGTTGTAACTACTAAAATATGTAAATATAATTTCTGCCAGTACGTGGATGAACACGTAAAAGTAGTATATATACGTATGCATTATACGTTCACATTAGTGTATATACTGCTTTTCACACTTCCTCGTGGAGCATCCTGGGCATGGTCGGTACTCTTCGAACCCCTTTCCGGAGATGGCGATTGACGTGACGATCTTACTATAAATGGTTGTTCCTGATACTTCTCTGATCAGTAGAGAAGATCGTGCGAGTAAAATTATGGCATAGCCTCCATTCAAACATTGGGCCTGGACTATGACGAGTCTAACGGTCTTCCACTGATACAATTGTTATAATCTGGTTCGGCTAACACGATTCCATTTCTAGGCAACTAGGGGAAAGGGTATACTCACCCTTTCCCCTGAGTGTACTGGCGAATGTGCGCGTAGTATGGGCGAGTCTTATTATAATAACATAGCAACGAAGTATGTCGGTCTTAGCCTAATGGTGCGCCAGTAATATGTTTTACATCAAAATACAACGAGTTATATCACATAAAACTATATTTCAAACTTTTTCATGAATCAAATATGACTAAAAAAAAACGGTAAACACGAAACCGATTTTATTGAATTTCAAATTTTAGAACTGTTCAAATTTTGGCAGTATTCACTTAAAATGCTACGAACGGAAGTGAATCGATTTCCGGCCAATTTCCGGTATACATCGTTATTGGAATTCAATTATTCATTTCTTTTTCATTCAAATTTACGATTGAAATAGTTTTCAGATGCGTTTCGGAATTCCCATATGTTTACAAATTTTATGTAATGTAAGTTTGAGTAAAAAGCAAATAATAACACTTTTACAAAATTGTTATTATTTCTACTACTAATTAATTGATTAATTTATAGATATGTATAGGCTATATTAAAAGTCTTATTTAAGTATTGTAAACAAACTGCACTGCATTAAAATATTGCATGTAGAGTGTACAAAATAGTACCTCGCCAGGAACTGAAAACTTTTTGCAATAGACGCGTCAAGCTAGCTTGTTTTCTTATGTGGGTTAAGAAAAAAGGAAGTAAATATATCCTGTTTTTGTCACCGCACCTGAGACGTCACGTCGTCCCGGCGGACAGCTGATAAATGGCTTCACGGAAAAAATATCATTAGTTATACCCACCTGTCTCTAGTGTTTATGTGTAACAGACAGTCAAAGTGGACCGTTAGTAATGTCATGTATGAAACGTGTAAATTTTTGAAAATAAATTGTTAGGAAGGTTTTGTGCCACGTTGGTGGTTTTACGAAAGTAAGTTGTTTTAGTTTAGTTAAAGTCTTTTAGTATCCTTCTGACAACTTTTACTTGAGTTAAGATTTGTAATAATAAAACGGGTGATCAAATTATTAAAGTATTACTAAAAGTATCACTAAAGTAAGTTTAAGTATACTAAAAGTATTAGTAAAGACAGTGCCAGTATCTAGTCCGCCGCGAACGCCGAGGGTATAACGTTAGCGTAACATATCTATCACAAAAAAATCGTTTTAAAATAAATTAAGTGCAAGACAGTTAAGTTGAGATAAACATTATTTGATACACGAAATTAGGAATTAATTCAGAAAATATAACTTTAAGTTATGAACAGTGAATAAATAAATGAAGTGTTATCGTATTAGTAATAAAACTACCTCACATATTCACATACTGTCGTTTAAATTATAGATTTCGATTAAAAGAAGCTTAATTTCAGAATATCACATCTGTTAATAGTGGTGTAATGGGGAGACTGAATGATCGTCAACGTGTAGTCTAAACATCTCGGTTCAAGCCCAGTACTTTTTAATATATTTTTTTTCATTGTTTTTTTTTGGATTTTGTTGCTGAAACTGTTATTTTAGAACACAAAAGAGATTAAAGTGTTCAAATGGAAGTTGTAGTTTTTTGTACCACAATGTGTGTGTGAGCTATGATGACACTACCCCATCGAATCGGACGAAATGGATTTGCCCTTCTTGTGTAGTAAGCAGGCCAAAGAAAGACAATACGAACACACCAGTCCAAAATAAAAACCGCAAACAGCAGCCTCCTGAAACTGTCTCTGTCTTGTCTCAGCAATCAGATGCGGGTAACTTAAATGAAAATGTCATCATTGATGAGATTCGGAATTTGCGCCGAGAAATGAAGGAACACTTTGAGAATCAGCAAGCAATTCTAAATAAATTCGAGTCTAAGCTAACGGATGTTCAAAAAGAGGCCAGAGACCTAGGAAGTAAGCTTTGTTCTCTACGAAAAGAGGTTGACGACCTGACGACATCTATGCAATTCTTATCTGATGCTAATGACGCCCAGAAACAGCTAAACAATGAAACTAAAAAGTCTCTTTCTAAACTCAGCACTGAAAACAACACCTTACAATCTCTAATGACTGAACTAAATAGCAAGATAGATCAACTGGAACAACAAGCCAGAGACTGCAACGTTGAGGTACAATGCATTCCGGAAAACAAAAATGAAAATATTCTTGCTATCTTGACTTGGGATTTGTTGGTGAAAAAAAACCTATATATGTCTTGGAACACCTGTCTCTGAAAAACAAAAAGTTACCAAACTGGTGGCTAAAGAGAAGAAATACGAATTCGTGTGGATCAGAAATGGTCGAATATTTATCCGGAAAAATAATGAATCGTCAGCATTGTGGATAAAGACTACTGAAACTTTAAAAAGCTTAAATTAGTATTTTAGATTTAGTCTTCTTTTTTTTTGAGCTACGCATGTATTTACATTGTTACTTTATAAAATACGCTTTAGAAGTTTTTTATCAGAATGTGCGAGGTCTCAGGACCCCAGGATTTGATCATCTGTAACTTGCTGTTATCCTTACGATATTTTCCGTTACCGTCGAGCTAAAGATGTAGTCCGTACACGTACTTAAACTCACAATATTCGGTTATGATTCATGATCTAAGCACTAACCCATCTTTGTTCCAATAAAATGCAATATAGTAGTAAATAGTAATACTTATTCTTTTATTTGTCAACACTTACATACGACCAATAACATATAGGCTGCTTTTTTACCTAACAACTGCACAATCCTTGCTCACTTCTCCGTGAAAACTATTATTTCATAATGTGCATATACGATCCAGGGATATTGCGAAATTTCGCATCCGCATCCGCAAATGCGGAGCTCCCGCATATGTTTCGACATCCGCATCCGCATCCGCCTCCGCATTCAATCAAAGCGGATTTTCATGCGGATGCGGGTGAGAATCAAGTTGCGACAAGAAAGAAAAGGCGCTGGGCCGCTGAGTGGCACGTGCCGTTCGCACGTGACAATGACAACATTGGTGGATAAGATCCGACACGTTTATTGTGGTGCATCATTTTTTTATTGTAAATAAATCATAACGTGTTAGTTTGCGCTGTGGATTACTTGTACGTTACTGTGTGTATAGATAGATTTTGAATGTTATTGTGATACAGTGATCATTGTTTGTACTTAAATAATTGTTTATTGGGAAATCTTCAGGTAAATGCCATTATGTTACACCGGTAATACGTTTTATTGTAGGTAAAGTTTATCGTTTTAAAACAATATTCTTTATTTTTCCAGCGAGGTTCCAGCGAGGATTATTGTTAAATTATCTAACAAGTTAATTAACAATGTCACCACCGACACAAAGTAATACATGGAATTATTTTGAACCAAATAAAGAGGACCATGATAAAGTTGATTGTAAAATATGCAATAAAAGCTACTCTAGCAAACGCCGAACCACCTCATTTTAAATAAATCATCAAAATTCGATGCATCCAGAAGAATTTTCCATATTTGAGAGCATGAGTAAAGAAAAACAATTACAGAAGATGAAATCTGACGCAGGTAAGTTTCATCATATACAATTTTAATTAATTAGTTTTGCCTTTATTGCATTCTTTACATAGTTAATAGTTTAGTTAGGGTGTGGCTTAGGCGATGTTTCCACTCAATATTATTGTTTGTTGCTGCCACATAACTCGGTCACTTGTGAAAAGATTAAGACAACTATCTGTTTAAAAGTCTTACAGAAATGTTATTAAGATCGATTCAATATTTTTTATATATGACATTGTAAACGAATTTGCATATTTCGCTTTTTTAGCAAATAATTAGTCTAGAAATTTATCATAATACTATTATTTCAATAGGTAGTGCTGTCTTTTATAGCATTTCGTTAGTTATAGCTGTCTTGATGCTTCCCATTTTACGAAAAAATAAAATGTAAACAAACAAATCTGGTTGGTATAATCCGACCAAATTAAGAAACAATCGTTCCAATCTAAAATAGTATTTAATGAAGTACTCTTTAAATTATCCGCGTATAAAATGTTTATAGGTTTAAGAAAGGAAACATTGCCTTTTTAGTTTCTTTGTAAATTACGGTTAGTTATTTGTTTTATTGTTGTCTTAATTTAAATTTTATACGTATTAATTATGACTTTAACAATAAAAAGTTTTGTTTTTCATAAATGCAAAGAGTATAACTGGCTATTTGTGATAAATAATCACATTTTGCTATGATAATAATCATATTAGGCTTAAATTGTGAAAGCGACCTCAAAATAACTCTTTTTACGATTTGTGTACATTTATTTTTTTCGTAACTTGGATAGGGAATAGAGGGTCATCTCTCAGTTTGACATGACATTGTCAATTATCATGTGATTTTTTTTTTACATTCCATTTAAACATTCTTGATCAGTAATAATTAAAAAATCCGTTTGGCGTTATTGTGTTATATCTAATGTTTATTTTTTTGCACTATAATGTAGGTTGGACAATTTTTTTTCTCTTAGATAGATTTTGACAGATATTTACAAAAATATTTTTTTTTTTTTTTTTTTTTTTAACTGTATAAGCTAGCGCTTGGCTGTTATCACACCTGATGGTAAGTGATGATACAGCCTAAGGTGGAGCGCGCTTGCCTAGAAGGTGCCTATTCACTCTAGACTTGAAGGTACCCATATTGTAGGTGGTGGGGAATACGGAGGTTGGAAGGGTATTCCAGATCTTAGCGGTGCGTATCAGGAATGAGGAAGAAAATCGTTTCGTACGTGTTTTAAGTACGTCAACTACGTACGGGTGCAGATCTTTTCGATGCCTCGAAGTTCTGTGGTAAAAAGGTGAAGGGGGAACCAAATTGAACAGTTCCTGAGCACACTCTCCGAAATATATCCTGTAGAATACCGACAGACAGGCAACCTTACGACGGTGTTCCAAGCTCTGAAGTTTTTTATTGACCAGTGTCTGGTCGCCAATGAGCCTTCTAGCACGACGATCCACTGAATCCAAAGCATCAAGCTGATACTTAGCAGAGCCGTCCCATAGATGGCTACAGTACTCCATGCACGATCTAACTTGGGCTTTATATAAGGTTAGAAGCTGTTCTGGTGTGAAGTACTGTTTGACCTTATTGAGGATGCCAAGTTTTTTGCTAGCAGTTTTAGCTTTGGATTCAATGCATTGCCCAAAGTTGAGTTTGGATGTTAAAGTAACGCCTAGAAGCTCAATATTGTCGGTGATGGGTACAGGTACACCCCGGAAAGTCGGAGTCAGGGGGAATGGACTCCTCTTGGCGGTGAACAAACACGCTTGAGTCTTGGTAGGATTAAATTTGACTTGGTTATCGTCGCCCCAATCTGATACTTGTTCCAATGTCAAATTAATGCGTTCTACCAAGGCCTCCCTGTGCTCAAGAGTTTCCATTGCACTAGCCCGGGGACCGGATACGTATCTCTCCGTTACAGTGCTGTCGTCTGCGTACCCAAAGATACCGGGTTTCAGCAGATCGTTTATATGCAGCAGGAAGAGTGTAGCGGAGAGAATTGATCCCTGAGGAACACCGGCATTAATCGCCATTAGATCAGAAGAGAAGCCATCTAGGACAACTCGAAATGATCGTCCACTCAGGAAATCTGATATCCAGTCGCAAAGCCCAATAGGTAGCCCGTAGCTAGGAAGCTTGCTCAGAAGGCCTTCATGCCAGACTCGGTCGAAAGCTTTGGACACATCGAGTGAAACGGCTAACGCTTCACCGTACTTGTCCATCGCTTCGCCCCAGATGTGAGTAGCGTACACTAAAAGATCTCCTGTTGATCGATTCCGACGAAAGCCGTACTGTTGGTCCGATAGGAGATCGTTTTCTTCGAGGTACGACAGGAGCTTGTTATTCAATACACGCTCCAAACTTTTGCAAAGTATGGAGGTGATTGCTATGGGTCTGTAATTGGCCGGGTCGGCACGGTTACTCTTCTTAGGTACAGGTTGTACGTTGGCAATCTTCCAAGCCTTAGGGACTTGAGCGGATTTAAGAGATAGGCGATACAAGCGTGTTAGAACAGGAGACAACTCAGGTGCACAGTTCCTCAGGACTATTGCTGGAATCCCGTCAGGGCCACTGGCCTTATTCACGTTCAAGGTGCAGAGAATCTTTAGAACCTCTCTTTGGCGAATTCGTATCTCTGGCATGGTAGAGTCGCAAGATGGTAGGTTTGGCGGTGAGGTACTTCCCGCATCAAGGCGCGAATTCTCGGCAAACAGAGCCGCTAATAAGTTAGCCTTTTCTGTTGCCGTAAAGGCAAGGGATCCGTCGGGCTTCAGCAGCGGAGGCAGCGATGGACGACAGAAATTCGTCTCAATCGACTTGGACAGGGACCAAAATGCTTTACTACCACGGGGATAGGAAGCTAGTTTGGCCCCAAGGCGTCTAGTTCGGTTGAAACGAGCCTTCTTGAGAACCTTCTTGTAGGACTTGGCAGCAGAGTTAAAGGCTCTCTTCTTAGATGCAATGTCCGGAGCTTTGGTGGTGCGGGCTGTAGCCCATGCTACAAACGCTGAGTTTTTACGGGCCTCAGCCTCGGCGCACTCAGCGTTGTACCACCTAGGAATCTTGCCATCTAGTGATACGTCAGCATATGGAATAAAGTACTCCATAGCTTGACATATCACTTCAGATATGGCTTGTTCGCAGCTCGACGGATCGTTGGAAGAGAAGCATATCCGCTGCCAAGGGTAGGATGCAAAAAAGTGTCGCATCTCATCCCAGTCTGCCGACTTGTATCGCCACACCCGTCTGGTTCCAGTGGGACCAGAGTCCAGAGGATGGAAGTTGCAGACCGACTTGATCACACAATGATCAGAAGTGCCCAGGGGAGCCGCAACTGACACTGAAATCCGGTCAGGGTCGGTAGTCAGCAGAAGGTCCAGACAATTAGGTGTGTGACCGTCCACGTCTGGCACCCGAGTTGCTTCATGTACCAGCTGAGAGAGATCTAGGGATAGGGCGAATTTGAGCGCTTCTCTCCCGGCGTGGTCGGTGGTCTGGTATGGGAATAGCCAATCTTGGTGGTGAGCGTTGAAATCCCCCAGAAACACCATTTGAGCAGTCGGGTACCGTTGTTGGACGGTATCAGCCGTCACGCTGAGATACTCAAACATCCGAGTCGTCTCCTGGTCACCATTGTGCGACCTATAGACGCAGGCATATATAATCTGCTCCAAACCTGTATCCGATAAGCACCATATTACCGAAAAATCGGGCACCTCCAAGTTTCGGAGACGCCGGCAGCAGACGTCATTACGAGCGTACATACAGACCCCAGCACGAGGTTTGAAGTTGTGCTCAAGTGAATATCCGGGATACTGTAAGTACGTTACATCTGCTGGACTGCCAATTTGTGTCTCCGTAAGAAAGAGCAAGTGCGGCTTGGCGGCCTCAAGGTGGTGGTGGACCGCAAAGAGATTGGAGTGCAAACCTCGTATATTTGAGAGATGCACTGAAAAAGAGAGGTGGTGCAGCCGCTGTGAAACTTTTCTTTTTCTATTTTCACGAGTCATTTGGTGTGGGAGTGAATAGGTATGGGGAAATGGAAGTTGTACGAGGCGTCGCATTTTGGACGCCGTGACTTTCACCACAATGACGCAGATGGTAGACTCAATTGGAGACCGCGGGGACGCCCGAACCCCCCTGGAAATCGCCACCGGGACCTCTCTCTGGTCGCCAACCAGCACGATGGAAACCATCCCAGGATTTTTCGCAAGTTGGCGGGGCAGCCTTTCGTAGATGGCGAACCTACTAATTGGGCCCCCTACTAACTGCGGTCGGCCAGCGGTGCACCGTGCTTCGGATCCCGCTGCCCTCCAGATGGAGCCTCCCGGCGCCACTACGACTACGGTCAGAACCTGTCACCAAATGCAGAGCACAACTGTACAGACCCAATCCCCCATGAAGAGCTACTGCGAGCATCGCACCGGAACACGACGTGCCGCGTGACAAGGTAAATCCAGCCACTCGACAAAATCGCTTGGCGGCGTGGCTTTGTTCGCAGGGTGGTAATCCTAGCTACGGCCGGAGCCTACCACCTAGAGTATGTTGCTCAATTAGCACCACCCAGGGGCCACGTGTAGGGTAATGAGGGATAAAACCTGACTTTGGTGAGACCTACGGACGCGAGCAACTTTGACCCCCAATAACAAGTACGTGTTCATTTTTTTTTTGTCCATTTCTTTTAGGTAGATAATTTATTGATTCCGAATTGTTTTATTTATATCTTTATTCTTTTTAGATAAAGTTGCCACTCTTCCGCAAGAAGCAAAGAAACAACTCTCTTTAGAAGAAGTAATTCTAAAAGTGGGACGTTAATAATTTAAATTCAAAAAAAATTGATAAACTCATTGGAGAAATGATTGCACTTCAAAATTTACCATTTTACTTTGTTGAAGGGCTGGGTTTTCGCAGCTTGATACAAGAATTAGCACCAAGATATAATTTTAGGGGACGCAATTTTTTTACTGATTTTGTATTGAAGGAATTATATGGCAAAGTTGCTAAAAATACCTTCATCCTTACTTCATCTGTAATTCAAATAATTCAAATGCTTGAAAAAAGGTTGATGAATATTTTACAAGATCACAAGAGTTAGATCCAATTCGACAGGCCGTCAGGACTCTGAAAAATGAACTTACAACAAAGTTTTCCAGCTTGGGAGAGAACAATTTATATATCATCGCCACCTACTTAGATCCTCGCTATAAGCACAATTTTTTCACACCGGTGACTGAGGAAAAGATTAAAGACGACATTTTGATGATTACAATGACAAATACTGAGAATGACGATTCCGGTTCTCTTAATGCCAATTCCGAAGAGCCCAAAAGAATGAGAATGACTGATTCCACGAAAAAGAATATGGAACAACTAGGACCAGGGCCATCAAGTTTCGTCAGAAAGCCATGCTTAAAAAACGACCTTGCTATGATGTTAGATTCGTCAAGTGAAGATTAGAGCCAAGAAGTACCAGAATATGGTAGCATTGAAGCTGTACTCAAAAAGGAATTACTTTCTTACCGCGCTAAAAAAGAAGAGTAAATGTGGATGAAAATCCTCTTAAGTGGTGGAGTGTTCATCGAGAGGAGTTTCGGATATTATCACCGATAGCACGAAGATTTTTATCCACTCCACCAGGCAGTGTTCCTAGCGAAAAATTATTTAGTAGCGCGGGTTTAATTAACAAACCTCTGCGTAACCGCTTTGAATTAGAAAAGGCGGCAATATTACTCTTTACTAATTTTCATTAATAAAAATGTTAATAATTACTTTAACATTGTTTTAATTCTTCATTCATATACTATATTTATATAAGATATTAAACAGCATCTGCATCCGCATCCGCTTCTGCGGATGTGAGACTTCAATAATCCGCATCCGCAACATCCCGATGATACGATCAAAAAAACAACATACCATATTTTGTAACTTTTATTCCAAACAACTCTTTACTAGACTAATATGTAATTGTTGGTTGAGGAATATACACAAGAAACAATATCAAATAAACGATCAGAATAATTAAGAACATTAAACTATTTATAATATAAGTAAAATTTGTCCATTTCTCAACGTAAGCTGCTTCATCTGGAGATTTAACCGACGTTGCCATCCATTTACCAAAAACAAGATGCTTAATTATAGGATGATTTAACACATAGTCATTAAAATGAATAATCCATGGGTGAGGTGAATATCCTTTACGCGTGAACGAACTTAATATTAATATTAAACAAATAACACAAACGGTGATGTATATTGAGGAATGAATGAAATACAATATTGATGGAGTGTCAGAGCCATGATGAGGGATAATCTCACTGATAGTTTTCAATAAACAAAAATTGCAAAACAAGTTAAAAATAGATAGACCATAGCGAATATTGTTCTCAACGTCTAAAACCATTGAAGTCACGGTTAGAATTGCAACAGTAATCGATGGAACGACGATCATAGCAGCACAACCAAGCGCCTGCCTTTCGACGACGAAATTCAAATAAATCTTCGTTTCTCCTGTAGCATTTTCACCAGTTTCATAATCAATAATGTCCCAGCCTGACCCGTATTCTGCACCAAATGCTGATAAACCACGAGTTGCGTTGAAAGTGAATACCACTTTGTCTTTATTTTCATTTCTGATGTAAAAATTAAATGAACATCGCTGGATGTCATACGGCCAGTTATGTAATTTAGAACTACACGTGGTTGTGTGGATGACACGTGGTACGCAGACAATTCGACCGGTACTGCTGATCTGACAGTTTGATGTATGGTATTTGAAGGCACTCATTTTGTCAACATCCTTCGTTTGATGTAAGTATGAAAAAGGTGTCCATATAAAAACGGAATCAGTAACAATATTGTCGATGCCACCAAAATCATCTGGATTCCACTTTAGTCTCGGATCGTACCAAGAGAAAAACATCAAGCTATGTATAGTGAATAGCACTTCATCGCTATCAAAGAAGAAGTTTCGTAAGATGAATTTGATAGTTACAGTCGTTGAATTTTCGTTTGGTGATACATTTTCCTCATAATTACATTTGAAATGTTCCGAGAGTTTTGCTTCCCAACCTGAATCTGGAGATCTGTTGTCAATAACACATTGTAAGCTCACATATTTAACTAGAATTGTAAGTAGGATTGTCGCTAGTAACATGACTGTTGTATGAGCAAGAAATGAATTTATGTTGAATGAATTTAATATCGGTATACGCCCTATAGTGATAAAAGACAATATGTTAATTAAAACGATACCAGATGATCCCATGACGTCGTGATAGATTAATTAATTATTGCAATTAATATTCATTATCTTAAATGACTATATGTTTTGTAATATATCACGTAATTTTGACTAATATTCATATTCAAGCCTTCATATTATATTAATAGCACTTCAAGCCATCAATTAAGAAATTAGTTAAAAGGCAATTAAACCTGAACAGTCAATGCACGTTGCAATGCAATAACGTTGTGAAAACGTTATTTGACAAAAGCCCGGTTATTTTATTAAAAAACATTTTGCGCACGTATAGCATAACTATCATATTGACGCTTTCTGTGATAAAAGTCGGGCTGATACCACTTCCCTAGCGGTCTGGAGAAAGTACACGTACAGTACGGCAGAATTGCGTCCATTGCAGGGTTTACGTACAATGTTTTTCTACATAGCTGAGAACGAAATGAATTATAAACACAAATAAGACGGTGAAAGTTCAGTTTGTCCGAAATTGCACTATCACCGCGTCAAAATTATTTACAATAATTAAAAAATACATTTAAAACTAACTTTAATAATAGATAAAAACAAACCGTACCCAAGTAAATTTCAGTCGTATACTTGCAACTAGCATTGTATTGAAAATTCTTGTTAGTATTCAGATTACTAAATTTATTAAGTGCTAGTATAGTTGGTGCATTGAATTCAACGAATTCTTCTAAGTAATTCATCAAATATCGTGAAAGATAAATACACAAACGGGAAAAGTCTTCGAAAGAAGTTTTTGATAAAAAAAATATATTTGCGTATTAAATTTATTTCTTTTTAACTATTTGTAATATATTGTAATCCTTATAATCTTAAATGTAGGTATAAGTGGTACTTTTTTATAAACGGCTAATTATATTTACAAAATTTTTAATTTTACGATATCAGTTATCATGTTATATCATATTTATGTTATTTTTATTTTATAAATTGAATATATTTGGTAAAGAGCAGTCAAAGCAAAAATAACATGAATTTTTTTACGTTTTATAGTGTTATCTGTGTTTTACATTTCAATTTTTATTTAGGTAATTGCTTAAGATGTTGTGGTCGAGGTATATGAATAATAATTAAGATAAAATATATAACGAGAGTAACTATAATGTAAACATTATTAATAATACAAGTGAAAACAGACCATCCTTCAATAATGGTTTCATCATCAGTCGATAAGTCTGATAATGTTTGGTATTTCAAAAACAATACAATTCTTAATCGACTTTTCAGTACATAATTATTGACGACCATGATCCATTGAGGTGGTTGCTTTCTCAATCTTCGTAATACCCTTAAAACTAAAGATAAACCTATAGAGTAAGTAGAAATAAAAATTGATGATCGAATAAATAATAAAATCGTCGGGGAGTCCGAGCCATGATGAGGTAAAATCTCTGCAATGATGTCTAATAATTGAAAATTACAAAGCAGGCTGAAGGAAACGAGAGCCAAGCGAACATTGTTCTTAACATCTAAGATCAGTGAAGACATAGTCAACACCGCCAAGATAATTGATGGAGCGATTACCATAGCTGCAATTCCGTGCGCTTGCCTTTCAGTAATAAAATTCAGGGATAGCTTAATGTTCCCTTTAAGATTCCCCACGATTTCATAATCGATAATATTCCAACCGGAAGCGTTGTATGATCCAGATACATATAATTCACTCGTCACGGATACAAAAGTCATGTTATCTTTCACGCCCTCTCTGATACCAAGTTTAATTGAACAATTCTGTTTGTCAAATGGCCAGTTGTCCAATGTCGTCTTACAAAGAACAGTATAGGTGTCACGAGGTATGCAAGTAACAATACCAGCACTAATAATACCACAACGTACGGGATAGTAAAATGATTCGTATTCGTAGTAATCTTCCTTATGATACAAGAATGGTATTGGTGTCCATATGTTAACCGAGTTCATAATGATTCGATCTATTCCGTCGTAATCTTCTGGATTCCACTTAAGTCTTGGGTCATGCCATACCATATACATCCAAGTGTCTATCGCAAAAAGCTCTTCTTTGTCGTTAAAGTTAAAATTTTTCAAAAGAACTGTAACATCGATTTGTGTTAAAATTTTTTCTGGTGGTACATGACTTTTATAATTACACACGAGATCCTTATGAAGTTTATCTTCGATCTCGTAATTTGGAGTTCTGTTATCAATGATACATTCCAAGGTCGCGTATTTGATAAGGTATAAAGTAATGATTGTAACTAGCAACATGGCTGTCGCATAAATGTTAACTGACGGAAAATCGAATGGTAATACAACACGACCACAGAGATAAGGTAACAATACCAGACCGACCTATTAGTTATCTAAACGTTTGATTATTAATATTATAGGATTATTTCATGTGCAAGCTGTGCAACGCTGAGCTTACTTAGTTCCCATGATTCAAAAACTCATAACGTCAATTTTTTTATTTTTTTTTATTTTATAGGTAGAAGTACGAGCATATAAGCAACCTGATTGTAAGTGGTCAACAACGCCCATAGACAATGGTATTGTAAGAACGAGCAGACGAGCTTGCACAAAGTCCTACCACCGAGTTTTATGTATCATTTTCCTCAAGTCATTTTCACGGATTTCATGTCCTTTTTTCCTTTCATAAAATCATTCCTAAATATAAACAGCCTTCATAAATGTTAATGCCAAAACCGAGGTGTCTGTGTCGTAAAATTTGAATTTTAGGCGTCGCATGCAGAATTACTTTGGCGAAAATTCAATGAGATTATCAGATTTTTCTGCTATGGATAAATAAGCTATACATTTTCTTAAAAAGTCGTTAATTGTTTAACTTTTTAGCTAATATGTCCACTTCTTTTGGCGCACCGCACACACATTTTCGTAGGCTGTAAGTGAGGCTGATCTGTCACAATCTGAGATGAAGCGCTCGATCGGATGAACTCGGGACCACCGAGTGTACCCGAGCGAGAAATTATGTGTGCGGTACAAACGTCATTTCTGATACGTCACCTAACTAATTATTATAAATTATTCAATAGTTTTTAATAGCTATTATTGATACGTCATTATAATTATTATCATTGTCATGTCATTATGTATATAAATAATTAAAAATATATTAGAATTTTTTTATTGTAACTTTTTCAAGCAGAATAAAGCAAAAGCAGAAAATTAACAAAATTATAATCTTGTGTACACAGGTACATATAAGATTATAATAAACTCATTCTTATAAAATGTTTTTAAATATTTTATAGTTTCATAGGAAAATACATTTTTTTAAACAGATTTTAAAGATTCGCGTATATTCGTCAGTGGGCAATACAATCAATAAATGTATGAAAATCTATAATAATACAATGAATCTTTGTAGTCATCCTATGCTGCCAACTAAATAATATATCGCGGATAATATATTTAGATAAATAATTACATTTAGCACGGGTGAAATAAGCATTTTATACCGCGCTATTTTTTAAACAATGAGTCATAAATATGCGCTAGCCGATTTATTCGCCCGTACTGCATCGTACAAAACGCGGCGTATTTTTCCGCGCATTTATCTCGTAATATTTCTAATAGTGGTTTGTATGGCAAAGTCTGAAAGACAATATTTTAAAAACAATTAAAATTAGTATGACATCTATTTCAATTCTGATTTTGACTATATCATTTCATAATGTTAAGCACATTTGAATAAGAAAAACTGTCATTTGCCGCTATGGACATAGTCCTCACAATAGTTTATAAATAAGGTTTTTATGTCTCTGTGTTTGGTTAAGTGTTTGCGTGTTTGTGCGAGTAACGAAATTGCATTAGTACTGACGCTCCCGCCAAAAATTCCAGACTTTCTTGTTCTGAGAAAGCATGGGTGTCTTTGTTTGTCAAAACACAAAGTTTTCATCGTATATGCCTAGTTGTACATTGTTGTGGACTCACCTCGAACACAAAGCGACAATAGCGACAAAGCGGTGGTGCTCTATTCTATATTTCTAAAACTGCCTCGTTGGTCTAATGGCTAGATATAAGGCTACAGACCCGGTGGTCCTGGGTTCAATTCCCAGGTCGGCCCAATAATGAGAGCTAGGGAATAGTGAGTGCACCTGTGTTTGCGCACACACTTGTGCTCTATAATATCTTCTGCGCAGTTGGCTAATCTCTCTTGAGATTGGCCGCCGTGACCAAAATAGAAATCGGTCTGTAGGTCATTATTATTATCATTATTTATAAAAGTTTTTTATTGAATTTGTTTGAAAAAAATATGCTACTAATTAGTATATTAATAATAAATAAATAATACACAATTGAAAGGCCCAATCCAATGGACAACACTGTTTAAGCTATTGCCTTTGCAATTGGCGATTTTCAATACGCCCCATTATGAATGAACATTTATAATTTTCCTTCATTATAATAAGTATAATGCCAAATTAAAATATTTTAATAATAATAATATAGCGAAACAATTCAATCAATTTCCCTCTGTTCGTATTTTCTTAGTTCTGTTTCTGTATTAACACGGTGAACATTTAAATTCGAATACGAGGTTCAGAGTCGTGGGATCAACGCACGCAATATACATATATCAGCGACGTGAATAGACCAAGTACCGCAAGAGAACTCATGTTTTGGTTTTTAGATTGATCGCTACCGTCTTGAAAATTCTGATCCCAACATTGAGTCCCTAATAACCTAGTTTTCAGGCTCAAGATTATATTGATGATATCCTAGGACATTATTCACACATGGCCATCTGATCCCAAACTAAGCAGAGCTTGTACTATGGAAACCAGACAACTGATATACTACATATACTACTTTTCTTTTGTAAATAAATATTTTTTCTATATAAACTTTCAACCCCTATTTCACCCTCTTAAGTGGTGAATTTTGGAAAACTCTGATTTGTACACTTATTTATTTTTAACCAGAAACTTGTGTATAAAATATCATGCTTCAAAGTTTGAAAATGACGGATTTTCATATAACAGTTCAACCCTTGAGGGGTGAAATTTCCAAAAATCCTTTCTTAGTACGCGTTTTCATTATAAAATGCATCAACTGTCAAAATTTCAAGTCTGTAACCCCAGTGGTTTAAGCTCTGCGTTGATGAGTCAGTCAGGACAAGTCTTTTTATATATATAGATTACACCCAGACTCAGGACAAACTTTCATGTATTGAAACTTTAATATTTATCCCTTCTAGATACTTTTTTTAGAGACATTTCACGCTCTTTATAAATTTTTTTATGCTTCAGCGGTGTTACAAAATATCATGGGTAAAGTGGCCTTTTTTTAAGTTGAGAGATCCGTTTCATTAGTAAAAATCAAATATATATATCATCATTCATGTACCTTCGTCCTTAATAATTTCGATAATTCTTATACTTAATTAGATGATTGCAAAAGTAACTCAACAATAAGGTCCTCCAGACCGATTTCGGCCACGGCGGCCAATCTCAAGAGAGATTAGCCAACTGCGCAGGACATATTATAGTGCACAAGCGTGTGCTCAAACACAGGTGCACTCTCTCTTCCCTAGCTCTCATAATCTGATGGGACGTCAATCCGACAAGACCGGAAATAGTTCAGGCGCTTTGCGAGGCACGGGAGTTTACACACTTCGAACTTCCAGACTCCGGGCTGCTACTGAGAATTTTCTGACAGAAAAACCCAATAACTATTTATTGGGCCGACCTGGAAATTGAACCCAGGACCACCGGGTCTGCGGCCTTATATCTAGCCATAAGACCAATGAGGCAGTCAAGAAAAATAAATATGGCTTCTAATAAACTTGGCTTAATGTCAAGTAAATATGGAGTCAAAAGCATTATTCAAATTATAAATATCGTAATCCTTAAAACTATTACATACTAAATGTTTTTAGATTAGTTGTGTTGTTGTTGTTGGAATTGCAATTGTTGTTTTTAAATAAAGTAATTGTCGAAAATAAAAAAGCTATACAGATGCTTATTGATTATCAAAAATCTAACACCAATATGGGAAGAAATTTTGCAAACAGACCGCCGAAAAAAACTTAGTGGAAATATTTGATTCTACCAATTTTTGTATATATTTAGCAGATGTAGTGGTAGTGGTGAAAATTTGAGAAAAACATATATTTAATCAGAAATATTTATTACTATTTTTAGTTGATTTTTTAATATAATTAATTTAAAGTTACGAGTACTGTATTATATCCATGGCTGTATTCAAAATAAGACATCTCTAAAAAAACTCGAAGTTTGTATATATATATATATATGAACGGGGGTTCAAAGTCATACGGAACCCTGGTAACGAGAGAAGCAAGTAATTGTGGAACACAAACGATTACAGCGGTATCTCAGAAGAATTTAATAATGGCAAGGTTTTTAATTGTCAACATTGTACCGTGTGGGATGTTAGATGAAAACGTTTGCACACTACCGTATTGGATGTTACGGGTTGATTAAAATACTTCTAGCTTGGCCAATAAATATTATCTTTAATTAAAATCTCATCTTTGTTTATAACGATCTATATTATTCGATTAAAATCATAATAAAAAGCGTATATTATTGGGTTATATTGTCCATGTTGATGTTGCTAAAATATAATATACCTATATAGTTGAGTCGTATTCATATCAGTCAACTATCTAAATTTTTCAACCGCGGTTGCTGTTAATAATAATTATTGTAATAATAGTCCTCCAGATCGATTTCGGCCACGGCGGCCAATCTCAGGAGAGATTAGCCAAATGCGCAGGACACATAGTGGACGTGTATGAATACAGGTGCACTCTCTATTCCCTAGCTCTCATAACCCGATGGACACTAAACCAACGATTGCGTTTAGCTTTTTATTCAAAATTTAAAAATATATTCCGTCATTTGTATGATGAACAATAATTTATACGTTAGGTATCGATTACATTTATATTGTTCACATTATCATGTAGCTATATATGTATCATGTATATTAATTGCCATTTATTTATTAAAAATAATTATAAAGTGAGAAACGTAAAAGATAAATAAAATTATTTATATAAACGTGAAATTGAAATGGTCCGGGAAAACTTTCCAGTGCGACATTTACTGAAACGCCGAAAGATTCCATCTCAAGCGCATAGAATAAAAAGTTTGTTGATTGGGTTAACCAATTCGTAGCTTTACTACATTTTAGAAGTATTTATATTATTTTTATTACAAAATTAAGGGATTATTTTACATTACTAAACGCCTCACTCATGACCGCCATCAACCCTTTTCAAGCTCGATAAAAAATAAAATAGCGACGGAATATATTCCAATTAAAAAGTTTGGAACAAATCCGACGACGTGTCCCTCGGCACGAACAATCTAAAACTCGAGTTATGATGTCATTTTTTAGGATTTCATTGAGAATTTATATATTAGTAATATTTTGTACACTGTACAAATAATATAATATAATATAATATTATATTTACTGTTTAATATATGAACGTGCGTTAAGAAGCAAGCCGACGAATACTTTAAGTATTATATAATCTATACATATAATAAATCTGTAACTGGTCGATGTCTGTACATGGAAGATAAATGAGTAAAACTTTTATCGGGGGTCATTATAAACACAATAGAACCCAAAACAATGATTAATAGAATTTTTGTCTGTTTGTCTGTTTGTCTGTTTGTCTGTGCGTTTGTGCACGCTAATCTTAAAAACGGCTTAACGGATTTGAGTGCGGTTTTCACTAATGTATTGTGGCTAACTTCACTTAACATTTAGTGTTTGTTTTATTTCAATCGGTTCATAAATAATAAAGTTATGTCAATTTAAAGATACACGTAGAACATTTATTAAAAAATGGTAATGGTCAAACTGAAAAGAGATTAAATATTACATGTAATATACACTTTTACTTATGATTTATCCTATATTTTGTCCTATAATTTTTAATCTCTTTATTTATTTATTAAAAGTTTAGTATCACTACTAAAAATCAATAAATTATTATCTGTAGGAAAAGTACGCGGACTGTTAGTTGTCAAAATCAAAAAGTTTTATTAACAATTTCGTGTTTTCAGTAGCTTCGTGTGTTGTTTTTGCATAAAAACTAATATTGCATATATATTGTGTGTATCTTTATGATCTCATCTTATATCTTTCATAACAGTACGCTTTAAAACTGCGTGTGAGCAAGTCAGTTAACTCAGTGACAATAATTAATACGTAAATAGTATATAGGTGTATAAACAAAGCCTAAAAACAACTATAACAATAATACATGGTTTTAGAAGTCCTTGATTTAAACATAAACGTGGTATATCACTTCTTAAAACTTTAAAACAACGAAATAAATAACGAAATAAACAACAACGCGGAAAAAATGGCAACCATATTTTGAACTATCTTTATTAGCCTCTGGAAATATATAAGGAGTATTAGCCACTGGTTATGTATAAGAAGTGTAAATAGAGAAAAATAGCAATTTTGTTCAACATTAAAATAACAGAAATTACTTTAGAAGACCTCATTAATTAATGTAACAAGTATTTCGAACCGAGGAAAAATTTAACTATGGCCTGACATGTATTTTTTATGAGAAAACAAAGCAAACACGAAAATATAACCAACTTTATTACGAGTCTAGAAAATTACAATTTAAAATGCGATATCGTTGAATTAATAGTCATTGATAAATTTACAGCGAATATGTGTTAGAGTAGCTCGCCAAACATCAAAGATTATTGCAACGGTCTGATCTGTCACTAAAGAAAGCTATAGAGATAGCTAAAATAGTAGTGATCGAACAACAAAATACGGAGCACATAAATAAAAGCACTGAGACGTCGTCATCACCGTCATCATCTAATGAATATCAAGTGATGAAGGGGGAGTAAAAGGGTTAAACAACACACAGTACAGAATAGAGAAGATGTGCATATTCCTACGAAGTCAGACGGGCAACTAATTAAGAAGAGAACAAAATTGTGAAACGTGGTTATATTTGCCTCATCCCAATATAAACCGACTAAAAGTATTTTGTAATCTCTCAGCTTAATTCAATTGGTCTTTGGCTACATCAAGCTTGCGACAGCATAATCATGAATAGAAAGAAGTAGATCTGTGCGAGCATATAATATATAATTAAGTGTACTCAGATATTGATATTATATATTTAAAAAAAAATCACTGCAAAAATAACATAAATAAGATAAAAATAATAATGTATTAAATTATATAAAATGAATGTACCAACCCATCTTAATATTCAATATTTTAGTTTGTTATAAATTTTGTACTGTAGTCATATTCTTGCTTGCCTTTTAATTGTATTTGGTTAAAAAATATATAAATAATATATATATCATTTATTTACTGCATTTTATTGGCCTTACTCAATGTAATAATGCTTAAGCTATGTGATTTCATTTATATTTTGTTTTTGTTAAATTTGTCTTTTCATTAAGTAATTAATTATATTTGATTATAAAAAAATATATATCTTACTACACCTTTACTGATTATGATGGTTTAGTTGTTTGATTTTATATATGTTTTGTTTATTTTAATGATTGTGTAATTATTGTTGGTGGAAACTTACCTAATGTATGTATATATTTATATATATATATATATATATATATATGCTATAAGTGTCATCTCATTTTTAACACTTAACCTACCAGAGCGGTCAAATAACTGCTTTTGAAACTTTAATTAAAATTGTTTTATAGCTGCTTTTGTTTGTATATTATATACATTTTCTACATAAAATGGCTGCTTAAGCAGCTTATTCAGATGTGTGTCAAGTTCTATGGACAACATTTGTTTTAATTCCCTTTTTTTTGTTTAATTAAATTAGTAGCCTTGGTTAAATCTGATTTTATTTAGTCTCTGACAGAAGAAACTTTTCCTTTACTTTGTATTTTATATTGTACACATAAAATAACATAAATCTATAACAAAAACGAATTAATTAATAAATTATCCATACATATAAATACAATTGAAGTTTCTGTCTGTTATTTCAAAATAACTGCCTGTTTTAAAGGTTATATGGCTATTTACGATTTACCAAAACCAAAGCAATCATTTTTTTAATTGTTTTACTGTCTGCATGTCTGTATGTCCAGTCTAATCTTTCAATGGTCTAAAAATTGAAATAACCGAATTATTATAAGAACTATTTCAAGATTCCGTTTAGCCTTTATTTCATCAAAATTTGTTGAGTCTATCAAAGGTTATTAAATATGTATTTTTGTTGATATCTATACACAATATTATTACTCTTCCTAACTGATTCATTAACGCAGAGCCTAAACTGCGGGGGTTAGAAACTTGAAATTTTGGCAGTTGATACATTTTATAACACCCACTAAGGTAGGATTTTTGGAAATTCTACCCCTAAAGAGTTGAACGATTGTTTAGAACCCGTCATTTTTAAAGTTCGAAGCATGAAATTTAATGAACAAGCTTAAAAATAAATAAAAAAGTATTTCAGCGTTTTTGAAAATCTAAATCTAAGAGGGTAAAAAAGGGGTTGAAAGTTTGTAAGGGGATTCCGTCACTTTTGGTGTAAGAAGAATGATATTTAGTATTAAAGCTATGCATACGTATTTCGTCGTTTTTAGAAATTTAACTCCAAACGGGAGAAACTGGGTAAAAGCATTAGTATAAAAAATTAAAAAAATAGAAATATACTATTTGAGTTTTTGATTGAATTAATAAACATGAATTTCAAAGTTTTTACAAACTTTTATTTTTGTTTGGAAGAGTTGGGTGCAAATAATGAAATTCAAAATACGCAATATCTTATATCAATATCTCTTAGGGAGAAATATACGAACTTCACTATGTTAGTGATGTTTGGATAAAGAAAACATATTCCATTATTGCCATATGTACCACTTCATTGGTATTCCCTAAGCTTATATTATTGTAGTTTCATTAAAATCCGTTCAATAGTTTATGCGTGAAAGAGTAACAAACGTCCATACATCCATACAAACTTTCGAGTTTATTATATTAGTAGGAAGTAGGATTATTATATGCCCTGTACTGAACACACATACACTATACTGGATGGGCGAATAAATCGATTGGTAAATGTTTATATCTTATTGATTAAAAAATGTACGAGATAAAATCCTTATTTTACCCGTACGAAGTCGGGACGGGCAGCTAATTACTCGCTGATAACGTATCTTTCTGTAGGTAAAAAAGGTTTTTAAAAACAGTACAGCAGTTTTTTAGTTTATTCGCTACAAACAAACATACAAAAAATCTATTTTTACTTATTTATAATATTAGTATAGATAAAGACCACGCGCGAGCGAAGCTGCGGGCAACAGCTAGTAACATAATAATATTTGAAGTTGACTATCGTCGTTTTATTAAAATTGAAGTCGAGAGAAGTGCGTGCGTAACTATTAGTTATGTATACATTAGGAAGCACGTTTATTATATGTTTATATAATACTAGTAAAACCCGATATACATTATCCTATCTTTTTATACACATATAATATAGTTTATTAAGTCGATCCGTTGAACGGTGTACAAGTTGAACTGTTGCTGCTCCATCTAGTGGCGAAATACAACAAAGCAAAAACATCATCCATGAAACGTACATATATACGTGTCGGTTAGTTTTCCATTACTAATTTAAATGTGCTCGTCTTTTTAATTAATCCGCATTTTCTATATAATTGAAAAAATAACGGCCAATTAATTAATTATTGTAAGTGCTCATAGCCGCTGGAAAAAGTGAGATTACTTTATCTAAGAAAGTAATAACGCTTTTGAACTCTTTGTGAATAATCAAGTCTGCTTAATGAAAGACTAGACTCATTGATTCGGGTACTATTTTTTGAAGGGTACCTTCTGAGTAACTGTTTTAATAAAAAAAATTATATATTGTCTGACTAGGATAACCTTGTTGGTGTAGCATTCTTGACAGTAGCTGTTTTTTATTCACAGATAATAAATATTGTATTTGCATAATATCGAAGATTCTGGCAATACCAGTGAATACCGCTAAATCTGTTTGGAAAAGTTTATGCGTTTGTTACTTTGTTGTTTTTATACTTACAATATATAATTTAATCCATATAAAACGTAATTTTTAATCATGAATTTTTTTCAACTCCAGAAATTTCGTAATCTACATAATTGTCACTTTCATTTTATAAATAATTGATGTTTGTGTACATAAAGATAATTCTTCCTAATATTGTATCTGAAGCCTTTTCTTTATCCTAAAAAGTATTTTCCTCTTTTTTACCTTTATATCTACATTCCTTATATTTAGATTTTTAGTATTAAATTTTTCCTGATAATATAAATATGTATACCTTTCATATTCATTGTTAATTTTTTTTTATATAGTTATAAGCACAAAGTGTTTATAACTATATAAAACTATATAGTGTGTTGTGTCCGATTTTGAGCCATTATATAGGTAAATACAAAATAAAACAATTAAATGCAGCCTTAATTAATTAATATATTTTTAAGCCTAATACTTTTATACTAGGTGTATTTATTTTATATTTCTTAACAAAAAAAAACTTAATTAAATATTTATAAAAATATACTTAACAAAATATAACACCATACGTTATGTCAGTTGCCAATGCCAAGCCAATGTCTACGGGCGATGGTGAACATTTATCTTAGACTCAGTGGCGTAGCTATCGTTGGGCTAGGTGGTGCAGTGCACAAGGGCCCTGGAGCTCAGGGAGTCCTCTAATCTAAAAAAGCTCGAGCCTGCTCACAAGTATTTTTTTAATGTTTTTAAATGAAAATCCACAATTACAGAACTTCGTAAGTTCAAGCTACGTGGAAAGAGGGGGTGAGGGCCCGATTCTTTCTCAATGGACCAGGACCCTTGTCCACTTAGCTACGCCACTGCTTACACTACACTTGAGGTGGCTCATTCGCCTGTCTAACTGTCAATAAAACAAGCTGCGCCTGTCTGATTTCACAATCAACAACGTAGAATAGTTAAATAAGCAGGAGATATTATAGAGCACAACTATGTGCACAAACGGTTCATTCTTTATTCCCACACTTTCATAATTCCATGTGACAGTAAAACAGAGAGAGGGTTCAGCCGAACTTTATGTGCATTCTAAGTCACGGAAGTATTACTATTTTTAAGCTTTGGCTTGCTAAGTTTTTGGCCTAACCCGGCGTTTGAGCCTATTAGCTCGCTACCTGCAGCCATTAATCGAACGATGCATATATGATATAAAATATATAAATTTGTTGGTATATTATAAAAATTATGCCATTAATAAATATATATGTAACAAACGAGATCTTTTAAAATTTGATTCTTTATATTCTTCTGATATTTTTCAAAAGATAAACTTTATTTATAACTCACGACATCAACGGCTTGTCCTTTAAGAATAGAGACGATTTTTTTCCCTTAATTTCATTTTCTATTTCTTGTAAAGTTTTATCCTTAGTTTCATTTAGAACAAAATATAATATGACTAGACCAGCTATCACACATATGCCGTAAATACCGAACGTACCAACGATACCGGTTTTATCCATCATTAATGGAGTTAATTTCATGACAAGGGCATATAAAATCGTAAAGACTATGCCAGTCGTACATGCTCCAGTACCCTTATGTTCTAATGGTAATATTTCTCCTATTATTGCAAAACAAACTGGTACAACGCCAGCATTTACAATGAAAACATTTAGCAGTATTACAAAAGGCGTCAACCAGAAGAAAATACTAATCTTGCAGCTAGATTCCAAAAATGACAGAACACTTGTTAGAAACATCAATGAAACTGCTAGTATCCCTGCAGTAAACAATATTGTTCGTCTTTTAAAACATCTTATCATGAAACATGAAATTGACAATGCGAACAAAGTTAAAACGTCAGCGCCGATAGTGCAATACACAGCGATCGACTTATTTCTAGTTATCTCTATTAAAATTTCAACAATATACGCGAGCATGTAATACCTACCACATGCATCAATAATCATGGTGAGCACAGATACGATTACGAAAGATCTAAGAAAATCTCTTTGCATAAATTTCTTCAGAAACGCTATCAATTTGTCTTTTTTGCTATTTCTATTCATCTGCCGCCTCTCCTGCTGCGCTGCTATGAGTTCTTCTAAATCTTTCCTATTCTTCGAATTATCACCATGCAACCATATATATGATGCACTGCACTCTTCATATCTCCCCTTCATGGCCAGGAAAGCTGGACTTTCAGGCCATGGACAGGTTAATATAATTGATACAATTTGAGGGATTATAGCAAATATCGCTATTTGTCTCCACGTCCAATATGAAGCCATGGAGTGACACATCAGGGAACCTATTGCCACCGAAGCTTTTTTTAATGTTATAAAATATCCTCTTCTTTTTGGATGTGAATACTCTCCTAGCACTATAGCAGTAATATAAACTCCGCATAATGAGAGCCCTTGGATAATTCTAGCAGCGTATAGGGCGGATATGCTGTTCGCGAGGGCAAATACGAAAAATCCAATACTAACTAAAATATTCATGGAAAAGAATGCGAATTTACGTCCAAATATTTGCATAAGTGGTGGAATTACACAAAATCCGATGACTCCGGAAAATCCATGGCTGGCAGCTGTAAGGAAAAAAATGGATGTAATTTATACGTTTTTGAATAAAAACTCTTTGTAGAAGTGATCTTTGATAATAAGTCACAATCAAATTTAATACTATAGTCAACCATGTATAAATTATATATATAAAATATGGTTTATGTCATTTAAATGTAGCCAAAAAAGACGGATCAGTTCATAAACAAAATAAATTATGTTACATATGTGCATACACATAAAAAATCATGCGATTCTTAATCCAATTCGATATAAGTAAATACTTACCAATCCATGAGGCTTGGTCTGGTGTGACAGAAATTTCAGTAGTACTAGGAGACAAGATAGCAGGGTTCAGAACAGCTGGGAAAGACAACATCAGACCAGTTCCAATGGAATGCGTGCAGTCCGCCATGAGGACTAAACTCTGAAATAATGTGTGCTCTAATTATATAGAAGCGTACTGGTGGTAGGGCTTTGTGCAAGCTCGTCCGGGTAGGTACCACTAATCAGATATTCCACCGCAAAACAATAGTACTTAGTATTGTTGTGTTCCGGTTTGAAGGGTGAGTGAGCCAGTATAATTACGAGCACAAGAGACATTACATATTCGTTCCCAAGGTTAGTGGCGCATTGGCGATGTAAGCAATGGTTAACATTTCTTACAATGCCAATGTCTATGGGCATTAGTTACCACTTACCCCGGTGGCCCATATGCTCGTCCTACCTATTCTATAAAAAAGAAAGATTAATAGGCTATTAATGTTATATATTACAGTTTGATATTTATGTAAATAAAATGAAAAAAATTTAGATTCATTCTTCACCCAAATAATCAGAATGGAACGGGAAACTGATAGCGTTCCTGGCACCATACCAGGCTGTCATGGTTGGTATCGTATTTATATTTAATTTTAATATAGTATATAGTCATAGCACAATCTCTATCTATGCATCTAACTTTCAATTTTAACACGCTAATTAAATTGTCTAATTAATTTTGCAGTCGATGAAGCAATAGGCGACCATCCATCAGCTGCATATCATCAACAAAAAAAAAAACGTGTGCGTCTCGGGACGCTCGACAGAAGTGATAATATTTATTATTAATTATAATATATTAAATATAATTTAAATTAGTACTTGGGAGTTGCTAAATTATTATAAGTACTATCTATATACGCTAGATGGCGTTAGGTTGGTAACTTTCAGGTAAAGTAGTTCGCGTCGGTAATAGTGGCACCGTAACGCGTTACGTTACGAAGTGGTTTACCATTTCCATTCCCATAAGAAGTTATCACTTCAATATATAACGCAATATATTTACCCTAGGACCAAAAGGGCCATGGCCTGGGGCGGCAGGCTGCGGCGGGCGGCCCAAGCCGCACCTTCCTTAGCTTTTTTAACTTTATATGGATGAAGAAATTAAAAATCACCTATCCCATCGAATCGGCCCTCCTGGCCGAAGTCGGAATCTCGCTCACGGTGGAGTGATATGCTTGAGGATCTCCATATTTAAAACTGAGGCCCTTTTATTCTATGGTCCAGGACCCCCTCGTGGGGCGTGTGTCACCGTCCCTTGAAGAGAAGAGGTATGGTGCACCCATATGGATGCAGAGAGTCATAGCGGTGAGAGCGATACATGGTTACCGTACTGTGTCGTGGACGGCGGCGACTCTTCAGCGTTCCGCCCAGGGAACTCCAGGCGGTGATGCTCTCAGAATCGTATCGGTTCCGAGTGATACCAGGGTGAGCGGCGACCGTCCAGGATTGGTGAAGGTGGGGCAAGTCAGGGCTCTAGCACAGTAAGCCCTGATTCACAGATAGGAGGAGGACCTGGGGTCTCCAACAGCAAGCTTGACGACAGTGGAGGCGATCAACCCCCACTTGAGACGCGACATGGCTGTTTCGGTAAGTACCTCTTTTTTTATAACATAGGGAGGCGGATGAGCACATGGGCCACCTGATGGTAAGTGGTCACCAACGCACATAGGCATTGGTATTGTAAGAGAGTATAACCATCGCTTACATCGCCAATACGCCACGGGATATCAAGGCGAGGCGAGGCGAGGTATCACCCTCCTGCTATGAGTGTGGTGCGCAATTGTACATGGTGCACCACACCCTGACGGAGTCTGCTGCATGGGGGCTGCAGAGGCATTCCCTGGCGGCGATAGTCGGCGGAGATCTGTTGCTGCCGAGCACAGCGTTAATCACGCTCGGCAGCGTGATAATGCTCGATGGAGTTTGTTTCTTTTTGCGAGAGTGCCATGTCGCAGAAGAAGGCTTCGGGAGCGAGAGGTAAGTATCTCTGCCAACCCGCCGACCGAAGAAGACTGGAGGAAACGTTGACACTATGCGCACCTTCTCCCTCCGCCGCAAGCGCCGCTGGGACTAGACTCTGTACCCCCGGGAACCTCCCTAGGAATGGAAGCCCGCTTAGGCGGGTCAACCTTCAGGGGGTCACGGTAGGACGCGCAAGTAATCCCGTGACGCCCCTCGAAGGGGACGAAGTGGGTACCGCTTGTTTTTAATGGGTATTCTGGTGCCTTCAGCGTTGGCGAGTCCCACATAACCGTCCAGCAAAAAAAAGGGCGGCAAGCCATACAGGCCGGGGCGCTGAGTCTAAAATACGCCACTGCACGTGGGGCGGCCGTGTGTGCACAGAGTGGTCGGATTGAGCGGATTATTTGAATATTTTTTATACGTTACTCTTTACAAATAGCTGAAAACTTTATGTGTCTAATGTGAGGTCGGTTTGGGCCAAATAATCCTCTAATATACTCTTTCTTTGAATGAAAAGATGAATCAGCTTTATTGTTACAAATATAAAGAAAGTCGAAACTTACCTGCCGCCATAAATGAATATCTTCAACACACCTCATTTCAAGTTATAAGATTAAAACTTTTGATGTTAAAATAAACAATTGAATAAGTAATAATTGCACTATGTGTTTTCGCTTTCAAATAATTTTTATCTTGAATGTAAATTAACACACTACTTAAAACATTTTTTAGCGCTTTATCGCCTTTACGTTAGGCTGAGTGTACAATTACTAATTCCATTAATACCTTTTTAAAAATAAAAGGGACAATTTTTTAAATCAATATTTTTAAAAGAAATTACATAACATGAATTTTAACATTTAAAAATAACGTTACATATAGAAACGTACATTTTATTTTTAATTACTGTCAGCTTGTTTAAATAATTTTCACTTGAATAAAATATACGTATTTCCGTAATAATTGTTTCTGTCAGATCAAAGATGTTTCCATAAAATAACTGAATTATAAATCCTTATTCTCGATCTTTATATATTAACAAACTTTTTTTCGTTGTTGAATTATTAAAAAAATAATTACCTTGAATTGAAATAAATGGTATTTCTTTCCGTTTGTTACTGGTTAAAATTATATAGCAGAGCTACCTAATATTCTCTATCTCGCTTTCGCGCTCAATGGCGGCGCAAGATCTAAATGTTATGTGGGCGAGATACATTTTGCGAGGCCATCATTTTTTTTTATCTCGCTGGATAAATATTTCACGCGTTTTCCCCATATGAATGGATGCTACGACAGCTGACCTTTTTTATTTATGAACAATAAAAATATATTTTGTTATGTGAATAATATCGATTCATGACGAGTCCAATTTTCGGCGCGTTCACGGCTTATAAGTAATGCTTATGCCTCTGAGGCGCGAGGCCCACCGGAACGCGAGGCCGTAGGCGGTTGCCTACGTCGCCCACGCCTAGCGCCGCCTGTGATCGCGCTCTTCTCCGTCACTCAATTGTTTATGAAGATAGAACTGTTCTTACAGCGTTTTGAAAATTCGTCATCTACTAGGGTGAAATCGGAGATACCGTTTTTACGGAAGCTCTTTTTTTTAGTTAAAAATATGAAAATCAGTGTTTAGGCATCTTTTAATAAGTAAAACAGTCATAACAGTGCTTTTAAAAATCCATCCCATAATGCGGTGAAACTACCATCTACGAAGTTCACCATTTTAGAAAGTAATATATATAATGAGATTAATTATTATTGACGAAATAAAGATTTGGCTTACATATCAAAATTTTTGTATCCATCTATGTATGTAATGTATCCACCAACCCCCATTGGAGGAAACAGAGGCCTTAGGCCAATGGGACTTTTATAGGCTGTTACTTTACTAAACTATAGTGTATGGGTGAATTCTCGATTGCATAGAGTCAGTAACTCTTTTGTGAGGCAATATTCTACAACAGGATCCCAGAAAGCGAACAAAATGCCTCAGGTGCTAAATTAAAAAAAAAATGTAAAGGACTGCATTTGTAATGCAATGACAATAAACTGATTATGACAGAATGACAATAAAATGACATAAATTGATTAATTCCATCAATGACATACATGTAAAGGATGGAATTAATCAATTAATGGATGATACCTTGGGAATATAAGGATCATAGAGATCAAGAAACATGATATAGAAAACCCGCTGAGATTCTTTCGTCTGTCCTTCTCAGGGCTTGGTGTTTCTTTTCTGAACCGGTGGTAGTTTCTAGTTTGACTGTCAATAAGTAAGTGTAACGCTTCCATGTTGAATAAAGTATTTTGATTTTGGTCATTTGCCATCTTGTTGTCAGTTTACTCGTTTGCCTTCCTGGAATCAATTAAAAAGAAAAAATATATATTATTAAATATAGATTTTATTGCCTGTTATGGTGTGGTCTGCATTTTTGGCCTTATTTACATTAAGGAAATGCAAGTGTAAATTATTGCAACGCAGCTTCATGTTCTACAATGAAATTACAAAAAAATAAATATATAATAGGAATGCAGTAAAATATTTTATTTATCACGAAGCATTTAAAATTTAAATACACTTTAACTAAAATATAACGAGGATTTCATTTTATTCTCTCGTTTGTGTTTTAAATTTTAAACATAAGCATTATGTAAACATTACTCAATTGCGATAAAGACGTGTTTAAATCTAACTAATATATTTTCAAGTGACCGTGGGCAGATCAGGCGCAGGACCACCGCATTAACGTGCTTTCCGAGACAAGATAGTGTGATACTGTCGGCTTTCTATCTACTGGCTACTATTGAGATATTTTTAAAGAAATGTATTTAAGTATTAATATTGTTATGCAGTTTATACATATGGTATTTATTTTGACTGCCTCGTTGGTCTAGTGACTAGATATAAGGCCGTAGACCCGGTGGTCCTGGGTTAAATTCCCAGCTCGGGCCAATCAATAGTTATTGGGTTTTTCTGTCAGTAAATTCTCAGTAGCAGCCCAGAGTGTGAAAGTTGGATGTGTGTACACTACCGTACCTCGGAAAGCACGTTGTTCCTGCGACTGAACTCTGTCAGGTCGTGTCGGATTGCCGTCCCATCGGATTATTAGAGCTAGGGAAAAGAGAGTGCACCTGTGTTTGCGCACACACTTGTGCACTATAATATCTCCTGCGCAGTTGGCTTATCTCTCTTGAGCCTCGCGCTGCTGTACGCACTAGCGAGGAGTGCGGGGGGGCGAGATTACCTTCGCTCCCTGGAGGAGAGCTCCGCCGAACCACGAGCGGAGCGCAGCACGGGAGGGGCAGCGGATGCGTTATATCAACACGATCCCGCAGCCCCTCCGATCCGTGTCGAGGACGGCCATCGCAGTGGTTTTAGTGGGTAAGAATCCCACATAACCCGGTTCCTCCCCCAAGAGAGTCGGGTACCTTTCTGAAGGTTTCCATTGCGTGAAAAAAAAAAGAAAAAGAAAAGTCTCTTGAGATTGGCCGCCGTGACCGAAATCGGTCAGGAGGAATTTATTCATTATTTATTATCAATTAAGCCAATTAATTCTTAACTAAAATTTATAAGTTCTTCTAAGTGAAGTTATTTAAGATTTTTCCGTCATCTAGCACAGATGAATTATAAACTAAAAAGCTTTTGACGAATATATTTTTTAGTATTTAAATTATGGATTACAACGAAATATATTGAATTTTGTAGTAGGGTATAATGGGCTTTATTAGTTGATGTTTAAAAATGGAGTTGGACCGAGCGAATAGTGCAAGACAGAATCAATGAACCGCGCGAATTCGATAAGATACGTGAACTATCCTCTCTGTAACTCGGGAAATATAATTTTAACACTGTAATGTCAATAAAAATATGAGTTTTTCCGTTGAAAAATTATCAGCGCCGTCTCATAAGATAATGAGAGTGTACCTAAGATTGCACATACGCTTACAATATTAATATCTTTGCAGTAGTCCAGTCAGTACGTCAGAAAAAATGGCAATAAGGCAGATTTTTGGCTACAGTGTAAAAGCAGAAGCTTAGAAAAACTGACTTGAAATTTTCGACTAAGATTTCCTCTGAGCTTTTACCACCATCTTAAGCAAAGTGGTAATATTTAATTTAGCTTTAATTAATTGTACATATTGTAATCAAAACTTTTGCAGTTGCAAATTTGATTTTGGATACACACAGTATCCAAAATCTAGATTTCTCGATTCTCGGTATATACCTAATGGCTAGTATAAGTCGGTTATTTTCCGACTTGGACGACGTAGTTTGATCAGAGGAGTTTAGATAAATTTAATGAATACACTTAAAGTTGAACAGTGTGTCCACCGCTTATAAATAATTTTATTTAAATTAGAATTTAATGACATTTCACACTTAACAAAATTATTTACTGCAGTAAAGTTTTCCTACATAATATGATAAAATATATTTTACATATATGTGACAACAACATCATGGTGGTCATTTATATTCATTAACTTCTTGTATGTATATCTTAAATATATATTTTTTTTACTGTATAGGAAGGACGGACGGCGGACGAGCATCTGCCACCTGATGGTAAGTGTTCACCAACGCCCATTGACAATGGCTTGAAAGAAATGCTAACCATCGCTTACATCGCCAATGCGCCACCAAACTAGATGTTAGACGATACTAGAATTAAGATGTTATGTCCCTTGTGCCTGTAATTACACTGGCTCACTCACCCTTCAAACCGGAACACAAATATACCATGTACTGCTGTTTAGCGGTAGAATATCTGATGAGTGGGTGGTACCTACCCAAACGAGCTTGCACAAAGCTCTACCACCAAAGTAAGTAAAAAATTAGATAAATCTTGTTTCTTAAGATGTTGTCTTATAAATTGAAATAAAAATTATTAATTAAATTTATAGTATAAATTCGGATAAGATATTAATTAGAAGTTAATTCCGGTTTAGAATATAACAGTCCTTAATAGTACATTCAGATGTGGATTGTTGTCACTGTGGTCTGGCGGAGCTCTCAGATCTGAAGATGACGGGTATGACACCCGCGATATAGAAAAAAAAATATATATATAAGAATTTTATTTACATTAAGAACTGAAATAGGTATATATAAATCAGGAAGACACGCATACTAGCCAGTATGAACTCCCTCTTAAATCTCTGGGCAACAACTATTCATTCACCAGTGGAGGCAATAAATCTTATTTGTATTAAATGTTATTAATAATGCCAGATATGTCTGATATTAAATGAAAGTAATTATTAAAATTTATAACATATTTATTATTTAATAGTATTGAGTAAGTATAAACTAAATATTATACAATTTAATATTATTTAATTTAATTAAATTGTAAACAATTTTTATAGTTCAACATAAGTCGCCATGTTTGCTACACCGCAAATGTTGAAGCCTCTTCGAATTCTGTAAATAAAATGAGAAGTATGAAATATTTTTACTATCAGTATTTAAAAGATCTATAATTTGTTTCTGATAGGCTTGGTTAAATAAATTCGGGCGATGGAGTTTCCGCTTGTTAAGAAGACGACCTTTACCTTATATGGCAGAATTTCATCTAACACAGGCAGGTTTTCTTACAAAGTTATTTTGGTCGTCAATATTTACTGGTTACCTTAATTTGAACCTGTTCCGTTCCGCACGTTCAGACAAATGCCAAGGCAAGTTATCCACTGGACTATTTTGTTACTTATAAATAAATTACCTGATTAAGGCATTTATATTACCTCATATATCCGTCTTCCCCCCACTGCTTGCCCCACCAGTTTAAAAGAATCCAGTACTCCGGCGTGTATCCAACTAGTAACATCGCGTGGTTCAAATTCCAGGGTACACATAATGGATCATCGTAAACGCCGCCTCTGTTGAAATGACCACATATGTTATGTATATAAATTAATACTTGTTCGTATTCTATGCGTTCAAATATCTTTCATTCGATTGATATAAAATTTGGTATAAAATTATGCCGTTAAATACGCCTTAAGCCTCGGTTTGTTACCCCAAGTTTTACATACTATTTTTTTCAAATTTAAATAGGACCTAACGGGAAGTATACACATAAGGAAAATAATTTTGTAAATCGATTCATAAATAACGGAGTTCTGAAGAGAAAAAAAGTACAATTGAATTGAGAACTCATTCGTTTTTTGAAGTCATCTAAAAAACTGAATACCCATCTTTTTAAGTCGAAAAAAATATATAATCATTCTATTTTCAAATTATACAGGTTTACTGTTTCTCACCTGTACAGTTGGAACGTAAACGGAGCGGCATTCAACGCAACAGCTAAGGGTCCGATAGTTGCTAAGGCCGTCTCGATTGCATTTTCGTCTCCCTTCGGTAATGTTGCCCAACGACGTGCCCGTGCCCTGATTGCCTGCCTTTTGTAATGACAGCGATCTCTCTACAATAATTTAGGGGTTATTGGGGAACGTTTATTTGTTAGTCGCAACGGACTTGGTATCAGCTGATATAATTTTTACAAGCTCTTTCTTATTTATTTGAAATAGCTAAGCCAATGGTCCATCTTGGTAACAAAATATATACAAGGACCTTTGTTTCCAACGATCAAAATTGCTATGCTAGCAATTTTGATACTTCAAGTTTACTACCGTATTTTTATATCTTTCGCCTTTTACTAAAGATTTCCGCCTTACTGAATGAGGTTATTAAATAAGTAAAATATGTAGTAATTACTTCAAGTATTAACGTTACACATCAACTTTTTTAGTGTGTAATAAGTTAAAAATGCTGATTTGAATTTTGTCGAATATCAAATCAATAATGACAGAAAGATAGAGTGCTTAACTAAACAGTAGCTTAGTAACATTTATAAGTAAGTTTAGTTGAAAGATTTCTATTTTATTATATACTAGCTGTGACACGCGGTTTCACCCGCGTATAATTAATAAAAATATAATAAATAAAAATATGCCTAGAGCCTTCCTCGATAAAAGGACTATCCGACACAAAAATATTTTTTAAATTCGAACCAGTAGTTCCTGAGATTAGCCGGATCAAACAAACAAACTCTTCAGCATTATATATTAGTAGTGTTGCCCGCGGTTTCACCCGCGTAGTTCCCGTTCCAGTGAGAATACGGGGATCAAATGCAGCCTATGTTACTCACTGATAATGTAGCTTTCCATTGGTGAAAGAATGTCTAAAATCAGTTTAGTGGCAGTGGGGTAAGCGTGAAAGCGTAACAAACAAACAGACTCACATTCGCATTTATAATATTAGCAAGAATTTATTGTTATCATTGTTATTACTGTTAAAATTATTTATTTATTATTATATATCGTACAACGTAAAATTATAATTTCATGAACCGCATAATTTTAATCCTAAGTAACATCGGTCAGCTCTAATAACTGAGTTATTTATTTGAAAAAAAAAAGGATATTTTTTAAATTGAGTCAAGTCGAATTTCTTATTTTATATTGTAAGATATAAAATATGATAAGACTTTACAGGAAATCATTTTAAATTCACATATGTAACAGATACGGAGAAAAAGATATCAACGAATACATACAATACAGTTACCTGTTTATAATCCGGTTGAAATACTTTAAAATATAATTCGTTTTAAGCATATGCAAGTGTTCAGTGACGATTATATATTAATTAGCTTAATGATATCGTATCGTTATAAGGTCCTCCAGACCGATTTCGGTCACGGCGGCCAATCTCAAGAGAGATTAGCCAACTGCGCAGGACATATTATAGTGTACAAGTGTGTGCGCAAACACAGATGCACTCTCTTTTCCTTAGCTCTCATAATCCGATGGGACGGCAATCCGACACGACCGGAAAGAGTTCAGGCGCAGGACCAACGGCTTAACGTGCTTTCCGAGGCACGGGAGTGTACACACTTCCAACTTCCAGACTCCGGGCTGCTACTGAGAATTTTCTGACAGAAAAACCCAATAACTATTTAGTGGCCCGACCTGGGAATTGAACCCAGGACCACCGGGTCTGCGGCCTTATATCTAGCCACTAGACCAACGAGGCAGTCAACAGCGACAACAGAGCAACAATCATTTAATATAAATATAAAGTAGTACAGTACAGTAACAGCCTGTGAATGTCCTACCTCTGGGCTGAAACTGAAGAAAATTCAGCTTGCGAGAGTTCACCCAAACAAAACAATAACAACTGCAAGTTAAGTAATCGCTCGTAGCAATAAATCGAACTTAAATCCGCAACGTTGTATTCAAGTTAACCTTTATTTAATCCCAATCAACACATAATTACATAAAGCGTTCTGTATAAACGTATCGATCATTACATTCGACGATGTTTGATGTTCATCGACATTGATTGATGATAAAAAGGAAGCATCATAATCGTTTCAGGAATACAATTTTATATACAATATCCACTTGGATAAGGTAGGGATACTTTCTCAACCATAACTCGTTAGCATAAACTCACCTTCCCAAGATAAGGGTAATAAGTTTCCATCATAAGTCCGTCTCGGGCAGCGTACTTCATAGCCGCTTGCAAGGATCCCCCATCACAGCCAAGGTTACCATCTTTCCAGCTACAGTCGACAATTTGCTGTGGACTGTAGGTAATAAAAAGCAGTAGAGTAACTATGTTCTAAAACAATTGACTATGAAATCGTGAATTTCTTCAATTTCGTCCATCATCGTTTTCGTCCGATAATTAATTATTTATATTAATGATAATTGGTTCTGATATCGTATATAAGCCTTGTTACCACCGGTAATTTATTTTTCTTTTTAAAAGTATTTATACAAACAAGGAATGTTTCACAATTGTCAGCGAATGTTGTGATAGCATTCGAATTAATTGTGACCTTATTTAGCGACTTAACTTTTAACAATTTGAATGTTAATGAAATAAAACAAACAATTAATCAATTAATAAGAAAATATTAATAAATAAAATGGCATGACGCTTGTTATGCGACTTAAGTGCGAGGCACGTGGTAGCTAGCAAACTGGGTTTATTCCGGTTTTAGTCAATTATTTTTACTTGTACTGTTGTAATAGGTACATACCCAGAGGGACTTGCACAAAGCCCTACTTGTGCAAGTCTATCTGGATATGTACAACCCACTCATCAGATATTCTATCGTCAAACAGCAATATTCAGTAATGTTGTGTTCCGATTCGAAGGATGAGTGAGCCAGTGTAATTAGGCACAAGGGACATTGGTGGCGCATTGGCGATATTAGCGATGGTTAACATTTCTTACAATGCCATTGTCTATGGGCGTTGGTGAATACTTACCATCAAGTGGCCCACATGCTCGTCCACCTTCCTATAAAATAAAATAAAAAGTTCATAACAAAATCTTCTCTAAGCTGATTTACATGTATGTATGTAGTAAAGATTAAGCTGTGTGTTGGTAGTCATTAGTCAGTCATTCAGTTAATAAATTGTAAATATTTATATAATGTAAACAAATAACAAGCATCATTATATGCTTAACACTTATTAACATGAATAAATATACGTATTCACTAATTAATTTTAATTTTCACCATGACTGTGACGTCACAGTCAGTCTAATCGACGTTTACTTTTGCTTAAATAAAAAGTATAAATTCTAAATTTAAATATTGTCCATTACCTGAGTTCTCCCCAATCTCCGTGTTTCTTGTAGAGCTGTGCCTGCAGTGCGTGAGTGACCGCAAACGCATAGCACGCTCCGCAGTGCCATTGTTCCTCCCTCCGTGGATTGAAGCCTTGGGCACGCCAGTCAAACTAAAAAATTACCTTTTTTTAGTTCTAAACATTGTAAACCAATATTGGTATCTGCACTAAAATAATATCTAGGGACATTATTCATACACGGCCATCTGGTCCCAAACTAAGTAAGCAGAGCTTGTACTATGGAAACCAGACAACTGATATACTTACCTATACTTCTTTTCTTTTGTAAATACATACTTATATAGATAATTATACCCAGACTCAGGACAACCAGAGATGTTCATGCACCCAGATGTCTGTCCTGGGTGGGAATCGAACCCACGACTTGCGGCGTGAAAGGCAATTATCTTACCAACCACGCCAACCGGCTCGTCAAATTATATATAATATTCTTGTTTTTGTAACAGCCTGCAAATTTAGAGCTAAAGATGCACTTACGTGTATAAATCCCATATCATCACATAAAATGCTTATATTAATTTACTACATTACCCGATTCGGTATGGTGCGGTATTTGTTCTCATGATACGCAGTTCTTTCTCGATCTTCAGCTGGATCAAACAGCGGTATAGTTTTTATTAACTTCAATAGTTGTCTTATATACGCGACGATTGGCTGAAATCATAACGAAGTCAATTTATATTGAACCACTTCGTCAGGTGGATAAAAGGCCATACAGCTTATATCACCGCAGATCTTGCTTTTAAATCCAGTTAGATAGGGCTTAGAAAAAAGTTGGGTTTTCTTGGTAAGAAATGCTTTGTAGTGGTCCAGATTCGTGAAGTTGGCAATAAATCACGTAAAGTTTGGAAAGCATTCACTAATCACATAATTTCTCCGCTAAATAGCAGTATTGTTGTGTTCCAGTTCGAAGGGTGAGTCAGCCAGTGAAATTTCAGGCACAAAGGACATAACACCTTATTTCCCAAGGTTGGTGGCGCATTGACCATGTAAAGAATGGTTAATATTTGTTATGGCGTCAATGTCTATAAGTCGAGATGGTCCACTGCATTTTATGTGCATAATTTGTGATTATAATTCATCTCGTGCTTGACGGTGAAGGAAAATATCGTGAGGAAACCTGCATGTGTTCAATTTCACTGAAATTCTGTCACATGTGTATTCTACCAACCCGCATTGGAGCAGCGTGGTGGAATAAGCTCCAAAAACCTACCTACTCAAAAAGAGGAGAAGAGGCCATAGCCCAGCAGTAGTACATTCATAGCCTACTGTACTGTATTGTACATACAATGTCCATGGGCGTACAGTACAATGTCTATGGGTGTACTGTACAATGTCTATGGGCGTACTGTACAATGTCTATAGGTAGTGCTTACTATGAGGTGATGTGATATATATACGGGTATAGTTTTCAAAACCTACCCAGTCCCCAAAATGGTTGAGATGTAAAGAGTAGCTCTTCTCTCCAGCCAAGTATTGCTGATTGTGTTCCGCTACACGTTGGAGATTAATCCGCCATATTGACAGAGCGGATTTTTCATGATGAGTACTTGAGTACATCTTATTATATGCCGTCTGTAAATTAATGACTTATAAATTATGAACGTAATTGATATGGGCTCTAGATGTTAAAAGAAAAGGGTGTATCGAAAAACCAGAAGATTGGCTTTTTGCGGTCGTTTTCCGCCCTATATTTCCGTGTCCTGTCCGGCTTTTGTTAGACATTTATTTATATGTTTTTTTTTACTACTGGAAGAACTTATAGAGCGCATAGAAATATTAATAATAGTATTATTGTTTTGACCTGATTTCCAAAACGTATTTACGGGTTTTAAGAAGAACCTTTGGCTTAAAAACATATCCGGCTTCCGGCGCAAAATGTTAATTATTTTCTCGTAGTCGAGTATTGTGTTTTTTTTTTAATTTATTTTAATTGATTGTAATTATTATCGATGAAAATTTCTGTATGTATGTGTATATATTTTAGGTATTTTCTCAGTAAACAAGATCGAGACTACAGATTTAAATTTCCAAGCGAATTTGTTTACTGTGTTGTGTATTAACTATTTACTAAAATTAAATATATGTATGAATTGTACTCACTTTGTATTCATCCCAATGGGTATCTGGCACATCACTATTTATCAATAAACCATCGACTATATGTTGGAAATTATAAATCGAATTTCTATTCTCACTAACATGACAATCGCTCACATTATAATATTTCAAAAATTCTCCAAATCTTTCAGTTTTCTCCAAAAAATTCAAAGTATTCACCGCGAATTTCTCCAATTTCAAATTTTCCTTACTCGAATCAACACATCGACTCTGTCTATACGATTTGTATTTATTTAATAGGTATTTAATTTTAGATGCCGTTTCATTTATTTGTAAATCACAAGTTATTAATGATAATTGAATTAAAAAAATGAATAAAATCATTTCAGTTGTTGTAAATTACTTGATCTTATTAACTTTACTCGAATGTGTATAAAGCCGATGAAGTTTCGTCACTTCATCATTTTTTTTTTAATATTAGATAACAGGCAACTTTGGTATTTATTTTTACTACGATAGAGATCAGAATCGGATGGCTCAGGTGTTCTAACAAATTTGTATAAATAGCTATTATTGAAAATGCTAATAAGCGTTATTGTTGGTGCTCTCATTGTTTATTATCGACAATAACTAAATCGCCAATTAACTAGTTTCAGTATTGACGAATGGTAACTTCAAACGAACAGTTTTTTTTAAAATTAGGTATATCGATACAATTGTCAGCAGATGATAAATGGTCATGTACACGATAGAAAAAATACTTTCCGAATTCTACTAAAATAAATGGATTCTAAAATGTCAACTTCGTATTTTAAGTCTGTTTGATAAAATCAGAATAATGATTTTCCATTTCTTAGTACAATACCTTATTCAGTTTTACAAATTGACATGTGAGTCGTGATGACCTAGTGGTTAGAATACGTCGATCTTCACTGATGACTGCAGGTTCAAACTGGTTGGATATGACATTGGGTATGTGCCTAGTTTGTGTTTAATATTCACATCGTGATCGGGGGTAAAAGAAATGATGTACAGTGTACGTATTGATGGAAAAAAAAACGCAAATGTGTAACCACCAAACTGAGTTGAAGCATCGTGGTGAAAAAATACTCCAAATATTTCTCTTAAAATGAGAGGCCTTAAGTCACTTCTTACCGTCAATTCGCTACAAATCATGGATAGTCTAGTTTGTAATAACACTTGCTCACAGACCCTTCAAGTCGGACACAACGATTAATTGATAAGTAGTTGGAACTCAGGTAAAACCACCCACTCAGGTGAATTCACACAGGTACAGGCCTAAACTGGCAGTCAATATTTTTCTTTGTTGTTGACAGTTTGAGTAGTAGAGTAGTGAGTTTGGGCGTTTCTCTTTTCTTGGCAGACGGGCGTGCTGAAAGCCCTAACTATCATTATATATTATTATAAAACTACACTAAACTAACAAAGAAAAGTGTTGTCTTTAATTTCCTTTAGAATTCTCAACACCATATTTTAACATTACTTACCTGATTAAATCATAAGCATACAAACACATTCTACGGAAGGAACGGATATTTTCTTATCATTATAAAATGTTGAGCAAAGAAATCAATTAACGTGCCTAATAAATGTCGAATAAAAAAAAAACACAAATTAAAAATAATTTTTATTTTATTTTTCATTTTTAAATAAAATAATACGTTCTTATATATCGGATTGCATTATATAAATATATTCGCTACCACTATCAACTAGCTTTATCTTTCATCTTTTATCTGTTTAAATTTTTAACATGACATGTCTTAGCGTCATATTTTCAAAATGGCCGATTTGAAATCACACTTTGTATAAATGCAAGCAAAAATACAACAAAAAAAAAAACAAAATACTATTTACACAACATTCAAAATTAAAATATAAATTGTCTACTTAAAACTAAAATTACCGACTAATCTAATAATACTCTGATATTTATACCTATATTTAAAACATTCTACTTTTGTTTAATGACTTTCTTATTTTTACTTGACGAGGAAGATTAAGAATGAACTACGGACTTACGAGGATTCAACTGTGAAATACGAAAAGTGCGAGCGGGACAGAGCGATCGTGATAGTTGTCTCTTTTCAGAATTCCGAATTGTACAGTCAAAGTAGTAGTAGTAACAGCCTGGAATGTCCCACTGCTGGGCTAAGGCCTCTTCTCCTCTTTTTGAGGTTATTCTACCACGCTGCTCCAATGCGGGTTGGTGGAATACACATGTGACAGAATTTCAGTGAACTTTGATACATTCCTCACGATGTTTTCCTTCACCGTCAATCACGAGATGAATTATAATCACAAATTAAGCACATGAAATTCAGTGGTGCTTGCTCAGGTATAAACCCGCGATCATCGGTTAAGATTCACGCGTTCTTACCATCTCGGCTATTCTCTTAGTCAAAAATGCATTTTTTATCTAACAATAGATAAAAAATATTCCGTCAAGTCAGTTGTTAACATGTCACCATATTTTGTTATTAAAAAATTACATACAAGTTCGTGGGATTTCGATGTTAAAACTCGTAACTCGAACTAAAATAGATATATCAGAGAACGGCGACATTACATTGATTGAAAGGTGTTTAGTAGAATGACTAGGCGTTTGGCGGTCGAGTAATTTGTTGAGTGGGTGGTACCTACTCGAGCTGGTACGAACCACACCAGTTTACATAATTAAAGTAAAATGAGACATACATTGATCACAACCCTTTCTAGAGTTATCGGTTTTATAAGGCTCTATCTCGCTTCATAAGTCCATTCAATATATCTCTGGGAAGACATTCATTATAAACTAATTGTCATTGTTTAAAAAAATCGTTATCAATACAAATCATTTATATTGATACAAGTTTTGTCACGAAGGATGCTTAAAAGTAATTAGTTTAAGCTGAGTTTACACTATGGAGGGTAGAGGTATGGAGAATCATCTGTGTACATGAAAAAGTGTCCGCCAAAAGCAATCAGTTATACGTTTTCTAATAATAATTCTTTAAGTTTAAATTTACGACATTGTACTACGCGAGTAGTTGAAATTTTCGAAAAGAACACTACTTTAGTCGACAATAATATTAATTTTTTTGACTTTGCATACGTCAATTCGTTTACAATTGCTACATTCATACCACACCCTTTGTCTACACTACCGCCATCCTGGAAGGTTTTTGAACGTTTTCTACCATATGAGATGAATCTCCTTACCTCTACCCTCCATAGTTTACACACATTGAAACTTATTTGAAACGGCCTTACTTATGAGCGTTGCTTAGTTTTAAGCAATGCTGTGTCTTCTTCTTTCGAATGTCAATTTAATAATGACAGAAAGAGAGAAAGTGTTTAACTAAACCGCAAGGTTTATAAGTAAGAACGTATATGTTTAAAATACGGTTGACGACCGTATGCCGTGACGGAAAACGATATGACACTTGCTTATGTGCGCCTTGCAAGTGTACTATAAACATCGTTGCTTTATATATAATAATATATATATATATATATATATATATATATATATATATATATATATATATATATATATATATATATATATATATATATATATATATATATATATCCATATATATTGATTGATCTCCTTTGATTATAAATTATTTTAATAACTATAAATTTCAATGTTTAACATCTGCCGGGTTTTCATTTCTTTTTAAATGTTATCACATTTGTTTAAAATTTACTCAATAATTAATTAATGGAGCTGAATAATAATAGAATTCATCTCATCACAAGATCTTATCAGTAATGTGATATTTATTGTTCGAGTGTATTTTATAAGCTATGATATTATTTCTATAGGTTTATAACAATACTGAATAACATATAAATTCAATTTTTTTTTTGTAATAAATAAATTAAAAATGATTTAAAAATGAGTAGCTTTCTGTTATTTTTATTAATATAAATTTTATTTTATTTTAATAAATAAATCATATATATATAATCGATGACATAATGTAATTGAAAATGTGATTTCAAATCGACAAAAATACCACAACTATTGGTCTACTTTGAAGATGTATTTTGTTTAGTTTGAGAGGCCAAAATAATTTGGTTTTTAATTGGGCAAACAATTGGACCCATATACAAAGAAACTTGACCAAAATTTAATGTAAATTTAACTAAATTTATAAAAAATACACAGCATGCGACATTTTATATAATTTGTAATATTCTACATTTTTTTAAATTTGGAAATGGCAAAAGTTCTTCACTATACAGCCTATTCGGTAGATGTAACATAATAAAAAAATAAAATTGTCGACAAAAACATATTATGGTCAAGTTATAAATTAAACAAATCTAAATCGTATAATATACAAGCAAGGATACTTATCTACTACCTATATATATACAAGAGTTTCAATTCACAGCACATAATAGAACTGGTACACTCCAATGTTCCAACATTTAAAAAAAAATACAGTTGAACAACAATGACTAAATATCCCCTACTATTTGTTTATTGTCAAACGCGAAAGTAAGTCGCATCGTCAGTTAGTATACTTTTAGTGAGCTGTTCCAATTGGTTGATGAGCAATGCTTAATGTATTGTTGCATATAGAAAAATAACGCAATCACATTATATGGTAACTAAACGAATGCGGTTAGATTTATTTCATTGACTTAATTTTAAATTGTTCTCTAGTAAGGGGAGGTAGTTTGCATTCACCGTTGTCTTGGGTTTGATGCTCCGTTCATACTTTTGAGTTCCGTATACGGTCGCCGTCCTAGGAGTTTTACATCTTCGCCGTTGATTAGAGGTGCGTAATCTCGACGCTTTCTGTACATCATGATCCTGAAAAATTAAAAAAAGGAAACATTTAAAATAAAATTTTAAATTTAGAATTAAAAATTCAAAACAGTGTAAATATTTTTAACCGCCAATTTCAACTGTCAGAATTATTACAACTATATCACTAATCAGTTGTACACTTAGTTTACAAGTATATATATTTTATTATGTAATTATGAGGCTTTTTATATATGTACCGTATTTACAAGGTAATATTTTCTCTATTATGTTTTAAATATATAATATACTAAATCAATAAATAATTCATATAATATTACTATTGATTTCAGTTATTTAAAATACTATCATAAATTATAAATTAAAATCATTAATTTATAATTTATGATAGGATATATATAGCTATACCACAAATTTGGTCTGCCCTCGTGAGTAAGATAAAGTTGAATCTAATAAATCTAAAACACACATGAAAAATATAACAAAAGTTAAAAGATTTAACATTTGATCGGCTAAAGTTGATACATTAACTTAAGATAAGTTTTTTAATTAAATTGATAATTTTAAATCTTTACTAAAATATATACTTCACTACTATATACTTTTAAATCTTTACTAAAATAATATACTTCAATAAACAAGTTATATGGAAATAAATCTGCGATTAAACCATATAATGCTTTTAATTTATGTTTGTTAATGTGACACATGCAAGGTAATGTTATTTGTTTGTAGATAGTGATTTTATGGGGTACCATTAATAGTACCTATCATGAATACAGGGTTAATTCAAAATCGTGTGGAATGGTTAAAATTAGTAGACTATCTAGCAAAAAAACGTAAAAATTACTACGAATTGCAGTTGTTAAGCCAAATGGTAAGTGGGTAGTACCTACTACCCAGATGGGTATACACAAATCCCTACCATAACAAGATAGTTTTTTTTTATATAAAATAGGTGGTCGGATGGGTAAACAGGCCAGCTGATGGTAAGTCACCACTGCTCTTAGAAATTGGATTCGTAATAAACGTTAACCATTCCTTACATGGCCATTTCCAACCTTTCGAACTAAGATGGTATGCCTCTTGTGGCCCAAGATCCTACCACGAAATAAGTTCAATTAATTGTATAAATAGTGTTTAAACTCTATGTAGAAAAATATGGTGCAGATAAATCAAATAAAGATAAATTATCACATTTACAAACGACCAGCCCGCATTTGAATTTTACATAGATTTACATAATGTCTTTATGATAATATATTACTGTACTGTTTTTGATGAATACATTTACATAAAAGTATTGCACGTGAATCTGATATAATATACGCGGGGTTTAATAGACATGGCCGTTATAATATTATCAAAATCAAAAACACTTTAATCAACGCTAGCTTATTGATATAAACTACCGCCGGTTCGGAAAAGAAACACCAAGCCCTTTGAGGAACCGGCAAAAGAATCTCAGCGGGTTTTTTTAATATAACGTTTCGTTTACAAAATAAAAAAAAAAAAAAGAATTATCATAGTTTTTGATAGTAAAAAATCCTAAAACAATTTTTATTAGTTAGTCATCTAATGATCATATGATGGCTTTCAATGGTCGCCATGATCGCAAGGGCCAGCTTCTACTTTTATAATTACGTAATCGATAGTGCGTCGGTTCGTTTTGATTTCCGAGCTTGACCAACTGACAGTATTAAGAAGACTTATGGTTTATTACACCATTGTTCCTCTTTCGTTTGGCGGATAGCGAGTGGCATTTTTATACAATATTTATATTATTCGTTAAACTCTAATAAATATGTAATTGTGGTAACCTGGAGTACGCCTTATTTAAAAAAAAAAAAACATGAGTATTAATATTACTTTAACAAGAAAAGTTTTTTTTATTATAATATTAAGTAATAAATATTTATACCTAACTTTTTTGTTCGCTCAATGTACTTAGAAACTTATGAATTAGACGATCGTTAAAATATTTTATATATAAAATTACGATTCTATAAATGCATTACGAAATTTAAACTGTATTAAATAACAGTTTTAGTTTAAATTGGAAATGTAAAATACCTAAATAAATAAAATTACCAAATTGTAACATTTTAAATAATCGAGAACACTCTGTATATAAAGGTGAAATAATTGAAACAGCGAGAAGCGCATACGCAATCATATCTACGATTTATTCAGTCGTTTCCCGACATCCGAGTTAAGCGCACGTCTTAATGGAAAATCTTAATTATTTGTTTATTTAATATATTATCAGCGTTATCGTCTCAGAATAAGGTAAGCATATTTTATTTATATTTATTATATATTTTTAAAACTATTGTTTTTCGAATTCGATTTTCAAATATTGTTTTTTTAAATTATATTTTTTAATTTTCTTTTCACTATGGCATAGATATATGAGGTCATTTGCTATAAATATATATTTTAAAGCAGTTAAATTTAGCTTTTCGATTTATATATATTATAAACATAAAATAGTTTTGTACAACAATTTTTTTTATAGTATCTTATATTAATCTAAGTTATGAAAGAAATGCAATATTAAATACTTAAGAAGGAAAACACTGTGGGAACAAATTTACTTTGTTCAAATGTACTTATGTTATTAATTTTTTTTCTTGTTTTAGATAAATATGGCGGATTAATTGATGGTTACGGTAAATTATTTAATTATAATTTTATATAGATAATTTTTATATAGTCATATTTTGTTGAAATTTGATGAATGATTGATGTGTATATAATGTATTATTGTATGATGGTTATTTCAGAGAATATTGTATAACCTAACCTGATACGATTTGTGTAAATATACGAAAACATTTGTGCTAACAGATAGTTAAAACATATATTGACAAATATGAAGGTGACATTTTTTTTTTAAATAAAATATTACATATGTTGAGTTTTATTTATCTCCCATTTTAATATCAATTAATATTATAAATGTGAGAATTTGCACATTTGTTACCAAATTACGTATAAATTAAATGGATTCTGTAGAACTCGGTACATAGAATGTCCTGGAATCGGATATATTCCATTTTATTTGTATACTAACAATTACAATAAGAAATGAATCTAAGCTTTATTTCTATTTATATAAGGTATAAAATCAAAATGATCCTCGCGATTTTTATTAGTATTATTGGACCGGGGTTGATTACTCTGTTATATACTTAAACATTTTAGTAATTAAAGGATATAGCTTACTTTTTAACTATTTACTTGTAATGAATTCGAAGGTACATAATAATAATATATAACAGGCGACTAGATGTTTAATGCATGTAACTCTCGTTGTGCACCACCTATTTGTGTATCACAGAGCGATGCGCAATGATTTGTGGTCATGTACCGGAACGGTGAGCCAGTGTAATTGTACAAAGTTATCACCTCTGCTCGACAGATTTAGTTATCTCGAAAACAAATTAAATATCTGTTGAGTCATCCTATGTTATATGCTAGTGAAAGATATATATGTATGTTTGTCTTTGCTGCCTTAGATTACAAACAATATGGTATAGACTTGATATTAACTTCGATAAAATATTAGGTCGAATAAAAAAATATTATACATTTTTACACAAATATTTTATTATATTATTAGAAAGGCAAATATTCCATAAATAAAAACTTATATTTTTAAAATCGATGCAAATATTGAGTTTAGCAATTATCAACTCGATCCGTTCAAGGTATTAAACATAAAAAATATACTTTGGTCCAAAACGAGTGATTTGAACAAACAATAAAAAATATTCCGTGAGTATGTTATAAAAATTTAATTAAATATTATTGAATTAATTAACTGCAATTCAAGGGAAGGTTATTTCAGTATGTTTATTTGTGTATTGATGTTTTTATCTAACGTCATTTTAGTAAATTCAAAATGGTGCTAATAATACTGCTATGGGGTCCTTCTACTAGACTATTATAGTACAGTAACAGCCTGTGAATGTCCCACTGCTGGGCTAAGGCCTCTTCTACCCTTTTTGTGGAGAAGGTTTGGAGCTTATTCCACCACGCTGCTCTAATGCGGGTTGGTGGAATACACATGTGACAGAATTTTAGTGAAATTTGACACATTCAGGTTTCCTTACGATGTTTTCCTTCGCCGTAAAGCACGAGATGAATTATAATCACAAATTAAAATTGCTTGCCCGGGTTTGAACCCACGATCATCGGTTAAAATTCACGCGTTCTTACTACTGGGCCATCTCGGCTAGACTATTATAGTAAGAACTTTTTTTTACGATCGATACACAATCACTTTGCTGATGTTAAACGTTTAAGGTTATTCTGTTAGAAAACTCATCGTAGAAAACGGTCGTAAAATGTCAGACAGTGATTCGCGACATTGACCGTAATAATTATAACATTTCAAGAATACAAGTATCAAAATAGTTTATCACCGTAAGTGTTATACGGGTGAGTAATGAAGTGCGTTCTTACACACAATAGCAGATTCAAAGGTAAATGTTAAAGCGACTAGTTAATTACTTTTTAATTTCGATGATAATTTTTCTATGCACCTAATTCTACAAGAACTGTGTATTCTGATGTGTGTGCATGTGTGTGTGTGTGTGTGTGTTTCTGTGTCATTATTTTTTCTTTTTTCCTTAATTATAAATAGGAATTATGTATTAAAGATAATGTTATTGAAAGGTAAACATATACGGTTATTCATTTAATAGTTACTAAAACATTAAAGTTAATTTTATAAAAATACGTGTGCGGATTCTATTCAACTTGCTCTCTATAACTTGCTATCACTTCTAATCCTTTACATGTGAAAGAGAAAGCAACGTGTTTCGTAACTTTTTTTTTAACTTTAAGGACACTGAAACAGCTCCATTAAGCCATTTATCACCACAATAATCTCATGTTTATGAGACAATGCAGATGCGCTATCTCGCTAACCTTGGCGTAATCATTACGTTCTATTTTATGTGTTGTCATTGTGACGGTAATTAAATGAAGCTGCGCTATCGTTGTTTGTTCTGATAAAATATATTTCATAATTTCGTATCGCATCTCACTTTCGTTTTAAAACTGACAATTAAAACAGTTTTCGTCATAGCCGAATCTGTTAATGTATGTTTGGAAAAAAAGTTGGTCCAATGCGAGCCGGATTTTGTAAGCGAGTTTCTAATTAATTTAATAATATAATTAGTATTGTAATGTGTTTGATGAAATTCATACTTTATTCAAGTGGTATCTTTCGTGAATTTTTGATTCGCCATTTTACAAGAATGAATCAAACGGCTTCTATTTAATATAAAAGAATCTAAAACTAATATTATAAAGGCGAAAATGAGTTTGTTTGATACTCTTTCAAGCCTAAACCAGTGAGCCGATTTTAAAAATTGTTTCACCAATGGAAAGCTACATTATCAACGAGTAACATTTTGCTACGAGGCTACATTTTGTCCCCGTATTCCTATGGAAACGGGACCTACGCGGGTGAAACCGCGGGCAAAACCCTAGTAAGAAAATAAATACATTAACTATAATAACTTCAAACAAAACACAATTTCTATTATAATTTTAACAAGACTAGTTAGAATTCTGGATTTGTTATCTTATTGTTCCCGTTACCGTTTAATTTTACAATCCTAACGAATATTATAAATGCGAATATGAGTTTATTTGTTTCGCTCTCGCGTCTTAACTATTCAACCGCCTGTCATGAGAATAAAAGTTGTCAGGGGTGCAAAAACTACACTAATAATATATAATAGTAAAAAACGATGTTAGCGTAGTAAATACTGTCCAGTGCATCCTCAAAATTAAAGAAGAAAAGAAGATATATCCAAATTCAAGTTTATTTACTAGTTACTATTGAGGGATAGTTTTGGCCCGCGGCTTCGCGTGATTGGGAGCAAAGAGGCCGGGTTCTAGGTAAATAATTTACTCGGTGGAAGAGTTTTGTGCGAGCACGTCTGGGTAGGTACTCACTCATCAGATATTCTACCGCAAAACAGCAGTACCTTGTATTGTTGTGTTCCGGTTTGAAGGGTGAGTGAGCCAGTGTAATTACAGACACAAGGGACATAACATCTTAGTTCCCAAGGTTGGTTGGCGCATTGGCGATGTAAGCGATGGTTAACATTTCTTACATTGTCTATGGGCGTTGGTGACCACTTACCATCAGGTGGCCCACATGATCGTCCGCCTATCTACACAATAAAACAATAAAATAAAAAAGTAGTCTATGCCCTTCCTTGGGGTTCAAACTTGTTTCATACCGTAACATACCGACAGAGTTATCGCATTTATAATATTGGTATAGATTTCTACTATCAATCATGAACCCAGGTCGATAGTAACAAATTATTATATTGAAATCCGTTTTACTCAATACTCGTAAGTGGCAAATCAATAGGAAAAATCGTCTTTCTAGTTTACGTTACTTGTTAACATACTGACATACAAATAAATCTAACATTGGTTTTACCGGAGCGTGTAAAATAAAATTATTAAAAACATGTTTTTAAAATTACTCGGTCGTAGGGCTTTGTGCGAGCACGTCTGGGTAGGTACTCACTCATCAGATATTCTACCGCAAAACAGCAGTACCTTGTATTGTTGTGTTCCGGTTTGAAGGGTGAGTGAGCCAGTGTAATTACAGGCACAAGGGACATAACATCTTAGTTCCCAAGGTTGGTGGCGCATTGGCGATGTAAACGATGGTTAACATTTCTTACAATGCCATTGTCTGTGGGCGTTGGTGACCACTGACCATCAGGTAGCCCATTTGCTCGTCCGCCTACATATACAATAAAAAAATATACACAAATGTATGTTATAGATGATAGCTAAATGTTTAATTATTTGTTTAAATTAGTTTCTTTTTATTTATGATTTACATTGTACTGCTAATTTAATATTGGCAACACTTATTCATTTTTTTATTTATACAAAAATAAACGCAAGGTTGAGTGAACGGTCGCAATTATTATGCCGATAGTAACAACATTGAGCTAATGATAACTTTATATAGTGGCCGATATAAGGCACGTTTATTTACATATATATAATATTTGTTTACGTTATATAGTTAACATACATATATATCTCTTTTAATTTGATAATGTAATCGATTACTTTAGAAGTTTTATTTTAGGTTAGAAGTCATTTATTTATTTTGATGAATTCGGCAACCACTGAAATTGCAGTTTTTTGATGCCTCATTTCATTAAGATGTACACGGACAAAATATTAATCAAGAATTGATAAAATGACGCACACGTACATATGAAATATTATTAAATAAAAACTTGCTTTGAATTTCGCGAAATATAGAACGAAGTGTTTTCCAGAATATTCTAAGCTAACCCTAACTGACGTAATTGATTGTTCAATCTACGTGTATCCTGTCCTTTGTCAAGGCGATGGCGATTTCAAGGTACGATGAATGGAGATGAATGACGTATCAATAAGTTAATTCTCGGTGTTTTATTACTATTTATGAAAGAAATGAAATTCACATGGCATGCCATTCGTCAGATATTTAACGACTAACCGCCTTATTCATAAACCTTTTTACCTGGTGATTAGTTAAACAATATTTTGTCTTCTTCTTTCGTATGTCAAATCAATAATGACAGAAAGAGACAAATCAGTGTTTAGCTAAACAGTAACTAAGCAGCGTTTATGAATAAGGCCGTAAATGCTTAGTATCTTCTGTTCCGTTTTGGAGGTTGAGTGAGCCAATGTACATACAAGGTTGGTGATGCATTGGCGATGTAAGGTATCGTTAATATTTCTTTCAGGCCAATGTTAATGGACAGTGGTGACCACTAACCATTAGGCCCACAAAAATAAATACTTTTTTTTATACGAAACGCGGTTTTGTATAAGCGAAACATTAGTTGAACTGCACAAAAACCTAATTGGATAATTCACAAAGTAATTCAATAGTACGATTAAAAACTAAGGATGATAAGTATGGAGCTGACATTACCCAAGGTTAGCACAGGTTAAAAATAACATTGTTAATAGTATCAAGATTAAGTGTTCCGTGTCGTGGTGGTTTTATCCTGATGGGAACGGATCAACTTGATTTATAATGCTAAATACATGGTGTTGCGGTTTGAGATAAAATAATGTGAAATTTTAATTTAGCCGAAATGGCCCAGTGGTGACGGGAACGCGTGAATCATAACCGATGATCGTGAGTTAAAACCCGGGCAAGCACCACTGAATTTGTGATTTATAATTCATCTCGTGCTTGACGGTGAAGGAAAACATCGTGAGGAAACTTGCATGTGTCAAATTTCACTGAAATTCTGTCACATGTGTATTCCACCAGCCCGTATTGGAGCAGCGTGATGAAATAAGCTCCAAAACCTTCTCCTCAAAAAGAGGAGAAGAGGCCTTAGCCCAGCAGTGGGACATTCACAGGCTGCTACTGTACTGTATTAGTTTAAAAATAGATATGGCGATTCAAAGCTATATAATTTCTACACTAACCACATAATTATGTGGTTAGGTTTGTATAATTATAATAGATGCTATAGCGAAAAATCTATGACTAGTGCTATATTATTACGCTTATGATAAGATCGGTTTGGAATTGTATCATCATTCGTTTACATATGCGAGGATATTGGACATCCACACAGGTATAAAGCGTACACACACGCACACACATACATGCATACATACTCACATATATTTAAATACAGACTCGAAATCTAGTTACATTTAATATAATCAAAATTTGCCTTTAATTTGACGATTACAACTGTAATCTTTATTTCGGTTTCAACTTTCGATAATTCGAGAATATAAAAGCCTTCTTAATTTTTTATTATTGTTTCATTTGTTTTGTATAAGTTTAATCTTATTAATACGAGCGAATTTTTTGAATATCTTTGTGTGAGATGGAGAAAAATATTTGTATTTATTTCTTACCTACTGAACTAGCTAATTAAATCCTACAGATTATATCTGTAAAATGTTTTATTACTAATGAATACCACACAAAAACCCAATAGCTTGCTTCCATAAGGAAAAAACAATGTAACGCCATCTAGGTTTAATTAGAAGAGATTATATTTAATTATCTATACGCTAGATGGCGTTGAAGCATTGAATACATATCTCGCGCGTTTTTTAATGTTTCTTTTCAAATAAAATAATGATTTTTTGATTAGTTCGTATGCGAATAATAAATAACTTTATCATATAACATACTTTAAGGCTATTTGTAACGACTCAGCAACCTCGCAGGACTAGATAGCTAACACCATAAGCAACAACTTTTGTTCTACGACTTTTGATAATTTGTTAGATTTTATTTTTATACAAAAATAAGTATTAATTTAGTTTCCCGCTTTTACGTTTATACGTCTACGCGCATCACAAAGATCGACGCGTCGCGTCGTCCTTTCGTTTATGAATGAAATATAGACCTACAAATGTCACGACAGTACGACAAAAACTTGTAAAATCATTTTTTTGTTATGTATTGAGTTATGCCCGAACTCGTAGAATAAAAGTTGTTGCTTAAAAAAATTTTTTGGCTCCGTTAGTAACAATTGTTTGTTTAAAATATATTTAAAAATATACCATGAGTACATCTTAATAATTTGATCATAAACATAGTAAGATATATGCTATTCAATAAACTTTATTAATAAAATAAAAATATACTATGACAAATATATAGGTACTAAACTATTAATAATTTGATACTAAGTAAATATTTACATCACAACCTGTTCAAGAAATAATACAATTATTTGGAATGTTAAAAGTATCACATACATTAACATTTAACAATAAGGTACAGTCAGCTAAAAAATGTTACATATAGCTAAAACATATAATTCTCTGGCTGACTGTACATAAGATATTAAAATCGTTTCTTTTTGTATAACTACGAAGTATATTAAAAAAAAAATATATCTATATATATATATATATATATATATATATATATATATAAATATAAGTATCAAAGAACGTTTTTAGTATTGGATTTTAAAGAGTTATGTAAAAATAAATAAATAAAATAATGTACAAAAGTTTTTTTTTTTTTTTAATTCAAAAGACACATTTATTTTACTTTGATCAACAAAGTTAATGTTTATGATAATATTATACAGGGTTATTTGTAACACACCAGCAACCACGCAGGACTTGACTAGCTAACATCATAAGCAACTACTTTTGTCCCAGTCCTGCGAGGTTGCTGGTGTGTTACAAATAACCCCGTATCGTTAAAAATTCACTTTGTACTACAAATGACATGCAAAAATTGTACTACTATAAATATATTATATATGTATATATGAACTTAATATTAATTATTACCTTGTAATACTAATACTATTTAAAATGACGTAAAAACTCCACAGATTAACAGCGAGCATATAAAAAAAAAAAAAAGTATAACCACAGATATAATAATAAAAACTATTATACTTTTTTATTATCTATAGTAAAAATAACATTTAAAGTTGTGACGTATTAAAATATTTATTTATTTAAAAAAAAAAATTAAGAAAAAATATCACAACATAATAAAAGAAGTATCTACATCTTAAAAAAAAATTAAATATTTAATGAAAAAATCAAGTTGTTTCAATCTTTATTACAATTTTGCGATAATTTTAATTACCTGGAATTTGCTTAATGGAGTTTTTACCTCGAATTATTTTTAAATTAAATAAAAAGATATGATCTTACTTTTATTCGGCCTCATAATACTTTTAAGGTATCACCAAATAATATCTGAAACAAAAAAATATCAATTTAAAAAGACTGAAATGTGATCATTTCATATTAATTTAGGTTTTTTCTCTTTTAGTGAGATTATTGTGATGTCACACATAGTAAGTAAAAAAATCTTGATATTGAAAATTCTGATATTAGCGTGAACATACGTACAGACAGATATTTATACTTGCATGAGCATTTATCAATTTAGATTGTATTATTTTATAAAAAAAAGAATTCGACTTACAAAAATGGACAAAAAAGTATTTTAGTATTCGGAGGTTTAATTTATTAAATTCTCTGTAGTTAATATAATTATATATGCTTTTCAAATCGAATAAAAAAAAAACATTAAAAAGGTCGTCGATTGAACTCACCTCACCCTAGCGTCCCCGCGGCCAGCGAGGCGGCGACCACGAGCAGCGCGGTGGCCACGCCCCCCGTGCCCACCGCCGCGCCGCGCACCTCCCCGCTCTCCTCACCGAACGCCTCCGCTACAGATAACGTGTCTGTCAAACAGCCAACTGGTAAGCGGGTGCGTACCAGTGGGCTTCTAGACGGGCTCTATGGTTATGGTTCCAAATTTAAATTTTAAATATTTCATTCAGACGATTCATTTTCAAAACGATATAGCATATTTTTAAATTTAATAACAGTTTTTTTCATAAATTATTAAAATAACATTGAATTAAAAATACAGTATTAATGTGTTTAGAAAGGAATAGAATTTAGGTTAATTTAAAGTTTTAAAGACTACGTGCAAGAAAATATTGTCTATCACCATAAACCATAGATATAGAAGCTACATAGCCCAATTACAGTCTAGAATGCCCACCGACACATGCATTATACATAAACATAATATAATCAAATAAAAAGTTTATAATTCTTTACATATACACAGAATAAAATAATTAAATATAAATATCATAAAAATAATTATAGATATGTAATTTCACTGAAAGTTTGATAAATGACTTGTAAAACAACTCAGAAGGATGTGAAAATGCAGAGTATACATGCCCGGCAATAAATACATTTATATGTAAATTATATTATAAATATTAAAAAAATCATAAGAAACATCATCAGGCATTTAATAATATGTTATAAAATTAGATTTGTTTTATGGAAGCAATGATTAAACATTTTATCCTACTACTAAAAAAAAAAAAAATACTACGGGCTCTATGAGAGTAAAAAGTTTAAGCACATACCTAAGTCAACGACTTCACCGAAGATGAGTGAATGAACAGAACAAAAAGATAATGAGTGACTTAAAATGCATATCCAGGAAAAAATAGAATCTAATATATTCAATTTATTGTTACAAACATGTGTTGGTGACATAATTGTGATTAAGTTAAGTTGTCGACAAAAACCAAAGCCATGTTGGTGACTTTAAAAATTGTCAAAAGTTTTCAACGATTTTAATGGAAACGCTCTATTAAATATTTTACATTTAAATTATTAAATTTATACGAAAATATAAAATTAAACATCATCATCATTCCCTAAAGGTATACTAATTCAACTTTCAATATTAATAATATCGAATGAATTCCCAGTATATAGATATGTGGAAAGATTAGTTAAATGAAAATGAATGAATGAATGACAATGGATTTGAACTCATTCTTTTTAATTTAATTAGTTAAGCAGTAAATTCGTGCAACACACACTTAGAATAATCAGTTATTAAATTGATATATATTTTTAATTAAAACTAAAATACTGCTTAGCCCTTATAGTATTTGTTTTAATATAATTTTATAAAGAATATTATTAAATGAGCATTAGTTATCATTCCAACTTCAAGCGAATATATACTTTAATGTTATAACATAAAGTCTGATTTCTTACCTCCGTATTGGTCGAGAAGGGCCATAATAACGCCATTGGTCCAGCCAAAACCAGTTTGCAGGACATATTCCCCACCACCTCCGGTACCGCCGAATATTGTCGCGTCGTACTGGGGAAATTGTTTTTATTAGAATTCGCTCTGAATTAATAAATAAAGAATTCATCCGATTAAGTAATTTATATGAATTTCAATTTTGACGCAATTTCACGTTTGCATGTATAAAGTAACTGACAGTGATCGAGTTCATTCCATCACGATGTTCCACTGCGTGTCGATGGATGCCCGTGCGACTCATCTGACACATGCAGGATTACTTGTCGAAGTTTTCCTTCAATCCCGAGTTGAATTTACTCGGTGTTAGAGCTCTGTGCAAGCCCGTCTGGGTGGGTACCACCCACTCATCAGATATTCTACCGCAAAACAGCAGCACCCGCTAATGTCGTGGACCGGTTTGAGCGAGCCAGTATAAATACGGGCACAAGGGACATAACATCTCAGTTCCCAAGGGCGGTGGCGCATTGGCGATGGGAGCGACGATTGACATTGCCTTCACTGCCATCGGGTGGCCCACACGCTATGCGCAAGGCGTTCGCCAACGAGTACGAAATGAACCATGAGCCCAAACGTATCAGAGGTCGCGGTCGCCGGTGGGGTCGCGTACCTTCTCGAGCATGGCGGTCTTGTGCCGCCACACCTCGTAGTTGGAGCGCACCCACTTGGCGGCGAGGTGCGCGGCGGCGCGCGCGGCCAGCGCCACGCCCGAGCGCGCGAGGCCCGACACCACCATGTCCTGCAGCGGCGGCCACGCGTTGGGGTAGTCCCACTGCTCGCCCGAGTGCTCGAACGTCGTGGGGATGCCGCCCTCGAAGATGTCCACCTGCGCGACGAGCCGGAACGTTAGTACGAAGTTGGCACCGCATTGAAGCTCCGAACTACCATCGATTACCCCCCGTTTCCAGAAAATGTCCACCACATGTGTATGTCTGTACAAATTCTCGTTCAAAGTTATTAATAATAAACAGTAATAATAATATTACCGTCTCTAATTAGAATAAAATTGTGGTTCATTAAAATTTATAAATCGATTAATTCTTGTCTTTATATGTTAGTAAATAATCCCATTCCGTGTTTACCTTTACTTTGTCCAAATAATTAATGACTCGATTCACGTAGTAGTCCTTCCGAGCTTTGTCGTAGCTTCCGGTCCACAGGGGAGCGACGTTTGATGGGTAGAAGTAGTCTCTCCGCCTGCCCGATTCGAGACTGAAATCTAACCAAGCGCCGACGTCTTCGTGCCAAAGAACCTGAAAAAAATATTAAATCAAAATTAATTTTTTACCAACAATAAGAACAAAATTTTAAGGCATGATCTTCTAGATGTCAAAAATGTTTGAACGAAAACGATAGACGCCATATTGGAATAACCAAATTTATATGTAATTAAAGTTCAATAACGTAACCACAGATAAGAACAAACGAACGATTTTACAAGCTAGGTTAGTTCGTATCATCTTTTTTATCTGTTACTATAATATTAGAGTGTATTTTCTCACCTTTTCAATAGCTTCCATTAATCTAGCATGCACATCCCTATAATACTGAGCCCTGTCAAAATTCTTCAATTTCTCATGGAATTCAGCCATCAGTTGAGCGTTCCAGCACAATATTGCATTTAGGTCGACCGGAATAATTGACGTCGTTTTGAGATTTGTCAGATTTCCTGTAACAAAACACACAGACAAATTACTAGATGTATCATTTGGATTATTACCAAATGCCATGTCGTGCCAAAATATATATTTTTATTATAAAAACCTAGATCTACATTAGGCGGTCTACAAACCGAAGCCGATCCGCCGACACAGGCCGGCTTGCGTACACAATCGTTTAGTTGCCCGGGGGATTTCCGACTTGCAACGAGTGAAACCGCTCACTAACCCACCGACAAATAGTTTACTATAGGGTTTTCCATTAAGGGCGCTTGATCGCGCAGAACTTCCATCGTAGCGTGTGCTGTGTGGCACGTAGCGTTGTCCTGTTGAAACCACATGTTGTCCAGATCCATATTCTCGATTTCAGGCCAAAAGAAGTTGGTTATCATCGACCGGTATCGCTCACCATTGACGGTGACGGCCACACCATTATCGTTTTCGAAAAAATACGGACCAATCACGCCTCCGGCCCAAAATCCGCACCAAACAGTCACTTTCTGCGGGTGCATTGCCACTTGGTGAACCTCGTGTGGATTGGTCTCGTCCCAAATACGGCAATTTTGCTTGTTGACATAGCCATTCATCCAAAAATGCGCCTCGTCGCTGAAGATGATTTTTTTGCCAAAATCGGCGTCAACTTCCAACTGCTCTAATGCCCAGTCAGCGAACACACGGCGCTGTCTATGGTCATTAACCTTGAGCTCTTGGGTCAGCTGGATCTTGTACGGGTGCAGGCTCAAGTCACAACGCAAAATTCGCCAAGTTGTCGTCTGCGAAAGGCCGAGTTCCTGTGCGCGACGCGGAATTGACTGCCGCGGGTTTTCGAGGACACTGTCGCGCACAGCGGCGATATTCTCGGCAGATCTCGCGTTACGTTGACGCACGGGAACCGGCTGATTGTTAACTGACCCGGTTGACTCGAATTTGTCCACCAATCGACGGATAGTCGACTCGGCAGGACGATCATCGCGACCGTAAAACGGGCGAAGTGCGCGGAACGTTGCTCGAACTGAAGACCCATTTTCATAAAACAATTTTATGATTTGCACGTGCTGCTCGACACTGTAACCTGCCATGGTGGTTTGGGAGGACGGAATGAATATAACACACTGCATTTGACAGCTGTCACTCAAACAACATGGCCGCAATCAGCTGTCAAAGTTCAAGCGTCCCTATTGGAAAACCCTATACATAGGCGGGTCGGCGGCTTTGGTGTGTAGAGCGCCTTAGATCCACAACAGTAGATTTTTATGTTAAGTATTTAACTTTAACAACAAACACTGTGTTAACAATAAATAAATTATTGTCAAAAGTGCCAAGACTATTAGTACGTACATATTAGCACGTACGTACGTAGTCAGTACGTATATGCTTATAAATATAACACAAATAGTTTGGAAGCAAATAATATGTATTCCCAAGTTGAATCAACCCTTTGAGAAAGTATTTGGTAATATCTACCAAAGACAACACGAATATAATTTTTTTATGAATAATTCGAATTTCTGAATCGAGCAGGCAAAATCTTTGCTACTCGTTATATTATATTTATAGAACAATTTTCATTAATTGGTCAAATTAATTCAAACGGGTGCATCTCCTTTGTATCACACCATTGACGGAGACCCCCCCCCCCATTTTATATCTAATGGATTTTAGTTTCTAAATATTAACTAATACTTCTCCGGTTTATAAAGATAAACATACCTTTATTTGTGCCATTAAGGATGAACCATCTGGACGAGAAGTCCCACCCAGATTCAGCGGCTGCTTTCAACTCTGCGTATAATTCTTCCTTTTTGGCTTGTGTGTCGAAATGTCTGAAGAAGAGTAATAAAATGAGTTTATGCCAACAGGTCAACGTGTCCCGCGGTAAACCCAAGACTTTGGTGCAAGTCCATTTGGGTCGATACTTAGATAGCCTGAACAGAAATTATATTGTGTACCGGTATGAAGAGTGAGTAAGCCAGTGTAACTACAGGCAAAAGGGAAATAACATCTTAGCTGCCAAGGTCGCGCAATGGCGATATAAGTGACGGTTAATCACTCTATTTCTAATGCGAATATCTATGTTCAGTAGCGATTACTTTCCATAATTTAATTACCTAAAGAAAATATACATTGTTTTACTCGGTGGTAGAGCTTTGTGTCGCTCATCTGGGTAGGTATCACCCACTCATCAGATATTCTACCGCAAAACAGCAGTACTTTGTATTGTTGTGTTCCGGTTTGAAGGGTGAGTGAGCCAGTGTAATTACAGGCACAAGGGACATAATATCTTAGTTCCCAAGATTGGTGGCGCATTGGTAATACACATTAGCACATAAGTGATGTTTAACATTTCTTACAATGCCATTGTCTATGGGCGTTTGTGACCACTTACCACCAGGTGGCCCAAAGGGTCGTCCCCCTACCTATACAATAAAAACATATATATATGGAAATAATTAAGTGTAATTACTTAGCGCAGTCAATATCTTCTTTGTAGCTCTCTGGTCTCGGTCCTTGGGACTGGTCAGTGTATCTTAATAATCTGTATCTGGAAAAATAAAACGATTTGATTAATGAAGTTCACTAGCTTTGGTAGCTTAAAACTACTTGTACAACATATTACACAGATTAAAAAAAGTTATAAAAAAGAAATAGAGAAACAGTATTATGAGTTTGTTCAAGCTTTGAGAGTTTGTGAGGATTTGTTAATGTTAACCGAATATTAAGATGTAATGAGTTTTATTGTATTTGCTGTGAATGTCAAGCTAATGAAATTTTCAAGTAATCGATAAAGTTAACAGCCTATTGAGCAGAGAAAGAGATAGAAAGAGACAGAGAAAAAGAAAGAAATTATATTAAGACATCGCGTGGACCCACTGCTTGTTTCCCTATGATGGTTTTTAAACGCAGAACACAAGAAACTCGCTGGTGTTTGCTTGAATTCTTCACTAAATACATTTCTCAATTGAACTTACTTCTGTCCATCGTAATCCACATCAACGGTGTGGTTCTTCACCCAGAAGTCGTATTCGCGATCCAGTGTTCCAATATGCTGTCTCAAAAAATCAATATCACCAAAATCGTCCATTATTAATTTCATCATGGGAATTAGGAGAGGTGGTTGAGATCTGTAAAAAACAAATATAACTTCATAAATATAGATACATAGTTATGTTACAAGGGTTTTGCCATGTAAAATAATACATATTCAAATTATTATATATATATATAATAAAGATATATATACTGTGCAGTAACAGCCTGTGAATGTCCCACTGCTGGGTTAAGGCCTCCCCTCCTCTTTTGAGGAGAAGGTTTGGAACTCATTCCACCACGCTGCTCCCATGCGGGTTGGTGGAATACACATGTGGTAGAATTTCAGTGAAGTTAGACACATGCAGGTTTCCTCACGATGTTTTCCTTCACCGTCAAGCACGAGATGAATTAAAATCACAAATTAAGCACATGAAATTCAGTGGTTCTTGCCCGGGTTTGAACCCACGATCATCGGTTAAGATTCACGCATTCTTACTACTGGGCCATCTCGGCTTATATTTGTTTATTTTGATTATTATACATTAATAGTACTATATGTAAACTCAGACACTAAGGACGTAGCATCTTAGCTCCCAAGGTGGGTGGTATTTCACCCATGTCAACTAGTAGGGGTAAGCGCTTACCATCAGGTGGCGCATTTGTCCACTTAGCTATTTTCAGTATAAAAAAATCTATGCCAGAAAATACCGTGTGCTGGTTTCCATGGATTGGTTGAAAACCACCCACATGGTGATCTACCAATTTAGAGCTGAATGGTGGATTAAGCTGCGAAAATTTTCCTCTAAACGAGGAGGAACTTAACAGAAGGAACTTAGAAGGAGGAACTTAACAGAAGGAACTTAGAAGGAGGAACTTAACAGGAGGAACTTAACAGTGGTACAGTAACAGATTGTTATTTTACTTTATAACTGGTTATAAAATTAAGCACACATTAAACAAAATCTAACCTCATTAAATAATATATTCTTCCTCCATTGGGTATGAAGCCGAATCGGTCGACTATGTTCAAAAAGTTAACGACCATCCCTTTAGCCGTGGTGCGCATTTCTGATAGCAACAGACCCTTGATGATCCAATACGAATCCCAGTAGTAGAATTCACGGAATCGGCCACCTGAAATACAAATACAATAAATATTATTAATCAAATAACTGTTGTTGATCTTTGATGTCTTTTTTTTTGAAGTGATAACTTCTTATGGGATGGTAAACAGCTTCGTAACGTAACGCGTTACGGCGTCACTATTACCGACGCGGACTGCTTTACCTGAAAGTTACCAACCTAACGCCAGTCTATACAGATAGTACTTATAACTGGGCTCGACTTTTTCCACTTATCCAAAAAAAATAAACCGAAAAACCACACACACACAGCGAGCACACGCACGTATACGATTTTCTCGCATTAATAAAAAGCAAGAATGTTATTTTTTTCTAAAAACTGTATCATAAAATTGTAATCTTATGTGGCCTTATCTATTTAGTCACAAGTAACAACTGTACAATCATTGTAAAAAACGCTGTTGATTGTAAGTAAAAATAAATAAGTAAATAAATAATAATTTAGCAACTTCCACGTACTAATTTAAATTATATTTAATAATAAATATTATCACTTCTGTCGAGCGTCCCGAGACGCACACGTTTTTTTTAATTTCCCAGGATTACTCTACTCCACCTGATATTAAGTGGCAGTAGAGTCCAAACGCGACGACGGCTAGAACAGTCGAGGAATTTTCTCGTTTGAAGGAACACAAGTACCATCAACGATTGATAACTTCAGCCCCATAGTTTGAATGAAATTAGTGAAAAAGCATTTATATTTATAAAAAAAAACCCTAAACCGAATATATGTCCTAATGTATATTATTTTTTATAAAAAAAGTTTATTTAAAATGAATTGATTTAATATTAAAGCATCGCAAATGTCAATAAAATCAGCCAATATAACAACTACCACCGGTTCGGAAAAAGAACACCCAGACTTGAGCAGATCGAACAAAATATGTTTCTAGGTGGTAGGGCTTTGTGCAGGCTCATGTCTGGGTAGGCACCACTCTCTCATCAGATATTCTACCGCTAACCAGCAATACTTAGTGTTGTTCCGGCGTTCCGGTTCAAAGGATGAGTGAGCCACTGTAACTAGAGGCACAAGGGGCATAACATCTTCGTTCAGAGTGCCAGTGTCTATGGGCGGTGGTAACCACAACGTCAGGTGATCCATTTGCCCGCCCGTGTACATATATGTGATACGTCATAAGAAAACATTGATGAATACTTGGACGCATCGGCCGATGGAGTGGAAGAGAGATCTATGCATCACAAGCAGAACGCTTAGGCCGATCGTGCCTCTTTATCGCTTGTTCCTTGCTCTCGCTCTTGGACGCTCGGCTTAGGCGGAACATTGATGAGTCATGCTTTTTCGTGCGTTTAGCCGGCGTTCATCGATTTTTAAGACGTTATCACGTCAAAAACTCACCAGGCACAATCACAGGATTATCAACATATATAATAGAGTAGAGTTCTTGGTTTTGTTTGACTTCATCCTTCATCTTTCTGCCGAGTTGTAACCAAAGCCGGTTTAAGTCTGCTGCCCATTGTTGGAACAGAGGGTCTTTGATCCTTTGAAGAAATGCTGTGGAATAAAAAATATTACATGAACTCAAATCTAACTTAAGAAAATGTCATATTTGATAACATCACATTATACATAATAATTTATTTGAGTATACAAAGATGTTAGGAATCATGAGCTCAGGTTGAGTTGTAATTTAAGTATGATTTAAGTTATTTAAAATTATTAATAGAAAAGTAATGATGGTATCTCTTAAGCGATTTTAATTACAGTGGCTATTTTTATTAGAGACAGGTCAAACACAGCTGATTTTATAGTGCAGCAATATGTGCGCCAACAAACATAAAGCCGTTGGTCCGGCGCCAATTTTCTCACCAATCGTCGCGGATTGCTGTCCCATCGGATTATGAGTGAGGAAATAGGGAGTGCACCTATGCTTGTGCACTATGATATCCACAGCGCAGCTAGCCCGTTTTTGAGATTGGCTGCCATGTCTGTACTTAAGGACGATTTTATTTAACAATGAAGCAACTTTCTGGAAATTACCTAATTTTCCCAAATTTTGTTGTATTTGGAGTGGTTCAAATTTTTTGTATAGATTGAGAACAGGACAAAATGATATGTTTGTCGACCACCTTACCGGGATTCTCTTTCCAATCCGTCGGTCGCCAATCTTCGAATTCAGAACCTTCAGGGTCGAAATTTTGATTAATAAACTCCTGGACATCAGCCTTCGTTGGCCTTGAATCTGTCCTGGATGAAGAATGTCTTATATAATAAACCTACTTTTATAAAAATAACAATCTTTCTAATACAACATTACAACATCGATTTTATTTGAATTTGATTGAATTGAATATATAGATCGATCAAGTGTCATTGTTTCGTGTTGTAGTAAATTTTTTCAAAGGTGATGGACAGTACAGTACAGTAACAGCCTGTGAATGTCCCATTGCGGGGCTAAGGCCTCTTCTCCACTTTTGAAGTGAAGTTTTGGACCTTATTCCACCACGCTGCTCCAATGCAGGTTGGTGGAATACACATGTGACAGATGTTCTTCACCGTCAAGCACAAGATGAATTATAATCACAAATTAAGCACATGCAATTCAGTGGTGCTTGCCCGGGTTTGAACCCACGATCATCGGTTAAGATTCACGCGTTCATACCACTGGGCCATGTAATTCAGCATTGGTCTTCTGGACAACGTTTTCACAATCAGCAGTGATTCATCAAAAAAAATAATTTACTAGTTAATATTGTTAGTGGATCCAAGTGATTACCTGATCATCATCTGGTTGAAGTGTTCCAATGTGATGTTGGGTGATAGCTTCATCTTCATGTCTACAAAGGTCTTGGAGTCTTTGTACAGGCCGGCCATCTGGACAGTGTCTAGAAGGGGGCCATGACAGTATATCGTACTGAAAAAAGAAAAGATAAATTTATCATTCATTTTTCCCATGTTTTTACTATTGCATCATATTAAATAAATATCATTTGTAGGGTAGCTATGTATAGCTTCCCTTATGATTTTACTGCTTAGAATGCGAAACACATGTGCTGTGTGCAGTCGAAATTGTTTGACTTTTTTTATATATTCCAACGGCAGTAGAAGTTAAGATGAGAATGAAATGTTATTTAAAAAAAATTATTGTATAGGTAGGCGGACGAGCATATGGACCACCTGATGGTAAGTGGTCACCAACGCTCATAGACAATGGTATTGTAAAAAATGTTAACTATCGCTTACATCGCTAATGCGCTACCAACCTTGGGAACTAAGATGTTATGTCTCTTGTGCCTGTAATTACACTGGCTCACTCACCATTCAAACCGGAAAACAACAGTACAAAGTACTGCTGTTTTGCGGCAGAATATCTGATGAGTGGGTGGTACCTACCCAGCCGAGATTGCACGATGCTCTACCACCGAGTAATATTATGTGTGTTACCTTTCACCTTGTCTATTTTATTATGAAATATAGACAATAGACGATAGTATCCTACAGCCACAGCCTAGTTATAACCGGTTTAATCTGGACACGGATCACATGTTGGCTAGGATGTCAGAAATGTATAATATATGCAACATATTCTAACCTTTGGCTGTATTACAATAAGAATTATAATCGTATCCACTATTGTTATTTAAATGCAAGACTGTTTTCTGTTTTATGATTTGCATTGAATATTATAATTTAAATTTGTCTTAGAATAATTGTATATGAGACGGCGATACATGTTTTGTAAAATTATCATAGTAAGATTTAATCGGAGGCATTATTACGACATACAAACGGACAAGGTCACGTGCCTTCCGGTTTAATCTCGACTGCATTCAGCTTTGTTTTTAAATAATGCATTTTAGTTATATACAATTTTGCATTCATGCTATTTTACATAATATAAAGAAATTAAATCCGTTTTTACGTATTATATGTTACATACATATTAATATAATAATGCTGAAAAGCTTAAACACGCTAGTTAACGTCTACCTGGACGATTAGAAAAAAAAAGTCTATTTACTAATATTATAAATGCGAAAGAAACTGTCTGTCTAACACGCCTAAACTACGGAACAATTTCAATGAAATTTTATATAAAGCTTCTTGTAGCCCAAGTTTTTTATACCTAACACCTGAGTGAGGGGGGGTGGGACTAGTAGAGTGTGATACGTTAAACGCGGGCAAAACGGATCTCTCGTCTTGTAGTAAATTTTTAACATTTAACTGTTAAGCCTACGTTAATTTATACTAGTGGTATATAACTAGACGTATATAATAAAGTAGATAGGCTATGAGCGGTGATGATCATTTACCATCAGGTGTCACATTTGCTCGTCCGCTTGCCAATAACATCAATAGAAATTTAAAAAAAATGCGTGTTAGCCTCGAAATGTCCCACGACTGGACTAAGACCTTCTCTCTGATTAAGAAACAAGGTTTAATTCCACCACGCTGCTTCATCACAGATTAGTGAATCTATCATGCCAGATATTTACGAAACAAGAACACAAAACCTTTTCATTACCGGTTGAAGAGACCTCCCAAAATTGGAATATTAACGGTGACTGATATGAGTCCATAAACACTTCGAAGTCAATTATTCTTATATAGCAACGAATTCAGTTCAAGCAGCAATTATTTTTTTTTTTTTTTTTTTTTTTTTTTTATTGTATAGGTTGGCGGACGAGCATATGGGCCACCTGATGGTAAGTGGTCACCAACGCCCATAGACAATGGCATTGTAAGAAATGTTTACCATCACTTACATTGCCAATGCGCCACCAACCTTGGGAACTAAGATGTTATGTCCCTTGTGCCTGTAATTACACTGGCTCACTCACCCTTCAAACCGGAACACAACAATACAAAGTACTGCTATATTAAGATTGAATCAAGGACATGGATATGCATTTCAATTGCCAAAAAAAATTCAATGTAATTTAATTTGGTGATAACGAAATTGGTCGAATTATACTTTTAATTCACCTTGACAGAAGTTTTTTATATTGAAATTATAATTTATTTACTTTATATTGTGAGGGGAACGGGGAAGGGTATAGGTACCCTATGTCCTTCTCTCTACGCCGTGTATGCAAAATTCCATGATGATCTGGGATAAATTCTACTAACAAATTGTCATCTTATGGGAATCGAAGCGTGATCGTTGCCGTTTACCCGTTTTAGGAAAACGGATAAACTTAATTCTTTAATTTAATTATCGACTATTGGCATAAAAGTTAATTGTAAGTCTGGTTTTGACAAAATTAACAACACATCAGTTCGGTTCCGATCTGAATAAATATATACTAGTCAAAGTTGGATTGGAATTGAATCGGGAACGTATCGTTATCGTTATGGATTAGTAGAATTCGGCCCCTATTGAGTCGTTTACACATGAAAGGGTAACAAACAAATAAACAAAGTCACTTTCGCATTTATACATAATAGCTGATTTACACACTTGCGTTTCTTAAGGCATTGATTAACATATTTAAAAATTTGTCATTATCGTAGTTAGCATTCATATAAAGTTATTGTTAAAATTTTATATTGTATATTAACTCACCTGTCACATGTCGGGGGCAAGTGACACCTGTCACACGTAGGGGTCAAGTGGGTCCTGTCCCCCGACACCACTTTCAAAATAACTAGGAGTACACTTAACACGATCATTGTCAATATGGCACTTAGCTACTTACAATTAATATCACTATGTTTGAATAAATAAAGGAACTATTCTATTATTACTAATAGTTTTATGTCACTTTGGTTTATTACGTGTTTACGTGTTTAGGTAATTGCAAAGGATTTTGAACGGCTTGCTTCTGAAGGGTAGGTAGGTCATTCTGGGCGGTATTTTCGAGGTATGGAGGCTTCGTTAGGAGCACATGTGTGCCGGATTCTGTAACAAATGAATATTTGATTAGTATTATAAGTTAAAAATAACACTTGTTCTTTTATTATGTAACAATCAATATAGTATTACATTAAATAAATTATATAATTCCATGACATAACCATCAAAGATTCCACTTAAAAATCGTACAAAAATAGAACAGAGCAAAGAGAAAAAAAATAATAATTACGAATCTGCAATACAAATCGTTCAAATTTAAAATATAAAATCAAAACTTAACTAGTTTATAAGACAGTAATATAGTTGGCGTAATTGATATAATTTTGCCCTTATTCAGGTCTCAATATCTTAATCGATTCAGGGATTTAGTCGTGAGCCAGGTAACAAACACACAAAGTTACTTTCGTATTATATAGTTTGTTTAGTCTGAAAAATGAAATCTTACATTTTGAAAAAAGAACTTAATTGTTTTTTTTTTTATATACGTTATTGGACATAACAGTTTGGGTTACTATACTATTTAATGCATACAATACTGTTATTAAATAATATTAATCTCTATGGTAGATGTCTAACGCTTTTAGTAAGTTTAATTTCCCCGTCTTTTTAGGGTTCCGTACCCAAAGGGTAAAACGGGACCCTATTACTAAGACTCCGCTGTCCGTCTGTCATCAGGCTGTATCTAATGAACCGTGATAGTTAGACAGTTGAAATTTTCACAGATAATGAATTCCTGTTGCCGCTAAAAAACAGAATATTTAAGTGGGGCTCCCATACAACAGACATGATTTTTTTGTCGTTTTTATAGACAATAGTACGGAACCCTTCGTGCGCGAGTCCGATTCGCACTTGGCCGGTTTTTATATAGTATTGTGGCTGTATGGTATGGCGCCAGAAGAAATATTTAATCATTCCTTAACATAGTCAATGCGCGATCAATCCATCAATTAAGATGTTATATCCCGTCAGTCTTCAATTAATTAAATTGTGACTATTTTTATTTGCCCTGTCTAATTCACATAAGTCTGTGGTACAAATATTGGTGCGAATTAATACCATGCATTTTTCTCGGGCCAAATATCCTATGATGTGATTCATACAATTATTATGATGTTTGATATTGTAGTACTAATTCACCACCTCATGCTTTATAGTATGATGATACAAATTCAATTAAGGTTCCTTTACACTGCCTATTAGAACATATGTTTAATGATTTTAACATCTTGAATTTTAAATGTGGAAATTTACCTACTTTTGCCTATAGCTTATTACTACTTAAATATCCTCAGACGTTATATTTCGAAATTAGGATTTACACGTGGCTATTCGAGAAGTTATCGTAAGTGTTAGAGGAAAAGGTCGCATTTTACTTGATGGTAGTAGTCAAACAACAATATTTAGTATTGTTGTGTTCCGGTTTGAAGGATGAAACTGAGTACTATAAAGAAAACTGTTGAAACCAAATTTTCGTTTTTTGTGAATATATATTGTGAATTAAAAATATAATTTAATATACAAAACCGTACCTAATGAACTAATTACAGTTAATTTTACCTATTCTATGAATGATATAATTAAACAGACCTTCAAGAGTTTTAATCGTAGTAGGTCATTTACAACCCGTCAATCAACAAATCAAATAAAAACTAGATTTGAAAAGAATAAATTTATATGTATTTATAATAATAATAGTCCTCCAGACCGATTTCGGCCACGGCGGCCAATCTCGAGAGAGATTAACCAACTGCGCAGGATATATAATAGAGCGCAAGTGTGTGCGCAAACACAGGTGCACTCTCTATTCCCAAGCTCTCATAATCCGATGGGACGGCAATCCGACAAAAACGAAAAGAGTTCAGGCGCAGGACCAACGTCTTTACGTGCTTTCCGAGACACGGGAGTGTACACACTTCCTACTTCAAGGCTTCAGCTACTGATGATTTTCTGCAGAAAATCTCAATAACATTTTATTGGCTCTATTAATATAAATTTTGAAAATTTCTATCATAAGGTGACATAACAAATTGGCGACCATACAGCTTTCACTGTTTCATACCGAATTTCATCTAAATCGGTTGAGTAGTTCATCCAAACGAGTGTAACATACAGAGAGATCGACAAAGTTAATTTTATTTTATAATAATAGTATATATTTTTGTCTCATAAGCGGAAAACAATGCCACGTATTGTAACTAGATGTTATTGTATTCTAAAAATATAATTAGCGTAGTCTGTGTTATATTTTGCATCATAATACAATTATCAAAGTCTGCTATAATTCGATATTTGTTTATAAATTAAATCTATCGTTAATATAATGAAGTATTCAAAATACATATTTTAGTGTTTCTATATCACTGTATATTATACAACTAAGTACCCCCGCCGCATTTGTCTGTCTGTTTGTCTGCGATAAACTCAAATACTACAGAACGGATTTTCATACGGTTTTCATCAACGAACAGATTGATTCACTAGGAAGGTTTAGGTGCATAATTCGTTAAGGTTTTGTGCAAATAGATTGAAATATGATTAGAGAAGATATCGGATAAGACATGCCAATTGGGAGATTTATTGGCATGCGTAGCGTAAACCAACTGTTATGTATTACGATGTAAACTTTTTATGTATAATCTTACTCTACCCGTGCAAAACTACGACGAGTATTAAACACAAATCGAAGAGGACAATATTATTGATAGGAAAATGAAAAAAAGAAAACAGAAAAAATGAGTTGCTTGGTTTATTTGTATGCTAATCTCAGATCTAGCAGTCCGATTTGAAAGCACATTTTATTAGATATTTATTGATAAGGGAAGAGAAAGGTTAACTAGACAACGCGCTAGGTACAACGGAGCAGCATCGTTAAACGCGGGTAAAACCACGGGGAGCCGTTACTCTTATTATAATTCGGAATGATTTCATGCATCCGATTTTATTAGCACTGAATAGAATGACGTGGTTTGAGAGAATAGATCAATTAGCTTTGGAACCCGTGCGAATTCGAAGTGGGTAGCTATTGCGTTATATGCAGGGGTATTAATAATCGTGCGACTCCAATGTTCTAACTCATTGGCTGTTAAATGTCGTACGACAAATGGGGGACGAAATTGTTAGACACTTCAAAGACCCTCGGATAATCAAGGCTCAATCACCTCGACCTGTTTTGAAATGACGTTGCTATTTTTGCGATATAAAATTTAATGCGGAAGTGTCGTGGAAGATCAAATGTTTTTTTACAGATGTCACGTCATCGTCAATGTCCTACTACGCAGAAATAATGATAGTGCCATAAGTGAGCGCAAACACAGATGTTTTACTCTCTATTCCTTTACTCTTATAATCCGATGACTGACTGACTCGTTGGTCTAGTGGATAGATATAGGATTGCAGATCTAATCAAGCCTGGGGTTTGAATCCTAAAACCCCAGGTCGGGCTATTAAAAGTTATTCAGTCGGAATGAGTACTCTCTTGCCTCGGAAAACACGTAAAACCAACGTTTTAATTTCTGTGTAAATTATAAGAAATATTTTTTTATTATCCCGACCCAAAAGCCTTGGGCTATGCAGCCTATAAGAGATAGAGTAAATACTTAAAAAACAATCTATTACATGTCCGACCATTATCGTCGACGCCTCTTCACATCTTACCTACGTCACGGTTTAAATTAATATAAATGATCCAGCGTCATCTGACACTGAATCTGTTTCAATTTGGTTTTATTTATCTCAATCTATCGTAACTGCGTTTCTCTTTTATAGACTAATGATCTTCGTTATATGAATATCAGTATTTTATTTTTTAACGTGTCCTATTTCAAATTATATGTTTATTAATTATTATTGATCGACAATCTTTCATCAGACATCAATTTCCGAAATTCTATTATTAACCATCGTTTATCTAATCCGGTAATTATCTGCGGTTTAGTGGTCAGTATTTTGAGATGAATAAATTGCGATCTGTGCATCAACAGGATGCTAGGGCATGTTGTGTCTGTTGTACAATTAACATTGCAATCTTGCAACATGGCGAATCTTTGCAACGGGTTATGTAAGTTATTTAGATAGTACTCATAATTCAGCTTTAACTCATATCATAAGCATTATTAAACTAGCTACGAATTTGCTCGTAAAAGCAAAAAATATTTTTTGTCTGCTTGTCCTTTATAAGTTTCTAAACCGTAATATGATCGTGATGAAACTTTGGAGAGTTTGACTGCGCACGCACGCAAGGTTCTCAGTCAAAAATAATATATTTTTCAAATTTCTACGATAGTATAAACGTTTTATGTAGACCTTTATTCAACCCGTGCGAAACCGGGTCGTTTAACTAGTTATGAATAAATATGTATACATGAAAAATATAAATGTAATAATATAATTTTACTTATTTTAGTACTGATTATTAATGTATATTATATTATGTAATTTATTATGTAATGTATATTATGTAATATTGGTAATGTGTGATTTGAATGTATTGAATGGGCCTTGATGCCTGAAGAATAAAGATATTATTATTATTATAAATATTATTTTTAAAAAGTATTTAAATTTGTCTATCCATGAGCTAATAATTAACATTTCATTATAACGTTAAGTTTAAAGCGTGATCTGTCAACCGTTTTTCTTGCAACTAAACCAGGATTGTAGAATCGGAAATGTAAGTACTGCAAGGGAAGCTGCAACACACCATAAATTAGAATTCAATAGAAATCCACACACATTAATACAACTTATAAAATTACATCTTACCTAATGCTATATGTCTTGGTTTACAAAGGAAGTACAACAAAATATTTTACAAAAGCTGGAAAGATTTTTAAATTTATTTATAGTTATTAATGTAAAAGTAGCCATATAATGCTACTTTCATCTAGGATGCTTGTTAATCATATTTTTGGATGAGTCAAAGTTTTAGTGTCTGGCATTGTCCTTTGTTTGCAAATATTTATTGAAAAATAATATAGGCCAGGTTCAATATAAGCACAAAGGATCCTGTCAACCCAACAAATTAATTTGAGAGCACATTATTTAATATTGAAAACTTCAATGTTAAATTGCTTAACATGCTTTATAAGCAAAAAAGGTTTTATGCAGTAAACCTAAGGTACGTAAGGTAAGGTTGTAAGCATTCGTTTTATGAAAATATAGAATGATATTAAAATTTGAAATACAAATAAAGGATATGAACGAATCATATATAATCATGATAACGTATAGCGAGTGATGTAACGTATTTTCGTTTAACAGTATTTGTTTGAAAAACGACTTTTCAGCCATAATAAGACAAGCAAACACGGAACAACAAAGTGTGGGCTTCCGTCGCTTGATTTACGGCCAATTGACTGCGCTGTATCAATTGGAAGATTACAGGTTACCTTTGGCCAGCCTTGGCCAGTCTTATTGTTTCGAATATTGGGCCAATTAATGAAACCAACTTCTTTTTTTAAATATTCCAATTCATAATATGGGTGACTACAGCGTACGGTATTATATCATAAATGAATATTGTTACGTCAAAATTATTAGCTGTATACATGACGTATCAGAAAAATTTAGGTCGTTGACGTCTCTATAATATTGAACGTCAGCATTCCTTTCCATGTTGGCTTGCTTTGTTAGGATTATTTTTTGGATAAAATAAGATATATGCCATTGTTGGAGATTTTGCATTATGGTTTTACAAAAACATCAAAATAATAAAAGGGGGTCAGTAACCATTATGTCATATAGTATATCTTGAGATTCGGATTAATTTGTCTTAGATAAACAAGATCAAAACAATATAAAAGACGTAAACGAATTATAAACAAAATCACGTGAGATACACCTACTGATTTGCGCACAGGGTGTGATGCACGCGCTCGGCTTTCTTCCAATCGGCACACCCCCAGGTGTGATGACGTCAAAGACTAAAATGGTATCAATATCGGATGATCTTAGAATGCCATCAATGGATGACTACAACATATTTTGGGATGGTGCCAATTATGAAACACATAATTTGTTTCATTGCGGAAACTAAAGACATTACTAATTTAGCATCGTAAATTCCAGTATACGCGTAATCTAAGTTGGCTGGCCTGGGACCCAATTCTTGTCGCAGAAGGAGGCCGCGGAGCGGGAGCGGCAGGAAGATGCCGCTACGGACCCGCTCCGCCGCAGGAGACTGGGGAGAAGAAAGCGACGCTTAGCGCACCTTCTCCCCCCGCCACAACAGGCGCCGCCGGGACTAGGGGGGTTCCCAGTACCCTGGGACTCCTCTCTAGGCAATGGAGGCCCGCATAGGCGGGCCGGCCGTCGGAGCGTCACGGTAGCATGCGCAAACGATCCCGTGGCGCTCCCGTTAAGACGGGAAGGGTACCGCTGGGTTTTTAGTGGGTATTCCGATGACCGGGGCACACTCGGTGCCTTGGACATATGGCGAGCCCCACATACCCCTCCCCCACTGTTCCCGTGGGGGGAAACGCGTAAAACGTTTTCCCAACTTCAAAAAAAAAATGGGACCCAATTCTACTAACAAATTGTCAGAATTCGAGATTCCATCGTCTCCAACTCGTTGTCTGGAAGTCTACAACAGCGCGATTTTTAAGGCATTTTCTGCCTTAAATGTTGCAGGTGTCCATGGGCGGTGATAGTCGCTTTCCATCAGGTGAGCAACGTGAACGATTGCCACCTCTTATATAAAAAAAATAATATCGTAATCGAATCGAAGCGTGATCGTTGCCGTTTATCCGTTTTCCTAGTCTTTAATTTAATCAACGATTATTGGCATAAGAGTTTGCAATCAAGTTTAAGTTAACATTACGGTATATGTTAACATTATATCCATTCCAATCAGAATAAATATAGAATAGTCAAAGTTGGATTGAAAGCGAATCGGAAAGGTATCGTAATCGTTATAGATTAGTAGAATTCGGCCTCTGAAGTTCTGCTTTCCGAGACATTCGTGATTGTAAAATAGAAAACAATGGTTAGTGACTATTTACGAAATTGTTACTACGCAATATTTGTTATTGAGGCGACTCTCAAAACTAAGTTACTGCTCGCATACTCCATTTTTGCTACTAAAAACTGTAGCTGCGCAGCCACCCATGAATGTTTTTACCACCGAAGTTAGTAATACGAGCTGAACTTCATTTAATTTGACTCTTATAAGCATTAAGCTTAGTCATTTTACAAGAATATAATGTCAATTATACAAATGATCTACCACCGGTTCAGAATGCAATTTTAATAGAGAATGCCATTCAACCCAGTTGGATTTAGAGGACTCTAAAAGACAATGACATTCAATTGCTATTTAGTTTTGGAAAATTTTATTAACAAATTGAGCAAAAATTATATACATTTGTAATGCCTAACTGCAAACATTACTGAACCAATTTGCATAAAACTTGTATCGTAAAATGCAACGCCTTTCGGAGAAGATTTTAGTACATAATATTACAAGATATGTAGCTCCTCTTTGCAATTTCACCCGCTTTAAATTTAGACAATTGACGTGACAAGAGTGATTTTTATGTGCTTGTAAAAAATTGCAGACAAATTCTTGCAACGTTTCATTAATTCTGTATTAGAATTTGCAATAAATAATAAGGTATAAAATCTATTTTTAACGGACTTTTTACACATAATGGATATTCAGATGCCAAAATGTTAAATAACTCGTGTAATTCATTAAACAAATTTCATAGGGCAATTGAGGGAGTGTCCTCTACAAGAATGGATTTAGATCAAACCGTGATGTTTACGATTACAGACTTGGCAAGTCGGTTTGGCATCAAGTAAAATATTCCTCTCTGGTCATTTGTTCGGCTATATATAAACTTTAGGCTCATGTAAGTCATTTGACCTGAAGGATCAGGTGTTTAAGACAATTCTATTAATGTTTTGGCATTTTGTGAAAGCTTTTAGTACAAATTAGTCATCATTTTGTTATGTAAATTAATTGTGAACACTCTTAAAGCAAATATTTTAAGCTTCATTTATTGAATGATATTTTCGTTATATAAGTATATATATATATATATATATATATATATTTATCGTTTTCCTAAAATTTTTAGTAGTATTGTGATGGATAAAGGCATGTCAAGACTAGATAATATTAAAATATTCACTCGGTTATTACAGTTAAATACCATTGAACCACAACGATTATGATACGTTCAACATTGTTCTTGTAGTTCAATGACCCTGTGATTCATAAGCCACGTTTCATCAGAGCATGGCCCTTGGGATGACCTTCTTCTGATTGTTTTATTTTACGATAACGTGGTAATTTGTGTAGCAAAATTCATATATTTTTTTTAAGACCGGCTATGTCATTTACAAATTTTAAAAGACGGAGCCAATTTAGAGCAATCGCTCACAAACTCCCACCGCCTTGTCAGACATTTAAACTTAAAAATAACATTAATGAGCAACCTGTTGTTCAATGAAACAAAAAACGATAAGTGTACCGAGCAAGATTTTATGTGATTTAGGGTATTGTACGTATTAAAAATAATAGTTAATTATTGTTTTTTTTTACAAAATATACAAAGAAAAAGAAGTACTTTTCGGTGACTTTGGCAACTTTTTCGTTATCAATTAGAGTTCATGATATTTCTCAGAATAATTAAGAACGATAAACATACAAATAAATCTATTTAAAAATCACTATATACATATATACCCATATTGCATTAATATAAGGAACAATTATAAAATTGTAGAGCCAGTTCCTCGATTACATAATAAGTACCAAATTTTTGGAACATTCGAGTACAGTAAAAAATAAGGAAAATTGACAAATAGACTCATGCTTAATTTAAACAAAGCAAAATTATATGTTTATTTACAGTGTTATTTATTATGAGATAGGCGGTACACTTGTAGCACTTGAAAATGAAGCAATCGCCTGCAAATTATATAATATATATAAAACATATTAATTTTACTTTAATTTACCTTAAAAAATAGCTTTATATATATATATATATATATAATAATAGGCCATGTATTCACTTTTAGGTTTTTTTTTTATTAATCTTGTCTAATGCGAGTTTAAGAGTTGTTCGTGTCTTCTTGAATACCATCTATTTTGAAATTAATTTCCATTAATGGATTAATTAATTAATTTATGGACCTCAACTTATGGACGAGTAGGTTTGGAATTCCACAACGCTGTTCCAATGCAGACTCATTCGGCGATTTTACCTGACACTATAGTTCACGTCACCTTTCAATGTAGATCAAAAGACATATGAGTACAAGAAAAATCAGTGGTGCTTACCCGGGTTTTCTTGATGATAACCCTCAATGGTCTAAAAATTTACATTTTCGTTTACACGTCAAATGTATTAATAATATAAAAACCTATTTATATAAATATATGTTAAAATAAAATAATTCGGTATGCTATTTATACACTCAAGACATACTTGTATCAAACGTCATACAGGTATCACGTTACATGAAATAACGTTATATTTTGTGAAAGCGATTATGATCTCTATGACGAAGTCATGGTGATTATAATTGCATGAATGTCGAACACGTGTTTTAATCTAATACGCTTTGCAACTATAGATTGCATAATAGTACCTAGTATTACAATTACCATTAATTGTTGTCATGTGGATAAAAAATTATCGTTTTTAGAGTTAGAGTATATTATAATGATATCTTGAAGTTGGAGAAAAGAGGTTTTCTATTTGAGATGACGCGAGTTTTCAATTACCAAAATGGATTTAATGAAGAATTAAATAAGGCGCGTATACACTGATCAAATTTAAAAGATAAATTACTAAATCGAAAGCGATTTGAATTATAATTAGACTTTTAATGAAATTGAAGAAGAAATAAATTTAATAGACGTCTTTGTCTTACAGCCGTTGTTAATTCAATTGTTTTTCACATTCATTTCAACTTCATTAGTCAACAAATAGTTTACGATATCTGTCGTTAATATGTTTATGAGAAAATATTGTCAATAGTAACAGGATAGTACTTAAAGTCAGTACTTTTCCATCTGGCTCGTGTCACTTGTATATCTATTACTAGTAAGCCTTTGTATGTCTAGGTAAAAAATATTTCTTTTCGAGAATATTGTTCTTGTTTTTGATTAGACGGATTATTGAAACCTTGATAATCTTCGTAATTAATGACGAATTAAAATGAAGTGCTAGAAGGATCGCTTTCGTCCTCAGATTCAGGGGTCAAATTCTACTAACAATTTGTCACTTTATCGTAATCGAATTGAAGCGTAATCGTTGCCGTTTATCCGTTTTCCTATTCTTTAATTTAATTTTCGACTATTGGCATAAAAATTAACAATTAAGTTTGGTTTTGACATAACGGTATATGTTAGACTGCCTCGTTGGTCTAGTGGCTAGATATAAGGCCGCAGACTCGGTGGTCCTGGGTTCAATTCCCAGGTCGGGCCAATAAATAGTTATTGGGTTTTTCTGTCAGAAAATTCTCAGTAGCAGCGCGGAGTCTGGAAGTTGGAAGTGTGTACACTCCTGTGCCTCGGAAAGCATGTTAAGCCGTTGGTCCTGCGCCTGAACTCTTTCCGATCGTATCGGATTGCCGTCCCATCGGATTATGAGAGCTAAGGAAAAGAGAGTGCACCTGTGTTTGCGCACACACTTGTGCTCTATAATATCTCCTGCGCAGTTGGCTAATCTCTCTTGAGATTGATCGCCGTGGCCGAAATCGGTCTGGAGGAGCTTATTATATGTTAACATATTTTCTATTTGTTTACGATTCGAATAAATATAGATCAGTCAAAGTTGGATCGGAATCGAATCGGGAACGTATCGTAATCGTTATAGATTAGTAGAGTTCGGCCCCAGTACACAATCTTAGTAACCTTTGTGTTGAGTCAGAGTGTAAATTTTCTCTATTCCAAATTGAATACAAATGCGTTCCTAATTAAAACAAACATCCAGACACATAACATACGTGGTGCAAGATAAATAAAATTAATTGTTTTAATTAAGTATACCTATGTAATTAAATCGATGGAAAATAATTTCTTGACGTTTATTAGACACTGACTTTATTTATTAGGTTTATATATAACCAGCTATGTAGCTTTCCATTCACTACGTCTTTTAAAATTCAAAAATGTTTATAATAGTTTAGTTGAATAAAATATACTTCGATTTTTGATTATTATCGTTACTGCTTTTAGATTTTTCTTATTGGTTGAAGATTATGATGAGTCTTTCGAGTTTAAAGGATTGTCTTGGATAATGTTATCACACAATCTGAGTATTTAATTGGTTTTATGAATTCGAATCACGTGTAGGAAATGTTCGCGCGTGTGTTTTTTATACCTGAAACAGTGGAAGGAATAATACTTGGGTTGGTTAACGAGTTTATACGGTGAATAATAGTTTCTAAGTTGTTATTATTTTGTTAGTATTGTATCTTTATTTACGCAGCTAAGATTGTTGTGGGTTTTTTTTATAGATTGTGGATGAGAAAACTGAGACCGGTAGATACTTTTAGCCCCGATAAATGCACGGTGTCAAGTCTTGGAGTAAAAATTAATGGTTTATATTTCTTATTTTTTTCCATCAGCAGTTCTATTCTGTAAGAATACTGCACACTGTTTTATGGTGCAATATACACGGTTTTACATCACGATTCCAGAAAGCATTGAAAATGACGTTATTGCTAAATTTAAAAAGTGTAAAGGTTCTGTGCAAAAGGTTTGCAATTCGTGAGTTTAATGCTTTTAAGTTATAATAATGCTAAGGAATAAAGTATCCTGATCGATTTTGACACACTCCGTGTCACGCTCGTGAAATGTTGAACGCCAACATTGTGCCAACACTGTGCCAACATTAAGTGATACATTATTTTGATTATTATAGTCAATTATATATCACTTTCTGATATTTCTCGATCGAGTTCTGCGTTGTTTCGAGTTTATGCATACAAAATAGCTATGGGTGTCTAAATACCCATTATATATTTTGAAAATAATGTTCACGACACACCAGGCGCGACATATTCTCGCTATTTGTATTAATGATACGAACAAGCATGGTCATATAACTGAAGATAATTTTACAACTCCTAGTAATTTAATATATTTTCATACATATCTTGAAGTGAATCGCAGTAAATATTGCGTCAGTATGTACATAATTATTCAACGCAATAATAAATTACAACGTATATAATTTATTTCGAGATAAAAATCTAATAACGGGTTCAATGTTGGCTAAAATAAATTTAAACTTTTATTTTAAAGTTTTTAATATCGTAATTTGTAACGTAGTTACTAGTCTGACGTTTGGAGCAATAGTCTAGTCCAAACGGAGGAGGGTTTAAGACAATCAGCTGTGACATTGAATTGACGTGATATAATTGGTCGAAGTCATAAATAATCTATGGTATTAATTATGGATGAGTGAAAACAGAGTAATGAAATTGGAATAGGCTAGAAAATAAACGTGAATGAGCTGTGCATAACCACAAAGCTCAGACCCTTGTAAAACTCTCATAGTCTCAAATAACAACTGTTAGTCTAAATTAATATTTAAATCATTAAAGAAACCATAATCGTAAATATTTTAATCATTGCATGCATAACATAGCCCTTCATAATCGATACGTCTCGACATGGTTTTACAATAAAGCATTCACAGCAAAGATAGGAATCATTTACTATCGTTTGGGAAACTATTATAAATTCAGTGATAATATATAACATACTATTTCTCTTTTGTAAATACATACTTATATAGATAAATGCACCCAGACTCATGACAAACAGGAACACGTCTGTTGTGTATGTACAAAAATGACTGTCCTGGGTGGGAATCGAACCCACGACCTGCGGCGTGAAAAGTAAGTATCTTATCAACCACGCCAACCGGCTCTTGTTAAAATACAATGTTTTAATAGATCCGCTACGAAAGGCTGCAGACATATTAGCGTAAAATTAATAAATATATAGTTGATCGATAGATATATCTGGAAACTACTGGCAGTTATTCGAAAACCAATAATTTTGTTCAAATCGGTTTCAATTTTAATACTAAAGTATTTTGTATTTCCAAACTTACCAAACCTAAGCAAAAATGACGGGTGGATTTTTTAAATTTCTTTAAAATGCCGATGGTCTAACCCTGAACTAGTACAAATATATTAGTGTGTCATGTATCAAGATGTCAATGGCCCAAAACACCAACTCCAAAATACATGTAGTAAAGTAATTATTCTGATATAATCTGTTTAACCTTCAAATCCGTAAGGTCAAAAATATTTCACATTCCTTTTAAAATTTTCAAAGCAGTATTTTTATTTGTTTCTCGAACATTCTATAAATAGTGCCACATCCGTCGGGAACAATCCTCCGTGGGCGACAATAAGAGGAAAATTAGCTTAAATTAGAGCAATTTGCGGAATGGTATGGGTTATACATACTTGAATTTAATACAATATATAATGTTATAATTCAATTCTGAACTGTAATAATGTATACCTTACTAATATTATGAATGAGAACGTTTGTTTGGACGTGTGTGACATTCTAAATTTAAATATTGTTTTTTTTTTTATTTGTGGCTAGCAATTTATTTGCTAGTTATTTCGTGAAAACGTTTCAAAACAGTTCAAGTGCGTCAATTATTATGTAATAGCAATGTTCTACTATTATATCCAAGTTCGTGTGGTTGCAATTATTTAATTGAAGACGGAAAAATTGTTAGTAGAAGACCATATGGTAGGTCGCTTCTGTTCATTGTCATTGGCAGATGGCATCAGCCATATCATTGCCAATACGCTGTCAACATGAGTTATACAACATACTCGTAACACACGATCTCATTCATCTTACTAATTTAACTGCACTAAGATGTAAAGCTTTGAGCAAATCCGTCTGGTTAGGTACCACCCACTCATTTATTAGATATTCTACCGCTAAGCTGCAATATTTTTACAGCACTCAGTATTGTTGCGTTTCGTTTTGAAGGGTGAGTACCCAAGGTTGATGGAGCATTGGCGATGTAAGGAATGTTTAATACTTCTCCAATGTCTATGGACGATGGTCCCTATCGTCAGGTGGTCAATTTGTCGGTCACGTAAAAAAAGTTTTTTTCTATAACATAAGATTATCAGATTCTACTTATACTAGTGTTATCAGTGAAGCTCACCGAGAAACGGTGCTGCATCCAGATATGCAATTATAAATGAATGTAATGTACAAGTTTTAATCGAAATTCCTCTCTTATTGCTTCTACTGGTGTAATGGTGGATCTGGCAGAGGATCGAAATTGCGATTCAAAGTTGAAATGCTAAATTCATTACCAGAAGCTACTTTTATCAGTATAGCTTTCATGTATTCATAAAAAAATAACTTCTTTCATTGTTACTTCATTTTTCAATAATTGTATTGAAAAAAAAATGCAATTTAGTTTGCACGGACTCTTAAATTGTGGCAAAGATTTTAGAATATATGTAAAAAAAAAAAGCAATATTATTTGACAAAAGTATCAAGATTGATTCCGTTATTTTCGATAATCCGAGTCTTGTCTTCCTCTATCACAATGTTACATATATTAAATGCTGACTAGGTATGTCACTAGTGTTAAGCCGAAAATTGTTCATGTAATTCGTAAAACACACACTTAAATACATCTAACCGTTTCAACAAACATGTTATTTTCCGCTTCAATTCGCTTTAACCAGATAAATCTGAAGTATAAGGTTTTACAAACCAGAGATAAAATTAGGGTAACATTAAATGTATAGAAAATATATTAGAAGCTCTAATATAAAAACATATTTTTACATAGTTATATATATATATATATATATAGTTTAATGATAATTAAAATATTAATCAGAGTAAAATTTATACTAATATATAAAGCTGAAGAGTATGTTTGTTTGATCCGGCTAATCTAAGTAACTACTGGTTCGAATTATAAATTCTTTTTGTGTTGGATAGTCCTTTTATGGAGAAAGGCTCTAGGCTTATTTTTATTAATTTTACGCGGGTGAAACCGCGTGGCACAGCTAGTGTTTTTGATAAAAACAGATAAAACAAACATGTAACAACAATATAATATCAAAATGTCTCAAATAGCAGGATTCCAAATTAAGAACGATGATAATAAAGAAAACATTTTTGTTACCGAATATGTAAGTATACTGATGGAAGATTTTATATAAACACATAGAGTCGTATGTACGTAAACAAATAGAGCTGAGGTAACCGAATGTATTTTTATTTAATATATTCGAAATGAAAAAGAAAGTTAACTAAATTGACCGTTGATAGTTCATGTGTGTCATCAATCATTTTTTTTTTCAAATTAGTACATTGAAATTTCCAGACAAGAAAAAAAATTTCAAAAATCATAAAAAATTAAAACAAAAACAGTTAATACGAAGAAATAAAAAAATAAAAAAACTGCAAATAAAACTCAAAATTCGAACGCCTTTGTACAGTAAAACAATTCGACAAACAATCGACAGACATCGATTAGTACATTGTGAATATGTTACGTATAATCATACATAATTTAATTTAGTTTTACGTCATAAGAACGTATAATACTATTCTAAATTCTTCAGCTTTAAATATATCTTTCTTGTCAAATGCAAATTTCACATGCAAGTATCAACTTTTTTATACACATTCAAAGATTTTATTGGCACAGATTCAAAATTACAAAGATCTGACATAAATGAATAATCTTGAACATTGTATGAAAACTTTGTTACTTGATAACCGATATCAAATTTTGCTAATACGTATTATTCTTAATTACTTAATATAAATACATGGGGAAAGTAAATAAGACTCTCCAATATTACTAGGTATAGACAAATTTATGTGAAGTGTGATAACTAAATACATAAAATTACTCTGCTGCCTGGGATCTACAATTATCTTGTATCAATACAAAGACGCAAAATAATTAAAGCATTAAACGTAGTTATATAATAGTTAGATATATGTATAAAATTCATTACGTCTTCGTAATTAAGTGAGTGAAACGAAAACAAAAATACGACGAGCGAAAACGGCGAGGACACAAAGTTTTGGAGATATTTATTTAAATATTTCGACATTTTGAATGATTGTAGAACTTCGAGTTACTTTATTCAAATAAATTAAACAATTCATATACACTTATATCACTTATAAAATATGTATAGGTATATACGACACCATTTAGAGGAATGACGTGCGACTCTCACTTTATTCTATCCCAATATTTCTATATCATTTGAAGTAAGCTATAGCTTCAACGGTCAGAAAAAAGTTCAAAAGATTCTGAGTCAAATTCCTTTCCATATCCTATTTAAAAAGCAGGAAGCTTTAAGATAAATAAACACTATGACCTTGAAATGACATGACATGCTGAGATCTAAATAATCTGTGGTATTCATTATGAATTCGTGAAAAAATGGCGTTTGTAATGTCAGTGAAGTTGTTATCTGAATATTTTAAGTAAATTTACAGTGAAATAGTTTTGTATTATAAATCTAATTAATCAAGAACTGTTTTTACTGTATAATATAGTAGAACTATTTCAGAATAGCATGAAAGTTTGTTGATCCTCGCTTCCTCTGCCAAGTAATTATACACAGTTTATGTAAATAAATATAGAAAATAAATGAAATTTTATGTTGAAACGGTACATAGTACTCGTGATAATGAAATTACTACACGTTTAATGAAATCTGTACGTCATACAGTGAATGGCATTTCAAGGAACACCTGTTATTTGACCTTAAGAAATAACTTCGCGAATCTGATTATTTAATGTTTATATAAGAAAGTAATGTTAGTTTTAGTGAAAAATAATGGTTAAAATATAAAATATAAAAAACAGCGTATCAAAGTTGTCGTTTTTTGCACGTTTAAATAAAACAATTACAATGAAATATATAAAATTAAGAACAATGGATAAATGCCACAGAAAGGGTTACATAAATTAAACCTACAAGGATTATAAAGATTATTAAAATAAAGAAGCAATGGTTAGCACATTAATGGTATAAAATAAACATAATGAATTACATTTTGCAACAATTAATACATTTAATACGCAAGTATTTAACATCAAACCTCTTACATTTTTTTGGTATTGTAAAGGTAGGCAGACGCATATGGGCCACCTGATGGTAACTGATGCCCATAAACAATTGCATCGTAAGAAATGTTAACCATCGCTTACATCGCCAATGCGCCACCAACCTTGAGAACTAAGATGTTATGTCCCTTGTGCCTGTAATTACTACATCACGTGCAATTGCAAAAGGTAAACTTACTTTTTTATTATTATATTGTTGCGATATAATTAGATGATATGAACTTTGAGTATAAGTATTTTTATTTATTAATCGATAATAAGACACTGTACTGAATCGGTGATTTGAGAAGTATTCTGTTAGGTAACCATCTCAACGGCAGTGACAGTAGCAGACATTTGACAGGTTACGTCAATGTTAAACGTAAATCAAGCATTTTTAATTCGAGTCAATACATTATACAACACTCTTCAATAAAGTTTAATCTATACCAAAAAATAATAATTTACAAATACAAAGAGGCCAATTATAATTTGCAAAAAATATATACGAATTTCTTATTCATAAAATTACAAATCGTCTCTACTTCAAGGGTAAACCGCGGCGAGTTGTGCCAAAAAGTTTATTTCTGGACGTAGAATTTTCAAAGCATATCAAGATCAATGTGAACGAACAATACAATAGATGCACAATAAAACTTACCGAGAACTATGTACAAGTTAATCCCAACACGACACTAGCTCACAATTTACGACGAGTTTGAGTCTCGATCATCAACACGTCCGCCTGTATCGAGAATCCGGTATCAACTGACTGAAAAACGATTGTTTCGCGAGTAAAGTGTAGTTACATTGGCCAACGCACACATATATCTTCCATTGGATGAAAGTGACGTGCACATACTATTGTTTGTGTGTGTGATAACAACGATACATCTACAATGACGCATTGTCGATAGCGTCCGTTGTCGAATTAAGTGGCTTTTAGAAAGACTTTAGACAAGGACGTGCAGTTTTGCACTAACATTATTATTTAGTGCACTCTTATGGACTTAACGAACTCAGGTTATGGAGGAAAATGTAGACATTGTTATGTAAATATCATACATAAATTAAGTACACATCGGTTTTAAATGGTTTAAAAATAAAACAGGATCCCTATGATCAAACTTAACTTTTGCTGGGAACTTTTCCTTCGTTAACGGAAATTTTTATTACACAATATATTATAATAATCTAAATCAATTTTAGATTAGATAATTTTATCATCGATCTTGAAAAAAAGACCATAATTTCTGTAAAGAAAACTTAAAACTGCACGTTTGTTTAAAAACAGAGAGATAGAACTATTTTGTATTTTTCCATTAAAACCTCTTTATCGTTTAGAACAAAATTGATAAATAGGATTTCATCTATTTGTTACAAAGTTAAATTATAAAAAAAAAAAAAATGCAAAATATCTTCCATTATAATTATTATTGACTAAATTGAGCTATTGGACCATGATTTGCATAACCAACGATATAATGCGTCAAAAGAATTTATATCGTCACAATTTAGCGCTTCGACAATAATAGCATCCTTTTTGTTTAAATTATCGAGCGCTGCTGCATCGCTGCGAGGTTCTTGTGTATCTGTTTGTAGGTGCGTCTGCGGTCTTCATTCCGATTGGTCGAAAGTTGTCTTACGATCGCATGATGCGGCTTCGTTAGGACCTAACAATTATCTTGGCATTTTAATTTATTTTTTTTTTCTTTTTCTTTTAAGTTTTGCATCATGGATAATAATAATAAACTATGGAAAATACTTATGGAAATCCATTGATATGTTAATAGATCAATCACTTTAATTATTTAAGAATCGTGTACAGGATTACCATATTAATGCATTGTAATTATTAGCATAATTAATATTTCAATAAGATACTTCATATAACAGTATTACCGTTTGTATGAAAATTAAGATTTTAGGAATCCAGTATTTCTTTGAGCTTTGTATCAATTACTCCAACTCTTGATTGATTCGATATTAAACTATGTAGTTGCCGCAATTCCCTTTTAAATGTTATTTTTTACCACCCTTCAAACCAAGTTAGTAAATATTGCTATTTAGCGGTAGAATATTTAATGAGTATAGGTATCAACTCAGACGGGCTTGCACAAAGCCCTACTTCCTAGTAAATTGAATTCTGATGACAGGTTTCTCTAATTTGACACACTGTAAGCATACCTTAGCACAATTTATATTTTATTTTTAGAAATAATACGTAGAAAAATGCGGACGCGTTTGTTATCGTATCTTTTAAATTTAACTCCAAATAATTCAATGATAAGGCGTATTACTAGATATTAAACATACAGACGTCGAGTTAATATTCGTTTCAGTTCCATGCAATATCCTTACTAATATAATAAATTCGAAAGTGAGTATGCTTATTTGTTGTGACGTCTTAACTACTCAACCGATCATCATGAAATTTTGCACACACGCCATCAGGGGTTCTAAGGACATTGGGTATTAGAAACTCCCCTCCCCTCCCCCGCTCACACTCGAGCGAAGCCGCATGCAGAAGTTAGTAAACAATATTTTATTATAAATAAGTACTACAATGATCCAGACTTGTGAATTTAACCCATCCTTTATAATATACCCCCTCCCCCAAAGAGACATAGCACTCTTTATTAAAAATTATTCTGTAACTTATGTAAAACAAAAATCTATAAGAACAAACTCGAAACACCGCAGAAAACGTTCGCGAAATGTCAGAAAGTGACATGCGATATTAACCACAATAATAATATAACACGCATTAAAATAGCATACCATAAGTCGGTTGCCAACATTTCTCGGGTGAGTAACGAAGTGAGTTCTGACATGATACTGCAATACCTCAAGCAGTTATTGAAGTGTATCTGAGTGTTGATTATACTATAAATGTCCATGGACTTGTACTAAAGAACCTGTTATAAAATATTATATAAATGCTTATCTGAGTTACGTAATTAACCACCCAAATATATATTTTCGTAATATATAATCCGTAGTTATGCACATAAACAGCCTTATCTTTTGTACCTAATCAATCATTTCATGATATAACTTATAAGCAAACAATCACATGAGTTTAACAAGAATTGGCTTGTTCATATTATTTTGGACTTTGGCTTGGTATATTCAGACAGGCCTCAAAAATTGTTACATATTTAAACTCCGTTTGCTATGTGATTCCGCCTTCACAGCATACTAAGAGTTTACCAACAAGAAGAACAAAATAATAGACAATTGTTAAGCAGTTGTCAATTAAAAAAATATATCTATAATGAAAACTGAAAATATATGTAAGTTTACTAAAAACTATTAGCCTGTGGTCTCCAGAAACGCCATCAGTCGTTTACAGCGTCAAACCGTGCTATTGAGTAAACAATGAGTTTAATTTTAAATCTTATAAATGAAATCATTCAATCTCAAAACCACTTAATCGTTCATTGGTTTCTACTGCACTACGTGAGGCTGAGCACGCTGACGCTTGAAACCGGTTACTCATATTTGTATATTTGTTCTTCCAATCCCGTTGGGAACGGGAGCAATATTGATTACGTAAAATATCATATGTTTAAATATAAACTAACGTGATTTACATAAAATAATGTGATATGATTATGGTGCACGCTGTGATCACTCGTGATTAGTAGCAAATTAACCTTATGAAAGTCAAAGCGTTACATTTATGTAATTGATGTAGTCATGTACCTACTGTGATGAAATTGATAAGCGAAGAAGTCTCCTAAAAAAAATACATGATTCAAGTATATATAATTTTAATCAAAAAGGATTCGCAGGCTTACGAAGCTAAAAACGTCTAAGGAACAGAGAGATCATATATTTATTTTAAGGAAAAAATATTAGCCAATTTTTTATATAAAATTGTTTGACAGACTTGATGTTAAGTGATCATCATAGCCCTTAGACATTGGCTGATCAATTTTAGGGACATATATATGATGTCCCTTGTGCCTGTAATTATACTGGTTCAAACCGAACACAACAATACCAAGGATTGCTACTTGTACTTGGTAGTAGAATTTATGAGAGAGTGTTTACTACTTACTACCCAGATGCCATCTGGTAATTGGGCTTGCACAAACAAACAACAAACAGTCCTACCAAATGTAGGCACGGCTTTACTTATAAACACTGCTTATTAATCAGTTAAATGATTTCTCCCTTTTTGTCATTATTGATTTGATATACGAAAGAAGAAGATAAAACAATATCGCATCAGCTAAAATAATTTTATAAGTAAATTTTTCAATGTTGGCGTTAGCTGCGATTTTAATGGAATTGCGATTAGAAATCTATCGAATATCGACCATCACTATCGATTAAGTATAAAAACTCGCACTAGGCACAAAGATTCTTGTGTATTGGTTTCAAAGTTTATGCTCAGTATTTTTAAACTTGATGTACGTTTATATATCTCATATCGTAGATACCCGAGAAGCGGTAGGTTAAGGTATTTTCATCAAAGGTACGGATCCTTAACAAAGACGTCAAATTATTGGCATCCTTATTTCCTCGCCAGAAAATACTTTAAAACAGTAAAATATCGGCAACATATGTTCTTTTTTTCCTAATATTTCTATTTACCCCTCCAATGAAATCTGCCAGTGTTAGTAGTGGGGGACGACAATGTCCCAAGGAGTCACGATAGAATTTGTGATTGTTACATCAGACGAATAAACCGTTGCACTTTATAAGCTTATAAATAATCTTTAAAATTTGATAATAACAATGTAAAACAAATGCATATTTATCAAGTATCAAGATTATTCGTAAAACCGATTTAATTGTGTACTCTGTATCATTTGTCACATCATTCTTATCTTATCTTGTGATGTCGTTGTATGCAAGGTTTTTAAAATCTACTTGGATTTTATGATAAAATAAAATATATTTGAATTTTTTTATAACTGACTTGCATTATCTTATCGCATCGCAGTTTTTTTTTTCGAAGATTGAGTAAATTGTTGTTTCCTACATCTTAATTAGATTTTCGCGCAAACACAAGTTCTCTTTTCGATGTTTCGAAGATCTAGAATAAAAAATAAATATCCAAACTATTATGGGGTACTGACAATCGCTCCGGGTCTTACTTGGCGCAAAGGTTGTCCATTGCCGTACAGCGCGGAAACGCGGCCTGTGTTATGGGCAGCTTTGGGTCGAGTGAGAATCTGGAGGGAATATTTTAAAATTTGAAACAATGCATGTAAAAACAAATGAATTATGTATGTATGTTATATGTATTTGAATGTTTTAATATTATCACATTATGTTTTGGTTAACATTCAAATTTGTATAATATAATCTTTAAAATTCTTTTACACCATTTTGTTATCATCTTAATAAGTTAAGTATTGATTACTTTGTCAATCATGTAGTTTAATTTGTACAAATTCACTATATAAATTTGACAAAAAAATTATTAAAATGAATATTCTGTAAACGTCAAAAGGAGTTAAATATTGGCATTGTTCGAAAATTAAATTTTGATTATGTGTTATATAATATAGTGCAACATTTCCATTGTGAGCGCATGATTTTGAATTCTGTATTAAAATGTGTATTATCATCAATTCATAAAATATATAAAATATCTAAACCAGGGTAAATCTAATATTTGCGTTGAAAAAAGCAGATTAATTTATGAAATGTAGACGTCGAATAAAACAAAAATAAATTCGTAACTAAATAAGTATTCATACCAAAAAACACCTAATTCCTAATTAAAATTTGCATGGTAGATAAATAACGTTCGTATTTCAAGGTGATTTACAAATGTTTTATCAGAACACGGGCCGTTTGGCGGCCATGTTGTCTACATGACGAGCCTCTGAAACATCGTTCTCTGATTGGTGGGAAATAACGCGCCTCCGTGACGTCACCTGACAACCAGTCCGGCGCACGCGATAACGTGGCAAGACATTACTCGGAAAACAGCGGTTTATTGTTAAAGATTCATTGGGTTATTAAAACCAGAGATAGAATGACCATATTGGTATTACACAAGTTCGTTATAAAGTCAAACATGTGATCAACAGATATTAAACATGTATTTATTTAGTAATGATTTTTTTGCGTCATATTTCACGCCATAATCGATTTCTGTCAAATTTTACTAAAAATTGTCCAAAGTAAGATATAAACTTATGCGTTTAAATATTAGTAACGCGTGCATAATTGTTCGATTAAACAGATGCAGTTGAGTTTTTCTGTGATATTTTTTGAAAGCCTGTAAGCCAGTATATAAGTATTATGAACAAGATAACTACATTTCAAATGACTTATTTTTAATTGAGAATGGAAATTAAAAGTATTGTTTAAAGTATACTTTAAAACGTCCTAAAAACACTTAACTACTTACAAATTATCATGTATATAAATAGATAAGAAAAACAAGTATATATTGACAAGTTGTTTTTCATAATTTTAAGTGAAATTAAGAGGTAAGCAACATATTTCGGGACATCACAGTAATATGCGCAAACGATCCCGAGGCACCCTCCAAAGAGACGGTGAGGGTACCGCTTGTTTTTCCGTCTCATATCTGATACAATAGAAAAAGACTGGCCACCCGAAGGTTAGTGGACACAACCAATCACCATGGAGTGATTCACCGTTCCTTTATGGTCTTTTGTACGTGTAATTACACATCATAAACCTTTTTTCGTCCGCTGCTGGACACAGGTTTCCCCAATGGCACGCCACTGAGCTCGATCTTCAGCTTTCAATTTCCATCCGATGTCAGCCACTTTGCGTATATCGTTACTCCACGTAGCAGGAGGGCACCCTACGCTACGTTTGCCATGGCGTGGTTTCCACTCCAGAACACGTCTATTCCAACGGTTGTCCCACTGTCACTTCAGCTTACTAATCCTCTAGACCATGTCGATAGCTTCGGTTCTCTGTGGGATTAACACATTTGGGATTCTATTCTTCTTCAGATCCTTGAAACTCCGAGCATAGCCCTCTCCACAGCTCACTGAGCCACCTTAAAATGGTGGGCCAAACGCACTGTCCAAGTCTCAACTCCTCAGGTCATAACTGGTAAGATGTACTCGTTGAAGACTTTTGTCTTCAAGCATTGTGGTATCTGTTACGAAAAAACTTAACCAAGTTTCCTATATGCTGCCCAGCCCAGCTAGATTCTTCTGCGTGACTCCTTCTAGAAATGTTTCGATCCAACTGCAAAGTTTATCCAAGGTACACATATTCCTGAACAACTTCGAGAGGAGCTCTGTTAAGGGCTATCGGTTCCGGATTGATATGTTCATTGAACATAATCTTGGTTTTGTCTAAGTTCATCCGGAGAGTAATTCGAGCAGAAGAATCTGCCAAGCTGCTTAACATATACTGCATGTCCTGCAGGGTTTCTGCCACGATGGCGATATCGTCTGCAAATCGCAAGTGTGAAAGGTACTCGTCGTTTATGTTTATGCCCCACCCTGCCCAGTTCAGAGTCTTGAACATATCGTGTAATGCATTAGTGAACAATTTCGGGGAAATGATATATCCTTGTCTCACTCCTCGATGCATGAGGATAGGCAGACTGCTGATTCTGTACTTTGACGTTCATAAAAGCAGCGCCATACAGACCTTTCAGCACTTGGGTATATCGCCAATCGATTTGGCACCGTTGGCGTTGTAAGCACTCCAGAACAGATCAGGTCTCTATAGAGTTAAAAGCCTGCATTACACACAACTACTATTAAGTAATATACACACTAACACTAAGTATCGCTGTTTGGTGGTAGACAATAGAGGGCTTGCATGCAGCCCTACCACCAAGTATAGTCTGTTTTAGGTAAAAAAGTTTATTCTCAAGTAACTTAATCATTCTTCTTTCCATTTATGAACATAGAGCTTTTTATTAGTACGTAGTTTTTTACGTTTATTATTTTATATATTTAAAATATTTTTGCTCGTTTTTAATTCGACGCATATTTTTTGTTAGAATTTCTGCAAAATTATTAATGAAGGTATTTCCGCGTTCTGGTATAATGAATATTATAATTAATAACTTTTTTATCACATATCACGTTGGATGACTGATTCTTAAAGTTAACATATAGTCATAATTAAATGAATGACAAAAATGAGGCTTTCGTCAAGCAGTGGACGGCAAAAGGCTGAAAAAAAAAGCTTTATGAACCTTTTTTTATATGATAAACTCGTAACGTTTCTTCTACATAGAAGAAAGGTTTTATATAAAGAATGAAATATTCTCATAAATGATTATTTTTTTATAATCCCTTACTGAAAAAACTTCTAAGCCAATATATAATATAAATCGAGTTCGTTTTGGAGAATGATTTGGTATATAATTTCCTTACTTATATTATAAATGTGAACGTAAGTTGGTTTGTTTGTTACGCTTAAACATCTTAACCACTCAACCGACAGTCATGAAATTTTTCTTATCATTGTATAAACAAAAAAGTACAAAAGCTACCTAACAAAAGACGTTAATATAATATACTTTGTCGTTCGAAGAATAGACTTTACGAGTCTTTGTGGACTTTGCGAAAACTTGATGTTTAGAAATTAAAAAAAAGTCATCAAGTAAACACGTGATCTTATTACGCTGTGTATTCATTCTATTCGGGACTTTAAAAAAAATTAAGCACTGTACTGAGCATTACATCACAAGCAAAAATAAAAGTAAAAGTATAGATTTCTACTTGCAAATAGAAGTTGCACGTAATTCACAAACCACTTCGTCGTGCGTTCGGTCGGAGGGATGAATGGCCACGGTCAGCAGCACAATTGTTATTCCATCTATGTTAGTTTGCAGCTAATGAGAAAACATTCTTAATCTGTTTTTTTTTCTCTTTAATTAACTGTCATAATTGAAGTAAATAGTTGCGTCCTTTTCCACGCATACTTTCGATAAATTGTGTGTAATAAGTCCGCTTAGGATTATCGCATTTTTATATTTACATAAATATTTAGTTGACCAGGATTTAATAAAGTTATTTAGATAAATTGAAATAAATTTTGGTTTTGGAGACGAGACTTATCAGCAAATGTGCACAAGTGGGATTTATCGCTGTTTTAGGAGACGATTTTTTTTTCCTTTTTATATTTAAAGGATATGTTTTATACATATATTTTTGTATAAAAAAGTGGACTGGCACATGGGTCACCTGATGGTAAGTGGTCATAACAAGCACCCAGACATTGGCACAAAACAGTAATAACAGGGGACTAAGATGTAATGTCCCTTGTATTGGCGCACTCTGCACTCGTCATTCAATCCGAAACAGAACAACACTAAGTATTGCTGTAAAGTGTTGCTATATTACGTTATTATTTTAGCTTTTTAATAATTTTTCTTATTAACAGATGAAATCTGCCGAGCAAAAACAAGCAATGTGTTTAAACTTATCGTACAATTAGGCGAGCTTGAAAATGGCAGTGATGTAATTATTACTACTTACCGAGCGCACCCTTAGTATACACAACGTAAGTATACGAGTACGTCAGAATACTGAACTCTGTCTAGAAAACAAGCGATGTAAGTACAAATATGTGATTTTATTAATCCAAACTACTCCCGAACAGTAAAATTATTTGAATACGACCATTTACCTCACGGCTATGTAGATACAAAGGACAGACGAGCAGACAAGTCCTATAACTGGCGCACTGCGGCAAAGTGGACCGATGAACTTAAAATGGTGGGGAGACCCAACTGATGTAGAAGGAGAAAGGGAGCTTTGGCGCCTTGGGAGAAGACTTTGTTCAGTGGTGGACGACGATCATTTGTAATATTTTAAAAATAATTTCGTAAACGAATTGAAAAGAAATCATGATATCGTGTTTTCTTTTTATACGATTCTATATTACATTATACGTGTAAAAACTTAGGGAATTATGTTGTGCAGAAAAAGACCACTAACTCAGCTCATAACGCAGTTTTATCACTTTCTGCTTTTATATAAGTATGTATTTATTTTTGTTTGAATTAAAAAATGGAAAACAATTAATTAAATTAATCCCGGGCAAGCACCACTGAACTTCATCAATACTGTACATATTACTGAGCTTAATATGTGATTATAATTCATCTCGTACTTGACGGTGAAGGAAAACATCGTGAGGAAACCTGTATGTGTCAAATTTATCTGAAATTCTGTCACGTGCGTATTCCACCAACCCGCATTACTAACACCAAATCATCTCCTCAAAAGAGGAGAAGAGGCCTTAGCCCAGCAGTGGGATATTCACAGGCTGTTACTGTTCAATATAATATAATGCATTGACAAACATTATATAAATACGATGAGTAAATATATATTTCCTTTACCAAGTTTTCGACTCCGCAAAATCAATACATAATTTCAGGGTCAATTAATCAATTTAAAGTTTATTTTAAAAATATACCTAAGGCATATTAGTTGAACAAAACCACGTCAATTGTGACGGTAGACATGCGATGTGATAGAACGCTGTATTTCGTAGCGTTCGTTATTAATTTAACGCTATCGCTTGTTCACTGTGAACTATATACTTTAGAAAGCCGAAGACCTTGGTTTAGTTACAGCTGTTAGCAACTAGATCGCATAGAAAGGTAATCATTAATTATTTGACATTCCTATAATTAATTTATATTATTGTTGTATCGATAATACGTATTAAATATACGTATTTATGTACATAAATTTTACATTAATTTCCATAAAAATTTGCAAAATTATCGTATAATGCATTCACTAGGGTTATTATGAAACTTAAAGCAGTAAATAATACTGACTTTATCAAACAATTATTAAATTATTATATTATAATTAGATCATAAAAATACCTTCTCTATTTTGTCGAGTAATATTGCTGAATTTAACTTCATAACGTCAACTCATTGTTACCGAGTTTCTTCGAATCGCAAATGTTAGTTTAATCGGCCGAACACGTGAATCAAGTTTCTTATAGCATGTGACTTCAACCTACCTACTTAATGTGGCTGCTTTATTGCGTCTAGGTAATAAGATATCATATTTATGGATTAATCGTGGTGCCATTGAACGTTATCGGAAAGCGTGTCTTAAAAATAAAACATAAAAACTGTAACTAAAGATTTTTTGATAAAAATTTAAATACGATTTTAATAACTTTATTTTATTAATTTTATAAGGGCTAGGATATGAGCTTTTTGAAGATATACAAACACGTTAATACACTGGTACCCAATAGTTCGAGAGTTATTTTGTCACTTGCCATACTTCACGGGAAACATTAAATTTATTGGATGAGAAGTTCGAGGGCTTCGTCATCTCGCGTAGTGGTGACATCAGCTACCGTGATCAATGCCGGCGTTTTTAATTAAAATGCTCAATGTACCCTATTTGTCGATTAGTCGAAAAAATATTGACAACGTTTTGAATAACGTATTGAAATAATTGAAAATAAATTTTATAATTATATTAATTTATCATATATATATTTGTGTATTGAATAAGGATGCATATTTTTTTAAATAATGCATGATGTAAATATGATTTGAATTCTTATAATTCACAAATGTAATACTGTTAAACATTTAAATTTATTTATAACATTCATCCGCGTTATATTTGCGATACCAAAATTCCGACAAAGTGCGGTTCGTAAAGCACTTCTTTCTTTGGACATTCATAAGTCGAGTGGGCCCGATGGCATTCCTCCGATCGTGCTGCGTACTTCTGCTCCCGAGTTGGCACCGGTCTTAACGTGTCTTTTCCGCCACTCCTACACATTAGGTGTAGTCCCGAACTCTTGGAGACTGCTTTGGTGAACCCGATCCCTAAAAACGCAATCACTCTGATCCAACAAATAATAGGCCTATTGCTATCACCACCTTGTTCTCCAAGATAATGGAGTGCATTATTAGCTGCCAGCTCCTTCGGTACCTAGAGGAGCACCAGCTGATCAGCGACCGCCAGTACGGCTTCCGTCGAGGTCGCTCAGCCGGTGATCTTTTAGTTTACCTGACTCACAGATGGGCTGCAGCAGTTGAGTCCAAGGGGAAGGCATAAGCAGTCAGTCTGGACATAGGGAAATCCTTCGACCGGGTATGGCATAAAGCGCTTCTGTTGATGCTACCTTCCTACGGGATTCCCGAGGAATTATGCAAATGGATCACCAGCTTTTTGGCAGATCGGAGCATCAAGGTCGCTGTCGACTTAAAATTCGTCAATTCTGGTGTTCCACAAGGCTGCGTTCTTTCACCTACTCTGTTTCTTATGCATATCAATGATATGTTACAAATCAGTAACATTCACTGATATCCGGATGATAGCACTGTAGATGTCCTTTACACCAGCCGTACTAATGTTTCTCGGGAACACGTCGACGAGTGTCCGAACAAATATGTGTCTGAAGTCGATACCTTGTTAACCAAAGTCTCAGAGTGGGGCCGACTAAACTTGGTCCAATTCAACCCCAATAAGACTCAACTCAAGTTTGCGCGTTAACCGCTAAAAAGTCTCCTTTTGTCATATCCCCTCATTTCGAGAATACTCCCCTCCCTCCCACAGCCAGTATCGGGATACTTGGCGTCGAGATTTCGAACGTTGTTCAGTTCCGCGGTCAATTGGAAGTTAAACCCAAATTGACTTCTAAAAAGCTAAGAGTGCTCAACAAGGCGAGACACGACTTCACGTTGGCCCATCGTTTAAAATTTTACAAGGTGCAAATCGGCCCCACATGGAGTACTGCTCTCACCTCTGGGCCAGAGCTCCCCAGTACCAGTTTCTTCCTTTTGACCACATTCAACGCAGAGCAGTTCGAATTGTCGACAATCAAGCTATTACCGACCGGCTTGATCCTTTGGATTTGCGTAGAGATGTTGGGTTACTCTGTATCCTCTATCGCATATATCACGGGGAGTGTTCTGGGAGTTGTTTGGTTTAGTCCCGGTAGCTGAATTTTACCACCATACATCGCGCCAGAACTCAAAATTCCATCCCCACCACCTCGATGTCTGGAAATCCACAACAGTGCATATAGTTTTCCTGCTTCGCACAATCTCTCTGTGGAACCAAATTTCGCCGGTGATTTTTCCGAACCGATATGACATAAAAACCTTCAAGAAGAGAGCGTACTCTTTCCTCAAAGGCCGGCAACGCACTTGCAAGTCGTCGGATGTTGCAGGTGTCCATGGGCGGTGGTAGTCACTTTCTATCAGGTGAGCCTCCTGCTCGTTTGCCCCCTCTTACATAAAAACAAAGTGTTATTTATTCCTCAAGTTATGAATTTTTTTTAAGGCAAAAAAGAATTTAAAAAAGGAAATAGGTGCAATCGATTCAGTTTTCGATTCTGAATCGATTCATATACAGCGTGTAACAATATTCGTGTCCGACCCGTGAAGTGGTTATTAGGTATACTAAGTAAAAAAATTACAACCAGTAAAATTAATATTTAACTAAATAAAATGACGAAAATCATATGGCAACACAGGCGTGACGACAGCGCTTGCTACGTACTTACTTACCTATTGGGCAGCAAGGACATAAGGCCATGACCTCAGTTGATCAGCTGTTGTAACCGACTACTGTAACCGAACGATTAACGTTCGGTTACAGTAGTAAGAAACTGAATTTTACTGGAACCGTTGCACATAGTTTGCACAGACGCGTTGTAGCACATTTGCTCCTGATTTAATTTAGTCATAATTACTCATACTCAGACATATTAACATATTGAAATACTCTTGATTAGAAAACGTAAAACATATCGTTACACAAGCACAGCTACAAAACGACCACTCGCAAGTAGTTTACGCGCCAAACTGACCTGAGTGAGTAAGTGTAGTGTAGTAGTTAAGTGAAAACAATTGTATCGATAGTTTATCGATAACATTGACAATTGTGAAATTTGGAATACTATTGATAACAACAATACTACAGATACTATTAATAAAAACGATAGTGTCGATAGTTTTGCAAAATACATTAGTTTTAACCAAAACCTATCAATACTATTAATAGCATCGATGGTTTTGTACTATCAATTTCGTTAATGAAAAATCATTAAAATAGTTCAAAACCATCGATAAAATCGATAATTTTGGTTAAAACTATCAGGTATTGCAATACTATCTAAACTATCGAATGCATTACTATCGATAGTCAAACTATCGATTATTCTACAACATGTCACGTGCCAACGCTCGCTCCGCCGCTTCTTTGAAGAAGCCGACATCGACTTTCGGCATGAACCAGTGTCGGCTTAACAAAGAAAAATGTGTACGAACGAAAAGTAATAAAATATTTGGTAATAGTTTAGGGCAGTCTTCCATCACGCTCATTAATTTATTTTTATTTTATTTTTTCTTTCTCTTTAGTCTCTTATAAGCTATGTGGTTAATGTTATTGTTTATGTTTTAGTTAGTCATGGAAACTTGATTGTGTAGGAAAAAATGTATAACTTATAAGTATAAAATTACTTTATGTTTCCCTGAAAATTTTAATAAATTAAGAAAATAAATAAATTACTCGCTAGAGTCCAATCCAATTAGCTCAGATCATTTGCTGAGAGTGTGAGCTAGGTGATTTGTGGCTTTTTATTTTAGTTCGCAAATAATATCGCACAATATCGCGCAAAATCGCGCTTAGTGGTAGTGACACGGCCTTACACGTGCCAGCGGCGTTTCAAAGGCACTCAAAAAAGCCGCCTAACGAATCTGGTGTTGTCACATTACAAAAAATTTGCTCGATGTTGGAGAATTAGGGCACTAAAATGTGTATTTTAAATTACAATAACATTTTTATAATAATGAATATTTGATATTTAATATTGTTTTTAATTATGTCTGTAACACACCAATATTCCCCTTTCGGGACGGACAAGGTTTTTGTTACACACTGTATAGTCCAAAATACCGTTTTCCTATATCGAAAATAGTCAATTTATAAAAAAATCCCGCAGCTCTCAGCCAAACAAGATAGATTTTCGTCGCTCAACGTTCCCATATTGCTCTGTCTTCCTTGCTCTCATTGAGAAAAGATTTTTCTCTGTTGCACTCATACTCCTATTTGCTCTGCGCACGCTAATTTCTCTGTCTTTGTTCCTCTCATTGAGTTATCTCTTGCACTCATGCTTTTTCGTGCGCCGCGCACGCGCAGAAATTTTGTGTAAATGAGAAGGTCCTCCAGACCGATTTCGGCCACGGCGTCCAATCTCAAGAGAGATTAGCCAACTTCGCTGGCAACTGGAGATATTATAGTGCACAAGTGTGTGCGCAAACACAGGTGCACTCTCTTTTCCTTAGCTTTCATAATCCGATGGGACGGCAATCCGAAACGACCGGAAAGAGTTCAGGCGCAGGACCAACGGCTTAACGTGCTTTCCGAGGCACGGGAGTGTACTCACTTCCAACTTCCAGACTCCGGGCTGCCGGACTGAAAATTTTCTGACAGCAAAACCCAATAACGATTTATTGGCCCGACCTGGGAATTGAACCCAGGACCACCGGGTCTGCGGCCTTATATCTAGCCACTAAACCAACGAGGCAGTCAGTGAATGAGAACGAGACGCATCGTCGCTCTCTCTCATCGCCAGTGACGGATCCCTGCGAGAATTCCCCAAAACCCATTTCCAAGTAAAATCTTGATAAATGATGTTTTTTTTTTTAACTAGAAAAGTTTGATTTTATAGAAAATTTCACGACAAATCGATTGGTGTAAAAATAAAATACAAAATAAAAATTTTAGGTTGAAAAGATATACTTAAAGTTTTTAATCGTTATTAAACAATATAAATCTATAATAATTAATGGGGAAAATCTTAGAGAATGTTCAGGGGATGAAAAAAAGTCAGTGGGAAAATTTAAAAAACTTCATTTTTAAATTTTCCTCACTTCAAACGCGATCAGCGAGCCAACGGTGCGCGATACGCGAAAATTGACTCTAATCTTTTTTGTAGAAAAATGAATCCTCTACCACTTTTATCTGAAACTTTTTCTCATATCTCTTATAGTTTTCGAGATATTTGGAAAAAAGTCATTTTTTCACCCTTTTGCAATTTTTTGCAAATGACCCCGGTGATTCACGACCCTGAATTTTTGATATGTTATTACGGGATCATTAACAAAACTTTTCCTGTTGGTTTCAGCCACTCAGCTAAAAACTGCAAAGTTATGGCTCTATTGACTTGACTTTAAAATGTGTAGTTATTAGTAATTCTAACATTTACATTGTGATGCTACCTGGACATTCACGTCAAAAATGACGTAAATCAAAAGATTAATTTTGCAATAAAACTTTAATTGATTTGTTTACACTAAAAAGTATTTATTGTAAAGATAAACAAATCCCAATTTCTGTCGAACCAAAAATTGGAAGAATCTGACAATTTGAACTTCATTTGCAACACATTTATCAAGATTATCAAAGTTTACTTGCCAGCTTACATCATTCATCTTGTTTGTTCATCTCGTAGCGGAAAGTACCATTGATTACTAGATGCATGTTCGCATCTGTTGTTAGTTCAACAATGGGTTTGCAAATCGCATCCGTGATAATACCAGCACAATAGATTATAATAGTGTTGATATAAAAAAAATATTTTTGGTCTCGTAAAAATTATTTTAACTCATAATGTTTTTTCAATACATAATGTTTTGTTTTGACTGTTTTTTTAAAGTTTTATTGCTATTATTTTCGTTATTTTAATTTTTATTACTATTTATATAAAATTTATATTTTGTTTAGTAATATGTACTTAACTCACATTTTGCACAACATAGTCTTAATTACCATTGTTTATCTTTTTATATTTCCTAAATTAATTTATTGAGTACCACATTTCTTTCTTTCTTTATATAGATATTTATAGAATTAAACAATAATATTTATATCTGTTTAGTTATCACTTTATATGCTTGATGTGGTCTCCTGTAATTGAAGGAGCACACATATGTTACACTATTATTCAACGAATCAATGTACTTGTAAGTGTGTATCCTTTGATGGAGATCCTTAATAAATTAAATAAATAAATATTAACACTAATAAATGTTCATTTTATATGATAAAATTTTATGTTAAGCTACCATAGATTTTGTTATTGCTAATGAATTTATTAACTTAATAGCTAAGAGTCCCGACTTTGCACGGGTAGATAAAAAGAAACTGTGACAAATTTTAATTCAATATGGAGGATAGTTTAGGAGATGTCGTGATGAGAGAGATAGATCTCGTGTATATGTAGAGTATATATAGATGACAGCACTTGCTTGTTTAAGTCGTCCTTGATTTTAACTATGCTACATTTTTTTTATAGGATAGGTAGTCGGACGAGCATATGGGCCACCTGATGATAAGTGGTGGCAGCAACGCCCATAGACATTGGCAGTGTAAGAAATGTTAACCATCACTTACGTCGCCAATGCGCCACCAACCTTGGGAACTAAGAGGTTATGTCCCTTGTGCCTGTAATTATACTGGCTCACTCACCCTAAAAACCGGAACAAAAGAATACCAAGTACTGCTGTTTTGCGGAAAATATCTCGTATCACTGTTTGGATACTGCACAATTTTGATAAAAATTATGAATAATAAATTGACAAGACATCAATCAAGACATTCATGCATACAAAGGCTCTAGATTTGAATTACGGAATCACTTTGGATCACAATAAAATGTGTGGTACAGCGTCGAACATAAGTAAAAACCTTGAGTAAGTTAATTTAATTGATTCTCTTTTGTTTTCGTTGCTGCAAGATTTGATGACTTCGCTAAGCTACTATCGATTTTATTACATACGAACGAGAACTTAAATTCCCTAAACAAAACTTATACAGGAGGTTGTATAGATGACGCAAATTATGTCGTGCTAAATTTACCATACAAACGTGTCATTAAAGAAGTTAACGATCATATGTCCTCATAACATTGACATTCATAGACTGTTTATATTTTTCAAGATTGATTGTAATATGTTTTTATAGAAATGGCGCAATTGTTGTTTTGAATCCAATGTCTTTAATTGAGTACATAGATGACTTGATGCAAACAGGAAGACCAAATGTATTACATAATAAATACAAAAATCTCGTGTAATATTATAATATTCGAGCCTGATTGTATGTTAAATGGAACAATAAAAAATATGACTAAGTCTACAAACTTAATCGTTATACGAGTACATCCGTGGCAGCCTCGGCGTTTGCGATGTAGCGGATAAGTTGCAGGAAAGCCGTCTGCGTTGGTTTGGCCACATTAGCCGCAGACCGCCAGACTATGTCGGAAACCGATGCCTGTACTTTGTTGTCGAAGGCCCTAGACCCCGCGGCAGGCCCAAGAAGCGCTGGCTCGATGTTGTGTGGGACAATATGAGAGAGATTATCTGTCGAAAAGTCTCAGTAGCAGCCCGGAGTCTCGAAGTTCGAAGTGTGTACACTCCCGTGCCTCGGAAAGCACGTAAAGCCGTTGGTCCTGCGCCTGAACTCTTTCCGGTCGTGTCAGATTGCCGTCCCATCGGGTTATGACAGTTAGGGAATAGAGAGTGTACCTGTGTTTGCGCACACGCTTGTGCACTATAATATCTCCTGCGCAGTTGGCTAATCTGTCTTGAGATTGGACGATGAGGACCATTATTATTATTAATATAATCAATACGTACTTTCGAATCGAACCTTTATCAAATGAAAAAAAAATAACACCATATTAATGTTAAAGATAAAATAACTAAAACATTATTTGTGTTTATATTTACTTATTTTTAATCGCGTCGATAAGGCCTGATCCGATTAATCACCACTATCGTATCCATAAATCGATTTTATATTAAAACAATCAGTTGCTTCAATACAAGTTTTAATCGATCACTAAGTTTTTTTTTTTTTATAGCATAGGTAGGTGGACGATCTTTTGGGCCACCTGATTGTAAATGGTCACTAACATATACATTGGCATTGTAAGAGATATTAACCAACGTATACATCGCCAATGCACCACAAACCTTGGAAGCCAAGATGTTTTTCGTGCCTGTAATTACACTGGCTCACTCACCCTTCAAACCGGAACCCAACAATACCAAGTACTACTGTTTTGCAGTAGAATAATAGTAATAATATTGTCCTCCTGACCTTATTTTATATTATTTTTATTATGTTTTCAATGCAAAAATATAAAGTAAAAATTAAAATTGATAAATTTCATTTAATACTTTAGGAAAATAGTAATTTATTCAAAATTAAATACAAAATAGCGAATTATAAATTAAAATTATATTTACATTTGTATAGAATTGAGGTTATCTCATTGGCCACACACAATCCTTATTGTCAAATCTGAAAATTTGCACACTTACACATACATACCCATACAACCGCTAGAATAGAAAGAATCAGTAAGAAAGAAAGAGGGGAAAGGTCGCTTGGAGGACAACGCTTTTTTGTTACATGACAATTTCTGCTTTTTACTACTTTGCAGTAGTAAAAGAACTTTGTTCTAATAAATTAAAAAATATGTAGAGCACGTTGTACTTTATGCATTATTATTATTATATGCACATCGATAAAAAAATGCACGGGATAAAATCCTTATTTTACCCGTACGAAGTCGGGACGGGCAGCTAGTGTATATATAATAATAATATTAATAATATCCTGGGATATTATTCACACACGGCCATCTAATCCCAAAATGAGCAGAGGTCGTACTATGGAAAGCAGACTCGGACTTAGAGGTCTAAGGCAAGCTTTAGACTTAGAGCAAAATTATATTATATTTGGCTGGGTGGGGCCCATCGGCTGCCTGAACACAGGCCGGTGTCGTGTCGGAGGCATAAATTCGGGCCTCTATGTGGCTATGTAATGTAAATTTTTTTTGTTAGAGTTTAATTAATTGTAACTAAATAAATATAATGGCTATGTTACCGTTACATTTATGACGCCGTTTTCAACCGACAATTTTCATTTGACCTCTACTAAATATTACAAAAAAAAACGGATTAAGACCTTAGTAAGTTTAATAAATGGCCTTATAAATTATAATATATTTGTTATTTGCAAATAAGTTAAAAGAAAAAATAAGCATTTATATAATGGTCGCGATTTCCAAGTACCTCACCCCTCCATGAAACATGTAGGTAGTCGTAATTTTACGGCAAACATCAAAGGCTTATCAGTATAACTTATTGGACTTAAGTTTTGAAGGATCAGTTTGTGTTTCGGATATAATAATATATAATAATAGCAGTAATCAATAATATATCGAAAATATTTCAGTTTGATATCAAAATTATGTTAAATATTATTTACGATTGGTATTTCTAACACGGATATTGGTGACATTTGAAAATATTAACACAAAAAAGTAGAAAATCTACATAAATTATTAAATCAGCGAATACGCAATACCAAGGTTGACAACTAAGCGGAAATTAAAAAAAAAAAAACATGAATTTTACTATGGAGTTAATTGCCTATATTTCATTAGTCATGATGAAAATAACGAGTTGTCGGTTACGACGTTTCTACAACAATGACGTTTGACCTCAACAGCTTGTGAAGGGCAACCCAGTGACACAATTACTTCTAAAACTGTAGGTAGTAATAATATTTAGATTTATTAATTAATAATTATTAAAAACACTTTTAAGTAATACATACTTTATGAATTCGAAACATGGATAAAACAGGAATTCGTTGCACGAAAAATGACGTCAGAAATACTAACACTTTTAAATGGCTTAACAGCGCTTTGAACATGTAATACGCATTAGATTATAGTAAATTTCGGTAATTCAATTGCTGCATTTATACAACGACATACGTTTATTATTTTAAAAATAAATAATATCGTTCGCGTATCATATTGCAATTCAATTTATTTTTTGTATTCCAATCGATACATACTGATGATTTGACAATTACAATTTGTACCTTGATTAAATATTATCTGTTAATAAAATTATTGGTAACAGATTACAAAGATAATATATATTTCAAATGGCGTCGCGTACGTGATGAAGGTCGCGTACGGCCAATGAAAGCGCGATATTATAGAGGCACGGCTCTGACGCATGGCTGACGCAATATGGCAATCCATTGCGATATGGGGGTGTGTTACCTTATATGGATTGATTGAATTTATCTTTTGTAAACCTTAATCTTTTCACAGGGAATATTTTTGTTATCACTACTAGCATGGAAATCTATTAAAAGTACCTACGTATTTTCAAAGTTTCTTCTATATATTTTTTTCTTTTCTTTAATAATATTCATATTAAAAGATAAATTATAAAGATAGTTCTTGTGATAGTTCGCTAATTGTTTTAAGATACTTCTCTTTTTGAATGATTTTCACTTGAAAAATACAAAGTTTATGGTTAATAAGAGAAAATACTTTTAAGAACGTGTTTTCCTATGGACACAATATTTCAACACAAACACATGCATGCAGTGCAAAGATTAATTAAACTGGGATAATTACGTTTCTAAGGAGTTTCTTACTATCATTTTTTATTTCATCTCCACAGAACGAACTTCCGAGCCCTTGTTTATTATAATTGCTCGTTTTTATATATTTCTCACTCACTCACTCTTACATAGTAACAAGAGCAATTGTTTTCTTAGAAGTACATTGTAGATATAAACACACCATGTATTATACGTATGTATGTTTTTTCTATCGTGTATTTGAATTATTCGGCCCTATAAAGGGTTTTAGGGTATTAAGGTATATGACAAGTGAAGTCTCACGTGAACATTGACCAGGCAGCAAATTCCTAACAAATTGTCACATTATCGCAATCGAATCGTGACGTAATTGGTGTCGTTTTCCTATTCCACTTACACAACGATCTAGTTGCAATTCGGTCAAAGTTGGATCGGAAAAGATCAGGAACGCATCATAGCATTTATAAGTAAACTTGATCCCCAGATTATGACCATAAAAAAATTTGCAAAATAAACAATGCATATTCAAATGTTAATAACTCTTCAATCTTAATTTAACAAGCTTTAAATAATCCGGAACAAACTCAGTTGTTAATCTATACTAATATATAAAGCTGAAGCGTTTGTTTGTTTGATCCGGCTAATCTCAGAAACTACTAGTTCGAATTTAAAATGTATTTTTGTGTTGTATAGTCCTTTTATCGAGTAAGGTTCTAGGCTGATTTTTAATCATTATATTTTTATTAATTATACGCGGGTGGAACCGCGTGCACAGCTAGTCTTTCATATTAATTACAATTAATAAACAATACTCCAAATTTAAATTATCTTATATAACAATACTGTTTTAAGTAGTTCATATTTCATAATAATAAATATATTTTCCAATTATTTAATTAATGTTGATTACGTGATTTCCAAAATGCTTATTCATGCATTATTAAGGAAAACAACAAAAGACACACCTCCGCAATAAATTACGTCAACATTTCATCTAACGTTAAATGTCAGCAAATAACATTTAGGTAAAATATATTTGTTCTATTTATACAATACTATATAGCTACACGTCCCGGCTTCAGTAACAGCCTGTGAATGTCCCACTGCTGGGCTAAGGCCTCTTCTCCTCTTTTGAGGAGAAGGTTTATAGCTTATTCTACCACGCTGCTCCAATGCGGGTTGGTGGAATACACATGTGGCAGAATTTCAGTGAAAATTTGATACATGCAGGTTCCTCACGATGTTTTCCTTCACCGTTAAGCACGAGATAAATTATCCACCAGTGGGCCATCTCGGCTTCACACAAGTAGAGAAAAGGTATAAAACATTTTTGTCGTAATACATATAACTCAATTGGTCTACGCGACGAATTCTAATAAAACTTCTAGTCGGCATAATTTTTTCCGACATCCTCAACAACCATCGTCATATTTCAGCCAATTTTAACAAAACCTTAATTAATTATACACCTAAATCTTAGTCATGAATCATTTCAACCATTGGTGAAAACCATATGAGAAATTGTTGGTTACTTTTTCAGTTTATTGCGGACAGACAGACTGACGCAGCGGGGGACTTCGTTTTATGTTATGTAATTATATAAGTATCATTTCTCTGTGTATCTATGCGTCAGTTATGCGCAAAATATTCTGCTAGCGACATGACGGTGTAGATAAGGAGATCGGAAAACAAAAATGTTGTATTTTTATTCGGCTACTTGAGTACTATGACCGCATACTCTTTTGTCTTGTATTTGTATTTCAACAGACGCGTTCTCGTTTGGTGTATCTTATAATTAATTTAACTTATTATTATTTGAATTTTCCTGTATTTTTATTAACAGGTAGCATCACAATATACGTTTCAGAATTAAAAACCTTTAAGGTCGTAGAGTCCAGACGATTACGTCATAGCGCGGAATGTGTGCCAGATTTGTTAAACTACTTAAACAAGCATTTATTTGTTTATTTTATGTCATATAGGCAGACGGAATGGCAAATGGGCCACCAGATGGTAATTGATCACCATTGCCGATAGACATTGGCACTGTTAGAAATACTAACTATCTCTAATATCATTAATTCACCACCAACCTTAGGAAATCAGGTGTTATGCCTGCAGTCAAACTGGCTCACTCAACCGTTAACCCGAAATTCAAATATGTGAAACCACATCTCCAGCTCAAAATGTCTCCAAGTTTTAATGCGTTATATGTGGCTTTCCCCACAATATTTTAGGAATGGTCGATGTTAGAATGTTTTTATTTTTAAGAATTTATTTTACTATATGTTCGACTATAAAATAATCAAGTAATTCATCATTAAAAAAAACTGTAGATTGTCATTGGAAGCTATCCATCTTATAAGGCTAATGGCATAAGTATCGATTTCAGGGAGCAGACACTTGTTTTGTCTGTAAAAATTGTTGGATACGGTTTTATTTCTAGTCACAATAACTTAATCTGATTAATTAACATGAACATCTATAAATGAAAAAATAAGTAAGTCGTAAGTATTATTAAATGTTGTGTCAACTTAATTTTTTTTTTTTTTTTTTATTGAAGAGGTAGGCGGGCGAGCATATGGGCCACCTGATGGTAAGTAGTCACTAACGTCATAGACACTGGCATTGTAAGAATGTTAACCATTGCTTACATCGCCAATGCGCCACCAACCTTGGGAACTAAGAAATCTGTAATTACACTGGCTCACTCACCCTTCAAACCGGAACACAATAATACTAAGTACTGCTGTTTTGCGGTAGAATATCTGATGAGTGGGTGGTACCTACCCAGACGAGCTTGCACAAAGCTCTACCACCAGTAAATATATAAGCTCCAAACCTACTCCTCAAAAAAAGAAGAGGAGGTCTTAGCCCAACAGTGGGACGTTCACAGGCTGGCACACTTTACTTTACTGTTTATATTCTACACATACATCTCAACGATCTTATTTAAATTTCATTCTTAGTAGTTCAACACTTCTATCCATATATGTATAACAACAGGTCCGATGACAATTTTATAATTTTTTCCATTTAGTTTTACCAAATATGTATGCAATTTAAATTCGTTATTACAACTTGAATTCTATTGGCCTTATTTAATTCTGTTTATTTCCTTTGTTTATACATAGTATTTATTTTATAAGGTTGTAACAATTTATTGGTATAAATAAGAAAACACATTAAGTATGGATTGCTTAGTAATAGATATTCTAGAATATACTGAGCCTGAAAACAACAAATAGTAATTACACGGCTTTTGAACACAATTAAAATCTATCGATTTATTAATTCATCGACGATACAATGATCACTGGGTAGATCAATCGTCACTTGATAAGATTTTTAAATTAAAATCTTTAATTTTTTAAGTCATGATAGCATATTCCCTTAAGCTTTAAGTTAGATATTTTTATTAAATACGTGATATTGCTAAAATAATACAACAGGCGCAAAATTAACTTTGATAATAGTTTCCAATATATTTAATACATACAGTAACGATTCACTTGGCGGTAGAGCTTTGTGCAAGCTCGTCTGTGTAGCTACCCATCAGATATTCTACCGCAAAATAGCAATACTTGCTATTGTTGTGTTTCGGTTTGAAGGGTGAGTGAGCCAGTGTAATTACAAGCACAAGGGACATAACATCTTAATTCCCAAGGTTGGTGGCGCATTGGCGACAATGCTAATGTCTATGGGCGATGGTGACCACTTACCAGGTGGGCCATATGCTCGTCCGCCTTCCAATGCCATAAAAAATAATTAGTGATTTGAATTTAGATTTTTGAAATTACCTAACCTTTTTGTAAATATTGTATCCTTAACAAATAAATTATAATGAAGTGTGTCTTGATTTCAAAGTCCATCAAATTCAAAAGGCCTTTTAGCTATTTGTACCAAACTAAAGTCACCAAAACACCAAAAAATGCACCATTTTTATTTTGTCTGTTTGTCTGTTTCTCTTGGGGAAAACTTCAAAACAGGTTAAAATTGGAAATGTTAAAGTTTACATACCTATATTATATTTGTTTTATGTATAATACCTGGTAAAACACTGAAAAAGCTCTGAGTAAAATAGTGGGATTGGGTGAGTAGAGCTGAAGTGTTTTTATTTTGGATATTTTATTATAAAATCTAGTAACAGACAAATAGGAATACTGTACTTTATCATAAAAAAAAACAAGTGGACATTGCCATAACAAACATCAATCAATAAATGGTAATTATCAATCTACTATATATAAACCAATGAAATTTATCAATTAACTTTCTCATCATTTACAGACAGATGGAAGAATTATTGTTCAAATTTGAGCGAAAATAAATATTCATTTTATTTAAATCCAATTTTTAAAAGCAGATAAAATAGTTGGCTGAATGTAAGTGGTAATGTTTGCCCATAGATACTGAAACCGTGAGAAGTACAAATAACTTCTAGCACCTTCAATAGACGATCCATCATGGAGTTCATTGGGTGGTAAGGCCTTTATGCAAGCCCGTCTAGGTAAGTAACACCCACTAATCACTATGACCACTGTTGACCACTTACCATCAGGGGCCCATTTGCCCGTCTGTCGTCCTATTATCCATAAATAAAAATCGAAGATATTCATTATGGCTGTAACAGGTATTCAAACAAAAACCATACTAAGCATTGGTTTATTTACATTAAAGCCTTAATGTATTGCTGTTTGACAATAGAATAAGGTCAGCGGATAGCATCCACCCAGTGAAATTGCAGAAAATGGCCAATGGTCACACCATTACCTACTTTTATCCCAATAAGAAATTAACATTTGTGCAGTCATTGCTGTCCTGCAATTAAATGACTACAGTTATTATTTGTGTTTATTGAATGTGAATATAATAAATACCATGGGAATTTATTGTTTTAATATTTAAATTGGCTCCTTTTTTGGATCGTTTGAAAATAATTTGTATTATATAAAAAAAGTAGATAGAATTTAAATGAAATAGAGAAATAAGGTCCTCCAGACCGATATCGGCCACGGCGGCCAATCCCAAGAGAGATTAGCCAACTGCGCAGGACATATTATAGTGCACAAGTGTGTGCGCAAGCACAGGTCCTTAGCTCTCATAATCCGATGGGACGGCAATCCGACACGACCGGAAAGAGTTCAGGCGCAGGACCAACAGCTTAACGTGCTCTCCGAGGCATGGGAGTGTACACACTTCCAACTGCCAGACTCCGGGCTGCTACTGAGAATTTTCTGACAGAAAAACCCAGTAAATATTTATTGGCCTGACCTGGGAATTGAACCCATGACCTCCGGGTCAGTGGCCTTTTATAGATAAATAGAGAAATATTTATCTGTTATAAAGTTCTTATTGTAAGTTTAATAAAAATAAATCAAGCAACTACAAAAACTTATATTGAAATAGCATTTCAAACTAATTTTGAGTAGAAAATTTAGGATAATCATTTAATTTTAAAGGTTACCGAACCTTAACAATGGGTTTATATAATTATTATATAATAAGGCCACAAACAGGGCCACATGACATCTGTATAGAATTAGATCTTTACTTTCTTAAATCCCAATGGCCCAAGGCCAGTGAATGATTGGCACTAAAATCTGAGGCCATTTGTATTTTTGGCCTATAAAAAAAGTTTAAAGCTTTCAAACTCCATATGCCTAAGGGCCAAAAAGGCCAAGGTGTATTATAATAATTGTTGGTTAATTCAAATCCTTGATAGCACATTACAAAATATATATTGACTTAATATTTCAAATTGAAAGTTATTAATATTCAAAAATAAATAGAAGTCTAATATATAAATAAGAGTAAAATAAGGTAATTTTAAAATATACATATATAATGACACTAACAATTTGAACAGGAATCAAATCAAATCAAATATTATTATGTAGATAATAATAATGAATTTTATATAAATTATATACCTTTACCTAATACCACAGACCTTTGCCGATATTCCAAAGATTGCCTGCCTACCTGCCTACCAAGCCTGGTAGAGATAACTCTTTACCATTAAGGTTGCAGGATTGTACCACTAAAATTTTGTGTTAACAGTTTTTGTCTTCATATTTCTTTTATTAAACTAGTTTACAATTGACCATCATGTCTAAAAGACAATGATAAATTCTAGTTCATTGCACACTTGCCTAAAAGATACCTATTGACTCTTATTTTTAAGATATTCATGCACACATTAAAAACATGAATTAAACACTTCATGTGAACTTTAATAGTGTATATGTTGTTAAATATAACAACACAATAGATTTTATTATATTTCAATATTATATTACACATTAATGTATAGCTAGAATCTATATTTTGATGTTTTCTGTCAATAAAGGATTGCTAATAACCTATAGTTAAATAATACTTAAAATAATTATAAAAAGAAAACCTTAAAAATATTACCATCATAATGAGTATTTATGCTTAAAAGTAGTTAAATAAAATATAAGTGGGTTTTATTTTCTTTGTAATAGAATTTTATCTAAATCAATATCAAGTCGACAAACAATAAACTGAAATCTTTAGCAGCATTATGAAATGAAAGATCAAATCATCTTTATATATGTACTAATAAAATAAGGAGATTAAATAATTTAAAGACAAGACTAAAATACAAAATTATAGCGTATCATTTATAGTAAATCGGTATCCTTATTTAAAAAAATCACTTAGTACTTACACAGGACGCTGAGATTCGAAAATCAAAATCGAGCCTTAGAGAACTTTTTAACTGATCACAGCACAAGACAGATCATATTTCTTTGTTTATTACTATTACAAAATATTTTGTTTTAAATAATTTAAAAAAACAGACTTTAAAACTCGGAATATATGCCGAAATCGAAATTGACAAACAGCTGTGCGCTGTTACGCTGATAACTGATATAAGCAATGCGGCATTGGCGTTTGGCATTTACGATATTATACTGACTTTTAGTTTGATCAATATAATCTGTAAAATAAGTAATTAATTCTTAAGAAAATGTTTAATATATGTTTCAATAAACAATTAATTTTGTAATAATTAGGTGATTGATTGGTTTTTTTTTTAAATCAGTATTTTACCTTTAAAATATAAATATTTCATTTGCAAATATTTTGTAGAGGTATTAAAATAGTAAATAGTAGTTATGTCTTAAGTAATTAGGTGTAAAAGTAAGAAAAACGTCATAATAATTAATATTGATATTCAATCAGTTTATTTGAATTTTTTTTGTAATTTTTTTGACATTGCATCTTATTTCTATTCTAATCTTATTATAATACTATAAGAAATAATCAATTATAAATACATAAATTCATACATAATATTATTACAAATAATATATCTAATTTTTTCATAAATATATACGATACAGCCAAAATAAAAATATAGATACTATATTAATAGATATACGTAAGTAATTTATATTTTGTCCATTTGTCAAGCCATTTTGTCAAATAATATTCGAAGTTTAATTTACGCCATGCAAGATGCAGGAACTCTGTATTGAGTTGTCTGAGGAACGCCATTGACTGTTGGGTTCTGACCTTGACGGATTTGGTCCCTGTTTGCACGGAATTGCTGGTCAAGCTTAGACCGACATACAACCTGAGCTCCTCGAACACTATAATTATCACCAGTGCAGTGTGATTGGCATGCAGGTAAGGGTGACGTTGTTATGCAAATCTCACCATGGTTCTCATAATACTGAACTTGAGGCCTCAACTGACAAGGCTCCTTGCTCTTTAAATAGTTTCTCGCTCTGTATATTATTTGAGAACCCCACTCCTCGTTTGATGTTAAACGCATATTTTTCTGCCATTCTGCATCCGAACGTAGGATAGTTGTATATTTTCTTTTCGGTTGATAAGCCATTTTCTTGGCTTGAGCGTTTAATTCCCTTTCTTTGGGATCGCTGTCTGCTTCAATCAAGGCGTAAGAGGCTGCGTAGTATTCTGGTTGATCAATTAAACCATTCGGTGAAAGGTAATCGTCACGAGCCTCTCCGTTCATGTACCCACAGATACCTCTGTTGGTATCGCGGTTACTGTTCGCCATAACTACAAGTCTTGAACCGTCGTACATTACCCGGAGATAGTTAACGCTGATTTTCATTATTAAAACACCATTTTTCTTAGTGTGATACTCTAGGATTGGAATTTCATCAACGTCATCCCAATAACTAGTTTTCTCTCCCTCGGATATCTTCTTAGCATTTGTGTTAACCTGCACAATGTAGTTCTTTTGGCCTGCTGGAGCTGGTTTAACTTCAATTTCTAACTCTTGGCCACTGCGAGATCTGCAAGTGAAAATAGTATAAGATTAATAAATGTAAGTAATCTCTTATCCATTCTACTAAAGTAATATCTTAAGTATCTTAACTGCAATTTTTTTTTTTTTTTTTTTTTTCAGCTTATCGCCGTCCACTGCTGGACGAAAGCCTCCCCCAAAGAACGCCAACCATCCCGATCTTGGGCAGCCCGCATCCATCCCGTACCTGCCACCTTTTTCAAATCGTCGGTCCACCTTGTTGCAGGGCGTCCTACACTACGTTTGCCTAAACGTGGTCTCCACTCTAACACGTGTCGGCTCCATCGGCCATCAATACGTCTGGAGACATGACCAGCCCACTTCCACTTCAACGTGCTAATTCTACGCGCGATGTCGGTGACTTTAGTTCTCTGGCGAATGTCCTCATTTCGGATTCTATCTGCCAGAGAAACCCCAAGCATCCCGCGTTCCATAGCTCGCTGAGCGACCTTAAAGTTGTGGACCAGTCCTACGGTGAGTGTCCACGTTTCGGCACCGTAAGTCATTACAGGTAGAACGCACTGGTTAAAGACCCTGGTCTTAAGGGATTGTGGAATCGACGATTCAAAAATATGACGCAACCTCCCGTATGCCGCCCAGCCCAAGCGTACTCTTCTTTTGGCCTCCTTCTCAAAGTTGTGCCGGCCCAGTTGTATTGTTTGGCCCAGGTAGATGTATTCCTGCACAACTTCGAGTGGAGAGCCATTTACGACCACCGGTCTCGGGGATATATGATTGTTGACCATAATTTTGGTCTTTTCTATGTTCATTCCGAGACCTACTTGTCTTGACGAATCGCTCAGGCTGTTTAGCATCTCTTCTAAATCCTGCAGAGTCTCCGCCATGATGACAATGTCGTCGGCAAATCGCAGATGTGTAATGTGTTGGCCATTCACGTTAATACCGCGTCCGTTCCAATCGAGCGTCTTGAAGACGTCCTCCAATGCATTGGTAAAAAGTTTCGGGGAGATTACATCCCCCTGTCTTACCCCACGATGCAATTGGATTGGTCTTGTGCTCCGATCTTGTACTTGGACGGTCATGGTTGCGGCTTCGTACAAACACTTCAACACCTGGATATACCGACAGTCAATTAGGCATCTCTGCATGGATTCCAGAACAGCCCAGGTCTCGATGGTATCGAAGGCTTTTTCGTAGTCCACAAACGCTAGGCATAGAGGCTGATTGTATTCCTCGGTCTTTTGTATTATTTGCCTAAGTGTGTGTATGTGGTCTACGGTACTGAAGCCTTTTCGAAACCCAGCCTGCTCAACGGGTTGGAAGTCATCGAATTTTTGTGCAAGACGGTTCGTGATTACCCTCGAAAACAACTTGTAAACGTGGCTTAAAAGAGAAATGGGGCGATAGTTTTTCAGAAGAGCTTTATCACCCTTCTTGAAAAACAGCACCACCACACCTCTGCTCCATGTCTTCGGTGTAATACCATTGTGGAGGACGGAATTGAAGATGTTTGCCAGCTCTCTGAGAACTGGTGTTCCTCCTGCTTTAAGAAGCTCTGAGGTAATTCCGTCATCTCCTGGAGCCTTATTGTTTCCAAGTTGTCCAAGAGCAATCCTAATCTCGCCCAAGTCGATGTCGGGGAGCTCGTCTGATAGGTGGCGTGTCAGTCTAGCTCGTGGGTCATCCACTCTGTGGGACTCAGGTGGAGGTACTCGTGATGAGTATAAATCGCCGTAGAACTTTTCGACTTCAGCTAGAATCTCTGGCTTTGAGGTGACGGTTGTGCCTTGTGTCGTTCTAAGTTTTGTCAGGTGACAACAGGAGGTCAGTGACTTTGCAAGAACCTTTGAGCCCCTATTGAGTGCTATGGTATCTTCAATATGCCGGGTATTCGCTCGTCTTGTGTCACGCCTTATTAGTTTTTTGATCCTCCTGTTAAGTACCTGACACTCAGATGGCGTCATATTCTGTTGTTCTCGTCTCCTCGTCATCTCGTCCAGTGTCTCGCCTGAGAGCTTCGACTTACGTCCATTGCTCTTTTGTCGAAAGTGATTTTGTCCCACCTCACGGATGACACGCACCAGACTGTTGGTGGCGTCGTCGATATCCTGCTTGGTTTCCAACATGGCGAATCGGTTCTGTAGTTCCAGTTGGAAGCTTTTTTTTTTTTTTTTTATGTAAGAGGAGGCAAACGAGCAGGAGGCTCACCTGATGGAAAGTGACTACCACCGCCCATGGACACCTGCAACATCCGAGGACTTGCAGGTGCGTTGCCGGCCTTTGAGGTAAGAGTACGCTCTCTTCTTGAAGGTTGCAATGTTATATCGGCTCGGAAAGGTCGCCGGCGAAAGCTGGTTCCACAGAGTGATTGTGCGAGGCAGGAAATGCCTTAGGAAACGCACTGTTGTGGATTTCCAGACATCGAGGTGGTGAGGATGGAATTTTGAGTTCTGTCGCGATGTCCGGTGGTGAAATTCAGCAGCCGGGACTAAACCAAACAACTCCTCAGAACACTCCCCGTGATATATGCGATAGAGGATGCAGAGTGACCCAACATCTCTACGCAAATCCAAAGGATCAAGCCGGTCGGTAATAGCTTGATCGTCGACAATTCGAACTGCTCTACGTTGAATGCGGTCAAAAGGAAGAAGCTGGTACTGGGGAGCTCCCGCCCAGAGGTGAGAGCAGTACTCCATGTGGGGCCGAATTTGCGCCTTGTAAAGATTTAGGCGATGGGCCGACGTGAAATACTGTCTCGCCTTGTTGAGCACTCCAAGCTTTTTGGAAGCCAATTTGGCTTTAACTTCCAGTTGACCGCGGAACTGAACAGCGTTCGAAATCTCGACGCCAAGTATCCCGATACTGGCTGTGGCAGTGAGTGGAGTATTCTCGAAATTAGGAGATATGACAAAAGGAGTCTTTTTTGCGGTTAACGCGCAAACTTGAGTCTTATTGGGGTTGAATTGGACCAAGTTTAGTCGGCCCCAGTCCGAGACTTTGGTTAGCAAGATCTCGACTTCAGATACAAGTTTGTTCCGACACTCGTCGAGGTGTTCTCGAGGAATATTAGCATGGCCGGTGTAAAGGGCGTCTACAGTGCTGTCATCCGCATAGCAGTGAATGTTACTAATTTGTAACATATCATTGATATGCAGAAGAAACAGAGTAGGTGAAAGAACGCAGCCTTGTGGAACACCAGAATTGACAAATTTTAGGTCAGAGCATGCACCGTCGACAACGACCTTGATGCTCCGATCTGCCAAAAAGCTGGTGATCCACTTGCATAATTTCTCGGGAAGCCCGTAGGAAGGAAGCTTCGAGAGAAGCGCTTTATGCCATACCCGATCGAAGGCTTTCGCTATGTCCAGACTGACTGCTAATGCCTCCCCCTTGGACTCAACCGCAGTAGCCCATCTGTGAGTAAGGTAAACTAGAAGATCACCGGCTGAGCGAAGCCGTACTGGCGGTCGCTAATCAGCTGGTGCTCCTCTAGGTACCGCAGGAGCTGGCAGTTAATGATGGACTCCATTATCTTGGAGAACAAGGAGGTGATAGCAATAGGCCTATAATTTGTTGGATCAGAGCGATTGCCTTTTTTAGGGATCGGGTGCACCAAAGCAGTCTTCCAGGAATTTGGGACTACGCCTAATGTGTAGGAGTGGCGGAAAAGACGCGTTAAGACCGGTGCCAACTCGGGAGCACAAGTACGCAGCACGATCGGAGGAATGCCATCGGGCCCACTCGACTTATGGATGTCTAAGGAAAGAAGTGCTTTACGAACTGCACTCTGCCGGAATTTAATTTCCGGCATCGTGGTATCACACCGCAAGATTGTCGGTGGTGTCTTTCCCTGATCATCAAGAGTCGAGTTGGACGCGAAGAGAGATCCCAAAAGGTCGGCTTTCTCCTTCGCAGTATGGGCCAACGAGTCATCGCTCCTGTGCAGAGATGGAAGGGAGGGCTGACAGAAATTCCCTAAGACAGCCTTAGCGAGAGACCAAAATGCGCGTGTTCCCGAAGGAAGTCGCACCAGTCTCTCACCAATTCTGCCAATGTGCTCCGATTTCGCCTTGGCAATAACACTTTTGAAAGACCTGGAGGCAGAGTTGTATTCCTTTTTCAGTGCGCTGGTATTTACATCACAAGATGCCGATGCTTCAGCCCAGGCTTGATAGCATTCTACCTTTCGGCGGGATGCCGTTTTGCAGAAGCGACCAAACCAGGGCCGGGATCTGCCGCCGATGGGTATTGCAGAGTACGGAATGAAGAGTTCCATACCCTGAAACACAACATCAGCGACCGAGTCAGCAACGACATCTGGATCATCCGGCGAGAAACAAATCCGCCCCCATGGGTAGGATGCAAAGAAGGACCGCATCCCATCCCAGTCCGCCAACCTGTAGTGCCACACACGGCGACATCCCACGAACCGAGGCCGTGAGGTGCGTGTAATCGGCACTGTACTCCGGACAAGACAGTGGTCCGACGAGCCAAGAGGAGGCTCTACGGAAACACGGTACCCATCCGGATGAGAGGTTAGCAGAAGGTCTAGCAGTGAAGGTATATGATCCTCCACATCTGGGATTCGCGTTGGCGAGGTAACCAGTTGTGTCAGATCATATGCCAAGGCAAAATCGACCACAGATCTCCCCGCGTGATCGGTAGTACGCGATCCAAGCCATTCGGCGTGGTGGGCGTTAAAATCGCCAAGAATCACGATCTCTGCGGATGGGATCTGTTGCAGCACCGAATCTGTAGCCCGTTGAATGTGCTCAACGAGCCGGTCCGTTTCGGCATTACCGCTATGGGACCTATATAGGCACGCATAGATTCGCGGATGATCATCGCAGTCTACGCGCAGCCAGAGAATGGATAGGTCCCTCCCTTCAAGATAGGCGAGGCGACGAGAGCAGATATCCTCCCTGACGTAAACACACACCCCAGCCCGTGGTACAAAGGAATGTTCCAACTTGTACCCCGGGTAGGAAAGGAATGAGGTGTCCGCCTGGGACGATATCTGGGTCTCGGTTAGAAAGAGCAAGGCCGGCTTCGCCGTCTCAAGATGGAAGTGGACGGCGTTTAAGTTGGAATTCAGTCCCCTTATGTTGCAGAAGTCCACAGCAAGGGCGGAAGGAGTTGCCTTAAGATGCCTGCTCCGTTTGCCCCGACCATTTAAGAGCGCAAAATTGCCCCCCCCAGAATTCGAAGGGCAGTCTGGGCATCCCAGCTCAGGTGGTGTATGTCCTGAGCATGGATGTCCAGAGAGGGATTGTCCACCGCGGTCGCAGATGGTACCCTCCTGGGGTACTCTTAAATTCTGCGCACTCATTTTGTGGGGGGGGGGGGGTGATTGGGCCTCCGGGTCTCTCACATACCGAACGAAACGCGGTAGCATGGCTACCACTTTACGCCGATTTTAAGTGAGAGAGTGGTACTTCCCCGGGCGTGCCGGCCCATTCGGCTACAACCTGAAGGTATGCAGCATGGCACTACCACTTTCGCAACCAGCTTCGACCTGGGGCAGAGTTGGTCTAAGAGTCGACTTCATTAACAGCGATCGTTCGATTTTAGTGTTAATATTCAGGGTGCCTCTTACCAGGCGGTGATCACTTCCGGTGTTTACCCTGTTGATCACGGAGACATCCCTGAATATTTGGCGCTTATTGGACAAAATGAAGTCGATCTCATTCATCGTTATATCACCGGGGCTTCGCCAGGTCCACTTCCTTTGGGGCTTTTTCTGGAAAAATGAATTCATCAGAAACAATCCCTGAGCCTCGAGGAAGTTTACCAGCATTTGTCCACGATGATTCCTGCGCCCATAACCGAATTTTCCTACCCTCGATTCACCATCTTCTTGTACTCCCACTTTGGCATTAAAGTCACCCATAACAATTGTGTAGAAGGTACTGGTACGAGACATAGCTTTCACTATGTCTTCGTACATGGCTTCGACCTCTTCGTCAGTGTATGTAGACGTTGGGGCATACACTTGTATAACCTTCAAGGCATACCTCTCGGTTATCTTTAAGACAAGGTATGCCACCCTTGCCGACACACTGCCAACCTCTACAACATTGCTTCTGAGTGACTTGTGGATCAAAAAGCCGACGCCACCTTGGGATGGTTGATGTCCTTCTCGGAAGTAGAGTAAGTGACCGGAATCTAGTGTCATCGTATCCTCGCCCTGTCTTCGGATTTCCGATAGACCTACTATATCCCAATTAATACGACTTAACTCTACTTCCAATTCCGTTACATGTTCGTCCAGCCTAAGAGAGCGTCCATTATACGTGGCCAGAAACAGTCGCCGCTTGTGGTACCCTGCCGTAGCCCGGGGATTCTTAGCACCCCCCATCGCACCGTTACCATGGCCGGTACCGTGGCCAGGAATAATGCGATTACCGGGAATTGGGGGCCGTGAACTTGTGTTGTCGCTCATAGGGGGGTAATTGCCTTAGTCACCACGCTTGGCAGGCGGGTTGGTGACCGCAGTAGCTGTAAATCTTTCGCTGATAGCGCTGCTGCCCGCTATCAGGATTTGCATTTTTGGATTCCAGCATTTGAGTGGTTATACCGCCACGATTTTGGTCGCCAGAGCCTCGTTTGTTAATCAGCAGGATGCACCACGAGCAGGTGAGGTTGACGGTAGGGAGCCTAACAACTGCAATTGTATTTATTAATTTAATAAGGATACGATACCTGTAAGAGATGTACATTTCTTGCTTATTCTCGCTGGGTCTCCTTGCCAGCACTACCAATTTCTCGTTTCTTTCTGGTCTATTATCATATAACACTACGTGCCAAGAGCGAGTCAATGTGTAGTCATAGGTACGGTCGCTGAAACTCTTCACTTTGTTACCATCAATTGTGCAGTATGCTGTAAAGTGGTTAAATAGATATGTGATTATATTCTTAGTGATTTCTTAATAGTAAAAACTCCCACAGGAGAATAAAAGTATACTCACGTTGGTATTGATGCTTGCTGTAATGGTTAAGTAAAAGCTCATATGACTCAAATGGCTTATAAATGGCTACAGCACTAGAAGCAGCCATTGGAAGAGGAACATTCCTTAGGCGAATTTCACCTAGGCGAGAATTCAAAGCAAAGTTCCAAGTGTGTGTTAAAAATGATATGTCTACAGTTACATCTATCTTTCCGTCAGGGTTAACCTTCTGAGAATTGATTTCTGCCTGCCACATACCAAAACGTTCAGCGATTCTGTATACTTGGTAGAAGAAATTTCTTGACACTGGATTTATGTCTTTGTAAGTAACTGTTAATTTGACGCTATCGAGAACATGAGCCATGAGATTCGCCCTGTGACAGTTTTGCTGATAGTTGTTACCGTTTTCGATATCACGTTTACATTCTTTAGCCAGAGGATGGTTTTGGAGGTCTTCAGTGTATTTCTTTGATCTTTCAGCAGTGCCCTTAATATGGATGTTTTCTTTTTGATTGTAACGAATGTCCGTTTCAATATTCATTTTGAATTCATTATTAAGAGCTTCTTGGAAGTTCATTGGAGATGTCGATGGCATATTAATGGTGCCAAAAACATTAACGTTATTAGGTCCATATTGGTCTGAATTTCTTCCGAAGAAAACGGCCCATTGCGTCTTAGGGTCAACATCGCTGTAACCACCGGCGACCGTTGCAATATATTCCATTTTCTCTGAAGACTCAAATTGGACGCTGACGTCCAAAACTCGAGCCTTCGCTGATTTGATTCCTGAGGTAGCTCGTTTTGCTAATTCTTCCCGTCGCGATGGACTGTTAGGTGTTACATCGTTAATATCTAAAGCAACTGGTTCCATCTGAACGCTGTTCTTTTGGTTGTAAAGAATTTCTGTAACATTGACATTATTGTTCAAATAAGGTGTTTTATCAAGAAATAAATAAGCAGATAAATTATTAAAAATTCTTACCATAAACCGCTGTAAGAGTAACCGCTTTACTCTTAGCCTGTTTTCCAAGGTACTTAAAGTTGAAATGAGTTTGAGCGATATCTTTTTGGTTGAATATGTTATATATGTTAGACAGATAATTGTTAGAATTGAAGAAGCTGCCGATGTTTCTGTAGTCCTTAGAGTAAGAATACCCTTGAATTTGGAATGGTGATCCGATTTGCTGACCAAATTTGTAATCAATTGTCCATACTTTGTTAGGTCTTGTGATAACTTTTGTGGTAGGGTCCTGTGACACGGTTACTAAACTGTCTTTTTTCTGATTAGCCGTATATGGCCATACACTATAATGGACAATTGTACTATCTTGTTCTGGTTCTCTGGGCGCCAGCCTTATTTTAATCTCTCCATACTTAACCTCCAAGTGACTTTTAAGAGGAATATTTAATTGGAATTTTTCAACCAAGCCTACACTAGCATATTGATTTGAAAGAGGGTCAAGAAAACCAACAGATCCATCTTTATTGGCAGCATAAGTAACTACTATGTCTTTGTCCAGGTACATCTCAAATTTATAATGATCTCCATCCACCAGGTTGTACTTTCCAGTACTATTTGTTTGAATGTGTACAAGTGTTGGTTCTTTGTATTTGAAAACGAAAGGAACACCAGCAGCCACGGGGAACATCACTGACACTTGGTTTATATTTACAACTTTGGTATAATGCCTGGTGTCACCATTAGGCAAGTTTGATAAGTATTCGCCAAACCGGACACCAAAGTCTTTAATATCATTTTCAGTGAAAGCGAATAATCGTTGTTGGTTCATGAAGTCCAAATAAAGTGATGCTTCCAAGAGTTCGTCGTCATTATTTTCAATGTTTAGAATATCTGCTATCTTTTGAGCTGAATACTTGTGAGCTTTACCATAGGGGCTGTTTTGAGTTCTCTCGTAAAATTCGTTTAAGAATAAGTTAGTTGTTTTTTGTTTGTTAGAAGTAGCGACATAGAACTGTAAAAAATATTATAACCCTTAATATCATATTATAATCCTTAATTCTTTAATTACACGCAGACTTTGCATGAATGTTAATTCTATAACAGATTTTTAACAAATAAACACTTACCGTAGTTTCTTCATCCCAGCCCCTAATTCTATTTTTCCACGAGTATTGGTAGGTTTTAGGCAGTAGAGTAGTTTTGCTGCCGATTATTGTTTGAATACCCATCTTATCGTACTCATTATCTTTGTTAGTGTATTGTGTGTATTTCTTCTTAGAGTCTTGCATACCGAAGTTTTCATCTGTAACCATATCTCTCGCAGCTTCGGCCGTTCTTATCCTAAAGTTTACACATTTTTGTTATAATTATTCAAAATTATATCTCCTTCTTACTACATTCCATCCTTATGATATACTTTAGAAAACGTATTTAAGTATCTGTTTATTTGATTCAGATTTTTAATGAAGAAATATGTTAGTAAATTTTATAGTTTTGTTAAATTTAGTTATATTTTATTTTATGTTTACATTAAACAAATGATAAATAAATGTGCTGTCGAATTGGAAGGCGTTAGTAGATACGTAGTAGTAATCAAATAAGTATATAAATGAATTAAAAATTGTAACTCCTCAATAAACTCAGTTATACTTACAGGTCAGAGAAATAAGGATGTTTAAGTTCAGCAGCTGATAAAATCGCAGACTTAAGGGCTCCGCGCACATGCTTACTTGGATCTTCTTTGGTCATTTGCGCCATTGCTTGCATCATAGCACTTGATGGACGACTCATGAATATATTATGAATTGCAGCTACTCTTACTTCATATGGTTCAGCAGTATTTCTTAAAATACTGTATAATACAGCCCGCACATGGCTATCTCTTTGTCTAGCTAAAACTCTTAGGTTCTCAACAATTTGCGTTCTAAGATAGGTTGATACTTGAGTTTTGCCTTCGAGGTATGGAGCGTAAACATCCAAGATAGCACGGTGACCGAGATTACCGATAGCTTTAACATATACTTGCGATTTATGACTATCACCTTGTTCAATAGCGAGTTTCAATGCTGCGCTAAGACGAGGAAGGACTTCGTCAACAACAAAACTGTCATGTTTCCGGGTCATACGACCGTACATATGTGAAGGGTAGTAACGGTGGGAAGTTTCGTTGTTCACTTGGCCCATGTTAATAAATTTGGTGGCGGCAATTAAGGCGGAGCTATTGAGGTAAGCCTGTTGGGTCACTTCTGGACTCATAGCAAGTTCAAAGAACTGAGTCATCGTTTCTTTGGTTGGGTAACGTAGAGATCTAGCGAGAACCGCAACCACTTCAGCCGCTTCTTCTCCTTCAATCTTTTTATTTTCAATCCATGTTTTGATTTGTTGGAACGCCGGAGAGGTACCAGCTTGTGTCACTGCGTCTCTGTAGATCATCCACATGTCTAATTTAACATTATCATTGCTTGACTTGGCGATTTCAATGCTGCGGCTTGTTTGACTGAGTTGACCGTAGCTCATTGAAGCAATGACGCGAACGAGAACGTTGAATTTGGAAAGGAAATCTGATTTAGGCATATTGCTTGGATTCTGTAATTGTTGTGCAATCTCTTGTACAATCTTTTGAGCGATCATTGGATTCTGTTTCTTGTCACCGTGAGGCTCGGGATTCATATACATAGCTACATATGCAGGTTCATTGTTTTTAGGGATATCGTCATTAAGATACGCAGAAGCAGATTCGCTGGAACTTGAGGAACCTGATTTATCATTGCGATTTTTAATAATCACCTTGTTGATAGATACAACTGTTTTTGGTTTCACTGAGCGACGATTACGGGAGTATTTGTTACTATGGCTTAGTTGTTCAGCTGATTCGTGGGATGCAGAAGACGATGAACTATCCTCATTAATGTTTCTTGATTTTGAGTTCAAAGAGTACAGAAGACTGGGTATTTCACGATTGCCTTCCGATTGTGGCCACTCAGCCTCCGAATCTTGTTCGTACGAAACTAAATGGAAACTGACTTTACTGTGGACTTCAGCTTTTTGTTTGCCAAATATATGAGGGTGCACGTTGACGGTACTAGTTGTCTCAGCCTTATAGACGGGACCATTTTTACCAACAAGTATTCTCGAAACTGTAGCTCGTTTTATAAACTGTTCTTTTCTAGGTTTGTGTGCCGTACCGGTCCACTCAGCACCTTCGGGTACACCAAAATGATAATCAACTCTATGATGGCAATGACCATAGTTTTTACTTTTTGTGATTTCAATGGGATCTTCCTCTTCAGTAAAGGCTGGGAGCTCACGTCTCCATTCAGGAGGAGCTGGAGACGCGGTGTAAAGAGTCTCGCAATCGCCAGTGACGTCAGTCTCCATTTTCCTGAACAAGCCCTGTTGACTTTCCTTGTCGTACGTGTCATGGGAACTATGTACATTGCGATAGGTAGATAAATCTACTTGAAGTGCACCAATAAGACCCTTCAGCAAATTCTCTTGAGCAATGGACACTGAAGATGGTAAACTAAGTGAAACTACTCTACCACCTTCATAATAGATTTCGAAAGGCTTGTCAAAGTTCGGAACGGACTGGTATTTGAGATCCTCAGGCATTGGCTCGTGTTGCTTTAATTCCTGATGAACTTGAGCATTTTGGGCATTTTCCAATTTAGCCTGAAGATGTCCAGGAGCCTTTACTCGAACAGTAAAACGGGCTTTAAAGGAGTTTCCAGTACTAGCGCCTTCCATTTGACGTGCCAAAGTATGTGTTTCGACGTTATAACGGTATAATTTACCAACTTCCCAAAGCCATTGGGATGTTTCTCCTTCGTTATTTGGTTGGAGGCGGCCCGAAGACACGGCCACTAAAAAAAAACAGAATTCTGTGTACAATAATTGAATATTTTATTAAGTGACCTAATTTTATTTTATTCAAACGGATAAAGCTGCAAGCATTCTTAACACCATTCCACGCAGTCACGACATTAGCTATTATGAATTATTATTTTTATTTATTTAAATGTATAACATATATATATTTGTGTATTATGATGTAAAAATATTAACAAAATTTATAAATATTTATGTAATATTAAAATAGCTACATGTAGTGGTTTATTATAAATAACTAATTATATATAATTATAATCATATAGTAAGGATAAAACTTAAAAAAAATCTCGTTTTATATATTAATTTACTATGGAATAAAATGAAACTTATAATGGATGGGATAAAACACTACAGTTTTCCTTCAAACATAAGTTTAGTAAATAAATCGATAATTAATTTTAATTTTTCCATATTTATAATGGACAAAAATAAATCGAATTCAAAATTAATAAATCCTATGCGTTTTAAAATTATTATTTAAAAACAAATAACTTACCAATAACGGCCGCTAGGACCCAGATCTTCATGTTGACGAACAAACCAATCCAAGCCAAGCTGTTGACTATTGACAGAGAAGATCACTTCTGTTCCCAGATTATTTCCCAGTACCTTATATATTTCCAATTTGCGCGTGTAAGTAGTGACCCTTGATTGTTAGGAGATAACTACATTGTAATTTCATGTTGTTGGCTAATGATTGTATACTTATTGATGACAAATTGAAATATATTTGATCCTTTAGGGTCAACTTCGTTTAAAGACGTATTAATTTTTACTGTGAAAAGCGTTTTGTTATATGGAAAGTACAAAATTATTTCGAACCGTTGGTAGCTTTAAATTTATTTAAATACTGTAATATGACAATGAAAAAGCGTTTTCGTGAGTTATTTGAATAGAGAATAAGTATTTGATTTAATCAATGTTTAATCATTTTTTTATTTTTTTTTATTAATAATTATATCATGGCACACAGCGCAAATTGTGTATGTATTTCGATTTATATTTTCTTTGTGTTCTTCAAGCTTCTATCTTCGATATTCTTAATCATACACTATGTGTATCTTTATATTTAATATATATGAAATACATATTATATATACCTTGCGTCTGTAATACAGGCTACAGCCTTAGATAGCTCGCCATGTTTATTTTAGGCCGCCATGATTTTTTAATGCTCGTGTTTTTCGCGAAGTAAGATCGATCTTTGGTTATAAAATCGGGTTTCATATTATGTATAATTTTGACATTTAGCTTTAATTCAAAAGCTTGATTTAGGTCTTGGGTAAAATAACAATTTGTCGGTGGCGTAACGGCGATGTAAGGGATGGTTAACATTTCATACAATGATATATATGATATGATTATATTTATAATGTATATTAGTGGTTCCTTTAACAAAAGTCTGTCACAGGTGTGAGTTTATCATGTAATAATAATATTATGATTCTTTGAACATACTAAGCAATAATATATTAGTGATGGCTTAATATTTTATAATGAACTGAAATAAAATCATATTGATCTATTTATACATACATCTTCAATCTAATATTAAAAATGCGAAAGTAGCGCCGTCTGTCTGTTACACTTAAATGTCTAAACCACTGAACTGAATTCCCCAAGGAAGGTCATAGGTTTATTTTTAATTCATAACACTTATCCTCCACGCACAACATGAAGGCGACGTCTCGGGCAACAACTATAGTATAGTAATAAATCATCAAAAAGACTCACACAGCGTTTTTTTTTTTCAAAAAATTGTCTGGATTCATTGCAAGCCGAGCGAGATTCAGCTCGTCCTTAAGACAATAATATTGATTAATTTACTTATCTGATTAACAAGAACTTACAAGTAATTACATGGATTAAATGTGATTGTATCTGATAAGCTGTGAAAGGGCTTTGATTTTATTCTCAGTTGTGAGGTCAAAAATTATAAAAAAAAACACATGTTGACCCGCGGATCATATCATTAGCAGATCAATAACGGATATGCCTTTTGGTAAAAATTGTATAGATCATTATGGTTATTTGTGCACTTACTGCGCCAAAATCGCTGTCAAAGAGATAGATACATATTTTAGCGCAAACAAACAGCAGTACTTGTTATTGCTGTGTTCCAGTGTGAAGGGAGAGAGCCAGTGTAATTACAGGCATAACGGACATAGCATCTTAGTTCCCAAGCTTGGTGGCGCATTGGCGATGTAAACGATGGTTAACAATTCTTACAATGCCAATGTCTATGGGCGTTGGTGACCTCTTATCGTCAGGTGGCCCATATGCTCGTTCGCCTACTTATTATATAAGAAAAAGAGATTGCTAGTATCTAATTCGTGAAATGTTAAAAACCGTTGAAAGTGATACGCTATTTTGATACATCTATCCTTCAGTAGCAGTAACAGCCTGTGAATGTCCCACTGCTAAGACTAAGACTATCCTACTCGCATTGGCGGACGGTTTCGACTCGCCGATGGTGAAGCGATGGGTCCAACTTCATGTTGTAAAAGATTCGTAAACCCCTATTACCAGAAGGGAAGTCGGAATTGTCCACCAATATTTAATTCATTTTGATTGTTTATTTTGTTATTATTATTTGTGCTACTAACATAGTTATTAAGGATATTGTTACTAACATTATATGGACACTGTCTGATTTAAATGAATAAATAAAAAAAAGAATATAAAAAAATAAGGCCCCTTCTTCTCTTTTTGAGGAGAAGGTTTGTAGCTTATTCCATCACGCCGCTCCATTGCGGGTTGGTGGAATACACATGTGACAGATTTCCTTCACCATCAAGCACGAGATGAATTATAATCACAAATTAAGCACATGAAATTCAGTGGTGCTTGCCCGAGTTTGAACCCATGATCATCGGTTAAGATTCACGCGTTCTTACAGCTGGCCCATCTCGGCTATCCTTAAAAAAACAATAATTATTGTGATCAATGATGCTTATCGAGTTTCGAGCTTATTTAACTGAATACCACTCAGAGTAGCTTATATTTAAAAATAATGTTTTTTAGTTAATAAATTAAACTAAAATCGAAACCTTTATAAATAATGAAGTATATTTTGAGCTTAGTAAAGTAGCTTAACTTTGACCCGATCATGCAGGAAATGAAAACTTGACGATGTTCACCGTCGAGCACGAGACGAATTATAATCACAAATTCAGCACATGAAATTCAGTGGAGCTTGCCCGGGTTCAAACCGACGATCATCGGTTAAGATTCACGAGTTCCTTCCTAACCTGTAGTGCACCAGTAGTGATTTTGTCAATAGGTAAAAAAAGGGTATTGAAAAAACAACCAAATCTTCTAATAAAAAAATATTTTATTTAAAAACTGATCAATAAAGTTGACAGCTCCTGTCTTAAACTAACTTAGAATTAGATTAAAAACTTAATGAGCAAATGTGGAGATCTTACGTGGAAATGATCTTATAAAATACACTAACAAAGAGATTCTTTGGAAAGCATCCAATATTTGTACATTTATATGTTTTATGGCGGGACTTCACTCGACAATGTGCAATTTTGACATATATCGTTATATTTGCACGAATATGTGTACATCCATTTTCATTTTACACATCAAATAAGCCAAATATTTACGGTTACTTTGACACATAGTTCGACTTAAAACATATTACTCATCTCATCGTTCATTGGTTTGTAAAGAAGGAAAAATTTTCGCATATTTAACTCATTGTCGATGATGTAGTGTTGGTCAAATAGAACGACAACACAAGGCAAGTGAAGTATCGCATTTAATAAAACTAAATCATTACATTAATAAAAACAAATATTTTTAGTAAAAAAATATTTATTAAAAATTACGCAGACGATATTATATTCATCCGATTTTGCCACTTGATCGATAAGAGACTTCATATCCTCGTTATTTAACGAGAGATTTATCCTACAATTTTGAACCTAATTTTGTATGGCATTCGTCTCATTTTCCTTTGGCACTTTTAATCCATCATATAAAACATAACAAAAGGTTTCTCTATTTGGAGCTAAAATAGTAGCTTGGTTGAACACCCCTTAGGCTAATTGATTCTAATATTAGAATCAATTTAGAAATAAATCTCAGTAAATAATAAGTAATTATTTATATCAAGAGAGCTGATTAACCTTATATTAATAACTTAATTATCTACTTATATCGATAATTTGTTTACTTAACTAATTGAGCAAAAATAGGTGTTATTGGAAGAACGTCTATAATATATTATTCATAAAAAAATAATTATAATTAAAAACTCATGTCTTTTATATGTGTTAGACACAATGAAAATATTCTATAAAATAGTATAAAAATATGTAAGACAAAATTCAGACGCAAATTAAATTTACTTATAACTTATAATAAACAATTATTTGAATATTACATTTGGTGCAAATGAAAGTTTATGGGCCAGTGGATAGAACATATGGATTTAAAACGTAGATCGCCGACTCAATTATTGAGTTTTTATATGTCTATTAAGTTCTAGGCAAATTTACCATTCATTATTAACTAGTATACTGTGGGGCTAGATAGTGTTAAGTCAGATTATAAGCTATCTCTGTTCAAAATATCATCAAAATCCGTCCAGGCGTTTATGCTTGATAGAGAGAGGAAGTTTCACATTTAAAATATTAGAACGATATCTACAACTCAAATTACAATTGGTAGATTTGTCTGTGACGTTTTCCCAGCTGTGGGATTTATGCCTTTTTTGTACTTAGTTATTTTATTTGCAACTGGGAATCATTTAGAAACTTAATCTAATATTACTATTTTGGTCCCATAACCTAAAAAGCAAAGTTGTGTTAGACACTGACCTGCTGCACTTACAATAATTAAGCTATTTGAGCTTTAAGTTTCAACCCAGTCTTTAATTGAGCTTGGTTTTATAATTTTACATACTATATATATTAAATACGAACTACGTTAAATATTATCTAAATTTTTGGATTTGAAGTGAAATTTATTTGCACAATGGGTGTAAAACTTTTATGTCGATTTTTTGTGAAGCGTTTCTATAATTAACGTTTCATGATAAAACGTTTGTGTCAAATGCAGGTTTCACTTCCGTCAAGTGATTAATATTTACGCTTTTAAATATTAAATTTAAAACTTAGAACGTTTCAAATTTATTATTATTTTAAGTTAAATTTTGAGCAATTTCTCAAGAACTTGACTTGGTGCTACCAGATAGGTACCACCCAATCCTCATAAATTCTGCCCCCAAACAACAATACTTATTGTGTTCCGGTTTGATGTGTGAGTGAGCCAGTGAAACTACCGGCACAGACACAATATATGCCCAGCTGGTGGCATTGGCGATGTAAAAATTGTTCATATGTAATATACAAGATTTGACTCACACACAGCAAACAACAAGTTAACTTAAATAACTTATAAATATACGGCCTCGCTTATAAATAACGCTTAACGGCTGTTTCGTTAAACACTGATTTCGCTCTTTCTGTCTTTATTGATTTGACATTCGAAAGAAAAAGACAGAATTATTAATCACTCGCTTATCAATATTTATAAGCAAGGCTCATATATTTTAATCGTGCTATTTGTGCAAGTAGGTTTCAACTGGAGCGCCTAGTTAGAAACCGAACGACACTCGTTCATACATCCTATCAACTGCGTATAATTATTGTTAATAGTTCACCCAATATTTTTACGTAGAAGATCTACAGCTTTTGTAACCTTGGTACCGTTAGTTTATCTCTAATACATCTCAATGTTGTCAACTTAGCTGGCGAACTCGGTACTAGCTGTTCCTCCGTCCGTCTGATTGGTCTGGGCGGGGGTGCGCACGCGCGGGGAACTTGAGTGATGTGGGGATGGGACTTTACGTGCTTCCTCAACGATGATGGATCGGTGTAGCGCTTACCACAACCAGCCGCGCCACAGGCGTAGGGTCTCTGAGAGAGAAAGAAAGAATGTTAAAATAGTTCTGTCTTTGTTTTTTATGCGAAATGAAAGATAAGAATAAGAATAATAGAATAATAATATCCTGCGACATTATTCACATAAGGCCATCTGATCCCAAAATAAGCAGAGCTCGTACCATGGAAACCAGACAACTGATATAGGTACTACATGTACTACTTTTTCTTTCGTAAATACACACTTGAACAGAAAACTCAGGACAAACAGACATGTTCATACACACAACTATCTGTCCTGGGTGGGAATCGAACCCACGACCTGCAGCGCGAAAGGCAAATATCTACCAACCACGCCAATCGCCTAGTGAAATAAATTCGCGGCACAAGAACTTAGTAGAAGTGTCTTACATGTAATCAATTTTAATGGTTGATTGTACTGGTGTAGGCTACCTCTCGCGTGTGAGGTGGGGTGAGATATTAAGTATCCTCTTCTGTACCTCAGTATGCAAAATTTCATGATGATTGGTTCAGCACTTAACACTTGAAAGCGTTACAAACAAACAAACTTACTTTCGCACTTATAGTATTAGTAAGAATAATGTAGTTACATCATATAGGCCACAATATTTATATACCTATCTATTAGTTATACCTAAGTAAATATTCCATACGCAAAGCTTCGTCTGACTTGGGACTTTTAGATGATGAATACGTACATGATGATATTTAACTACTTTGTATATACTATTAAATATATAAATAGCTGATATAATAATATTCTCACCATAGTGGCGTTATATTGCTAATTGGCTGAGATAACACTACCTACTTACGTACCTACTGGTTATCTACAGAAATGAGCATGTGTGGGTCACTTGCCTTTCTTCATTCTTTGTTTTTTTTATCTATAGTTTCCCGCTTGTCTACAATCATACCTGACGGCAAATCCTGATCAATAAGATGCAACGCGCTTGCCTAGAAGATGCCTATTCAATCCTATGATCGACTAAGATTGTGTTACTCCAGAAACTAAAGTCGAAAGGACACTTTACATCGTTTATATGAGTTTTTCGTTAAAGTTAAAACACTTACAATAGCTAGGTTTTAAAAGAAAATAATTTTGTATATTAATAAAAACTTACAGCGTTAAAATGCGTCCGTTGATGCTTTGCCCTATCAGACGAGTTGGAGAAGGCTTTTCTACAGTGTGGCGCGGGGCAGGCGTAGGGACGCTCGCCGGTGTGTGAGCGGACGTGAATCTTCAGATTCTCCAAACGGGAAAAAGCCTTGCCACAGCCAGGGTGCTAGAATATAATAAACAAGTTAATATACAATTTGTAACTCTGGAGACAGGTTGCAGGTAAATTGGTGGTTTAGATACGGTCGAAGTTTTCGTACTCTTCAAATATTAAATCACCAAAACACGCGCGCTCACGCACGCTTATGATTTTCTCGCATTAAAATTAAGCAGGAATGTTTTTACTGTAAATATTAATATCAAAACTATTTTTTTTTTTAAGTTACGTATTATAAAATTGTAATCATATGTGGTCTTACTTTAGTAATAAGTAATAACCGTACAACTATTTCTGTAATGCTGTTGATTACAAGTAAAAATAAATAAATAAGTATTAAAAAAAAACAAATGAAATGAGTAATACAACTAACATGGCATCGATTCGGCTTATGTCCGGAGTGCACGCGCATGTGTATGAGTAACTTGTAGCGCGCGTTGAAGGGACGCCTTGCGCGGGCGCAGTCCCGCCAGAGGCAGCTAAATTCGTCACCTGAATAAAAAAAAATACCATTTATATAACAAATAAAAAAGGATTCCACATAATAAGAATATTAGTTTTCTCGGATATTATTATATTTTCAGAAGATGTTTGCAAGTTATGATAAATAAAATTAATTCACCACCACACACACACATTCCATATCCACACATTCTATATAACTATAATAATTATTTTTCTGGAAAATTCTGGGACTGCAAAAATATTTGAATTTATTAATTGAATACTTACTCTTTTATATCGTCATGTAACAAGATTAAATCCAATGTTCAGATTCTACCGAGAAGAACCTTCAAGAAACCCCTTCCTCTTATTGTCAAATGAATCACATAGTTAACTATACAGCGTGTAACAAAATTCGTGTCCGACCCGTGAAGTGGTTATTAGGTATCGTGTGTCAGTTCTATTTAGGTAATAATTTTCAAAATACTAAGCATAAAATTTATCCCGGATTTTTTTTTTTAATTAAGTGACGAAAATCACATGGCAACACAGGTCCGGGTAATAGACCTCGATAGCTCTTACCTATCGGGTAGCTAAGACACAAGGTCATGACCCCAGTAGTCCACGTTTTTACCACCAACAGTGTCGTTAAACACAATTAATATATTTTTTAAAGTAATTTTTTTGCTTAGTATTTTAAAAGTTATTACATAAATAGAACCGACACACGATACCTAATAACCACTTCACGGGTCGGACACGTATTTTGTTACACCTGTATACAATGACATCTATGTCTATATAGATCATGTATAACTAAACGCTTCTCTTAAGGTAAGTTCAGACTCGTGCTGAATTTATAGCAGTTTTATATTCAAAGTAAAATATTTAAAAACGGAGATGTGAATCCTACATGAATGTATCATAAAGGATTGTTAATTTCAATGGAATTTTAATATTATTAAGTGTACATTGAAACGAATTCCGTATTAAAATATAATTCTCAGTAAGATACTGTGTCATCTTTAAATTTGCATTATGATTGTATAATGTGATTCATGGGCACCGGTCTTATTGTGGTGATTTATGATCTATTTTTGTAATCTTCCCATCGGCTAGAGTCTAGACTATATCATTATGAGGGATTAATTATATTCAAAATATATATTCACAATATATTACTTACATACTTGTCAAATGGAAGTTATTTAAGTTATCTTATTTCTAATATATTTTACGTTATTTTAATTTTTTTTATAAATGATACTTAAAAAAAAATACAAATTATTTTGTATACAAAGTTTTGCTGTACGTTAACTAGTCTAAATTTGCATGCAGTAATTACATGTAAGTGCAATTATGTGTAACCTATTAACTTAAGGCTTTGTTATGTATAACATAAAATACAAATAACTGTCTTGGTAGTTCTATTATATATAAACAAGAAGACCATCATCTGAGCTATCACTGTTACAATTGTTTTTTTTCGACTTCAAACGGTTAGATAAAAGCCTACATTCATCAGGATTTTGTGCATTGTACCTACAATTTTTATTTACATAGACGCGTGGCTTTTTTTTTAATTTAAATTTAATTAAAAACGATTACTTCGAAATTCAAACTTTTGGTGTTGATTAGAGATTACATAAATCTAGTTACATAATATGTAGTTAGCTTAATTAGATAGTTAGCTACGGACTCAAAACGCTACGTGTGTTTAGTCTAATGTTTACATGATAACGTAAACATTTCAGGCTTACCTTTGTAAGTGTTAACGTGGGCTCTTTCAATGTGTTCGACGAGTGTGTTTTGATTCGGATATCTTTCAAAACAGTGTTCCCATAAGCATACCCTTTCACCTAAAACATAAACAATGATAACTTGATTTATTCTTTACTTAATGCATCGGCGACTTTCAAAGGGAATAATAGACTTTTTTTTTTAAATTACTACAGATGGATATTGTTTGTATATAAATATAAAATTTGTTACTGTTCGATGTCTGTATTACAGTGTATTTTACTACGATTTTATAAAGGCGAAAGAATAATTTGAATGTTGGTACACAATCATATTTGAACCATTGGACAAAGTAACGTTATGTGTCAGTATTACACTTTCAAGGATAAGGCTCTGAGCTGATTAAAAAAAAAGGCATTAAGCGAGATTGAACTCTCAGCAAGGACATAGGCTGCTTTTTATACTTACACTATCACAAAATGGCGCAAGTGTAGACGTCATTCAAATTACGAAATACCAAAAAGAGTTTTCATTGAAAATTCAGAAGTAAAATCGAAAGTGAGGTTTAAATAATCGCACCGCAGAAGTAAAGCTTCTAATTTAGATTTTTCATTTCCACGTGTTACATAAAGCATTGATTTTATGATCATTACATTTATTAGTCAAAAGTTACTTACTTAATTATTTATTACTCACCTTGTACTTTTTCCTTATCTGATCTTCTCTCATTTTCACTGACTCCCTTGTTTTCGAAATTGATAGCTTCATCTCTTTCAAATGTCAAACCGAAATCGTCTAAATTTATAAAAAGTTCATCCTCGTCAAAATTCTCAGAGTTTTCATCATAGTATCCTGCACTTTGTACATCACTCTCTATTGAATCAGATATAGAAAATTTCCTGGTATTTCTATCAAAGTTAAACTCCGTACAACTAGTTGGCGTATCTGGTAAAATGTATTTCTTTTCACTATCCAAATTATATAGTATATTGTTTGGATAGCTGTAATGTTCCAAGCTGCTTATGACTTGTGTATTATTAGTTGCTGTCTGTGTTGTGTTCTCATCATAAAAATTTTGTTTTAAGTTGTATTCATCAGCATTATCTGAATTATTATAGCAATAACGTTTTGCAAACGCAGTCTCAATTGATGGCAATAAATTTTCATTACTTGTCTTTAAATAATCATCGTTAAATGCATCTGGCGTTAACCGACACGATTCCCCATCCTCTCTACATAGTTCGTCAATCAATGATTCATCATCAATATAGTCGTTATTCAATTCATAATTTGAATTAACTTTTTTACTGTCGTCACCAGAATCAGATTTAAAACTACCATCATCGAATTCTATACTGTCTAAATCTAATAAAACCTCCTTGATGTTTTGATCAGTTATATTGTTCTCTATTACTTCATCTACTATTTCTAGGTCAGTTTTATTATCTGTGCTATTCCAATTATTTAATACTTCGAAATCGAAACTTTCCTCGACACCGTATTTGAAGCTATCGTTCTTCTGTTTAGTCTTACCGTTTTCTAGTTCTAAGTTAAACTGAGACATGTAGTATGCGTGTAGATCCGTGACGTTATCGTTTCTCTCTTGAAAGAGTTCATCGTCATCATAGCAAGGTATGAGATCATAATCAGCCATGGTTTTAAGTTCATTCGCCTAATAAGGTTCAGTAATCCCAATACAGAGGTGAATGTAATTGACATGTGGCGAGTACTCGGTTCGCCGCATATGGTTTGCTATTATTATAAAAATAAACTTTCTCCGAGCAACATCTCGCGTGGCCCGCGCATCTGCGAATTATAAAATTAATTACTATTGTTATTACGAATATCGAAACACGTGTTGCTATTGGCCACCTTATATTGGATCTGAGGAAGTGCTTTTTTTTGTGTCCGTTGTTTTATTATAAGCATGATACTTCGTTTTGTGATATGTGTGGTACTTATATAAATATTTTCGTTGTTGTAAATTAAATATTTTCTTAAGTATATACAAATATTTAAAAAATCCTGTTATTAATTTATTTTATTATATTTGAGTATATTTATCGGATTATAAAATATTATTATATGACGACTTTTGCAAAAAAAAATAAAAAAAAGAACGAAATAGAAAACTTGTACTACATTTTATTACAAATAGGTATTTAAAAAAAAAAGAAATTTTTAAATATACGTTATTAGAACACTCGTTAGTTAATCAAATTAGACAATTGAAACTAACACAACCACAAAAACTCAAATAAAACAAAAATACAGTTTAACTTACCAAAATTAGAAATCACTTAAGAAATTTTCCAAATCAAAAATCACAAAATGGCGCGCTGTCAAAATGACACTTGTCTTAATATTATCTGCGCACACACGAAGGGTTACACGACCGCACTGATTGGGCTATTCATTGGGAATAACACGGGAGCTGCCTGGATAGCGAAAAAACTTCACTGAAACTACACATGTGTTTAAAACAACCACCGTAAAATATCAAACCGATCACCATAGACACATGTCTAACTTTCTTTATTTCATTGGAATATGGATCAAAATTGCACAGCAATCTCAGTAACTAGCCGCACAACATGATTGAACATCTTTACTGTCTTTTGGCGCCATAATATACTTTTCGAGTTCAGTAATTCATTTTTCATTTAATTGGCTTTTAATATTTTTTTATATATTTCACGCACGATACGCGTTAAAGTTTTTCTGGCATCTTGTTATATAACATTTGAAAGTTTATATGTACAATACCATTATTTTTATATGAATCGGTTAGTTAAATTTTGGACATCACTTGGTGCATCTCATCATTTATCCTACCGCTAACTTATTTCATTTCAAATGATCTTAATTTACAATAAGGGGTTTTTGGGACCTCTGAACAGACTTATGTCATTTTACATATTTGTTTTGTGTCAATACTGTCGGTTGAAACTGTACCTTCTACCAATAAGACGTAGCGGCATGAAATTAAGCAGTTAATCTTTTATTTCTAATTAAACTATTTATGTACTCATTATTAAGGTAAAATTAAATTTACTCTTGGCGTTGGTGTCGTCATTAATTCGAAACTCAAATAATGACATATTGCTTACTTAGGTAACAAGTCAGTTTAATGCCTTTACATAAACATTAACTGTCTTACTTATAAACGATGCTTAGCGACTGCTAAGTTAAAGACTGAATTTGCTTTTTGTCATTATTAATTGGACGTTGTTTTATTATATTTTTAACTCCACATACGTGATATAGTGCCTTTATTATTATTTTATTGTGCCTGCATATTTCAAAATATAATTGGTACATAATTTGTAACACAATTTTTATATAATCATTAAGAAAATGTATTTCTTAGTAGATAAACTTGAATTCCTAATAAATAAATAAAAACAATTGATTTGACGTTCGAAAGAAGAAGGCAATTGTTTAACTAATCACCCGCTCTAAACAACGTTTTTAAGGCTGTACACATTTCTAAGTACCACTAATGTATGGCCATCGGGTTACATACGTTTCACTTAACTATTGTTTATATGTTATCTACCAGTAAACTGAGTACTTAATAGTAAACCGGCCCCGTAAGGATGTCATAGTAGCTGGTTCGATCCTGGGCTGTTGTCGTGCATCCCTTCCTTATTTAGATAAGGAATGGAGATTACCGCAAAGGTTATGAATATTTAGATTTCGATTTAACGCTTACCTAAATTAGAGTGCGATTTTGTTTTTGTAATAAACAATTTAAAATATTTTTTTGCTGCCTGAAAGTTTTTGTAAAATTGATAAAACTTCCTTGATTGGTTTCAAGGTATCAGTGTGATGATGATGATGATGGTCCTCCAGACCGATTTCGGTCAGGGCGGCCAATCTCATGAGAGATTAGCCAATTGCGCAGGACATATTATAGTGTGCGCAAACACAGGTGCACTCTCTATTCCTTAGCTCTCATAATCCGATGGGACGGCAATCCAACACGACCGGAAAGAGTTTAGGCGCAGGACCAACGGCTTAACGTGCTTTCCGAGGTACGGGAGTGTACACACTTCCAACTTCCAGACTCCGGGCTGCTACTGAGAATTTTCGACAGAATATCTCAATAACATTTTATTGGCCCGACCTGGGATTTGAACCCAGGACCACCGTGTCCGCGGCCTTACATGTATCCACTGGACCAACGAGGCAGTCAGGTATCAGTGTACTTACTTAATTGTTAAATATAGATTTTTTGAATCATGCGATACTGCTAAGCGCTCTATCAAATGGTCATTTGACATTCCACAATATATACCGTTTGCGTCTTAATACAATAACAATGTTAAATCCGCCCATAATTAAGCTAAGGAAGTCGAATAAAATCGCAGGTCAAGATTTAGTCAGCTCCTGGACTTTATCACTATTTTTATATATTATTTTCTAGTTATAATATCTCATAGCAAAGCTTGGGGCAGTGGCCTTTGTTTATTATATGCCTATAGGGGCGTTTGCATCATCATAAGTAATTTAGGGTGTTGGTTTTTTGTAGATTATACAGGTATAATTTGGTATACTAAAATGAAATTTATACCATATATTTTAAAAATTATTACATAAGTAGAACATCGGTTTCACGATACCTAATAACCACTTCACGGCTCGGACACGAATTTTATAACATCCTGTATAAATTTCATTTTAGTATACCAAAGCAAAATGGCAAGCCAACTTGCCAACAAGCCAAGATTGTAAATAAATTAGCGCCTTACCTGAAATAGATAGTAATCACTCCCCGCAAATGAACCTCCGACTCTAGAAATGATGATACATTTTTAGTGCCAGAAATTAAGTGTCAAAACAAAACAAAATTGTTAGACGTGACGAGCAGGTTGGCGTGGTTGGTAAGATACTTGCCTTTCACGCCGTAGGTTCGATGCCCACCCAGGACAGACATTTGTGGGTATGAACATGTCTGTTTGTGCGGAGTCTAGGTGTAATTATCTATATAAGTATGTATTTACAAAAGAAAAGTAGTATATGTAAGTATATCAGTTGTCTGGTTTCCATAGTACGAGCTCCGCTTAGTGTGGGATCAGATGGCCGTGTGTGAATAATGTCCCAGGATATTATTATTATTACTTTATGGGCCTTACGTATAAACGTATAGTAGATAGAATGACAGAATGGCGAAATCAGCGTTTTTAACCTAGTATAGTATTAGATGATCTGTGGTTTAACTAAATAACCGATAAGCAACAGTTATGATTAAGATCGTAATTATACTGGTTCAATCATAATTTAAACTGAAGCATACTAATTTTAATTATTGTTTAAGGGGAAACTTAGGCTTGTACTAACCCAAACTAAAATCAACATTTAAGCATGTAATAAAAGCATCATTTTCGTCCTTTCAGATTTATTACCATTCTTTAAAAAATCGTAACGAGTTTTTGTGAAATATATTTTTACGACCTACTCAAAATAATTACCTAAGAAGTATCCACTAAATACTAAAACACGTGTCTAACAAAAAAAGGATTGTCTACTATTTTTTTTTATTCACGTATCTGTTGACGTCGTTACGTCTTCATCCCGATGTCATTTTGTTTTTTCAAAGAAGTTTTTATAGTGAATGTTTAAATTGTTGTTTTCTTTTACATAATTAGCATCAATGTTTGGTTATGCTGTTGCTAAATATGTACGGTTTACAATTAACTTAATTTTTTTTTGTCATAATTAACGTTTCAAACTCAGGTAATAACGACAGAATATTCTTGTGCTTTAATTTGTGTTTATAATTCATCTTGTTCTCGGCGGTAAAGGAAAATATTATGAAGCCTGAATTATAGAATATTGAAGCAGCGTGGTGAATGAAAGGATGTTTTGGCAAAACATTTGGGTATACGATACATAACTTTTATTTTTTTGGAACGAAGTTCTTTTACGCGGCTTACAATAGAGTGAAATGGGAGTGACCTAACGTCACGTCATATAACGAAATAGCGTTCACACTATGCCTACCAAATACTCCAAAATGCGAAGCGTTGGGGGTTTGAATTTAGGAGGTCGATATTAAGGGGATCTACATTTTAAAACACGATTTGAATCGAAAAAATATTGCACAGAACTTCGTTCCTGACGGAGGTGCCCGCACCATTTTTTTATCTATTTATGGCTAATATAAATCTACACGTGTGTATAATGACGAACATGTATATCGCACAGAAGACGTTTTCCACGATATTATAACGTAGATCTTAGACGTAGTTAGGTATCGCTAGGTGACCTAGGTTCAAAGTTAGACGATACATAGTTGCTATCGCAAGGTTAATACCCTATTTATGGGTAAACATATGTAACACGTGTAATCAATGACCTCGAACCCAGCGGCTTAGTGATTGAATCATTTGAATCTTAATTGAAGATTGCGTGTTCAAACTGATTATTTTTATTTTTTGTTATTGTTAATTTAAAATAAGTATATTATTCTAAATGAGACAATAAAACCGTCCGAGGTTTCGCTCACGTGTGGGCGGTGTTAAGTGCCTTGTCCTTTTCTGTTCAAACAAACAAAAATAGTTTAATAAAAATATTAGAGAAAAGAAAAAAGCTAAATTTTAGTAGATTATGCTGCAATAATAGTAAATATATAAGTAATATTAAAATATACCTGTACACGACTGCTGATCACTGCAAACGTCACAATACTTATACCCTACATTACAAAAATGTCAATAATATTAAATTTATAATTATATATGTATATATTATATAATTCACAATGACCGGTTGAGGTTAAGTGAAAAACAGTATCAGTGCGTATAATTCAGATAGCGTCGGATGCAACCCTGTCACATTATCCTCAAAAAAGGGGAGAGGCTTAGCCCAGCATGGTGCGTTTAAAGGCTGTTACTTGACTTATTTGTTTCTGCTAGCTTTGTCATATCTTACAATTTATAGAAATCAAGGATTGTTTGTTTCACTTTTCAAAATATATAAAAAAATCTACTAAAGCGGAATATTACACTGCGCATCTGTTCTGTGACAAGTCCTTGCATCATCGATGAGACGCCAACCCTCCCAGGGTTGATGTTAGGTTCTAAGATGATAAATCCCTTGTGAGTTAAACCTAACACAGGTGAGTGTATCAGTGTTTGGTGGCTCTGTAATAACACACAATAAGCTTGCACAACGCCCGACCATTAATCTATACATCTTATTCTGTATAGCCGCTGGAGCGCTGCCAAATTTCATGTTCAATGATATTATAATATCGGTAGCGATTGTCGCTTGTTAAAAATCAATTTCGCTTTTATTTTTGGATTACAAGAGTTAGTAATTTATTAGAATCAGTTTACATTTTGTAACTAATTAAGTTTTCTCATAATTGGAATCGTTAATTTTCCTTTTTTATGACACATTGTTTTGTTTTTAGGAAATTGTTTTCGATGCAATAAACTAAGTTAAACTAAAACATCAGCCAATTAGCTACCATCAATGTAATTAGCAATCAATAGTGATATGGGTTCACTTCAATCACGATAACTGTAAAATACAAATTAAAAATCTGATGCTCATAAATCTTGTCAGTAAACTTTAAAAAAAATTGTCAAATCAGTTAGTACATAGTCTTCGAAGTTCGTAGTAGTAGTAGTAGCAATAATAATAGAAAAGAAGGCCAAAGTTCTATGAAAATGCTCGCTTTACTATTTTCTTCAATATGTTGATAAAGTAAAATACTTACTAATATTATGAATGTGAAAGTATGTTTGTTTGTTACGCTTTCACACTCTAACTACCCAACTGATCATCATGAAATTAAGAATACGCGTAATCAAACCTAAGCCGCGGGCGGACATTTATTATTATTATTGTAAATCTATGAATAATTTGAATTTCGAATTAACAATTTTCAATACTATTATATTATATTACTCACGGCTATATTTATAATTAATATAATTCGTAATTATATTAATTATTAATTCACATCAATTTACATGTTAATAATAATAATTTACATGTTTTTGGTGTTCTATTTTTAAAAAGAAAAATTCGATTTTTTTATAAAACTTTTGGCTGTCAAATGTATCTATATAAAATAAATGATGAATTATACTGTTACAACAATATAATTTCTTATTAGAAAATATATATTTTTATTAACGTTTAATATATTAATGTGCGACCAAATAAATCGAAGTCATATGTGAAAGATAATTTATTTTAATATCAATAACGTTGCCATTGATGAAATAAAACCTAATAAGATCATAAAGAGCGTAACTTCAGTACAGTGTAGACAGACGGAGGGTATGTTCACATATACGGTAAATGTATTTCAAATATGAATTTTCAAGTCACACTTGTATATATATAAAATTACAATGTCGAGTTTATGTGAAACGTTAATTTGTAATGTTTGAGTAAAACGTTTCTTATGCAAAGAATTACTTCTAACGGTTATGGAATTCTAACTTTTAAGTCCAGTGTTGTAGATGTTCATGAATATTTGTTGTATCCGTCAGATGAGCGTCATGCACGTTTGGAATATTTACATTAAGGCCTTAAGTAGAAACAAATAAAAATTAAAACTTGAGTTCAATTTTTAATTTATAGATACTTTTACTTATAGAAGCATTGTTCCTTTGAATCGCAATTCCGAGTAGTAATTGAGATTTAGATCTTGTTTGGCCAAATCAAATGAAATCAAAACTTTTTAGTCAATATAAAATTTAGAAGCATTATATTAACATGTTAATCTTTAAATCCAAATAAAACCCTGAGCAGATAAGAACGTCGAAAAAAAACTTATATATCAAAACATCGTTATATAACAAATTATTTTTTATATAACAAAGAAATAGTCAAGAGGCGATCGTTTCATCCATTTTCTTATATAATAAACTTATCAACCTTTTCCCTTATAATTTAGTTTTAGTTTACCAAGAGAGCCATTTTGAATGGATATTTGGATGCTGTTGTGAACCCGTATACATAGCTATTGAGTTGCAGGAGTAATTAGTGTGTTTTCGTATGTACCTACCGATGTTATGAGTGTCATATTTTCTCACAAAATCATTAATATTCTTCCATACATAGTGTTACGAATATATCAAAGCTATAAAAAGTACTAAAGTTGTCTATCTCATCTCGATATCTTTCATAATATTATTGACCTACGTTAAAGTAAGGTCCAGGACATTAATACGTTCACAATATATAGTTGTATATACAAAGACTAAAGACAAATAACAACAATAATACACGTACATAACAATACACAATATTTATTGAGAAGCAAAGTTAATATTTAATTTATCTAAATTTCTGTCTCTTAGATGTTTTAGATCCTATTGCGCGAATAGCCCACTTGTACAGCACAAATTATATGAATTACAGCTGCCTTATTCCAAAGCATACAGCCGTATGACAATATACTTAGAAAGTAACGAATGCATATAAGCCTTTATTACATAGATAACTCAAAGTATTGAGCTATATTGCATTTCTATTTATTAATTTAAATCATAATTTTATAGCAGTCTGTGTGAAACACGCATGTCCCGATGTCGCGTCGTTTTATTATCATGTTGCACTTATGCATGACACGTGTGAACTCACACATAGATATGATTTAACCGTTTTAACGGATAAAAATATATCAACAATTAAATGAAAGTAAGCGAACAGTATTGTATGAAAATTATAAATTCGAAATTCAAATTTTCTATGGTTGAGAATGCTGTTATATTTTTTTAATTTTATATTTATGTACAACAATAAAAAAATGATAATTTTTAAAATTCGAATAATTAAATTATAGCGTAATAAAACATTTATTTTGTAATGATTAAAATTCTAAATCTGACCAACATGTTTGCGAATGCTGAATGAGTCGTTATTGGCAGCTATGTCAGCACATTGTTGATTTATAAATAAGAAAGTTTCGCCTGCGGTTTCGCTCGCGTTTTACAGGAAGGTATGGTAAAAAAGTTAAAAATGTAGTCTATATCCTTAGTTACTTAACTAAGTATAAATCGATGTTATTTACTTCGATTATGTAATTTTACTTTAAAAAGAATTAATTAATCGAAAAGTTATAAATAATTTCGTCTGTTTTCGGCCATGCAGCTTTGTCACAGATTATTAATATAAATATTGTATAATTCGACAGATAATAAAGTTATTATTTAGTTCTACATAGGTCGCCGTTGATATAATACATATTAATAACATGTAGAAGATTTTTTTATGATGATGTCATGTACCTTACATGAAGGTTGCCTAATAAATCGGATTCGAGATGAATCATAAACACAATTTAATCAAATGAAAATTAAGTGGTGGCCAGGTTTGATCCCACAATCTTTGCTTAAGATTCACGTATTATTCACTCAGTGCTCTAATCTTGTTTGTAATATTTAAAGATAATATCGAATATAGTGTTTTCTACTTGATGGTAGGGCTTTGTGCAAGCCCGCCCTAGCACAAAACAGCAATCTTTAGTATTATTGTGTTCCGGTTTGAAAGGACATAGCATCTTAGTTCCCAAGGTTGGTGGCGCATTGACGATGTGAAAAATGGTCAATATTTCTTACAACACCAATGTCCATGGGCAGCGGTGGGCACTTACTCAGATATTCATATATATATCATTTGCCAATATAAAAACGATGACATAAAAATTAAGAACTAAATAAGAAAAAGAGAATCATGCTTGAAACTAAACAATAAAAAAATATAACTTCGCTTTGAATTGATTGAAACGAAACTCATTAATATATTAACTAAAATATATGTGTAACCTTGTATTAACGTACTTGGGTCGTAATGAGAGACGATCTATGGTAAAATAAGACGCGACAGACGTCACTACCAATGACACGGACTCATAGAGTTGTATTTTTTTTCGTAATAAGAGAATACGACATGTTACTTTCTTTTTATCTATACATATAAAAGAATAACATATATATCAACGCACAGCCCAAACTACTCGGTACTACTCGGTAGTTTACTCGAGAGCTTTATGCAAGCTCGTCTGGGTAGGTACCACCCACTCATCAGATATTCTACCGCAAAACAGCAGTACTTTGTATTGTTGTGTTCCGGTTTGAAAGGTGTGTGAGCCAGTGTAATTACAGGCACAAGGGACATAACATCTTAGTTCCCAAGGTTGGTGGCGCATTGGCGATGTAAGTGATGGTTAGCATCGCTTACAATGCCCATGTTATTTTTATTTAATATTATATTTAAATTTATTAGTTTGACTTTGTATTTTTTATAAAAAAATTGGTAGGTATCTTTATTGGTATTTATAGTTAACATTTCTTACAATGCCATTGTCTAAGGGCGTTGAGGATCACTTACAATCAGGTGGCCCATATGCACGGCACCTACCTATATAATAAAAAAAAAGATAGTAAAATGAAAATTTGCACCCCTCTTACACAGTAGCACTAGAGAAGGATTTTTGAAAATTTAACCATTAAGTGATGACGAGCCGGTTGGCGTGGTTGGTAGACTTGCCTTTCGCGCTGCAGGTCGTGGGATCGATACCCACCCAGGACAGACATTTGTGTTCATGAACATGTCTATTTGTCCTGAGTCTGGGTGTAATTATTTATATAAGTATGTATTTACATAAAACATGTAGTATATCAGTTGTCTGGTTTCCATAGTACGAGCTCTGCTTAGTTTGGAATCAGACGTTCTTCTGTGAATAATGTACCAGGATATTAATATTATTATAGGAGGGAAATATGGAGGGAAATGAAATATTGAATGAAAATATTTTTTGAAGAAAGAGCTATGGAAATTAATAGCAATTCTGAATTACGAAGCGAGCGAAGCTGCGGGTCGAACGTTAGTATATTATATTTGGGTTTTATGATCTATCATACGTTTTTTGTTCAATAAATAATAGTTGCATACATTAATTAATGTTGATTAATTACACGTTATAAACGCGGATTTACGCTTTATCTATACTAATATTATTAAGAGGAAAGATTTGATTTTTTATTTGTTTGTTTGTTACGATTTAAATCAAAAACTACTCGATCGATTTTAAAAATTCTATCACCATTAGAAAGCTACATCTTTACCGAGTAACATAGGTTATATTATATTTTCAGAAAAATTGGAGATCGCTACCTAAACTGGAACGATATAACCCAAGGTATCAATTTGTTGCCTATAAAAGTCATTATTTGGCGCGCGCTGCGAAAACTACTGCTTGCTAAGTGCTTGTTTTATATACATTTGTAAGTAATATAATCAAAAGTAGCAACTTGATGGTAAATGTTTACCATAGCTCATATATTAACAAGCTGAGAAGAACCGGCTAAAGAAACTTGTTACTGTACTTGTTCCTGGTGTTAACAGTATGTACGTCACAATTTCTGGGAAAATCTTTTATGTTTTTGCGTACATACATAACATTATCAAATATATATTGAGAAGCGACAGTCATTATTTTAATTTCTTTAAATTTATATGTTAATGAATCTTTTGGGCCCAGGTTGTAAATTGCACGAATAGCTCTCTTCTGCAGTACAAAAATTGTATTTATGTACTGCAGAAGATTGCATTACCCCAGAGTAGAATGCCATAAGACATTATACTGTGGAAATAGCTGAAATACACCCCATTTGACAGTTCAACAAACTATTTGAAATGAAAAAAAAACTAGCTTGGAAGCATTGTTATGTCTTACAGTTGAAGGCAAGAGTTGATTAAGGTAATCACAAATTCATAATCTTATAAAAAAAGTATCAAGAGTTCAATTATTTTTGTGTAAATGCGAAGCCGAGATGGCCTTGTGGTAAGAACGCGTGAATCTTAACCGATAATCGTGGGTTCAAGCCCGGGAAAGCACCACTGAATTTCATGTGCCTAATTCGTTATTATAATTCATCTCATGCTTCATGGTGAAGGAAAGCATCGTGAGGAAACCTGCATGGGTCAAATTTCATTGAAAATCTGTCACATGTGTAATCCACCAACCCGCATTGGAGCAGCGCGTTCTCCTCAAAAAGATGAGAAGAGGCCTTACCCCAGCAGTGGCGCATTCACAGGCTGTTACTGACTACTACTGAATATTTATTTATTAAGAATCTCCAACAACTAATACACACATACATACAATACATTACATTGTAGAATAATGTTTTAAGATATGTGTCCACCTTTAATTACAGGAGACCACATCATACAAATAAAATAATTTGAACTTATGCGTGATTTTCAGATACAAATAGATAGATAGATAGTGTTCTAGGTTTTTTTAGAATATTTAATATAAATTAAGTATAAATATAATAATACAGTTATTATTAAAAACAGGAACGCAACACCTTATTCCGTTTAAGTTAATCGGTAAACGCACAAACAGAAACATGAGTGACAATGATAAATAAAAATAAGCACGTTTTTCCATTACATTGCAAATACTTAAATCGAAATTAGCGACATATGTTTTAAATACCTACTTAACATTATATTCACATCTAGTACTAGTCTATTGCTTTTTTTTTATAGCTTTGGGGGACGAGCTTATGGACCACCTGATGGTAAGCCCATAGACATTGGCAGTGTAGGAAATGTTGACCATCGCTTACACTGCCAATGCGCCACCAACCTTAGGAACTAAGATGTTATGTCCCTTGTGCCTGTAATTACACTGGCTCACTCACCCTTCAAACCGGAACACAACAGTACCAACTGCTATTTTGCGGTAGAATATCTGATGAGTGGGTGGTACCTAACCAGACGAGCTTGCACAAAGCTCTACCACCATTTGAACCAATTACCAATTGCAATGCTTACCAATTTTGTTTACACTCATAACTAGATTTCTTTTTTTTATGTAAAAGGGGGCAAACGAGCGGGAGTCTCACCTGATAGAAAATGACTACCACCCCCCATGGACATCTGCAACACCCGAGGACTTGCAGGCGTGTTGCCGGCCTTTGAAGGATGAGTACGCTCTTTTCTTGAAGGTAAAAAACCTGTCATATTGGTTCGGAAAAGTCGCCGGCGAAAACTGGTTCCACAGAGTGGTTGCGAGGAAGAAATGCCTTAATAATCGCTCTCTTGTGGATTTCCAGACATCGGTGATGAGGATGGAATTTTGAGTCCTTTTTTTGTATTTTGTATTATATTATACCTACCAAGTACGACGAACTACCTGCATAGTACATACTTTAAAAATTGTTAACATTTCTCATGTAAGTCGCTTACTTCTTCTTTTGTTTATTTAAGAAATAAATGTTTATAAATATAACCTTAAATACGGATACGGGGTTACCATCAATTATGACATAAAATGAAAGTTACATAATTAATTCACTCAACTTTTGTTATTTATCTTAAAACTGATTATACCTTGATATATAAACATGTATATAATCCGTGGCAATTAAAGAGACAATACAATCATTTCAAAATGTTAAGAACAATCGAATAAAGTCGTAACTACATAATTTTTAAGCTTAATAATTTGAGCGGATTTCCATAAAAAAAGTGAACTCAAGGCTGGTGGATGATTAATGGGTGTATTAAATTAACTATTGTTTTTCGTCTTATCTAGGACACGATACGTTCGAGAAATACTTACACTTGTTGCGTACAGATATTGTCAAAGTTATAACTTGTATGTTGTAGCTCTCTATCATATAAGGGCTTATAATTGTTGTTAAATTCTGGTCATTTATTGTTTTGCAAGGCACTTATATCCATAAAGAAATATTAAAAATGTTTATATGTCTAACAAACTCTTGTCATTCAAATTAATTTATATAACCCTTTGTGAACTATGAAATTTTAATTGTTTTTATTATTTATTAAATTTTAATTATTTAGTTATGATGTTGCTGTATATTTAATATTTATTATTATAAAACTAACACTTAATCGCCAGTAAAATTGAGTTTAATACTAAGCTACACCACAACCTAAGTATTATAAATAAGTATTTCAAATATATATATTTGAAAATTTTTAATCTAATATATTAATAATTGATTTTAAAAACAATAGTTAAAAAAATGTATCGTAATAATAATATCGTAACAAGTGAAAGGTCGATATTTGAGGAGCACTGATCATCGCGGTGGTACACCAAATTAACACACTCGCGCGCACCACCGCTGTTCAACTCCGGTCCGCTTTATTGAAATTATAAAATAGTTTTTAATTATTATATATAAACCCTAAGATTTAAATAATAATTGTTTGTAGTCAATTAATAGACTTTATATCAAAACGTTTTTTTTTTAATAGGTAGGCGGACGGGCGTTTGACCCACGGGCAAATTTTATTCAAAATTAAAAAATAAAATCTTTTCCTAGAAATTTGTATTTTATTTTAGCCAGTATTGCGTGATAGAAAATATGTATTAAAAAGAACATTTTAATTTATTTTTTAAGTAATTTACTGTATAAATTTTCAATTTTACTGAAACGTTTGTGACAAACATTGGCAACAAGGCGTAGCTGAAGTTACCATTTCATGAAATTGGTAAAATCATATTGTCACTCTTTTTTATGACTTTGTACCTTAATTAATTGTTTTTTTTGGTGATTAAGTTCCTTATTATTATCATTATTTATTATTACCAAATAATAAATGGTCACCATCGCCCATAGAGCATTGGACAAATCAAACTGGAACACAACTATACTAACAATAATTATTGGTGATTTTGCGGTAGAATATCTGATGAGTGGGTGGTACATACCAAGATGGGCACGCAATTCAGAATTTCAAAGAAAAGAAGAAGTTAACATATTGTATAATAAAAATCTATCCACATAATAAAACTATTAAAAGAAAATATACTATTTTTATAAAATAATCGTTGGGTTTCACAATAACTAAAAATATAATAAAAAATAAATGATTTCATAGAGAAAGTATCGGAAGCGGGCCGCGCGTATCGCCGCCGTAACAGCGTCGCACGCGCAGATGTCGACGTACAGAAATAAATACAATACCGAAGCAGTAATTGCGCCTCACGCCCGCGCACATGGAAAAACTCTTTATAAATAAACCTCCTTTGAAAGCTAGATATGATTGTTTTTTTAATCGAGTTTTTTATGCCTTTAACGATCGCCTTTTCGGACGATTGAATTATTTATAACTTCACAGTGATTGAGAAACGAACGGGGATGCAAAATGGTTCGAGTCGAATAATGTTTACAGAAAAATGTGTGAAGCAATGCTTAACACTTTATAAATACGTTTACAGTTGTGAATATCGAAAATTTTTACATTGAAATAAAGCAGTTATAGGAATATTTAAATTATGTGCTCCTGACCATTTTCTGCGAAGATATTAACCAACTACATAGGACATATATCTGACGATCCGGTTGGCGTGGTTGATAAATACTTGCCTTTCGCGACGCAGGTCGTGGGTACGATACCCACCCAGGATAGACATTTGTGTGCATGAACATGTCTGTTTGTCCTGAGTCTGGGTGTAATTATTTATATAAGTATGTATTTACAAAAGAAAAGTAGTATATGTAGTATATCAGTTATTTGGTTTCCATAGTACGAGCTCTGCTTAGTCCCAGGATATTATTATTATTATGACAAAGTGCACAAGTGTGTGCGCAAACACAGGTGCACTCTCATTATCCGATGAGACGACAATCTGACACGACCGGAAAGAATTCAGGCGCAGGACAAACGGCTCTACGTGCTTTCCGAGGCACGGGAATGTCCCAACTTCTAACTTCCAGACTCCAGGCTGTTATTGAGAACTTTCGACAGAAATACCCAACCATAACCCATAGAATAGAACTGAAACAGCGATCTCTTTCTGGCAACCTTAAGGTTTTAAGTAACAAAGGGATGTACATAGTGTAAATAAGAAATATAATTACATTATATATATTATTATGAGTTAGAACATCCCTTGATCCATCTAACAGTATTGTTAAAAAAAAGACGCGCGCTAATTTTTGTATTATTAATTAACTCCTTAACTTGTGATTTGTTGAATGTATTATTTGGATTTTTGAGAGTAATTGAGTTAGTTATTTCCATCAACTTGTATGATTTGGTGTTCTATTTTTAAAAAGACCAATTCGAGGTATTTTGAACATCAATTTCACTTCTAAATATACACATAAGCATGTAATATTATGACATAACAACTTTTTTTATTAAATGTATTATGCAAAGATAGATGAGCAAACAGGCTTATTTGATGGGAGGTATATCTTTATACCCAACCATGAGCATTCAGATGTTATGACCATTAACGCAAAAATATAAGTACTGTTTTATCCATATCTGATTCGTGGGTGGTACCTATAGTACGCCGTTGGTACCAGAACTTAATTTCTTAAGACTAATCGATACAACATGTCCATATGTTTGCGTAATTATTTTACTAAATATTAAGAATATAGTTCAATATTATGTTTTTTGAATTACTAACACAACCTTTTCAACAAAGTTGACTTCTAGTATTGTTTTAAGCATTGAGAAATATTATTTAAGATTTAAGGATTAATTAAATTGGAAGATACCTGGTTCATCTCTGCTCCTGTACTTATTTATGCTGGAACCTGAAGCATAGATCATAACTCATATGTATGTAGAAATAGCATCTTATATTCTATTATTTATTTGGCTGTATAAATTACCGCCATGACATTTAAAAAAACAACTCATCTTTATATAAAATCTAAGAGTAAAAAAAAAACAATTCTCACGTGTGTCGCATGACAAAACATAATCATTGCCACATGTCTTGACGCATCATGAAAAAAGAAAAAGAAGAATTAAAAATATCACTAAAACACGTTTGGGAATACTAAATAAACCTTTAACTTTCCATTTCGAATCGAAATGACACTTTTATGAAAAAATTCAACCCATTCGTAGACATGTGTTGAAAAAAAAACATATTTTTTTATCGAGAAGAGTTCAGTAACCAGATCGGGATTAAAAACACAGTTATTTTAGATTTTTTGTCGGTTCAGCGGTTTTGTAGTTGCTTACTATCGATATGATTAAGAGCCATATGTCAGTCGCTAGGGATTACAACGATATTTTATCGATAAAATTATTTTATATAAAAAAAAATATCGATAAAATTATTTTATATAAAAAAAAACTACTATGTTTTTTAAATATTGATAATGTTGTATTTTTACATTCAAGGTGTGGAGATGAACATCTAAAACACCTATAATCAGGCAATCTAAGCTATCTTTTAAAGTAAAAAAAGGTTTACAGTTATCCACTAAAGTATATCCAAATCACCAAAAATTAATAAAATATTACACAAATATCATTATACATAAAACATGTGCACTCTCTTTTCCTTAGCTCTCATAATCCGATGGGACGGAAATCCGACACGACCGGAAAGAGTTCAAGACATTCGCGTTCGACACGTAACCAAGGTTACCAAGGTTACATGTCGAACGCGAATGTCAATCTCATACATTGATTATTATTTTCTATTCTATTCTACTAACGTAAAAGCCACTTGTCTAGGCCCCCAGGACCACCGGGTCTGCAGCCTTATCTCTAGCCACTAGACCAACGATTATAGTAATATAGTCAAAGTTACATTTCAAGCTCGTTCCTTTTTTTATCAACATTTTTTAAAAAAGATAACCTCCCTATTCTTACTCGACACAAAGCTGCCCACAACACAGGCCGCGTTTCCGCGCTGTACGGCATGGACCAGTTTTGCGGCAAGTAAGACCTGGAGCGATTGTCAAAACCCCTCTCTCTAAGGCGACGGCTGATCTCCCTAATAGAAGTAAGGGCATCCGACTCCCAACATCTCATCCCAGTGGCACAAATAAGTAATTATCACACAAGGGGAAAACTACAAAATTGTGATTTAATTAAAGTTAAGATTAACAACAACTATTTACCATTTTTCTAATTAAAAAAATGTCTAAAAAATTTTAGTCAAATTTCATCGAGTATCGATATTGATATCTATTAATATATTGCGTCACTACGATGTGCACTTGTTCGCTTCATAAATCAACCTAGCGCGAGTGAAGGCACGGTATGTCGATGAAACTACGGTGACGTTTATATTATATAGTTTTTTTATACATTTAAGCATTACGCCAGAGTATTTTTTTTTATAAATACGGTATTTTTAAATCATAGTGAAAGCAATAGACAATATCGAATGATTTTTTAAATAGTTTTTAGCTGTCAATTTGATTTGGATCAATTTATTAAGCATAAGCTTGTATACGTGATTACAAAAACAAGTAGGAAATTATGAATTTGCATTTTAAAAGTTTTTTTTTTTTATTTATAAGGCAAAATAAAAGAAAATGGTTGACACGCAGAGGAGAAAATTCTTTGTCTTTATAAGTATAATAAATATCTAAGTTTATACACAATTTTATTTCATGTTTAATGAAGAACATTTCTACTTGGTGTTAGGGCTTTGTGCAAGCTCGTCTGGGGTAGGTCCCACCCACTCATCAGATATTCTACCGCAAAACAGCAGTACTTGCTATTGTTGTGTCCCGGTTTGAAGGGTGAGTGATGTCTCTAGTTTCACTGAAATTCTGACACATGTGTATGCTACCAACCTGCATTGGAGCAGCGTGGTGGAATAAGCTCCAAAAACCTTTTCCTCAAAAAAAAAGAGATGAGGCCTAAGCCCAGCAGTGGGACATTCACAGGCTGTTACTGGTAAACTCCCTACTGCTGAGCTTAACTATTGTTAAGCTAATATTAATTGTGTAATGTGATAATGCATCCTGAGGCTGCCTGTAATAGTAAAACATTTGCTTTACGGTAGAATATGATGAATGGGAGACGAGCCAGACGATCTTGCACAAAGCTCTACCACCAAATAAACTCTATCTAGCTTTCATGACCACAGATCATAACTCAGGCTTTGTCAAATATTTTATATTGAAAAAAAATGTTTCCCATATTTTCGAAATGTGAAATCGTAGTGTAACATTACGATAATATTCGATACAACTTCACTAATGATAATATCAAATGATGATTCAGTGATCGTAACATTTGCGGCGCATGCGTACACGCTTCCGGAGAGTATTATTGATGATATATGATGCAACCTACGATACAATAAAATGTGATGGATGAAGCTTATATCCGGTGCTCACAGCCCAGACAATAGACTTACTTGGATACGCAGATATTAGACATTATAATTTTGTCAGGTTATTGTTTATTGAGGTATCTGATGGTTATTTGTTATTAATTATATTATTATTACATAAGCTATTTATATGGATTATAAAAACACTTGTGAAATATTAACCGTTTCCTACACCCAATCGCCAATGCTCCACCAACTTTATGAGCCACAAGATATTTTGTAATATAGTATAATCAAGTTTTTAGGGTAGATACCACCCATCTCCTCAGATACCACTCATCAGATATTCTACCGCAAAACAGCAGTACTTGGTAGTTCCGGTTTGAAGGGTGAGCGAGCCAGTGTAATTACAGGCACAAAGGACATAACATTTTAGTTCTCAAGCTCTTTTTATATGTGGAAGTAGGCGCAATTTTAGTTATTTTGGTAGATTCTATAATAAATTTTGGTATGCCGAAAAGTTATTCAAGCTGGCAACCTTGTTAATTGTTAAAATATTGTACTTTTTCATTTTCTATGGCCAATTGTGTTCGCATCGTCGTCGCATAGAAATCGGTATTTCTTACAGAAAATCAAAGTGTAGATAAGTGACTTATATTAAATAGTATTTGATATATTGTTATTGAGGCGTATCGAAATGATTCAATCCTATTAAAATAAAATAAAAATAAATAAAAATCTTTTATTGTCAAGCAACATAGGCTCATAGTTGGTTAGTACAATATAATTACTTAAGAACTATGTTAGTAAAACAAAACACACACAAAAACAGAAAATAAATAAATAAATAGCTACCATATACTATGCTATTAAACTCCTATTTCTTGAGTTATTAGGAAAGGTAAAGTTATCTCACGAGCACGAAAGGCAATATTACCTTTGAGTAGTATTCTGGATTTTAGTCATCCAGAACAATAACTTTAAATACAATATACATATATAGACTTTTTTTTCTATTCGCTTATGAAATATTTCGATGTTAAAGAACTACATAGGTAAATATATTCAAGATGCGTCCAAAAAGAAAAAAAAAATGTTTTATTATTTCTCGATAGCCCTGATGACATCCACCTGCTACTACAATATTTTTTAAATTCTTGGGTCAACTTTATCTATGTATCGGTAGTAATTACTTAAGCGAATAAATCGCTTCAAAAATAAATACATCGCTTTTTTAGCGCCAGGACCATCAGTAACTTTACGTCCCGTGCTCTGTGGGACACACAATCTTTACAAACTGTAGGCTAGGTAAAGATGCCAAAATTGTGTCAATTTTATCCCGCTCATACTTTTGATTTAGTAGAATTCAATGGTTCAATTAAAAGAGAAACACCTATTTGTAAAAAAACGTCAATAAAACATTAAACAACATGCTCCATGTTGGAGTAAATTGCAAAAAAGTAAAAAAATTACGGTAATGTTGCCACAGTTGAAAATATCGTCTTTAAAACTCGTCTTTTTGCCTCTACAACAGGAGGGCTGGTTCATTTTTCGGCCAGAGGATCGGAATTGCGATTCAAAGGGGAAATGCTGCTAGCATCCTTGCCACCATTCCACGCGGTCATAATTTATACAGTAGCCATTTTAATTTTTTATTAGTATATATTGAAATCATACATTTAAATAATTCTCACATATTAAATACTTTTTATTTGAAAAATAAATAAATAATATATATTTAGCATTCAGAAGTAAAGCTGGTTGAAAAAAAACTTCGAGTAGGTATTTTTTTTAAATAGGTGTTCTATTTTTGAATTTTACAATGTAAATTACTCACTTAATTACTTAAAAAAATACAAAAATAACAAATTGAATACATTAAGCACATCGCAAGTAGCGTTAATAATTAATTAATTACTTTACCTTTCTGTCCGCCAACAAAATGACAAAAAACATAAGAAATAAAAATATAACGGACTTAAATTACAGGCTTAAATCTTCTAGAACAAATTAAACTCTTATTTCTTTTTTTATTCACAACACTAAGTTGACTAAGTATTTACAAAAAATAAAAAACATCAAATCGCGTCGGTTAAAAAGTATGAAAGGATATTGAAACGTTTTGTTTTGCTTGTTTATTGATATATACTGCATAAAAAGATAGATAGATAATGTATAAAGATATACAGTTAAATTTAAACATCATTTAGTAGTCGTTATGGATTTTTTTTTATTGTATAGGAATGCGCACTAGCATTTGGGCCACCTGACGGTAAGTGGTCACCAACGCCCATAGAAAATGGCGTTGTAAGAAATGTTAACCATCGCTTACATCGCCATTGCGCCGCCAACCTTGTGAACTAAGATGTTATGTCCCTTGTGCCTGTAATTACACTGGCTCACTCACCCTTCAAACCGGAACACATCTATACAAAGTACTGTTGTTTTGTGGTAGAATATCTGATGAGTGGTGAGGAATATGTTACTTACGAAATAACTTCTTAACACGGGGCCTGTTTGGGGAGAGGAATGTTCAGGGGTATGAATCATTCAGTGTGATCATATTAAATAATTAGGATAAATAAAACAAAATATTATTTGTAATGATTTGGTTTAATACAACACTAATTAAGTATAATTTACAATGTTTAATAAATGTAATTTAGTGTCCCACGTCGGGCGCCATTATTATAGACATTCAAATAAATCACTTGATACGAAGTTGCAACTAAGCCGGTGCTGCTTTGGAAGTATACACTCGGTACATAGCTTATTGTAACTTAATTTAGGTTTAAGTAACACCATATTCACTTATCTAAGTATATAAATGTTACTAAAAATTTGACTTAAGCGATAAAAAATCAAAAGAAAAAATATTTAAGTAGAGTTATTAAATTAAATAAAAAAATAACAATAAGCTATGTGTGACCGATAAATAAGAACTAATTATAGACCAATTGTCACATTTGTTCTTTTAAAATAAGATATTATTTAAATTAACAAACAAAAAAGAAAATACAATGGATAGAAATAAAAAATAAATTAAAGCGCGTGCAACTCTGTACACGTGACAGAAGTGAAACTTCTTTGCCTCAGAAACGTTTCATTAAAACGTTGCATTCATATTCGAAATTATGATATAATTACGCACAAAGAAGATTCACTTCAAAATACATCTCAAATGAAATTTAGAAATTCAGCTTCACTGATTATTTCTAAGTTGTTTAAATGCAAATTTGAATATAGCCCGCCTTCCACCACGTTATTTAAGTCTCTACAATACATAATTGTGATATGATTATTTTTACCCTTTTATAATTATTTGGAATAACACGAACGATTTCTATTGACTATTATTTTAATAAATGCTTACAAGAATATTTTGAAACACTAAAAATTCTGAATTAATTAATCGTTAATTTTCATAATCAAACAAAATCAACTTTCAGAATCTGTTATCTATTATAGTGAAAATTTAACTACGAAGTATTTTTTTTTTCTAAATTTCCTACAACATGAACGATTTAATATGCATTTTATGTGAACGTTTACATAAGCCTAGAATTTTAATTTCTTGAACAATTTACATTCGATAATGACAATAATGATAAATATTTACAGCGCAAAAACAATTCCATTTGATCACAATAAAAATAAAAAGTACCATCATTAACCCTATGGCACACTATGTGAAATATCTTAAAATAAAAAAAAATATATATCAGATCATAAATAAATCAATTCCGTATACTTTCGTACTTACGTGTAAAAATAAAAGCAAATCTGGTTAATAAAAAAAAAACCTTTGAGATCTCCGACAATTTCTTGTCCTTGTCAGCTTTAAGTAGAAACTAACATGCTTTTACATTATGTCCATTTCACTACGAGTACAAAACGTAAACAATCGTATGTAACGTGAACTTCACTTATTACCTTTTTAATATGTTATATTTTTGGCGGTACAATTTTTATACGCGTTATAGATTTGATTTCGCCTGAGTTCGATTCTGTCATGTCATTATATATCTTTTGCGTTTTATATATTGAGGATCTGAGTAATAACAATATTGTTTTTAAACTCATTACATTTGACACGTAGGAGAATAATTAACAGCCAGCGTTAACAATAACATCGATTTTGTTAAGGGCCTTTCCTCTTAAGGATCTATATAACCTTAAATGATTTCGTTTAATGCCGCCGAACAGATACAATTTTCAATTAATCTCTTCGTACATATATAGTAAAGTTGGGGACTAATGTCTATATGTTGTGAAAAATCGATTCTTAAAAAAAAACCGTTTTAAAAAAAATACAAAGTAACTTATGTACATACGCCGATGAATAATTTTATATAAACTAAATTGAATACAATATGAGTACTTCTTGATTTTAATTTTCAATTCGTTGTTAGATATTAATCTCTGGAAAAATATATACACGCCCAATTCTGCCTATTGCCTGACGACAGGATGGACGGAGGGAACAGGAGCTTGTGTCGCTTACGTAAACGCATATAATATACGCGATTTCTATTGGTTGAATAGAATATGACAGTCAGAAAAAGTAAAAAACAAACGAAAAACGAAAAGAAAATAATTGCTTATTAATATAATAAACTTGAACGAATTATCGTACCGAACATCTGAAAATATACAAGCTTGCAAGGTGCAAGTGAGATAGCTGCAATAGTGCGGGGGTGAGGAAGGGACAGAATTTCAATTCGAACTGGTCTAGTATAGACTCTAAGGTGAAAGTGAGTTCATTGAATCACGCTGTTTCAGCTGACACACGTGCTGAAATACATATAGGTTTCTTCATAATGTTGTCCTTCTCCGTCGAACACGGGTTGATATGAAAACTCAGCGCTATAGATAGAGATAGATGATCGCAACGAGACATATTTCTAGCAGACAAAATGTAATTTTGTTTACATTATGTACATGTATATAATGAAATGGACTAGATAATATTGTACCACAGTAACAAAACAATAACTAACAAGGAATGGAATTCGAACGAAAACGCTATGCGTGTCTAATATATGTACCAATTAAATCTACATATGACAGATCAATATTACTACTTATTGTTCTTATTTGTTTATTACAAATAATGATTATACAATTTTAAATATTGATATGGACCTTTTAAGGTTAACTATCGTTGACTGATTGATTATTCATCAAACATTACGCCTAACACTTACACTAATCTCTAACAATTCGAAATATTTAACTTTAGCTATGTATTTTTAATCTTAATAATTAAAAAAACAAAATACAAAAAAATATATCGAACATTAAACCTATAATACTTCAAAATCCCCGTTAAAACCGGGCAAATCAGAATAAAACTGAAAAAAAAATATATTTGGTTATTCCTAAATCGTTTTATAAGTTTAATTATAAAAATCCAACTGTGAACACATTAAAACACCGTCCGCTAACTTGAAATAGAGCTAAACCCGTAAATATAAATCGTATTACATACTGTGATATTACACGCTACTCTACACTATCGATTACGCGAAAAACGTCCATATTGTAATAACCACAAGAATCACTTCGTATTGCTATAAATTCAGTTCACAATTAACTTCATCACCGTTCAGATTTCGAACGATAATAGAACGTTCGATTCTGAACATGATCATTATTCACATCACGAACACGATGAATCGTATCATACATATAACGGTCGAATATTATACCGTTTAAAGTAAAATATTATCACTTAAGATGTTAGCACGGATTATAATTCGATCGATTCTGATCGTAATTATTATTTTATTTATTTCAGCCTCTTGCAAATTCTTTGTTTAGTTTATCGAGACTTACTTGGAAGTCTGTCTAAAGTTTATTTGTCAGATCTCTGTTCGTTCAGCGAGAGGTTCTCGGCCTCATCCTTGATGTGTGACATGGAGGCGCGGTATCGGTCCTCAGAGCGCGGATAGTCGTCGTAAGGACTGGTCTCGCTGGAGCGATTGCTCGATGATTCCTTATTGGAATTCTGGTAATCTCCTGGGAACAAATGACAACTGAGTGATTATTATATATTCATATTTACAGAAAAAGTCAAGGTTAAATAGATTCCTCTAGAAGTGTAACCATTCAGTCAAACTAACCCTAGCTCATTTGAGAAACTTGTTATAGACTGGTGACGTCACCGACGTCGACGACAGTGATCATAATAATATTAACAAAGTAACAGCCTGTCTACTGGGCAAATACGGAGAGTCATACTCTTGAGAATATGTTTTGAAACTTATTCCAACACTCTGCTCCAGTACAGATTTGTAGATGTAGCAGAATATACATGTAGCGATGTAAGAGTATACATGTAGCAGAATTTGTTCAAGTCTCTAACTCGACTCTCTCTCTCTCTTACCTTTGTTAGAATAATCAGAAGCTTGCATCTCATTCTTCAGAGCGTACAGGTTTGGTTTGATATCCTGAGCCTCGTTGGCGCTCAGGTCTTCCGCTTTCACGTCGTGAGACGAACTGCTGTTACCATATCCGTTCATAATTGGTGGCCGACTGAGAATAGAGGTTACATTAAGAAGAGACCGGCAATTTTAGCTAATCCATATACAATACAGTGAAAATTCTGTTATCATGAAAGTTTTTGACACACTGCTAAATACTTTAAGTCAGCGTTTTTGATTGTAAGTGAACTCTATGTGTTCTTTTGATCGTCATCATCATATTTTTCTCAATCAATAAACAAGTTTGATACGTCTTGATTACACATTATTATTATGATTTTATCAACCATTGATAAATATAATATATTTAAGGCTTTCATGTAAATAAATATTATGACATTTCTTATGAAATAAATAAAAACCATTAATGAAACAAGTTTGATAAGAGAACATTTTATATCGAAGTATGTGATTATTCACGTGAAATTCCATTTACTCGTAGTTTAGTATTCAACTAACCTGTAATCATCATGTGAAGATGGATACTCCTCACTTTGCATCATGTGGTCATCGCTGGACATGTACGACAGGTTGCAATCTTCCATCATGCCCTGGAATTTGATTGAAAAAATTAGTCCAGCGATGCAAATGACTCTTCTTCTTTCAATTGAATCCTGTGGTTTCTCGTCATTTAAGAAGCATATAGATATATAAGACGAGATGGTGGTTGTTGAAGATCCCAATAAAATAACCAAAAATATAAGATATGTAAAATATTATTATCAAATGTACGTAATTTAGACTTAGAAAATAATAGAATTGACGTGTTTAAGCAATTTGGGCATATCCCTAACACACATATATATATAGGTAACATCTTCTAACTCAAATATTTAAAACTCGAATATGTGTTTTGAAATTTTCAAATTTTATATAAATTATTATATTAAAATTATAAACTATATAATTACAAAGTATATTGACCTGAAGATTTCGTTTAAGAGCTTCGTTGTAACTGTGAGGGCTCGTCATCATTGGCGGACTCTGAGCTCCCATGAACCTGTCGTAACATTAATTTATTTAAAACAAAGGCAAATCCAAAAAGATGGAAAATATTTCAATTGAAAAATTTGATATTAGAATTTATTTTATTTAAAAAATCGTTTAATAAAATAAAAAAATTAATATCATACCCCGGCCATCACAGACCTTTTCATTACTTTTTTTTTTTTAAATAAAAAGTTAGTATTTTCTGTTTAAGTGTAAAAATTGTGAAGTGTACAATTTGGAAGGTATGAAACCAATTAGTTTGTACAAGTAATTTATGTAAGAGTCGATTAATGATGAGAGTGTATGTGTGTGTGAAAAGATAAAAGATAAAAAGATAATAAAGGATAAAATAGATAAAAAGGCAAGCATATCAAGATATGATAAAAAAACATTAAAACTAGCATGCGACGAAAATGCAGAAGCGAAGCTAAGCCAAGACTTACCTTAATAAGGAAGCATGCAAGAATAAACATGGGAAATACAAAAGTATTACAAGACAATCTTACTTGGGTATCCAACGACGATCTCCTTTACAATTTAAACGCAATATACATGCATAATAATGATTATATTCTAAATCAACATGATGAAATATCTTTGACTGTATTTTTCAAATACGCGTAAATCAAAAATGATATCAGTGATACAGCAACATATTATGATTAAAGCTAATTAATCGAATCATTAAATTGTGATGTTAAAAATATATCGCAAAACAATTAACTTATAGCCTCGCAAACTAAAAACTTGTGGTTATATATCAAAATATTTAAATAAATACAAGATTGATAATCTTACAAATTACACCGTTAAAGCGACTGAAATCGAATCAACCGGGTCCAATGCTAACTTTTGATACTAGAAAAATTCCAATTGTAATTTGCTGGCTGAAAATTAAACCGATCAAATTACAAGTGAGGTTTTAATTAAACATACAAATAATGATATATAAACACACGCTGTATATATTTACTATATCATATAAACATGTGGCTCTAGTTACATTCTAACATGACATTGTTTGTATCTAAGCTTATACAGTGACACCGTTCATCATGGTCAGAAACACCGATTCTAAATGAAACAGAAAATCATCACTGGCCGTGATAATTTTGAGTTCGTTTCAAATATTTCACATACATGAAAACTCTATTTGGACGCGATCGTCCAACGATTATCCCAAGAGTGAAGTTAGTCCAAGTTTCTAATTCCATATTTAGCGTAAGGACTAATTCGAAAATAATATTTTGAATGAGATTTTTTTTTTTGTTTTCGCTATCTATTTGTGATTCAGCATGATTTTTTTATGAAAAATGTTAAAATGATTTCAATTTTCTCGGAGGTTAATGCTCGTGTGTTCATCGCGTTCCTGTACCATGCTGAATAACGAATTTTCTATCAAGCTGGCTAATCTGATTCGTTGGACGGTCGCAACTTCTATGCGGCTGCGCCCTTACTGTGGGGGAGCGGCGTTGGGTCCCGGCGAGGGCTCATACTTCCTGGGCCGGCCGCGGCTCAGGTGCCGTCTCTTCACGAACTCCGCGTCATCCACCATCCAGAATGAGCCGAAGTCATCCTCGTAGCGCACGAAACATTTGTGCAGAGACAGGTTCGTCCGGATCGCGTTCTATAATTCATCTATCTTTAGCACATGTAAGGAAAAACGTTTTATCCCCACCGTTAGTATTATTACTTAGTGATAGTGATGTGCTTCAATCGTTCGATCATTGTGATATAAACGACGATGAGACGATTGCAGCACATTTAGATCGTCGTGGAAGTGGTGATTAACATGCAGGGACGGCCCAAGAAGAGAGAACCCGGGATGGGAGCGATGGTAGGAGCGAGGTTAATAGGCAAGCCAGAAAAAATGTTATTTATCGTTGCGCTGAAACCCACGAACACACACATATAACGAACCCTAAATACAAAAATTACAGTAACATATTGTAACGTCGTAAGCGATGCCATATCAGTAAGGAACAACATTTCGGTTACAGCGTTACTTACAAATTTAAAATTAACTACACAAATAAATACAAATTTAAAAATCTGAAACGAGAAAAACGTTTATTTACACAATAAGAGTTAAATACATAACTAGATTAGATAGAAAATATTAAGAAGAGATTAATATGTTTAGTTTATTTTGTGTAAGTGTGAAGCGTTTTGCAGTGGTAGTCCATTTAAGATCATAAAATGATCTCATTGGCTTAAATGCTTTAAAATTAAATGAATTTCAGAGTATTACAGTAACAGTACAGTAACAGCCTGTGAATGTCCCACTGCTGGGCAAAGGCCTCTTCTACCCTTTTTGTGGAGAAGGTTTGTGTCAGAGTATTAGTTGCTTTGAAATTTGTATTTTTTTATTTGTTAAATTTGAATAAAATATAGCAAATAAACAACAGTATAATTATTTTTAAAATTATTTCTCTTCCTTATATTTCTGATCAGTTGACAGAAATTAAATCTTTTCAAGATTTTTGTTTCAAATGATCATCCTCGTAGTAAATTTCAAATAAAATATGTATTTTCATTACTAATTTTATAATTTGTTTTAAGATATCAGAGAAATGCAAAATTATTAACTTTTCATATGATTGCAAATTGTGTAGTGTATGAATGTATGATAGTGTAATTTCAAGTGTGTATAATGAAGTGTCGATATTTCGAAGTTCATAAGTGTTACTTGTGAGTGTTGCATGTAAGTATTCTCAATTGGATTTTTTGTTCGATCAAATTGTTTTGTTTAAATAAAATTTACAATACTGTATAATTCAAGTCGAGATCACGAAAAAATACTTTAAAAATGTCGATTTATTTGAAATTATATGACGTGTCGTTTTACCGTCAAAGTTTTTCATGTAAACGTAAATTATAATTTTGATACTGTAATATATGAAACTTTTGATAATATAAATTAAGTCTTATTAAAAAATGTTGCTTAGAAGCTGTTTAGTCAAACAAAGATTTCAGTCATTATTTTTGAATTGACATTGACAACGTTGTGAATACAAGTTTAGTGTATGAAGTATGAAAAAGTATAACATTGGATGTATATTTACGTAAATCGTTGTTATAATAAGTGAAATTTGTATGAAGTGATTCTGAGTATAGTGTTTTCTGAATCTAGAAGTTTCCATATACTTCAGTGTAAATCGATGAATAGTAATAATTATGTATGTGTAAGATTATACAAAATTAATGATTTATGACAATTTGCAGTTAGTAATGTTCTAGATAGAGTAGTTCTAGATTATATACTGTTGTGTAATCGTGTTTTATAGTATGTCTGCATTTAGGCTGTACAAGCACAGCGGCTCTTGTTCTAGACTTGTATGGTGAATGTATTGTATGATTGTGTAACAGAGATTACTATGTATGAAGGTTTCAAGCAAGTACTTGTGTAATAAAACACTGTTTATCGTAATTTTGTCTATGTTTCAGTTGTTTATAGAACAATTTTGTTGTAAAAATATATTGTGTATGGTGTTGTATGGCATAACCAATTGTATGTGAAGCATCGGCATCGTTGCTCATTTGCGTATATCGTGTAGTCTTTTTGATAATTTGTATTTTGTATAATTTTGTATGTATAGTAAGGTGTATTATTCACATGTCTGTTGGTGGAGTGTATTATTCACATGTCTGTTGGTGGAGTGTATAATTATTCTGTACTGTATTATATAATGTAAATTATGAACAATTATAGACCATTTTGGAACATACAATTTATGAATAAAGTGTATATTGAGTAGTGTTATATCGCATCATAATAAATGTGCTGTAGTAATATTTTGTTGGTATAATTGTTTAATGATTAGAGTTGTTGATTATTGTTGTAATTAATAGATATGTTTATTGTGTGATTTGTGTGATATATGGTAGACTGTATTGTATCTTTGTTGTATTTAGTGTTGCATGGCTTCATAATCAATACACATTTATGTGAAATGTATTGATGCACATAATTGTGTTAATTTGATGTTGAGTTATATTGTTGTTTCCATAAGTATGTAAGTATGCGAACGTTCATAACGTTATACCGAGAGTGCTATAAAGACAAAGGCGGGTAGTGTGTGGTGTATCATGATGGGTTAATGTGGTTATGTTTCGAGTGTCACCGAGAGGGGTTGTACGGCGAGTGGCGTGTAGTGTGTCAAAGTACGAAGGTCTGCGGGTCGGGAGTACCCGTGCAGCGGCGGCGGCGCGTGCGCGGCGCGCTGCGGCCTGCGCTTGTAGAACTCCACCTCGTCCACCGTCCACACCGCGCCCTTCACGTTCTCGACGCGCATGAAGCACTTATGCAGCGACAGGTTGTGACGGACCGCGTTCTGTTTGTACTCATCTACTTGTTATGTGCTCGATTGCAGTGCGACGTGCGGGCCGCTAATTCGTATCCCGAACGTGACAAATAACTGTATGATTCGTTGTTTCATACGTGTATTTGTCGCGATTTATGTGACGTTCTTTACGGACGGCCGTTCGGCCGGTCCGGTCTGTTCTTCGGCGATGACGTTTTAACTATTCTCAATATGGCGAAATAATAATTTTTCTCCTCCCTTAATATATTTTAAATTTTTTACTTATTTTAAATGTCATAAAATTATAACGAATACTAACCATCTAAAATTATGTATTAATTGTGATACTCTATATATAACTAACTATTCAATTAATAATTGTAAAATACTTTTTGTTAACGTAATTTCAATTAAATATCAAACTTAATTTTCCGTTATAATCCTACTAAAATTTTGTTTTTTTTTTTACAAATGTATTTTTTTCTATATTCGGATAATCGAAGCTTACCTTTCATATGGTAAGGTTGTATTACTGAACTATTCTTGTGTCAAACTAACTACAATTTACCTTATAATTCTGCAGCGATGTACAATTAATTATTTCAAAATGTATTAATACAGAAACGAGCATATATATCAATATGTTTTCTTTGGCAATTTTTTTTTTCTTAAAATGGTATCTTACCTTCCATGTGGCGGCGTTGCGTCTGAAGTAGCAGAACGTGGACTGGAACCAGTTGTAGATCTCGTTCAGAGTCAGTTGCTTGTCAGGGGACTCAATAATGGCCTGGAATTTAACATTTTTTTTATGAAATATGTTGGCAGACTGGCAAATAGGCTGATGGTAATTGATCAGCACCACCCATAGACATTGGCATTATAAGTAATATTAACTATTCCTTACCAATGCGTCACCAACCTTGGGAACTAAGATTTTATGTCTCGAGCCTGTAGTTACACTGCCTCATTCAACCATTAAATTGTTGTGTTCCGTTCACAACAATACGAAAATTTAAGCCATCTCAGCTCCGAAAGACGTTCATCCTGACAATATCTTCTATCTGATCACACCTCAACTTTGGACGTCAGTCAGTAAAGGCTAACAAGTCCTCAATGTCAAGGCTCTAAAATCCTTACGATCTTAAGGCATTTTATAATTAAAACAAAAAATATTTCATTATAAATAATTCTCTTGTGCCAGATATTCTTGACTGAAATTACATGAAATTTGTAATTGAAAATGTAATGTCAAATATGTCCTAAGTGTCTAGCTTTCTATTATTGTAATAAAACCTGATGTCGCATCGTCTCGTCTTTGTTTAATGTCAATTGTGCTGAGATCGGTTGAATGGAGATCATAAAAACCTTCTCAAAGATAAATGCATATACCCAATTTTAATGGAGATCGGTCAAAAAAGTATATTAATCACAAACAGCTATAAAACTTACCTGTCGAATTAGCGAAGCGTATGTAAACGGCGGTCGAACGTCAGCTGTCTTGTAGAATTCGCGATTGCGTTGAATCTCTAAAAAAGTTTATAACAATAAAAATATTAACTTAAAACTAATATTGACTTCATATCAAGACTTAGAGATCCAAGGCCTTTAGATACTTTGACAACTTAGTCACTCCCCCCCCCCCCATTCCAAAGCCGTTAGAGAAAATTACATCATATTTAGCAGAGAGGGCTCCTCGGCTAGGCCGCTGGTCATAAGCCGGAGCAAAATATACTAATTATTCGTTTTGCGATAGACTATGTGATGAGTGGGTGATACCTAGCCGGGCTTGCACGAAGCCTACAAGTATACTGTCACATGTACACTTTAAGTGAACATACGTACATACTTATAAAATTGTTTGTCCTGACTGACTATCAATGCCCAGCTCAAACTACTGAGTCAGAAAGCGGAATGCTATAACGAAAACGTCTACTAAGGATTTTCGGAAATTTATATGAATTTATAAGAATTCAAAATTCGAGTTATACTAATTTCTTATCGAACATGTGATTAGATTTTTATTTATCATCCTTATTTACTAGTCTTATGTGTTAATATTATAATTTTCCTTATACATAAATAAATATTTTTACCTTGTTGGACATCTAATCCAGCTCTTTCGAGCATATAAGGTAGACCTTGAGAGAGAAGCATGTTTATTTTAATATATTTTTTTTAATACAATATTACTTAGCGGGCTGTCAAATGGGTCACCTGATGTTAAGTGATCACCACCGACTATAGACATTGGCGCTGCAAGAAACATTAATCATTCCTTACTTCGCCAATGCGCCACCAACCTTCGGAGCTAAGGTGTTATATCCATTAAAAATAGAATATGTAATGAGTGAGTGTCTACCCTGAAAAAGACCTTTCACCAAGCAAACAACAATATCCATTATAAAACTTTGTCAATTGACCCAAGCACTACCAAACGGCTAGGTGACTTCAAATAAGTTAAGCAGAATTGGAATTTATTAAGAAGGACCATAAAGCATTATTTTTAAACTGGCTGACGGCTTTATCGTGTTTAATTTACACGTTGATATTTAGATGAATTTTGAATCCTGTTGTAAAATCGTATATAAATATATTCTTTATAGCACAACCAAATTAATCCGAAAAACACTTAACGCTGCTGAATTTTCCATCAGTTATACTCAAATCATACACGAAAAAGTTGTAGGTGTGCTAAATTGAAGTAAAATAGTAAATAATCTTAATTGTATTGAGTTTTACCTCCAGCTATAGCGACTCCGGATTTATCGGACACGCGGCGTCTGACCGGACCGGGAGAGGCGCCTTCGCTGGCGGGTCCTGAAAGAAGAGACATTTCTTGAGTTCAACCCATAAGTTATTAGCATTTCTGCTCCTGGAATTCCTCTCTAGTCGATGTAAATATGTATGCATGTTTATGTGTAAAAATTAATCGTGACTTTGAAGTTGCCGCGAAAAATTAGTGACAGTATTCCCTTGATCCTTCCATGAAGTGTTGCTCTCCAAACTAGTTTCCTTTCCTAAAATGTATTTACATATCTCATATTGTTTTCTTTTCTACAAGATGTCGATCACTAAATTTTGGATATAAGAAAAAAACATTCTCCACTCGAAATGAAGAACTGTATGCAAATTTAAAAGACAAAAAAGTGACTTAACAAAACACCATATAATTTTAACTGGAGTTCTGGTCAGTGCGGTTCAGAAACAGCACAGAGCACTACTAGTGCCATCTACCGCTAAACATTATAACTACTTATATGAATCAAACAATATTTGAATGGACCTGGACTGTTTAATATGATTTGTTTTGCTTAATTGTGACTCATGGAATCTTGGAGATAACTTTTAGTAGTAGATCGGAGTTGCGTATTGTGTAAGTCTAAGTCCTGCATTTCTGCGCCTGATCCCTCGCGATCACAATAAAATATGAGGAGGACAGAACAGTATACACGTGTTAAGCCTAATCTTCTACCACCCCTTAGATAAATTGACGGACAAAGAACGACAGAAGACCGACGATCAAAGACGAAGAGTGTCCAATGTTTCGTCGTGATATGATCAGTGAGCGGGCGGTCACCGTGCGGCAGCTTGGCGTGGTGCGAGTCGCGCGCGGCGTGCAGGTGGCGCATCATGGCGGCGAGGCGGTCGCGCTCGCGCCGCAGCTGCAGCTCGAGCTGCGCCACCACCTGCATCTGCACGCGCGCCTGCGCCGCCGAGCGGTCGTCCAGCGTGTGCGCGCCCTCCAGGTGCCTGCAACGGACGCCTCTTAGTGCACGCCGAGTTACGAGTGTATCCAGACTGGAGTCAGTAGACTGCAGTACTAATCACACAGGATTTATAATATGAGAATTCATTGAATTTATATGGGCGTGATACACGCTTACCAGGACTGAGAGAATGTTTGTTATATTAACATTATTGGTACTATGTACTTACTTGAGAAAGGCTTGAAAGTCTTCGGCCAGAGCATCACAGCCGGGCCACTTACAGACGCCACGCCCGAATAGCGGATGCTCTTCTATTTCACTACCCCAGAGCATTAAGCCTGAAAATTTTTAGTCGTGAAACATTGCTCAACATGTCGTGTTAAATTACATAAAATGGAATTCAATTATTTAAAAAACGATTGAATCAAATTACAAACAATGATCTACGTATAAATGATAGTATCTAGATCATGAATACTTGATGAGGAATGATAGTCATTCCTATTTATTAAACTTTAGAGTTGTTATTTCTTTAATACTGATAATCTAAAATATAAAGTAGTGAACCTGGAGGAGCATTAGGTGGAACTGATAGAGGGGCGTGCATGAGATACTGTCGCTGCACCGCCTGTAACTGCTGCACTAGCTGCTGCTGTTGAGCGCCAAGTTGCTGTTGTAGAGAGCCTGTGTAGATGTAAGAATAACTTTTAAGCAACCGTTTTAGAAGTACTTAATAGTAAGAGAGAATCACACAATTTTTATTATATTGTAATAATTGAGCTAAAATATCTTATATTTTACACGACTGCACAAAAAAGGAGTGTAATGTTTTTAGGCTTCATGTATGTATGTATGTGACTTTCTGTATTTCACCATAACTTTTAAATGCCTAAACTGATTTGGATGATCCTGGTAGGCTATACAATATTTTAAATCAATATGGCGGCACCATGATTTTTTTTTTTTTCATTTTAGTTCATGTTTTGGTGGGGCTGACGTGATTTTTATTTTTATTTATTTATTAACACCAACAAGATATATAGGGTTTTCCATTAAGGGCGCTTGATCTTTGAAATTCAAAAAAAAATACATGTAGGAGAGATATTTGCGAAATTTTTTTTTTATTTGGAAGGTCTATCGACCCCATTATGTATGGAATATGACATCATTCAAATGACCGCCACGGCTTCGGTTGGTGGCGCGCACACGAAAGGTCCAATTTTCGATGACTCTGGCGCACAAATCGGGCTGTATTTGATCGATGGCGTGGCGTATGTTGACTTTGAGGGCATCGGCGGTTTGCGGCTTGTTGGCATAGACCTGCGACTTAAGAAAACCCCACAAGAAAAAGTCCAGCGGGGTCAAATCGCACGATCTCGGTGGCCAGTTCACGTCGCCTCCGCGCGAGATGACCATGTCCAGAAATTGCTCGTGCAGAACTTCCATCGTAGCGTGTGCTGTGTGGCACGTAGCGCCGTCCTGTTGAAACCACATGTTGTCCAGATCCATATTCTCGATTTCAGGCCAAAAGAAGTTGGTTATCATCGACCGGTATCGTTCACCATTGACGGCGACGGCCACACCATTATCGTTTTCGAAAAAATACGGACCAATCACGCCTCCGGCCCAAAATCCGCACCAAACAGTCACTTTCTGCGGGTGCATTGCCACTTGGTGAACCTCGTGTGGATTGGTCTCGTCCCAAATACGGCAATTTTGCTTGTTGACATAGCCATTCATCCAAAAATGCGCCTCGTCGCTGAAGATGATTTTTTTGCCAAAATCGGCGTCAACTTCCAACTGCTCTAATGCCCAGTCAGCGAACACACGGCGCTGTCTATGGTCATTAACCTTGAGCTCTTGGGTCAGCTGGATCTTGTACGGGTGCAGGCTCAAGTCACAACGCAAAATTCGCCAAGTTGTCGTCTGCGAAAGGCCGAGTTCCTGTGCGCGACGCGGAATTGACTGCCGCGGGTTTTCGAGAACACTGTCGCGCACAGCGGCGATATTCTCGGCAGATCTCGCGTTACGTTGATGCACGGGAACCGGCTGATTGTTAACTGACCCGGTTGACTCGAATTTGTCCACCAATCGACGGATAGTCGACTCGGCAGGACGATCATCGCGACCGTAAAACGGGCGAAGTGCGCGGAACGTTGCTCGAACTGAAGACCCATTTTCATAAAACAATTTTATGATTTGCACGTGCTGCTCGACACTGTAACCTACCATGGTGGTTTGGGAGGACGGAATGAATATAACACACTGCATTTGACAGCTGTCACTCAAACAACATGGCCGCAATCAGCTGTCAAAGTTCAAGCGTCCCTATTGGAAAACCCCTTACATTAACAAAAGCGAGTAAAACATAATTAAACAACTAATATTATCAAAATCAAAATGTTGTCTTAATTATAGGTGTTACACACATTTCAAAGCAAAATAGACACAACATGCAGGTAAAATTACAAATTAAAAGAAACAAAATTTGGAAAGAAAATCATCAACATAAACATTAAAATAATAAATAATAACATATCGTAACAAATTAGATAAAATTGCGCATATTTATAAATTTTTACTTTAATATCATTAATAAATATTAAAATAAAGAATTACAATGTCCAATTAAATAAAATATAAAACAAATCAAATTTTTAATTGAGTAACAAGGTTTTCCGATATTAGGCAATAACAAATTAATAAGTTAATGCATCACAACCATCATAATTATTAGATTACTCTAAATTAAAATTATATGATGAATAAAAATTCAATAAATTACATTTAAATTTCACAAGGCTATCACAAAATATGTCAATATCCATCTTTCTATCTAAATTCTTTTTATCTATAGTGGATGACGTAGTAGAAAGAGTACAATTATTTTTTGTAAATTTATAGATAGCATTGTAACTCAACATTAATCTATTAATTTTAACGCTGATAATTTACAAAATGTATAATGTTATATAATTTCAATAAGAACAAGTCGTTATATAAAATTGTTCTGTTTTAAAGTTAAATCGACAAAGTTTGTTAACTTTTGCCCGTTCCATTACTTACCTGGAGAACTGTCTGGTGGCTGCAGATGCGATTGTGAGAGCAAATTCAGATTGATCTGATCCTGCAGCCGAGACTGCTCTAGTTGCCGTTTTGCAGCTTCAGACGACATGTGCTGTAAAAAATTAAACCATTAAATAAAACGTTAAGCTAACCTAATATAAATATTTTGTCATTTTAACTGGCGTTGCTGATGTTCTTCTGACAGGTTTCTGGCGCACAGGACATTATGGTCCACAGTTTACTTTTTTTATTGTATAGGTATGCGGACGAGCATATGGGCCACCTGATGGTAAGTGGTCATCAACGTCCATAGACATTGGATGGCGAATTGGCGATGTAAGCGATGGTTAACATTTCTTACACTGCCAATGGTTGTGGGCGGCGTTGACGGCTTCCCACTAGATGGCCTATTTTTATTCTTTTTTTAAGCTAACCTATTTTATATATTTTTTTAAATAGTACATTAATTTATTATACTTATCGCCTATAATTATGAAGATCCAAAGTGTAGACTCCATTTCTAAATTCTCGTTTTTAATATCTCTACTAATAATTATTACTACTTTCTAACCTGCTTCTGCATATGGTGCTGGTGAAACAGCCGTTGCTTCATCAACGCCTGCAGCTGCGAATGCTGGTCTAACAACTGCATTGCCAGTAAATCTGGAGCCACTAGTGGGAGAGGAGAGCGTGGAGGCGCGCTGCTGCTCCCAGCTGGCGAAACTGGTGCTGGACTGGACTGTGCCGAACCTCCGGCTGGGGAGGGTGGGGCTGATGCCTGTGTAAACACAGTTTAAGAGATTTTCTATGTAGATGTCATATAAACAAATATAATTTACATTTTGGAATTGAATGTCAAAATCTACAAGAATTAAAATCGTTATTTATAAGATGAATGCTGATCTGTGATGATGACGATTTAATATAAGTTAATATAGATTTATTTTTAATTAATCCTTTTTTTTAAATACTAAACAATTGGAAGCTAGTAGGTACTTCTAAAACTATCTAGGCCACGGTCGTATACACAGGTCTGGCAACTGAGTCCAATTTCAGTGGTGAGAGATGAGGTGCGAGTTTGTAACAATTGCTAATTCGCAATACCATCCGCTTGAGGTACTACGTCGCTGCTATCGAAGCTGATATTTTTCTCTCCCAAGTATTGTGTTATTTAATCATAGTTATATCGTTTTGTTCAGTTTTGCGGATTTTTGTTATTTTTGTTTTGTTATTTAACTGTTTTGTTTGGATTTGAAAAAATGTTCGGGATAATTATTACGCGAATTGTCATGCCTCTGGCGGCCGTAAATTGAACTTAACAGCATCAGTATGTCAACGTTCCCCATACATTACCTGTGTATACGACCGTGATCTAGGCTACAAAAACGATCAGCAATAGTAAGAATAACTTTCTAAATGTTTCAATGTTTATATTATCTGTATCTTACACGTGCGAGTGAGAGCGGCTCATTGTTGGGTGGCGGGGAGCGTCGCGGCGGCGAGCTGCGCCTGCGACGTCGTGCGTCACCTCCCCACCTGCCGGTCTCCTCCCTACAACACATAGACAGATCTTCATCTTCCAAATATAGAATTAATATAGGTGATAATTATTTTAAAGCAAACGAGCTTGTAAGAAGAATAGCGTATGCAAGTTCATGATGACGTCCTCCTGATTTCGGTCACGGCGCCCATTCTCAAGAGAGACTCGACTAGCTAGCTTTATATGTATTAAAACATTTTTTTACAAGCTTCATTCAAATATCGCCTTGCATTTATGTAATATATAACATTCGCAAATAAATAAATAAAAATATAATATTTTATTAGTAAATTATTAATGAATGAAATTTTACAATATTTACATTACATAACACTACGAACGGTCCTTGACATTATATAAGATACTTCACCGCAATCGTTTTTATTTTGAAATTAAACAATAAATAGGACAACAATATGTTCAAAGATTATTATTTATCAGAAAAACAATATAAATCTCATTACACAAGTGCAGTTTCAATATTACATTACGGACAATCATTTAAATCAGTTTTAAGGTATGAACAATAATGGTCAACTAATTAGAAACAACAACAAAAAATATAAAAAACAATATATTTTTAAATATTAGTAATTAGTATTGTTATTTACGAAATAGCTACTATCCACAGTCTACCAATAGTTACAATTAATATTTAGTGGCGTTTCCCTTATTTTCAATAACAGCACTGCAACGACGTGGCATTGATTCAACCAATTTCATACATTTTTCTAGGGGGATTGAATTCCATGCTTCAACAAATGCTTCATATAGTTCGTTTTGACTGGTGTTACGTTTGTTTGAGACTTTCTTTTTAACAATATACCAGAGATTTTCTATCGGGCTTAAATCCGGACTATTTGCTGGCCAGTCTAAAACGGATATACGCTGTTCGTTAAGGAAACATTTGACGCTATTGGCCGTGTGTTTAGGGTCATTGTCATGCTGAAAGATCCAGGTTATAGGCAAATGGTCATCCGAGTAGGGAATCATTGTGTGCTCTAAGATATTTTTGTATTGCCATTGATCCATTGTACCGCCACCGTGCTTGACTATATTCCTTGTGTATTTATAATTAAAAGCATTGTTTACAGGGCGTCTAACATAGCGCTTTCCATCGGAATTTACCATATTTATTTTTGTTTCATCTGAAAATAAACTTTTTTCCATTCTCGTACCGTCCAATTAACATATTGTTTAGCGAATAATAATCGCTTCTCTCGGTGTTGCTTGGTAAGAAGCGGTACCTTTCGAGAGATTCTTCCAAACAATTTAGCTTCCACTAATCTTCGGTGTATCAGTAACGACGAGATGATTTTCGGGTCATCAGGCGAAAAAACTTTATTTTTAATCTGGAGCCTTTACTTAGGTCTTTTTTAGCAACACGAACGATTAGCGTATCTTCTCTGGGAGAGGATTTTCTTGGCCGAACCTGTCTAAGAACATTTTCAACAGTTCCACTTCCAAAAACTTTCTTAACAGAACAATTTAAATGCTCAGCTATTTTTTTATACGCCCACTTATCTATATGTAAATGTAATATGTAATATGATCTATATGTAAATATATAATATGTAATATGATCTATATGTAAATTAACAATGATTTGCCTAGTTTTATTTTTGCCCATTTTGAACAAAATAAAATTCAGATTTAATTTTGAATTGCCGCCAAAATAATAGAAAAAGCCAAGAAAGAAATGTTATTCTCCAATTTCAAAATAAGAACGAGTAATGTTTTTTTTTTTAAATGTTTCTAATTAGGCGTCCAAGCGGCCAGTAACAGAAAATAAACTTCTACATGTGTAAGACTCATTTTGTAATTAAAAGTAAGATATGTTTTATATTTAATGCATTTAATGAGTTTTTTATTTGAGTGGCTATATTATAGCATGATTATTAATTATTGAATGTGTATATTTTTTACGACCATTTGTACGTTGAAGTTATACTTTCTTTATTCATAAGAAGTGTTTCTAATTATATGACCACCACTGTATATACTTTACCACTGAGTATGGGACTGAGCCCCCAATAATCCACTGTAATACCCAAGTCGTTACGTTAATCCACTACTTATTGAACATGTATATTTAAAAATTTTTGACTTCTCATTAATAGGTCCTTACGTTTATTATAGGCCATTAGATAATTTCCGCAAAATCATAATTTCGATTTTCTGGCCGAAATGAACAAGCCCTCCATTACCAATAAATTATACCTAACACAAAGGATGACTCATACTCTCTTAAACTCTTCTTACACTCTTACCTGTCTAAGCAGCGGTCCAGCTCGAATGAGTTGAGTGGCGGCGGTTTGGCTGTCCCACCCGTGCTTGAATTCAGTACCGGCTCCGCACCCTAAAAACAACCAAAATATATAATAAAGTGCATGAAACCTAATACAAACGTCTTTATTTCAAATGCAACAATTAAAAAAAAAACATTTGAATTCGATTTTTAAATTTTACACTTATCGCCCCAATATATTACACATTGCATTTTTGCAACATTGAAGTTCGTCAGAACTAAGCAGCAGTTGATAGTTTTTAACCTATGTGATATACATACATTCATGTACATTTGTTTTAAAAACTAATCAGGTCCATTTCGCAGTTCGCAGCCTGCAGCTACCGCTTTGGAATGTACATTCCATCGGACAGAACCGAAAAGAAATTCTGTACTTTTAGATTTTGTACGTTAATATAGCTCGTGTGTTTATTACTTTATTAAAAACAAGATTACATCATTGTTAATAAACATTATAAATTTAAAACTATTAATAATCTGTCCGCAAATATAACACAAATATACTAACTATTTTAGTATTTTTATGATTCATTTAAATAATTCTTTATATTTACAAACAAAACGATATCGTACATTCAACATCATTAATATTATGATGTATTGGTAAATTTTATGACATACAGCAAAATATACTATTGTCAATGACTAGGGTTGCCAGCTCATATGAAATATTTTAATTTATTAGGAAATTACAATATTGCCTAATAAATTGTTATAAACAGTGTTATGCAACCAAATGCTTGTCTGATTTTTAACACTAACGATTGCGTACCACCTTTGAATTACGACACAAAAGATCCTTTGATATACAGACGTTGTTTTAATAAACATAATTACACAAGTCTAAAATAATATTCACAATATTTAACAGTGGCAATATGAAGCATCAGTTTAATATATAGTCAAATAAAATAGTTTAGTTGAATTGGAATTTATCAGAATTTTTGAGATGTTCCATGATGATCAACTCCTAACTTGGCCACGGTGGCTATTTCCGAAAGAGAGTAACCGCAATTACATGACAAGTCAATGTCCTTACACAAGTGCACTCATTGTTCCTCCACTGTCATCATCTGATAGGATAGCCGGGGACACGACCGGAAGGAGATTAGGCCTAGGACATGGCTGATGGATGGTGGTTTTTACGATCTCTCCGATACGGAAATAACTGTGTCAGCTTAACACTGCCAACAAAGAAACTAGACCTGGAGATTGAACCCAAGACCAACCAGACTGCTACTAATAGTTTATCAACCCTGTTAGATCATAGTGAATTAATCTGAATTGAATTTTTGAATTTGTCTTCTATTTCAATACTTTATAAATATGTATGTATGTATGTATAATTTCCTATAAGTTTTTGTTATAATCTTAAAATGTAAGATAAGGTCCTCCAGACCGATTTCGGCCACGGCGGCCAATCTCAAGAGAGATTAGCCAACTGCGCAGGAGATATTATAGTGCACAAGTGTGTGCGCAAACACAGGTGCACTCTCTTTTCCTTAGCTCTCATAATCCGATGGGACGGCAATCCGACACGACCGGAAAGAGTTCAGGCGCAGGACCAACGGCTTAACGTGCTTTCCGAGGCACGGGAGTGTACGTACTTCCAACTTCCAGACTCCGGGCTGCTATTGAGATTTTTTCTGAGAGAAAAACCCAATTACTATTTATTGGCCCGACCTGGGAATTGAACCCAGGACCACCGGGTGGGTCTGCGGCCTTATATCTAGCCTAGACCAACGAGGTAGGTAGAGGTTAAAATGTACCCTATATATTAATTGAAAATATAACTGGGACCAATATTTGTTTCGATGCGGAACAGTAAAAAATTTAAATAACAGATTTGTATATTAACACAATTCCAACGAAAAAGCTTCATTTGTACAAAAACAACCTGCGCGTCTGAAACACAAGTTAAACGAGTTAGTTTAATACATTAGATGTACGGAATCAATTAAGTATATAAACCTTATATACAATATGATAGATCACCAAGTCGAAAACTATTTACGTCACAATCATTTCACTCAGACGTTAAATATAAAAACGTTGCACTTATATTTAGATTCAATTAATACATATAATAATTAATACGATTAGTATTGAGTCTTGAAATTTAACAAAATAATAAAATCAAACCATGAGTATAAGTCCTACATTTTAATTTATACTTAAAAGTAATAGATATAAAATACATTTCACATTAACATATTTACTCTTATACTTTAAAATGTGTTTATAGAGGGATAAAATATTAATAATAAAATTCTACTTAGGAAAGACGATCGATATTATTACGAGGGTAAATTAGGAAATCGGTCTAAAATCCAGTGATCCTTGCCCAATGAGATTTGCAATGTAAGTGGCATGAATTATATGAAATCAAAATATGTTTTTATTCAAGTACGATTTTGAATCTTTGAATGCTTTTCAAACGGTTTTTTATATTGAATAGGTAGGAGCATATAGGCCACTTGATAGGTAGGTCACCAACGCCCATAGACATTGGCATTGTAAGAAATGATCGTTGCTTACATTGCCAATGCGCCACCAACCTTGGGAACTATTATGTTTTGACCCTTGTGTCTGTAATTACACTGGCCCACTCACCCTTCAAACCGGAATACAACAATACCAAGTACTGCTGTTTTGCGTTAGAATATCTGATGCCCTACCAATAGTTAAAAATATAAATTTTTATAATAAACCTACCACCGGATATAGACAATACGCTTATAATCTTGACGCTTGACATCGAATTGACATCGAAAAGGCCTAACCTATAACACGTGAATGTCAACCGAAGATTTCAAGAAGAGGCAATTCAAACACGGGCAAGAATCACTAATTAATAAGTATATTTGTTAAATATGTGAATAATACATCTCGTGCTTGACGGTTAATGAAAATATCCTGAGGAAAAATTTGACACATATGTATCCCGGATATTAGAGATTGGAGAAACATGGTGGAAAAAGCGCCAAACCGTCTCGTAAAAAGATAATTAAATGCCCAGCAGTGGGTAATTTAAAGGCTCTTTCTTGATAATCTTGGATTCATAATTTATCAAACTCACCTATGTACTCAATAGGAAACGTTACTTGTTGGTATCGTACAGACGAGACAAGATCGCATTGAATTACCTGGAGAGTACGTGATGACTTCTATTGAACTACAGAGCCATAGGTGATTGTTATCAAAACATTAGTTAACAATGGTTAAGTTTAGGTAGAATAAATATTTTCCGAAGGGCCAATGAGTCACCCATTTGTATTAAGTGCAGATGACCTTTTACATTTGCTTTTGTTGGTCCTGCTGAAAGGTGATATTTCTCGGTGCTTGTACTCCAATTACATGACGGAATAGCAGGATAATAAATTCATACTTAAATTAAGAGAAATATTACTACGCAACTCTTTTAAAAAAAAATTGAGTCAAGTAGTCATATTATTAATAAAAACTTTGAGTCAGTAACATCCCGTTATAAAAATATTATCAAGAAATGTACCTTATATAAGTGGAATACTCTTTGGGTAGGTTGTGATCACGACATTATATTTTATCATGGTAGACGACCCAAAGATTTTTGGGCTTTTATAATACAAGTTTCGCTATTTGAACAGATGTAATCTGATTTTTCATTTTCGCAGAAGTTCGAATGCAATATTTTTGGGCCACAGGGCTGATGCGAACCGCGTCTCTCGTACAAATCGGTAGCCTTTAGTATGATAGCAGGCAAACTAGACTATCCCTATATTGCTGTGGTGTGGTGTGTAAAAATTATTGTGGTTTATATGCTCTGTAGGAATATATGAAATTCAATTTCTAGAATAAACGAATTAATATTATAACTCATCTCGTAAAAACCTGACATATATTTTCTGTAATGTTGAATATTATACGAGTAAGTTCAATACAAAGTTTCACATCAAGAAATACCGATGTCAGTCAGTGTATATAATGCCAGCCCTACAATAAAGACCAACTTGAAAAAATAGTTAATATGTTATTGAAGTGGGTAGCGAGATATAAACATGTTTGCACTATGAGCTCAGTGTTTTGACGTCTTGTGTAAACATCGAGTAGCAAGTGTTCAATGTAAACTATTTTATGTGACTATTTTTAATAATAACGATGTATAAACGCGTATATGTTATGCGAGACTAGAATCGTGAAAGTCGAATGAAATTTTAGACTAAATATTTATTGATATCGTATGATACATATTTATTTTTATTCTTTAATTTAAATCATTACAATATTATAATATATTGTTGTTTCTGGTAGAAGGACTTTTTCAAGCTCGTCTGGGTAGGTATTACCCTGTCATCAGATATTCTACGCAAAACAGCAGTGCTTGGTATTGTTGTGTTCTAGTTTAAAAGGAGAGTGAGCCAATCGAATTACAGACACAAGGGACAACCAACCATAGTTACCAAGGTTGGTGGCGCATTGGCGATGTAAGCGATGGCTTCCGCGTGTCTGGCGTCCATGCCAGACAGGCTTGCTCATGGTGCATGAAGGTGTTACTTCTTTACAATCAAAATCTCGCACAAACCTTTTTAGTGCGCCTCTACAATACAAAATGAAGCCTCCCAATTATTAATAATAATAATATCCTGGGACATTATTCACATAAGGCCATCTGATCCAAAATTAAGCAGAGCTTGTACTATGGAAACCAGACAACTGATATACTTACATATATCTACTACTTTTCTTTTGTAAATACATACTTATGTAGATAATTACACACAGACTCAGGACAAACAGACATTTTCATGCACACAAATGTCTGTCCTGGATGAGAATCGACCCCATGACCTGCGGCGTGAAAGGCAAGTCAAGAAATCTTACCAACCACGCCAACCAGCAATAATTTCATGAATAATTTTGTTTGTGTGCTGTCTGTTAGATAATCAGGAACGTTTTTTTTTTTATAATATGTTTTCTAGTTACTGTATTCAATAAGCGACACAATTTGCTTACGGATTGCAGTCAACCTAACTGTCGACGACACGTAATTCAAAAGCATTGCTATAAATACGCTTCGTAAGTTCTTAAGTTATGTGTATGTGACTTTTTGCAAAAATTTTAACGGCCTACTTGTTATTAAAAACGATGGATAAATATAGGAACCCAGCATAAGAGAGATGGTCAGGCATAAAAGGTATCTAAGCTGATATTTCCGTGTGGTGAAATCTAAATAGGTCACGGGTTCAACTCCAGAGGAATGTGCATTTCATTAACGGAATTTGTTTCACATTTATAATCGTGGATAAAACTGATTCGTCTTGATATATCCCTATACGATGTCCTATTAATATATTTAGGCTACGGCGGCCATTTTGCAACAGACGCAATACTATCGAATATGAACATTTCTTTTTAAGCAGATCTTTTCGAACAGATCGGTAATTGGTCACCAACGTCCAAAGCCATTGGCAGTGTAAGAAATATTATCCAATCCTTATATTCAATGCGCTACCACTTAAGATATGTCTATTGGGGCTGTAGTTACACTGATTAAGCATTGCTGTTCAGTTGTAGATTTTTAGGCAGAAGAGCATATGAGCCACCTGATAGTAAGTGGTCATCTACGCCCATAAACATTGGTATTGTAAAAAATGTTAACCATCGCTTACATCGCCAACGCCACCAACCTTGGGAACTAAGATGTTATGACCCTTGTGCTTGTAATTACACTCGCTCACTCACCCTTTAAACCAGAACACAACAATACCAAATACTGCTATTTTGCGGTAGAATATCTGATGAGTGAGTACCTATCCAGACGAAACACAAAGCTCTACCACCAGTAAAAGTTATATGTGATGAGGAACTACCATTAAATGAACATAATAACGAATCAAAATGTTTTTTTTTTATTATAAGACTGCCATAATAACAACTACTACCCGATAAGAGAATCGCGCACGTTTCATACGAAGATTAATAAACAATTATAAACGCTTACAAATGTATTTATTCTTCTGTCACGTAGTTGTAAATAAATTCATGTACGTGATATTATTATGATTACTTTTCGAAGAAGAAATTTTAATAATACGTAATGAATGTGCTTCATTTACGGAAATGTTTGCGTGAAAGTGTAAACAATTAATTGCGCCGTATTACATTAATCTACTTTGATTTTTTTATTCATTTCACACTAGATTTAAGCGCGATTTCGCTCGCTTCATAATTCAGAATTGCTTAAAACCAATTTTCACAAATATAACTTCAAAAATTAAGGATATTTATGCAAACAATTTTTATTTAACCACTGGTTAAATTTTCTAAAATCTTTCCTTAGTGCTAACCTTCTATGTAAAAGGAACACGTATGCAAATGTTCATGATGGCTAGCCCCAGTATTTTGGGCTGTGCGTTGATTAGTTATTCTTTTATAAATATATCGATTTGATATCGTACGAAATCTTAACTAATGGCAATCTAGTGACTAGGTAATAAGGCAGAAAGGTTCTTATCTCGGGCGGGGTCCATAAAAAATATTGAGCTTTTCTGTCAGAAAGACTCATTAAAATCACCGATAAGCAAAAATCTAAATGAATATTGCTAAACATTCTTTTTTTTAAATATTTAACAACTATTAGGTAGGCGGACGAGCAAATGTACCATCTGATGGTAAATCTCTCAGACATGGGAGCATTAGAAATATTAACCATGTCCTACATCACCAATGCGCCTCCAACCTTGGGGACCAAGATGTTATGTGACTTATTTAGTTAAAACACAAACAACAAATGCAAACAAACATTTATACATTGCATATGGTATCGGTCATTGGTATCGGTCAACACTTACGGAACTACTCCCCATTAAGATCATGGCATAAAGTTATATAGCCAATAACCGACTCCAGTAGATCAAATATCTCAAAATTAATTATTTAAATTTCAGTTCCTGAGATTAACGCGTTCAAACAACCATCAAGCTATATAATATGATTATGATACAGATATATACATTGTAGATAAGCACCGTCCGTGTGTTTTGTAATGAGTAATATCGCTCTCGTGTACGTAACATGATGTTTTGTTATGTTTTTTTACGAAAAACACAGCATGAGACGGTGGTACCTTAATAACAATAACATTTGTCGCGCTCTGTAAACTACAATTGATTTGTTATAATAATTTTTCATATGAGTTACGAGGTTAAGTCCGCCAGATGAAATGTATTTGAAGGAATATTTATATTGTCTAAAAAGGATAATTAAGTACAGTACAGTAACAGCCTGTGAATGTCCCACTGCTGGGCTAAGGCCTCCTCTCCTCTTTTGAGGAGAATGTTAGGAGCTTATTCCACCACGCTGCTCCAATTCGGGTTGGTGGAATACATGTGTGGCAGAATATCAGTGAAATTAGACACATGTAGGTTTCCTCGCGACGTTTTCCTTCACCGTCAAGCACGAGATGAATTATAATCACAAATTAAGCACATGAAATTCGGTGGTGCTCGCCCAGGTTTAAACCCACGATCATCGGTTAAGATTCACGCGTTCTTACTACTGGGTCATCTTTTATAATTGACTTTTTTCAATTGATACAAAAAATCGAATGATGTACCTGTTAAAAAGTTCTAACATTGAGTCAAACATATTTATACAATACTTTTTATATATATAGATTATAAAATCATTTGTCCTAACTGAGTATCTAAGTGCAGCCAAAACTACTGAGTCTAGAAATTTGATATTTCGAACTTAGGTTTATTTTGATTTGTGATTTTCGAAAATTCCAAATTGAATGGGGGGGCTTTGTATGAATTTTATCCGTACAAAGTCTAGACTATTTGGGGCCGTTTCACTAGGACGTTTCTTTCTTCTTGACTGCTAAATGTCTACCACCGTTTCGGGTAGAAATATCTTAAGCCTGAGAGGAACAGGCATAAGAAAAACAAAGGCATTTGTTATCATTTAAAAGATAAAAAAATAAGTAAAAATAGAGACCGGAAATGCGAGAAGTAGTGGTATACCAACTTTTTCCACCGTCCTTGTCAGCCATGGTAAAAATAATATAGTAACAGCCTGTGAATGTCCCACTGCTGAGCCCCACTGGAGAAGGTTTGGATCTTATTCCACCACGCTGCTCCAATGCGAGTTGGTGGAATAATATCCTGGGACATTAAGCAGAGCTTGTACTATGGAAACCAGACAACTGATATACTTACATATACTATTTTTCTTTTGTAAATACATACTTATATAGATAATTACACCCAGACTCGAGCAAACAGATATGTTCATGCACACAAATGTCTGTTCTGGGTGAGAATCAAACCTACAACCTTTGGCGTGTAAGGCCTCTTACCAACCACCCCAACCGGCTAGTCAAAGATGATATTATGCTGGTACCTGTAACTTAACCTGTCATTGTCTTGGTATTCTTTTATATTATAGGTAGGCGGACGGGAAAATGGGCCATCTGATGTTAAGTGGTCATCACCGGCCACACTGGCGGTAGACACTGGCGATGTAAGAAATATTATTACATTGCTTACATCGCCAATGCACCACAAACGTTGGCAACGAAGATGTTATGTCACTTGTGCCTGTAGTAAAGTTGCCTCGTTGGTCTAGTGGCTACTTGTAAGGCCGCAGACACGCTGGTCTTGGGTTCAAATCCCAGGTCGGGTCAATATGTATAATGTTATTGAGCCTTTCTGTCGAAAAATCTCAGTAGCAGCTCGGAGTCTGGAAGTTGGAAGTGTGTACACTCCCGGCGCTCGGAAAGCACGTAAAACCGTTGGTCCTGCGTCTGAACTCTTTCCGGCCGTGTCGGATTGCCGTCCCATCGGATTATGAGAGTTAGGGAATAGAGAGTACACCTGTGTTTGCGCACACACTTGTGCACTATAATATCTCCTACGCAGTTGGCTAATCTCCCTTGAGATTGGCCGCCGTGGCTGAAATCGGTCAGGAGGACCATTGAAGTATTACTGATATATTGTAGAATAGCCTCATACTGAATACATACACAAAATATAAATATCGTTGTATTCAATTGGTGATTTAATTTGAACTGTCGTTTCTTCACATTAAAACCTAGATAGCGAAAAAGTGTTATGTTTATAATTATTATGTTATTTATTTATAATTATTATTAATATTGAATAATTGTATTCTTATTTTAAAATTAAGATCATACCATGTGTATACAAATAAATAATTATTTATATTGGTAGAAAATAAATGTCGGTTAATTTCTGAAATAATCATGCACATAAAACGCAGAGCCTTAATTCATTTGCAACTTAATAAATTGGTTTCATGTGGTTAATTGGTACCAATTCGTCTCGTGCTCAGCGACAAAATCATGAAATAATCTACATCTGAAGTAACCAAAAGTCTCACCAACAATGGGTGTTGGCATAAGACCCCAACCGCTTTGGCCTTGAAAAATTTTTTTTTAACCAAAAATAATTTAATTATTCTACAAATAAATTAATATAATAAAATAACTCACCTGTCTCACAGCGTACAACATCGCAAACTTTTTTCTATATACTTCCTAAAGTTATTAATAAATTTATAACACGGCTCACTCGTTTTATATCAATGAGTCTAATTGACTGAAACGATATCAGTCATAATAGACTTGTTTATATTTATTATTATTATATAAATGTTTATTCCCATAATATACACTATTATATTTTCGTAAATATAATTATTAATCTGTAAATTATTATTTATGAATAAAATAATTTAACTGTTGAGTGTTGGATGCGCAAATAAAAACTGTTATAATTTATTCTGAGAGGTTTATTACTGGTGTGTTTTTTTTTATTTATATTATACATGTTTTATATTTTATTTATTATATAATATTATGTATTTGTATTGTATAAGTTCATTACATTTTCTAAATTATATGATTACTACAAAATAAGTGTAACTAATAAATTTCACCAAATAGTGTAGTTGGCGCATAATGCGTACTTATTGCCTGAAGCTATTCTTTCGCCAACCTTTATACTAATCAGAGACAAATAAAGGCGTTCTACAAGTATTTATATAATATTTAAATTATTACACACATACGTGTAATATCAATATTATTATATAATATAATTAACATATATTGAAACAATACATCGGATAAAGTACTCGGATTCTAAAAGCTTCGATTACATCGTACATGTGTATATATAGCGACTATATAATTTAAACTAAAATATATATCGTATAAAGGTTATATATTTCAGTTAACCTAATTTGAGTACATAAAAGCTGTAATGTAGCAAGAGCCTCTCAAAAGCGCCCGCCCGCCCTCTTTAAAGCGGCTAACGGGGCGTCTCTTTTCAGCGTTACGCCTACCCGCTGAAAAGTGACGCCTCTGTCCTTAATATCACGAGAAATAACGGGATATATTCTTAATATTGCTTAGTTTTATATTTAAAATTTAACTGAGTTTCTTGTCGTTTCTTATCCCCATCTAGTAGCTTTATAATGTTTAATTAAATTTAATCTTGTTAATTTTTGATTCGTAAGCGTCCGTAATTTTTTTTTTAAATTAATTTTATTTTGGTTTTGTAAATATTATTTTACTACCGATCGCTATAACGTTGATGATTTAAAAAGAGTAGAGATATTTATTGAATCTGTTTTTTTTTTTATTCTTTTTAAAAATCGAGATGTAATTCACCATCTGGGATAATTTGAAATCTTGTTACTGTATGTATTGAAATTAATATATTTTATTAAAAATTATAGATGAATTCATTCTATACATAATTTTTATAGTTTATTTTAACAATACTACTTAAATATTTAACGATAAAAGCGCATCTTTACAGTTTTTCCTAATATACGTTTTTCAAGCAATTTTTCGTTTAACGAAATTATAATCAGATGAACTAAACTACGCAACAAACTACGGTTCAAGTAATCAAGTAAAGACAACAAAGCGAATGGGCAACGAAGTTGCTTCCTATATAGATAAATGTTTGTGAGATCAATTCGCACATCAAAAAATTTGGTCATGTCTTATCTTACTATTGCTTTAAGAGATCTTTAGGTCAAGGGTCTAATATTATAAGAACTTATGACCAATCTAAAATATAAAATACACGAATAACTTTGGTTTCTGATATAATTGTAGATTTATACAATATCTAAATGATTTGCTAAGATATAAATAAGAAAGGCGATTTCGTTTTCACAGAGTAAACCTCCTGTAAGAAAGATTTTTACTGACGATTGAAATTTTAATTCAATTTAAATATATTTAAAAAAAGTTTTCTTCCTTTTTTTAAACTAAGACGTTAGTTAGGCTTAAATAATTCAGCTTAGAAACACGATATTTTATATAGAATGAATTAATAAGACTTGTAATCTTTGTATATTTTGTTTTAAAAATATATTTGTACTGAAGATTTTACTTTCTCCGGATTCACTAACGTTATATCAAAGAATGTTTTGTTTCAGGAAAACTACAGTTCTCGTCATCGTAGACCAGACAAATGTGTTTTGGTCTATGATTAAATCACGTTGGAAAACCCATAGTGTTAATGAAACACATTGAGAATTACTCTATAACTCACATAAGTAAAAAATAAAAAACTATAATAATAATAACACTGAACTATAATATTTAAAAAAGTATATTCGAACTTAATGATTCGAGATTTAAATACGTTACATTTTTGAAATATTAAATCTGTATTTTTATGTCATTATTTTTTATTTGATTTCATATTTTAATCTGTGTTTATTGAATTAACATTCTTTCATCTGTCAAAAATATTTTCCCGCCCACTTTACAAAAAATTATAATTGTATTTTTTTTAATTTATATTACCAATTTAATTTATAATTAAGTACTTGAATGAGTTACTTTTTATACAAAGAATTTGAAAACCCTTTGCCAATGACTCATTTTGATATTAAACATAATATCAAACATTGAGTACATACCAAATGTTTTTGAAACTATACTTTGTCATTATTTTTATCAATATTGTTAAGTAACAATTTATTGAATCGTTTATACAAACATAAATAGCATACAATATTTTTATCAAATTATGTTTAGAAAGTCGAAAATATTAATCAGATTTTTTTTTTTTAATTGTATATGTAGGCTGACGATTATATGGTAACAACAAATTATTATATTCGTAAAGAATATAATAATTTGTCAATCAATCTTGACTCGGTGGTAGAGCTTTGTGCAAGCTCGTCTGGGTAGGTACCACCCACTCATCAGATATTCTAGCGCAAAACAGCAGTACTTTGTATTGTTGTGTTCCGGTTTGACGGGTGAATGAGCCAGTGTAATTATAGGCACAAGGGATAACATTTTAGTTCCCAAGGTTGGTGGCGCATTGGCAATGTAAGCGATGGTTAACATTTCTTACAATGCCATTGTCTATGGGCGTTGGTGACCACTTACCATCAGGTGGCCCATATGATCGTCGGCCTACCTATACAATAAAAAAATAAAAAAACAATTTGATTTGACTGATATTACACTACCAGTCACCCTAAAAACCGGAATACAGATAAGCAGAGCTATTTAGTGGTTGAACCTAACGAGCCTTTGTACAAACGCTTATCAAGTTAATTATTTTATTATACTATACAAATTCAAGTAATCTGTAAAATATTTCTAAAATAAATAAAGCGGTTAGGACTCGATTATTGTATTATTCATCTTATGATTATTTGTGTTATTCATCTTTAAGCCTAAGCAGATTATAAAATTAATTAAATAAATAACGAAAATATATTTTCATTTTTCTGTAACAAAATGGCGACTCGAAATATCAATTAAATAGGGAAATGCATCGTTATCATTTCACAACATTTCAAGCGATCTTAATTGTATAATCTTTCACTTGGATCTTATTAGTATAATATAATAAAGAAGTGACAGAAAACTATATCAGTAAGCAAGTTTTCTTTAAATGTATATACACAAAAAATACTAACGAAGCTAACGAAGTATTTATCATTAAATTTAAAATATATCACATAAGCTAACATCTCCTATTCATATTTTTCACTCACCTTTCATACCAAAATCCACCAATGCATTATTGCTATTTTCTGGTAAAATAATTTGTGGTATATCCTGAGATGGTCTTTACCTGTCCTAAGTTTGAAAAAAGGTATAGAAATTATACAATTATTTTGTTTCCTCTATCATATAGATATTTGATGGATGATTTCGATTACGAGTTATTACGAGTCTTATCTTATTTTTTTATATTTTTTTGCAATTAAGTAAATACAATTTTATGGCATTTTCGCAATAGGTGTCTTATTTATTTTTAATTATATTATTTTCATTGAGTAGTTACTGATTTTTTTTATAGGTCACAGGAAGAATTATATATGTATATTTTATATATTATCGTCTACATTTTCACACGGTTACTGTTTTTTGTCACACGTAATTGTTTGTAAAAATTATATAAGTTGTTTTATTTTTATTTTTATAATTTAATATAATTATTATTAATTGCAACCCAATTTGTACTAAAATATATTTTTTATTAAAGCTACAATAATTTTAATTCATAACTTAACTCAAATTTATTTTAAAATGATTAACTAAATAATCCAAAAGCTAACCATTGAAACTGTATTCGAAATTCGAAAAACATTTTTTAAGAACTGAAAGTAAAAGCGGGCGGGAAATTCGTTGCTCATCAGCTGTCAAACTCAGCGCTCTTCAGCGGCTGTTGCGATTGGACGCCCGCTTATGAGCGACGCTCGTGATTGGCGCGCGCGGTGCACATGAGCGACAGTCCACGTGCTTATAAGTTCCTACGCGGTAATTCAAACTTTTTACGCGACGTTTCGCACTGTTTCGTTACTTTTATTGTTTTTAAGAAATATATTTATTCATTGAGTTTAAATATTTATTTTTTATATAATTTCATTATTTATAAAATTCATTTAAAATTATTATTTTCGTATATATTATATGAAATGGTTATTCAAAAATTAAATTTTAAATTTTAGCTCTACTTACGAATGCACACCGTATCACCTCTCACATAAATTAAATCAAATAACCAATTATTCAAGCAAATAAATAATAACACAAATTAAATTGATCTGAAAAAGCTATACAGCCTCCTTGCTCAAAAATAAAACGTCAAAAAAAACCACATACGATTCCAAAAACATCATTAAAACAATTATAAAAGATCAAAATCAATAAATAAAAGCACAAAATCCAACACTGAACAGCGACTAAAACTACCACTCATAAGTTCCTGCACGAATGCAGTTCCCGATGCAAATTATTTACACTGCAGTTTAATGCATACACAATATTAAAATACAAAAAATTCGTTCACTTCAATAAATGTCAACGTACGCTATATTTGTAACGTTAAAATAATATATTTGTTCGGGCAACGCGCCTCTAAACAATACACAACAGCCTTCGACGCGGCGGCAACAACAATGCTAGGTCGAAATAAGCAAGAAATATTTAACTACCGAAGCGGGGAGGGGCGGGCACTGGCCCTCAGTATTGGCGCTATGGCTGTGGTAGTTATAGTTTACGTGATACACAGCTCAAATACAAATAATATAAACATTACAACTGAGCATGCGCGGTACAAGCAGACAGGGACGAAGCGACACCGATGAGACTAGCTCACGTGTCATAAAACAACGTGTATTTAGACGAAAATTGAACGATTACGTCTAGATTTATTACACGAACTAGAAATGTTGTAGTGGATACCCTAAATCGCTTTTTTATAGATTAATTTGCATATTTCTGACAGGGGCCGCGGTCGTTCGCTTGTACGCATGCGCGGGGCCGAAGAGAGCAAAATGTTATTGACGATGCAAAATATTTATTTTTTGGCGCAACACCGACGCAGCTCCTGGCTGTAACGGAAACGCTGCCATTTTGAATTTTCGCTACTGTGTCGAAAATTTTCAGCATTTAAATATCGAATGTAATTCTAATTATGAATTATAAGTTATAAGGGTTAAATTAAAATTAAAAATAGTATTTAATTCAAAAAAAGAATTTTCTTTAAAGAATAGATATGGTATAAAATATTAGTTTAACAAGCCCATAGGGAGTTTGCAAAGGATTTATTTCAATTATTATCCAATACTAGCTTAGCGCGCATGCGCTTGGCACAATTTACACCGTTCTCAAAATCGTTACTTAATATAATAATTTAAAGAATATTTAAATAGAAGAAGAGATTAATCACAATCATTCTAAAGTAGTATATAAGATCCTCCAGACCGATTTCGGCCACGGCGGCCAATCTCAAGAGAGATTAGCCAACTGCGCAGGAGATATTATAGTGCACAAGTTCCAGACTCCGGGCTGCTACTGAGTGAAGTGTGTACACTCCCGTGCCTCGGAAAGCACGTTAAACCGTTGGTCCTGCGCCTGTACTCTTTCCGGTCATGTCAGATTGCCGTCCCATCGGGTTATAAGAGTTAGGGAATATAGAGTGCACCTGTTTTTGCGCACACACTTGTGCACTATAATATCTCCTGCGCAATTGGCTAATCTCTCTTGAGATTGGCCGCCGTGACCGAAATCGGTCTAGAAAGTAGTATATCCAGGTTATCAAGATATCGCCTATATCTTAATAACCTGATTTGACTGAAGTGCTGTTAATGGTCAAAATTGAAACATACTTCATTCTCATAGTCTCTGCCAAGCATATAAACCTTCATATTACAGGAATAACTTACGTGTAACTTATCATTACACTACCAATACTATGCAAGCTGGTGGCTGGTGGTGCTTTGTTTTTGAACGATAATTACATTCTTCAAAGCAAAGACGTAATCATCTAATATACTCGTACTAGACAATTTTTGATACTTTACTAGACAAAGTTTTGATAGTGAAGTTATCCAAAAAATTTTAATCTATTACAAAGAAAAGGTTTATAGTAATTAGTACTTACTTACTACGTTATTTGTCAACGTTTATATCTCAAATTTAGTAAAACTGTATTTAACTTAAATTTAAATCCATACACGATACAAATCAATAAATACTTTCGAAAGAATCAGTGGCGTAGCTAGGTGGACTAGGGTGCATAGAGAAAGAATCCGGCCCTCACCACCTCTTTCCACGTAGCTTGAACTTATCTGAGGGTTAGGTTAGAGTCCCCCCTGAGTTCTGGGGCCCTGGTACACTGCACCACCTGGCCCTACGTTAGCTACGCTACTGGAAAGAATACTTACGAATAAAATGATGAGAAAAATGATGATGTCCTCATGACTAATTTCGTTGCCGAAAGGAGATTAGTATACTCCGTAGAACATATTATAGTGCACAAGTACATGTACACTCACTATTCATTCGCTCCCATAATCTGATGGGACGGCAGTCTGTCACGACCGGAAAGAGTTCATGCAGAACCAACGGCTTAACGTGTTTTCTGAGACACGGGAGAGTACACACTTCTAACTTCTAAGTTTTGAGCTGCTATTGATAATCTCCGATAGAAAAACGTAATAAGTTCTTATCCACCCGACCGTGGGTTTGAACCTAGGACCTCGGGATCTGCGGCCTTATATCTAGCAACTATCCCGAGGCACTCAATAATCCTTATTTCAAAATATCTATCGATGAATATAATCTTAGAAACAAGAATACAAAAGACAGCAGGATCCATTGTTAGATTTGATCATTTGATAAAAAAAATAACGCAAAGTTAAAATGCCTACATTTTTTTCTAAGTCAGAAATCCTTATAAAACAGATTCTTAGAAGTACTTAAGAATATTCTTAGACTATATCCTAATAAAAATAATTGGTTAATCATAAGCATATGGTGTGATAGAAGGTCAGCGTGGATAGGCCATTGACATTTTTATTGGGCGATGATTTAGGAGCTATCGATTGCGTCGCCGGCTCTCATCCGGAAGAATTTGAATTTAGAACCTCGATCTACTGACACTAGTGTCTAGACTTGATGAATTATCTACTCGCGTTTGGGGTTGCATGTAAAAAATGTAAGGGCGTTGTTCGTAAGTGTTTGCTTCAATTCTTAAAGTCGAGTTGGGTTATTTGTCATTTGTGTTAAGATTCGATTTAATTTTTTCACATTGAAAGAATTTTAAATTAGGAATGCTTTATTTATTGATATATGAATGGGCAAAGGTAAAATAATTCAGTAGTTTGTAAATCGTTTTTTTTTAAATTAATAATAGAAAAAAATATTGTACGACTCATGCAAATTCATAAATATTTGCTTACAATTTTTAATTCTGTTCGTGATCAAATTTCAATCACTGAGCGAATACTATTTAATTAGCTATATTATTTTTTAATTTTAAAAGTACTGCTCACGAAGTATATTGGCTTCGATGACAAATGTTTATTACACGTTAAACAAACTCTGTTATACCTATTAAGAATTATACGACATATTTAAATATAAGTCAATACAATAGTTTTATATAGAATAACCATAGACAACTCGTAGGAACGGTTAATAACAAAAAAAAAAACATTTAGAACAATCGCTTTTCCTTAAAAATTACCTCTTAATAATTTCTTCAGTGTAACTAACCCAAAAAAAAAAATAGAAACGTTCAAGTTTAAACAGTAAAAAACATTAATTAAGAGTGAGCTATGAGCCAGAGGCTTAGGAGGTAGATCTGTAGCTTATAAGCGGGATTCCGTGACCACGCCCACTGAACAGTGACGCCCAGTCTCGCTATAAAGCGACCGCCCACACTTCACTACTGAAAATTTATTATTACGTATATATATATACAATATTAAATTAGTATTTGTGACGCTCTCGAATATTCTATCTGTGCTACGATATATTCATATATATTTTAAATATATATTTAGACATTTTTTATTCGTTGTTTGATGTAACAGTCTGAAACTTTAGTGTTTTGTATTCTTTTGTATCTGTATTTGAACTGTATATTTAAATAACTTTTATTATTAATAAATAACTTACAGAATTCGCTGTATATTTTTATATCAATGTATTCTATTTTATAAGGCACAGTAACATAGAACAGAAACCCGTTTTTACAGTATTACACAATAAATTAGACTAAAATTGTTTTCCAATGACTACTAAAACCATTATAAAAATACGATGAAATAAAGAGTAGAGTTCTTGAGATAATAAATTATAACTCAGATTTTAATTAACACAGTAGTATGTTATTAGTTATAGAGTTTCTTTGTAATAGTATATTTTATACAATAATAAATGTGTTGTTTCTTAATTAGTTCGTATTAAAACACGAAGTGCACTTATGTTTTCCGGCGGTATTATCCGCTGATCTGTTTGACTGTATTGACATGTCCCGGTTTAAAGGATGAGTGAGCCAGTATAATTCTCGCCTAGCCAAAACCAAAAAATCATGAAAAATAAACAAGAATGTTATTACGCTTATCCAATTTCAAATCGAAATATTTAAGAAAAAAACTTATACAGTTTATTAATAACATTGGACAATCACCTCCTAGACTATATTCATTAATGGCGGCAAGCAATCGTTTCAGCCAGCGAGGAACAATAAAAGCTGAGACTCGCAATTTGCAGCTGTACCAAGTTATAGCTAGGTCTAGCTCTGGTACTAAGTATATGTCTGCATAATGTACTACATTTTGCCTGCTTTATTATGCTTTGCATACCTTATTCTATGAATATATAATTTTACAAACATATTTAAATATATGATATAATATTACTTTATTCATCGTGAATAAAACTTTTGTAATGTTTTTTTTTTATTTGCAAAGTTCAGATCATCAGATGAAAATTTATAACAAATTTCATTAAATTTCAGACATTTACATTACACCATTAATTTATTTTGTTTTGTCGACAAATTGACCTCCTGGTGGTAAGTGGTCACCGCCAATAGATATTGGTATTGTAAGAAATGCTTACTCTTAATTCGCCGATACGAACCTTGGGAACTAAGATGATACGTCCCTCGGCTATAGTTACACCGGCTCACTGACCCTTCAAAACGGAACGCAACAATACTAAGGACTGTTTAGCGGTAGAATACGCGGTGGTACCTTCCTAGACAGGCTTGCACAAAGCCCAGCAACCGAAACAAAATCATCATATAAAGAATTTAATTACATCTTGGAGATCTAATCATACTGCATCTTGACTTACTCGTACTATCTCCTTATTACCATGGATGTAAGCTGATTAAGTGTTGTATTCCGTAAAGCTTATTGATTGGTGTAAAGTAAAAGCCCTCTAGCGGCTGTTATCAGAACTAATCTACTATTACATACACCTAGTGGCATTAACAGAGCGACTTGAATGTTTTTATATATGTATTTAATTAAATATGAATACTTATTTAATTATTACGCTTATAAGGAGTTTGTATTTTTGGGAGTAAGAAGTATACTTCCAGTATTATAAGTAGTTAGTTTAGTAAGATAAATAGCTTACAAAGGTGAAAATTTGTTTTTAATACTCACTACAATTTATTTATGAGAAAGACTTGAGCGGCCTTATAAAATTTGTTTGTTTGTGACTGTTTAGTTAAACACTGCTTTCTCTTTCTGTCATTATTGATTTGACACTCGAAAGAAGAAGACAACATTTTTTAACTATCACCGCTAAGCAGCGTCTATAAGGCCATAAATGTACTATTGTTGTTACTCATGATAATATCCGATTTCAGTTCCACGTCAGACGCTAGTTCTACAAATTGCCGCTAGGGCACCAGCGTTGCGAATAATATGATTAGAATATCAATTAAACCCTAAGTGGAATCAGGAACTTCTAGCCATTTGAGTATAAGAAAACGGAATCAGAGAGGCACTCTATGTGAACTGTTGGCTGTGATTTCTTTTTTCTTTTTATTGTATATGTAGACGTATGATCATATGGGCCACCTGATGGTAAGTGGTTACCGACGCACATAGACAATGGCATTGTAAGATATGTTAACCATCGCTTACATCGCCAACGCGCCGCCAACCTTGGGAACTAAGATGTTCATGTCCCTTGTGCCTGTAATTACACTGGCTCACTCACCCTTCAAACTGGAATACAACAATACAAATTAGGGTACCTACCTGGGTACCTACCCAGACGAGCCTGCACAAAGCTCTACCACCGAGTGAATAGTGTGCTCTACATGTAACTCAGTATGGAAACTCAACATGCTTAATAAGAAACTAGTTTTCTCCGGCGTTTTCGACCGCCGGGGGAGGGGGAAGGGTACGAGTTAATAAGAATTAGTCTCCCCTGGGATCCAAGCATGCGGGAAGCCAAATTTTATCTCAATCGGTCCAATGGTATACGTGAAATTGTAAACAAAGAGACAAAGTAAATAATAATACTGTTAACTTTTAAAATAATGATGTGAATAGTGAATTATCGTTTAAATTTTTTATTGACGTTCGAAGCAGACGAGCTATTCAGGCCGCATGATGTTAAGTGGTTATCGTCGTCCATGAGCATCAACACTGACAGAGACATAGGTAAGTCGCTGCCATTCAGAAAACATTATTTTTAAGCCTCGTTTAAAAATGAAATATTGAAGTGCTGAAGGAACACCGAGGAGTTGGGGAGTACAAGGAATAAACGACCTCTGGAAGCGCACCGTGCTGGATGAAATAGGTTCCAGGTAATATGAATAGCGTCGTCGTATTTTTTCTTTGTAACTTGTAGTGTTAAAGAAGAAATGTGGTGCTGGAATCAAATCAAACAATTCCTCAGAGCACTTCCCGTGAAAGAAACGATAGAACACACATTAATCTCATAAACCAAATATATAACGTATAGTTTGTCTTCTTGGATCGTAAAAAAAAACTGCTTCGTCACGGCAGTTCTGACAGCCCATTAGATTTAGTGCTTGTAATAAAATCTCGAACGTTTTATTGACTTAATAAAGATAAGGAAAGAGTTGCCATCATACGAACTATCCTACTCACCTGACCTAGTGTAATTTTTTTTATATATTTAAATAATTTGCAAATAAATTTGTTTGAAGTAAATTGTAAACAAAAGTGTATTTATATAATGGCAACATTTTTAGTTACACAGATACTTAATATTTTTTATTTGTATTTTTGGGGTTTCGTCTGATTTAAAAACGAATATAATTTGTCAATCTCTGTCTTTTTTCCATAATTGACCAAACTGATGAAATGCGTATTTCAGAGTGGTCCATAACGGATATAATAAAAGTATATAAAGGTAAAGTTAAGTAAGTTAAGTTAAGTAATTTACACACACACACACGCGAAAACATGAATGGAAACCATCTACTATCTAAAGTCGGCTAAGTAGCGTTTAAATTTAACCCCTAAATATTTTTTTATTTTAAAACCTAAGTTTATAATACTGTCCCTTTGTTTTGAAGTACATTTCTATAACTCAATATTTACGCAACATCTTTGCCAATACGCCCTAAGGGTCCATTATTTGCTTTAAAGATCTTATCGCTCTATTAACATTTTTTAAGGTATAAAAGTTCATTAAAAATGTACTTTATTTCTCTTATTTTAAAATACAAAACGCTATTTATATTAAAATCTAGGACTTACACTCTTCTTTCAAATCTGGATCATAACAATCCAAAGAATATTATACCAACTTAGCTACTACATAAATAGGTTTGATTTAATTCTTATGTTAAATTTCAAGACCCAATAAGAGTAAGGTTTGAGTTAGAATATAAGCGCAAAGTTTCTATACGTAACGTCTGAGTGAGTGAGTTTCACCACTGCAACTTGTACGTGATTGGCGTTGCACTCTCTATATAATATCCAAAGTAATTAAGAAGGCGTATATACTACAAATCCAATGTACTAAACGTTTATCTCGTGTTTCAGTCACGCGTTGTTTTCATACAGAAGAAACTTTTTCATTCGAATTGTTTTCAATTACAAATCTGTTATTTATTTTTCTTGTTCTCGACGAAAAAAATATGGGAAGTCAGCTTTTTGTTTTCATTGATGAATCGTGACAAATAATAACATGATTTGTTTCTTCATGTAATTGTTTTGAATCGAGGATTCCCCGCGTAGAGTGAGCCTCTACGAAATCTAGTACGTAGTACGAAGAGTAGTAAGAGGGCTCTTGGTCTTAATTAATATAATCGAGAATCAAAGAGCCTTTAACCGAGAACTTTTCTAGGATGTAGAAGATAAAAGTTAATTAATGATTGTTAATATTTTTATGGGCTTACCTTTATATTATTAACTAACCTAAAACAACTTACGTACGTACAAAGGAAATATTTATTACCATTATATAAAGTAGTTAGTATGCATTGATTATCAAGATATAATATTATATATTTTTAAGTCTTGAAAAAATATAGTAATGTAATGTAGTAGGGACGACAATTGCCCAAGATGTCAGGATCGAACCTGCAACCTTTAACATCGTTAGGCAGCCCGTTATTAATTTGTGTTTAATTAATATGAAATTATATTCGCGGAAGAGTAATAATTCGCATTTCGAAACGGTTGTAGCTTTTAAATTTAATTTCAATGAAATGAAATTATAATCTAAAGTGATGATTCAAATGTGTGTAAGACACACACATAATTTTATCAATAATGTTTACTTACCAGGACTGGTAGTTGCACCATTGGTCTCTGTAAAAAGAAAAAAACATATCTATAATCTGTTTTATATTTTATTTATTAGTATTTATGTATCTGCCATATTTATTGAGTTGTATTTGTTATTATTTCATAATGTAAGTTTTTACTGCACCACCATATTGCCGTCTTCCATACACATTATTCCTCTAACCCAAAGGTTGTCTGGAAGAAATGGCTTATAAGCCATAAGACCGCCTTTTGCTTGGCCAACTTTGTTTTAAAGAATATATATATTTTTCTTTTTTTTTATCTTTATGTATATTTGGTGTGCAATAAAGAGTAAAATAAATAAATAAATAAATAAATAAATTCTATGTACAAATAACAGTATCTAAAAATAAATCCTATATTGTAAATGACTATTCTCAAAGGAGACTAGCCATCCGCGCAGGAGATATTATAGTGCGCAAACAGAAATGCACTGTCTATTCAATCGCTCTAATAATCCTACGTAAATTTGACACGACCGGATAGAGATCAACAGGACCATGACTTTACGTGCTTTCTAAGATACGCGAATGTACACTTCCAACTCCCAGACTCCGGGCTGCTACTGAGATTTTTTTGGTAGAAAAGTTTTTTGGCCCGATCCATGTAAACTTGGACTAATAGTGCAAAAACAAATCATATAACTGTGCCTCGTTGCCTCCGCTTTTGACTGCCGCGTTGTTCTAGTGGCTATATGTAAAGTCGCAGATCCGGTAGTCCTAGGTTCAAATCCCAGGTCGGGCCGGGTGGATACACATGGCAGACATGGTGGTTCGGGTGGTAGATTTTCACACACATAGATTTCCTCACTATGGTTATGTAAATATATATATTTTTTTTATTACATTGCTAGGCGGGCGAGCATATGGGCCACCTGATGGTAAGTGGTCACCAACATTGGCAGTGTAAGAAATGTTAACCATCGCTTACACTGCCAATGCGCCACCAACCTTGGGAACTAAGATGTTATGTCCCTTGTGCCTGTGATTACACTGGCTCACTCACCCTTCAAACCGGAACACAACATTACCAAGTAATGCTGTTTTGCGGTAGAATATCTGATGAGTGGGTGGTACCTACCCAGACGAGCTTGCACAAAGCTCTACCACCAAGTACTTTTAAGATTTAACTTTAATTTAATAAAATAACGGTTTTCATTCATTTTGTAATAACTATTTCAACAAAGACTAAAAGCTTATTTTGATGCGATGATAGGATTGTAAATTAATTTGAATAAACGAAAAATAATAATTATCTGCGCGCAACTCCAGTCAAGGAAGTAAGTTCACGGCTTCTTGTGTTGACCTCATTTGCAATTATATTTTGGTTTTGTTTGTACTTAGATTATTATAATTAGGAGCTATGAGAACATTTTAATTATGTAATTATTATTTATGAAACTCACTTATTTTAATAGTTGTGTGTGTTAGGTCTCGCAATAGTAGAGTTCCTTAGTCACAAAATTCAATTACACAGATAGACAATGGACATATTTAATAATAAGAATGATATATAATAAAGTTATAACAAAATTTTAAAACTAAATAATTAGACAAAATTTTATATAAATAAAAAAATTAATATAGTTAGGAGATACCTTCATCTAACCAACAGCGTTATTAAAAAAAAAGACGCGCGCTAATTTAAACCCGCCATTTTGTAATTCATTATTGGCGCGACTCGTGATTTGTTGAATGTGTTCAATTGTGTTATTTGGATTTTTATTTGTGTGAGTAATAACCATCAATTTTTATGATGAACCAATAGAGTTATACGGGTATGTATAACAATAGGGTATAATCGTTTTATGTATACACTTATTAACCCAACCCGAAGCCGGGACGGATAGCTAGTATTAAATAAATTAATAATTCGTTAATATCAGGAAAGCAATAAAGTTTTATTTGTTTATCATAGTTATTATTTCAATATATTATCATTATATTTCTGTAAACAAACTTCTTATCGGTATTTGTAGATATTCAGAAGCTGTATACCGATTCGCGTAATATAGATAAGTGACGTTAATTTATTTACATTTATACATTGTGTATATAAAATGGATGCTGATATATCTGTTTGTGATTAAGAGGCTTCAACACCATTTGGCACATAATCGTATAATATGTATAGTTAGGACACTCCTTGGCCCATACAACAGCGTTGTGAAAAAAAAAGAAGCGCGCTAATTTCCAACCGCCGCCATTTTGTTAGTGCACATAAAAGTAAATTATTGGCGCGACTTGTCATTTGTTGAATGTGTTCAAATGTGTTATCTGGATTTGAAAGAGTAATTAAGTAAATAATTTACCTCAATTTGTATGATATATTTATATGATTAAGTGTTTTATGTTTAAAAAAACCAATTCGAGGTTTTTATAAAACCAGTTTTCACTTCTGGATGCTAAATGTATTATTTCATCTAGAAGGTCTGTTACGCATCACCAGATGGCGTTGCAAGACATCAGCAATGCTATATATGCTGTTTAACCGACGGCCATGCAGATTACTATAAATGTTCCGGGATAATTGTAAGGACTTTTATACAATTTTTTTACTTATTCTTACTTTATAATAATATAGATGTAAACTGTCGAAAAATTTTAAACGGTGCATATTGTTTTTAATATTTATTTAAATACTAAACACCTACTTGGTTATTGAGCAGTTGGTCACCGCCACCAATTTGAGACTGGAGAATGGACCACCGTGGGCCTTGTAAGGTTTTTTTTTTATAGTATAGGGAGGCGGACTAGCATATGTGCCACCTGATGGTAAGTGATCAGCAGAACAATTAGAAAATCGCATGCAATTTGTAAATCTACAGTTTGTTTACCTTCACTCATACTCCTATTGGAATAGGGTACAGAAATTCATTTTCTTCTTGCTTATATAAAAATAGTGTACCAACTACATTAGAACATAACCAAAATCACGAGACTTCCAAATCTTATATATTACTAGCTGTGCCCCGCACTCCTTCACTCGCGTGTAATTAATAAAAATATAATAAATTATTTTATTACTATAATAACACACACGCACACACACTCATATGGCTACTGGTAAAGAAATACGTAATTAACGATTTGAAATAAATTTTCATAAAATACCGTATGGCTTACCGATCTTATATATGGCCTATCATTTGCGCCATCACATGTTCTTTGTGTGCACCAATTTTCATCAAGATTGGTCAAGCCGTTCTTGAGTTATAAGAAGACATACAGAGAGACAGACAAAAATGAAAAAAATAGAATAATGTGAATCACTGCATCACAAAACGAAAATTTATCACAAAATTAGGTGAAAAAAAAATGTACAGACAGAGCCAATAGATTTATATAGTAGTATAGATTTGTAGTTAAAGATATTTAATGTTAACTCCGATTTATTTTCATCCATAAAATCGATTACGAACAAAATGTTTTTGTTTTCGAAAAGATTTTTCTTGTTTTATTAAACAATCGAGCGCACGAAAATTGTTTAGTTTCACAATTCATCTCGCTTACCGAGTTTACGTTATGAGCAAATTGATATTTGTAAAATATTTTACACAGATTTTAAAAACACAATAATATTTATGTTTTTTAATTATGAATTCGATAACTCTAACGTTTCCATTAGCTTAATCCGATACCATGAGAGGTGCAATTTACACACTCCGTATTAAAAAAAAAAACTCTAATGATAAAGATAATTCAAACACAGCAGTTTTTTTCTGCTTCATTAATGAAACTTGTACGTGTTGTATGATAATGTCATATGTGTTTACGACCCAACTGTGGGATATTGACGGTCATTTGTTTTTATAAAAAAGAAGAGATAGCCCAGTGGTAAGAACGCGTGAATCTTAACCACTTGGTGGTAGAGCTTTGTGCAAGCTCGTCTGGGTAGGTACCACCCACTCATCAGATATTCTACCGCAAAACAGCAGTACTTGGTATTGTTGTGTTCCAGTTTGAAGGGTGAGTGAGCCAGTGTAATTACTGGCACAAGGGACATAACATCTTAGTTCCCAAGGTTGGTGGCGCATTGGTGATGTAAGCGATGGTTAACATCTCTTACATCACCAATGCGCCATCACTCTTACCATCAGGTGGCCCATATCGTCCCCCGCCTACCTATGATATAAAAAAAAAACCGATGATCGTGAGTTCAAACCCGGGCAAGCACCACTTAATTTCATAATAATAATATTAATAATAAATAACTTTATCGTACACTCACAAGGAAAAAGAATCATGCGCTTAATAATTCATCTCGTGCTTGATGCTGAGGGAAAACATCGTGTCACATGTGTATTCCACCAACCCTCATTGGAACAGCGTGGTGAAATAAGCTTCAAAACCTTCTCCTCAAAAAGAATAAAAGATTTTGTACAGCAATGAGACATTCACAGGCTGCTAATGATGATAATGATGATTTGTTTTATAACTCTTTGTTATTATTAAAGAACGAGACGACGATTTCATTAAAATTTTATAGTGTTCATTATAGTATCGGGCGAATGAAATTCTTTTGGTTAAGAAAATGAAATATTTCGAAAGACAGATTAAAATTTGTGATAATAATAGTAGTAATAGAGCACGGTGACCACTTACCAGGTGGACTGTGGGCTCGTTAGCCCACCTTTAAATGTAAATTTAAAAAATACTCGGAATGGGAATTCTATATAGGAAGAAACTTACTACTCTAGAAACATTTTACTTGGGCTAAAAAATATATTTTGTTTTATTATTTATTCGTAACTCTGACATGATGAGCGTGAATTAATAAACAGACAGATGCATCAACAGTTTATAATTATTCAACTGTAGGGCGAAATACCGCCTATCCTGTTTTTAAGCAGGTTTGGAGTATATTCCACCATGTTTCTTTACTTTTGTTGATATCATAGCATATATGCATATGCAATATCTTTTGAGACCTTCGATAAAGATCTACGTTATATCGACTCACACAAAAAAATACATTTTTTAATAGTAATTTATACTTAAAAAAAATCAAATTTCAAATTCGCGTTACATTCCGTCGTCAATTATTTATTGACAGAAAGCCAGCCTTTGAACCGATCGTCATTGACTGGAGTCTCATTAGGACGTATACAATTTGAATGAAGATGTCCCATTTACTGAGTTTCTTACCAGTTCATATATGTCTATACTACTATATAAATCTATTGGTTCTGTCTGTACATTTTTTTTTCAACTAATCTTGTGACAAATAATCGTTTTATGATGCAGTGATTCACATTATACTATTTTTTTCATTTTTGTCTGTCTGTCTGTCTGTATGTCTTCTTATAACTCAAGAAAGGCTTGACCAATCTTGATGAAAATTGGTACACACAAAGAACATGTGATGGCGCAAATGTAAGGCCATATATAAGATCGGCAAAACCTACGGTATCTTATGAAAATTAATTTCAAATCGTTAATTACGTATTTCTTTACCAGTAGCCATATGTGTCTGTGTGTGTGTGCGCGCGTGTGTGTTATTATAGTAATAAAATAATTTATTAAATATTTATTAATTATACGCGGGTGAAGCCGCGTGGCTCAGCTAATCTCAGTATAAATCCTAGCCGGTTGTATCAAGATATAAATATGCTTTACTTAAACAGGCACTGCTCTATATAGATTATATAAGGGGTTTTCCAATAGGGACGCTTGAACTTTGACAGCTGATTGCGGCCATGTTGTTTGAGTGACAGCTGTCAAATGCAGTGTGTTATATTCATTCCGTCCTCCCAAGCCACCATGGCAGGTTACAGTGTCGAGCAGCACGTGCAAATCATAAAATTGTTTTATGAAAATGGGTCTTCAGTTCGAGCAACGTTCCGCGCACTTCGCCCGTTTTACGCGATGATCGTCCTGCCGAGTCGACTATCCGTCGATTGGTGGACAAATTCGAGTCAACCGGGTCAGTTAACAATCAGCCGGTTCCCGTGCGTCAACGTAACGCGAGATCTGCCGAGAATATCGCCGCTGTGCGCGACAGTGTCCTCGACCCCGCGGCAGTCAATTCCGCGTCGCGCACAGGAACTCGGCCATTCGCAGACGACAACTTGGCGAATTTTGCGTTGTGACTTGAGCCTGCACCCGTACAAGATCCAGCTGACCCAAGAGCTCAAGGTTAATGACCATAGACAGCGCCGTGTGTTCGCTGACTGGGCATTAGAGCAGTTGGAAGTTGACGCCGATTTTGGCAAAAAAATCATCTTCAGCGACGAGGCGCATTTTTGGATGAATGGCTATGTCAACAAGCAAAATTGCCGTATTTGGGACGAGACCAATCCACACGAGGTTCACCAAGTGGCAATGCACCCGCAGAAAGTGACTGTTTGGTGCGGATTTTGGGCCGGAGGCGTGATTGGTCCGTATTTTTTCGAAAACGATAATGGTGTGGCCGTCACCGTCAATGGTGAGCGATACCGGTCGATGATAACCAACTTCTTTTGGCCTGAAATCGAGAATATGGATCTGGACAACATGTGGTTTCAACAGGACGGCGCTACGTGCCACACAGCACACGCTACGATGGAAGTTCTGCACGATCAAGCGCCCTTAATGGAAAACCCTATAGAAGGCAATCAAGGAATTCATCATATATTCAACCGCCAAACAGCAATACTCAGTATTGTTGAGTTACGGTTTGAATGAGTGAGTGAAATTACAGGCTGCACATTGGCGATATAAGTCATGTTTAATATTTTACAGTGCCAATATTGATGCGCTGGTGACGACTTGTCAGTTCAGTAACTGTAACAGCCTGTAAATGTCCCACTGCTGGGCTAAGGCCCCCTCTCCGATTTTGAGGAGAATGTTTGGAGCTTATCCCACCACGCTGCTCCAATGCTGGTTGGTGGAATACACATGTGGCGGAATTTCAGTGAAATGAGACACACCCAGGTTTTCTCACGATGTTTTCCTTCACCGTCAAGTACGAGATGAATTATAATCACAAATTAAGCACATGTAATTCAGTGGTGCTTGCCCGGGTTTGAATCCACGATCATCGGTTAAGAGTCACACATTCTTACCACTGGGCCATCTCAGCTTATCATCAGGTGATATTTTGTTTTATGTTTGTTTGTAATTGATAAACTCAGAAACTACTGAACCGAATTTAACAATTCATTCATCTTTAGAAAGTTACATTAGCTATAATATGTAATTCATTAATAATAACATTGTAGTCTGAAATAATGGTATTTGTAAAACAAACCAGAAGACCAATGTCTGCCAAGCCTTTTTAATCAAGTAAAAAGTTATAAGAAAATAATAGTTTAAATAGTCAACACGACAGATTAAATAACACGACAGATTTTGAAGGAATTTCGTAACAAAGTGAATGTCACGAGCGAAGCCGAGGATTAAACTGGAGATGTATAAGTATCAAGTAAAGCAAGCTCTCTGCTGAGTTATTTGTCATTGATATTAAACAACAACATGTCTGACACAGAACAGCACAATAAGTAGGAAAAAAAGTATTTATTATATGTAATTAATTAGGTATTAACGTTTCAAAATATATTTTTCACGAGAATACGCCAAGTCATTATGACATCGTCCATTCATTGAAAATTTCTCATACAAAAGCCGAAATCTTTGGGAGATAAGAAAATAGCAATCTATCTTAGTAAAGTATCAGCCTTTACAGATGATGGCCGTATTTGTTTAAGCATGTAAATCGCCCAATGCTGGGCAGACTTATCCTGGTTTAGAGGAGAAGGTTTAAAGCTAATTCCACAATCAAAATCCATGTGGTTAAAATTCATCTGTGTTGTGTCATTTCGAGGTCTGCTTTGAAGGAAAACCAAATACGCCACGTGCCATCCACCATCAGAGTAGCGTAGTGGAATAAACTCCAAATTCTTCTCCTCAAAGGGAGAAGAAGGCCTTAGACCAGCAGTGAGGCATGTACTGTTACTTTGTACAAAATTATATTTTTCTGTTTAAAAAAAAAACCTTTAAATCCGATCCCGTTTATATACACACTCCGTAATTTTCGTATTAGTCGACAACTGCATTAGTTAATCTGCACAAAATATTCATAAATCTTCCTCGTGAAGCGATCAGTCTATTGCTAAAGATCTACAAAGTATAGTTCCTGAGATTGCGCGTTAATAATCACAAATAGACGTGGCGGATCACTTCAATTTATAATTTGAAAACGTTCATTATTGGTGTCTGCCTACCCATCCAAACGGGCTTGCACAAAACCCTACCACCAAGAAAGTCGTTTTCTGACGTTACATTTACTTTTAATTAATATTTATAGATAATAAATAAGTTTAAATTACAATATTTACTGTGTCCGTCCAAAGCCAAGTCTAAAAGGTATAGGCATTTCATTCACAAAAAAAAAATGATGTATTTGAATAGATTAATGAGATCGTTAAAAAATCTTAATAGATAGTATTAAGAAACAAAACAATTAATATGAATATTTATATTTTTATCGCTTTAAAAACTTTAGCAATCAATTATTATTTGCAAGAAAAAAAAACAATGCTTGTCTATGATATTATATAGAAAATATACTGAACACATCAATACGGAGTAGGTATATGAAAACTCGAGCAGCGGTAGCATAATTGATAAGGTTGTAACCCCCAGGCGAGTGCAAGCCCTAAAACCGGATACCGAAGTAAAATCTTCAACACGCACAGAATCCACTTAGATTAGATAACAAAAATAATTACAGAAGACTAAAAATGTTATCGTAAAATGAATATATAAGAACAATTAATCGAACTATTAAACGCAATCGAAATAATAGATATAGTGAAAAATATATAATAATAACTAACGTCCTCCAGACCGATTTCGGCCAAAGCGGCCAATCTCAAGAGAGATTAGCCGACTGCGCAGGACATATTTTAGTGCACAAGTGTGTGCGCAAACACGGGTGCACTCTCTCTTCCCTAGCTCTCATAATCCGATGGGACGGCAATCCGACGCGACCGGAAAGAGTTCAGGCGCAGGACCAACGGATTAACGTGCTTTCCCAGACACGGGAGTGCCTCGGAAAGCTCGTTAATACACTTCCACCTTCCAAACTCCGGGCTGCTACTGAGAATTCTCTGACAGAAAATCCCAATAACTTTTTATTGGCCCGACCTGGAATTTGAACCCAGGACCACCGGGTCTGCGGCCTTATATCTAGCCACTAGACCAACGAGGCAGAAAAATATATAATAGATAACTTTTTAAGACATCATCCTACTATCCAATACTACATTTAGCATCAATATTAAAATATTTATACAGAACCACCGTAAAGAACCCCGATTCCAAAGATAAACATCAAATATAATTAGCAAACAAGTTCGCAATGGAGTGCGTTAAAAAAAACTTCTCGACTTCATTATTTATTATAAATAATGCCTTTTATTTACATTATTTAAAAAAAATCTAATATTTCGAAACACGTGTATTGCCAAAACTAGCATCAAGGTCGACGAGTCGTTATAATTATTATATTTTTCCTTTAGATAAACTGTCAGGAAGTCGATTTTATTAACGCGAAACGAGTTTTTGTTTACCTAACCGATAAAAGTTGAATACTTATTGATAAGAATTTAAATTCCGATAGATTCCGAGTGCTAATTTTCTATGTAACTTTTTTATGTCACTGTAATTTTTTTGGGACACGATTACTTTTGTTGATTAATGTATAAACAAATGGAGAGCTAAGTATATCTAAAATAATAATTTATTAATTTTGTATATGTCTTTTAATCGTCAAACTTCAGTTGTTTAATATCAGAAAATAACTATCAATGTGTAACAAAATTCGTGTCCGACCCGTGAAGTGGTTATTAGGTATCGTGTGTCAGTTCTATTTATGTAATAATTTTTAAAATACTAAGCAAAAAAATTACTTAAAAAATATATATTAATTGTGTTTAACGACACTGTTGGTGCTAATAACGTGGACTACTGAGGTCATGACCTCGTGTCTTAGCTACCCGATAGGTAAGAGCTATTGCCCGCACCTGTGTTGCCACGTAATTTTCGTCATTTAATTTAAAAATAAATTCCGTCATAATTTTTTTGCATAGTATTTTAAAAATTATTACATAAATAGAACCGACACACGATACCTAATAACCACTTCACGGGTCGGACACGAAGTTTGTTACTCGCTGTATATAAAATATGAATAATAATAATCCAAAGTAACTTGCACAAATACAAGATACCCAAGATTTATATAAATTCTTATTTTTATTTTACATGTTCAAATGTTTCACTTGAAAATATCTGATTCCAATAATAACTATATTATTAAATTAAAAGTCATCATTACAAAAATATATCTGTATAATCAATATTCACGAAAAAAGTTGTAGGCATAGCTAACATTATGTTAATTAAAGTCAATACATATTACAGGAAATCTTTAAATTATAATGAATTCCTAATAAATAATTTATAATCAATTTAAGGATATTCAAAATATTCACATGTTGTTGAAATATCAATAAGTTTTATTAATATAATATTAAACCGAATTATTTTTACTGTAAAAATGTAATATATATCTAGGTACGTACCGCTACATCTATGTAGTCACCATCATCATCGTCCCGTTGGAGACACATCCAGGAATCACAGATTATATCAGTGTTTATCTCACTTCACTCAAACTGTCAATAAATATTATAAATAAATCGTGACCAAGACCAGCGCCTTGCGGTACCCCTCGCCTGAGCTCGTGAAATGACTGAAGCGCTACGCCTTCTGATGTTTTGAATACAATCTGTAACAGTACAGAAAAACAATAATAAACTTCACTGCCAGTAGCAACGACTTCGAGTACGTAAAGATAGGGATATATATGGTATAAGTAATCAAACGCTCTTCATAATTCGGCTTTACTTAGACGAATTAGAGTTGATTTTCATTTGACGATCTGAGCAGATGTTCGTGGTTGTTTTATGGGGTACTGGTTGATTTTTTTTTTAATGTTTGTGTAAACAAACCTTTAAAAGTATTACGGATCCATTAAAAATGATCAAAACGATTTTACTTTAAGTATTTAATATTATTTAACGACTATTTTCGTCAAATTTATGCGTATTCTAGGCTTTTTACAGATTAAATTACGCTGTCATTCTCATTGCTTTTAAAAAAAGGTTGAGTTTTACATAATTATAATTTCTTATACATAAATAAATATGTAACAAGTAGGTAAAATACAGTATTTCTTGTGTAAACAAATAAATCGAGGAGATAGATATATGGTGCAAATCGGTGAGTATTAGCTGACAGTTGACCTTTTTTTATTTTAAAAATATTAATCAAGACAAAATACGATGATGTTTTAAAAATATACTTTTTTATATAGAATAGGGACGAGCATGGGCCACCTGAACGTAAGTTGTCACCAACGCCCATAGTTATTGACTTTGTAAGGGATGTTAACCATCGCTTACATCGCCAATGCCCCACCAACCTTGGGAACCAAGATGCTATTTCCCTTGTGCCTGTAATTACACTCGCTCACTCACCCTTCCAACCGGAACACAACAATACAAAGTACTGCTGTTTTGCGGTAGAATATCTGATGAGTGAGAACCTACCCAGATGAGCTTGCACAAAACTCTACCACCAGTGAAAAATTGAACTTTATAAAACTACAAATTTATAAAATAACTCATTGCGTAACACAAAATCTTAATTTCCTTTGAATATAATCGTGGTATGGTACCTGAAAACACTACTTCCAAATTTAGACTGGTGACCTAATGTCAATAGTTATTTGTATCGACGGTAATTGTTTTGGTTGACACACGACACCAAGCTTACATACGACACACGGTCATAAGATTTGCTAAACAATATATACTGTAACACAAAACATAACGTAACTTAATCGTTTGACGAAATACATTGCTGACTTTTATAATTTATAAACAATGAGAAAATTTAATCAACGCATGTCACGTCAATAGTCTAAATAATAAATGTCTTAAAACTTAAATTAAAGGCGGGTGAAACTGCGAAGTGTTGTTACTTGGGTAATAATTTATATACTAAACCCTTCTTCAAGCCACGCTGCAACTTCTGGTACAAGCATAATGTACAGAAGTCCCACTGCTGTGCTAAGGCCTCTTCTCCTAGAGCTTATTCCACCACGCTGCTCCAATGCGGTTTGATATAAATGAATACGAATACACATGTGACAGAACTTCAGTGAAATTTGACACATGCAGGTTTTCTCATGATTTTTTCCTTCACCGTCAAGCACGAGATGAATTATAATCACAAATTAAGCACATGAAATTCGGTCGTGCCCGGGTTTGGGCCACTGGGCCATCTCGGCTTCTCTAGGCATTACATGGCAACTCATTAATTAGTATTGACTTCTTAGTTTATGGTTCCTAATTTGTTATGACAAATAAAATGTAATGCCATCAGCCGACATTTGAGCTGGTGTTAACATAATCTCCAAGCTTTCTCTAGAATAATAAATAATCGTCGTAAGCCTCCTAAATATCTCATATTCTTATTTTCTACAACTCTGAGTCATACTCTAAATAAGATATTATATAAATGATAGATCATAATCTAAGAAGGTAATTACTCAAAACCTGTGACTAGTGCAAGACTTAAGTTCGATGTTAGTCAATTGAGACACACCTCAGATAAAGGATAAACTAACAACAATCTTAAGGTAATCTAAGAGCAATATAAGAATTTAATATAATTATTTAAATATATACATCTGTCTTTTTTTAAAGAAGCTATATTAAAACTTATTCTGTAAGAAACAAATGACTTGGCTTAGAGACGATCGTACAATTTGACACGCTATTTTAAATTCGAAACCATTAAATAATTGAATTATTGTATTGACTAATTATAATATTTCAGATCTGGGATTATTGCGTACCGCGATACTTTTTTATAGAAAATCAATTTATACAATTCATATAAGGTCCTAAGAGACACTAAGATGACCTAAAACTTTAGATGAAAACCTAAGCCTCACACGAAACTAGTACTTTATAAACGAATTGTATTAATTTCACATATATATGTAATTGAATTGATTGCAAAGAGTAGGTAACTACTGGTTCATCTCGGTAGATTGTACATTACCAACATTTTTCACTCTTACAATTAATGCTGTAACATGACGATTTAAAAGTACTTTTCAGAGCATGTTTGATTAAAGAATATTTTGTTATTGATTGATATAATAATTAATTAATTGATGATACTGTTAAAAACATCTCAAGTTACTGTTGAAAGTATAATAATAAGAATTTTTTGATTTATCTAATATTTTATTGAAATAAATAAATCAGTAACTGAAAATATATCGGTATGAGACTGTTATGTCCCTGTTACTTATATTATTTCAGACATATTTACTTAATTATGAGTATCACTTCCAGAAATCTATTTCAATTATCGTACGGATTATATCACAAAGAAACAAACAAAGTTATACATGAGCTAACATTAAATGATAAAGTTTTATTTGCTGTATTTACCACGATTATTTATTAACAATAATAATTATTATAAACTTACTAAGCAGTTATGTACTATGATAAAATTAATAATTATATATATAGTTATCGCATAGCTCTTTCATATGCAACATCTTAATATACTATAATTATATATCTATTTATAAAAAATAATATCGTAGTATGATATTAATATATTTTGTATTTGTAATAATTTAAATAAGTAATAAAATATTAATATATTATTTATCACTAAAAGCGCCATCTATTTAAAACACGCGAAACTAACACTTAATTCTGAATAATACTAACACTGCCATCTATGTTTGATAACCTGTACCATTGTTTTTTTTTTCACCGTCACGCCTGTTGCATACGGCCATACAATTGTTTACACAACAAAAGCCCCTTGTTTGTTTTTCGCTAGACGTTTCCTGGTTTATTTTGTGTGAACTCGCGTTTTGTATGTGTTTGTGTTTTCACAGCCGCTTGTGTTCGTACACAAGGTGTTGTTCATGTTCAAGCAGTAATAAATTCTGTGTCGAGGTATTGCTTATGTTGTAACGAGTATGAACAACGATTATTTTATTACGATTTACTTATTAATTATGATTCCATTTAAATTATTTAGTTTATGAATTGAGTACTCGATGGAAACAGCAATTTGTGTAATAATTAATTAAACCTTTTAAGTGATAACGTATAATAAAATTATCTTAATATAACATTATAAAATAATTTACATTTTTCGGATTTCCTGTGTTACTGTCGCGCAACAGTTCACAGACTAGCCAAATTCGTTTAAAGCGGTTCAAACCGGATTTCATACGTCTCGATATTCTTTAACTTTGTAAATCGATCAAAAGGAAGTTTCAATTGATATAGATGAAACTTCATATCTAAGAATTCAAAAACATGATTTACTTCCGACTGAGCTGGCAGAAAACTAATTCAGTATTACATTATTATTTTCAAAGGTTTTGTGTAATTAAACAACACTTCTTAAAATATTATACTTGTAAATTATCAAATTGTAAAATTATTCAAATCGGTCGTTACCTACACGTTTGATACTTGTTTTATGTAACATTATTAATTACGCTTGCATATTTTATTACATGAAATATATAATTATGTTCAAGATAGTTTTACATACACAGTTAAATATTGTTTCTGTTTTGGTAAATAGTTTATGTATTTCTATATTTTATAACAGATGATATATTTCTACAAGGTGTTTCATAACAAGAAGCCTCGAACCTCTTCGAAGACATGAGGTAATAATTTAAAAAAAAACTTTTGTCCCTTCTACTCAACTTTGAAATATTAAAGCAATTACTTATAGAAGACAGTGTCAATTTCAATTTTTCAATGTAATATTTTAATTTTTAACCATATTTATTTATGTGATTTTATAGAAAAATATTCTAGACGTTTAAAAATATAACTTAGTATATTTATTTTTTTAGGATATATAAAGCCTGTCAAGAAAGTAGGTTTATTTATTAATAGTATAGAGTTGCGTCACCATTTATGGCTATATCGCTTTTTATATTACACAATAGAATTTTATTCCTTAAACGTTATTTTTTTTTTTTTTAGTTAATTTGCACGATATTTTCGCTTGCTTGAAATGTTGACAGTTAATTTACGTAGATAAATTCTACTATTTTGATGCGTGTATTCTTGAAATGTTATAATTATTATGGTCAAAATCGCATATCAATTTTCGACATTTCACGACCTATTTCTGCGGTGGTGGTCTCGAGTTCGCTCTTACAAAGTAGCCCTACTGAATCAAGGCAGAAAAGGAAATGGTTCATTAAGAGACTATCTTGAGTCCTGACGGTGTGTAGGGTGCACACATAGTTAGGCTTATAATTCATTTTGAATGCAGATATTCGTGAACGCATTTATTTGCTTTAAGCTTTAAATATTATCATAACATAAAAAATGTTTAAAGTAAACAATGGTAACAATTCTTTGTTATTAGATTTTTTTTTATTTTTTTTTAACTAGTTGTTAGGGTTTATTTTTAAATTAAATAAATAATCGAGATAAAAAATGTGTAATAAAAGTTTTTATTTGATCTATACAGGATGTAACAAAATTCATGTCCGACCCGTAAAATGGTTATTAGGTATCGTGTGTCGGTTCTATTTATGTAATAATTTTTAAAATACTAAGCAAAAAAAATATATTAATTGTGTTTAACGACACTTGGTGGTAAAAACGTGGACTACTGAGGTCATGCCCTCGTATCTTAGCTACCCTATAGGAGCTATCGAGCGCTATTGCGCGCACCTGTGTTGCCATGTAATTTTCGTCATTTTATTTAAAAAAAAAAAATCCGGGATAATTTTTTTGATAAATAGAACCGACACACGATACCTAATATCCACTTCACGGGTCGAACACGAATTTTGTTACACGCTGTATAGAACCAACATGCCCCAGTGGTTTGAAAAGTCGGACAAGCAACAATGAATTTTCATGGTGATAATTTTTTTTATAATTCATATCATGCACGGAAGTGAGGGAAAATGCATGCCATGAAACCCCAGGCCAGCAGTGGGAAATTTACAAGCTCTTCCTTTTTTTTTCTATCTACTTTATATCAACGAAATGTAGTAAAGTATGCAAGTTCAGCTCAATAGGTTAGGTGGATCTGGTTGAAAATTTAGTTACAATATCACCACACATACAAGCAGATGCATTTAAAGAAATACATGTAAAATCCATAAGTTAATTTCGTAATTCCAATTAGACAAGATATGACACTTGATAGGATGGATTGATTTTTGGTGGTAAAGAGCTTTATGCAAGCTCGTCTGGGTAGGTACCACTCACTCGTTAGATATTCTACCGCTAAAACAGCAGTACTTTGTATTGTTGTGTTTTGGTTTGAAGGGTGAGTGAGCCAGTGTAATTACAGGCACAAGGGACATAACATCTTAGTTCCCAAGGTTGGTGGCGCATTGGCGATGTAAGCGATGGTTAACATTTCTTACAATGCCATTGTTTATGGGCGTTGGCGACCAATTACAATCAGGTGGTCCATATGCTCGTCCGCCTACCTTTACAATAAAAAAAAAGATGTCGATTTTAATTCCGATTTTGGCCACGCGCCAAAGTAATCTTATCGGACTCTATAATATTTTAAAAAAGACAATATATTGTTACTATAAGAGTTTTAATACCAATTCTTGTAAATTATGGCATAGAAAACAGATAGAAGCACGATAACCGTTTTTAATTTAACACATACTAAAACCTTATTATAACGTTGTAATACTAGCAAATATGAGAGTTAGAGTACACAAAGGCAGTTTTATTAAGTTAATTCTTTAAGCAATCATTTATATAACCATTATCGTGATATAAATATAAGTAAGTAATCGAGATAGTGTATTCAATACTATATCATATATAATGTATATAAAAATTCATCTCATGCTTAACGGTGAAGGAAAACATCGTGAGGAAACCTGCATGTGTCAAATTTCACTGAAATTCTGTCACATGTGTATTCCACCAATCCGCATTGGAGCAGCGTGGTGGAATAAGTTCCAAAAACCTTCTTCTCAAAAGAGGACAAGAGGCCTTAGCCCAGCAGTGGGACATTCACAGGCTGTTACTTTACATATACCTTTATATATATATATATATATACTTTATGATCGAAGTACAGTTTTCCTCACGATGTTCCTCAAATTCACATGAAATTCAGTGGTGCAAGCTTGGGTATGAACCCACGATCATCGGTTACGATTCACGCGTTCTTACCACTGGGCCATCTCGGCTTATTGATTGAAGTACCGATTATATACTAATATTATTTAACTGAAGAGCCTGCTCGTTTGAACGCTCGAATCTCAGTATCTTCTTGTTAGATTCGAAATAATCTTTACGCCCATTTACCGAGACAGATGGCATAAATATCAACATGATACGTCCACTAACGTTAAACATTGTAAACTTAGTTATTATAAGTACATATCACATAATATTCGATAGAAACATGCATATGTATATATAACGGTACAAATAGTTAAAAAGAACAACGGGTTTTCTATGTATACAATGAAGTAATGAATATGTAGACGGTGATATTTACTTTGTATATTTGTCTTATTTATTATATGTTATATCTTTTATTTTACTTTCATAACGGATGTACCTGTTTGTTTTAACATACATTTTTGAAACAGTTACTTCGACGAATGTGTTTTTTTTTTTAAATTATTATTTGAATAAATTCAGCTAATATTTTCTTTGATGTGTGACAACAGGTGACGTCCTAACAAACTTGAATATTATTGGTATTAGTACTATGCTGAAGAGCGATATGACTGCTGTTTCCTCGGAAGGGTAGCACATTGACTGAGTTTTCCAGGTCTTTGAGACCCCAGGTCTATAAATATAATTCACACAATTGCGAATATTAGATTAACACGTTCGAAGCCCTAACTTAATATTTTCCTGCAATTGCAAACTGAAAACTATTTAATCTGTAGATCCGCTTTACTTGTGACAAATTTGAATTTTCTATCACTCTAATTGGTTAATCTATAATTGGTTACACGATTGCGAATTGAAGATTTACTCTCTTTTTCTCTCATTGGGATAATTCCATCTTTGTACTCTGTCATTTTTATAAGTGAAGTTTACTTCTTGATTAAAATCATTTATGTGCAATTAAGATATGTTCAATAATAACTCTCACGCTTATAGTGTCAATATTTTATTGAAAACAATCGTCGATCTCAAGACTTTTTTTTATGAAAACCGGGACGGCAAATGACTTAATTAAATAGAACATTAACTACTGAGTTTCTTCCCGATTCTTCTCAGCATAATATACGCTTCGAACCGGTGGTAGTTTGAAATTTCAATACTGTAACAAGACGATTCAAAAGTGCCCTTATGAAGCTACTTGAATATATAGTTATTTTATTTGATTTGATCATTTGGACAACCAAATTACTTTTGCAACTAAAGAATTTGAACGTCATAAAAACAACAAACCATATTTTATGGTGAAAAAATGGCTACCTGTCATGGGGTATTCGTGTTGTTTTACTTTGCCAATATTGGTTACATAGAGATGTAAGCTAATTCTTGGAAAGCTGGTTATGGTGTTAGTTACATCGTTATAATTTGCATATAAATAAAATTTGCATAAAAGTTTAATTGCTTGTTTGTGGTAATTTTTTTTTTAAACTTCGGTGCGATACATTCCTAGGTATCCACCTTCATAAATAAAATTTATAAAATTCTACGTCTTCTCATTCTACTCTCTAATTGGTGCCAACAAACTCTTCTTATATGCAAACGAAGAAATAACCGTTTTCAACTTTCCAAGAATAATGTATAGCCATTGTATAACCTAACCCATCCCAATCCAATTCAATTCAAGTGACATAATTGGTGGAATTCTTGAATAATAATAGGAATGGGAATTATGGATTCATGAAAAAATGGCGTTTTGAATGTCAGCGAAGTTTTAATTGGAACATTGGAATTTCAATTAAAGGGGATATAAATAATTAAGTGGAATAGTTTTGTTTTATAAATAAAAGTATAATAACCAAGAACTGTTTGTAGTGCACAGTAAAACGGAGCTAATAGTAATTCGTATGGAATAATTATGTAATTCTAAGGTTTGTTGTTCCTTGTAGTAAGTTATCTTACAATCCTTTAATTGGGATATGACCCTGACCTTTGTCCAATTACACTTATATCTCAAGACTCATTTTTTACTGAACAGAATAGAGCTGTGGCGACCAATATTGTTTGGTAGTGTTATAACAACTATGTGGGTGGTAGATGACCACTGATCTCATCCATCAGTGATATGTTTTTTTTTTATCTGTAATTAAATATTTGAAAATAGCAGGCATTAAAGCTTATTTGTACCTATGTGTGTGTGCGCTTCTTTGTACATATCTCTTTCTCGCTTTAACACTTTACCCGTTCATAAAGTTCATAAAGAAGTGATGATTGAATACAATTTATCAAAATGTGCATAGTTGTAATTTGGTATAAAGCAAGCTTCGACTTCAAGGAAGCACATAGGCTACTTTTTATACCTAACACCTGATCAATACCATCCAAACATGAGGGCTGAAACTAGTTATCCATAAAACACCAGTTTCTTTGTTTGTACATATTTCTATCTCGCTTTAACATTTTACTTTTTAATACGTATATTTTATCAAAATGGACTATGTTGTATTTAAGAAAATAAATTAAGAAATATCGCTTAAGAATTAATGGTCTTTGAGAATATATTTTTTTTATTTGATAATCTATCCTGGTAGGTCTTTGTGTAAGCTCGTCTGGGTAGGCACCACCTACTCATCAATTATCCTACCGCAAAACAGTAAAGTATCGTTGTGTTCCGATTTGATGGGTGAGTGAGCCAGTGTAACTTCAGGCACGATTGACATAATATCTTAGTTACCAAGGTTGGTGGCGCATTGGCGATGTAAGGAATCGTTAGCATTTCTGACCTTAGTTATTAGTGGTGGCCTAGCTGCCGTCTCCCTATATTATAAGAAAAGTACCTCATATTTTCTCTGTCTATGTACTTATGCTTCGTATTTAAGCAAATCTAGTTTCGAATATTTTAACCTCCAAATAAATGTATCTCTGACATACATTCTCATACAAATTGTTGTTACAACGAAAAAGATAAAATACGAATGTTTATTTAAAAAATTCACAATCTTATCTTTTGTTTATGTAATCTAAATAGATATTTGCGAATAAAGAAATATAAAATTACAAACTTATAGATAAGCGTAATGAAATACGAGTTCCATAATGATTTTGTTGTATAACATCGTTGATCGAAATTAAGTTTTTGACGCAATTCATAAACAACTTATAAGGTCATGTTATCTCCTTTTCTCACGTTAGGGTTTGAAAGAGACAGAAATTACATTAATTGTCAAAATAGTTCGTGAATTGTGTACGGACTTCGTTATTACTACTTGATATTCATTTCTTCCGATGCAGAGCGCAGCTGTGGTCACCCGTAAAATGTTGATAACCGACTCATGGTGATATAATATATTGATGCGTGTATTCTTGAAATGTTATAATTATTATGATGAATGTGGCATATCAATTTCTGGCATTTTACAACCGATTCCAGTTCATACTTACAGAAAAGCCTTAGCGCCAGTCGAATGCGCCCAACCATCATAAGCCCACCACAAAGGTCCAATGCGTTTTGGAAAACATGCATACACGTATCAAAATAGATGCAGGTTTCCTCACGATGTTTTCGTTAATCGCAGGACAACAGGTTAAAATAAAAGTTTAATCAAATCTAATTACAGTATATTCAATTTGCAAGCACTTTGAAATCGTCATTATTCAATATTGAGCGAGCATCGGTTTAGGACGAAGATCCAAGAAGGACAAGTAAGAAAATCACTAGTTAGTTTTAAATTCGGATTTAGGAGTTGTTCTTAATTCAAATTTTTTTTTTTTATCATTCATAGAAGCTTATTACAGGCACAAGGGACATAACATCTTAGTTCCCAAGGTTGATGGCGCATTGGCGATGTAAGCGATGGTTAAGATTTCTTACAATGCCATTGTCTATGGGCGTTGGTGACAACTTACCATCAGGTGGCCCATATGCTCGCCCGCCTAACTATATAATTTAAAAAAAAATTGCTAAATGTCAAATGGCAAAGACCCGAGCTATTCAGCGTTGAGTTGAGTTTATACCACAACGCTTCTTCAATTGGTCGATACACAAGTGGCAGAATTACATCCGAATCGAATTAGGTATAGTATAAACTCAGTAATTCTTGCCTGTTTGGTGTAATCGGTGACCTTCGACTTAAGATCCACGTGTTTTATCCGCTGAGTCATATCTGCTATTACATTATTATTGTGTAAATTTATTCTTTAAATACAGATAAAAAATGTAAATTAAACTATATAAGAGTTAGTAAAACTTAAGTAAAACATGAAGCGAAGTGTCGCGTTACGCAATTTTTGTTTGTTAAGAAAAACAATGAACTATGGGAAAACGACTCGCCTTTCTCATTCTTAACACACACATAAATAATGCACTGTAATACGACATACGGCCGCGTTTACAATTATTTTGTAATTTTCATTTAAATTTTTATTTTCCTTATGTAAGCCGAGATATACCGAGGTATGTGTACCAGTGACTACTGGTAAGAACGCGTGAATCTTAACCGACGATCGTGGGTTCAAACCCGGGCAAGCACCACTGAATTTCATGTGCTTAATTTGTGATTATAATTCATCTCGTGCTTGACGGTGAAGAAAAATATCCTGAGGAAACCTGCATGTGTCAAATTTCACTGAAATTCTGTTACATGTGTATTCCACCAACCCACATTGAAGCAGCGTGGTGGAATAAGCTCCAAAAACCTTCTCCTCAAAAAGAAGAGAAGAGGCCTTAGCCCAGCAGTGGGACATTCACAGGCTGTTACTGTACTGTACCTTTTTTTAATTTAATCTGTCTTCGTGTCAAGCGTGAACCTCGAGACGGAATTCAATTCAATATTTAACCCGGATAATATATGTATTAACATTATATATTTCCTAAGTCAAGTAAATCAGATATGCGTGGACGTATCTTTACACGAATACATATATAATTGTCTATGTGTGTACACTTTATCTGTTTGGAGTAAACAAAGAAATAACTTGAATTTGGAACTGAATACGTGATTTCAATTTCAACATTTCCTTGATTACATAAGTCAATTATAATTAAATGTTTTTTTTTTTAATTAGAATAGGTTGGCCGACTGGCAAATGGGCCAATTGTAAGTGGTCACCATCGCCTATATAGACGTTGCCATTGTAAGAAATATTATCCATCCTTAACATCGCAGATGCGCCACCAAACTTGGTAACTTATAATATGTTGACTGTAGTTACACACTGGCTGACAGTAAGTTACATTGTCTCACTCCTTTATCATTGACAAACAGCTATACTAAGTACCGCTGTGTAGATAATTTACTTGTTGGTTTTTGCAAGCCCGTCTGGGTAGGTTCCATCCACTCATCTCATATTCAACCGCCAAAGAGCGGTACTTAGTATTATTGTGTTCTGGATGTAAGGGTGAGTGAGCTAGTTTAACTGGAACTCGTAAGTCCGGACCTGATAATGCAAATATAGACAAATTATATCAAAATATAATTTAATTCTCAAATCAAATTATTAAGTTCTCAAATCGTCATTTTACAAGATTAAATTTAACTTAAGGCTACCGCCGGAATGTATATTATTGTACCGATTGGAGATCCGTAACATTCTTGTGAATATTACTAATATTATAAGTGCGCAAGTAACTTTTTTTTTATAGCATAGGGAGGCGGAATATCATATGAATCACCTATTGGTAAGTGGACATCAATGCCGATAAACATTGGCATTATAAGAGATGTTAACCATCGATTACATCGCCAACGCGCCACCAACCTTGGGAACTAAGATGTTATGTCCCTTGTGCTTGTAATTAGACTGGCTCACTCACCCTTCAAACCGGAACACAACAATACAAAGTACTGCTGTTTTGCGGTAGAATATCTGATTAGTGGGTGGTACCTACCCAGACGAGCTTGCACAAAGCTCTACCACCGAGAATAAGAACTTACTTTATTGCTCACCCGTGAAATGTTGACTTGTTTATGTTGATATAGTATTTTGACTGCCTCGTTGGTCTAGTGGCTAGATATAAGGCCGCAGACCCGGTGGTCCTAGGTTCAAATCCCAGTTCGGGACAATATGTATAAGGTTATTGAGCCTTTCTGTCGAAAAATTCTCAGTAGGATTCTGGAAGTTGGAAGTGTGTACACTCCCGTGCCTCGGAAAGCATATTGGTCCTGCGCCTGAACTCTTTCTGGTCGTGTTGGATTGCCGTCCCATCGGATTATGAGAGCTAAGGAAAAGAGAGTGCACCTGAGCTTGTGCACACACTTGTGCACTATAATATCTCCTACGCAGTTGGCTAATCTCTCTTGAGATTGGCCGCCGTGACCGAAATCGGTCTGGATGACCTTATAGAATTTCGTGTATTCTTGAAATGCTATGATTATTATGGTCAATGTTGCATGACACTTTTTGATATTTAAAGACCGTTTCGAGCCTGGTCCGAATTGGATATCTTATAAGGTAATTTTTGTGTACAGACTCTTAAAACTAATATGTTATTAATATATTACAGGTGTTATATCCATTGGATACTTGCGGCTCGATCACTAATTCTTACAAAAAAAAAAGTATGTATTTCATAACGGTCGGGTAACTTGTCTCATGCTGATATCTCTATTAATTCGATATTCGACGAATTACCCTCTTCAACAGCTACGTAGTCGGATAAATACACCAGTTACGTCATCCAGAAACGACAATAGTGAATATTTTGTTGTCATCTAGCACGTGCCGCGTTTAGGATTCACAACGGGGTCGGAAATACAGATAGACATTTATTTAGAATTCGAGGTCGCTATTATTTAGGTTGTTTTGTTTTATCAGTGGCAAGGCGCAATTTCGTATTGTAACTAGTATATGCGATATATTTAGATAAAGCTGGCTGAAAGCGGTATTGATGACGTCAATGATTACTTACCTTTATTGTTTAAGGTTTTTGTTTAATGTCATTTACTATTTAGTTTGTAAGTTATTAAAGAATTTGCTGTGTTACGATTTGTTCACAAGTTTTTCCGGTGATGTTGAATATAACTTAATTTGTAAATGTTTATTTAAAATTTTGCATTATTTTGAGATTTTATTACTTTACTTCATTTTACTTTAGTTCGGTTAATGAATCATCATAAATGAATCACATCATTATTTGCAATTAACTAATGTTTATATTTAAAAAATTAAATACTGTTACCTCAGTACCTTTTCCCTCCCCATGAATTATAGATGCCTGATATAAAATATAAGAATTCTGAAACGTAAATTGTCCAATACAAACAATATAGGAAGGAAAGTTATAAATATATGCCGAAAAGACAAAGTAAAAAGAAAATAAAGCTGGAATACTTACACTTAATGATAAGCCAGAAATAAGAATTGCTGTGACTCATATAGAGAGCAAAATATAAGGAGGATGAAGTGAGGGTGAGAGAAGAATATCTTCTAGATTTTTTAGGCTAACCGTCCTTGCTCAGAGCAACAGTATCAAAATTTCAAATTGCCTAAATGACCGCCAAACTACGAAAGAACATGGCATCTTAAGAAGAAGATAAGAATCAAAATATAATAACCAGAATACCATGTCATGTGCAGATTATTCATGAGTTAAATTCTGCGCAGTGCCCTTTTCTTTTTAAATTCATTCGCTCTTTATTTTTAATCATATCCTTAATAAGGGCGTAATATGCTTGTATGCTTCAATATACTACAACATTATTACATTCATATTTGACATAACAAGATAAATCTTTATTCAGGTCGAAAGACTTTTTCAGAGATAATCCGATTGATAAGAATCGAATTTGAACCAACAATTGTCATAGAAGATAGCCATCGCTGCAGCAGACGGTTACGTAACAGTGTCCCACTTTAATTCCTTAACCTTGTCAAAATTGAGGACAATAATAAAACACCTGTGCTCCATCTAATAATTTAGCATTGTCTGTATATTTGTTGTATATTTTTGCAAGGTTCGGCCGATAATGTTATCGCGCGTCACGCCTACATGCACACACACTTGGGGCAATATTAATATTTTGTTTGTTACTAAGTTGCCTAAAATAAATTAAAAATGTATGTTTTGTATAATAATTGTTTCTTTATACAAGCGTAAGTAAGTTATACTGTTTTATATCTTAAGTCAGTTACACACGATGTAATATTATAAGCATGTTGGCGTTTAACTGTAAGAAATAATTAATACAAAATTATTCTATGATTGGTATAACATAACGGGTTATTAAGCCATATGCTGTCTAATAAAACTTTATATACTTGTACGTTTTCGACAGAGGCTTTGCCTACGTGATAAGGACGTGGGGCAGTTGTTAGGTACGAAAAATAGCTTATACCCTATCTTATGGCTCATGCTTGCTCATATTAAAATTTGATGTGTTTCATAAAATCATAACGGACCGATTTACAGACTTACTCATGCATTTATAATATAAGTATGGACTATATATTATAATAGTTTGAAAACTAAATTAATAAAGAAAAGTGTCATAATAAAAACTACTTTTTGCGTCAGAAACTTACTCGGTGGTAGAGCTTTGTGCAAGCTCGTCTGGGTAGGTACCACCCACTCATTAGATATTCTACCGCAAAACTGCAGTACTTGGTATTGTTGTGTTCCGGTTTGAATGGTGAGTGTGCCAGTGTAATTACAGGCACAAGGGACATAACATCTTAGTTCCCAAGGTTGGTGGCGCATTGGCGACGTAAGAGATGGTTAACATCTTTTACAATGCCAATGTCTATGGGCGTTGGTGACCACTTACCATCAGGTGGCCCATATGCTCGTCCAACAATCTACGATATAAAAAAAAAGAAACATTTTACGGACAAACGGTAAACGGACGTTTCACAAACGTTTTAAAAACGTTGTCTTTTTAATAAAGACATATTGATATATAAAAAAAGATAGAAAACTTCCATAATCAATAAATTAATGTGGAGCTATTCTATAAGGACGAATTTCACTCAACGCAGAAGACAATCGTAAAATGTCAGAAAGTGTTATGCGACACTGACTTTAATAACAATTTTAACATTTAATGTCTATACCATAAGCATCAAAACAGTATAATAGTGAATCGTTTTTCAACATTTCAAATCAGATACGAATGTAGTTAAAGTATATAGCAGCCTTTAGGCTATGATATTTGACGAGTTAATACCATAAACAAGAAGAGGGAAGTTTACATAAGCCTTATCTATAAAAGCAGGTTTAAAATACACAAATATTAACTTAAACAAATAAAAAATAAATATACCAACACACATATTTACACTTAATGAAGTCATAGTGATTTAAACATAGATAAGATAGAATGGAGAATTATGTGTGTTCTACATTTCACAATAATTACACTATTTATTGGTAGGTCAGGATTGAGATGGTACCACCGATTTAATAATGTGACTAAGCAATGTCTTTTTTAAATTATTTATCAATTTTTTTAGTGGTAATATTTGTGCAAGTCTGGATAGTCATAGTCTATTGCCAAGCAGTAATAATTAATATATTTTTTCTTCTGGTTTGAAAGGTGAGTGAGCCAGTATAACTATAGGCACAAGCAACAAAACATCTTAATTCGTAAAGTTAATGGTGCAGTGGGGATGTAATGAATGACTTAATATTTCTAACAGCGGCAAAGTTCATGAGGGGTGGTGACCGCTCACCATCAGGTACCCGTTATTCCGTCCACCTACCTATTTCAGGAGAAACCAGTTGTTAATGAAATATTCATGAATTGCTACTAAATTCTTATGTTTTGTAACGATATTTTAAAACATTAGGATATGCGTAAAAAAGCTTACTATTACATTTGTTCCATTAAAGATATTTCATTATCTTAATGATTTAATTATATGTGTGGTTTTGTTAACTTACAAGCTATATGTAAAATTAGGCAGTTATTTTGAAATCACATAGAGACACTTCAATTAGGTAAAAAAATATGTTATTTTTTAGACGATATAATCTTTAAAGGAAATAACAACGATAATACATAAGTGGATAAATGACTCGATGAACCAGATATTTAGTCACTAACACTGACATCGCTGCAAGCAAATTTGAGCCTTATCGATATTTTATTTAATTGCATTTCTTTGCTCGCTTCCAATCCGCGAATGAACAATTTAATCTTCACACTGATGAAGTATATAAGGTCACTTTTATGATCGTTTGACATAGTCTGTATAACATTTTTCGATGTGAATTGATGCTGACTTGTATGTTGACGGCAAACTTGTATGTGTGTGGCGGGTATACTATTTACTTCGTTGATATATATTTTATTATAATAATAACAAATATTTTTTTTTTATTGTTTTATTGGTCTTATTTAATTATAAATCATTTCATCTACCTTCCGTCCTGCAACGGCGACAACATTATATCAGAATATTTATAACCATGGTTGTCAAGTAAAAACTTAAATTACAAATTTTAAAAAATCCCCGTTAACTACCCTCCTTCCTTCAAACAACCAAATGTGTACACAAATCAAATCCTTTCATTTGATACCCCACTCGGATACATTCGTCTACCATCGTTTATTCATCCTCTCTTTCATCCCCCATAACTATTAAACTGCTGAATCAATTTTCTTCCAAACAAAAGCAACTAAATGAACATCGGTTCATTCGTTCGAGAGCTACGATCTCATGTAGACAGACAGTAGACAGACAAACAGACATACACGTCAAACTTATAACACCCCTCGTTTTGCGTCGGCGGTTAAAAATATAGACGCGAATAATATTAACACTACCAGTATATGTATATATCTTGTTTTATTCTTGACCATTTGGAAACGTCTTCTATCCATGACAAAAAGAAGATCAAATGTGAACCAGGACTCTATGAAACTCAAGCATATGGATGGTACAGGTTAGAAGAAGTATCATACGTCTTCGCCATCTAAATGTTCTACCGAAATGTATGAAATAAATTCCACAATTTGGCCCCGGCCTTGCGTTAAAATTAAGAACGCGGCAATTTGAAAATCCCAGACTTTGTACTGGCCAGCAAAGAATAACCCTCACTCCTGACATATCCAAGCAGTACTTGTGCAATTGACAGCCCTAATTTATGATGTGTGTGTGGTACCGTATTGCTTTCCTGTATTTGCATTTCAAGTGGGAGGGCCTTAAGCATGCAATTGCTCACGAACATAGATTAGTATCCTCCTTGCAAGTATTGCAAAGTAATCTCTTACTTTTAGATAGGTATTATAAGCCGTTACGCCAAAGATCTGATACAGGAACCATCAATCGAAGAACATCGGTTCAAATACAGGCAAGCACCAATTCTAATGTGCTTCATTTGTGAATGAAAACATCGTGAGGAATTCATCAGATGGTATTATGACATGTATTTCCACCAATCAACACTGGAGCAGAGTCGCGAAATTAGCTCCAATCCTGAATCTCTCTTTACGAGACCTTTGTCCAGCAGTGATATATTTATGGGCAGTCAATTGACTTGAATTTACCAAAACACGAACGTCTTTAGCTCAATAAGGTTGTTATTCGCTTAACACACTGTCTAATATATTTCTGATGTTAATCAATCATGAAAAGGTTTTGAAACAAAAATCTCTTTAGAGTCACGTTCTACTCGTTCCATAACGTCGTAAGCGCAATACGTTTTAAAACCTTTCAAGAATCATATTACTAATGTTTTAATAAAAACAAATTTCAAAATAAACGTCTGTTTTTTTTAACCTTAAAATATTGCTGAAAGTACTGTGTTGATTAAAATGCAGAAACGCCGTGCACTTTTATTATATTTAGTCCGTAATATTTCATGTGGATTAAATTGAAATACAAAACCCCTTTATATTTGTTGCAATCGAGTAAAGTCCACACTCGAACATTCTTAAAAGCATGTCTTAATTTTTTTCTCGGTTAAGAACACGGAGGAAGTTTCAAAAAGCTTAGTACCCCTGTTTTTGTACCCACCCTCTATTTACCTTTCTCAGTCTCGTTTGACTAAATATATAGAGCAGAGAGTTCGTTAGAAGTGACATGTGATAATTAGAATTATTGTTTACACTACATTCCACTCGAAATATATATATTTAAATAACTTTAGTAAAACGTTTCTTATTCACGCGATGTATTAATAAAATGAGGAAAGGTTATAAAATTCATATGAAAAGTGGTGACCGGCATCACCAATGCGTCACAAACCTTGGAAACTAAGATGTTATGTGAATTATACTGACTCACTCACCCTATAACACAAAATACAACAAGGCTACATATTTATACTTACAGTAGTACAGTACAGTAACATCCTGTGAATATCCCACTGCTGGGCTTAGGCCTCTTCTCCTCTTTTGAGGAGAAGGTTTGGAGCTTATTTCACCACGCGGCTCCGTGTTGGTGGAATACACATGTGACAGAATCTCAGTCAAATTTGACACATGCAGGTTTCCTCACGATGTTTTCCTTCACCGTCAAGCACGAGATGAATTATAATCACAAATTAAGCACATGAAATTCAGTGTTGCTTGCCCGGGCTTGAACCCACGATCACCGGTTAAGTTTCACGCGTTCTTACCAGTGGGTCATCTCAGCTTTTTATTTCGGCTTAGCCGTAGAATATCTGATAAATGGGTGGTACGTACCACCAAGTAGGGGTAGTATTTCTACTCTACCCTTATTCGTTACGCTTGCTTAAATAATTGCAGAAATCATGTCGACTCAATTAAAATTATTTCTTTAAATATATTTTATTTTATTGTTAATTGATTTTCGTTTTTGCTTACTTTCAAAGATAAAAAGAACGACTGGAAACCAATGCTGTGTTTAAACTCAGCTATACTTTCAGCCACCAAATTAAACTTTTTTTTAACCTTATTTAAAGACTGATTAGTTAAACATTGATTGCTCTCTTTCTGACATACTTGATTTCACATATGAAAGAAGAAGACAGCGATTAACGAAACAAAAAAAAAACAATATTTAAAGTTAAAGCTATGACATCCTTACTAAAAACAATATCCAGCGATATTGTTTACTAAAAACAATATCCAGCGATATTGTTTTTAGTTTAACAGTTTCAAGTACCTATCGATTTATTTATGTCATCTGTAATTTTCAAATTCCTTTTTCAACCATATAACCAAGACATTGAATATACTAATCATATACAATTACATTAGCAATTGAATTGATATTTTTTTAAAGGTTTGTTTTATGTTATATATTGTGTGATAATTAAAATGTGATTTATATCACATACCACTTCGAACGTATTTTCTTATCTAAGTACAAACTCATGGTCCTTGTCTACTATGGTTGAATTTCAAGCTTAAATGTTTACTTTTTTGATATTTGACAAAAGAAGAAAATTATACATACATATATTCATGCCAAAATACTTATCAATATGTAAGTATTTTGGTATGAATATTACTGTGGTCTAGCCTAATTGGTCTAGTCATTTTTGTTACAAGTGGACATAGGCCATGTTATGTAATATAGTTAAAGGATTACTTGATCCCTAAAAAAAGCGTTGTTAAAAATAAGACGCGCGCTAATTTCAAGCCGCCATTTTGTACAGAAAGGTAAAATAATTAATTCAATATTGGCGTTACTTATGATTTGAATGTGTTCAATTGTGTTATTTGAATTTTTAAGAGTAATTGAATGAGTCACTTACGTCGATTTGAATGATTTTATGTTCTATTTTCAAAAATAACAATTCTTTGTTTTATAAAAACAGTTTCACTTCTGGATGCTAAATATATAAATTAACTAAAGTCATAATTATATTCGTAAACTAAGTCGGAAAAAGTCGTGCTTCAAAGCTTCAACGTGCGCTTCTTGAGTGGCCATCAATTGTGATAAAAATTAAAATTTACTGCGGTTTTCACTTTTTTTTAAGAATGTGTTGTTAATTTGACATACGACGCAAAATTAAAATCCAAAAAATACAAACTTTAAATAAAATATAAGCAAAAAAATTGATATAAGCGTATATGTATTTATACTATTAAGTATAAATTTATTAAATTTACTATTAAGTATAAATTATTACAGGTGGACTATCCACCGTTGGTCCTGCAGCTTGGTATTTCACTTTGTGGTAAGGCTTTGTGGGCTCGTCACTTATTCTACCGCCAAACGTAAAGCCGTTGGTCCTGCGCCTGAACACATTCCGGTCATCTCGTATTTAAAGTCCAATCGAATTATAAGACTGACCGAATATAGAGTGCACCTGTGTTTGTGCACACACTTGTGTACTATGATACTTGCTGCGCAGTTGGCTAGTCTCTATTAGATTGGCCACCATGGCTGAAATCGGTCGAGAAGACATCTTCACCAGGTGATCTATTTGCCAGTCTGCCTATCTATTTAGCGGTAAAACAATTTGGATATTTGGAAAATGGTAAATTGTAATAGTCAGAGACGTACATCTTAGAAAACTTCGTTGGTTTAACATGACGCTGTAAGGATTTTACATTTCTGAAAACGTATTTATGTATGAAGGTGTCATTTTATGAATTTAAAAAAAAAACAGTCTGCTCGCTATCCATAAATATAATTTTAGTTAACCGTGTTTTGAATAATTAACAAAGCACATACGACCTGATACACAACGCTATCGACTCTTGTATCTTTTACAGTTCGTCAGGTAGCGTTGATCAACTCAATGGATTAATCCATATTTGCCCTTTTTTACGGAATTACAAAATGTTTACTTTTCCGTAAAGTTAAAGGTTTTTTATTTTTGTCACAATTACAAAATATACATGTATTACTACTATGCTAAGCCTCCTGATAGCATAGGATAGCATAGGATTGGAGTTTACTTCACCACGCTGCTCCAAGGCCAGCTTGATACACATGTGACAGAATTCCTTTTCACAAACTTATGCGCATGAAAAATCAGTTATATTTGCCTGGGTTTGAAGTTGAACCAGCGATCGTAGGTTAAGACATAGATAATAGTAACAAAGTTTACAAATAAATAACTTCACAAAACATTTTAAGTGTCTAACTTAGCCATTAAGTTATAGGAAGATTTATTCACACTCATAAAATCCATCATAAATTTTCTTTTAACTTGTATGTAGGGATTAAATAAAATGTTTTCTAATGATAACTTTTTGACTAAATAAACTGATACAAAACATCCTTGCATTGCAATGCTTTTAAAAAAAAGTAATCATTTTTCGTTACATATTTTCTCTCTTTCTGACATATTGAATTGACATTTGAAAAAAGAAGACACAACTTTGATTAACTAACGTTTAAATGTAAAGCCGCTTATCTTTAAGCACAATACATAAAAAAATATGCTAAACTTTTTTCTACACAATTTTGACTTGTTTTCTTTTTTAACATAACACATCAGAAAGAGATAGTTATATTTTAGCCAAATCAAATTATTTTAGTGGATTGTGTAAATAACCATCACCATTGATAAATTGAGTAACAATAGCGGGTAATTAGACCACGAGTCTTGGTTCTGAAATATTACTATAATTTTCCGGTACCGTGAACTCTCTCAACCAAAACGATAGATACAAAAACTAACAAATTTATTTAATGTAAGAACACTCAAAAAATGTTGATACCTATCTACGTCGTTCTAATGAATTTCGTTCTATCGTTCGAAATTTAAATCGAGAAATAAAATGAATCGCTGGTTTAAAATAAGAACTATTGGAAAATGTTGTTTAAGAAATTAAACTTTTCTTTTTTTTTAAATACCGTACATATTCACAAAACATACTATTGTAGTAATAAATGTAAGCATAGATAAAATAAGACAAATTAGAGGAGAATATATATTATATTAAATAGTTTATATAATGTATGTATTTATCTATATATATAAAAAAACTCCAAAGTAAACGTAAACTAGTAAATTAATTTCCTTTTAAATCTTAATTAAGTATTATATTTATAAAGTTAAGCGATACAATATGGTAATACTAGTGATTATTAAAATTGCTTGCTGAATATTTTTTGCACAAATGACTCTTGGAGCGTGAATAAAAACTGCTGATACCTACTTACAAGTAATTAGTAGACAAATAAGTCATTATTCCTTGATAACTTGACCATTTAAATAAGACTTGGAATCGCGTTTTTAATTCAAATAATTCCCAGTATATTATTACCGAATGTAACAATCTTATTATCGCGCCTATTTGTCATTATTCTTTTTTTAAACAGTTATGAAAATGATCTGTGTTGCGATACATGTTGATTATTTAATTTTATCTCTCCTTTGGAAAAGGCGTTTCAGTGTACAGCCTAAATATATATATTTTATTAAAGGCACACTACACTTTAAATACTATTTATATTCCATAAACAAGTCTTTGTTTCTTTTTATTACAGGTTAGCTACAGATTAAAAAGTCACTCGGTAGTCTGTACATAATATACTAGAATTACAGTATGCTGGTATTCCCAGTACCTAAATGTTCTTAAAGTAATACTTGTTACAAGCATTGAGGATAACTAAAATTATAATCTGAAGAATTGAACGCATATTAATCGATACTGTTCTAAAGAAAATAAAAAAATACCAGAGCTTAATAAACATATATTTTTTTAGCATTTTAGGTCTTTGATATACGTAATATATTTTTAATTGGTGGTAGAGCCTTGTTACCACCTACTCATCAGATATTATTCTATTCTATCACCGAACAGCAATAAGTATTGTTGTATGTTACTGTGTTCCGGTATAAAGAGTGAGTGAGCCAGTATTGCTACAGGCACAAGGAACATAATATCCTAGTTCGCTACTTTAGTAGCGTATTGACAATGTAAGGACTGAATATAATATATGTGTATGGTCGGTTGATCCACTTGGCCGTCCGCCTTATTATATTATAAAAAAAGTAATAATTACCAAACTTGTAATATGAACTAAACGAAAATTAAAAAAAAAAAAGTATTCAGGACGGTTTAAGAAATCTATTCATTATTTAAGTAGGCTTCGATTATTTTATATTTATTACAGAGACAACTTGTTAATGTCCCACGGCTGGGCAAAGGGGTCTACCCGTTAATTATCACATAATTTTTATTTTCATATATGGGAAATTCATCCCATTCATGCGGACTTCATCACTATGCTTCTCTATATGAAAACTCTTCATTAGAAGAGGATAGCTTTATTATTTCATGTAATTTGATTACAGATAAACTTAATTTAATTAAAGTCCATAATAGAGATAATAACCATAGTTATATGTATATTTATTCATTAAACTTTTTTTTCATTAAAACATTAAATTTTAACTGACCGTTATGTCGTTTGCTACAATTATAATCTGTAGGTATGAAAAAGTTCCTTCGAGTGTAACTGAGTTCAATAGCCTTAATTGTGAAGCCTTTAACAATTGAAAAAAATAAATATCGTTCAAAACTAAATTAACTTTATAATCATAAAACTAAATTGAATAAATATACGAACTTTTATTGTTACATAGATTATATAGAACATAGGATTTAAATACCGTTTTCTTAACCAAGTCAATGTAAGTCAAATTAAAAAAAACTCCTTGAAAAACGAAATTTTTTAACAAAAATGTTTTTTTTTAAGTAGATACATATTATATTTAAATAGATTCAAGCGTTTTAAAAATAACGCGACAACGTCCATAAATCGATGCAAATTTTTATTTTTTTTAAGTGTGTGCTTACACGTGTATACACATGATTTACGATGAAATAAGGAAGTGTACAGCCTAACATAAATATGTGCATAAAATTAATTTTAAAATGGTTAAAACATTTTTATTTCGTAATTTAAAAAAAAATAGACCGTGTGCCAATTTATAATGTTTTACTCACTACATAAAGTGCGTATTACAAGCATTTATATACATATTACCTAAGTGAGAACAATGAAATAAAAACTTTTGTCTATTAAAAATAATTGTAACTTGAATTGAATTTATAATCGTTAGATATCAGGAAATATCATTATAATAACACGCATAAAAATAAATTAACAATTTTTTTTTAATAAAATTTAAAAAAAATGCTAAAACCAGACACGATAACGCTAAATTGACACCTTTGCCATGAAAACAACCTTAATCACTTTTCGTTTCATTTACATAACAGTCGGTCGCGTAAAATCAATGCCATTCAGATAAAATCGACAGTATTCGTTATATGTACGTCGCATTTTCCGATCGATGTTTAAGGATCATTTAAATTAAAAAGTCAACTCATCAACGTTTCTTCGCCTAAATACATGACAAGTATCTCCCTCCTCGTTCCCCCTCTTACATAAAGTGACAATAAGTCCGCACGCACACGGCCGTATTGTTTGTACACTCACACACGCACTGAACCGGCTAGGTATTCAGTTTCCCGCCACCGGCGCGAACACGCACACAAAACACCGTGAACAAACAATACAAACACCAACACACAAGTAAATTTAAACTCACCTCAAAATAAATCCATTAGAAAACACACTTGTTCAAACAACTAGCGCTTAGCCTCGAAAACGCGTTGAAAAAACACTCGCCGCATCTGATGTGTGCTCAACACTTTTCAAAACTTTCGGTCCAATCTCAACTGCTTGGTTAGCACCTCCCGTAAGTGTTCCCGCCAAATCTCGGTTCGATTTTTGAAACTTTTCAAAACTCGCGAACTGTCAAATCTATTTATATCACGTTTTAAATCGACGATTATAGCCGTTATCTTTTTAATTGGATCTTTGTAAACAAACCAAATCCCATGCCCAATTCACCTTACATTTTCAAGCAAGTTCCGCGGAACACGATGCGCGATTCAACTAACTACTAAAACAAAATAAAAGAAACACGGCGAGGCCCCAACACAATTATTAGCACACGTTGCGCGGTAAAAATAAACTATGATTAACTGCTATTAAGATTCGCGGAGACACCGGCGAGCGACATGCGAGTGAAGCAAAAAAAAATAATTTAATAAAAACGATTATTGTCGGAGCCGGCAATAAAAATCGCGAAATTGTTTACCGCGTTACTATTTTTGTAGCTAAAAGCGATACCGATATGAATAATTATCGGCAGCGAGCGAACATCAACGCATAGTTGTCGTTTCATAAAACGTGCGCGTTAAAACTGAGTCGAAAGGCTCGCCCCGTGGTAGAGCATAGCGCCGAATAAAATAAACAACAATATACCTAAATAAGCGGCACGACGGGCGCGGCCGAGTGTGCGTGAGCGGCGCTGTGTGCGTGTGTAAACAAGGGGCGACTGGGCTCGCATGACGTCCTGACAATCGCAGATCTTACTTCCTTTTTAATTGTTTATGTCGTGGACAACACACGAGGCTCATACGTCTTGGGAGTAAAACGTTTGAGATAAAGAACTTAACAAAACTTCAAAATTAATAATGTGAGACAATGAGAGTAACAGCGATAGCATAAAATAATTCTTACACGCCCTACACTTGAGTCTTCATTGTCAAATGTATCTGGAAAATATGATAGTATAATAATTATATTTTATTTTACCTCCACGCTTACAAATATAATACAACTCAGTATCGATGTAAGAAAAAAATATTAATAGATGCCTACATGATTTATTAGTTATGTTATTTTTTGTGATTATTGAAACATATGACATATAAACAAAATTCGGAGCACTGTGAGTCATTAACAATCCTTCCTAAGTGAGACGCAATTCCCAACTTTAAAACATTCAATTAATATTTTAAAAGTACTAATCACAATCACAATGAATATTAAAACAAATACATTTTTTTAAATATTTAATGCCCATTCCATTCGGCCCCGATATCCTCGCGAGAATAAACATATGACGTCACCGACGGGTAAACAAACAAACAAACACATGCGCCGCGTTCATGTTTCCTTAATACAATTATTATTTCGAATGTGGAACGCGGGCGGGACGGACGCGGCCATAGCCTATGCGATTTATTTTTAATTTCGCGAGGTTATGCCATGTGCCTGGCCAGCGACAACTCATTGTCTATGCGAATTAATTATGTGCGTGTTGCTTCAAATCTACATAATATTATTATTAGGCACATGGAATATACACAAGAATAATAAAATATTTTTAATCTTATTAGGCTCTTAATTTTTTTTAAGTTGGCATGAAATTTATTATTATTCGTAATGGAATTAATGCTAGACGTTAGACACAACTTAAACAGGACATAGCACATTTATTACGACAGTTATACAGGTAATAACGTAAACATCAAAATATATAATGAGATATTCGTTTACTAATTACTTGTTTGCTTTAAAATATGATTTGGATTTCGTTTAGAAACTTAGATTACATAATATGAATTTGAGAAGAAGTTAAGTTATTTATGTACGTGGTTAAATAATAATATATCTATATTTTTCATTTTAACCAATTTAACAAGCATTTATATTTTATTATTTTCAATTTATATCAACCAATTAAAATGACTTTTTGTACACCTCTTGACGCTGATGACAACCCAATTTAATATACTAAAAGGTCAAAAAAGAAAGTTTAATCAACAAAGGAGGTTTTAATCATAACTAATAGCTATTATAAAGTAAATACGTGTATTTTTGTTTGTTTCTAGTTTCAATTACTCAACCGATCATCAGAAATTCCGATCCGACTTTGACTTATCTATATTTATTCGAATCGGAGCCGAACCGATAATATGTTAACATATATGTAACGTTATGTCAAAACCAAACTTAATTGTTAACTTTTATGCCAGTAGTCATCACGATCACAGCAACGATCACGCTTCGATTCGTTTGCGATAGAGTTACAATTTGTTAGTAGAATTGCCCTTGCAAGCGGACGAAGCCGTAAGCAGAAATTCGTTTTTCTACAATATTACTTATTTAGATGTGTAATCTTGATGTATTAAATCAGGCTAGTGAGAACGAGGCGTTAATTCGAAGTCAGATTTCGTCTCGCGATTAAACAGATGTCTAATCACTGTTTTTACTGCGATTTTGTCGCGTTTTGCAATCTTTACATTGATTTCAACACTCAGCCCAGACATAGTCGCACGGTTCAATTAGACAGGTAAGTCAAATGGTTAAACCAAATATCTAACCTGTCATAATTAATCAAGATTATTTCCGTTCAAAAACGAATATTTTTTTTTAAATTATAAGTTATTTAATTTGTACTTATATGTGTTTTTAAATGGGAATGGTCGACAATTGTTCAATCAATCATACAATTGATTTGACCACCATTATATAACAATTATTGTATTGTATCAGTTATTGTAAACACCTTAATTCATTTAAAGATACTTTCATGAGCACTAGTTGCTTGTTGTTGTCAACACAAAAGTTGCCAATTTGACGTTCGCGGAGACTTCGCGTTGCGAAACTAATTACTAGTGTGAACAATCCCTGTTTTAATATCGTGTGCAATGTTTTGCAATTAAAATTACAGTAAACTTATGTATACAGTCTAAAATGAAGCAATCGGAATTAATTGTTCTGTTTCAATACATTTTATTAAACATAAAAACATAAACACTTAACATTATTCATGTGTCTGTAACATATGAATAATGTTAAGTGTTTATGTTTTTTTTTTATTTCAGAATTGTTGTTAACTCTATTAACATGTACTTTCCGTACTGTCGTATCGTTTTTAGGGTTAAGTACCGAAAGGGTAAAACGGGACCCAATTACTAAAACTCGGCTGTCCGTCCGTCTGTCCGTCTGTCACCAGGCTGTATCTCATGGACCGTGATAGTTAGACAGTTGAAATTTTCACAGATGATGTATTTATGTATAACAAATACTAAAATTCAGAATAAAATAAATATTTAAGGGGGCTCCCATACAACGAACGTGATGTATTTGTCGTTTTTATAGATAGTCGGCCCCATCGTTACACGCTAAATTAAATCAAAAATGGTTCAAAAACTAAGACTAATTCAATTTGAGAGAATCACTAACAAATTCATATATTTTAATTGCCGAAATACTCGAAGGCTTACTAAGAATAGAATTAAAAGCACCAATATTCATAAAATTTTAATTTAGTTCATATTTTAGTGTTTCTCTCAAACAGTGGTTACGAACACATGCCAATAACAAGTGTGAGACATCTTCTAATACATAACATACTTCAGAATAATTGCAAGTGTCACTTTTTCTCATTAGAATTTGATCACCAATCATTTTACAGGTTTATTTGTTAATAACTGTTGAAACATACATATACGCTTCGGATTAATGGGTTAATTTAATTGACACAATCAGGTATAAGAACTTCACAACAGTAAAAACGTATACAGTAATTAAGTGCGTTTCGTACGCACTTTCATACCTTGACTTTAGAACCCTTAAATTCTTACTCATAGAATAATTGATATACTCGGTTATTGTACAAGACATTTTATATGTTTCATTTGTTTTATTAATGCTAAATGTATATTGTTTAGAATAAAATGCTATTTATCAACTTATTTTCCCATTTAATGCTCTTAACGGAGACAATATTTGTCGACTCATTCATTCAATTAAAACTTAATTAGATTCGTTTGAAATGAATGTAAGCATTTGCACGCATACACACACACACATACACACACACACACACACACACACAAACACACACACATATGCCTATAAACGTCAAAAACCTCTCCTATCAAATAGATTTTTAATTTTTCATTCGTGGTTTATACATTTATGTAAGTGGAGCTTCAACCTGCCTAGCCACAAAATACAATTAGATCGCGGTAGAACTTGCCTGAATTTAAACCCGTGATCTTTGGTTAACCGAAGTTACCTGGCGAAGCGAGTTGATCTTAAACATCCTTCTAAACATCACGAAATCACCCACAAGAAATCCATTACCCACAGTACAGAAGCGTGGTTAGGGTTGCCAGATCGCCAAACCTAATAGCCAGATAGACCAGCCAGCTTGGCAGGACATTTGGGTAAAAAGGCCGGACACCCTACATTATCGAGGAGTTTGTGTCGCAGTATTAATAGGTTTTTTTTTTATAATATAGGTTAGTGGACGAGCATGTGGGCCACCTGATGGTAAGTGGTCACCAACGCCCATAGACAGTGGTTTGTATATTTCTTAAAAAAAATAACATCACCACTGCGCCACCAACCTTGGGAACTAAGATGTTATCTCCCTTGTGCCTGTAATTACACTGGCTCACTCACCCTTCAAACCGGAACACAACAACACAAAGTACTGCTGTTTTGCGGTAGAATGTCTGATGAGTGGGTGGTACCTACCCAGGCGAGCTTGCACAAAGCCCAACCATCGAGTAATATAACCGGGTACGATAAAAAAATTGTATCTAACAAAAGCCGACCAAGCCCAACACCGTTTATTTTGGCCAGACACGCAATCAAAAAGCCCAACTATGTCCGGCTTTATCCGGACGCCTGGCAACGCTAAGCGTGGTGGAAAAAGCTTAAAATCTCTACGCTGTGGATCATTAACAAGCTATCATCGTCGTTGCTTTCTGTCGGGCTTTCGTAATTAAAGGGTCAGTGAGCCACTGTAATTACAGACACAAGGGACATAACATCTAAGATCCTGAAGTTGGCGGCGTAATTATGATATTTTTGTCGTACTAGTATTTTATGGGTTAATCGAATTAGCCATCAAATCAATATCTGAAATGAATAAAAAAATGCTTTTGTAAATTACTCAATAAATAAATTGTAATTATTAAGAATACAACTGTTCTTTATAATGATGTAAAAAAGTAAAGTAAAGTGACAGCCTATGATGGGCTAAGGCCTCCTCTCCCTTTAAGGAGACGGTTTGAACCTTATTACACCACGCTGCTCCTGTGGTGCTCCAATGTGGGTTGGTATGGTACTCCTGTGTTTCCCAACGATGTTTTCCTCCACCGCCTAGCACGAGATGAATTATGAACACAAATTAAGCACATGAAAATTAATGGGCAAAATTAGATGTAGATTCATTATGTTCTTTATATACATAAGAAATAAACACGTAACACATATAATTATGTTTTTATGGGCACTTTTAATGATAATAACCGGTTTTAATTAGATCAGTATTTATGTATTGCAATACTTATCGTAAAAACAGACACTTATAATTGAATATTTTACGAACTAGAGTACCTTTTCTATTATATTAGAATTCAAACGATAAAATACTACTCAATAATTTAGGAAAAAAGCAGCTTTTCTTACTCGGTGGTAGAGCTTTGTGCACGCTCGTCTGGGTAGGTACCACCCACTCATCAGATATTCTACCGCAAAACAACTTTGTACTATTGTGTTCCGGTTTAAAGGGTGAGTGAGCCAGTGTAATTACAAGTCAAAGGACATAACACGATAGTCGCCAAGGTTGGTGGCGCATTGGCAATGTAAGCGATGGTTAACATCTCTTATAATGCCAATGTCTATTTGCGTTGGTGACTACTTATCATCAGGTGGCCTATACGCTCGTCCGCCCACCTATGCTATAAAAAAAATGAAAAATCACGATCACTCTGGCAAGAACAACTTAGAATAAAGAAGGGAATTTTACCCCTTAAATTATTATACGATGCAAGACTACTATTCATATTGCATTCATCCTGTCGTTCGAGCGTTATTTAGTAACAAACATACATAGCTTATAATTCACCTCGTGCTTGACGGTGAAGGAAAACATCGTGACGAAACCTGCATGTGTCAAATTTCACTCAAAATTCTTCCACATGTGTATTCACTATTCTACAAACCCGCATAGGAGCAGCGTGGTGGAGTAAGCAAAAAAATTTTAACAAGGATTATAAACTCAATAAATTAAGGAATCACTCCATAACCTTAAATACTTGGAAAGCTATATATAATTATTAGTTTATATAAGTACTAGATAATCGTCCCGGCTTCGCACGAGTTGATAAGAAGGAAAATGTATTTTATTGTATTGGATAGCATTTGCGTAAAATGCGTTTTAATGAGCATCTAGGTCGGAGTAAGAGTAACTGTGAGAGATTTCAAGTCAATCGGGCATATAGTATAGGAGATCTCCTGCTGAATGGTATCGCTTATATATACAGATTAAGTATTTAAATATATTTACAATCTATTCAATGAATTTGAATGAAACGGGGAATAGAGCGGATGATTCTTTAATTATTCATTAAAAAACATTTGCAATTTAAGATTTATTTAGTACAAAATACGTAATCTAATATGTTTGTATGTGTAAAAAGATAATATCAACACGTTGCGAGTGTGTGCGTATGTTTTGATAACATAGTGACCGGGATTCGAATCCGTGCCTTAAAGATAAAAATTTCTAAACATACGAATATTTATTATGATACACTTAGAGCCTTTATTTATATATTCTTTATATGTTTGCTATTTAAGATTTATATATATATATATATATATATTTATATATATAATATGGTGTTACGTGTCGTTAATTGTAATTTAAATTCGTATTTTCGTGCAAGAAAATATATGGGTTTCATTTTCTATCTATATTAATAATAATAATAAAGGTCCTCCTGAACGATTTCGCCCACGGCCGCCAATCTCAAGGGAGATTAGCCAACTGCGCAGGAGATATTACAGTGCACAAGTGCGCATACACAGGTGCACTCTCTATTCCCTAACTCTCATAACCTGATGGGACGACAATCCGACACGACCGGAAAGATTTCAGGCACAGGACCAACGGCTTTATGTGCTTTCCGAGGCACGGGAGTGTACACACTTCCAACTTCCAGACTCCGTGCTGCTACTGAGAATTTTCGACAGAGAATCTCAATAACATTTTATTGGCCCAACCTGGGATTAAAACCACCGGGTCTGCGGCCTTACATGTAGCCACTAGACCCTTAGTTCCCAAACTGGTCTAGGTGGACCCCCAGGGGTCCACGGTCCTACGTTGGCGTGACAAAATGGGGGTCCACAATTCATAAGCGAGGGTCCACGAAAATTGCTTTCGAAGGTGAAGAACTAAAATGTTGGCTTGACTTCACCTTTCAATGTAGGCAGATATTTTATTTTTTGTCGAGTTTTGGGCATATGGTAGAAATGTAGCTGCAGGGGTCCACCGGAAACAGCTAAATTTTGAAAGTGGTCTATGAGAAAACAAAGTCTGGGAACCTCTCCTCTAGACCAACGAGGCAGGCATTATTCACGGTCTATACTAATATGAGGAGACGTATTGAGAAAAACCACTAAACCACAGTATACATAAAAATTATACCAGACAACAAATTATATGCAACGCGTTTCGAAGAAGGTTTTAGTATATAATACTATCTGTATAAGTAGCTGCGCTTCGCAGTTTCACCCGCTTTAAATTGAGACTATTGACGTGACAATCGTGGATTTCATATACTTGTATATAATTACCATCGCCCATAGACATTGGCATTGCAAGAAATGTTAACCATCGCTTACATCGCCAATGCGCCACCAACCTTGTGAACTAAGATGTTCTGTCCCTTGTGCCTGTAATTACGCTGGCTCAATCACCTTTCAAACCAGAACACAACAATACCAAGTACTGCTGTTTTGCGGTAGAATATATTCTCAATATTTCTGTACGGTTCCAAATCATGGTCAATCCGCGCAGCTGACCGAAAGAAGATCGAGGCTTTCGAAATGTGGTGTTATAGAAGAATGCTGCGTATACCGTGGACAGCAAAAAGAACCAATAAGTCTATTCTCGACCAACTGAAGATTACTACCAGACTATCCACTATATGCTACCAACGAGTCCTAAGTTATTTTGGTCATATTGCCCGGAGACAACCAGACAATCTGGCTAAACTGGTTGTAGTAGGGAAGGTCGGAGGCAAAAGATCACGCGGTCGATTACCTACCCGCTGGTCCGACCAGATTAAAAATATAACGGGATTCAATATTCCGACTGCCCTGAGACAAGCCGAGGACAGAGTGGTATGGAGGAATCTAGTCAACACATCGTTGAAAGCATTTCAGGACAAGCACGACCATCAGTAATGAAACACACGAAGAAGGATATGATGAGTGCGTGGTACTTACTTAGACGAGCCTGCACAAAGCCCTACCACCAGTAAATGTCACTTTCTGATAATTCACGACCGTTTTCTGCGGCATGTTTCGAGTTTGTTCCTGTAGAATATACATACAGGATACCCGGTCTATCTTTTATACTTCAGTCGTCAATCATTATTGCAACCCCTACTATACTCAATTTATTTACTGTAGCAAAAGTAGTTAGTCTATATACTACGTATATATCATTGTAACACAAAACAAGTGGGGACGATAATAGCCCAAGAGCAGTGACGTAGATAAGTGGACAAGGTCCTCGGTGCATAGAGATAGAATCGGGCCATTATCCCCTCTTTCCACGTAGCTTGATCTTATGACCTTCAAAATTGGAGAGGGTAAGCTAAGAGGACCCCCTGAGCTCCCGGGCCCGGGTGCACTGCGCCACCTGGCCCTACGACAGCTACGCCACTGTCCAAGAGATCAAGATCGAACCTGCGACTTTTACATCGCTATGCATCTTTAAATCAACGCGTTGTTGACGCTCACTATCAGATAATATAACTACATTTTATATCATATATACAGATATCTTAAAACAAACACATCCTTATTCAAATATGCTCATATGAGCTCTTATGAATCATGTCACAGGATTGAACTAAAAATATAGCTACCATCGATTGGTACGAGGAGATTCTACCATAAAAGTACCGTCAAGTACTCTGTAGTTAACTTAACTAATATTATAAATACGTGAATTTGTTTGTTACGCTTTCACGCCTTAACTACTTTGCAAACACTTTGTAAAGAGAAGAATAAAGGGGAACCTAACACCTTGCCCCTTCCCCCACCACACACACACACACAAACATACACCCACACAACCATTGCAAAAATAATCAATGAAACTTATAAGAATTTCCGGGACAAACTGTGAACTATTCTTATTTGTAGTCGGTTTGAATACCTAGCAATGATTAATCCGGTGTTGTTTTAACCTTGGCGACAACAAACATACAATAGCGATCGAAAAGATAAGATAGTAACATAGATACTTCAATACTTCCCGAAATATTGACGTTGAGTCCTACTTGTTTGTTCATAAATAACATGTTATAAAGTGTTACAACGACCAGTCTTAATTGCGCTCTGATATACAAAGAGGTTTTAATAATATATTTTTTAATAATTTACTTGTAAGACACTGAATATGGAATATGTAAAGGATTATTAACGCAAAGACCACAGACAACGACGCACCGCATCAATGCGTTTCCAACGGTCCGTGCAAGTCCGTGTCAGTCTTGCTCGGTGAGGTGCGGCACCACACCTTTGAAGTTACTTGCGGCGGATCCAAAACACCGCTACGGACTTACCTGCGCTTTTACAGACGATACTCTTCTCACGGTGCGATTAGATCCGCGTCCGTCCCTTATATGTATCACGCACCGTGGGCTACTTTAAGAAATAATGAACTCCTGACTGATTTCGACCACTACGGACCTTCCTGACCTTGTTACCTAATCTAAGGTCCTGGCTTAGAATTTTTTCTTGTAATTGTATCTCCACAAACGAAATGTTCGTGCCTTTGATCTTATCTTTAATTTCTTTTAATGTTATTTTAATCTGCCTTCATGTTTTTTTTACCAAAAGAAGCGATAGTCGTCATATTATGGTTTGATAAAATATTTGATTCTGCTGCTCAACGTGTCTACAAGGCTTACATAAATAATAGAAGAGCTACACCCTATTCCAATCGAAGTAGGAATAAAGGTGAACACACCGTAGATTTACAAATTGCACGCGTTTTTCTAATTGTGCTGCTGTATCAATCACTATAAACAGTTCTTGATTAATTAACCCTTATTTATAATACAACACTATTCCAATTAACTAGTTATAACCACATTAATTTAACTTTCGAAGTTCCGATTACAACTTCGCGGAAATTGAAAACGCCACATCTTCGCGAGTCTATAGTAAATATCATAGATTATTCAAGATCTCGACCAATGATATCGCGTCAAATATCGTATTAATTATGAGTCAAAATTGTTAATTTAGGTTTATTCGTGTTGTGGTTGGAATAAGCTGTACGAGTAAGTATTCGTTGATGTTCATACAAGATATATAAATATAATATTGTATAAAATTATCACATGTAATGTTTTTATTGTTAATACAAACTAAATACTAACGGCCTTATTTACAAACGTTGCTTAGTTACTGTTTAGCTAAACACTGATCTGTCTCTTTCTGTCACTATTGATTTGACATACGAAAGAAGAAGACAAAATATTGTTTAACTAATCACCAGTTAAATAAAGTTTATGAATAAGGCGGTAAGTTTCTTACCGGATCCTCTCGGCGGAATCTCTGATCGGTAGCTTTATGTTAAAATTAAAATTTTAAAATGTCGATTCATAAGTGCTTTAAGTAGGCTCTCAAAAGCCTACTTACAGTAACAGCCTGTGAATGTCCCACAGCTGGGCTAAGGCCTCCTCTTTTGAGGAGAGGCTTACTTGAATAAAGTATATTTTTACTTTGACTTTAAGGCTTCTGAAAATATCATTAGATATTGCAAGCCTACCGACAGACATTAGATACCGAAATAAAAATAATACCATTGTCCTAATCAAGTCTATGTCATATATATATATATACCATAAAGACACGGCTTCGTCGTTTTTTTTCTATCTAAATCTTGCACGTATTTTGCGTAGTACCTCTGTAGGTTTTAAAGTATCAATGGACACAGATTAAAAAAATTTGCACCATCATCCATTAACATAAATCCATCAAAACATTTCATTCACATGGACAGCGGGCTCTCCTGTGCTCGTGAATTTTTAAGGCCTTAGAACAGAGAGCATTATAGAAGTGGAATACGAACGAAACCAAGACTAGACAAGCGTTATTTATTTCGCCATTGTGTTCACAATAACGATAGTAAAATTACTTGCGAAATATTCGCCATAGCTATTCACATTTTGCTATACTTAGTTTAATTATATACCGAACATATAAAATTATGATAATAACAGATGATTATTGACTTATTAAATACAGCAAAGCAAGTGATAAACATTTTTAATTCCTGTTATTAAATAAAATGGACACACGGCTTCCAAGTTAAAACTATAAAAAAGTTGTAGTTGCGTGACGTCCAGACGTGTTGTTGATGCATTTAGTGCATCTTTCTGTATTTTTGCTAGTGTATGTTTTTTTTTTCTTGTTTATTTAACTATCAATTATTTACATGTTAATTGACACAGCGTTATCCGTTGTTACCCTTATCCACCGAAACCATAGACAATTTAGTACTTTTTAATGACATGACATATTCCTAACACTTCAGTTTACAGTTTTGTATTGTTTGATTACAATTTTATTTTGGTATTTTTTCATCTTAAAGTTTGTCTGTTAAGATTCTTATTGTCAATTGATTTTAGTAGGATATTCGATTCCTGGCTGGTCTGGATAGTATTCGGCCAGCTTATCAGCCATGATAGGGTCATCAAGTAAATAGTCCATAATATCCTCGATAGTCGCCATTTGTAACCTATTCAGCAATTTTCCCGCCGCGTCATCATTGTTATCAGTGTTGTATATTAATTTCTTCGTGTGAAGTGTTATTGTGACTACTGCGTGCGATAATACGCTGTTTTGCATTAGTAGCTTTTTCGTAGAAGGATCGCCTCATGTATTGTGAGGATGTTGGATACTTCCCGGTTGCAGTACTCTTGATCCTGAAGGTATTCTGCCTGAGTACATATATATATATATATATATGCTAAGTACATGGTCTTAGGCTCGTTATTAGATATGATAAAGCTTTGTACGCACTTTGATGTACATACTTTATTACTTTACTGGATTAATATAGTAACTAATATTATAAGTGCGAATCTGAGTTCGTTTGTTTGTTTGTTACGCTTTCAAGCTTAAACCACTAAACCGATTTAAAAAATTCTCTCACCAATGGAAAGCTATATAATATTTTATTATTTTTATTCTAACGGCGAAAGCCACATCAATTGAAGATTTGTATATGCACAACAATATTTTTGAGACGGTGGATAAGAAATATGGACAATTCATTACAAATATTCATATTATTACATTGAATACAAAGTTATTGACTTTCATATAATTTAATAGTTTAAATTTTCTTTTTATATTGCGTTGCTCATTGCCTTATGTACGTCATTGGTACGTAACCGATTTCGATAACGCTAACACGACACGACTGAAAGCTAATAAATAAATTGATGTCATTTCTGACATCAAATTCTGAGGTTAAGAAACATTACGTCACACACGTAAATTTTGCCTCATTGTTACACAAGTCACGCACACATTCGTTTGTCTATGTGTGACCGTGAATTTTTTTTAAATTTGCAAACGCAAATTGCTATGTGTCTTTGTTTTAAATAAATATTTAATCCGTTTCAAGACGATGTCTTTGTAAATATTTCATTTATTTTTTTATTAATATATTTCAAATACAATAAATACCCATATATGTAATAAGCCTGTTATATTTTAGACTGACTGTTTATTAAATTTAGGATATTTTTTTAATTTTTACTTATTAATTAAAAGATTGTCTGTGGTAGACACTTTCAACATTGCAACAAAAAAGAAGCAACGTCACTGAAATATATTCTACCATTATTCTTTCTGTTCTCCGGAAATCTACATCAAGTTAATTGCTGTATATCTTTAAACATATATACAAGTATAGTTTGTTCGCCTATATTCATGTGTGACTTGTATTTTTTTTTATCGATAACTGAAGATAAAATCTTTATAAATCAGGCATAATCACATCACTATTAAATGTATTTCCTTAACGTTAAGTTTAATAATTCGAATAATATTTGCAACTATTAAATAAAAATATTACTTCCAAATAGTAATACTTACAAGTGAGTACCTACTGAGTACTAACTCAAACGTTTGATGTATAATTTAATAAAATTACAATGTACGTAATTATAATAGGCTATGAATACTCAGCCATCCACGATAACTACAGAATACGTCCTAATACCGTCACAAGACCGTTTGTGTACCTACCTACCACACACTTATCACATATTTTACCATCAGCCATACTTAGTATTGTTACGTTTGAGTGAATGAGTCAATAAATTTAAAGGCACAAGTAAAATGAGTATGTGAATCCAATCAAAATAAATTGACAAAAGTCCAACTCGCATTATTTCGCCTCATAACGAAAAGTAAGGTACAATATTATGATACCATTAACACAAGGCATGAGGTGTAAAATAAAAAATAATAATACGTGACGTACGCACAGACCTAAGTCTTGGACATAGCCACGATCCTTCTGTCCTATAACATAGTAGTGCATTCGGGTCTCCTCTGCTTTTGTTGTGCTGGATGGCTTCATTTCGCGTACCAATACTGTCCTTCAATGCTGTATTGTGTGAGGACTGACTATATTGAGATCTTGACTACACAGCTGATCTTTGTTTGCTCAGTTCGTGTCGAATTGACATGCAGAAAAAAATCGTCGATTTACAAAAAGAAGTAACAGTTGAGCTGAGTTAAATTAATGTATAAAAGTTTAAAGACATGAGATGTAGAGCTCGAGATTTGTAATGGAATATAAATACAAATAAATTTAACATACAAACAATCATGTTCATTTTTTATTTACGTATATAACTAGATTAGAAGGGATATAATTATTAAGATAATTAAATACCTTACATTTAATATCCTTAAAGACAGTAGGTTATTATTACTTTTTTTTATATTATAGGTAGGCGGACGAGCAACTGGGCCACATGGGTAAATCACCAACGACCATAGACATTGGCATTGTAAGATGCGCCACCAACCTTGGGAACTAAGATGTTATGTCACTTGTGCCTGTAATTACGCTGGCTCACTCACCCTTCAAACCGGAACACATCAGTACCAAGTACTGCTGTTTTACGGTAGAATAACTGATGAGTAGGTACCTATCCAAACGGGCTTGTAAAGGACTTTGTCCTTTACCAGTACTTGATTGTCTTCTGCTAATGGACTTTTTTTTTGTTACTTAATCTAATTCAATATGTAACTTCTATACGACTATAATATTATAATGTATGTCACACTGTATCAATTTGATACAAAAATATTTTTAATTTTTCTTCTATGAACGACATCTAGCGCATGTATAAGAACACTATATCACAAAAGTCATAGAGTACAAATTAAAGTTGTTGAAAATGCACGTTAGATGGCATAATAAATTTTAAATTTTGAAGTATGCAAAATTTGAAATATTTAAAAATCAGAATATTAATATTTGTTTATTATAAATATTATATTATTTTTTTGCATTTCATTTAAATAAAAAAACAAATGATTGGCTCTATAATATCGGATCGTCGCCTCGATTATCTAGGTAACAAAACAGTCACAAAAAAGAACCCAACAAAAAAAGTGCGAGGCAGCAAAGTAAATGGCGTCTCAAGTTGTTTTTTATTAAATATCAATGTGTTTCTAATCTCACAATGTCATTTCTAATGTTGTCGTGTCAGTAGTAATGACTTAAACTGTATCTTTAATGTTTCATTGACGATTCGTGGTTATTTAGTCGACGTTTCACTTTTTGCCGTAAAACAATGGCGTCGAATGATTCTATAGAATCCCAGGTAAAAGTTAGTGAAAATCGTGATACCGTGGACGATTGCTACAGTTCATGCAGCGAGATGGACGCCGGTGAAGGCATCAAGCGTCGTCGAGTGAGTCATGACTACCGAAAACTTTCGAAATTGGGATACGATCCAAGTGTGCCAACTAATTTGAAACACGCATCAACTAGCGATTTCAATGGTAAGGAGACTCCAACACAATTATACCCTTCGAAATTTCTGTCTCTATTTTTTTATTCACATTCTCTAGTGCTATACTATATTTGTATTGTTTTGGGGGGAAAACGATTAACCTATCATTTTTCAAGTTACATCACTACAATGGAGGTCATTACTGTTTATAAACATTTCGACCACATTCATTGTATTTTCTTCATCATTAACATTACATTTTATTGGTTAATTTACAACAATTGATGTGCTAACGTTCCACTTTGTTGCTATGGGGCTTCAATTCTTGCATCAGGGTTGACCTTGCTTAGGCCTGCAATCTACTTTCTACTTATTATTATAAGATTTTTTTCATTACATTTATCATTCAGCAAGAACATAAAATGGTTCAATTGCTATTCTTTATATCACTTGTATTTAAAATAATAATTGGAAAATTTAATTAACAAATACTATGTTACGAAATTTTACTTAATTGATTATAATATATTTGTAAATAAAATAAAGAATCGCAGAAGATCAAATTTGCAGGCCTTTACACAAAAATGCATTAGACACTGTCATATTCGGGTTGAAGTTGTTTGTACTATTTACAACAGTAATAGTAACGAACAAACAGCTTCATTAAAAATAATACGTCGTTATACCATATATAATAAGAATCAGATGAAAACATGCATTTAACTTTAAGTTATGTCTTATATTGTTTATACATAACTTGCCTAAATAAAAATATGATATGGTCATATTAAGAAATAAAAATGAGTGTTGTTATTTTATGCACTGTACAAATATTGCTTAAACATAACATACTATGTTTAAAATTCAAAATCAAATTAATGTTTATTTAATATTAAAAGTAATTTTGAGCTATCACATTACAGAATTCATTAGCTACAATCTGTTGTGAATGATTATTCTACCGAGAATCGGCAAGAAACCCACTCTATTTTCCAAATTAAATATGTAATCAACTATATATATACTATTAAATTTATATGTTCCGTATGGAAATCAGCGAAAAAAATCTATACTATAATTTGTTTTGTGAAGTAAGCTCTATGTATTACTGTTTTAAACATAAAATTTTCATTTATTAATACCTAAAGTTAAATAATATGTGCAGAATCTTACTTATTCGATTCTGACTTATTTCAAATAAATTAACAAACCTTAGATTTACATATTCCATATGGATCATTAATAGTTCTGCTGTATTATGCACTACTAAGAGCTCTTTATTAATATATCTTGATTTATAATGTTACACTATTCCATTTAACTACTCTACTCTACTATGATTTTACTTGGTGGTAGAGCTTTGTGCAAGCTCGACTGGGTAGGTACCACCCACGCATCAGATATTGTACTGCAAAACAGCAGTACTTGGTAGTTGTACCGGTTGAAGGGTTAGTGAGCCAGTGTAATTACAGGCACAAGGGACATAACATCTTAGTTCCCAAGGTTGGTGGTGCATTGGCATTGTAAGCAATGGTTAACATGTCTTACAATGCTAATGTCTATGGGCATTGGTGACCACTTACCGTCAGGTGGCTCCTCCAACCTGTGCAAAAAAATAAAAAGAGGTGATCACCTCCAGGCTACTTCAAATAAATAAATTAAAACTTATAATTGTAAATTATGTTGTAAAAAAAATCATGCTGAGTTTCTTTCGCTGGTTCTTATCAGGGCTGAGGTGTTTATTTCCGAACCGGTCGATTTTTGACAAACAATCACTAATTGTAACGGTTTTATATTGAATAAAGATCTAAGATTTATATTAAATTTTCACTTTGATTCATATCAGCTTATCATTTCCAAAGTTTCTAGAAACTTATCCGACATTCTCTACCAATTATATTGTTTCAATTCAGTCAAAGTTGTTATCAGTACTCAGAATATTAATTAGTATAGACTAAGCAGAGTCGAAAACTTTGTGCTTTAAGTTTATAATGATTTGTATTTATAAATTTACTCCATTATACAATTGCACTGTTTTAAAATGTCTTATATTCAATATAAAAACAAAATAAGGCTCTTAAACAAATATTTTGTAATGCCGTTAATACAAATTTTGATTAAACACATCATTAATGGATTTGACTTAAAGCAATTCATTGGATTATTAAACACACATTGAAACATAAATGATTTTCCTGTAGTGATGATTCATTTATGTACCGGTTTATTTGTATATTCAGTCATGTACAGGAAATTGTTAGATTTTTACATTCCTATTTAGTTTTAAATGCACGTTGGAGATCACAGCTCTTTAAAAAATTACAACAAACAAATACTGTTGCCATGTAAATTATACTGCAGATTAAAATATTTCTTCATAAAAAGGGTTCTTATTACAGCATTCATAGTGTAATTAAAAGTTCTAACAGATAGTTTGGTATAATCTTTGCTATCTATACTAATATTATAAATGTTTTCGATGAAATTTGATATGCAGAATACTTGAACCCGAAGAACGGATATAGGTACTAATTATACCTAACCACTGAGTCTAAGAGAGTAAGCGAACATAAACATGGGTTAAAACTAATGTTTGATATTCCTTATCCTAATGTAAATTTCGTCAATTTAAAAATATTGCAAAATATCTTTTATATTATTCATAATTATAAAATTAGTAGGTACATGCAGGCTAGTTTTTATACAATGTGATCCAAAATAATCTTAGAATAATTTAAAGTCTGATTTATAATTTTTTTCTTTGTGGCTTAAGTTAGGCACTTTTGTGTTACACCAAAAATATATATCAAAACGGCAAAAAAACCTCCATCTTTTTTATTGTTAAATGTGCATTCAAGAATAGTATTTTATTATGTAAATGCAAATATTAACAGTGACAAAAAATATACAAGCTTAATTCTATCCTCTAAGTTTGATTTATTACAAGAAATACTAAATTGAATTTTTATACACTGAATTATATAAAATGTAAATAAGTTGTCAAAAAATATTTAATAATTTATGTTTATTGTAGACAATGGCATTTATTATACTAATCTGTAGTTGTAGGAAAAATGTTTAAAAGTGATATTAACAGAAACATTTATGTTTTTACAGTGAGAAAGCGCAAACTCAGTGGTGACTCCTCGGAGCTCTGTGTTTGGGGAGAGAATTCTCGACCAGCAAAGTATAGCAAGATATGGCCGGTGTTTGATTCTGGAGGATTCGGTGACACTGCAGTGCTTACTCTTCACATACTGCAAAAGTCTGAACCAATGAGGAACTCTCTACTGTTTAACAGAAACAATGATCAACAACAACCATGTGTTGATTGGTTTGGAGGTATCAACACATCGTTGAAGCAGACAAAACTATCAAATACAATACCCCAAGATGACTTAACAAAGCGGATCTATTCCTCAGTTACACGTCAACTAAGAATAATCAATGGACACTTCCAAACGTCCATGTTCAAATATAAATATCCCAAAGTGACCAGAGCGAATGTACTTCTAGAATCTTCTAGTTCGAGACGTTTGTCCACACATATCAGTCTGTCGTTGAAAGCGATTAAGTTTCAATCGACACCTAGAAGAGAGTTACCTTGCTATGGTAATTTAGAATTGCCGTTGAAGATCAAACAAGATAATGCATCATCACAATTCTATCCAGCAATAGGTAGTACTGTTAAAACTGAGACGGATAAAATGCCAAGTGCTATTAAGGTGAAAGTCGAACGAGATAGCCTTAAAAATGAAGGTGAAATTGAGAAAAGTAGAGACAAAGAGAGAGAAAGAGATAGGTAAGTCAACTGACTCTCATATATTTACTCTGATGCACATTTATGAGCGCTTTTAGTACCCACATAGACGGACAGGTTCAAGACCTGTGTTCAGGATTATATTGAAAACTTATATCTCTAAATATGATATCCCAATCAAGGATCATATTGATTTTGTTAATATGTTTTGTGAAATATAATTTGAGCTCTTTGAGAATAATGGTAGAAGAATACATTTTACCGAAATTTGTAAACAACATTAAGCGAAACCCAATGTTCAATTCATGGTAAAGTAAATTATTGCAAAGCCTATTTCAATCGAAGAAGAAGTAGAAAAACATACCTTAGATATACAAATTCCATGCGTTTTGCTTTGGTATATTATGGACTACAAACAGTTCTTGACAAATATTAAAGTCATTTACTTAACTTTTACTCTATTCCTGTGATTGGGGTCGGTTCTGTTTTTGTGCATTTATCAATCTTTGTTAATATTATAGTACCTTCTACAAAAGTATCTTTAATAATAAAGGTTTTGTCATATATCTGATTGAGTTTATTCGTTAATTTTTCTCACTTATTCATTCACTCATTAAGTATCTTTTTTCCACGGGATCGCTTGCGCATGCTACCATGATTTAGCCTAGCCTACTGCATGCTCTATGGATTATGAAAGCTGGATTTCCCCACAAGTGTGCACTATAGATGGTTTGGAGCTTATTTCACCACGCTGCTCCAGTGCGGGTTGGTGGAATACACATGTGACAGAATTTCAGCGAAATTTGACACATGCAGGTTTCCTCACGATGTTTGCCTTCACCGTCAACGAGATGAATCACAAATTAAGCACATGAAATTCAGTGGTGCTCGCCCGGGTTTGAACCCACGATCATCGGTTAATTTTCACGCGCTCATACCGCCGAGCCATCTCGGCTATCGTGAGCGTCATCGGCATCAGTGAGTGGAAGTAATGAATCGGTTTCCCGTCGACAGGTCGTCGCACTCGTCGCGGCACTCGTGCCAGCAGTGCCGGCGTCGCGCGCGCGTGAAGCGCTGCTCGATCGGCGTGCAGTGCCGGCGGGAGCGCACGGGGCCCGTGTGGGGCCCGCTGGCGCACAGCCTCGACCTCAAGGGGCTCAAGTACCATAGGTAGCTACGACTCGGCCATTACGAATAATACACATTCTATTCATAAAAAAAACTTCTCTCAAGAGATTCTCAGTTACAGAAGTTTCAAAGTTGCCAGTGTTAACAATAGTCTGCGTCGGACACTTGTACTATCTCTAGTCCTGATGCTGTCATTTAAAAATATATGTAAAATATACAGATTTTACTACCATTTTATATTTAAAAATGTTAACCTAATTTAAAGAAAGATTAATTTTATTTATTATTAGCTGTGCCCCGAGGCTTCACCCGCGTATAATTAATAAAAACACACACCCACGCACACGCACGCACACACAAACGCACACGCACACACACACATAATGGTAAAGAAATACGGTAAATTTTCATAAGATACCGTAGAGCTTACTGATCTTATATATCACATGTTCTCTGTGTGTACCAATTTTCATCAAGATTGGTCAAGCCATTATTGAGTTATAAGAAGACATACAGACAGACAGACGGACAAAAATGGTAAAAAATAATATAATGTGAATCACTGCATCATAAAACGATTATTTAAAAAAAAATGTACAGACAGAGCCAATAGATTTATATAGTAGTATAGATATGTCTAAGTTGATGAAGGGACAACAATAATGATTCATCTATAACACATATAAACCAAACTATTTAAAATGTAAACTTGTGTTACGAAGAAATCATGTTTTCGACAGGCTAATGCGTGTAGAGACTCATCCGAATGGCGGCGCTAGTGTGGTGTATCTGAACCAACAAGATGTGGATACGTTAAGTCCCCCGCAACAGGAAACACTCGCTAAGGAGTTTTTAAAGGTCAGTCGTGATTTTTATTTTCATATACATATACTTTCTATAATAAAATCTAAATATATTTTGTTCAAGTAGGCTCTTGTATAAAATTTTGAATTGATGTGTTACTTGATTAAAAATGTCAAATTAACACAGTTTTAGTATGTCCATTCTAACAAGAAGAACGGTCGAGAAATTTATTATTAATACATAATTATTATAAATAGTCAAGTACTTTTATATCCGTATCGAAGTAAAACTATTTAAAAAAAGATAAAAAATAATGTAAATTTCCCACTTATGGGCTAAGGCCTCCTCCCCTTGGAGGAGAAATTTATTCCACCATCCAATGTGACCCCACATTGGATGAATACACCTTTGTGGGTGGTTTTCATCAGAAACATGATTTTGTTAGGCAAATTTTCTCTCAATATTCTTTGCCCAGTGCTAATGGTTTTATTATTTGTAACGCTAATCTTTATTATTTTTTTAAGTATATGACATGGCAATATGTACTTCGGCACTTTTAGCATCAGACCACAGAATTGTAAACAAAATTTAATTATATGAAAATTCTAACCATTCACATTTTCTAACCATCGGGTCATGTTTTTTTGGTAGTAGAGCTTTGTGCAAGCTCGTCTGGGTAGGTATCACCCACCCATCAGATATTCTACCGCAAAACAGCAGTACTTGGTATTGTTGTGTTCCGGTTTGAAGGGTAAGTGAGCCAGTGTAATTACAGGCACAAGGGACATAAAATCTTAGTTTCCAAGGTTGGTGGCGCATTGGCGATGTAAGCGATGGTTAACATCGCTTACAATGCCAATGTCTATGGGCGTTGGTGACCACTTACCATCAGGTGGCCTATATGCTCGCCCGCCTACCTATTTTTTAGAAAAAGAAATCTCTATCGGCTCTGTCTCTCTATCTATATATTGCTGTCGATCTATTTTACATATAATATACATATTTGTTGCAGCTCGTTTTCTCTGAGAACAGCGAAGGGTGGGCTAACTTCGTCTGCGGTGTGGTTCGGGGCGCGGCTGCGAGGCTCCCTTGCTTGTTGCAGTATTTATCAGAGAAGTACCCGACATTGACCGTAAAGGCAGGTGTCCTGGCTAGGGCGTCTGATATTGAGACTACAACTATTAGCCGATATTATCAACAGGTAAACTCTTACCGCCTTATTCATACACTTTATTTAACTGGTGATTAGTTAAAAAATATTTTGTCCTCTTCTTTCGTATGTCAAATCAATAATGACAGAAAGAGACAAATCAGTGTTTAGCTAAACAGTAACTAAGCAACGTTTATAAATAAGGCCGTTATTCTTTAATTACTGATATTTTATTCGAATCCTTTACAAACAATTTGAATCTACAGTTTACAAGAATAAATTCAATTTAAAGTTACCACCTATTCGGAGTGTAGATTTCACTAGGAGGAAATCGCAATGAACATTGTATTTGACTCTTTTTCACCAAATTAATTACAAGGTATGTTAAATAAATTCATTGAATTGCTATTGTATATACAATTTTTCTTGCACAAACATCAACTAATATTAAATCAACGCTTTATAATCTATTTTAATAATAAAAATAACATAGAGGTTACATAGTCTTTTAGTGAGTGATGCAACTTAGTTACGAGTATTATTTAAATGTAAATAAATTGATTAATTTGCAAAACCATAAGTATATATCGATTTTTACTAAAGAAGCAAACACCTCGCTCAAATGTATGACATTAGTTGTCTGTGTGGTATCTTATCTGCTGTTTTGTTCACAAACATTAATACCATCTACCATCAAAATAGTGGATTTAATGTAACTGCCATCGATGCACTTATTTATTCAATCACGTTATGATGATTATAGCTGCGAGTTGACATGACTGATGGACTCGATAAGGCTAACACAGTGTCAAGTCAATATAATAAATATATATTATATTGACATCAATAGTATAAAGTACAATATATAATACTAGCTGTGCCCGCGGTTTCACCCGCGTATAATTAATATAAATATAATGAATAAAAATCAGCCTAGAACCTTCCTCGATAAAAGGACTATACAACACAAAAATAATTTTTAAATTCGAACCAGTAGTTTCTGAGATTAGCCGGATCAAACAAACAAACTCTTCAGCTTTATATATTAGTATAGATATAATACATATACATTATATACCAATAACTCAATCAATTCTTGAATCCTGAAATGTAAATGAAACCAAAGGTCTGTGGAGATATAACAGTAAAAAGATATATACACATATACAGGATGTAACAAAATCCCTGTCCGATCCGTGAAGTGGTTATAAGGTATCGCGTGTCGCTTCTATTTATGTAATATTTTTTGAAATACTAAACAAAGAAAATTATCCCGGAAAAAAAATAATTTAATTTAATGACGAAAATTACATGGCAACACAGGCGCGGGAAATAGCGCTCGATAGCTCTTACCTGTCGGGTAGCTAAGACACGAACTTCAGTAGTCCACGTATTTACCACCAACAGTGTCGATAAACACAATTATTTTTTTCTTAAGTAGTTTTTTTGCTTAGTAAAAATTATTACATAAATAGAACCGACACACGATACCTTATAACCACTTCGCGGGTCGGACAGGGTTTTTGTTACAACCTGTATAAGCATAAGCTTAAACTAATATTGAATCAAGCCTGGCACCCTTATCAGCAACATACATAATATGTTACATGACTTAATTTCACTCTTACAGCTCTAACAGGTGTACAATTACCGTCCACAGGTGCAGCAGTCGTACTCAGCGGGAACATTCCGCTCCGGGCCCCTGCACCAGATCTCGCTGGTGGGCACCGTGCACGAGGAGGTGGGGGGCTACTTTCCGGACATGCTGCGAATGCTGGCCGATTGCCCGTTTCTCAACCTGGTGAGTGGTACCAAGCATTATTTTTACCTGGTAATAGGGCTTTGTGCAGGTGAGTTTGGGTGGGTACCACCCACTCATCACATATTGTATCATACCATTTTCTTTTATATACATATATTATATGGTATGAATTTTCTTCAAAGACAATGCCTTGGGGTCCGATGTCAGCGGTGGATATGGACCCTCAGGAGTCCAACGACGGTCCTATTCTGTGGATCAGGCCGGGAGAACAACTTGTGCCGACTGCCGAACTCGGAAAAAGTCCCATTAAGAAGAGAAGGTAAATATTTATTACCTATACACATTACTATTAACGCAATATATTATTTTACTGTAAGAATAATTTTTGTTGACAAGGATGGGATGGTAATCCAATATGAATGAAGAGATGTCAGACCTATGTTTGCGGACTTGTCTATATAATGTGTCTTGTAAAGTTAGCTAGTCCTTTGAGAACTGCCTCGTTGGTCCAGTGGCTAGATATAAGGCCGCAGACCCACCTGGTGGTCCTGGGTTCAATTCCCCGGTCGGGCCAATAAATAGTTAATTGGGTTTTTCTGTCAGAAAATTCTCAGTAGCAGCCCAGAGTCTGGAAGTTGAAGTATGTACACTCCCGTGCCTCGGAAAGCACGTTAAGCCGTTGGTCCTGCGCCTGAACTCTTTCCGGTCGTGTCGGATTGCCGTCCCATCGGACTATGAGAGCTATGGAGAAGAGAGTGCACCTGTGTTTGCGCACACACTCGTGCACTATAATATCTCCTGCGCAGTTGGCTAATCTCTCTTGAGATTGGCCGCCGTGGCAGAAATCGGTCTGGAGGACCTTAGTCCTTTGAGATTTGGGCCACATCGCCGTTGTATCATTTCCCAAATCGATTCTATATGACACTGAAGTTGAACTGTGTGTGTGTTGTCTGCCAGGACGGGCATGAACGAGCTGCGCAACCTGCAGTACCTGCCGCGCTGGAGCGAGGCGCGCGAGTTCCTGTTCGAGGACCGCACGCGCGCGCACGCCGACCACGTGGGCCACGGACTGGACCGGATCACCACCGCCGCCGTCGGTACGTATGTACACACTTACAGGCACAAGGGACATTACATCTTAGTTCCCACGGCTGGTGGCGCATTGGCGATGGTAATGTAAGCGATGGTCAACATCTCTTACAATGTCAATGTCTGCGGGCGTTGGTGACCACTTACCGTCAGGTGGCCCATATGCTCGTATGCTATAAAAAAAAAACTTTCTAGGCTATTAAAACTAAATACTTAAAAATGTTTCGTTAATATTAATTTAAATTTATTTAGTTATATACGTATATCACAATTCTTGAAGTGTATTTATTTTATTTGACTGACACCTGTGTTTCATTCCTAACTCTAATATTTCTAAAAATATGTACACAGCATACTCATTATAATAATACATATTAATACAATCAGTTGTACTTTACATAATAATCAATAGAATTAACATTAAATGTAACAATAATTATTAATGGTAATAATTAAAGACGACAATAATTGGATTATAAATTATCTAAATAATAATTCATATTTATATACATTCATCCATTTGAATTAAATGACTGTGAAATAAATATTTTTTAATTAATTCTATATAAATTATCCAAAATCACATAAAGCAATTATTGCAATGTTTAAATTAGCTGATATCGAAAGTTAATATTACTCTTCTCATTTTTATCCCTTAGGCGTCCTTAAAGCGATTCATTGTGGTGATGAATCAGACCGTGGCAGAATAACCAAGGATGTGGTAGCTTTTCACGCGGGTGATTTCAACAAACTGGTGCAATTATTACAGTTGGATCTCTACGAGCCACCCATCTCTCAATGCGTCACTTGGTAAGTTATTTTTGTGATTATTACAAATAACATTTGATTTAGTCAATCATCTTTATTAGAAGTCGAGATGGCCCAGTGGTAAGAACGCGTGAATCTTAACCGATGATCGTGGGTTCAAACCAGGGTAAGCATCACTGAGTTTCATGTGCTTAATTTATGTTTATAATTCATCTTGTGCTTAACGGTGAAGGAAAACATCGTGAGGAAACCTGTATGTGTCAAATTTCACTGAAATTCTGTCACATGTGTATTCCACCAACCCGCATTGGAGCAGCGTGGTGGAATAAGCCCAGCAGTGGGACATTCACAGGCTTACTTTATTAGTAAGGAATTATAAAAAAATTATATGAAATAATTTTCTTACAGTTAGTAATGTTGTCAGTATGTTAATCAAAAATCTATAAATCATTTTTACAGCACACATTTTGCAGATTATTTCTGGTGTCCCACAGAAATCAATTGTTTGATCACGTTTTGTATAATCGGATATTTTTAAAAGGTATTACTAAATTAAACTACAGAAGCTTATGATTTTAAATTTTAAAAATAGGTTAGAAGAAGCAAAATTGAACCAACTTCGGCGGGAGGGTGTACGATATTCAAGACTACCTCTGTGCTCGGATGACATTTACTTCTTACCGAGGAATATTATTCATCAGTTCAGAACGGTATCTGCTGTTACATCTATCGGTGAGTTTGATCATTTGTTGTTTAAATTTTTAATTTAGGTCCCATGCTGTTTCTACTTCAAAAACACATTATTTCGATATGAACTTCCAATAAATTCTCTCGTTTATTAAAACATTATATATAGACTTGTGATCTTAAAACAAAACAAGACTTTGTAGACAATTAAGTTAATATAATATCGGTAATGTTGTTACAGCGATTGTTCCAAAAAATAATGTTAGGCTTTTGTCCAATGTGACTATTTGGGCCGGAAATAAATAAAAACTCATACAGCAATAATAATATTGGTAGAAACAAACTCGTTTGTTATAAAATAATTAAATACCAAGGATCCTTTGTCTTGATCAGTTATTGGAAACACATATTAAAGCACTATTCCCAATCTGTGCGAAGCATTGTAATATTGTAAATTCATGAATACTTTGTCATGGTGATAAAATAATAACATTCCGCGTTATATTTCCAGCATGGCATCTGAGATTGAAGCAATATTATCCATCGTCCGAGGCATCATCGCCGGCCGATGAGAGACCACCGCCAGATCAGCATACAAGTAATCATTCAGGTGAGTGAGACGCTATAACTACAAAAAAAATATTCAAACTGTAATGTTATTATAAACTTCACTGCTTTGTTGGTATATTAGCTAGTTTTGACCGCTAATACCGAGGTCCTGGGTTCAAGCCTGGGACAATAGGCCGGGGACTCCCGTGCCCCGGAAGACACTTAAAGCTGTTGGTCCTGCCCCTGAACTTCAGTCCCTTCGGATTATGAAAGTTTGGGAATAGAGCGTGCACTTAGATCACCACACACACTTGAGCTGTACAGTACAGTAAATAATCATATAATAAGAGAATACATTATGAAAATGTTTTCAAGAGGATCTTAATTATGTGTATTTTGTTTACAGATTCTAAAAAATCAACAAAACATAAGAGTGGCGTTATAGAAATGAGAGCATTAAGTGCGAAATATAAAGAGAAGTCTGCACTAAAAATATCTGAAAATCGAAAAAGCTTAGAGGGCCAAAGTAAGGATAAAACAGACGAAAAGAAAGAAAGACGGACAGATAAACACGAAAGGACAGAGAAGACTGACAAGAATGAGAAAAGTGACAAACATACACACAGGCATAGAGACACAGATAAACATAGATCAGAGAAATCGGAAGCTAGAATTACTGATAAATCAGACAAATCTTCGGATAAATCTGATAAACCAGAGATCAGGGTTTCTGATAAGGAAAACAAAGTCGATAAGTCAGACAATAAACCAGAAAAATCAGATAAATTGGAAAGAAACGAAAAAATTGATAGACCTGAAAAGATTGAAAGCAGGTCAGAAAAATCTGAAATAAAATCCAGTGACAAGAATGAAAAGTCTTTCGAAAGAACAGATAAGGAAAGAACCGATAGAACAGACAAACAAGATATTAAAACAGAGAAATCCGAGAGTAGGTCAGAGAAACCTGATAGATCAATAGAGAAATCCGACCAAAAATCAGAGAGCAGAACCGAAAAAGAGAACAGGGCAGATAAGGACAATCGATCAGAACGATCATCAGATAAAACTCACGATCATCATAGACGGCATTCATCATCCCGTCACAGATCATCACACCACAAGTCTGAGAGGTCCCGGGACCATAAAGACCATAAAAAGGACCACAAAAGCTCGGACGACAGGAAGTACGAGAAGAATAGAGATAGAGATGTGAGGGATGTGAAAAGTTTTGCCGATTCAAAAGTGCAAAGTGATAAGTTACCGCAAGTGATCCATCGACCTCCGGATTAGTGTGTGATTATGTGTGAAAACAAAGAGCTTTGTGAGTGATTAGAAGATTTGGACCTTGTGCGGTGGGTGCAATGTCCATTCTCTGTATTATAACGAGATGTTATATTTCAGTGGAATTGTTAATATACGTAATGTTTTGAAATACAATCATGTCTAATTTGCGCGAATGTAAAGCTTAATTGGTTAAAATATCATTTGGTGTACTTTGGACAGTTAAAATTATTTTTACAATAATTAAAATTGATCTCTGTTTCGACTGCACAAGGTTCCAAATTACTCTAAAAACTCTGAGCAGAAAAATCGTACCGTAGGATAATTCCCTGTAAATAATAGTCTAAGAGTCTCGTAGAGGCTAAGCGATGGATGGTTGAAAGCGCAGTTTTAGATCTTCTACTAATCAGTACTTAGGTATTTTTTTACCATATGTTTATTTTAAACTAGATTCGACATCGGATGTAAAATTGGAATTCCTTACAGTATCGTCTTGTTTTAATAAGGAATAAAATAATAATCTCGATTTGAAGTTTCATCAATGGATTTCTTGACGTATTGCATAGATTACTAAAATATACTCAAGATTTTGTTTGTCAATCTTTTTCTAACTGATAATAATATCAGTATTAAACACAACCCGTCAGCCTTCATCTAAAACTGCGTTATGATTGTGATGTAAAAGTTTTAACGAAGACGAAAATATAATAAATAAATTTTAAGATGAAAAAAAATTAATATTCACACATATTTCTAAAGAACTTGCACTAAGAGTAAAAAGATATATTAATAATAGTTAAGATTTAGAGAGTACATTTTTTTTGTGATTTTTATTAAATTATTTATTACGTCCCTTGTTAATTGCGGCTGAGGAGATACGGAACGCTAGTGTTCGAGTTATTTATTTAGGAAACGAAATATATTTGATTATTCGACTAATTTTATCGTTAGGGGCTAAAGATTCTAGAGAATTTAAATAGCTGTCTTTAAAAATGCATTTCCACAAAAGTGATATTGGTAACGTTGTGTGAATTTGCATTTTTGGCTGAAGTGTCTGGAATTATGTTAATTTGTTAACAAAAACTGTTACACTGCTGTGTAATCGTCAGTGTCTTCGTCAAAGTTTAGTTGTAAACTTTGAAATTGTCAACAATTTGAGTGGAAATGTACTGTAATTATTACTAAGATATAAGTTCGGAAGAGAAATAATATGGATGGTGTAGGTTAAAAAACGTTTTTATATTGAAACTTTTATATTAATAATGCCATTCTCAATGTATAAAAACTTTAATGTTATAAGGTACATAAAAAAACACCAAAACATTTTTTCTATAAAAAATTCTGTCGAATCAAACTAATGTGACATTAGCAAAACTCAAATCATTTTAATGAAATATATCTTAATTTATTCAAGACAAAAGCACATTTTTGACGATTGTTTTTGAACTCTGATTTGATTAACGTATGGTTATTGGGAGAATGACTATTAATTAAAATGTATCGTTTATTTAACACATTCAATATTAAAATTGTATTTGAATATAAAACTTATACCATTCATATGTGATTTCCTTTGTATCCAAAATTAGAAAATCAATTTCAAAGGTTGGATATTGTAAACAGGTTTTATTTTATTGTATCAAAACTATTAATATTACTGAAATCAATACATCAATATAATTTATCGATTTATCAATCATTATAAAAATTAGGAAGGCGGACTAGCCTATTCGCCACCTGATATTATGGTATCTGGTCACCAACGCCCATAGACATTGGCATTGTAAGCGATGTTAACCATCGCTTACATCGCCAATGCGCCAACAACCTTGGGAACTAAGATGTTATGTCCCTTGTGCCTGTAATTACACTGGCTTGCTCACCCTTCAAACCGGAACACAAAAATACCAAGTACTGCTGTTTTGCGGTAGAATATCTGATGAGTGGGTGGTACCTACCCAGACGAGCTTGCATAAAGCCCTACCACCAAGTGAAATCTAAATAAAGACTAATACTACGAAAAGGTGATTGACTTAATGTTTGTACCAATTACAGGCAAAACGGACATAACATCTTAGATCCTGGCTAGGCTGGTCATACAATGTGATTAACACTTTTCAATTCGAAGGGCAGACCTTACCTGATAAAAAAAGAAAAAAATCAATTGTGTATTTATAAATGTTTTATATATAATACATATTTCGGTTTTAGGTTATTTTATGAAACTATACTTTTATAGTAATTCAATATTTTCTTTGTTGTTTTATAAGTTCACGAGCCACGGGTCAGTCAGTCTAGAAAGCTATGATCACGTCTAGAATCTAAATATAAAACGTTATATCGATAACGTGTGAATGTTTAAAATGTACAGATAAAGCTTGTTTGCAAAATAGGGCGACTGTTTTGAAATGATTATTTATTTTATTATTAAAATTTTTAGCCTCTAATTAAATAAATTCTTAAAAGACAAAACTCTGTAATTATGCAGTTTTTAATTGTTAAAAAAAAAATTACTTGCCTATTTTATCGATTTAGAACGAAAAGTAAATTATCAATATACCAGTTATTTTGTTATGATAAATCAATTTTGTTGTAAATTAAGAAGAAAATAATGTAATGATGGAGTTACAATAGATTAATTTGATATTAGCATTATTTAATAAAAGTGATCTTGCTCATATATTCTGGAGTAATTTATTTTGTTAAAGTTTTTCAATCAAAAATAACTGTAAAAGAATTTAAAAAAAAAAATCATGAATACTAATAAATAAATTTTAGTCACCGTTCAAAATCAGAACCTTTACTTAAAAAAAAACACATTAAGAATAGATATTTATTTTGCTCCAATTAAAATGAATACTTCGGTTACTAAAACGTTTGTAAAACTTAATTTCAATGAGGGAACAATGTAACCTAACCAAAATTATTATATTGAAGATATATATGTATCTATCTCATTTACAAACGTATATCTTGAAAATAATAAATAAAAAAAATTTATACATTGAAGCGGTGGAGTTATACACGTTTTTTATCATATTCAGATAGTGTTTCTTAAAATGGAAATAAGTACGGAAAAAATATTTGAAAAAGGAATTTTTAAGTCCTGGTAAGTCATGGTTACTGCTTTTTTTTTTTAAATTGAACGAAGTTTTTATTCGGAGCTAATCTGGCAATAATTGCACAGATTAAAAATACTATTTATATTCTATCAGAAATTTATTTTGTAAAAATTGGAACTATACTAAATTAATGAAGCACAAATCATTATTTATCTTACATTTTTGCCAGAACATAGTCCTTTGTAAATGAAATCCATAATAATGACCGTTTTAAGAAATGTAGGTTCGGTTTCAATCGTCTCAAACGCTAACAATTACGATTAATCCTTAAAGCGTTTAAGTTTAGATGGTTAATTTATTGTTTCACGTTTACTTTCTTTTTTTTTTGAAAATAATAAATAGAGTATGATAGAGTTTGTCGTTTTATTTGTGACCTATTTGTCCTTTTGACCTTTGTCCTGTTGTTTTCCACCATCGTGGTTACCACCTTGAGCTGCAAACTGTTTGTTCAAGAGGGTAGGTGGCCTTAGCTCAGACTCAGGAGCGGAGTAGTATTTTTTCAAAAAATTGTAAATAGATTTCGACATATTTTTTGAAAATAAATGAATGGTTAAAGAAAAATATTTAAATGTGTTAAAAATTAAGTTTTGAATTAAATTAAATCCTTCATTTTGTTCTATAATACATTTTTATGTCTCGACACAAGTTATTATTCTAAGTAGTAATTTATACAATTATTATAAATAAAAATAGACAGCAAAATCTTGCACAATATTTTTTTATGGATTAAATAACAATGAAGACTACACGAATGTAGTGCATTAACACGTTAACAGTCCCCATACAAGCGATTTGTCTATGTGTGTATATTTTTTGTCCACTTAAAAACAGTTAAAACAATAAAAAGCAGTGAAAATGAAACACAAAATTTAAATAATTTTCTTTATTATTTCCTTATAAATATCGCAGATTTTGTAATGTATTTAAAAAAAAAAAACCGACACAACAGTATTTAAGTACAAACTATATGAAAAAGTTATTCAGTCAAATATAAACTTACTAAGAATATAATAAAATGTTTTGATTACAATGAACATGCAATAAAGTTAAATTAATTATTGTCACATAAATAAAATTCTAGGCTAATGAGTAATTACAATTGTAATGTTAACATAAAATAGTTTAAAATAATGATTTTTTTATTGTGCGATGTGGGACCTCGGCAATGGCACATAAGATACGAAATAAATATTTGACATTTTATTGAAAACAACTACGTCTTATAAAGGCAAGTCTGAAAGATTTTCATCCCAAATATTAGAGAGAAATAGTTATTCGAATAGTGAAAGTAATTTATTTCACAATTGAAAAAAATAAATAATGGAAGGCATGAATTGACGAGAAGAGGCAAGAATTTCTCATAAAAAATGGGTTAAATATTCAAATTTAAATTTTATAGGTTAATATAACTTGCCTTATGTACTAACGCCTTAGCCTTTAGATAATATCAGATTAGAAAATATTATACTGCAAAAAATCCTTATAAACTATGTAACTTTTATATATTTATTATAAATATATCGAAAAAGTACACAGACGATTATACACATTGCACGTTAAGGCACCAGTTTTAAAAATGCAATAACTATCAGTCATATAACAAATGTAAATAAATATATTTTTTTTCTTTTTATCAAAACTTTTGTAATACCTAGTCATGTCATGTCATGAAATTAATACTTATTTTTTTTTGCTAAAATTATTATAGACTAGACATCCTTAACTATGAATAGATTTGAAAGATTTAGAAAAATTAAAAATGAAATTATAATTATTTATGAATTAATGAATCAACAAAAATGATACCTCTAGAATTAGTAGTTCAAAAAAAAATAATTATAAAACGAAGTCGTTATACGTAAATGAGTACATATCTTTTAATAAATTTAGTCAAAAGTATAAAAGATCAGATCTCGTTAATCCGGTCGAGATTCTTAATCATTATTGGCAAGATTCTTAAATGATTTATGGTGTTAATGTAACGCTTTGGTAATTTTGAGGCGGTTCGACGTTTTCATAAGATGGTCACTGAAATTAAAATATATTTATAACACAAATTTTTTTATTTAAATTAATACGGTATTTTTACTGGCTGATTTGGTGCTTAAACTGAGACCCTGGGTGGGTCTCAGACTCCCATACTAACTCATCAACTAACAATATGTATGCAAATTTAAAAATAATATCGGTTGAGTAGCCATGAAGTGAAAGCGTAACAAACTCACATTCATATTTATAATATTATGTACTTTAGATTTTTCTATATATTTGATAATGCCGTCTGTTACATTATATATGAAGACTGTAACTGTCTGTTTGAATGAGTTGGCGCGTATTTGTATTTAGTCATAGTTTTTACGCTGTCCAATTTTTCGTATTCTGGCCCATCACTAGATGGAGCTGATGATGAGATGGAGCATTGAACCGTTCATCATGGCAATTGGTTATACAGACAGAGGACAACATAGTCCGGTTATGCCATATATTATAATTAGGTGAAATATTTCTAAGCAAATAAGGTTTTATTCCAGTATAAAAGTTATACAACGGCTGCGTTTTTATTATTTTCAATAAGCAATAATAACTTACCACGAATCTGTTAACTTTGGGCGCAAATGTTTTTGTGACAGTCGTCGTTTGCACCTTCATGTTCTCGAATTTCTCGCGCAAACTGCGAAAAATAATATATTCACACTTAAGATTTTTGCTACGAAGTGATCGAGTAATTATTAATGTTATGTGTCCCCCTGCTGGGGTAAGGTATCCTCTAGAAGTTATTCCCCCATGTGACAGTAATTTTGTCCGGAAAATTTCCCTCATGATGTTTTTTCATAATTATAAATACAGATCATTTCATGGGTTTGAACACAAAATCATCGGTGGAGATTCACAGGTTCTAACCATTGGGCCATCCAATCCAATCCAATTGTTAAAGTTATAATTATGTAAGACAGTAGTTTTACATATTAAGAAATATTTTTTTACTTATTGTGAATTGTGTGGTGAAAATGAAGTAGAAGAATCATATATTTGAATTGCAAAAATAATATGGCATAAAAAAATCTAGTTTTAAACCACATTTTAACCCGTCAATGGTCAAGTAAGTTCTATAAGAATCAAATGTGATCTGTCTGCGGTACCTCTTAGCAGTCTCTAGCTGTGAGTCTCCGTCCTCTTCTCCCTGCCTCTCGAGCAGCGCAGAGGTCGGACGAGGCTCGTTCTCTCGCTCGCTCTCCGACCAGTGCTCGAAGCGATCGCGGAAGCTCTTAGTTCTGGCCAGCTGCTGAGCCTGAAGTATAACAATTTGTAAAAATATTTTTTTCATCACACAAGTGTTAGATCATTTAACAAAGATTTTTATTGTCATTTTCGTTCGATCACCAAATAATAATAATCATAGTAAAATCATTTATTTCGACCAAACAAGGATCATATATACGAGACAGTAAATAATAAAAAGACAATAGTTACAATATTAATATTTTACATATAATAATATTTTTTTTATTGTATAGGAAGGCGGACGATCGTATGGGCCACCTGATGGTAACAAACGGTGGTCACCAACGCCCATAGACAATGCCATTGTAAGAAATGTTAACTATAGCTTACATCGCCGATGCGCCACCAACCATGGGAACTAAGATGTTATATTCCTTATGCCTGTAATTACACTGGCTCACTCACCAGGAACACAACAATACCAAGTACTGCTGTTTTGCGGTAGAATTAAATCATAATACCAAATTAAATTAAATATATTTGAATTAAATCAAATCAGTTGAAATTCAATCAAATCAAAACAAATATATGGTAATTATTAATCTGTATAATGCCCCCCACCTGCTGCAGCGCCTCGTCCGTGTGTCGCGCGTAGGGCCGCTCGTCGTCGCTGTCGTAGTCGTCGTCGCTGCACTCGGACGACGACGAGCGCCGCGCCTCGTCGGCCGGCGGCGGCGTGAAGCGCTTCAGCGGCTTGGGGCCTGCGGACCGACACGTACATACATGCTGGCCTCGTTGGTCTAGTGGCTAGATATAAGGCCGCAGACCCGATGGTCCTGGGTTCAATTCCCAGGTGGGGCCAATAAATAGTTATTGTTTTTTTTTGTCAGAATATTCTCAGTAGCAACCCGGTGTCTGGAAGTTGGAAGTGTGAACACTCCCGTGCCTCGGAAAGCACGTTAAGCCGTCGGTCCTGCGCCTGAACTCTTTCCGGCCGTGTTGGATTGCCGTCCTATCGGATTATGAGAGCTAGGGAATAGAGATTGCACCTGTGTTTGCGCACACACTCGTGCACTATAATATTTCCTGTGCAGTTGGCTTATCTCTATTGGGATTGGCTGCCGTGGCCGAAATCGGTGGAGGACCTTATTACATACTGGCCGTACTGATTGCAAGGGCGGTGCGTGTGTGTGCACTGACCGAGCGAGTCGTCGGGGCGGTCGCGGCGCTCCTCGAGCTGCCGGAACACGGAGATCATGCGCGAGGCGGTCTGGCGGGTGGCGGCCAGCCCGGTGTCGGCGGGCGGCTCCTCGCAGCGCACCACGCCGGGCTCGTGGTACGGCTCGGGCGACGGCGACTTGGGGCGCTGGGGGGGGGCGACTGGTTAACGCGTGTTTTAACACGCATCTCATTGACTGAGCAACGCACAATATTATTATTGTATTCGAAAAAAACGTCAAATTAGTAGTAATGGTAAAAAAGTGCCAAGGCACTCTCAAGAATTTATTTGTAAAGAACAAATCCTACGATGGCGTCATCTGACGCTCGAAGTCTCGGTTAGCTTCTACCGCGTACCGAGCCTTAAGATGTTTACACGTCGACAACAATAATCAACGGCAACTTGAAGCAAGTCTACCATAAGTCTACCATGTGTGGGGCAAGTCACCTGCGGCTGCCTGGGCGGCGTCATCCGGAACTCCTTGCGCCTGGTCTCCGGCTTGTAGGTCTCGAAGAACTTGAACCGGTCCGATATGTCCGCGGTTTCTATCTTCACGTCTTCCTGCTTATCGCCGGCGCGCACGACGTCCTTCGGCACAAATGGCTGTGAACAATTTTCAAATTAAATACATTTTATGAATTTACTAACCTAGCTAGCTGTCAGCTCATAACTGAACCTTGTTTTAAAAATTGTTTATATAGTGTAAGCCTATAATATTGTATAACTTAAAATATTTGTAAATAATTATAAAGAATCATTATAAGTTGTATGAAATTCTCCCAGTTATTTAATTATTATATTTAATTACAGATTTTTATTAATCTACCTAAAGGTTGTTAATACGACAAAAGCATGCGGACGTATTGTAATCGCTGTTATTAAGAAAAGGAGAATTCAATATTGTGTAGATAGGCGGACAAGCGTATGGGCCACCTGATGGTAAGTGGTCACCAACGCCCATAGACATTGGCATTGTAAGTAATGTTAACCATCGCTTACATCGCCAATGCGATGGAATTCCAACCTTGGGAACTAAGATGTTATGTCCCTTCTGCCTGTAATTACACTGACTCAGTCACCCTTCAAACCGGAATACAACAATACCAAGTACTGTTGTTTTGCGGAAGGATATCCACATGTGTATTCCACCAACCCGCATTGGAGCAGCTTGGTGGAATAAGCTCCAAAGGTTTCTCCTCAAAAGATTAGAGGAGGCCTTAGCCCAGCAGTGGGACGTTCACAGGCTGTTACTACTATTGACATTAGTAATGACGAAAATAAAGTAAATAAAAAACGGCACTTACGATTTCCTTTCTCTTCGGAGGTTCTTGAGCGGGCGGGGACAGAGGCGCCATGTGCTTCGCGTTCGCGTCCAGTTCCAGGAAAATGGAGCGGGACTTCTTTGCTATACCTGTAACGAATATATAAAATTATGTAACGTTTTTATATAGTATATATAGATGAGTAAATGGACCACCTGTTGGTAAGTGGTCACCAACGCTCAGACATTGGCATTGCGCCACCAACATTGGCAACTAAGATGTTATGTCCCACAATTAATTCCACGTGGGTACAGCTAGCAACACATATAAAAATGTACCTTTTTATTTATAGTATACCGCCTACCAAGGCGGACGAGCAAATGGATCACCTGATGGTAAGTGGTACCCACGCCCGTAGACATTGGCATTGTAAGTAATGTTAACCATCGCTTACATCACCAATGCGCCACCAACCTTGGGAACTGAGATGTTATGTCCCTTGTGCCTGTAATTACACTGTATTTTTAACATCTCTGGTTATGTCTCCTTACCTTCATTAAACAGTGTCGGATCATCAACTTCCCTGTTCTTCGGAGGCTGATTCTCATCATTGAAGATCTCTCCGTTCTCGAAACGCTGTTTGATGGCGCGTGCCTTCTCAGAGTCCAGCTCCAGTTCCCGAGCAATCTTGTCCGATGAAGTTACACCTAAAATTTATAATATAAAGAAGCAATGACATAATCCCCTACTGTTGACTGGAGGGCTGGTTCATTTTTCGCCCAGATAATCAAAATAGCGATTCAAAGGAGCCGCTAGCACTCTTGCCATTTACCATTCCACGCAGTCACGAGACTTTTTTAGGCTTTCACCACCTGTTCTGTAATTATTTGCCAAATTAAAGAGAAAAAGTAGGTCATTGATTTAAAGAAGTGACCTTGAAGATGACAGAGTGAGAACTATTAGCTTACACATCATTTCTTTTTGGTTTTTTTTATCGGCTGATCATTTCGCATTGAGGATCGGAATTGCAGTTCAACAGAGAACCGCTGTTCAGGAACTTGTTGTAGTTCAGGAACTATTTTTAATTTTGATTTGTATAAATATATTTTAACACGTAAAATAGTTTGTCCCGCCTGAACTCTTTCCAGTCGAATCAGATTATCGTCCCATTGGATTATGAGAGTGAGGGAATTTTAATTTGGTTGTAATAGGTCCTGCGCTGTTGGCTAATCGCCCTTGAGATTGTCCGAGTGGCTGAAATCGGTGAGAACGTCATCACTTATTTGAATTCTTAATTAAATTATAACTCTTTATAGATTAATTATTATCTTTATTACATAAAGTTAGTTCAATCCATTCATAGCAGCGTGCGATGGCTGATTTACGTCGACGAGTCTGCTTCAATGACCGCATAGCTAACAAAAGGTGAATTTGGTCATTGCATGCAATGGGTTAATACTAGTTATATGAATAACTCACCCTGTTCGCATTGCATCACCGACTGTTCGTACATTTCCTTGATTTTCGCCTGTTTCCCCTAAAATTATGAATTCGAATGTATGAGATATCTCTGAATATACGAAAGGCAATATTTTTGTTTGTTCTCGTACGTGACTTTGGTGTATCTTGCCATTCATTTGTTTGACTTAATCAATTTAAAACTGTCTTTAACTGGAGATCATTAGAATTATAATTATGAAGTTTTTGGAACGAAGTTCTTTTACGCGGCTTACAGTAGAGTGAAATGGCAGTGGCCCAAGGTCACGTGAGTAACGACTGCGCCTACCAAATGCTACAAAATGCGATGCGTGCGAATTTAAGAGGTCGATATAAAGGAGGTTGAGGTGCTTTTCGGTGTGACAAAAATACAGTAACATAATCAATTAAAATCTAGATTGGAATGCACTGTTTGATAGATAAAATATCGCACAGGACTTCGTTCCCGACCGCACTATGTTTTTTTTTAAATATTTGTAACGAGCATGCGACTAAAGAAAGCACGCTACAACGAGCAGCGGTGCTCACCAGGAAGAGCCTGCTGCGGATGTTCTGTATCTCCTGCTTGCGCTGGTGGTGGCGCGCGGCGGAGGGCGGGCCGCGCTCGAAGCGCCCCACCAGCTCGCTCATGTCGCACAGCGACGTCTGCTCGCGCACACTGTTGTGCGCGTACGACTTCTTCAGCACGGAGTCCTCGTCTGCGCGACACCAATATGTTACCCGACGATATATTACTTATGATATGTAGTCGAAATTTGAACTTTTATTAAACACACACACACACAAGTACTGTACTGTACAATTTATATGATCTAACATGACCTACATTTGATTTACATTATATACTAATCTATATCCCATGTATTATATAACTATATTAGTCGAAGGATGAGTCATTTACTTCTATCGTATCATTTATATTATGAGATTTTGTTAAATAGAAGCAACATTTAAATTGAAATATAGTATTGGACCTACCCTCGTCTTCTGCTTCGCTCGAGCTTCGCTCCACTTGAACCCCGTTGAGGTACTCATCAGAGACTCCGATGTCCATGCCCTTCGCTTTGAATCTGTAAAAAACAAAATTTATAGTTTCTTCAGTTTCGATCCTGGGTTAGAGCGAGAGGATCGGTAGGAAAGGGAGCGATGTCAAAAACAATTTCAAAAGATACATAAGCGTTGTTTGATTTCTATGTGTTAAATATTATTTATATAATATTAAATTAAATGCAATTTATGTCAAGTGAAAGCGTCGACCAAAGGGCTCTGAAAGAGAATCTGTACTTTGATCAAGGGCCAGGATTCTTTACAATAATTCGTCAACATTTATTAATAAATATAAGATTTTTAATCCACAACAGCTTTTTAGTGCATTTTTCATTAGATAACTTTACCATAAACGATGTTAATGATGTGATCCTGTGAGGTTTCGGTCCAAATACTTAAGAGAGAATTGCCAATATCAGGGCACATAATGCCCACCAGACCGCTTTTCGCCCAAGGCGGCCAATCTCAAGACTAGCCTATAGCGCGGGACATATTATAGTACACACGTACGTGCACGAACACAGGAGCACTCTATTAGGCGGTTGCGATTGACGTTTCATAAAGTAACAGCCTGTAAATGTCCCACTGCTGGGCTAAGGCCTTTTCTCCTCTTTTGAGAAGAAGGTTTTGGAGCTTATTTCACCAGGCTGCTCCAATGCGGATTGGTGGAATACACATGTGACAGAATTTCAGTGAAATTTGACACATGCAGGTTTCCTTCACCGTCAAGCACGAGATGAATTATAATCACAAATTAAGCACATGAAATTCAGTGGTGCTTGCTCGGATTTGAACCCACGATCATCGGTTAAGATTCACGCGTTTTTACCACTGGGCCATCTTGACGTTTCACAAGTACTTGTAAATGTTTATTGGAATAGAAAAAAATTATTAATCACTTAATTTTCACTAAAAATCCGTCGAGACGTAGAAATATTCACACTGTTTGAAATATATAAGTAAAGATACATTTATTATTTACAAGACAACATCTTAAGCAGTTAAACGGGGAGCGGTACTTTGACAGATTTATGATGAATTTTCATTTCCGTCAGTCACACGCCTGTGGGAAGAGATGACTTCTATCAAATGGTCCATTTTATATCTCCCTTTCAGATATTAAAACAATATGAGTTAAACACAACGGTAGGTGAAGTGTATAAAAAGAAAGCACTCCAAATACTCACATCTTCTAGCTCAATTTAAGCCCACTAAATATATTTCATAAGATTTTTCATAGCGAGGACATTTTATACATATTAATCTAGGAAATTGAGCACCAACTACCATTTTTTTCATATTTCCAAAAATTATTAAGAAATTTTACGAAAACCAAAAGTAGGTGGTTTTAACTAACTATATCTCAAAAAATATTAATAATAGAAAAAAATAAACAAATAAAAAGAATGGGAAATTTTATCCTCTACAAAAAAGGTTTCTATTATTTTTAACGTAAAATTCACCGTTTACGAGTTATTTGCGAAAATACTTTTTTGAAAAAGTGGCGGGTAACGGTATACTAAGGGGGTACCCCGTAGCATAATCCAATCAAAAAGCCGAGTAGCGGGATTTTATGCAGAGCGAATGTCTAAAAATCTTTGACTATATATATGTTTTGTGACTAATAAGTCCATGACGTTTACCAAAATAATATTTTATAGTCAAATAAAATATTCACACTGTACTATATTTATGTATAATTATATACTGTTAAAATATTATGCGAGCACCGTTTTGAATGTAGATATTATCGAATACTGGCACGAAGCTCAAGTTTACATTACCTAATTAAAATACATAATTATATTTTATTTTTTACATTACACTACTTATATATCTTATATATCTCTTTTAATTATGGGAAACTACAGCATCTGTTATAAAACTAAGTAACAGGTCATATTAATAATAATAAAATTCAAATTAAGAACATAACAAATTATAAATAATTAATAATCTGTGCAAGTAATTAATTTGAAAAAAAATAAAATAACAAAATCTTAAAGAAATACATTAATTATTTTAACTATCAATTTTATTTATTTATGCTTATAAAAATAACGATTATTAATAACATTGCTTTTTATCATTTATATAATAATTTTATATAGAAAATTAATGATTTGTTAATTGACAATAATTAAATAAATCGAAGTTGGAATGCACACCATTGTTTATATTAATTTAAATAAGTCACACTATATATTTTATTTAAAATTAAACCTTATTTATATTACCATAAATCTCAAATTCTGTCACTTGGAATTTACGATAGAACTTTCACAGATTAATTCTAAAATATTAAATAAATCACTTACACTAATAAACGTTGTGAAAATGTAAAACTTACCCGTTTTTTTTTTTTTAATTTCACTTCGAACTGTATATTGTGTTCCAGCAAAACTGTTACTGACTTGATGCTAGACAGAATAATGCTTTCTTTTTTCAAATCACTAACATTTATTTTTATGTTAAAAGACATGGCCTTTATTGCAAATGTGTAGAGTTGAAATTTGAATAACCCGATCTGAAGTGACCGCAAGTGAATAATGTATCTCATCTCAAGAGGAAACATTCATCTGTTTTTAATTCTACGTTATTTATTGATTGATGTTCCATTGCTTGGTTTTTATGTAGATTTTTTTTAATATATTCAAAAGGAACGAGTAATGTATGTGTCGGTTTACGTGTAGTGAAATAAGACATGTGTTTGATACACATGTTTCGAGGCCGTAAAAATAGTTTGATGACGCAAAACGGTAGACGGTATACGTGGATTGATATAGTTTAATACAATTAATCATAATTTTTTTTATGTGATTTTTTTATTTTAATATTTTTGATATGTTTCTGTTTATTGAAGGGACTTTTAGATTTAAACTTCGTACATTAGTTTTAGTCTTTATGTAATACAGGCCTACATGTATGTATATATAGATAATTTTATTTAGAATATTAAATATTTTAATTTTAGTTAATATAAAAATGTAAGAATTTTTATCAAAAAAAATTATTGTATAACATTTTTAGTTTAATTAATCAAGTATCAAAACTATTCAAAACCTTGAACTGTGAGATCTTTCTTCATGTAACACACTAGGGTTTTTTCAACAGTAAAGAGTCTACACTAATGAGTGTAAAAAAATCGTTGTTAAAACTATTCCAACTTTTGTATTACTACAATAAATGCACATGTGTGTTTGTTGGTTTGTTCTGCACTCACACATCAACTCACTCATTGAACAAAGGATAGTTCAATGAGTTTATGAGCCTGGAAGTGACATGGGTTACTTTCTAATCCGGAATTTGGAGCTAAGCAGTAAAAACTTGAATAGTGTCAATATTCTACCGTAAAACCGTATTTAACCGTATTTGTTATTGTGTTCCGGTTTGGAGGGTGAGTGAGCCAGTGTAATTACAGGAACAATGGACATAACATCTTAGTTCCCAAGGTTGGTGGCGCATTGGCGATGTAAGCGATGGTTAACATTTCTCACAATACCAATGTCTATGGGCGTAGGTGACCACTTACCATCAGGTGGCCCATATGCTCGTCCGCCTACCTATTCAAAATAATAACAAACTCAAATATATGTATATCTCTCATTCAACAATTATTATTTAACCGAACATAATATGTATATAGTTAACTGACCGTTTCTTTATATATCTTCGTTGTACGTGTACGCTAAGCCTATCGTCAGATTGCGATGTGACTTTCTAGTCTTCACAACAACTAAAGTGGCGCAATTGGTTCGAGCACGGTACTTATAAGACAGTGTTCGTGTGAGTTATGGTTGTGAGCTGACACTTGAGTGATCACTTGTTGTTGGTTCCTTCTTACTGGCCCTAAGTCCAGTACGGGTACGGGCCTCGAGGTCTCCCTCTCTACCCGGGCATCTCCTCTCCGGCAGCCTTAACTGCCGGGTCATTTATTTCTGACCTGATTAAAGGTCAAGGCCTATTTGGCCTGGTGGTGGTCTTCTTAAGAACTTGTGATCACTTGAGGGATCTCTGGCGTAGTACTATCAGTATACGACAGGTGGCGCGCATGTTGTGTCGAACGAATATTTAATGTCCATCCCAACGTACGTTTGGCAGTAGGTGATTGTACAAATAATAATAAAGATATAATTATTTTAAATAAATAAATATGTATTGTAATTATTATCATACGTATGGCTTAGTGGATAGAACGTTCGGTTCTTAACCGAAGATTACCGTTTCAATTTTGAGTATTATCGAGTTTACATATATTGTATTTTTGTTTGTCTTGTATTCGGAATAAAAAAAAAGGTCCTCCAGACCGATTTCGGCCACGGCGGCCCATCTCCAGATAGATAAGCCAACTGCGCAGGAGATATTATAGTGCACAAGTGTGTGCGCAAACACGGGTGCACTCTCTTTTCCTTAGCTCTCATAATCCGATGGGACGGCAATCCGACACGACCGGAAAGAGTTCAGGCGCAGGACCAACGGCTGAACGTGCTTTCCGAGGCACGGGAGTGTACACACTTCCACCTTTCAGACTCCGGGCTGCTACTGAGAATTTTCTGACAGAAAAACCCAATAACTATTTATTGGTCCGACCACCGGGTCTGCGGCCTTATATCTAGCCACTAGACCAACGAGGCAGTCGTGTATTCGGAATAATAAAAACATTATTAAAGCACCGTGTCACATGAATTTCAGCATCGTGGTGGATTAAGTTCCAAGTTTGGTAGGGCATTGTGCAAGCCCGTCTGTACCACCCATTCGTCAGACAATCTCTAAAAAAGCAATACTTAGTATTGTTTGCTCTTGGAAGTGTGCCGACGAGTGAGCCAGTGAAACTTCACCTTTTGCCCATGCGCCTACCAATTTTATAAAAACAATTTCTTAATTTCTTCTGAAAGCAACATTCATGACACAATTTGTATAAATTTCAGTTCACAACTTCAGTCAAATGCAATACACTTCAGACCAATATTTCAATACTTGTTGTGATGCAACTTGAAGGCCAAACTAGTACTGTAATAAAACTCACTTGGCCAACTTGGAGGCCAAACTAGTACAGTAATGATACTGACTTGGCCAACTTGGAAGCCAAACTAGTGCTGTAATGATACTGACTTGGCCAACTTGGAGGCCAAACTAGTGCTGTAATGATACTGACTTGGCCAACTTGGAGGCCAAACTAGTGCTGTAATGATACTTACTTGGCCAACTTGGAGGCCAAACTAGTGCTGTAATGATACTGACTTGGCCAACTTGGAGGCCAAACTAGTGCTGTAATGATACTGACTTGGCCAACTTGGAGGCCAAACTAGTGCTGTAATGATACTGACTTGGCCAACTTGGAGGCCAAACTAGTGCTGTAATGATACTTACTTGGCCAACTTGGAGGCCAAACTAGTGCTGTAATGATACTGACTTGGCCAACTTGGAGGCCAAACTAGTGCTGTAATGATACTGACTTGGCCAACTTGGAAGCCAAGCTAGTGCTGTAATGATACTGACTTGGCCAACTTGGAAGCCAAGCTAGTGCTGTAATGATACTGACTTGGCCAACTTGGAAGCCAAGCTAGTGCTGTAATGATACTGACTTGGCCAACTTGGAAGCCAAGCTAGTGCTGTAATGATACTGACTTGGCCAACTTGGAAGCCAAGCTAGTGCTGTAATGATACTGACTTGGCCAACTTGGAAGCCAAGCTAGTGCTGTAATGATACTGACTTGGCCAACTTGGAAGCCAAGCTAGTGCTGTAATGATACTGACTTGGCCAACTTGGAGAGCAGGGCGGTGCTCTTCTCGCGCGGCGCGCGCGGCTCGAGCGCGACGGGCTCGTCCTCCTTCGCCTTGCGCTCGAACACCTCGAAGCGGGACTTCACGTCCAGCGACGCCAGCTCTTCGAGACCCAGGTCCGGCTTGTCAGATGCTGTCGGAAAAAAATAATATATTATGACATATATATATGACATTATATATTTGAATTTAACATCCTCATCTTATATTGTTCTTGAAATATTTTTATACATAGTGTACTTCAAATAGACATTAGTAAGCTAGGTCTGACTCAATTATTATTTTAAATAAGAATTAAGTTATATAAAATAATAATTAAACTATTTTAGTATATTATAATTAAGTCTATCTTTGTTTATAAAAATTTTACAGAGTAGCAAATACAAAGTTAATAAAACAAACTATACTTGAGTTTCAGTAATAAATTATTGTAGTAATTTGGGATCATTAGGGATTTTATAGAACAATTTCTAAGTCTAGCGACTCAAGATATGCGAGGAGAACAAAAACGTTCAAATACTAACACTCAGGCATGTCCTTAATAAAGAGAGTATCGATCTCTAGGGAATTTATAATTCTCCCCGGCCCACTTTTAAGCAAGTGCCCGTCAATATATTACATTTTATGCCATCTGGCCCAGTGGTAAGAACGCGTGAATCTTAACCGATGATCGTGGGTTCAAACCCGGGCAAGCACCACTGAATTTCATGTGCTTAATTTGTGATTATAATTCATCTCGCGCTTGACGGTGAAGGAAAACATCGTGAGGAAACCTGCATGTGTCAAATTTCACTGAATTTCTGTCACATGTGTATTCCACCAATCCGCATTGGAGCAGCGTGGTGGAATAAGCTCCAAAACCTTCTTCTCAAAAGAGGAGAAGAGGCCTTAGCCCAGCGGTGGGACATTCACAGGCTGTTACTTTACTTTACTTATATTATATAAATAAAAAAAATATACATTAGTCGATGTTAATTATGGAACTCATGGAATAATATTATATTGTAGTAATAAATTTAAATACAGACCTCTAACAACATCTGGTGGCAGCTCAACCGGTTGACTTTCACAGATAATCATTTGATGCTTTTTAGGTGCAGCTGTAACAAGTGAATACTTATTTTATATAAGTAACATCGTTTCTAACATATAAGAAAAGTTTTTTTTTTTTCATTATAGGCAAGGGGACGAGCACCTGATAAGTGGTCACCAACGCCCATAGACAATGGCATTGGATAGTAAGAAATGTTAACCGCCGCTTCCATCGCCAATGCACCACCAACCTTGGTAACTAAGATGTTATGCCTTGTGCCTGTAATTAATTCTTTTTCATGTAAATCAACTGTCTTTAGAAAGTGTTATCACCAATTATTATTAATTTGAAACAAAAGTGAAATTTTTTTAATATAGAAAGCTATATATATACCACAATCAGTTGAACAATGTACAAAATGTCAGAGAGTGTTATGCAACATTGACCTTAATGGCTATAACATTTAAAGGATCAAAATGGCGTATCACTATTCGTCAATTATTATCAACATTTGAGATACATTCTTTCAGTAAAGCACTGCAAAGTATTGTTTCCATTCGACGTCTATAAATATGAACTTTGCTGCGGAATGACTTTTAATCAATTCAAGAAGAGCTTATGTGCTACATACGATTTTGGTTCTTATGCTTATTTTATTAACTGTCGGTTTGAATTATTTTGTCTGTCGGTTTTGTCTTAGTGATACGATTCGTGGTAGCGGGACATGTTATTGAAAAGGACTTTCCTACTTAAACATGGAACGTATGGACACATTATGTATGATTAATCTCAATTGTAACCAAAAGAAAAATTAATCTGTTTTTTCTTTTGGTTTTGATTACATTTCTTATAAGTAGGAAATTATTCGATTTTGTTTTGTTATTTTAGATAAGATGTGTATTATTCGAGTAAATAAATACGAGTAGATACATAATTTTCTGCACATCGCTTGAAATGTTCACACGATAACATTATACAAAAAAAAAATTAAATTCACCATAACAGTAACAAGGAGAAACTTAAAAGTTAATTTCATTTCATTTGATTTGATTTAATATAATTTAATGTGATTGATTTGATTTGATTGTATTTGAATTGATTTGATTTCATTCAAATATATTTAATTTAATTTGATATTATGATTTAATTCGAATTAATCTAATCTAATGTAAAATCTGTAAAATATTTTTATTGTAATTTTTTGTCTTCTTATTATTTATTGTTTTGTATATATGATCTACGTTTGTTCGAAATAAATGATTTTATTATTTTTATAAAACCCTTGTTCAAGTGGTATTTGATATAATAAATTAACAAACGAATGATACAATAGTTACCGTCCATTTCATCATCACCGTCCACCGGTTTCGGTTCAAAAAGATGTTTGAAATGCGGCTTGCAATATAACGTCGTGTGGTCGCTCTGGTAGGTCTCCACTCTGTAAGAATACATTAATTACTTACATTATAACGCCCATTGCAATTTAACTGAGAAGATAACTTCTACATTGATTTTTTTTAATATTATTAGTAAAGAAGGTGCCACCTAGTAATTGACGCGATATCATTGGTCGAGATCTTGATCTAAGATGTTATGGATTCGCGAAAGATTGCCGTTTTTATTGTCGGCGAAGTTTCGAAACTTTGGAAGTACAATTAAATATGTAGTTCAGCTGTATAGTTTTTTATTATAAATAAAGATATTTTAATCAAGAGTGGTAGTAGAGCTACCACTTACTATCAGGTGGAGTAGAGTCATTTGTCCTCCCGGCAAATATAAAAACGCTGCGTCTGAGCAAGGCCTGTGTCAGTAAACTCAGTGACAATTAATACGTTAATAGTATATGATTTAATTTTTTTTTATAGCATTACATATGGGCCACCTGATGGTAAGTGGTCACCAACGCCCATAGACATTGGTAGTGTAAGAGATGTTAACTATCGCTTACATCGCCAATGCGCCACCAACCTTGGGAACTGAGATATTATGTCCCTTGTGCCTGTAATTACACTGGCTCACTCGCCCTTCAAACCGGAACACAGCAATACCAAGTACTGCTGTTTTGCGGTAGAATATCTGATGAGTGGGTGGTACCTACCCAGACGAGGTTAGGAGACTAATAAAAACAATAATGCTTTTACAAATCTTGGTTCGTTTCAGGCATGGCGTTTAAAAATGTACATGTTACTCGTAAGCCCCCATCTCTTAGTTTCGGTAAAAAGTGTACAAACTTACGTAAGTTGCTTGTTACACTGCACACAACGGAAGCACTCCTTGTGCCAGGCTCGCTTCTCGGCCTTGATGCGTTCCATCGCGTATACGGGCCGCGAACACTTCGCGCAGGTCGGATTTTCGTTGTCTGCTTTCATCTTCTTGCACAACTTCTCTGAACTCTTCGACTGTTGATTGAAATTGATAAATTATTGAAATACCTGTGATGGTTTGTATTGCTTTATGTCTATATAAGTATATTATATACGTAATGTTACGTCGGAATAAATAAATAATACGTTTACAGGGACCAGATGAAAACAAGTGATGCTTTTCAGCTATTTTGAGATTGTTCCTTTTGCAATTAAATATTATACGTGAAATTTAAATTGTCGTTACTTGTTTTATTCTGTAACGTGTGTCAATATAAAGCTTTTTTTTAATTTTAAATTTGGGTATCATTCTAAATCTACTGAGGCAAACACCCATACGGAAAATTTAAATACGGATTTCTTTAACACAGTATGTTAGCACTAAGGAAGGATTATTGAAAATTTAACCCCTATGGTATTGATAAAAGGGATGAAAGTTTGTAAGGAAATCCTATATTTTTGAAGGAAGAGAAAATTTGAAATTGGTATTAAGCAGTTCTGAGTCATGACGCGAGCGATGCCGTGGGGAAAGCTCGAGTATAGTTGTAATTTTACATGATTGAGTTATATTTAAGATCCTTCAATAGACTATCATTGCCGATCGAAGGTCAGGATTTGGTAAGAATTATATAGAAAGCGATGCTCCACAACCTTGAAATAAATCACACAGTTAGCCAATGAATTAAACTTACGTCTGGAACATTCGAATTTAAGATAATGTTTATGGATAAGTGTAAAAAAAATCAGAAAATCACTAAAAACTTGCAAATCGCAATCCCGTATGTGGACTCAGTTATTGTAATCGTCGAGTATTTTGAAATTAATTTTATCAAATAATAAAGTAAAACTATAAAGAAACGCCTGATGTCTTCTTTTCTTAATAAACATTTTCTTATTTTGTTTAAAAAACTCACAAATTTGCCCATGTTTTTTGCTCAAAATCTCCATACAAATTACTATGAAGCGGGGCGCGCTTTCTTATTCGAGCCGCCGATAGGCACGCGCTGAAAAATGTCAGCGCAATAAATAACTATTTCGTAACAAACACTCGAAGTCTATTAAGGTAGACTATTTATTTTTTTATATTATGAGGATATTTTCGGAGCCAAGGTAGCATGGCAAAGCGTTTTATTAAAGATGGAGAGATCGTCACTGATAACAGGCATTATGGCGCTTGGGCATTAATATATAAGCATTAAGAATTTTGCAAAAGCATAAAAATGTATAATAATAATAATAAAAAAATAACCGCATATTATAATTAAATGTAAAATAATATAATTAGAAAAAAAAAATCGACGAGGATGGGATTCGAACCCACGCGTGCAGAGCACATTGGATTAGCAGTCCAACGCCTTAACCACTCGGCCACCTCGTCATGTCAACGTGTTACGAAATATACTGTCAATTTTCAATTCCATAAATAGAATGTTTGTTCTTATTTACAAAGCTTTTTTTTTTCTACTCAAACAATCTTTAAATGTATGTGTATAAAAAGAATAAACATTAGAATTTGTTCTGCATAATATTGTTATTATTTATTTTAGTCCTTATAAATTTTGTTCATTATCAAGAATGTTAAAATCGCTTGACTGAGAAAAGGTAAGGTCATGTAAATTTTGTCTTGAGAGAGAACATGTAAAGATTGTTTAGAATACTTTAATGACTCTACTTAATCTCTTGATTTACAAAAGCAAAAAAGTAACAGCTTGTAATCGTCCCACGAATGGGCTAATTCCTCATCGGGCCTCATCTCCTATTAAGGGCAAGGTTTGGAGCATATTCCATCACGCTGCTTTTTTTATTGTATAGGTAGGCGGACGAGCATAGGACACCTGATGGTAAGTGGTAACCAACGCCCATACACAATGGCATTGTAAGAAATGTTAACCATCGCTTACATCGCCAATGCGCCACCAACCTTGGGAACTAAGATGTTAGGTCCCTTGTGAAAACGCGGTGGGCTCCAATGCGGGTTAGTAATATACAATTATTAGTCTTTTATTCGACACATGCAGGTTTCCTCACGAAGTCCTTCACCGCCGAGCACGAGATGAATTACAAACACAAAATATTAAGCGCATATATAGATACCCTTGCCTGAAAGTGAACTAGCAATCTCCACTTTAAAAAAAATAAATTAAAAACAAACTAGATTTATTGTCATCGTCAAGACTGAAGTCATAAAAAAAATAAACATTCTTAATGGTTTACACAGCTGTTTTATTTTATTTAAAGTTGTGTATGCTATTTAATTTTGCTCGTATTCATTCGCAATTTCAAAGTCATCTTCAATATTATTCTTTATTTGTTGTACTCGTTTTGTTATAATAAAATTTAATAATTCTTTTATAAGAAGTGAATGGTTTACAAATCCTTTTTGTTTTTTTAAAGCAATTAGCCGTACGATCGCGCTCCATCCATAACAAAAGTCTTTCCGCAGTCTGACTGACTGACTGACTGACTGACTGACTGACTGACTGACTGACTGACTGACACATGACGAGGTTTCCGAAACTATAGATTCTATTGACTTGAAATTTAGCATAGTTTCTCCTTTCGCGGCGTAGACGCTATATTCCAATATTCGTTTTCAATTAAATTAGAAAATTAAAAGTTATTTTGTACGAATTTTACCCGTACGAAGTCGGGAAGGGCAGGTCTGTTATTAATGTTCACATTTGTTTACAAACTTATAATGGTTCTAAATAAACTATTACATATTATTATAAGTTTGAGGTAATATAGAGTGCACCTGTGTGCACACAATTATGCACTATAATATGCAGGGCCGTCTTTAACCTATTGGAGACCCTGGGCTCATTAGGGTAACGGGGAATTTATGACAGTGACATTGAAATGTTTTTTTCGGTAATAAATATTATTTATATATTGGTGGTTGGGCACGTGCCCAGAGGAAAAGAGGGGCCTGATAATATGTCCTGTGCAGTTGGCTAATGTATCGGTCAGCAGAACGTTATCTTTTCGTAATTATAACATATAATTTCCTAAGAAATAACACAAAGATGGTCAGCCTAGGAATAATTTATCCTTGCTATAACTTACCACAGATATGGAACCCTCATCCTTATGTCGCCTGGACTTGCTCTTCTTCTTCACTTGCCTCGTCTCCGTCACCATCTCTTGGTAGTGCACCCTGGACTCGGACTGGATGAGGGACTGAGACGCCTCTATCGTTGTAGCCATATTCTTTGTTCTGTAAATAAAAAGGGGTTTGGTTTCAATTCAATATATAAATAAAAAAATCTAACAAAAAAATATTTTTGTTTTATACAGACTGTAACAAAAACCCTGTCCGATCCGTAGAGTGGTTATTAGGTATCGTGAATCGGTTCTATTTATGCAACCATTTTTAAAATACTAAGAAAAGAAGTTACCCATAAAAAATATTAATTGTCATTTTCAATTGTAAATAACTTAAATTTCATGGACAGCTGAGGTTCTGACCTCGTATCCTAGCTACCCGATAGGTAAGAGCTATCGGGCGCTGTCACCCGCGCATGTGTTGCTATGTAATTTTCGTCATTTAAGTAAATTAAAAAAAAATCGGAGTAAATTTTTGGCTTAGAATTTTAAAAATGATTACATATATAAAACTGACTAACGATACCTAATAACCAGTTCACGGGTCGGACAGGGTTTTTGTTACACACTGTATATAACAAAGGTAAGAAGATGAGCAAATGGGCTGATGGTGTGTGATTACCACCCATAGACATCGTGAGAAATATTAACAACTCCTTTCATTGCCAATGTACCACCAATCATGGGAACTAAGATGTTATGTCCCTTGTGCCTCACACTGGCTCCCTCATCCTTCAAACCGGAACACAACAATAAGTATTGCTGATAGACGTATATATAATGAGTACAGTACAGTACAACCTGTGAATCTCCCACTGCTGAGCTAAGGACTCTCCTGTTTTTGAGGAGATGTTATAAAGAGTTGGTGGTACATATCCAGGAGACTTAATGACAGTTATTCGTGGCGATAACTACAAGACTACAATTATGACAAAGTGTATGACGTTATATCCAACAAAATAACTAAAACTTTATCAGTTAAGTTTAAACCAATCTACAAACTCCGAGACGAGTATTTACATCGAGCGGCGTCATCCTGGTCCATTTTCAGTTTGTTTAGACTGCAAAAATAACTCAAAATTCCTAATACTGGCTCCATTAAATTTTCCGAACCAACAGTAGGAAGTTTATCTCTTAACGTGATATTAACATTTCTATTTACAGGGCAACATTTTATTGTTACGACCATTTTTTATGGCAACACACTTTGGCTATTATAACTAAAAGTTGTAATGTGATACTTTTAAAAAATATTTTAATCTTGTATGTAAATTATACAGTTTTTTCGATTTCAGAAGTGAAATATCATTGCATTGTAACGTCCCTGTTCATGTAAATTATAAAATTAAATATGGTACGTTAAAATTTGGTCATGAAATTTTAAGTAGAGCCGAGATGGCTTCGTTAAATACGAATATGTGAATCTTAATCGATTTGCGGGTTCAAACCCGGGCAAGAACAGATGAGATTTCATATCTTAAACTTGTTTATAACTCGTCTTTAGCTCGGCAATTAAAGAAATCATCGTGACGAAACCTGCATGTTTCAAATGAAAATCTCTGAAATGTGTATCCACACTTCTAACCTTCTCTAAAAACAGTGGGATATTAACAGTCTGTTACTAAGTTACTATACACGTTTAGTTGAACTATGAGTTAAATCTCTACCTCTTTCTGTCAACGTTGATTTGACATTTGAAAGAAGAAGACAGCATGGTGTTGCTAATCACCCCATAAATAAAATTGAAAGGTAAAACCGTTAAATCAGCATGAAAGTGTTTTAAAATTAGATTTATATGTTAAGTTCTATATTTAAATATATTATATAATCACTATGACGTAATCTTTAAAGGAAAATAATACAATATATATTGTATGTTATGTTAAATACTGTAGGATTTATATATTAAATAACAAATATATTTCGACGAGCCCGTTGGCGTGGTTGGTAGATACCTGCCTTTCGCGCCGCAGGTCGTGGGTTCAATTCCCACCCAGGACAGACATTTGTGTGCATGAACATATCTGTTTGTCCTGAGTTTGGGTGTAATAATCTATATATGTATTTACAAAAGAAAGAGTAGTATAAGTAGTAAGTATATCAGTTGTCTGGTTTCCATAGTACGAGCTCTGCTTAGTTTGGGATCAGATGGCCGTGTGTGAATAATGTCCCAGGATATTATTTTTATAATTTAAATTAATTAAATGATATACACTTGAATAAAAATTCAAAAATACCTGATGATTTTAAGACGAGAGTCGAAAAAGTAATGTAATTTTATTACGGTTCATGTATGTATGTTTGTATGTGAGTTTCTTGATTCGACAAAGGGCAGTGATGTTTTTGTTTTTTTTTTAAGATAAAAATTGTTTTAATTAATACAAGACCACGTAAAGGTTTTATCTTAAGATATTAATAACTGATAAACATATTAAATTTGACAATTGATTAGAACATTTTAGCAAAATTAATAAATCTTGCATGGCCAATAATTTTTTAATAGGTTATTTTTATTTTTTTCTATTTATTTAGCTACCCTAGCCGGCTTCGCACGGGTGGAATAATTGTCTACATAAAACATCAATACCCTTATACATATAACTCTATTGGTTTAGGTATACAGCGCCAGTAAAGCTCCCAGTCAGCATGATTCTTTCTGACATCCTAAATATTGTTATATTCCAGCCAATTTACGCAAAACCTAAATGAATTACAGGAATTATCAATGTTTATTAAACCTTACTTATTTATCAGTCTATTCAGTTGTGAAAATTTCATGAAAATTGGTTCAGTACTTTTTAAGTTTACCGCGTTCAGACAGCCAGACGCGGCAAGAGCTGTTTTATAATATGTAGTGATAACTAGCTAGCTATTCTGTAGTTTCACCTGCGTAACACGTTCCTGCTCCACCTTCGTGGACCATAGCGTGCTGTTAAATAGCCTTTAGCCTTCTTTATTTTATAGCATAGGTAGGCGGACGAGCATATGGGCCACCTGATGGTAAGTGGTCACCAACGCCCATAGACATTGGCATTTTAAGAAATGTTAACCATCGCTTACATCGCCAATGCGTTACCAACCTTGGGAACTAAGATGTTATGTCCCTTGTGCCTGTAATTACACTGGCTCACTCACCCTTCAAACCGGAACACAACAATACCAAGTACTGTTATTGACGAGCTTGCACAAAGCCAAGTAAATATTTTTCAAATATTTTTTTATAGATGACATTTAGTTCAGAGAAGAGCGCGTTCAAAAAAGTCTTTTCAACTTTATTATATTCGTATAGTTGCTCTTACTGTATCATAAGCTCAGGAAAATAACATCTAGAATATTCTTATATCAGATATACCCCCTGACGAATAATGCGCGTGGGCATCCTAGATGACTGGGTCGCGCGTTGACTTTTCTCTCGACTTATTTATAGGGACCATTACGTTCATGTGTAACGTATAATGTCCATCTGAATACGTAACACGTTGCAGACATATTTAAATCAGGAGACATTTTGTTTTTAGACATCTTTTTTAAATCAGGCAAAGGACTTACGTTATTATGCCATAATATGGTTGTTAAAATTATTATATGTTATTTTGCATATAACTGTTATTTCAAGATTCGATTAATATTTATATGAAGCATTTCTATCCTAAAGGAGCCATGTCCAGCCAATTGATTGCATAATATGGCCTATAAAAGGAGTTTTAAACTATGAATAATTTCAAAAATATAAAGGTAATACAAAATCATATAAGAACCAATAGCGCTACGCTTACGAGCCGTACGCAAGTCACAGGTTGGAACTTTGGGTGGAACATTGTCACAATTCCCATCATAAACTTTGTTTAATCCGAGGGGTAAATTACTAAAATAATATTAAAATTTTAGTAAATTCCTTAAAATGGGGATTGAAATTATTATAAAAATTTGTTAATAGAATTTAAAAATTTAAATCACTTCTTAATCTTTGATTAGAGAGAGTTGCATAAAGAACGCTTTTTGGTGTGAAAAAATAAAGTAGTCAACTAAAATCAACATTTTGAGTCGAAACCACGTTTTGAGTCGAAAAAATATCGCTTTGAACTTCGTTTCAGACGGTGGTTCCCCGACCGCACAATATTTTTGTCTATTTTTATGAAGCAAAATATTGTTCAAATACAGAGTTAATCTAAGAAATGCAAAAAAAACAAGAAAAAATTGGTTGCATGTATGCTAGTTTAACTACTTTCGATCGGAAAGAATCTTGTTTAGCCATTTATATCAGCAGAAAGCAACAATGTAGAGTTGTTTTAAGGCGAGTATTACGACAGTATACATAGTAGGTATATGAGAGATATATATAGTTTAAAATCTATCTGATATTATAAACGCGAATATGTCTGTCTCTCTGTAAAGCTTTCACGGCTAATCCCCTGAACTGATTTTGATGAAATTTTGTAAGATTGCGTCTTACCCTTGAACTCCAAGGACAGACAAAGGCTACTTTTACCGTAGTCGTTATCGAGAAGTCGTCGGCGGAATTTGTAGTATATTATATATCATATTCATATTCGTATAAGTATTTTAATTTGAGGGATACCAAAATTATATATTTATAATAATCATAAAATTATTTCTTCTAGCATTATATTTTATCTATGGTTACAATGACATAGAAAAACGCGGGAATTTTGTTCATTCGTTATTTAAACTGTAAAATTATCCAGCAACAAATGTTTCAGCGGATCGTAATATACTATTTACAATTAAAATAACAGATGTTAAAACTTAACACACAAAATAGGTCTTATTTGAAATGTGCCAATCACGGATTCTTGAGTAGTAAATAAAGCTTTAACTAACATTTAGTTAGAAGAATTCTTAACTTAAATAAATAAGCATATTTTACCCTGTCTGGGTGCCAATTTCTAGATTTTTTACTATTAGATATCGTTTACATTAACTGTGTTTTGTATTGAACTGAAAATAACGCCATCTAGTGAGCTGTTAACAATCACATTTATTAATGTTAACTTTTTTGTGTTCCAATAAAAAAATAAAAATGAGACTACGGCAGTCAAATTTTGGGTAGTATTCTGGATTTCAATCATCCAGAACAAGTAACTTTACAAAACGCAGTTATTTTTTTTTTTTATATATTAGATATCGTTTCCATTACCTGCATTTTGTATGGAATGTAAAACGCGCCATCTAATGACAATAACCAGAATTCCATACAAATTCATACGTCAATGCTAATTAATAAATCGTTCTAATTATGATAGTTTTACTGACCGTTCTATAGATTACTCGGTGGCAGGGCATTGTGCAAGCTCGTCTGGATAGGTACCACCCACTCATCAGATATTCTACCGCAAAACAGAAGTACTTTCTATTGTTCTGTTCCGGTTTGAGGGTGAGTGAGCCTGTGTAATGACAGGCACAAGGGACATAACATCTTAGTTCCCAAGGTTGGTGGCGCATTGGCGATGTAAGCGATGGTAACATTTCTTACAATACCATTGTCTATGGGCGTTAGTGACTACTTACCATCAGGTGGCCCATATGTTCATCCACCTACCTATACAATAAAAAAGGTTCATTAAATATTATTTTTTTTAAACTGTTTCGATAGCTTGTATTACTTAACTTTAAAAAAAAAAAACGTGTGCGTCTCGGGACGCTCGACAGAAGTGATAATATTAATTATAATATATTAAATATAATTTAAATTGGTACTTGAGAGTTGCTAAATTATTATAAGTACTAGTTAGGTTGATAACTCTCAGGGAAAACAGTCCGCGTCGGTAAAACGGCACCGTAACGCGTTACGTTACAAAGCGGTTTACCCTCCCATAAGAAGTTATCACCACAAAAATTTATAAAAATTATAAGCTTGGCTTTTGTTGCTGTCATAGACTAGACGCTAATTTATACTTCATAATAAGCGCATGTCGTGTCTACATCAAGAGAAATGTAATCATATGAATTATTTTATTGTCATTTTGTATTGTAGAACTATGAACATAAAAAAAAACTCGCACTAAGAACCCAGATCTCCAGGTAAATAGACCGCGTTACGACCGCTTGTAGTTATTACATATCACACCTTATGGTATCTGGAATTAAAAATACTGCGTAAAAATAGACGGTGTTAGTATCAAGCGATTCGCATTCGGCGATGTTCCCGGCTCGACGTTTATTAAAGTGTAAATTTCGTTGTTTACTTGTATATTTGGACTGTGTGGGTGGAACGTGGCCAGAGGAATTTCTTCACTGATTTGTATTTGAATTTGGAATCTTTATATATTTTAGACATTTGCTTACAGTATCTTGGTATATCTGATGGTCATTACTTATATATTGTCTCTCTTTCTGTTGTAATGGATTTGACATTCGAAAGAAAAAGACACCATAGACGCGGACGGCAAATAGATCACCTAATGATAAGTCAACATCGCCCATAGACATCGGCCGTGTGATAAATAATGACGTCCTTACAACACCAATGCACAACCAACTTCGGAACTAAGATGTTATGTACTTTGTGTTTGTAGCTTTATTGGTTTCTCACTTTTCCAACAAGAACACAACAGTTTTTTTATAGCGATTGACCGATCACCACGAAAGTTGGCACATATGCCCATTTTCTTTTGGATAAATTTGTTATTACTCTCCATTAGATGGCGTTGTAGTACATTAACGATATATCGTTAAAACTATCACAATAATTGGTATATGCCTATTAGTATATAAACATGTTAGCGGTTAATTGTAAGGTCCGTTAGTATATTATAATCTAGCCAGATTGCACCAGTTTGGTCTGCCTGTATGGTCTAAGTCAGTCTGGGTGCAGGAATCGAGGGTCTTCCTTACCCGGGCTTATACACCTCGGCAAAATTAGTTGCAGCGTCAATTGTTCTGGCCAGGTTCAAAACTTGACCTGATGGCTGTCACAATTGGTAAGTCTGACCCTGGTGATGTGTCATATCCGTTTAACAAGATTGTAATCAGGCGAAAAAAGAACGGCGCCTTTTGATGCTAGACGGCTCTGTTTTCGATTGGTTACGTAAAAATGGTTTAAAGTAATTTTCAATGAAATGTATGAGTGTGGGTTTATTAAGAAAATATCATGTTTTATTATACTGTTAGTGTTACGCGGGTGTCATGATTATCTATGCACGATATTTACGAATGGTAACACTTGACTTAGGAGAATTTTAATGACGTATGGATGGCATCAACGTCCTTTTTTAAGTAACGCATGAATGAATTTTGAAACATACTTTTGTTTACAAAAGGGTTAATTACCACTGCTGGGCTAAGACATTTTTTTGTGGAGAAGGTTTGGAGTTTCTTCCACAGAGCTGTTCCAATGCATATTGGGGGATATACAATTGGCAGATTTTAATACGACACATGCAGGTTTCTTCACGATATTCGTCACGAGCATGAATCACAAATTAATGAAAATTTAATGGTGCTCGACCGGATTTGATCCCACAATTAAGATTCACGTTTCTCAACCACAGGGATTTTTTGCTTAAAGAGTAATAATCGATATCCCGGAACTAAATAGACGACTGACGAAAATTATGAACACGTAGCATTTCATGAAAAAGCAATTAATTATAATAGTATTGCAAAATATAAAAATAAAAAAAATAATTATGTCAATCGCATACGATCAGTTTTCATAAAATCTAAATTAAATAACGGTACGAACTTGTTACGGTCAGAACCATCTTTCATACTGCCATGCAATTAATTGACACGATTAACTTAATTTGTGTGAAAGCGTGTAAATACGCAACTTTGCATTCCAGTTTTTTTTTCTGCTCACCATCACTGACTCATAGGAATGGTAATGCGATCACTTTTCCGCTACGTGTTTAGTTTTGATTATATGCCATTTGTGGGACAAAACGCTGTCATAATTTACACATTTTGGTTTTAAGTTGCTGGTCATATTAAAATACACACTTTTTTGTTATAGACTGGCACTTGGGCTACCTGAGAGACATTGGCGATGTTAGAAATATTAACCAATCTTTACATCGCCAAGGCGCCACCAACCTTGGAAACAAAAACGTTATGTCCCTTGCGGTTGTAGTTACACTCACTCACCCTTCAAACCTGAACTAAACAATACTATTGATGTTTAGCAGTATAATATCTGATGAGTTTCAGTGGGTACCTACCCAGACAGGCTTGTACCAAGCCCTACCACCTAGTGAACACTTCAACATTTATAAATCAAATATCCATACAAATTGGTCAAAATAATACTTTTAAAAGTATATAAAACCTCATTAAGTATTTAAAGAGATAACAGAAAGAGAAAATATAAGTAGCTACGTGAGAAAAACTGAACACCTTATCAGTTCCCCTCGAAGCGTTTGAACATGAAGGCATTTTTTGACAGTTTTTTGGACCGCATGTAATCATTTGTACGTGTCGCACTCTTCGCAGGCAAAGATCGACTGAGATGAGGAGAGACAGCACGATTTGGTCCGTATATTTAATTAAGAATGCTTAACATTTATTTTTGAATTATTTGCAATAAAAACTCGAATTTGTAAAGCAGTCATGCGCCATGTATCTTATTTAGTTTAAATTCTAAATCGTTTATGTAATATCAGACCCAATTATTTATGAATTTTCGCCCGACTGTTTAAAAACGTTAGGTTGGGCATAATAAGCATAATAAGTAAGTGCATTAAATATTCGCGTCGCCAATCGTTTGCTCGAGCAACGTGTGCTATCAGCCGAAACGATTACTTATATTGAATTATGTATACACGACATAATTACGGAAGTCATTATTTCCTGTTTTAACAATAACTTCAAAATAATGATAATATGAATTCTTAAATGTCTTTTAAATAATAATAAAAAAGTCTATAAACATGATTCTTCTTTATAAGTGTAAGTACACTTTAATGTACCACCAAAAATCTTAAAATCATCTACCAACAGATCACAAATTCTTGTGCTAATAAATTCGTCCGGTTCGACTATTCCAGAAATATTCATCGCGCATGAAGTTAGTTCAAAGCGTTTCGTAGGGAATTTAAATCAAATATATCAGATTGGTATTTCGTTCTCACCTGAGCACTTGGCAACACGCCTTGGGTAAAATTAACCAGCTCGAAATATAGAAGGGCAATTTGCAACACGGTTAAACTTTGCGCATGCCTTAAGGGTTAATTGCAACATGGAATTCTTTTGATGGACACAATTATACGATAAAAATATATTAATTAGTATTCATTTGTATTTGCATAAATAGAACCGACACACGATACCTAATAACCACTTCACGGGTCGGACACGAATTTTGTTACAGCCTGTATAAACACTGATAATGTAGGAATTCATTCGACTAAGTATAAATAAATAGACTAACAAAATGGCGTTACATATAAATAGAAATTTACTGGACGTGAATAGAGTTATAAATATTTAATGTGTTGTGTCTACTAGTCCACTGGTACGATATTTATGAATTACTTTTTAAATGAATTATTTTTCAAATGCAAACGAAGCCATATAAGTACTAGCAAGTTATCTAATTAAATGTCGAAATACAATTTCTTTCACATAATTATTATATGTATATTTGAATTTGAAATTATTCTCAACATAAAGGAAGTCTTGAATTTGCGAGTATCAATATAAAAATAAAAAATTAAACTGCAGTCGTCTGACCCAAGATTTAGTGTCATTGTATGTTGAATTATGGGTTCAACACCCGTAATCCGGGGTGTATTCGCAAGTGGCAACACCGACGCACCTGCAACGATGCGCTGGCGCAGGCGATTGGTTAATTTTAGAAACTGTTATGTCACGACAATGCAGTACATCGTATACATACGTTTCCTGGTTGCATTTGGATTAAGTCGGGCACTGAAATGATGTGTCAGGTAAAATTACAATCGTTTTATAATGAACGTTGATTTGCTGAGGTATATAATTTCATAGTATATATATTAGTTATTTTTAACTGTCTCATAGGCACATAGAAAAAATAAATACTAACAATAAATACTATGTGTTTTGTATATTATTACAATAGTTATTATTGACATATATTACTAAAAAAATATATAGGACAAATATATAAGATTTTATCTTTCTTTGCCATATATTGATGACTGCTCTTTTATTTAGTTAACTGATAGTTAGATAAGTGTAAACATTTAAAAAATATTTGTATTATTTGACCTTTGAGGTTTAGTATGACATTGACAAGCCATAGCGAATAAAATATATCAAATATTACAGTGCACAAGTGTGTGCGCAAATACAGATGCACTCTAATCGCTCACTCTCATAATCCGATGGGACGGCAATCCGACACGATCGAAAAGAGTTCAGGCACAAGACGAACGGCTTTACGTGCTTTCGAAGTACGGGGATGCACACACTTCTAACTTAGACTCTGGGCTGCTAATGAGAATTATCGACAGCGAAACCCGATAGCTTTAATGGCATGGAGGCTATGAATTCAGGGGCTCGGGATGTACGGCTTTATATCTCGATAATACTCAATCAGATGCAACAGCAATGCTTAGTGTGGATGTGTTCTGGTTGGAAGGGTGAGTGAGCCAGTGTAATACAGGCACAAGGGACATAACATCTTAGTTCCCAAGGTTGGTGGCAGGTTGGTGGCGCATTGGCGATGTAAGCGATGGTTAACATTTCTTACATTGCCAATGTACTTATAAGCGCGTTGGTGACCATTTACCATCAGGTGGCCCCAAATGCTTGTGCGCCTACCTATCCTATAAAAAAAAAGATCCCAAGGTTGATGGTGCATTGTTGATATAAAGAATGGTTATATTTCTTACGATGCCAATGTCTATGGGCGGGTAGAGGGCGCCTATCTATTTTATATTAAAAAAAAAAACTATTTCATTTAAGACTTACTTAGCATCGAAGCCCCTTTGAATAATGAAATTACATTTCAAATATTTGGTAAAGATGTTAGGTATAAAAGAGTAGCCTATGTCCGTCCTTGGGGTTCAAACTTGCTTCATAGTAAATTTCATCTAAATCGGTTTAGTGACTTTGGTGTGAAAACGTTACAGACGGAGTGACTATCGTATTTATAAAATTACTAGCGGCCCGCCCCGACATCGGGTTGACCAATTATTTTTCGTACGCCTATGATGACGTTCTTACTTATGAGCTCAGTGGCGTGCCATTGGAGAGTCTTATGTCCAGCAGTGGAAAAAAAGGGATGATGATGATGATGACTTTTATAGAAAGAAAATTGATACCTTAGGTTATATTATTGCCGTTTTCGTAGCGATCTTTAATTTTATTGAAACTAAAAAATTGCCGATATTGCTCGCTGTTAATGTAACTTTCTATAGATGAAAGATTTTTTAAAATTAATTTAAAAAATTTTGATTTTATATTACAAACATACAAAAAATCTAATTTAACATTTCACATATAAAATTTTTCAACTATATTACAAAAAAAAATTCGAACATATTTTGTAGTGAAAATGGTTCTTGAACATAAGACGCGTAGTAAAAGAATCTAGGTCTTGTCGAGATATAAGTAACACGACGTAAATGGCAAGTTATGCTCTCTTAATTAAACACATTTGTGTTGTAAATGTAGGCAACATCAATCAGTTAATTATATAAATCAATCAAATGAAATTAAATAAGCGTGGTGAAGTCTATGGATAAAAAATACCTAACATCGGCTAGACAATCACACGCGGGCGAAGTCATGAAACGGAAACTAGTAAATTATAATTAACGTTATTTAAGATCGAAAATAATAAATAACAGCAATGAAACTTTTTTGCGTCAAAAACGTTTCACTCAAACGATGCATTTCAAACGTGACCTTGAAATTTGTCTCTCATTCCACGCTATGGTATGGCATTAGTAAAAATGGTTTCAAAAATGGCCAGAATTGTTCATGTCGGATTTGAACTCCCATCGAAATATCAGAGTGATGTGAAGTGCTCTTGTTTGCACACACATTTTGAACTATGGTCCTGCACAGTTCGCTAATCTCCTTTGAAATTGGCTAAATTCTGTCAGGGCATCATCAAGAATTGGACGCTTACTTACTGGACACTTAAATATGAACTTATTTAATAAATTAGATAAAATCTTTACAATCATATAATAAAAAAATGAGGTCATTAAACGGTTGTATCAATTATTTTATATATCTTATGTTTTTAAAAAACGATTTTATAACTGTTTTTTTATGTTGAAGTATAATTTCACTTTAAGATTTAATTATTTTTTTTAATTTCATCATTATTATTCAAGCACATGCTTTAGCACGTTTGAAAAGAATAATATTTAAAAAAATTGTGCGGTCGGGGCAGGAAAGTCAGTAGTATTTTATTTTTTTTCGATTCTAGCCGTGTTTTAAAATATAGATTTTAATTGATTATTTTACTGTATTTTAAAGAACAAGCAATGCAGTTTGTAGCGACATCTATCTCGCCACATACGAAAACTAAAAACTGACGTACCCTACATCGCGATATTAAAGCTATCCGAGCGATTGAACATATATACAAGAACCCGACAACAACCGTCGGGCAGTAGCCCACCAGACAAAACACCCGTCTGGTCGGAGGATCCTCCCTTTTCAATGCTCAACACCATAACTGGTGACCCCGAGCATGAACGTCAGCGCAGCCTTCGCAAAAACTACGTCACCGTGACGTCATCATCACTTCCTCAAGCTTTCGAGCAGCGAGTCATACAGCCAGCCAGCATCCACGACTACTACGGGGTATCCTGACCACCAGCATGCAGCGGACGCGCATTCCTGGTCATCACCCACAGTCTTCTCAGCGACCTTGGCACAGCACACTGCACTTCGGCCGGTCAGCAAGCAGAGACGCACTTCTCTCCTGGTCGACGCAGCAGCCAGCCACTACGCAGCACTGCACCACTCCGACTCACTGGAGCATTTGCAGCATCACCCCGACTCACTGGGGCATCACCGCAGACAGTTCCGACTCACCGTGAACTATGCGGCATCTGGTTCCGACTCACTGGAACATTCCACTGGCCCGGCAAACATCACAAGATATATGGACGACTCAACCTGCTATCGACCTCCGGTCTCGGAGGGGAGGGAGTGATGTAGCGACATCTATCTCGCCACATACGAAAACTAAAAACTGACGTACCCTACATCGTGATATTAAAGCTATCCGAGCGATTGAACATATATACAAGAACCCGACAACAACCGTCGGGCAGTAGCCCACCAGACAAAACACCCGTCTGGTCGGAGGATCCTCCCTTTTCAATGCTCAACACCAAACTACATGTTTTAAGGAATTACTAATATTTATATTTGCCCCTTTAATTAAGCGAAAAATATTTTTTTTTTTTATTAGGCTTTTACTAGTAAGTACTTATGAATCGTCAACCACTGGCTCGGAATGTGGATTCTACGGAGAAAACCTGGCAGAAAAGTCAGTAGTAATTTTTTTTTTGTTGGTTAAAATCACATTTTTATAAATTACATACACTTAGTTCCTGCACGAGATCCAGCAATCATTCAATCCTAGCATTTTTGACACATGTAAATATTCAGTAATAGAGTAATAAGATTCTTTTTTATAACTAATTGAAGCCAGCTCGGTGGCAATTCAAGTATACACTGCGGAATTTTATTAAAATTGCGTACACTTAGTCCTAAGACCGATTGATTACCTTTATTAAGACTGAAGCTTAGTGTGATAATATTTTTTATTTCTAGTATTAAAATGATATGTCACTTTTCTTTTTTAATATTGTTACATATATTATACCAACTTTATTATTTTACTCGGTTAGAGCTTTGTGCAAGCTCGTCTGGGTAGGTACCACCCACTCATCAGATATTCTACCGCAAAACAGCAGTACTTGTTATTGTTGTGCTCCGGTTTGAAGGGTGAGTCAGTGTAATTACAGGCACAAGGGACATAACATCTTAGTTCCCAAGGTTGGTGGCGCATTGGCAATGTAAGCGATGGTTAACATCTCTTACAATGCCAATGTCTATGAGCGTTGGTGACCACTTACCATCAGGTGGCCCATATGCTCGTCCGCCTACCTATGCAATAGAAAAAAAAAACCAATATTTCTAAACACATCTCTGAGGGAAGCTCTAGTTCCTTAATTATAAATAGTCCGTATGGCCAGTATTTGAAGGATGAATCAGGCTTGTATTTGGGGTGGGGACGCCAATAGCTTAAGATGTCAGCATCGAACCTGCGACTATTCCATCGCTAGACGGACCGTCGACCACGCTATTCATGTTCTCATTAATAAGTATTATATATTGAGTATTGTGACCAATAATTGTTACACTTTTTAATAATATTACATATAACGATCTCCTATGATTCGATGTATATATCGTTTATAAATCTTTAAGCATATTTATTTTATTAAATATGAGTATTTATGTACGAATGTTATATTTTTGTTTCGTTTGCAGTTGAAACGCTTGGACCTTGGAATAATAGTACAAAAACTTTCATCAATATATGTAACAATATTAAAAAAGAAAAATATTACACCCCGTCGTATTGCCTCTACTGGTGACAGGAGGGCTGGTTCATTTATCGCCCAGAGAATCCGATTCGCCGAGCGATGATTGCGATTCAAAGGGGAAATGCTGCTAGAACTCTTGCCACCATTCCGCGCGGTCACGATTTGTACAGTAATTATTTTTAATTTTTATTTGTTTTTATTTAAGGCTTTAACGTAAATTAAAAAAAAAACAACTGTTGGGTATATATAATAAATAAAATGTAGCCCAATGTGAGCCCAAGACCTACACGCTTCAGAAGAGACAGTTATGGATAAAAATGTTCATAAGGTATATAAAAATTACTCGTTTCTAGTGTATCTGCGTCCATTTCTTAGTATCAAACAATATTAATTTTAAAAGGTCTTTTGCACTTCATTCAAGACTAAGCGATTTTCACCTCTCCGTCAATCATTTTCACTCAATACTGGTTTACAAATGAATACCGCTATATTGTTACTTATACCACACAAAGGTTTTCGTTATCACAACATACAGACGAAACAAAGGCGCGGCTGAATCATAAGTTGCGAGTTTAACTATACAACTAAGCGTTTTCGCGACTGACCGCCAATTTTAACATTTTTTAATAAAGGAATTACAAAATTATCATCGAGCGTAATGCAAATTTATAATTCTGAAAGTTGGATTCGATTTTCGAAATTACTCAATATTTGCGTGTTCCTAATATGTCAAATCAATAAAAAGTAGTTAATTGTCTATGGTTTTATTTAAATGTCTTTGATTGGTAGATCAATAGACGGCACGCGAAAAGTACTAAGTATGAGTAGGGTCTATGCCAGTAATGCTATTCTGTAAGAACACACATAATTACTCCCGTGTTATGTTGACAGCTGACGTATACTATTTTGATGTGTGTATTCTAGAAATGTTATGATTATTATGGTCAATTTCGTATATCAATTTCTGACTGAGACCACTGTTTTCAGAGGTGGGTTTCGAGATTGTTCTTAGAGATTAGCCCTACAGATACCATTGTCATATACGTATATAATCAATTATTGATAAACAAAACTGAAGACATAATAATACAATACATTATCCAGAGGGACATTATTCACACAATGCCATCTGATCCAAAACTAAGCAGAGCTTGTTCTATGGAAACCAGACAACTGGTATACTTAAGACATATATTACTTTTATTTTGTTAATACATACTTATATAGATAATTACACCCAGACTCTGGACAAACAGCCATGTTCATGTACACTAATGTCTGTCCTGGGTGGGAATCGAAACCACGTACTGCGGCGCGAAAGGCAAGTATCTAACTATCTATCAACCACGTCAACCGGCTCGTCATACGACTGTAATCTGTCTGATGGCTGCATAATTTACGATAAAACTATTAAGAACTTCCACATTTTCATTAAGATATTTATGTCAATGTAGTCGAAGAGACAAATACACGCTAAAAACGTGTTACGACCCATTTGAAAGAGTTCCAATTATGATTGCATAATTATTATCTCAAAGAATGTATATGTTATGTATGCGAATACTTTACTTGTTTCTAACTCTTTAACGTCTTAACTAATTAATCGGTCTTCATGAAATTTTTCATACCCGTTGTCAATGGTACAGAAAAGGACATTTACTGGTGGTAGGTATTCGTGCTAGCTCGTCTGGATAGGTACCTTATCTTATGAGTGGGTACTCATAAAATATATTACCGCAAAACAGCAGTACTTAGCATTGTTGCGTTCCGGTTTGAAGGGTGAGTTACCAGTGTAAAGGGACACAAGGGACATAACATCATAGTTCCCAAGGTTGGTAGTGCATTAGCGATGTAAACGACGGTTAACATTTCTTACAATGACAATGTTTATGGGCGTTGGTGAACACTTACCATCAGGTGGTTAATTTGCTCGTCCGTCTACCTATACTATATAAAATAAAGTACCTAGCACCTCATCTCCTAAAACACACCTCACTAGTATAAATGCATATATCATCATGAGTAATGGAAAAATTTGGATCGCACCGTTTGCGTAATGAGCTGAAATTCGACATTGAAGTAACCTCATCGTCCACAGAAGTATCATTCTTGTATATTTCAAATGTACCTTTATGACTCAAAGGGACTCGTCACAAACAGATTTGTGAAATCATTTGTAAATATTTAGAACTGGCTAATCTGCCAACTTCGGATCGGTGAGGTAAAGAAAAATCGATTTTGGATTTTCCGTAAAATCCGCTCTACGTTGCGAAAAGATAAACAATTCTTAATTACAATCAAAGTGACACTCACTTCGGTTTTTCGCTTACATATGCTATATCAGCGGTAATCAACCTGCGGCCCGGGGCGGCTTTTGTGGTTGGTCCACTTGATGTTATTTTAAATTTGATAGGTTTTTATTAACACTTAAATAATTTGAATGAAACAACTGCTTGTGGCGGACACAAAATGTTTAAAACGACATGAAAGGATAAAAAATGTTTGCGTGTCTCTCCCTATAAAGAATCGCTGTTCCATATAATAGATATGTACAACCTAATGTACATTAATATCGTATTTGACATGTCACGTGACCAAAGATAAATTAGAAAAAGACAATTTAAAACGCTTCGACTTCGAAACGAATGCAATTGTCAAAACCCGTTTTTTCTATCCACCACTACGACTTGCGTTAAAACTGTAACTCACAGATTTATGAATACAGGCCCGCCATGAACACGAGTGTTGACCGCGCACCACATGCTAACAGGTCTTTAACATCCTAGCTAATATTATAAATGCGAAAGTGAGTTTGTTTGATTGTTACGCATTCATGTTTAAACCAATTTTAAAAATTCTTATAAAATATATTCTTAAAAAAGAGCCGCTAAGAAACGTTTAAAATTAAGCCAAATGTTTTTTTTTTTTTTACTTTTTACGCCAATAACGTGTCAATCAACTTCTATACAAAAGAATTCAGGTCAAAAATACAATGTTTTCACGTGTAATCAGCTAAACACGGAGGTTGCGAAAGTAGTACATAATTTATTTACATAAATAAATACAAATAAAAATTAAAAATAATTACTGTACAAATCGTGGCCGCGCGGAATGGTGGCAAAAATGTTAGCCGCATTTCCCCTTTGAATCACAATTTCGATTCTGGGCGAAAGATAAACCAGCCCTCCTGTCACCAGTAGTGGCAATAAGACGGGGTGTAATATTTTTGATAAAAGTTTTTGCACTATTACTCCAAGATTATTTATTATTAATTTTTGTACTTGTCAATCAACTTTATAGGAACCAACCTTTATATATCTCAAGTAATCAAATCACCAGAGACGTGTTGTCTGTGCCATATGTGTCTCTTTTTCAATTGTTTTGATTATGTCGTTATTGATATGCATCTTTTTAATTGTTAGGCATCATCACAATTTCGATTACTGTAACAGTCTCATTACTGATGAATATATACATTTTATTTGTATCTTGCAATATTAATTGTAGGCCTGTATAATAATTTCGTAATCATGCAAAAATGGCTTGACGGATTTTGATGAAATTTTGAATAGAGATAGATTATAAGTAGACCTCACACGCCGCGGGTGGAATCTAGTGATTATAAATCTACAATGTCATGATATTTAAAAACAATATATTATATACAGTCTACGACCTCGGTATATTTATATATGTAGATACTTTCTAACGAATGTGACGAAGATGTTTTGATTTGGCACACGTTCCTAATATCCCCCGTGACTCACGTGAGAGGTAATTGATAGTAATGAATCACTTCGCTACAACACAAAAACGAAACTGCGATAATACTTAATAATTCTGAGGTTACTCGTGCTTCAATCCATAAAGGTTTCATTAAACATACGACCTCATTACTTGAATAAATTGTTTTTTTTTTTAAATTAATTGTCCTTCAAATAGTTCAAACGTCAATTTTGTAACACTTGTTTCAATATTAAAATCACCATCGTTTTAAATATTTCATGATTCATGATTTTCGATACAGTTTTTAGACATTATCTGTTATATTATGGTCAGCAAAAAAGTCAGTTTTTTTGTTTAAACATTTTATCAGTATACATAATCATTCTTGCTTTAACGAGTAGCAAGATTTTTTAAATGGATTAATTTTAATCATTTTAAAATTCAAACCCGGTGAACTAATTGGTTGGTCGACAATGTTATGCTACTTTATAGTTCATATGATTGAGCGTTTGACGGTTGCTTATCGAAACGTATATATAAATATTTTCTTAAATTTTCCAACGTTCGTAAAATGTTTTTTTTTTTTGGATTGGGTTACTTGTTATTTTACCATTTTAAAAATACTGTGAACTAGATTATAGATGAGACTTGACAAAATGTTTTTAGTAAAAGTAAATGCGGATCTAACGGCACCGGATAGAATTACAAGCGTTCAGACTGTAATTCGTTCTAATTAGGATTTGGTAGAAATACAGCTTTATTGAATTGAATGTGAAGTATTATTTTTGTATATATAGGAATCATACAATATGTATCTCAATCTATAAGTTATATCGGTTCATATCTCTTCTTCAAATCTTCTGTTTTCGTTGAAAGAAAACGTGAGGTAATTGGCATAGTTTAACGCATCAACCATTGAACCAGTTTAATGATGAAAGCTCCAAGTCTTTTCTTTTCAGGAAATCCGTTATGGGACATACAGGCTGTTACGGATGACAGAATATTGTACACGACAGACACTATAGATGAAAATGAAATTACAGTATTTAAATTTTCTCTTTTTATAAAAATAGACGGATGGGCAAATAGGCCAACTAAAAGGTTGGATGGTTGGTTGCTGTAAGAAATATTAACCGTGTGTTACATCGCCAATGCGCCACCAACCTTGGGAACTAAGATGATATGTGCCTAGGCCCTGTAGTCACACTGGCCATTCAGCTTCAAGCCGAACTTCACAACAAGATCTATTTAGCGGCAGAATAGATGAGTGGGTTGTACGTACCCAGACGGACATACACAGCCGTAGTCTTAACTTGATAGATTTTATTGGTGCTGAGAGAACACTTAATCTAAATAAATCTTTGACTGTACTATACTTGTATACATATGTATACTTAGGTTACTGCCACAAAATACAATTTGTCGTATTACAATCTTTCTTATATTGGTCCGGATATCGGCAGGTCAGAACAACGAAGACATTTAAATATTGGGTATAATGCTTAATAGTTATTGTTTTGAAAGCATATCTGTGTGTCTACATATATCTTTGGGATAAACCGAATAATTACATTATTTGTGATTCAAATTAATGTCATATTAAAACAATAAACAGGAAAACGATTCAAGGAAAACACTATTCAAGCCATTTTAATAACAAGAAATAATTTGCAATGCTCATGTCGTTTGTTCGTCGTTTCGTGATGGCGTGAACACTGAAATGGAGTGAAAGTCATAAATAACCATTTACTCGAGTAATCGACATGTTTTTTTTTTTAAGTGAAATTTCATTGGACGCGATGAATTTTTAAACCCTAATTTGAATGCAACACTTTTAAATCAAACTTTTCTGAAACATTTCAGTGTGTACTGTCTTGCAAGCGCTCGTATTTTTTGGCGCGTAGGTATTCACAATCTGTGTTAAAATAACCGCCTTTAATATTTTTATAGCAAAAATCTAATTTTCTGTTTTAACAAAAACGTTGTTTATTTCATAGAAACATCAATATATTTAGCGAATAAATACGTAATATTATTACTCATTTTTTAAGCCACGACAAAATTTTTAAGACACTAGTTATTTGCGAAAAAAAAATTCAGTCCACCGTACATTTCACTGATAAGACGGTAATATGAAACGATCGCTTTGGGATCACGAATTAAAGAGACACGGGACTTAATCACTGCCGACTTCCTAAATCCGAGCTACTGAGAAATCCCTAGGTACAAAAATAAATAACTTAATGCCCCAGGGTATGTTCCCAAGACCTCTGGATTTGCGTTATAAGCTATAATAATAAGGCAGTAAATATGTATAATATAATAGGAACGCGACAGTCCCGGACTCACAGATCCAAGGCCCCTGGGCACATTGACAAATGTGACCCCCCATTCCGAAGCAATTACAGTAAACTTATAATATTATTTTGGCTGGATGGGGGCCCCTTGACTGGCCAGTGCCTTGAATCCGTTGAAGTGGTCTAGGCATAAATCCGGACCCGGTGGACGTTAACAATCATCGTCTTAAGCGACATTTTGGTTAAAAATATCTCGTTTCGTCTTCACTATATAACATTCGAACTTTCTAAGTATATAATAACATATACAGTTCAATTTATTATCGCCTTATTATATATAAAGTCGTATATGCACATTATTGATTATAACATATGTTTACCAACCTAATTGAAACGTGCATACCAATTAAATCAATTGCCTTACTCATGTTTGGTGACCATCAAAATAATTTAGTCTTATAAACATAATTTGAGTTAAGATGTATAGTGGGTGCAACATTACTTGAGATAATATGTTCAGAACTTTGGTTCTGTAATCTAATGTAATATTTGACTATATGGTGGGGTCGGCAGATGTCAGGTAATCTTTGTGAGTATTTGGTCAGTAGTTTTTGCCTGATTGAGGAAAATATTGTGAGGTAAGGTGCGAGGTCAATAACCTACCCACAACCCATAGTTGTTGGCCATAATTGCACTACTAACCATAGGAACGATGGTGTTATGTCATATAAATAAACTGGCTGAATAATCAAGCGCTCTAATTCAAAATAATTTTGTAGTAGTACCATGTAAAGTCTTTCTATTAATGATTCCACACACAAATACTTTAAAATTTGGACGTTGGTAATATATTTTTATTCCATGTTAGACTTTTTCATTTGCTAAGATACATTAAGCTGTAAATACATGTGAATTATTTTATTGTAATTGTGAGAAAAGCCAGGGACAATAAAAAAAAATGTATATTATAATATATAAACAATTTCTGTTTTTGTCCGTAGTGAAATAGTTCTGCTCTATAGCTAAGATATACAACTACAGCGATGAATCTTTCTTTTTCAATGGCCCATGAAGATCAGAGAATAAAATGAAACACTTATTAGAAAAAATTATTGTAAGTGTTTTTATAAGCAAGTGTTATATATTAAATAATAATAATTCTTAGAAAATTACATGTAATAATAATTCTTATATTAATTGATGTTGACAAATTAAAAAAAAAATTACATTTGTTGAAAAACGTAGGATGCGAAATGCTTTTATGGAATAAGAGACAAATCATTTTCAAAGATTAATGTGTAACCCGAGTTGTTATAAATTCTATGCATCTGAGAATATAAGTCGACATTTTGTCTACAAAAAACAGACTGTGCCCAACAGAAGGAAATATGATAGGGTTTTAAGAAGTTTGAAACAAGTTTAGTCAATGATAAATTATCATTCCTGTGTATTATTCCCAATTTCAGGCACTTAACATAATAAAGACAATAGTATTTTATTAGTGAAATAAAAGAGCTGAAAATTAATGCTAAGTATAACTAAAAAAAATTACAAAGTATTTTTTTTCTTATATGAATATTTCAGCTAAAATTGTTATATTTCTGGAAAGTTCTACATTTTGAAACGATTCCAATATAGTACCCATTAAATTTCTTGCCAAGTTGTTAGATTTTGTTTTGTTTATGATAGAAATAATTTCCACAGATACTAATTGGACTTGCAACATAAAAAGAGATATTGACACTTTTTTTTTAATTTCACATATAAACAAATGATTGGAATGTAGAAGATCTTAAATATTTTTTTCTATAATAGATATTGTAAGAGAATATAGTTTACTTATCTATATTATATAAGTTATTTAAGAAATAAATTAATATTTATCATAGCCTTAATTAAGCTGTATGAAGGTTTTGCTAAAATATATGAGAAAAAATAATACAATTGGAAATTTTAATTAAAAATTTGTAAGTTAACTACATAATTTTATTTCGTTAACATACTTTGACTTTTGTTATCAGTAAGTCAGTAGCTATCCAGAGAATGTATTTACTGTACTAATGGAGACTTTATCTGTCACTTAGTCTACTGCTACTGATATACAAATTATCCTTTTACATAATCATTTCAAATACTTACCATACAGACATATTTCTAATTATAAACTACGATTAATATACTTGTCCATTGATAAAAGTAGCTAAGTCAAAACTCTAGCATCGTAAACAGAATAAAAAAACTTTTAAATTTAGAACATTCCCAAAAAATTATGTAATTTAAAATGAGAACACTTTTGAAGTTCGAAAATATTTAGGCTAAGGTAAGACGTATTCTTATTTCAGGTACTAACCCTCACCTACTGACACGAATCTATTGAGTCATTTACGTTATCCTAACGTCCAGCGTTGGCTATTTTAAGAAACAGTAAATGCTCGTTAGAAAATTTCATTCGAAACTTAAATTGTGTTCGCGCCAAAATGACGACAATAAAGAACCCACTTACTGCACTGACGTGACGACGCAATGCCAAAGGAATGCAAGTAATGCAACAGATGATACCGCACAAAGCTTTTTTATTTTATTTTTTTAGTCCCACTTTATAAGGGTTTCCGGGAAAACGGTTATTCACTATGTTAAAAAAGTATTTTATGAACTAAGTTGTGTTGATATTTTTGTTACTTAATTTAAAAAAATATATGTTTAAGTCAAAACTTACATTTTTCCTTGATCACTACATAAAAAAAATCAGTACAAACAACACACACGTTCACTGTGTACACTACTGCACTGCAATCTGTCAAACATTAGAGTTGAGTGTTGCTAGTTGCAGCTTTTCTTAACGGATTTCCTCTCGCCCTATTTACTTCATATATTTGAAAATACGAAGTAGGTATTTTAAATTAATAACTGAATTATATTATTTATGGATATTTAGATAACTATCAACATTCTTACTAGGTACTAATGCTTAAGATAAATTTTAATTTGTTAAAACACATTAATCGATATTGCCATAGTAATATTTGTAAGCTCCCTAGTCCCACAGTTTGTACTCTCGGAATTCCTTGCCAGCTGAGAGGTTCACGTTACCTACCTACCTTTTATTATTATTAGCGTTGACTAAAAATAGGTCAAATATTTAAAAATGCCCGTTGGCACGTATCGCGGTCCTGAACAGTTGTAATCACATTCGCAGGAGTGTTAAATGTGAAATAAAGAACTTATTTTCAATTCCAAGTAGGTGATATTTAAACATGTTTGTTAATTATGCACCTAAGAAGTTTCTGTATATATGTAGCGTGGATTAGCGTTTTATGTCAAAGTTAATTTTAAACTGCAATCTTATATAAGCTTATTTATTGTTTCTTTTTTTTTTAGTTATACGTTTAAAAAAAGATAACGATAATTCGATGCGATTCGAATACGATACGCTTCATGGTATGCATATATTTTTAAGCAGCTACAATTAAGTAATACGATTTATTTTTTAAAACGAATAATAATTGTAATTTTTAAACGAAAAACGAATTCAATTATTTACAACAATAGGAATAATCAGTAGTGTTGCCTTACAAAGGAAGATAAACAAAGTTCAACGCTCTTGAGTGAGATCAGTATAATACAAAAAAAAAGGACGCATAAGCCGGGTTTATCGGCCAGGTTTAAGAAACGATATTTTGAAAATGTTAAAATATCTCTTGAGACTTTTACGACTTCGTTATAGTTTGCTTGTATTTTAAAATGCATTTTATTTTCACATATTGTATTATTATATAAACATCTTATTAAAATAAACCGTTATTGTTACATCAATTATTTATATTGTAATAAATTATTTATATTCGCTGAGTTCGCGACACTGTGAATTTGATTTTTTAATCATTTAAGCTAAAAAGTTTAGCGTATCGATCTTGGCCATTTCGGATGTCTAGTTACAGATAATTTAGGATTGTATTTATAATCAAACTATGAATTTCTACAGAATGTTATAACATCTATGTTATGTAAGTACTTAGTGGTAAGGTTGCCTAGAAGCCACGATAGGTACCACCCACTCAGGATAATATACAGTGGAATCCGTTTATAATGACATCGAAGGGAAATAACAAACATGTCGTACTAAGCAGACGCCATACAAAGCATTTTGTAGAAAATAAACAATCTCCTGTTTTTAGAGAAACAAAATAAAAATAAATCAAAATAAAAATCGTACGTGAAATAAGTATATATGTATGTATATTTTTTATTTTTCTTTACATAAGAAATCAGTAATGCTTGTTCGCTTTTCGTTTTTTACTTATATTGTAATAACAGTCTCTGATACTATTGTGTAAAGAAGACATCGCCATCGTCAAACAATTCTGCAGCATTTAATGCCTCTTCTGTGGTAAGTAATGGTTATTCCTCGACATCCTCTTCCTCTCCCGAACACTGCCGAAGGGATTAGGAATCATATCGGTCACTATACTCGGACGCAATTTATTAAAAATAGATCACAATAAGCGACATGTCACTATAAGCGAAGTCATTATATCGGACATAGTTATAAAGAATTTTATATGAAAACCAAAAATAGCTGTGCAATAACTTCATAATAAGCAGTTGGTCAATATAGGAGGAGTCATACAAACGGATTCTACTTCATACTATAATTCTACCGTCAAAGAGCAATAATTAGTATTGTTGTGTTCCAGTTCGAAATCTGAATGAGCCAGTTTAATTATAGGTACAAGGGACTCATCTTAATCCCCAAGTTAAGCGATATAAGGGATTGATAATAATTTTCTAGTGCCAATGTCTAACTATTTGAAATAAAAAAAAATATATAAAAAATGGCTTACTGATCAATTATGGATTTGACATTGCGCTAGTTCCACAATGAAACATTAATAACAAAGTAAATTAAGTAAGTAAAAGAAAGCTATTCTATACATTACAAACAGTTCTTGATTAATATAATATATTTATTTATTATATAATATAATACATCACTATTTCACTTAAATACCTATGTTTTTAAATTTTTTCATTCATTCAAAACGTCATACTTCACGAATCCATAGCAAATGCTATAAAAATATTTAATCCAACAAGAGACAACAAAGCTTCTCAGAAGTGTCTACATTTCGGGAAAATGGTAGCCTTTTAATACAATCCTGTTAAAGTGTTAAATGACTGATGTTCATCAACATCTGTAAAGTAACAGCCTGTGAATGTCCCACTGCTGGGCTAAGGCCTCTTCTCCTCTTGTGAGGAGAAGGTTTGGAGCTTATTCCACCACGCTGCTCCAATGCGGGTTGCTGGAATTCACATGTGACAGAATTTCAGTGAAATTTGACACATGCAGGTTTCCTCACGATGTTTTCCTTCACCGTCAAGCACGAGATGAATTATAATCACAAATTAAGCACATGAAATTCAATGGTGCTTGTCTGGGTTTGAACCCACGATCATCGGTTAAGATTCACGTGTTCTTACCACTGGACCATCTCGGCTGTACATCTGTAAAAGCCTTCTTGAATAAATAATATCTTGATTTGACATGTCATGTTAATTCGAAATTTAATTATTCGTTTTTATTCCTTCTGTCGTAATAATTGTAAAATATATTAATAATAACGATTTTAGTGTTCTTATTAAGTGTCAGGAAAAGGTGGTGCTTAGAAGTGACCCGTTGTGTTAAATAGTCTAAGCTATGAAAATAGTACGTTTTAAGAGACGGAACTTCCACAAAGCTCAAAATTGGCGGGTGATTTATTGCCAACCGCAAGCAGCTAACTATCCATTTAACCAACATAAGAAACGAAAATAAATAGTGATGTACATCATTTTAGGTACACTTGGTACTGAATCGATATTCGTATCATAGTAAATAAATGAACTGGGAATAACGTAATAAAATAACGATCGAAACCTTATTTCTTTCTTATTTATTCAAATGTTAATAATGTAGATTGGAATTATTTCTATCATTATAAAAGAAGATAATATAAAGATTCCAAAGATTACATATCACAAAAATTATAAGTTTAAAAAATACGTTCTCACTTTTAACCAGATTGTAATAAATAAGTAAAAATTTAATACGTGTAACACAGGAAACAATACAAACTCCATGACTTAACAGTTCATGAAAGACAGAGCTAGACTAAGGAAGGGAATGAGATGAATATAGGCCACCATTAAAATATACCAACGTATAAATTTCTATAATGGTACTAAAAATCAATATCCTTCGTACAGCGACAATGTCCGCGGGCGGAGCTTAGAACGCACGACGTCAGTTTTGACAAGTACCGTAATAATACTTTTTAATATTACTATTAACATATTTTATTATTTGGCGAAATTTAACTAATATCATGCGGTGCTACGCCTGCAATAAAACAATCTTATTCGGTGAACTATTAAGATGTAGTGTTTGTCGTAAAACATACGATTATAAATGTCTCAATATAAGTACACAATATTATTTAAGCCACTTCAACAAACCCAATTATTCTTGGGAATGCCTTACGTGCGTGACAGCTTTTCAACGCAGTATTGACAATGTACTAATGGACAATCAAGGTTCCACACAGGACGTGAATGTATATAATGTTCTTTTAAGACTAGAAAATCCGCCATTAGAGAATGATGATCCCGTGCCCAAGATTCACGATGCGGTACATTATTTACCAGACACCAGTAATATATCATATGAACAATTTCGCACACTATTTTATAAAAAGTTCAACAAAATTAGAAGTGGATTATATTCTACGGGCTTAGAAAGCCCCTTGGAAAAGAACATAATTAAATGCAATCATTTATTGGATTTAACGTCCGCCAGCTTAAGTTTCTTAAGAAATGAAATTAATAATAGGTCACGAACAGAAGAACCGGTGTCCCGACTTCGTCTCCAGTTGGTCGAATACCGCTCAAAGTTTGAAAAATTGGCTCGAAGCCCGAATTTGGAAATCCAGATGATACCAGAAAATGAAAATGAAAATCTCTTAGATATTCTCAAAGCTATAGGCAAAGTCATAAAAGCTTCAATTCAAGAAAAAGCTGTCTTGAATATCCGTAGAATCTCCAAGATTAACCCTGAATCACAGCGGCCTCGCAATATACTTGTTACGTTCCCGACGCAATATCATCGAGACGATGTAATATCAGCATTCAGGGTATTTAATATACAAAATAAAACAGATCCTTTGAACACCTCTCACATAGGCATACCTGGTGATAAGCGCAACATATTTCTATCTGAACACTTAACACCAGAATGTAAGGAGGTTCATATCGCCACCAGAAACATTGCGAAGAAACTTGGATTCAAATATGTGTGGGTGAGAAATGATTCTGTATATGTAAGAAAGATTGACCAATCACCGGCCTTTCATATTAGAAATATGGCCGACGTACAGAAACTAAGGTATTATGATTTATTCTATTAAAATATTTACAATTAAATCTTCGTTTTTCGTTTTGTCTTTAAATGTAAAAATTACATTTTATATTTGTGATTGATTAATTGATTACTTACACTAAGAATAAAACAATCGTCTTAAAGTCGATTTAAATAAAAACTGTTATAACAAGTAACGTTAAAAAGAAAAGGAAAAAATCCTTCTATTGGATAAAATTCAATGATTTCGAATTTGACTATCAATAAAAGTAATATTATAATCTCATTCATTCGTCGTGTTATCAAATATAACTGTTTGTGAATCAGTTATTGTGTATGGTTATTACATTATTATTATTGGAATAATACACAAAAATATATTATACTCTGAATATATGATGCTCTGTAATTTCTCTTGGATTCTAAGTAATCATAACTTAGAGGGAATTTACAATATATATTTTTTTATTGTATAGGTAGGCGGACGAGCATATGGGCCACTTGATGGTAAGTGGTCACCAATGACAATGGCATTGTAAGAAATGTTAACCATCGCTTACATCGCCAATGCGCCACCAACCTTGGGAACTAAGATGTTATGTTCCTTGTGCCTGGGCCATGGGCCATGTTGCACTGGGTCACTTACCCTTCAAAACGGAACACAACAATAAATGAAATGGAAATAACACACAAAGTACTGCTATTTTGCGGTAGAATATCTGATGAGTGGGTGGTACTTACCCAGACGAGCTTGCACAAAGCTCTACCACCGTGTAAAGTAAAAAAATAGTCCAATCTTACCCTTGAATATTTTCCGGAATAATTCGTGTATTTTTGCCGACGAAATATACCAATTTTGACTGCGTTCTGGTCTACTACAGCACAGTGTTGATGCGAAAATCTTCATATTAAAAATATCATGATTGTGTAGTTGCAGTAGATGTTTATCCTATTATAATGAAAACTGTTTATATTTATTGTGGTGTAATTAGCTACGTAATTATCTCCTATTTCATCTAATATTGTAAAACGTTAAATTACAAGTAATATTTAGTAGTGGTTTGTAGTGTTTAATGTTGTAAGAAAAGCAACCGGAGCAAGATAGATACATTTTGAAAGCACTTATTGAAAAAAAAAAATAAAAAAGTGTTTGTGACTTCTTAATCTTGTTCACTTTTCACTATTCATAACATTCTTATCGAACTTGTGTGAAAAGATAAATATACATTACATTACATTATATGTACTATATATGATATAGATCTATTGTAATTTTTATAAGACATATCTTATAAAAAATATATTGATAACTTCTCACAGAAAAACGACAAAATGATGCTGTTTTAAAATATTCAATTTCTGTAAACTTAATTTTTTATATGGAGGTTAAGTGATTGATGTTGACGGTGCAGTAAATGCTATTTTAAAATAGTCTTGAATAAAATTATAGTTAATCACCGGCCTCTATAAACACGTCGTAATGTTTCCCGCGCAAAAATATTAAGATTATTAAGTGTTATTAATGTAATTTTATGCTACGTTCTCTTGTCTGCGTGTTAAATGCTATATTGTTACGCAAATCATTCAAGTTATTAGAAAATAATATTAAGCCATTTTAAAGTTATCGTAGTCTTACAAATTATGTACTACGAATAGAAAACCTTTTCTTTGTACATAAAACTTTTGATAATTTTCTGTATATACTTGTATTTATTTAGTGAGCCATGTATTGAGTTAGCTTAAAAAGTAATTAGATTCAAGCTCATTAATATCTAGATGTAGGAAAATATGTATATTGTACTCTAAAACTTTTAAGATCCATCCGTGTTTTGAGGTACTTTTCGACGCATTTTAGTTATGCTTGTCGCACATTTGCACTGATCACAGTGATTTTTTAACCTAAGTATTCACTTGGAACTAGCGAGAGCTTGTACTTTGTGTGACTTCAATCTTCAGACGTTTCAACTGTATAAATTAATACTATATAACTATATAATTATATTTTATTATTAATAAGGGATAATTAAATAATAATTTATCTATCTTCAAAAACTATTACGTGTAATTGTACTCATTACAATATTTGTATTAGAATAATATTAACAATATCTGTTGTAAAATTTCATGTTTCTTTACTGAATGTTAGTGTTGTGAAGTTTAAATAAAAATATGTGTCACTTATTTTCTGTTTTTCATTGGTATTCTAAATAATATAAATTAAAGAAGGGAATTTTTTTCAAATTTAACGCTCTATGTTTGCAACTAGCGTTGCCAGTCGTCCGGATAAAGACGGATATATAGTTGACTATTTAATTGCGTGTCCGGGCAAAATAAGCGGTGTCCGGCTTGTCTGGCTTTTGTTAGGTACAATTTTTTTTGTTGTACCTATTTGTACTGAGACACAGAATGCTCAATAATGAGCGTGTCCAGCATTTTTACCCAAATGTCCGGCCAAACTGGCTGGTCTGTCCGGCTATTAGGCTTGGCGATCTGGCAAACCTATTTGCAACTATATTAACACGTATATGTGATTCAAAATAATGATTTTGAAGCTACCATTGATGTACGATTAGAGTAATGGTCATATATCTGTACAAAGAGTGTTGCTGATTCATTTTCTGTCTCTTCTTCAGCTTGATAATATTGACTTGGTAACACCTATTCATCACATATTTTTAATAAAATTGGTAGATAGATTGGCAAGTCGGCGTAGATATTATATAACTTATGGCTAGTGGTGATCACTTATTATCTACCGATTTTGTAAAAAAAAAAACAAGAATATTAATTTGTAAATAAATTAATAAAGTTTTTTCTTCGTTCGGACGTAAAACTTATGAAACTATCAAAGAGCTATAAAATCAATAGATACTTTATTCAAGTACTTTATAATAATCGTTTTAAAAGATTAAATTAAATTTAAATTAGGAGTGTAGATTCTACCTAGAAAAAACAGCAAGAACGGCATCATAACGCAATCACCGGTTCCGTATAAGATTTAAAAACAATATATAATTAATTATTCCTTTTAATGTAACCCGCACATGCGCCGCTGTTCTAGGAATATTCTAATGTTGCCATACTCTGTACATACAAATATACTATGACTTTATTGCGTAGAAATATATATTACAATATTATTTACTAATATAACCAAGATCAAGGTGATGTATCAAAAATATATTTTCACGAGTTTTTGATGAGTTTTGATCCGAATAATGTTTACATGTCCTCAAGTTGGAACTATTCGTATTTTATACTCTGAATCCTATTACTTTAGTTTTTTCTGTAAATAAATTCAAGCTATTAATGCTATGTTAATAGTTCCATAATGAAATATCGTTTACATAGTAACAATGACTATGGCTAGTAGGTGAAAAAAATCTATAGGTATATCAAATTATGACAAGCATTTGTTCCCCTTTATGTGAATCCTTTAAAAAATGAATGAAGTTGCCAGTTAAAAATATAAAATAATATGGCAGATAATGGTAAAATCTCTTTTGTGTCAAATGGAGATGCTGGCCTGAAACAATTTGATAGCAAACTGTATTTGTGAAGCATCGTTTATATATATATGTGTGTGCAGGATCTTTTGATGCTCGAATGACATACAGAAGGGAGCGCAGTGCTAGTCACATGATTATTACACGTTAGTATAATATCCTTTGATTTAGGTCAATAAATAAACTGCTATCCAGTGACACATATATAATATATATATATATATATATATATATATATAATATTTATGTTCATCTGTTTTAATTTCGTCGATCTGTCAAATTGTAAATTCGATTTCCGAAGTTGTTAAAAAGGGGAATAAATTGGACGAAACGCTTTAAGTCTCTCAAAAACGTATCGATTTAATTATCTTTGGCCCTGAAAGGAGATCAGAACGCCTCACATCAGTTTTGGCAAGTAATGTTTTAATATTTTATAGTATTACCATTAACTTAATTAATTATTTTGTGACATAATGAAGTGCTACTCCTGCAATAAGACAATATTATTTGGTGAACTAGTAAGGTGTGGTGTTTGTCGCAAAACATATGATTACAAATGTCTCAACATGAGTAAACAATATTATTTAAGACGCTTCAACAGACCCAGTTATTCTTGGGAATGCCTCTCGTGCGTGACAGCTTTTCAACGTAGTTTTGAAAATCTTTTACGTTATTTTGACCGGCCAAGTGAAGATTCCGCAGAGGTCGCGAATATGCATAATCTTGTTTTAAGTATAGAAAGTCAGCCATCTGAGCATTTTACCGAAACCGGGGACGACGATGTGGTATATAATATACCAGATACAAGTAATATCTCTGAAAGCATTCCGAGAGTGATTTCTTTTCAACGTAGTTTTGAAAATATTTTGCGATATTTTGACCATCCAAGTGCAGATTCCGCAGAGGTCGCGAATATGCATAATCTTCTTTTAAGTATAGAAAATCAGCCATTTGAGCATGATACCGAAACCGGGGCCGACAATGTGGTACATAATTTACCAGACACAAGTAATATAACACATGCACAATTACGCAGATTATTTTACCTAAAATTTAACAGAATTAGAAGTGGCTTGTATGCAACAGGCTCGGAAAGCCGCTTGGAAAGGAATATAATTAAATGCAATCATTTATTGGATTTAACGTCTGCCAGCTTAAGTTTCTTAAGAAATGAAATTAATAATACGTACAGATCACTAGAACCATCGCCCGAAACTGAATACAGGCGGAATGATCACCGATTAATATTGGAAAAATTTACTAGAAGCCCAAATTTGGCTATCCATATGATTCCAGAGAATGAAAATGAAAATCTCTTACGTATTCTGAAAACTATATGTAAAGTTATAAGAGCTCCGTTTGATGAAAATGAACTCTTGAATATCCGTAGAATCTCCAAGATTAATCCTCAATCACAGCGGCCTTGCAATATAATTGCTACTTTTACCACGCTATTTCATCGAAACGATATAATTTCAGCATTTAGAAGATACAATAGACGTAATAAAACAGACCCTCTGAACACCTCTCACATACGGCTCCCTGGTGATAAGCGCAACATATTTCTATCTGAACACTTAACTCCTGAGTGCAAGGCAGTTCATATTGCGACTAGAAAGATTGCGAAACAACTAGGATTCAAATATGTCTGGGTGAGAAATGATTCTGTTTATGTAAGAAAGTACGACCAATCACCGGCTTTTCTTATTAGAAGTATGGCCGATGTACAGAAACTAAGGTATTATGATCTATTCTTTTAAATTATTTACACTTAAATCTTCATTTTTCGTTTAGTCTTTCAATGTTAGAGTAATATTGTAATTTGTGATTGCTTACCCTAAGAATAATTAGTTTAATATAATTAGTAAATTTTCAATTTGATACTAAATAAGCAAGTTCAATGCTTCTATTGGATAACGATTGAATTGGCTTTGGCTATCAATGAAAGCATTATTGCGATTGAATTCATTCGTGGCATAACCAGCATATTGTTATCAAATACAGGTCAAACATTTTGTATAGTAATACATAATTATTAGAATAATACACAAAAACATAATATTATAATAGTATGTAGTTTCACTTGGACCGTAATTAATCATATCTTAGACATAATCTACATATAAAGTATAAAGTAGTTTAACCTCACCCTTGTAATATTTTCCTAAATTATGGGAGCAATTTTCGCCGAGATATACCAATTGTATTTTGACTGCGTTACGGTCTTCTGGATTGAACAGACTAGCAGTATTGATGCAAAACCCTTTAAATTCAAAATGTCTGGTGTTGTAGTAGATGTTTAAAGTATTAATAATGAAAACTGTCATATTTATTGTTGATGTAATTAGCTAGTTTTTTTGTACTGTATAATTCCGTATATTCTAAGTCCATTTTAATATTAAGAACGGATTGATGTGTCTTCAAAAACCATAAAAATGTTTTTCTGTAAGCCCTCGGATGTTGCAGCTGTTCATGGGCGGTTGTAGTCACATTCCATCAGATGAGCCTACATCTCGTTTGCCCTTACATAAAAAAAAAGTACCTACTTGTATCCGTTGTGCGATTTCAAGTATCTTTACTGAATGTTGATATTATTAAGTTAAAATAAAAATATATGTCATATCATTTCTCATTTCATTTCAGTAGTACATTTTAAACACTCGATGAAAAATTGGAAACTATATTATCATATAAATATGTAATTCAAATATAATCCAAAGCTACTATTGACGCACGACTATTGAATGATTTTATATATTAAAGCCTTAAATATATATAAATAAGAAAACCAACATGCGTATATACATAACATACATCAAACATACATAACACATTTCATTAAATATAAAATATCAGATAGACGACACAACGGATGATCGCATTTAGCACAATGGACAAACACATACATATCTCGGTTGTGATGTCATCCTTTGTATTATATTGTCTTACCTGCGCAAGCGCATTGATCACCAGTCGAGATTCCATCACCAAGGCGAAGCCCGTATTTGCGTTTGTTGCTAGCTTACTAATTTAAATAGTCACATTGTTTACGTGCTGTTTCGCTGTCGCTTGTGCTTGTATTCGCTCCCTTCTGCCTTTTATATCAACCATTCTGTGTGAGTATTATTGAACTAATATTCGGCCTATAAACACCGCCACTCTTAACATTTCACCCATATCTGAGGACCCCGACGTGATATGATCACACAACGTTCTGACGTGTAGTTTGAGCCTACCTAAGCCTTTTAGACAGAAAAGACCGAAAAAGTCCAACATTTTTTCACCTGGGCGCCTGTACTCAAAGCACAGCTGGGTTCCCAGTTGAAGATCTATTGTTATGCAAGAACATTAATTGTCTAAAAGTGTGCCGAGCTTTTTAGAGGGTACCGCTTGCAATGAGTGACATGGCTCTTTAGTTGCTAAAGCTAGCCTGGAACGGTTTTCAGAACTTGTAAAATTTCGTGTCAAACTTTGTTGTGTAATGTGAACCAACAGCAAAACCCAATGTTTTTGATTGGTAACTTTCTAAAGGAAATCGTCCGTAGAATACTTTACCTTCCAATTTTCTAACGCCCCTTTAACATTTGTGATTTCGACGGTAGTTGATTTTAAAATTCGTGAACAAATGCTAAAATATGTACAGAAGAGAGAAAGGCTGAGAGGGCTGTTTGCCCTTTATCTCTTCTGTACAAATCGCCGATGCCACTATACCAATTAGAAAGTATAGCGCGGGTCCTTATAATACGGGAATACTCATAAAGCGATAAATTAACATTTTTTGCTAAAGAGAAATGGCATCGATTTTATTAGTAAACCCAGGACATTTATGTACATTAGGCAAAGTGTACTATTATGAACTTTTTTATACTAAGTACCTACAATTTCATTATATAATTCCGTTGCCGAACTCTATAGGTTGAAATGTATAAAGGGTGGAAACAATGTGCCTACATGTGATTCCATCAACGGCACTAGCAGAATTGCTTGAGATTAACGTAATGGCAGTATTGATGATTATGTTTTAAAATAAAAGTTATAAATATACCGAACGCATAAGACAAATAACAATATTATAAAAAAAAAAAAAACATTCCTTATAACGTAACCCGTAAATGTGTCGCTATGAAAGAAATATTCTAGTGTTGCCATACTGTGTACATATAAATATATCTTGTAGAAATATATATGGCTACCATCATCAAGTTGAATTTAATTTTTATATCATTTTTAAAGAGCTTATATTAACAGAATAGTGTATAAAAGTGACCCTCGGATAATATATTATCATACATATTTGTGTTTTATACTGAAGGCTGTGACATCTTCGTTTCTTTTGATATGTTAATTATTTCAAGCTATTAATGCAATGTTTTTAAATTGCATTAATAGTTCCATAATGATATCATATTCAATATCTTTCACACAATAACAATATCTATGGGCAATGGATATTAACTTTGTATAAACTATGACAAATATTTGTTCCCCTTCGTTATCTTTAGAGGTTTATAAAAAGTTGCCAGTAGAATAAATCCAAATGAAAATGTATTCCTAAATTTTCTAAGAAAGTCGGCAACAGAATATGTTTTGTGTTAAATTGAGATAGAAATAATGACAAAATATTTTATTATGTTTAGAATACTTTACGTGTATCGATGATAAAAATCAGCTCTTTAGGTTAAGCTCCTAATGAAGTAGCATTGGCTAGTCTGCGAAACTTAACATTCAGCACAAAAGATTTGAAAATGAAGACAAATTCTTTTCAATCATTGACATTCAATAAAATACCGCAGATGTCACAAATATTTCTTTAATATGATTAAATCTGCGACGAATCATGCAGGTGTTACCTACTCATTTAGACATTTTGTTGATTTAATAAAAAATAATAAATTGTATTCCCGCGCTTAGTAAATGAGCAATTAATTATTTTCACAATCCGTCAATCTGTCAGATTGTAAATTCGATTTAGGTAGTTGTTACAAAGAGGGAATAAATTGCTTAGAAGTACCTTCAGTTCTCTTGAAACTTTATTGATTTTATCTCTTTGGGTTTCAACGGAGGTTAGAACGCACCACGTCAGTTTTGGCAAGTAATGTAATATTTAACAATACTACTATTAACATCATTTTATTTATCTAACGTGATGAGGTGCCACGCATGCAGTGAAACAATCTTACCTGGTGAACTGTTAAGTTGTAGAGTCTGTAGAATAACATATGATTACAAATGTCTCGAGATAAGTAAAGAATATTTTTTAAGACACTTCGACAAGGCCAGATATGCTTGGGAATGCTCTCCGTGCGCGAACGCTTTGCAACGCAGAATTAGTAATGCACAAATAAGTAATCAAGGTTCGGTACATGACGGAAATATAAATCCTAAAAGTTTAGAAAATCAGCCATCATATGCAACTCAAGCTAAGGCTTCTGATGTGGTACATTATTTGCCAGACACAAGTAATATATCGTATGAAGAATTTCGCTCATTATTTTATTCAAAATTAAATAAAATTATTAGTGGTTTCAATACAACAGGATCAGAAAGCCCATTGGAAAGTAATATAATAAAATGCAATAATTTATTGGATTTAATATCCGCCGGCTTAAGTTTTTTAAGAAATGAAATAAATAAGAAGTCTACTACAGAAGAATCGGAGCTCGAATCTAACCTTCAGGAGATTACTTGGCGCTTAAATATATTAGAAAAATTTATTCGTTGCACAAATTTGGAAATCCAGATGATACCAGAGAATGAAAATGAAAATCTCTTAGGTATTCTGAAAACTATATGCAGAGTGATAAACGTTCCAATTGAAAAAAATGCTGTCTTGAATATCTGTAGAATATCCAAGACGAATACTCACGAACAACAGCCTCGCGATATAATTGCTACATTTCCTACGCAACTTCATCGAGACAATATTATTTCAGCATTTAATACATACAATATAAATAATAAAACACAACCTCTGAACACCTCTCATATAGGCGTCCCTGGTGATAAGCGCAACATATTTCTATTAGAAGATTTAACTCCTGAGTGTAGGGCAATTCATATTGCGACTAGTGATATTGCTAAGGAACTTGGATTTAAACACGTGTTTGTGAGAAATGATTATGTTTTTATAAGAAAGGATGACAAATCACCGGCTATACTTATTGATGATATGGACGATGTTCAGAAACTGAGGTATTATGATTTATTCTTTTAAATTGTGTACACTTAAGTCTTAATTATTCATTTTGTTTTCTAATTTTAGAATAATGTTGTATTTTGGGATTACTTACCCTAGTAATGAAATGATTGCCCGCAAGTCGTTTGAAATAAATACTATTATAACAACCAACGTTTAAAAAAGGAAAAACATAAACAATTCACTGATTTTCATTGCGAATATATTTCTGAATCGTAAAAGGAAATTATTCCGGAGAGATATACTTATTTTTCTTTAACTGCATTTCGGTCACGCGTCATTTTTGATGCGAAACAATTTTAAAACATTCTGATCGTGGTGTTGTGCATTAAATTACTGGTTGGTGTTATTAGCTATGTAATTATTACGCTTTGTCAAATAATGAAATAATATATATTTATATATTAAGTTAGAGGTATTAGAAAAGGTTATATTGTGTCTATTAGTAGTTTGTAGAAAGTATATTATTTTGTATGAGCCGCTAGAATAGCAAGATAATCACATTTTGTCAGCACTTTTTAAAAGACAATTTAAATAATTCTATCTTTGTGACTACTTGATCTTTACTGATAACATTCTTATCAAACGTATTGATCTATTTGTGTGATAAGATCCATATCACATACATCAAATGTCTGACCAAATTGTATACAGGGTTATTTGTAACACACCAGCAACCTTGGAGGACTCGATAGCTAACACCATAAGCACCAACTTTTGTTCTACGACTTTTGATAATTTATTAGATTTTATAATCATAGCAAAATAAGTATTAATTTAATTTAGCGTTTGAACATTTATAAATCTACGCGCATCGCAAAGATCGACGCGTCGCGTCGTCCATTCGCTTATGAATGAAATATAGACCAACAAATGTCACTACAGTGCGACAACAACTTGTAAATACATTTTTTTTTTCATGTATTGAGTTATGTCCGGTCCTACGAGGTTTCTGGTGTGTTACAAATAACCCTGTATATTAAGGTCCTCCAGACCGATTTCGGCCACGGCGGCCAACACAGGTGCACTCCCTTTTCCTTAGCTCTCATAATCCGATGGGACGGCAATCCGACACGACCGGAAAGAGTTCAGGCGCAGGACCAACGGCTTAACGTGCTTTCCGAGGCACGGGAGTGTACACACTTCCACCTTCCAGACTCCGGGCTGCTACTGAGAATTTTCTGACAGAAAAACCCAATAACTATTTATTGGCCCGACCTGGGAATTGAACCCAGGACCACCGGGTCTGCAGCCTAATATCTAGTCACTAGACCAACGAGGCAGTCACCCTGTATATTACTGCTTTCCTAAAAGTATTAAAACACCCGTTATATTATACTCAAGTTTATATTAGTGTAATTTACTCTAGGCACGCCAGAATCTGATGTAAATAGTTGTGTATAAGATATTATCTTGTAATGATAGATTGTGTAGTTGATAGTATTTTAAAATAATTTTGAATAAAATTGTACTTAATCACCTGCCTGTAAAAAGAGTCAAGCGCAAAAAAAAATTGTCTCTATAAAATGTTATTAGTGTTAGATTTATATATGTATGTTTATTTTTTTTATTTTGCGCGTGTTAAATGTTATAAGGTTACTTAAATCGTTCAACTAATTGGTGTCTATCACTATGTCCAACTTGTATAATATCAAACCATTTATATGGATCTCCGGCCGGTCTAAGGCCGGCAACGAACCTGAAACCCTCGGGTGTTGCAGATGTCCATGGGCGGTGGTAGTCATTTTCCGGTGAACCTCCTGCACGTTTGCCTCCTCTTACATAAAATAAAAATCTCATAATCTTTTCATCATAATCTCATCATCTCATAAGCATTTCTGCAAATATAGTTCTTTAGTGACTCCTGTTTTGGATGAGTCTGACGTTAAATTAAATTCTATCTAAACTAAAATTACAAATGCGAACTATCTGTCTGTTATGCTTTCAAGAGTAATAAACCATTGAACCGATTTTGTTAAAATTTGGCATGAAGCAGCCTCTTCCAAACACGCGAACGACTAATAGTTAAATTTTTACTGTAGTAGGATAATATTGTTCTCTTTTCTACGCATCTTAGCTATAATTTTCGTACATTTGCATTGATCAACGTCATCTACTACGATACTAGCGAGTCTGCGTCTTTTTCTTCTCAGTCGAAAGACTGTTAACAGAGCGGTCATGGTCGTCGTGTAGCAGTGACTGTTGTTATTCTCTTCAGGATGTTACGCCATATCTCCCTGTTAGCTGTCATCCTAGTACACCAATGAAATTCGTCTACGTCTCTGTTATATACTTGACCTTTTTGTAACTTTAAAGTTTATTAAAATATTAATAAGGGAGGATTAATCTGTCTCCAAACATAATAAAAAAATATTGTTTTCGTTATATTTAATATTATATAAGAATAAAAGTAAGACAACTATCTATTGTTAAGTTTAAATAAAAATATATATCACTTAATTTCTTCTTTTCTATTTCATTAACACCTATTCATTATAAAACAAACATTAATTTTTTTTTTTTATATCATAGGTAGGCGGACGAGCGTATGGGCCACCTGATGGTAAGTGGTCACCAACGCCCATAGACATTGGCATTGTAAGAGATGTTAACCATCGCTTACATCGCCAATGCGCCACCAACCTTGGGAACAAAGATGTTATGTCCTTTGTGCCTGTAATTACACTGGCTCACTCACCCTTCAAACCGGAACACAACAATACCAAGTACTGCTGTTTTGCGGTAGAATATCTGATGAGTGGGTGGTACCTACCCAGACGAGCTTGCACAAAGCCCTACCACCAAGTAAATTGTAGTTTTGATTTATAACTACAGATATATATCCTATTTGTAAGCTGATATCCGACCCTATTTGTAAACTGGACGATACACTTCTAAAAAAAGTGTGTTTGAATCATTACTTTTGTAATAATTTATTGATGAATTGTAATTGTAATTAAAGACTAAAAATAATGTACATATGTATGTACATATATGTTAATATTATGTAAATTCATTATTTATATGTTAATTTATCCACCAGACATTGGTGTTGTAAGAAATATTAACCAGTCCTTATTACGCCAATGCGTTAACATCATTAAGAACAAAGAAGTTATGTCCTTTGTGCCCGTAGTTACAGTGCCTCACTAATAATTCAAACTGTAACACAACTTACATAAGAATTAATGCAAAAAATATTTTTTATGCCTTACATTTCCAATGTTTATCGACGAAAATGAGATACAACTGGGAAGCGCACAAAAAATCAAACATGGTATATTGGACTTTAGGAATTACAAGTCAGATTAAAACGGTGATTTAACGCCTCACTGACTCAATCGAACGTGATGCACACGGATAGTGAGATACGGAAACAAGGGGTACTTTTTGCGCACAGAGAAAAAGTAATACGAATTCCTTACAAGTAGAGCATTCGAGCGATAGTTATTTATAAAATCATAACTAATATTATAATTGCGAAAGCGAGTTTGTTCGTATCCACTTTCACACGTTGGCGAATTTATGGCCGGAAATTATATAAGATTAAACCTATCTATCTATTATATATATAAAAATCTCGTGTCACAGTGTTAGTGTTTATACTCCTCCGAAACGGCTTGACCGATTTTGATGAAATTTTATATGTATATTCTGTAGGTATGAGAATAGGTTTATAACTAATTTTTATACCCCTAAGTGTTAACTCAAAGTAAAAATTTTTAGGGGTGGCTCACCCCACAATTTTTTTTTTCATTTTTTGTACATATTCTTTTATTTTTATTTTTTTATTATTCGGCATTAAAAAATACATACAAGCCTAAATTTTCACCCTTCTACCATCAACCCCTATTTTTTAATAGAGATATTAGTAATTCAATCATTTTCAATCTCGGTCGATAACTGGATCAATTAACACTTGATCAGTTATCCCCGTCGGGGGCTTTTGGTGTCATTTCTCACCATGTAAGCAGCACGGAGTAAGGATGGGAGCGTTCTCCTCTCTCTCTTACAATAAGCTGTATCTCATTTTCGTCTCATCTCATGGCCGTCACGGTAGCATGCGCAAGCGATCCCGTGGCGCCCCCCGACCAGACGGAGAGGATACCGCTGGTTTTTTAGTGGGTATTCCGGCACCTTCAGCACCGGTGAGCCCCACATACCCCTCACTTCATGTGAGGGAAACGCGTAAATACATTTTTCCAGCGAAAAAAAGGAGGAAGTTGTTCTTACTTTTTTATCACACCAAAAAGCGTTGCCCTTCTTAATCAACTCTCCCTTTCACATGTGTGTATTTTATGTTATTTTTATTATGATTTTAATGCAAAAGTGTAAAGTAAGAATTATAATTGAATACTTTAGGCAAATAGTAATTTATTCAAAATTAAATATAATATAGCGAATTATAAGTTAAAAAAAGAGTTCAAATTATATTGACATTTGTACAGAATTAAGGTTACCTCATTGGCCGCACACAATTCTTATTATCAAATCTGAAAATTTACTCACACATACATACACATACAACCGCTAGAATAGAAAGAATCAGTAAGAAAGAAAGAGGAGAAAGGTCGCTTGGAGGACAACGCTTTTTTGTTACATGACAATTTTTGCCAGGTCACTCTACTTTGCAGTAGTAAAAGAACTTTGTTCCAATAAAAGAAAAAATATGTAGAGCATGTTGTACTTTATGCATTATTATTATATGCCCTGTACCGAACACAGACACACTGTACTGTATGGGCGAATGACTATATGTTATTGATTAAAAAATGCACGGGTCGGGTCGGGCAGCTAGTATATATATAAGCGAAATACCACTCATCACGGGATCTCCTAAACTATTCGCCCGATTGACTTGAAATTTGTCACAGTTACACCGCCGTAGACGCTCACTAAGAATCCTGTTACGCTAATCCTATCGAAAATATTTTTTTAAGCTGGAACCAGCTACATTATAAAGGTGTAAATAATAAAACAGCAAGGGAACAGTAAACATTTTTATTTTATTGTAAATATTAATTATTGTATCATCTGGCACTCGCGATGATTTTTATGATATATAAGCTAACTGAAGGGTGTCGATTTCACTATTACATTAGCGTTTAAAGTTAGGCACATGTTCTCCCTAACGTCTGGCATTGACACTAATTGCGACACTAATGACTTAGAATAATTTAGTAAATAGAGAAGAGATATCAAGAGATTTAATTTCAAGAGTATTTTGAGAGATAGAATTTGGATGCTATAGATTGCAATCGATTATGACGTACATAGTTTCGCAATACGTGCTCGTAGCCTAGACATCAGCGTCTATATTAAAACAACATATCGGCTAACAAAGCCTAAGCCATCGCGAGGTACTTCATGTGAAGTTATAACAAGCCTATTTCTAAACTTCAGTCGGCTCGTTAATGCACTTAAACTATTCTCCGTTGAGCATTACCTAGTTTAAGAATGACGGAAATGCCAGTTGTACACAAAAAAAAATCTACCTTTTGGTTTAAAGTTTGACGTATGATTATGATATGCGTGAAATGTTTCAGTTATAGTGAGATCGATTTTTTCAGAGTTGTGAAATTTTGCTCGAAAATTATTATACCTTCGATAGTTGAAAATTGCAAAAAAACTCACAATCATGAACCTATATTGGCTTTAAAAGTTTAAAATATGGTTCTATGTAAGCAGGCAAATGATTAATTAAACTTCTTTGCGATATTATAAGCTGGGTCGTGCTAAGATACGTGCTATTAATTTCTTTTCATTGTGTTGCTAGAGTGAAAAAAATGTTGTGATTTTTAAAATAGTAAGCGACAGTATATTTTTCTATAAAGACTTTATAGTTAAATTATAATTGTAAACAAAACAAAGTAAATTGTCTTTTCTTTGAATATATTATTTTATGAATTATTAAATGGTCGACGCAATAGTAAGATGTATATTTTAACATTTTTGTTTATATGTATACACTTTATGAAACAATGATTTTAATGACACATCACTCGTACAGAACGCCTACCTCGCAAGCCTATACCAATATATATTTTTGGCGACTCAGCGTAAACATTTTTTTTTTTTTAGTTCAATTTACCTAAAATGTGTTTAAATTTTCAACTATTTGTTCAAAAATTTGTTTTTTAGCGTAGAAGAATATTATTTTTTTTGTTAACAAATATAGTTATAGGAGTTTCTTTTAATATAAAGTTATAGGTAAATATTTGACAACTAGGACAATGTAGTGTTAGGTCTAGTGTCGAATAGATTTTAAGTAGAATCTAGAGAACATTTTAACTATAGAGATTTTACTATACTACATCAAAACAGTTACTAAATATTTTCGTACATTTTTGTAGAATAAAACCTTTTTATAACTGACAGCACAACTGGACGTTGATAGTTATTATCATTTTTAGTCTGTGTAATTTGTTTTCTTTTACAAGAATGCACGGAATAAGTTATTATTCCTTAAACCGGCGCAACATATCAGGGCTCCAAAGAATCCAAATAATTCAAGAAAATGTTTTGATAACATTAAGCGATTCTTTTATTTTATTTATACGTTAACGTTCAGACATGAGCGTAAGTATTCTCAAATAACGTTGTTAAATAAGTTATCATATTCGTAAAGTGAGTTAGTTACCTGTGTGGCGCCGTGTTAAAGATGAGGTAAATTTTTCTACAGTTATGATTTGATGTTATTACATTAGAAAAATATTGCTTTTAGTTTAGAAAAAGTTGCATTGAAAACTGCACTACATTAGTTTAAGTAACATTAGTTGAAGAAGGGTAAAGGATTCATACGTTTCAATATTATAATGATTTTAATAATTTTTCTTTAATTTATATTTAGTGATGTAAAAGAAAAGGTAATAGAAATAATTAAGATTTAACTAATATTGAAATCAAAATTATTTTTAATAAGTTTATTTACTCGCGTTTGAATTGGAACAAATCTTTTTTTGACTTGATTTCAATCTAAGAAGAATAGTTTGCGTCATTGAAATATTTTCCGTCCTTATGGCCAATGTTGTTCCAATATTGGCCAAATATTGTTCCATTAAAATGCATAAACATACAACTACGTACGTTTCGGTAAATAAAATCTATTCTATGCCATCCCCATTACGAAATACTTGCACAAAGCGATATGTTTTCTTATTGTAGCAGTATGTTTACATGTTTTATCTATATATTATTTTTCTTTATATCAATCACATTATCAAATACTAATCTTAATATACACGTCTAGTATATGTTATTCGCTCCAAATCAATAATGTCACTAACTGTACATAAAGCTTTTTATAAAATAAAATCTAAACTTTTTTAACACTATTTTAAACTAAGCTATGCTTGCCGCTTATATTTATTAGACGCCATTTTGTCACGTGATCACGAAATGGCGGACACTAAGTTTACCGTTTGGAATAGAGACTTCATCGTCATCACAGTAAGATTTTTAAAGAAAGCATTTCGAAATCTTTTTAAATGTACAAAGGCAAAACAAAATACGTTAATGATAAACGATTGCACACAAAGCTAAAACCATGAAGATGCTCCGCCCAGCTTTGTTGACAACTCGCCGATGCCGCGCCCGAACATATTGCCAACCTGAAAAAAATATGATTATTATTTATAACTAGCTGTGCACCGCGGCTTCACCCGCGTATAATAATAAAAATATAATAAATTATTTTATTACTATAATAAAACACACGCGCGCACACTTACACACACACACACACACATATACATACACACACACACACACATACATACGACTACTGGTAACGAAATACGTAATTAACGATTTGATATCAATTTTCATAAGATACCGTAGGGTTTACCGATCTTATATATGGCCTATGGCGCCATCACATGCTCTTTGTGTGCACCAATTTTCATCAAGATTGGTCTCGCCGTTCTTGAGTTATAAGAAGACATACAGACAGACAGACAGACAAAAATGAAAAAAATAGTATAATGTGAATCACTGCATCATAAAACGATTATTTATCACAAAATTAGGTGAAAAAGAAAATGTACAGACAGAACCAATAGATTTATATAGTAGTATCAATAGATTTATATCGGTAAACTCTTAAAGGAATTGCTTTAATGTTGCAACATTATATCACAAAAAAAAATTATATACCCAAAGTGAGTGACTGAGTAGCTGGTTGGTACCTTTTTTCTTTTATCACATTTATATAGATTGCACTTTATGTAAAATTTGTATATTATTACTTTTTTTCGACTACATAAAGGCTAAACTATTGCATTGGTAATATAAAAGAGGAGTATAAATGAAAGAAAATACATTATAATGTCATCCTCGTTAGTGTTTGTTCGAAATAACTTTACGTAATGTGAAAGGATTAAGTTGAGAATCGTCTACTTGATCGTTTACTTAATCGTTTTTTCAATTTTTAGTGAATAAATTAGTGATTTATCCATCATTTAATTAATTACATAAATATGTTAATTGTATAAATAATAATTTTATTTCTACTTTTTCTTTTTTGGTTAGATTTTGTTAGTTAAATTTTACTGTGTTGATTGCTTAAATGTGTTAATAAGTTGTGGGAACTGTGTTAAGAGAAAAAAGTATATATAGTTAAGATTAATATTTAAAAAAATAATAAGAATGCTTGTTCTCTTAAACTAATAATTAATGACTACCTTGCCAACTACAGCAGTGACGTTTCCCAATTTAGCGTCTTCTGTAAGAGATTCCAATTTGGACTTTCCTCCTCTGGCACCTTCCTCAGAACCTTCATCGCCACCTCTGAAATATTAAAAAAAAAAGAGTTGGAACTATATTGTATCATTATTAAATATATATATAAATTTAAATCTATTTCCTTTTATTTAACAGATAAAAGAAACGTCTACTATACATTTTTTAAATGATATTTGCACATTTCATCGTGATATCGATATCGGTATAAAATGAAAATGGCGATTTATTTAGATTATTATTTTCAGTGGTATAGCATTTGATCAAACACCATAATACCCTTTTTATAAGAAAAACGTTTGCCAATTTTTCACTTTCCCACCACGTACTGCCGCTCGCGTCGCCATATTGGAAAAATTGTTTTTTTTAAATTTTTTTTTAATTTGAACGCAGGCGATTGTGCTAATTCATGTTAAGTCGTCACCACCTCTGATAGACATTGGCGTTTTAAGAAATATTAATTCCTAGCATCATCAATGCGCAACCAACTTTTGGAACCACGATGTAGCGTAACTAAGTTGTGTTTTTATTAATAAAAAATAAATTGTCTTTAAATACCCTTGGTCCTGCTGAGCCAGTACCAAGCTACATGTGGCCTCCTCCGTATGCATTCGCGCTGCTACAGCTTGATACGACTTTGAATTGAGCTTGTCATCGATAACGCCTTGAAGCTCAAAATCACTGTACATTTTCTGTAAAAGTATTTTTCGTGTCAATTAAAGTTATTGATATTGGCTCTATTAGTACCAGGCCACAAAACTATGAAAAATCGTATCACCTATTGGGAATCGTAGTATTTCTACAACATACCGAGAGAAAATTGACATATGCGAATGGTTAGTATTTATAACCTTCTGGTAGAATCAGAATTTCAATGAATGACATAAATATATAAGTTTGATTTAATTTTTTATCTCATATAGGCCAGCGTTTGACCGTTGACTTGCCTGATTTAAAGCCTCATGGTCTAAGATTTAGCACGTACCTATCAGGAAATACAGACTCAGGCAATTAAATTACGTTACCTTTAGAACGATGGAGAGGCATGCGACCTGTTGTGGATGTAATGCTGGACGCTCAGTCAACCACGTCGAGATGTGATCGATCTGAACACCATACCAATGTTCGAACAGCTGCAGGATCCATAGCTCATCTGTCACCTGGGTGTGAACGCAATGTAACATGTGAATCGCAGTTTTTGGATTTATGATAATTTTTAAATGAATATCTAGATTTTTATCATAACTAGCTGCAGTGTATGTATATAAAATGATAACAAAAATAATTCTAATTTTGAATTTATAAAAATATTACCCTATTTCTACAATAAATGACAGTTGCAAGAAAATCTGATTTGTCGCCTCATGGTTTCACAGATTATGTTAAAGATACTTCTAAATCGTGACTTGATTAAATTGAGATTTGTCTTACTTAATTCCTTGATACTGTTTTTTACCTTTGATCTGATTTGGTCCATCGAGTTTCTCATGAAGTTGACATAGCCTTGGCCAATGTCTTTGCCAGAACCCGATACGTTTGCAATCGTCAGTATTGAGCCTATTAAACTGTAAATATACAATATAACATTCTTAATAGACATATTTAAATATTTTGTAGACATTAGAAATCTGAGATTTTCTTGATATTAGAAATCTGCAACTTACCAATCGCAGTACCTTAAAATTCAACCAGAATGTTCGGTTGTCTACTGTAATTTGTATGTGTAAAATTATTTTACGTGAAACTGACTAGCAAAATGACGTAAGCTTTTAGTCTTTACTACGAGTATGAGTTTATGTTTTAGTCGTTAGTGTTGATTTATGAAAACTATTTACTAAATCATGTGTTAAATTATTTTGCGAAGCTAATATCATGTGACGTGTGGTGATATGTCAAATAATGTAGGTACGAGTTAATGTTGAAGTAGTAAGTAAGAAATCATTAATGTTTTTGTTGTCAACGTATTCAGAAGTTTTTGTTATAGTGATTTGCCGATATTCTTGATATTGGTAAAACATTCTGAACTCGATACAGGTGTTAGTATTCGTTTTAATTACTTCATACTTACCATTGCCTAATTAGTAATGATTTAATTTTGAATGTCTACCAATGTTGAAAAGATTAAACTTTTCCAATTTTGAATGTCTACCACAATTGATAATATTACACTTGTCCAGTTTCTCACTTAATACTTGCACCTCGATCCCATTCTCGGTCGCAGCTGAAGCGATGGGGCTGACGGATGAGGCGGCTGGGTGACTCACCTGCCCTCGTCGAAACGCGCTATCTTAGCGAGGGTCGCCTCCAGCACGGCAGACAGCCGGCTCGTCATACCCGTAGACATCGTATGCAGACACGCCTCGATCTGAGCATCCATTTTAGCATGGTACTGGTACTGTAGGAGATTGCTGGTGTTAACATTTAAAGCAAGCAGTTCGTACCTTTAGGCAAATATACCACGGTACTGATGCATTTTTTACTCCCATGTTTCAACAAACTTCACAGTTTCTTTGACGCTTGTAAAGAAAACTCCAGTAACACGGGGCGCCATACACAACTTGCAGATTTGTACAAATAAAAAAAAATTGCGAGTACAATTCATGCAAGACTCATACAGGCAAATAAAAAAAAAAATCTACAGACGCGATGACGTCACAAATTCTGCAAATCATGCATGACAAACCCACAAGCGCGAATTGATGCTATGCTGTATCATGTTCAAATGCCTGATGAGTCAAATTAACTCAATAACATTTGTTTATTAATATTTCATTTAAATTCACGTGAATAGTCAAAGGAAGAAGGAGTTCTTCTTTTATATTAACTGATGTAAGTGTTGTTTCAGTTCATCAGTTTTGTGTGGATTATTGGCAATTGAATGTGATACGCTCGCAAGAGCTATTAACATGACAGCTTGTGGGTTCATCAGGTCTGTTTTTAAAATTGCTTCTTTTACACGTGCAACATGACGCTCATGTTTCATTTATCACTCAGTGAATCTCGACTATTAAAACTAGATGCTGTTTTCGCAGTTGCCTCAAGGTGGTTGTCTTTTCCTTTGTCAACACATGCTTAAACAGACGCGTCAAGAGGCGTTTTGCTGAATTGTAAGAACTCAAAACGCCAAACTCACTAAATTTTTGAAGCATAATTTCCAATTTAACAGAAGTCATTCAGACCGCACAGATTTGGTATTTCCTCTACATTTGCCCATGCACATGCATGCTTGTTGTTGTGTAATTTCATTTGTTGATAATGTATACATGTTGCCGAATTATGGCATACGTTACATCTAAATTGGACAAACAAAAGCTATGGTTTGTGATGCAGTGATATGTTTCTACTATATGATTTATGATCTTCCATTTATTTGATGAAGACAATATATAAGAAGGATAAGCATGATAATGGATTTTTCAATGAAATCAGGCAGATACATATTACATATGTCTTTGTTCATACGAATATTTCTTAAATGTACTGAAAAAGAATTTATTTAATAAAAATAAAATCATTGTTTAACTTGGTAATTCAAGCAATTCTATAATATTATCGTACGATGCTTCGAAAATTTCATTCAAAATGCTTATATTTAGCATTGTGTAATGTATAATAATAATAATGTCCTCCAGACCGATTTTGGCCATGGCGGCCAATCTCAAGAGACATTAGCCAACTGCGCAGGAGATATTAAAGTGCAAAAGTGTGTGCACAAACACAGGTGCACTCTCTCTTCCCTAGCTCTCATAATCCTATGGGACGACAATCCGACACGACCGGAAAGAGTTCAGACGCTGGACCAGCGGCTTAACGTGCTTTCCGAGGCACGGGAGTGTACACACTTGCAACTTCCAGACTCCGGGCTGCTACTGAGAATTTTCTGACAGAAAAACCCAATAAATATTTATTGGCCCGACCTAGGAATTGAACCCAGGACCACCGGGTCTGTGGCCTTATATTTAGCCACTAGACCAACGAGGCAGAGCAATTTGTAATGTTTACAAATTGTTTAATATATGCTTTATCACAATTCATGTATGTCAAAAATAAAACAATTTCTTTTGCAAATTTGCATTCCCATGTTATTAGCTCTTGGTCTAAAATATTGCCAATGATTTTTAATGAAAGTTAGATCACTTTTATTTTTATATCAATTTCGTTTTTAATTTACTTCTGATGACGTCATACGATTAGTGTTGTCAGTCGTTTTGATTGTTAATCACAAGATTGATAAATTAAATGTTCCATTTTTAAATTAGCTGTCAATTTAAAAAACTTCATGGATATAGAAATATTTAAGAGACTAAATTGATATGAGTTCATTAAAACTATTCAAACTCTTTTAAGTTATGAAATAAATTATTCAAATTTCGCCAATTGTTATAAATTAAGGTTTAAGAAGTTTATTTTCTCATTAAGAACAAAAGTTCACTTACGAGAAACTAATTACATTATTTTCTTATATTATAGTTATATATTCTTTATATAAAAACAAAAGTGAGTATATATATCTTTCAAAAGTTTTTTTTAGATAAGCTATTGTAAATTAGTGCCCCGTTAAACAATATAGTTTATGAACCATAACTTTTTGTTCTGGCTTTTGGTAATTGTAATTTGTATTTGTTTCGTGGATTGTATTTAAGTGATTTTGTTTTAATGGTTATTTGTGTGTGTACCCGTAAGCATTTTTCTAATTAGTATGCATGTTTTGTATTTTTGTAATTGATTAATGGATAGTGTGTTCGTTTTTTTATATAAGTCTTTTGTCGGGAAGTAGTAGTGTAGTTGAAATAGCGCTTTTAGTAATTTGTTCTGAGATCTTTGAAGATCTTTTAAATTTGTTTTAGTTGCACCCCCCCATATTTCTATTAAATTAATATATAATATTGGTATAATAATTTTATAAGCTGGATTTAAATCCCAATCACAAATGAATCGCTTTAGCAATGCAGTAAACTATTTAAAATAAAATATGACATCTATTTGCGGTGATAAAATAAGCAGTTCATACAATTTTTATGATTGGGATGAACAAATGAAATGCCTGTTCTTGTTGAGCGCCAAAATATGTTCATTCGAATATGTTATCTAAGATAACATGGCACATCTTGCATACAATGAAGTCAGCAATATAAGATTAAGTATGAATAATTATATGATTTTTGAATATGAAAACTTTTCAATGAAAATTGTCAAATGTCACAAATAAAATCAAGTATTCTGTAAGATCTTGGTGAATTTTGTTAATTTGAAAAGCAATGATTAAAAAATGTACGTACGATCTTCAAATGATGTCATAATATAACTGACTTTTATTCGCGGCATTGATTGCATTCATTGATAATGATGAGTCTACTAGGAATTATACTTACGATGTCAACACCTTCAACTGCACAAAGCTTCAGAGCTTGATTCTTCGCATCCAGAGCCACGTTTACCATGGCGCAGATTTCAGCCGGCAGGATGTAGTCCGTTGACATGAAAGTCACACTCTTCTTTAGCCATGCCTGTCGACATGAAATATTTATCTTGATTTTGTTCCAAATCTAAATTAATTTCAGAGATCAATTAAAATTAGTAATTGTAGAAAATCTTTTTTTGATAGATTTCGTCTCATTAACTGCTTAAATATACCAACTCTGAACTTGAGTACTCATCAAATTTTACCTGAAAAGATGCTTCTGTCCTCTGAATACAAGTTTCCATCATGTCGCTGGCCATTAACTTCAGACGTTGCTCCAGGTGGGAGCGGAACTCTGGCTCGGGCCAGTGCAGATCCCTGATGAAAGACTGCAAGGCATCCAGCTTCCAGAACAGCTCCTCGCTCGTCGAGCAACCATTTCTGAAAATGTTATTTTTGGTAGAGCTTAGTAATTTATTTTGCCTATTATGATTAAGACCAAATAAGTTTATATATAATGCCAATTATTTCGATGTAACTCGTATTGGACAGTTCCCCAATTAACGGTTCTGTATCCACAATTTTCTTAACTTTTTCAATAGGGCATTTTCAATATTTAATTAGCAATTAAGCTAAACAAGAACTGAGACGCTTTCTTTATGGAAATTAGATTCAATCTTTACAAATAAATTACTTTCTTTTGTAATTAACTAAAAAACTATATAAGCTTTTACCAAAAGACGTAGTGCGTCTCAAAGAAATTTTACAATAATATTATCATATTAAGAACGCTTTTCAATTTCACTCGCTTTAAATTTAGACTGTTGGCGTGACAAGCGTGAATTTCATATTCTTGTATTCATATTAAACTTCCAAGAAAAGATTCGTACCCCTTAATCTCCCAGCGTTCTTTCTCGAATCCCTTATGAAGTGACTGAGCTATGGATGACTCCATGAGGTCGACGTAGCGCACAACGAGGGGCGCAAATGTGTCTCGCAGGTGTTCATGGAAACGGCCGTTTCGCAGATTTTCTAGAAATTATTGCAATATCGTTTATATCTTTGTAAACTAATAATTAATTACGTATTAATTATTTCTAATATTTTTTACCATCTGTTCTCAAATAGTCATTTAAGATCTGGAATAGCGGGAAGGAGTCCCAAGTGTCTGGCTGTTGTTCCGCCAGCACGCGATCCATGTCTACAGCAAATAAGGCCCAGAAAATCTCCGCATGTTCAACGAGTAGCTCCGAAAACCACGCAAAAGCCTGTATAGATTATCAATGATTTAAGATAAAATCTTATATAACAGAACACCACGAGATATGGATTTGAATGATACTCAAATTCAATCAAGTAGAAAAACTGTGATTTGTTTAAAGGACATAAAGGAATGAATAGAAAAGAGTTGACTTGTATCAACTTTTAGTATGAAATAACTTTAACAGTAAGACAGTATAAAATTTCAGAATAGATATTTCGGAAATGTTTAATATGAAAGGAAACAAGTGACAATCGAACAAAAATCGTTTCAGTTGTTAAATAATTGACTTATAATTTTTGATATTTTCAGAATTATTTTCCAATGATATTTGTTGAATAATGACAGAAACTTAGAATGCGATATGACTTCCACAATATCGAAATCATATCGATTGACAAAACGAAGTTCTTGCAAAAATGTTTACTTAACATTGTATTTTAATATTTGCAAGAACTTTACAAATAATTAACTAAATACATGCAATGACTCAAATCAATGTACTATCGAACACTTGATATATACGCTGTAGCGAAGCTGTGCTGGAAGAAAATATTGTAAAATACAGGTGCACTAGAAGATTGAAGCATTTCTATATATTATGTAACAAATATTAAAATATATAAAGCGAGTGAGAAGCTGCGAATTACTGTTGATATCTACATAAGCCAATAATATTTGTAACAAAGTGTTGCGATGTTATGTACTTGTGATTATGTACATGAATCTCAGTGAAATGTATTATGTTCCAATGTTTTGGGTGTATTATATTCAAAACTTATCAGCTCAAATAAATTTAGCTTAAATCATATTGTATACTATTCAATATTTTTATAAATATCAATATTATGATTTTGATTCGATTTGTTTTGTGAGCATCAACTATTCCGTTGACTGATAACAGTCAAACAATCCAAGTTCAAAATATAAATAGAGCAGAAATATTTAAATTATAAAACAAAATGGCGTTGATGACAAATATGACATGTTTCGCGTTTGTATATAAAAATGTGTACGTAAAAGATAAATACAATATTGCCTAAGAATGGTTTTAAAGATACAGTTAGTCGAGTAGTTTTAAGTATTGTGGCTCATTTGTTCGTATAAGTGAAGTAAGCAATCGATGGTGTGCGATTGAACATAACTATTACATCGATATCGATACAAAAATTGCATCAGATACATCAAGTTTAAATTGCAGATCGCCTATCTAAAGCTCTAGGTTCACCACCAGGCTTAATGTTTGCATGTTCACGCTTTGCATAGAAATACATGCAAGGCCTATATCATTCTATGTCAATCTAAGCTCACTAAGCCAGTGTATTCAAACTATTTATATGACGCCACATGTCTACATCATTTATTAATTGTGATCAAATCGTAGTGAGAATGATTAAGACCGAGTGAACGAATTGACAAGTGATTCGATCAGCCGAGCATTCAATCAAATAAGTAGTTACATTTTGTTGACCGCTAGAGTCCGGTTTTGTGTTATAAACCTGCGGAGAAATAAAAAATAAGGTAGAAATGGAATATAATATTTATATAACAATCTGCGTTATAAACCACAAGTGAATTTTTAATTAAATTAAATAATGTATAATCTTCTGATAATCTAATCAAAAAAGGCATTAATTGCCGCGCCGTTAAATTATTTTGGTGTTTATATCGAAATTCTCTTGTAGTCAAAGCGACATAAAATATATAAATAATTAATAAATTAATATTACAATAATTACGTCTATAGTCGATAGACGTAGCCCATATGCCTATTTATATAATTATATATTTTTTCGTTTGATTCGTGAGGCAAGTCTATCGAATAAAATACACTACGTAGAACACTTTAAACCAATTGATTCTTTAAATAAATAATTTAATTAAAATATCGTAGTGCGCGGTAGAGCTGAAAATATTTCTTTTTTTTTTAATTCCAACTTTTCTTACTATCAAAGATCGACGATTAGAAGTTTCAAAGTTGTGAGGAATTTAATAGAAAAAAATATTTGAAGAATAAGTTACGTATTGTCAAAGGCATAAAGGATATATGTTACGTCACTTGTAGTACCAGTACCTACTAGGTACTAATGTCATCGAGATAAAAGTTCGAGAACATTTTGTTCACACTAATGAAACCTTTAATAAAGTACAAAAAAGTATAAGCTATTTTAAGTGATTGTGCGTACTTTTTATTTTTTTAATTATATGCATATTTTCAGCTCTAAAGAAAAATACACATAATGCCTCATCATTCCCCACACTAATAGCGACAGGAGAACAGGGTGCTAAGTACAGCAAACACTGAAAGCGGATAAAACTTTTTAAACAAAAAAAACTAAATTTGCCGATAATGTGAAATAAAATAACATATTAAATTACATTTACAATGTAATTTAAACATAACAATCAATCAAAAGTTCATTGACCTTTTATCGTTAAGTATTTTAATGTTTAAAAAGTTTTATCCTAAGAAACAACATTAAACACGAACACAAACGACTATTATTATTTATGAAGTGTAATTTAACGGCTCTGGAAAAGAAAAATCTATTGTGGTATAAAAATAACTTAAATCAAAATTATTGTCGTTAAATTACACTTCTTAGTTGTTTGATCAACGATTCAATATTTAAATCTTAATCAATCGTTTTATCTATTTCTTTAACTTTAAGTTTTATATTGTTTTAAAATCTTAGATAATCAGACTGAAAGGTACTTTACTAAGATATAATTTATTATTAACTGAAAATTCATTATCATGTTATAGGTTAACTTTGATAACATATTTTTTACTAATATAGTTAATTTCCTTATCTCTTTATCAAACAACTGTTAATTGATTCGTTCGAAATTTAAAATAATATTACCTCCGCGTAATGTTCTTCGTTCTGCTGGAGTAAATCAACGCAGATTTCCGCAAGATGAATGAGGTCTTCGAGTTTCTTTGCTGGTGTCACCATTGTTTCACCACGGAGATCCTCTGAAAGAAGACACTCGCTATGACGCATTTTTTTGAATAAATGGACCACTGCTATGTTGTCATCATTATTCACAGACAGCAATGTAACAAATATTTATCGGAACTAAGATGTTAAGTCTCTAGTGCCTCTCGTTACCCTAACTTACTCACCCTTCGAACCGGATATCAACAATACTATGTATTGATACAAATATGATAATGATGAGTGGACGGAACTTACCCAGACGGGTACGATAAATTTATCAAAATAGCCTTTGTTTTGACATCTTATTTTATTTAACACGCAATTATCAGTATGTTTTCAGGATAGCTTCCAATTAGCCCCGAGATGGCCCAGTGGCTAGAACGCGTGAATCTTAACCGATGATCGTGGGTTCAAAACCCGGGCAGGCATCACTGAATTTTCACGTGTTTAATTTGTGCTTAAAATTCATCACATGCGGTGACGGTGAAGGAAAACATCGTGAGGAAACCTGCATATGTCAAATTTCACTCAAATTCTGCCACGTGTGTATTCCACTAACCCGTATTGAAGCAGCGTGGTGGAATAAGCTCCACAGCTTCTCCTCAAAAAAAAAAGAAAGGAAAAGAGGCCTTAGTTCAGCAGTGGGACATTCACAGGCTGTCACTTTTCCAATTGAAGTTATTTACAAAATGCATTCTTTGAAATTCTTAATAGTAAATTTAACAAAATCAATTTAAAGAAACATACTTTTGACCTGAGAAAGATAATTAACTTCGATTTGCTAGCAAACAGTTCAAAATATCTTATTTTTTATTTTATTTTTTTATTTTATTTTATTTTCGGGAAACAAACAGTTCAGCTACACATATACAATAAAAAACGATAAAATAACACATAAACCAATCAAGTTTCCACTAATATACATCTTAATTTTCTTATCTTCTTAATTTTCTTTCGCTTTCTTCATAGACAAAGTAGTTTTTTCTTCAAAATGACTTTTAATCAAGAGATTATAAAAAAGGAATACTTGCATGTTATTTTTTGAATAATTTTCGCTTCAATTTTTTAGGATCATAATACTTACCCTCAATGTTAGCTTTCTGGCTGAGTGTGGTATAGTTAAGGAGAGCTGCATTCTCCAAGCTCGTCTGAATCATCGTACGAACATCTTCAGGAGGCACAGGTGTCACTACATCCTTCATCATTACCCGCTCCAGGAGTGACAAGGTCGCCTGAAATTGTAAGGATGATTTTCTGAACGATATGTTTGAAATTATAGATTCGGAAAGAAGTGGAAGAGTTGGTAAAGATACATTTGTCATTCTACTAACGTACGTGATAAAGTATGTTAAAGTAGGTTATGTATGTTAGAACAGGGAACAGCCTGTTAATATCCCACTGCTAGGTAACCTTCTTCACTCCGTTTCGATTGGATTTGGTGGAAAATTTCATCCAACAAATCTTGTTTTTCCCACGACGTTTTCTTTAACACGATATGTATTATAAACACCAATACTAGCACATGAATATTCAGTGCTTGCCCGGGTCTTAACCTGTATTTATACATCATATGCACATTACCAGTGATTTGGAACTTTCGACCTTATTGCATTGTAGGATGAAATAATGATGCTTAAAGTTCACGGCTGTGCACGACATACATCATTTATTTTATTTTTCACCATCACGCATAAAACTCAATGCAGGAACTCAAAGAATAACAGTAGCTGGGTCATTCCGTAGTTTCATGCAAAAAGCATTTCCAGGCAAATTAAGTCATGAAAAGTTTAAAAAAATATATTTTGTTTTTAGCAATCGCGTTTGGAATTAATCTTTTTAAAAGTAGTATTTCTAATAATATACTTTTATTAATTAGTTTTCTTTAAAAAGATGAAAACCTATCTGTAAAATCATTCCTCTCGGTTTCCAACTACGAACCACAGTTGATTTTTAAATCGTTTTTTTTTAATCTTGCAAATAACAACTATAATAACTACGCAATATTAAAACAAAACTCATGACCTATCGATAAGGTATTTTGAATAAACAGTTAACGTAGTACAATTAATTAAATAAATATGTTTAAGTTTGTCACAAAAATAATTTCATTACCATCTTTACTCTAAAACTTAACACCTGTATGTGATTTAGACGTATCTAAGAGCGGTTGCAAGTCGCAATGTGTTTCTGCCTATCATTTAGCCGAGGCCACTGAGCGAGGTGGATGTACGCCTGTCGCTGTCAGAGTTGTTCGAGATATTTATATTGTTTTAAGTGCTTCGTCAAGAAATCGCGTCATTACATTCTTTCAATTTCACAAGGTGCTATAACATACAACTTATTATTTTTTCGAAAAAAATATGTAATTATTATTAATTTTGATCTTATTTTACAATCAATCGTCTAATGTTAAGGGTTATAAAGATAACACCGAAAATGTTGCAATTTTTCATTCATTTCTATTTCATTCCTATCCGTACCATCCATTTTTGTACTGGAAGGTAATTAACTGCTTTGGAAGGAAATGAAAAATATTTATGTAATTTAAAGCTAAGACTTATTCAATTTGTAAAAGAATATTTATATAAATTATTTTCTATATGATATTCTTTATGCCACATTTTAACCTTTTTCAGTACAGAAATGGCAAAAACGCGTAAAAAAATGACTAGGGAAGAAAAATTAGCAAAAGTAAGGTTACGTAAAAGAGAAAATTATATGAAAATAAAAAACGACCCAGAGCTGTATTCTATACAGAAAGAGAAGGAAAGAACTAGATATTTAGAAAGAAAAGAAAAGAAAAAGGTTTGTAGTATTCAAGAAATGACTCCAAGAGCACAACGAGAACAAAGAAGACGTTGGAGAAAAAATACACAAAACTATTTAAAAAAGAAGGAAGAACAGAAGAAAGTACAAAAAATATTAATAGAAAATTTACCTCCAGACAGTGACTTGGAGATCAATGTCAACCCAGACCCTCCTAGATCAGATCCCTTGTCGCTCGCTCAACCGGAATCATCTCCAAATAATCAAAATATAAGATTAGCTAAGTTCAATAATGCAATAAGGCGCATGTGCTACAATCATATGAAGACGGTAAAGAAAATAAAAGATGAAATAAATAAACTAAAAAGAGAAAAAGATGCTTTGCGTAAACAAAGTAATATAGCTCAACCAGAATATGCCTCTGTCGAAAAAAAAGTTGAAGAAGTTTTAACTTATATAATACCAGAAAAAAAGAAAGAAGTAAAAAAACAACTGCTTTTTAGTGAAAGCATATCTCAAAATGTACAAGACAGCTATAAAGCGATTACTAAAAAGAAAAAGAGACATTTTGCAGGACAGATCATTCATAATGAAGAAAGATTGAGAAAATACAAGTTGCTTCATAAGTTGCCATTTGTTCGGAGAAATAAGAACATTACAATACAAAAAAAACAATCATTGATAAATCAGATTCATTCCTTTTTTGAAGAAGACGCAAATAGTAGAGTTGCTGCGGGAAAAGAGAATTTATAAAAAAGAGTGGCCTGAAAAAACAAAAGCGTTACCTGACTGATACTTTAAAAAATTTGCATGAAAAGTTCTTGAAGGAGCAAAGTAATATAAGCTATTCAACATTTTGCAAATATAGACCCTATTGGGTGGTTTTTCCTAATCCAGATCGAGACACTTGTCAGTGCAAACTACATTCAAACGTAAATCTTCTAATTAAGGCTTTGAATTCTGCAGAAATCATCACCGAAACTACTGAAACAGACGTTATTAAAAGTCTTTGTTGTGATATAAACCAAGACTGTCTTGAACGTACATGCACAATGTGCGTCAGTAAAGTTTTAAATTATCATGAATTTCAAAATACTAAAAAAATTAAGTTTTATCAGTGGGTTGTAGAGAAAAAACCATATACGGTGAAGAATGAGATAAAAAAGATTAAAATAGTTACCATCAAAAAAAGATTTGAAGAATATCCTCGCGACATTATTTACAAATTAGAAACAATGTTGGTTACATTCTTTAAACATAACTGAAACATTATAGTGCAATATGAGGCTATCAAGCAATTGAAACAAAATTTAAAAGACAACGAGATACTTGTGCACATAGACTTCAGTGAAAATTATTCCTTTCCACTTCGGAGGAAGTCGCGAACAAGTTTCCTTACACACAGGAGTTCTGTACTATAAAAACAGTCAGACCTATAAAAAAAAAATTGTTTTGCACAATAAGTGACTGCTTAAAACATGACGCTGGAGCCGTATGGGCTCACTTATGTCCTATTTTAAAGATGGCTCATGAGCTAGTGTCTTTTAACATTGTCCATTTTTTATCTGATTCACCGTCTAGCCAATATAGAAATAAAAATATTTTCTACATGATTACAGAATTAAAAGACACTATACCCAGTATCAATAGAGTAACATGGAACTTCCAAGAATCTGGCCATGGCAAGGGCGCCCCAGATGGCATAGCCGCAGTGGTCAAACGTACGGCCGATAATTTTGTAAAATATGGTGGAGATGTTGGTTGTGTGATGTTGTACATTTTGCTATAGTAACAGAAAATGACATCGTACTAAAAGAATTCCCACCCAATGTTCCGGGATTTAAAGGAACGCTGCAAGTTCATCAAGTCGTGTGGACGACTGATCGAAGTAAAATTATAGTGTTACGACGTCTTAGCTGTTTCGAATGTCAAGATTGCAGCATTCCTTGTATTCATAACAAACATTTAGGCTATCTTTATTTTGATAATTACGATGAAGCACTGGGAGATCAATTTAAATCGAATCGATCCCCAAACGTCAATAACACTTCACTGGGCATAGATACGTCCATAATTTTAAATACTCTACATAAAGCTGATGTTTTGGAAAACTAGAAACCTCTCTCGGGTCCAATTGATTTACAGCTCTCACCTTTGGCAAATACTCCTTCAACATCAAGAAAGACAAGATCTCCAAAAGTTAAGATTTTATCCGATGTCCGTTTAAATTGGGAAAACAATACATTTTATAATACACCAAATAATGTAATTACAAAAAATCTAGAGTCATATAATACTAAGCACCAGCTACAATTCGAAGCGTTTATCCATTCAAATATATCAGAAAAAGAAAACAATTACAATAATGTGTTTAACTCAGATGACAGTGGCGAATTCAATATTTTTTAAATTGTACTATGTCTGTGATTGCTTTTGAATGTGATTTTACTTCCAAAGATATATTCATTACAATTAGGTAAGTATTATGACTTGCTTGATAATACAGCAATTATTATAATTAATGACATCCTATCTTTTAAAGATCTATATTATATTAAGGCATTTTAGGAGTCTTCTTTTTATGTTAAAAATGTTATAAATAAAAAATTAAAAAAAATAAAATGTTGTGTAACGTCAATGTGACTATTCTCAAAAGGGTGCAAATTCCTTATCTTGCATACGCTTGCAAGAAAGCTGTTAAATATCTAGTCAGTTATTATTGTTCAGTAAGTAAATTTTTATTCATTGTTTTTATGTGATAGTGTAACTATAATAATGTGATTATGATAAAACATAAGGATTTATATTATGTTACTTTAATTGACCATTGTATTGATTAATGTAAGTCATGGTTGATTGTGCAATGTTAAGTGTAAAGAGACTTCTTGTCATGTTATTTAGTTAAAAATCTTACCAAAAATTAAGTTTTTATTATATGTTACTGGGCCATTTATTTTTGAGTGATTGAAACCAACTTAAATAGAAATAAACATGTTGATTAATAAGTGTATATTGTCCTTTTCTTCTTTTGTATAATTACTTGTTTTACAACTAAATAATTTCGTTACATTACCATCCCAGCTTATATCTTTACCATCCCACCTGATTTCATTATAATCCTTCACCTTTTCATCACCATCCATTCGTTAAATTTCAAGAATGATTATTTCAGTAACTAAACGAGATAACAAAGTGCCTCCTATATTTTATTAATCTATTGGCAATCTTTACTCCATTATTTGCAAGAAAAACGTGAAAAAACGAGTTTTTTTTTTCGTCCGCGGAACGTTAAAATTTGCACGAAACGGCGGAATCAACCAGCTTCGTTTTTATTAACAACGGTGTTTTTAAGCAAACAAAACGTGAAATATCACCTTTAATGCACCCTCAGGCCTTCCGAACGGGAATGCGTATCTGAAGTTTGTTATCTGATGCTGCAGCAGAGTTTTCAGCCGTTCTTTGATTTCAGCAAACTTCTCCTTCTCTAGTACTGTAATGCTTCCAACTCCGTCTGGCCTGCCAGGCAACGTGGCAGTACTGTGAAAGGGTTGGTAACTTACTCTAATAGGGTGGAAGCAGGAAATGGTGACCGGAGCCCGCATTATTTCATATAAATTATTCAAAATATTTTTTACTTAGTTTAGATATTTCTTGAAATAAACTGATACTTTATACTGATATGCTTTAGTCTTAATAAGAATTATTAATACTTTGAGCAAATTTTTATTTTTTTTTTAAATATTGCGAACTCCACCGCTCCGGAAACAGATTGTTAGTATGCATAGAAAGTTAGGTATAAGCACACATCCACAATTAAAGGGAGTAGAGATAGTAGAAGGTAAAGATCCATAAGGTTAGTGATATATACAAGATAAACATTGACTGGTTTAGTGGCTATAAGATTTAAGTGTGGTTAATCTTTCACAAATCATTACTATTTCAGATATAATAGAACTACAGATGGTATTTTTCTCAGGGACGTGCAGGTACTAATATAACAAGTCATGGCTTAAAATTTGGGTTAGAAAAATATTAGACAATACTTGATTTTACAATACGGATATTTACAAAATTACTCTCAAAGTTTAATCGTTAATCAAGATTTCATAAAGTACGCGATATAAATACGGATGCGAAGACGTACCTGTTACCATGCACATGGCTGGCACAGAAGGCGAAAGAGTAATGCATGAGGGTAGGGTCCACGGTTTGCTGTCCACTGTCAGCGACGTCCAGCAAATCAGATAAGTAGCAGAGATGACGGTAGCATCCTCTAACTCCATACCTCGCGCAGTATTCGTCTAATACAAAAACTTGACCAGGTGAAAACCAACCCTGAAAGTATAGTTTTAGAAATTTAGAATTCTATTATGAGATGAGAAAGCAGATAGTAGTGTTTTTTTTATAAAATTTAGGCGCATGGACATATGTGGCACTTGATAGTAAATGATCACTATCGCTCATAGACATTGGCACTGCAATATTAACCATTCCAACATCGTCAATACGCCAAAAACCTTGGGAACTAAGTAACGTAAGGTGGCTCACTCACTCTTCAAACCGGATCATAAATATGTCCAGGCAACAAGTAATTGGTGATAACTCATATAAATATGGATCACAACAGTAGGCAATAGCTTATATTAATATTTAACTTATCAGAACAAAGATACTGTCAACATGCACTTATGTAGGTGGTTTAGTTGTTTACCACTTTGTAAAATGTTACGAGATATAAAAAATGAATGTGACCATATTGAGAGAAAGACATAACGAGAAACACAAATACAGTTGACATCGATTCGATTTAAGCCCATTATTCATGGTAGTGGGATATCAAAATTTGAGAATTGCCCTTAAATATATATTATTGATCGAAGATTTGAAGGCTATGATTAATTTTAATTTTGTTTCTTATTAGTTTCACGTTTATTTTTATAACGTATGTACATGAGTAATTTCTCGTGTATGTAACTCGAAATTAGTCATGCCAAAGTTTTCGACCAGACATAATACATAGTTATAATAAAATCAATTAATAATATACTCTCTGTTACTGAAGCTATTATTTTCGTCAAATTTTGCTTAAAACTTATACATAAGAATACTTTACAAGCCATTTGATAAAAAGTGGGAAATATATAAGTATCTATACGTTGAATTTTTTTTAACATTTGTATCCTCAAAATCTACATTCGAATAAGTGGTAGCTTTAAGTTTAATTAATCTTGTTAATGATTCAAAATATCCTCTTTGATTGGTCCAACGCATTTCTATCACTGGGTACGATTCAGTCATAATTGTCGACTTACCAGGGAGCAGTAAGGATCTTGTAGACGATATTTCAGCGTCAGCGACTGCAGCGTAGTGAAAAGTTGGTGATGATCGAACTGACATGGATCAGCTTGGATGTAATCCTCCATTCCATGTTTCCGCGCTTTATCAGCATCTGGTGATAATTTTAATTCCAATTTTAAATATATAAGGGATTTAATGTAATCATTAAAATATTTACTAAGTGGTAGGTATAATCCTTATCAGATATTCTACCGCTAAGCAGCAATACTTAGTAATGTTGCGTTCCGGTTGGAAGAATGGGTGAGCCAGTGTAACTACAGGGACAACGGACATGACACCTTTATTCCCAAGATTGGTGGCGCATTGGCGATGTAATTAATGGTTAATACAATATATTACATCGCCAATGTCTATGGGCGGTGGTGACCATTTAACATCAGGGTGGTCAATTGCCCGTCCCATAACATAAAAAAGATAACCTTTTTATTAGTATTACATCGTATTAAAATTACAGTACGTGCAATAACCATATATTGGTGGTAACTTCACGTAACGTAATAATAAAGAAACGGTGTAGAATAACGTCAAAAATTTATATATAGCGTCGCGGTTCTCTTCGACAAAATCTAAATTTGAAACAGTAGTAACCACAGACTTATTTAAATTTCATCACATATTTTGAAAATGACAACTGAAAAGTAAGTAGTAATCTATTTGAATGACGTTTATAATAGGCTCACCTCCCATTATCTTAATATGGGTATCAGAAGTAGTTGGTGGGGTTGGCTTGTGGCTCTGACCCGTGGCACGGTACAAAGCCATCACCCACAAATGGCATTCGTTCTCATCACCTACACCCATAAGCACCGACTCCCCATCTCTCACGGCGTTCATGAAATATTTCGCTCCCTCCAGTTCTGAGAATGATTTGCGTTATATTTTTAAATAAATCATTTTAATTTATTTTAAATATATTTAGAGAGTAATATTTGAAGTATTATCGATGGCTTCGAATATATATGTTCAATCAATTTCCCCGACTAAGAAATCCAGGAAACACATTTTTAACGATCTAGACAACCGCGCAGATGATTTTTCTTTTCCCTTCACTTTCATAATCCGACGGTTTGGCAATCAGACAGGTACGGAGACAGATCAAGCACGAACCAGCAGTTTTACTTCTATTCTGAGGCACGGGAGTTTCTAGCCAGAATAACTCAATTACATTTAATTGGTTCGACCACGAATTTTAATCCGTGTGTATGTAAACACAAGTGCGCTCTCCATACCTCAATCTCATTATGTAATCGAACGGGAAATCTGACGAGAAAAAATTCAGCAGCTGGTTTACGTGCTTTCCGAGACACATGATTGTAAGCACTGCTAACTTCAAGGACTCTGGGCTGCTATTGAGTTTTCGATGGATAAATACAATAACATTTTTTGGCATGCCTCACGGTCTACGGTCTCATACTGAATATATTATTACCAAACATTCTTACACTTTATATAATAAATTAAACATTCATAAACATTATTTAAATTGGATATACAGTCAATGGAGGAATAACTTAAATGTGAAATAAGCAAAAACTTATTTGATAACTTAAGTTTCGTATTCAATTCATTTCTAGTAATAATCTTAAATTGAAATTTTTTGAAATTAACTACTTTCCTAGAAATAAATCTTACTCATTTTAAGTGAGAATGTATCTTTGTTATTTATTCATATATAAATTAATATCGTTTCGATATAATCTATAGTTCTATAAGAATCAAATTATTTTTATAACTTTTTAATTACATACCTTGTCCAACCATCAATTGAGCTGTAAATTAAAAAAAAAACTGTTAACATTTGCTATAAAATAGCTAAATATAATAGTTAAGTACAAAGGCAATAACAATAAATTCAAGTTAATAGAGTTTTCGTGAGAGCACATGCTTGTAATTATTATATTATATTTTGGTCATGTTGACCTTTTGAATGCTAACATTTCAGTAATAGCTACAACCCAAGTATTTTCTAAGCTTGATTTATTTTAAATGTATAACTAGAGATGCCCCGTGTATTCGACCGCATATTTTTGGATTATACGGCCTGGTTGATTTCATACAACCGTCTGAAATCAAGTCTAAACTAAATACCATCACAGTTAGCCAGATTGGTATACGACTACTGCTCCAGTTTTTAGCGTTGTAGCGCGCTACCTTCTTCAATAAACGAGTATTTTCCAAATAGGACTTGAAGTTTCTGAGATAACCACGTTTTTATTTATATACTCTTTATTGCACACCAAAATAGACAAAAATAATAGGAGTAAAACAAAAACAAAGAAAAGAAAAATGTACAATAGGCGGCCTTATCGCTAAAACAGCGATCTCTTCCAGGCAACCTTTGGTAGAGGAGAGAGATAGGATGGTAGGGGTGTACAAATTATTTAATACGTAAAAAAAAAAAAAAAATAGATACAATATATATATGTATATATACGATACATAAATAAATATTCCATAAATATATAATTATATAATAATATAATATACATACACATTATAAATATATACATTTACATACTATAGATACTTACATAATTCATACACGTTCATAGTTTCATAGCTTTTTAATTGAGACTGACTTGGATTTTTTTATATTACGCATATTAAGTGTGACAAGTTTACATTTGATATAATAATAATAGTATTATCTGTGTCATAGTATTATTAACAAAATATTCTTCATTCAAATAGTTGAATAAAGAATATTTTGTTTCATAAGATACTCGAATATATACATATCAGGGTTAAATGATTTTATTTCAGCCCCTGTTTTCAAGGCAAATAAGCCGATGACCTGATGGCAATCAGTACTTTGTTATTTAAAAAAAACTAGAAGGCCCTTAAATAATATTTGCTAATACACCAAATAACTTTGCTCAAACAACTTTGATCACGTCAATTTAATCGGCTCAAACTTTCTTGTTCACTATGAGACTTAATATCTCGTTTTGTCGTAAAATGTATTCATTATATTTCATAATCTATAACATATATATATATTGATTTTTAAATTGTAAGAAATTAAAGTGAACTCACCGCTAGCCAATTCAATATAATCCACAGTGAACCCATCGAGTTGCATCATCTCAGCTGGCTCAGATTTCTTGTCCTTGTAAGAGCAGAGTGCAAATGTATATTGGCTCACTTGTACCAGAACCATGTATCGTCGTTTCCATTTGCGCCACACATTCTTGCCGATCACGTGCAGGTAGCTTTATATAAATGTTCATTGAATTATATATATGAAGCATCAAAACCTTAACAATTTATAGCCTAGCTAAATTACGTAGGTGCGTTTTTGATCCTTTGGCTTCAGTCTTAACTGTTTCCAGCACTACCTTTACTTTTTAATCAATAAGATAAAATAGGCAAATTAGATATTTATTCACATACACATACAACCCACTACACATTCATCTCACACACACACGTAACATAATATTATTAAGTTTATATAAATAATAGTACGTAAGAACTGTGTAAACATAAATTGAATGTTGGAACGCTGTCTCCCTTCTGGAGGTGGGCGCTAATGACTGCAACACAGTCTATGATTTATGTAGCTGTTAACAATCACATTTGTTAATGTTAACTTTTTATGTTCCAATAAATAAATAAAAAAAAAAATAAAAAAAATTAAATATATAATGCCTTTAAAGTAATCTTTTAAAACTATAGTATCTGTAACTATATTGTTATTTAAAAATGTATTCATGGGTACTCGATTAGTCTTTTAAAATCAATAATAACAGAAGAACACCAACTCATTCGAGAATATTCTGGTAAATAAAGCAAGACCTTTCACAATTTGTCAATCATTAATTTAAATATAACTTTCTTCAGATATAAAAATGAACGTTTCATTGTTTGTGTCATATGCGTTACTAAGCTATCCACTTGTGGATATGTTTGTACATTTTTGGTGACAATTGCGTAAAGATTTATAGCATACAAACAACGTAAGTCATATATAATTAAAAAAATCTTTACTATTCTAATGACAGCAAGAGTAACGATAACCGAAGCTTTGATTTAAATTTTCCATGGCAATTTGCTAATAGCTCTGCTATAAATGCACTACAAATAGTTCTTGATTAATATATCTCTATTCATAAAAAATCACGCAACGTACAACCTACAACTACATATGTTTTTCCAATTTTATTTTACTTCCAATGTTCCAATAGCAACTTCACCAATATTCAAGACTCCATTTTATTGCAAATCAATTTGATTATTTAAGATCTTGAGAACGATATCGCGTCAATTCAATGTCGAAGTTATTTATTTGTCTCTGTCATGAATCTTATATAAAGAAACAGCCTGTGAATGTCCCACTGGTGGGCTAAGGCCTCTTCTCCTCTTTTGAGAAGAAGGTTTTTGGAGCTTATTCCACTACGCTGCTCCAATGCGGATTGGTGGATTACACATGTGACAGAATTTCAGTGAAATTTGACACATGCAGGTTTCCTCACGATGTTTTCCTTCACCGTCAAGCACGAGATGTATTATAATCACAAATTAAGCACATGAAATTCAGTGGTGCTTGCCCGGGTTTGAACCCACGATAATCGGTTAAGATTCATGCTTCTTATAAAATCTTATACAAATAACGATAAATTATCGTAATATTAATTATTACATGTAAATTATATAAGATTTGACATGTAGCATTGAAAGCTTGACTTTCACAGCGGGTAGTGGCTGAGTGGTGCTGAAAGAACATTAATATATATTTACTTACCCGCAGTGTTTCATGTTCAACGGTTTGTCCATCCGACAAGCGATTTTGATTCGAAGATCCTGATCAGGTAAGTTCTTCGGTACAGTCATACGGTGCCATTCTGGTGCCTATTGTTAAAGATTTTTGTATTTTTGTATATTCAGACAAATATCAATCAATTATGCCATAGCGGCATATGCCATATGCACTCTTTATTAATTCACTAACATCTAGTCACCACTATATACGAGCAGAGATATAAGGATTATAATAATTTAAGGATTAAGGACCATACGTGATTTCCGAGAAACATCAGTCTAACGCTGCTAACTTCTAACTGTATAATTTAAGCTTAATGTTATACAGAATTATTTACATTAAAGCCTTGAACATATTTAAAAAAAAAAAAGTTGCTGCACAAATCGTGACCGCGTGGAATGATGGCAAGAATGCTAGCAGAATTTCCCCTTTGAATATTATACTACAAGACTAATGAGGTAGCTAAAGTTGACTATGTCTGATGTAGCGATAATGCCTTTTTTTTTAAAGCTGTGATTGTCCTGTTAATTGTCTAGGATATAACCTTAATTAACTTTACTTTTTATATTAAATACTAAGCTATACCTTGCTGGATAAGGGTGTAGGTCTAAGCACCACTTTGCCTAGTTCTTTGTCTTCAAGTGCAAGAACTCCAGGATTTTCTGTGTAAAGCTTGACTTTCACAGCGGGTAGTGGCTGAGTGGTGCTAAAATCCCCTTGCGTATCCCACCTAATTAATTTAAACTTTTGGTAAAAGTTATAAGGAATTATGTTTATTATATTTCACTTAAACATATTACATATTAACAAATACAAGTGTTACATAAATTAATATAAGTTGGTCATTGTCCTGTAAGGGCTTAAAATTATATTTTCATTAAAATTCATCGCTGATAGTTTTTTCAAATACGTACATAGGTTTTGATGCTTCAGCCTGATCTGTTTGTAGTTTGTCCCCTCCTTCAACTTCCATGGTGCAGTAGACTATTCTATTAGGAGCTAAGGACTTCAATCCTTTGACTTCCATAACGACCACCTAAAATTTTGCATAGTACGTGGAAATACCAGTTAAAAAACATTTAGTTATTATATTATCGACACTCCTTAATAAGATTCCCAGCATCAATATTTTTATTCCTTAATGCTGTCTCATTTCTATCGTCGAAGATAATATGAGTATTATCATTTTAGTCATCACCATTACCTCAATCTGGAATGTAAGAACCACATCCATTTTTGTCAGCTGCGTGTCAACATCACCACCATCTGATTCACCAGTCAACTTGTTCGCTAGAGACCCTTGCGATCTGAAACATAGCTGCTTACTCAACCTTGGACTCGGATCTGGTCCAGCATTTCTATATTCAAAACCCACCACCGATCCATCAATTTAATCGTTAAGTTTGGACAATTATAGAAAATCTCATGAAAATTATGACAAAATAAATTTGCAGTTACATTGATTTATATATTAATTAAATAATGAAAAAAATATTTTACAGTAATAACAATAATGAAATAATTAAAATTGAATAGAAATATAATATAAATTGAGTAAATACACAAAATTGCGTGTCCAAAGCGAGTTTATAGGTACATTTAAAAAGATAAACATTCACAGGCCCATGGGACGAGAGGTGGCAAACAAGGGTACCATCACCGAGACCAAGAATGATTAAGCATAGCAAATGGAAAATGTTAAATAGTTTTTTTGCACACACATAATATATATAAATCTAAAGAGGCATTATATGGGATATATATAAGGGTGAGGGAGAAGAAAAATATGTTTAAATGGATAGTGGAAGCGAAGCGCTTAAAGCATTAAGCGTTTTAAATTCCATTACTCCTACCTAAAATATTGTTTGTTAAATTTCAATATTAAGAAAAAATATGTAAAATTACAAGCTGTGACCTAATTTTCGAAAGCCTGATTTTAATTTAAAAATGTATTTTTGCGATTTCTCGTAACGCATCTACAATTCACACTATTGTTACACTATGTATAAGCTATTTATCATTGAAGTATCGACTAGCGCTCATCACTACGGACTCGAAATATTTATATTTGTAAGCCATTAAACCGTACTGACGTGTTAGAAGCTCTTCGTTATTATTGTTCATAAAACCTTTTGTCAGACCACATGCTGTGTTATCAAGTGTTATTGAATTTGTTATTTAATTAATCTAAACTGATGAAGAAACAAGAGTGACGAAGCTTTATTTCGTAACCAATTACTTTCGAATATTTATAATGTCTGTATTTGTATAATCGTCTCGAGTATTAGCTAGTCTAATTTTGTTTGTGTAATTTTGTTTATATTTGTTTAGTATATTTGTATCTTCATTAGTTGAGTCAAAACTATCTCTACTGTCTATATGAGCTATATCTACAGTGGTTTATTCAATGACAATTGTAGGATTGTCAACATTGTTGGTGTCAGGCAAGTGTTGGGTTCCTACACAAGACACGTGCGGATAATCATATGATGGAATCATTACTTGTACTTCCTTTATACCGTCCGGTTATGTGCCAGGGACAGAAAAAAACCAAAATAGGAATGAACAAGAAGAAAAGTAGGTAGAGACCATATTCTTTAAGTAAACAAATCATCAATTTCATTAGTTAATGATTTATATGGAAAACAGTTAAATTGATTGAAGTATGTATATTTATTGATAAAATTTTATTAGTCGGTTGAATTTTATTAATTCATTGATGACTTGATCACGCTACAAAGGCAATATATACTTTGGACTAAAACAGTTTGAAATTTGTTTATAGAAAGTATTTGTTACAAGACTGAAGTGTCTAGTAAGGTATGGAGATCAACAAGTTCCTAATATCTTCTTGTAAAATAATGTGTATAATTGGAGTAATATTAGCTAAATGTTAACGCCTTAGTTTTTTCAATTATGTAGCATAAGTTTACTCAGATAGGTTTAAAATATTATTGTTTTCTTAATATTATCTTAAAATTACTGTATAATAATTAGGAGCTAGGATATATTTCCAACAACACTGACCTGTGATTATACCGCTTGATCTTATGAAGACCATATTTGGAGTCTGCGCCGCCCTTAGAGACGGGCAGCGACTCCAGATTCGCCATCAACAGATTGATGGATGACTTCAGTTCCTCGATGTAGAGTGACTCCATCTCCTTTAGCACGAACTTGGGCATCAACTTGCGGTTCTGAAGAAGAGAGTTAACCTTAGCACAACCTTAGTTTGTGTTAATGTTTTTAATTTTCAAGTTCTTATGTAATTATTGCTCTGTAATTTTATAATTATTGCATTTGTTTTCATTTTCATTAATAACAGGATATAATTAAATCCGAAATTTTACAAGTAATTTGCTTTATTCTAAATTAAAAACAAGAGTTATTTCAATAGATAACTTTCGCGTCATTTACCTTCTCCATTTCATTTACTTTCTGCATTCTTCCATCAAGTTCTCTTCTTATCGCAGCAGCTTGTTCATCGGCAGAATCCAACTAAATTAGATTGAGAGATTGTTTATCGAAATTAACAATTGTTTTACAATTTATACAGTACAAAAGTAAATCTTAAAACGACCACACACATACAGATAGATGGTGAACACTTGCTGTCTACTTAGGAAATGATTCAGAGTTGTTTCAATTCTGCTCTTATGCGGACCTGGATACATGTGGCAAAATTTTATAATTCATGTAAGTATTCTCACGATGTTTTGCTAAGCCATTTTGATTTCATTATTACATAATATTATATTATGTACAAGCACATTTTCATTAAAGAGAATCGTTTGACAATAAAATGGATTGCTTTATGTTAAGTTTTTATAGCAGTAGAGAGTTATATATTCCTTATTGTGTTGGAAACTATGAAATTAAATTAATTCTTATATAATTGTTATATGTATCTCTGACTAGTTTAATATATAATTTACTTGTTATCAGCAATCAACAATAATTCAACTATATCATCGATATATTTTATCTCAAACGTTGAAATATTTTTGGTATATATGGATCTACGAAAAAATCATTTATCAAATAATGAACATAAAATACGTAAAGTTCTGTGTTGAAAGAATACTCTCAAGAACTTTTAACGAGAACATTCGATTCAAATGAAACTTTTATTTGTTGTTCGAAACTTTCTAAACCATTATCTTTAATACAGCGATATAATTTCCAGTTCGCATTTTCTTCAACAGCTGTTTAAGTTGAAAGAAGGTAATATACGGTGAAGCTATTTCCTTTCTTTCTACAAACAATGGAAAAAGTGTAGTACCGCGAACAACTCAACTAATGAGAGTTTCAAGGTCAGGTTACATCACTATGAATTTATTACGTCTAAAGAATTTATTATTAAAAATTCAAGAGCTTTCACGAAAGCCTTTCCTTTGAAATAATTAGTTGTAGTTACGCACACAAAGTAACTCCAGAATGCTACTTGTGGCTGAAATCTCTGAAGAAATACATTAAATATACGACGCAAAATTTCAATTAGCTACCTTTTATTTTTATAAAAGTGAATTAAGAGTTAATATTCTTATTATTCCACCACACTGCTGTAGTGCGGTTGCGATAGATAACCGATGTATGTTTATAATTTCTGAAATTGTTAATGAGAAGAATTGATGAAAGACCGGAAGGAGAAGAAACTGTACTTACTAAGAGAGCGTTGAATAATAATTGATGTTCAAATTTCTTGACGCCCAATATCTGTTGGAACATGTCGTATAGTTGCTCCTTGCTCAGTATACACTCAGCGTTCAGACTTTGTTGCTGCGCACGCGACGGCCTCTTCGAATCATCATCACCTGGTATACCTTTTGAGATAAATGTTGCATTAACATTTTCGTCATTAACATTATCTGCATCGTAAAATGTGTTTTATTTCTTTACATTTAAAGTAGATTTTAACTTCTCTGTATAGACTTTATAAATATTTATTTAATTAAAGTGAAGTATTGTATTGTTTTTTTTTTTCAAAATCGTTAACAATAATGATAATATGAAGTAATTGTTAAAGCATATTAAAGTTGATTAAGAAATGTTAAGTTCCAAATTACTGATAAAAGAACATATATTTTTTTATCATATAAAGTAATAATATACTACAAGCGTCTTGTAATAAAAAGAAAAAATTGAATATGAAAAATATCGATAAAATAACCTCGATAAAGGTAGTGTTGGTACAATGTATTGTGTTATCGATGATATAATGAAAGTGTGTGTTGTTAATAAAATTGCTTATATATTAAAGCCTCGTACCTGTCAATTTAATTATTAATATATAAATAGGCATCTACAACAACGATAACAACAAAACAAGCAATGACACATAACAGAAGCTAATATCGTAGTAAATAGGAAAATGAACCATTCTCCAGCTGTACCTGTTATTCCTGGGAGGTGTGAACGGGACAGAAACACAGACGTGAGACAGATGCAAGCCACACAGTTCGTTATACACATCAAATGATTAACATTCACAGGTGCGTCAGCAAAAATCAGAATTCAAATTTAGAATACTGGTAGTGAATAATATTATTTTGGTAATTACCCGGTATTTCCCGAACTAATATACCATTTTACATATTGGGTAATTTAAAATTGAATTAAATCTCACCATATTCAATGGTGAAACGCAAACTATAATTAAATTAAAGTGTAAAGTATTACTATATCTGAATAGCTCATTTTATACAGATATAAAAGTATGCGATCATCAAAACGTAATCTCATTTACCAAAAATAAAAATTGGAAAAAAATTACACCGAAAAAAATCCGCCCAGACATATTATTTTACAGCTAATTTAAAAAAAAAAGATTTTTGCTGACTAAACAATTCCAAACAATAAGTTATATCTATAAATCACTTTGAAAGATAGATTTATATAGATTTTTGTTAGCATCGAAAGGAATTATAAAGTATTAGGAATTAGCAACGGCTGCAATATGTTCCTTAAACGCTTGGAACCTCTTATTCTCTTAAGACATAAGTCATTTCGACAGTAAGGCTATTAAAAAAACGCTTAAGAGAAAATATTCTTATCTAATTTATCTCTTTCTGTCATTATTGATTTGACATGCGAAAGAAAAAGACATAGCGCTGTTTAACTAATCAGTCTCTAAGCCACGTTTAAGCTGTTAATAATTTTAAATAAAATTCCAAAATCCTATGTCTATTTCTAAAATTCTTTTTTTTCGGACAAAATGTAACCTATGTTACTCGCTGATAATGTAGCTTTCCATTGGTGGAAGAATTTTTAAAATCGGTTTTGAGGTTTATGCGTGAAAGCGTGACAAACAAAAAAAACCCACATTCGCATTTATAATATTATTTAGGATATATGAAGTTTACCTAACGGTAAAACGAGATACACTTATAATAAGTATTTGTCATGATATATAATATTCAAATATACCATTGAATTTTACGTGTTAACAGATTTGCAGACTAAATAATGTTCTAAGAACTAAGACAAAATACTAAGAACAAAAGGGTTACTTTATGAATCAAATTGTTTGCATCAGTCAAAACAAAATTTGCCATTCAACAGAGAAATGCTGTTAGTATTCTTGTCACTGTTCCACGCGGTCATACTTTGTACAGTGGTTAATTAAAATGTTATTATGCATAATGTAAGTTAATTCGTCAATTGAAAAAATCTCTGATTACGAACATTTGCACACTATAGTATATCTTACGTAGCTAACTAATCTCCCTTGAAATTGGCCGCCGTGATTGGCCACATGATTAGCCGAAATAGATCAGAATAATATCATCGGAAAAATGTAGATTTTTGACACCTCTAGTTACCTAAAGATAGATAAGGTTCTACTTGCCAAACCGGTAGCTTTAAAATGCTTGCTTAAAATTAAATAAGGAAGAATCTTCTATAGTATAATCATATAGATTTAATCGTAAGATAAAAAATAATCAATCAAGGACTTACCATATTGCAGTCGTAACATTTGAAGCGATATTTTTTAATATAAAAGACAAACTTATATTGTTTGGATTTTAAAATATTTGTTGTTTTTTACATTGAGATTTGTAATGACTATGTTTTCTTGAATCGGAAATAATGTGGTTTAATATTTAACTTTTTTATAACATAATTAAGTAAATGAATTATTTAACCATTTAAAGATACATAATCATTATTTTATATAAATGATAACGCATCATTTGACAGATATTGTATGTTTATATATATAAAATGTTGCGTCATTCGTTTTTAGGTTTTCGATGACTGTACAAACTCGCCGAGGACTGTTTTTATCTTAGAATGCTAATTGCTATCGTACGTAATAAGTATTTGTATACTTAGCAAAGTCTCAATGGCTTAAGCTCTCTACAAATAAACCGAACAAAAGGAATCCCATTAGTCGTTTATTAATCCCATTCGTCAGAAAGGGATAGCAACACTGTTAGTTCTTTTAAATTATATTTTATTCGAATTTTAACGGCGATCGTATTTTTTTATTATTTTGCCCGACATTGCGACACAATTGCACAGACAGTAATATTCGTGATCAAAACAGATGCAACTTTGTCAAAAAAAAATATTTATCAGAATCAGAAAAGTGTCTCAGCGAGTATGTACGGCCAGAGTTGAGTTACATTAATTCAAGTCAGGCACACACAAAATGAGTTACACAAAACATAAAATGATAAATGATACACAAGTAGCTTTCGATCATACTTAATTATCTTAAATATTTATTCCTTATACCTGATAGACTGCACCGAAATCACCAATAAATCATTATAATAAAATTTTGTTACGGTTAGCAAAACAATTAGTATATAGTTTTTTTTATTAATTTTAAGTTTAAAATTTTTAATTTATTTTACTAGTTATCACTTTATAAGATGAAATAGCTGAAAATATTAAGATAAACTGAAATATTCACACGCATTCAGAGGCTTGTTGCAGACTAAAGCGTTTGCTCCAATCGATGCTTAGCACACATTGCGACATGCTTATTATTTCACACTTCTAGAATTCTAGAAGATACTAGAACTATAAGTAAAAATATCCATAATTTTACAAACCAATTATATTCTAGAATAAAATAATTTATACTCATAAATCATGAAATTATTAACCCGTTTTATATATTTTTTAATAATTCATAACTCTACATATTTGAGTGCGGCTTAAATTATTACGGCTCTGAGTTTTCCAAGACGTTCATTTGGATTTAAAATTCTTCGCAAGAACCACGTTTAAAGTAAATACCAACAGAGACAATTTTGTTTGTTTCGTAAAATATTCTGAGGTTCATTAAGCAGGTAATGTTAGCTTAACTGTTCTAGTATATATGTCTAATATAATTATTGTATAATTTGGAATGCAGCCAACGTATTTTTATGTTGTATGTTACTTAAAATAGTACTTCTACTTATCTAATTAAGAACTTATTTAGTAATACAATGTGTGGGTTGATCAAAATATATAATATAAAAAACGCCTACAATTAGTACATAGCAATGCTTAGATGTCTACACCAAGGAACGAATTCAGAAAATTAACCTTAAGGGTAATACTTCCGGTTGTCTGATTTGTATTGAATAGTACTATTCATTAATACCATAGAATTTTTTTCACAACTATTAGGATGCAGATTAATTTTAAGTATATCACATAATTATGTATATATTTTCGTGTTTGTGTATTTGTATGTAAGTATGAGTAAACTGTTCTGTATTTTTTTTATAATAATAATAATATAATAATATCCTGGGACATTATTCACACACGGCCATCTGATCCCAAACTAAGCAGAGCTTGTACTATGGAAACCAGACAACTGATATACTACATATACTACTTTTTTGAATACATACTTATATAGATAATTACACCCAGACTAGGACAAACAGACATGTTCATGCACACAAATGTCTGTCCTGGGTGGGAATCGAACCCACGGCCTGCGGCGCGAAAGGCACGATAAAGTCACATATCTACCAATCACGCCATCCGGCTCGTCATCATTCATCATTTTTGCTATCATACAGTAATTATTGACTGCGCTACGGGTAGTTGATAGATAATGTTTCAGATTTTATATTATATATTTGTTTTATATTTATTTTTTTATATATTTTCCGTGTTCTACAATTAATTATAAAACTTCCGATTTACATTTACACGCCAAAATTAATAATATTCACCTAAAATAATGCACTTTAAATTTTTCTTCTATCGTTACTTATAGTTCTTTTATCTCATAGTATTATGTACGTTTAGACAAATTGTTAATGATAATAAATTTTACTTACCGGTTCCTTTCATGATACAGTCTAACTTAGCGAGCCATGTTGTCAAAACAGTTTCCTTACTAAGCCCATCGATTTCTGGTAAAGACCTGTGAATTTGACTTATTATTTCAAATATTTTGTTATAGTTATTGGGTTAAAATCATCTTCAAAATAAAGAAAATAATAAGAATCTCATAGTACTGATATTTATACGTGTGATGCTATTATAATATTTTATTCGTGTTCTATAGGGCTGTTAAAAATAAAATTTAAAATTATCGACCGCAATGAAAAATTTGTCAAGCATTTTGTGTGCATTGAAATAAATATTACTTCAAAAAATCTAAGAATATTTTACTTAATTAGAAATTTTACTTTAAAGTCTTAGTATTAATTTGTTACTTAGTATAGTATAGTGTTTTATATATAGTAAATAATAAAAGCTTAAATGTAGCTTTTTTTCAAGCATGTAAAGGTTTATAGGCTAATTAATTCTTGTAAAGCTGGAAACGGTTTTATACTCCGAGTTGAAAAAGTCAAATGTTCAAAAAGTCTAATCTAGCTTAACGAGTCCAATGAAGCTTTCATCAATTTTAAGCTTAGGCTAAATGAGACCTAAAAACCTCAAAAAATTTGCGCTCTTTTTTTTGTCAACAGTACTCCGTTGCGTTTCTATAAAAAGTTAAATGTATTCATTTATAAATGAATGAAGATTAATTAAATGCTACGTTGTTACATATTCGAGTTCTAAACGGAAAAAAATTAAAAAATATATTTTTTACATGAATTATTGTGAGTTTTAAAACTTGTCCTCGAAAAATTCTGTTATGATCTATACCAAACCTGACACGCTTTTCAATATTATTTCTGAATACTTCGCGGAAATCGTGATGGGAACACGCTCCGGACTTGACCATTTGTTCAACTCTCTCCGACTTGAGGAACACGTCGTAGTACGACTGCACAGCGTTCTGGAAAGCTTCATCCGCTAAAATCTGCGTTTCTCCTTTCAGGAACGCCTGTTCGCATATTTAATTACGGCCTTATTTATAAACGTTGCTTAGTTACTGTTTAGCTAAACACTGATTTGTCTCTTTCTGTCATTATTGATTTGACATACGAAAGAAGAAGACAAACTGTTGTTTAACTAATCACCAGTTAAATAAAGTTTATGAATAAGGCGGTTAGTCTATAATAAAATACACAATAAAATATATACGCTTATTAAACTAAAGATATCATGTCGTTTTTCTTCGTGTGGGTAGTTCATGGAACAACTAAATTATTGCAACGAATTCAGATGCCATGAGACAATAATATACTCATTGTGTACTTAATTTTATTAGTTAAGTTATTGAACAAAACACTTAAAGTTTCTCGAAGCTTCTATATTCCGCGGAACACGGATTAAGAGTCAAAGGTATAAGATATAACTGTCAACATGACAAGCTTCGTTAAATCCGATCTACGTACGTTTTTTTTAGTGTATACACTAAAATTACCTGAAACCTGGCTTGTATAGTTTCTAGCTGGTGTGGCGTCAGCTTCGTGTGCCGTCTCGTCATGTCTGTAGGCTGCTTTGCGTTGAATGGGTGGGCGATACATCGTGACACGAACACGTAGAGTTGAAGGCGACGTTTCTTATCCTCTTCAAGTTTTTCTATCTTCTCCTAAGGAAAACGAAACCAAATCTTTTTAAGTAAAATATATCGTTCATACTAAAATCATGAGAAATCGAGTATTGGAAATGTTTGAGTATCAATAATTATTGTGTATATATTCATTAAATGTATCTGGTCCTCCTCGTATCTTCCTTTAGCGGTATCATCATCTGAATATTTAGTTTTTACTATTATTATTTTATATTATTTTACTAAAATTATTGATTTCTCAAAATAGTTTTGTGGTCTTGCCTTTTTTTAGTTTCTCCTATTTTTGATTTATGTATTTTCTTCGTTATATTTGACTCCTATAATAGTTCATACAAACTATTTACATTAAAACTAAATTATCCGTCCTTGAAATCGGATTACAAAAATTTGGTTAAGTACATCTTTCTTAAAGCTCAGTATATAGCACAATACCAAACAACTGATTACATAATAATATGACTTATTATATAATGCAAAAATATTTTTTGTCTCCCAAAATCAAATGTGTCGCGCATGAAGTTCTCAATTTTCAGTTGTCAGCAAACGCAATACGCAACGCAAGCGTAACGTCATATAGAAAGGTTTCATTTATATATACAAATCTGAACCCTGTCTCAGGCACGTAAAATGCAAAGATTATCACGACAGAGATAAGAGAGCGGCAGCATATATAAAATTGACAACATTACTCCAAGAATTGGACCCTACAGCTACAAAAGACAAATTTCCATTCTTCATGACAAATAATAAGCTAATAAACGCTATCACATCATCGTCGATTGCCTGTGACACCGTAACTTCAGCTGGCTTACTGCTAGGTTTTGTTATTGAACGGTGCAGGCAAACCCTAGCATGTATGGCATATAATACTCCGAATATTTTACAAGAATCTCATAGTTTTATGCAAAATAGTTTTCAAGAAAGTTCACGTACTTGGCGCAAATATTTCCTCCGTGTGCAACTGCCGATATATCAAAACTTGTGAAGATAACATTAAAAATATTTAAACTGTACGTCGTAAGAAAACTGTCGTGATTTGTTGAAAGGTATAACTGTAAGAATAAACTCGTAATCATCGTAAAAACTGTCGTGAATTGTCAGAAAGTGATATGCGACATTTAACCAAATCTCTACTACTATATAAATCTACTGGTTCTGTCTGTACAATTATTTTTTTCACCTAATTTTTTGATAAATAATCGTTTTATGATGCAGTGATTCACATTATACTATTTTTTTCATTTTTGTCTGTCTATCTGTCTGTCTGTATGTCTTCTTATAACTCAAGAACGGCTTGACCAATCTTGATGATAATTGGTACACACAAAGAACATGTGATGGCGCAAATGTTAAGCCATAATACATAAGATCGGTAAACCCTACGGTATCTTGTGAAAGTTAATTCCAAATCGTTAATTACGTATTTCTTTACTAGTAGCCATATGTGTGTGTGTGTTATTATAGTAAATAAATAATTTATTATATTTTTATTAATTATACGCGGGTGAAGCCGCAGGGCACATCTAGTATTATTATAATATTATTGACCAAAATAGTATATCACTGTAAGTCGGTTGTTACCATTTCAAGGTGAGTAGTGAACTGAGTTCTTACTGAATATCACTGCTGTTTTGAATGATTGTCTCATTTAAGAAGATAAGGTTCAACATATTACTAAATCTGTAAATTCTAGAATACATTCTTACATTCGCAAGAATTCTTCTTATTTCTGGTTATTACCTCAAACCTTTTCAGGTTCTGTTGATTAGTAAGTGGAGTTAATAAATATTCTAGAATCTATCGCAGGCAAGATAGTTATTAAATTATAATGATTTGATTAACTTTTTTATATTCGATAACAGTTTCCTGAGTAAGCGATCCTGCAATAATGAACACTGGGAATAATTATACTAACAAATTGACACTTTTTCGTAATCGAATCGAAGCGCAATCGTTGCCGTTTATCCGTTTTCCTATTCTTTAATTTAATATTATAATAATATGATGCAAATATAATATTTATGAAAACTTTAAGATTAAAATGTTAAGAAAATATAAAAGTGCAACGTTTTTATCTTACATAATGTTGATTTTTAACAATAATTACGAATTAAAAATTACGTGAAACAAACGTATTTCAAAACACCAATCAGCGTTTAGTGACGTCAGTCCAGCCCCTGTAGACAAGTGGCTTTTACGTTAGTAGAATAGGCTCCCTATGACAACTTATTTGAGGTTATGGTTGTAAATGTGAATATTATTTTAAGGGAATATTAATCGCGTTTTTTTAAAAACATGGAAGTTGGGTTTATCAAATCAGACTCCAGGAATTTACCAAGAGTTAGTGTTGACATGGTTGTAACTTTTTTTGTATGTATTTACATAGTACATAGTTGTTAAACTTTGTATTTTATTCAGCGGCTTCTACATACCAGTTGTTTCAGCTCAACAAGAGAATCTTACGGCGGTCACGCAATCGGCTATGTCCAAATAAAAAAGGTGGAGAATGATGAACAGTAAAAAGTCGAGTTACTTCGGAGCATAAAGTACGCAAAGAAAGTTATCGTGTTACAGCTATTATAAATGAAACGCAAAGCTTGGTTGACAGGAATGACGTCATTGAAACTATAGGCTTGAATTTTTTATATATTTGTGGCCTATTCTACATGGAATTCTTTAAACTGAAAACGAAAATAAAAATATTGCATGTTACCTATTGTCGACTATTAGTTAAAAGTTAACAATCAAGCTTAGACGTAACGGTATGTTAATATCATATCAGATCGGTTTCGATTCGAGTAAATATAGAATCGTCAAAATCGGATTGGAATTGAATCGGGAACGTGTCGTAATCGTTATAAATTAGTAGAATTGGCCCACTGAACACTTAAGATATGATTGTCAATACATAGTTTCGAATGTGGAAGTATGATTAGAATTACCTGTGGGTCTTGGTCCTTGTCAGAGTGACTGGTGCCGGAGGGGCTCGGGGAGGGCGCGGGTGCCTCGTTGGAGCTCGCACTCCCCGTCGATGTCCTGCGCAAGAACGATCTACACGATCTATAGTATTAAGTAGTCAATGTAAGCGATTATTGTTCACACAAACTAACTTTAGTTCAGACTCAAAATATCCCCGAATATCCCGAATGGTTTTGGCATTATCGACTTACTTGTAGAGTCGATAGAATTGATTTTACAATAACTGATGTTGTGTAATAAGCTATGTAGACTTTTTCCTTTTATATTATTTAGGTGATCTTGGCATCTTTATTGGTACCTCGCTGCAATGGAATCGACTTGGATTTATTATTTATGACCTCCATTTGTTGCTTGCTTCTGTTTTAATTTATTCAACTTTGTTGACTTAAGAGCTTTTTCATTTATGACGGAATATTTTGGAACAGTCAGTGTATGTAAACCTATGGTTATGTTATGATTCTAGAAGCTACTATTTGTTCTTACATAATTCAAAACTATATTATGATCTAAACTAAATATAAATTTAACCGTCTTCAAAAATATATGTAATTTAAAGGTTCAATTTTGCTCTCCAGTAGTTGATGAGTAATTTTATTAATACAAATATTTCTAAATTTAATATTCTGAAGACGATTAAAAAATTCGAAAAATTTATTAAAATATAATTTCATAAGGTAAAATTAATTAATTACTATTATCTAAATAATACCCTATTAATTTATCGATATATATAAGGCAATTTATTTGACCGGAAAGAGATAAAGCGTTAGGCAAAGGCTTTACGAGCTTTCCGAGGCACCGAGACACTGCCGAAATATAAACAGAAAATTAATAACTTTTTATTAACCCAACCTGGGATTTAAACACAAGCCCCGGGATCTTCGACCTAATAAGCTAGCCACAATATTGGTCTTGTAGACAGATAATTAGGACAGTATGAGGTATAATACAAATAATATCCTCCAGACCGATTTTTGGCCACGGCGGTCAATCTCAAGATAATTAATTAGTCAACTCTGCAGGAGATATTATAGTGCACAAGTGTGTGCGCAAACACAGGTGCAATCTCTATTCCCTAGCTCTCATATTCCGATGGGAAGGCAATCCGACACGACCGGAAAGTGTTCAGGCGCAGGACCAACGGCTTTCCGAGGCATGAGAGTGTACACACTTCCAACTTCCAGAATCCGGGCTGCTACTGAGAATTTTCTAACAGAAAAACCCAATAACTTTTTATTGGCCCGACCTGGGAATTGAACCCAAGACCTCCGGGTCAGCGGCCTTATATCTCGCCACTAGACCAACGAGGCAATCGACGTACATATACAGTACATTTGAAGGGCCGTGCCTTTTATTTTCTTTAAAGAGATATCTAGTCTCTTCACCACCGAGCACGAGATGAATTATAAACACAAATTAAGCACGTGAAAAGTCAGCCAGGGTTTGAACTCGGAATCATCGGTTAGTAAAATTTAAGATTAACATCTAACCACTGGGCTATCGAGGTACCTTTACGGTGTTTGTTCTATTTTTTTCTAAATACAAATATATAAACAAGCTATAACTCTATTTACTTATAACTACAATAACTATATTTGAGCTCAAATCTGCAATGTTTCATGAGACGAAATGGACATGAGCCATAATAAGTACTATATTTATTAACATGTAATAAACCTTTTAGACTATTTAATTTGTATTAAAAATAATAAATATGAAAATTAAATACTTGTAATTAACAATAATGTATATAATTGTAACGATTTATAATATTTATAAATTAATGTATTTTAAAGATCTCCACAAATTATATATTTTTTTATAAAATAGGACGAGCAAATGGGCTACCTGATGGTAAGTAGTCATCATCGCCAATAAACGTTGGCGCTGTAAGAAATATTAACTATTTCTTATATCAAAGCACCACCAACCTTCCGAACTAAGATGTTATGTTCCATGTACCTGTTACACTGACTCATCCTTCAAACCGGAACACAACAATGCTAAGTTTGATGATAGAATTGAGCTTGCTGTTTGATGGTACCTACCCAGACGGATACACAAACCCCTACTAAGTGCAATGTATTATTTATGGAAATCTTTCTCAAATATACTTTAAAGTTTAGAAAGGCAACTTAAAAAATTTCCACATACAAAGAAAAATCGTACAAAGAATGCATTACTATTTCATTCAATCCGTAAAAGGATTCAGTGATATTTGAAATCTCTCAAATCTATTTAAATAGTCTAAAAGGTTTAAAAGTTCATTCAGACTGGGTGCAATACTTACGCGTGCTGGGGGGGCGCTAGGGCGGTAGCCTCCCTCTGTCTAGTGGCTGGGTGGAGTGGAGCAGCGAGCGGCGCTGACGTGAGAGGACCCGCTCCTTTACACAATGAACATTATAATTAGTCATAACGTATGTAAAAATATTTGTTGGTATATCTGAGGTTGACTTAGACACCATGTGACCTATTATCATTCAGACAATCTTTATTTACTGCAGACAATTTAAAAAAATATATAAATGAAGATCAGATAGATTATAATGTACGCAACGGCCTTATCTCTTTCAATGATTACTTCCAGGAAACCCCTATTAAGAATTAAAGAGGGAACAAAAATCGGGCATAGAGTCCGCTTATAATTATAATAGTTTAATTAAAAATAAAGAAGTAACATGTAATATACGAACAATGTATACGTGCTTATATATTCTTAAACATACATACGAAATAACATATTCATTTATATATATAATAACCACACTCGTATAATAATATAACATGAAAAAGCAAAAGATTTTTATATTTTTTTTTTAATGAAGAAATTTTTTATAATTTCCACTATAATATGTTAACCGTACCATTTACGTCAAACGACAATTAGTGTACAGAGGACAGAGGAAATCTTTCTATTTATGATCAAAACTCTATATAATAATAATAATAATAAACAGCTTTATTGCACACAGAAAATAAACAAAATACAAGAAAAAAGCTTAAGATCAAAAACACTACAAAAGTATGCAAAGGGCGGCCTTATCACTAAGTAGTGATCTCTTCCAGGCAACCCTACTGAAAGAGACTTACAAGAGAAAACATAGTGGGCTAGTGCATTAACAAATTAAAAGTAAATATACATACACACAAAATACATTAGGCAATACAACAGATAGGTGCGAGCATACTTAGCTGCTAGTAGTGAAAGGGTTAGAGGAGGTTTAATTTATTGACAGGTAATGCAATTTAACACGGGTTTTGAATAACTGAAGTGTTGGAGACTGACGGACTTGAGTTGGTAGTGCATTCCACAATCTAACCGCCTTTGCCGTGAACGAATTCATGTAGGAATGGGAGTTACAAGAAGGTACGCTTAATTTATTATCACTCTGAGAGCGAAGATTAAGGTGAAGAGTAAGGTTACCAAGGAAGGAAAAACGTTCTTTCAAATAGGACGGGGAGCAAGGATGAAATAGTGTGGAATGAAGGAGCGAAAGGACGTGTAAGTTGCGGCGATGCTTTACTCGGAGCCATCCGAGTTCAGATCGATACTGGGATACATGATCGTATTTTTTGAGTCCAAAAATAAAACGGATGCATAGGTTCTGTAGTCGTTCCAGTTTATGAATCAGGTCCTCCGTTAAATCAGGATAACAGGAGTCCGCGTAGTCCAAAATTGGAAGGAGAAGAGTATTGGCAAGTGTTATTTTGGTTTTAATAGGTAAGAAGTTTTTCCATCTTTTTAATGAGTGAATTGTTGAAAAAATTTTGCGACTTATTTCAGCTACGTGAGGTCGCCACGAAAGAGATCTATCCATAATGACGCCTAGATTTTTAACAGCGTCGCTGTAAGGTAAAACCGAGTCGTTGAAAACAACATCCGGTAGGCCAGCGTAGTCAATTTTGGATAGCTGTTTAGTGGTACCTACAATACAAAGCTGCGATTTATTTGCATTGACATACAAACCAAATGACTTACTCCAATTGGTAATAATGTTTAGGTTGGTATTTAATTTACCTACCGCTTCAGAAATGTTCTCAACTGGGGCAGTCAAGTAAATTTGTAAGTCGTCAGCATAAAGATGAAAAGAAAGAGTGAGGAGTTCAGTAAGACTATTGATAAAATTGGAAAACAGGAGTGGAGATAGCACACTACCCTGAGGCACTCCAGCACTGAGACGACAGTACGAAGAAAATCGTACAAAAAATATAATTTGATTTATTTTACTCCAATATTAATATAGATATAAATACATGGCGACCTCCTGCGTTGGATTGAATCCTATTTGTCTAATAGAAGCCAAGCAGTTACAATTAAAGGTTTCTGCTCATCTTTTATTCCTGTGCCATCTGGAGTGCCACAAGGATCACATTTAGGTCCGTTATTATTTAATATTTATATAAACGATATCGGTTCAGTTTTTAGGCACTCAAAGTTTTTGTTGTATGCCGATGACAATAAGATGTATAAAATTATCAAAAACCCCAACGACTGCTTGGATTTCCAGAAAGACCTTGATCGTCTCAGTGACTATTGTTCACAAAATTCTTTATTCTTAAACATAAAAAAATGTAACGTTATAACATTTACCAGAAAGAAATTGGTGATTGATTTTACATACAAATTGGATGGCGAAGTAATTTCTAGAGTCAATATGATTAAAGATCTTGGTGTTCTAATTGATTCTAAGATGCTTTTCGATGAACACGTCGGTTATGTGGCAGATAAGGCTTATCGTATGCTTGGTTTTGTGCTGAGGGTCTCTGATGAATTTAAGCTTCCGTCTACGCTTATCTTCTAGTTATTAATCATTGGAAACTATTTTGGTAATGATTTTCCAATATTTGATATTTATAAAATTTATTATGTACTGTTTGTTTCCATTAAAATAAAATAAAAATAAATAAAATAAATCAATATCGACGTTCGTGACATTCATATTTTTTTTTTTACATAATTAAAGTTGTAATTACTTGTGGCTGTTGCTTACGAGTAATATACAAACGCGTTTAAGTTGAGCGGTCAGAAGTTAGATCCTATTGAATGCGCAATAAAATTATTATTAATGGAATGGAAAGTAAGTGGGGAAATAAGTTGCTTTAAAGGCAATAACGGAGGTGAAAAATCGATTTGTGTTTATTTTTTACTGTCTTCATGTTCCAATGTTTGGAAGTACCTAATTTCAAAGCAATTTTATTTCCAAGTAACATGTTAGTTAAATATAAATTATCTCTTATAGACTATAAGTTTTTTTTATAGTAACACGGATGGGTATCATGGGCACCTGATGGTACTATTAGAAATATTAACCATCCCTTACATCACCAATGCTCCACAAATTTTGGAACTAAGATGTCACACGCTCACTCTCCCTCAAAACCGGACTACTAAGCATTGCTGTTTGCTATCCAGACGGACTTGCACAAAGCTCTACCACCAAGTAACAATATACGGATCATAACATCATCATCTCATTTTCGTCTACTGTTGAGCCCAATCTACGGATTTTATCTTCCAACTGCCACCAGCAAGCTTTTGTCAGCGCGTCTATTGAACGTAGCCAGATTAATTTGCATATTATATATTTTTTGTACGCTTATTAATATTTGTTTAATATACTTCAATATTTAGCCATCTTGGTTTTAAATGGGCCTTATAAGAAGGCTCAAGGTCACCCAACGAGTAATGAAGAGGGTTATGCTCGGAGTTTCCCTACGAGATCGAGGTATGCCGAAATCCACAGGCGAACCAATGTAACCGACATAGCCCAAAGATTTGCTAAGTTGAAGTGGCAGTGGGCGGAGCACATCGCTTGCAGAACTGACGGCCGCTGGGGCAGAAAGGTTTTCGAGTGGCAACCACCAACCGGAAGACGCAGCGCGGGCAGGCCCCCTACGAGGTGGGCCGACGATATCGTAAGGGTCGCGGGAAGCCGTTGGATGCGGGTAGCGCAAGACCGGTTATTGTGGAAATCCTTGGGGGAGGCTTTTGTCCAGCAGTGGACGTTTTCCGCCTGAGATGATAATGATGAGGTTTTAAATTATTGTTGAAAACAAGGAAAGATATAAAAAGTCCTATTTAAAACTTTCTTTCCAAACAAAATTAAATAACTTAAGAACATTATTTCGAAACTTTCTCGAGTAATTACCAAAGTTATTAAGTTTCATGTTTCATTCCAAAAAGCGATTGTGTTATTATAAAAACACTTTGTAATATACATGTAAACATTTATCAATATTAAATGTTAAATTAATGAATGAATGAATGAATGATGGGACTATCTTGGAGCTATACTGCACGTAATGCAAATTTACTCATCAAAATGCATTCGTAAATAAAGAGCTATATACTATATAAACATATATATGAAAGAAACAGCGTTACAATTAAATAATATCATCCATAGCTCATTTTTAAAGGCCTTGATCCAATCGTTTCATTGCTTATATGTCTTTTATTTAAAAATATTTTATTTGACTTCCTTTACCATACAAAAGTTCCTTTTTTTCCATTTGTAGATGTCTGAATGTTTTCTGGAATCTTGTCTTAAAAGCGTAAACATTATCTCACAAAGAATAATTAATGTGACAGATTTATATCCAACCCATGCAGTTTCGGTCACCATGTTTTCCTTTTCGCATGAAATTAATCACTATTATGATATAGATTTAAATATATAACTTACCAGGTAAGCCAGCGGTTGACCCACGTGGTAGGTCCGGCTTGCCTCTGACCGATGGTCTCCCGCTTGATAGCGATCCTGGTGGTACCACTACAGACAATAAAAAACAAATTAGATTTCTGTGAAATCTTAAACAACTGTCCTATCATTTTTATGATGACCATATTTGTCATCAGTTAGTACTATTGTTTATTATTGAAGACTTTTAACCTTTATATATAATAGGTATTCACTGGATGGTAAGTGGTCACCACCGCTCATAGACATTTGCAAACCAACATCAACCTTGGGAACTAAGATATTGTGGTGGAAAAGAGTAATTAGTACACAGTAGAAGCTACATTCAGAACCAGAAATTTACTTGGTGGTAGGGCTTTGTGCAAGCTCGTCTGGGTAGGTACCACCCACTCATCAGATGTTCTACCGCAAAACAGCAGTACTTGGTACAGCAGTATTCTGTTCCGGTTTGAAGGGTGAGTGAGCCAGAGTAATTACAGGCACAAGGGAAATAGCATCTTGGTTCCCAAGGTTGGTGGGGCATTGGCGATGTAAGCGATGGTTAACATTTCTTACAATGCCATTGTCTATGGGCATTGGTGACCAATTACCATCAGGTGGCCCATAGGCTCGTCCGCGTACCTATCCTGTAAAAAATAATAATAACAATAATTGATTTACGTTTAATACAATTATGAAACGACGCTTCAAAGTTCTTTTAATACTTGAAAAAGTAATATTTTCATTTTGATTTTAAATTCTAAATTAAAGATAATTACTAATTCCTTCGGAACAGTAATTGCTATAAATTATTTCTAACAATTACTGTTTACATTGTAAATGAAACTTCTAACTGCTACATTTTTATAGTAGGCTGCTGTGCCCCGCGGCTTCACCCGCATATAATTAATAAAAATATAATAATTTATTTGATTACTATAATAACACACACACACACACACACACACACACACACACACATATGGCTACTGGTAAAGAAATACGTAATTAACGATTTGAAATTAATTTTCATAAGATACCGTAGGGCTTACCGATCTTATATATGGCCTATCATTTGCGCCATCACATGTTCTTTGTGTGTACCAATTTTCAACAAGATTGGTCAAGCCGTTCTTGAGTTATAAAAAGACATACAGACAGACAGACAGACAAAAATGAATAAAATAGTATAATGTGAATCACTGCATCATAAAACGATTATTTATCACAAAATTAGGTGATTTATATAGTAATATAGATAATATCGATAAATAAAATACATTCCTCGAGGATAACATATTCGCATCATAAACTTTTTAATTTCCGCAACGACATTGCATTTCCGGTGCAAACTACAGATTTATATAATCTGAGTATTTTGTAGTCACAATAAACATGTATTTGTAAAGTTATAATTATTATTTTTATATGTATTAAATTATTTGAGTGTAAATGTTTGAATAATTAATTTAAAAGAAAACGAAATCTGTAAAATATTATTATTGCGTAGTTGGTCAAAATGAATGCGTAAAAGTTAAAAGCGTGAAAGATAGGTAATTTTTTTAAATAAAAAATGTTTATTTTAATCGTTCGATTTTCAAAATCTTTTAACTGAATTATGAGCACGCCATCCACAATTAACCAACTAATCAAGACATTATTGTGCACTGTCCATTATTTCACTGTTTTGACTGCCTCGTTGGTTTAGTGGCTACATTTAAGGCCGCAGACACGGTGGTTCTGGGTTCAAATCCCAAATCGGGCCAATAAAAAGCTATTGAAATTTTCAGTCGAAAATTCTCAGTAGCAGCCCGGAATCTGGAAGTTGGAAGTGTATACATTCTCTTGCCTCGGAAAGCACGTAAAGCCGTTGGTCCTTCACCTGCACTCTTTCCGGTCGTGTCAGATTGCCGTCCCATCGGGTTATCAGAGTTAGGGAATAGAGAGTGCGTCTGTGTTTGCGCGCACACTTATGCACTATAATATCTCCAGTGCAGTTGGCTAATCTCTCTTGACATTGGTCGCCGTGGACGAAATCGGTCAGGAGAAAAATTATTTCACTGTCATAGTTCAGTTAGACTGCCGAGGCATTCAATATCACGGTATCACAGATAACAAATCATATTGTCTAGGTATATAACGACCTTGACGCAAAATTGGAACTTTGCCAAATGATAATAAAAGAAAGTGGATGTCAAAAATATCAAACGAAAACACTATCTACTTCCACTTCTATTAGTCAAATGATATATGACCCATATATATAGTAACGACCTTGTTGGTTTAGTAGCTAGCTTAAACAGCTGCAAATGCTCAAGATCTTGCGTTCAAATGGCCTACAAAAAGCTATTGAGTTCGTCTGTCAAGAAACGCTCATACCAAATTTTGGATGTTGACAGTGTTTTCTCATGTCTCGGTTAGAATGTTAAGCTTTTGTATTTTATCTAAACCCTCTTTTTTATTGACAACAGGCTTTCGATTGACCTCAACCATACCCATTAGTAAATACTTATGAAGTCAAAATGGAACGCGCTTGCCTAGAATGTGCACTATATTGCCTTAAAGATACCCGAATTTTAATGCTACTCTGGCTGTGTCGAATTGCCGTGCCATAGCATTATGAGAATAAAGGAATAAAGTGTGCACAGTGTGATTGCCAATCCTTTCTTACACAGTCAGCATTTTCCTACCATAGTAGAATCAGCTCATCAATTCAAATCCAGTCGCCTATACTAAGCGGTTGTCTCACGTTAATCCTTGCATTTTATTTTTTTTAAAACCCGAAATCCTTGTGACTCATAACAGTACACAAAGACAATATACCAAAACAACAATCTAGAAGAACAGAATAAAAGCTTACCTGGTAGCTTAGAGGGCTGCTTCCTGTGTTCATCCTCACTGTCTTCCTCGGACGAGCTCGGGTCAATCATTTTGTTGCTGCTGTATCAATAAAACATCGCATTAGTAAATGATAAAAATGTCACCTAATAGAACACAAAGTCAAGGACTATTATTCTATAATATTATAAGCGAAAGTAACTATGTCTGTTTGTTACCAGGGTTGGGCAGTATTTGAATTACTTGTAATTAAAATACAAATACGTATTTGGTATTTGTATTTCAATTACTTCCTTAAAATGTAATTTGTATTTCGTATTTCAAATACCTGACGCCGAGGTATTTTGTAATTAGTATTTTAAATACTTGAGGCTTCAAAATACATTTTAACATTAAATGCATTTAACCTTCACTTAACGATCGTGAGTGTAATGATGGTAAAACAGCTAGTTAATATATCCCTGTACCACAAGATGGAACCCTCTTTATGAATCAAAATGAAATGATCTATTTGATAAGTTGGATAAGCCCACTTTCTCTGCCATAGAACTAGAATACTTGGAGGAATGCTTGAAGTTTTGATACCAATTGCTACAGTTCTAGATTACATTCAGGGCAACAATTGTTGCTATGGCAAACTTCTGCCTACTTTAATGTCTGTAAGAACCAGATTAGATCTACTGCAGGATAGCAACTTGAGGCATTTTACTCTCATTGTATCACAACTAATAGAGAGCTTGGAAAAAGATTTGATAAGTTTTTTAAACTATCACCTGAAGTAAATGTAGCCATATTGGCGTCATGCTACCACCCTAGTTATAAAATGCGTTGGTTGCCAGAAAGCATCAAAACAGATGAGAGACAAATAATTCAAAATCTTGCCATTCATGCCTTACAGACAAGTTACAAAAAACATGAAATAATGCCTCTAAGCAGCAGGTGTAGCACCACTATTAAAGAAGATGATGATTTTATTATTTTTGAGAACAGAGACAGTGATCAACTACGGACACCTAAAATGGAGTTAGAGTTGGTCAGCTTCCTAAATGATAGAAGCAAAGAGCTTTCAATTCTTGAGCGCTATACAAATATAAAAAATGTGTTCATACAATTTAACACAAGTTTGTGCTCATCAGGACCTGTAGAAAGATTGTTTTCTTTAGCAGGTTTTATTCACTCTCCAACAAGAGACTATTTGTCTGACAGTACATTTATTAATTTGTATTTCAATTAAAGCAAAGCATGTATTTTACCTTATTCAAATTCAAAAATCTTTATTCAACGTAGAAGTGTTACACTAGCTTATTGATTGTCATAAATCTACCACCGGTTCGGAAATAAGATCCTCAGACCTGAGAAGAACCGGCGAAAGAAACTCAGCCGGATTTATTTTTTTAGCTTTCTTTCCGATTTATAGTTGATCTACACTTCATATACATAACATAATAATATTCTTATTTATTCGAAACAGCCTGGAGGCGATCGTTTTATTCCCAAGGCTCATCATAATCATCTAAAAATTTATTGATTGTGTAATATCCTTTAGCACACAAGCGTTCCTTAACAATTCTTTTAAATTTTACAATTGAATATTTTTGAACGCTTTCTGGGATCCTGTTGTAAAAGTGTAAGTTGTAAAATCCATTATCCCATAAAAGACTTACTAACCCTGTGTAATCTAGTGGTTGTAAGTTTATACTTGTCCTTGGTGTTAACAGTATGTACGTCACATTTTTTGGGAAAATCTTTATTGTTTTTGCTTACATACATAACATTATCAAATATATATTGAGAAGCAAATTCATTATTTATTTTTTTTAAATTTACATCTTAATGAATCTTTTGGGCTCAGGTTATAAATTTCACGAATAGTCCTCTTCTCATATGGGGGCCTTCTCATGAGGGCCCCATTGAAGCTTAGAATCTATGATGATACCAAGAAATTCTGTTGCTTCTACAGAATCTAAATAAATCTGGGTTCCCCATTTAAAAGTACATTCGTCAAATTTCACGCTGGGAATAGTGAATTTAATACATTTTGTCTTTTTACTGTTTAAGAGTAAATTATTAACACTAAACAAATGTACTATTTTAGAGAGAGCATTGTTTACCTCGTCATACGTTGATAAGCGTCATTTAATTTTAAAAATTAAGGAAATGTTGTCGGTAAACAATACTATCGCATGTTTATTGTTTAAAAGATGGAGCAAGTCATTTATATAAATGAGGAAGAGAAATTGAAGCCCGACAGTCGTATTATCCTACTAGTTTCTACCCGCGGCTTATCCCGGGTGTGAAAGAGGGGTGCAGTATTAGGTACCCTATATCCTTTCGTATACTCCATACAACGTGTATGCAAAATTGAATAAAGATCGGTTCATTAGTTAAGACGCGAATGGGTAACAAACAAACTCATTTTCGCACTTATAATATTACTCGCTTTTCCCCGCGTCACATTATCGATGTATAAAATGCGGACATCAATGTTACGTATATCTACAAAAATATTGATTATTTTGATAGAAACGGCGGCAAACATTGTATAAACAAGAGAAGGAAAGACAGAGTGCGCAAAGTCAATACATTCATGCCTTGGTAAGGCATTCGTTTCTCTAATAAAACTCTGCTAATATTTGCTTTGCGTATTAATGAATTCGATCCTCATTCAAAATATATACATATATATGTCGTAATACTCAACACAACTTATACTTGGTGGTATGGCCTTTTGTGCAAGCCCGTCTAGGTAGGTCATCTATAAATTTAGCGGTGAACTATATATCTGGCGGTTAATAGTTGTTACTTTCGTAAATATATTTCATTTCAATTCGAAAACATCTTCAGTATGCTAGAGGGCTATATGTGAGTAGAATCTATGTCGGATGCCCTTATAATATTAAATAGCCCATACCCCAAACTGCGCGAAAATATAGCCTTGTTCACTTTGTGTATTTCATTAGTAACTTTACGATATTTGGTAACTTCCGTTATATAACATCCCACATTTTACTCGCAGTTCCACACATACACTTACATTCCCAATTCACACACAAATACAAGCCACTATACACTCATCTCACACATACATTTAATTAATACGTTTTTATAAATAAAGCGAATATAAGTAATAAGTGAGAGCACTAAGTATAAGGAGACAGCGTTCCAACATTCAATACATTCAGTTAACAATATATTGAACGTTCAAACGCTGTCTCTTTCCTAGAGGAGGGCGCAACTGACTGCGATACAGTCGTGCCCCAAAATGTAGCTGTTAACAATCGCATTTGTTAATTTCAACTTTTTATGTTCCAACATCAAGTACTAGCTACCCATCTCGGCTTCACACGGGTAGAATAAGGGTTCATTTATAACTCTATTGGTTTACGCGGCGCATACCAGTAAAGCCTCGTCGGTCTAGTGGCTAGATATAAGGCCGCAGATCCGGTGGTCCTGGGTTCAATTGCAATGGAAGTTGGAAGTGTGTACACTCCCGTGCCTCGGAAAGCACGTTAAGCCTTTGGTCCTGCGCCTGAACTCTTTCCGGTCGTGTCGGATTGTCGTTCCATCGGATTATGAGAGCTAGGGAAGAGTGCACCTGTGTTTGCGCACACACTTGTGCACTATAATACCTCCTGCGCAGTTGGGTAATCTCTCTTGAGATTGGCCGCCGTGACCGAAATCGGTCAGGAGGACATTATTATTTATTACCAGTAAAGCACCCGGTTACTATGAATTTTTCGACATCTTCAACAATTGTCGACATATTTCAGCCAATTGATACAAAACCTTAATTAATTATACACATAGCACTTTTTCGTGAATCGACGTGCTGTGCACTTATTACGGCTCAGAGCTTTCCTTAGGGGACGAAAATTTATCTGGCCCTCTATAAATTAGTCACTATTTCATTGGGGCAGTGTATCTATCTGTCCACTATTTCATTGGGGCAGTGTATCTCTGTCATTGTATCTGTCAATGTGACTGTATGTAAATCAGACACTATTTCATCGAGGCAGTGTATCAGTATTGAAATAACAGTTTTTTTTCTATATGTCAACCATATCTCAAAAGCTTATGGTAAATTAACGATTTCGATAAGAATTTACAAATAATATTCAGCCATGACCCAGCAAAATAGCTCCTAATTACAGGCAATTAAGGAGCAAATTGGCTTAATAAATTGCCTCGTTAGGCGTCATGTTGTCTTATCATGTTATAATGTTCGTTTCGGCGAAAATGCTTAAATATATTATAAAAATGATGATAATTATATTCCACGTTATTTCCTCTTTTATTATTGTCTTTTATTTTATGAAAAAAAACTTTTCTATCATTTTATAATATTTGAATGGAATATTTCTGACATACTAAGGTCAAGGTATAGTTATAGTTTACTTGGTGGTAGGGCCTTGTGCAAGCTCGTCTGGGTAGGTACCACCCACTCATCCGATATTCTACCGCAAAACAGCAGCACTTTGTATTGTTGTGTTCCGATTTGAAGGGTGAGTGAGCCAGTGTAATTACAGCCACTAAGGACATAATGGCGCATTGGCGATGTAAGCGATGGTTGACATTTCTAGCGGTGCCGATGTCTATGGGCGTTGGTGACCACTTAACATCAGGTGGCCCATATGCTCGTCCGCTTACCTATACAATTTGTAAGGAGTATTTTTTACTTTTTGCAGTACAAGTATGAATTTCTGCGGAAGAAAGTCACATACTTTCAAAATACCTAGTTAAGTTACATATCAATTAGTCTGCGTATTCAATACGTCACGTGATAAAAATTGGCGGTCGAAAGGCGATTGAAATCGCTTCGACTCGAGTAGGATTGGTATAGCGGTAGAACACCCCAAAATATTTAGAAATTATATAAGTATTTGAAATCCAGAAATCGCGTAACTCAAATTCAAAGCATTTATCTACGTCGATTTGTTGCCCATTTCAATTTTGCCGATTGCAATAAAAAAAAAAGAATGAATTTCTTTTGAATTCTTTCAAAAAAAAAAAATCTTCGGAGTAATTTTTTTTCGACATACAAAGCGCTATTCGTACCAACATTAACAAATATAACACACAAAGAGACTTCAAAGGCTCTCTGAAACGTGATTTCGTTTGCTATCCAAAGCTTAAGTTCATTAGAATATAACTAGAGCCGAAGTTGTCTGAAAAATTCATGATTACATTTCGTTCTGGATTGACATGAAATGAATTTATACAACTGATGTCCTATTCCATTTTAAGATTGATTAAAAATGTTTAAGTACTTATAAGCACTTTTGAATCGTCATGTTGAATCCAAAACTAAATAACTAAGGAATGTAGATTCTACCGATTAGAACCGATGAGAAACTTAATTAATAGAACAGATCGCTATTGCTATAATACTATAATAATAATATCCTGACATTATTCACACAAACAAAGCAAAACTGATCCCAAACTAAGCATCGCTCGTACTATGGAAACCAGACAACTGATATACTACATATACTAATTTTCTTTTGTAAATACATACTTATATAGATAATTACACCCGGACTCAGGACAAACAGACATGTTCATGCACACAAATGTCTGTCCTGGGTGGGAATCGAACCCACCTGCGGCGCGAAAGGCACGATAAAGTCACATACCTACCGATCACGCCAACCGGCTCGTCAATATTGCTCGTGATACTATAAGTTAAAAGCGTGCCATTGTAAAAAGCATCAGCCTGTAAGCGTCCCACTGCTGGGCTAAGGCCTCCTTCCCTTTTTGAGGACATTATTGGTCTACGCCTCTTTAATACTGGTTGGTGGATACATTTGTCAAATTTTCATTCGCCACATGGTTACCTCACGATGTTTTTCTGCACCGTCAAGCACGAGATGATTTATAAACTCAAATTAAGCACATGAAAATTCAGTTGTACTTGCCCGGGTTTGAATTCAGAATCATTGGTTTAAATTCTCGTATTTTAACCACTGCCATACTACATTTTATTTATTTAATTATTTTACACAAGTTTTGTTTACAATTTTAATACCAGCCCTGAATTTCAAACTAGCTTTCGCTGTGTGTTGGAAGTCAGTTCCTTCCCAGATTTTAGGTACATAATTGTTTCTTATTATATTAAACAAAAAAATAAATAATAATAATAATAATCAAAAACACAAAAAAAGACACTAATTTTTTTACCAACGAAAGTAATGTATTAAAACAACAATTAATTTTATATGAGCACGCGCGTGTGCGTAAGCGTTTGTGTGTATATGTGTATTTATGTGTGATGTCGCGTGCTATGAGTGGGTTCAATAATATATGTATATATGTAACAATTATTTCAGTTTAATTTCATTTTTTAAAATAACAATATTCTTAAGTCAACAACTGCTCAGTTTCCTTATAATCAAGCTCCCTTTTTTTTTTTTTTGACGCTCGGAAAACTCTTTTCGCGTTTTCACGGGAACAGTGGGGGGGGGTATATGGGGCTCGCCATATGTCCAAGGCACCGAGTGTGCCCCGGTCATCGGAATACCCACTAAAAACCCAGCGGTACCCTTCCCGTCTTAACGGGAGCGCCACTCCGACGGCCGGCCCGCCTATGCGGGCCTCCATTCACTAGGGAGGAGTCCCAGGGTACTGGGAACCCCCCTAGTCCTGGCGGCGCCTATTGTGGCGGGGGGAGAAGGTGCGCAAAGCGCCGCTTTCTTCTCCCCAGTCTTCTGCGGCGGAGCGGGTCCGTAGCGGCATCTTCCTCCCGCTCCCGCTCCGCGGCCTCCTTCTGCGACATCACACTTTCGCAGAAGGAGATCATCTCTGACCAGCACCCCTCGCTTCCGAGCATCGCGTTGATGATGCTCGGCAAGGAGAGGTCTCCGCCAACAACCGCCGCCAGGGAATGCCTCTGCCCCCACGCGGCACACTCCGTCAGGGTGTGATGCGCCGTGTCGAATAGCGCACCACACTCGTGGCAGGATGGTGACACCTCCCGCCGCGCTATCTCGTGCAGGTACTTACCGAAGTATCCGTGTCCGGTAAGCACCTGCGTCAGCCTGAACGAGAGCGTGCCTCGTTTCCTTCGGACCCAGCGACTCAAGTGGGGACGTACCACCTCCACTGTCGCCAGGCCCGCCCTGGGGGACCCGAGGTCCTCCTCCCATCGGGTGATCAGGGCTTGCTGGGCTAGAGCCCTGATCCGCCCGACTTCCGCCGACCCTGAACGGTCACCGCGTTCCCTCGCCTCGGCCCGGAAGCGGTACACCTCCGCGAACACTTCCGCCTGGAGCTCCCAGGGCGGGTCGCCCGCGAGGAGGGTCGCCGCCTTCCACGACACCGTACGATAACCCCTTATCGCCCTCACCGCTATGACCCTCTGCGGTTTTTGCAGAAGGGCCCGGTTGGAAGCGGTGAGTGCGTCCACCCAAATCGGGGCACCGTACCATCGACCTCACTACGCTGGCATAGAGGCGCTGGCATAGCGATCCCGGTCCTCCCACGTTGGGTAGGAGGCGGCCTAAGGCGGCGGCGGCATTGACGAGCTTCGGGCCGATCTGCACGAAATGCTGCCCGAAGGCCCAGATACTTCATCTGGGCCCGCACCTAGATCACCGTCCCGTAGACGGTGATACTCGCCTCTCGTGGGGGGCCCCTCCGTGGACCGTGGAAGAGGAGGGCCTCCGTCCCGGTTATGAGGGTGTCGTCCGCATAGCACAACACCCCCAAACCGGAAAGGACGGGGGATAATCAAGCTCCCTAAGCCATTCTTTAATTATTTTTTTAATTTGAAAGTTAGACATGTTCCTTGTTTTATATTTAGTATTAAGTTTGTTGTAGTTGTTGGGTGTTTCTGTCAGAAAATTCTCAGTAGCAGCCCGGAGTCTGGAAGTTGGAAGTGTGTACACTCCCATGCCTCGAAAAGCACGTATAGCCGTTGCTCCTGCGCCTAAACTCTTTCCGGTCGTGTCGGATTGCCGTCCCATCGGATTATGAGAGCTAAGGAAAAGAGAGTGCACGTGTGTTTGCGCACACACTTGTGCACTATAATATCTCCTGCGCAGTTGGCTAACCTCTTGAGATTGGCCAACTGCGCCTTATTATAAGTTTATTATATAGTCTAGGTGCTAGTGAACTGTAACAGCGTTGTGCTATACTATATTAAAGATACATAATTAAAGAATATAATACTATATTATATTCTTTAATTATGCAATCAACAAAAACAAACTGAAGTATAATTACAAAAAAATTGTACTAGAAATCAATGAATTTAAACTTCACGTTTCTTTTAATCAATTTTTTTTTTATTATGTGATAAACCTTATTTATTAATGTTGTTTAATATTGTAGAAACGAATACTTTACTGCAGGAAAAACGGTATTGACTTTCAGAGTCGGAAACTCGGAAGCTATAAAGTTGTAAAGTTACTTCATACAGACAATTTTGTTCGAGGCATTTGCTTTCCAAGCCCTAGGGTTTTTTTCTATATTTATAGCGAAGGAAAAATCCCTCGGGCTTACACGATATGTACGCACATAGTAACATGTTTACGACAAAGAGGTCAGTAGCCAGCTTAAGAGCCTGCTTATATATACTCATATTTATCTTTATTACATATGTATTATGTCATCATTCAGGATTGTCTATTTTAATACGAATCCAAGTTGATAAGTCAAAAAATAAATTAGATTTTTCTGATGAAAAGAAAAACTTCGTTGAGAAATGATTTTCTAAGATCTCATTTATATTTCGAATAAGACAGGCGTAGGCGTAGGATAGATCATAAACCTACGCCCGTCTAAATATGGCCGCCGTTTTGATGAAAATATTCTTGCTTTGAATTTATTTCAAACTCAATGACATTGCGAGGCACGTAAATATTAAATTAAATTTACATTGAAAACATATTAACGTGAAATTAATTAACAATATTTTCCGAGAATAGTTTAATATGAAATTGTTCGAATTATACGAACGGACGTTTATTAGTAGAATTATCAAATTATATTCACTTCGCCTAATAAAAAAATTCTTATGCTAATTTTCACTAACCAGGCCTATTACTTAAAATGCCTATGTATTTTTCATCTTTACAATTAAATTAAACTTTTAAAATGATACTTGAACTAAAAACCTAATTGTTTAATCATTGTTTTTTTTTGTTTTTTTTTTTATAGTATAGATTAGTGGACGAGCATGTGGGCCACCTGATGGTAAATGGTCACCAACGCCCATTGACAGTAGTTTGTATATTTCTTAAAAAAAACAACATCACCACTGCGACACCAACCTTAGGAACTAAGATGTTATGTCCCTTATGCCTGTAATTACACTGGCTCACTCACCCTTCAAACTGGAACACAACAACACAAAGTACTGCTGTTTTGCGGTAGAATATCTGATGAGTGGGTGGTACCTACCCAGACGAGCTAGCACAAAGCTCTACCACCGATTAAATTTTTACATTGTTTTTAGGAATTAAGTTTGTGTATGTACCTACATGTCCCAATGCTAATTCTTATTCAGTAAATGAATAAATACAGGATTTGAATGTGTTACGTTAATTTTGATGTAAGATTATTTAATGTAATATTAACGAGGCGAATTATAGTTGATTAGTACTATTGCATTATAAAAAATCCAAACTACCGTGTTTCTTGCGGTATTGGTAAAATCTGTGTGGGTTGGGCATTACATTTAATTGAATCATGTAACGTGACATCGAATGTGCTTATAAAGATTTACTTGAATAACGAATATTTTGACTGCTCTCTTGAGTCTAACTTTTTTAAAGAATTATCAATTCCCGTTTTAACGAAATTACTTATTTTACTATTACCCCTTCAATTAAGCGTAAAACGAGTGGGAGTGGGGGTGATAACAGCCTAGGGTGTCAGGGAAAATTCTACTAGTATATAACAATTACGATACGTCTCCGATTCATTTCCAGTTCAACTTCGACTATTCTATATTTATTCGGAACCGAATCGATATGATGTAAACTACATATATCGTGATGACATACATAAACCGTTGTGTCCAAACCGAAATAATTGTTAACTTTTATGCTGATGGTAATAAAATTATAGAATAGAGAAACGGTTAAACGACAATGATTACGCTTCGATTCGATTGCGATAAAATTACAATTTTTTAGTAGAATTTCTCAGGACTTGCGTTTTATATATTTTACGCTTTCAACTCGTAAAACACAACCTTACAAAAGCTTATAGTAAGCTGTTTTTCTTATACAGCTATTGTGTCAGGCCTCATTCTTTGTTCCTGTTTTATATTACAAAGACAGTTAAGCCGCGAGAATGATGAATACGACAAACGGAGCAAACATTTGTTTCTTATTACAAAATGACATATTAATGACGTTTGTTGTCGTGAAAATAATTATTGACCCGACCTGGGAATTGAACCCAGAACCACCAGGTCTTCGGCCTTGCCACTAGACCAATGAGGTATATTAAGATCTAGTTGCCTAATAGTGTTATCAATGCGAAGTATAGTAATCGCCCTACCGGTGATGTTGGAAAGGCCAGTAGGGCAAACACTCGTACGGAAAACAAATAGTTCTTCCACACCAGCTGGAACATTATTTGTAATGCTTCTAAGGGAATTAAACTCTTCTAGCTACGACTATAAACAGCTGCTTCCACCTGGTGGAAAAGTTCTGGCGTCATATTTACTTATATAGAGTTGTACATACTCTCATTTGTAACCTACGTTACTGAAATTGTTATTACCATCGAGCGTGGCGGCCATAAATTTCCAACATTTTTTTTATATCATAGGTAGACGGTCGCGCATATGCCACCTGATGGTAAGTGGTCACCAATGCCCTTAGACGTTGGCATTGTAAGAGATGTTAACCATCACTTACATCGCCAATGCGCCACCGACCTTGGGAACTAAGATGTTATGTCCGTTGTGCCTGTAATAACACTGGCTCACTCACCCATCAAACCGGAACACAACAATACCAAGTACTGCTGTTTTGCGGTAAAATATCTGGTGAGTGGGTTGCACAAAACTCTACCACCAAGTTAATGATATGAATGATATGATTAATGAACTTATGATGAGTTCGACGATAAACGCGTACAGCATAAAGATAACTTAGAAATCAATTCAACACAAGTTACATATATTCTTTAAGGGGTTAAAGAAATAGGAAGTTAAAAAAAACAAACAGCATAACCCAGCTATGTAGTCGTAAAGTTTTAATATAAAAAGCATTATCGTAAATGTTGAGTGTAACAGTAAAACTTTGACCCTTCGTTTCACAGGGTTTCACGAGGGTTGTTTGTAAATCGTAATTTGTAAAATGTGGTTTAAAAACATTACGAATTCAAGAATGTTTTGAACAATGGTTTCGTCGTGGAAAACAGTGGAAATATGGTTCGAGATTTCAATGTGAAATAAACCGGCCAATAGACGGTTTGTGTGTGACGGTTAATTTCCCAGGATATTATTATTATTTTTATGTATCCGTTATTTCTGGTGTCAAATGAGCTTCTATTACGCTTTTATTTGAAATTTTCATGTCTTCTCCATCCAACATGACATTGGTGAAATAATCCATGCCCTGCTGGAACAGCTAAAAGCCACTTACAAAAAAAAGGAAAAAAATTAAAAATTTAAATAACCGAAGACTAAAAAAAACAAATAAGTGAGTCCCTTTAACTTTATCATAAGTACCTAAGTAATATTTAATCACGAGCTTCGTCGCGTCGAGGGACCGCAATTTCAATTCAATCGGAACTGTGAAAGCGAGACCCTTTTATCTAGTAGGAAATGAGCTGATGAGCTTCAAATGCCTAAACAGATATTCATAATTTATAGCTAAGAATACAATTGGACCATTCGTTTGAGAGCTACGATGACACACACAGACCCACAGATAAACACATTAAACATAACATCTTTTTATGTCGGGGGTTAACCCCCGTTATGTCAAAGGCTACTTTCTGAAAAATCAACAAGACTTCGAACTAAAGTTAGTATTTTTTTATTTATTTTATATTTGCTGTAACAGATACAGCTGTTTCAAGATAACTTTTTATTTATTTATTTACTAGGAAGCCAGTGAAATACACATTCTTATTGATTATATAAAAATAGTTTTACGAAAAATATACCAAATATAGGCTCACTAAACATTCAAATAAAAGTCGGTTAAGAATCTAAAACATCACAATTTGATACATCACAATCCGATAGGCGTCGCTGACGGCGAAATATTAATATTTAAAAAAATATCGTATTTATATAATATTTCAACGAGCGAGCAATTTGTGTGGAATAATTATTATCCCTCATTCCCGCTTCCCCTTTACTTCACAAGTCTACGCGTGCTGGTTATCAATGTCACCGACTAAATGTGACATAAATCCCATCGCGCACGAAGAAATTTGGCCACTCTTTTCTTTGTCGCACCTCTAAGAAATGGAATTCTTTACCAGCACACGCGTTCCTCTCCTCATATGACCTGGGTTCTTTCAAACGAGGCGTGAAGAGGCATTTGCCGGGTAAAATAAAAAAAAATAAAAACATATTGTCTTATTTTAACATAAACTATTACGAATTACTTTTTAAAATTTCGTACAATTAAATAAATATAAGTTTTAAAAGTTTCTGCATTTGTTTTCATTTGCCCAAAAATTCGTTAAATTTGTAAAAAAATATATATACATTGTAAGATAAAAAATGATTTTTATCTCTGAAGTCACCCTTACGACCCTCGTCCTTGTTAATACGCATTTCAGAATTTCCCGTCACAACTACTTGATACTGTAGGAGTACCTACTTGAATGTAGTGCTCTCATGGTCTTGATACATGGTTTGATATTTACAAGTTGAGTAATAACTCAACTGCGCCGCTACGAAGGATAGTTACATTTTTTTAAACATATAATGTAAATATTTGTTGTCGCTTATTGTTAAAACATTAATTTATATGGTTTTTTCATGCCTTAATCATTTGCCTTCATCCATTTGAAGTTTATATGAATTCGTGTAACGGGACCGCAAAATTTACATTTTATGAATTGCGTGAGTCGAAATTATTTAAAGGGTTAGCCATTGGGACTAAAACGTATTAGCGTTAAATAATATACAATACTTTAGTTACAAAAACATTCGCTTAATTGTTTCTGTTCTAATTTATTATTTATTGGCACACTTTTTTATGAGGATAAGTTTTTACGCTCAACGTTTTCTCTGTTTATTAAAATCTAACTGATTATATAAGCATAATAAATATTTAAGCAATAATTTCAAGTACAAATTATTGTATTTATATTATAATTTATTAATTACTTCTATAAATTTAAGAGCTGAGATGGCCCAGTGGTTAATACGCGTGAATCTTAACCGAGGATCTCGTGTTCAAACCCTGTCAAGCACCACTGAATTTTCATGTGCTTAATTTGTCTTTATAATTCATCTCGTATTCAATGAAAGAAAACATCGTGAGCAAACCTGCATATGTTTTTTTCACTGAAGTTTTGCCAAATGTGTATCCACCAACCAGCACAAGAGCAGCGCGATTAAAATAATTTCGACTCACGCAATTCATAAAAAGTAAATTTTGCGGTCCCGTTACACGAATTCATATAAGCTTCAAATGGATGAAGGCAAATGATAAAGGCATGAAAAAACCAAAACGATTGATCAAAAAAGTCAAAGTATACATAAACTAAACACATAAGTTAATATATCCTACTGCGGGGCAAAGGGTCTCGTAAGAAGGTTTGGTGATTGTGCTATACTCCTCCAAATACAGGTTGGTTGGAATGTTAGAATTACATAATACTTTACTCATTAATTATTAACTCAAATTATTTATTTATTTATTTATTTAAAACTTTTTTGCCCACCACATTGTGTAGTTTGACAAAAGGCGGACTTAATGCCTAAATTAATGGCTAAGCGGAAATTCGTGAAGGCGGTAATTGATTTTGAAAAATATAGATACATACAAATATAACGACAAAAAATAAAATAAAATACAGAGCTTTTATATATATGTGAATAATATATATATATATATATACATATACATATATATACACATACATACATACACACATACATACATACATACATACACATACATAAATCCATACACACACACACATACAAATATACATATAAATAATAATGCATTATAGATGTCAGAGATGAAGAGAACTAGGAGTTTTCTGACAAGATATGCTCACGGAGACGAGTCTTGAAAGTAAGTTTAGATAAATAATAATGTATGTAATTATGTTATAAGAAATCTCATTTGCTCTTGTCCGGTTTTAAGCCGGCGACCTTTGGTGAACTTACACCTGTTCTATCCACTAAGTTAGGGGAGAAGGGCGGGTATTAGGTAAATATCCACCTACGTCCGTCCTTGGGGTTCAGGCTTGTTTCGTGCCTAGTTTTTTCAAAATCGGTACAGTGGCTTAGCCTTCAAAGCGTAACAGACAGAGTTACTTTCGCTGCTAAAATATTTAATAAATGATAGCTTTGAAATAATTTTCTATACTTATCAATCAATAATATAGTAAATATCCCAGAGTCTAAGTAAGCATTTCATGAAATTTGTTGACTTAATCCTTAAGGAAGCACACATTAATGTGTGCGTCGTTACGTCATCGTTACGTCTTTGTCTTTGATTTGATTTTTTTACCATTTTCATTGAGAAATTTATAGACGTCAAGCTACCTTAATCGTGGCTGAAACAGCGTGGAGCATAAACTAAGTTAATTATTATATAATTATGTAGACATGTACGTAAGTAGAGATATATATTTACTGTGAAAGTTTGAAGTTTACAAAATACAGCCTTTTAGAGTAGTTTTAATTATTGTTATAGGTCCCAGAGGATAATGGAATCTTCTAGGCTTTAGTGTGTCGTTAGAAGCGATTTATGAGGTTCTAAATTTAGTTTCATTTGGGGGACCGAATAGTCATTGTAACTGGTTCCTAGTCGTAGGTTCGATTTCGGATGACAAATAACTGCATTTTAACTAGACAGTAATCTGACACGAGACGACCCAGGTACAGAATCAATCGCTTTATATTCCTTCTGAGACTCAAGAGTGAAAACACTGTCAAGTTCCTAACTCTAGACTATTACTTACTTAGCTATAGTTAGTCAAAAAACTGTATGAATATAAATATTTTTTCCCTTCGTAACTTAGTGGATAGAACACGTGGAAGTTCACCAAAGATCGGGGCCTTAAAATCTGACAAGAACAATTTAAATTTCTGGTAAATAAATTTTCGTCTAGCAGTGAACAGCGATAATTTAACTGACTCGAATTGAACCCATATCGTTTGGCAGCTGTAAGTTTAACGACATGGCTGTGGCAATTAATTAAATAAATAACTTTCCATCAAATATAATATAGTCTAACGTAACGACCCCAATTTGAAACACTCATTGTGTGTTTCAGACTTCGGTAATTATAAAAAATATTAAAATATACAAATATTAAATTGAACATTTTAATTTCATATCGCGATCAAAGTTCCCCTTTGATCGTATAATTAATATTTTACTTTATAACTGGCTTTCACGGACAGAATTCAATCATTCAATTCATTTTGTTAATAGGAAAATTATTTTTAAGCTTTAAATAAAATTTAAATTTGGCGTTTTTACAAACATCACTGAAATATTTATGTAAAACATATACATGTGGTCATGGACCAAGGCCGACTCTGTGTTTTTATTATTTTGGTCAGCAAACTAGCAATTGGGCCACGTGATGGTAAGTAGCACTACCCATTATGATGGTCTATAACTATCCGTTACATCGCCAATGCGCCGCTAATCTTGGGAACTAAGATCTCTCGTGCCTGAACATTGGCTCAGTCATCCTCCAAACCGGAACAGAACACGTTTTGATATTTGGCAGTAGATTATATATTATATATAACAGATAAATGTATGTATATATATTGTACGGAAATCAATGAACACGATCTCAACGCAATAAATATTTAGACAATAAGTCAACTAGAATCGAACAACAAAAACGTTCACTACCCATATCGCTCACTCATTCACTAATTCACAAATCTCCTTCATTTTTATTACTAAATACACCTTGACACGAAAACTCGCTATCTCTTAATGGCGTTACAAGTTTACAACCCATTGAATAATGTCACCAGTTAAGGAGATATTTCTGATAACACACATGTGACTCTTTCACTAAATTAGTGACGTTACAATTGGAAATTTATTTATCAAAAATGTAACTACTTAAGGTTCATTCAAGATATTTATTAATTCATTTATTAAGCCGGATTTTCACTATGAATATGCCTGTCTCTATATGCTCACCTCTAATTGCCTCCATTAGTGAGGAGGGGTGGTTAAATTTATCGATAATCGAGACTGCGGTGCAAGGTGGAATTTGTGCTAACATTATTGTCTCCAATAGACCCGTTCCGTTTTTATTGTTTTAATTAATCTATCCTTTTAATTCTCATTGTTATTTGTCATTAATAATATTATTTTAGTTGCTACTGTCGACAACGTAACGACAACGAGTAATTATTTTATATATACTTATTTGTGAAGGATTGATTGGTTTGTGATTTTTTTAATGTGATAATACTCTGTGTATTTTGTAGCTATTTATATTCCTAATAATAAATAAATAAGATTGCTGATCTTAAACCTGATACCAAATAAAAACATCATAATTCAATACCATTAATTAGCGATTGTATATAATTGCTAGCTATTATGCATAATGACTAAGCTGTGTAGATGATCATCCACTACAGGACAAAGGCCTCCCCAAAGGATTTCAACGATGATCGATCTTGCACTACTCGCATCCAAGCGCTTGCGTTGTAATTTAAGTGAATAATTCATTATGGTTTTGTGTAAATTGACTGAAATACGACCAAGATTGTTGACGTCGGTTAAAGTCATGTCAACTGGGAGTTACAATGGCGTGCGTAGGGTAAATCAAAAGATTTATAATATTATGTTTTCTGCGGTGAGTTTCGAGTTTGCTTTTACAGTCAACAAACCTTTGCTTATAATTGTTAAAATTGTGTGTATTACAAAAAATCTATATAAAAGACCGACTAGAATGAAAGTAAGTTTGAACGTGTTAATAAAAAGGCAACAATGCCAGCCGTCCTCAGAAACTTCAGTCCATATGTATGCATGTAAATGTAAAATGCAACTCGAACTAAATATAATTAACAGTTACCTAGGCTGATTCTTTGCAAACAGGTCGACATTACATTGTTCTTTCATTTCTTAAGTTAGTTTTTATTTTTGTTATTTCTTTCCGTTTCTATTATTAAAGTTTAAATTGAGTGTAATGTTAGCATTAAAATGGCACTGTTTATTTTGTAAGTTTAGCACCACCTAACTGTGACATCAATTCTGTCGCGCAATTTGGCAAATCTTTTTTTTGTCGCACCTCTAAAGATTGGAGTTCTTTACCAGCACACGTGTTCCCCTCCTCTTCTTACCTGGGTTCCTTCAAACGAGGCGTGAAGAAGTATCTTGCGGGCCAGAAAACCGGGGGCGGCTAGTGCAGATCATTCTTCTCGACTGCACTAACCGTCGTCGCGTTTGGACTCTACTACTACTCACCATCAGGTTGAGTACAATCTTTTGCCCTTGTAAAAAAAGCGTCATTCAATTGCTTATTGGAAACGCCTGTATTGGTTGGTGTATCACACTGTACTAGACTACTATTGTCGTAATTTTTTTAATATACCGATGGTGTTTCTTGTATAAATAAATAAATATATTAATTGCTTGTAATAAATATTATGTAAAAAAAACCCTTATGTAACGATACATTTTTGCTTACTAATAGCAGAATTATCTACAAAGCGTAACTCAAAATCTGCCATTGTCTTTATCAGAAGGATAATAATAACGGATGGTAGGGTAAATGTATTATTGTATGTACGTATTAGAATTTCGTTAAAAAATTTAAAACGTAAATAAGACTCCTCTGATCTCGTTTCTTAGAATATTGGCATATAGAAACGAGGAGTAAATAACAGTTTATATACTTATATATATAAAAATACAGTAAAAAGAAGTCATTCTCGTATTTATTGGTATACTAATTTTAAATTTAACGTCAAAATACTTGTATACCATAATTGACACAGATAATAATAAAAAAAAAAAAAAACATAATAGCAAGTTTGTTGTTGTAAATATTGTTTTAGGTACCAACAAAATCTATTTATAACCAATGGTCTCAAGTGACATTTACAGGTCAAAAGAAAATCGATCAATAAGAACGCGCAAGATATTGGAAATGGAAAAATCGAGAAGGGTCATTGTGATACCTTTTAACGTTATTATTAGACTTGTAATATCAAATCGAATTTATTTTATTCGAGAAAACTTTGCAAGAAAGCGTTTTTGAATCTTAAAATGTTAACACTCTTTGGGAAAGGTGTCTCCAGCAAGAAGGATATAATTTAGTATCGTCAGTTTTTCGTGTTGTGTTTTTTAATTTGCTTACATTATAAAAGTGATTAAATATAAATGTCACATTGCTGCAAAGGTCTAGGTCCCTGGAAGAGGTTTTGGAGTTAAATCCACCACAAAGTTCCATTGGGGATGTTGAATAACTATGTATCGATTTTTTATATACATTTAAAGTATTTTTAAAATAGTGTTTTGTTTTGTTTGATTGATATCTTGTAAGTTAGTTTCAATCTACCTTGTTCTAAATCAAGCTGGCACACGTCTGGACCTCTAATGTAAAAACAATAACTTGATCACCTTGGCCTGATGCTGCAGCCAAGTTTATCTCCATGGTACTTACAGTTAAATGGCGTCTTCAAAAGCAATATTTGACTCACGCTTTTAGTTTTAGCATTATACCTATTATAAAAAAGTCTCCAGCCACGCCTGTCTAACTAACTGTCTGAATGCTTAAAACTTACCAAACTGTTTTGTCCCAATGGATGGAGATGGCGTAAAAAAACGTGCTGACTGGGAGTATTAATGGCAACACATCAATAAGTATTGCTTTTTGGCACTAGAATATCTGATCTAAGACGGTATAGGAGAGCGTTATACCGTTTGCCGTGATGGTTCATGAGTGGTTTTTACCCCAAGCCACGCCAATTTAAAATTATTTGACATCAACAATCATTTTTTAAAACAATATTATATTATATAAAAAAAAAAAACAAAAAACATTTTTCACCAGTTCTGAGCGCATGCCAAAATTTAAGTTCAATTGGTTCGATGGAGCTATTTTAATATTCAGTTGTAGTGATCAACTGGTGATTCGAAACTTTTTAAAAATAATTTCAGACTTATCAAAAATACTGTTTCCTTATAAAAAATATCTAAGGTTATTGTTAAGGTTATTATTATGTTGGTATTCTAATAATCAAGAAAATTGTAATCCAGATTCAAAAAGATTCAAATGGTGTGAGTGCCAAGGTCCTCACGAGAATCGATGTGTAAATATATGAGCTCTGTCTCGCGTTGCTCATACCTTATATCGATCTCACGCACACATAAACGCAACAAATCTTACGTCATCTGACGCTCGAAATCTTACGATGACGTCATCTCACGCACGAAATCTTACGCTTACTTATATGACGTTCGAAGTCTCAGTTATCCCCTACCGTATACGGAGTGCTAAGATGTCTATACATCAATAATTTTAAGGATGACTTTGCAAAAAAATTGTTATAGCTTTGGATATAAAGTTTCGTAACTTTTCGAGTGAAAATGCAACCATTCTTGCTTATCTGTGGTATAACGGTTGAGTAAAACTTCTTATGTAAAGCAAAGTAAGGCCAAAGGCTTCCTTTGTGAATTTTAGAAGAGTTTCATCTAACAGATTTACGCAGGCAGGAGATCAATTTTATTAAAGAGTTGAAGATGTAAAAACTAAGCGATGCTTTGAATCGAACTCAATATCTTCGTTTAAGATTTGTTCTTTTCTATGAGCTATCTTAGCAAAAAAATATATTTTCATTAATCTGTACTAATATATAAAGCTGAAGAGTTTGTTTGTTTGATCCGGCTAATCTCAGGAACTACAGGTTCGGATTTAAAAAAAATGTTTGTGTTATATTCTCCTTTTATCGAGGAAGGTTCTAAGCAAATTTTTATTCATTATATTTTTATTAATTATACGCGGGCACAGCTAGTACAATATAGCTGTTCCTAATCATTCTAATCAGTGCCATATAAAGTAACATGCAAATATATAACTGAATCGCTACATTTATGTATGATAATTTACAGTGTGTATTGTTGTGTTCCGGTTTGAAGGGTGAGTGAGCCAGTGTAATTACAGGCACAAGGGACATATCATCTTATTTCCCAAGGTTGGTGGCGCATTGTCGATGTAAGCGATGGTTAAAATTTCGTCCGTCTACCTATAAAATAAAATAAAAAAGTTTTCATGAAATAGACAATTAAAATTATGTTAGTTAGATACAGAGATGCGGAATATGGGGACAATCACAAGCTGTTACTTTGAAACTTCCAATGTCTAACAAAGTATTTAGTTTAATATGAATTTCGACAACTTTTGTATTTAAAATATATTATACTATAACTTTACGTTCCACACTGGCTTTGTAATCGGCTTGAACTCTTCGCTAGTGTCTGTACAATAATCGCATTGCGTCTTCAAGGCACGTCTAATCTCTTTTAGGGCTTATTTAGCCACCATGTTTATGGGAAAGACGTTTTTAACATTACTGATGCTATGTCCAAAATTGTTTGTATCGATAACACTAAAGTTCGTCACAAAAGACACAAAAATGTAGAAAATCGATTGACAAACAGATAAGAAAAAGGCACTAAACTGTTTCGTGTGCCTATTTCAATCAATCAATCAACAGCCAATCGTAGTCCACTGCTGAACATAGGCCTCTCCCAAGGTGCGTCCTCTGCCTTCCGCATCCAGTCGGTACCCGCTACGTTCATAAGGTCATCGGTCCACCTGGCTGGAGGGCGTCCTACGCTGCGTCTGCTCCAACGGCCATTGGTCCTTTTTTTTTTTTTTGACGCTGGGAAAACGCGTTACTCGTTTCCCCCCACGGGAACAGTGGGGGGGTATGTGGGGCTCGCCATATGTCCAAGGCACCGAGTGTGCCCCGGTCATCGGAATACCCACTAAAAACCCAGCGGTACCCTTCCCGTCTTAACGGGAGCGCCACGGGTTCGCTTGCGCATGCTACCGTGACGCTCCGAAACGGCCATTGGTCCTACGACATACGTGACCAGCCCACTGCCACTTCAGCCTGCTAATTTTGCGAGCTATGTCGGTGCCTCAAGTTCTTTTCCGGATAATCTCATATCCGATCTTATCCTTCACTATTTACAAAATAGAATTATAGACTTATAATTATTTTATTTATTTTACTATAAGGTCTACCCCCAAGTTATTGATACATAAACAATTTGTTAGTTATTATTATAGTATTGGCTAGCTCATCTATAAAATTGCTGATTTTCAATACTGGATAGTTTAAAGATCATGGACATCTTTTTATACAATTCCAAATTCAAATTAACTTTATAATATTGCTATAACATTTGTTTTGGCACGCATTATCAACGACGCGAATGGACAAGGCACTTGCTGGTTTTAGTTAAATTTTATTAAATTTCAAATCAATATTTCGGATTGGATTAATACTCCCTAAAAGCGCTCACGAATTCTGCCTCTTTCAAAGTATGTAAAAGAATACGCCCAACTTTTCTCAACCGTATAATATCTCAAGAACTTTTATTCGTGAGTAAATTTGGTATAGAATAGATTTTTAAGAAGTTCTAAGCATTTTAAAATGGTTGATAAACATGAAATCAATACCTCATAAGATATTTGCTAACTGACTTTCAAAGGTTTTACTTTAATTTTTCCGTAATTAGTTTTTCCCACAATTGTTATGAGATTTTACTAGCTTTTTATAGGGTATGAAAACTGCGTTCAAAACATATCAAAAATAAAAATTATGGGATTTGGAGGTATATCGGCTCATAATGAGCCAGAATAATTATGACATGACAATTATATTCCATAAGCATGTGAATAAGGTATATATTTTTTTTTTATTCTGCATCACTATGACCGACCTTTCACCTCTTTTACCCTTGATTTATCGATTGTACAACAAATGGCGTAGTTTACAATCTGCTATTAAGTACATTTTTACAACGATGTGCCTTGTGGATTTTCGTCTCCAGAAAGAATTTCCAAAAGGCAAATAAAAATATATGATGTTCACCTTAACTAAATACGCCATTTTTTTTAAATTATAGAACTAGTACTTTTCTTCTACCTAATGTTGGGGGATCAACCGATAAATGAAACTTAGGAAGAGCTTTCCACTGTTCACGCTATACATTATTTCGTCTGATTATTTTTACACTAGATGAAAACCCGGCTTCGCTCGGATGAAATATGACTCATAATACACATGTACAAAATGTAGGTCAAATGTAGGTGTAAATATTTCTGTAGTTATCGGTTCTCAAGGAATATTAAAGGCAAAGCAAGGCTAGATTCGTATAGCATCGTTCATTGTGTTTAATAAATATAATAAATATAATAAAAATTAGGGGTTTTACCCTAATTTTTTTAAGAATATAATGTACATTTTAGTGATTTCCTTTTTTTTGATTACACACACCATGCCGAAAATCGTAAGTATTTCATACATATTTTATTTTTACATAAATAATTTTAAGTTTAAATCAACTTTCAAAATAAATGTTGTCGACTCGAAATCTTTATTTTTTATGTTTTATCATTCTGGTAATTTTTAGATCTAGTCTACCGTACTCCTTGACGAAATTATTAATATAGATATTCACTTTCACATTACATATATTCAGTAGCGAATCTCAAAATTCGATCATCGAACATCGATTCAGAAAATTGACAGATTTTATTAACGCCATCTATCGCTACAACGTATAAACTGGAATCCAAATCGATGTGAAAAATGAGCAAAACATTTACCCAAGTGCCCCGTCCCCGATCCCCTAGCAATTATGTAACAGAACATTAAAGAAATATATAATGCTATATGTTACTTTATTATTGGAGTGGTATATAGCAGTTTTCTTGCGTTCTGTTTATCACGCAAGTCCACTTCGCATGCGACGTTATTATTAATTTAAAACCGCTTTTACGAAATCGATTTTTAACGTTAACATGCAGGGTGAAAATTATAAGCGTTTGGTGTTCCTTATTTAAAAAAAGCTTATTCATTTGTTATTATAGTTTTTCTGTACTGAGATAGGTATATCGCGTTTGTTTAACATCTATGGCGGTAAATGTCAGTCTAGTAAACTAAAACTAACACAAGCTTAAACTTAATTCATACTTAACTTAGAAGAAAACATAAAAATAACTATACTAATATTATAAGTACGAAAGTAGCTCTGTTTGTCCGTTGCGTTTTCACAGCTAAACCACTGAACCGTTTTGATAAAATTTGGTATGAAGCAAATTTGATCCCTAAGGTTGATAAGTTACTTTTTTATACCTAAAATCTGTTCCCTAAAAGAGGGGATCTTGTAAATCCCTACCCCTCAAGTAAAACACGGGTGAAGTCGCTGGCGAACATACTATCAAAGGGAAAGTCCTTTATTCAATATTTAAGCGTCACGGTTACCCAATATTCAAAGTAACAGTGATACGTCACTACTATACTGTTAAACAAAGGGTTATTAGAATAATAAAGAGCTCATGATATTTAAACATTACTTAACATTATAAAAATTAAAACAAAGATTCTAGAAGCTAAGATTTTTAATGACATTCATACTAATGAAGTTTTAACACCCAACATTTTAAAATGTTGTATGTATATGAAGTCCACAATGTTATATAATAAAATCTATTTAAGGAAGCTGTCCGTTTGTCATAAAAGTATCCTTTCAAAAAAGTCATACTAATTAATAAATTAAATAAATTATTTATATTTATATGAAAATCGTATAACATATTCACGTTTAACTTTTTTTTCTCTCTCTCTCTCTCTATTTATATATTAGGTCCTTACATATGAAATTAGCGTTTTCTCGTACTGACCACTTCGATCTGAAATATCTCCTCTTTGATTAAGAATTCCAAATTCAAATTTATAAATTCATTTAGCTGGTACATTTGAGTTTTGAAAACAGTCATTCATTTGTTTTTTTCTCATTATTTTTTTCTTTGGCGTCGCTTATGACCGCACAATGGAAAACATGAAATATCGGTATATTTACAAGTACGAGTTCTACCGTGGCACTAGTGCTGCAGAAACAGCTCAAAAGATTAATAATATGTACGGCGCTGGTGTCGCAAAAGAAAGCACGGTACGTTTTTGGTTTCAACGTTTTCGTTCTGGAAATTTCGACCTTCAGAACCAACCCCGTGGACGGCCGGAGACCAAAGTGGAAAATGAAGTAGATCCATCACAAAGCACTACAGAGATAGCTGCAGGCTTCGGGGTAAGTGATAAAACTGTACTAATCCACTTGAAGCAAATCGGTAAAGTAAAAAAACTTGAACGATGGGTACCTCATGAATTGAGTGAATCGAACTTGCAAACACGCGTCGACTGCTGTGTTACTTTGTTCAAAAGACACAATAATGAAGGGATTTTAAATCGTATCATTACTTGTGATGAAAAGTGGATACTATACGATAATCGGAAGCGCTCGTCGCAATGGCTGAACGCTGGAGACCCAGCCAAGTCCTGCCCTAAACGAAAAATTACTCAGAAAAAGTTACTTGTGATAGATTTATATAGTAGTATAGATATATATATCTAGAGATATAGAGAAACGCTAAACAGCAATACTTAGTGTTGTTATATATGTTGTAATACGTAATATTGTTGTGTTCCGGTGGATCATCCTCCTACCCACTCCCATACGCTCCAGGCGCTCTTGCATCAATTCGATGCTTGATGTGCCTAGGAGTAATACAAAATTTCGACTGCAATCGTTTACAGTACGAGCTCCGATACTGTGGAATAACCTGCCGAAATCCATCCAAAACAGTAATAATATTGAATTATTTAAAAGCCGCTTGAAACATTATTTTCTCTCACAAGCTAACCCTTCATCTTAACCTTACTTCTCCCCATGTCTTTTCTGTTTTATTTTGCATACTAAATTAACATCGATAACCCTCCTTGCCTTCTTCCTGCTTCTCTCTGCCCAACTTTCATCTCATTCGAAATGATCGAGTGGGTAAGGGAGGTGGAGGCGTGGCAATTTATATCCGAAACCACATTCCTTTTACAATACTTGATATGTCTGACCCGCAATATTCTGAATCTGCAGAGCACATTTTCATTGGAGTTCTGTTTGGCCGTGTTAAGTTACTATTAGGTGTTTTTTACTGTCCGTCTCTTCACATTGATTACTTTAATTCCTTCGAACAATTATTAGAGCTTCATACGGCTAATATAGAACATTCAATTATTATGGGTGACTTTAACACATGTCTCATTAGAAATGATGCACGTGCAAAACGTTTGTTAAATATTGTCAACAGTTCTAATCTTAACGTTCTCCCTTCGAGAGCAACTCATTATTTTCCCGGCTGTTCTCCATCTCAGTTGGATCTTAGCATTGTTGCATCCTTGGAGCATGTAGAATGTCATGGACAATTTCCCGCAGAGGCCTTTTCTTACCATGATCTAATATATTTATCATATAAAATTCGACCTCCTAAGATTAGGCCTACTGTGGTAATGCGTCGAAGTTTTAAGGATTTTAACAATGATGCGTTTATGAGTGAGCTTAGCCAAATTGACTGGGATTCTGTATTTAGAGCTGAAACGACTGACGACAAGTTAGACATCTTTAATTCGCTCCTAACTCAACTTTTTGATAAATACGCTCCTTTACGTCCCATCAAATTGAAAAATCTTCCTGCTCCTTGGCTAACCAATGAAATTAGAACGTTGATGACTAAGCGTAATAGAGCCAAATTTAAATACAAACACAACCCCAGTACTGAAAATTTAATTAAATACAAGCGCTTGCGTAACCGTTGCAGCAGGATTTGCCGAGATGCGCAACGACTTTATATCCACAATACAATTAAGAACAGTAATTCTTCTCAGACATGGAAATTTCTACAGTCGCTCGGTATCGGACGTCAACCTTGCCCTATCAATCCAAACCTTGATCTCAATGCTCTGAACGGATTTTTTGCTACTACTATCCCAATGGATATCAAGGAAAAAATAAAAACGCTTAGTATTCTTCGCTCTCTACCTATTCCTAACAACCCTCCTTTTCAGTTCTCGACAATGGCGCTAAGTGATATTAGGGCTCATATTCTGGCTATCAAGTCTAACGCAATGGGTAGTGACGGAATCAACCGCAGAATGCTTCTCCTAATTCTTGATCAAATCTTACCTGTCATTTCTCACATCTTTAACTCCTCCCTCTCTTCCGGTCAGTTCCCAAGAGCATGGCGTATTGCTCACATCCTTCCAATTCCTAAAAATAAAAATCCAGTATCCTTTTCCCATTATCGTCCTATATCGATCCTTCCCTTCTTGTCGAAAGTATTGGAACGTATTGTGCACCGCCAGCTAAACGACTACATTTTAAAGTACAACATCCTCTCCAAATATCAATCTGGCTTTCGTATGGGCCACAGCACAGTTACCGCTCTGGTAAAAGTATGTGATGACTTACGTTCCAATATGGACTACAAGCAGCTGAGCATCCTTACATTGCTGGACTTTAGCAATGCATTCAATGCGGTTGATTTCGAGCTCCTGCTGGCTGTCCTCCAGTCCATCAATGTTGCTACGGACGTTTCTGACTTTTTTCGTAGTTACTTGTTTGGTCGTCGGCAAAGTGTACACATTAACAACCAATCTTCTTCCTATCTCCCTCTCACAACTGGTGTACCGCAAGGTAGTGTCCTTTCACCTCTCCTGTTTTCTATTTTCATTAATACCATCCCAAAAATCCTGTCATCCTCTTTCCATCTCTATGCCGACGATCTGCAGGTCTATGTTACTTGTACAGCACATGATATTGATGATGCCATCGCAAGACTCAATCAGGACCTGCTTAATATCTCCAATTGGTGCAAGGCGTATGGACTCCATGTTAATCCTGCCAAGTCCCAAGCCATTATAATCGGTAGCACCTTTCAACTCTCCAAACTTAATTGTAGTAAATTACCTGCTATTCTTTATGACAATGTTTCCTTAACCCTCTGTTCCCATGTAAAAAACCTTGGTCTCCTTATAGATAGTAACCTCTCCTGGTCCGTGCAAGTTGCAGAAGTGAGCAGAAAGATTTTTGCCACTATTAGCTCTTTTAAACGTTTGAAGCACCTATTACCAGTTAAAACTAAAATTTGCCTGGCTCAATCACTACTGCTCCCAATACTGGACTATGCTGATTGTAGTTATACAGACCTAACAGAAGAACAGCTAAACAAGCTTGAACGACTACAAAACGTCTGTATCAAATTTATTTTTGCGCTACGTAAATTTGATCATGTCAGCGAATACCGTGTCCAACTGAAGTGGCTTACAATTAGACATCGCCGCAACTTGCATATACTCTCCCTTCTCTATTCTATCCTTTATAATCCTTACTCTCCTAATTACTTAAAAACTCGTTTCTCTTTCTTAGGCACTGACACTGATTGTCATCTTGATCTGCGGTCAAGAAGTGACAATCGCTTAAAGTTGCCAACAGCTCATACTCGCTTTTACAGTGAATCTTTTACTGTTAAAGCTGTGAAGCTATGGAATATGCTTCCCCCGGAAATTCGTCGCTCTGATTCTATTAATATATTTAAACGTCGTGTGAAAACTCACTATCTTTCCTTACAATAAGTAATGTATGTACGTTTATTGAATATGTATTATATTTAAATATGTTATATGTGTGTATGTATATATATTTATATGTATCTATGTATGTACGTATATACATATATATTTATATGTAACGTATGTAGGTTATATATATTTTACATTAGTATGTATATTATAAGTCATTATTTTCTTTTATTTTGAATATTATTTTATTTTTATTTTTTTGCACTATCCTGTTTCTGCTTTTGCAAATCCTTTCACCAAAGGTTGTCTGTTAGAGATTGCTTTAGCAATAAGACCGCCTTTGCACGCTCTTATTTTCTTGTCTTTGTTGTAATTGTTATCTTTATGTGTATGTCCTTTCATTGTGTGTGCAATAAAGTATTAAATAAATAAATAAATCGATTTGTAAATATGTATGTATATGTATTTATATAGTATATATAAATAATATACGTAGTATATGTATTTTGTCTATTGTATTTTTATGTATGTTTATGTATTATATTTTATTTATGTAAGTATTTATATTTTCATATTTTCTATATATTTTAATTATTATACTACAGTGCACTATTTTGCCCGCTACATCACCCTGTCACTCACCTCCATAGGTTGACTGGAAGAAATCTCTTTTAGAGATAAGTCCACCTTTGCCTGTACATATATTACTGTACCATCATTTTAACATATTTTAGTGCAATAAAGAATATAATAAAAAGTAAGTCAGCCAAAGTAAAGTGGTGACCGTAAGTACCGGCGTAAAAAAGAGGTCACTTACGATCTGACCAATTTACCCAGCACTGGAACATTTACAGTGTCGTATTTAATTTTACTTTTCAAAAAGTTATTTAAATAATTTTAAATTAGTGTTGTAGTATTATATTTATTTATATATATATATATATATATATATATATATATATATATATATATATATATATATATATATACTTAATATATAAAGCTGAAGAGTTTGTTTGTTTGATTTGTGTTGTATACTCCTTTTATCGAGGAAGGTTCTAGACTGATTTTTATTCATTATATTTTTATTAATTATACGCAGGTGAAACCGCGGCCACAGATAGTCTAAAATTGAATAGAATAGGTTTTTTTTAATATAATAGATAATTTTATTGAAATTAGAAAAATGTATGGTATATAATTCCAATGTACATAGCGGATTATGTAATTTTAATTATGAAAATGAGTACGTATGATTTTCTTACCGGTTCTAATCGGTACAATCTACCGTCTGAGCCGGTAGCTTTAGATTTAAATCTCATTGTCAAATGACGATTCAAAATAATTTTCATTTAATATTATTTTAAGCTTCCCAATAATAATTAATGTACGGTTCATTGCTATCTTTTTTACCTTAATAGGTAGGCGGACTCGCAAGCGGGCCACCTGATGGTAAATGGTCATCGCCCACAATCATAAGCGCTGTAAGAATTATTATAAACCGTCCATCGCCAAAGCGCCACCAACCTTGGGACCAAAGATATCCCTTGTTGTACACTGGCTTATTCACCATTTAAGCCGGAACACAACAATACTTATTACTGCTGCTTGGCCATAGAATATGTGGTGTAGATAACCTACCAAAACTTACTCGTGGTGGTTACTTACTCTTAATTATCTTGTGATTTCTTTCAACAGGATACTTCATGTATATCGAGAGCACGTCTAGATTAGAAAATGTTACAGCGCGTGTATAGCAAGTATATGAAAGTGCTCTTTCTAAAAATTCCTGCTTTTCATTCTTCTACCATATGTACGGGAAGTAAGATGTTTTCATTTTATTATTCAAACCACTTAAACCAAGTTATAAAATTATCAACAAAATACAGACAAATATAATTTCTGTTATGTTAAAAGTTACTTAAAGTAAAAACAGTTGAACAATCATCACGTGACAATGAAACATAATATCAAAATGCATGTGTTATGTAATTGAAAGTGCAGTAACAGAGTTGCTATACGTGTGCATTGTGTAGAGTGTACTTCGCTTTACTTTATTAAATTAACAATTGTGCGACTTCACTGTGACGGATATAGGTTCTTAGTAATGAATTATATTCAAATTCCCATCTAATAAGTTTGGATCTAATAATTTTCAATTTATATTACGGGAAAATATTGATTCGTGTATGTTATATACCCAGCAACTTTTACATAATACATTTACATAATTATTTCTCTATTTTTGTTTTGTTTGCTTGCTACAATTTAAAAATAAAAAAATAAAAGTGTACTTTCATCGGTTTTCGGGGGTTTACCGTTCTATATTCAGATAATCAGACATTAGTTTCGTGGTTACCACCCTATAGGTGCAACACTTTGTATTTCTTTTTAATGGTAAGTAAGCCAAAATCATTACAGGCATGTCAGATAAAAATGGTACCATACCAATTTCTGAAGGCTGTAAAAATGGGATTACTGTCTTTTCACGGTTACCTATATGAGATTCCATGTAAAGTTATTATATATATATAATTATATAATATTATATTGTTAGATTTTTAAAGTTATTAAATAGGTAGAGTCAATTTGTAACAAAAAAAAATTCGTCATAACAGCGAGATAATTGGTACTTTAACGATCATATTGATTTCATTATATTATATAATATCATATAATAACAAAATTATAACCTTTTTTTTGTAATAATAAATTGAATTAAAAGAATTAATTTAACTAACTCTCTTGTGTTTATTAATTAAGTAAAATGATTGCTAATTTATTCTCTATTAATATAAATAATAGATAACCGTTCCTAATATACGTATATGAGTGATAATAACTAAAAAAAAGTGCTATAGTTAGTTGCTTAGATACAATTACGCAATAAGTATTTCACAACATAAAAATAATCCTCAATAACATGACTAAAACATATCTTCATAACTAACAGACTAACCTTTTTAACTCGTACCAAATTTAGGCAAAGATCCTTTCTTACAAATCCACCAAAAAAAAAACAAAACAAAAAATACGATTATGCAATAATCTGAAATCGACAAAAGATTCTAAATTTAAAAAAGAAACGTCTAAAGAATGTCTATTTTGTATAATATTACTGAACAAATATAAGTACGACGATAAAGTACATAAAACCTCAAATGATAATTATTTTATTTTTAAACGCAAATCGAATTATACAAATTACATTAGAATTAAATGGACTTACCTCTGACTCTACTGTCTACAGGCGCACGTTGACATATCAATGTAATTTTCAATATCACGAGATATTTACAATTGTATTTACACGTTCACGACTTTCAGATTGATACTGAATTCCAGTTCAAACGTCAGTTTTGTCCGCATATATTCTGCGCATGCACCAACAATGGCTCCGGTCGATAGTGGCGTATGATAAGGTTTTAACTACACCGTCCATTGCTACGCAGCGATACGCAACGCTATGCTGAGCGAAGATTTTTGTTATTTAATTTTATTGTCATTATACTTTTTCAACACTGGGTGTTGAATTCATAACATTTTGTACTTTGTAGTTCATAAGTTGGGAATCGAAGAAATATAATAATAATAATAATAATATATATTATAATATCCTGGGACATTATTCACACAAGGCCGTCTGATCCCAAACTAAGCAGAGCTTATACTATGGAAACCAGACAACTGATATACCTACATATACTAATTTTCTTTTATAATTATATACTTATATAGATAATTACACCTAGACTCAACACAAACAGACATGTTCATGCACACAAATGTCTGTCCTGAGTGGGAATCGGACCCACTACCTGCGGCGTGAAAGGCAAGTACCTTACGAACCACACCAACCGGCTCGTCATAATAATAAAACAAAAAACGCCATTATATTAAATAATAAAACAATCTATTTAGGTAATATAAAAAACAATAAAATCATATATATATATATATATATATAATACTAGGTTTCATAATTCGATAAGGACGGACTTTCAAAGAAACTAAAATGAAAATTATACTTTATAATAGTTTGTCCGCAGTCATTTGGAGTACTGTACATTAAGAATGGGAAGAATTCAGAAAAGATTTATGTGACATCTTTCTTATTCTGAAAAGATTTTTATTTTATTTTTTATTTTTATTGTATAGTTAGGCGGACGAGCATATGGGCCACCTTATGGTAAGTGGCCACCAACGCCCATAAATAATGGCTTTGTAAGAAATGTTAACCATCGCTTACATTGCCAATGCGCCACCAACCTTGGGAACTAAGATGTTATGTCCCTTGTGCCTGTAATTACACTGGCTCACTCACCCTTCAAACCGGAACACAACAATACAAAGTACTGTTGATTTGCGGTTGAATATCTGATGAGTGGGTGGTACCTACCCAGACGAGCTTGCACAAAGTTCTACCACCGAGTAAAGTATTACTACTATATAAGAGAGAAAAGTGCCAATTTATTAAAAATAATTGAATTTGTTAAAATTAACAAATTGTAAACTTTAAAACTGTTTAATTTTTTTTAGTCTGATAACAGTCATAAGCGTGAATAAGATTACTTAGCGTCGCATAGTTGTTGCGTAGCATTACATTTAGTGGACGATCAGACTACACTGCGCCCCCATACCGGGTGACATTGTAAAAACGGGGTAATGTTTAGAAACGAGGTCACCGTTTTGTATTAGCCCGCGTTTCCGTTTAAGGTTGCCAGCTTTGAAACTATGTTGCCATATCTAAAAAATTGAAAAGTTTTACTGTTGATGAAATAACAGCGCTTTTTCATAAGAATTATAATGTAAGCCTCTTTTGTATCCTTATTGTATATATATATTTATATTTTCATAGAAATAAAGCTTACCATGAGTCTTATAAGATTATTTACATTTTAAAATATAAACCATAAAATCGAAATGAAATACCTTGTAATTACCGGTGATAATATTGTGGAATTCATATATATTTTTTAATATAAATGAAAAGATAAATAGAAAAGATTTCGATATTAATAACAACGTAGAAAAAAAGATATATAAATCCGAAAGTTTTTACTTTAGACTGTCTGTTACTCATAAACTCAATACAACATAAAATAAAGTTTTTATTTTTCTATTTAAAATAAATATATGCAGATTGGTATATGGATACCAATTCTCATATAAACACTGTAAGAAATATTAGTAATAATTACATCTCGGATACACCACAAACTTGGGAACTTGTTGTTTGTAGTGAGTAGCGATACTGGTAAAATAACTCATCAAACCGCACAACAATACCAAGTACTGCTGTTTTGCGGTAGAATATCTGATGAGTGGATGGTACCTACCCAGACGCGCTTGCACATAGCCCTACCACCAGTAAAATTCGTTCTCCCATATATTTAAGTGTATTGATAGCAGAATCGGTTACAGGTGCTGAAGTATTGACAGACCCTTGGGGAGAGCTAGGGGAGCAATCACTCTAGACGAGGGCGTCACGGTAGCATGCGCAAGCGTTCCCGTAGCGCCCCCCGACCAGTTGGAGAGGATACCGCTGGTTTTTTAGTTGGTATTCCGGCGCCTTCAGTGCCGGTGAGCCCCATATACCCCCCCACTTCATGTGGGGGAAACGCGTCAAGGCGTTTTTCCAGAGATAAAAAAAAGTCACAAACAAAAGTCGAGACGATACAAGAACAACAACGCAACAAATACCTATGAATGACAATGTCATTCGAAAAATAAAATTTAATTGTCTTAGACATACGTAGTTACACTACAGGGGACTCCAATGCCAAACTCGTTCAGGTTTAATGCTAGAAAAGTTGATAAATCAACATGATGCCTGTGTCTAAGGATTCAATGCTATAGTTATGCCAATGGCTATGGTGACATTATGGAGAGAAATCAAAGAGGGCCGAAACACAGTCGTGCTTTACACATGACATGGTTTGTACGTATACCTCAAGTCACAGCACGCTTCACCATGCACCTACAGCCTTGGCCAAAAGTATGGAGCACCCTATAAATGTTGCACGTGCATCATAAATACCGCATAAAACAAAGCCTTTTGTTTATACATTACCTGGGCGACATCTTCAAACGTCTTATGAACAATAGTTTTACTTGGTAGCTTGTAATAAAACCCCTATTGTTGTGTAATTTGCGATTTTACGTTTTTTGGAATAATCACTTTGGAATAATCACTTCGCTAATCACTTTCGTTGTGTACACACGCTGTGACTTAGTGCTCTCTTGCTGTTATTTTGTGTTAACATTATTTAATATTATTCCAAAATGCCTAAAAAGAATGAACTTACTCTGGAACAACGAGTGCAAATTCAAGTTTTGCATGAGCAAGGCAAATCACAAGTTCAAATATCTAAAACCGTGAAATGCTCGCGTCGAGCTGTGCAATTAGCTATTGAACGATTCGTCGCTACCGGCTCACACCTTAGTAGGCCCAAATCAGGCCGCAAACGCATCACCACTGACCGAGAAGACCGAAAGTTAGTAAGGGAATCTTTAAAAAATAGAAAAAAAACTTCTTCTGAGCTTGTTGCTGAACTATCAACGGAAGTTAATAAAACAATATGAGCCAGAACAACTCGCAGAAGGCTTCAGGAAGCTGGCCTTAAAGGCTGCAAAGCCAGGAAGAAGCCATGGCTCTCGGACAATAACAAAAGAGCCCGCTACGCCTGGGCCCTAAAATATCAATATTTTACGAAAGAAGACTGGTCAAATATCATATGGTCCGACGAATCAAACTTTGAGGTAAGTCAGATAATATTGTATACAATATAGATAAAACAAAATAAATTAAAATATTAATTAACCGATTCTAAGTTTCCTAATTTCTTAACTATCTTGTTTACGATTAATTTCAGGTATTTGGTACCCCTGGTATCACCTACGTGCGTCGTCGCGTGGGCGAAGAATTCAACCCCCAATGCGTGGTACCGACTGTAAAACACGGTGGAGGTAGCGTAATGGTCTGGGGCTGCATGACTGATTCTGGAGTTGGTGAAATGTTCGTGTGCGAGGGTCGGATGGACTCTACAAAGTACATCAATGTACTGGAATCAGCATTGGTACCCTCGTTTTCTACACTTTTTGGAGACACCAACATGGATGGAGTTAGATTCCAACAAGACAACGCGCCTTGTCACAAGTCAGCCCGCACAATGACTTGGTTTCGGGAAAATAATATAGAGCTTCTAGAGTGGCCTGCACAGTCACCGGATCTGAACCCCATTGAGCATTTATGGGGTATACTGAAGCGTAAGGTCCGGCGCCATACAATAACCACCAAACAAGACTTGAAAAGGCGCTTACGTGAAGAGTGGAACAATATAAGCACCGAAGACTGTAAAAAACTAGTTACGTCGCTACCTGCAAGAATTTCTGCTGTGATTAAGGCCAGGGGTGGGCCAACTAAATACTAATTTTTTGTAATAATAAACACCATATTAAACTTATAAAATTGTTTCATTTACTTCCGAATGAGCCTTCATAATAAAATTGAAATATATTGGGGGTGCTCCATACTTTTGGCCAAGGCTGTATATAATATTCTTCAAGCTATGCTTATGTGCTTTCCAACGTTGCTCCGCGCATTTACTCCTCGGCTTGAAGCTTTTAAATTAAGTTATTTTAAAATTTTGAATTTTATTTATTGTTCCGAATTTAGATTATATATTTATTATTATAAACTTTAGATATATTATTGTATTTAACTCATAGTTTCATCTCCCTAGCACTATTTCATCTGACCCTGATCCATGGCATTATTTTCATAACTTTAACTCATAAAAAGTTGGCAGAGTAGATAATAAAACGAAAAATATTAAAATCTTATTTAATATATTATTTAATCATCATCAACATCTGTAGACAGATATCGCACTTCCGGGTCGTTCGCGTGCACGTGTCCGCGGAACTTGGCGAGCGCGACCCGTCCGCGCGCCGAGCGCACGACCACCGTCCACGACGCCGTCGCCACGAACGCGACCACGAACACTATTATTAATATCACTTTCCATGCATTTGAGCCGTGTTCCTCTTCTGAAAATTAATTATTCATATTTAAATTCCTATTATGAAGTTATTGTATCGATCTTCGTAATTAAGATGGTTGTTGATATGTACCTTTACAAATGAACGTATAATAATTTTACTTTATACCTAACAGGATGGTGCGTATTAATAACAGTAATAGACCTCCAGACCGATTTCGGCCACGGCGGCCGAAAAACTCAAGAGCAGGACATATTATAATGCAAAAGTGTACGCGCAAACACAGGTGCACTCTCTATTCTCTAACTCTCATAGGGGACGGCAATCCGACACGACCGGAAAGAGTTCAAACGCACCACCAACGGCTTTCCGTGCTTTCTGAGGCAGAGGGGTGTACACACTTCCAATTTCCAGACTCCAGGCTGCTACTATAAATTTTCGACAGAAAATCTCAATAACATTGTATTGGCCCGACCTGGGATTTGAACCCAGGACCACCAGGTCTGTAGCCTTACATGTAGCCACTAGACCAACTAGGCAGTCAAATGGTGCGTATTACCAAGATTCGTAAGGAAATATTGAGAAAACTTAGCGTCTTATAAATATAATTCTTCTTTCTTGAAAACATAACTATTGATGAAAGACTTTTTTAAATCACCTTTCAATTTTACGTGTTCGAATTTTCTCGATTCGATGACAATTTTCTTCTTTTCTTTATCAACAAATAGTGGTTTGGTATCTTCTGTAGTCTTCGATAATACCAACGTCGTGTTTTCAATTATCGAACTTGTAGTTGGTGGCTTAACGGATGTAGTAGTTGTAGTCGTTGAAGTAGTTGTGGTAGTTGTAGTAGAAGGTTTAGTTGCTGTCACTTTTGATGTAGTACTTTTGTCAATCGGCTTTGCCTTCGTCGTCATCCTGGTAGTAGTTTTCGTTGTTGGTTTGGTAGTTATTATTCTTCTAGTTGTCGGTCTTCTCGTTGATCTAGCAGTAGTCATTCTTGGCGTTGTTGTAGAAGTTGTAGAAGTAGTTGTAGGTCTGGGTGTGGTTGTAGTAGTAGTTGTTGATGTAGTAGTTGACGTACTCGTTGAAGTTGAGGTACTTTCTGTTATAGCTGCAATCAGTTTCTGAGTCTGTGGTGGAGAATCCTTTAAATCTGTCGCCATGTCATCGGATATTGGTGCTGTAATCAAATTTCCATAATGTTATTTCTTTTCTAAAAAATACAATCTCATCTTTTACTCATTGATCGAAGCTACTAAAACTAAGTATATAGTACTTGATGAGCATGAATAATATATAATTAAATAGTCTATATACTTGACTAGAATTCATTATGTAGATTCTAATATAAAACTCCACATGTTTACCAAGAGACGTATTGATTAAAACCGAACTTATGCGAACACTTTTCACTTTGGCTAGAAGCCAAATAATGAACTCTTGTTCAATTGGTACAAATACTTTCAAAACTTTAGGTAATATTGAGATTCATATTGCTTTCTCAAAGATTTATTTGAACAATATATGTAACCGTTGACAATAAAAATTTTAGTAAGAAAAATAATAAAGAAACTTACTCAGCTGGAAAACACAGGTTTCCAAGAAGTCCAAGCAGCAGTTATCTTCCATGACACAATCGAAGGTACAGCCACAACCCACGGCGTGGAAACTGTCATTCAAAAAGCACCGGTTTTCGCATGAATCACCTGAGAACGTAATTAAAATTATTATTAAGCCAAAAATGCAATAATTAGATAAAGTAACTACTTTATCTAATTATTGCATTAAAAAAGCCGAGATTGCCCAGTGGTAAGAACGCGTGAATCTTAACCGATGGTTGTGGGTTCAAACACGGGCAACCACCACTGAATTTCATGTGCTTAATTTGGGAAGAAGAATTTAGGTTGAAGGAAAACATCGTGAGGAAACCTGCATGTGTCAAATTTCACTGAAATTCTGTCACATGTGTATTCCACCAATCCGCATTGGAGCAGCGTGGTGGAATAAGCTCCAAAACCTTCTTCTCAAAAGAGGAGAAGAGGCCTTAGCCCACCAGTGGGACATTCACAGGCTGTTAATTAGATAATACATACTGAAAATTTTTAACGCAGTATTATTATATTTTTTTATTAATATAATATAATAAATGTTTATTTACAGATAATATCCATAGTGTTATAATATTCAAAACTCACTTCTAAAAGACGGCGGAGTTGTGGCCGCCATCTTAGCAATAGTACAGTTCTCTCCTTTAAGTATCGCTACGTCATCTATCGCGATGTCGCTTGTGAAGCTGGAACCTCGTATCCCTTCGATTACGATCTGTTTGAAAAATATTTCTAATACATTATAAAATGGCATAGAGCCCGCTATGTTTTTGCGATGAGTGTACATGATGAATAAAGGTTTTTTTCACACTTGATGATCGGACATTTCGATGTGTTATCTCTTGAATTATATTTCTATCTTTATAAGTCAATTGTCACGTGATACGCGCAAACATTTTTTTTTAAGACGATATGTATTTAATGGATATGACCAAAACAGATTTTTATTTTTTTATAGCCTAGGTAGGCGGACGTGCATATGAGCCACCTGATGGTAAATGGTCACCAACGCCCATAGACATGGGTATTGTAAGCGATGTTAACCTTTACTTACATCGCCAATGCGCCACTAACCTTGGGAACTAAGATGTTATGTCCTTTGTGCCTGTAATTACACTGGCTCACTTACTCTTCAAACCGGAACACAGCACTACAAAGTACTGCTGTTTGCGCTAGAATATCTGATGAGTGGGTGGTACCCAGACGAGCTTGCACAAAGCTCTACCACCGAGTAAAATAATGATCAATGAATTATAAATTATTGCTCTGTATATATTTTGCCTTATAATTATGTACGAAAATATAATTACCTGAAAATTTGTTTCCAATTCCGTAAGAGGAACGACAGCGCTGAACCAGAAATTTCCCAAATTTCCCCACTTTTCGAAAAGTATATATTTGTTTTCGTCTGTCTTAATGCTAATTAATGTTTGGAGTGAAAGAACGTCTGGTTTTTGGTAAACTCGAAGACCACCACTAGAGCTAGAAATAAAATTATTATTTAAGGATAGACTACTGGCAAGTTCTGACAAATTATTCGAATCATATTATTGCATATGTATTAGCAGACGAAGTATTTTGTGCTATTGATTAGTCGGTCGTATATATAACAACTCAGATCGCTTCTCACTTATAAAATGTTATATGAGAGTATATATATGTATTTTTGTGAAATAAAAGTGATAAGTAGCGTATCATTAAATTATATAAATTGAGTTTTATGTTTGTGTTTACAACTGTATGTTTCTGTAACTCTTATGGTGTACAATATTCTTTTCTATTCAATTATAGTCGCTTTGATGAGCGTATCCTTTAAATCTTATTTATGGAATGTCACGATCTGGTATTCACACGCTCTTGACACTTACTCTATATATTAATAGATTTATTATTTGATTTAATTTGAATAATAAATGAAAATAACTTACTTCCCGTACATATGGTAGAAGAATGAAAAGCAGGTATTTTTAGAAAGAGCGCTTTCATATACTGGTGATACGAGACGCGCTGTGTCATTCTCTAATCTAGACGTGCTCTCGATATACATGTAGTATCCTGTTGAAAGAAATCACCAGATAATTACCACGAATAAGTTGGCTTAAAATTATCTCTGTGTAATTTTTATATACAAATAATAATTTATATAAAATTATCTTCCACACTTGTAATAACATTTTAATAAGCCGTTAGATTGGGCTTTATAGGACTTTAGACAATTTAGCATAAAAAGTTTTATGAATTATAAAAATATATAATTTAATAATTGTATAACTAGTCTAAGAGTTTGACTGACTTGAGAAATAACTGAAGGCGATTGGAAAATAATCAATAGCGTGCCGTGGGTCGTTAAAAGAGGTTCTCCCTAACATGCCCCACGAAAAAAGAATTATTGGCGACGACACTACTGCAGTCATCAGATCTGTTTTCTAACATACCTGATCCTCCTTTTCCATAAGTATGATCATACGAAGGCCCGGTCATCAAGAACGAACTAGGCGTCTTCATATTTAATCTCCTCCAATCAAAGTCGTGTAGTTCACTTTGCGTCCATCCGCAAATATCAGGAGTTTCAAAGTCACAGCTCAGTGCACTTACGGTTGTGGAATCTGGATATTTTTCAATTATTAATTATTAACAATAATAAAAGAAAAAGGAAAATATTAATTATTATGCATTATGGGAAGTTTATACTAAAATTAAAATGAAACGGCTTACCGACACAAGTAGGGGCAGTTGCATTCCACCTTCTCCCATCACAGTAGATGACTGATGATCCCTCGAGTTTGTGACCGGGTAGGCAAAAATATATAACCCAGGCATCATCAAAGTTCGACATATGCAATCCATTTTCTATGCTTGGTACTGTACATCCAGGACCTTAAATTATTACCCGATTGAATTATTTGTTGTGGTTCATTCACAACGCTATTAGTATACTTTCTTTATGAAGTTAGTAAAACACTTATTCAATAATAAGTATTTTTCAGCAAACGAACCGAAGTGTTTTTCTTCTCAAAGTTCCAGTCTTATTATATTACTTGACTACGTTTTTTCGTTAGCTTCGTGAAGTTTTCTGTCTAGAGGCAAAAGAAAAATACCTAACATAGCTCACCAAGTGTTCAAGATTTTATTATTTATTTATATCGAATGTCGACGAGACACCGCCAGAGTTTCACATATAAACAATTTCTTCCTTATTTATATAGATATAATAATAATAAGGTCCTCCAGACCGATTTCGGCCACGGCGGCCAATCTCAAGAGAGATTAGCCAACTGCGCAGGACATATGCAGGACATATGCGTGCACAAGTGTGTGCGCAAACACAGGTGCACTCTCTTTTCCTTAGCTCTCATAATCCGATGGGACGGCAATCCGACACGACCGGAAAGAGTTCAGGCGCAGGACCAACGGCTTAACGTGCTTTCCGAGGCACGGGAGTGTACACACTTCCAACTATATATATATATAGATATATATATATATAGATATACACAACTACCAAAATATGCCGCCGGTACGTCTAAAAATTTTCTAGTCATAATAATTATTATTACTGCCGCGGCCAAAGAACTCATATTCAATACATAAAGAATCCGAAAATTCTTATCGAACGATTAGCGAAATTCTAAATGTTTTTGTGTGGACAAAATCTCACAAAAACCAACGCAACCAATTTAATTTTTAATTTAAATTTCAACAAGCAATGATTTATTAATAAAAGTTTTCATCTAATCTAATAATAAGCACATTTTAACTTACGTATACACACAGGAATAGGTACGTCCCACTCTCCATCCCTACAAGTTGCGTATTTATTGCCAATTAGCTCATAGTTTTGGAGGCAAATGAACTGAACGAGCCTCGCACGCTGTCGTATTTTAACACGCCCGTGGTCGAGTCTAGGTATTGAGCAAGTACTTCTAAAATAATCTGAAACAAACGATATACATGTTTTTTTTTTGTTGTAATAGTTAGTGCTTTGTGTAAGCTCGTCTGGGTAGGTAACACCTACTGATCAGATATTCTACCGCAAAACAGCAGTACTTGGTAGTGTCGAGTTCCGGTTTGAAGGGTGAGTGAGCCAGTCTAATTACAGGCGCAAGGGACATAACATCTTAGTTCCCAAGATTAGTGGCGCATTGGCGAGGTAGGCGATGGTTAACATTTCTTATAATGTTAATGTCTATGGTCATTGGTGACCACTTACCACCAGTAAGCCCATCCTATCTATACTATAAAAAAGTGAGCACCTGATGGTAAACAGTCACTACAGCTTATAGATATAATTGGCGCTGTAAATAATATTACTAATTCTTTACATCGTCGATGCCATACTAATCTTGGAAACTAAGAAGTTCCCACGTTGTCGCTTGAGTCTGTAATTACACTGGCTCACTCACCTTTCAAACCGGAACATAACAAAACTAGTGCTGTTCTACCGACCAAGTAAATTTACTTGTCCTGACAGACTCATCAACGCAGAGCCTAAACCACTGGGGTTAGAGACTTGAAATTTTGACAGTTGATGCATTTTATGATAAAAACGCCTACTAAGAAAGGATTTTTGGAAATTCCACTCCTAAGGAGGTGAAATAAGAGATGAACCGTTGTATGGAAATCCGTCATTTTCAAAGTTAGATGCGTGATATTTCGTATACAAGCTTCTGGTTAGAAATAAATAAGTACGCAAATCAGAGTTTTCCAAAATTCACCACCTAAGAGGGTGAGATGGGGTTGAAAGTTTACATGGGGAGTTACTCATTTTTGATGTAAGAAACATGAAATTTTATATACAAGTTTTTGGTTAGATATAAATAAATATGTAATTCAAGGTTTTTGAAAATTTACCCCCCAAGGTGGTGAAATAGGGGTTGAAAATTCGCATGGGAACTCCGTCATTTTTGAAGTAAGAAGCATGATATTTTTTATTCAAGCCTCTGGTTGAAAATAAATAAATACCTATTTAAGGGTTTTTGAAAATCTACCTTCCAAGAGGGTGAAATAGGGGTTGAAATATTGCATGGGGACTCCGTAATTTTTCATGTAAGAAGTATGAAATTTTATATGCTAGCTTTTGGTTAGAAATAAAGAAATAAGTATTTGAGGGTTTTCTAAAAACTACCCCGCAAAAGGGTCCGTCATTTTTGATATAAGAAGCACGAAATTTTATATACAAGCCTCTGGTTAGAAATAGATAAATACGTATTTCAGGGTTTTCGAAAATCTACCCCCCAAGAGGGTGAAATGGGGGTTGATAGTTTGTATCGCGGGTCCGTCATTTTTCATGTAAGAAGCATGAAATTTTATATACAAGCCTCTGGTTAGAAATAGATAAATACGTATTTTATTATTTTCGAAAATCTACCCCCCAAGGGGGTGAAATAGGGGTTGAAAGTTTGTATGGCGCATCCGTCATTTTTCATGTAAGGGCATGCAATTTTTTATACTAGCTTCTGGTTAGAAATAAATAAATACGTATTTCAGGGTTTTTTAAAAACTACCCCCAAGATGGTGTAATGGGGGTTGAAAGTTTGTATCGCAGGTCCGTCATTTTTCATGTAAGAATTATGAAATTTTATATACTAGCTTCTGTTTAGAAATAAATAAATAAGTATATCAGGGTTCTTAAAAACTACCCCACAAGAAGGTAAAATACGGGGTTGAAAGTCTGTATGGCTGGTCCGTCATTTTTTATGTAAGAAACATGAAATTTATTTTTAAAGCATCTGAGCAAAAAATAAATGCATACCTATTTTGTCATTTTTAAAAATTCAACCCCAAACGAGAGAAATGAGTTGAAACATTCGTATAAAAAATTGGTCTAATCTGCTGAAATGTACTGTTTTCACTGCTTAAATAGACCATAATTAACATATTTTATTTACTTTTGATTATGTCGCGGGCAAAGCCGCGGGTGAACCGCTAGTATGTATATATATATATATAAATACACATATATCATAATGTAAACTAGTCGCTTGTGGTATATATCCCGAAGATCTTCGATCCTTTCTGAATGATATATTATTATGTAAGTTTCAACCCCCCACTTTTTAACAATTACAAAAGGAATGGATGGATATTGCTCACATATAGAATTTACGCTTATAAAATGAGATTGTATTAGAATATACTTATAACTTATTACTATGTGGTAGGGCTCATCAGATATTCTACCGCTAAACAGTAATTCTTAGTGTTTCTTTGCGTTTCAGTTGAAGGATGAGTGAGCCAGTGTAATTACAGGCACAAGGGACAATACATTTTCGTTCCCAAAGTTGGAGGCGTTGTAAGGAATGGTTAATATTTTTAAATCGCCCATGTCTAGAGGCGGTGGTAACCATTTAACATAAGGACGCCTATTTGCCCGTCCATCTACATAAAAATAGTAACATATTTTTATATGTTTTTGGTCTGCCATAGTTAGAACACTTAACATATAAGCATAGATGAATTACTATGCCATGTAATATTTGTGATATTTTTAAGAATTTTTAATACCTATAACTTTTTATTTTTATATTATCTGTGTTGTGAGTTTTACGCATCATCTGCGCCTTATTCAAGTGATTTTACACATTATCGAGGTCATTAAAGGTACCACCCACACTATGTGTGGACGGATATCCGACACGCGTTCGAAGCGTCAAGAGCGTGCGTCCGGCTGATAATGTATATTTATTTCGTATTACAGAATGTTTTTTATGTGAAACAGAAAATATACAAATGTAGTACCTGTGCTAAACGTTTTTTTTTTTTTAAATATATATGCGTAAGCATAAGAGTCAGATTCTAAAGCCACAACATCAAAATCTTGTAGAAGATAAATCTGTTTAGATCTTTGAAATCAAGCTACTTAAAACCCCACCACGATAGTAACACTTCTTTCATAAATAATATTAAAATTTACTTCACGATAAAGACTTATTTTGTATATAGTAATAAGTACAAGATATATCTCGCGTGTTAGATGTGAGTACGACATTAACCCAGGGTCAGGATCCTGCGAGTTTTATGTTTGTAGATGTACTAAAAATATTTATAGTTTAGATTTTAAATCAACTGTAGCCTATTCCGACCATAACAGGAATGCGATATCATCGGTCATCGATATGAATTGACGCGATTGATATTCACTATGGACTCGCGAAAAGATGGCGTTTTCAATGTCCGCAAAGTTGTACTTAATCGGAACTTCGAAAATTAAATTAATGTGGTTATAACTAGTTAATTGGAATAGTGTTGTATTATAAATAAAGGTATATTAATCAAGAACTGTTTGCATAATACAGCAGAACGATTAGAAAATCGCATGCAATTTGTAAATCTATGGCGTGTTTACCTTTATTCCTACTCTAGAGGTGGCAAGATAAATATTTTTATAAAAAATAGTTGATCAAAGCTATTGGAATGTTGCATAATTTAATATGTAATTTACGACAGTTCACGATAGTTCTAAATCGTGTTTCTCTGTTCATCAATTAAAATTGTGAAAATGTACAAAAATGTTACCGACTGCAATATTTTTATTACTATCATAATTTGATTTGCGAGCTAAGTTATTATAACATCAGTCTTATTGGGCACTAACTCCAAATTTTCTAGTACACGTCGGACCAGCGCGGGACAATAGTGTTTGAACAGTCAAATATTGGCAATTTCTCGTGCATACTATAAAATAATGATCATAGCGCTAATATTTAATTGAGTCTTATTCAGTTTTTAGTTACAGGTAACATATAGTTGTAATGCATGAAAATGTAATGTTTGTAAGTCGAACGAGATAAAAATATAACAAGTTATGGAATATTTCCGTAATTACAATTAATTAATATAAAACATAGCTATTGGAGGTACAAATTTTAACTAAATATATTCAAAACTTTCGTTACGATTTTTCTTTACTTCTAATTTATGAATCTAGAAGTGCTGTGTACACTTGACATGGATATAAGACATATAATTATTGTTTTATAAGTTAATTTTTAAATACTTTAGTATGTTGTAAGTGTGCTTTTACAAATAAATCAAATCAATGGGGATAACATGACGATTCAAAAGTACTTTTATTATTTTTAGTCTTTAGTCTTTTTTATACATCTATATACTGTTAACGGATTTAATTTTCCAGAACTAATAGATATAGATCTTACACGTAGCCTTGAGGGGGACTGTCAATGTCAATCTTATGAAAGATACCAAATGATATCATAGACAATTTAGTACATTTTTTTAGTTTTGACATATCCTTAACATTTTTATTATAGACAAATTTGTTTGATGACAAACTTTAAGTGTCAGGAATCCTTCTCAATTCAATTTGATTTCAAACCAAATGCATAATAAAATTAGCAAATAATAATAACTTCGTTGTCTATGACAATTTGTCAAAATTCAGTTGGAACACTATACACGATGAGATCCACTCTCAATTCACTTAGAATGTGATAATCATATAATATAATCATATAATATTGAGTATTATTCTTTTACTGATAAATAAAGAAAAAAACACTATGTCGAGCGGAGAGCGTTAATCTTAAGCTTCAAAGACAAGCACCGCTGAATTTTCATGTGCTTGTGCAATTTGTGTTTATAATTGATCTCGTGCTTTGCGATGGAGGTAAACATCTTAAGGAAGCTTGCATGTGTTGGATGAAAATCTGCCGCATGTGTATCCAAGCCGCATTTGGACAACGTGGTGGAATAACCCTCAGCGCTTTGCCTTTTAATCAGTTGGACGTTTACAGCCCCCTACTTAAAAATATTGTAACAAAATAAAATTCATTCATTAATTAAAATTAAAATTAATTTGAACTCACCAGCGTTAAGTGATCCAAAAACAAATAAAAACAAAACGCACTGAATAAACATTTTAACAAATAAATAATAACATAAAATATATATTCATTAAAATTTATAGCTTATTCTCCGGCTATGTCTACATTTGGGAGTAGAACGTTCAACTGTAACGCAATTTTAAAAATGCTAAATATAATTTTTACACATGATCAAAGATTGTGTTATGTGCAGATGTGACAAATGTTTTTGAATTTGGAATGTTATTTTTTTTATCTTTGACTCTTTTCAGTGTTTGGTTTCGTTATTGAAGCTTTTAAATATATTTATGAAGTGAAATTTATTTGGGTTAATTGGTGGTTTTTGCGTTACCGTAAATAAAGTTGCACTACAAGTACTAGTGATTTACTTGGTGGTAGCTTTGTGCAAGCTCGTCTGGGTAGGTACCACCCACTCATCAGATATTCTACCGCAAAACAGCAGTACTTGGTATTGTTGGGTTCCGGTTTGAAGGGTGAGTGAGCCAATGTAATTACAGGCACAAGGGACATAATATCTTAGTACCCTAGATGGTTGGTGGAGCATTGCCAATGTAAGTGATGGTTAGCATCTCTTACAATGCCAATTTCTATGGGCTTTGGTGGCCACTTACCATCAGGTGGCCCATATGCTCGTCCGCCTACCTATGCTATAAAAAACAAAAATGTTTAATTTTTGCAAAATTGTACTGAGTGGTATGTGCTTTATTTATTTTTTATGTTTTGTGTTACATTGTATGTTTTTTAACTTAGGAAGAACGACGTGCGAATAGCTCTCTTAAGATTAGTTATATTCCGCTCCCATTTATTGGCATTTCAAATAGTAAATGTCATTCCATGCGTCAATATACCTAGCAATAAGGCGTTACGTCACATGTTCAGATAATCACGGTCGTATACGCAGGTCTTGCAACTTCAGTATGGGGTACGTTGACATACTGATGCTGTTAAGTTCAATTTACGGCCGCCAGAGGCATGACAATTCGAGTAATAATTATCCCGAACATTTTTTCAAATCCAAACAAAACAGTTAAATAACAAAACAAAAATTTAAAAAAATCCGCAAATCTCAACAAAACGATATAACAATGATTAAATAACACAATACTTGGGAGAGAAAAATATCAGCTTCGATAGCAGCGACGTAGTATCTCAAGCCGATGGTATTGCGAATTAGCAGTTGTTACACACTCGCACCTCATCTCTCACCACTGAAATTGGACTCAGTTGCAAGACCTGTGTATACGACTGTGCAGATAATCAAACTAGCTCAATCACCCTGAAGATTATAAGGATAGATTAAATTATGTGTAGATCGTACCCATTAAAGATAAAGTACAATAATTGATCAATACAAAATGGATCCGAAATATGTACTTCAAAAAGTTTGAAATAATATTATTTTAAAACGAATATTATAATATTTTTTAATATCATTATTTAATATCTAAAACGTACTTTATGCATCATATATAAATAGGCATTAAGGTGAAAACGATTGTCTACATTATTATAATCTTTGCAACTGACGGGATGCGCGGCCGCTGTTATCAAAAGGAAACAGCCTTTCCAGTGATACTACTGAATATTATCACTAACAGTCTCCTCTATACAACAAACAGATTTATACAAAGCCCAAAATCATATCTTATCTATAAACAATCGACAATAGATGATTCATTATGTCAACTTTCTAATTAGTTAACTCGTTACTAATAATTATTTAAAAAAATAAGATTAGCTTTGTTTTCCGGATATTACCATTATGGCACATAAGACATTCTATAAATTATTTAAAAAATTTAGTAAGTGGTTTTGTATAAATATGTACTGTATGTACATACATATTATGTACTGCTTAGATCGTACTGTTTCAAATAAGAAATGTTAGAAAAATAAAGATAATATTGTATATTAGATTAAAATATTTGTTTACACACAAACTATAAACGGCTTAACGAAATATTGAATATTGAATCTAACAAACCAATCGTGTCGCAAATAAGGATTCATTTCAAGAAGAGACGATGATGCAGTACATAGTTATATATATATATATATATACGTAATCTGTCGCAATCCGAGATGGTGCAGTGGTCCAAGCCATCGTGTTCTTAATTTGTGTTTATAATTCATATCGTGGTTGGTGGTGAATGAAAACATCGCGAGGAAACCTGCATGTGCCTAATTACACTAAAATTCTGCCACATGTGTATCTATCAACCTACATTGGAGCTCCACAGATTTGGTGGAATGAGCTTCGAAAGTCCTCTAAGGGGCTGGGACATTTACAGGCTGTTATTTTACTTTTTTATATAAACCCATCGCCTTAAAATTCCATGTGCTGTAATAAAAAATGACGCAATTATAATAACAAAATAGGTGGTGAAATAAATAATCGAAGAAAATTTTGGTCGATAAAATAAAGAAAACAAGACAACGTTCAGTTTGTTTGAGCTATTTGTAACTAGGAACTTAAGAAGGTTTATCATTCTTGAATACCTACTAATTTAATATATTGCCATAGTTTTAGATAAAGTGTCATTTTGTCAGAATTCAAGTTGAGTAGATTTTAAATGCGACTCAAGTGCACTTTTGCCAACTTAGGGGTTTTCCTCCTAAATTTGGGGGTAAGTCAGATGAAGTGGGGTTTTTTTAGGGGCAACATTTGTTTAGGGTTTTTTTTAGGGGGGTTTATTTTTTAGAGAAATTCTCGGTTAGGATCGTCATAAGGAGCCTGTAGGAGAAATGGTGAGCCACTTAGGCCATTTAGGACATCGCGTTACGTGGGAAACGGGTAAACCGAAAAAAAATATCAACCGCTGCAATTCAATTTCTTCGGTCAGGGGGATTTGGGGGGATTTCGAGATGTTTTTAGGGGGGAATGCTTCTCAGAGGCTGGCAGCACTGCTCAAGTGTCAACAGTGACATTGGCAAGTTCTTGTAAACAATAATAATGTTTCCTACTTTAGCACAATTTTATTATTGGTATTTGATAATTGATTAAAATGATATTAAGTTTTTTTGAATCTAAAGATAATTCGATATACATAATAGGATAAAACAATTATTTAAATTATACATAAATGTTAAAAATAAAATGCCGTTATGGCTCATTTAAAATTGTTTTCTTTGAGTTTTAGTAGAGCTTACTAACTTATCAGAATAATGTACTCTTTAAACGGATAAATAATAATGGACAATACATGTAGATTATGTTTGCAAGAATCTCCCGAAATCGTAGAAGAATTATGGGAGGGATGTGAAGTTTTGGACCAACTATCAAGTTGTTTATCTCACTATGTATGTAACGATTTCTGAATATATTTTTTTCAAATCTGTTATATACACTAACTAAAATTTATTAATTGATAATATTTTCTGCATGTTTCTTTTTTTATACGACAGAATACACAAAAAGTGTTTTTTTTTTAAATTATGTTTTAATGTGGTGTATGTTGTGTTTTTTCTTCCAAGATCAATTTAACTATTGGTTATTTTTCAGGTGCCTTTGACAAAAGAGTTACCAAACAAAATATGCTATCCATGTGTCAATAAAGTACAAGAAATACATACATTCCATCAAAAAATTAACCAAAATGAATTAATTCTACAAAACAAACTTAATGATATATTATGTGATTCAAGTAAAGATATAAGTGATATTAAAAAAGAAAATGAATTATACTATGATGAAAATGATTTTAACAATGTTAACAAGGAAACAAATAAAGAAAAAGTATCTCTTATTGAAATAAATGTGAAACCAGCATTACTAGAAAATAAATCAATTAATGAAGACAGTTATGCAACATTAAATGAATCACACAGTGGAAACTCTTTAAATATAGCCATAGACAATGTAAAATTAAAAAAAAGTAATGGTAAATGTACAGATGAACACGAACCAAACTATGGTAGTGGTGACGATATACCAATAAAAGTATTAAAAGAAAATAAAAATGTATTTACAGAATTAACAAAGATAGACGACACAAAAAAGTATATGTGTTTAACATGCTTCGAAGTATTTGTTAATCAACGAGAATTATTAAGACATTATCAGACAATCGAATTAGAGAAGTATAATGAAAAAAATTTTGAAGTTAATGAAAAAAATGATCCCGTTAAATATCAACCTTTTGTGTCGGAAGATGGCACTTTAATGTATAAATGTGAGAGATGTTATAGAAAATATACACACAAAGCATTTATTGAAAGGCATATTAAAAGTCATATTGAAAAAAGGCCATTTCTATGTAAATTATGTGGTATGTAACAAAGATAAATGCTCAAGTTACAACTATTTTGTATGACACTTAACATATATATTTTTTTTTTATTTGTACTTTATAATAATGATTACACTTATGGATTATGGTATAATTAATTTAACATAAATCTAATATATTACAATAAGTATAGTTAGAAAATATTATAAGAATAAACTAAAACAAAAGTAAAGTAAAAAAAAGATTGTGCTGTGGCATAGTACCCAAGACGCTGGCACTATTCAGTCTCTACACTGCTAGGCTTTATGCTTTTAACTTAATAAATTTGTATAAATAAATATTTAAATGTTTTTGTTTATTTGTCTCATTATATATTCAGCATGAAACAAAATTCGTGTCCGACCCATGAAGTGGTTATTAGGTATTGAGTGTCGTTTCTATTTAAGTAATAATTTTAAAAATACTAACCAAAAAAATTACTTAAAAAAATATATTAATTGTGTTTAACGACAATGTTGGTGGTAAAAACGTGGACTACTGAGGTCATGACCTCGTGTCTTAGCTACCCGATATTTCGCCCACACCTGTGTTGTCACGTAATTTTCGTCATTTAATTAAAAAAAAGAAACCGGTATAAATTTTTTGACATACGATACGAATTTTGTTACACGCTATATATAAGTTTATTCTATAATTGTTATTGAATAATTAGAATAACAAATTGAATATTCTTAAATGTAGAAATGAAGATTGCAGTGGAATAACACAAAATATTATTTATTAATGAAGTAAATAAGCGTAGAATTGTCCCACTGCTGGACTAAGCTAAGGCCTCCCTTCCTTTTGAGGAGGAAGTTTCAAGAAATATGGGTTTGATGGTGGACACATGAAGAAGATTTTCAATCAACACATATAAATTTCTTCTCGAAAGTTCCAATTCAATAGTGCTTGCCAGTGTTTGCACCCAAAATCTTTGTTTAAGATTAACTTGTTCTAGTGGCTGTCTCAGTTTATTTATTAATGTTCTAGGTAAAACATATCAAACAGCATCAATTATTGTAGCGCACGGTAAAATGCATATGGGTGAAATGTATGCATGTTCCTACAACTGTGGCTACAGATCTGTACATAAACATGTAGTCAAAGATCATGAGAAACGACACAGGAAAGAATATAAGGTAAATTAAATTTTTGACAGTTTCCAGTTGACCAAACAATCTTTTCTATAATTTAATTTATTATTACAAAAATTCAATTTGAATATATAATTGTTAGAAATATGTCAAAACTATAAAAAGTACTAAAAATTGTCTATGATCTCATCTTGATATCTTTCACAAGATTGAGAGTCCACCTCCAGGCTGCGTGTGAGCAAGGTGTCATTCAACTCAGTGACATTATTAATATGTTAATAATATATAGACGTATGCACAAAGACTAAAGACGAATAATAAAGATTATTTTGGAAAGAAGTTCATTTACGCGGCTTACAGTAGAGTGAAATGGCCTTGGCCCAAGGTCACGTGAGTAACGAAATAGCGTTCACACTGTGCCTACTAAAGGCGATACGGTCGCTTTTAAGAGGTGGATATAAAGGAGTTTGAGGTGCTTTCGGTGTAACAAAAATACAGTATAAAAAATTAAAATCTACATTTTAAAACACGGTTTGCTTCGAAAAATTATAGCAAAGAACTTCGTTCCTGACGGGGGTCCCTCGACCTCACAATGTTTTTTTATCTTTACTTTTACAATTAGAACTAATGAAATAATATTATTTTCAGTATAAATGCGAAATATGTGGCAAAGGTTTTCAAGTGAAGACATCTTATGAGCAACATCAGAACATTCACACGGGCATCAAACCTTTCTCATGTGAGATATGCGGCATGACATTCCATTTGCACAAGTAATTTAAAAATATTTTTCATTAAGACAATTGAGTTCAGAGTTTTTGGGTCCGATTTCCTAGCTGGTATAACTAGTGGCTATTGGCTAGCTTACAAGGTTCCTTAGGTTCTGGATTCAAATGAAGGGTATTTTAAATATTCTTAGTTCTAGACCGAGGTCTCATAAAGCACGTAAAGTAGATTGTGCTTTGCCTGAATTATTTTTGGTTGTAACAGTATAACATCCCATGACTGCCTCGTTGGTCTAGAGGCTAGATATAAGGCTGCAGACCAGGTGGTCCTGGGTTCAATTCCCAGGTCGGGCCAATAAATAGTTGTTGGGTTTTTCTGTCAGAAAATTCTCAGTAGCAGCCCGGAGTCTGGAAGTTGGAAGTGTGTACACTCCCGTGCCTCGGAAAGCACGTTAAGCCGTTGGTCCTGCGCCTGATCTCTTTCCGGTCGTGTCGGATTGCCGTCCCATCGGATTATGAGAGCTAAGGAAAAGAGAGTGCACCTGTGTTTGCGCACACACTTGTGCACTATAATATGTCCTGCGCAGTTGGCTTATCTCTCTTGAGATTGGCCGCCGTGGCCGAAATCGGTTTGGAGGAGGACCTTAATAACATCCCATCGGACATATTCCGATTGAGAATAGAGATTGCATTTGTGTTTTTGTATTTTGTCGACTGTTTTCCGTTGAGAACAGCCGCTGTGTTTGCAATCGGTCAGGCCAACATCATCGTCATTAACATATTATACGTTTTTTTTATAGCATAGGCGAACACATGGGTCATCTGATGTTAAGTGGTCACCAACGCCCATAGACATTGGCATTGTAAGAGATGTTAATCATCGCTTACATCGCCAATGCGCCACCAACCTTGGGAACTAAGATGTTATGTCCCTTGTGCCTGTAATTACACTGGCTCGCTCACCCTTCAAACTGGAACACAAAAATACCAAGTACTGCTGTTTTGCGGTTGAATATCTGATGAGTGGGTGGTACCTACCCAGACGAGCTTGCACAAAGCTCTACCACCAAGAATGTGTCAGTATAAAGGTACATGTAATTTTTTTCAGATATCTCACAACTCATCGGAGCAATGTACACCCACAGTCGTCCGGTAGGAAGCCATGGGTTTGCAAACAGTGCTTGCTACCCTGTGATTCAAAGAACAGTCTAAATATACATTTGAAGGTAAACATAGGTAACCTGTATACATTTATAAACAAAGACTATTAAATGCCTATGTGGTGCCTACTGTGTTCAAACTGGCCGATAAAAAGATTGGAGTCTGGAAGTTGAAAGTGTGTGCTATGCCTTGTAACTGTACTCGTTATCGTTATTGATAATATTATACATTTAAATCAATTGGTTTGCGTAGCGCACGCCAGTAAAACACCCAGTTGGCAAGTTTTGTTTTGAATTTGAAATGAAAAGGATTTCTATTTAGCGGTAGATTTAATAGTGAGTGGGTAGTCTATCCAGACTGGCGTGCTCAAATTTCTCATGAATTTTCAAATTTTGAAATTCGAATATCGTTTTTTTCAGGACAAACATGGTATTATTGTAAAAGTTTCGATACTTTGCGATATCTGTGGTAAAGTCGTTAGAGATACACAACAGTTAAAGTCTCATCAAAGGAGTGTTCATCTTAACATTAAGCCGTACACTTGTGGGTAAGATATTTGATTATTTCATTATTACAAGAAATATTTTTTTATTATATAAATACAAATAAATATGGTTCTTGTTTGTATTTTTTTTTGTTATTATAATTAACAATAATCAATGAAAGTAAATAACAAATGCTTGCGAGCAATTTTGAATCGTCAATATACATAATTTAATTTAATATAAATGGTGGTTGTTTCCCGCCAATTTGTTGTCCATTTATAAATTTTAATTTTTTTTTTAAACTTTTTGAAATCGAATACTATATTTAGTACTTATAATATTATTGTATTTTCAGTGTATGTAATAAATCATTCCCAAAGAAGTTTACATTAAAGGTTCACGAACAGACACACACAGGGAAGCTATACGTGTGCAGTATGTGTGATAAAAAGTTTTCCAGACAGAGCAGCCTACAAAGACATTTACAACGGTAATGTAGATTATAAAATATAAGATTCAAATTAAAAACGGGGTTGCCATTATTTATACCTCTAAAGAAGAGTTGGTGCTATTTTTTTTATTCAATTTTTAGTCTATTTTTTTTATTTCAGTTTCCATGTTGATTCGAAACTCAAATGTCAAAAATGTGAGAAAGTTTTCACGACCAAACTGAAGTTGATGGCGCATAAAAAAAATTGCTGTAAAAATATTGACGACACACGAACATCATAAATTGAATGAAAACTTTATTAATGTTACCCTTAATATTTTAATTATTAGAAAATTAAATCGTATACAAATCTGTAGACTTGACGGAAGTGTAAACTATGTATCTATCTATCAACAACAGTAGTGGGGGTACGTCGGCTTAATTTACGGCCGCCAGAGGCATGACGACAGATGGGTGTGCTGTGTAACGAAGACAGAATAGCATTCTGTCTCTTTTTCTATCACACGTAACGCATGCCTACCGCGTGTCACTTAACCGGCACGTGACCACACCCATCGATAGCAACGACGTCCAGCGGCGTTGACGCGAAATAAAAGTTATGACACGATCGTCCCAATATCTCACGACTGAATTTGGGCTCCGTTGTAAGATCTATATACAAGACCGTGAACCACAGGAGTAAAGACAAATAAACAACATTGACATTGAATTGACGCGATATCATTGGTCGAAAACTTTTTTATGTAAGACGTGCACACGAGCAAGAGGCTCACCTGATGGAAAGTGACTACCACCGCCCATGGACATCTGCAACATCCGAGGACTTGCAGGTGCGTTGCCGGAATTTGAAGAAAGAGTACGCTCTCTTCTTGAAGGTTTTTATGTCATATCAGTTCGGAAAAGTTGCCGGTGAGAGCTGGTTCCACAGAGTGATTGTGTGAGGCAGGAAATGCAAAGGAATTTGTAAAATACTAAGCAAAAAAATAATTTTTTTTTGGTTTTTTTTATTGTGTTTAACGACACTGTTGGTGGTAAGCACGTGGACTACTGAGGTCATGATCTCGTGTCTTAGCTACCCGATAGGTAAGAGCTATCGAGCGCTATTGCCCGCGCCTGTGTTGCCATTTAATTTTCGTTTTCTTTTCCGGGATAACATTTTTGCTTATTTACTATATTTGAGACTTTATTTACAGTATAAAATGTCTGTATGCTGATACAGAAGTATAAAATGTTAATTAATTTGTTATATGTACTTTATTATAAGATTTTCTTTTAGAGTATTTTAATTAAAGATGTGTTTTATATCCCTTAAAAGGCAAGATGAAAAGGCTTATATTACTAAATCCCATTAAAAAGTAATTTTATTTACCCTATTGTTTAATTTCATATTTCCTCTTTAGTATATTAAAGCATTACAAAAACTAATTTATAACGCTCGTAACGATAACGGCAGGAAAGAGGGTGCCAAGAGCTCGGGTACTCCAGCTAGGTGGGATAGTGACCTTGAAAAAGTGGCCGGACTGGTTGTAAAATGTGGAGAACCGGGAGCTTCGGGATATCTTAGGAGAGGTTTAGTTCCAGCAATCGGTTTACGATTGGCTGATGATAATATATACATCTAATTTGTTTGATTGCATAATTTTATCATGTAACCAAAAAAAGTTACGTAAAAAGTAAACTGTGTTACGTTCACCTTTCACATTCCTTAGAAAGTCCCGAATCTCGATGGCGCGAGATTAATTTCAGCTCATCCAAGAGATGAATATGGAGAGGCCAACTTAAGCCTCTCCATATTTAAGAATTCGATCATATTGATCGAATTACTATACTCAGTAATGATATTCTGCAATTCCATTGCTGAAATGCCAGACGATGGAAAAGTTCCGATAGTGACGCTTGACCAACTGGCCCGCAATTAACTCGATGAGAAAGAAAGTTTTTAGAATCGCGACCGGCCCCTAAACGGTCTTAGGGACTTATGATAATATGTGGAATCTTGCTGACACATAATAGGCCTTATATAGAGACATGTTGTTGTTTGTCGTCTTACAAATACAACATATCTAATATAATTATATTTCTTAATCATATTAATATTGGCAGAATATTTAACGCATTTATAGTGTAGACGCCATATCGAAAACAAAAGAAATGTCAAGGAGTAACTGACAAATGACAAATTGTCAGAAAAACGATGAAGAACGAAAACAGATTTTGATTTCGAAAAATGTTTATATTTTGAATTAAAAAGGAATCAAATATATATTAAATTAATTTATTATAATATTTGAAAATATGGAGAATGGAAAAGTGAATAAAACACAGTATTGTTTGGGTTGTTTGTGCCGAAACGATGAATTTAATTTACAGTGCTATAAATTTCGTAGTGAATTTTTTAAAGGTCTATTCCAGGTATATTTTAAACTATTTAACGTTATATAATTAACTTAAATTGTATTCTAGATAGTAAAGTCAATTATAAAAATTTTAGGTTGAATGTGTTCATCTCTGCTACATTTGTAAATGTTTAATTAAAAAATCGGAGCAATTCATCCAGAATGTCCAGAGTAATCAGATATTTATGGCGAATTGGAATGTGAGTAGAGGACTGTTTTCATTATTACATTTAAAATACACACATATTATTTGTATATGATGATGGTCCTTCAGACCGATTTCGGTCACGGCGGCCAATCTCATGAGAGATTAGCCACCTGCGCATGACTTATTATAGTGCACAAGTGTGTGCGCAAACACAGGTGCACTCCCTATTCCCTAACCATTATAACCCGATGGGATGGCAATCTGACACAACCGTAAAGAGTTCAGGTGCAGGACCAACGTCTTAACGTGCTTTCCGAGGCACGGGAGTGTACACACTTCCAACTTCCAGACTCGGGGCTGCTACTGAGAATTTTCGACAGAAAATCTCAATAACATTTATTGGCCTGACCTGGGAATTGAACCCAGGACCACCGTGTCCGGTGCCTTACATGTAGTCACTGGACCAACGAGGCAGTCATTGTATATATTCATCAGTATTTGTATATATATTATATATGAACCTAATATTATAATTTAAATTGAGAATAGAGTTATCTATCTATCCCTTTTAAATTAACGGAATTTTTATCTAATTATCACCTAGTCTATATATTATCATGATTGCTCACAAAAACGTCCAGGATTGTATATACCTTACTATTATAATTAAGCCACAATAACAGTTTTTATTTAAATCATTAAGTTCAAATATGTGTGGAATCAAATAGTGGTGATATTGGTAATATTAATGCTTATCCATTTAAATGGTTTTATAATTAAGGTTGATTATGTACCAGTAAATTCCACCTTAAATTATTCTGATCGGACTTTTGGTTTAGAAGTTATAATGGGTATAAAAATTTTCTATGAAAAATATATCACAGTTTGAACAAACTGTAACTGTTTTACGTTTAGTCTATATAGTAACAGCCAGTGAATGTCCCACTGCTGGGCTAAGGCCTCTTCTCCTCTTTTGAGAAGAAGGTTTTAGAGCTTATTCCACCACGCTGCTCCATTGCGGATTGGTGGAATACACATGTGACAGAATTTCAGCGAAATTTGACACATGCAGGTTTCCTCACGATGTTTTCCTTCATCGTCAAGCATGAGATCAATTATAATCACAAATTAAGCACATGAAATTCAGTGGTGCTTGCCCGGGTTTGAACCAACGATTAGTCTATTTACAAATATTAATTTTCATATTTACGTTATGTTAAATATATTTTTAAATTTTTGCGAATGAAAATGCGTGCAAAGAGGTAGCTAGCTGTTATATTAGGATGAACAAAGCTTCAACAAAAATATAATATTGACACCTTTTTTATCCCAAATTATTAAGATATAAATTACTCAATATATTTTTAAGAGATTAAGCCATGGTAGGTATACATAGGGCACCTGGATAGGACAAATAAATCTAAGGGCACATCTTTTTTTTAAGAATTGTCACACTTGCTATTTGACTATTGTTATTGTTATACAAATTAATTATTCTCTTAAAGGTTGCAGATTCAACAATCCAAATGGCAAGGATTGAATTTACACCATCAACTACACTCTCAAAGTCACACTTAGATTTAATAGAATTGAGTGATGATAAAAAAGACATTGATGAACCAATATTTGTCACATACAGTAGATGTAAAACTAAAGATATCAAAATTAAATTAGAGTTAAAGGAAGAAGAGGAGGATCACTTGGAGGGGGAGTTCATTGATGATAATGGTGAGACGGGCTATCATTATATTTTGTATTACCAGTGTTCCCAGTAAGCAAAATTCAACTGTAATCATAATTGAAAATTTTCAGATTACATATATGAACTTGCATGTTTCTAATGACGTTCTTTTTTCTCTTATATTTGTTCTGCATTGGCTATTTATATAAAGATTAGTTATGTTATACTTTTGAATTTTAATGACTGCCTCGTTGGTCTACTGGCTAGATATAAGGCCGCAGACCCGGTGGTCCTGGGTTCAATTCCCAGGTCGGGCCAATAAATTGTTATTGGGTTTTTCTGTCAGAAAAATCTCAGTGGCAGCACGGAGTCTGGAAGTTGGAAGTGTGTTCACTCCCGTGCCTCGGAAAGCACGTTAAGTCGTTGGTCCTGCGCCTGAAATCTTTCCGGTCGTGTCGGATTGCCGTCCCATCGGATTAAGAGAGCTAGGGAATAGTGAGTGGACCTGTGTTTGCGCACACACTTGTGCTCTATAATATCTCCACGGCGGCCAATCTCTCTTGAGATTTGCCGCCGTGGCTGAAATCGGTCTGGAGAACGTTATTTATTTACTTTTGAATTGGCTGTCCAAAAAAATGAGGAGTAAAGGTGTGTGCATGTCAACATTTGAAGTAAAATTAGATATATGTATTATTTACTAGTTTACTCGGTGGTAGAGTTTTGTGCACGCTAGTCTGGGTAGGTACCACCCATCCATCAGATATTCTACCGCTAAACAGCAGTACTTGGTATTGTTGTGTTCCGGTTTGAAGAGTGAGTGAGCCAGTGTAATTGCAGGCACTAGGGACATGACATCTTAGTTACCAAGATCGGTGGCGCATTGGCGATGTAAGCGATGGTAAACATTTCTTACACGCCCAATGTCTAAGGGTGTTGGTGACCACTTACCGTCAGGTGGCCCTTGCGCATACATATCATATTAAAAAAAAAGTTTCCACCCTATGTCCTTTGTTGTAATGTGTATGCAAAATTGAATGATGATTGTGTAAGTAGTCGTTGTGAAAGTATATAAATTAAATTAAGTTCTAAATGTTTGTAACTCTATGTAGATTTTCAAGAATCATATCTAAAAGGTGAAGATGATTTCCCGCTAAAAACATTAATAAAAGCGGAAAGTGCTGAACTGTTGGACGATATAAGTCTTAAGCAACTTAGAAAAACATTGAAGAGGAGTAAAGTTAAAAAGAGAAGCGAGAAGTCTGAAGATGAAATTGAAAATATAGGTAAGTGTTGTGGTAAGATGTTGCAGGTGTCCATGGGCAGTGATGCTTTCTTTCCCTCAGGTGAGTCACCTGTTCGTTTGCCAATCTAATTCATAAAAAAAATCGATTTTATAACAAGGTCATGCAGACGTTTTCATATTTGCCGCTTAACAAGTTTAAAGCTTAAATTGTAATATTTTTTATCGAATAAATGATTATTTAAATTGACATAATTTTTTAATTTATAAATCGATTGAAATAAAACAAACATTAAATTTTAAGTGGAGTTTGCCACAATAGATTATTGAAAATCGTACCCAAAGCAGTACAGCCGTTTCTAAGATTAGCGCGCACAAACGCACAGACAAACAGACAACAATCATTGTTTTCTATATATATCACTTGGTGGTAGGGCTTTGTGCACCCATTCATCAGATATTCTACCGCAAAACAGCAGTACTTGCTATTGTTGTGTTTCAGTTTGAAGGGTGAGTAAGCCAGTGTAATTACAGGCACAAAGGACATAACATCTTTGTCCCCAAGGTTGGTGGCGCATTGGCGATGTAAGCGATGGTAACATCTCTAACAATGTCTATGGGCGTTGGTGACCACTTACCATCACCCATATGCTCGTCAGCCTAACTATACTATAAAAAAAATAAAAAAAATCGATTGCGTTTATAAAGTCCCCCGATAATAGTTTTACTCATATACCTTCCATGTACAGACAGCGATAAATTACATTTTTATTATATGTATAGATTAAAAATAGGTAAGCAGAGTGGCAAATCTTCTACCCTGATGGTTTTTGGTTACTGTCCATAGACATTGGAACTGTAAGATATACGAACCATCTCTTACTTAGTCAATGCGCCACCTAGGGTTGTCAATTTTATTTGACAAAAAATAAAGTTTTCAAATTTATTGTCGCTCTATTTCTCTGTTCTCGCTACTTTTGATTCATTGCTGAAAAACTCTTTCAGTGAAAGCTGAAGTGGCGGGACGGGAGATTAAATATGAAATATTTTTTTTTACCGTTACCGTTGTACCGTTAAATAGTTAAGTACCCATAATGTTTGTTTTGTTTTACGCATCAAAGTAAAGGTTGGAAATAAAGTATTTTCACATACTTTATTGGTATGCAAAAGTAGTAAAATATTGGTAGGATACTTACTTTATTATAAAGCATTGTTGGCAACCCTAGCGCCACCTGACTTTGGAATAATGACTAATCAGGTATTACTGTTTGTGTTGGTGAAAATTCAAGGGGTTTTTTTCTCTTCTTGGTGTTTTAATCATGTTTTTATATTTTACAGATAACATAATAAATGTTATACATATAACAAGAGAGCAATGTTTGAGAGAACGCAGTAAGATGACCAAAGATCCGAAGTACATGAACTCTGTATATAAATGCGAAGATTGTATAAAGGGGTTCACTTTTAAAGAATCATATGAAAAACATTTGGAGAAGCACGATAAGGTACGGTATGGAGAAGTATTCACAGGAACATCCTATATCCTGACCTAATCTATACTAATATATAAAGCTGAAGAGTTTGTTTGTTTGATCCGGCTAATCTCAGGAACTACTGGTTCGAATTTAAAAAATATTTTGTGTTGGATAGTCCTTTTTTCGAGGCTTATTTTTATTTATTATATTTTTATTAATTATACGCGGGTGAAACCGCGGGCCACAGCTAGTTTTTTTTTTTATAAAAGCCTAGCTGTGGCCCGCAGTACAAAGCACTGCTATTTTGCGGTAGAATATCTGATCAGTGGATGGTATCTACACAGACGACCTTGCACAAAGCCCTACCACCAAGTGAAAACAAAGGAACTTAAATCGTTTATTTTTTATTAAATTGTGTATATATTTGGTAATATGGCCCACATGATGGTAAGTGGCACATAGAAATTACTACTATAAATAATATTAATCATTCCTTACATTGCATTGGAAACTATGATGTGGTGGTGCCTAGTTACTCTAGAGTAGAATGCCTTGTACGCGCGCAAACGCGTCGTCGGAGCGATCCTGCCGGCCTTCGAAGCCTGGATGAGACGAAAGCGACGAGTCACCTTCCGACTTACGCAGGTTATGACCGGTCACGGTTGTTTCGGAGAATACCTGTGTGAGATCGGACGCGAATCGACGGCGATGTGCCACCATTGTGGCGCGGACCAGGACACAGCCCAGCATACGTTAGAGGTATGCCCCGCGTGGAGTGCGGAAAGGCAGGTCCTGGTCCACGAAGTCGGACATGACCTCTCCCTGCGAGCAATCGTGTCGGCGATGCTCCACAGGGAATCGGCGTGGAGGGCCGTAGCTTCCTTTTGTGAGACCGTCATGGTCCAGAAGGAGACGGCGGAGCGGGAACGGGAAAGGGCCGATCCTGCTCGGCAGAGACGACGTTGGCGTCGTCCCGGCCCTCCCACAACCCCAACGCCCGGGGCTTAAAATATAGGGCGTAACCCTGGGGCCGTGGATGCGTGAGGTGGGGGTCTCGCGTGTCCTATTTTAAGCGGCCCTGAGGAGGACGGCAGCCGGGATGGCGTCGCGCTGTCGTACGCACTAGCGAGGAGTGCGGGGGGGGGGGCGAGATTATCTTCGCCCCCTGAGGAGAGCTCCGCCGAGCTACGAGCGGAGCACAGCACGGGAGGGGCCGCGGATGCGTATATCAACACGATCCCGCAGCCTCTCCGATCCGTGCCGAGGACGGCCATCGCAGTGGTTTTAGTGGGTAAGAATCCCACATAACCCGGTTCCCCCCCCAAGGGAGACGGGTACCTTACAGAAGGTTTCCACTGGGTGAAAAAAAAAAAAAAAAGAGTAGAATGCCTTATGAGTAGCTGGTACCAGATGTGCTTGCAGGAAGCCCTACCAATAAGCACGTAAGAACATGTGTACTCTGGCTCTACTGATATATGGTATGTTTCAGGCGATTGGCGAATACGAATGTGACATCTGTAAACAGAGGATGGGCACCATGGACAAGCTCTTGAGTCATCAGAGATACCACAGGGTGTAAGTCATATAATAATATATAATACGGTAGCAGCCTGTGAATGTCCCACTGCTGGGCTAAGGCCTCTTCTCCTCTTTTTGTGGAGAAGGTTTTGGAGCTAATTCCACCACGCTGCTCCAATTCAACCCGCATTGGACTAGCTGAGCGTACATTACGCACAACTATAATTAAAAAAAAAAAGTAAAAGTAAAGTAACAGCCTGTGAATGTCCCACTGCTGGGCTAAGGCCTCTTCTCCTCTTTTGAGAAGAAGGTTTTGGAGCTTATTCCACCACGCTGCGCCACCAATGCGGATTGGTGGATTACACATGTGACAGAATTTCAGTGAAATTTGACACATGCAGGTTTCCTCACGATGTTTTCCTTCACCGTCAAGCACGAGATGAATTATAATCACAAATTAAGCACATGAAATTCAGTGGTGCTTGCCCGGGCTTGAACCCACGATCATCGGTTAAGATTCACGCGTTCTTACCACTGGGCCATCTCGGCTTTTTTTAATTAAAAAAAGTAGCTAATTAATTTAGCAAACTTAAGTGATGTTGAATTTTCATATTTTATTGCTTATTCTAATTTATATAATAGGATTTTTAAATTACTTAATTAGTACTTTAATATGGCGTTCCCACCCTGGCGTTATATATCGTACCGTCGCGCGATGATATGTGACATATAGCCCTAACAAATCGAATCCATTCGTTCATAACCATTCATCGTTCATTAAATTTTCAGACGTTACAAATGCAGCGCATGTGATCTCACCAGAATCAGTCGTTTAACGATAAAGGATCATTACACAGCGTTTCATCTCCAAGACACCTTCCAGTACAGATGTTCACATTGCAACAAATTATTTAAGTGAGTATTAATAATAAGAATTTACTTGTAAATGTTGCTTTGTTTATTTAACAACGAATTCTCTCTTGAACAATGAATTCTCTCTTTCTGTCATTAATGATTTGGAATTTGAAAGAAAAAGACAGCATGATGATTGTTTAATCATCGTGAGTAAACCTACGATGTTTTCCTATATGTCTGATGTGTTGGTTGACCTCATCAAAAGGAGAAGCGTTTGCCCAGCTGTGGGATACAAAATAGCCGTTTAACTCAAGTTATAGATAAAATAAAGATTTTATTTTCAGACGTCAAGTGTCACTGAGGAAGCACGTAGCGTACGCACACGTGAGACAAAAGCGGGCGAAGTGTAAGTACTGTCAGAAGACATACGCTAACAAGGAAGTGTTGAAGTCACATATGATTGGGTGAGTGTTAGCGATACGGATTGATGGTATTGTTGTGTTTCGGTTTGAAGGGTGAGTGAGCCAGTGTAATTACTGGCACAAGGGACATAACATCTTAGTTCCCAAGGTTGGTGGCGCATTGACGATGTAAGCGATGGTTAACATCTCTTAGAATGCTCTCACGAGCACTTTTGCTTAGTCATTTTACAATTTTAATATAAAGCTACCACTGGTTCGGGATGTGGATACAACTGAGAGAAAAGAATGTACATCTAATAATCTCAAACGAAGATAGTTCAGAGGGTTCAAACCCAGGCTATGATGCACTTAATTTATTTCCGGCCCGTCTGGCTAGATACTCATTCATCGCATAATCTACCGCCAAACAGCAATACTCAGTATTGTTGTGTTCGGTTTGAAAGATGAGTGAGCCATTTGAACTAAAAGCACATGGGATGTAACATCTTAGTTCTTAATGTTGGTGGCCATGGCCAGTAGTTTGCCAGTCCGACTATCTATTGTAGATGTAAAAAAATATATATTATGATTTCACGATTACTACTATCGATAAATATGTGTGAGATGTTACATTCGATAAAATTATATAATCAAGATTGTCACTGATATATATATAAATATTTAATGTTTTGTTGACGGTACAGAAAGCACTCTACAGAGGTAACGTCAGGAGAAGTCTCGTTCAAGAAACACGTCTGTCAAGATTGCGGTACGGCCTTCAAAGCGCCCTCGCAGCTCAAGAATCATATGATCAAGCACTCGTTAAGCAGAAACTATTATTGCGTCGAATGTGACAGGTCAGTGTGTTACGGGGAATACCCTTTTTGTAATAGCGCTGATTGGGAACTTTTTAGAGAGATTCTTAGCAAATTTCAGTAATTTTTGTAATTATGGTACTATTTTTTTATGATATGTAAGCGGTAGGGCAAATAGGTCACCGATGGTACGTTGTCACCGCCACCCATAGACATGGACAATGTAAGAAATATTAACCTTACATTCCACCACCAACCTTGGGAACGAAGATGCTACGTCCCTTGTGGCTGTAGTTACACTGGCTCACTCACCCTTCAAACCGGAACACAACAGTAGCAAGTAATGCTGTTTTGCGGTAGAATATCTGATGAGTGGGTACCACCTACCCATACGTCAACATTAACATTAAAAAAAGCTATCTTTCGAGTGTTGATGAATTTCCTTATTCTGTATCTTTATCTTTCAGGAGCTTCAAATCGAATAACGCCTTGAAACAACATTTGAAAGTCGCTGCGCCACATGTCAACTATATGGAGCTACCGTATGTGTATACATTTTTATTCACTCATCCTAAATAATATTACAAATGCGATTGTGTGTTTGTTTGTTACGCTTTAACGCCTAAACCACTTACTAAAAACTATTTCAACAATGGAAAGTTACATTATCGGCGTGTTACATAGGCTACATTTTGTCCCCGTATTCCCCCCGGAACGGGAACCACGCGGGGAAAACGCAAGACTTTATCTATTTATTTATGTAAAGGAAACAATTCGACTCATATACGAACGCTTTTGAATAATAACCACTTCACGGGTCGGACAGGGTTTTTGTTACACACTGTATAGTTATACAATTTGTTAAGTTAATATGATGCGATACGATATAATACAACTTTTAGGCTAATGAACAAGAAAATGGACGGTAAAAAACCTGTCCGATCCGTGAAGTGGTTACTAGGTATCGTGAGTCAGTTCTATTTATGTAATAATTTTTAAAATACTGAGCAAAAAATTTAACCTGAGTAAAATTTAATATAATTAAATGTCGATAATTACATGGCAACACAGGCGGAGCAACAACGCTCAGTAGCTCTTACCTGTCGGGTAGCTAAGACACGAGGTCATGAACTCAGTTGTCCGTGTGTTTAACACCAACAGTGTCGTTAAACACAATTACATTTTTTTTGGGTAATTCTTTTTATTAGTATTTTAAAAATGATTATATAAATAGAACTAACTCACGATACCTAATAACCACATCACGGGTCGGACAGGGTTTTTTGCTACACACTGTATATGGCATTGTATCGTTATCGTTAACGTATCGTATTGTTATCGGCATGATATCGTATCGTACGGTATGGTATCGTATTGCATTATATTTCTTTGTATAATAACGATGTGTTTTGTTTCAGCTTTCACTGCGATCACTGCGACAAGAGGTTCGGCGTGCGGAGGGACTTGGAACGTCACATGAATAGAGTTCATCTCAATATTAAACCTTATCAGTGTGATAAATGTGATAAGGTAAGATGTTTTTGGAACGAAGTTCTTTTACGCGGCTTACAGTAGAGTGAAATAGCAGTGGGCCAAGGTCACGTCATATAACGAAATAGCGTTCGTACTGTGCCTACCAAATGCAACTAAATGCGATGCGTTGGGCGTCCGAATTTAGGAAGTCGATACGAAGGAGGTTCAGGTGCTTTTTGGTGTGACAAAACTACAGTAATATAAGCATTTTTTTTTGACTCATACCGCATTATATAACACACAAACATTTCGTACCAAAATAAGTCCCACATAAGGCAACAAAGTTTCCACTGTTACATTGAAACATGCAGTGAACCTAATAAGAACAAGTGACAAACAATATAAAATAAAGTTTTAAAAATTAATTTAAAAGGAAAAAAATAAACAACAATAATATTATATATTATTACATTAATTTATATACTAGGTAAATATTGTTGACATTGGCCACTAGACTATGGAGGTCTAGGCTACGGCGAGCCCCACATACCCCCCCACTGTTCCCGTGGGGGAAACGCGTAATGCGTTTTCCAGCGTTAAAAAATAAATAAAAGAATGTGTAATAAATAAAATAAGTAAATCTAAATGGTATAAATAAATTATTATTATTATTATTATACAATTATGTCGACAGGCGTACGTGAACGGATGGTCTCTGACAGAACACAAGCGGTTCACGCACGAAGGTCACAAGAGACCGTTGAAATTCCCATGTCCACTGTGTGATAAAGTTTTTGATGTGAGTATATTACCTAAATGACATAAAAAAGAAACGCCAAGCCATTAATGTTTCCACAACACACACACACACACACACACCCACACACACACACACACACACACACACAAGTTAACATACACACAGACGGCCAAAAATGTTTATAATTAAATACTAAAACGGAAAGAATATTAAAAATAAAAAAAACATACATAGGACAATAAGAGTATAATTTTTCAGTACAGCCATTATATTAATATCACAGGCCTAGAGATATAGCTATTTCTTACATAGTATTACTCTTTCTCACATGTGAATTTAAAGGAGATAGCATCATTAAGGGTCGAAACAAAAAATTTCGAATCGGCACATAGTGGTCATATTTACACAACCGTACGAATTAATTCGTAAACTCTTGCGATACGAGCCGTTCGAGCGTGTACAATATCTGCGTGACGTATCGCATTTTTGTGTTTCAGTCCTTTAAATTAGGTTAATTTAGAAATATGAATACACAAAATTAATATAAGATAAAAATATTTTTCTATGTATTTCAATATGTCAAACGACGCGAATGTGTGTATATTATTATTATTATATTTTTTTTAGCGCAACGCGACCCGCAAAGCTCACATTCGCACGCACACGGGCGAGCGTCCGTACTCCTGCAAGAAGTGTCCCGCGCAGTTCAGTCAGGCCAGCGTGCTCGGAACACACGTCAAACTCGTACACCTCAAGTTGACAAGAGACGGACGACCTAAAGCGCCACTTGCCGTCAAATAAATATAAGAAAATCGAATAAAAACTTTTTGTGTCAGAACCTTTCTTTGTCACGTTACATTTTAAGAACGTGGAATTTTTGAATTTGGAATTTCATTATCAAGCAAAATGTATTTTGGTTTTTTATCTGTGGACAATAAATAACCGAATAATGTTTTGTTTCATTTCATACCATTTGTGTGTTGTTTATTACGCAGGGATAAGAATTAAGAAAGCGTCAAAAAGTAAAGTAATATTTTGAACAGAAAAACAGTAAATATAAAAAAAATGTTTTGTTTATTTCACTAATAAAAGTTCTTGAATAAATAATTATTAATTATTTTACCAAGGTTGATGGCGCATTGGTGATGTGATGGTTAATATTTCTGAAGGCGCCAATGTCTATGGGTGTTGGTGAACACTTACTGGTGTGTTACTCACTCACCATTACGTGGGTTATCTTCCTGTATTATAAATTGAAAAATATAGCTATTCAAACGGTAATTTTTTTTTTCAAATTAGCATTTCCTAAGTAACGTTTATTGATGATTATAAACGAATTTACATTTTTTTTATAGGATAGATTGGCGGACGAGCATATGGGCCACCTGATGGTATGTGGTCACCAACACGCTTAGAAAGAAATGTTAACCATCGCTTACATGGCCAATGTGCCACCAACCTTGGGAACTAATATGTTATGTCTCTTGTTGTTGTCAGATATTCTACCGCAAAACAGCAGTACTTTGTATTGTTGTGTTCCGGTTTGAAGGGTGAGTGAGCCAGTGTAATTACAGGCACAAGGGACATAACATCTTAGTTCCCAAGGTTGGTGGCGCATTGGCAATGTAAGCGATGGTTAACATTTCTTACAATGTCATTGTCTATGGACGTTGGTGACTACTTACCATTAGGTGGCCCATATGTTCGTCGGCCTACCTACACAATAAAAAAAAAAAAGAGTACAATATAGTAGTGTAACATTTATAATCTGCCCAAAGGTCATTCGTGTATTCTTTACACGCATTATTTTTTGCAATATTGTACACTATACAGATACATTATTTCTTCAAGTCTGAACTTTTGCATTTAATATTCGACTAATTGGAACAACGTGTTGGTCTATGGATATTATTTTCTACTGACTATTTCGTACTTAGATTGACAAAGCTTCGTGCTGCGTTTTTAGAAGTTTTGATTGACTTGAGAGTTTAATTTTTCTGGAAATCGTCTCTTAATTTAGAAATAATAAAGATTTAGTTAATCTTTAAACGTTTTAACTCGATGAATAATCCTTTCCATCTATTTTCTTTGTATTAAATTGTAAGATATATAAGCTTATCTATCTTCTATATTTCGAAGCCTTCAACCAACACAGGGCCAGCGAAGTGGACGCAATTTTATACTAGCAAAAAATCAACAGTCTTGACATTATTTAGGTATCGTTTCATCTATCGTGCACTTGACACAATATTTTCCTACTCTTTATGCATGAATCGCTGTATGTACTTAATAATGAATTTAAATACTTATGATGGATCAAATTTAAATCTTAAGAACTAAGTATACTTCACACTAAGTTACATCCACGCGTTTTAAAATAATTTTAAGAGAAGTTGACCTAAAACTGCATTATTTCTACTTAGGCCTTATACCTAAATAAATCAATCTATACTGTCTTCAGAAATGAAGAGAGATAAGAAAATTGATGAATTAAGAAGTATGAGTAGAATAATTTATGAAGTAGGTGGTCTTCAAATTTATTTAGTACCTCCATATTTATTTGGGGCCTAATTTCAAAAAACCCTTGATTTATTGCTATTTGTATTGAAAGGTCTGAATATTAGTGTACGTATTTAAACACCGTATGTGGCCCCGGCCAATGTGATGACAATGTCGTCGGCAAATCGCAGATGTGTAATGTGTTGGCCATTCATATTAATACCGCGTCCGTTCCAATCGAGCGTCTTGAAGACGTCCTCCAATGCATTGGTAGAAAGTTTCGGGGAGATTACATCCCCCCCACGATGCAATTGGATTGGTCTTGTGCTCTGATCTTGTACTTGGACGGTCATGGTTGCGGCTTCGTACAAACACTTCAACACCTGGATATACCGACAGTCAATTAGGCATCTCTGCATGGATTCCAGAACAGCCCAGGTCTCGAAGGCTTTTTCGTAGTCCACAAACGCTAGGCATAGAGGCTGATTGTATTCCTCGGTCTTTTGTATTATTTGCCTAAGTGTGTGTATGTGGTCTACTGTACTGAAGCCTTTTCGAAACCCAGATTGCTCAACGGGTTGGAAGTCATCGAATTTTTGGGCAAGACGGTTCGTGATTACCCGCGAAAACAACTTGTAAACGTGGCTTAAAAGAGAAATGGGGCGGTAGTTTTTCAGAAGAGCTTTATCACCCTTCTTGAAAAACAGCACCACCACACCTCTGCTCCATGTCTTCGGTGTAATACCTTTGTGGAGGACGTAATTGAAGATGTTTGCCAGCTCTCTGAGAACTGGTGTTCCTCCTGCTTTAAGAAGCTCTGAGGTAATTCCGTCATCTCCTGGAGCCTTATTGTTTCCAAGTTGTCCAAGAGCAATCCTAATCTCGCCCAAGTCGATGTCGGGGAGCGAGCTTCCGCTCTGTGGGACTCAGGTGGAGGTACTCGTGATGAGTATAAATCGCCGTAGAACTTTTCGACTTCAGCTAGAATCTCTGGCTTTGAGGTGACGGTTGTGCCTTGTGTCGTTCTGTGTTTTGTCAGGTCACAACAGGAGGTCAGTGACTTTGCAAGAACCTTTTAGCCCCTATTGAGTGCTATGGCATTTTCAATATGCCCGGTATTCGCTCGTCCTGTGTCAAGCCTTATTAGTTTTTTGATCCTCCTGTTAAGTACCTGACACTCAGATGGCGTCATATACTGCTGTTCTCGTTTCCTCGTCATCTCGTCCAGAGTCTTGCCTGAGAGCTTCGACTTACGTCCATTGCTCTTTTGTCGAAAGTTATTTTGTCCCACCTCGCGGATGACACGCACCAGACTGTTGGTGGCGTCGTTGATATCCTGCTTAGTTTCCAACATGGCGAATCGGTTCTGTAGTTCCAGCTGGAAGCTTTCGCAACCAGCTTCGACCTGGGCCAGAGTTGGTCTAAGAGTCGACTTCATTAACCGCAATCGTTCTCTTACCAGGCGGTGATCACTTCCGGTGTTTACCCTGTTGATCACGGAGACATCCCTGAATATTTGGCGCTTATTGGATAAAATGAAGTCGATCTCATTCATCGTTATGTCATCGGGGCTTCGCCAGGTCCACTTCCTTTGGGGCTTTTTCTGGAAAAATGAATTCATCAGAAACAATCCCTGAGCCTCGAGGAAGTTAACCAGGATTTGGCCGCGATGATTCCTCCGCCCATAGCCGAATTTTCCTACCCTCGATTCACCATCTTCTTGTACTCCCACTTTGGCATTGAAGTCACCCATAACAATTGTGTAGAAGGTACTGGTACGAGACATAGCTTTTACTATGTCTTCGTACATGGCTTCGACCTCTTCGTCATGGTATGTAGACGTTGGGGCATACACTTGTATAACCTTCAAGGCATACCTCTCGGTTATCTTTAAGACAAGGTATGCCACCCTTGCCGACACACTGGCAACCTCCACAACATTGCTTCTGAGTGACTTGTGGATCAAAAAGCCGACGCCACCTTGGGATGGTTGATGTCCTTCTCGGAAGTAGAGTAAGTGACCGGAATCTAGTGTCATGTTGTCAATACAATTGGGCCGGCACAACTTTGAGAAGGAGGCCAAAAGAAGAATACGTTTGGGCTGGGCGGCATTCGGGACGTTACGTCATATTTTTGAATCGTCGATTCCACAATCCCTTAAGACCAGGGTCTTTAACCAGTGCGTCCTACCTGTAATGACTTACGGTGCCGAAACGTGGACCTTTACCGTAGGACTGGTCCACAACTTTAAGGTCGCTTAGCGAGCTATGGAACGCGCGATACTTGGGGTTTCTCTGGTAGATAGAATCCGAAATGAGGACATTCGCCAGAGAAGTAAAGTCACCGACATCGCGCGTATGAAGTGTAACATGTTGAAGTGGAAGTGGGCTGGTCATGTCTCTAGACGCATTGATGACCGATGGAGCCGACACGTGTTAGAGTGGAGACCACGGTTAGGCAAACGTAGTGTAGGACGCCCTGCAACAAGGTGGACCGACGATTTGAAAAAGGTGGCAGGTACGGGATGGATGCGGGCTGCCCAAGATCGGGATGGTTGGCGTTCTTTGGGGGAGGCTTTCGTTCAGCAGGACGGCGATAAGATGAAAAAAAAAAAATGAGGCCCCAACTAATTTTCATCACCCATGGGTAACTACCATAACCCATATTTTGGGTATACTATAACCCGTAAGAACATTTTCACCTTCAAAATTGAAACTCACAAGCAACCTTTCATCCTTATTATTATTACTCATCGCATTTGTAATATAAACACACTTATTTAAATTAAAATAATAATTTACTTTAATAAGGGATCACACGTTTTCTAAACAAAAATGTGATATTAGTGTTCATTAATTCAATAAATATCACAGTTTCCTAACTGCGGACATTTTGAAAACAATCATAGGTTGTATCAAGCTGTTCAACGAGCTGATCTGTGATTTTACCTTTCGAGACCTGCCTTACAAGTTACGTTACGGAACAAGAAACAAAAGTCTGAATTTGTATAAATTAATATATAGATTAAAGTATAATAACGATCGAATATTTTTTCAATAAAGAGGTCCTTAAATAACGTAGGTATTGTCAAATATAGATAGGCGGGTAGGACTACACCGGATCAGAAAAATTATTCATAAAAAATCTACGTCTAACAATTATTATTATTGTTGTTTTACATGCTATGTTATAAAAAATGAAGCGTTTTACATGCTGGAGTAAAACGCTTCATTTTTTATAACATAGGATGGCAGAGGGACTAGTGCCACTGTTAAGTCGTTACAGACATTGGCGATATAATATACCTATATTTGCCATTGCTTACATCGCTAAGGCGCCTCTAATCTTGTGAACTAAGATGTTATGTTTTTTTTTTTCTTTTGTAACAATGATAATGTTTGATATATAAAAAAAAATTGTTGTAAGTTTATTATAGATTATCTTAATGCACGAAAAAAATATGAATCAAAGGAACGTGAGACCTGTTTCAGGTTCCGTATGCTTTGTTTACTATAGGATGTGATCAGCAGTACAAAAGATCACGGCAGGGGAGGCGCGTCCCACGGGAGCGGCGCGACGTCCGCCGACGCGCGGATGTATCTAGATCCGGTGGTACACATCGCATTATGAGATGTGTGTTGGGAATTAACAGCATTAAAAGATATGAATATTAAAATAAAAAAAGGTATTAGCAAATATATACATATATGACTGCCTCGTTGGTCTAGTGGCTAGATATAAGGCCACAGACCCGGTTCAATTCCCAAGTCGGGCGAATAAAATAGTTATCCATCCATCGGATTATAAGAGCTAAGGAAGAGAGAGTACACCTGTGTTTGCGCACACACTTGTGCACTATAATATCTCCTGCGCTCCTCTAGTCTCTCTTGAGATTGGCCGCCGTGGCCGAAAATCGGTCTGGAGGACATTAATCTTATTATTATATATGCCGGGTTCCATTATGAAGGTCTTCAATGCGTGGAAAAAAGTGGTTATAACGCTTTAAATTTAACCGATGATCGTGGGTTCAAACCCGGGCAAGCACCACTGAATTTCCATGTGCTTAATTTGTGCTTATGATTCTCGTGCTTGACGGTGAAGGAAAACATCGAAATCATCGAATGCATGTGACTTATTTCACTGAAATTCTGCCACATGTGTATTCCACCAACCCGCATTGGAACAGAGTAGTGAAATAAGATCCTAACCTTCTAAAAAAAGGATAGGAGCTCAGCAGTGGGACATTCAAAGGCTGTTACTTTTTATCCCACTACTGGACTAAGACCTCTTGTGTTGAAGATTTTTAGGTTTTTTTTCTTAACGCTACTGTAATGCGGATTCATGGATTTTGACCCAACATATGGAAGAACGAGATGAATTATAAACACAAATTAAGCACATGAAAATTCAGTGGTGCCTGCTCTGGCTTGAACCTCTACAAAAGAAATATAGCGACAAACACTGTATAAATGCGTAGAGTTAAAATAAACATTTAACACCAACATTCCACCTCCGCAAAATCAATACAACGGGGCGAAGTATTCGATTCTATAAGAAAAAATCTGCATATTATATTATTTCGTTATGAATTATTCCATTTAAACTTTAAATAAAGAAATATTACATATAGATTCATTGTATATATTTGTATAACATATATGTAACTTTAAGTTATAATTTACATTAGGGGCTACGATATAGCACCTACGTTACTGTATGGCATTTTCCAGTTGAATCGCAGTTTCGATTCTCTAGCTGAACAATGAACAAGCCTTACTATTCAAAATTAGAATCAATAATTTTGCTATTTTTTTTTTTATAGAATATAAGTGGTCACCAGCGCCCATAAACATTGGCATTGTAAGAAATGTTAACCATCGCTTACATCGCAATGCTTACACAACAATACCAAGTACTATTGTTTTGCGGTAGAATATTATTCCAAAATAATAATTACCTACCGATTTGATTTTCGAGCCTTAACATAATCTAAAAGTCCAGTGGAAGTATTTATATTGATTTTTTCAATTAAAAAAGGGTGCACGTAAAATTCTGTTTTAATAAAGTATTATTAAGCAAAGTTATGTTGTGCGTTGCTTTATCTCTGATCTTATTATCAAATTATTTATATATGTTATGTTATGAATCATGTTAAGGTAAATAATTCTTAAGATAAAAACGTAGTTATCGTCTCATGTATAGCACAATTACGTAGTTCTAGTGCGTTGTACATTCACACCTCGACCGGAAGTTGTTAGGGGGGCATGAGCACGCTTCCTATACTTCCTGAATGAAATTTAGGACTTGAAATAGGGCACTTTTACAAAACTATTAGGCATATATTGCTAAACAGATTTTAAGAAAAAAAACTAAGATCCCGTATTTGATTTTATAATGATCGAAAAAGCTTAATTAAAAAAAACATAAGCATTTTACATTCAAGAGAAATTACAGAAATTAATTACGAATTTCATTATTTTCAAGATATTTATTTAATATTAAATTTAAATAACATATTTATTATTATAGTTTACAAATAATCTAAATAAAAAAAAACAAAATAAAATAAAATGTCCATTAAAATTTTAAAGAAAAAACGCCGTCTTAAAGGTTGTCCTGTGGCATTGTACCCAAGACGCTGGCACTTTTGCCTTTCTGCACCGCTCAGCCTTTGGGCTAAATTAGACTCAGCCTTTGGGCTAAATAACCTCCAGCTCTTGGGTAACCAGAAGCGAGGACCAGTTTCTTGGAGAGGTTTTTATAAATTTTTTAGTATCAGACGACCATGGACCTAATGTTTCAAAACCCAGCCCTGCAAATTCATATTCGTTTGATAATAATGAATATTTGCGGTGAAAACAATCGCCAACACTTCTTTTTATTAAAGAATTTCTTATTATCCTTTATTGTTTTCTATGGGATTACTATATAATATCTTAATTGTAAGTACACACTATACTTTTTGTTACTACCTTATTCCTTAATATAGATCGCTTGCAATAAAGACTTCAAAAGTTCAAACTATGTAGATATGATAAATAAATTATATAATAGGTACATTGTAACGATGGCACTATTACCTCTTTGAACAGCTAGACTAAGGAATGCACAGTAAGCGCCAACTCTTAGGTCTCCAGTAGTGTAAGCCAATATTACAATTAATTTTTTTAATTTATTTATTATTATTTATTTATTTATTATTATCCAAACACATAGACTAACAATTAAACAAAATAAGAGCATTATAAAAACCACAGAGGTTTGACATTAATGCCCATCTGTGCTTATTTAGAGCTATAAATATATATATAACAAAAGAAACAGGTACATATTAATTGAGTTTAAAACAAGAAAAAAATAAATAAAAAACAACTAATTAAACATATTATTAACTAACCGTTGAACAAGTCCTACTAAACGGTTGCAATAGTATAATAGTAGTATTGTTAAATAAATAAGATTGTCATTAAGACGAAATAGATGAAATAAATAAAATAAAATAAAATGTGCAATCGAAATGATCAATGCTAAATAGAAACTATGCAAGTACTTGTGGTTTAGGTATATAAACACGTAATTTGGCCAGCAAGCTTAAACTTTTTATTGATCTAAGGAATTTAGAAAGAATTCCTTTAGTTATTACTTATGTATTTACAAAAAAAAGATGTAGTATATCAGTTGTCTGGTTTCCATAGTACGAGCTCTACTTAGTTTGGGATCAGATGGTCTTGTGGTGTATAATTATCAGACAAATATCAGATAATCTTTGCTTATTAAAGAGGAATCCGTTGATTTCTGTTATGTAGGCAATTTATTTAAGGTTTCATGCTATATACTTTCACGGTATAATAAGGACCCTACGTACCCATTAATTTAAACATTGAACATCAAAATAAAGAGGCCTATTTTTATTACAAAATTTGTATCGCTTGCGCATGCTACCGTATGATCGTAAAACCTTACGGTATCTTATGAAAATTAATTTCAAATCGTTAATTACGTATATCTTTACCAGTAGCCATATGTGTGTGTGTGTGTGTGTGTGTTATTATAGTAATAAAATAATTTATTATATTTTTATTAATTATACGCGAGTGAAGCCGCGGGGCACAGCTAGTTATCATATGTATAGGATATATAAATTAAATACATAGTACATGATTATTATTATTAAGTATGAATGACTGATGAAAAGGAGTAACTTCGCTAAGTTTCTGGCCAACTCTTGGATATACATTACGAACAGGGGCCGAATTCTACTAAGCTATAACGATTACGATACGTTCCCGATTCAATTTCGATCCAACTTTGACTATTCTATAATTACCCGGAGCGGAACCGAACCGATATACTGTTAACATATACCGTTATGTCAACACTAAACTTAATAGTTAACTGTTATGCCAATAGTCGATAATTAAATTAAGGAATAGGAAGATCACGCTTCGATTCGATTGCGATAAAGTGAAATTTGTTAGTAGATTGGCTCCCAGATAGTTCAATGTAATCGTATCTTGTAAAATGACGATACAATATGATATGTAAGAGACTTTTTAAATAAAATATATTTCTTATTTTTAATTAAACAACTATTTAGATTGCGTTTCGTATTCTTGCCCTCATTGTCCTGGTTTCTGAACGTTAAGGCAATCCTACACAACACATACACCATGAGAATTGGGTCAAAGGATCGATACGGGCCTTGAATTTTCGCCTCCCCAGTCCTGGAGGTAACACCTTATGCATATTCCATCATAATTATCCCAATATTTTGTGATGATTGATAATCTTGTAATTTATTATACGTTGCTGGGGAGTGTATCGTTAATCATAGTTGAATTAATGTGGCGTGTAGATCGTGGATTATAATTCAACCGTGCTTGACGGTGAAAAAAAACATCGCGAGGAAACCTGCATGTGTGGAATTTCACTGAAATTCTGTCACATGTGTATTCCACCGACCCGCATTGGAGCAGCGTGGTGGAAAAAACTCCAAACTGTCTCCTCAAAAAAAGAGGAGATGAGGCCTAAGCCCAGCATTGGGACATTCACAGGCTGTTCCTGTAATATCCTAACTAATATTATAAATGCGAATGTTTGTTTGCTTGTAACTATTTCAACGCTTGAACCACTAAACCGATTTTAAAAATTCTTTCACCAATAGAAAGCTACATTGTCAGCGAGTAACATAGACTACAATTTATACCCGTATTCCCACGGGAACGGGAACTACACGGGTAAAACCGCAGGGAAAACGCTAGTACCTACCTAATATATTGCATTTAATACGATTTATTTGGATTCAAATTTCATAAATAAAAATATGAATTATATTAATTTGAGTGATTTTTGTCTAAATATTGAAAAAATATAAAATGGTGTCAATATATGTATCATGATGTAAAAATAATAAATAAAAAAAACACAACACGACACGATTCTCCTGTGGCTTTGTACACAGGACGGGACGGTACACAGCTCTAATTAATATAAGTCTTAATCTATATACCTATATATCGATTAAGACCTATGTACCTACCTACACCACAGTTACTCCTTCACGTAGACACCCCCGGATTTACGCAAATCCTTGTGTACCGTGCGAAGTCGGGATAGCGACTTTATTATATGAGAATTATAATTGTTATTAATAATCTATAATGGTTTCTACTAGTCTGCCTCGTTGGTCTAGTGGCTACATGTAAGGCCGCAGACACGGTGGTCCTGGGTTCAATTCCCAGGCCAATGAAATGTTATTGATATTTTCTATCGAAATTTCTCCGTAGCAGCCCGGAGTCTGTAAGTTCGAAGTGTGTACATTCCCGTGCCTCGGAAAGCACGTTAAGCCGTTGGTCCTGCGCCTGAACTCTTTCCGGTCGTGTCGGATTGCCGTCCCATCGGGTTATGAGAGTAAGGGAATAGAGAGTGCACCTGTGTTTGCGCACACACTTGTGCACTTTAATATGTCCTGCGCAGTTGGCTAATCTCTCTTGAGATTGGCCGCCCTGGCCGATATCGGTCTGGAGGACTACAATGGTTACTAAATCAAAGGTGGGTGTACGGTTAACAACACGGAAAACAAATAAATCTGATGTTCCTACGTCAGATCTCACTCTGGTCGTGACAGATTTCTGCCATTGGACTATTCGAGTCAAGGAATAAAAAGTACATTTATATTTACGTACTGTAATCATAGATAATATTCTAAATGCGTATGTGAGTTTGTTTGTTACGCTTTCTCGCATAAACCACATTATGCGGAAAGGTACATTATCAGCGAGTAAGATAGGCTACATTTTGTTCCCGTACAGGAACTAAGCGGGTAACCTTATTAAAAATTCATTTAAAATAATATTATTACATTTTTTTTTAATAACGATAGATAGAAGCACGTTGTAACTAAAAGGATACAACGTGATACATATTTAGTCTATTACTAGCTGTGCCACGCGGCTTCACCCGCGTATAATTAATAAAATTATAATAAATTATTTTATTACTATAATAACACACCCACACACAAACACACACATACATACACACACACACGCACACACATATGGCTACTGGTAAAGAAATACGTAATTAACGATTTGAAATTAATTTTCATAAAATACCGTAGAGTTTACCGATCTTATAGATATATGGCCTTCTTTGTGTGTACCAATTTTCATCAAGATTGATCAAGCCGTTCTTGAGTTCTAAGAAGATATACAGACAGACAGACAGACAAAAATGAGAAAAAATTGTATAATGTGAATCACTGCATCATAAAACGATTATTTATCACAAAATTAGGTGAAAAAAAATATTTACAGACAGAACCAATAGATTTATATAGTAGTATATATATATTATATAAGCGAAATACCACTCATCAAGAGATTGCTTAAACTATCCGCCCGATTCACTTGAAATTTATCAGAGTTACTCTTTCCCCGACGTCGACGCTCACTAAGAACGGATTTTACGTAAACTGTATACAAAATACATTTTTCTCTTATCTACCCGTACGAAACCCGGACGATTAGCTAATTATATTATAATCTTAGACTGCTGCTGTTCATTTGTATATATATATATATATATATATATATATATATATATATATATATATATATATGTATATGTATATATCAAATACTATATTTGTTCACTAGGGACAAAGCCACGGACAAAGTAAGGTTAAATAAAACAGGTACGTTCTTGTAATAATACTTTGATATTCATTCTTTGAATTGTAATCGCGAAAGATTAAAATATTATATGATACAATTTAAAATACATTTTGAAAGGATATTTAAATAAGTTTTCACTGTGAAAGCGAGTGTCATTAAACCCAAAAACAATTACTGCATACAATGAAATATCTTGAATAGTATAAAATAGGGTTGAAAACTCTTTGGTGACATTCGCATATACGACCTTTTAGTTATCGACATTTCTCTGTCGTTACTAAGTTTGCTAATCTGTGGTCCTTTGGGCGGGAAATTATTATCTAAGGGCGGTTTTAACCGGTTTTGGCTTAAATTAAATATATAAACTTGCATTATTATTGCATTGACTTTATATCTTATTAAAGAAATTGTATAATTATTTGTATACAATTTTATACAATTTTACGAAAATAAATTTTTGGTCTCCTTTAACTAATCGGCCAATTCAATTAAATACATTTTGTAAAAGTTTAAAAGAAAGAGATAGCAAGTATATTACTGACCAATTTATTTAAACGATTTAATTATTACTTACGGAACGAAGATACTTGGTAGGGCGCGGATTTTGTACGCATGCGTGCAACGAAGGACCTCGTATCCCCTTAATATGTCCTTTGTCTTCTGTTAGCAAAGCTATGGTGAAGGTGTCGCCTCGCAAGCACTAAGGGCGGGAAATTCGTGAGTACCACAGATAATTTTCATCATAGAATAAATGCAAGCAAGAAGTTTAAGCTCTTATGTGAATAAAGATTTTTTAAGAAATAGGTTTTTACGTAAGATAAGCGAAGTGCGTGGTATTTATTTATGAATTTGAATGAGTTAATTTATTTATTTCTCAATAACAAGAACAAGTAATATCAGCTATGATATTTTGTTTAGCGTTTATGTTGTAGATGTGTTTTTTTTTTAATTGTAACATATCCGTAGATATTTTTTTTTATTAGATAGAAGCAAAGGTTTGATTTTATGTTTTGGATATATGCTTACCATTATTGCATTTTTGACTTGTTATTTGAATACGAAATAAATATATTGATTGGAAATTGTATGAAAATTTTCTTATAATTAGGCTATTATATATCAAAAAGTATTAAATAAAGTAGTGTTGACGAAAAAGAGGCTTCATTTATTTCTAGCGCATTGAATTTGTAAGTTATATTAAAATACACATTTCTCATTTCAACAATATTATACGGTACATTTTTTGCAATAAACCGCAAAACAAACCGCTTACCCGCTATATTTTATGCAAGCATGTTCAGCGGTTTCGAAATGCTTCAAGCTCAGCGAGTAACCAGCCTCCTCTAGAATAAATAACGAGTGCGATCTATATACTTTTACTCGGTGGTAGAGCTTTGTGCAAGCTCGTCTGGGTAGGTACTGATCTGGTTATGCATTAAACAGGTACAGAATAACAATGTATTCGTACATGTTGGACAAATTCGTGTATTAGTAATATAGGAGTAGTTATTTGCTAAGTTATTTCATATAACTGTGGCTCAGTGGTAGAGCTTTGTGCAAGCTCGTCTGGGTAGGTACCACCCACTCATCAGATATTCTACCGCAAAACAGCAGTACTTTGTATTGTTGTGTTCCAGTTTGAAGGGTGGGCGAGCCAGTGTAATAACAGGCACAAGGGACATAACATCTTCGTTCCCAAGGTTGGTGGCGCATTGGCGATGTAAGAAATGTTAAACATTTCGTACATCGCCAATGTCTGGAGTACAGACGACATCGGGTACCTAAAACGCGCGGTTGAAATCTATTAAAAAATAAAGTAACCATATTTTGATTTAACAAAGACAAATAACAAATGAATAAAGGCAAATTCCCCGTATACACTTATTAAATTAGGCAAATGAATGTACAACTAAGTCACAAGCCTATTTTCTATACCACATAGGTAAATTCCACGTTCTGAATATAAAATAAATGGCTGAAACAGAACACGATTTAAATAAAACGGCCGTTATTTTCTTGAAAAAGATCTTACGTTCCATTTTCCGTAATCAAAAGACAAAGGGAAGGAAGTCGTTGTGAGGTAACTACTGTAATACTTTCTTATTATTTTAACAAGCGCAATAGAAGTAGGCACTGGAATATAGTCTTTTATGACCTATATAAATGGTTTGGAACTTAAAAGATATCAATTTAATGTTTAAATACAGACGGTTGTATGTAAAACAATAATTTAATTACTATTTTGGCAATATTACCAAGTTTGTTGACGCCTTAAACAAAGTCCTTGGACGGTGGACCACTCAAGGCCAACTTGGTCTATCTGCAAAATAATATTTAAAAAAAAGTCAAATTTTTTGACTTGGGCTTGGTTACATATAACGTAACCATATTTTCACGGTAGTATACGCAAGTGAGCCCGTGGCGCTCCCAGATAAGACGGGAAGTGTACCGCTGGTATTCCGATGATCGGGGTTCATTCGGGTGTCATACCTACTCTTTTTTTTATATATAATAATAAGGTCCTCCAGACCGATTTCGGCCACGGCGGCCAATCTCAAGAGAGATTAGCCAACTGCGCAGGAGATATTATAGAGCACAAGTGTGTGCGCAAACACAGGTCCACTCTCTTTTCCTTAGCTCTCATAATCCGATGGGACGGCAATCCGACACGATCGGAAAGAGTTCAGGCGCAGGACCAACGGCTGTACGTGCTTTCCGAGGCACGGGAGTGTACACACTTCCAACTTCCTTTGACTCTGGGCTGCTACTGAGAATTTTCTGACAGAAAAACCCAATAACTATTTATTGGCCCGACCTGGGAATCGAACCCAGGACCACCGGGTCTGCGGCCTAATATCTAGCCACTAGACCAACGAGGCAGTTAGTTAATATATAACGAAAGGTTAATTATTATTAACTATTGGAAAATAATCTCTGAAGTGAAAATGGTTACTTATTTAGTTTGTTATGAAACTTTGATAATTTTCATATAAAAACTATACGTGGTTGATTTTTTCTACTTCACCCAGTCATATTGTGATAAAATTTATATGATTGGTGACGAGCAGGTTGGCGTGGTTGGCAGACCTGCCTTTCGCGCCGCAGATCGTGGGTTCGATTCCCACCCAGAACAGACATTTGTGTGCATGAACATGTCTGTTTGTCCTGAGTCTGGGTGTAATTATCTATATAAGTATGTATATGTAGTATAACAGTTGTCTGGTTTCCATAGTACGAGCTCTGCTTAGCTTGGGATCAGATGGCCTTGTGTAACTAATGTCCCAGGATAATATTACTATAATTTACTCGGTGGTAGAGCTTTGTGCAAGCTCGTCTGGGTAGGTACCACCCACTCATCAGATATTCTACCGCAAAACAGCAGTACTTTGTATTGTTGTGTTCCGGTTTGAAGGGTGAGTGAGCCAGTGTAATTACAGGCACAAGGGACATAACATCTTAGTTCCCAAGGTTGGTGGCGCATTGGCAATGTAAGTGATGGTTAACATTTCTTACAATGCCATTGTCTATGGGCGTTGGTAACCACTTACCATCAGGTGGCCCATATGCTCGTCCGCCAACCTATTAAATAAAAAAAAAATTATTTAAAAACTTTAGTTGACCATATTATTGTAGCTAGTATAAAACGTGACATTTAAACAAAAATAAAAAGATATACATTTCTTACTATTTTTCATCGACATTGAAAGAGCTTTTCGGTTCACAGATAAAGCTATGATAACATGAAAGTGCCTTATTTTTGGTATTTTTGGGTAAGGGTGAAGATTTAAGGTAGAAACATAAGTAATGTACATGAAAAAAAAATGCTATAATAAGATAGACACTATTCGTATTCTCTTATCTATACTACTATATAAATCTATTGGCTCTGTCTGTACATTTTTTTTTCACCTAATTTTGTGATAAATAATCGTTTTATGACGCAGTGATTCACATTATACTATTTTTTTAATTTTTGTTTGTCTGTCTGTCTGTGTGTCTTCTTATAACTCAAGAACGGCTTGACCAATCTTGATGAAAATTGGTACACACAAAGAACATGTGATGGCGCATAAGATCGGTAAACCCTACGGTATTTTCTGAAAGTTAATTTAAAATCGTTAATTACGTATTTCTTTACCAGTAGCCATATGTGTGTGTGTGTGTGTGTGTGTGTGTGTGCGTGTGTGTTATTATAGTAATACATTAATTTATTATATTTTTATTAATTATACGCGGGTGAAGTCTCATGGCACAGCTAGTTTTACATAAAAGCATGGAACATATAATTTATTACGCCGAAAAATATATCTTGTGATATTTTTATTACAATGCAAAGTTAAAGTGAGATATACCAAATTATAATACGAAAACGACAATGTTCTTTTTAAAAAATATATTATATATTATCACATAATGAAAAATTAAATCATTCAACGATGCCACTATAGTAAAAAATGTTCTTATTAAAATATCTCCTTTTCAAGTTTGCACTTACCTGCTCTCTTACAAAGCTCTGTTCAACAAAGGTTGTCTGTGAGAGATCGCTATAAGCGATAAGACCGCCTTTGCACATCATTATTTCTGATCGTCTGTTTCTTTTCTCTTATGATATGTATATGTTGTTGTGCAATAAAGTGTTAAATAAATAAATAAATAAATAAAATAATGAATTACTTTGTATGGCAAAATGTAAATGAGGTTTTTTTTTTTAAATGACAAATAAAACATATACTATAAGATGCAGCGCGTTACGGATAAGATTTTAGTATAAGTAGATAGATGGCTTCACAGTTTCACCTTCTTTAAACTAACAAGCTTCTTTAAATAATCATAGTATTCAACGTGACGCGTGAATTTCATGTTCTTGCTTAAAATGTATAAAAAATGTGCAAATTTAATGTTCATAATTGGATTTAATTTAAAGATTGCAATTGGTGTTATGAAATTGAATTAAAATGACTTAATTTTTAGTTTTAAAGTAAAATGTCTATTTCGAAAACATTCGATATATGTATTCGATATATAGAAGCTGTAGATACACAATAAAATTCTTGGTAGCAGTCAAACGGTTACAAAATGGGCAATCACTAGCTTGTCGCATCTGAATTATCTCAACAATCTAACAAATGGTTTCGTAGAAATAACAATCGCCGATCAATTTATCTAGCCGAGGCAATGTCAGCGAATCAAGCTCCCGCGATGATCCCCAGTGATCACCAACACCATCCGGAGGGTCAGAATTGTCGAACGAGCTACGCTCATAAATTCTTTCAACGACTGACAGTTGAAGGGTTCACATGTAGATCATATAGTAGTGGGTGCGATGGTAAGCAGTGATACCACATTCGTGCCCAAGCATGTGGCGGGACAACACGCACCTGTCAAATTCTCCGCCGCCATTTTGTTGCCTTTGACGTTTGCTGTTGCGTTCGAAAATCGGGTGTTCGGATACACATACCAGTTTTGTGTTTAGTGTATGACAATGTTTATGTGCTGTGTGGTGTCGTTATAGTGTACTGTGGTGCTGTGTGTGTTTTATTTTATAGTAAGTTTAGCTTAAAAGATTTATAAATCACCTATTATTTTATATACTGCTCTGGTTATGCATTAAACAGGTACAGAATAACAATGTACTCGTACATCTTGGACAAATTCGTGTATTAGTAATAGGAGCAGTTATTTGCTAAGTTATATGAAGTAGGTGGTTCGGTGGTAGAGCTTTGTGCAAGCTCGTCTGGGTAGGTACCACCCACTCATTGTGTAATTACAGGCACAAGGGACATAACATCTTAGTTCCCAAGGTTGGTTGGCGCATTGGCGATGTAAGCGATGGTTAACATTTCTTATAATGCCATTGTATATGGGCGTTGGTGACCACTTACCATCAGGTGGCCCACATGATCGTCCGCAAACCTATAGAATAAAAAAAAAGGTGATTCATGTGGTGGTGTGGTGGTGAGGGACTAAAAAGGTCACTTACTAATTGACGTTAGATTTTTTTAAGATTGTTAGCTGTATCTTCGATTTACTATTGCTAGGCCTAAGTGATTATGTATATTTAGGTTATAGCTACTTATTCGAAAGTTTTTGCTATAATACCATTAACGTAATATACTTGGAGCGACCTCTTATTGGACAATTGCTAACAAATTAAGTATAGATTGATAGCATTGCAACGCATACCTGGTGCTAGGTAGTAATGAGAGTAAAATATCCGTTTGTTCCTGCTGGACGATTTAATCACAAAAAAAGTAATTTGTCGTCATTCGTTGCATACGACTATTATAGCAAATTTTTGTCTAGTGGCTAGCAACGTTGAAAATCCTGAGTGTTCAAATTCCAGGTCGGGTAAAGAAAAGTTACCGTCTGTATTTTCCATCATTCTTAATAGTAGTCATTAAAGGAACTTTCTAGTATTAAGCTACCTCTACCTCGGAATACCTCTAAATCATGCGATTCATATCACTTGCTCTACATATGTATATTATAGATCTTGCGCAGTTGACTACTTTTTAAGATGGGCCACTTTGTTTGAATTTCAGAATGATATTTTACAATTATATATAGTAATGAGAGCTGTGTTACCCAATTTGTAAACGATAATTGCGGTTCCAAGCCCATTCAGCACCATTGAATTTTCATGTGATTAGTTTGTGTTTTAATTCATCTCGAGCTCAGCGGTGAAGGAAGCCTGCATGTGTTGCATGTAATATGCCATTTGTGTAGCCACTGACCTCATAGGATATAATGACTTAGCCCAGCAGTGAAAAATTTACATTTATAACTATATACTGTAATGTTTGTAACTACTTACAGAGAATAGAGGGTTATTAAGTCATGAAAATCTCTAGTAGAGTCAATATTATAGCCATTTTTTTCGCGAGACTTGACGGATATTTTTTATAGAGTAATGAAATACTAGAATACTATTAATTATATATTTCATTAATATTTTTTTGTTTAATTTGCTTTTTATCGCTTGATATAGCAAATTGAAAACAAAAGTTACCCTATATTAGTAATAGATACTAAGTATATTAAGTACTTAAGCTATTAAGTACTTAATTAGGTATTGTTTAAAGTACTCAGATTATTTAGTGTTGAATGTTCAATCATACGTTGTCCGAGGTAGAAAAACTCATAGGGTACCTAATTCCTGCCTAGCTTCCCCTTATTACGTTGACGATGCCGCGCGTGAAATCTAGTCATCTATGATGATCATACAACGTTTTTAATATATCATATATTTATATTCCAATATATTCTAGAAACTGTCACAGCAATGGTGATACAAAACACTTGAGTTATTCAGAAATATGTGTTGACTTTTCTATGTATTATTCACGACCTTGTCTTTCGGTAATCTTCTAATAATATTACCTGGATCTCTGTGAGTTATATAGCTGTTTGTTTTTTTTTATTGTATAGGTAGGCGGACGAGCATATGGTCCACATGATGGTAAGTGGTCACCAATGCCCATAGACAATGGCATTGTAAGAAATGTTAACCATCGTTTACATCGCCAATGCGCCACCAACCTTGGGAACTAAGATGTTATGTCCCTTGTACCTGTAATTACACTGGCTCACTCACCCTTCAAACCGGAACACAACAATAACAAGTACTGCTGTTTTGCGGTAGAATATCTGATGAGTGGGTGGTACCTACCCAGACGAGCTTGCACAAAGCCCTACCACCGAGTGAGTTTGTACTATTTATTTTGAAACTGATATATATATATTTATAACAAAAGGATTCTGGAGTTCAAATTAGTTTTTACAGGATAGCACTAATAGATAAATAAATTGATTAAGTCATTGTGGTCATTCACATATTCAATTGACGCGACATTGGACTTGGCCGTATTAAATTCCTTACGACTCCAGGACACTTACATTCGATCCCAACGAAGCGATGTCTATCGTCTTGTTTCCATAAATCTTTGAACAATCGACATATCTTTAAATTTTAGTGTTTGCTACAAACAATGCTTAACTTATCTCTTCGGGCTTAGACAAATACATTCGATTCCAGTCGAAGCGATTTCTATCGTCTTTCTTCCTTTAACCATAACCAGCCAGGTCTCGTGACGTATCAATTATGTACTTATGTGATTTCAATAAATTTCGGTTTCTACAAACGAATCTCTCAATCTGTGTGTAAATTGAAGCTGAATTTTAATCGAACGTCAAATAACATTCGTAACTTACTGTGAAATATTTAATACAAGATATGAGATTTACTACTTATTTTTTCCTTACTAAATAATCAGTCACTCATTATTTTTTTTTAATTTTTAATAGGCAAATTGGCTAATGGAACACCTGATGGTATGTAGTCACCGTCTAAAATATTAAGTATATACTGGTTCACTCACCTTTTAAACCGGAACATAATATACTAAGTATTGCTGTTTGGTGGTAAAACATGTGATGGTATATATAGATGGAATATGAGTGGTAACTCTGTCATACCACCAAGTATTAGTGTTCCACTGCTAAACGAAATACATAGTGTTGATGTCGATTCATAAGAGACATAAGACGTTACGGCATGACGTGGTTGATAACTTGATGAATAATTATAATAAATTAAACACATGAATATTCAAAGCGCCTAGTCTGGCTTGAAATATAAAGTTTTCAGTTAAGATTAGTCGCAATATGTATGCATGATTGGTCTCCGACTTAAGCCTTACAACCTTTGCCCATCAGTGGGCTATTTGGTCCGATATTTGTACGTATGATAAGAGTTTATAAAAAGCAAGTTTCCTGACAAATAACTTATTGTTATTAATTATTTGTCTGTCTATACCCGAATAAAAAGTTATCGGCTATCTTTTAATGTAACATGTTAATTGGCCTACATTCCGAATGAAGGTGGGATGGTTTATCCCGTAGAATTATTTGTCTTGGAGGATAGTCAAAAAGTCTAACCCTATGTTTAAAACCATGCGAAGAAGGCTACAAGTCCAAGGCGTTTAAACTATGATTAAAATATTAACGTATGTTATTCTATTAGCCAATTTAGGGGTTTTGACAATCGCTCCAGGTCTTACTTGGCGCGAAGGTTGTCCATTACCTAACAGAGCGGGAACGCGGACTGTGTTGTGGGCAGCTTTGCGTCGAGTGAGAATCGGGACTATTTTAAAATTTGAAACAATGCATGCAGATCATTTGTAAATTTTCGTTGTACGTTATTCGAGAAATAAATATTAAAAATTTAAATTAAATACAGGAATTAATTATATTTTACTTAAAATTTCACACAACTACATACAGGTAACAAAATACATGTAACAAAAACCATGTCCGAACCGTGAACTGGTTATCAGGTATCGTTAGTCAGTTATATTTATGTGACAATTGAAAATGACAAAAAAAAATTATGGGTGATTTTTTTTCTTCGAATTTTAAAAATGGTAACATAAATAGAATTATTGTAATAATATAGATGATTGGTAGACGGTTCGTATGAATGGATTGATTTAATTGATAAACCACAATGTCAGTAAAATCGGTCATGAGCTTACACGTACAAAAAAAATCGGTTAATAATAGCTGTCATTTCTTGTTTCAGAAAAATACTAAACACCAGTACAAGATACTTATCTAGTCGACGTACTTCTATAAAAATGTTAATACGGTTCACTTGACTGATAATTCTATAGCCGGTGAGGGAAACAAAGCGAGAGAGTGAAAGAGCGAAGACGAGAAAGAGTTTGATTTCGAATTAGTTTTAGAAGAAGATACAGATATGGATACTAAAACTGATACACGTGGCGATGACATCGAGCTGAGTGTTCAAGGAGTCAGTAGCAAGCCTACGTAAGTATAAGAAGAACCAACTTTACAGATTATAAGTATAACCTTCTAAGCTAATATATCGCTTGGCTTTTCATGTTTTGTTTTGGTTGGATAGCGGTTTTTTGCATAGCAAACATAGCATATGCTAAGCTTAATGGGCACCACTGTGCTATCTCACTCTTTCTTCACTTGAGCTGAAATATGATGACTTGAATTTAAATATCAATCTATTAGAGAAACATTAAAACTAATTATATTATTTGGCTTAAGCTTCGTTTAAGGCTTTTTTTAATTTATTTTCAATTGGAAGCTTAGATGAAATTTTGTTTTCAGCACCGTGGTGAAGTCCAAATCTGACCTCCCTGAACGAGGGTCATGGGGTAGTAAGCTGGACTTTATCCTCTCCGTCATAGGCCTAGCTATCGGTCTCGGCAATGTATGGCGTTTCCCTTACCTTTGCTACAAAAATGGCGGTGGAGCATTCCTCATACCTTATTTCCTCACGTTATTCCTTGCTGGTATTCCGATGTTCTTCATGGAACTGGCCATGGGACAGATGCTCACGATCGGTGGTTTGGGAGTATTCAAGATTGCACCCATTTTTAAAGGTAAGTGTTTTATTTTATAAAATAAATTATTTAACATTGATTCTTCCCACAGATTAAACCTACAAAAATATTTTCGATCAAAACAAAATAAATCTTATCATTTGCATGTAAAAATAAACCGATAAAAAACAATTAAATGTTTAAAACAATATGCGTTCTGATTTATATTTAGAATAGTTCAAATTTAGAACAATAAGCGATTTAAACTATCAGTTGTCATCAAAATAAACACCGTTCAAGTATCCATAAAATTTATCGAAGCAATAATTATTATATCTGCTACAAAAGACTTATTCTAAGCAATTAACACCCCTGAAGCGACAATGTCTTAAACGAATTTAATTTAATGTTTTCTCTTCAGCACTAATGACATCGCTTTAATTATTTAGAAATTATTTGAAGTAATGTGATAAAATTTTGCTAAAGGTATCGGATATGCGGCTGCAGTGATGTCCTGTTGGATGAACGTGTATTACATTGTGATTCTTGCTTGGGCAATCTTCTACTTCTTCATGTCTATGAGAGCAGGTAAGTAATTTATTGTACAAATATGCATACTACATTTGTTTTTTTTATTGTATAGGAAGGCATATGGACCACCTGATGGTAAGTGGTCACCAACGCCCATAGAAAATGGCTTGTAAGAAATGTTAACCATCGCTTACATCGCCAATGCGCCGCCAACCTTGGGAACTAAGATGTTATATCCCTTGTGCCTGTAATTACACTGGCTCACTCACCCTTCAAACCGGAACACAACAATACAAAGTACTGTTGTTTTGCGGTAGAATATCTGATGAGTGGGTGGTACCTACCCAGACGAGCTTGCACAAAGCTCTACCACCGAGTATCCATAAAATAAGGCTTAAAATTAAGGCTTTAAATAAATACAAATAAAAATGAAAAATAGTTACTTTACAAATCGTGACCGCGTGGAATGGTAGCAAGAATGCTAGCAGCATTTCCTCTTTGAAGCGCAATTCTGATTCTCTGAGCGAAAAATGAACCAACCCTCCTTCTTTTTCTCCTCACCAGTAGATTACATATGTTATTTGACATTTGTGGAGTTCTAATTATTATGATTATTATTGCAGATGTCCCTTGGCGTTCATGCGACAACTACTGGAATACGGATACCTGTGTTAACCCTTACGATAGGAAGAACCTTACTTGCTGGTCTGATTTTGACATGACAACATTTTGCACTCTTAATGGCAAGAATATCAGCAAAGCTATCCTCTCCGATCCTGTTAAGGAATTCTGGGAGTAAGTATATATTACCAATTAGATTGTCCGTTGCTCTTATAGTCAAAGATATCGAATAAATCTGATATTTTTATGTACATCAAATGACGTTAATCTTCCACCAATAAATTAGTTTATATTTCAAGCGAAAATATTGATACGTGTATTAATTAATTATATCCCCATTTCTCAGACGTCGTGCTCTTCAAATTTCGAGCGGTATTGAGCACATTGGTAATATCCGCTGGGAACTCGCTGGAACACTTTTGCTGGTGTGGGTGCTTTGTTACTTCTGTATTTGGAAGGGAGTCAGGTGGACTGGCAAAGTTGTATACTTCACAGCCTTGTTCCCTTACTTCTTGTTAACCGTGTTGCTTATAAGAGGTGAGTTAAGCAAACCCCATTTAGGTATTTTTACGAGAAAATGGTACCAAAGTACACCTTACTTTAATTAATTTATATAATCTCTTTGTCACACATTACTGAAATTAAAGCTTAATAATATAGGGATAGAGAAAGACAAGCAAACAAAAGGCGGTTTTGTCGATTATTAGCGACTTACTACTTGCAACTTTGATGTTAGGATTTCAGAAAAATAAGTGGATGATGTTTTATGTACACGTATAATAATTACATAACAATACATTGAAAATTAAACATATCCCGAAATAAATAAATATGGCAAAATAATCTTATAAATACAAGATTATTGCGAAATAATGAATAAAAAGAAACGAACTAAAGGATTTGGCTGAACTGTGTGTGCAAAAGTTTCCAAAACTATGATCTTATGTGAAAATTATCTATCTTATCTATCTTTATTTATGATATAATTAATAACTATTACACCAACAGGTATAACTCTACCCGGAGCGATGGAAGGCATCAAATTCTACATAATGCCTAACATGTCGAAACTTCTCGAGTCTGAAGTGTGGATCGATGCGGTCACACAGATATTCTTCTCATATGGCCTTGGATTGGGGACGTTAGTGGCTTTGGGAAGTTACAATAAGTTCACAAACAACGTTTACAAGTAAGTTAGATAGGGAGGTAGAAAAATCTGCACATCTATGATATTATGGTATTTTTCTTTTTAACGAAATAAATGAATAAACGTATTTTTCTTTCGTTATCGACTATCATGTCTACTATGATAATTTGATAATTCAACGTTTTTCATATCTTTCCATTCCTTCCAATTCCATTATGAGTAAGAATCAAATTAACTAACAATTTATTTCAGGGATGCATTAATAGTGTGTTCAGTTAATTCGAGTACGTCAATGTTTGCTGGTTTCGTGATATTCTCCGTAGTTGGTTTTATGGCTCACGAACAACAAAGACCCGTAGCGGAAGTAGCAGCATCAGGTAGAATATAATTTTTTACAAAGTTATTCCTTAAAATACGTCAATTTCGTAATACTCGGTGGTAGAGCTTTGTGCAAGCTCGTCTGGGTAGGTACCACCCACTCATCAGATATTCTACCGCAAAACAGCAGTAATTTGTGTTGTTGTGTTCCGGTTTGAAGGGTGAGTGAACCAGTGTAATTACAGGCACAAGGGACATAACATCTTAGTTCCCAAGGTTGGTGGCGCAGTGGTGATGTTGTTTTTTTTTTTAAGAAATATATAAACCACTGTCTATGGGCGTTGGTGACCATTTACCATCAGGTGGCCCACGTGCTCGTCCATTAATCAAAACCATTAAAAAAAAAAAAATTCAAACATATTCTAAAAAGATTTGCAAGCTATTAAATTATTTCACGAAAATATTTAATTTAAAAATATATAGTATGGTGTTCGAAAGAGCTAATTATAACTTTTGTCAAACAGGTCCAGGGTTAGCTTTCCTCGCTTATCCATCAGCAGTTCTCCAGCTCCCAGGAGCTCCTCTCTGGTCTTGCCTGTTCTTCTTCATGCTGCTCCTCATAGGTCTTGACAGCCAGTTTTGTACTATGGAAGGTTTCATCACCGCCGTGATTGACGAATGGCCCAAGCTGTTGAGAAGGAGGAAAGAAATATTCATTGCTATTACATGCGTTATATCGTACTTGGTCGGACTGTCTTGTATTTCTGAGGTAATAAAGGAACATTTTAATGTAATGTAAATAATGATTACCAATTTTTTGGCCTAATTTTGAAATTTTTAGGTCTAATTTTAATTTGTTAATCTTGGTTTTTTAAAAATAAACCTCGGGGTTAATGTGGATCAACCTGTCAAGTGAGGCGGTGAAAAAATGGCTTAAAACATATCTTCTCTTTTTTACAGGGTGGAATGTACGTTTTCCAAATTTTAGACTCCTACGCCGTATCAGGCTTCTGCTTGCTTTTCTTGATCTTCTTCGAGTGTGTCTCCATATCTTGGGCATTTGGCGTGAACCGTTTCTACGATGGTATCAAAGAAATGATTGGGTACTATCCCACTATTTGGTGGAAGTTCTGTTGGGTTGGATTCACTCCTGCTATCTGTATTGTAAGTAATACTTAAACATGTTTAATTTTGTAGTTTGTAGGGACATAATTGATATTGATTATCGTTAGAAAAATTGTTAAAATATTATGGTTTAAGTTACGTAAAGTAGTGAAATTACTTTTATAAGATGTTTCTTAACTAAGAAGCTTTTAGAATATGTATATGACAATAAAGCCATATTCAATTTTGATTTATTTGCAGAGCGTCTTCATTTTCAATCTGGTGCAGTGGACTCCTATCAAGTACATGAACTACGAGTACCCGTGGTGGTCCCACGCCTTCGGCTGGTTCACTGCGCTGTCCTCCATGCTGTGCATCCCCGGGTACATGATCTATCTGTGGAGAGTGACTCCTGGAACTAACATGGAGGTCGGTATTACATTGTTTTATATATTTAACTGTGATTTTCATATCTTTAGGTGTTATTACATCAGTTTTTTTATTACTTTTTATTGCGCATTTCATCCTTCTTATGTAAGGTCTTTAACATTAAATGGGCATAAACATATTATCAAATATTCACTTAGTATATGTACATAACTTTGCTGAACACTGGGTGCGTAAGCAATGCCCCCAAAAGAGCACAACACTTAGATACATAATTCATTACTAAGATTTTTAATAACACAGCTTGTATTTTATTTTTTCTCAAAATATAGATATTTAGAAACTATCCAGCTTTTTAATATTAGTATTGATTAAAGTTAATTGATTTTTAAAATAAATGAAACCAAATTGTTTGTATTACGAATTCCAGAAATTCCACACAATCGTCCGTATCCCGGAAGATGTTCCCGCGCTACGCACAAAGATGCAAGCAGAGGAGCAAGCCAAACACGGAAAGGCTTAAGAACCACTTACCACCTTTCGATCACAATCGGGTTGAGATTCGACAAAGTGAGTATTCAAATGTATCGATCTGTCTGAGAGTACTTCAGCAAATAAATATTCGAATGATTTACGCACAATTTTATCATTACCAAAAAAAAGTGTCATATTATTACGTAGATTGTCTAGTTTAAGCGTGTTTAATCTCTAGTGCATAAATGTAATTTTTTTTTATTAGTTTTATTGATTCGTTTTTGTTATTAATATTATTTATAGTTAAGTTTGCGTGTTTAAACGTTTAAGTCTCACCAATTTTTTTGACTTTGGGTGCGACGCGATGCGTTCATGTATGTTTGTAACTTACGTTATATTTTAATTATTTTAATTAATTTTAGTTTATAATATGATAACTAATGTTAACTATCTTATTGTCGTCTTCCATGTAGTCAATGCTTTATATAATATTAAATATATAATTATATAGATTGTTTTATATAACCACTTATAATCGATAGTTGATTTTTAATATAAATGTTGGACAATTTTTAGTGAAATTAAAATACATCAGTAATATTATTTGTATCCGATTTATATTGAAACATCGTATAATTATTTAAAGAAATATTTCAATTGTTATTATCCTGAAAGGATTTAGATGTAAGATTCAAAATGACTATAATTGTTAGATTAGGAATTTTATGATATTTTTGAGTAAAACGCTTCTAGACGGCAGTATTGTGTGGTGTTTTTAAAGTTGTATTGTTAGATTAATCGCTTTTAAATCTTCTTTAACATATACAATGAGAACTATGTAATCAAAAGCATGTGCATGTAACATGTGTAATTCAATACTTTATTTATCATTAATTATTATTTACGAGTCCTATTTAGGCTTATCTAAATCTTTTGGTTCAGCTTTAATAGCGTAATATATCAAGTAGAGTCTTAGTTGATTAAAATACTTTCAAACGCTCAAATCAATTTCAAATTTAATGATGTAACAACTGTGTTCGATCCGTGACCAATATCAAGAAATATAAACAAAAATCTTATATACAAAATTATAAAACCTTATCAGTAAAGATATAGCTATATACTGTAGATTTTATATGATATATCACAATGTATGGGCCTAAATTAATAAGTTATTATTAAAAAAAATATTTTATCTAATATTTACTACATATCTGTCTAAAATATTTGTATGTTTATTGATATTTAGAACGACATATAATATATCTAATGAAATTATAAATGTTAATGCGTAGTGGAATGTGTGGATTTCCAAAAACTAATCGTGTTCAAGTGGATTAATATCTATTTAATGTCAATTTCAATTATATCTTTGACTTTAGTAGTCCTTTAAGATAATATAGAAAAATATTTAAAAATGTTTAAAATATTTACTCATTACGTAATTATATGAATCGTTGCCAAATTTTCATTTAAATATAATATAATGTCTCTATATATGTTATGTAATCGTTGTATCTCTATATACTAGTGAAAATGTGCTATGAATCCCTAGGTTTTTAACACCAAGTCATTACGTTGAAAATTAATCTTATCAAAAGTTTCATACATTTAATTAAAATATCTCATTGTTCATTCCAATTTATAATAATCATTTGCTTGTTTAAGAATAATCTTATATAAATCAATATCGTGCTTCCATATATTTTAAATGTAGGCGTAATTCACATATTTACTTATTAAGTGTATTAAGTTACATATCAAAATGTACTTTATTGCATAGATTTTTAATATCACCATGTATAACAATTATTTGAAGTAATTTTTGTATCTCCTCATTAAAAACAAGAGTCTCAAACTAATTTACAGATAAATTATAAATGTGCAGTATTAGAATACAAGTTAAATCAAAAAACATAATCAATATCACATTATTAATAATTAAGATGTTTAGCCTCATTAAGTTATTTTATAAAAAAAAAAAAAATTCTTCATCATGATATCAAAACAAATCAGGAGGCTAATTCCACTAATGTAAAACGTTTATTAACGTTCTCGATTCGATTCCGATCCAGCATCGACTATTCATCATAAAACTGAATCAGTATGATGTTACCATATAGAAAAATCAAAAAACCACGTCAGTCAAACTTAATTGTTAACTTTTGATGTTCCATCGAGGACGAATCGAATCGCAACTGGATTTGTTGTTGTATTAGTAGAATAGGGAAAAAGATAAACGTCAACGATTATGTTTCGATTCGATTCCGATTAAGTGACAATTATGTTAGTAGAATTAATCTCCAGAATAATTGTATTCGATTGTATTTAGCAGACGTTGGTATGTGCCAAAGATTATTATGTAATATTTAGATATTAGTTTATTTATTTCATTAAATAGTAAATGAAATTAATTGTGTGTTATTTATTTTTAATTTTTTTTATTGTATAGGTAGACGGGCATGCATGTGGGCCACCTGATTGTAAGTGGTCACCAACGCCCATAGACAATGGCATTGTAAGAAATGTTAGCCATCGCTTACATCGTCAATGCGCCAACCAACCTTGGGAACTAAGATGTTATGTCCCTTGTGCCTGTAATTACACTGGCTCACTCACCCTTCAAACCGGAACACAACAATACCAAGTTCTGCTGTTTTGCGGTAGAGTATCTGATGAGGGGATGGTACCTACCCAGACGAGCTTGCACTAAGCTCTACCATCGATTAGATAATTTTTAAATATAGTTCATAACTGAAATAAATGCTTGTATATAAAATTAAGAAATGAAGAAGAGAATAGTCAGTCATATTTTGAAAGGATTTTGATAGAAGATACATATTTATAAAACACTCAAAATTTTAATAATGCGTTAAATGGGCCTTAGATTCAAAGAGCTTAAGAATATTTTTCCATACATTCATATAATTTTCATTTTCAAACTCAGCTCAAAACGTGTCCGTAGATTTGGCATAGTATCAACTTAAAAAAAAAAAAAATCTTATAAATAATAATATGTTTTTAAATTGAAAAGTTGAATATGAGTTAAAGTAAAATAATAGAGTCTTAAATTTTAGTCGTTTTCTGAATCAGAGTAGAAATGACTAAGCATCCTTTGTTGTTTCCTTGTACAATTTCAGCCAGTGATGGAGAATTTTGCACTATAAAAATGCCAATGTGATTTCGGCCACGGCGGCCAATCTCAAAAGAGATTAGCCAACTGCGTAGGAGATATTATAGTGCACAAGTGTGTGCGCAAACACAGGTGCACTCTCTTTTTCCTAGCTCTCATAATCCGATGGGATGGCAATCCGACACGACCGGAAAGAGTTCAGGCGCAGGACCAACGGCTTAACGTGCTTTCCGAGGCACGGGAGTGTACACACTTCCAACTTCCAGACTCCGGGCTGCTACTCAGAATTTTGGCCCGAACTGGGAATTGAACCCAGGGCCACCGGGTCTATGGCCTTATATCTAGCCACTAGACCAACGAGGCAGTCGAGGCAGTTAGGTTAAGTCCACCAATAAAACACAATACTTAATTTATAAGAAAGTTGATAAAACACTTAATATCTACCAAAGGCATCTTTTGAAGGCAAAGCATGGTCTAAAAAATGGCGGGAAAGGGGTTTGTAAAAATATGGTGGGATTTAATAAATGGCTGTCGAGCTGGATATTTAGATTTAAGTTATTTTTTTATCACTTTTGAATTTCAATTTATTTATAAACCACGATTTGCCAATACCACGCGTTCCCTTTTTTTCTCGTCAGCCAAGTACTGCATAAGTGTTAAGCATTTTCTAAGTAGTCAGTATATTACTTTTTGAATGTCATTGCATTCATAATCAAATTACCGATTTTTTTCTCTCAAGGCACATCAATGGATGTTTCACAGTGAAAAAGCAATAAAATGCAACCATTGCTATTTACTTACTAGTTACTCTTCACCCAAGATTAAATGTTTATTTGTATTTGAAAGTTATTATTATTAAAGGAAGACAACAAAGTAACATAAAAATTTTAAAAAAGGCCGCACATTATTTGTAATTATTTATCGTCATTACTGTGTCAAATAACTTGGTTTCTGCACTTCTGTGACATAATCTAACAATATCAAATGACAAGTAAAGTGTTGTTAATGTGTTAAGAAGCGAAGGACAAACAGACAGCGTTTTGTTTCGATATTATCTATTTTATTGTAATCCAATAGTATTTATTGTGTAAATTATTATGAAGCTGAACAAATTAATTAGATAAAATTAAATAAGCTTTACTTTTATAGTTAAACTAACCGCCAGATCAGAATATACTCTACTAAGAAGAATAGGCACGTAAGTCAGTAGTTACTGTTATTGACGAATTAACTTCACTTCACACACTTCTTGGTGGTAGAGCTTTGTGCAAGCTCGTCTGGGTAGGTACCACCCACTCATCAGATATTCTACGGCAAATTTGCAGTACTTGGTATTGTTGTGTTCCGGTTTGAGGGGTGAGTGAGCCAGTGTAATTATAGGCACAAGGGACATAACATCTTAATTCTCAAGGTTGGTGGCGCATTGGCGATTTAAGCGATGGTTAACATCCCTTACAGTGCCAATGTCTATGGGCGTTGGTGACCACTTACCATCAGGTGGCCCAAACGATCGTCCGCCTTCCTATGCCATAAAAAAAATTGTAACAAAAATGTTTGTGTTTGTTTAGACACTCAAAAATCATTTATATTATTTAGTATTGTATTGTAATGTAAGCTATTGCATATTTCGTATATGGTGGCACATTAAATAAATTCAAGATAAGATTCACCAAAGGCACAGACAAAACGTCTGTAAAGTTACAAGTACAAGGAAAAAATACGTAAATGCGTACTATCTTAACTGATGATCGTGGGCTTAAACCCGGGTAAGCACCACTAAATTTTCATGTGCTTAATTTGTGTTAATAGTTCATCTCGTACTTGGCAGTGAAGGAGAACATCTCGAGGATACCTGCATGTGTCTTATTTCACTGAAATTCTGTCACATGTGTATTCCAACCCGCATTGGTGCAGCGTGGTGGACTAAGCTCCAAACGTTCTCCTCGAAAAAGGAGAGGACGCCTTAGCCCAGCATTGGGACATTCACAGGCTGTTACTTTACTTTACTCTTTTATATATTGTCATAGATAATTAACAAAATTACAATATAAATTAAACATAAAAAATAATAAGCGATTAAAATAAAAACGCTATCTATTGCACAAAGGTCTTAATACATGTTGTAGGAGTTAACACCTTTTTTGGGTATTAGCGTTACCATGTAATTGTTTGTTTTAACAATAACTTTATGCGGATGACGTAATCCGTTCGCCTTGATGTCTATCTTGCAAAATCGAATTTGACATATTTATTAACGTGAGAGCCATATTTTGTGGAACATATAGACGTGGTTTATGTTTGGTTTAAGCGTTACGTAATAGATTTATGAATGGAAATTTTGTATAGTGCTGAAATTGATCAAGATTTATTTTATGAGTAGTCTCAGCTCGTGGCGTTAACCGCGTCTGACTGGAAGGTGTTCGGTACCTTTATATGAACCTCTGACAACGTGTATGTAATACATTGATCGGGTGAAAAGTTAAGACGTAAAAACGTAACAAGTAAACGCACATTCACATTTAGAATATTAGTAAGAATAATGCAAGTTTTTATTTATTGGTCTCAGATTAATTTCTCCTAACAGGCATATAGTAACGATATTGAACTTCAATCAAGGCAATCTGTTAAGGTATCCTTTCCTAACTAATATTATAAATGCGATAGTAAGTTTGTCTGTTAAGATTTAACGCCCATAACCTAAACCAAGCATCATGTTGTGCATCAATGGATTGACGGATAGCTGGATCTCGTAGATATTAATTATGAACAAACAAACGAGTAACTTCTGAGTTTATTGCGGGTAATTCTCCGTAGAATCCACATTCCGAACCGGAGGTAGCGATTGACGATTCATAAGTAGGTACTTCTTATAGTCTATTTGAATAAATTATATTTTGATTTTGATTTTTCAGCACGACGGCGATCGCCAATGTTTATGGGTGGTTTTGACTACTTTCGATCAGATACCCGATTTGTCTACCGTCTAATATAATATATAGTATAGTTAGGAGATTTCTTGATCCATACAACAGTGCTGTTAAAAAAAAGACGCGTTAATTTAAAACGGCAGTTTGTTAGTGGACAGAAAGGTAAAGTAAATAATTAATTATTGGCAAGACTTGTGATTTGTTGAATTTTTAAGAGGCTCACTCAGAATTATTTGCTTCAATTTCTATGATTTTGTGTTCTATTTTTAAAAACACTGCGAGGTTTTTATAAAATCAAATTTTACTTCTGGATGCTAAATGTACATTTATAGAAATTTCTTTAAAAAAACTTCTTAATCAAGGAACAAAAGTTTTATTCCGGGAAAAATACCTAAAACAGCAAGTAATTTACAATGATCTTCCTATTAGTAGGTTTTCAAGTCACGTAACGACCTTCACCAACATATTTGTATGGCGATTCAAAGAAACAATGTGAATATTAAATTAATGTGTCTCCGCATATAAAGTGTCGTTTATTTGACATTGTATTATTGGTATGGAGTTTTAATTATTTCCATTCAATTATCAGGAATGTCTGACACGATTAGTTTGTATGTTTGAATGCGCTGATTTCAAAAACTGTTTGGGTATTTGGGTTTTCCCGTGTTGGATCACATTTATTAAGAAATGTTATATCGGTCAACCCAAGTTTAAGTAAGGTCTAGTTGTTAGAACACATGCGTTTTAACGGAAAATTGCGGGTTTAATTCGAAGGAACTTCACTTCACTTAATTAGATTAATTGGTTTGGCAACTCTTTTCTTTGTCGCACCTCCAACAAATGAAATTCGATACTAGCACACGTGTTCCCCTCCTCTTACTCCTGGTTTACTTAAAACTAGAGGTATCTTGCGCAAGATACCTAGTGCAGATCATTCTTCCCGACTATACTAGCCATCGTCGCGTTTGGACTCTACTACCACTTACCATCAGGTGGAGTGGAGTCATTTGCCTTCACGGAAATTATAAAAAAATAAAATAAAGGACGAGCGTTGAAGGAAAATATATTGAGGGAACCTGCATCTTGATTCTTGCACCTCGACAATGCAAAAGTAATGGGCATTGTTTAACTGAATGGAATCCAGACATGGTAATTCATTGCTTTATGCTTATATTGTTATACTAACAATGTGATGTTTTGTTTGCATTGAACTTGAAACTAATAAATAAACATGGATATTTCATCCAGTTTAATGTTGGTGGCGCATTGACGATGTACGAAATGGTTTATATTTTTTACGACATCAAATGAAATTTTTACGACAAATTAATATTTTTTAAGCTCCATCTTCTTTGTTATAGCATAGGTAGGCGGGCGAGCATATGGGCCACCTGATGGTAAGTGGTCACCAACACCCATAGACAATGGCATTGTAAGAAATGTTAACCATCGCTTACATTGCCAATGCGCCACCAACCTTGGGAACTAAGATGTTATGTCCCTTGTGCCTGTAATTACACTGGCTCACTCACCCTTCAAACCGGAACACAACAATACAAAGTACTGCTGTTTTGCGGTAGAATATCTGATGAGTAGGTGGTACCTACCCAGACGAGCTTGCACAAAGCTCTACCACCTTCCAATTTGCTGCGCTCCGCGCGTTTTTAATCTGTAACTAAAAGTCAGTTTGCCGCGCATTTGATGGTTGAATGACAGAATGACGGATAATGTTTAGATTATTTTGAACTTTGATATTATAAAAAAATAAAGAGATATAATGGAGGAGGCGATATTAGTGAACTTTAAATGTCGTTTCTTTGTATTTTCAGAGAAACAATTTGTGTTTCATTTTGAGCATCCTCAATAACCTATCTTATAAAACGACATTTTCGTTAACTACAATGGACCGGCTGCAATTCGAATTTACGATGATAGCCTCAAATGATGGCAAATCTAATATATTAGCCATAACCTCGATATCTACAGAAGAAGGAAAATGTTATGTTTTACCTGAGGAGCTGAAACCGGTGACTCATCATACATATATTATCAAGATGAACACTTTCTCAAAAATAAAAAATAGCATAAAGAAAAGACATCAAAGTAGAAAAATATGGATAAAATTGGATGAAGATCTTAAGAAAACGTATCTAGATGAAGAAGGTAATATGCAATTTTTAGATCAATATTTAGAAGAAATGAGCTTAAAACAACCAGTAGACAAAAGTGACAATTTGCAATATATCTTGGAAAAATTAATAGAAACTACTACGAAGAAAGAAAATCAACATAACCTAAAACATATTTCAGAGAAATTTATTATTGAAAAATTCACAAGTAAGAATCCTAATGCAATGTAATGGATCGAGAGTTTTGAAAAAGAATGTGAGCGCTTTAACATATCAAAAGATGAAACAAAAATAGACATATTGAGGTTGTTTTTAGAAAAATCTTGTTTGGATTGGTATAGCTCAATGACCATAAAACTTACAATAAATGCACAGTGGACTGAATGGAAAGACAAATTTTTAAAAACTTTTAAAAACCGAGGACGGGATATAGTCACATATGCTCTTGCATTCAGATATAAAGAAGGACTACTAATTGATTACGCTATAAAAAAAGAAAGACTTCTACTAGATATAAATAAATCTATAGACTCTAAAACAATGATAGATCTTATTGCAACGGGCTTACCTGGGTTTATATTAAATAAATTAAACAGGGATGAACTCAATGACACTACTGATTTGTTCAATGAGATAAGAAAATATGAAGGTATGATGTACAAGAAAAACTCAACTACAATAAAAAGCGGTACATTCCTTTATAAAAATAAAACTAATGATAAGAAGCCATGTAAGACCTGTGAATCTCTGGACAAAGGAATTAGATATCATCCGGAGGAGTCATGTTGGTTCAAGAAAAATAAAAATGAATCTGAAAAGGTTTTTAAACCCAGGAATGTAAATAACAACTCCATAATTGAAGTAGATATAAACACTGAGAAAAAAAACGAATAAGTACACCATTAATCAAGATCAAACTTTTATTAGAGAAAAAATTAGAAGTGAGCGGCATTTATGATTCAGGCTCACAGATCTCTTTAATAAATTCAAGACTGATTAAATTAAAAGAAAAAACGGAAAATGTGAATATAGCATACATGAAAACGGTTAATGGTGTGAAAAAAACAGATGGCTTGATAACAATAAAAATAAAAATATTTGATATAGAAGAAGAGGTGGATGTGTATATAGTAGAAAATGATGATTTTGATGATTTTATAATCGGATTGGATATGATAAAGAAATTCAAATTAACCCAAAACGAGGACTTGCAAATAGAACAAAAGAAAATACCAAATAAAATAGATGAAATGTCTAAAGATAACAGAAATGAAGAAAAGAATATAAAAACATTTGCAATAAATTTTAATGAACACATAGAAACAGAAGAATTTGTAAGTATGACAGACCATTTAGATAATGAAAAGAAAATTGAGATAGAGAAAATATTAAAAGAATATAAAACAATTTTCGCTAAGGACAAATATGATATAGGATCAGTCAGAGATTATGAAGCTCACATAGATTTACTAACAAATAGATACTGCAGTAAAAGACCATACAGATGTACAATAGAAGATAAATTAGAAACCGAAGACAAGTGGATTGCTGATAGAAGATTAGCATTAGAGAATACAATAAAATTCTATAAGTACAATAAGAAAATATTTGATAGAAATAGGAAAATGCAAGAGTTTGAGATAGGAGACAGTGTATATGTAGAAAATGGAAATAGACTGAATAGAAAAAAATTAGACGAATTAAAAATAGGCCCTTTCAAGATAATAGAGAAAATATCAAAATCCATTTATAGGATTGACACTGGCAACAGGAAAACAGAATCAACTTTATTTCACATAACAAAATTACAACCTATCACAGCAGATGAGGTAGAAGAAAACGAATATGAAGATAACTTCTAGATTATATTATTTAGAATTTTCGTTTATAGTAGATTAGATTATTTAAAATTTTCGTTTATAGTAGATTATATTATTTAGAATTTTCGCTCTTTGGGGGGGAGATGTAATGAAATGACATTTCATTATTCCAAATTTGCTGCGCTCCGCGCGTTTTTAATCTGTAACTAAAAGTCAGTTTGCCGCGCATTTGATGGTTGAATGACAGAATGACGGATAATGTTTAGATTATTTTGAACTTTGATATTATAAAAAAATAAAGAGATATAATGGAGGAGGCGATATTAGTGAACTTTAAATGTCGTTTCTTTGTATTTTCAGAGAAACAATTTGTGTTTCATTTTGAGCATCCTCAATAACCTATCTTATATATATAAAAAAAAATATTAAAAAAATTGCACGTCCTTTTTCTCATTATCTCATAAACAATTCATCATCATCACAACACAATAATATATTAATTATAATACACACAGACAGTCAAACGCAGGACGATACAAGAGACCTTGAGGTCAGCTATAAGGCAATACAAACACGGGTCGTGGGTTCATATTCGTGGACAGACAGAAATAAACAATGAAATTGACAATGAAATGTGTCCTTCTATGAACTTCGCTTCGTTTTGTTCTTGGTATATGTTCTTGGAAATAAATAACCTTTTTCATTTCGCTACTAAAATAAAAAATAAAAAAGATATATTCAAGTATTATATAGGATGTTATATAATTATGAATCCTCACGTTACAATTGGAATTAATCAAATGTAAATCTAGCATCAGTTCGAGATATCGATTCCGAGGAAAGCCGGCAAGGAAGTCAGTCGTTACTTCTTTTCTCGAATGAAAATACTTTGAGAATTCCACGATTACTATCTCCACTGCAGATGTTCATCCAACACATGCAGGTCTAATAAGAACATGAAAATTCATGATAGTTCGTCGGTTTTGAATCGAGTATTTGAACATAATAGTTGATTAATGAAACAAAGTACATATGTATATGACGGCGAGACTGGGCCGTCATCGATTGAGACTGTCAATATTTAGACAAGAGATTGCAGTTTCGCTGTTATGTCACTCTGACGAAACGTTAAACGGGGAGCTAGTGGTTAAACGTTGACGGATCACCGTTAATTTGAATTACATTAGATGTAAAAAAAAAGAAGTTTATTTAGAGCAAAATATAAAAATAATACGATTGATACAATAGCTGGGTTGTTTGCTGAAACGATATTAAAATTCTATTTCCGGTGGCATCCACATTAAGCAAGCTTGTGTCGTGAAAGAGTATACGTATCCTCTTATAACCTGGAGGCATCTTGCGAGCCGGCAAGACAGGGGCGGCTAATGCACTACTCTTCCCAACTGTACTAGCCGTCGTCGCGTTTTGACTCTACCACCACTTACCATCTGGTAGAGTAGAGTGCCTTCCCGGCAGTTATAAAAAAGGAGTCGTACATTTGAATTATGACATAAGATAATATATTTTTTACTCGAAATAGCATTCTTAAAACGGACAGACGAAATATGTTTATTTATATTGCACAGCACGTTCGTAGAAAGGCAAAAGATAACGTGAACAAACAATATTGATAAGACGTCTCCGCTTCTAAACGTTTGTACTAACAGCGGGTGTTTGTAGCGCAAAAAACTCAAAACATTAAAATAAAATTATCAAAAATTTGCCTTTTATATCTATTTTATTACATACCAATACAAAATTAAAAAAATACAACATTTATACATATTTTTTTATTAAATTTGTTTTCTCTATCAATACTATACTCTATACCAATAATTGCAGGAGTTGAATTTACATATTTCTTGAGATTTGCTAATCGCTTTAGTATGTATTACACATTATTTATTTATAAAACAACACAATTCCACTTAACTATTACATTTCGAAAGTTCCGATAATAGCTTCGTCGATATCCAAAACGCAATACTTTTAGAATCCTTAATAAAATAATTACAAAAGAATAATTTAGACCTTGTTCAATGATGTCATGCAAAATTGAAGGTCGTAGCTGGTTTTGTAGCTTTGCTCCTTCCATGGAATAAGCTATACATATATATGTGTAATTGTTTTGGAAATACAAAAATATAACTTCTATTTAAGCTTTAAATTCAAATTGAGTTGAGCAGTACACAAATCATAAAACTCATAAATTTTGAAAACGGTCATAAGCTTTTGAGTTTTATCGTTTTTAAATGACTTCAAAGTTATTTCTAATATTGTGAATAAACGTAACTTATCTTAGAAAGACTGGGATTATAATTTGTTATAATATATGTATGTAGTAGATAAGCAAATGTGTAATATATAAAATATATAATTCTCTCTTATTTGTGACAAGATAAGACAAAACTTATTTTTGCCTAGGCCTACAAGTCTCCGACCTAGGAACCTAGGTACCTAAAGTGTCTAGGATCCTTAGATCTCTAAGTCCGGGAGTGGATGAGATAAAAGCCTTTTAATGTTGTTCTGAAATGAATTTTTAAATTCGAAACACCAATATTGCAGAGTTTAACAACTATTTTTAACTATGTCATATTTGATGTAGTTTTTTGCATGATAAGTTGCATTATTTTTTTATTTGAATAATGATATGATATGATATAACTAAAATTAAAAAAATAAAATCTCTGTTCAAGCTCCTTAAAGCGCATTCATCGCTTTAAAGGTGTACGATTCAATTGATTTATTAAACAACAGCAAAGTAAGAAATAAAGAGTATTCCCATCAAAAGCTCTACAAGCCATTTTATTAAATGTCCTGCAGCATCTTGCTTAAGACGCGGACTTGTAGGAGGGATATTGTAGATTATGATAAAAACAGACATAGCTATCGTTATTGCGACTTTAATGCCTAGTCGCAATTGTGTTCTAAATTTGAAAATAAAACATGAATAAGTCTTATTTACTAAGAATAAGTCTTTTTATTTAAGTAGTTTTATTTAAGTCTTTATTCCACACAATCCACAAATATTATATAAAAGAACTGGTAGTAAATAAAGGCGGCCTTATCACTCACAGTGATCTCTTTCAGGTAACCTCTATGTATTTAGCGTGATGGACTAATTGGAAAAATTATATTTTGTTTTAAGTTTATGCCGAGGAGCCATTGGCCCTCGGCATAACCCAAGTGGTTATAATGTGTGAGTCTTAACCGATAAGTTCAAACCCGAGCAACCACAGAATTCGCATTAATCCAAGTTTTTGTTTCACTCAGTGAAGAAAAACATCGAAATTCTGCCACATGTGTGTGGTACTCCTTACCTTCTCCACACACAATCGGTAAGGGAAGTAAGTCCTTTTGACACTGTTTAAAAGGTCGTTTAAAAAGAAAACTGATTTTAAATTTTGAACTACATTCAGAATATGCGAATATCATTATGATGCGATTACTCTATAGTATTAACAAAATAAAGATTATCGAGTACCATAAAGCCATCATGACCATTTGAAAGGAATATAAGCCACTGTATAAAAACGTAACGTTTTTTAATAAAACGTAAACTTCAATAATATTAATATATATACGAGTGAAATATTAATTGCTAACAAGAATAATTAAGATTTAAAATTTAACATTTTCATGTGATTATATAAAAATGTCATTTTTTTTAAAGCAATAAAGGCACGTCTGTTTTAGCAAATCTTTGATGAGACAGAGATGGCTGCTACACACGTCGACCGAAATAGATCGGGTCGCGTACGCACTCACAACGGACTCCTGCGCAGCGCGCGCTCAAATAAAGGATCTACGGATTATTCTTAATTTAAAAATGCGATTAGATTAAATACATCGTTCTATCGCATTCACACATATTGAACTCGGGTGAAATGTAGCGAGTGTGCAAAGACTAATATTGTTTTTTTTTTTAAAGATTGTTTCTTTAATGCAATTGTGATAATGTGGTATTTTGTTTTGTGTCTGCTTATTCTGCCTATGCCGTATGCGGACGGTAAGATTTATTGACTATTGTTATATTTTTAATATTTATATATTATATCGTATATATTATTTTTTAGAATATTTAATTATGTAATTTTTTTAACATTTCTATATATTTTTGAAGCTAACTTGGAAGATTTTAGGCGGTTAGTTTCATAGATTTTATTTATTCGCTTATATTTATATACCCAGTAAATAATATCAGTTAATAGTAATCGAATATTTATAAGGAAAAATATAAAGTATTAAGTTATAGTGCGTATATTTTCATCTGCTCGTGTCGATATAAAATTAAAGTTACAAGAACATAGATCTTTTTTTTTATTGTATAGGTAGGCGGACGAGCATATGGGTCACCTGATGGTAAGTGGTCACCAACGCCCATAGACAATGGCAAAATAAGATATGTTAATAATCGCCAATGCGCCACCAACCTTGGGAACTAAGATGTTATGTCCCTTGTGTGTGTAATTAAACTGGCTCACTCACCCTTCAAATCGGAACACAACAATACAAAGTACTGCTGTTTTGCGGTAGAATATCTGATGAGTGGGTGGTATCTACCCAGACGAGCTTGCACAAAGCTCTACCACCGAGTACATTCATTTTCAAATAAACAGATGAACAATCAATATCTTACTTATTACATAATTAGTATATAATATCTAATTGCTTAAGTGTTTTCGGAATTCATAAGGAAACTACATTTTTGTCTAGAGAATCGGAATTGCGATTCAAAGTAGAATTATAGCTTCCTTCCCACTATCTCACGCGGTCATAATTTTTTATCTATTGTAATAAGGTCTATACATTAATAACATTATTAAATAAAGCCTTTCAGTGTATATAATTTAAATCATATGTATCAGTTAAAGCTCGTGTAACGAGACAAATGTGAACGTGCGTCAAAATAGTTTCATTCGTGTATATTAAACGCTGCATTCAAATATGATCTTGAAATCATATAAATAATCTAGATTTCATTAAAAATATCGTTAATTAAATTTATATTGACGTAAAACCTAATCTCTATTTTTATTATAAATTATATATATAATTAAAAACTCTATTCTTTAATCGTTTTTGCGTTAAATAGTTAATTTATTAAGGGAGGCTATCGGCTATTTCATATTCTACGCCACGGTCGTATACACAGGTCTTGCAACTTCAGTATGGGGTACGTTGGCATACTGATGCTGTTAAGTTCAATTTATGGCCGCCAGAGGCATGACAATTCGCGTAATAATTATCCCGAACATTTTTTCAAATCCAAACAAAACAGTTAAATAACAAAACAAAAAGTAACGAAAAATCCGCAAAACTCAACAAAACGATATAACAATGATTAAATAACACAATACTTGGGCGAGAAAAATATTAGCTTCGATAGCAGCGACGTAGTACCTCAAGCGGATGGTATTGCGAATTAGCAGTTGTTACACACTCGCACCTCATCTCTCACCACTGAAATTGGACTCAGTTGCCAGACCTGTGTATGCGACCGTGTTCTACGCCCTTTAAGAGTGAAGCAGCAGCCATAAACAATATGGTAAATGAAATCACCTATTCCAGGCTTAACGCAGATGAAGCTTGGAATGATTTTTAGGGTATAATTTAGAGTAAATATAACAATGATTGCTTATTGACGTTAAACTTTTTTGGAAATTACGCGAAGGTTTAATTATAATTAATAAAATGCTATTATTAAACTACAATAGGCGGAGCGTTGTCGTATCGAAAATTGGTGGTATGACTTTATAGGTACCACCAATTCATCACATATCCCACCGTTAAGCAGTAATACTAAGTATTGTTGGGTTGCGGTTTTTAGGATGAGTAAGCTGGTGTAAGGGATATAACATCTTGGTTTGTGACGGATTTGTGATTAAGGGATGGTTAATATTACTTGCAGTCTATCGTGGTATATAGTGGTGGTGATCACTTACCATCAGTTGGCCCATTTACCATTTTCCTAACCTATTTTAAATAAAAAAGGTTAATATACAAAGAGCATTGTAACGAATGCCGTTAATTAGTAATTTTCTCGAAAGATAACTTTTAAAGATGGTATTTGCATAAGCTTTTTTGATTTAGGGCTCGTTTAACTGACTAGATTGTTTGTTAATCCAGAGGTCCTGGTTCAGGCCAATTAAAAGTTTTCCATACAAGAAATGCTTAGTAACTGTCGGAGCTTTATATTTACTTAAATCATAAACTTACACACACATACAGAAGTTGCATACCATTATCCTTTATTATCCCTTTAGTTTCACACTGATGGTGGTAGGGCTTTGTGCAAGCTCGTCTGGGTAGGTACCACCCACTCATTAGATATTCTACCGCAAAACAACAGTACTTAGTATTGTTGTGTTCAGGTTTAAAGGGTGAGTGAGCTGGTGTAATTACAGGCACAAGACATAACATTTTAGTTCCAAAGGTTGGTGGCGCATTGGTGGTGACATTTCTTACAATGCAATATCTATGGGCGTTGGTGACCACTTACCATCAGGTGGCCCATATGCTCGTCCGCCTCACTATAGGTAGTTTAGTTTATAACAAATTAAGGACGGTATAAAATTGTTTGCTAACTAGAAAGTGTTAGAAACTGAAAAGTGGACCGTATCTATTTCAAAGTTTGCTTAGCGATAATCGTGAAAACTGTTGCGATAAGGGAATTTCTCTAGAGCATTCTATATTATCACTGCAACGTTAGCTCAGTAGCTGGCCTATAAAACTGCAATTCACGAGGCTACTCCTGAGTTCGAAGCTCGTTTCGGGCTAGTAAAAGGTTCCTGGTTCTGTCAAGACATTCTCACAAACCCGGCTCCTGTTAGAATAAATTCAAAAATTAGCAGAAGACGAATAAAGACTTAATAAATAAGTATATAGCCCGCTAAATTTTGAAAGCTTACCTGTAGGAAATAGTCTTTCCCTGATCCGGATACATGATTATTATTTTTATGTATGTATGTCCTTTGTGCGTTCTTATACTATTTACCCGATTCTGATGAAAATATGACCAAAAATAACAGGAGTTTTCGTTGTATATTTTTCCTTCAATATAAATGCTTATTTAGATGTTATCTTTGGTGACCACTTACCATCAGGTGGCCCATAGGCTCGTCCGCCTTCCTATGCAAAAAAGAAAAAAACATTCTACTCATGGGAAGCCAGACGGGGTACCTAGTTTTATCATACACAAGCTGTTTTAAGACCTTGTAGCTTTTAAAAAGATTGTACGCAACTATGACTGAATTTAAGTGGATTCGTTAAGGTAATTCTGATCCATGTTTCGGCGGTTTATGTAATATGGTGTATCAAATGGTATTAATAGTCATTAGTTTATTGCTCGTTTTGAGAATTGAACTAATTGATGTAATATCTTAAGCTAGCGGTTCACCCGCGGCTTTGCCCGCGACATAATCAAAAATAATAAAATATGTTAATTATTGTATATTTAAGCTGTGGAAACAGTACATTTCAAGCAGATCAGACCAAATTTTTATACGAATGTGTCAACTCATTTCTCTCGTTTGGGGTTGAATTTTTTAAAAATGACAAAATACGAATGCATTTATTTTTTCTCAGAAGTTTTAAAATTAAATTTCATACTTCTTACATAAAAAATGACGGACCCGCAATACAAACTTTCAACACCTATTTCACCCTATTGCGGGGTAATTTAAAAAAAAACCCTGAAATACGTATTTATTTATTTCTAACCAGAAGCTTGTAAATAAAATTTCATGCTTCTTGGATAAAAAAACGGACCCGCCATACAAAATTCCAACCCCTATTTCACCCTCTTAGGTGGTGAATTTTGAAAAATTCTGACTTGCGTACTTATTTATTTCCAACCAGAAGCTTATGTACGAAATATCATGCTTCTAACTTTGAAAATAACGGATTCCCTAAAGGGGTGAAATAACGGTTCGTCCCTTATTTCACCACTTTAGGGGTGGAATTTCCAAAACTACTTTCTTAGTACGGGTTTTAATAATAAAATGCGTCAACTGTCAAAATTTCAAGTATCTAACTCCAGTGGTTTAGGCTCTGCGTCGATGAGTCAGTCAGGACAAGTCTTTTTATATACATAATATGTATATAGATTAAGTAAGTAAGGAAAAAAGTGTTAGGAACGATGATGACTTTTACTTAGCCTTTCTGACGCAGTTCTCTGACTTTTCCGTTTTCAACGGATTATCCTCACTAAGAGAATATTAATAAACGCGTTGATAAAGCTATTTGCGTCGCATGAATCAATGTCGCGTTAAACGGATCTCGGTAATGGGGACAATAATCTGGGACGAGTGCTCGTGAAATTCCGTATGATTATTCAGGACGGTCTGCTGTTCTCACTTCAAAAATTGGATGTGATCGTAATAGATTTTTGTACTAAAGTAATATTGGGGGAGGCTTTCGTCCAGCAGTGGACGGCGATAAGCTGAAAAAAAAAAATTAAGAACATAAGAAATGAACCCTGTAGTTTTCAGCTTGAACTTAGGAAGTAAGTGAAATTTTCACCCCAATCTTTGCAAGCAGGTTAAGCCGTTGATACTGCAGGTATCCTTTTGTGTCACGTTAGATTTATTTCTTATCAGATTATGAGGTAAGGAAATAGAAAACGCACCTGTGTGTCAGCTCATCATTGTGCATTATAATATCTATGTTTCATATGTTGTTGATTAGCTTATATTAACAAAAGCAATAAATCACAATTAGCCACAATAAGGAAAAGCCCTGCCTTTCGAATTTTCTCGACAGAAAAACTCTAATAAGTTTTACTGGTCCGAATTGGGGGTTGAATCCTAGGAATTAGCAGCCAATAGACCACCGAGGCAGTCCAATAAATGTTTTTTTAAATAATTAAAAACATTACACGAGGACAATAAATACTCATTTAATACTCGTATTTATTATCCTTGATATAGTCAGGGATTACACACCTGCTGAACCAGTCGAAGCGGAAGCGACTGAGAAACGAAATCAGCTGTAAGAACGACGCCACATCTGTGCGATCGCAATTGTTTTTTTTTATTAATCACGTATGCTCATTTAAGTGTGGGTGAAACTTTATACATCATTCGTTACGGTCGCTTTGACATTATATACTTTTATATTGATTTGATATTATATACTTTTTAGAGCCATGATGGCTCAGTGGTTAGAAGATGAGAGGCGTAACCGATGATCCCGAGCATTAAGCTAGTAAGCACCACTGAATTTCAATATTCAAAGTGAAATTAAAGATATATACTCTAAAAATAGATGGGTGACAATATGTTATCATTTGTAACAGCACTCATGCTGTCATAGACGAATAAATCGGCCATTCTGTCTGAGGAGGCGAAATTATTGTTCTTTTCTAACGACGAGTATTTGTCGCATAAGGTAGCATTCTATCAAAATTAAGGCATTGGAAAATCGGACCAAGATAAATATTATTTATTTAGATTTTACATTTAATTTTTAAAGAATTTATTTCCTTTGACTAAAGCAAAGTCACTATAGTTAATTAATAAATAAAATGTGATGAAAATAAATCATTTATCAATAATGCATATTACTTAACGCGAGATAATATAGTTCACAAATAAAGCGTACTCTTTATTTATTTATCCAAGATATTCTTATGTAAATTCAAATGTATGTAAAATTAATGTACATACGTTGTTTGATTGATAAACAAGAGTAGCTACTGAGTGTTTTTACGGTTCTATATATTTAAAATAATATCTTGATATGCAGATTTGAAAAGCCTGCTTAAGTAAAAATATTTTTTATTTAATTCTATATAACCCCACGTGACAAAGATTCTATTAGTATTTCAAAACTTATTCCTTACTAGCTGTGCCAAGCGGCTTCACCCGCGTATAATTAATAAAAATATAATAAATTATTTCATTACTATAATAACACACACGCGCACGTATATGGCTGCTGGTAAAGAAATACGTAATTAACGATTTGAAATTAATTTTCATAAGATACGGTAGGGTTTACCGATCTTATATATGGCCTAACATTTGCGCCATCACATGTTCTTTGTATGTACCAATTTTCATCAAGATGGTCAAGCCGTTCTCGAGTTATAAGAAGACATACAGACAGACAGAAAAAATGAAAAAATATAGTATAATGTGAATCATTGCATCATAAAACGATTATTTATCACAAAATTAGGTGAAAAATGTACAGACAGAACCAATACATTTATATAGTATTATACATTTTATAATAAAAGAAGTAGAATAAAGAAAATATTCGCTTAAATATAATCAGATTTTAACGTTCAACCTTCATACTAAGAATACGTTCTCAAATACAATACACCTGTTTTTAATATTTCAGATTCATTTGTCATTGCTAGTATTCAATTAATTAATTTATATAACGCTATTTTAAACTCTAAACTGATGATGCTTATCTGAATGTACATCAAACAATTGTAGAAATTCAAAATAGTGTTTTAAGTAATAATTATATGATCGTCATAATTTTCTTCATATTAATAAATAAAAATGTATGAATGTTTATGCGTTCCATAACAATTAATCCAATTGTGATGGTACTTGTAGTAAGTCGTTCTGCATAAATACAAGCATTTTTTTCTTTTAATTTGTCCTTTAATACATACCTTTTATGTATACCCTTAATCAATCAGTACAAAGTAGAGTCCGGTAGATAATTCTTACTTACAAAATAAACAAGTTTCCCCGGCGGCTTCACTCACGTGATGAGAAAGGGGGGATGTTACGTACTGTATATCTTCTGTATCCCTGACAATGTGTATGTAAAATTTCATTATGATCGGTTGAGTAGTTAAGAAGCGAACACGTGACCAACAGACTCACTTCCACATTTATAATATAAATAGTAAGATGACATAGGGCACCGAACACCTCTTCCCTCACACAACCCCCCCCCCCTGGGTAATTACTACTAATTAAATGCACTTTATTGGCTACCTAAAATCGTATGCTTTCGAAGCTTTTAAGCAACTTGAATCATGGTTTAAGGCCAAGGTATCCTTTAGTGTTACAAGGCGAGGTCGAAATGATAAATCAACACCTCAATAGCGAGTTATTTAAATCTGAAATTATCTTTCAAGCCGGTTTCCTCATGTTACAGAAGCACTTATACCGTGGAGCTAAACTTAATTAAATACATATGATAGAGAACATTTTGCCTCAAATAATCAAAATATATCCCCAGACATGTTGTCCGTGTATCGCTGCTTTAGTGATAAGGTCGCCTGTTGCTAATGCAACTTTGTAAATTTGTGTAATTTGTTGTGTGCCTTTTTAATGTATGTTTTATTCATGGAAGTGCAATACAGTGTAAATAAATAAATTATTACTTGCTAGTTGTTGTCTTCATGGGTTTGAACCTATTACCTCAGATCCGTACCTTAGCAAAGACCAACGAAGCAGTTCCATGTTTCTTATAGTGTCAAACTGGCAAACGTCTATCAGCGAAACGATTTACAACAAAAGACTAATTCAATTCAATTTGAAATAATAAAAAAATTTTTTTTACTCAATGAAGAAGCATAACACTTATTGATTGTTAAAGAAAAATTACCATCGGTTCGAAAATAAAATTTACCTGAGCTGACCAGAAGTCGCTAAAGACACTCAGTAAGTCTGCGTGTTTTTCCTTCTACTATAGTTTATACAGTTTGAATATAATTTGACTGATTTCGTCTCGTTGATTTAGTGGCTAGGTATAAGGCCGCAGACACGGTGGTCCTGGGTTCCATTCCCAGGTCGGGCCAATAAAAAGTTATTGGGATTTTCTGTCAGAAAATTCTCAGTAGCAGCCCGGAGTTTGGAAGGTGGAAGTGTGTACACTCCCGTACCTCGGATAGCACGTTACGCCGTTGGTCCTACGCCTGAACTCTTTCCGGTCGTGTCGGATTGCCGTCCCATCGGATTATGAGAGCTAGGGAAGAGAGAGTGCACCCGTGTTTGCCCACACAGTTGTGAACTATAACATCTCCTCCGCCGTGGCCGAAATCGGTCTGGAGGACGTTATTGTTATCTTTTATTTATAATTTGTCTTTTCTTCTCTTCAGGCTCATTGGCAGATGAAATGACAGAAACTATGCAGCTCTGCTGCAAACAAGGAACGACGTACGCTCGCAATCATACAGTTGAAGATTGTTCTTCTTCAGTACCCCCCCACGTAGCACCTTCATTTGATTCGCTATGTATCTTCGCCATGGATCAGTGCTGCAAAGAATATTTTACGTAAGTATAAACAAAATATCCAATAATAATTTATTAAGGCATTTTTTAATTATTGTCTGCCTAATAATTTGTTATCTTTACCTATAGATACCGTAATTGAAAAAAAGTGACTACGTCAATTGTTTCATCATCATTGGATCTAGGATGTTATTATGCCTGTAATTGTGTTAATGCAATACTTATTCAATACTTGATGTTTGTCGGTGTTGTTTTCTGGGCTCATATTATGTTTGAGTTGCCACTAATAAGGCTTCGATTAGTTATTAAAAATAATCTCATTAGTAAACGTATTACTCTATTTCTGAATATATATGACAAAATGATTTCTGAATCTCGTGTTTTCTACATGAGCCTATACTAAGTTCAAGCAATATTTATTTATTAAATAGACACAATATTATTAATTAATCTTTAATCTAAAAATATAAATTAGAAACACAGTGAAATGAATAACATTTTAACGTGCTTACTTAATTATATTTTGTAATTGTGACGGACGCTTACAAAGATATATTAGTATAAATAATATATCTTTGTAAGCGTCACTGTGTCATGTAACAAAAACCCTGTCCGACCTGTGAAGTGATTATTAGGTATCGTTAGTCGATTCTATTTATGTAATCATTTTTAAAATATTACACCGGTGACAGTAACGACGCAGGGAAACTGGTGAATAGGGAACAAATGACGACTATCAATGAGATTCGGTTGAGACCTTACAATAGCAATCTGCAATCTATTATAAATAATAGAGGACCTCATCATGGACAAGCTGGCTTCGACCAGACAAGCTCAGGAATCCAGAATCGCACTTGACAAACAACGGGATGAAAAGAAACAAAAAACATATTGTAATCCAAAAATTTCGAATTTTATGCCTGGAAATACAAACACATAAAACTACCCAACTCATAATTATTGATAGAATACGCCAAAGGCACAACACGACCGTGGAGAAGACAATAAATAAAATATTAGAGCGATGTTTCTTCAATGATCAATTGAACTAAATAAACAAAGATCACTCAATGTTAATAATAGATGGTCAATTCTTAGTACTGACGGTATAAAAATATGACACGTAAAGGGTACGGCATTTCAAGAGGTAAATATAAATTTAATTTCAAAAGTATATGACTTAATAAAAGATCATGCTTTTAGAGTTAGCTTAAAAAACTAGAATGGTTTAAATATTCCTGATAATTAAATTAAATTATTGTTTTTTTTTAAATTAGTTGCTGTTTATAAGTAAATTACTTACACTGAAATGAAAAAAAGTGTTTTAATTTCTATGAAGACGTATCTCAATATAAGACTGCTTGGTTATTAAAAGGATTTACTATAAATATCAAAAACAATCAATTTATTTCTAAAGTAAAGTCAATATATTGATATAAATATTTCAGTTAAATTTATTGTCTCCAAGCAATCTCACGATACAATAACTGGACTTAACAGAGAAGATATAAGTGTGTAACCCAATCCTGTGTGTGCACTAAATTTTGAGCTAAGAATCATTTACAATAGTATTTTGTAAGAATGGCTTACAAAGTTTTAGTTATGATTTAATTTGGTCGATTTCCTTGGCTTATCCAAAACAATTGATTGTATTGAAATCCATCACGTTCGTAATTAGCTGTTTATGTAAATAAGTATTGAGTTTTAAATACAAATTATTTTAACAAGAACATAATATATGGCTTAAATAATTTAGCTGTACATGTGAACGTTTGTTTTCGTTGTTGGATACGCAATCATTCTAAAACTGACTGCGAAAACTTGGTACCCAAGTAATAAAATTAGTTGTAAAACATTAAAAATAGAAAATATTCTATATATACATACATTTTTAATTCATTGAATTTACTTTTGGTACTTTATACCTAAACAAGAACATGGAACTCACACTTGTCACGTCAAGTCTAAATTTAAAGCGGGTGAGTTTGCGAAGCAAATTTGTGTGAATACGCGAACACTAAAACCTTCTAAACTGGTCTTTCATCTACAAGTGGTTTAGTTTTTTCAGTCAAACATTACAAAAAATACTTCTATTTATTTATCTATACTACTATATAAAACTATTGGCTCTGTCTGTAAATTATTTTTTTCAGCTAATTTTGTGATAAATAATCGTTTTATGATGCAGTGATTCACATTATACAATGTTTTCATTTTTGTCTGTCTGTCTGTGTGTCTGTCTGTCTGTATGTCTGTCTGTCTGTCTCTCTGTAAGTCTTCTTATAACTCAAGAACGGCTTGACCAATCTTGATGAAAATTGGTATACACAAAGAACATGTGATGGCGCAAATGATAGGCCATATATAAGATCGGTAAACCCAACGGTATCTTATGAAAATTAATTTCAAATAGTTTATTACGTATTTCTTTACCAGTAGCCATGTGGGTGTGTATGTGTGTGTGTGCGCGTGTGTGTTATTATAGTAATAAAATAATTTATTATATTTTTATTAATTTATACGCGGGTGAAGCCTCGGCACAGCTAGTTACTATATAAAGTGATAACATATTTTTCATATGTAAAATTACGAGCGATTATGGGACAATTAAGCCATAGCCTTGTGTTTATTTGTTACGGCTATTGTATTGATAATTCTCTACAAAACCTAAATATAGTTAATGTTTACCCGACAACGGGGAAGCAAAATTCATTATGATTATAGCAATCTATGTACACCTATTTATTCCAGTTTAGCTCCTAATCTTCTCATGATGTTTTGACAGCTTAGAATTCTGTTTGTCATCTTATAATCTGTGTCCTGTTGGCACAGATAAAAATCATTGAGCTGAGAATTCATTTAGCCTTATAATGTCATCATTATGGTGATATATAATACGCGAAGCAACGAATTAAATAAAAATGTGTGTGCGTTATTTATAAGTTAGTTGAAAATAAATAAGTTTTATATAATTTGGTTCAGTGATTTCTCATAGTCGGATTTTAATATTTGGAACTCATGTAATGTTACTTAGGCGTAAGATATTTATTTATTGATATATGTAATAAACGTCATCGGCATATTCACAAGATTAATAAGAAAAAAAATACGACTATAGTCTGCTAGTACAGTGTAACACCACTACCTCCTTGGTCTAGTGGTCCTGGGTTCAATTCCCAGGTCGGGCCAATAAATAGTTATTGGGTTTTTCTGTCAGAAAATTCTCAGTAGCAGCCCGGAGTCTGGAAGTTGGAAGTGTGTACACTCCCGTGCCTCGGAAAGCACGTTAAGCCGTTGGTCCTGCGCCTGAACTCTTTCCGATCGTGTCGGATTGCCGTCCCATCGGATTATGAGAGCTAAGGAAAAGAGAGTGCACCTGTGTTTGCGCACACACTTGTGCACTATTATATGTCCTGCGCAGTTGGCTAATCTCTCTTGAGATTGGCCGCCGTGGCCGAAATCGGTCTGGAGGACCTTACTTACAGTGTAACATTATAGGCATTTTGTAATAAAACTTCGTCAGCTCTAAATTGTGCATAAGTCTTTAACATATGGAGGCGACGTTAAGACTATTTATAATATTGACAAAGGAAGTATGGAAGTTGGTCTTGACCTCATTTAATGATTCATTTCGAATTCGACCCACTTTGTTCGTGTGTCTGTGGTTATCCTTATTTTATTGCTAATTATACTCTGTTAATCAGAGCTGGCGTTTGATATAAATTAATAAACAACAGTACTAGACATATTTACATAATTGTATAACTTCACTTACGTTACGTGACTGCCTCGTTAGTGTAGTGGCTAGATATAAGGCCGCAGACCCGGTGGTCCTGGGTTCAATTCCCATGTCGGGCCAATAAATGGTTATTGGGTTTTTCTGTCAGAAAATTCTCAGTAGCAGCCCGGAGTCAGGAAGTTGGAAGTGTGTGCACTCCCGTGCCTCGGAAAGCACGTTAAGCCGTTGGTCCTGCGCCTGAAATCTTTCCGGTCGTGTCGGATTGCCGTCCCATCGGATTATGAGAGATAAAGAAGAGAGAGTGCACCTGTGTTTGCGCACACACTTGTGCACTATAATATCTCCTGCGCAGTTGGCTAATCTCTCTTGAGATTAGCCGCCGTGGCCGAAATCGGTCTGGAAGACCTTATTAACTACACTTACTACTTCACTTCACTAATTGTATAACAAACTTCACACTTCATAATAAGCTTATATGTTGAAATTTTTTTATTAGCAGTCAATTTGGATATTTTACTTTCAAATTCTCGAAATGCACTTACAGCTATTGGTACTGCACCTGAAGTCTGGTTGTAACGAATTTACAGTTCCATCGGCATATGAGAGCGGAATTTAATCGTATTTGCGGACATACTTTTGTATAATAATATCCCGAGTAGTTGGCTAGTCTCTCTTGAGAATAGTGCTGTGAATAAAATTGGTCAAAATAACATTACCATCATAATTGCGGACATGAAGGACATAACATAACATTTTAGTGAATTTGGTTGGTTGTATATTGGCAATAATAGTTTCTATCTTACTTTGACATTGTGTAGCTTGGACTAGCAATGGACTTTACGAACCATATGGTGACCCATTTGTCCATCTGTATTTCTGATACAATAAAAAGAAATACATTAAAATATGTAAAAAAGGTCGTATTTGCCATTCATGTCGATACAGATTTGAACTTTATTATTATTGTTTTAGGAAGAAAATCGACTGCGACAAAGGGATCGATGTAGCGAAGGGTTCAAAACATTGCGGTACCACAAAAGATTCGGCGAAGGTAAGTTTAAAAACGATAACATTTTAATCATTTTTATCGTAAAGAATATTGTAGAAAATCGATTTTGATACGTTTTCGATATCTTAGGTGATTCTATTCTATCAAGATAATTACAAGTTTAACAGTGAGTTGAGTTAGTGCAACTACAAGCACAAGAGACATAACATCTTAATTCCCAAGGTTGGTGGCGCATGGGCAATGTAAGAGATTTTTAATATTTCCTAACCACTTCCCATCAGGTAGCCCATTTGCCGATCTGCCTACTTATTTTCAATTAAAAAACAGTCAGTCGAAGTTCAAGATGATAGCTTGTTGAATAGTAATGTTAATTAGTATTCTATAATCACAAAAATCTTAAAATTGCACTCCTTTGAATATTAAGAAAGCCGTTACAATTGACATTCACGACCACGCTTAATTGCTGTAGAATATTATATTTTTCTTTAAATTGATAATGCGTAAACATTTTTTTATTTAAATTCAATTAAAACGAATTTAATTGACGATAGTTTTACTTGAATGAATTGTATTTAAAACAAAAATTACGTACCAAAATTAGTGAGAAAAAGTAGTAAGTCAGGTGCAATTTTCGTTAGTATTTCTAATTAAAGAAAAAACAAAATCGGATTTTTTAAATTGGAGGATAGGAGTGCACGATAGCCCTAGTTTTATTGCCGCGATATAAATAAGAAAAAAAAAAAACTAATGCCCGCTCTACATTCACGGCGCGAAGTCGTTAAACGCAAGTGAAGATAGTTTCGGTGCTTTGCGTTCGCGCTTCGCGGCGTCGGTTGGTATCGGTTTTAAGTCCAACGACAAAGTTTGCGCACTGGGTTAAACTATTTTACTGTGAACAAAACCGCGTGTAGTGATGAAGCTCGCGGCTGCGATTTAAGGAGTGTAGAGTCAGCTTAATTCGTCAAGAAAGAGATAGTATTCTCAAAATTATTGTTCTCCATGTCAAATAATAGGGTTGTCAAAATTTTATTTTCTTGAACTATTCATTCATTCGGATTATAATATTAATATAACTCAATTAGATTACATACTATATTACACGAATAAAATTTATTTAAATAATTAAACGTCATTAGCGTTAATTTACATAAGAAATAAATGATTACACGACCTTGTTTGCAGTATAAATGCAATGATATTTATCATTACTTGGTTTGTCTGACTGACACTAATGTGCGTCGGTATATTTACAACTATTTGCTAGAACAAATTCGAAATTCCATTCCATTCCATTCCATAAGGACACGATCGTGATTATCAGAATGTCATATGCGACATTCACTTTATAATTATGTATATAAGACACATACCAGAATAGCACACACGTATACACCTTAGTGGTTTTTTAGCTGCTATCAATATTTTTAATGTTTTGTATGTTACTCAAATGGATAAATAAATGAAAAAAAAAAAAAAAAAAGCAGTGCTAGTTCTTTTAAGGTATTTGTTTCCGATCCGATTGATGTTTGATGTTTTTATAAACCGATTGATGTTTGATGTTTTTATAAACCGATTGATGTTTGATGTTTTTATAAACCGATTGATGTTTGATGTTTTTATAAACCGATTGATGTTTGATGTTTTTATAAACCGATTGATGATTGATGTTTTTATAAACCGATTGATGATTGATGTTTTTATAAACCGATTGATGATTGATGTTTTTATAAACCGATTGATGATTGATGTTTTTCCAATCAATAAGCAAGTGTTGTAATTTATTTAATGACCAATAAGTGCTTTAATAATTTTATCTCCTTAATAACTAGATTTTTCACATACAAACAATAAAAATTTGTTGGTAATTCAATTTAATAACATTTTAAAATACTACAAGTACATACTTAAGAGAGCTTGGATACTTTATTATATTCAATAATGAAAACACATTTCGGTAGATTTTACTACTTTTTTGTATTTTTACAAAATACCCAAAATTCGAGAATCGAGGATCATATTAATAACAATAATTATTACCAATTATATTTTTCACAGAAATGCTGCGATCAATGCAAGTCGGGAGTCGTTATAGGCAAAACACGTGGTGCCAGTTCGTGTGCAGTGACAATACAAGGCAATAGCGCTGAGCAAATATTAGCCGGTGAAGCCTTCGCGCAATGCTGCAAGGTAATGCTTTTTTACGCTGCTCTCAGCCTCCGCACAGGGAACTGAGACACACATGTTTCCAAGCGATACAGGAGTTTCACCAACCTTGATGTTTTTCAAACACCAATCTCACCTACAAAATATAGCTACCAAATGGTAGTTACGAACTAATAATACATAGATATATGACCTTACAAACGTTAGTTAGTGGCTGTTTAGTTAAACAAGTTCGCTCTCTCTCTGTCATTACGGATTTTACATTCGAAAGAAGAAGACATAATTTTTTAACTAATCACCCACTAAGCTACTTTAGTGTTTGCGTTATTACTCACAGATATTATTGTAAAAAGTAATGCTTTTACTAATTCATTTTATAATAATATATTATACTAAAAGGGTAATGCTTTGTGCAAGCTCGTGGGTAGGTAATATCCACTCATCAGTTATTCTACCGCAAAACTGCAGGACTTGATATTGTTGTGTTCCGGTTTAAAGGGTGAGTAAGTCAGTGTAATTGCAGGCACAAGGGCCATAACATCTTAGTTCCCAAGGTTGGTGGCGCATTGGCGATGTTAGCGATGGTTAACATTTCTTACAATGCCAACCATCAGGTGGCCTATATGCTCGTCCATCTATTCCATTTAAAAAAAAAAAACAAATAAAAAATGTTGCTTGTCGTTATTGATCCATTGCAAATGATAATGATAATCATTGTATCACGATTTATGTGAGATCGTTTGTGATAACTACAGAAACCAGTTAAGTTAATGATGCTGATAAAATTATATCCTTATTGTTAAATATGCAGAAATGTTAGCTCATATGCATTACACATAATAATCTAATGTATACGGGTACGTTAATATATTTTTAGAGCGCAGTTAAAGATGATGTAGCTCCAAAGAGGACAAATCAGAATTCTGTCACACAGTCCAAGCCAGCTGAAAAAGGTGAGATGAATGACTTCTTATCAATTTAGTGTTAGTCATCTTATTTATTGGCATTCATGATTACGGTATAGATACAATTGCTAAGGAAAAATCATTAAAAACATTTGTCAAAACATTTATTTCATTGTATCTTCTTAAATTCTTCTCTTTGTGTGTTCCAAACAATTACATAAGAAGAAAATTTATGCTACAAGTCGTTGTGTATTCATTATATTTAACTTTATGTGAATTCAAATTACCTTTTATTTCAGAATCGTCATTTATACCGTCAATATGTGAAGAGTATGCACCTAATGAATTGTGCGCACATCACTGTATTTCTGTACCTGGTTCCTACAAGTGCGAATGTAACCCTGGATTCATGCTTATGCCTGATGGAAGGAACTGTAAAGAGGTTTTGATATATTTAAATTTTTACTATTCATTCCTTATGATATTCTTAACAGTGCTGACCGCTGAAGGTTTTATGTAATGTAGGATTGCTCTTTTGGGTATTTCAGGTTGTTGATAAAATACAAATAAAAAAACACTAACTGAACAATAGGATTTGGTTTATTAAAATGAGCAAAATATTTAAGTGTTTTGTTTTTAGAATTCGTTATAATAAAAATATTTCTATCTCTTCACATTTATAGGTTACGAAAAACAGATGCAAGCCGCACAACCCATGCAAACACAAATGTAATGATAATGGTATAGAAGTCAAATGTTCCTGCAGGCGAGGTTATCAGCTCATGTCTGATGGAAAGTCATGTGAAGGTAATAATTACATCTAAGCAAAGATCAAACCTGTTTTTCTCCTAAAGATAGTTAACTAGAGATAAAAGTGGAGGATAATGAGGATGTAGTAGATACAAAGATTAAGCTATACATAACATTGTTACATTGTCAATTTTATCTACTGTCTCGTTTATATTGTTCTAAATATTAGTTTCTTAATAGTTTTATATTTTTGTTATAGATATCGATGAATGTACCCTGAACCCTCCCGTGTGTTTACCGAACACCCAGTGTTTTAACATCCAGGGTTCGTACAAATGTATACCTGATAAGCACCCAAAGATCAACCATGAAAAAGGCCAGTGCCCTCCAGGATTTGCGAAAAATCTTCTTAATAATGCCTGTGATGGTAAGTCTTAATCTTAATGCAAGAAAAGAATAAATAATTGAAGTTATATTACGTTACGTTACAAAATACAGAAACATTCTAGATATTTAAAAATATAGACAATTATGCCTAATTACAAACGATTTAGGTTAAGAATTAAAAAAAAGAAATGTAGCATAAAATGTGCAATAAATCACTTACTTTGATATTTAATCATTTTGAAACGGCCTTAACAACTGTAAGGACTCCCTATCATATTGGCCTTAAAGTGGTAGAACATTTTTATCTAAAAGTTATATAAGTAAAGTTTAAAACAAACAATTACACATTAAAATCCGAACCGGTGGTAGTTTCTAATTTGACTATCAATAAGTAATTGTAATGTTTCTATGTTGAATAAAGTATTTTGAATTTTTGATCTTGTAAGCCACTACATACACCTTTTACAATGACAGTTAGTCGGTATAGGTTAGTCAAGCATTTCCCATAATTCCTTTTAATTAATGAATTTGTATACAGTTTTTGAGAATATTAATTACCTCGCAGACATTAACGAATGCAAGCTGCCCTCTCCGCCTTGTCCGAGTTACCTCTGCGAGAACACAATTGGCGGATACAAATGTGGTGGAGTCTCAGGTGATCCTACGAAGTTGAATAGTAAGCCCAGACCTCTTCCCGATGACAGATGCCCGCCTGGATTCAAAGGCGGATTGAATGAAGAATGTGAAGGTAGGAGAAATTATTTATAAGATTTCTTAGTATTTACCAATTTGCAATACTTGGTTTCAAAGAAATAAAGACCAATTTTTGTATGCATGGTAATAAACCGACTATGATAAGACCGTAAGATTGATAAATAAAATAAACATATAATTATATATATTATTGTTATGATACGCAATATTATATTAGCATTATACTATCAAACCTTCCATAGGAAGCATAAAAATTCTATCAATAAGACCATTTTCAAATATAATGTCTTATTTTTTTTTTTCCTGATAGATGTTGATGAATGTGTAATCGGTAAAGATGATTGCAACAAACTCTCGCAATTTTGTATAAACACAAGGGGTTCGTTCCACTGCCAAGACAAAGGTTCAAAGCACTGCCCTCCTGGTTTCAAGACAAATTCCATCACCAATAAATGCGAAGGTACGTCTTATGTTATGGGAATTAAATATATTTGCAAAGTCCACAGGCAGAAAATGTGCAACTAGCTACGTCAGATTTAATATAAAATTTATATCTAATAAATGGAAATGATCAGTTTATTTGATATTGGTAGGTAAGGGTTAAAAATTTTAAGATTAAGACATTGACATACAAAAAGTTAATTAAATATCAAGTTTCAAATATATAGATACATTGCCTCTCAATAATATATTATAATCTTTGAAACTGGTACTGTTATTATTTTTTAAAAAAGTACATATTAGTGCCTCTAAATGTCCCACTGCTGGGCAAATCTAAACTATGATGTTTAATTCCAAGTTTATGAATACTATATTGATTAGTGCCATAGTTAAAATGCTACTTGTGAGCTGATAAACCTTAAGCTGTTAAAATAATTTTAATATCCTAATAAATAACCTTTTGTTATATTTATAGATATCAATGAGTGTGAAGATGGTCAGGACATATGCAAACCCGATCAGATATGTGTAAATGTGCTTGGAGAATACGATTGCAAGCCAAAAGTGGATTTACGGTACGTTTACACATCAAATTTACGTCAAAGATTTTTGAGAATATTATGGTTTATAGTAAGAAATAAAATATATTTTTTTATCTTGTAGAAATTCCAAAAATAAATGTCCAGATGGCATGAGACGAAATCCAGACACGAAGCAATGCGATGGTAAGCTTTATAACGCTGTTAATACCGTTCAAATTTGAACTAAAATTATAAATGTTACGTTTTCACATCTTTCGTACCCAACCGATCATCATGAAATTTTGCTAACACATTGAAAGAGTTACGTACAAGGAGGGGTCCTTGTCCTCCTCACATGCGGGTGGAAACTATGAATATATTTAAAGCAGAGTCATAATTAGATTCTTATAATAATGTTATACAAGTATTATTTATTACACATTTAAAACCTATTTCACTTACTTGAACAGTTGAATTAATTTTCTTGCAGATATAGATGAGTGTGTAGAAGGAACGCACTTGTGTGATCAGTACCAGAACTGTCTTAATATAAACGGTAGTCATGAATGTCACTGTAAGCTTGGTTTTAACTTGGATCCAACCACCGGAGCTTGTGTTGGTAAGTGTTTTTTAAGGACAAAAATTATATCGCTAGATACGACGACAATTGGTGATGTGGTATTAATATTCACAGCATCCGACCAATAAACGTTTTGCAAATTAATCTAACTTACATATTGTTCACATATAATTGATATAAATTTAACTGGCTGGCTGGATTTCAATATATTTTTCGACATGAAGATTATACTTACAATCACTAATGTTTCTTTAAATATTTATAGATATTAATGAATGTGCAACCGATCAAAATACCTGTATTCCGGACTCCCAACGCTGTGACAACACCGTCGGCTCTTACCTATGCATTAGAATGTTGTCTTGTGGGACGGGATACATAATTCATCATTCTTCTAGCAACTGTGAAGGTATTTTTCACCTTAAATTGACTGATCCAATTAAACAACTAAAACAAATTTAGAGTTCTAGCAATATTTTCTCGCATCTAACTAAATCACTTATGGGGATTTTGTCTAGTATAATTTGTGCGGTTAAGACAAAAATATCAAAACCATAAATTTAAAAACATTGCAAGCTTTATCATTTACTTGGTGGTAGAGCTTTGTGCAAGCTCGTTTGGGTAGGTACCACCCACTCATCAGATATTCTACCGCAAAACAGCAGTACTTGGTACTATTGTGTTCCGGTTTGAAGGGTGAGTGAGCCAGTGTAATTACAGGCACAAGGGTCATAACATCTTAGTTCCCAAGGTTGGTAGCGCATTGGCAATGTAAGCGATGGCTAACATTTCTTACACTGCCAATATCTATGGGCGTTGGTGACCACTTACCATCAGATGGCCCATATGGACGTCCGCTAACCTATGCTATAAAAAAAAAATGTAAATCAAACTTGTGATAGTAATAATGCTATCACAAGTAGTAGTAGTAGTAGTAGTAGTAGTAGTATTCCACTTTTATGAATGTTCACATCTTATTCGTAAATATCAATCATTATAAAAAATAGCCAGTTATTTTTTGTCAAAAACCATTGCAAGTATAGTATAACTATAAGTATTGAGAAACCTGTGATAACAATATAGTTTTGTTTATTTATAAGACTATTCTTCTTTATTTATAAGACTATTTTTTGCTACTGTTTTACTATCAGAATGATCATTAACTATTTGGCTTAAATGTTACTTGATCCTTTCGTAAACATTTTATAAGTACATTGCATGTATAATATTAGACATTGACGAGTGTGCTCTGGGCACACATAACTGCGCCCGTGCGGGCCCTGAATACCAGTGCGTCAACATCCCCGGATCTTTCCGCTGCCAGAAACCAACCCCAGCACCACCTGAATACGAATATGAATACTATGACTCTGAGTAAGTAGTTATCTTCATGCAATTAGCGTATGCTATTATGACTGTAACGAATAGCACGTTTAGATAAATTATATAATAAAATTTGAATTTGGTTTGGAATTTGTAATATAATAGGTAATTGTGTTACAAATATTAAAATAGATGTCCTTAAATAGACATTGCTTAAAGACTAATCGAGCAAAACCAAAAGTTTACATTTTCATATTAAAATTTCATACAAAATATTTTTTATTTGTTTTCAGAGAAGAAATCGAAGAAGGAGATAAAAACACAACACAAACTGAAATTATAACGACTACTACTCCTACTCCTACAACAATTGAAATTAAAACTACACCAACACCTAAGCCTACAGAACCAACACCTGAAGCGCCTAAAGTCACACCAGAAGAAAACTTTGATGACAATATAAGTTCAAATACGATTAACGAACCAGAAAAACCAGAACCAGCATTTAACTATCCAAAACCAACTGTACCTACACCACAAGAACCAGTTACATTCAAAGAAACTACCCCTGAGACGTCATATTATCCTGTTCAACCTGAATTACCTAAGGAACCTAGAATTGAACCTTCCCCTTATCCACCTACCCAACCTAGCTATGAACCTACAGAACCTACCAGACCTCCTGAAACTGAAACCGAACATACGGAATTCGAATATAATACGGTACCATACCCTAAAGTTACTCAAACTACATACAGTCCTGTACCAGAAAGACCGACATCACCCAAAGTTGTATTTGTAAATAATGGTGAAGAGACAGCGACAGTAGTAGGACATAAAAACAATGATGGATCAGTCTTTGTAGATACTAGTAGTGTACCGAAAAATGAATGGACCAAAATTAATGAAAGACCTACAGATTGTCAAGTAGGCTTTGAAATGGACTCGTATGGTGCTTGTTTTGGTGAGTTTTACAATACAAATTTCAATAAAATAACTATTGATTTAGTCTGTATGAAAATGTTATTCTATTGTGTAACAAATATTAATATAATTCTGCCTCAACTGCTAGCTTATAAGGTGCAGTTTCCAAAACTTTGAGTTCAAATCCTTGTTGTTAAAAAGATTTACGGTTTCCTCTCAAAACTTTAGTAATTGTCCAAGGTTTGGAAGTTTGCAGTGTTTACACTTCCTAGACTCATACAACATGAAAGGTCGTGCACCTGCATTATTTGTGCACTATCATAAACAGGACATTCGGTACATCAAAAGGTTTTTTTTCAAATATATCTGAATATTGTGTATTTATATTTTAGATATTGACGAGTGCGCTACAAATCGTCACAGCTGTTCTGGTTTAACGGAAACATGTAGTAACACTATGGGAGGGTATTTGTGCAATTGCGCTTTTGGCTTCAGAAGAGATTTGCCTACAGGAGCTTGCGTCCTTATCACTACTTCTTCATCTACCACCACTAGTACATCTACAAGTACTACTACTAGCACAACTACCAGTACAACTACACCAGCCCCGACTACATCGAGCACTAAAAGTAAGTAGAGCTCGGTGGTAGAGCTTTGTGCAAGCTCGTCTGGGTAGGTACCACCCACTCATTAGATATTCTACCGCAAAACAGCAGTACTTTGTATTGTTGTGTTCCGGTTTGAAGGGTGAGTGAGCCAGTGTAATTACAGGCACAAGGGACATAACATCTTAGTTCCCAAGGTTGGTGGCGCATTGGCAATGTAAGTGATGGTTAACATTTCTTACAATGCCATTGTCTATGGGCGTTGGTGACCACTTACCACCAGGTGGCCCATAAGCTCGTCCGCCAATCTATACAATAAAAAAAAAAAAAAAAAAGTTTATGTTTAGAAACATCAATATATTTTAGTATTTAGTAACCCACCGAAATAATTTATCAAAATATTATACATTGGAATATTAAGACAATATTTCTCCTAAGGTTACTTCTGGGGGTATCCAGATCAACGTAGTATGACTTCGAGACCGTTCCGACCAAGAAACATATGCGATGTTGGTTATCATTTGAATTCACAAACTGGAAAATGTGAAGGTAAAAAAGTTTATCCGTAACTCCTACTATTTCGGTTGTAATAAATACATTAATTTGTGTATTTAATTTACATGAATGTGTATTTTTTGGAGTAATTTTTATTTAATGAGTATTATTTTAGATATTAACGAATGTACAAACGGCCAAGCCAATTGTGCCTCAGTCGAAATTTGTATCAACACCGAGGGCGGCTATCGATGTGAGTGTCTGCCTAACTGGAGGTTAGATCCAGAGAGGCATAGATGCGTGCCTGTCAGGAACAAGAATAAATTCCCACCTGGATATAGTAACATACCAGGTAAGAACCAAGTTTATGATATTGTAGGAAAATCAGGTTTAAACATAAATTCAAACCAACACGACACATTTTAAATAAAAATAACCATAATACTGTGCCTACGTTTATGACATACAATTAATGTTGCACGTGAGCATTTTTGATTAGTTTGCCAAATGTTCCCTAAATAGTTTCATCAGTCACTACCCTTATTTTAAAATTTTGTTTATTATAAAATATAATTCTTATATATCGGAGTACTTGTTTTTATTCACACTTACAATAATTAAACACAGGCAAAATTTCACTTTTATAGCATAATAATAATCAAGCGTAAAATTTATGAGAACTTATTGCACGTTTACAGCTTACCCTCGCGTTGACCCTAATGAAATCATTCCTGGTACAAAAGGCGGTAGAAAGATCGCGAATCCCGAAATCACGCAAATCGAAGACAGAGGATCAGTGTATAAGTGTCCATGGGGCACTAAACTTGGAGATGACAAGACTTGCGAAGGTAAAGCTAAAAAATGTACAGCCTGTATAAGTCCGACCGCTAGACAAAGGCCTGATCTTTTCTAGAGAAACATGTTTAGAGATTAATCCACCAAATTGCTCCAATGCGAGTTGCCGCGGCACACAAGTGAATGACACATATGAATATGAGATCTATTATTATTAATTCATTTCATCACAATTAAAATTAAGCACTAATTATTGTTTATACAAGTTTGAGCCCTTAATCTTTTGTTACCTCGGTTGCGTTAAAGCAAAATACAACTAGAACAAAAAACCCGACGACCCAAATTCTAAAAAGCCTCTTACAACTTACTTACTTAAAGCCTGTAATTTATACTTTGATCAGTTGCATCTGTTTTCTTTACGATGATAGAATTATTACGTGCTTTTCATTTCATCAACCATTTCTATTTCTAGATATTGACGAGTGTGCTACAGGAGAAGCTCAATGCGGTCCCTTGCAAATATGTACTAACTTGCCCGGCGGGTATACCTGCAGCTGTCCTGTCGGACATAAGCTGATTGGCGATCATCAATGCGAGGACGTCGATGAGTGCTCTTTGGGTGGTAGTGTGGTAAGCTTAAAATTAAACTCTATCAGATTTTGTGTATTTTGAAGAGACATATTTGAAGTCTTTATTACCATACTATAGATACTTAGGACTGTTATTAAGCCATTGTATCTTGAACTGTTGTAAGTATATAGGTATTTATTGAACTTAAGCTGGAACTCATATGTATATTTGGCATAATGCAATCATAAGCGTGATCTAAATGACTAGTAATGCTCTACTTGGTGGTAGAGCTTTGTGCAAGTTCGTCTGGGTAGGTACCACCCAATCGTCAGATATTCTACCGCGAAACAGCAGTACTTGGTATTGTTGTGTTCTGGTTTGAAGGGTGAGTGAGCCAGTGCAATTACAGGCACAAGGGACATAACATCTTAGTTCTAAGGATGGTGGCGCATTGGCGATGTAAGCGATGGTTAACATCTCTTACAATGCCAATGTTTACGGGCGTTGGTGACCACTTACCATCAGGTGGCCCATATGAACGTCTGCCAAGCTATGCTATAAAAAAATCTATTATTTTACAGCGAAATCTGACCATTCGTATAATGACAATTGAAAGTGTGGTTGTAATTTTCTGTATTTGTTATCAGTTATAACTTAGTTACAATTCAATTTCAGCCTGTATGTTCACAACACGGGGATTGCGTGAACACAGTGGGCTCATATCAGTGTCAGTGTCATGAAGGATTCACGTCAGCTCCAGTTAATGATAAGGTTTGTCTCTACAAAATATAATATGTTAATAATAATAATATTGTTAATTAATATTTAGGTTATTTTTTTATGCTTTATTTAGCGAAAGCTCACCTGTTATGATAATATTATCTTGTTTTTGTCTAGAAGTTTATATTTTAGTTTAGTTTTATGTTTTTTAATTTAAGCAACACCCAAACAAGCGGACAAGGCTTACGGGTGCCAAGTATAAAAATAAACAGTAATATTTAATTATTAATAAATAAATAAATAAATAAATAAATAAATAAGTATAGTATATAAGAATATTTAGACTTAGTAAGACAAGTAGTAAGAGAGATGTATGCAAATATCCCTGAATCTTTTTCTTGGTCTTCTAATTACTTTATAATCCACCACTTTCATACTCTTCTTGCAACTTATGATCAATATATTATTTGGTAAATATGTTATTATATTATTCTATTTTTTTTTTTAAATTATACATTAATATTTTGGAGAAAAAACATAACATACATGGAAGTATCTATTATAAGGAAAGCAAAGCTATAAATGGTCCTCTGCCCAGTAAATGTGTGATTTTAGAGTTTAGTTCGTACCTGATTATTTCTATTAATGCAAATCAATCTTGAATAACTATATATATATATATATATATATATAAAAATAGTGTGCCCATAAATATAGAGAAGGTTATTTGAAACTCCATATACGTAGATGTGTGGTTTTATCAGTCTATTCGTAGGTGTCATAAGAGCCGACTAAAGAAATAATTTAAGTGTATCCATAAATTGTACATGATTTTTGGAAAAGTTAACTCCGACATTATATACATAAATATAATATAATAGATAAATAAATGCAGTGCTTAAACAACAATAAAGGTGGTGGAGAACCAATCTAACAGAAAAAATATTTCCAAGGATGGCATGTTAATTTTTTGTAGCAAAATTATGCAGGGGATCTGAATGAGAATGAAATAGAAGCGACCGATTCATGATGATCATTAATCGGTCTCTCCTATTTCATAGTATGTTCTGTGGACAGATTTGTGTGGACGTGGACGAGTGCGTCGAGTCTCGCCCAGGCACATTATGTGAGCAGCGCTGCAACAACGTGTGGGGTTCGTACCGCTGCGGCTGTCATCGTGGGTACCGTCTCAACAAGGACAACCGGTACGAAAGCCAACGACAATGCTTACGTGACAATTTCATTCACTTACGCCAGAATGCACCAAATCTCAAGTAACGATCTTGAGAAAACGTTTGGTAATGGTTATGTTAATTGTAACAGACCACGGGATGAAGTATATTTTGATTTTGAAAAGGAGGTATCTAATAAAAAAAATTTTAAACTCAAATAGTGACAAATCAGTGTAAAAGTAAAATGTCTGTATTTTCAGCACTTGCTCTGACGTGGACGAATGTTTGGAATTCAAGCACAAGAACCTGTGCATTGGTCGTTGTTTGAATGAGCCTGGCAGTTACCGCTGCACCTGTCCACCAGGATATAGGCTATCTGAAGATAAGAGGAGCTGTATTGGTAACATACAATTTATAAAAACTTATGAAGTATCCCAGATACCATAAACTATTTGAATAAATTAGGCGAACATATTCTTATATCTTAAATAATTAAAGTGATGTAAAGCACACTGTAGCATTTTTTTATCCTTACATAGATATCGACGAGTGCGAGACAGGTGCGGCGCCGTGCGCTCACGGCGCACAGTACGAAGGCGCCAGCGATGTGTGTCTCAACACGCGCGGAGGATACCGATGCCATCGTATCACATGCCCACCAGGATACCAGCTCGAGAGCAAACAGTAAGTACCTTCTGAAACTAGGATTGGTCACAAAGGTCACTGGTCTATAATATTTTATTTATTTAATAATTGTCTCCCGACTCCCATAGATGATAATGTTCAATAATATTATCTTAGTGTCGTGTATTCGCTTAGTATAAACGTTTTTCTATCCATTGACAAAAAAATATTGTTTTTGATTGAAATTGTTGCTTTCAATAAAATTATATATTTAATAAAATAAAAGTAGCATATTCAATGTTAACCAAATACCTTTGGACGGAAATTAATTTTGGACGTTATTTACCTTTTAATTTCAGTCGGTGCTCGATCATTCAAACCTACTGCCCTCCCACCGACTGGGAGTGCTCACATAAGCCAAGTACTTACTCGTACAACTTTTTCACGTTCGTCTCAAATCTCTACATACCTGAATCTAAGGTGAGTAACGATGAGTATTTCATTAGTTCTTCGACAGTTATAATATTAGTAAATAAAATTTCTAATACTCAAAAGTATTGAATAATACTGACGATATTTTCGTTATTTATTATATTTAGATGGACTTTATCAAAACATTAACCTCTGGTTTGTGAAACGCTCAACAAAGTCAGATTAACTGATTTGACTGTACTCTGAATGTTAATTGGCCGACCAATGAGCGTTTATCTTTCTGATCATTTTAGAAAATAGTGGTATTTAAGGAGAATTAATTATAACGATGATTGTTATGACAGTAATGATAGCTGGGTTGGTGATTGTTAGGTTCATGATAGTTTTAATGATGCATTCGGTGATGTTGATGTATTTCCAGGTGGATCTGTTCACTATGCGAGGTCCACCATGGGCGCACGCACGCATGGTGTTCCAGCTACGCATCGTACAAGTAGATGCACCACCCTCAGTTACGGAAAAGGCTGACATCAACGCCTTCCTGTGAGTTAAAACGTTGAATTTATCGAAAAAAAAACACCTAAATGATGACTGATGAGACCTTTTTCTAAAGACATATGTTATGCAGGCTAAATTTTAATCTTTTTGGCACTTATTGTGCCCAGTCGTATCAAAACCTTTTTAATGTTAGGTAAAAAATTAGCAGTCTTAAAATTGACGCTAAATAATAATATTTTTAATCACTTGGCAGTACGTGACCATCTATGCCCATATAATCTAGCACTGTAAAAAGTATAAAGCTTTTATTACACAGTGTGTCCAATATTTTGTTAAATTTTCCAGATTAAGCCAAACCGGCAATCAAGCTGTGACGTCACTTGTCCGGCCTCTTGAAGGACCTCAAAGCATAGAATTGGAATTATCTATGACCCTTTACAACGGAGAACAGTTCGGGGGCATTGCTGTTGCCAAGTTATATATTTATGTATCGGAATATGAGTTCTAGGTGTATTTGAATAAAATTTTAAATTGTTTTTGTAGGTTTTTTATTTGGTAAAAAGTTTTAAAAGCAGACTATCAATTATATTATAAATAAAACGAAAAACATGAATCAAGAACCTTGTCCAATTAAATTACATAACTTCTTCCGATAGAGAGATAGTATTTATTGGTTTTCGCCGCCCCCGGATCTAGATAGAGTAACATACAATTGGCCATGAGAAAAATATCATTCCCTTACATCAGAGTTTCAAAATCATTTTTAGTATTAGCAAGATTAAAAATAAACTGTATAAATCATATCATAGTTATTATTAGAAACGATTGATATAAGTAGTCATTTACGCGTTTCCTCCTCATGAGGTGGGGGGTAAGTGGGACTCGCCGGCACTGAAGGCACCGGAATACCCACTTAAAAACCAGCGGTACCTTACCGTCTCTCGGGGAGCATCACGGGATTGCTTGCGCATGCTACCGTGACGCTCTGACGGTGCTAACAGGGGCAGGAGCCGAGGTATTCTTATAACGCACCGCGGTGTCCTTTGGTGACATAGCACTATCGCAAAAGGAGACCATCGCTATCCAGCACCTCTCGCTGCCGAGCGAGAGATTTCCGCCGATTGTCGCCGTCAGGGAGTGCCTCTGGGGCTCCCACGTAGCACACTCCGCAAGGGTATGGTGTGCCATGTCCAGAGGCGCACCACACTCGTAGCAGGAGGGTGATACCTCCCGTCTCACTATCCCGTGCAAGTAATTACCGAAACAGCCATGTCCGGTAAGCACGACACGCATGAAGCAGTGACTCAAGTGGGGGCGGATAGCCTCCATTATCACCAGGCCTGCTGATCGGGGCCCCAGGTTTTCCTCACATCTGCAAATCAGGGCTTGTTGGGCAAGAGTTCTGATTCGCCCCACCTCCGCTGGTCCTGGACGGCTGGTACATTTCCGCGTGCACCTCCGCCTGGAGTTCCCGGGGCGGATTGCTCGCGACAAGAGTCGCCGTTGTCCACGACACCGTACAGTAACCTCGTATAGCTCTCACCACTATGACTTTCTGCGGCTTCCGCAGAAGAGCCTTATTACGAGCGGTAAGAGCGTCCACTCATATAGGGGCATCGTACAGTGCCATGGAGCGCACTACACCAGAGAATAGGCACGCATGGTGATTCCGGGCCGGCGGATAGCACCTGCAACCCGAGAAGGACGGGTCTCGCAGAAGCCAGTCGAAACCGACGTTCAAGAACCGAAACAGGATTGGGCCAAGAGCAGATACCTGTGGAACGCCGCAGTCTGCTCGATGGCGGACCTTCTCTGCAGTCCGGGTCTTCAGGGCGTTCAAGTAGATCGACACGCCTTGAAGATTTTTGAGCTTGCATCTTCTGCACAATTTTTTGAATTCTTGGGGTGATATTTTTGCTCAAAGCTATACTCATATCATCACCTACCTCCTCCCTGATACCTCATTTTGCTTTCATCGAAAGTTTGAATTTTCGCGGACCATATTAAAATAATATATACAATTATATCCCGCACGAGATCCAGGTTTAAAAAATACGTCTTTTTTATCAGCTAACCGACAAAGTATAAATTTAATATAACAATGTGAAAAAAATATATGCGGCGACGAAACGAAATACCTTTGTAACCTATAAACTTTAACTTATAAAGTTATTTATAAACCGAAAACCAACACTTTAGTATGAGTATTTTTAAACAACTAACACAATTATCTGTTGAGTGGTTTGAAAATACAGTCTTATCTGGATATCTTTCGTAAGAATTAATGTTTATAAAAACAACTTCGCAAATAATGCATAATTTTATATCAATTTTGATTACCATACAAAAGGTTTTTGGGAGTCAACCTTAAAGGGAAGACATATTATACTATCTCGGACCGTTCAAAAGGAACAGTTCCGTCATACATTAATGTTGTATAACTTAAGCCGTTTGCACAGCGCACGCAACAAAAGCTCTCAAAAGGCATCAATTTTCCCCGTTTTTGCAACATTTTTCATTCAGAATGACATTTCATGTTTTCTTACTTTAAAATCACAGACTTATTTAATATTTATCCTTTACTTATACTTAAGCGCAAGCGAAGCCGCGGGCAATACCTAGTTAAATATATAGTATCGAAAAACAAAAGAAATGTGTATATAATCAAATTTTGTCTGTAATATGGACAGTTTTCTTTAATAAAGTAAAAAATATAAATAGAATATATTATGTTTTGTTTGTTGTAATGAGACTGCCTCGTTGGTGTAGTGGCTAGATATAAGGCCGCAGACTTGGTGGTCCTGGGTTCAATTCCCAGGTCGGGCCAATAAATAGTTATTGGGTTTTTCTGTCAAAAAATTCTCAGTAGCAGCCCGGAGTCTGGAAGTGTGTGCACTCCCGTGCCTCGGAAAGCACGTTTAAGCCGTTGGCCCTGCGCCTGAACTCTTTCCGGTCGTGTCGGATTACCATCCCATCGGATTATGAGAGCTCAGGAAAAGAGAGTGCACCTCCGTTTGCGCACACACTTGTGCACTATAATATATCCTGCGCTGTTGGCTAATCTCTCTTGAGATTGGCGGCCGTGGCCGAAATCGGTCTGGAGGACGTTATTAATGTTTTAAAAGTATTAAATAAAACTTCATATTAGAATTAATACATTTTTATTATAAAGCTCTATAATATTAAAGTTCTATAAGCTAGAATGATTAAACTCAGCACTTAAGTAATAACTTTTAATATTTTGTTTCAATCTACAAAGTTTCCAATTCAAAACAATACTCATATCACAGCCCGATTCTAATATTAATATATCTTTATTTATTAATAGTGTTTCTGTTTATAGCTCTGCAAATTTGTACTATATAGGTTAACAAACATTATCTTCTAGTATAATAAAAGGTTTATTTCAAGAATGAGGTATTAAACATCACAAGTGATATTGCAAGAAAAAAAATGTATTCTATTAAAGTTTCCATCGTAACACAGCCCACGTTTCCAAAGTTTAATATACAATAATAACAGGTCAATAATTTTAACTATTAAGAGTACCTAACATTGTATAATTTTTTTATTAAAACACTATCTGACATACATTTTCATCCATTTAACCGTTGTTATGATACGTAACCTTCTGTAGAACTGTTCTGTAAGAACACGAAAATCGTCGCAGGAAACGGTCGTGAAATGTCAGGAAGGAATGTGTGACAAGTGACGTCACGCAAAAAGTACATCACCATAAGTCGGCTGTCAACATTTCACGGGTGAATGATGATGTGAGTTCTTCCAGAATAGCACAGCTCCATAATAAGTTAATAGTAGCTTCTAAATTACGCCTCGTAGAAAATTCAAGTATCTGTTAGAAAAACGAGACGTTTCCTTAATATAGTAACCGGGCATAAACAAGCCACGGATATATGTAATGCCTAGTCTAACGTTGATTTACGAAAAACCTAGATTTAGTCTAGAACCAAACAGAAGGTTTTATCTTATCACGTCCAGAAACAAGATCGATGATCAAAAATTTTCAAAATCTGAAGTTTATAATAGTTATTAACAAATCAAAGATTAGACCGAGACCTTAGATATATGAAGCTGAAGACGTATCGGCACCACAAGTAACTGTAATACAAATAAAAATCGCCTATCGCGCGAATGTCGCCACGGCTTTACAGACTATTAAGGTCCTCCAGACCGATTTCGGTCACGGCGGCCAATCTCAAGAGAGATTAGCCAACTGCGCAGGACATATTATAGTGCACAAGTGTGTGCGCAAACACAGATGCACTCTCTTTTCCTTAGCTCTCATAATCCGATGGGACGGCAATCCGACACGACCGGAAAGAGTTCAGGCGCAGGACCAACGGCTTAACGTGCTTTCCGAGGCACGGGAGTGTACACACTTCCAACTTTCAGACTCCGGGCTGCTACTGAGAATTTTTACCTGGGAATTGAACCCAGGACCACCGGATCTGCGGCCTCATATCTAGCCACTAGACCAACGAGGCAGTCAGACTATTACAACCCAATGGTATGATACAAAGTTCACAAGAGAATTTTGTAAATATTTTTATATATTAACTAGTGAATTTAGTGCAAGAACGGGAGATGTTTTGGGATAAGACAACTGAAATATTTAAAGATAAGGGTACTTTTTCAAAGTAATAATATCGCGGCTGCGGAGCAACTCTAGCTTCATGTACAAGATGCCTTACTGTCTTTGGAGTATACGTGTTACATTCCTACATAGCTTCTTTACATTTTTACGTAAAACATGTAAGCAATCCAGTCTTTCTTTAAAAATATCCATTCCATCATCAGATTCTTTCCTTCACCCTAGTCAGTTGTTTAAATAAAATCTAATATTTTTTCGTTATTTGTCTTAAATATAATAATATTTTACTAAATTATTTTCTGCTTCAACAGTTATAATTTTTAGTATAATATGAATCTTCTACAACACTATATAACAATTTTCTATTTGCTACAAAGCATTTTGAAAATAAAAAAATTCAATTATTCGTAAGGGTCGACAATATTAAGAACAGTAAGACAGCCGTCCTGAGACGCGATAGCCAACGCTTTCCCTCCATGCGCGCTTGCAACTCCCGTCACTTCTGCTGGAGCTCTGTATTCTGCTATTGCTTTTCCATCTACAGTTCTGGAATAATAAATAACTTCTGGATATAATTATCTAGTAACATTGTAGTTTCAGAAATTCGTTTTATATGATTATAGAATTTGCCAGTCCTTCTTTATTTTACACATAAGATTTTGAAACGTTAGGTAAGTATTAGCGTTCAGATCTTTGTTTTTCATTCTGTGGACCATCTCAATATGATGCGTGATCATTCTCTTTGATATGCAAATAATTTTCATTTAATGTAGCATATTAACCTGCTCACCTGAATACTCTCAGAGTCTTCCTACCGCTATGATAATAGAAGACGTATTGGTCAGTTGAGCTAAACATTGTGATGATGGAGAAGACGCCCTCAGCGGCTCTGGAGATGAGTTGCTGTATGGAGGTGCCGCGCTTCAGCTCGATGAGGTCGAGTCCCCCACGTGACGGCGCGCACAGCCCCGTCTTACCGTCGCGAGTGCACGCGCCGTTCCAGCGTGGAACGAATCTAATAGACACGTTTTAAGATAAATAATTATCTCATCTTCCATGATCTGATACAGAAAGTAAAATATATACACTTATTAAATATTTAACTTACATACAATGTATATATTGTTACGATCATATGTATATACAGCTATCACTCGCTCACTTACACTACCCTCATATTGTAATATCATATATAATCAATGGGACGACTTGACAGTTGACAGTCAGCAATTCGAGAGTCTTGGTGAGAAAGGACGTGTCCTAATTGGAGCTTAGAAATTATAATAAATATAGTTAGTGAATTACAATAATTTATATTGTTATTTCTAAATTCCTTCTGAGCGTATCAATATATATCCTTAAAATGGAGACCGAGACGAAATTATTTAATAATAAAATGGAGCCTTGCACAATTTAGCTTTGCTTGCTCGTTTTAAGCTGAATGTGAAACTTATTTGCAATTCACCAGTCTACATCGAATGTTTAAATGTTTAAATAATAATATAATATGTAATAAAATAAGCCTGTCATATCAGGGTTATTTGTAACGACCCAGCAACCTCGCAGGACTAGATAGCTAACACCATAAGCAACAACTTTTATTCTATGACTTCGGACATAACTGAATACATGAAAAATAAATGGTTTTACAAGTTTTTGTCGTAGTGTCGTGACATTTGTAGGTCTATATTTCATTCGCGATGCGAAGAACGACGCGACGCGTCGATCTTTGCAATGCGCGTAGATTTATAAACGTTCAAGCGGGAAATTAAATTAATACTCATTTTTGTATGAAAATAAAATCCAAGCAATTATCAAAAGTCGTAGAACAAAAGTTGTTGCTTATGGTGTTAACTATCTAGTCCTGCGAGGCTGCTGGGTCGTTACAAATAACCTGTATAAAGTAAGTTACAAATAAATTACTAATCAATATATATTATAGATTTCACAAGAATACAATTTAATCTTTTCTAAACTGACATTGACTTTAGATAAATTGGAATGAAAACTACAAACGAATTATAATTTTAAGTTTTCCGAGCCACGACGCCAATTTTTCATGTATTTTAATTCAACCCGTTCTCAGCATTGAACGAGAAATAACTTGTATGTGTTGGAAGGATTTTGACACATGTATTAATCCGCATCGGAACAGCGTGTGGGCTATGTGCAAAATTAATTACCTTAAGAAAACATAAAAAGAGTAGACGAATATTTCAGGTCTTTTTTACATTTACCTTACGTGTCTCTTAGTTTTGATGTCCAAAATACCGGCCTTGTCGTTCCCGATCACCGCCACCCAGTGAGGTTTGTGAGGCAACGCCACTATAGACTGCATGTCTTTTATACCACTATTTTTGACGGGGATTCTGGAATTTTTGTATAATCTTTTTAGTTTTTATAGATACATTGAATAAAAATTGTTTTAAATTAGTTTTAGATTGATCAGCCCGTGATCATGACCTCCAAAATTTCCAATCGTAAACCAAAACTGCATAGTTATTTTTTTTATCAATCATAGACTACATGAAAATAAACAAATATTTACTTAACGTTTTTTTATCATCTTTGTAATTTTTTACAGATCAATATTCCTTATTTATCAATTTTTTAAACATGAGCTTTGAATATATCAATTGATTTAAAGTTTGACTGCCTCGTTGGTCTAGTGGCTAGATATTAGGCTGCAGACCCGGTGGTCCTGGGTTCAATTCCCAGGTCGGGCCAATTAATAGTTATTGGGTTTCTGTCAGAAAATTCTCAGTAGCAGCCCGGAGTCTGGAAGGTGGAAGTGTGAACACTCCCGTGCCTCGGAAACACGTTAAGCCGTTGGTCCTGCGCCTGAACTCTTTCCGGTCGTGTCGGATTGCCGTCCCATCGGATTGTGAGAGCTAAGGAAAACAGAGTGCACCTGTGTTTGCGCACACACTTGTGCACTATAATATCTCCTGCACAGTCGGCTAATCTCTCTTGAGATTGGCCGCCGTTGCCGAAATCGGTCTGGAGGACCTTATTTGATTTAAAGTTTGAACTTGATTTAGTGAAATAAATAATGGTACAAAAAATTACTTTTCACACTTCCCCTCACCTATGTAACCTTGCACCGGTCCTTGCGTGGAATACGTGCAAACATTCCCTGGAAGACTTATCCATTCCTGGAGCAACTACATGATGTTCGTCAGCGGAAACTACCGCCGTTCGGTAACCAGTTCCGCGAACTTCATAATCTACTGTATAGATTTTTTCACCGTCTACAAAATTAAATCTTTTAATATTGAAACGTAAGTAATAAGAAAAATATATAATGTATTAATAAAATGATTCATTTGCGCTCTTTTTAGTCGTGTGGTATTCGTTGGATTGCCGATCCTATAGGATTATGCGAGTTTAGGAACTTAGTGTGAACTTTGTTTGCGCAATTGTGTATTATGAGGCAAATTCTCAAGGGAGACTGGTTGTCATTGCAAAAATTAGATCAAGAATATTGTATCATTACATGTATATAAATATATTTCATGCTAATTATCCCTGCTGTAACAACTTTATTTAGATAAATTAATAATTCAGGTCTTGTACTTACCAGGTATGGTCCTAGCGACAATGTGAGCAACAGCCAAGTTGTCAACATTATCAGTCGACACTAACATATCAATTGTTATCAATTTTGAACCATCTTCTAAAAGTAATAGCTGCTTAATACCCTTCTGTTCTTCTTTGAATACAACCTTGAAAATATAAACAGTGGTGTAACAGTAACGATTTATTTATAATTCCTAATTAACTGAAAACCTTCTGAAGAGATACACCATTGTAGTTGTTTCATACATTTTAGATGTTTTATAATAATTTAGCTCTGAAAAATCCCCTGCTGTACTGTTATCCAAATCCTATTACTGTACATACCAAAAGTCGGGGATTTTACAGATTTATGAATTAATATAAAAGCGAGCAATTGTTGACATGAAAAACAGTAAATTATAAATATCTCTCGGTCGTCTGGGTAGGTAATACCCACTCATCAGATATTCTACCGCAAAAAAGCAGTACTTTATATTGTTGTGTTCCGGTTTAAAGGGTGAGTGAGCCAGTATACGGGCACAAGGGACATAACATCTTAGTTCCCGAGGTTGGTGACGCATTGACGATGTAAGAGATGGTTAACATTTCTTACAATGCCAATGTCTGTGGGCGTTGGTGACCACTCACCATCAAGCTCGTCCGCCTACCTATACAATAAAAAATTGTGCTTCATTCTATTCGAATGAAATGAAATCTATTATAATAGCAATTTAGACGAAAGCTAAATCGAGCTACTCGAGCGCCGAACCTGCCGATCCTGCGTGTCCCATACGATGACGCAGCCCGACTCCGCGGTGACGACGTGAGTGCCGGCGGGCGTGATGTGCGCGTGCGTCACGATGGCGCCGAGCGGCGCGTCCGCGAGCTGCGCCAGCAGGCGGCCCGCGCGCGTGTCCCACAGCCCCCAACAGCTGCGCGTCACCGTCACCGCCAGCGGGACGTCGCGCGCCAGGCTAAAAGACGATCGTCATCGATTAACTTACGTTACATATTACCCGATTAATATGTAAAAGTAAAGTAAAGTAACATATATGAATATCCCACTGCTGGGCTAAGGCCTCTTCTTCTCTTTTGAGAAGAAGGTTTTCTCATTTCTAATGATAGACTTATAATATTTATTGTACTACAATATTTAATCGGATGAAGCGTGAACTCAAAAAAAAAACAATAATCAATTTTTATACCTAACATTTCCTTGCAGCAATCAATGAAATCTGAGTTTTATAGTAGTATACATAGTTCATAATATTTAGATCGCGTTTAAAAATTACATCAAATTACAGTTAGACATTTAAATGTACAACTACGAAAGTACGAATAAATTTACAAATAATAACCTGATAGATTCAATGGGCAGTTCTTGTCTATCGATTTTATGAACTTGCTCAAATATGTTGTCAATATTCCATATCTTCACTGTTCTGTCTATAGAAGAGGTAATCACGTTGTTCCAAGCACCAACAGTTAGGGGCTCCAACTGAACAATTCGACCAAAGTGTGCGTCGAGGACCTTAATCAGCTTTGTCGTTTCTAGACTCCAGACGTAAAGGTTCTTCCTAAACATGAATGTGAAAGTCATGACTAATAAGATTTTACAGTATTTTTTTATGTTAAAACTAGGCCATACTGTTGATGTTGATAATGCAACATCCTTAAATCTCTGTTTAAATCTCCTCTTTTGCTTATTTTGTTTTTCTCTTTCTCTATTTTTTTTATTTTTATTATATGGCAAACATTAAGCTTACATTTTAAGCTTAAGCACTAACTTGCACTTATTCTACAAGCTGTGGTATTACAGGGCAAAACTATTTAAAGCAATGACGCGATTACACATATAATAGCAATTCTACAGAAGCACACACTACATTAAGCAATACATAGAAACTAATTTATAATATATAGCAGATTTACTGTTCGCTACACCTTTTCGAATTCCCTCCGCCATTGTGTTTCTTTCCTTATACTTTATCCTGCACTTACAACTATCTCTGGTGCTACACACCTACAATTTGCTGACCACTAAAAACTATAAATATAATTTGATCTAACATTGACTGTTACTACTTAATTGCTAATCTCTAGTATCTAATTATACTCTATTATCTAATGCTAAATAATCCTATTTACAATTACAGTCAGACAGTTTACAATTACAATTACAGTCAGATAGTCAGAGTACTGACTATTCACTATTTACATTACTTATATTGACAAATTTATACAGTTTCATGTTTTGTTTTTAGCATTTGCTATGTCTACCACCTTTAGGGCGAATCTCATGAATGTCTCCCGAATGTCGTCATTTATCATGAATTCTTTTAAATTTTTCGGGACTATATCACGTCCCATTTCACATTCTGTATTGTATCTAGTTAGTGTAAATTTGGGATAGTAGCAAACCAGGTGGATCACTGTCTCGGGGCTGGTGTCATTACAGTCACAGTATGGATTCGATCTTAGATTAAATTTATTTAGGTAATAGGCGAACCCACCATGCCCTGTCAACAGTTGAGCCACCCGGTTCTCCATTTTGATCTTCTTGAGTATTCTGTGTGCATTCCGGACGTCATCGAAGAAAATCTTTGTTATTTCCCCTGTCGTGCTCTCAGAATAATATGCTTGCCATTTGTCCAACGTGGTTTGCCTGGTGTGCCACTTCACTGTTGACAGGGGGATGCATTCATAAGCCGGTTTGGTCTTCTTGGTGATTGCTGCGTTCTTGGCCAATTCATCCGCGCGTTCGTTCCCTTTTATCCCTATGTGAGCTCTCACCCAGTAAAATTCCACCTCACCCCCCAAATTCACTAGTTCGTCCAAATTCGTTCTTATTTTATGAACGATTGGGTGGAGGTTCCCTGGGTCTGCTAGGGCTTGTAGGGCTGATTTGGAGTCCGATATCAGATTGACTTTCTTTTTCCTAACTGTTGGTCTTAGGAGAAGTTTTAGGGCTATCGTTATGGCTGTGAGTTCGGCCTGAAAAACTGAGCAGCAGTTATCTAATCTGACGCTGGTCTGTCGTATCTCTGAGCCGTCCTCATGCCAGGTCACTGCAGCCCCGACCCTGCCTTCTATTTTGCTGCCATCTGTATATAGCTGCGGCCAATCTTTTCTTATTTTGTAAAGATCTTAGTGGGTGTCAAGTATGTCGAATGTAATCCTTTTTCGAATCATGGGAGGAGGAAGATCGAATGGGCTGATATTCCTCCCGATGGATCTGCCTAGGTACTAGTCCAATGGTTTCCCTCTTTTGTGTCTGTAGCGCTCGGCCATTTCCGTTGCTTTCAAGTGGGAGTATATTAGCCAGCAGAACACTGGCCGTGAAGGATACTGTCCTATGTGTCTTCTCAATCTTGATGGCAAAAAGCCGGGTCAACTAATTTAGCCTTGTACGTATAAAACGTCTGTGGACCACTGGTTCCCACACACTACACGCGTACAGTATCGTTGGTTCCACAACTGTTGTGTAGATAAGCCGGAGTATTTCTGGGTTGAGCCCCCATGTGGCCCTAGCCGCACGAGCTACCCTTTTGTAGAGACTTATTGCCCTGGTATATACATTATCAATGTGTACGTTGAAGTTTAGTGTCGGATCTAGTGTGATGCCTAAAATTTTTAGATTTTGGTTGGTCTTGAGGTTGTCGTTATATAGTCTAAAAATCGGTTGGTCGTATTTAAGTTTTTTAGTGATGATGAGCACCTGGGTCTTATGTGGTGCGAACCTTAATCGGTTTTCATTCCCCCACTCAGCCACTTTTTCCAATGTTCTGTTGATTTTATGATTCAGTTGTGCCATATTGTTTGCTGATCCTATGACAAGAATATCGTCGGCGAAAGCCTGTACATGGGATTCGAAAGCTTCGGCTTTTTGTAGCAGTGGGTCCATTAGGAGGTTCCATAGTATTGGTCTCCCGGTGGAACCCTGTATGCAGCCCCTATTTGTTGCTGTTTTTACCGTTTCGCCCGCATATTTGAGTATTTAGGTTTCTCATGGCGTTATCAATTTCAGCAATTTGCGTTCCTATATCTGTGTCCTCTTCCAAATATAACGAGATTAGGCCTAACTTAAAATCTATTAAATCTTTGGAATTAGGGTACAGAACCACAATGGCAGACTTAACAGGTTTTACGCGATTTATTGTCTTTTGGTACGTTGGGAACGCTGTTGTTAACGTCCCCAGCGCACCAACACAAGGCTCTTGCAATAGCAATGCCGTGTACTTTTTGCTGTTTGCAGCTTGTAGGAACTCCTTAGTTGCTGTGAAGCCTCTACCAAGGTTGCATTGCACCAGCTTCAGGGAGGCCTGTAGTTCGTGGGCATCGGTGTTACGATAAGTTTTCCCTACAGGGTCTGATTTTATATGTATAGGGTCCCCTGTCTCGCTATTTTATCCCACGTCCTCCACTCTGGGCATTCCATGGAGTACGCTGGATGGGCTCGGTTGCCCTCCCTGCAGTTGGCGCAACGTGGCGGCTTTTGTCTGGCCTCGCACTGCCTGGAATCATGATTTCCAGCGCAGTAGCCACACTTAACTTGGTTTGAGCATTCCGCTGCTCTGTGCCCGTAGCCCAAGCATCTGTAGCACTGCAAGACCGGAGATTGGTCGACTGCCAGAATCATCTGGTAGCCCAACCGAACCTTCCGATCCTTCAGGCATTTCCAGACGCATGGGCTCACTTCTATAATTATGTTATTAATTTCTTGAGTTCTTCCTTTTTGTCTCCTTATTATTTTTGTGGTTTTGTTCTCGGTCTTAAGGTCTTCTGGCAAGGCATGCATATTCTGCTTGACTAACACTTCTGAGATTCTATCGTTGTCCAGATCGCGAGCGACCCCGATAAGTTTCAGAAGCGGTCTTCTAGCTTTGGGGGTTGCCACCGTGAATTTATAACCCACATTTACAATTGCTGTAGACAGCCTGTTGTGCTCATTGTCGGTGGAGCACGTGATGATGACTTTCTGGTTTTTCACCTTCCGCTCACTATTAACACCGATGCCAAGCTCCACCACATCGACCTTCTCCTTGATCCTCTTCACAAGTGCTCAGAGGAGCTATTCACCCTCATTCCTGCTTCCCCTTTCCTTCACAAATCTACGCGTGCTGGCTCTCGATGTCACCGACTAACTGTGACATCAATTCCATCGCGCACGAAGAAATTTGGCAACTCTTTTCTTTGTCGCACCTCTAAAACATGGAATTCGTTACCAGCACACGTGTTCCCCTCCTCTTATGACCCGGGTTCCTTCAAACGAGGCGTGAAGAGGCATCTTGCGGGCCGGCAAGGCGGGGGCGGCTAGTGCAAGTCATTCTTCCTGACTGCACTAGCCGTCGTCGCGTTTGGACTTTACTATCACTACTATAAAAAAAAAAAAAAAAAAAAAAAAAAAAAAAAAAAAAAAAAAAAAAAAAAAAGTCCTCGCTGCAGTGTCGAGGATCAGCCGACTCTACTACCACGGCGTATCGAGGCTTGGTGATCGCTTCGGCGTAACTGAGATCAGAAGTGTGTCGCTGCGGATTAGCATTTCTTGGTTTCGGCTCAAAGCCTTTGCCAGCAGTTGAGGCGTCTAGTCCTCCCGTGGCTAGGTTCCTGTCCACCGATTGAGCGTTCTGCTCTTTCAGGGCCTTTAGTTCGTCCAGTAACGATCTTATATCGCCCTGGACATCCAAAGGCTCCGCCGACGTTGTGGGCACTTTCGTCAGGACTTTATTGATCGTTAGATTGAGGTCCTCCAGAGCCTTCCACTGGTCCTTAAACTTGGCGTCAAGTTCATATACCAGCCAGCAGGCAGCTTCGGACTACTTCAAGGTCTTTTTGACGTTCTCTAGAAGGTCCTTGCTATTCGCCTCGTGGTGGCTCTTTATCTCCACTAAAGTTTTCCCGCGGGCTGCCTCTACACGCGATACCAGGTGCTCGTAATGTGCCTTGAGCCGTTCTTTCTCGGCGATGTGTCTGTTACGGGAATCGGCTAGACGGAGAATCATTTCATATAAGCCGTTCATGCCGTCACAGACCTCCTCCCGAATTTCCCTATTTAAGTTGTGGGACTCCTCCAAACGGGCTTTGGCCTTTTGGTAAAGTCCCGCCGCTAGTTGTGGGATCTCATGGAGTGCGCCCCCACATCCTATAGATTCGAGGTCCTTAGGTTCGGATGCTGAACATACGCTTTCACTTAGCCTGGCTTCTGTAGCAGCTCGGATAACTGTAGTTTTCCGCATGAGGGCAGAGTCCGATTTGGGGCGTTCTGGCCTCTCCACCCCTGGCGTGGATGTTAGCAGCGACGGAATTTCCGCGCTATTTGTCATCCTCTGGCCCTCAACCCCAGATACATCTTCAACGCATATGGAGGGTATGGTTGGGTTAAGTTCGGTAACTGGTGAAGCAGACGCATTGGTTCTGATGACCTCAGTCACCATTTTCATTCGAGTCAGCTCTTTTGCACCCTGCCTGCTTTGGCTGATGCTAACTGACATCACACATGGTTTCCTTGTGCTTTTCTTGGATGTGGCTGTGCCAAAGCTGTCACTTCTGTCCGACATTTGTCCGGTTTTTACCTGTGAGTCGACTCCGACGGTTGGATTGAGGTCGGGGGGAAGCACGACTGACTGAGTGCAGCAGCTGCAGCCCGTCGACCCACAATCAGCTCCACACAAATGCAGAGTCCGCTCCACGATATTGCAGAGTCGGGGAAGATTAGGCAAGCTAGCTTTTGGTTAGATGGCTTGGATCGTGGGTCACCTGCTGCCCAAAACCGCGTGTCCGAAGCCCGTCTAGTTGGCTCTATCCGGCTCTACAAATGTAGAGTCCGATGTTACGTCCAGCCAACTATGTGAGTCGGTAACTGTGGTGATGGGTATGCTGAATTTCTTTTAAGGAAAATATTCATTTAATTTATTCTGGCATTCATTATAATTTATATAAACTTAAAAAATATGAATAGTGACTCCTTATTATACATACCTTACTCCAGCCACAGCATACGTGTTATTATTACTGATCATAAACGAATTAGACAGAGTCATCTTCGTAGATATATTCCTAATAGTATGAGGGAGCTTTAGGACTATACCCTCCAATCGTAAATCTTTTTCTTGTACATCTTGCTTCTCGTCCTAAAATTCAAAATTGTCATCAATTCGTCATTGTTACTTATGAATAATAATAATTCGGGGTTTGTAATTTTATTATTATTTTACTAGACTTCACCATGTTAGTACTTACTAGTTCTTCTTCTTTTTTGTCATCGGCTTCTTCTTTGTTCTTATCATCAACATGACTACCTCTTGGTATAATATTATTGAAATCCCAAACAACGAAACTATAAGTTGTTGTTGCTATAATAAAATAAAATTTATTATAAAAATGTATTTTTTTAATATTAATTATTAAGGAGTTATTGGTTTTATTTCTCTTCTCTTTCAATTCAGTGTCAAGGTTTTTTTTTAAAGTTGAACTAATTTCTTCAATAAATCCTTACCAAGCAACATGCGATCCTTTTTCCCTCTCTTCAGCTGCAGCATAGCCTCCGCTGTATCCGTGTCTTGGTGATGTAGTTCTTCAACTTTGTCCCATGTTTGTTGTTCTTCGTTTAATTCGTATATAGAAATCTGTATTTGAGTTTTTTTTTTAATATTAGAGATATAATCACTGGCTTTGAAAGTCATTAGAAATTTCATGAATTACCGATACGCTGCTGTCTGTTATATAACGAGATCTAGGTTACAAATAAATTGTATGGCAGTAAAATTATTGGTGAATAGACGGTACCTAACAAGGCGGTTTTATACTACCACCGTGCTATATTTTTTATAATCAAATACCAGTTGAAAGGTAGTGTGCATATGTATTTTGACGTTGTTTTTTTTCCGTGGCATGAATGTTAATTATATTGTATATTAAGGTAATTCTACCATAAAATTAAAAAGTTTATGAAGGTTTACTCGGTGGTAGAGCTTTGTGCAAGCTCGTCTGGGTAGGTACCACCCACTTATCAGATATTCCTCCGCAAAACAGCAGTACTTTGTATTGTTGTGTTCCGGTTTGAAGGTTGAGTGAGCCAGTGTAATTACAGGCATAAGGGACATAACATCTTAGTTCCCAAGGTTGGTGGCGCATTGGAAATGTAAGCTATGGTTAACATTTTTTACAATGCCATTGTCTATGGGCGTCGGTGACCACTTACCATTAGCTGGCCAATAAGCTCGTCCGACTACCTATAAAATAAAAGATAAAAAAAGGCAGTAATTATGGCTTGAAATAAATTCTAAAACTTCTAAATTGTTATTTCACCAATAATCAAATTAATTAAACTTTAATTAAAGCAAATACTTGTACCTGATATCCTCTTTCAGGGTCACTCGTGTAAATTTTAGTCCAATATTTGTTTAACGTGAAGGCGCCACGACACCTCAGAGGCTGCATCCAAGTCCCAGATTTACAGAAATGCACCAGGAGCCGATCGTCGTCCAGGTCACCGCTCCACTTCGCTAGTACTAAGTTCTCCAGATCCCGGAATTCTATCGCTGGAGATAACATTTTTGTTATACAATTAATATAAACAAATAATTGTATCGTTCGTCGACTTTTTTTAAATAATATTTTTCTAAAAAGATAATTTGATAGCCTAATAATATTAGTATTTTCTTTTTAAAAAGGGCTAAAGTTGTACGATTAGTGAATATAAGAAACCATTATTCCAGTATTTTTGTAAATAAGAAATAACGATTTTATTTTGGGATGCACCAACATTTTTAAAATAGTCATTAAGTTCTCTGTAAAATAAAATATAAGAGAAAATTCAAATATATTTTAAAATTAAAATTACAGAGAATTTCCCAAGGCACATCATCATACGGTGCTGAATCAGGTGCAGGCTTGGTATCTTCGAGTTCTCCTCTCATGCTGTACTGCACCCAGGAATTAGGACCGTATATGAACATGTGATGGTTCAAAACGTAAACACCACGAACTGTTTCACCTAAAATATAAAGAGAAAATTTGAGTTGAAGAAGAAAATAGACAAATGAAGTGAACATTAAACTCTGATATTTTTAAATATTCATACAAAACTAAATACATTTTAGTTCAATTTTATTCACTAACTGGCAGGGGTGGAATAAGCCATCTTCTAAAGAGAGAAGACCCTAATTAATCGCCTTTAATCTAAGTTATTAAACAAACCCACTAAATCTAGCCATGCAGACTTATTATGCGCAAGAAAAAAGAAAACGGTAATTGCAAATAATCGATTGTATTCCATATAATTATAGTAGGGTCACCTTCTTCCAGTGGATTTTCAATGGTGATGTATTCGCTTGTCAGCATATTGAGAAGAATAGACTGGAAAATATAAGATGCGGTTTTTTAACCACTAATCCATGTAGGAACATATTCCAAAAACAAGAATTGTAGCTTACAACAGAATTATTGGTAGATGCAGCAGCCCATTTGTTATCTGGTGACAGTTCTAGGTTTTGCATGATACCCTCCAATTGTGGACAAAGGTCTCTAGCCAGGTCTGAAGTCGATAAATCCCAGGATATGACTCGACTCGAAATGGACACAACGTATCGTTTGTCCGAGCTGAGACGGAACGCGAATACAGCGAATTGATGACCTTCTAGCGAGTACTGGAATTATGTAAGGTAATACTTTTTAAAAATATGAATCGTGAGATTTTTAGCTTAATTTAATAAATTAATTTGGTGCAAAAAGTTCAGAAGCAATACATAAATCGAATAAATTTTACATCATGAAATGTATTCATTAACGTATTACATTAAAATTCAATGTTACGATGAAATCTAAATCTAATCATTTCTATAAAATATTATGATCTCGTTCGAAACAATTTATGTTGCGAGCAATGTTGGGGCAGTAAATACAGAGTAGTTTCAGATGTATAGTGTAGTCAGTAGTGTGACCTTGAGCGGGCCGCCCGGCGTGTGCAGGCAGTGGTGCGCGGGCAGCAGCGCGCAGTGCGAGCGGCCGACGCGGCGACACTGCTGCAGCAGCGCAGCCACGGCCGCGTGCTGCGACTCGGGCAGCAGGCGGCCCACCAGCTGCGGCGCCAGCATGTCGGGGAACAGGCCCAGGATGGCGCCACCCAGGCGCAGCGCGTCCGCCACCAGCGTCAGCTCCCTGCGCACACCGTGGCGAATGTTTACACGAGCTATTCGTTTCTCAATGTGACGCTTATGAAATAAAATGTAATCTTTCTGTAAATTTATTCCGTAATCTATAAGAAAAGCTAAAACCTGAGTAGATTTTTAAGAAAATTCAACTAATTTCACGTTTTCCTTTGGCATAACGTTCATAAAAGTATGTATGTATCTTCACGGAAGTATGCACGAGCGATCCCGTGAAGTCTCCCGAAGATTCGGTGAGTGGAGTTGCACGAGCCGGCGAGACCCACATACCCTCCACTTCATGTGGGGGACATGCGTAAATGCGTTTTTCCAGCGAAATAATAAAAAGGTATGTATGTACCTCACAGCATCTTTGTTAACGTGCTGCTTGGCATCTTCGAAGTCAGCGAGAACTGCTTGCAGCGGGCAGCAGTTCAGCTTCGCATGAAGCCACTCGTAGTTAAAAAGAACTTCAGCGTAGAGATCGGTGAAACGCTTCGATCGGACGAGGTGGAATGGGAGTTCACCAAACTGGAAAAAAAAATCTATATAATAGTACAAAATTAGTATATAACGTACTGTAAGTATTTTTCATAACATTATAAATATTATACAGCAAATTACTATTTCGATAAGCTTATATAATTAAGTCACATTATTCACGTGTCACTACACTGACATCATAATTACATTAATTCAAGACTGATTGTTACATCGAGTTAATCAATGTAACATTATAACGTGCAGTTTCTGTTACACTGAACAAAGTCAAATTAACTAATTTGGCTTTAAGCTGAATCCCTCAGTGACGTCATCAGTTGCTGACCAATGAGGATTCAGATTAAAACCAGGCAAGTACTTTTACAAGTAGTTAATTAGTGATTGCATACAAACGGTCGAATAGCCTGGAAAAGTAATGGTCAGTGGTTTCTTCTGAAATTGGATATAGAAATATTCTTTATGACGTTATCGTCATAAAAATAGTAGTAGTAGCGTCTTCATAATACTGTTATTATACAAATATTATTCTCGCTTCATAAAATAGCTCTATCTACATCTAATCTACATGCACTAGAGTTCTTTGTAATTTTTCTACTCGCATACCTTTATAAAAATATATTTCACTAAACTAAAATTGGAGTTGAATGTCTTTTATGTACTATAATTGAAAAAAAATTACAATATTTTTTTTGAATGCGTGGCTTGGCTACTTAGCTGACCTTGCGTAAATTATATCTCTTAGAGGAGCCATCAGCGGAAGTGAAGACAAGTGGCTGTAGAGGCACCTTTCTGTCGGCGACGCCTTCTTTATCTGCGAGATTGAATCTGTGACGTTGGATCTCGGTGTACTTGAACGGTTTTGGTATACCACCACCCCATATCCCTGTAAAGTATATTAGAGTATACAATAATGTAATAGTCCTGTGAATGTCCCACTGTTGGGCTAAAGTCTCTCCTCTTGAAGAGTAGGTATTTTAATAGTGTATTATATAAACTATTTTAAAACACTAAATAAGTAATGATAACAATGCTTCTTTATTTTATATGTAGTAGAATTATCAACGCCCAAATCAAGCCTGGAATTCAAACGTTAGATAACAAACTTTCATGATGATGATAACTTGACTTAGGGCGTGAATGCGTAACAAACAAACAATTAATAAACTAGCATTCGCAATTATAAAATTGTAATTATTATTAATATAAAAATATAATAATAAAATATATAAAATTGTAACAAATATAAATTAGTGATATTGAGCTGCATCAACTAATGAATCATTAAAATTTTATAAGTACAGAAACCTGGTAAATAAAATAGAGACATGAAGACAAAATATTTAAGCAAGTCTTACCTAAATAATAATCCGCAATCATGGAATGAAAGTACATTGCCATGTTCATATTCTTGAAGTACCTCTCCCGTGCAGTGTCCCGGAACTGCCGATGATACCAGTTCATAACAGAGACCCCGTCTGCTTCCCTTTCAGACAAATAGTTTGGAAGATCGTTACGTATTCTGGAAAATATTATAATGTTATTTTGGTACAAATATTTTTTGAGTTTTTTAATTTAAAAAATGCAATTATTAATAGGAAATCATATGGAAATATATGAGAGGTACACATAATCACAACTAAGTGTTTTTTTCTGCACATAGTATATTTAAATACAATTTTGGCAGAGGTGAATCAAGAGAGACTTATTATATGCAACATATAAGCTTAGTATGTATTAGCCTATGAATTTAGACGTAGACTAGTACATACCAAAATATTATACCAGAATAACAAGTTTTTTGGCTGTACCTGGTCCACAACAAAGGTGGTATTCTTCTAACTGGTGGAAGATGGTACTGATAGACGTCATCTAGGACTTTATCGTCTAATGATATCAGGTCTTCTAATTCAGTCTCCGAAAGACCACTCCTAGCTGCAGTGATGTATGCCAGAGCGTGGAAGACCAGAAGACGTCCGTGCTGAAAATTATCAAGTATTTTTTTGACTCAAAACATATATATCCACAAGGGACGTAACATCTTAGTTCCCAAGGTTGGTGGCGCATTGGCGATATAAGCGATGGTTAACATTTCTTACAGTGCCATTGTCTATGGGCGCTGGTGACCACTTACCATCAGGTGGCCCATATGCTCGTCCGCCTACCTATAATATAAAAAATATATATATACATATATAATTGTCTAGGTGATAAGTAGAAAATAATTTTGAACGTATTCAGGTTTTAGGGTTTTATATTTAGTTAGAAGGTTCAATCGCTATATTTAAATCGAGTATACTTTTCCTTTTTTTTTCTCGCAATGGAAACCTTCAAAAAGCTACCTGGCTCCCTTAGGGGGAAGAACCGGGTCATGTGGGATTCTTACCCACTAAAACATACTACATACACAAACTATAGGAAAATTGTTAGTAAATGATAAGTTATCCAGAAATTCATACCTGCTTTTCAATCCGCTCAAACAACATCATAATTGAATCCATAACGGTTGACGCCAAATGCGTATCTTGAGGCTTTGTGTAACTTCTCCATCTACAAACCTGAGAATAGTAATATTTTTCTAGTCACCGTTTTAATTCTAGCTACAAAATAGTTCGACGAGTAATGTAATAACAACAAACATACAAACAATCGTTATAGCATAATATATTATCTTAGGAAGGGTAGGAATGAAATGTTTATAAAATCTTGAGTAAAATCATGACAAAAAAGATTTTGAAAAAAAATATCTCTCATGTTTCTGATTGCCTGGTACCTACATGATAAATTAATTCTATGAATGTTGATACTAGCAGATTTGTCTAATGGCAAAACAAGTGATGTTTTGCATTGAAAATCGGCAAATAATAGACATCTAGTATAAGAATAATGATTGTGATTCATCTTTACCTCAGCAAAAACCAGTTTAACGAATATAGGCAAGGAACATTGTCCAATGGCATTGGAGACCAAACGCCACTGGTAGTTAGACAGGTCTCTTGCAGCTGACGCCATCCACAACCTTCAATTAATACTAATGATTTAAGATAAAATTGCCAAAACCAACACTTTCTTATAATGTTTGGAAGAGAGAGTTTAATGCCTGACAAATCTATACTACTATATAAATCTATTGGTTCTGTCTGTACATTTTTTTTCACCTAATTTTGTGATAAATAATCGTTTTATGATGCAGTGATTCACATTATACAATTTTTTTCATTTTTGTCTGTCTGTCTGTCTGTCTGTCTGTATGTCTTCTTATAACTCAAAAACGACTTGAAAAATCTTGATGAAAATTGGTACACACAAAGAATATACGATGGAGCAAATGTTAGGCCATACATAAGATCGGTAAACCCTACGGTATCTTATGAAAATTAATTTCAAATCGTTAATTACGTATTTCTTTACCAGTAGCCATGTGTGTGTATGTGTGTGTTTGTGTGTGTGTGTGCGTGTGTGCTATTATAGTAATAAAATATAATATAATAATTTTTATTAATTATACGCGGGTGAAGCCGCGTGGCACAGCTAGTATATAATATATTTGGTTGTATTTTGACACGATTCACGGACAGGTAATTTTGATTTTATTTATAAAAATCTATATAAATATAACATATATAACATCATTTTTTAACTTAAATGAACTTGAAATTCCTACCTGAAAATAACTTGCTTTGAGAATTATACGTCGAGGAAATTTCCACGTAGTAAATTATAAACACAAAGATTTTGGTTTGAAAATGTTTTTCATGGGTAATTAGTTAAACAATGCTATCTTCTTCTTTCGAATGTCAAATTAATGATAACGGAAAGAGAGAAATGAATGTCATCTAAACTCATTTAATGTTGATATATCAATGTTTAGTGACATTAATAATTATTATTATAACATTACTTAGTGGATCAATCACGAAATCCTTCTTATCAATCAAAATGGGTATATGACCAGGAGACAATTTCTCTAATGTAAAACGTTTATGAACGTTCTCGATTCGATTTCGATCCAGATTCGATTATTCCTTATAAATTAAATATGATGTTACCATATACAAAAGCCAAAGAACCATGGCAAAGTCAGACTTAATTGTTAACTTTTGACGTTTCATCAAGGACAAATCGAATCGAAACTCGCTCGTTGTATTAGTAGAATAGGGAAAAAACTAAACGACATTTATCTAATATCACTATTGTTATAAGTACTATCAAATAATTATGTTATTCTTATTATATATTGTATGTAGAAATTACATAATGCTATTGTTTATATTATCCACCACTCTTAATATTGAAATTTATTTATTATTCCTCTCATTGGCCCAATGGTTAGAACGCTTGAATCTTAACCGATGATTGTGGGTTCAAGCCCGAGCAAGCACCACTGAATTTTTTTTGTGATTAATTTGTGATTATGAAACATCGCGAGAAAACCTGCATGTGTCTAATTTCATTGTAATCGAGCCACATGTGTATTCCACCAACCCGCATTGGAGAAGCGTGATGGAATAAGCTCCAAACCTTCTCCTCAAAAAAGGGCCTACACCCAGCAGTGTTTCACAGACTGTTACTATTCCTCTCACGTCTATGTGTTTCTTACAATCAAATCAACAAACTTGCCTAGGGCGGCAATATGTCTCTCGATTAGGAATTTCTTACTTACTTCAAAACTTGCATCGCGAGATCCTCTCCCAAGGCTTTGACTTCTAGAAAATTCTCTTCTGAATCAATCATGCGCCTCAACACGTCATATTCTTTGGATACTTCTGGATTTGCTTCTTCACATGCACATGTTACTATAATCTGTAGTAAAATATTGTTATTTTAATATAATTTAAATTGTTCTGGTTTTGTTTGATTAGTTACTTTTTATGTTCAAAATAAATCGTTTTAAGTTTGGGAAATGTATAAAACACAAAAGCAATCTACGTCACAGTTGTATGCGTAAGCATAGTGACGTCTAGCTACATATGATGGATAGAGTTCTGCTGGTTGTACCCTCCTCACTCCTTCATACTGTGGGAGGGTTACGTAAAGGAATTTCCCAACATAAAAACAGTGGAAAACATTATTATAAAAGTTTATTTAGAAACTAAGTTTCGAGTTTTGACATTTATTGCTTTATAATTAAAATACCTTTAGAATTGTTTCATTTTTCTTTACCTGTGAAGTCACGTCTTCTGAAGCGTGACGTCATTAAAAATTTCGTAAGAAAACTTTAAAAAAAACTCACCTTACAATGGGGTGGCAGTCGCGTTGGTAACCATGACACCTTGTTATTTTCGGTGCCGATACCTGTGAGCTGATCCACGGAGTCCAGATATAAAAGTAGAGGTTGCTGTTGCGAAGCCAGAGTCAGCAGCTGCTTGAAGTGGGCGGTGAGAGGAACCAGATCATCGGGGATGCTCTCAAATGGAAGTGCGAAGTTGTAGGAAATCTGAACGAAATGATACAATATGTTCATATAGATCTAACATAGAATACTATATAAATATGTTTATAGAAATAAATACATTGTTATTATAGGATTTATGTTAAAACAAGTTTTTATATACAATATTTCTTGTCTATGCTGATGACAGTCCTAATAGGTTACAATTCGCGATAATAGTTATAGTCTTATTCAATCACAAGAGGAGTGCATATATAATAATAATTGTTTCTCGGAGTAAATAGCTCTAATGACGAACAAATATTTCTTGATTTGAAAAATTAGTAAAATAACTATTTTAAGTATCTGTAAAAAACAAACTTGAATAAGGATTTATAACAAGAAGTCTTCTATTGAACATACATATCACATATATCATCACACATTTCTATCAGAACAAACACAACACATATTAAATTTTAATTTATTTTTATTATAAATTTTAATTAAATCACGAGGAAACGACAAGCGATGCTTACCTGCTGACAAATAGATATAAGTGTCGGCGTCAGAGCACTGGAATCTGGAGTAGTTCCGAGGAATCTAATGATGTTTGTGGGACGGACTTCTGAAAACCAAGTTTCTAAGGACATTGCTGAACTCTTCGCTAGAAGACTTGTTTTACCACATCCACCTATAATATGCAGAAAATATAATTCAAATACATACATATAACAGTACGTAAATGTATAGTTTTCCTAAATTGTACTAATACTCGAAAAGAAATAGCGACGAATAGTGATCGTAAATGGTTATTAACGTGAGTAATTAGTGAAATGTTAACAATTGTTTAAAATACGTGTTCGATAGAGCCAAAATACGACCTTCTCCATATAGAACTAGGGGTTTGTCGGAGTTATTCATCATGTAGTTCTCGATAAAATTCAAGTCGTCTTCTCGTCCATGGAATACTTTAACTGAATTGTTACAAGCGTGGAGATGCTGCAGGATTTCTGTCACTATCTGCCCTTGAGCGCTGCTGTCTTCTTTGCGCATCGCTCTAGAATTTATTTTCAGAACATAAAATGAGTGTTAAGAACCAATATTCACATAAAACATGAATCATACTAAATACGATCAGTAATTTAGAAATGCCTAAATAAAATAATTGTATGATGTCCCCGATTCAGTGTCATTATTAATAACAATATTTTTCGGTACAATAATTTAAATTATTTTAACAAAGCAACTGAATCTATTGAATAAATAAAGTTCTTAATTAAGCTCCACGATTCGTATCAATGCTCATAAATGCCAATCTTAAGCTGGGTGCTTAAGATTGGGAACCAAGCAAAAACCCATGACCAATACAATATTCATATTAAAAGAATATAACCCACAAGCAAAATAAGTAACCTACATTTTAATTATTGACAGGTACCAACCAACTGACCCTAACTTAATGTTAGCCTTAACGTTGCTTGGTGGCAGTTTAGTTAAAAACTGATTGCACTCTTTCTGTCATTATTGATTTGACCTTCGAAAGAAGAAGACAAAACATTATTCAACTAATCACCCGCTAAGCAAGTGTAAGTAAGGCCAATAGATATTAAAAATAATAATTGTGTCGCACCTATCAACCAGTTTGATGATATTCTTGTAGAAATGCGATATGAAATGGTTTAGGTACTCGCCGTGAGTCTCATTGTCAAGGCCGTCGCGACCAATCCATTCAACTGTATATCTGTTAACAAAAAAATTGGTAATAATAACGTTATTTCTCTACCATTTAGAACAATTTGCTTGTACCATAGTTCGGTAATCTTGTGTCGAAAATGTAGCACGACCTCCCTTTTCTAAATCTACTTAGCAGGCACACATGCGGTCAAATGTTAAGCGGCACATTCAAGAATTGGTTTATATTTCTAACAGTCCCAATGTCTATGGGTGGCAGTGACCACTTACCGTCTGGTGGCTCATTTCTTCTCATTAAACGAAGAAAGTTTCAAGCGTGTAACCTCCCCTTTTAATAATTTTGCGTTACCTCACAGCAAAGAGAAAAATTCTTTCGGTCATTGACCCCTATGTAAATTTTGCTCAAAATTACTAAAGCCTTATAAAAGTGTATAGATTTATATAACGTCTCAAGTTAAAATATCTTTAGTACTTTTAAAACAATTAAAGTATGGCTTCTCATGACGAAATGCGACTGATTCCCAATACGTTGGGAAGCCAAACATCACACACAATCTCGTCAAATTGTAATTCGGTTACTTTTGGATGAATACATCAGTTCAGTACATTAGATGAGAATTATAAAAATATGACTGCACACTTTATGAGGCGTAAATGTAATCTTTTATATGAAAAATATGTTGGTGTATCTGTTTGAGATGAGACCTATTTACCGTTTCACTGATACTATGAAAATTGGCACATATATTTGTACACTTAGAAGTTTTCATACCACTTTGTTAAAAATCGTCGCTAAATGGCACTGCAGCCTTCAATTACATATTTATACAAGCCTGTTTCGAATTCGTACGGTTAAAATTCATACAAAGTAACCCTAAGCTAAATAAAGTTTAGTTGAAAACTTATATTCCAAATTTCAGAGTATAAAAACATTATTTTGAATAAAATATTTTGCGTAAAATCCGTTCATGTACGTCACATAGTGCTATACTAAATTTTAAGTAAATCGGGCGTATTGGTTGGAAAATTTCATGATGAGTCAGTGAGTGGTAATTCGCTTATATATCTGTTTATATAATATATCGTTCAACTGATCGCCAAAACAATTGGTATAATTCGAAATTCATTCGCAGTTATAAGTTTAAAGTCAATATTAATCTTTATATATACGATAGTATAGAAACGTGCCCGAACAAACAAATTGTATCCTTCAGAGATATCTTGCTGTAACCTCTAACCTAGTGTACTTTGACTCATTTCTGAGAGCGAAGTAAATACTCATCATAATAAACTCTTAGCAAATGTTAAAATAAATGAGTATGACTAACTTTTGTATATTCGTCGTTTCGATTTTATTCGGTAACCTGACGTCTCTCAAATCAGCCAAGAGTTTCGAAGCCTCAGCATCCAAACTCCTGTTGAGGATGTCAACAAAATTACTGGCCTTCTTCAGGTTTTGAAGATTGATATTATTGATGTAGCGGACGTAAGCCAGGCAGTGGTTCTTTGTATTCTTGACATTTAGAATTCCATTGATAACTTCTCTTTCAGTTACTGGAATGTTTTTTTTTATTAAATATAAACATTTGTTGTAAATGAAACTGGAATTACAGTACGATTAATTATTGTGATAAACGATGTAATTTCTGGAACATTTTGTAAAACTGGCATTTTTTATGATATCGTTTAGGGTTCAGAATAAATTAACGGTGAAATTTATTCCAATTGTGTCCAATAGTTAAACAGAGGCAAAACAATAGAATAGGGCAGATAACATTTTCACAATTTTAAATACTGTTTTTGCATAGCTACAGTAAGTATCGTAAATAAATCATGATTTCAAAATGCAATTGAATATAAGAATAATTTAAAATTTATTAGAATTAAATATTCGCTTAATGAATTCAAAGTCGTACTCCTCCCTAATTCCTCCTTTTGAATAGATTTAATTGACAAGACTTGCGTAATAATTGGGAATTCTTATTTTAAATTTATATTTCTCAAAGGTTATTAGTTAATTATTTAATTTAATTAATTAAATAATAAAATAATAATAAATAATATTTTATTTAATTTACTTACCTGACATAAAATAATTGTGCATAGTGTCTTTATCGATTTTGCCCGTGTTATAAAGTTGTAATGAAGATTTCCGAAATAATTTCTGCATCTTAGTCAATGTGTCCCACCATACCGCTTGATCCTCCGCTTGGAGTTTAGGAACTCTCTTAAAAATAAAAGTAAGTTAAAAATTTCTTTTTTTATACAAAATATTTATCGCAAAAAATTTGCGATCATTGACTTATTGCGTTTGGTACGTGGACGTGTCTTCGTACACAAAACTTAAAATAACGAGTTAAAATAAATTTTATTCAAAATTCTCTATAATATGTGGTTTACGACACACCAGCTTATCTGCATCTAAAGATAGTGTAAAACATCAATAGATAATGGCTTGTATTACTGTGTTGATGTATAAATAATAAAGACAGTGTAGAAGTCTAAAAAAGTCCCACTGCTGGACTAAAGCAGGATGCATTAACTCTATTTAGGGTAAAGTTCAATTTTAAAACTTGAGACTGTGCAATTTCAGAAAGAAACTACAGCTTTGATTGGCGAAACAATGACGTCATGGCGTAAGGGATTGTTTAAACTTCTAACAGTACCAAAGTCTTCAGCTCCACCACTCTGGTAGCTCATTTGTGTGCCTCTAAATGAAACTAAAAATCACGAGAACAAAGTCACAAGCCTAGCAGCATATTAATTTAAACAAATTTAAAGAGTCTTTCCGAACTCCATTAATTTGGAAAACCTTCAATACTTAAGGCGATTCGAATAAAGTTTGATTTAAAGTTGTTCTTGTTTCAAGCAAGTTAACAGTTAACTTTATCAATTGCTCACTGAATGGCTGATTTATTTATACACAGGATTCTATTTAATTAGAACTTTATCTCGCAAATAAACTTCTCTCGATTTTTGGTTATCTTATAATTCTATTGTTCTGTTTTATTACTTGTTAAGCTTATTATCTGATTATAAATTAATTAATTGACTGATTTATTTATTTTGTTTCAAACAGTAATAAATTGTACGTTTTAATAATTAGTAACTTTTGTATAAATTACTAACTCACTTAAGTAAAAAGTTGATAACCGACTTATATATGGTGATATACTTGGATGAAATATTCATGAAATATTATAGTCAAGATACAGTTCAAGATTTTCTGTAGTGAGTTACGAGTTTATTCTTATAGAATAGGCTAAATAAGTTTCGGTTCAGAGTTTTTCTGTAAGAATTCATTTCGTGTCTTTCGTGAAATGTTGAAAACCGCCCATCTGCGATACTCTATTTTGATGTGTGTGATATTTTAATTGTTGTTTTATCACTTTTGTCAATATCACTTCTTGATACTTCACTTCCGCATTCTGGAGTGAGTTTCAAGTTTACAGTTTGTTCTTAGAGAATAGCTCTAGGGTATATATAGATATCTATAATATATGTATAGTAGATGACTATCTTTTAAAATGTATGAATATATATGACATTACTCTATATATAATCCTACATATTATTCTATTAGTTTTATGCTAAAATTAAACATTTCCCAAAGTAATAATTGATAATTACCTTTGTACATCTAAAAGTTAACAGTATTTACCATAACATAACTTACTGAATCACTTACCTTATTATTGAAATTGACAAGTATAGATGATATGGGTTGCAACACTGATACTGGGGGTACTGCGTTCGAATCCTTCTTGTACCAAGTGTCCAATAGGATGACGTCAACACCGCCAGCTGCTAATTCATCTCTAAGCATTTGAAGTTCTGAAGATAGCACGTATGTTGGTATTGGCCTAAAAAAATATTTTTTTTATTTATCATGGTAAGGTAGACTGTTAAATAGGCAACCTGGTGGTGAGTTGTCACCACCGCGCATAGATATTATCAGTGTAAGAAAAAATAACCATCCCTCAATGTGCCACCATCCTTAGGAGCTAAGACGCTTTGTGCCTTGTGGCAGTAATTACACTGACTAAAATGATTTTACACAATTGTTATACTCTATAAATGATGTCTAAGAACTATATAACATCGAAATACAACTATTTTATTAAAATAATCTTTTCAGCTTCTTATTTCATGACTAAATAACAAGTGATAAATTCTAAGAAAGTATGTTAACAACGTTTTTAAACAAGGTATATACAAGATTATAAATACATGATAAAAAAGCGATTTAGCGATGCTCAGAAAATGCTAAGAAAATGCTAAGAAAATGCTAAGAAAATGCTAAGAAAATGCTAAGAAAATGCTAAGAAAATGCTAAGAAAATGCTAATAGCTTTTTGTAAAAAAATAAAGCAACAGCGTGTTAATAATCCTTGCCTGTGTAGGTACTACCCACTTTTCAGATATTCTACCGCAAAACAGCAGTACTATGTATTGTTGTGTTTCGGTTTGAAAGGTGTGTGAGCCAGTGTAATTATAGGCACAAGGAACATAACATCTTAGTTCCCAAGGTTGGTGGCGCATTGGCTATGTAAGCGGTGGTTAACATCTCTTACAATGCCAATGACTATGGTCGTCGGTGACCACTTACCATCAGGAGGGTCATATGACCGTCTACCTTCCATAAAAAAATCGAGGAACAAGCTTGGAGCATATTCCATCACGCTATTCTAATACGGGTTGGTTGGACATGAGACGAATTTCCATCCGACACACGGACGCTTAACGATGTTATCCTTTACGAGATATTTTTTTATATCTACACTCATATTTTATAAGTATCATACTTAAGTTTAAGCTAAGCTCATTGTCTTTGTAATTAAGCTATCTATTAAGCTCAAGCTCTGATTGAACCAATCGTGAAAAGCTTTAACGCTAAAAGCTTAAATTCCGCCCGTTATGTAAACTTTACCTTATATGCATATTCATTGTGGATTGAAACTTAATAGTTTTAAGGAACTGACTTTTGTCATAATAATATTGTGTTTTTAAGCTAAGTGCTAAGGAAAATGGTGTAGTATGAATATTATATTTCATACCATTAATTACCTTATATTTTAAGTTCATATTCATTCTAATAGATGGCGCTACGTGTAGCTTAAATCACAACGAGTAATATAATACGTGTGATAAGTTCAACAGAAAACTGTATTTCAGGTAATTTATTGTACAGGTAACTTACCTCGTTGGTCTAGTGGCTAGATATAAGGCCGCAGACCCGGTGGTCTTGGGTTCAATTCCCAGGTCGGGCCAATAAAAGTTATTGAGTTTTTCTGTCAGAAAATTCTCAGTAGCAGCCCGGAGTCTCGAAGCTGGAAGTGTGTACACTCCCGTGCCTCGGAAAGCACGTTAAGCCGTTGGTCCTGCGCCTGAACTCTTTCCGGTCGTGTCGGATTGCCGTCCCATCGGATTATGAGAGTTAAGGAAAAGAGAGTGCACCTGTGTTTGCGCATACACTTGTGCACTATAATATCTCCTGCGCAGTTGACTAATCTCTCTTGAGATTGGCCGCCGTGGCCGAAATCGGTCTGGAGGACCTTATATATATATATATACAGGTAAGTTCTATTTATTGAGTGTATGTGGTTTTGCACCGATGATTTTTTGTGTTCAATTAGCTCAATTTGTGTTTATAATTCATCTCGTAGAAAAACATTACGAGGAAACCTGTATGTGTCGGATAAACATCTTCCACGTGGGTGGGTTTCCACCAACCACTAACCAGCTTTTAGACAACGTGGTGGAGTCAGCTCAAAGCTTCATGTATTACGATTCTGTATGACAAGTTCATCTTTATTTATCAACCGTGAAATTTTTATACGTCATACATAGTACATTATAATTTAATTGAATACAGCAGACTTATTGTATTATATCTAAGTTATAATTGATACTTACCTATAACCATATTTCTGTCCTAGAAAAACAACGAAGTTCGGTCCCATAGACAATCGCTGACAGTTTTTAATTTCTCGCATACACAGCTCTGTGGTCATGTGATCATCCGTCGCTTCATCTCTTACACCCCATCGCATGTCTACCACCTAAAAATGACGTCAGGATTTATTACATTTATTAACATAGCTCTGAATACTATTGAAGTGAATGAGTGGAAAAATGAAATGAATGTTTTTTCGCTTATGGTTTAGGCAGGCGAACTGACAATTGGGCTATCTGATGGTAAGTGACCACCAGTTGGCATTATAGGAAATATTAATCAACTCGTAAATCACAAATGCGCTACCTATCTTGGGAACTAATATGTTATGTCCATGTCGGTGGCAACACTAGCTTACTCACCCTTCAAAGCGGAACACATCAATAATATGTATTGTTGTATGGCAGTATAATATATGCTGGTTCCTACGCAAATGGATTTTGCAAAGTATATGTATGATAAATAAATGCGTTGGACATGTCCTTTAATCATATAATCAGCGATATTTAACACACACATTTTATATACAAAAGATTCAAATGCTGCCCATTTGAACTAAATTAAACTTCGTAGCGTCCTAGTATATGTTATTTCCCTGACCCACTTACGCTTCACACTAAAGCACAATACTACAGTGCTAATCTGTAAGAACTGACTTCATTACTTACCCGTAAAATGTAACAACCGACTTATGGTGATAGACTATTTTCATGCGTGTATTCTTAAAATTGTATGGTTATTATGGTCAATGTTGCATATCACCGAATGACATATTACGACCTTTTACTGCGATGAGATTCGAGTTTGTTACAAAATACTAGTGTTTTTCGTCGATAGAATTATATCTATACTACTATATAAATCTATTTGTTCTGTCTGTACATTATTTTTTTCCACCTAATTTTGTGATAAATAATCGTTTTATGAAGCAGTGAATCACATTATACTATTTTTTTCATTTTTCTCTGTCTGTCTGTGTGTCTGTCTGTTTGTCTTCTTATAAATCAAAAACGGCTTAACGAATCTTGATGAAAATTTGTACTTGGTGGTAGAGCTTTTTGCAAGCTCGTCTGGGTAGGTACCACCCACTCATCACATATTCTACCGCAAAACAGCAGTACTTGGTATTGTTGTGTTCCGGTTTGAAGGGTGAGTGAGCCAGTGAAATTACATGCACAAGGGATATAACGTCTTAGTTCCCAAGGTTGGTGGCGCATTGGTGATGTAAGTGATGGTTAACGTCTCTTACAATGCCAATGTCTATGGGCGTTGGTGACCACTTACCATCAGGTGGCCCATATGCTCGTCCGCCTACACGTGCATTAAAAAAAAAAAACACAAAGAACATGTGATGACGCAAATGTTAGGCCTATAAGTAAATGATATAAGATCGGTAAACACTACGGTATCTTATGAAAATTAATTTCAAATCATTCATTACGTATTTCTTTACCAGTAGCCATATGTGTGTGTGTGTGTATCTGTGTGTGTGGGCGTGTGTGTTATTATAGTAATAAAATAATTTATTATATTTTTATTAATTATACGCGGGTGAAGCCCTTGGCCACAGCTAGTGGATTATATATACATATATTGGCTTCTACCATGCCAGTATTGTTTAGTAGTATAAACATACGAGCGAATTTCAAGTATTTCATTAGTCATACCTAAATAATATTGGTTTAGTATAACCAGTTCACATTCATTGTTTAATTATCCGCACTGTGTTTTCTATTACAATACTGAACTATTCTTAATCAGAACGGAGTATAATTCTTGTAAACATATTGAGGTTTTGCAAGAGTGAAAGCTATAGCGAAGCGATATCTGAGTAAGGGCTGGATATAATATATGGCAAAGTTAAATCATTCGTATTGCCGTGTTTCGGTATGAAGAGTTAATGAACAAGTCAAATTTCAGGCACAAGAGACTCATCTGATCATCCCATTATTGGTGGTACATGGTGTGATTAATATTTGTTACATTGTCAGTGTCTATTTAAAGTGGTGACCACTATTAGTGTACTCATTTACTCGCCTTTTTATATGTTATAAATAAAACTTTTATGTGATGATAATAATGTCCTCCTGACCGATTTCGGCCAGGGCATCCTATCTCAAGAGGGATTACTCAACTGCGCAAGACAGTTGACTTATCCCTCTTGAAATAGGACGTTATAGTGTAAAGATTTGTGTGCAAACACAGGTGCACTTTCATAATCCGATGGAACTGCATTCCGACACGACCGGCAAGACTTCAGACGGAGAACCAACGGCTTTACGAGCTATCCGAGCCACGGGAGTGTACACAATTCCGATTTCACTTTCTTTGCACATTTTTTTCACTACACGTCATAAAAATAAAACCATTTTACATTAGAAACGTTTATCGTCCAAAGAATATTCATTTCAATAAACAAAAAAAATATTATTTTTAACTGAGTAGTATCGCTCGTTACTAGCTTCTGCATTCTGACATCTGTTCAACGGCCCTTACAAAAACCAACAATTCTCAGTTGCAGGTTTATTTCTGTCGACGGAAGCTTGCCCACGTGTTATATTCATCGTACTATTCGAACTCGGCTATGAAACAAATTCCTGTACTCATATAATATATAAATAGCATATTTCAACACCGTTTAAAGTACAAACGATATATATTTTTTTAAATTTATATGACTTCTATTTATTCTACTATTTGAAGCCGAGATGGCCCAGTGGTTAGAATCGAATGACGAAATCTTGAATCGATGACCAATGATGGTGGGTTCAAAACCCGGACAGGCACCACTAAACTTTCACGTACTTAATTTGTATTTATAATTCATCTCGTGCTTGACGGTGAAGGAAAACATCGTGAGGAAACCTGTACGTGTCAAATTTCACTCAAATTCTGCCACATGTGTATTCCACCAAACCGCATTGGAGCAGCGTAGTGGAATAAGCCCCATAATTTATCTTCAAAAAAAAAAAAAATAAGAGGCCTCAGCTCAGCAGTGGGACTTTCACAGGTTGTTACATTACTTTAATTTACTATATTTCTTCGGGGTTTGTGCATGCGTATGGTACCTACACCACCCACTCATCAGATATTCTACCGCAAAACAGCAGTACTTCGTATTGTTGTGTTCCGGTTTGAAGGGTGAGTGAGCCAGTGTACTACAGGCACACATCTTACTTTCCAAGGTTGGTGACGCATTGTTAATAAGGGAAGGTTAATATTTCTTACAACGCTAAATTCTATACGTAGTGGTAAGTTCTCACTATCAGTAGAACCAATTATTAAATAAAAATAAAAAAAAAATTGCGGTAGTGACACCCCGTTAGGAACGAAGTTCTGTGCGATATTTTTTCGACTCAAACCATGTTTTAAGATGTAGATTTTGATTGATTATATTACTGTATTATTGTCACACCAAAATGCACCTTAATCTCCTTTGTATCGACCTCCTAAATTCGAACGCCTAACGCATCGCATTTTGTAGCATTTGGTAGGCACAATATGAACGCTATTTCGTTATATGACGTGACCTTGGGTCACTGCCATTTCACTCTATTGTAGGCCGCGTAAAACTCGTTTCAATAAAACGTTGTAAGTTTTATCTATACTATATACATCTATGTTAATATTATAAAGAGGAAATGTTTGTCTGTTTTTAAGACTTTAAAATTACTGAAACGATTTTAATAATTCTTTCTCCTTAGAAAGCTACTTAATCTAGAAATGACATAGAATAAATTTTATTACAGTAATAATAAGCGCTTTTTTTAACTGGGCGAAGCCGCGAACACAGCTAGTAATATATATATATATATATTGAATGAACGTTGGTTTTGAGTTTCATTTTAGGGCTTATCGACTACTATAATAAGGGTTGACATAAGACAATATAAATTATTGAAATTTTCAAAAATCTTAATACTGATATACTAAATATGGTAATAAATAAAGTAGATTTATAATGGTGAATTATTGAAATCGTGTGTGATTTTAGTTTATGATCAAAAGCAAACAAATTTTTTCGTTTTATAATATCAGTATAAATATATTCGATGTTACAGCAATGATTGATGAAACCTTCCGAGTAATACGTTTTGCTTTCATCAATTCTATGGGAAACATTTAAAGGATTAATGGCGTTATGGGATTCCTAAAAACGTTCTTTGTTCGTTTCGTATCCGCGGCTTTAAAATCTCTTTGCATTTACTTGGAAAAATCCCCGGATTTAGAGGGGGGATTATTATGAAAGACAAATCAAAGGCAATTTAAGGACAAGCTCATTGTGAAATTAAATTTATTTTGTAAAATATTTTTAGAAATATTGTTACTAAAGTTTTGAACATGAAGATAGCTTTAAGGGTTTACCCAAAGTGAAGTAAATGTACATCGTATGTCTGTCAGTCATAGTGTATTTTTAGAACTGTAATAGCTAGCCGGTTGAGTTATTCACAGAAAAGGGTCGTAACTAGGTTGTAATAAGAACCGATATCATAACATAAATATATACATATATAAATAAAACTGTTTTGTATGACTGGGTCTTATTTATGTTTGCCTACTAAAAATACTTCAGGTGTTTCTGTCAATAAATTTAGAGTAACAAACTGGAGTCTAGAAATTGACAGTATTTAGTAAAGCTACGTGTTTCGGAACCTACGTAAAGATGTCCTGCTTCTGAATACTTTTCGCTTGTGTCTGATTTGACCGCACCGGTAATGAGAATTATAGATTAGAAAAGAATGATGACTATATTTCCTGTGGAATTTAGTCTCCGGCGGAAAATCACTATCAAAAATAACCAGCTTTACATCCACAGTTTTGGTTTTTATGGTAAGTGGGAACATATTACGTCCCAATCATGGGAACATATTACATCCCTTGTACCCGTAAACCACTGACTCACCTCTCAAACCTGAACATAACAATACTATGCTAAATGTCAGTGTGTAATAAGTGAGTGGTACCTAACACCTTAGTACCAAGTAAGTTAAAATCTATAATATGTAAAACATCTGATAATTTTTTTTTTATAACGTAGGTAGGCTGACGAGCTTATGGGCCACCTGATATTAAGTGGTAACCAACATCCATAGACATTGGCATTGTAAGAGATGTTAACCATCGCTTACATCGTCAATGCGTCACCAACCATGGGACCTAAGATGTTACGTCCCTTGTGCCTGTAATTACATTGGCTCACACATCCTTCAAACCGGAACACAACAATACCAAGTACTGCTGTTTAGCGGTAGAATATCTGATGAGTGGTTGGTACCTACCTAGACGAGCTTGCACAAAGCTCTACCACCAAGTAAAAAATGCCACCAAGTAATAAAATCAATCAATAATATTAAATAGACATCTTTCAAGTTTTACTGTATACATCTTCTCCTTAAGAAGGATCTCGTAACTGGAAAACGGAAGATATAAATTTTTATAGTATCGGATGAAATAATAATCGCTCGAATACGAAGAAAATCGATACATTTAGTAAAAACAAATATTTCTTAGTATGTTACGTAAGTTTTTATTAATCAAATATTTGTTACGCAACTTTCTACTTTAGTCAAAGTAAATTTTGGATAAACCAAACTATCCTTGCTCGGCGAATACATATAAAATATATTTATGCAACATAAATTACAATAACAATACCATGGTAAGAACAACTTTTACCACATTTCTTCCGTCTATTACTAAAGAGAGTTTTTCCAAATTAGAAAAATGGGTGGTGTGATGTAAGCGATGACGTATTTCTAACTGATTTTGGCAACGGCTGCCATTCTCAAACGAGACAAGTGGCCTAGTCAGGACGTATAGTATGCAATCACAAGTGCGTTATCTGTTCCCTCACTCTCATAATCCGATGGGAAAGCAAATCCGTAACGACGGAAAAAAAATCAGGTGCAGTACCGGCTTTACGTGCTATGGAGTGCCAGACTCCTAGTTGCCAATGAGATATTCTTAACAGAAAAACCCGAATGACATTTTGCTGGCCTGACCCGGACTTTACACCAAGGACCTATGGATCTGTGGCTTATACAGGGTTATTTGTAACGACCCAGCAACGTATGAAACGTATGTATGAAAATAAAATATAACAAATTATCAAAGGTCGTAGAACAAAAGTTGTTGCTTATGGTGTTAGCTATCTAGTCCTGCGAGGTTGTTGGGTCGTTACAAATAATCCTGTATATAACGAAATATAATTGTTGTAGATCTTTGTTCTATTATAATAAAATTATGATTTGAATGTATCCGTTAATATATAGTTAGAATGTATTTTACTGTACAATTCTCACTATTTAACTCTACTATTATTTTTTCCTAATTAAAATTGTAATCCCACATAGGCTACACTTTAGTAATTAGTGATAACTGTACAACAATTTCTGTAACGCTGTTGATTACAAGTAAAATAAAAATAAAAAAATACAACCGGTCCAACCGTTTAAGTGTGTTTGGGTAAGTTATCCAAAAGAAAAATGTTATAAACATTAGATTTTATTACCGACTCGCCTCGTCCGGGCACAGATAATAAATAGATTTACAGAGAGAGAACTTTTCTTCATCGTTTATTCTTTCTTTTTTCTTAAATGTACTGGCAATACTCGTTTTGAGGAATAACCAATACTGCTTAATAAGTATTTTTTTATAGAATAGGTAGGCAGACGAGTAAATGGGCCACCTCATGGTAAGTGATCACCGTCGCCTAGACATTGGCCATTAAAAGAAATGTTAACCATCGCTTACATTGCCAATGCTCCACCAACCTTCGGAAATAAGATGTTATGTCCCTTGTGCCTGTAATTACACTGGCTCACTCACCTAACCAGACGATCTTTCACATAACCCTAACAACAATAAAATTATTATGAAAGACAAATAACCTACAAAATTATTTAACTTAACAGATTTATATATAATAATGATGAATATTTATATATATATATATATATATATATATATATTATAGCTTCTATGATGTACAAAAATCTTGGTTTAAAATATTTACAAATACATTTAAAAGCAAATGTAAAAAACATTAACTGTCATTAAAAAAGGGAATGTTGGTTGGTTTAAATATTGTTTTGTACATAAAATATGTACCTAATCCTTTCTCTTCGTTAATCGACCTGTCTATTGGTGAAAACAAAATGAAAATTCCCGTTGTAGCTTTCAGAGAGTAGTGCGAACACATACACATACGTATATAAAGGCGACGGGCATTTGATTCATAATACGTAACGTCGCTACATTTTAATGACGATACATTTTATTCGTATATATAATTAAACTCTATTCGACTATATAATATGTATATCGAAATATCAAAAAGCTCATCTTGCTCATTAATGGCCCTCTCACTAATTTCACCGTTTGATGTTTCCGTTCTAACGTCAGTCAATCGTTTACAACTAACATTACCCCATTTGGTTAAGCATTTCACCTTGGAACAATCCCGTTAACAAGGATATTTTACCCTAAACTTTATAGAAGGTCATTGATAGTCTAAACCTTCATCTGTGCGTCAGCAGTCTTACTCAATATCTCGGCTATTTTAATTTTTGCATCACAAAGGGTAATGACTGAAGTTAAACAGAAAAAACGTTAGGACTATATAATTGCTAACGGGATTTTTTTTTGACGATTTATTCTAAGCGTTGGTTTGCTCAACGACGTGATTTAATAAATCGTAAATTATTAAGAAATGCCTCTATAATATCTGCCAAATAAAATAACTATTATTTTTTTGTAAGCTGTGGCAACGTTTTTATAAGTAACGTTTGTCAACGAAACGTATGTAGCAAAAAATAGAAGTCAGATTCGGTTTCAATCACGTCACGTACTGTGTGTATATTTGTTGCTTTTTTCATCAAGTATTGCGATTCAACGAGATTTGAACCTACCTACACTCGTCACTTCAAAATGCTTTGACAATTAAGCTATACGTTCAAGAGACTGCAGTAGCGTTTGTGACAATCAACGTTGCAAACATCGTAATTTGCATATATATATATATATATACATATATTTCTACTAAGTAATCGTCCTAGATTTGTAAATAAGAAGAAAATTGTATTTAAATAGTATTTGTTTAAAATTCGTTGTTAGTGAGCGTCTACGTCGGGGAAAGAGTATCTGTGACAAATTTCAGGTCAATCGTATAGTTTAGGAGATCTCGTGATGAGTGTTATTTCGCTTATATATATAGATATACTAGTAAATTTACAAACTTGTTTTTTTTAATACCTAACTGAAAAATCTATTTAATCAACGTACATAAAACTTATACTAGAAAATGCAGTACATTTCGAAGAAGGTTTTAATATATATTATTATTATATAAGTAGCTACACTTAGCAGTTTCAACCGCTTTTAATTTATACTATTCGCGTGAGAAGCATTTATTTCATATACGGAAGTCATTTACATGAAATAAGCGTATATGATAGAGTTGCTTATCCAGGTTTTAACCTACAATTTTTGAAATAACGCGTTCTAACTACAAGTCTCATCTCTCAATATATCTTACCTGAAACTCCAAACCATGTTTCTCTCGACAATAGTCCTTAATCCTGGGATAGCATTTTGCCATTAACGTGTTCCTTTCCATCGTCGTATCTAGAATCAAAGAATTATAATTATTAGTTTTTAATATTTTTTCATCAAAAATATTACACCTCGTCTTATTGCCTCTACTGGTGACACGAGGGCTGGTTGATTTTTTCGCCCAGAAAATCGGAACTGCGATACAAACGGGAAACGCTGCTAGCGTTCTTGCCACCATTCCAAGCGGTCACGATTTGTACATTAACTATTTTTCTTCGGTTCTTTAATATAATGTTTGTGAATTGTGTGCAATATACAATAAATGAAAATAAAAAGTATATAACACAGAATTACATGTCACTCTTAGGCATAACAACTTTCTATAGAAGATTGCCGATCTTAAACATACACGAAACTGACTCGCTGAATACAATAGTGAAAATTTAAAGGATATACGTGTCAAAATAGCGTGTACTGTAAGTCGGGCTCATACGACCAATGAGATACGAAGTTAATGTTAATATACTGTAATATAATGTATTTAATCAATGGTGCCTGGAGTTACGCCGGTTCACTCTTCAAACCGGAACACAACAATACAAGCATTGCTGAATTGCAGCAGAATATCCAATGAGTAGGTATCTAACCAGACGCGCTTGCACAAAGCCTAACCGCACAATTCAATTAAATTGGAACTGAATTAAAAAACAAATCCACACAACCGTTTAAGCCGAAATTTTTGTACATCCTGGTGCTTTACTTTCGTTAGCTAATTTAAATTGTTATAGTAATACTACAATTTATTCATTCATCAATCAATTACGAGTAAAAGTTTCTAAGTCAATTTTACTTGAAAAAATATATATTTTACTTGAGCGTTACTTACAAACAAGTTCACGACCGATTTAGTTGAAATTTTTGCTCACCCTGGTGCCAGTGACAATATAATCAAGTGTATGACGTCGTGGGTGTCGTCATACGATTTAAAAAGCGCCCCACTGGCGCCAGACTGGCGGACTTGGCTCACGCCTGGCACGGTGCACTTGTTGTATTCCGCTATTGGCTTATCCAAGACACTCATGAATTCGTCATAATGAATTTATTATTAAATTTATAATTTATAAATATATATTTATTTTTAATAGAAAGAAATATTTAATTCTTCGGAAACTGTTGATGGTATTCGATTTTTCGAAGTTGAATTAGTGCACGTGTATGCGTCTGTCCGTCACGTTTTGTCTAGTGACTAGTAAGAGTTGATGGACACACGTCACACATATTTAAAGTACTTAAGTGGTCCTTGCCTGAGTTTGAACCCACAATCATGAGTTATAATCACGCGTTCTAACAACTGGACTAACGACCTACATTGAATACATTATTATTAATTCAAAATTACCGCCAAGCAAAATATTGTCTACAAAAAGATTTTTTATGTCAGTATTACTCTTTTGATAGCCTTAGCGCAAGTTTTATTTCAGTAAAACATGAATTTGTAAGCAGGCAGCTACATAAATTATGTGAAGGTAGGGCAACACTGCTTACATATATACGGTATATGTAGTACACAAGTTGCTTCGTAGCAATCAACCATGTCTTGTCACGCAATTTATAAGTAATACTTGGAAACACAAAGCATTAGATTAAATTAAAAAAATTGCTCTGAGTGCAATTTTGTCTAATAACATTATCAAAGTTTTTTTTTTTATCGTTTAGGTAGGCGGACGAGCATATGGGCCACCTGATGGTAAGTGGTCACCAACACCCATAGACAGTGGCAATGTACATTTCTTTAAAAAAACATCGCCAATGCGCCACCAACACTGGGAACTAAGATGTTATGTCCCTTGTGCCTATAATTACACTGGCTCACTCACCCTTCAAAGCAGAACACAACAATACCAAGCTGCTGTTTTGTGGTAGAATATCTGATGAGTGCTACCACCGAGCGAAATATAATTATATTTGTTGTATTTTTTGTTCTTAATAGTTTTGATTTGTTAAATTCGTAAGCTTATTTAAATAGCTATACAATTTTTTATCAATTCAACGTGCTTCTGTGCAAATATTTAAATATACTTACAAAGTACCGGCCTTTTAAAAGTTGATCAGCGGGTGATCTGCTAAACAGTGATGTGTCTTCTTTTATCAAATGTCAAATCAGTAATGACAGAAAGAGATAGTCAGATCAGTATTTAATAGAATATTTTAATTGTTTTTCTATTTAAAGTATTGTATGTAAATAGTTCAGAACTGTTTGAAGTTGTATCAAATGCTAAGACTAATTCATCAATTCCATCCCATCAGACTTTTGGTAAATGAGTAGACACCAGGTGGTAAAGGTGTATATGCTGTTCTTTTGCACAACTGGCTGGCTAGATGTCCGGCAAAGTGAAAATAGGTCAGGGGACATCATTATGCAACGTAAGTAAATTGAAGTGACGTGACTGCGGACGACAATATCCTAAGAGTTCAGGGATTGAACCTGTGACTTTGATATCGTAAGGAGCCCGTTAACCATTGCGCTATAGACGATAATTTTCAATAATATGATCTCTCAAACATCCAATTATTACGCAAATGCCTTTATTCATCTCAAGATATTTAGGGGCGTGTGCCACGCTGTTCCATCGCAAATTTGTACACGTGTGACGGACCTTTAAGGGTTTCATCGCTATATTTTGTGACGACCGAGGACGTGATGATAAGCCCAAATTGAGAACATGAATCGGTGATGATCATTGATGATGAACTGAGTAAAATATATAATGACGAAATTAACATTAGGATTTTTTAACTGTTAACATTTTTAATCTTAGCTGATGATTCAATATAAATAAATTTATTTTATTGCAAAACAGTAGTACTTGGTATTGTTGTGTTCCGGTTTAAAGGGTGAGTGAACCAGTGTAATTACATGCGCAAGGGACAACATCTTAGTTTCCAAGGTTGGTGGCGCATTGGCGATGTAAACGTTGGTTAATATCTCTAACAATGCCAATGTCTATGGGCGTTGGTAACCACTTACCATCAGGTGGCCCATATGCTCGTGCGCCTACACCTGTGCTATAAAAAAATGTAGGTATACAATAGTTATGTTTTGGCTCATAAACAAAATAGTTAACCGAACGCAAACAGTTGATGCCATTGCGGTGATCCGCATTCTATCTGCATTTGGCGCAGGATATTAAAAGTTTTTTGTATTACTGTGTTTCATTAATATCGATTTTAAAATGTATATATAATTTGTTGGGAGTTTTTGTACTTTTAAAAAAGATAAATTTTTTTGATTATCGGATATGTGCTACTAGAGCTTCTTTGCGTTTTTCTCGGTTAGGTATTTAGTTCATTTGTATATTACGTAATGTGTAATAATGTTTTACATTAAATTTATATCACGTCATTATCCGGTGCAAGATCCAAAAAGTAAATGTATTAAAATTTCCATGAAACGACGGTTATATACCAAATAAAAGTGTTCTAAATTTGAAATATAAAACGAATCCTGTAACATATGTTTTAATTAAGATATTTCTATGGAAATAAGATTTGCTTTTACACATTTTTACCTGAGGGTAGATGGCTAGCATCCAAATTCATTACGTATGCGGCCGTTTGCCAAGAAACTCCATATTTTTGTCGACCAACAAAAACTTCATCGAATTAATTAAATGAAAAATACTGAAGTAAATTAAATATAGCTCATATTGCTATAAGGATAAGATCTATTTTGTTACTCGTAAATAGTTATACAAAGGACAATGTAGTTACTTTTATGTAAATGAAATTCTTGTAAGTAATTTTGTACAACCCTCATTTCTGGTGCATAAACCCGGTTTTGGGCACATTGACATACAGTAACAGCCTGTGAATATCCCACAGCTGGCCTCCTCTACTCTTTTGAGAAGGTTTTGAAGCTTATTCCACCACGCTGCTCCAATATGGGTTGGTGGAATACACATGTGGCAGAATTTCAGAGATATTAGACACATGCAGGCTTCCTCACGATATTTTCCTTCACCGTCAAGCACAAGATGAATTATAATCACAAATTAAGCACATGAAATTCAGTGATTTGAACTCACGATCATCGGTTAAGATTTACGCTTTCTTAACACTGGCATAGACCGACGGTTACACGTTCATCACGTCAATGTACTCACTCAAACATGTACATTCGTCAAAGATATTGAGACATCTCTTTAACATCTCATCTCATCCCGTCTCATCTCGGCTTAGTTTTAGTAAATGAGCTTGACAGAGATAGTGGCTTATACATCGAAAAATATTTTTCACAGTATATTTGGCGCGAATTGTTAAAAGTATTTGCTAAATCTAGATCACTTCTAGGTAATTTATTATTGTTCAATCATCACGTTACTAATGTTTAAAGTCTCGATGCCGTTATTTAGCGGTATTTTAAACAGTTGATAAGATGATAACGGACAGCATAATTATAGCGCTGCTAAAGACGATGGCAGTTAATGTTATTTGTCCCAGAGGCAAAGTTTTTAGTATTTTAATTGCCCACGGTTATAAGTTTTATTCGCCAACTTTATATGTTACGTAATCCAAACTAATATTGTAAATGCAAAAGTGAGTTTGTTTGTTAAGCTTTTCTATAACTATTGGTCCGATTAAAATTAAATTTTGTATACACATTGCCAGGTGTACGGAAATGGATACAGAGATTCACTTTATACCGTTCACCCGCCACCCCTTATCTCTCAAGCTAACGGAGCATAGACAATAAATCTCTCGTAATGTTTTATATTAAAATAGGTGAAATATATATTTTTTTTAATTTGTTTAAAGCTTACCTGTAAATGTTGAACTGGTGAAAATCCTCACAATCTTGGAGCTGACTGGTGGAAGAGACTTCAGTGAGCCACCAAAGATCAGGTCGACTGTTCGGTCATCCATCTTGGTATTTTTGTATCTATTGAGTTATATTTAATTAAACACTTATAAAAAATCTGTATGATTTAAGAAAAAATACATAATTATTTGAAAAAAGAAGACGCCAAAACAATTAACAAATTGATGAACAAATAGTATGAATTATGAAAGTGCTGTATGTTGCCATATAAAACAAAAAGGTTCTCAAAATGCATGAATGGCTGGAGATTTTAGATCTATGGAAACAAAGTTTTACCGGTGGAGAAACTATTTTTTCGTCGGTTGGCTAAAGGAAAATAGTAATGAAACAAAACAAAATATTACTTGGTGATACCACTCACTCAGCATATATGCTAATAATAATAATGGTCCTCCAGACCGATTTCGGTCACGGCGGCCAAACTCAAGAGAGATTAGCCAACTGCGCAGGACATATTATAGTGCACAAGTGTGTGCGCAAACACAGGTGCACTCTCTATTCCCTAACTCTTATAACCCGATGGGACGGCAATCCGACACGACCTGAAAGAGTTCAGACGCAGGACCAACAGCTTAACGTGCTTTCCGAGGCACGGGAGTGTACACACTTTCAACTTCCAGACTCCGGGCTGCTACTGAGAATTTTCTGACAGAGAAACCCAATAAGTATTTATTGGCCCGACCTGGGAATTGAACCCAGGACTACCTGGTCTGCGGCCTTATCTAGCCACTAGACCAATGAGGCAGTCAGTGTGCACTAACATGTCTGTTTGTCCTGAGTCTGGGTATAATTATCTATATAAGTATGTATTTACATAAGAAAAATAGTATATGTAGTAAGTATATCAGTTGTCTGGTTTCTATAGCACAAGCTCTGCTTAGTTGGGATCTGACAGCCTTGTGTGATTATTGTCCCAGGGTATTATCAGTATTGTTGTGTCGCGGTTTGAATGGTGAGTAAGTGTAAGGTATAAGGGACATAATATCTTAGTTGCCAAGGTTAGTGGCGCATAGGCGATGTAAGCAATGGTTAACATTTCATCCAATTCCAACGTCTATGGACGTTGGTGACCACTGATCATCAAGTGGCACATTTGTTCGTATTGGCAATATAAGGTATGGTTAATATTGCTTAAAATGCCTAAAATTTATGGGCATTTACCATCAGGTGACCCTCTTGTCAGTCTACATGCTGAGCAATAATGACTATATAGTTCCTTTTGTCAAGACCGTCGGTTGAGGGTCACAGACCAAACCTTTCAATATTGACTTTAATACTTAACGATATTATACAAAAGAGTTTGTTTGTTCGAACGCCCTAATCTCAGAAACTTCAAGCCTGATTCGAAAAAATATTTTTGTGTCGCAATATGATGATATAAAACGTAACGAATATAATTTTCGAAGAACAATTTCTACCCGTGGCAAGTTAGGCTGTCACTTATCGAAATATTTGGATTAATTTTAACTCTTAAGCGTTATTTAATTAAAATTTTACCGTCGATTTGCGTTATCTATTAGTGCAATGCGAAACTTTATCGAGCCCTTGAAACATCGAGATAGCTCGGAACCGGGGCGTAATAAATTCATTCAAACTTTATCTATGCTTTAAACACTTCAACGCTAGTTTTGACGTAGTTATTTCCTTCATATCTGATATTACTAAACATTGTATGTCTAAGTTACCAATTACCTCACCTTATTTAACTTAGAACGAAAACTCACATTTCAAATAACACCTAGACACTAACTCAAGAAATATTGCAAGCAATTTTAAGAGCTAAGAAAATATTATACATAATATTTCGTTTTGGAATTATCGCACATACAAAACGTTCAAAATGCGTCATCTTAAATTTTTTTTTTTTTTATATTGGATGTTTTAAACGTATTTAAAACTGGCTAAAGACTGTGACCATATGCTGATTTCCCTAAGAACATACCAAGAGGTGATCGCTTGTCTTTTACCGTTTTTTAATTGTCGGTTTTTCTTCTATCTTATATTCGTTATATATTAAAATTTGTATGGGTACATCTTTGGGATTAATAGACTTTGACACCGTATGAAAAAAAGACTATAAAAGTTAGTATATAATACGGTTAATCTTTCGGTTTAGGTTTATATAGTCAACACATGTAATGAGTTTTATTCACACACACACAAATACACACACACACACGCACACACACACACAACAATTCTCACTCAATTGGATTCCCAACTTAATTTTTTCCAAATTCCCAAAAGATATGTCACCTAGTTTGTAAAAAAAAATATATATATATTTAAGAACAAACGGTGTAACCCTATTTTGGTTTTTAGTAATTGTTATATTATATTTTAAGTAAAAAGTTGTGTATCGAAACTGTTGGATTATCTAAGAAATAAATAAATAAATATACTAAATCTACCCGTCCCAGCTTCATATGGACAGAATTATCTACATATAACGTGTATACCGTAATATTTATATAAATTAAATGGTCTACCCGGCACACGGCAGTAAAGTTTTATACACCTTAACTTTCCTTTTGAATCATTCCGACCATTGGTGAAAACCGTATGAAAATCCGTTCAGTAGTTTATGAGTTCATCGCGGTCATACAGACAGACAGACGCGGGACCTTGTTTTATAATTTATAGTGATTCACGTGAGTAACTTGCCGCTGGGTACATACGTAACATTTAATTATATACCGTTCAAATTTATATACATATAATATGTACATAGACGTCTGTCGGGTTTTGCTAGTAATATCATAATTCCCGTATCCATTATGATTGTAACACGCGAAGGCATAATAGATATTTGTAACAGATAGGATTTTCGGTTGACCACGCCAGATAGTCATTGTCTATAAATTTGATAACGCAAGCTTTTAGTGTAATAGCGCCGTGCCGCGGTTTGAAGTTGTTTGGGTAATGTATATTGTTACTTAATTAAATTTTTGATGTTGTTGCGATCGATTTGTATTATGCTCTTGCTATAATTATTGATGCTAAGACTGCAGAGCCAGAAGTCAAAATTTAAATTCCGGTAAATAAATGGATTTTCCTGTCGAGAAACTCTTAGAAGTAAGAACGTAAGAAGTATTAACTATTCCTTACATCGTCAATGTGGAACCATCATTGGGAATGAAGATGTTATGTCCCTTGTGCCTCTAGGTACACTGGCTCATTCATCCTTTTAACCAGAACGCAACAACACTAAGTTGTTACTATTTGGCGGTAACCCGGGTTTGAAACCACGATCATCGGTTAAGATTCACGCGTTCTTACCACTAGGCCATCTCGGCTTTTTATATCCTTCATAGTAATCCAATAACTCAAGCTTTTCATTATGATAATGTCTTTCTGACCAATTTCAATAATGGCGATTCTCAAGAGAGGCTTCGTGTGCAGGACTTATAATAATGCAGATATGACATGCTCATAATCTATTGTGACGTTAAATCTGACATGATCGGAAAGAGTTCAGATGTAAGGCTATCGGATTTACTACTAGGCATTACGTCGCCAACTTGTAGCCCGTCTGGGTAGGTACCACCCACTCATCAGATATTCTACCGTAAAACAGCAATACTTGCTATCGTTGTGTTTCGGTTTGAAGGGTGAGTGAGCCAGTGTAATTAAAGGCACAAGGGACATAACATATTGGTACCCAAGGTTGGTGGCGCATTGGCGTTGTAAGCGATGATAACATCTCTTACAATGCTAATGTCTATGGGCGTTGGTGACCACTTATCATCAGGTGGCCCATATGCTAGACCGCCTTCCAATGCAATAAAAAAAACCATAGTATAGATAAATAATTATCATTTACATGTTTGGGAATCAGCGAACTATATAATATATGTCGATTCGTTTCGGTGTGATTATCGTGAAAGTAACGTTGACAAAAAAATAATTTACAACTCGTAACGAAGGTTGTGGAGCTTTTTTTTTAAATGTACCACTGCTGGGCTAATATCTCATCTCCCGTTGAGAGGTTTGAAGGTTACTCAACCTTGTTGCTTCAATACGTGTTGGTGGAAATTAGACAAATATATGTTTTAATACGATGTTTGCTTTTGCACGAGATGACTAATTATAAACACATGTCAACTCGTGGTACTTGCCTGGCTTTGAACCTGTAATCATCGGCTAATATTCACGCGTTATAACCACTGGACCATCTCGGCATTTGTTTTATTCCGTATAATTCAAATTTAACGTCGAAGTTACGTAATGAACGAAACGTGAAGAAAGAGATTTTGTACGAAGAACATTAAAAACTTTTTAAAAAAAATTATGTTTTGAAAGATGTTACGCTTATTTAATCGTGAATAATGTATTGTATGTATTAAACTGTTAAGTATTTGTCTGTTCATATACATAATGTTATGTATTTTTATATGATTGCACATATCTATATTTATTCCTTGTAAACGAATACGATATTATTTAATAAGATATTATTTAATCTGTAGACACAAAATAAACATATAAACAGAATATTAAAATTTAAAAAAATACTTGTATCGTAGAAAAAGTACATAAAATATTTTAATAGTAATATATTATATATATGACTGCATCGTTGGTCTAGTGGTTATATATAAGGCCACAGACCCGGTGGCCCTGGTCCAATTCCCAAGTCGGGCCAAAATTTAGTTATTGGGTTTTTCTGTCAGAAAATTCTCAGTAGCAGCCCGGAGTCTGGAAGTTGGAAGTGTGTACACTGCCATGCCTTGGACAGCACGTTAAGCCGTTGGTCATGTACCTGAACTCTTTCCGGTCGTGTCGGATTGCCGTCGCATAGGATTATGAGAGCTAGGGAAGAGAGAGTGCACCTGTGTTTGCGCACACACTTGTGCACTATAATATCTCCTGCGCAGTTGGCTAATCTCTCTTGAGATGTAACGCCGTGGCCGAAATCGGTCTGGAGGACTACTATTATTATATATCATAGTACTAGAGAAGGGGTAAACACCGTGACGTCACTTGTTATTCTAAAGGCGGCACGAGGACAGAGTCGTGTTAGAAAGTGAGGAAACGGCACATTACGATTCGGGACGCCGACCAGGTCACTTCCACAAAATGAAACTTTCGGTTTACGTAGGTTACGTTTACGTGTAAGTGTTTTTATTGTTTTCAAAAGAAAATAAAGTAAGTTTATACGAAGTATACACCATATACTCGGTGGTAGAGCTTTGTGCAAGCTCGTCTGAGTAGGTACCACCCACTCATCAGATATTCTACCGCAAAACAGCAGTACTTTTTATTGTTGTGTTCCGGTTTGAAGGGTGAGTGAGCCAGTGTAATTACAGGCACAAGGGACATAACATCTTAGTTCCCGAGGTTGGTGGCGCATTGGCAATGTAAGCGATGGTTAACATTTCTTACAATGCCATTGTCTATGGGCGTTGGTGACCACTTACCATCAGATGGCCCATATGCTCGTCCGCCTACCTATACAATAAAAAAAAAAAAAACACTATCATTATCGTCACCGGAGACAGTACTGAGCGATAGTACTATTAGAAACATGTATTAATAGAAACTAGTAGAAACATTTATTGCTACATCTGTAATTACATCTGTAATTGGTGCATATACCATATCTCTTATTAAATATACAAATGTACTTTTGATATGTATTTAATGCGATGATTTCCTTTTGACCGGTTTCGGCCGCGGCGGCCAATCACTATGTAGACTAGCCAACTGCGCAGGACATATTATAGTGTACAAGTGTGCACGCGGACACAGGTGCTCTATTCCCTCATAATCTGATGGGACAACAAATCCGCCATCGGAAAGAGTTCAGGCGCAGGACCAACGGCTGTATTTAAAGCCGTGTGGATTGATTTAAAGCCTCACAGAGTCATTCATTAACCTGATTTGAAAGAAAATACTTAAGACGAAGCTGTATGTGTATTACTTTTGACATTTAAAAAAAAAAACCTATTTATAAGAATATGTATGTCATTTCAAAGTTTGTGCGAAAAATCAATGAAATGCGCGGACAAAGCGACAACGCTTTTATACCAGTAAGGTTCTATGAAGTATAACTTCATTTAACAATTCCCGCTCGCTTCCCTGAGTTGTATTAAACTTTATACTATGATTGTTTTGTTTTTAAAACGATGAAAAACAAACCAGACATAAACGAAGCTATAATTTTTTTTTCAAACCGGAATGAGATGAGCTTGCACAAAGCTCTACAACCAAGTAAAGCTACAAGTAAATAATACTTGATATAATACGATTATTATAAACACAAAAGTATGAAGATGGATGGAAATTTGTCTCTCTTCCACGCAAAAACTGCTGAACAGATTTGAATGAAATTTATAATGGAGATACCTTATATAAATTAATACATAGGTGAACAAACACCTCTTAGCGTGCCCCCAGCGTGTGGGGACACGCTAAGCGGGCGAATGATAGAATTTCTAAATGAATTATGCTACCATATAAATGACTTATATATTATAAAGCAAGTTTATGTGTTTTGACGTTTTTGAATTTGATTGATGTAACTATAGTTTTTTTTTATTGCGTAACTAGGTAGACTGACGAGTGGGCTACCTAATGGTAAGTGGTCACCACTGCCTATAGGTATTGGTGTTGTATGAAATATTAACCATCCCTTAGTTCGCTAATGCGCTGGCTTCCTTGGAAACTCAGATGTTATGTCCCTTGTGCCCGGTTTTAACACTGACTACTGTACCCTTTAAACCGGTACCCAAAAATAGTACCTAAGTATTGCTGCTTAGCGTAAGAATACATGATGAATATTTTGTGTATTTGCGATAAAACCAGTCTATCGATAATAATGCAAAGTATTCACAGATACCCTCTTTTTTTTCTAATATGCTTAATAAAAGTTACTTTGTTACGCCGCTAGGCAATTATTGTAAATGATTATTTTATGTTCTCATGTAAATTAATATAATTCGTAATGAAAAATAAAGATCTTTAACCCGAATATTTTCCACATCAATAATTGAAATGTGATACTTCAAACTTCAAACTGAAATAAAAACAGCCGTGAAAATATTATTAGCACAGATTATGAAGAAAGTATGAATATCCCGTTTAATTGGAAAAAGTTATAAATTACGATGTTTTTTTTTGTTTGTTATGGCAAAGATTAATGTAAAATAAAAAATAAAACAGCATAATTATAAACAATAAACACGGACAACACGACAAATAAAATCAATACACATTAATATCTTAAGCATAAAATTGTCCTTGATATACTATGAAAGCGATCTTATAAAACTTTAATTGGTGCAAGAGAAAGCACTAGAAAGCACCGCAGGTGTGAAAGAGATAGAAGATCCGATAACTTTAAACCCATAAACTACACAAGACGCCTCACCTGCCCTAGTTTGTAGCGCCTTAAGCTTCAATCAATACATTGCACCATTCAAAATGTTAAGGTTCATCGATTTTCTTGGGACGAATAAAACTTTGATAATAATTATATATTGAATCTGTGATTTTTATATGTAGCATAAATAAAAGCACGTTTTGAAAATTTCGAATGCGTGCGGCCACCGTTCTTTATCCGATTGAACTGTGATAGTTTTGAAAAGGGAAGATATTTCAAAATTGTTATTCGGTTGCCAGGCAACGGTCTGATTTGAGCATTCTCTTCGTGGTTTTCTATGAAGTGCGGATTATATGATAAAGTTGAGTGCACACGATAAAAAATTGTTCGATTTTTTATTATTAATTAACAGAATATACAATGTAGCATTTTGATTGAGAATTAAATCTGATTAATATTGTTATGTATCGTAATAGAATTACGTTTTAAATTGTTTGATTAACGCTATTAATTAGTTTCACTCAGAGGTGGGGCGTAGCGCAGCCCCAGAGCTGTAGGTTACATTTATTAATTATTTCACTGCTTAACATCTCTGTGTTGCTATATTGCTTAAAAAGTAAGTAAGCCAATATTTTATAATTTTAGGTTCAATAATTAGCGTCTTCACTGTTGAGATATGGTGTTTTTATGATTTATAATTTCCATGTAATGTTATTGATATAATATAATACAATTTTTGTTATATACAATTTGGAATACACAAAGTATATATGAAAACAATATGTGATAGTTCATGTATTAATATTTAATGGAAGCCATTCGAATGTCAACTTTCGTCCTACTGACATGATTTCGGAAAATACACCAAAATATTTAGGTCAGTTAAACATTGTGTAACGAAGTGGTTTTATAACTTGGAATGACTTCGTGGACGTCCATCCGAACTGGTACTAGCTCACACTAATTCTATTGTTAAGCAGCATTGGACTAAAAGCTAGATAATTTATGTGAAATCTTCAGAAACTGACCATTAGACAGGCTTCCTTCCTATGACGTTGACATGAAGAAAACCGATGGTACCTGTACTTGGTGGTAGGGTTTTGTGCTAGCCCGACTGCCAAACTGCAATACTTGGTATTGTTGTGTTCCAGTTGAAATGATAAGTCAGCCAGTGTCATTATAACACAAGGGACATAACGTCTTAGTTACCAAGGTTGGTGGCGCATCAGCGATGTAAGGAATGTATAAATGGGTCATAGGCATTTACCAGTAGATGACCCTTTTGCCCGTCTGCCGACTGAACAGTCATATTGTATATATGACATTAAATATATGTACATCACTCAAGCACGTGTGTTTGTATATAGCGATACGATACGTGCATCGTTATAGAGATAAGCTTTATATGGAATATTACGGAGTCATGTAGACTTTTATGGGCTGTTCTCGTGAATTTGTTCACGTGTATTTTGTACATTTATGTATTTTTTTTAAATTTAAAATTGGAACGCGGATGGGAAAGCTGGCCTATGATATAATAGTACAGAAAATTCATACATTATAAAAGCTTAAACTAGTATGTCGTAACGGCCTCAAATATCTCAAGACTGGATAGAAACCTTATTTCTCTTTATAAGTATTAAAGCTAATTAGATCACACAATAAATATATTTTCTTATTTGTAATTATTGATACCTCAAATTTCATGCGGCTTTGTCTGTTTAATACCTGGTGTGATTGAGATAGTTATTAGGTATAAAATATGAACATACAGTCGACGGTTAGTCATGACCGAGAGAGTTGTAAAATAGAGTCGACTCATCAATAAATCAATTCATAGCTCATATTAGTAACATATTAATACATAAGACACAGTATACTGTAAAATATTATATTAAATAAGTTAAAGGAGCCTGGAGTTAGTATTCGTTGATTTTGATACATTCATGTATTATGTTCGATGAAAATGAGCAACTATGAAATATCATGGCGCGTCAGTTCTTCTTGCTAAAATCTACATTCAGAACCGGTTGTATTACTTTAAAGTAACTTCTTAAAATTGCTATTTAAATTTGTAAGAGCTTACTAGAATAAAGTATTATTTTCATTATATTATTTCGAATTAATTAACACTAAAGTTCAATGACCTTTCAGAGTTACTTTAGTTCAATCTTAATGGTCATTGGTTGATTGCAGTAGATAACCGTTCAGTATATCTGAAACTAGAAGTTAGTAGTTCAATTTTCAAATAATTTAATTGTGACAGAGCTTTGCATCCTTCGGGAATCACCTTGAGAGCTCTTTGCCAATACGTCTCAATGTCTACAAATGGGAAATAGTTTAAATAATGTATAAATTGTTAGGAATTTATACGAATACTAAGTTATTTTACTGAAATATAATAATATATATTGAAATATACATAAAATCGCTCGTGTGATATATACGAAAGAAAAATATGTAATATTAATATGTGTGTGTGTATACGTGTGCTAGTTAACGTAACTATCGCCTCGAAAATTTTGAGTAAAAATTATACAGACAAAATATTTTATTTCATGTATTAATAATATAAAATAAATATATATTTTTTATATATAGTTCCCGGAAAGGCAAATGACTCTACTCCACCTGATGGTAAGTGGTAGTAGAGTTCAAACGCGACGACGGCTAGTGCAGTCAAGAAGAATGATTTGCACTAGCCGCCTCCGCCTTGCCGGCCCGCAAGATGCCTCTTCACGCCTCGTATGAAGGAACCCAGGTCATAAGAGGAGGGGAACATGTGTGCTGGACTTTACTAAATATAGTGCTTTTCAAAAGCAACGCTCTGACTTTGACAGCGTATAGCGGCCATCTTAGTAAAATGACAGCTGTCAAATTTGACAAGAATACTTATGTAGTCTTAACATTTCACCATGGAAGACTAAATAAACACTTCAATGAAATTATTTAAATATATGTTTAAATCTATTAAAATTGGTGTTCAGTTCACCTAACATTCCGTATGTTCCATCCGATTTATGGAATTGTTTGTTAATTCGAAAGTTTGAGCTGTCTTAAATTAGCTTATAAACTAACTACTTTACAAATATGATGACTGGAATGATAGTATTCCTCGTTGAGTTCTGGTTCACTTGTGAAGTCAAGACGGCTTAAAGTTTTCAGTGTAGATAAATATTTGCAGATTCCCTTCAGAATTTTCCGCTTTAGCTGCCTAACTTAACGCTAGCTTGATATGAAACGGGCTTAATGTGTCAACGTATCTAGCATCCCACAAAAGGGCCTTACGTTACCAGGGAACCATTGTCACTCTAACAGATGAATTGTCATCATCACAACTAGTTGCAGAAGGCTCAATGTGAGCAGAAATTTCAAGTCTTCGTATTATTTATTGTATCATTAATTTATGGTATATAAAGAGCTTATGCTTACATCACTTGGCGAACGTATATTGTTTCAAAGACGTCATATGGTGGACCAATCAATTTTAAATATTAAAATATATTATATATATGACAGATATATACTACAAATAAAATTCAGATATAATCATGTCGAATAGTATCTAATACTTTAAAAAAAATCCAATATATTACTGTTATTTAAAAACAAAACAAAATTTTTTCCCGTAATTTATCAAAAAAACATTATAATATCGAACATAATAGGTATATATATATATATATATATATATATATATATATACAATGTTATAGTTATATAATGAACACTGGGCTCATTAAGTAGTACTATGACGTAAGTTACAGCCTGTAAATGTCAAAAAGCTAAGTAAAGTCCTTTCCTCTTAAGGGGGAGGTCAAGACCTCATTTCACCATTTCCAATTCAGGATGGTGGATATACAGTGGTATAATTTTATCCAACAGATGAAGAGTGCTGTATTATCCATTATGCATTCTCTAGTCGGCATGGGAAGTGAGGATTTAAAATTCATTTTCAATGATATTGTTGAAGCTAAGTTTCTCTCCTATTTCGATACGGTGCTAGCATACCTTCATAACACAGTAACAGTAACAACATGTGAATGTCCCACTGCTGGGCTAAGGTCTCCTCTTCTATTTTTCGAGGAGAAGGTTTAGAGCTTATTCCACCACGCTGCTCCAATGCGGGTTGGTGGAAAACAGACACATGCACGAGATTAATAATAATCACAAATTAACCACATGAAATTCAATGCTGCTTGCCCGGGCTTGAACCCACGATCATCGATTAAGATTCACGCGTTCTTACCACTGGGCCATCTCGGCTTGTAACACAACACAGTGATAACATTGTAATTATTAATAACATCTCGTTGTAGTAGAAAATATATATTAAAGTGAGAAAAGGGTAAAGGGCCTGAGACGTGCATTACCCGGGACCTATTGTTAAACCGGCCCTGCATATGTGGGGTCAATTCTATTTATCTATAATGATTACGACACGTTCCCGATTCAATTCCAATCCAACTGACTATTCTATATTTATTCGAATCGAAACCGAACCAATATGATGTTAATATAAATTATGTCAAAACCATACTTAATTGTTAACTCTTATGCCAATAGTCGATTACGCTTCGATTCGATACTGATAAAGTGTCAATTTGTTAGTAGAATTGGTCCTAAGGATTTTTCGATGAATTATAAACACAATTAAAGCATAAACACTCATTGGTTCTTGCCAGAATATCTATCTGCAATCTTTGATCACTATGCAGTCTCCTTTTCCGTATAATTCAATTCAATTAATAAAATAAACATCTGTCTGTACACGGCTTTATCTAGACGCGCAGACACCGACTGGTACCATTTTAATTTAGATTTACCACTAAGCGTGTAATTCTAGTGAACTTTCCGAATAGATAAAGCTCAATTAAGTTATTTATTACGAATAAATTGTTATTGCAAGTGAGTTATTTAATATGATTAATCGTAGTTTAATACGACGTAAGGTTAAAACAATTATTAATTGACTATAAGCTTTCGGATTAATTATTTTCAGCTGATAAATAATAAGGATGTATTTTATTTTGTTATCATTATATTACAAGGAGGATTGTGGTAATTTTTATTAAATATCTTATATATTTAAACGAGCAATTCTTGTATATATATATAATCTGAATCTCGGAAACGGCTCCATCGATTTTCATAGAATTTAACAAGGGGTTTCGGGGGCGATAAATCGATCTGGCTAGGATTCATTTTTAGATAATGTCGTTTTATCCGTGTTTTCAATAATCAACTTTATCGATAATCAACTCTAAATATGACTCTTAATGACATCTTTTGACGAGTAATAATACTATTTTTTTTTAATTGGGAGCAACTAACTGCTTTAAAGACAGAACAACACTAAAGCTACTCCAGTAGATGGCGTTGTCAACACCAGCCAATGAGTGTTTTGCATCAGTCTGTAATTCGTATTTAAATATAATTTCTAAAAAACACAATTTAAAAAATACCGAGAGAAGCTCGGTCATCCAGGTACTAAATAGTCATCAGTCAGTCTGTAGAAGTCCTGGGCTTGTTGTCCTCAAGAAGGTTTGGAACTGATATCACCATGTCACTCCGGATATTTAATAATAATATAGATTTATCATGACGCTATATTACAGGAAAGCAAGCGAGCAAGGAGGAGGAACGTTAAATACGGTGGAAAACGCGCGCAACAGCTAGTTTTCATTATATGCTTATATACGGACGCGTTCATCGGCAATGTTTCACAGGCAATTCAATTTGCCTTCAATCACTTGCAGGATGCTATCGGGGCTGTCCCGAAATCTAGTCATCAGCGACGCAAATCTCTTTTAAACGGTTGCATCTATTCGTTTATAATATTCCTGATTCACAACAGACTTTTTTTATATATAAGATAGGTAAGAGGACGGGCTAATGGCCCACCTAATGATAATAATCACCACTGCCCATAAACATTGATTCTCTCAGAAATATTAACCCCTTAAATTGTAAATACATCAACTTGGTAACTTAGATGTTAAGTCCCTTGCAGTTACACTGGCTCACTCACCCTTCAAACTGGAACACAACAATATGTGAATCGCGGCAGCCATTACTCAGAAAGTTTTTTCTACTGGACACGGCGACATAATGATTACTCCTAAAATGACACTTCAAAAGTTATATTTAAATAAAATACATTTTGATTTGAAAGCCGAGATGGTCCAGTAGTTCAAACATGTGAATCTTAACCATAGATTACGGGTTCAAACCGCACTACTGAATTTTCATGTGCTTAATTTGTATTTATATGTAATACACCTCAGGCAGAAAACATCGTAAGGAAACCTGTATTAAGCCACATATTTTCCTCATAAAAAGTCACTACACGTATTTTAATTAAGTGTATATTTCGTAAGGTTTTTTGTATATAGTAAATAGCGATTTTGTTAAATCGTTGCATATTTAATAATATCTTAATTAACTGAATCAATTTTAAATAAATTAATGTATACTACCGGATATCCATATGTTTCTTTAGGCACGTTGTGATAATGCACAAAAATGTACGTTTTTCCATACAATCTTAATAATAATTCTTTTAGCTACATAAGGAGCTATAAAACATGTTTTATAATCTGTAACGATAATAAGGGGCATGAAAAGCAATCCATTAGCAACTGTGTATGCAAGCCGCACCTTACTGGGCGTATTCTTTTGCATTTAGTGCAAGTTAAAAGCGGAAGCGGCAGCGATGAGAGTGTGTACCTTACACACTTATATACTCAATGTATCTGATGTTGTTATGAAACTCCACAGTTTAATTCATACCAGGAACTCGGATAGACAAATTAATGATCAGCGTTTTACCCTCCAATGATGCTTTACCGCGCTCGGGTACAACATCAGCGTGAATTGTACTTCAAATTCTTATACGCCAAATAAAAAATTATATCAGTATTCTAACATACGATATGTTATATATATTTTTCACTCTTTTTGTTTGTTCTTTTACTTGTTAATTATACAATACTCTATTTTTTAATTAAATTAAAAGCCGAGATAGCCCAGATGTAAGAACGCGTGAATCTTAACCGATGATCGTGGGTTCAAACCCGGGCAAGCACCACTGAATTTCATGTGCTTAATTTGTGATTATAAATCATCTCGTGCTTGACGGTGAAGGACAACATCGTGCGGAAACCTGCATGTGTCAAATTTCACTGAAATTCTGTCACATGTGTATTCCGTATCAATCCGCATTGGAGCAGCGTGGAGGAATAAGCTCCAAAAACTTCTTCTCAAAAGAGGAGAAGAGGCCTTAGCCCAGCAGTGGGACAACCGCGTGTCCCACGTGTTGGGAAAGGAGTGTAGATATAAGTTTATAAAATCTAGCTTGTTTTTATTTGGTGCTTAGCTTGATTCACTTAATTTTTTTATCAAAATTTTGTGTTGGTTTTTTTTGTGAAAACTTAGCAGGCAGTCAAACTGAGGTACTTTCGCATTTATAATATTATTTAGATCTTACACATTTGAAAAAAAATATTGTTATAATTATGGACGTCACCTTTGTAATGTTGCAATTAATTTTTTGGACAACGTCCAATCTCAAACATAGAGCGTCATATTGACCGACAGATTTTCATAAATAATGTTAATTACGATTAATTAAAAATAGTAATTACTTTGCTACTTTACTTTAAAAAAATACCATAACGTAACATTACCGTGTCATATGAGCTTAAGGAATCATGTATTTACTTATAAACGGTACTTAGCGGATGACATGTCAAACAATGTGTCTTCTTCTTTCGAATGTCAAATCAATAATGACAGAAAGAAAGAAAAAAGCACAAAGCTTTACTTGGTGGTAGAGCTTTGTGCAAGCTCGTCTGGGTAGGTACCACCCACTCATCAGATATTCTACCGCAAAACAGCAGTACTTGGTACTGTTGTGTTCCGGTTTGAAGGGTGAGTGAGCCAGTGTAATTACAGGCACAAGGGACATAACATCTTAGTTCCCAAGGTTGATGGCGCATTGGCAATGTAAGCGATCGTTAACATTTCTTACACTGCCAATGTCTATGGGCGTTGGTGACCACTTACCATCAGGTGGCCCATATGCTCGTCCGCCAACCTATGCTATAAAAAAAAAAAAAAAAAAAAAAAGTGTTTAACTAAACAGCCGCTATGGAACTTTTATACGTAAGACCATAAATCGCTTGATCGTATAACTTGGACCGTACTCGGGCGGAAACGCGTCTATTTTTGTATCGATTCCTACCTGCTTTTCCACGATTAGAGTTGGAACCATAAACTCTGTTCCGCTGGTTTACACCCACAAAACATAACATCAGCTACCGACTTACTGCTTACATTTAAATCTAAGCGCACGTGTAGTTGACTGCAGATGTCCTGAACTACATTGTAACGTATCTTTAAATAAAATAATGGACGAACAAAACTATATTGTAATGGATGTCTATAATATGTGTTTGAATTGACAATCCTCAATAAGAAAGTATCGCCCTAGTATTATTTAATAAAAAACTAAAATCCGAGCGCATCGATACCGGGTCCTATCTACACCACCCAAACAATAAATCAAAATGGATCCGACCGCTTAGGACTTCGGTGACATATATATAATATATAGCATTTGACTTCTGAAACTGATTTTAGAAGGACCTCGAATTAGTCTTTTTAAAAATATAATATCAAATCATAAAATTGACGCAAATAACTCACTTAATTGCATTCAACAAATCACAAGTCACGCGAATAATGACTTAATTACTTTGTACTTTGTGTATCTTTCTATACACTAACAAAATGGCGGATTTTTAAATTTGCGCGCGTCTTTTTTTTTAAATAACGCTGTTGTATGGATCAAGGCGTTAATGAAGTTGAAGAGTGTTTGAATGCGTTTATCTCTGGGACAACAAGTTGAATTAGAATTAATATTTTTGAAATTGATACCCAAATTCTCGAAAAAGGCTTTTATACATCATGCTACGGCCCTCGGGGTCGAAGTAGGTAATATTGTTACGAGACATTAACATGGTTGGAACAGCAGGTTATAGTTAAGTATTAAGATTATTTATACTAATATTACAAATGCGAAAGTGACTCTGTCTGTTACAAGTTCACGGAAACCACTGAACAATTTTTGGTTCACACCAAGTTTTATCAAGCAAAGTTGAACACATAGAAATTACATAGGTTACATTTTTCATACATAGTACCCTCTTGAAAGCTTTACTGGCATACGCTGCGTAAACAAACACGGGTAGCGAAGCCAAGATGTGTATTTTAAAACAAATAATACCAACGGTGCCATTTTCACATTCCTGAAAAATCCTTAAGGCCACAAACATAAAATTTTGATGAAGCCTATATTTTATTACAACAACATAACGATTTCATTAAATTAAAAATAATAAAACCTGAGAGGTAATAGGACTCCTTGCCTGGGATGTGATGGGATATTTGGGAGAATTTTTTAACTGATTCACAAATTCAGAAACGTAATTATTTATAATGAAATATCGACGATTGCGTCTTAGGGGCTTCAAGCTAAAGCAAGCACAGCTTAACATGTGTATATAATGAATACGTATGTGTGTGTGTGTATAAATACGTCATCTCATCCTCGTCGATAAAAGAAAACATAAGTTACAACTATGAGATGAAAACCTTAATTCGTATAAAATTATTCACTGCTTACGGTAGCACTCAATTCTGAAATGTTGAAACCGATTTAGAGTGATACGCTACTCTGATACGTATATCAATTAAATGTTATATTGAACGCCTCGTTGGTCTAGTGGCTAGATATAAGGCCGCAGACCCGTTGGTCCTGGGTTCAATTCCCAGGTCGGGCCAATAAATAGTGATTGGGTTTTTCTGTGAGAAAATTTTTCAGTAGCAGCCCGGAGTCTTGAAGTTAGAAGTGTGTACACTCCCGTGCCTCGGACAGCACGCTAAGCCGTTGTTCCTGCACCTGAACTCTTTCTGATCGTGTCGGATTGCCGTCCCATCGGATTATGAGAGCTAGGGAAGAGAGAGTCCATCTGTGTTTGCGCTCACTATCAGAATCGAAATCGGTTTGGAGGACATTATTACTAAATGTTATTATGTTGCCAGTCTCGCATAAACTTTCTGTAAACTTATGATCGCGTTCTACATTAAGCTTCGAGTTTGATTTTGCACAACTGATTATTTACTTTATTTAAAAAAAAAAAAATCTTCAATTAACCAAAAGTACTATTTATTATAATATTATTATTACAATAAGAAATGTTTTCTGCCATTAAAATTACAATTAATCAACGTTAATTCAGACGGAATGTTAAATTTTATAACAGAAAACGAAGCTAACGAAATTACTAATTTCATTTATTACGCACTAAAAACACAGTGTCGAAATTCATCCAAGCTATTACGTGCACCGAACACGTAATGGCGTTGTTGGAAAATCGTTTGTAAATCACTTTAACGAGTCTTCTTCATACACTAATTAGTTAATGTAACTTTTAACAGCTTACAAGTAATGAAAGTGACTGGTAGTCGGCTGATGAATTTAAAACATCGATTATTTGTTAAGTAATAGCTCAAATACTTACTTAGCAAATTTATTTAACGGGTGATTAGTTTTAAAAATGCCGAGATGGCCCAGTGGTAAGAGCGCGTGAATCTTAACCGATGATCGTGGGTTAAAACCCCGGTAAGCACCACTGAATTTCATGCGCTTAATTTGTGATTATAATTCATCTCGTGCTTGACGGCGAAGGAAAACATCGTGAGGAAACCTGCATTTGTCAAATTTCAATCAAATGCTGCCACATGTGTATTCCACCAACCCGCATTGAAGCAGCGTGGTGGAATAAGCTTCAAATCTTCTCTTTAACAGAGGAGAAGAGGCCTTACCCTGCAGTGGGACATTCACAAGCTGTTACTGACTGATTACTGTGATTAGTTGAACAATGTTGTCTTCTTCTTTCTAATGTCAAATCGATAATGACGGAAAGAGAGATATCTGTTTTTAACTAAACAGCCGCTAAGTATTGTTTATAAGTAAGTTATTGATTAATGAGAGTCGTGAAAAACGCTTGAATTTTAGCCGAAGATTGTGAGTTGAAACTCGGATATATTTGTATGTGCTTAATTCGTTTTTATGATTAACTAGTTTTTGGAAACGACTTCACTCGTGCGATCAGAGGAGGACAGGTATTAGATAAATAAGTAGCTCATATCCCTTCCTGGAGCTTACGCTTGCTCCATAGAAAGTTTCATCAAAATCGATTCAGTGTCTTAGTCGTAAGCGTAACAGACAGACAGAGTTACTCTCATTTATAATATTGTTATGGAGCTGCTTCTTGTTGAGAACATGAGGAAACCGGCATGTGTCCCTTATTATAACAATATGGAAAGAAAATTGTCGGTCCCGGCACTTTATAAACTTAAGACTTAACAATTATTATCTGCCTATGTAGATATTTTATAGGATTTTTTTTAATACCTTGAGCTACATTATTACAATTTTCGTAAGGAGCTCTAATTTTTTTTTTTCAATAATTTGTATCCTCAAACTTCTGATAGCTGATATCTGATTTTCTATGGGATTTTGTTAGATCAGATTAAATAGGAACTAAAATTCTTACACCATTATTGTTTTATAACAAATTGTAATTATAATAATGGCGCCGTAATTATTTAATAGTGACATAATACGGACTTAGAATATTTAATTAACTTACATCCTGAATATTAAGTTATAATTACGGATGTACGTACGTACAGATAAGAAAACAAGTGTTTTAGAAAAATATATAACAATAATAGTTAGATATCTTTTCAATATTATTGATTCTATTTCCTTATTCACAAATTCGATTGTGGGCTTATTTCAAATTAGTATGGTCCAATCATAACCAACGATAAGACGTAAAAATTTGTAGAAATAACCACCGCAATGGCGTAAGTAAAATGTTGTTTCTGTAATTATCTAATTTATTGCTAACGAAATAAGGTTAAATTTGGAACAAAAGTTAGTGTACATCAAGTACTTCATGGCGTATTATTGTCATTCGTCATCTCAAGATCGTAAGTGAATGTTAATACAATCTAAACCGCACTTTATTGCTCGGGAACAATGCATAGTTTAGGTTGAAATGATTAAACCTTTGCATCGTTTTCTCCATTTTATGGTATAGTCATTCGGTGCCGCATTTGAATATTGTTTTTATTCGTGAAGCGTTATCTAGTAGTATTGCTGATCGTAGAAAATCGATCAACGAACAAATCCGATGTATGTAGTCATCGATTAAATTAATTTATTAATAAATAATAATAATAAAAAGGGATTCGTGTCTACATTGGATATTCATTGATTGTTCTACCGCTAAACAGCAATACTTGGTATTGTTGTGTTTCGGTTTAAAGGGTGAGTGAGCCAGTGTAATTACAGGCACAAGGGACATAACATCTTATTTCCCTAGGTTGGTTGGTACCATCAGGTGGCCCACATGTTCGTCCGCCTACCTATACAATAAAAAAAAAACTTATTATCGTTCTGTCCCCATTTGAAGGGTGACTGAGTCAGTGAGACAGAAACATAACATCTTAGTTCCCAAGGTTGATGTACGGAATGGTTAATATTTCTTAAGGCCAATGTCTATGGGCAGTGCTGACCACTGCCATCAGGTGACCCATCTGGCAGTCTTACTATATTTAAAAAAAATGCGAAACCATAAAAGGTCACGTTATATTTTTATATAGTTTGTTTGATCCGGCTAATCTCAGAAACTACTGGTTCGAATTTAAAAAATATGTTTGTGTTGTATAGTCCTTTTATCGAGGAAGGTTCTGGGCTGATTTTTATTCATTATATTTTTATTAATTATACGCGGGTGAAACCGCGGGCACAGCTAGCTTATAATAATGTCGTTTATTATGATAAAATCTATGATAATTAAATCATTATATAAACATAAGACATAAAGATTTTAACAACTACATCCGACTCAATACTCAATAAATCCTTCTTGTGGATTTTTGTTGTATTATTTATTTTATACATTAACAAATAACATATTATGATATGAATATATAAATTCATTGATATAGAGCAAAAATATCAAGAGAAGAGTAAAATTATAATATGACAATTAAATTGAATTGTACATAGTATTCACAATAATTTTAATTGAAATTAATGAAATGTTAGTTTGAACAATATTGAGATATATAATCTAATCTGTGTTATTAAATTAATTTCATATTCATCTTAAAAAAGCAATGTATATTTTAGATCTTGTGTCACTGAATATAAAATTGAAAACCTTTTATTTCGACAAACACATAAACATATTGTCAAATGTACACATTTATTAAAAATTATATATTGAATCCAGTTTTCTTAAATCTTAATAGTGAATTCTCAGTTTAACAACTAATAAATTATTTAGTTTCACAGTTAATCAATCAACGCCTAGATCTGACCATGTTTGTGTTTAAACATACGTCTGTTACACGCTTTCTATTAAACACGATAAGCTTACAGAACATTTGTTATATTGGTTGAAGTCTTTTGATTATATTGGCAGGTAGCATACTTAATAGATTTTATAGTGTCGTAAATTTAAATTACTGTAACTACGTTTGGCCCGCGTTATAGGGACGTTTTATAAAGGCAATGGCCCTCCCTTGGGGTTCATATCAAATTTCATCATCATCGGTTCAGTTGTTTAGCTGTGAAGGCGGAAAAGATAGACCGACAGAGTTACTTTCGCTTTTATAATATTAGTATAAATGGAAGTAAAAAGTCAATTAAAAGCCTGTAAATGTCTATCTAGTGGGCTTCGGTCTCATCTTTAGAAACGTTTAAAGCTTATTCATTCTAAGTGATCTTGAGAAGAAAGTTTGGTGCTTATTCCACCACGCTGCTCCAATGCGGGTTCGTGAAATACACATGTGGCAGAATTTCAGTGAAATGCAGGTTTCCTCATGATGTTTTCCTTCGCCGTCAAGCACGAGATGAATTATAAACACAAATTAAACACATGAAAATTCAGTGGTGCTAGCCCGTGCTTGAACCCACGATCATCGGTTAAGATTCACGCGGTCTAACCATTAGGCCATCTCGGCTATGAAAGTATCATTTATGCAATATAAGTTGGCTAATCTCTCTTGAGATTGACTGCCATGGTCAAAATCAGGAGGATATCATCATACACCTTAATCTTTAAGGTGTTGATGTAAATCTAAGGCAAAAATTGAATATATCATTAATATTCTACTAAGTACTAAAATGAAATATTACACAAAACAATATGTAATATAATACTATAGTAAGTGTACATTATATTTATATTATTATAATTGGATTAAAATATTGTTTAAATTATAATGTAGATATATTTAACTTAGTTCATTTGAGATTTGAGTTTTTGTATTTTTTAATAAGATTAAAACAAAAATTAAGTCCTATTAAGTCAATTGTATGTGTCAAATTTCGCTTTTTACATATTCTTGTGACATTTATTTAACTATCTATAATTATTTTAAGGCAATCGGTAAATAATACTAGATTTAAACAGAGTGATCATTAAATATTATTGCAATCTAAGGTGCAATAATTATATAAACTATTTTGTTATTTACTTAATTAACGACCAAGTTATTTAAATATCTAAAGTGTGAGAAATAATAATGTAATTGGCGGTTAAAATACTACATATAAGGTTACCAGTAAATTAACTAACTTTGATCCATATCTGAACCGAGGTTACTTAGTGGTTAGAATACTTGATGATTAGGGGTTAATATCTTAATAAATTTTCACATGCTTGACTTGTGTTTACAATTCATCTCGTGCAGCGTCGAAGGAACAAATTGTAAGGAATCCTTTTTGGATCGGATGAAGATCACTTACATGTGTGTCCACCAACACGCATTTTAGCAGAATAGTGTGCATCTTCCAGGTGACAAGGCTCTGTGCAAGCCCGTCTGTGTAGGCCACTCATCAGATATTCTACCGCAAAACAGCAGTACTTGGTATTGTAGTGTTCCGGTTTGAAGGGTAAGTGAGCCAGGTAGCTACAGGCACATGTGACATAACATCTTCGTTCCCAAGGTTGGTGGCACAATGACGATGTAAGGAAAGGTTAATATGTCCTACATAGCGAAGTCTAAGGGCGGTGTTGACCACATAACGTCAGGTGGCCCATTTGCCAAGATTTATTCCTATATAAATACTTATAAATTAAATACTATTTATCAATTTTCTATATACTTGTACATAGTCAAGGTAATACTAACGTTCACTGGCGCCGTGCACTGACTGACAAGAGCGTATCGCATTTCAAATTATATGATTAATAACAATACGAATCATTGTATATCATAACTTGTCAAGTCGTGAACGATATTTCTTTCGTATTGTGAAATATTTTACATTGTGTAAAAGTTTTAACTAATATATACAGTTGAAACTATTATGCAATTTTGTCATACTGATAGAGTTCTAGTAGATTTTATTTAATACATTTACTGATTAAGGTAAATAGGAAGAAACTGTGATTGTCCCATTGCTGGGCTAAGGCATCTTCTCTTTTGAGAAGGTTTGGAGCTTATATCACCACGCAGCTCCAATGCAGGTTGGTGGTTACACATGTGGCAGAATCTCTTTGAAATACACATGCAGGTTTTTTACGATGTTTTTCTTCGCATTGCCGATGTAAGAGTTGGTTAATAATTCTTACAGTGCCAATGTCAATGGGTGATACTTAAGTCGCCCACTGCCAGTCTGCCTAACGAATAACATGTATGCATACTAAATAATTACTTGATTCCAATAAAAAACGTTTTAACAATTATAATACTATTATAAGGTCCTCCAGACCGATTTCGGCCACGGCGGCCAATCTCAAGAGAGATTAGCCAACTGCGCAGGAGATATTATAGTGCACATGTGTGTGCGCAAACACAGGTGCACTCTCTTTTCCTTAGCTCTCATAATCCGATGGTATGGCAATCCGACTCGACCGGAAAGAGTTCAGGCGCAGGACCAACGGCTTTACGTGCTTTCCGAGGCACGGGAGTGCACACACTTCTAACTTCTAGATTCCGGGCTCCCACTGAGAATTTTCTGACAGAAAAACCCAATAACTATTTACTGGCCCGACCTGGGAATTGAACCCAGGACCACCGGGTCTGCGGCCTTATATCTAGTCACTCTACTATAATTATATAAAGAGTAAATAAATACGTTTCTAATGGTTATAAATGGACATTTAAAAAGTGTAGGCAAAGCTGTACTGAGGTTATTTTTGTATAAATTTTTTTTGGCCTTTCACATATTTCATGATCTGTCCGCAGTCCAAAGGTTGGTAAAGATCACTTTAGCGATAAGATCACCCGTTGCTATAAATCTTTTAATTAATAAAGAGCAAATATATATCATAATAGACAATTTATTGTACCAGGACGTTATAATACAAGAGAAGTTAAATTTAAGTTGTACGTTGCACACAAACGTAAAACTCCAATAATAAACTACAGCTACTACTTTTTTTTTATTGTATAGGTAGGCACGAGCATTTGGGCCACCTGATGGTAAGTGGTCACCAACGCCCATAGACAATGGCATTGTAAGAAATGTTAACCATCGCTTACATCGCCAATGCGCCGCCAACCTTAGGAACTAACCGCCTTATTCATAAACTTTATTTAACTGGTGATTAGTTAAACAATATTTTGTCTTCTTCTTTCGTATGTCAAATCAATAATGACAGAAAGAGACAAATCAGTGTTTAGCTAAACAGTAACTAAGCAAAGTTTATGAATAAGGCAAAGGTTATGTCTCTTGTAGATGTAATTACACTGGCTCACTCACCCTTCAAACCGGAACACAACAATACAAAGTACTGCTGTTTTGCGGTAGAATATCTGATGAGTGGGTGGTACCTACCCAGACGAGCTTGCACAAAGCTCTTCCACCGATTGAACTACTGCATTCATCGATTGAGTTTCAGGTTATGTTTTAACAAAAAATAATTGTTATTCTAACTTACTATTTCACCCGTACTAAGCCAGGACTGCCAACTAGTTTTAGATTAAATGAAAATATCTTCAAATACTACAACAATTAATTAAATTGTCGTAATTTAATATATCAATTGACTTCGTTGGAGGTCATTAAGATAGAATAAAAAACACTGTAGGCGGTCGATTGATAGTTAAGTCTTTTTCATTATCAAATAAATTTCTTAGATCTTTTTATAGACTTTTGCGGCTGCGGCTTGACTAATATATGGAATTGAATGGATTATTTCTTAATGAAATTGTGAGTACATATGTATAAATCTTGTGTATATTGTTATTTTAATTCTGAAATGTTTTATTCCTACTCGTGACTTTTAACACGCGTTAGGGGGAGGGGGTGGTCAGTTGTTACTGTTACTGTAATTTTTAATCATGCGGAATACATTTTTATGCAACTTCATGCTTTCAAAATATTTTTTATGCATCTTAAAAATTATTAAAATGTAATGGTTATCAAAAATAATTGTAATGGTCCTTTAAACTTTGCTTTGATTCGTTTTTGCTCTTTCTATCATTATCGATTTGAACTTTAATTGAAAAATACAGAGCATTGTTTAACTAATCGCCGTTACGCAAGGTTTATGAGGGACTTCCCCTTATCATTTATTTCTAAACTTCAGCTAAAATTCACACATACGTATCAATTCTTTTGTATTTACAGCATGAAATCATCAAATTTTAAACACCACTTAAATCTGTCTCGAACCGGCAACCCATTGATACTGACCATAAAACACAACAATAACGGTTCACTTTATAGTTATTATTTCGTTTCACGGATGTAGAGCACTGTACCAAGGCAATTCTGATCGGAACGTGACGGTGCGCGTGCGCATTGTATCACGATATCGTCTATTAATACACCATGATTATACGGATGTCCGACATTCTTTAATAATAAGTTATTTATTAGTCTATTATATTAATATTGTATAAATGGTGTTTCAAAAATAAAAGTATTTTTACGCATTAGTTACTTCTTTTATTAAATTATATATATGTATGTACAGGTCAGACGTATCAGAATTAGTATGAAGAAGTTTAAGAGAAGACAATCTCCAACTAAACCAATAAGATGTTATAGGGCTTTACAAGAGGAACCCGAAAAACGTTTTGTATTTATAATATAGGTAGATGGACAGGTAGATGGACCACCTGATGATAAGTGGTCACCGCGGCCCATAGACATTGGTACTGTAAAAAATATAAACCATTCCTTACATCACCAATGCATTACCAACCTTGGAACCAAGATGTTATGACCCTTATACCAGTAGAAGTACGCTGGCTCACTCACCATTCTAACTGGAACACAGCAATATTAAGTATTGATGTTTGGCGGTCGAATAATAATATTTAATTAGCTCTTAGTAATAATTTAAATACGTGTATAAAAAAAAATCTTTATAGATATTTCTGGTATCTGATCTAGACATGAACTAATTCGTCGCGTACGCACCCACATAGATACTCAAACGCACACAAACATACACACAGACGAGCTTGTAACCTTGCCTTTTTTTCACCCACTCACCTGTACATGCACAGCAGACCCACACACGTACAAATAGGGAGGAACATGGCGTATAGTATAGATGTATAATTATCCAGGGTAATGTAACAATATGTCAACATATACGTATAACATTTCGGAGTTTCTTATGACACTGTCTTTCCTTCCTAAATCTCTCTTGAAAAACATTTGAAAATTTTAAACTTGCATTTAAATTGAAGACATTAGGGTTTTTAGTAAAAAAAGAAATTATTTCGGTAGTAATTAATTAAACTTAGCAGATGTAATTGTAGTAAGTATATAATTTCCTAAGTTCCCTTAAAATGTATGTGTTTAGCGCCATCTAGCGGCCAGCCACAACTGTGTGGATAGTGTGAAAAGTGTGTGTGTGTGTGTTTTCATGGAATCGAATAGTACATATCATAATGTTTGGCACATATCTTTCATTTTATAACCAATCGGTAAAACATTATCAGAGCCTATTAATGTTAACAGACATGACAACATCCATTGTGTCATATGCATATAAGATAGTCTAATCCACTGACACTGACAAATTAGGCCCACATTTTTGAAGAAAATACTAATATTTCTATTTACGTCTCCCATTAAGCGTATGTATAGCTTGTGTTAGGAGTGGGTACGATAATAGCATAATGGGTCCGGATCAAAGCTGCGATTCATTTATTTTTGTTTATTTTTTTTGGTACCCTACTACACCGTTAAAAGTATCCCCTAATTAGGAATCTAATCTAGTTTGCAATGAATTGTCGAGGAATCACTGACTTTGATATTACAATTTACATGTTGCTAATTTAAAAACTCTAGATTTAGGTAATAAATCGTGTACATGTTTTTTTTTGAGTTTAAATAAAAATTTATTATTATTATTTTCATCATTTACATCACTAGACAGCCCGCAAACCATTGCAATATTACGCTTTTTATGTTTGGCGTAAACGTATAATTTCTCGATAGGTATGCAGCAATATTCTAAACCAATTAAACGTCCGCATAACGTAAAGCCTCATAGTTCCGCTTGTAATTTGGCTCGGAACTTTATGTGTATCAAAGTCACTATCATCTAAAAAATCAAGTGTCATTCACCTCCCATCCTTATATCGAGTATCGAATGACAATGGACAAGCGCAACGCTCTCAAAAGCGGAAAGTTCAACGTACTTACCAGCTGTAGTCATCCATCACGGATTCACTTCTTCGAACATTTACCGGATCAATGGTTAAAATTTATTTAAAATTGGTCAGATTTATAATGTCTAATTATTTATCATACTCATTTAAATTAAATATTTTCTATCTTATTTAAATGACTGGTACAATAAATGAATTAACTAGCCTTGCTTATATTCTTATAATTTTATTATAATTATAAATATATATAATTATTAGTAGTTTTTCTTACTACTGATTTTAAGTCCGGTTCTTTTTGATATAATGTTGAGTTCAACTCAATTTATTTCTGTAATATGATGTTCAAAAGTTTGTATAAGAGAAAAATTGAATAAAGAATTTGTATTGATAGTAAATTGACTATTAAAAACTTTTATATTTATTCATTATATTATATTTAAACAAACATTTGTATTTTATATTGTATTTGTATTTGTTTATTTCATAAACAATGCAATTATAAAAAGTAATTAGAATTTCAGAAAATATTGCTGAAATGTTAGCTTGAATAATCGAAAATATTTTTTGGACAAAAATGTATCGTTTCTTTTTTTTTAAAGTATAAGACCACGAGCGTGTAAGTCATCTTATAGACCATAGACAAAGGCTGTGTGTGGAATTACACTACTAACACCGTAAATGCGCCGCCAACCATGGAATCTAAGATAGAGATCTTAGTGCCTGTAATTACACTGGTTCACTCACCCTTAAAATCAGAACACAGTTATACGAAGTACTGATGTTTTGCGATAGAATAATTGACGAGTGCGTTGGTATTACTGAGACAGATCAGAGAGTAGAGCGCACTGATAGAAAATTTGAGGTAGATTCGGAGTACACATTATGAAGTTGCTCGTAAGACCAGTCGCTAGTTTATACGACTAAAGATCGGCTGATGATATTCCAAATGAGTATGTACCAATTCTCCGAATGTCATCTCCGAAAACCTTCTTCTCAAAGCAAAGGACACCTTGGCCCACTCGAACATTTACAGGCTTTTAGTTTCACCCGTAACATACAATAATGGAACATGTCGTGGCCTAACGTAAAATTGAGGGTTCAACAATGAAGAAATTTGAAATCACAATTACTTACGTCTCTTTTCTTTCGCGCTTTCGTAACTGAAATAATTTGAAGTGGAATAAATTTTCATTTTCATAAGAGAATGTTAATAAATTTAACAACGTGTATTTCGTTCCAACGTATTAAATTTTTCTTTTTCGGTTCGCTCTGCTCTGAGTACTCGCAATGTTCTATAAAGACTTAAAAGTAAAAATAAATAATTTAAAACTACTATTTATATATTATACATTTTTAAGGTTCTTTTGATTATATACTCGTCATCATCATCATCATCCCTTTGTCATCCACTTCTGGACATAGGCCTCTCCGATGTCACGCCACTGAACTCGATCTACAGCTCTCAATCTCCATCTGCTGCCAGCCACTTTGGGTATATCACTCCACCTAGCCGGAGGGCGTCCTACGCTACGCTTGCCAAGGGGTGGTCTCCACTCCAGAACACGTCTACTCCAGCGGTTGTCGGTTCTGCGACGTATGTGTCCAGCCCACTGCCATTTCAGTTTACTTATCCTTTGGGCTATGTCAATTACTTTTTTATCACATTTTTCATAATAGTTACTTTATTGACATAATATCCTGGGTTTGAACTCCGGGTTAGGCCGATATAAAGTTATTGGGGTTTTACAAAATAGTTGGTAATCAGTTTTATTGCTTTTGATTGGCGCAAACTAAAAAGCCGCTATATATATAATATACAATAATAATAAGTGTAGCTCTGTTATGTAATACACGCCAAGATGGCCTAGTGGTTAGAACGCGTGAATCTTAACCGATGATTGTGGGTTCAGACCCGGGCAAACACTGGATTTTCATGTGCTTAATTTGTGTTTATAATTCATCTCGTGCTAGACTGTGAAGAAAAACATGATGAGGACACCTGCATGTGTCTAATTTCACTGAAATGCTGCCACATGAGTATTTCACCCGCATTGGAGCAGTGTGGTGGAATAAGCTCCAAATCTTGGCCTCAAAAAGGGGCGGGGGGGAGGCTTAGCCCTAGAGGGGCACATTTACAGGCTGTAATCGACATAATACACATTTAATTTAAGTTTATATTAAAATATATATCATTTATTTAATCTCAATTTATTTATTACCAGCGTTTTTTGCGTTCCCGTGGGAAAACTGGGACAAAATGTAACCTATGCTACACGCTGATAGTGTTGAAATAATTTTTTAAATCGGTTTAGTGGTTTAGGCGTGAAAGCGTAACAAACAAACAAACTCACTTTCGCATTTATAATATTGGATAGGATTTACATATAATATTTTTCATAATCTGTCTGACTAATTGTACTCTTTTTATTGTCAAATAATGTTATTTTAACAAATTCTGTAGTATCTAGTAATTAATAAAGTAATGTAGTATTTGTATATATTACCATTCCACATTTAAATATCTGCGATTACGCAAATATTGCGTTGCATCTCAGTCGCGTCTGTGAGCGGTCCCTTTGTGATGTTAATAGCAATTACCATATAACCTCAAGGCCGCTAGATGCTCTCAATTGGCGAATAGTAAACTGACACACGAGACATTTTATATTTTTTGCTTGTTGTATACCTAGAGGTGCTTTTTATTTGTGCGTGTGTTTAAATGTTGTAATCTGGTCCATGTCTTCATGACTTTACGTTAACTTTTTTGGTATAATAGTAAATTATATGGTTGCAATTTAAACGGTTCTGCGATCAAATCTCAGATCAATAAGAAAATGTATTGTTGATCGAGAAATACACAAAAGTTGGTTGAGTCGTCCGTGCCTCAGAAAACCTATACTGTTGGCCGTACTTCATCTATGTCTGATCGCGGTTCCTTCATATTGTGAAACTGGAGAATGAGGGAACAGAGAATGCGCCAAGTGTACATACACTATATCTAACTCCGTCGCAATTAATTGTCTAGCCTCTGTTGAAAATTACTGCCATGCCTATTAATCAAGTGATCAGATCACTTTGCTTAAAACATATGCCAATATCTTTAAGCAATTGTATTTTGTTGTTATTCTAATTAGCGGAAATAGCTTTTAACTAAGTGTGATGTTACATTTATTGAAAATAAAATAAATTGCTGTCTAGTACAACCCATTCTTGGACTATGATCTATTTTATACTTACCGTCAATAGAAATAAAATTTAACGAACTATTCACTAATGTCTGAATCGCGTTTCGAATATGTTTCTGTTAAATACCTTCACAGCAAATGGAATGATTGTATGAAACACCACTGTGAGCTCGTTCGTGTTACGTTTCATATAGTTTTAAAATTGTTTATATGTTTCGTCATTAAATGTTGGAATTTATTGAAAAAAATAATTTAATTCATATCCATAATATGGACTAGTTCATAAATTCAAGATCACTTAGTACGCTGTGGAGAAATCTATGCTAGAAACTGAACTGAAGATTGATATAGTCTGTTCACGAATATTGAAGGACCGATGGATATCGGATTCGGAAACCCCAGGTTAGCAAACGCAGTTAAATCGACGACATTAAAAATGTGGTAATGATCATGATGACGAGCTAACATTTATATAAATACCATTTTCTTTACAAGATTCTTCGATAAATACCATTTCCTTTACAAGAAATCGTGCATTATTGATTGATTATTTAAGCCAGCAAAGAAGAAGAACTATTGCGTTTTACAATCTGAACCGTTAGCTTAATGTTTATGTTTTAATACTAGCTCTGCCACAACTTCGTCCGGGTAAAATTCGTACAAATTTAACCCTTAGATTAGGAAAAAATGCTTAGTGCACGTCTACGTCATGAAACTGTGCTAAATTTTCAGAGATCTCATCATGAGTAAGTGGCATTTTGATTATAAGATCTTAGTTCCCAAGGTTGGTGGCGCATTGGCCATGTAAGTGATGGTTAACATTTCTTACAATGTCTATGGGCGTTGGTGACCACTTACCATCAGGTGGCCCATATGCTCGTCCGCCAATCAATATAATAAAATTATATATATATATATATATATATAGATGGTAACTAGTATGTAAACAGAGTATACTTGAATGAAGGATATATAGAAGTATATATATACTTCTATATATATTTTTAATAATAGGAGTTTTTTATTTACATTAAAGGCTTAAATAAAAACAAATAATAATTAAAACTAGAAGCTTGAAACTTATTTCTTAGACTTTTAATCAGATATAAATAAATACAACATTCAAAGTTTGTAAAAATAAAGGGGTTAAAATAAGGTAAAAATGAAAGTTTTTGTGCGATGACGTCGGCAAAAAAGCTTACGGACCAGAAAAAAAAATATAAAAGAAAATACAGAGAATTACATCAATACAAAATTTGAAATTGAAATGAACGCAAGTAAGAAACTTGCCAAGAGCCCGAGCGCCATACACAATGAGTGCTGCGCCGCCGCCGCGCCGGGGAGCGTGGCGTGATGCGGCGCGGCGTAGGTGAAGGAATATGCCTTAGTGTGTCTACCCGAACGGGCAGATACGTCAGGGCAGACGACTGTGCAAGACGTATGCGAATATTACATTTTTTTCCCCTGTAAATTGATTACAAATCAAGTTGTTTTCAGAAAGAAATCTAAAATAAATCTAATCTAATTCTAAACAAAAATTAATGAAACAATATTTAATAACCTAACTGATATTTTTTTCATTTCACGAAGAACACTAACATACCTAATTTAATGTATGTAGATGTTTTATTTGCCTAAAAAATAAAAATGCTCCCGAAATTCACTCGCGGGCAGTGCTGACGAAGTCGCGGGCAAAGCTAGTCAACTATAAACCAGACGTTGCATGCAATACCCTCCAGAAACTTGAGACTATTTTAAAACATGAAAAGTTTTAATATAATAATACAAATAACGTGGTCCTATATAGCTCTGCATATAAGTATGAAGTTCGCGAGCACAAATATTTACTATAGTTCCAGCACTTGCAGTTGACAAACTTTGATCATATAAGTAAAAATGCAACCTAAAGGTGATCTCTTCATGCCTTACAGTTTCATCGCTGATTCGTAACTGATAGCCTCCCAAGAATCGTCTACAAACGACTCTTTATATATATATGGATATATGAAAAGCACTACTTACATACATGCCTTAACCAGACACAATGCAGCAATTTCATGTAATTTTTAAAGCATATATTATTGTTCTGTTGACGTTGCATAAAATGTCAGAATGTAAAACGTTGCAACATATGAGACGGCCTTATCGCTTAAGCAGCGATTCCTTGCAGCATCTCCAGAGGATCATTTATCTATGAATAATAACATAAATAATAAAATTTTACTTTTACTATTACTCCATGATGAAAGTTTTTGCACTATTACTTCAAGTTTCAACTGCAAACTGAACAAAAATATAATTTGGAAACAAAAAGACCATGTTGGAAATGTCACAATAAGCGTAAATGGTTACGGTCACCAATGGTTTACGGGGCCCTGATGTACAAGCGATTCGACTCTTCAACTTTGGGCTATTGTCATCCCCATTCCCAGGACTTAAGCTTTAATTTCTGTGCTGTAATTGGAGGAATAAATATATTTCTATTAGTATTTTTTTTAAAAGGGCATTGCCATTATTATTATTTTTTAAACCGAGGTCAATCGAATGTCATTGGTTACGATATCACACTCTGCATAACAGCGTGGTTATTTTAGAAGCTTATATAGCTGCAGAAATGTCCTGGGTTATAGTTCGAGGTAGAGCCAATAACAGTTATTATTTTTGGAACGAAGTTATTTACACGGCCACATCTTATAACGAAATAGCATTCATACTGTGCCTACCAAATGCTACAAAATGCGATGCGTTGGGCGTTCGAATTTAGGAGGTCAATATTAAGGAGGTGGAGATGCTTTTTGGTTTGACAAATATACAGTAATATAATCAATTAAAATCTACATTTTAAAACACGGTTTGATTCGAAAAAATATCGCACAGAATTTCGTTCCTGACGGGCGTCCCTCGACCGCACAACTTTTTTTATATTAGGAAATTCTAAGTATATGCCGATAGCTAGGGAGTTCGCAGTCTTAGACACCCGAGAGCACGTAAACATGATGGTTACCGACTGGTTATCCAGTGGTATTGCCGTGGAATGAGTGAGTGTACAGCTGTGTCAAGCATACACTCAATGACCTGCTCTTTTGGCAAGTCATTTCTTCTAGCAATATCTCTACAACCTACAAATAATGAGAATCTTCAGCAGAAAAAGTCAATAACTTTTTATTGACCCAAAGGTTTGAACCAAAGACCTCTGATTCTATATAAAACATTACTCGGCACTCATACCTATATAAATATATTATATTAGAAGGCCGTAATAAAGTATTTATATAAAACAAAACATGCTTAAGACAAAGCATTTTATTAAGACCAGCCAAGTTTGTTAAAAACTCTTCGAATCCAAATAAAAACTAAGTTCTGAGCAACTTTCTTTCTTCATTTATATTTTGTACTAGCTTTTTGCGCACGGTTTTAACCGCGTAATTCCCATTCCCGTGGGAATATGGGGACAAAATGCCTATGTTACTACTTAGCCTATATAACTCGCTTTCCATTAGTGAAAGAATTTTTATAATCGATGTCGTGGTTTACGCTTACAAGCGTAACAAACAAAATCACATCCCATATATAATATTAATAAGAATTAAACTTGGCTGATTTTTGTTGTCATTTTGTTAGCTATATAGGTATAGTAAACCTATATTACATTTTTTATGTAAACTTAATAGTCCTTACATATGAAATTGGCGTTTTGTAAGGGAGGAATATAAAGTCTTTTTTTTTTTTTGTAAAATATATTTAATTTATCAAAGTATGCACCGTTGTTATCTATGCACTTTTGTCATATCATAGGTAGTTCATTGATCCCTTTACTAAAAACCATGGGGGCGAGAATCAATAAACTCTTTGAAGGCAGTTTGGACTGCCGCATCGGAGTTGAATTTTTTTCCTTGTAAGAAGTTGTCCAAATTTCGGAAAAAATGTTAATCTGTTGGAGCAAGGTCCGGGGAGTACGATGGATGTCGGAGACATTCCAATTGTAGCTCATCTAACTTAGTGGTTGTTTGTTGTGCAGTGTGTCGTCTTGCGTTTTCGTGAAGCAGCAGTGGCCTAGAGCGATTGACCAATCTCGGTTGTTTAGCAGCTAGTTCTTGCTTCATGGTTTGCAGTTGCTGACAATAGATGTCTGCCGTAATCGTTTGGCCAGATTTTAGGAAACTGTAGAGAACGACCATTCCACCAAACACTCACAAATTTTCCGAGTCAATTTTCGTTTAAGGCAGGATTTGGCTGGGTCTCCAGGGTTTAGCCATTGCAACGAGCGCTTCCGATTATCTTACAGTATCCACTTTTCATCACAAGTAATGATTCGATTTAAAATCCCTTCATTATTGTGTCGGTTGAGCAAAGTAACACAGCAGTCGACGCGTGTTTGCAAGTTCGATTCACTCAATTCATGAGTTCAAGCTTTTTTTACTTTCCCGAATTGCTACAAGCGGATTAACACAGTTTTATCACTTACCCCGAAGACTGCAGCTATTGTGCTTTGTGATGGATCCGCTTAATAGCCTTTAATTCTTCATTTTCCACTTTGGTCTCCGGGCGTCCACGGGATTGGTTCTGAAGGTCGAAATTTCCAGAATGAAAACGTTGAAACCAAAAACGAGAGAGAGCTTTCTTTTCCGACACCAGCACCGTACACATAATTAATCCTTCGAGCTGTTTCTGCAGCACTGGTGCCACGGTAGAACACGTACTCGTAAATATACCGATATTCCATGTTTTCCATTGTGCGGTAATAAGCGACGCCAAAGAAAAAAATAATGAGGAAAAAACAAATGAATGACTGTTTTCAAAACTCAAATGTACCAGCTAAATGAATTTATAAATTTGAATTTGGAATTCTTAATCAAAGAGGAGATATTTCAGATCAAAGTGGTCAGTACGACAAAACGCTAATTAAGGCTTTATAAAACGCATATGTAAGGACCTAATATTTATTCATTAACGGAACTCTGGTTTTTTAATAATCAAAGTCAAAAATCGTTATTAAGCATAGAAGCGTTACACTTACATATTGAATGTTATAAATCTACAACCGGTTTTGATCCATTTTTATATTTTATAGATATTCTACCGCAAACCAGCAGTACTTTGTATTATTGTGTTCCGGTTTGAAGAGTGAGTGAGCCAGTGTAATTACAGGCACAAGGGACATAATAACTTAGTTTAAAAGGTTGGTGACGCATTGGTGATGTAAGCGATGGTTAACATTTCTTACAAAGCTAATATCTATGGGCGTTGGAGACCACTCACCACCAGGTGGCCCATATGCTCTCCCGCCTACCTATACAACAAAAAAATCTGAAAATAGATTATTTGTATATATCATAATATATTAAAAATGCAATAAAGATAAGTTTTGTTTAAATAATAATTACATTTACGTGGTGTTTCAAATTGTTCAATTATAGGCTTTTCATCTACTTTATTATGACTGTTTTTAGTATATAATAGTAATACACTAAGTAAATAAGCTAGGTAAATCTATATAAAATATATACTCATATTTTCCCACATACCAAAGACCATCATAATGGTCCAGCAAGGGTATAGGACAAAGTAAAAGCAATTAACCTCGTTTCTACATATGAAGCATTGTCTCATAAGCACCTACTACGTACAACAATGAAGTGACATCACCATAGAATAATCGTGATCTGAATCGGTCGTCCTTTGAGATTATACAGCGTGTATTAAAAAAATGCTTTTGTATTTTTTTTATAAATATTTGTTATTAAATTCAGATTTCCCGTCAAAAGCGCTTTACTCGAACGTTTAAAAATAAATTAGACGTGTTAACAAAACCAGCAAATAGTTGTAATTAGTAAAATGCGTACACACAAATAATATGCACTAACTTACTCAGCTATGCCCTTTGATAAAATATATATTTTATATTTATATGAGATAGAATACAAATTCTTATACGCCTAAGATGAGATTCCAGTGTGTCAGATTTCAAAAGATTTCCTGCTATATAACCACGTACAAAGCGGGGAGTCAGATAGTCAAAGGTGTCTATACTATTTTCACGGTTAATATCTTAGGAAATGACACTTATCTGAAATATTAAGTCTAAAATTACGAAGGCGTGAAAAACATTTTTTTTTATTATTTTTCTCTTTAAGTACGTAGACGGATGTATAAGATTATGAGTCCAAAAATTGCTATTTTTTTATATATAACATCATAAAACGTATACTTTCTAAATCTAAATTGATACAATTTATTATAATGTTATATTATAGCAACCTGTATATATGTACATGTGATAATCAGCCTGCAATTTTAAACAGTATTATGTCAGACAGGAAGTTAATGCAGAAGCTATATCTGCTTAGCATAGAGATTTAGATTTAGATATTTTAAAATTATTACAAGCATTATGATAAATGTATAGAGAAATAAAATGTCCAGTTTGTACGTCACGTACGATAACAATAGATGAATTGAGAATTGAGAATGAGAAATTCTCTGTTAAATATGCAGTAGACATATATAGACATATTTATGTATTTAATTTATAAGATCATCAAATAGATTTCCTTTTTTTTGTTTTTTTTAAATTTTTTTTAAGTCTGTCTAGGTGAATGCTAATGGGCCACCTGATTTTAGGCCAAAATGAAAACTAGTTTTATTTAACTATGACTTATTTTGGTTAAACACATTTTCATACATGACCAAAAGGTCATAAGTGTCCTTTATAAGTTTATCAAATATCAAGCCATGATAAAATATCTGTATTTTTTGCTAGCATAGCACCTACATAGATTCATCTAAATTAAATTTTATTTAAAGATTTCTTTTTTTTACATCATAGAGAGGCGGACGAACATATGGGCCACCTGATGGTAATTGGCCATCAGCACCCATATACATTGGCGCTGTAAGAAATATTTACCATTCCATACGTCGTTAATGCGCCACCAACCTTGAACCTTGAACGAATATGCTATGTCCCTTGTGTCTAAAGTTACGCTGGCTCACTCATTCTTCAAACTAAAACGCAAAAATAGTAAGTATTGCTGTTTAGCGGTAGAATATCTGATAGTGACACACAAATAATAATAATAATTTATCCTGGGACATTATTCATACAAGGCCATTTGATCCCAAACTAAGCAGAACTCGTACTATGGAAACCAGACAACTGATATACTACATATACTACTTTTCTTTTGTAAATGCATAATTATATAGATAATTACATCCAGGCTCAGGACAAATAGACATGTTCATGCACACAAATGTCTGTCCTGGGTGGGAATCGAACCATCTACCAACCACGCCAACCGGTTCGTCAAATCGTTTAAATACGTGAAAGAATTGACAAAATAAAGTGGTACGTCAATTATACGTGATGTCAATTATATGTGAGGTGATAACTTGTTGATCGTACAAACCGATTCGAATCAAGAAAGATTTCAGACCTTAGAATAAAACCTACCGGAACTATGACCGCAGTGATTGGCTTTAAGGACTATTTTTCAAAAGCGGGGAATCACCGTTAAATGCAACAACTGGTCCATCAAGCATTTGTTTACATAGCGAATTCTTCGAAAGATAACTTCTGGGGTGAGCGAGTTATGTGACTTGAGCGATTACCATCCTCATCGCGGGTTCGAGAAGATGGGATTGGTTTAAAAACTGTGTCGTGATCCGCTCGTAGATGATCGACGGAGCTCTCTCTTTTATGGAGATGATTCAGCTCCCCCACAGTTTGCTAGAGCATTTAACAAATATAAATTTATAATTAATATAAATGTATATAATAAAGAAAGATGTAAATAGAAAAAAAAAACTTTTTTATACTAAAACAATCTTGGTGATTATAAAAACATCTGTGAAAAAAAAAAACATTTTTATAGTATGTATACTTTTGCCTGCTTCGTTGTTCCAGTGGCTACTTGTAAGGCCGCGGACACGGTGGTCCTCGTGGAGATATGATGATATACAGAGTAGCGAATATCTAGACAGCGCGATTCAGGAATATGACATATTGACGACATATATGACGGTTTTTAAGATGCGCCATTAAACAAATGTATTATTTAAAATAATATTACGAGTAATCCCCTATTACTCACAGAGTAAACCACCCCAAATTACTAGTGTAATATAAATAGCAGCTGATATTTTGAATAATAAAGTACATCGTGTACGTTTCGTTCATAAAAAATCACATGAAAATTTTTATGGATACTTCACGAGGGTCACTGAAATGTTATTTTAACTTCAACGTCAAAAATATAATTCTAATCATAAACTACGATGATAAATTTGACTATCAAAGGCGAATAAATTTCTCTTCGCCTTAAATACACTTTTTTTTTTTTTTATTGTATAGGTTAGTGGACGAGCATGTGGGCCACCTGATGGTAAGTGGTCACCAGCGGTTTGTATATTTCTTAAAAAAAACAGCATCACCACTGCGCCACCAACCTTGGGAACTAAGATGTAATGTCCCTTGTGCCTGTAATTACACTGGCTCACTCACCCTTCAAACCGGAACACAACAATACAGAGTACTGCTGTTTAGCGGTAGAATATCTGATGAGTGGGTGGTACCTACCTAGACGGACTTGCACAAAGCTCTACCACCGAGTAAACATACAATTAAAAGCATAACCGTTTGCGACTAGGTACTTATTAAGAGCATGCTCTATGTTTGTACATTTGTAGTCAAAGCACAGACTAAACAAAACATATTTATTGCAAAAAAACTTCTTTTTATGCTTAAAAAAAGCCTGAGAAAAACACGCTCATTATTTACGTGAATAGGTTACAAATATTCTCAGTAGTAATAGTCTCAGTTCGTAAATATGAATATAAATTTCTCTTCTTAATTGCTTTATAAGCCCCATGCAACATGTCCCATGTTAGTTTATTTTCATGTTGAACAAAGTATTAAAATATAAAATAAGTTTTATTAGGTAACGCTTTATAATTTTTGACAAGATTACATCGACGATAAAAGAAGGTTTTTTAGGTTTATGGAATTATATAACATGCATGTTCTCATTATGAGAATACGTCTTTCCAGCTTAACTGAAATATGCATGTTCTTTATTTGAATTTCGAAATGAGCGAAACTTCGCGGAATGAATTATAATTAAAAACTTTAAAACAAAAAGGAATTAAAACGATGTATGCAGTTTGTTAAATTATATTTTTTAACGTTTATTGTAGTACTTATAACTGTTTCATGTTTAATTGAAATATGCTGTGATAGTATTATATTCAGTACTTTTCGATAAATGATGTAGCGACATCTATCTCGCCACATATGAAAACTAAAAACTGACGTATCCTACATCGCGATATTAAAGTTATCCGAGCGATTGAACATATATACAAGAACCCGACAACAACCGTTGGGCGGTAGCCCACCAGACTAACACCCGTCTGGTCGGAGGATCCTCCCTTTTCAATGATGGATGAGGAACTTTACACCCTGTTCTTCCCAACTCCAAACTGGTGACCCCGACGTGATGCATACCATAATATAATTATTTATTAAGAATTTTTTAATCTGGAATTGCTATCTACGCTTGTAGTAGACATAGCATATTAGATATATTATTATTATATGTAAATGCTTTATTTATATGCTGTAAGTGTGCTTTAACTTATAAATAAAAATTAAATAAGCATGCTTGCAAATGAGGCTTAGACATGCTATTGAATATACTCTTTTCGTTTGCTATTCGTTTGCTACTAAGTAGCATCTTCTCGATCCAAGCGTGTTTTACCAACATAAAACGTATATTTCATATTAAATAAAAATATATTAGCGCGATTAAGCAACTAAAAATGCCAGTTAAATTATATCCACTACAAAATAGAACAAACCAAGGTTTTCCCGCTTGTATGTACCATTTTATCTACAAAATATAGCTTTAGTAAGTAAGGAAATTAAATTATTGGTAGTTGGTGGTAGGACTTTGTGCATGCCCGTCCGAAGGAACTACTAATCACATATTGTAGCGCTAAACAGTAATTTATACGTAGAATCGTTGTATTTTAATTTGAAAGCTGAGTGTGCCAGTGTAACTAAAATCGTAATACACATAAAGGCATTAAAAATATTTTGAACTTTCTGCTAGTTGTCTCATAATGTGCATTGACTAGCCCCAATTTTCAAGGATACTTGGAGAATATACCCATTAATTTTGGAACGAAGTTCTTCTACGTGGCTTACAGTAGAGTGAAATGGCAGTGGCCCAAGGTGACGTCATATAACGATATTGTTCATACCGGGCCTACCAAATGCTACAATACTAATATGCTTTCTTTTTTTGGTAGGTCTTAGCTTAAATGTAAAAAATGCCCCACAGTCAGAACAGTAGTATGTTTCAACACACATAATTGAACAGACGGTTGTGAAAATTAAAGGTGAAAACAGTTTCATGTTAAAATCGATAGTAGTTAAACACGCAAGAATAATTTTAACCGTGTAAAAAACAATAGAATATATTCAACAAAATGCTGTAACAAAATTATTTCTGGAGATTTTTTTTTATTCTATAGGTAGACGAGCGTATGAGCCACCTGATGGTAAGAGGACACCAACGCCCATAGACATTGACATTGTAAGAAATGTTAACTATCACTTACATCGCCAATGCGCCACCAACCTTGGGAACTAAGGTGTTATGTCGCTTGTGCCTGTAATTACACTGGCTCACTCACCCTTCAAGCCGGAACACAACAATACCAAGTACTGCTGTTTTGTGTTTTGATTAAATACTTCTAGAAAATTCCAACTGCTATCAACAAAGAATTAAAAAAATGTATATCTCGTGTCTCTGTTGATTTAGCTATTTCATTGTATTTATATAATGTAACAATGAATCTATCATTGAATGAATACTATCTACATGACATTTTTTCTTTATGTATATTATTTCGTTATGTAATGTATACCTGTGAATGTCCCACTGCTGGGCTAAGGCTTCTTCTCCTCTTTTTGAGGAATAGTTTTTTAGGTTTACCTATGAGAGTAAGCACCACTGAATTTTATGTACTTAATTTGTGATTATAATTCATTTCGTGCTTGAAATTTTGCCACATGTGTATTCCACCAACCCGCATTGGAGCAGCGTGTTATATGTATGTATAATTCTTCTTTTACTAGAAATAAATTAAAAAAGGTTTATGAGTCTGTGTGGTGATATGAGAATGGGTGGAAGATGTACATTTTTCGGGATAAGATGCGTACTGGTGTCAATTATAGAGTCACGGTTTAAAAAAACAGAGTCAGCCGTAAATCAATATGAGCTGAAATTTGATATCACAAGCAATGTTTACCTATGAGTGCACAGCTTTATAATAAATTGCCGTCTACTTTAAGACATGAGAGCTCATTTGATGTAAGTATTTAAACTAAGCTATCGGAAGATATGATTCAAAACTACCAATTTTAAAAGTAAGTACATGAAATGGGTTACTTACGATCACTTAGCTTTAAGTTATTGTTTCCATGTTAGTGACGTTGTGTCTTTTATGGAAAATAAAAATTTAAACCTATAACATTGTATTGTCGGAGAACTCAATTTACAAATTCACACTCAGCTTCTATCTCTATTAGTTTAGGCCATAGCAAACGTACCCTTACAAACGATACATTTACTAATCTTTATTAATATATAAAGCTGAAGAGTTTGTTTGTTTGATCCGGGTAATCTCAGGAACTACCGGTTCGAATTTAAATATTATTTCTGTGTTGTATAGTCCTTTTTATCGAGGAAGATTCTAGGTTGATTTTTATTAATTATACGCGGGTGAAACCGCGGGCACAGCTAGTATTAGTAGAAAGTAAGTATTTCTTACCTTGAACACAAAGCGGTATAAAGGTTTTCTATCGCTCCAAATAATAATCTTGAAACACACGAATTTATTATTGTGCTCCTTTAAAAATATAACACATTATAAACATTTCTATGAAAAACGTCTGGACTATAAAAGTATCACTGAAAAAATACTTTCACTCGGCGGTAGAGCTCAGTGCAAGCTCGTCTAGGTAGGTACCACCCACTCATCAGATATTCTACCGCAAAACAGCAGTACTTTGTATTGTTGTGTTCCGGTTCGAATGGTGAGTGAGCCAGTGTAATTACAGGCACAAGGGACATAACATCTTAGTTCCCAAGGTAAGTGGCGCATTGGCAATGTAGGTGATGGTTAACATTTCTTACAATGCCATTGTCTATGGGCGTTGGTGACCACTTACCATCAGGTGGCCCATATGCTCGTCCGCCAATCTATACAATAAAAAAAAAAAAAAAAAAACATATTATGATATATTATTAATTTTTGATTATATTATCAAAGTTGCTTCTTGTGGGATCGTACTGTAATGTTATAGTATATATATATATATATATATTATATATAAGTGGCATGTGACATGGCACTTTAAGTCGTCGACATATCGGCAATACGTCACCAACATTGGGAACTAAGTTACGTCCCTTGTGCCTGTCGTTACACTGGCTCACTCACCAATCAAATCAGAACACAACAATACTAAGAATTACTGCTTGGCGGTAGATAATATGATGAAATGGTGGTAGCTAACCAGGCAGGACACCCACCACCAACCCACTACTACAATGATATAAGAAGTCTATATCCTTTAAATATGGCAAATATTTTGGAAATCAGACTATTCGATTTAGACATTAACGTTTTGAAACAAACAAACTCCCCGACTTTATAATATATAAGTATTGATTCTTGATTAATTTTTAAATTAAGTGAGTTAACGACAATAAATTTTAATGGAAAGTTATATGAATAGAGCTATATATCATAGCCGTCTTATCATAAAAATCTTGTGCACGTACTCATAAAACGCGCCTTAAAACACCCTATGAATGAAAATATAAAATTATACTGCAGACCGTTGTTTTATGGTCACCATGACACCATTATATATTAACGATATGATGCATATGAACGAAAACGAATACACACAGTGCCCACCCACCCGTTTTTCATTTTACGGGGAAAGGATTAATTCTTCGTTATATTAAGTACCGTCAAGTGTGGCAACATTACCCTATTTTCTTACTTTTTTGCAATTTACTCCAACATGGAGCTTGTTGTTTAAGTTTTTATTGATGATTTATTACAAATAGGTGTTTCTCTTTTAATTGAACCGTTGAATTCTACCAAATCTCACATAGAAACGCTATAACGAAAAGTATGAGCGGGGTAAAATTGACATAATTTTGGCATCTTTACCTAGCCTACAGTTTGAATAGATTGTGTGCCCCAGAGAGCACGCGACGGGTACTTACCGATCGTCTTGGCGCTATAAAAGCGACGTATTTATTTTTGGAGCTGTTATGTTTGTTTAATTAAGCACTTGTCTGTGTAGGTACCACCCACTCATAAGTTATTCTACCGCCAAACAGCAGTACTTGTTATTGTTGCGTTCCGGTTTGAAGGGTAAGTGAGCCAGTGTAATTACAAACACAAGTGACATAACATCTTTGTTCCCAAGGTTGGTGGCGCATTGGGGATGTTTACATTTCATACAATGTCATGCTCGTCCGCCTTCCTATACAATATAAATTAAAAAAATTTAAATAAATTACCACACACACAAATAACAATAAAAATATTCAGTTCAAAACACATTCAATAATTCAAAATATTAATCTTATATTACGTAAAATCCTTACTCGCAATAAATGAGGAACAAATAAAAAAAAATTACATTTTATTTTTATTTTTAAAAAACTATTTCAGAGTGTCATGTCATCTTTATAAATTACTGTAACATCAGTTATTACATATAATTTTATTAGCTAGTGTAGCGACATCTATCTCGCCACATACGAAAACTAAAAACTGACTGTATCCTACATCGCGATATTAAAGTTATCCGAGCCATTGAACATATATACAAGAACCCGACAACAACCGTCGAGCAGTAGCCCACCAGACAAAACACCCGTCTGGTCGGAGGATCCTCCCTTTTCAATGGTGGATGAGGAACCTTACACCCTGTTCCTCCGTATCTCCAAACTGGTGACCCCGATGTGATGGTTAACACCAAAACTTTAATATTGCGATGTAGGATACGTCAGTTTTTAGTTTTCGTATGTGGCGAGATAGATGTCGTTACACTAGTAATAAATACATAAAATTACATTAAAATCTTAAACTATTTCAAAATCACTAATCATCAATAAATAAATATGATAATTGCGATATATTTTTTTATTGCGATATATTAGCTTAATAATATAATATTTTTTTTCGTAATGATGTCGTCTTCACGTCGTACAGTCGGCACTAACACACCTGAAAGTTTGCTCACCTAATTAAAACACAGGTTAGAGCAACAATTCAGGCCCATCAGTGTACCGAACTTCTTCTCTCTTCTTTATTCTTCTTCTTTCTCCATTTGCTCAAGTTTTCTATTGCAGTTGTTGTTGTATTTGCGAAATAGAAAACAAAATGGTTCATCTCCAACAGTTAGTAACAAAGATAGCAACGCATAGACACCTTATAATATCCTGGGACATTATTCACACAAGGCCATCTGATCCCAATCTAAGCAGAGCTCGTACTATGGAAACCAGACAACTGATATGTTACATATACTATTTTTCTTTTGTAAATACATACTTATATAGATAATTACACCCAGACTCAGGACAAACAGACATGTTCATGCACACAAATATCTGTCCTGGGTGGGAATCGAACCCACGATCTGCGGCGTGAAAGGCGAGTATCTTACCAACCACACCAACTAGCTCATCAGATTATATTATTTCTTTAAAAAAAACGGACATATCAAACTAATAAATTAAAACAAAATAAAAAATATATACACCAAAGGCACAGACAACACGTCTGTCAAGATGAAAATATATAAATATATATACTTCTGGTCTTATGTACTTGATAGTACATAAGACCAGAAGTCACCTTTAACATACTATACAATATTAGTATATTTTTATATTTCCCGGGAGGGCAAATGACTACCGGATGGTAAGCGGTAGTAGAGTCCAAGCGCGACGATGGCTAGTACAGTCGGGAAGAATGATCTGCACTAGCCGCCCCTGCCTTGCCGGCCCGCAAGATGCCTCTTCACGCCTCGTTTGAAAGATGTAGTATATTCCGACATGAACGGTAAGTAAGCCAGTTTAAGACTTTCTTAAATTTATCTGGTCATCTACGTTTTTTATATAATAAATTATCTTCTACCTTCATAATCAAATAGGTCAACATATTTGAGCGTTTATTTTACTCTACTCCGTTTTAAGTATACATTATTTTTGTTCAAGTGGTAATGCTCTCGCTAATAACTATAAGGCTTCACAGTAAATCACTAAGAGGATTAACAATAATCCAATAATCGTAAATCCTTATGAATCATTAAATATATCATAAATACAATAACAATTGTATTAAACATATAATATTATTAAAACCTAAAAACAATAAAACAGTAAAACCAACCACTATAAACTCCACTCATGACATAATTATAAATTCTTTAAATCATAAAATAATAACGCTTAGAAGGATAGTGTCATATAAAGTTTCGCTCAAAATTGAAGTATCTTTAGAATTAATGAGTGCGTAAGTGTCACTCACCGACACGCACACATACGACCGAATTATGTTGCAATTGAATACACATTACCCCCATAAAGCGAGGAAATTGATATTGTTTGAACTTGAATTATGAAATATATTTGTTCGCATTTAATTAATTTGAATTATTACGTAGGTTGTATTCAGATGTACCAATTTGTCAGACAATAATATTGGACATTATCATTTTTACATTAAAATATAATCAAACAACGCTGAAAGGTTTTCCGACAGTAAATTGTGATAAATAGTAGATTTGTATGGAATAAGGACGGGATATGTAAGAAGAAGCAATCAGATTCGAAGGAAATCTAAAAACGATTACAATTAATAAATAAGTTTTATAATTATATATTGCAATATTATTTATTTAATTTTAGCTTTTATTATTAGAATGATCTCTTTTTTTTTAAATTATTTAGTATTGCCTTTATTTTATATATAATCATAAAGATTTTTTTTTTTATAATTATTTGAACAGTATTAATGTTTTACATGTAATTTAAAAAAGTTAAAATAATAATTTTAAATAATTATTACATTATTTATTATTTAAAATATTAAGCAATCGTGGTAAATATATTTTCCATAGCTGTCAACATTTTTATTGTAATGACGTCTTTTGTTTACAAACTATTTTTATGTTCTGATGAATGTATTTACCTAAAATTATAAGCTGCCAAATAGTACTCACATGTGAATTTTTTTTCCTTATTTTTGTTGAGGGTTGTGACACCCTTTTACTACACAGTAAGTAATTTTTTGAATTGAAAGAAGCCGAGATGGCCCAGTGGTAAGAACGTGTGAATCTTAACCGATGATCGTGGGTTCAAACCCGGGCAAGCACCACTGAATTTCATGTGCTTAATTTGTGATTATAATTCATCTCGTGCTTGACGGTGAAGGAAAACATCGTGAGGGAACCTGCATGTTTCAAATTTTCGCTGAAATTCTGTCACATGTGTATTCCACCAATCCGCATTGGAGCAGCGTGGTGGAATAAGCTCCAAAACCTTCTTCTCAAAAGAGGAGAACAGGCCTTAGCCCAGCAGTGGGACATTCACAGCCTGTTACTTTTTACTTTAAGTAATTTTTTTATAAATTGCGCGAGACGTTTACTATGACACTTTATCGTGACGGCTGACGTGACGTCAAATGTATTGAGCCTTTGGGTTAAATTGAATGACTTCCATTCGCTTGGGCCTACACTCCTTCTAAGCGTTATTATTCTATGTTTTAAATAAAATTTAATTTAGATGAATCTATGTAGGAGCAAATAAATAAAAATTACCGATATTATAAAGGACACTTAAAACCTTTTGGTCCTGTATGCAAATATGGGCTTAACCAAAATAAATCATAGTTTAATAAAACTAGTTCTTATTTGGAAAGTCGCAGTTTGAGTCGTATGTTCGATCTATATATAACATGAGATGTCTTTCCAAATAATATAATTTAAAAAATAGAATCATTCAATCATTCTTCATTCAATCGAAGTTACAGATCTTGAAATACATAGTGACGACTGATATAACTAACAAGGCTAAGTGTCATATTACAAGAATCGTTAAAACGAGATTCGATCACAATAGTGTAACACGTGTCCAAACAGAAAATCGTGTAAGTTGTATCTAAATATTGAATCTACATCGTTATATTAACGAACATGGCGTCGCATAAAAAGGCGCGAAAACGCGTACTATTTGACAGCTGTCAATTTATTAGAGCTTGACAAATGAGGTCGTATAGGATGTTCCTTTTAACGCCCCGATACGGTAGCGATACGATATGAAATAAAGCGACTTTTATGGAGAATAATAACGATATTTTTTGTAAAACTAACGCACCGGTTTTTTTTCTTACGATTTATCGTTTATTATAAACGATGGCGAATGTTTTATCGATGACAGGACGCATCATTGTTTGTTTGTTTAGTTTATGGCGCAAACATTACCCTGATATCAATTTATTACTAATGCATACAGGGTTGAAGGGTATTTTGGGTGTTATTCTTATCAATCTTATCAATTCTTATGACAAGTTAAATATTCAAAATAAATAAATAAAACTTTTAGACTTAATTAATGATGTAAATTTACTGTAATTTTACTGATAAAATTAGTTCGAAAAACATTTATTGTATATGTGTTTACTTGGAAACAGATAAAGCAATACAATACAAAAGAAAGACTTATTTATCTTTTATAAGAAATCCTGAAGACACATTTTTAGGGATATATTCAAAAATCGGTTTGACAGAGAAGAGAATAAAGTGATGAACTTCAAATCTTCCAATTTGTACCAAATTTAAAGAGTAATGTCGTGACAGAGATAACATTACATTAAAAATATTCACAGTAACTCTCTATAGATTTTCTTGGGAAGAACAATTTTGAAATTCGATTAAAAATGTACAACGTCACAAAGTTCTAATGAAATATAATAATGTTATTCTTGACAAGAATTTTTAACACGGTTAAATAACTTACTACTAACAATTCTCGGAACCACAGCGCATGTGTGGTCCAAATTGTTTAATAACTAACGTGTAGTACATTCCAATCGAAATACAGAAAGTGTAAACAATGATGGAGAGCTGTGATTGGTCGGTTTATTATAGATACGTTTGAATTATATATTCTGGGAACAATTTTATACCTCGAAGAAATTGATATATCTTATAATGTGATTATCGATGGAAGGTCATTGACCTAAGTATCAATAATTTAGGTTTTTATATTAATGATATAAAATGAAATATTCATTCACTTAACAAAAATGAATGAAACTTAGTGGAAAATGTTTAAGTGATAAATACATTTTTTTATTAAATTTTAAGAAGCCAGGATTGTTTGTTACTCGAGGTATACCTTATTTAATTTATACCATTATAAAGTTATCAATATAAATGTGTAAAATAAAGAGAATAAGTTTTATTTTTATAACATTGGTACATGACACAAAATCCATACCAACAAAAATGAAGGCGTTTTTGTTGAACAAACAAACCAACGAAACGAACGCAATAAAACGTTATAAAAAATTTAAAAAATTGCTAACAATTCTCGGCCAATGTCAATAGCTCCAAATAAAATTCGACTGCGTCCGAGAAATCAAAACAGAATTCATAAAAGACAAATAACGAACATTTAGAATTGTTCTCTTTATTTTACCCATTTAGTTTTACTCAGAATCAGCAGCTTTGCGGGGTTTCACTCGCATTAAACATCAAATGGCACAAAACATCCTGACCGATTTCGGCCACGGCGGCCAATCTCAAGAGTGATTAGCTATCTGGGCATAATGCAGTGCACAAGTGTGTACGCAAACACAGTTGCACTCTCTATTCCCTCACTCTCATAATCCGATGGGACGGCAATCTGACACGACCTGAGAGTGTTCAGGCGCAGGACCAACGACGCTTTCCAAGGGACGGAAGTGTATATATTTCTAATATAATTACAAATAAATCATAAAGAAAGAAATATATACGAGGAATAATTGCCCTGCCTATTTATTTCATACAAAAATATATGTTTTAGAAAACCTGCCTATAGCAATATCTATGCAAATCAATCTACTTAAAACAATCATTAATATAAAGATACAGTAAGGGCATGGCCAATTTGTCAGTGGAGAAAAAAATGCCATCGACATGAGTTACACCAACATCAGCTTAGCAATTACTACGTAACAGATAAATTAGACAGAACATTATGTATATATTTCTATGGCTTAACATTGTAATTAAGGCTTTAAGATTATACAAATGAAGAGTCAAAAAATCGAATGTACAAATACCGCCCACTTGGAATGGTGACGAGAAATCTGGCAGCAATTCCCTGTTCAACCGCAATTCCGAGGCAATATGACGGGGTCTTTTATATATTTTTAAAGTTTTAAATGTTGTAATTATGATATGATTTAAATTAAATCACTGCTTGTTATTTATAGCGTACCATAAATGGCTGACAGAAGTTCATATTTGTACAAGTAACACAACAATGTTCACATGTCAGAATTACCTAATCGTGAGAAAAAGTACGTTATAATTTTGTACTTGTATTGACGAACAGCTGTGTCACCGGTTCGTCCTTAGACAATAAATATTCTAGATATGATATCACGCAATATCGATATTTTTACAAGTACAAGGACCACCTGATTAGTGGTCACCTAGACACCTACAGACTTGTAGTTGTAACAGTACTTGGTATTGTAAGAAATATTAACCATCGCTTACGTCGCCAATGCGCCACCGACCTTGCGAACTATTATGTTATGTTCCTTGTGCCTGTAATTACACTGGCTCATATTAAAGGTTTTATGGTTTTGCTTAAACAATGTAACAACTTTCAATATTAATTAATAATGTTTTCAAATAAAAGAGAACATGCCTAGTTAAATAATTGATATAAGATATAGTGAAATAGAAACGAGTAAATGCGTCAAACGAATGTTACATAAACTAGTCACGTGGTATATTTAAGGTTCACTTGCGTCATGGTATAATTAAGATCGTGATTAGGTACGTACTCTGTCTGTCTGTCTCGGTACTGCCGAGCTAAGCTTCGTAAAGTAATATGGTTCCGGTATAAAAAAAGTAAAGTAACAGTTTGTGAATGTCACACTGCTGGGCTAAGGTCACTTAACTCTTTGAGGAGGCTCATTCACCACGCTCCAATGCGACATATACACATGCATAGTGAGGAAACCTGTATGGTTTCCTCACGATGTTTTCCTTCACTGCGTAGCACCAGTTGAATTACAAACACAATTTAAGTATACGGATATTCAATTGTGTTCAAGATTCACACGTTCTAACCACTGAGCCATCTCGGCTACGATTGGAAACAAATCTCGAACAGCGTGGAAAGTTTGGGAGTGACGTGAGCAATCAACGCCGCTTAACGCCTAGTTATAACAGTAAACTTTTCCAAGCTCAAAAAATTGGTTTCTTAGACAAATATATATTACTATTAAAATAACAGTACGTTCATAATATATTAATTAATGAATTATTTCTGTTACTCTTACATTATTAATTAAGATGTGGTTGAAAAATTTCGAGTACTTTTAAATTATCATATTTTGCAAAGTTCCTTTAGGTTATTTATCATCGGTTCTATTTATACACCGAGACGAACCGATTAAAATCTCAGGAGCTACTCTTCTATAATAAGGTATTATCTTCTTTACTAGCACCAACCAAATTAAGGATGCATTGACAGCGATGACAGAAACATGGTTATTCAATGTTTGTCATGCTTGTTATCAAAATAATGAATATTATTATGGATTTACATAATATTAACTCCCGGTCTTAGAGATATATATATACAAACATACATACATATATCCGTTATTGAAGGTATAATATTGTTTTAGAAATAAACTTCTTTTACCATTTCTACTAGCGCTGTTCTTAGGTCTTGAATAAATATTATTAATTTTATGACGTTCAAATTGAAATAGGAAAATATATTTAAAATATAAATCGTAATGATTTCTAAGATAATATTGCTTCATCTGTCTGTTCTTAGAGATATTTAAGCCTAGGTCAGTGAGGTCAATAGAAGTTTGATGTCTTCTATATACATAACGCATCTCTTAACAGGATAGAAGTCAGTAACAGCTTGTGAATGTCCCACTGCTGGGCTAAGGTCTCTTCTCCTCTTTTGAGGAGAAAGTTTGGAGCTTATTCCGCCACGCTGCTCCAATGCGGATTGGTGGAATACACATGTGACAGAATTTCAGTGAAATTTGACACATGCAGGTTTCCTCACGATGTTTTCATTCACCGTCAAGCACGAGATGAATTATAATCACAATAGAAAAATGAAGGAATAGATTTAAGTTGGGTCATAATTTTTCTCATAACTATTATAATTTTGATACCTTTTTAATGCTTTGAGACGGAACGTTTTATGAATTATGACAGGATCAGACAGGAATGGCTCTCATAAAAGATCTTGAATCGATAAAAGTAGAAGTATGCTTAGGCGACTTAAATCGATTCCGTATCAGCCGATGAATGACTAAAATCGATTCACGTGGACACAGTATTATCGCAGTGATGACATTTCTATTTTTTACCTGTTTTGATTTTTTTATTTTATTTTTGGTTATGTTTATTTCACTGGGTTTACTGGCAGACTATTGTCAACACTAAATCGAACTGTGTCCTTTTTTTTATTGTTTTGGTATGTGGACGAGCATATGGGCCACCTGATGGTAAGTGGTCACCAACGCCCATAGACAATGGCATTGTAAGAAATGTTAACCATCACTTACATTGCCAATGCGCCACCAACCTTGAGAACTAAGATGTTATGTCCCTTGTGCCTGTAATTTCACTGGCTCGCTCACCTTTCAAACCGGAACACAACAATACAAAGTACTGCTGTTTTGCGGTAGAATATCTGATGAGCGGGTGGTACCTACCCAGACGAGCTTGCACAAAGCTCTACCACCGAGTAAATATGTATATAGAAACGAAAAATAAAGTTGATAGCCAATGTGTACAATTATTTTTTGCATCTTGGGAACATCTTAATAAAATTTCATACTTCTAAACTCATGAAGCATTTTTTTTTTGTCTGCGTGTTATCTGCCGTGTTATAGTTTTATTAAAAAGATCAAAGGTAAAGTAGCAGTACTAAATCAAGTGGTTCAGTATAAAATTAGTGAACGTTAGAATAGTTCAGGGCCCTTGTACATAAATGACATTTGTGTTGACATATTTGGCCTCAAATGTATGTAATACACATTTCAAATATAATGAAAGCTACCTGTCGCTTATTTGTATTTGAGTATTTTAGTTAAGCAATTTGATTTAGCATTTATACAGTCAGGATAATTTAATTGTATTTGATCTTTGATATGATAAGTTATCAAGTTAAGGATCTGGATCTATGCCTCTGTATTGTTCGTATAAATCAATAAGGATTAATTATGTATTAATTGTCAAGCTGTCAAGTCGGTCTCGGTAATTAATTGCTGTCAAATTTACCCCAGTGGTGGAATTAAAATGTGCAATATTATGGTTAGATGAATTCAAACAATTCCTAATACAAAATTCGAATTTAATAGACAACTAATGGTAGCTTAGAATATTCTTGTTTAATAACGAATTACCGTAATAAGCTTTTATTATTAATTGTTTTTTGTTGTACAGTTTATGTCAAAACTTCCCTCGTGTGTCTATTGGCTAGCGTATGAGGTTACAGATCCCTAAGGGACCTCGAGGTTTTGTCCTGGCAATGTATTTTTTGTGTTTTTATTTTATATAAAAAATGTTGCAATTTTCAGTGAACAAACCAATATAATAATGCATTAATGGTATGGATCATTTGACGTACGTTATAGAAGACTCCATTTTTTTTTAAATTCAATATATTTATTATAAAATCAAAGGATTATTTTTATTCAATCATATCATGATCACAGAAAACGACAAATAAATTATGTTGTAATATTTATAAGCTGTTAAGTTATAGCTGATTACTGATAATTACTATCTACCTACATAATTTGGCTAATCACAAAAACACGGGTCATACTGTCAGGCTAGTCTACCTAACATAATCCATTAAACTAAACAGACTAGCCTCGCGTGACCGCAGTGAGCCGTCCTAATTGAATTAACAACCATTCCATCCACTTAAATCTATCGTAATGTACATACTTTCCATTACTTAAAGTTTTATCGGCGGCGGTTTAGATTAATTGAAGCTTAATAAATAGCTCGGGGAATTGAATGCAATTTCGGTCAATGGCTTATTTATATATTATATAATGTTTACAAGGTACATGCAAATATTTTTACTTAAGTCTGATAATGTTAGGGTTACTAACTTTATATACACACTATATTCTTATTATTAATTTGTTCTCTAGAGGTTTTTGTGTTTTGTGCTCTTTATCGAGCTTTTGTTTTTTGTTTTTTTTTTTTTTGTTTTGTTTCGCTTCGTTAATTAAAATTGAAAAAATGTATCCTAATTTATTATTTATTTGAATAAATGAATTATTCAGTTTACGTAGTTGTCGTTGCAATTGAATATTTTTGCTTCTTCGATAAATAAAAATAAAAAATTACCATTAATGTTTTTAAATATTTTTTGATAACCCTGTACTGTAATCTTAATCTTAATAAATTTTGAAAATATGCTATTTTTTTAATAAAAGAAAGGAGAGGCAGGTAATTGGGTTCCGTGGTCATGTAAACGAAACAAAGTTGTTTGTGCGCAATGCAGTCATTTTATACGTATTTTTTAAAGGTTCAAAAAAAATTACCACTGGGCCATCTCGGCTATATAGCCGTGATAAGAACGCGTGAATCTTAACCGATGATCGTAGGTTCAAACCCGGGCAAGCACCACTGAATTTCAGGTGCTTAATTTGTAATTATAATTCATCTCGTGCTTGACGGTGAAGGAAAACATCGTGAGGAAACCTGCATGTGTCAAATTTCACTGAAATTCTGTCACATGTGTATTCCACCAATCCGCATTGGAGCAGCGTGGTTCAAAACCTTCTTCTCAAAAGAGGAAAAGAGGCCTTAGCCCAGCAGTGGGACATTCACAGGCTGTTACTTTACTTTACTTTACAAAAAAAAACGGTACCAAAATATACGCATTTAACATTTAGTTAAAGCATTTCTAAGTATTTTAATTGTTTTTATTTAATTCCAAATATAGAGTCAATGATTCTATAAAAACATACAACCACAGATGATGTTTGATTGATAAATGAATTATTCATAAATTAATTTTACGAATAATATTTTTTTATTAATATGGAATTTGAAAGTTCAACGAACCTTAAATAATACATAAGTCGTATTCACAGAGCTCTGTGAGAACTCCGAAAACCTGGCATTTATGCCAAATTTTGTTGTGGAACAACATTTGGGCAAAATCATAATCACAAATATTCTTTATTCAATAAAGCTCCAATACGCTCTTTTCAATCTTGTTACATTATTATATTAAATGTAAACCTACTACCGGTTCGGAATTCTAAAGAAAAACAGGCGCAAAATTCCATAGTTACCGACTCTTCTAAACAAATATAATTACAACAGTAACATTCCGGCTATAGATTTATGAGGTCTTGAGAACAGCAAAGCTTGTATAATTAAGTCGTGTTTATCATACCAAAATAATACTCCGCCTGGACTTAAGCGTCGGAAAAATCCTCCTTAAAAAAATTAGACCACAATCAAGAAACGACTACAGCAAATTAACAGTATTATAATAAGAGTACGTATACGAAGCCTGAATATAATCAATGTATTTTATTCAAGTAAATTTTACTATGAAATCGTTCGTTGCTCAAATAAATCATGAATTGAACATTGATCAGGGGTCCAATTCTACTAAAAAATTGTCACTTTATCGCAATCTAATCGAAGAGTAATCGTTGCCGTTTACCCGTTTTCCTATTCTTTAATTTAATTAATGGTATAAAAGTTAACAATTAAGTAAAGGTATATTTTAACATCATATTGGTTCAGTTCAGCAAAAAATAAAAACAGTCAAAGTTGGATTGGAATTGAATCGGAAACGTATCGTAATTATTGATTAGTAGAATAAACCCTCAGTCCTGTATTCACCGAAGTTAAATCCAGGCATATTAAGCATAGTATTCTTTTAATTATTCATTAATTATTACATTAACAATATAAACAGGATCAATATCAAAGGTAAACATTAAATCAGAAACAAATACAAATGTTAAATACGCGGTACACTCGCTACCAAATAAACTGAAAAGTAATTAACAGCCATTCCAATGTCTGGCAATAAAAATGACCTACTTTCATAATACAAATTGGCGCGCCCTAGATATTTTTATTGAATTTGCACTTACGTTTATATCTTGTGACTCATGTGATCTATACTCCATTGAATATCTGGAAAAGAAAGATAGATAAATTAAAAATGATTCCAATCGATTTCCAATGAATACAAATGAGACTTTTATTAGATTGTCAATTTATTTCCAATTTATACCTCAGCGTGGTCTCGTCTGCAAAATAACGCTTATTTTTGTTTCACTTATTTATTTCGATAGCACACAACCGAATAAGCAAATAAGTGTTAGTAACCCATTTACGATATGGTACCTGGTAATTGAAATTTTCATTTGTACTAAATGGAACTTCTCAATTCAATTCCATTACTCCGAAAATTCCATGAACTATTCCATTTGTACGTACATTTTAAACACATAAATTAGGTTAATCATTGTACATGTTGGTTACACAACACACGTATAGAAGTATATACATATAGTAGTAAAGTATATATTTATTAGATATATAAAAAATGTTTTGTTATGTGACACGGTAATATAATGTTTTGAAGATACTATGGAATTTATATTGTCACTGGATGGTGCTGCTTATTCATTTCATACAAAACGCAGTTATACACAATCGAATAAGTAAAAAAAAACACTCACACTAGACACACAAATCGAAAACTTGATTGAACATTGATTTTTATAATATAATAAAGTCATTGATTTATTTGAAATGTTCTAATAAACATTTACATCGATCGACATTAATCTGTAAGATATGCGCTGCTGACGTGACGGACACACGCCAGGCGTAACGCGGTTCACGGTTATAATATAAAACGAGCCACAAGCGTTAGCATCTTTTAACAAATTTACATATTTAAGAGCATACTAACAATGGTCGTTTTTAAGGAATTACTAATATTCCTATTTCCTTCTCTAATTAAGCGTGTTAGAAAGAGAGGACAATAGCCCATGGGTTCAAGATCGGATATGCGACTTTTACATCGACAGCCGTAAGCCATTGCTTGTATAGATTATTAAAAATAATTGACAAAAAATACTACCAACTAAATTTCTTGACAATTCTGAATATACATTTCAAACCGGTAGCTTATCATTATTATCTTGTAAAATTTAAGAGTTCTTATATACATGAATAAAGTAATTTTTGATTTTTATGTTCCTCAAATTATCACTACATTTTTTAATGAAATTATGATTTATTAAATGTTTTTATCGATACAAAGATTGAGTTTCCATAAAATTTTAGTTTATAAATAATAACGAATATCATACAATAATTAATCTTAGTAAAATAAAGTGATATATTGTTCGTACATTTTTATCTCCACATTATAATGGTCGTTGATTTTTTATGACTTGGACCGATCACAGCCGATGTAAGCGAATGGATCGAACTTACATTAAATTTATTTCTGGACCATAAGATTAATATTTTGGCAGAAACTCAAAGAATCTATACGCCGAAAGCTTGCCACGGATCTGTTATTTCTTGATGTACTTATATTTAAAATGTTCTAGGAAAAATTGGAAAAACTGACGGATATCTTCCATTGCATAATATTTAAAATAAGAGAAAAAAGTTGTGTATGATTTATATGTTTACAATTCAACTAGTACTCGGTGGAGGAAAACATGATGAGGAAGCATGCATGTCACTAAATATGCCACCAATCCAACCAATGCGCTTTAGAACAGCATCATATAATATGCGTAACCTTCCTCAAAAAGGGGAGGCCTTCCTCCAGCAGCGGACATTAAAAGGTTATTGCTAACGATTATTAATAATACTTCTCAACAGAGACAGAAGATTAGGGGTGACGATAGGAACCATGATATCTAATTATGCCTGGTGTACTCAATTGTAAGCTGAGAAAAATCCGACTGAAATGCATGACAGTTAAGATCCACTCTTGGTTTGAAAGGTTTGAAGGTTGGACTTGTCATCAATAACTTCACTTCCCTTTTGATCCAGAATGCTAGCAACGCATCCAGGTTGAATTGTGATTACTGTTCCGGTTCCGATTCTCCGAAAAATAAAAAATAAACTTTATTAATAAATACAATAAGGTCACATGTTTCAATAGCACGGCAAATTAAACATAAATGTATACGATTTGAAATGAGTCGAATGTTTGCGCAATTTGCACTCTTAGCATTTTAGGCTGTGTAGTGTTTACTGTGTACTTATTGGTTAGTTAAAGGCAATATTTACTCCAAATTAAAAAATAAATAAAATAAGAACACAAGTAATGCAATTGTGTAATACGTAAGTGTAGTTATTGAGCTTGAGTTGACACTACGTTTTTTTTGTTGTCTGTACCGCCTATTTTTTTTTCTGTTTTCGAAATATTTAAAAGAATTGTATCATACAGTTTAGCAAATGCTCTAAATTAATTTAAACTTTTTAATCTGTGACGCAATAAAATAAAATACGATTCGTAACGTCAAATGAATTATCATTAGATCTGTAACATATCTTGCCAGCGTAAAAAACGCTAATCAACAGTCTTGCCAATGCGGCTCTTTGATATTTTTTGATTAAAAACAGGCCTCCACAGAAATAGAATAGCCAAGAATAGTTGGTTTTTGAATCGGCATGTGTGACGTCATAAACGTTTACTTATTATACAATATTATATATTTGAAAACAGTTTTACTTACAGTTTACATAACACTTTTGTATTGAAGGAGAAACATACGAAGGAAAATTATTATTTTTTCGTTGCAGACCGACTGAACAAAATTTCATCATGAATTAATGTGTAACACATAAAGGACAAACATACATTTTTTTTTATTTTGTAATATGATTTAATAAAATAACACTAAGTTCCCAACAGATTATTATAAACATATTAATCCCTATTCTGTTGAGATTTAATAAATATGCCTATTAAATGAAATAATTATACAAAAATGAGTCGTTTAAGAAAATAAAGAATATATTATGAATAAATAAAAAGATAGCTCAATGAATAGAATACGTAGATTATTGAATATACTAATGTTTTTAATGTTTAAGAATATTATGTACTAGCTGCCTGTCCCGGCTTTATACGGATAAGGGTATAGGCTACATAGAAAAAAAAAAGAAAAGCGCGCGATCGCTCTTCATAGGCGCGGAATATTACTTTTTAGCGCGAAGTTTGCATTTGTATATGCTACATGTCGTTTTAGTTCCTTTTCGTTATTATTTATTATTAATTTAAGGTAATTAATGTAATTATTAATTTTTATACAAATAATGTCAAATTGTGTGTTATTTGTGTTTTTTTTTTTTAAATCATAACAAAAAAGTACCTTCAGTAACATGAAACAACCAATTACAAAAAAGTTTCTTTGCAATGCGAGCAACCAATGAGAAACGTTTAAATTCGAACGTCTCTTGGATCCAATTAAATTCAAATATCGTACACACGCTTATACAATTTAGTTCATCCCTTAGGGAGATATTTTTCACAATCCTACTGTAACGTTGGACAAATATTCCCAAGCTATGTAAGAATCGTTTTAAAAGCTACCAATTTCGTTTGCTTTTTAAAGGTGCTTTAAAAGAATTATTTACGTATATTATGCTCAAGAAAGTATTATTAATAAGCGATAATATATCGTCAAGCCGAGACCATGGCCCAGTGGAAAGAACGCGTGAATCTTAACCGAGGATCGTGGGTTCAAACCCGGGCAAGCACCACTGATTTTCATATGCTTAATTTGTGATTATAATTCATCTCATGCTTGACAGTGAAGGAAAACATGGTGATGAAACCGGCATGTGTCAATTTCACTGAAATTCTGCCACATGTGTATTCCACCAACCCGCATTGGAGCAGCGTGGTGGAATAAGCTCCAAAACCTTCCCCTCAAGAAAGGAGAGGAGGCCTTAGCCCAGCAGTGGGACATTGCCAGACATATTATGTAAAATGACTAACCACTCACCCTTTAAACCGGAACACAACAATACTACGTATACTTGGTGGTAAAATAGGTGATAAGTGAATCACCCACTGACCTAACCAGGCGTGCACAAAGCCCTACATTTATTTACCTTATAATAAATTATATACAAAAAAATCAATTTGGAACCTGAAATCATTTATACATATTTTCTTATTATATAAAGATAAAAAAGCTTTTGTAATATCTTTAAACCTTAAAGGATCCTCGTCTTCTATCCTGAATCAGCAATTTATTTATGGATGGATAAATCGCAATTTAGCTTAAGGGAAACCAATTTATCGTGGGAATAGTTGCAAGTAATTTATTAAAGTCCCGTCTTTTTAATGAGGAATTTAGGTTTTTTGAATAGAAAAGGACGAGCGGACCGAGCGGACGAGCATATGGGCCACCTGATTGTAAGTGGTCACCAACGCCCATAAACAGTGGCATTGTACATTTCTTAAAAGAGAAACATCGCCTATGCACCAACCCTGGGAACGAAGATGTTATGTCCCTTGTGCTTGTACACTGGCTCACTCATCCTTCAAACCGGGACGCAGCAATACCAAGTACTGCTGTTTTGCGGTAGAATATCTATTTCGTATAAGTTTCATGCAACGTGATGGAATAACCTGCTAGAAATGTTCCTGTTTATAAGCTGAATATGGATATATACGATAAAGCTGCACACAAATTATTTAACACACAATAGCCGAAGGGTTCAGAAATAAGAATGGAATATCCGACCTTAATAATAAGTAATTAAGGTATAAATTCTAACACCTGCGTAAATAAATGAGTGCATCCCAAACCGAAAATCAAGAGCGGCGAACATATGGCGTAAAACAAATATTCAAAATGTGACGAGCGGAAATCGAACTAGCCACTGTCAGCGCGTCAGTTGAATTGATCATTACGCCAATCAGACGTCACAAATCGATCGATCAAAGTCTGTTATGTATGTTTCCTTTTACATTTTTTATATACATATAAAATTTTGAAATAAAATGTTCAAATGAGAAAGTTGCCTATAAGGGCCATGTTAAAGGCACTTTTTGAATCGTCACGTTTTAGTGTTGAATGAAATGTAAAGCTACCATCAGATTTATAGATTCTACCGAAAAGGCTAAACTCAATAGACAATCTTATTAACAGAGTTAAACAAATACAATTAAATTTATTTACCTTGCTTGGAAATAAACAAATACTAACTTCACGCTTTTTATCATTTTATTTAATATTGTGTTGATGTTAATCAACCTTATTTATTAGTTCTTTTTTGACATGTCATTAAAATTTATTAATAAGCAAAGTTACAGTGGAATATTATTATGGAAACGAATATCATGCACCGGGAATTCATTGACTTTGCAAAGTCGGAAACTAGATGCCGATGAAGTTTATCAAATGTTAAAATTATAAGACATTCATGGAAGAAAGAAATAATAAGAATATTAATTTCCATTAAATAAATAACTAACTTAACTTTTATTTTATTGAATGTGCGTAAATTCTTACAAGTAGATTAGAACAATAACACTAAAGTGCTGGCAATCAATCTCTGACATCGAGAATCGAGAAAGATGATAGTATTAGACTTTGAGAAGTTTGTCCAAATATTATAATATTATTTGGAGTCCGTTCTCAGAACTTTGAGAAAGATTGTAACTACTAGTGGAGCTTAATAAAAATAAATGAGAATCGTTTGCTAACATTTTACTTACTCTGATACCGAGATGGTCAACTTGATTATAGTTGTGGACGTTAACAGAAGACAGCGAAATAATAGTTAAACTTGTATGTCCTTTTCTAGTTTTTGACCAGAAACGCGACAGCGAGCCATTTTACTTTGTATGGTGAAGTTGTCAGTTTTGGTTTTTTTTTATAGCACAGGTTGGCGGACGAACATATGGGCCATCTGATGGTAAGTGGTCACCAACTCCCTTAGAGATTGGCAATGTAAGAAGTATTAACCATCTGCGCCTCCAACTTTGGGAACTAAGTCCCTGGTGCCTATAATTACACTAGCTCACTCACCTTTCAAACCGGAACACAACAATGCCAAGTACTGTTGTTTTGCGGTAGAATATCTGATGAGCGGGTGGTACCTACCTAGACGAGCTTGCACAAAGCTCTACCACCTAGTAAATAGCTATACAGACAACATTTGTAAATATTTGACTGTTATTATCTAACGAAATAAATTGAACCAGGATATAAGAGTGTACTCTTATATCCTGGTTCCATTGAGTGCAGTTCATTAAAATACATCCTGTCAATTACTGTGACGCACAGACAAACAGACTATATTTAAAAAAGGAATTAAACGCATCTCTGTCGATTATAATATTCCCTACTTTAATCTCTTCATAAAAAAGTTCATCTCTTCGTCGTCAAACTTTTATTATATGTGTGGATGGCTCCGAGAAGTTTGAACTAGTTTTAATAAAGTGTCAACGCTAAAAGTTGAAAACAGAAAAACTATTTGGCAGTAACTTATCCTATATACGAACATATATAGCTTAGCGTAATCAAATTGAAGATAGTAGGGCTTATATAAGAGCAAACTCGAAGATCAACGCACAAAACGGTCGTGAATTGTCAGAAACTGATATGCGATATGTACCATAATAATCAAAACATTTCAAGAATATACGCATCAAAAAGTGTATCACCATAAGTCGGTTATCAACATATTATGGGTGAGTAATTAAGTGAAATCTTGTAGAATAGCATTCAAGTAAAATAATTTTCACTGCTAGATAATAACCCTTCTCATAGATTAATTACATAAGGATAAATGACGATTCCAAAGTGCTGGGTACCTATCCAGGTGCACAAGGCCCCAAAAATACACATAAAATTTATTTGCTTGTAATATTACCATGTCCATATAAGCCTTAAATTTTGGTTTCGGACTTGTGAATAAATTAAATTCTAATTTGCTAATATCTTAAACAATCATGTAATAATATAATTCGAATATAAGCAAATTTGTAAATTTGTGGTTTCATCAAATCGATATTGTGTACAAATATTTACTTTGGGTAACAATGTTTGCTTCGCCCTTTCAAGGAAACTCGATCCGTTAAGTAAAGGTTTTATGGCTCCATTTAAAGAGAGCAATACAATAAGCTTAGAATTTTTTCGTGAATTGAATATCATTAAAACTCATTGTTTTTGAGTGGTTTTTCTTTATTATTCGAAACACCACTCTGAAACTTTTATTTAATAATAAAATGGGCTTCCTGTATTTAAGGCACTATTACCAGTGAGAAGTTATAGGCCCTCGTTCCCGTAATTACATTTACTCATTTAACTATGAAACCCAAAAATTCAATGTGTTGCTGTTTAGCAGTAATACGTATTATCTTCCAAGGGTAATGATCTCTCTGAATGTAATCATTGTTACAGCAAACAGTTGAACACTTTTCAGACAGAAAGCTAGGCTGTCCTACATTAGCCTTCCAAAAAAATTGTACCTTATACATATCTTTTGACAATTTAAAATATAATAAATAAAATATAAAAAGAGAAAGCAGCCCAGTTCTTCATTTACTTTGAAGCTGAAGTATACTTTTACAATAGCGGGAATAAAGATCGTTCTATAAAGATTAAGGTTTTGATTCACAATCAGAATATATATGAGACTGTAGCTAATGACGGCGCAGCTAACGACTATAAAACCGTAAGAGATAAAGTTTCACTTGAAATGCTTCGTGACGTTGAACAAAGAATATTCAGTTATTTTTAAAACGATAATATAAATTTTATGATGTAATGCTATTGCGTTGATAATCAGAATAAATTAGACTATAGTTGATGACTTGTAATTTTCAAGTTATGCAAATTTTAATATATCACTTTTATTAATGTTACGATCAAAATTACTCATAAAGTCATAACTCTAATGATGATTGAACGTTGAAAAAAGTAACAGTTATTCCTTGTAATAAAATTTGAAATAGACGAAGATATAAATTTTATTATTGTACAAAGCGATTTGTAACAGGCAAATGAAATAAAAGTAAGTGTGCAAGGATTTATAGCTGTTATAGATATAGTGACAGCTATTAATGATATGGTGATCATTAATATAGAAAAATCTAATAAGAAATACGGAACATTAGAATTTACGTATTAAAACTATAAAAAATAAGAACTGTTAAGAAAAATCTCAGCTCGAGCTCAGCCGTGTCATTAAGCAGACCTATGCCCAGCAGTGGGCTAGAACAGAATGATGAAGGTAATCAAGAAAAATCTATTGTTAAAGATTAATAGTAACAAATAACAGGTCTATTAATGTTCTGGTTCTGAGCTAAGACTTAAACTCCTTTACGAAGATAAGGTTTGAACTAATGCGGGTAAGTAGATATACATGTATCAGATTTTCATCCAACACAAACTGTATGTAGGATATACGTGGTCTAGCCACAACAATTAATGAAACATATTAATTAATTAGATATGTAATAAACATCAAAGATACAAAACGGCTTTTCTTTATAGCACGTTGATCACAAGATTTTGTATTGTATTATTTATATCCCATAATCATTAGATGACAGAATATTAAGATTAGAAGAGGAAGAATTTATTTCGATATTACGCCAAAATGATCTAATGGGTATTGCCACAAAGAAGATCAATTTCAATTTCCGACAAGGACAACGCTTTTGATTCTGAAGAGACCCTTTTGAAGTTAGAAATATGATTTTACCATTTGCCAATTTATCTAATCGTTACACCTTGGAAGAATATTATCTTTAAATGTCCTTTAAATTTACTTGGTGGTAGAACTTGGTGCAAGCTCGTCAGGGTCGGTACCACTCACTTATTAGATCAATGGAATAGAAAACAGAAATACTTAGTATCATTGTGTTCTGGTTCGAAGGCTGAGTACCCACTCAGCTCATCAGTTATCTTACCACCAAACAGTAGCATTCTATATTGCTTTGTTCCGGTTTGATACCGAACAGTGTAAATTAAGTAGTTAAATGTATCGTCGACGGTTCCAATATCTATGTGAAAATCATTTACTATCATTTTTCCATCTACGTCTTCACAAAATAAACATAAAATGCTCTTTGTAAGTGATTAATTATCTTTTTCTTGGCATATAATATAAATATAATGTTGGAATAGCATTGATAAATATGCTTCGATAAAAGAATATGTTAAATAAATAAAAAGCATGGATTTGGAGCAAAAACGTAATATTAAAAATATGAAATAGAGTTGAACACTATCTCGCGGATTAGTTACATGATATTGGATATTAAAAATAAATGAATAATTACTTATTATATATATTTGCATTACAAAAAAATCTTTTAAATGACGTATATATACCACGGAACTGAAGTTTCAGATCCTGGTTCGTTGGTTTTTATGTAGGATAAATAAAAAATGACCACGTTTAGCATCATTAGGTCATTTTATTGCTGGAAAATACTAGATAAGTATTGAGTTTCTTGTTGGTTTTCTCGGTAGAATCTATAATCCAAACCGGTAGTATTAACATTTAATTAATATTGTATAGGTATAATAATTCATTATATCCTTGATATATAATCCTCAACAGTTCAGTTATAAATAGATTTTGGTTATATAGACAGCGTATAGAAGTTCCCTGGGCTTTCTATTTTAAATTAATGATACGCAAAACCAGCACGAGATTTGAATATTCAAATCCAATTCCCATTTGACAATTTGAATTTTGAAACTAATTTGCTGAAGTAGACCAATGAATTAGAACCAATAGCAGCGACCATTTCTATAAAACGAGTAATTAATTGTTTTGGTCCACTTTGGTATTCCGCTACTGGGCCAAGCTTTTTTTTTAGCGTTGGAGCTATTTCTCCCAAAGGGCTATGGAAAAATGTCACTAAATAAATTTTCAGACGATGGGACAAGTAAGAGTTGAATTATGTATAACAGCAAAAATTTAGTGGTACTTGCGCGAATTTTAATGTGTGATCGTCGTTTAAAATCGTATTTTTCCATTATGTGATTTTTTCATATATTCATTTCTAGCACTAAAATTAGTGTTCCAATTTGTCACTACATTTTAGTGTCCTAGCAATCCATAACCAAATGTAAAAAGTCAAATGTAACCATCATCATTCATAAAGTTGAATTTGAATATCTGTTCCTTTGTTATTAATAAAAATAAAAATTATATATAACGCTCTAAAAACTTTGCTCAAATCTAATTTAGTACGTGATCTGAGATGAATGTTGATGTTAAAAAACTCGATATAAAGTCATTACAATTTGCTTCACTCGTTTTATTTAGTTTCATAATTTACCAAGATATAATGTAGTAGAAAATAAATCCTCTGGTTTGAAATATTAATTGGCCTAAAAACTTGAAGCACTATTTATCTTTTTACCTGAAAACATTTTACGCAAAATATACTGATCGGTTTATAAATTTCCTTTATACATTTTCCTGAAATATTTCCATCAGAATTACTTTAACTTGTTGGTGTGGTGAATAATGAACGAGAATTTCAAAGAATTCTTTACAAATTTTGCAATATTCCATACATTAGTGATCGAAGCTGAGACTAATTGCAAAAGTTTGTTCTGAATTGTTTGATACTCAACGTTTCCAAAGTTCGCGGTGAGTTGACGACATGCACTTACTCGTATATAACATTTACAACCAGAAATGGCATTAATTCTTAATAAAAAAATAATAATAAAGTATGATTACTTTATTCATATACGTTCTTACAAGGTTATTTTATAGGATTCCGGTTCGGAAGGTAGAACGAAGAACAGACTCAAAATAATGTAATTATTCTTTTTTATTTAACATAAGTACATGTAATCATAAATTACAGTTTAATTTATGTATTCTATACGAAAATCAACGAATCTACATAACCTCGTACAGTATATTAATAATTTAATAATAGCTTATATATTTTAAAAGAAGCTAAATTGACTCTGAATATAACTAACTATAATGAAATAACTTACCAATTTCTTGAAGTATCCTGTCGAAAAGATTCCGAGAATCAGCAAAAACTTCCAAATCTTGCCTTTGCGTTCCTTCATCAAAGACTCGCATTGCCCGTTTGGGGATAGAGGAAGTACGGACATAATTATCCCTTCGAAATTCATCTACCAAGGATTAAGGATTAAAGAGATTGCGTTCAGAAAGCGTAGTTAAAATAATGAAAGGTTAAAACAATTGGGATCAGTTTCAAGAGGGGTCCGTAATTGTTGAATTTCTTAAAAGAATGAAGCTTCGAGGATTATTGGGTATTCACTGAATAAATGGAAATGTTTTTGAAATGTCCAACGAGGAATACACTATGAAGGAAATTGAACGTCCGAGGGATGTCCGCGTTATATGAAAATAATTTATTTGAACTCCATTAACACGAGCAAACGATGTTAGTTAACCTAAAACGCATAGCCCACGCGATAATTCAAATTCTAGGTTAGTGTCTAATTAACAGGCGTAGGCGAGCTGACTCACTCATTTAACGTAACGAAACAAATTAAACGTATTATCGCATCCGAGCGAGTCCACGAGCGAACCGTATCCCTCGACACCACGTGTGCTACTGAACGTTTAGAAGGAATGTCACTTCTTATAAAGGTCCGGCATGGGGTGCGCGCGCACACACAATAAACCTAAATGCTAGCGCGCCCCATAAAGTGTCCTCATTAGTGAAAGGGCGCGTCGGGGTTTGTATACACGCCTTTATTGCAGGTATGACGTTCCTCATTTGCTGATCATCTGTTTATTTTACTTTAAGGTCGTTTCTTGTCTTTATTATCGGTTGTTTTTGTGACTTATTGGGGCCGCTCTAATAATGCGAAGCGATATGGGGTCGTGGTAATAGAGTTATATGGCACCGCACCCCGTTCTAAGCAAATGTCGAAGAAAATAGGTTGGTTGAAGGCTTTTGTTTATAGCAGGGTGCGGCCGGGCGGGGTTGGACTATACAGTGTGATTTATCAAACGTGAAAGAATAGTCTAGTGAGTGCGATAGTCTTTACGGTTCGACCCTTATCGTGTTTTATCTGCGTACTTTATGACTTAGCAAACGTAATTATTTGGAAGACGTCGACGCTTTAATAAAATTGCATGGGGTTGGACGTTGTATGTGTCAGAGAATGTTTGTTATATAACGATAATGTTTTATATAAATGAACCGTTGATTTGATTTTTCATCTTATATACAACAGGAATTTTACTTATCACATCAATAGTCTATAATTAAAGGTGAAACTGCGAAGCTCATCTCCTAAATAATCATATTATATACTAAAACCTTTTCCGAAACGCGCTGCGTCTTTTGGTATAAGTTTGACGTATATTGACTTAGTATTCTTTTCAATTAAGCATTATAATAAAATCGTCTCATTTATTAATATCCATTTATTTAGTTAGTACATGACATTTATTAGGTACTAAGCATTTAACATGCGGAACCTTATATGCTTGATCTATTTCAATATGTTAATAAATTATGTCCCAGGAAATGCCACTCATAAAACAATTTAAACAGGACATTTGTTTCGTACTTTTGATTTATTTTTTAATGATAACAGTACAGCGCGTTGATCATAGTTCGAATACTTTATATGCATGTAATGAAACTTGAAATGTGCGAAAAGTATTTTTAAAATGGATTAAGTTCAAAACACACAACTTGTACATACAAGCATTCAATGTGTTTATATTTTGTAAATATAAAATATAAAACGAATCGAATAACACTTTTTGGCCAGTATCGCAAAAACATTTGCCAATAAAAAATCCTTGCGTTCATACTGGAACTTTTGCTTCGAATTTTGGAAAGAACTTTATAATAGGGAAAACCTCAAGAGGAAAATCATTCTACAAATTAATGGGAACTCTGAAATTATTTTTATTACAAGAAAACATATATCACTACGTAGAACACTAGTTAAGTATTATTTGATTTTGTTGCAAGACAAACTTAATATTATATATATGAAAGGTGGCTTGCTTGTTACTCAGTCAAAAACAGCTGAACGGGTTTGAATAAAACTTGGAATTGAGATAGGTCATACTTTAATAAATAAATAAGCTGAGATGGTTAGGTTAGGCCTAGTAGTTAGAATGCGTGAATCTTAAACGATCGTAGGTTCAAACACGGGCGGACACCAATGAATTTTCATGTGCTTAATTTGTTATTATATTTCATCTTGTGCAGACGGTGAAGGAAAACATCGTGAGGAAACATATGTCTTATTCCACTGAAATTCTGCCACATGTGTATTCCAACACTCCGCATTGGAGCAGCGTGGTGAAATAAGCTACAAAAAACCTTCTCTTCAAAAGAGGAGAGGAGCCTTAGCCCAGCAGTGGGACATTCACAGTCTGTTACTGTATACTTTAATACCGGTTTAGCTTTGGACAGAAGCAAAGAATATAAATTTATATCACTTATATAATATACGTAATTAATGGCATTTCTTGCTTATCTGTCGGCTAGATTTAATTTAATACTGTAACAAGAAATTCAAGAGTGAAATTGTAATGATTTTTCACCACATTATATACACATAATATTGATAAAACACTATCAATTTAATCCCATACTAACTTTACTACGCCTTCTTATATAATGGTCTTCCTGACCGATTTCGGCCAATCTCAAGGGAGATTAGCCAACTGCGCAGGAGATATTATAGTGCACAAGTCTGTGCGCAAACACAGGTGCACTCTCTATTCCCTAACTCTCATAACCCGATGGTACAGCAATCCGACACGACCGGAAAGAGTTCAGGCGCAGGATCAACGGCTTTACGTGCTTTCCGAGGCACGGGAGTATACACACTTCCAACTTCCGGACTCCGGGCTGCTACTGAGAATTTTTCGACAGAAAATCTCAATAACGTTATCCATATATTGGCCCGACCTGTGATTTGAACCCAGGACCACCGTGTCTGCGGCCTTACACGTAGCCACTAGACCAACGAGGCAGTCGAGGCCTTCTTATATACTTTATGGAAATATATCTAATAAAATCTACTATCATTGTTCTTTGATGGTATTACATAAATACAAGTATCTAAAATAACACGCAATTATGTACATACCGAGAAAAATATGCATTATTGTATATGTACATACATATATTAATAGTTTATCGAAACTAAACAGTTACTTCCGTCCCAACAAAACAGAATCATTAAATTGCTAACAAATAACATACTGTATTCTCAGTATTTTAAAGCTCAAATTCCAATAACAACAAATCAAATCGTTCGATTCGTTGAATACAAGAAGCATAAATGTCTAATTGTATCGACACCTACTAGGAAAGTTTAGAACAATAATTCTTTTCTCGCCCGGGAGTCGAATACTGGACTCGTGCTACATTAATGGTAAAAACAATCGACAGCCATTAAAATAACTAACCGCTATGTTTTGGTCTAAGTTATGAAAGATCAGCTGTTTTTATTTAAAAATATTAAGTTTTTTCTATGAAATTGCCGATTTTTAAGAAGATAGTGTGTTGTAGTTTTCATTCTACTTAGAGTTCTAAATTTGAATTATCTTTTTAAAACATTTAATAAAATATGAATCCTTAACTATGGTTTTGTATATTTTTAATACTGATAGCGCGATTCTTCCATTCTGCTTAGAATTCCAAATTCAAATTAATTTTGTAATAGAAAAATAAAATTCCTTTTAAAAATATATTGTTAATTTGTTTTATTTCAATATTCTTGAGGAGAAATATAAAGTTGCCATTATTCTTAAACATAATTAATATAGCAACAAGGATTCCAATCTTTGTAGAGCTATATTCCTGTTGGAATCGAGAGTGGTTCAGTGTACTTTTAAATGGATATAGTCAAAAGTGTAGTATGCCACTACACTTTTGACTATATCCATTTAAAAAAAAAAACGCCTTACAACTCAACGTTAGATAAGCTTTTAAGCTAATATGCTGATAGATAACTCTATTAACATTTGTATTATATAACCTACTTTACTTTTCGCTTTAACGACTTGGAACGTAATTTAAGATTAAATAAATAAATATTTAAAAAATTACCGTGCGTAATTTCAATGAAAATAATGTAGTACAATTTTATTCAAAGTATTCAATATCTAGAAGAAGAATTAAATCACGAAACCGCGATCGCCTGTAAAAACGCTTCCTCGCGTGAATTAGACCATCTAAGTCGTTATTAGTTCGATAAAATTGGTCGATGAGTCAGAACTACTTGGTATATGATTCCATTGTTAGGTTTGTTAGGACATACGTCACGCTAAATTAAAAAAAAACTGTTTTGTCTGAACACGGAAAATAGATGATTTCTGTAGCCTTGACGCGTTTAGTGATTTAGATCGCTTGGAGCGATTTAACGACTTAGGCTTAAATATTTAAATACACTTAAAAAATACATGTATGTTATGTTTAACATAAAATCTGAGAATTATTGACTATTTTACAATCAGGATTAGTGTTAAGAATTAATTTTCATAATATAGGTTTTTTTTTTATTGTCTAGGTAGGCGGACTAGCATATGGACCTCCTGGCGGTAAGTGGGTAGAGCTTTGTGCAAGCTCGTCTGGGTAGGTACCATCTAATCATCAGACATTCTACCGCAAAGCAGCAGTACTTTGTATTGTTGTGTTCCGGTTTGAATGGTGAATGAGCCAGTGTAATTACAGGCACAAAGGACATGACATCTTAGTTCCCAAGGTTGGTGGCGCATTGGCTTAGGACTTCCGTTCCTCTTGAGCCACATATGTCGGCTCCCAACCTCCGGCTTGAGTTCATCTCAGCCCATCCCGCCCGGTGACGCTGTAGAGGCCAACAGCATTAAAAACACCGAAAAATTTTTTTATGAACAGTGGAATATAATTCTTATTTCATTCGTCATATGGTTGAGGAATTACTCCGGGCGTATACAATTACGTATTTGTTAAAATTTTTGGTCTAAAAATATTTTAATTCAATTTGTTTGTTCAAACTTTGGATTACGTAAGAATTGAACGTCATGACAACCCCTAGGGATCCTGTTGACATTTATCGTGTAAAATAATAATGTTGGGGGAAATTATGGCCCAAAGTTCAAGCGACCAAAGTTGCTGGTTTAGATAAATGCCATTTACACACCCTGACTCATCCTAAATGTCAAAACATGTAGACTATAATAGTACGTACTTCAAATGCGATATGCTAACATTTCTGCTTATGACTTTAAAGTTTTTTTAATAATTGTTTTTTTTTGCATCATACCAATTGCTTCTCGCGGTTTCATCCGCGTTAAACGCTACTGATCCGTGGATTACAGTGTGATATTATTTAGTCTATATCCTTAATAAATATATTATATCCTATTTAACGCAGAAATATTCATTCAAATCGGACGAGTAGAATCTGAGATAAGCGCGTTAAAAAAACAAACACTTTAGCGGTATACATTACTATAGATATAAAATTTAAGTGTTATTAATTATATATAAGCTTGTATCTTTTAAAAAAATATATAAACGACGAGCCGATTGGCGTGGTTGGTAAGGTAGGCGACTTTCACGCCGCAGCAGGTCGTGGACGCGCATTTGTTTGCATGAACGTGTCTGTTCGTCCTGACTCTGGGTGTAATTATCTATATAAGAACGTATTTATAAAAGAAAAGTAGTAAATGATATATATCAGTGGTCTGGTTTCCATAGTACAAGCTCTGCTTAGTTTGGGATCAGTGGCCGTGTGTGAATATTGCCCCAAGATATTATATTATTATAAAATTGGCGTGTGCTAATATGCATATTATAAAAATGATCAATTACTACAGACCGACAATACAATTTCAATTATACAGATAATAAATAAAGAAAATCATATTGAATATCTGTGAATACAGTAAATAATAGCTTATCAAATATATATAACCATTTGACATTATAAGTGTAGATATAAGGTAGGAGCATTATAAATACGCGCAGCGATACGAAAGCGAGGCGATTGAACATCATTCGAAAATATATCAATGACTCGTTTCACGTTTTGTATTCGTTTAAGTTGTGTTAATTTTTTTCACATATTTTTATAGATATACACATACAATTGTACTATACTTATTATCAATAACGTTATGTGATGTATCGTAGTTAGCTGTGTATAAAAATTGTAAAGGAACGCTTGTGTGCTAAAGGTTATTATAAAATTAATGAATTTATAGATGATAGCACACCTTGGGAATGAGATGATCGCTGCATGGCTATTTCTATTGTTTTTTTGTATGTAAAAAAAATATGATACATTAAAAAAAATGATAAAAGTCAATCCGCTGAGTTCCTTTCGCCGGTTTTTCTCAGGGCTGGGTGTATCTTTTCCGAACCGGTAGTAGTTTCCAGTTTGACAATCAATAAGAAAGTGTAATACTTCAATATTGAATAAAGTGTGCCCCGCGGTTTCACCCGCGTATAATTAATAAAAAAAATAAAAATATCCTAGACCCTTCCTCGATAAAATGACTATCCAACACAAAACAATTTTTAAATTCGAACCAGAAGTTCCTGAGATTAGCCGGATCAAACAAACAAACTCTTCAGCTTTATATATTAGTATAGATATGAAATCAATGATGCAACCATTGAGCGACCTGGTGTTATCCTCATTGTGTGCAGTTAGTTAACAAGCTGGTCTAATTTGACAGATAATTCAGATACAAAATATTACAAGTTTACAATATAAACTGTTTCAAGCAATGTCATATTCCAACGGTGTATATTAAAATCATGACATGAAGACGGATGGAAAAACTTACGAGATATTTGATAATTAAGCCAGTGGTTTACAAATAACGAAATACATTTCAAAGTGAGCTTTGTATCTCATCGCTAACGCTTCGCTTGATAGCTTACTGGATGCGATCCTTATCCATCGCTTTAAATCTAATAAGCGATTATCGCGGTATTCGAATATTTATTCTTGTTATTTATGATTATAATGGCCGCTGAGCCATTCGTCATATTGTCATCACACGCCAACGCAGTATTTACGAGAGTCAAATAAAACGTTACTAAAAATTTCACACTGGGGTAAATTAATATTTGACACTGGTTTTTTTTTTAAATGTAATTGAATAATACTGTTTCTATCTTGGCATGGATGCAGTATCAATGTATCGAAATCATTGATGTAAACACGTTAAAGAGAAGGGAGAATTAACTACCAGTCTAAGCAGAGTATGTATACAATTATTGAAGTCTTTGATATGTTTTTCATAAAACATATGGTTGGTCTAGTGGCTAGATATAACGTCGCAGACCCGGTGGTCCTGGGTTCAATTCCCAGGTCGGGCCAATATGAAGTTATTGGGTTTTCTGTCAGAAAATTCTTAGTAACAGCCCAGAGTCTGGAAGTTGGAAGTGTGTATACTCCTGTGCCTCGGAAAGCACGTAAAGCCGTTGGTCCTGCGCCTGAACTCTTTCCGGTCGTGTCGGATTGCCGTCCCATCATTATGAGAGCTAGGGAAGAGAGAGTGCAACTGTGTCTGCGCACCGACGCAGTTGGTTAATCTCTATTAAGATTGGCCGCCGTGGCCGAGATCGGTCTGGAGGACATTATTATTATACATACTTAGTTGAAGAATTTACTTACAAGCATTTTTGTAATCGTAATTATTGTAGTAAATAAATTAAATGAAATCTACCACCGGTTTATAGTATTTTTCACTGCTCCTATATAAATATAACAGCCTTATTTATTAAAATTGTTGTGTTAACGATATTTTATGATAAATAATTTATAGTGTTCTGTGGGATATCATTGATGGTTGAAAGTCAACTTATTGCGATAAGTTATTTTGATGCTTGTATCATTCATTGTTATAATTATTATTATATTAAAATAATATTAATAAGTATTCTGTCAATTATTATTATAGTCAATGTATATTATATCGCTTTTTAAAGCTACTGACATTTCACGACCGTGATCTCCGGTGAGCCTCCAGTTTATTACACCTGTACATACTAAAGCAAAATATTGAAATAGAACGGTTTTCTACATTTCTTTAGAACGTATTTTAATAAAAAAATTGAAAATTATTCGGCTTTTAAATTTTAAAAATCGAATTATTTAACATTTCGTATTGTGATATTTTTTTTAAATTTCGATCACAATGTCTGTTTAATTAAAGCTTTCTGACAATTATTTACAGAGCATATGAATATATTAATATATTTTTTGATTATAAATTTTATTGGATGACCCAATTGAATGTGATTTATCTTTCCATAGACAGTGGCATTATATAAACAAAAAAAAACTGTTATTTATACTATCAACGCTGCCAAACATGGTAGCTAAGATGTTCCTTGGCACTGGCTCGTGCGTCCTTCAAACCGGAATATTGTAACTGGAGTAGACGGTATTTTCTTACACAAAAGCTAACTATTATATTGAGCATATGACTCAGGGTTCAAATCTAGATAGACACCGTTGAATTTATCACAAACTCAGTGAAAGAAAACTTAATTTGTATCCAGCATCATTGAAGCAGGGTGATGGAATAACGTACAAATCTTCTCTTCAAAGGGGGAAGAGGTATAGCCTAGCCTAGTATAGGTTTACCGGCTAAAATTTTAGTATTATTAATATAATAAAAAACGAGATTAAAACAATTAAACTTCAATCATTGTTACGAAGTATGACAAACATTACACAATTCTTCAAAATACTATGCACTTATTAAAAAAACCATGGTGTTCTGATTCCATCCTCAAAAATAATAAAACGCCGCTAAGGCTTACAACACACTCCGGTTCCGTTACGCAACCCAGACAAAGGGATTTGCATACATGTACAACTGGGGCAATGCACGTGTCCTCCTCTTTACAACTAGATGAATAAATCACTTACGAAAACAGACCTTATTGCTATAAAATAAGAATTATCGATTTCGAAGTTATAGAATCGTTTCGCACAAATTCAAATCTACCGTCGAATATCCTTTATTCGGGCAAAGAATAATGAACCTTAAAGTATTCAAATACGGTCTATTCGATACGATTCGATCGGTGTTGGTTGTAGCCGATTTAAATCTACAATCGTTTATTGGATTTTTAAGCGAATTTCATTCTTATTCCAATATAAATAGAGTCGTATGGGAAGTTCCGTAATGGTAAATAAATATAAGGCGAACGTCTCAAAGAATGGGTTGTTCATAGTGAATAGTCTTTTTAATGTACAAATGAGGTGTTATCTGTACTGCATAATGTTGCGTACAATAAGTGCTTCTTTATATCGGGACGAATGTGGAAATTTTTAAAATGTATAATGACATAGCTGTACCTGTATACGGAGAGAAAGTTTAGTAAATAGTAATAATAAGCCTGCCATTTTTAAATGAATAATTTGAATATCGAATTGTAAAAAAATAAATAAAGATTTGAATGTATCAATATACATTAAATATTGTGTATATAAAATGTATATACTAATTAATAATTCTATTGGTGAAACACTATCGGTAACAGAAAAAAAAAAAAATATTGTTCTAATTTTAAAATAAGGTTTTGGAGTTCTATATTTAAATTCTACTGTTATCATATATACATTACTATTGCAATATATGTGAAGATATGTATTATGTTAAACTTTTCTAAATACTTATATAAGAAAGCATGTCTATGCTTTTGACTGTTGAAGCGATCCTCCGTCTGAAGCCAATCCTGGATGTAGAATCAGGTCTTGCTTACAATGAAAACGTTTTAATATATTTGCAAGATTCGACATAACAAGTTAACAAACAGCTAAATAAAAGCTTGTAAAAATTTAACTTTTGTCATGTTGTATCAACTCCAAGATGTTCTTAAAGAGACGTGAACATTCTAAATAAACGTCAGCCCAGAAGCCTTTGTGTCACCAGCCCCTTACAAATTCAAGTTACGTAATCACAAAATAAATACATGTCAACTGACATACCTTCAAACCAAATGAGCAATAACTCATCGTTACACGAAATATAACCTTGCAGTGCCCGAATTAAAAAAAAAGTGTCAACTATGTCCCGCGTTCTTTTCAAACAAAGAAAGAATAAATCACAAACCGTCCACGCGAGTAGGACCTACCGCACCCCGCGCTTTTAGAAATAAAATAGTCAAAATCCATCCACCACAAAGAATGCTAACGGCTCAACATTGGATGGTCACGGTGCTATGTTCCACATCTGTTACGGCATAATTTTTTTACCGCAAAAAATGTATATGAAACATACAATAACGTCCTTATGGCTTTCGTGATAGTAGCTATACATTGAGAAATATCGTTTTGAAGACGATATTTTAAGTTGGTCGGATTTTTGTCTTTACTAGGTCTAATGTAGCATTATACATTCTTTTGACTACGACGCCTCTATATTGGGTATGTAATGAGTTTTAATTAGATCCAAAAAAGTGTCGCTGTGTTATTAAGTGGTCTTTGTTTTGAATTTACTCCTTATTACGTATTCTTGTTTAAAGTTTCTTAAGAGACTATTTTTGGATATGACATTTGTAAAGAGGGTTAATTGAAACAGTTACGCAAGAGTTTTATATTTAGTTATAAAGCTACGTTTTGACAAATTTAAGGAAGGAATGAAGATGAATTCATGAAATCGTTAGCTTATGACATATTTGAGAGCAAGCAACAGTAAGTCTTATGTGTTTAATTTGTGTTTATAATTCATCATGAATTGGCGCAGCATGGTGGAATAAGCTCCAAAACTTCTCAAGAGAAGATGCCTTAGTGCAGTATTGGGACATTTACAATAATGTCTCTTCAGAAATTAATAACAATGACTTACACTACTGAAACAAAAATATATATAAATTATTTATATGATCAGTTTGCGTTTATCTAAAATAAATAATATCCCTTTTATCGATTTTACTGGTGAAAGAAAAGCGTTTTTCGCCAATAGAATACTGTCAGAATTTTATTTCTTTTGCTCCTGCTGTTCTCGCTACTATTCCAATATTTAATACGTATTTTTTTACACATTTATCTCGGTCCTTATTAACCATGTTATAAATTGTAAGAAATAAACTAATTAAAAATCAATTTGTCATATTTATATTCTGGAATAACAAATATAATTAACAAGTTAATTATTAGTGGCCCTATAACTTCAATAAAGCTGTATATTTTCCGATTATTCAAGAAAATTAGACCGATATCGGTTTGAACGAATTCCTTACGGTTTTAAATTTTAATATGGTACCTCACGCCTACATACAATATTTTATCCTGTGTACAAACAAAACACAGCGACCAATTTAGACCAAAGTAATGACACTGGCTGGCTAATATGTAGATTACACGTCCATATTCTCACTCCGTGGAACAAAGGACTTTTTAAAACATGCTAATTCGAAACGCATCAAAACAGTCTACCAGCATAGAGGTTGTCATGTTTTGAAATATAATTATATATATACATGGAAAAAGTAGTATGTAAGGCTGCTAAAATATATGTACTATAATTTTAACCTCACTATCTCAACGGTATTGAGTCGCTGCTTCGATATTGATATAAGTTAATTTCATCCACATTACACATAATTTTTCTCGTACACTGTATTGACTTTGGGCCGATGACTTAACTCATGACGAGTGCTAGGATTAGCAAGCTGCATAGAAGATATTGTAATTCAAAAGTGTTGCTTCAAGTCCAGATGGATTCTCCATCTCCATAGACTTTTGAAATGACCACCCACTGTACCAGCCCGTATAACTTCAGGTATAATGGACATAACATCTTAGTTCCGAAGGTTGGTGACGTATTGGCGATGTAAGGAACGATTGATATTTGTATTGATATTTGATTAAAAAAAAGGTATTTCTTGTTAATGAATAATACTAGCCTGTGACATCATTATTCTAGAATGAACTCATCTAGCCGTGATCTTTTTAAACACTAGCTATTAAACTGCTCGTAAAACAATCAATGTTAAATCTATTTCTTATAATGAAGTCAATGTTAAACGCCTTTGTCAAATACACGCTCAATTTATGATTATTAAAACAACAAGTTAGAAGTAAAATGTCTTGCAACGAGACCGAAGCATGAAAACTTGGAAGTGACGTATTGTCAACCGCATGTCAACCGCATTTGATTGTCATTATACCAATTTCGAATTTTGTGATTCGGAATTTTTTATGTATGTTTCGTAAGAGCTTTGCAAATTTATATGACCTTTTTTGCAATCTTGATAAATGTCGATTTTCTAGAGACTTCGATCCCAAAAAAAATATTATCAATGGTGATTAGCTATTATTATATATTCCAATTTACCCCCCCTCCCGGCCAATTAGTCATACTGTTAGAATGGAGACGACATTCAAAAGATCAGGATCTAATATTATAACATCACATCGTATCTGTATTGAAGCTATACAAATCCTTTTTTTTATAGCATAGGGAGATGGACGAGCAATTGGGCTCCTGATAGTAAGTGGTTATCAACGCCCATAGATATTGGCATTGTAAGAGATGTTAACCATCGCTTACATCGCCAATGCGCCACCAACCTTGGCAACTAAAATGTTATGTCTTGTGCCTGTGATTACACTGGCTCACTCACCCTTTAAATCGGAACACAACAATACCAAGTACTGCTGATTTGCGGTAGAATATCTGATAAATCAATAGTTTTGGTAACCATGGCTTGGTTTATTTTTAGCCGATCATCAGTTTGAGCTGTCAAAATGAATACGATTACAATTCGAGTGCGTTTGACAAGCAAGGCTTAATTACATATCACAAAACAATAACTATCACCTGACATTGACATTTCTATACGGAATACGGAACCTGTAACGTGTCAACTGATTTTGCTATTTAGAGATCTCGATTACGATGTCTACATATATTTTCTAGGATTCTTTTGTTTTTGTAATATTTATATGAATAAATATTATTTTAATTTTATTGCATTTCGGATATTTGTTCATTTTAAAAGTTTAGAAGAAGATTTTAATTTTTTTATTGCTAGCTACGCATCCTCTTAATATTGAATTGCCTATTCGGTTCATCGCTGATAACTTCGAGCGTAAATAAAAAAGTGATGCTAGTGCGAGTTTTTTGAGTTATTCGTTGACACTAACTGCGCTTTATACGGAATGAAAACAGCACCATCTAATGACAACAATCAGAATACAATACAAAACACAGTTAACTAAGATATCAAATAAGTAAAAAAAAACTCGCACTCTGTGTGCGTAACACAGATAAAGTACACCGAGCGAAAGCTACTCACGGCAGCTGATGATTTTACAATTATAACAGAAATATATCGCAAAATGATTTCATTCATCACACGAATCTCTGCAAACTAACGCGATCGAATTAGTATTGATTATAATAAGTATCAAAAAAATTTATTTCATAGGTATTTATTAATATTACGCAACATAATATGACACACGAGTCTGCTTTATTAGTCGTCAATAGTTTTAAATAAATTAATATTCATTAAATATATATTGATTTAATCGATATATTTATCTAGGAATCGTTGATGATGCAAGGGGTTGGGGGTTCTACTTCAGCTTATAGAAATATACTTATAGGAGTTTAGTTTTAATTATAGTTTACTTGGTGGTAGGGCTTTGTGCAAGCTGGTCTGGGTAGGTACCACCCACTCATCAGATATTCTACCGCAAAACAGCAGTACTTGGTATTGCTGTGTTCCGGTTTGAAGGGTGAGTGAGCCAGTATAATTATAGGCACAAGGGACATAACATCTTAGTTCCCAAGGTTGGTGACGCATTGGCGATGTAAGCGATGGTTAACATTTCTTACAATGCCTTTGTCTATGGGTGTTGGTGACCACTTACCATCAGGTGGCCCATATTCTCGTCCGCCTACATATGCAATAAAAAAAAATTGTTTACTTGTAGGTAGGGTTTTGTGCAAGCCGGTCTGGTAGTGCCATCAGATATTCTACTGACTAAAGCAATAATAATGTTCCGGTTTGAAGGATGAGTGAGACATAAAATATTGGTTAGTGGTGCATTAGTATGGGATAGTTGATATTTTCGATTCACCCAATTTCTATCGATATCGGTGTACAGTTAATGTCAGGTAGTCCAATTGCCTACCTATTTAAAATTTAAAAAACAATACTTTATTTTGTATACATTATTATTTGCATAGTAAAATGTTTGTTGATTTAACCATCTGATGTTAAAAGGACCAGTTATATGAAATTTTAATTATCGTTGTGTGTTTAGTAAGCAAAAGTTCTTCCTTTAGAAGTTGATAAAGATGTTGGTCGTGCTCATAGAGTACGTACTGAGATTGTACATCAGGGCTTATCAAGCAGGAAATATTGTTATCTATTAGCTCAATTAAATTTTAAATAAAAATATACCTTTTGTGAAGATTTATGAGGAAAAACTTACTTTTTAAAACTAATAATGCACAAAATGAATGTACACTATTTCTAATACGATCAAAATTAACAATTAACTCATTTCAAAACAAAATCATGCTAATAAATAATTTCCCCCAAAAAAATCGACCAACATCTTATCAAAGCTTATCACCGCCTATTTTATAAGCCCTAAAACATGATAATCCTCAAATCCCCAGGCATTTCTGATAGAGGCTGTTTGTCTCTTATCAGTTGATACGAACAAAGTTACCAAGGGGTTAAACTATTGCGACAAGATAAAAGCAACGGAAGATGACAAAATGAAGATTAGCATCTGACGAGCTAGGAGCGTAATTTCATTCGATTCGTTCGTTCAACTTTGATTAATGAAGATACAATTTTGTATTTACTCAAAAGCCTTTTATCTCTGGTATCAAAACTGCTTTAACTGTAGACATGGCTGAAGTTAATATGACGCTAAATTTACCACACCTCTTATGCTTTCTTTTCAAGACATATTCATAACAAATGTTATTGAATAAAATCTATATCATAATTTATTTCTTTGGCAAATTACACGCGTTTTTATTAAAATTTTGGTATATATACTTGAACTGTGTTGAAATGAACATCTCCTTATCATTAAAAATAATCTTTTAATCGTATTACCGTATCAGTTCAGGTCTCATAAAACAGCATGCAATTAGCAACTACTTAATCTCGTGTAGAGTTCATTGAAATGTTTTCAAGTAATTTATGAAAATATATGTATATTTTTTATAGCATAGGTAGGCGGACGAGCATATGAGCCACCTGATGGTAAGTGGTCACCAACGCCCATAGACATTGCCATTGTAAGTTAACTAACGCTGACATCGCCAATGCGCGACCAACCTTGGGAACTAAGATGTTATGTGCCTTGTGCCTGTAATTAAGTATTACCATTTCATTATGTTAGTGATCCAGATAACTGATGACAGATAACAGGCACAAGGGACATAACAACTATGAGCTCTGGACACCATTTATTATTTCATGGAAATAGCTTCTCATCATCATCTTTTTTGTAACTTCTGACGCTTCAGCAATTCTTCAGATCTAACATACCGTCAGCCATGTTGTTTAGTACCTATCTACCTAAGGTATTTTATCAAAAATATATATTTAAATTTATTATTATTTTTGAAAAAGATACTGCGAATCTTTGGTATAGATAAAGTATTGTCAAACGTTATGCGGATGAAAAAACGATTCAGTTGATGAAAATTAATTTTAGCTGTATAATACAGTTATAGTATATGAATTGTTCTGGCAAGAGAAAGTTATGAACTACAAAGCAGAATCGAATTATTCGACCTTATACAAATAGTATGTATATTATACCAGGATTGCTTCCTGGGGACGGAAATGATTTGACGTCTAATGTAGATGAAAACAGATATGGCCGCTACACTAGACGGCATTTAAGTTGTATGCTAATGAATAACATTGAATATATGTACTTTCATTACATTCAACTGCCAATAAAGCTGCCTACATTAATCAAAGGTTGAAAATATACGCAATAATATTTACAGTACGACACGTAGTAGCAACATGTAATTATGTAAACTGTCACTCTGTCACCATTGGTGCTGGAGGTACAGTACACGAACCACCTACTCATTAGTTATTCTACAGAACAATTACGTGTTCTGTGATTTGGTACTAAAGAAGGATAAAACAGGCACAAGCTTGTTGGCTGTTGGCGATTGTATGTTGGTTAATTGGCTCATTCTACGCTAATGTCAAATAAAGTTGTATTTACTTTTGATATAAAGTTACGTTTTTCCTGATTGAATATTCAGGAGTCGTCTAGGACGTACTCGTATTATAGTGCAATATGCACGCAAAAACAGGTTTGCACGCTCTATTTATAAACACGACCAGCGATGCAGGATTTCCGAAGTGTCACACTTCTCAATACTCAATATCTATGAAAAGTCCTTAACTAAAACCAATTATGTTATTCTTTTTTTTAAATTATTCTTGCCCCTTGATCAGTAAATATAAAAATGTGAATAATGACGTTTATCTATTATAATCCGTAATATAAGAGTAGTAACTGAGTTACAGTAATTTCGACTGAATAAAATCTACATTTCAAAATGCCAAATTAAGCTTATAAGATGATTCAAAGGTGCTTGTAACAAATAACCTACTTCAATAAAGATTTATTTTGAGCATATAATTACACACTATTATACCAATATTTGCTGTTGATTTGATAGAATCTCTGTCAGTTAAGCATTTTTACGACGGTAAAATACACAATGTTTCTATAGTGTTTGATACTTAATGTTTTTCCAATGCGGTCGTTTTTTTATTTATCTAAATTTCACATCAGTAACGGTCAATTACTTTTTGGTAGCTTGTGGTTTCTTGATTGGAATTGTTTGCAGCTTAAGAAGAACTCAAGCAAAAAATATTTTTCATAATTTTTGATAATATTAGTTTAAGCATAGTTAGTATGTTTGCAGTGTTAGCTAATTTGTATCTAAATAACAGGATCTTCAAAATTCGAGAATTAGTTGAAATTTGAACTTACATGAACGCGTCAAGTCGTCTCCAGCATCTGTAACAAATAAACAAACAATTAATGGATTTGATATTAGCAAATTACTTTCAAAACCAGATTACTGAGCTGGACCTGAGACTCTGGTTTAAATTCAGTGAAAAAAGTAATCTCTAAATGTCTCACTGGCTTATACTTCCTTTCCTGCTCTGAGGAGAAGGTTTTGTAGCTTATTTCATCAATGCGGGTCAATGGACGGATGTCACCCTGTACGAGCGGAGCAGTGAAATGGTAGAGACCAAGTTATGATCTACCTCTTATAATTTGAGCAAATAATATTATTATTACGAAAAGCAATTTAATGGATTTCTGGAATTATCGGTTAAATTTAATTTTTCATTATATGTAACATAATTATCCTGTATATGTGTATTCATATATCAAAAAACATAGAGACCGTTAAAGCCGTGGCTAGGGCTAAAACGTGTCAATACCAATCGATGATTACGTGTTAAAAAGAGGCGTTGAGTTTTCTCGTTTAGATTAATAATTCAAATCCTGTTTGACGGCGAAGTTACACCGTGAAAAACCTGCACGTGTTCGATAAAATTATGCCACGTATGTATTTTTTTTATGGCACAGGAAGGCAGACGAGCATATAGGCCACCTGATGGTAAGTGGTCACCAAATCTTATAGACATTGGCATTGTAAGAGATGTTAACCATCGCTTACATCGCCAATGCGCCACCAACCATGGGAACTAAGATATTATGTCCCTTGTGCCTGTAATTACACTGGCTCATTCACCCTTCAAACCGGAACACGACAATACCAAATACTGCTGTTTTGTGGTACAATATGTGATGAGTGGGTACCTACCCAGACGAGCTTGCACAAAGCCCTACCACCAAGTAAATTTATACACCAATGTTGGTACATTGGATCAGTATATTGGAAGAAGCAGCAGTGGAATCTACCTTTAATTACTGTCTGTTACTTTACTTTTCTGTATGTATATCCGTTAATCTACAATGGCGTAGCGTGACGGATACACGAATCTTTCAAAATTAAATCTTTTGTCCAAGGATAATAACGATATTTATTACCATAAGCCTGTGTTTACTGTCTTAAAATATACAAGGTGACCTAAAACTACTTAGAAACGATTCCTCAATATTGAATATGATTTCTGATTTATAAAAATAGTTTCTTTATCATATAAGTATATAATAATTACATAAATGTATCATAGTTTCTTAAGAAACAATTGTTTTTAGTAGTTTAGTAATTTTAAGCCCGTTTTATTTAACAGATTGTGCTGAAATTATTCACATAATGTGTTTGATGTTTTTGGTGGTTTTGTATTTTTTTTTAAATATGCTCAGTTCTTTTAAAATATTTAGGATATAGGACAAAACTAGGATTATTTTCTCTCAATTTAAATACGATCCACCTTTATATAAGAGTGTGTAATAAAAAAAATTGTGCGGTCGGATGACCCCCGTCAGGAATGAAGTTCTATGCAATATATTTTTGTCTGAACCGTGTGTTAAAATATAGATTTCAATTGATTATTAATATTACTGTATTTTTGTCACACCAAAAAGCACTTCAACCTCCTAAATTCGAACGCCCAATGCATCGCATTTTGTAGCATTTGGTAGGCACAGTATGAACGCTATTTCGTTAAATTAGGACAATATTGCATTGCTAATAATTTGCAGCTTAATGTTGACAAGTGCTGTGTAATTACATTTTCGAGAAAAAAAGAACAAATAATTTTTGACTATTCCATATTTAATACTACATTAAAAAGGGTAACCGAGGTGAGAGACCTTGGGGTACAACTAGACAACAAACTCATATTCGATAAGCATATTGAGGAAATAGTGATGAAGTCGTATAAAATGCTTGGATTTATCTTTCGGCAAGGGGCAGATTTTAAAAATATTCATACCTTTGTAATTTTGTACAATGCTTTCGTTAGATCACATTTAGAGTATGCGTCAACTGTTTGGAATCCACAATATGCAAAATATGTCAACTTAATTGAAAATATACAAAACAAATTTATCAGGAGGTTGCGATACAAATTTACTTTTCCTGACTCTGTTTTTATGCCACTTGAAGAACGTAGAGAACAAAGAGACCAAATGTTTCTTTACAAAATATTAAATAATTTAATTGATTCTCCATATCTGCTCAGTAAGATTCTATTTAAATGTCCTCGTTTTAACGCTCGCTCTCAGGATACTTTTTCAATACCCATTTATAAAACTAATTATTTCAAAAATTCTTTTATTCTAAGATCTTGTAATAGTCATAATAGAAAATACAACCACATTGATCTGTTTAAAAATAGTTTAAGTAAATTTTATAATCTAGTGAAAAATACTTATTAGTAATTAACCATAACCATATTTACGTTAAAATTTTACTTTGTCATAAATAGTTATATTTTATGTAACATCAAAATTAGTCCACTTCCCTGTTAAAACAGTAGTGGAAACTTAACTGGCATAAGTGTTAAAATATGATTATTATATTAAGTTGTAATATACGATATGCTGTATGTTTCACTAATAAATAAATAAAAAAAAAAAAAAAAAAAATATGACGCCACCTTGGGCCACTGCCATTTCACTCTACGGTAAGCCGCGTAAAAGAAATTCGTTCCAATAATTAATCAATAAATCACAGCACATCAAGTAACATACAAAAAATGTGACGAATTAAGGACTTCCTTTTTCGCAATCGCGTATATTATTTTAACTCATAATTTATTCTATTTATTTTTATTCATAGACTTCATTATTCATAGTTTCCATTACATCTTGACTATTTATTACGCAAGATCCAAGTAGGTACCATTAGATTACTCATACACTGGCGCGTGTTAGTTCATGAATATTATATAAAAATAAATTCTATAAACAATTACTACGTCATATCTGTACGTGTAATTTTTTAATATTGGTTTATTTGCAGCTTCGTATCAACTTGAATTTGAGTATGAATCAAATCAAATTATACTTTATTCAATTAGGCTATAATGAGCACTTTTGTATGACCATTTTACAGAATCATACTAATGTAAAGCTACCCTCGGTTCGTAACGTATATTCTAAGAACCGGCAACAAACTCAGTATATTTTCCAACATTGGAAATACACAGTTTTATCAATCAAATACGATTAAACTTTAATTGTATTTGATTAATGTATATCCAGTCTCACCAAATACTAACTCTACGCTTTTTGATCATCTAGACAATCTCGTGTTGAGTAATATGCCCTATTTATTAATGTTTTTACATAAATGATTTGAATTTGTGATTTGATATAATTGGTAAAGTTTTTAATATCAAAAGCTATCCGAGGAACAGTTTATTATAAAAATATTAGAGACAGTCATAACAATTTCTGGGGCAGTAGAGACTATAGCTAAGTAATTATGACGTCTATAGGCGTCTATCTGCCCCAGAAGATGTGAAGGGATATCTACTTCTCATAATGTTTGGACCCACCATAATTACATCCACATATAAGTCGTGGAATAAGATTCAAATCAACTTTGCCCTATGGACTTTGCTTCTTGTAGGATGACCCGTGGTATATTTACGGCCTTAATTTATTGATATAAACATGAGGTTACGATATCGACTATTTTATCTAGACCCTGTCGAGTTTTCTAGACCTTCCTAAAGAATGGAGTTTCTTTGTTAAATCCAGGTTGTACGCGTCTTGAGTATTTTTCTTAATACAATAACTGTAATTGTCAATTTTGTTGTTTGCAAGTAGAAAAATATGAGAAAGAAATATTTTTAAATATACATGCGTGTTTACAAAACAATTACGGAGCTTGGCTTATCATAATATTTAATCTAAAAACGTATTGTTCAATTGTCATATTTCAATTAACCCCGTAATACCTAGACATTAAACATAGTGGATAGAACGAATGATATTTTTTCATCAGTAAGTGGATTATGATCCATTATTGTGCGAAAGAGACAACATAATCGGCCTCGCTCACGAACAGCTGTTCACTTCCACCGGGCGTTACCACTTTAGCCTATTAATGTTAAATGATAAAGGTGTGGCCAGACCGGCGGATGCGTTACAATATGTAACGAGTTTGCTTAATGGATATACACTTTTGTAAGCTAATAAGTATTGTTTGAGACAATATCGCTTTGTAGAGCAATTGGACATTAATAATAGTTCTTCGGTTACATTATGACAAAGATTTTGCGTAAGTGTAAGTCATGACAAAAAAAATACTTTTCTAAATAGAAGACGTTGGTCAAAAATGGAACGTGAGACAGCTGTTTTAGTTAAAATTTAAGGATATATTCATGATTCCAAATTCAAAATTTTTTTTAAATCAATTGGATTGAATTGAATGAATGTATGAAATAATAATAATTTATCATGTCTGTACGCAGCTTTGCGTTCCCATCATAACGACGCATATGACAAAAACATGCTATTTCAAAATTAGGTTAACTCTCTGTTTTATTATTTATTGACTTATTGTACCGCATATGTTGTATTTACGATTTCTTTACAAAATAAAGGATTTTTAAACATACTTTTACCCTCCTTATCACTTCCATATGGTTTACATTTTCAAAAATCCTTCCCTAGTGATGATTTACTGTGTAAAAGGAACCCGTATGCCAAATTTTCATGATGCTATAGTTCGGGTTCTTCGTTGGTATGTCAGTCCGTCAGTTACTCTTCTATATTAATATAAATAATAGATTGTCAGTCGAAGTTACTAAAATATTTTGTATTTCGGTTCATGAAGTTATGATCCAGAGAAATTATTGGTATACGATACATTTGTTTTGCAATGTAGGGAACGTTGCCATCTCTAACTATTCCTATATCTATGGTCAGGGGTCATGTAAAATTGGTTTGTGTGAATACAATGGCTCATATACTTGTTTAAAATAAAACAATAACAAAAGAACTTCTATTAGTTGAGTTTAAGTCATTTAACTCCCCGCCGTTTTGCCTCGACTGGTGACACTGGTGGACTGGTTAACTTTTCATCCAGAGAATTGGAGTTGCGATTCAACGGGGAATGGCTGCTGGCATTGTTATCCCATGTAATGATAAAGTAATATTTATTTGTACGTTTTGTTCAATATTTTTTTCCTTAACTAAATCTACATTATAAATAATTATGCCTATATTTTATGTATTTAATTCTATTTTATTTATCGATGCAATAAACACTATTTATATAAGATAATTCAGACATAGTGTGCAAAAACAAATTTTTGCTTATCTTCTTTGTTCGTGTTGAGAGAAACATCTCATTTGAATGCAACATTATATGTAACGTTTTAATGTAAGATTCTTCGGTGCAAAAATATGTCACGTTCGTTACATAAACTGCGTTGCACGCATTTTTTTTTATATTTCATTGTTAAAACATCTAAATCACTCTAGGCCACTATGCTGACGTCACTCATTATCTAAATTAGACTTGTTAGCTCATTGTGTGCTATGCCTTATCAGATAACAATAGGTACGCTTGTGTGTTCAGGGATTTATTATAGCTGTCCAGCTCTTTGCTCATTGCTGGCTTTACGACATACTATAAAATTCGAGGTCTATCTGTCTATAGACTATCATCGAATATAAAATATGATTTATTATAAATAAAAAATAAAAATAAAACATCTGAACGAATGTACAAGGCCATATTTATTTATTTATTTATTTATTTATTAGGGAAACATACAGCATATCGTATATTACAACTTAATATAATAATCATATTTTAACACTTATGCCAGTTAAGTTTCCACTACTGTTTTAACAGGGAAGTGGACTAATTTTGATGTTACATAAAATATAACTATTTATGACAAAGTAAAATTTTAACGTAAATATGGTTATGGTTAATTACTAATAAGTATTTTTCACTAGATTATAAAATTTACTTAAACTATTTTTAAACAGATCAATGTGGTTGTATTTTCTATTATGACTATTACAAGATCTTAGAATAAAAGAATTTTTGAAATAATTAGTTTTATAAATGGGTATTGAAAAAGTATCCTGAGAGCGAGCGTTAAAACGAGGAGATTTAAATAAAATCTTACTGAGCAGATATGGAGAATCAATTAAATTATTTAATATTTTGTAAAGAAACATTTGGTCTCTTTGTTCTCTACGTTCTTCAAGTGGCATAAAAACAGAGTCAGGAAAAGTAAATTTGTATCGCAACCTCCTGATAAATTTGTTTTGTATATTTTCAATTAAGTTGACATATTTTGCATATTGTGGATTCCAAACAGTTGACGCATACTCTAAATGTGATCTAACGAAAGCATTGTACAAAATTACAAAGGTATGAATATTTTTAAAATCTGCCCCTTGCCGAAAGATAAATCCAAGCATTTTATACGACTTCATCACTATCTTCAATATGCTTATCGAATATGAGTTTGTTGTCTAGTTGTACCCCAAGGTCTCTCACCTCGGTTACCCTTTTTAATTTAGTATTAAATATGGAATAGTCAAAAATTATTTGTTCTTTTTTTCTCGAAAATGTAATTACACAGCACTTGTCAACATTAAGCTGCAAATTATTAGCAATGCAATATTGTCCTAATTTATTTAAATCCTCTTGTAAATGAAAACAGTCTTGATTATTTTTTATTATCTTAAAAATTTTAGTGTCATCAGCGTATAATAAAACTTGAGAATTTTTGAAACAATTAGTTACGTCATTAATAAAAATGTTAAAAAGTAAAGGGCCAAGGTGAGAACCTTGTGGTACACCCGATGTTACAGGAATAAAACTAGACGTATATCCTTTAATAGCAACGGCTTGAGATCTTTCGCGGAGATAAGATGTAAGCCAACGTAGAAGGTCACCATGTATACCGATGTTGTTAAGTTTTTGTAATAACAAATTGTGCGATATCTTCTCAAATGCTTTCGAGTAATCAGTGTATACGACATCTACCTGGAAACCAACTTCCATAGCACTCAATACTGTATGCAAGAACTCACACAGATTGGACTCAGTGGATCGCTTATTAATAAAACCATGTTGGTTACAGGTAAGTAGAGGCCTTAATAATGGAAATATCGTATCATAGACAATCTTTTCAAAAAGTTTTGGAATAACTGACAATTTAGAAATACCGCGATAGCTTTTTATATCGTTTTTATTTCCAGACTTATAAATCGGCGTAATTAAAGATTTTTTCCAAATAGTTGGTAATAATCCGTTGTCCAATGATTTTTTGAAAAGCATTGTTAAAGGCACACATAACACTTTACTGCAGTTTTTTAAGAAAATGGGATGTATTCCATCTGGACCATAACCCTTGGATGTATCTATGTTCGATAAATATCGTTCTACTTTTTTGTCAACAATCTCGATAGAGCTGATGATAGTCTGATTTGCGCTAGTAGAATAGTGATCCATTGTTTGATTTCCACTATTATCCTCAAAAACTGAATGAAAATAAGAATTAAACATATTTGCTATATCGTGTCCATTGTATCCAACTTGAGAGTTAAAATACATTACATTAGGTACAGATGTATGACCTTTTTTAGTCTTTATATAGGACCAAAACAGTTTTGAGCTAAAACGAATATTATTCTCTGCTCGTTCCAGAAACTCATTATAACACGTTCCTTCTAATTTTTTTGATTGTAGTCGTAATTCAGAGAACTTGTTATAATCGTTTTGTTGGCCATAAATTTCCCATTTTTTGTGGAATTTTAATTTTTTATTAATTAATTTTATCAAGGGTCGCGTAAACCAGCGTGGATATTTATTGATCTCATTTATACACTTAGACGGGACAAATGTCTCTATAATGTGATTTACGATAAGATAGAACGTATCAACTGCCTGACTAATATCTTTGTTTTTAAATTCGTGTTGCCAGTTAACTTTAGCTAATTCAAAATTAATTTTATCATAATCAGCGCTGTGAAAGCGACGTACAACACGAATAGCTGGATTTAAATTTCGCTCAATGGTATTCATATCAACTTTAATACAAAGGGAAGGATGATGTTCATCTTCAGGTTCTGATAAAGGGTCCACACGAGATATGTTACAATTCAGATTGGAAAGTACTAAGTCTAAGAGCCTGTTATTTAAGTTAAGAATATAATTTAATTGTTGTAATCCAGTAAAATTCATAAAAACAAATATTTGATGTACAAGGAGACATTCCGAGGGATTTAAGATATAAATTGAATTATTATTATTTAATGACCAAACAGCATCTCGTATATTAAAATCACCTGTAATAATTATATCATCTTGTGAATTTTCTATAATCAAATCAGATATAAATTCAAAAAAATTAAGCTGTGAATCCGTTTGAGAATTATTCTGTGGAAAGTAACAACAAAAAAGATGCAGAATTTTCCTAATAATACCGCGTTTAGTTATAATTTTTATATAAGTGACTTCAGCACTAGGAAAATTAGGCAACTGAACATTTCTCACATCAACATCAATTTCGCGACGGACCGCTATCAGAGTACCACCTCCCTTTGTCATTTCTAACTGCTCGTAATCACGGTCGTTACGATAAACATTATATCGAGTATCAAATAATTCACTGTCAAAGATTCCAGGTAAAAGCCAAGTTTCTGTTAGGCAAATAATGTCATAATCGCAATTAAGCACGTTTTTATAAAATTGATTAGTTTTAGTCCGTAAACCTCGGGCGTTTTGATAAAAAATATTTAAGAACATGTTGAATACTTAAAACACAAATAATAATTGTATATATTACATATCTGTAATAAAAATTCCTTCATAGTTTCTATTTCTAATAAGTCATAAATAAATGATTCCCGCAATGAACGCTGCTCAGATAAAACGAATAAAATCATAAAAGAATATACAACACTAACAATAAAATAATAACTAAAAAAGTCATGAAAATGGACATTAACTAAAAAAGTAAAGTTATGAAAAAATACTAACAAAATAAAATTAGACACTTGAAACTTATGTTTTAAATAAAACAATTTCGCACTTATACGATTTTTTTTAAACAATCTTCAGAAGTGATGTGCATAACAAGTATTGGTACTAATCGTATTATGTATATAATACGATTAGTACCAATACTTGTTATTATATTGAACTCGTATTTCATTACATGAAAACTTATGTATATGGTGCCTCAGTGGAAAAATATGGACTATGGACCGCTGAATTCTGTGTTCGACTTTGAAAGAAATTATCATAAGACAAAAATTCTTCGCGTGCCTTAGAGAGATCGTAAGGTTTTTGCTCCTATGATCTCTCTCTGGTCGAATAACCGTCCCTTTGGAATATGAGAGTGAGTGGATAAGGAATGCACTTACGTCTGCGCACTATAATGTATGTTCCAAAATTTAAATTCCAAGAGCAGAACTTATAAAAACTACATTTTTAGCGATAACCTTTGTTCTATTGCAATATAAAAAATGACCCATTATCTCGGATCACGCAAATTTCCTGTTATTAATTATTAACTAATAGGAAACACGTTTATATTTAATTTATAATTACGTTGAGAGTAGTTTAAAATGTAATATATACGGGTATATACAAAATCGGTGCCCTATTATAATAGGCACATGGGAATCTCCTGAATACAAAATCACCCAAATTTTGTATTTTTTTTAAATGTATCATGTATCCTATTCTAGTTTTTTTTTTTTTTTTTAACAGCCTGGTCTCTGCTCTCCCTCGTGGGTTCTCAATTTTTACCGGATATCATTTTTATTAAATTTTTAATGATCTAAAATACAATTAATAATATTGTATATTAAATTGTTATTTGTTAGTTTAACACAATTTAATATGATTTTTATTTACATAACCGTTGCATAAAATAAATACTTTAAATACTTTAGCTATACTCTGTGATTAAAAAATATGAAAATTGTAGTGTGAATACGCGGTAATGATGGCATCAATATATATTTTTTGTTTTGTAGTAAATGACGTCAAGTGAGTTTGGTTTTAACTTTTAATGGAATGGAATTTTTCTAAATTTTCTTCCCAATCAGACAAGTGAAATATTCCATTTTATATATTAGAACATTGCGTTTCACGATTTAAAGGTTTTACATGAGATTAGTGTTCGGTGAAACATTTACTTGGTCGTAATGTTTTGTCCAAGCTAGTCTGGGTAGGCTCCACCCACTGATCAGATATTTGACCACCAAACAAACTTGACTTGACGCAAAACTTAGTATCGTTGTGTTTAAAGCGTGAGTGAGCCAGTGTAACAACAGATAATGGCAACATATTTAAACATTAATACTAGTATATTTAATAAACACTATAATAAATTATAATGTTAGCTTCAAACTGCATTTCAAAAGGACACGCCCTCTAGTACTTCAAGCGTTATACAAACAGAGCGCACGTGTGCTTTTAATATATATTATACGATATCAGCTGGCATTTCAGATACTAATAGTAGGGTGGCTATGTCTACATTATCAAGAAGAGACATTTTTTTCTGCTGTCTGTTCATGTTTTAAGTTGTACTAGTAAACATTCCGACCTTGATTCTGTGTTTTTATAAGTTTTTATTGATGTGTGTGTTTGTATGTTTGTAAGTTTTTTCTGACAATTTCACCACGCTGCTCCAGTCCGGGATACGCATGTCGCTTGACGTCATTGAAATTAGGCACGTGCAGATTTCATCACGATTTTTTCCTTCACAGTCGAGCAAGATGTATTATTACTATGAGTTATAAATTCAAAGTAATAAACTGAAAATTCAATGGTTGTTGTCTGGATTTGAACACTTCAAATTCAGGCATTCTAACCACTGAGTCATCTCGGTCTGACCTGTTATTAATATGGGTGCACACGACTTGGTCTCTTCATTGTACGTGTAATTTAAATTGTCATTATTGGGGTGTGGCAGTAAAAAAATCCTGCCAATAGATATTACTCGTATAAAACAGTGTAACCGTATAAAATGTTATACGTTTTTTTACCGACGTTTTGACAAATGAAACTATAATAATTAAACCTTACTATAAAGTTTGAAATTCAATAACCCGTTTTCAACATCAAGGACACAATCAATTGTTAATATTACAAAGCTTATGATAGATAGTTCAGACTGGAACCAATATTTGCGTGGCTAATGAACGTCTAACCGGAAATCGAACTTCTACCAATGAAGATAAGTAAATAGATTATTCACAATATACATGATACATACGTTTATTAGTATTTTAGTTATTTTTCAATAAAAAAATGGCATACGTTTCTTCTGGTGATTAACATAACATACATACATTATACATATGTTCGGCCGTATAATCTGCATAATAAACCAACTATGGAGGATGTATTATATTGCGTAAGTGCGTCATAGTGTCTCATAATCCGATGGGACGGCAATCCGACCCGGCTGGAGAGAGTTCAGGCACAGGACCAATGAATTAACGTGCTTTACGAAGCACGAGATTGTACACATTTCTAACTTCGAAACTCCTAGCTACTACTGAGAATATACAATAGGCAAATAAGTAGACCAAAATAACTGACAAGTTCCATTTTTAAATTGAAAATCAGTTTCAACTATCAGAATGAATACTATCTTGATAACAACTGTTCCACAGTTAACCATCTATTTGTAAGCACCCTACATTTAGATACAAAGTTGATTATCACTTGATAGTGCCCCTAGCTTATATTGAACGCCCGCATACAAGCTATCGCCCTGACAACTCTTTATACCATTAATTTACAACAGTTAATAAAATTAATGATTATGTATGTGTTCTAATTTCGAAAATGATAGAGCATTTTTATGTATTACATATCAAAGGTCTTTAATAGATTGACAACAATACGAACATGTAACTATACCCTCTGATGGTAAGTCTCACTAAAACTTAAACGGAAAAACAAAAGTTCAAATAACTATGATTTGAGATCTGATATCATGCTTGTATCTTGGCTCACAATGGCTCATATTAAATTTAAACTGGATCACAGTTATACAAATTATTGATGTTCAGAGGTAATAACTGATGAGTGGGTGGTGCCCAGACTTGCACAAAGATACGTTGGAAAATGTAAAGCGGATACCAAGTTAACGGATAACCAGTTGTTTATTTATTCGTTTGTCCGTCGGTAACCTACATATTTTGAATTGTTAAACAATTCAATGTATTAAATTTTGATGAGATGTTGAATTTAAAATTTATTATCTGTGCCATATATATATTTTTTTATTTAATTTTATTATCTATTGTTGCGAAAGATAGTCTTGAGGTTATTCGTCAGTTTAAGTTGAACGTTCTAAATTTAAATATTATGAATATAAAGTAACAACCTGTGAATGTCCCACTGCTGGGCTAAGGCCTCTTCTCCTCTTTTGAGGAGAAGGTATGGAGCTTATTCCACGCTGCTCCAATGCGGGTTGGTGGAATACACATGTGACACAATTTCAGTGAAATTCGACAGATGAATTATAATCACAAATTGAACCCACGATCATCGGTTAAGATTCACGCGTTCTTACCACAGGGCCATCTCGCCTTTGAATATAATGTAGCTAAAATAACAGTCTAATTATAAAACCGGCCGCACCTACGTCCATGTGTTTAGCTAAAATAGTGATTAAATATTACTTTAATCTATAAATTACCAATTTCATAGATCAACCCACGGTATATTATTATAGTCATTATTCTTCAAATCACCTACACTTCTCGACCTTATTAGCCTACGCGATTACAAATTCCAAGATACCTTTGAAACAATACCGTTAATATAATATTTAACTTAAATATCATACGTGGATTAGGTATTTGTCCAGATACAAGATCTGATACTTTATATAAATAAAAGATCAAATATTTATTTATTTATATCATTCGCAAAATTGGGTACAATAAATTAGGTGGTACACACAAACACAGCATGCAAAAATACAAACGTAATTTTAACTCATTATCAGAATGATTTGTGATGGTAAAAAAATTATAAAAAAATAATGATATCTCATGATAAATATATAGAAAAATATATTTCACTTCTTAAAGTAACTGATTCATTTGACACGGTCTAACACATGGACAAAATATTTGGCTGTTCTACTTGACCAAGCTAGTTTATAAGGCTTCAGAGCCCGTCCTGGGTTGGATTCAAGGCTGGTTTGATTGTCCAATCCGGGCAGCCAGCCTTTGAAAGTTGGTAGTATTAACACTCCCATGTTTTCAAAGCATTTAAAGCCGTTCATATGCCTAAACTCTCTCCGGTACTCAGGGAAGCTGGAACAAAGTCCGAAGATCTGTAAAATTATGTAACGAGTAAAAAATAAAACATTTTTAACCGATTTTTAAAAATATTATGTTATGTTGGCTCGAATATTTTTAAATGTAATTGTATGTTCGAATCCAAATTTATACGACTAAACTATTAACTAATAAAAAACGAAATGTCATTCGAACCAATGAAAGTGAAGGTTGCGTTAGAAAGGAAATAGAAGCGAGATCAATATTGAGATGTGTTCTCAAATAACAAAGATTCTGGGTCAAAGTCACATACGCAATAAGGGTATATAATATTACCACTTCGCCAAAATTGTGATCCATAATGTATATCCTTTTCCAACTAATACTAGAAATTCGAAAGTGAGTTTGTATGTTTGTTACACTTTCACGTCTTGACTACTCAACTGATCATTAAGTTTTGCAGACACATTGTCAAGGCTACAGTGGGTAATTACTGAGTATTACTGTTTGGTGGTAGATTACGTGATGAGTAAGTAATACATACCCAGACGGGCTTGCACAAAGACCAACCAAATGTTTTTTCTTTTGTAATTTTTTTCTTTTTTTTTTGGACTACCCTCAAACTTTTCACGGAACATTGTATGACTAACTTATAAATAAAATTGCTAAGTGCTTTAATAACAGGCAATCACTACATGCTTAAAGAAAAAAGAGCAACAGTACATGTGTTTTTAAAAAACAAATCAATTTACTTAATTAGCAATACAGAAGTATACAGAAATGTGACCAAAGATACTAAATTACAAATTCCAATAATGTACAATAGATGTCGCGAAATTTCAAGCAAGCTTATATAATTTAAAAACAAAAATCTTTAATTGTGTTTAAACTTTGCACAATTATTATTGCTGTGGAAAAGAAAATCACAAATGAATACTAAAAGATAAACTTGATTTGTTAACCAATCTGATCGATGTGTATTGATACATCCCACATATCGTCATATATTGGTACAAAAAGTTAATGATATGACTTTACATTATATTAAAGAGAAAAACTGTCATATCATTATGATTATAGGAAAAATGTTATTATATTATATTACTACACATTACACTATTTCACAATAAGTGTTTGTTTTTAAGCGCTAATTGAAATACTATCATATCTGTTTTTGTTCACCACTTCACGGGTCGGACGCGAATTTTGTTACACCTGTATAATAATAATGTCCTCCAGACCGATTTCGGTCACGGCGGCCAATCTCAAGAGAGATGAGCCAACTGCACAGGAGATATATATAGTGCACAAGTGTGGGCGCAAACACAGGTGCACTCATCATTCCTTAGCTCTCATAATCCGATGGGATGATAATCCGACACGACCGGAAAGAGTTCAGACGCAGGACCAACGCAGCTTTCCGAGACACGGGAGTGTACACACTTCCAACTTCCAGACTCCGGGTTGCTACTGAGAATTTTCTGACAGAAAAACCCAATAACTATCTATTGCCTCGACCTGGGAATTGAACCCAGGGCCACCGGGTCTGCGGGCTTATATCTAGCCACTAGACCAACGAGGCAGTCAGAAATACATTATAGTGTTTTAAGAAATCTATTGAGAACTCACTAGATAACTCGATCCAGAAAAGCTGCATTGATGAAACATTAAACCAATCCACTTTGACAATTTATAAAATTTAAAATTATGTTTATCCTTCGTAGATTCGACATTCGAAATTAAAATTCATTGATTCAATATTACAGTTTTTGTATTTGTAGTCAAAGTATAAATCAGCGGTGGAGAAGAGGAAATACCCCGACCTGAGCCACCGAAAGATAACGAGATGCTGGGATCTTAAGTCTGGAAGCTTTATATTAAATTGATAAAAAATAAGTTATTTGAAATTTACATATTAACTGAATTTAAAATAAAAATGATTCTAAAATAAAACTTTTTTTTTAATATGTTTTGTCTATCCATTTGTATGTCTGTATACGTGTTCCGTTGAAACTTTAATAATATGGGCCTAATGACAGTTCCAGAATCAAAATGTAGTATATATTTTACTTGGAGTATCGCATGTTCAACGTCCACGCAAAAGCCTTAATGACTTAATAGTCTACATGCCCCCTAACCATGTGAAAGTTATAGCTTCGAATCTAAGCCCTCGGGCTATGCCCTACTTTAAGTACAGGCTTGAAATAAGTTAATATAACTAAAAATAACAAGTTAAAAGCCTATACCAAAAAATCATTAGACGAACTGTATCATTTCATAAAAAAATAAATAGATTATAAATGATAAGGCGTGAAGATTGATTATGTCAGTATTCATAAATAAGTTTTAATAAAATTATAAACATATAAAAACACTTCGATATCATTCTTGTTTATTTTTAAACGTCCCGTGTTAAGAGTTAAACATGTTTCACACTGTATGCCACTAGATAGCGTTGATTACTATTTACAAATTCATAAATTGCGCTAAGTTATTGATTTGTGTATACCTATTGTCAATGTTATGTAATTTGATTAGATTTATTAAAATTTCGTGAACAGTGAAATATCGTTCTTATATCGTTAATTTGCTCCCCCCTCCTCTGATTACTTCGGGCATAAACATCTCGCTTTTTGACAAATGATAACCTTAACTGGTTTCGGCTTAGTTTTTTTAGAGCTTAGTGAATAATATTAATATATAAGAACGCAATACCGCCCACTAATACAAATAAAACAAGATGGAATGGCGACTCCATTTGCGCTGGATTTTGTCATGAAAGATAAAATCATTTACTTATTGCAAAGTTAAACTATTATTTTATTTTTTTTTTGGTGATTAATACTAATTCGAATTTTATTGCGATATCTCTAAATTAAATGTTTTATAAAACGCTTCTGACGCAAAAAGTTGCACAGGATTTTAGGGCAAAATATCAGACTTAAGTTAATGCCGAGTGTTTGGTATATTTTCAGACCAGGCAACCCTATATGCTCACGTTCTCTCCCGAAATAAAAAGTTGAATATATATATATAAACATACCAAAAAATATATATTATTTTTAAATTTTAATATCTTCATCATAAGCATCGAGGCATCAATCAATCAACACTGTCTATAAAATACAAACTATCACAAACCTTCAAGTTCCTGTTATTTACGGAACCCTACGCTTCCCGCAGCAGATGTGCAAGACACGCGCGCGCTGAGTCATTGAGTTGCGCAGGCGCAGGACAGCCGTGCACAAAAGCGATCGAGAATTAATTGACGTTTTGAAAAATGGAAATTGCTTTAGATATATATATATTAAATAATTTATATTTCTAAATCTCATTCAATTTAAGCTAATGTATTACAGAAAAAAATATAAATTATTTATCTAAAAAAAAAGTTAATCACTATAATAACTAAAATTATTTTTATGTTACTTATCATAAAACTTTTTAAGCGCACATATAAAAAAGAAATATTATCTTAATTGTTTTTATATTATTTAAATAAACATAAAAAGCATTATAATTTGAATACATGATTAATAATGATTAAAGAGAGTTGCGCTTAATTGAATTTACACCTATTCTTAGCCGGTTTTAGGCTTAAGTTTATTTAATTAGAGGTTTTATTTAAGTAGATAATAAATTTTGATTTCAACTCAAATCAAATACATTAGAGTACACGCAAAATTTTATCAAATAAAATAATTATAAAAGCAACAAACGCAATTAAAATATAGTCTTATCTAATTACTCACACTATCATTATCGATATGCAAACTTTGTTCAAGGCCTCACAGCCAACGTGTACATACACTCATACTAAACTAAACATACTAAACATTTGAACATTATAAGCGAAAGTTTAGATATAGCGTATTGAGAACTGACCTGGTGGTAGGTATAAAACAGTAGCCATGTTTATGGGGTACAAGCCTTCTGCTTAATATGATCAAAATCGGTTCAATCAGGTGGTTCAGACGTAAAAGTGTAAAAGAAATTACTTTCACATTTTCAATATTAGTAGTTCAATATGAGTAGACAACGAAATCCATGCTATGTTGAAGATTTTGCGTCCATATATTCATAGGAAGTTGCTGGATGGTCTAGTGAAAACTTTGAGCTGGATTGATTGGCTTAAATCCATGCAGAATGTTTTGCACACTTAATCTATGCTTATAATTCATCGCTCGGCGATTAATGACAACATGGTGAGCAAATCCACGGCTTAGGCTCGATGCTGAACGAAATATTCAGAGTAAATCCGCATTAGGAGAAATCGTATACCTATCACATATACATCCAGCAATAGAGCAGACTGACGAATGAAAACATCTTATTAAGAAGGGGCTTTGCCTAGCAATGGAACATTAAATTTATGTCATATTCATAGACTGTTCTTGTCCTCATTGATCTGACAAGCATTGAGTCGTGCACACGAAGCGTTGTGTCAAACGATGCTTGCCATAATTTGTATGTAATGTATTTAAAAAACAAGTGTTCAATTAAAGTATAAATCAGCTGGTCAATAGGCTACCTGACGGTGGCGCTGTAAGAAATAGCAACCGTTGCTTAAATCGCTAATGCGCCATTAACATTGGGAACTAAGATGTTACGTCCCTTGTGCCTGTAGTTTTGGCTCACTCACCTTTACTCGGTGGTAGAGCTTTGTGCAAGCTCGTCTGGGTAGGTACCACCCACTCATCAGATATTCTATCGCAAAACAGCAGTACTTCGTATTGTTGTGTTCCGGTTTGAAGGGTGAGAGAGCCAGTGTAATTACAGGCACAAGGGACATAACATCTTAGTTCCCAAGGTTGGCGACGCATTGGCGATGTAAGCGATGGTTAACATTTCTAACAATGCCACTGTCTATGGGCGTTGGTGACCACTTACCATCAGGTGGCCCATATGCTAATCCGCCTAACTAAGCAATAAAAAAAAAAATCACAAGAATATAAAGTATTGCTGTATGGAGATAGAATATCTGATAAGTGGGTGGTACCTACCCAGATACTACCACTTCACCAACAAGTAAAACTGTGATAATTGAACTGTGATAAATAAATAGAAAAAAACCCATTAGCCATCTTACACATGAACACGTCATATTAAGCATAAAATCACTATTAGATGATATCTGATAAAATTTATTGTATACCTAAATTGTTATTAAAAGCCTATTATTTGATAGTTTTAAAGTATCCTTCTCTCGCATTCAACGATCGCTCCAAATAAATTTTCACACTCGGAACATCAGTTTAAATTATTAAATCGATACAAAAGCACGTAGTATATATAACAAAACATAACATATTATGTAATCTATATATATACACGAAATAACGAATTTCAAAATGGAACCGCAAAATTGATTAACAAATAGATTCAATCACCTTTAATATTCAATGCACGTGATGAACGTGTTACGAATATCGTCTATTTGACTATTTCGTCCTTCGTTTGTTCCGTTTCACGTTAAATGTCAATTGAAATAATTAAACGTTAGTTTTAAAGTGGACCAACACTACGAAGTACATTTTTTATAGAGTTATGTATAGTCCACTTAATGTATTCATTTCTTTTTACGCATAGTTAATCTTCTAAAGTTTGTCCTGTAATCTTCTGAGAGAGGTTTTTGGGAGGAGCGAGGTTGTGTGTTTTTTTTATGCGTCAGGGGATGTGAAACATCTACAGTTACCTAAGGATTATGTACTGTTACCTGATGGTAATTGCTCATCTTTTTTTAAAGAAAATAAGAAGGAGGATGGGCAAATGGGGTGCCTTTAGACATTGGCTATGCACGAAATTTGAACAACTCCTGGCGATGTATCGCCAATACAATACCAACCTTTTATCTAAAATGTTATGTCCTTTGTGCCTGTAGCTTTACGCATGAATGGGTAGTCCTTGTCACTTGGGTGGGTCAACGCAATACTATAGATTTGTATGAAGATATCGATTTGATTTGTTTGAAGATTCTAAAACCGAAACGGTCGACGGATTACTTGATCCATAATCAGTTCTTAAGAACAGAACTTCCAAAGTCAGATCTTAATAATAATCTTCTTTAAAAAAGGAAATATTTTGCCCGACCGTGGGAAACAGCTTCCTTGTACAGATTCTTTATATGAAATAGGTAGGCGAAGGGCAAATGGACAGCTTATGGTCGCCAATGCGCCACCAACCTTGGGATGTGTTTCTTGTGCCTATAATTACACTGGCTTACTCCACCTTCATACCAGCATACAACAATCCTGTTGGCGGTGGAATATGTGATGAATGGGTGGTACCTACTCAGACGGGATTGCACAAAGACCTACCATAAACCATATTTTCATATATATTTACTCAACTTTCTAAATAGATAATTCGTTTTAAACTAGTAAAATAAAGAACTAAAAACACTAAAATAAAATTTAATAGCATAATAAAGTCCTAAATTAATTTCGTTTAATAATTTCCAAGTAACATAGACATAAAAGTCTCAGACCAAATGATATTCATTTATAACACAGATAAGTTATCACTAAATTAAATAAAATGATCCACCCAACAGTACATCGCCCACAGCGAGGCTCCACGGCGCCTGAGAGTCGCATCCAGCAATAATTACACTATGTAGGTCGCTGCCGCCCACAATGACCGTCGTTGTTTGACCAGTACCGCTCAGTGATGAAACGCCCCGCCCCCCACTCGACACAACAAGTCCATACAGGCTAGGGGGAAGTAGAACGTGTGCAGAGGTCTCGTTATACTGGTAAGCATGACCTCGGCGCAATGTTCTTCTAGTTCTCTTTATTCAATCCTAGAAACTGTTTCGTATGGCACGAATTTAAGATTTTAAATGCCCCAATTTATGATGATCGATTTCATTTAATACTGTTTTCGATGTCATTATAATGCAAATATTCTTTGTTAATTCGTATATGTCACAATGTCTTTAAATTTTTAAATCATTTTGACTATTTATAAAAACCTATTCAAGATAATATAAATATCTTGTGACTGACTTAACGCACGTTCTAATAAATTTAACGAGTCAAAAGTCGTACTACAATGACGACGTCAATTGAAATCCTAAATAATGACATATGTCCAGCGAAATTAATATTTCATGCAAGACTCGACAATAGATTATTTAAAGACGCATTTTTTGTTTATTTCATTCTTTTAGAAGGTCTTTCTGTAATCGTTATTTATTTAGATTTTTTTTTTACCGACATTTTTAATAGAAATGCTTAAACATTTTTATTTCAAAATAATGAAGTATTCAACATAATATATAGATTGTAACGATATTTATTTGTAATATAATAGTTTTATTTATTTTGAATACAAGGTTTTTTGTGATTGAATTTTCGAAATTTATTGATTTATTTTATCGAATATTGTCCTATTCCGTAAAACAAGAGCTTTGATAGACAATTTTAAAATTTTAAATTTAATATTTATAAATTACGCATTCAAATAATGTATAAAAATGATAACATTATATAATTTTATTCGCAGGTTATCTGCAAACATTTAGCAGTGCAAAATGGGTATTTGTTTTATATAAACATAAATTTATCGTTTTTTTTAACAGTAATAATATTGCGCCTAAAAATTTTATAGATTATTTAGAGAAGATTTGTAAATTATTATTATTTATCTTATAAATATGTAATAATCCTCGATATAAAAAAAAGATTCTACAGTGCCAATGGTGGCTTAATAATTTAACATTTTATTAACAAACCACAGACGACAAAGAGTCGTAAATATTTATTTCATTTAAATCATTGCGATTTAATACTTTGCGGTTTAAGAGATTAACCAAAACACAAAAATATAGCAATTGAAAAAAGCGTCTTATTTTTTTTAATACGCGCGAAACTAAGACAAAAAATTACATGTCAAAATTACTTACTTCTCGCTCTGTGGCTGGTCCGGTGGTAAAAAAAAAACACTTATAACTGAAAATTGTCACAAATTACTTCCCGCGGTACTGGTAATATCGATCTCGCGCACGACCGTCCCGAGCCCTGCATTCATGCTACTGATCTAATTCGAAACGTATGCTTGGAAATGACGTAATGGCGGCCATCTTGCCCCCTCGCTCCGCGGCCCCGCCTAACATCCCAGCTGGAAAAATGCACTTATCAAATTCAGTTTAACACGAAGCTTGCCAACAAGTTTCTAACAGTCTACGGTTTTGCTACGATACTTAATTAAATCGCTTGATTAAATATCGTTCTTAATTATTGTTATTATCATCACATTCCGTAGATTATAATTTTTTTGACTTCAATACTGGTTTTTTTTTGAGTTTCTGCTTATACTGTTTCCAATTTTAAATATTATTGTTGATTTTTAATGTCAAAGACATGAAATATATATTTTTTTTCAATTCGAGAAATCAATTTAAATTATTTCCTGATATTCAAGGTTCGGATGAGATGGCTCAGTGCGCGGAATACGTGTATCCTAACGGAATTTTCATGTAATTTACATTAATAATTGAGTTTTTAATTTCATAATATTCGAAGGTGAAATAAGCCACACAAAGAAGAAGGTCCGAAGGTCCGAAGTCCACAAGTCGAAGAAGCTGCAACTGCAAGAACTTAAAGTTCTTTGTCCAGCGGAACATTCATGGATTACTCGGTGGTAGACCTTTGTGCGAGCCCGTCTTAGTAGGTACCACCCACTCATCAGATATTCTACCGCAAAACAGAAGTACTCTTATGCTCGTCAGCCTACCTAAACAATAAAAAAATATATATTATATTGATAAATGTTTTACTTTTATATAAAGTATTCGATTCATTAGAGTTAAGACTGCTACTCAGAGCCAACTATGCTGTGATCCCAATAGTATTCTACTTAATACTTAATAATATTACCAGGAGACAAAGATTTCGTTAATTGATTTATATTAATGATCAATTATTATATTAATAGATAATAATACAAGTTGTTACTTGATTTTAAGAAGTTATAATTATAATAAAATACAAATGTTAAAGTTGTGGTTTTAGTGGACTTTATTTTAATTATGTACATGTAACAGCCCTTCTCCTTTTTTTTGAGGATAAGGTTTATATAGGGTTTTCCATTAAGGGCGCTTGATCTTTGAAATGCAAAAAAAAATACATGTAGGAGAGATATTTGCGAAATTTTTTTTTATTTGGAAGGTCTATCGACCCCATTATGTATGGAATATGACATCATTCAAATGACCGCCACGGCTTCGGTTGGTGGCGCGCACAAGAAAGGTCCAATTTTCGATGACTCTGGCGCACAAATCGGGCTGTATTTGATCGATGGCGTGGCATATGTTGACTTTGAGGGCATCGGTGGTTTGCGGCTTGTTGGCATAGACCTGCGACTTTAGAAAACCCCACAAGAAAAAGTCCAGCGGGGTCAAATCGCACGATCTCGGTGGCCAGTTCACGTCGCCTCCGCGCGAGATGACCATGTCCAGAAATTGCTCGTGCAGAACTTCCATCGTAGCGTGTGCTGTGTGGCACGTAGCGCCGTCCTGTTGAAACCACATGTTGTCCAGATCCATATTCTCGATTTCAGGCCAAAAGAAGTTGATATCATCGACCGGTATCGCTCACCATTGACGGTGACGGCCACACCATTATCGTTTTCGAAAAAATACGGACCAATCACGCCTCCGGCCCAAAATCCGCACCAAACAGTCACTTTCTGCGGGTGCATTGCCACTTGGTGAACCTCGTGTGGATTGGTCTCGTCCCAAATACGGCAATTTTGCTTGTTGACATAGCCATTCATCCAAAAATGCGCCTCGTCGCTGAAGATGATTTTTTTGCCAAAATCGGCGTCAACTTCCAACTGCTCTAATGCCCAGTCAGCGAACACACGGCGCTGTCTATGGTCATTAACCTTGAGCAATTGGGTCAGCTGGATCTTGTACGGGTGCAGGCTCAAGTCACAACGCAAAATTCGCCAAGTTGTCGTCTGCGAAAGGCCGAGTTCCTGTGCGCGACGCGGAATTGACTGCCGCGGGTTTTCGAGGACACTGTCGCGCACAGCGGCGAAATTCTCGGCAGATCTCGCGTTACGTTGACGCACGGGAACCGGCTGATTGTTAACTGACCCGGTTGACTCGAATTTATCCACCAATCGACGGATAGTCGACTCGGCAGGACGATCATCGCGACCGTAAAACTGGCGAAGTGCGCGGAACGTTGCTCGAACTGAAGACCCATTTTCATAAAACAATTTTATGATTTGCACGTGCTGCTCGACACTGTAACCTGCCATGGTGGTTTGGGAGGACGGAATGAATATAACACACTGCATTTGACAGCTGTCACTCAAACAACATGGCCGCAATCAGCTGTCAAAGTTCAAGCGTCCCTATTGGAAAACCCTATAGCTTATTCCACCACGCTGCTCCAATGCGGGTTGGTGGAATACACACGTGGCAGAATTTGATTGAAATTTGACACATGCAGGTTTCCTCACGATGTTTCCCTTCGCCGTCAAGCACAAGATGAATTATAAACACAAATTAACAGACATGAAAATTCGGTGGTGCCCGGGTTTGAACCCACGATCATCGGTTAAGATTCACGCGTTCCAGCCACTGTGACCCAGTGGCTCGGCTTTTGTTATGTAAATGTATAAGTTTAATAAAGATGATTAATAAATTAAATAGAGAATTCATCTCGTCACCGATATCTATCAGATTTAACGATTTATTAAATAAAAAATTGAAGAAACCTACTCAACTCAAGTTCACAATTTGAGCGTTATTAGTGAACAATGGGAGCTTCACACTTTTTAAACATCTCTTCAGTCTTAATCCTTAACTATTCACGCTTAAATTCATGATAGTTAGCTAAGTTAGATAAAGGCAAATTCTAACAAAGCTAAGTTAAAATTTTCTCATGTCAATAGCACTTTGAAGGTCGAATAACTTGAGAACTTTTGACCTAATTTCAACCGCAGAGAGCCTTGCTAAACTTATGTATATATAGATACATATTTATATTCTAAAACTGTGAAGTTTTATTGTTTAATTTGCTGAAATGTCAGATTTGATTAATTCTATGAGCGATCAAGATTTCGCAGTGGTATGAACACGGGAATCTTAACCGAAGACTACGCGTACAAATCTGAATCAGGAACACTAGTCGTGTAATAAAGCATCGCGCTTTTTATATAATAGGAAGGCGGAGCATATAGGCCACCTGATGGTATGTGGTCGCCAATGCTCATAGACATTGGCATTGTAAGAAATGCGCCACAAACCTTGGGACTAAGATGTTCTGCCTCTAATTACACTGGCTCACTCACCCTTCAAACAATACCAAGTACTGCTATTTTTCGGTGAATATTTGATGAGTGGGCGGTACCTACCCAGACGAGCTTGCACAAAGATCTACAACCAAGAGAATACAAATTATATAAAATTATAAATCCTTAAAAAATTGTGTAAAAACAACCGTTTATATATGTTTATGTGTGTATAATTTTACACAACGACCCTTAATACATATCATGTATGATACTACGTCTGTAAATTTTACATGAGGTATTTATATAACTTCAAATGAAATTCAATTACAATTTTATTCATCTGATCAAGATTTCGTATTCGTCACATGTACCGTGTAGTTAATTATTTAAATTTTGAATTACACATCATTACAGCAGCCAATAAAATGTCTGATTTGTTTATTATTCTGTCTGTCTGTGTTTATATAAGGAAATATTTGTGTGGAGTTTCGAAAAAATTTAATTGACAGTTGCTTACGTTTTGCAGTTGCTTAAATTTTTAATATTAGTCTATTTTTTAGATATTATTTAGAATGCTCAATGCTTAGAACATGTGAATCTTAACCAAAGGATTTAAGCAAGCACCACTGAATTTTCATGTGCTTAATTTGAGTGCTTAACTCGGTGGTAGAGCTTTGTGCAAGCTCGTCTGGGTAGGTACCACCCACTCATCAGATATTCTACCGCAAAACAGCAGTACTTTGTATTGTTGTGTTCCGGTTTGAAGGGTGAGTGAGCCAGTGTAATTACAGGCACAAGGGACATAACATCTTAGTTCCCAAGGTTGGTGGCGCATTGGCAATGTAAGTTAACATTTCTTACAATGCCATTGTCTATGGGCATTGGTGGCCACTTACCATCAGGTGGCCCACATGCTCGTCCGCCAACCTATACAATAAAAAAAAAAAATAAAAAAATTGTGCTTATAATTCATCTCGTGTAAGAGAGAGATGGACAACTACACAACACCGTGAGAAAACTTGCATGCGTTCTCTCTTTTCACAAGTATTACTCTTTTCAAGAGTCGAAGTGGTGGTTAGGCAACTGAGCAAAAAGAAGATTGTCAAATTAATCAGTAAGCTCTTTAGTACTAAGAAAATAAAATAATTCCTTAATTTAAAAGCTGGCTATGAAGTTAATAAATTGAATTATTTGATTTAATTTCTAATCTTTAGTAAAACATTTTTAATTACATCGGATGGACAACCAAGAGCATAGACCATATGATTTTAAGAAATACTAATCATCCTTTACATCGCCAATGCGCCTTTTATCTTGAGAACTATTACTGTTATTGTGCCTTTAGTTACACTGACTCACTCACCCAAGCAACCGGAACGAAACAATACTAAGTATTGGTATTTGGTGGTAGAATGTGTATTAGTGGGTGGTACCTACCCAGACGCTTACACAAAGCCCTTCCACCAAGTAATATCATAATTAATTGAACAGTCACGATGCGAAATGAATAAATTTAATATAAACGTCAAACAAGTAAACGGCTATGATGGCGGCATGGCGTGCGTTCGGAAACGGCGGGAAAAGCTTTAATTAAATTCATATGACGTTCCATTTTACGCTATTAAATAGTGTATGAATAGTTTTCAATTCTAGTTTATAGATGTTCGCTTTTTTAATTAAGTATACATTTTGTTTTATTACGCTCGAATGTAAACGAACAAATGGTTTCGCTTTTCGAAAAACAGTTTTATTTAATACCGTTACAAAAAATGTTACTGTAGAAAATTACGAATCAGTATGCGAAGTCGAGATGGCCCAGTGGTAAGAACGCGTGAATCTTAACCGATGATCGTGGGTTCAAAACCGGGCAAGCACCACTGAATTTCATGTGCTTAATTTGTGATTATAATTCATCTCGTGCTTAACGGTGAAGGAAAACATCGTGAGGAAACCTGCATGTGTCAAATTTCACTGAAATTCTGTCACATGTGTATTCCAACCCGCATTGGAGCAGCGTGGTGGAATAAGCTCCAAACCTTCTCCACAAAAAGGGGAGGAGAGGCCTTAGCCCAGCAGTGGGACATTCACAGGCTGTTACTGTTACTGTTACTGTTGTATGCGAATAATTTAAAGCGTAGCACATAGCACACTCGAGAAAATTGTCTGTGCAATAAAGTTTTTTTTTAAATTATTTAGTACCATTTTGCGAACGCGCGTAAGGAGGAGGGGAAGTTTAACGTAAGCTATGTCCTTTTCTGTGTTTGCAACATTTCTATATAATCGGTTGAGTAGTTAAGACGTAACAAAAAATCGAAGTCACTTCCGCATTTATATTATGCACATTTGTTGGATATTTTAATTCTTTATATATGTATTTATGTATATTATTGACTGCCTCGTTGGTCTAGTGGCTAGATATAAGGTTGCAGACCCGGTGGTCCTGGGTTCAATTCCCAGGTCGCCGGTCGGGCCAATATAAAGTTATTAGGTTTTGCTGTCGGAAAATTCTCAGTAACCGGAGTCTGGAAGTTGGGAGTGTGTACACTCCCATGCCTCGGAAAGCAACGTTAAGCCGTTGGTCCTGCGCCTGAACTCTTTCCGGTCGTGTCGGATTGCCGTCAAATCGGATTATGAGAGCTAGGGAATTGAGAGCGCACCTGTGTTTGCACACACTTGTGCACTATAATATCACCTGCGCAGTTGGCTAATCTCTATTGAGCCGCCGTGACCGAGATCGGTCTGGAGGACATTATTATTATTATATGTATTTATTTAATATGATACAAAAATGTAAAAATAGGATAAATATTTTTCAAATAAGAGAAAACATATTATATTATATACATATTATATATGTAAGAACAAAGATATATAAATAAACAAAAGAAATAATAAAAACAAATATATTATATTGTTAATCATAATATTATGTTGCAGAATGCGCCTCAAATAGCCTCATTCAGCTTTTATGTAGGGTTTGAAAAACTATTGATGAACGATTTAAATTTTAAAACATAAATGTCACATTTAAAAGTACAGTCAGTTGCACAAATTGCCTCACTTACAAAAATATATCATAATGAATGCCATTTTCGTTCAACGGTTTTGTCTGACTGTACATCCGTATCCTCATTACATGTTCCGCACATCATTACCGCCTTCCGTCAGGAGATCCGCTTTTTGAACTGTTTCCTAGTCTGACTTAGCGTCTCCTATTTTAATATAGACTTATCTGGCAAATGGGTAGGTCACCTGACCATGGACATTTGCAAAACCGGATTGCTTTCAGATACGTAGCCGGCCTTTAAAAAAAAAGTAGGCTCTTCTCTTTGAAGTCTCCTAAGTCATATCGGTTCTACATAGTGTGGGTGGTAATGAAACATATAGTATGAATAAAGTCCGATGATAAAATTTTGCAGCCGGAATTAATCCAAACAATTCCTCGGAGCATTCCCCGTGAAAGATGCGATATAACTTTTTTTTTTGTATATGTAGGCGGACGAACATATAGGGCCATCTGATGGTAAGTGGTCACGAACGCCCATAGACAATGGTACTCTAAGAAATTTTAACCATTGCTTACATCGCCAAAGCGCTACCAACCTTGGGAACTATCGTGTTATATTCTTGTGCCAGTAATTACAATAGCTCACTTACTTACACTGGATTACACTGGATCACTCATCCTTCAAACCGGAACACAACAATACAAAGTACTGCTGTTTTGCGGTAGAATATCTGATGAGTGGGTGGTACCTACCCACACGAGCTTGCACAAAGCTCTATCACCAAGTTTAAGATGCAGAATGCTCCAAAATCTCTACGCAGATCGGGATCAAGCTGGTCCGAAAGAGCTTGATCGTACTAAAACAAACAAAGGCTTTATTCTTAAATTGAAAACATGTTCAAAATCCAAAACAAAAACAGTAAAATATAATATATTGTTACTTTACGTGACTTAACTAATTAGTTTGTTGTCAAACTTACATATTAAATGTTTCTTAAAAAAAAAACCGCTGATTTCGTCGGTTCTTCTCAGGTCTTCTCAAAGATTTTTGACTTTGACAATCTGTAATTCTATTTCTTGAAATGAAATGAAGTGAAATCATATAAATTACAGATTAGAAAAGAAATGTATTTGCCTACTAATCATCCCACAGCTGGGCAAAGATATTATTTTGACAAGCAGAAGGAGCTCCTATCATACTTACTACGTATTAAGTACGGTTTCATATTGTGTCCTATTAAAATTCCAGTTGCAATCAAAAGTATTTAATAAATTCCCTGTTTGAAGCGAGACGGACGGACATAAGGAGATAATGCTCGGAAGATGTAATGAGGATATATCGAGAGAGTAGGGTGACCAGATTTGTATAAATTTTTAGGAAAAAACATAAATGGTTGTCTGTAAAGTCGGCTTACGGACGATAATTTTACGTGATAACGTCATAAGAAAACATTAATGAATACTCGAACGCATCGGCTGATGGACTGGAAGAGAGATAGATGCGTCACAAGCCGAACGCTTAGGCCGATCGTGCCTCTCTATCACTTGTTCCGCGCTCTCGCTTGCACGCTTGGCTCAGGCGGAACGTGATAACGAGTCATGCTTTTTCGTGCATGCAGCCGGCTTTCATCGATTTAGACATTATCACGTCAAAAACGATCAGTATAGGTATTTCTAGAAACTATGGCGCAACATTAACTAAATAAATTAACATTTTGTGTTGTAGGACCAATTTGCCCAAAAGATAATTTTGACAAACAACGTTACTTACTACTTTTAAACGCCCTTGTACTCAAGGACGTTTAGAAATTGTTAGTGTGAAATAGGACTAATCCCATTATTGTTATGTCGAATACATGTTGTAACTCTTTCGCTTGAGTGTTGAATAAGTCAGCTGATCGCCATTCATGGTAGATTCAAAGAGTAGGACTCTTAATAATAATATTTTAGATTACATAAATGATAAAAAAGCGTGGAGTTAGTATTTTTTGATTTCCAAGCATAAGATATACATAAGCTTGTAATTCTCTATAACTATGAAAGTGAAAAAGAGCATCTACTGAGTTTCTCGCCGGTTATTCTTCATAGCCTTACATTTGATGCAATACTGTAACATGACGATTCAAAAGTGCCCTTGTAAGCCTTCTTGATTAATGAGTTATTTGATTTGATTTGAGTCCACCCAGTCCTTACTAAGAGCTGCAGGTTTACATATAAATAAATAAATTTGTGATATACTTTTTTTAAATTTTTGAATGCACTTCCAAAGAGCAAGTATATTGTATGAAAATTAATAGTAAATTCACAACATTTTTTAAAGTGTAGAATGCGCAATGAACTGATTATATTTTTGAAATACATTTTCAGTACTCATGTTAAAATATATATAAATAATGGTCACCCTAACAGGAGATCACGTAATACCGGGTCACTGGTACAAAGTTATTTTTAAAAGATTGTCGCCTTGTTTTAATTAAACTTTGGAATTTCTTTTAATATTTCACACTCTCCGTTGTAATTAGAAAAATTTTCGTAATTTAAAATTCCTTATACAGTTTTTTACGTTTCATTATACGCAAGAATACAATTGTTACAAATGAAACAACGTACATAAATATGATTGTACATATATGGCTGACTTAACTATAACGCAAAAAGCCGAGATGGCCCAGTGGTAAGAACGCGTGAATCTTAACCGATGATCGTGGGTTCAAACCTGGGCAAGCACCACTGAATTTCATGTGCTTAATTTGTGATTATAATTCATCTTGTGCTCGGTGAAGGAAAACATCACGAGGAAACCTGCACGTGTCAAATTTCACTGAAATTGTATTCCACCAACCCGCATTGGAGCAGCGTGGTGGAATAAGCTCCAAGTCTTCTCCTCAAAAGAGGAGAAGAGACCTAAGCCAAGCAGTGGGTCATTCACAGGCTGTTACTATTACTATAACTATATTTCGTCCAAGGCAACAAATTTTATGAAACTACCAAACTGCGTTGTATATAGCGTTAACAACATAAATAATAATGTCCTCCAGACCTATTTCGGTCACGGCGGCTAATCTCAAGAGAGATTAGCCAATTGCGCAGGAGATATTTATTATAGTGCACAAGTGTGTGCGCAAACACAGGTGCACTCACTTTTCCCTAGCTCTCATAATCGAATGGGACGGCAATCCGACACGACCGGAAAGAGCTCTGGCGCAGGAGCAACGGCTTTACGTGCTTTCCGAGGCACGGGAGTGTACACACTTCCAACTTCCAGACTCTGGGCGGCTACTGACAATTTTCTGACAGAAAACCCCAATAACAATCTTTGGCCCGACCTGGGAATTGAACCCGGACCACCGGGTCTGCGGTCTTATATCTAGCCACTAGACCAACGAGGCAGTTAACAGTTAACAACATAGATCGACATAGGGCAATTCGACACGATCGAATCGTTAGGCTCAGGACCAAGTTTACGTGCATTCATAGGCACGGAAGTGTAACACAGGGAACTTATGTTTCTACAAATTTCACAAAGAAAACATAATATCTTTAATATTTGTCTTGTTTATAGGTAGTAGTAGTAGTAGATTATTATAAAATAATAGTTTTCAATAAATACAGTAACAGCCTGTGAATGTCCCACTGCTGGGCTAAGGTCTCATCTCATCATTCTTTTTGAGGCTTAAAAGTTTTTTTTGAGGTTTAGAGCTTCTACCACCACGCTGCCCCAATGCGGGTTTGTGGAATACACACATGTGACAGAATTTCAGAGAAATTTGTCACATACAGGTTTCCTCACGATGTTTTCCTTCACCGTTAAGCACGATATGAATTATAATCACAAATTAAGCACATGAAAAAGTGGTGCTTGCTCGGGTTTGAACCCACGTTCATCGGTTAAGATCTTACCACTGGGCCATCTTCATCCATTCAATAAATAAACATTACCTATTCAATAGTTCTATGTTCTTTAAAATATTATAAATTCTTAAAATTGCACATACCAAAAATGCCTCATTAGTAGCTGACACTTCGCCTTGACATAAGATACTTAAGGAGGAACATTTTCACTGAGTCTAGTATGGTAAGCACTAATCGTATTCTAAAATAATTAAGTCATTATATTTTATATGCCACAATATGCTTTATATATAACAAGTAATTATAAACGTTCATACACACGTATTTACAATTTGCTTTGTTTGCAACTCGCTCTTGTCTCATGTCTTATTTTGTTTTCCATTTTTTTATTATGTATGATGTCTGTGTGTTTTTATTATCTATGTTAGTTTGTTTCTATTTAAGCAGCACCCAAACAAGCTGACAAGGGTTATGGGTGCCAATAATGAAATTAAACTAATATTATTTTTGTTGTTATAAATAAATAAAGTAATTAAATGAAAGTTACATTTTAACACTTAGACAAACAAGACTTTCAAACTAAAGGGTTTTAAAAAATTTATATCAATAAAAAGATTTTAACGCTTACTACATTTAATTTTTGGGAAAAAACAACATCTTTTGTCGCATGTCAACCATATTTTAAACATATGTTTGTTACTTAAATCAATCGTTGCGCCGTTGTTGAAGCGAGAGGACTACGGAAAACACTTTGACAGCGCTTTGTATGGGGTTTTCCAATAGGGACGCTTGAACTTTGACAGCTGATTGCGGCCATGTTGTTTGAGTGACAGCTGTCAAATGCAGTGTGTTATATTCATTATGTCCTCCCAAATCACCATGGCAGGTTACAGTGTCGAGCAGCACGTGCAAATCATAAAATTGTTTTATGAAAATGGGTCTTCAGTTCGAGCAACGTTCCGCGCACTTCGCCCGTTTTACGGTCGCGATGATCGTCCTGCCGAGTCGACTATCCGTCGATTGGTGGACAAATTCGAGTCAACCGGGTCAGTTAACAATCAGCCGGTTCCCGTGCGTCAACGTAACGCGGGATCTGCCGAGAATATCGCCGCTGTGCGCGACAGTGTCCTCGAAAACCCGCGGCAGTCAATTCCGCGTCGCGCACAGGAACTCGGCCTTTCGCAGACGACAACTTGGCGAATTTTGCGTTGTGACTTGAGCCTGCACCCGTACAAGATCCAGCTGACCCAAGAGCTCAAGGTTAATGACCATAGACAGCGCCGTGTGTTCGCTGACTGGGCATTAGAGCAGTTGGAAGTTGTCGCCGATTTTAGCAAAAAAATCATCTTCAGCGACGAGGCGCATTTTTGGATGAATGGCTATGTCAACAAGCAAAATTGCCGTATTTGGGACGAGACCAATCCACACGAGGTTCACCAAGTGGCAATGCACCCGCAGAAAGTGACTGTTTGGTGCGGATTTTGGGCCGGAGGCGTGATTGGTCCGTATTTTTTCGAAAACGATAATGGTGTGGCCGTCACCGTCAATGGTAAGCGATACCGGTCGATGATAACCAACTTCTTTTGGCCTGAAATCGAGAATATGGATCTGGACAATATGTGGTTTCAACAGGACGGCGCTACGTGACACACAGCACACGCTACGATGGAAGTTCTGCACGATCAAGCGCCCTTAATGGAAAACCCTATATTATCATATATTTTTATTTACAAAAATTAAATACAACAGCCGGCCAATATGATGAGATCGCAAAGATTTATATACAGTGGTGGTCATATAATTAGAAACACTTCTTATGAATAAAGAAAGTATAACTTCAACAAATATACACATTTAATAATTAATAACCATACAATAATATAGCCACTCAAATAAAAAACTCATTAAATGCATAAAATATAAAACATATCTTACTTTTAATTACAAAATGAGTCTTACACATGTAGGTGTTTATTTTCTGGGTCTGGCCGCTTGGACGCCTAATTAGAAACATTTTAAAAAAGCATCCATAGCTCGTTCTTTTTTTGAAATTGGAGAATAACATTTCTGTCTTGGCTTTTTCTATTATTTTGGCGGCAATTCAAAATTTAATCTAAATTTTATTTTGTTCAAAATGGTCAAAAATAAAAGTGGTGACGCGTCAACTAGGCAAATCATTGTTAATTTACATATAGATGATAAGTGGACGTACAGAAGAATAGCTGAGCATTTAAATTGTTCTGTTAAGAAAGTTTTTAATGCAATTGATCATTATAAAACATGGAACTGTTGAAAATGTTCTTAGAAAGGCTCGGCCAAGAAAATCCTCTACCAGAGAAGATACGCTAATAGTTCGTGTTGCTAGAAAAGACCCAAGTAAAGGCTCCAACCAGATTAAAAATAAAGTTTTTTCGCCTGATGACCCGAGAAACATCTCGTCAAGACTGATACGCCGAAGATTAGTGGAAGCTAAATTGTTTGGAAGAATCTCTCGAAAGGTACCGCTTCTTACCAAGCAACACCGAGAGAATCAATTATTATTCGCTAAAAAATATGTTAATTGGACGGTACGAGAATGGAAAAAAGTGTTATTTTCAGAGAAAATTTCGATGGAAAGCGCTAGTTCGCCCTGTAAACAATCCTTTTAATTATAAATACACAAGGAGTATAGTCAAGCACGGTGGCGGTACAATGGATCAATGGCAATACAAAAATATATTCGAGCACACAACGATTCCCTATTCGACGATCATTTGCCTATAACCTAGATCTTTCAGCATGACAATGACCCTAAACACACGGCCAATAGCGTCAATTTTTTCCTTAGCGAATAGCCTGTATCAGTTTTAGACTGGCCAGCAAATAGTCCGGATTTAAACCCGATAGAAAATATCTGGTATATTGTTAAAAAGAAAGTCTCAAACAAACGTAACACCAGTCAAAACGAACTATATGAAGCATTTGTTGAAGCATGGAATTCAATCCCCCTAGAAAAATGTATGAAATTGATAGAATCAATGCCACGTCATTGCAGTGCTGTTATTGAAAATAAGGGATACGCCACTAAATATTAATTAAAACTATTGGTAGACTGTGGATAGTGGCTATTTCGTAAATAACAATACTAATTACTTATACTTAAAAAAATATTGTTTTTTATATTTTTTGTTGTTGTTTCTAATTAGTTGACCATTATTGTTCATACCTTAAAACTGATTTAAATGTTTGTCCGTAATGTAATATTGAAACTGCACTTGTGTAATGGGATTTATATTGTTTTTCTAATAAATGATAAATCGTTGTACATATTGTTGTCCTATTTATTGTTTAATTTCAAAATAAAAACGAATGCGGTGAAGTATCTTACATAATGTCAAGGACCGTTGGTAGTGTTTCTAATTATACGACCACCACTATATATATATTTTTACAGGATAGGTAGGCGGACGAGCATATGGGCCACCTCTGTATGAAATGTTAACCATTACTTACATCGTCTTTGTCTAAGGGCGTTGATGACCACTTACCATCACTTACCATATGCCCGTCCGCCTACCTATCCTATAAATAAAATATACATAAATCTTTTGCAACCTTGGGAGCTAAGATGTTATGTCCCTTGTGCCTGTAATTACACTGGGTCACTCACCTTTCAAACTGGAACACAACAATACCAAGTACCGCTGTTTTGCGGTAGAATATCTGATGAGTGGGTGGTACCTACCCAGACGAGCTTGCACAAAGCTCTACCATCAAGTAAATAGATAATGTACTGCCGTAAAGTTTTAATATATCTGTTTTGAAAGCAGTCATTTGGAAAACGCACGGTCTGACTTTTTTCATTCGGTAACACAAGCTATGTTCAAACAACATTCAGTATATTATAAATCAACAGACAAATCCTGTCCCACAAATGATATATTTTTATCAATAAACTAAATTTTTAATATATATATTTTATTACAAAGTTTATAACATAGTTCCGATGGTAGACGCGCGCGCTATTTCAAAATGGCTGCCTTCCCGGAATGCTTATAAAAAACTTTAACTACCCTCTGTGGCGACGACCTCATAAAACGGATTGGCACCGTCTCATCTACGTTAAACTAAAATTATTTAGAAAATCAATAGAGCAGTGAATGCTTTTACAAATTTCTACATTATTTATATATATATATATATATATATATATATATATATATATATATATATATATATATAAATAATGTAGAAATTAATTTTTATATAATATATAGTTAACGCGCGGCTTCGCTCATCACAATTCAGAATTGTTACATACCAATTTTGAAATGGGTAGGCGGACGGTAGATGGGCCCCTTGATGGTAAGTTGTCACCACCGGCACACATAGACATTGGCACCGTTAGAAATATTAACGGTTCCTTATATAATCAATGTACTTTTGAGCTAAGGTGTTTTATCCCTTGCGCCTATAGTTAACTAGCTTAGTAACGCTTCAAACTTTAACACAACCATAATAAGTTAGGTGGTAGAACGTAAGAAACTGATCTCTTTCTTATAATTTATTAGATCCGTCTTTTTAAACAATTATTACATCTCAACAAACGTGCTGGCCTTGCTTTTATTATAACTTGTGTATAAATTGATTTAGTATTTTGATGTGTTTGCTGTCAGCATTTTAAAATAATTTTAGGATCACAAATTGGTGACAATTTAGTGCTTATTTATATGCTAATTGACTACCTCGTTAGCTTAGTGGCTAGATATAAGGTCGCGGATCCCGACCTCTTGGATATTAGACCCTAGGTCAGGGGCCGAATTCTACTAATCTATAAAGATTACGACACGTTCCCGATTCAATTCCGATTCAATAATCTGTATTTATTCGGATCTGAACCGAACCGATATGATGTTAATATTTACCCTTATGTCAAAACCAAACTTAATTGTTAACTATTATGTCTATAGACGATAGTTAAATTAAAGAATAGGAAAACGGTTAAACGAAAACGATCCCGATTCGATTCGATTGCGATAAAGTGACAATTTTCCCCCAGGAGGATAGAAAGATATTGGGTTTTCCTTTTGAAGAATTTCAGTAGCAGCCCGGAGTCTGGAAGTTGGAAGTGTGTACACTACCATGCCGTAGAAAGTACGTGAATCCATTGGTCCTGCGCTTCAAATCTTTCAGATAGTGTCGGATTGCCGTCTTATCGGATTATAAGTTAAGGAACAGAGTGTGCACCTGTAAATGCACACACTTGTGCACTATAATATGTCCCGCGCAGTTGGTTAATCTCTCTTGAGATTGGCCACCGTAGCCGAAATCGATCAGGGCATCACATGCTAATATTAAAATTTGCATTGGACTCTATAACGACAACTCATTGTCTTGTAAGATCCTATTCACATACATAATGGAATACTATCACACTGTTTCTAAAAACTATGGAGGGTAGAGGTGAAGTAGAGTTATTTGTGTACATGAAAAATGTCCGCCATAAGCAGTATTAGGTAGCGCCACATTATCTTCAGGGTAAATTTTAATTGAATTGAGAAATAAACAAGGAAAGAAAAACTTCCGCTAAATTATAGCGCGCTTTTTAAAATTACGCAGTTCATGAAATAAAATCGATCTAGCTACACGTTTTCTCATAATAATTCTTTAAGGTTATATTTACTACATTGTACTACGCGAGTACTTGAAATTTTCAATAAGTAACTACTTTAGTCGACAATAAGATTTTTTTTTTAACTCGGCATACTTCAATTCGTTTACAATTGCTTATTGCTACTTTCATACCATACCCTTTGTCTACACTAGCGCCAATTTGAAGCTAACCGCTGGACACTTTTTTAAGTTTTCTACCATAAGAGATAATCCTCCTTCACCTCTACCCTCCATACTAAAACATATAATATGAATCACAAAACATAATAACCCTTTTATTTGCAACGATATCTTTATATGAAATATATATTATTTATCATCCAACTGTACTCAATCGAACGATGCATTCATTAGCAGATATTCCAAGAGCTTGGTACAATTTAAAAGCGCATGTTTTAAAACTAATGAAATAATTATTTAATTACTGGAATAAGGGTGGGGTGAATATTAATCGAAGATAGCGTGTTCAAACCTGAGCAAGAATTATTTGCTTAATTTGTGTATCATTCATCTCGTTCTTGGCGGTGAAAGAAAAACTTGTATGTGTCACATTAAAATGTGCGTTCCCATGTAATTCTGATTCCCATGTGTATTGAATCAGCGTGTTTGAATAATCTCTGAAAACCTGCTCGAGGAGGCCTTAGTCCAGTAAAGATATACAGTTTTTTTAATAGATAGGCGTACGTGGTCACAATCGCCCTTATAAATTGGAGCCGTCAGAAATATTAACCATATCTTACATCGTCAATGTGCCACTAACCTTAACTAAGATGTTGTGTACCTCGTGCCTGTTGGCTAACTCAACCTTCAAACGGGAACGCAATTATACTAATCGTAAGTATTGCTTTTTAGTAGATCTGATGAGAGGGTGGTACCTACCCAGACGGTCTTGCACAAAGCCCTACCAACAATTAAACAGCCTATAACATGTTTTGCAAAGAAATATGTACTGTTTTCATATAAAAAATATCTCATTTAAATAACAAACGAAGCATACTAATCGCATTTCCCTATTAACTCGCAGTCCCGAATCTCTGAGTGATAAATTAACTAACCCTCGAGTCACTTGGTCTTATTATAACCGAAGTTTAATTGACTTTGGGAAACTCTTGACCAAGGTAGTCACGACAAATGTATAAACCGCTATTTCTTGTGACATAGTCCGTATTAAGCCGCGTAAAAAGCAGATGCGGCGAGCACAGCTTATTTTAATACGCCGTGACGTGAATTCGTATCTCATACATTATCGTTTATTGATTATTTTAAGTGATTTAAAATATGTATTTTTATTATATCTCACCTTCAAATATAATTAGCTACCTGAGAAATCATTTTATATTCTATAAAGTTATATCTTAGAATATTATTTTTTTGATATACTCGTAATATCTCCTTTCTAAAAGTTTTGGGGTTCTCTGCAATTGAGAGTGTGGCTTTAAAAGATAGATCTTCGGTTAAGTGTCTCATATGCTAACCATTTGGCTATCTAAACTTGTATTAGTAGATATAAATCAGTTTTATTTTGTAATAAAAAAACTCAGAATTATATAAATATACCTTAACAACTAAATCAGACTCTCGATCATTTTTTCTTAAAGATAAAAAGCTTTCTATTGTTAAAAATATATGATAAGCTTGCTGATAAGCTAAAGAGTAAGAAAATATTTTTAATTAAATTAAAAAAAAATGTATTTTTATCTGTGCTTAATAATAGCGTAATCGGAATATTTCTTACATTAACTCACTTTTTACATAATTAATTTAAAGAAACAATCTATTACCAGATGGAAATAAATCATTAAATTAAAATAAAAAAGCCGTGTTCGCCCTCAATACAGAGAAACTAAGACAATTGTTTTAAAATGGCCGCTAAACGCTTTCCCGCGCTTTCTCCTGTCAAACTATTTGATTCGTTCGGAAACATGGCTGTCATTGAATGATTGTTTGTAATTATTTTCTTAGAAAGTAGTGTGAACTTTATATATTTGGTGTTCGTTTTTATTTATTTTATAAATAAAACTATTGCATTCAAAGTCGATCATCATAAATTTTGTATAATTTATGTTGCCATCCTAAAGTAATAAAAGAAACTGTTGGCAAACTTTACTATTTGGCTTACATTAGCTAAAAAAGTAGATTGATAATTTTAAACAAGCATTAGTATTTAGTGTAGTACATCATAATTGTTACTGAAACGATTTGATTTTAGAATGATTTTTAATCTGTCAATTCAACCGTCAACTTGCGTCCTAACCGCCCATCAATCACCCACTCTACAATGCTTCTCTTTGACGTATCTACACTGACGTCTCTTCGTCAACTGTCACTAATCAGTCAAAGTACATATACCGCGAATGTAACCGTCGTTAACCTATTCAAAGTTGACGTTACTTGAAGCCTTACTATTTTTTTTATAGAATAGGTAGTTGGACGAACATATACATCTTACTTACCATCAGGTTGGACGAGCATATGGGCCACCTGATGGTAAATGGTCACCAACACTCATAGACAATGGTATTATTAGAAATGTTAACCATCGCTTACATCGCCAATGGGCCATCAACCTTAGGAAATAAGATGTTATGTCCCTTGAGCCTGTAATTACACTGGCTCACTCAAACCTTCAAACCACCCTTCAAACTACAATACAAAGTACTGCCGTTTTGCGGTAGAATATCTATTGAGTTGGTGGTACCTACCCAGACAAGCTTGCACAAAGCCCTACCACCGAGTTAATAGTTACTAATTCTACACTATTGCGAAAGTTACTCTGTCTGTCTGACTTTCAAGACTTTAGCCTTGCTAATGGTTTACCACTGAACCGATAATATTTTTGTATGAAGCAAGCATGAGCCACAAGGGCTAAATTTTAACCGCCTTTTTCCATATAGTCATCCCTATTATGGATTGTCATTGTAAGGTTATTGTAGAGTATGTACTTCGTGATTTAACAACCAGCAATTTTGTTTGTTTGAACATGTTGATTTCAAAATCCTCAAAATAGTGTTGATTTATTTTTCGTAAGATAGCCCATTATGTATCTATATATATAAAAATCTCGTGTCACAGTTTTATTGTTTACACTCCTCCGACACAGCTTGACCGATTTTGGTGAAATTTTATATGTATATTCTGTAGGTATGAGAATAGGTTAATAACTAATTTTTATACCCCTAAGTGTTAAGGGTGGCTCACCCCAAAAATTATTTTTTAGTTTTTTGGACATATTCTTTTATTTAAAAAAAAACATACAACCCTAAATTTTCACCCTTCTACCATCAATCCCTATTTTTTAATAGAGATATTAGTAATTCAATAATTTTCAACCTTGGTCGATAACTGGATCAATTAACACTTGATCAGTTATCCTCGTCAGGGGTCTTTTGATGTCAATTCTCACCATGTAAGCAGCACGGAGTAAGGATGGGAGCGTTCTCCTGTCTCTCTTGCAATAAGCTGTATCTCATTTCTTACACAGTTTTCGGAAAAAAATCTGCCATTATTATTGTTTGTACATCGATCGCAGTAGTGACGTTTACAATTATAATTTTATAATTTCCGTATAATTCTCAACTAAATTTACTATAAATTTGCAGTGCTGTAATTATTGTTATTATTAATTATTAATATTAAGAGTATTTCTACTGTATTATTCTTAAGGAAAAATATTGTGAAAGGTAAGTTAAATAACAAAAATGTATGTGTACTTATGTACATGCGTTAGACCTATTATAATTAAAAAAAAAAAAAACAAATAACGAGCCAACTTTTTCAAAAAGGTCTATATCATAGTGGACCATTGCACGAGGAGCATGAGCACATAGAAAACGTAGACAGAACTTAAAATATAATAAAAAATGTGCGATTGGGGACCCCCGGGAGGAACGAAGTTCTTTGCGATATTTTTTTTAACTTAAAACGTGTTTTGAAATGTAGATTTTTAATGATTATATTTCTGTATATTTGTCACACTCCCGTGCCACGAAAGGCACGTAAAGCCGTTGGTCCTGCTTCTTATCTGAACTTTTACCATTCGCCTCGGTTTACTGTCCTATCGGATTATGAGAGTGCACCTGTGTTTACGCACACACTTTTGCACTATAATACGTCCTGCGTAGTTGGCAAATCTTTTTTGAGATTGGCCATCGCGGTCGAAATCGGTCAGGAGGAAATTATTCTTCGGAGTGTGCTCTCAGTGGCCTCAGAGGCATACCCTGGCGAGGATAGTCGATGGAGCTCTCGCTACCGAGCGTGATTAACGCCATGTTGGAAATGGAAAAAAAGGAGGAAATTGTTCCTACTTTTTTATCACACCAAAAAGCGTTGCCCTTCTTAATCAACTCTCCCTTTCACATGTGTATATTTTATTTTATTTTATGACGTTTTCAATGCAAAAACGTCAAGTAAGAATTAAAATTGATAAATTTCATTTAATACTTTAGAAAAATAGTAATTTATTCAAAATTAAATATAAAAAAGCGAATTATAAGTTAATAAAAAAAGAGTTCAAATTATATTTACATTTGTATAGAATGGAGGTTCTCATTGGCTGCACACAATCCTTATTGTCAAATCTGAAAATTTGCACACGTCCACATACAACCGCTAGAATAGATAGAATCAGTAGAATCAGAAAGAAAGAGGGCAAAGGGCGCTTTGAGGACAACGCTTTTTTGTTACATGACAATTTCTGCCAAGTCACTCTACTTTGCAGTAGTTAAAGAACTTTGTTCCAATAAATGAAAAAATATGTACAGCATGTTGTACTTTACTTTATGCATTATTATTATATGCCCTGTACCGAACACACACACACTGTACTGTATGGGCGAATGATTATATCTTATTGATTAAAAAATGCACGGGATAAAATCCTTATTTTAACCGTACGAAGTCGGGTCGGGCAGCTAGTATTCTATAAAATTACTCTATGACTCACGAGGCCGGAGCAGTAATGCTTAATGTGATTCCTCAGATATTAATATAATAATATTGAAATTATTCCCATGCAAAGACATAGCATCTAGCTAGTTTAAAATAATAAATAGAAACCCAAAATTCACTTTATTTGCATAATCCAACCTAACCTACATTAATCTTTAATTTACGAGACGAGCTCTAATTATTTATAACGGGCGAGGCAATTAATTTTAAGTCCTTATATTATAAAAGATTATTTTGCGAAAATGTAACTTAAAACTAATCACAATTTGAATTAAATTTATGTGTACTTAAAGTCTATTTTTAAATATATCACTTTATTTTCTGGTGAATTGGACTTTGTGTAAGCTTGTTTAAAAATGTGAGATATAAACTTACTTATCTGTTGTTTTACCAACAAACCTCCTGATATCCTCAGGACATATAGTGCATAAGTGTGTGCGCAAACACAGATGAACTCTCTAAGAGAAAAGTTCAGGCGTAGGAACAAGGTATTTACGTGTTTTTCAAGCCATGGGAGAGTGACTTCAAAACACCGGGCAGCTGCCGAGGATCTTCGACAGAAAAACCCAATATTTTTGAAGTGATAACTTCTTATGGGAGGGTAAACTGCTTCGTAACGTAACGCGTTACAGTGCCACTATTACCGACGCGGACTATTTTACCTGAGAGTTACCAACCTGATGCCATCTAGCGTATACAGATATTACTTATAATAATTTAGCAACTCTCAAGTACTAATTTAAATTATATTTAATATATTATAATTAATAATTAATATTATCACTGCTGTCGAGCGTCCCGAGACGCACACGTTTTTTTTATTAGCTCGACCTGTGGTTTGTTTCCTGGACCCCAAGGTCTAAGCCCTGATATCTAGCCACTAGACCAACGAGGCAGTCAAAGCTACTATGTATGTACTATATATAGCAATACTTACTTATATAGGGTTATTTGTAACGACCCAGCAACCTCGCAGGACTAGATAGCTAACACCATAAGCAACAAATTTTGTTCTACGACTTGTGATAATTTGTTGGATTTTATTTTCAGCTATCTAGTCCTGCGAGGTTGCTGGGTCGTTACAAATAATCCTGTATACTAAACATAACACTACATTGTATTTATTTATTAATTTGTTTTAAAGAAATGGATTGAAAGGATAGAAAGAGCGCAAGACCAATGGCTTTACGTACTCCTCGAGAAACGTTGCTGTAAACAGTACCAACTCCTAGACTCAGAGCTTCACACACCTTTTTTTATTGTCTCAACTCAAGACTCAAGACCACGATATTCACAGCCTTATCAGTTTTTTTTTTTATAGTATAGATTAGTGGACGTGCTTGTGGGCCACCTGATGGTAAGTGGTCACCAACGCCCATAGACAGTGGTTTGTATATTTCTTAGAAAAAAACCTACATCACCACTGCGCCACCAACCTTGGGAACTAAGATGTTATATCCCTTGTGCCTGTAATTACACTGGCTCACTCACCCTTCAAACCGGAACACAACAACACAAAGTACTGCTGTTTTGCGGTAGAATATCTGATGAGTGGGTGGTACCTACCCAGACGAGCTGGCACAGAGCTCTACCACCGAGTAAAAAGACGTTGGTTCATGGCGTTACTACTAATAATAAAATGTAGGCAACATTGTGGCCGAAAATAGTTCACCTCAGTATTGGAGGGCGCAACTTTTGGCGCTCATTTCCTGAAACGTTCGTATAATTTCAAACAATAGTGAGGTTTACTTGTTTGTAGGGAATATTCATTTAACTGGCAAAGTTGTCTGTTTCATCATTATTTGTTTAATAATGAAATATTCCTGAACTGTTATTTAATGTTGACCTCTGAAAAGTATGAGTATAGCGTTAAAGCAATTAATATTAAACATTTATTGTAATTGTGAGAGAGACTATATGTGGCTTAGAAATTCAAACATCCTGTCACTATCCCACTGCTGGACAAAAGACTCGTCTCTTAAGGAACACTTTTCTTACCACCACGCTGCACCACGGGTTCGTTATTAATCGATATTATAGTTTTGATTTCCTGAACCCGTGAGGTACGATTGATGTGTTGAATACAACGCAAGCTCTTTTAATACATTTATTCCAATCTCCATAGAATTTTGGTACGTGCGTTTTTGTAGTTAGTTTCATTTGTGTGTAGTTTTACATCGTTTTCACCCCCGTTTTTGGCGGGTTATGTGTTTTAATTTCATCCAAATCGGTTCAGTAGTTCAATGCACATCCAAGTTACTTTCAGATTTATAATATTAGTATAAATTATTCTTACAGTTATCTGTTACGATATGAAATATCATAGTATACATTCATATAATTGTACGGCAGTAGTACTATTTAATACAAAATAATATTTATATATTATACATAATTGCGAACTACAGATATCTGCAAATGACAGACAATTGACCACAACGCTTCGTGTGACAGCGCAGCATGATCACTTAACAAAGCGATTCGTTTATATAACTAGAGGCCAATTCTACTAACATAATTTTCACATTATCGGAATCGAATCGAAACAATCGTTGACGTTTAGCTTTTTCCCTATTCTACTCGATACAACGATACAGTTGCGATTCGATTTGTACTTGATGGAACGTAAAAAGTTAATCTTTAACTTAATTTGACTTTGACATGGTTTTTTGGCTTTTGTATATGGTAACATCATACTGATTTGGTTTTATGATGATTAGTCGAAGCTGGATCGGAATTCGAACGTTAATAAACGTTTAACATTAGTGGAATTGTCCCCCTGATTCGTTTATATAATAGATGAAAGCTGAAATTGATGACGCGTTTTAACTTTTATAGTCAACTTATCTAACTTCGTAACTTATATATTAAAAGGTATTTTAAAGGTGTAAAATAAGAAAATATATTTATTAGTAAATAAAGTTTGTTTCCTAATACATAATAAAACATAAGCATAATATTCAGTTATGCGGTAAAGAAAATAATTTGCACAGACGAATTTTTGCTCTAATATTAGTGACTATATCGTTAACGGTATCGCTCGCGTCATCATTCGGAAATGTTTAATATCAATATCCTTTCAAATGAAATATGTACTTCAATTTTCAAAAATCTCCTTAGTCCTAACCTACTATGTAAAAGGAACCCGTTCGTTTTGGACCGTGTGTGTGTGTGTGTTGGGTGTGTTGATATTTCAGACAGTCGGTCAGTTATTATTTTATATACGTACATAACAATATATTGATGGCTGTCAATCTTTAAAGCAAATTAAGTAATTCATAATTATTCTTATACTAAATAGACAAATACAAAACATTCTACAACACTCATCATATATTCTCATACAAGCTAGTATGTTATTGTAAACAGAATGAACATTTATGAACTAAGTGGTTCTTGAAATTACAGCTGAGCGAGTTCCAGTTAAAACTTGAAGTGTTTTGACGAGTAGAACTGTACTTACAGATGCATCACAATATATTAACAGCAATATTCTGCCCTCCCAATTGACGACGACCGTAACTACGATTTTTATGAAATGAGTTAATACTTGATTCGGAATCAGCGTGTTGAGATCTACAATCTCTTCGTTATGATGTTTTTGATAAAACTTACATAAACCAAGATAATGTTTATTATAAGCGCCGTAATTGATTATTTTTATTTATTTTGCTATATTAAAAATACCGTAAGACCGCCTACGGTTGCTATGCTTAAAATGTTTGAATGAGCTTCATCATTCGTTAAAACTGTGTACCAAACATAAACACCATAAGATGGTATACCACTGATAACTTACTATCGGCCGAATACTATAACGTCCCTCAAAGTTAAACGCTACTTAACATTGAGAAGCTCCTAAATTATTATGGGAAATTGTAAATTATTAAGTCTCAAATAATTAAGTTGCATTTAATATTTAAGTGACGTTTCAGTATTCGGCCGTATGAAAGCTAAATCTTAAGTTTACAATTACTATTTTCGGCAAAAAACTTAACGCGCCATTATCTCGAAATCATATTCTGTGAAATTACGGTTGTCTCAATTAGGAGTGCAGTATTATATACGTTATATATAATTGATTATATAATCGCTATATATTTTAATAAAATCACTGACAATCATTATATAAACACGAGAATTAACGATAAACATTCCACCAAGTTTCCGACTGAACATAGTCAATATACTCTTCATGAGGTACGCCATTCATTTCTATAATAAAATTCACCAGATATTTCAGCTATTTGAAACCAAAGACATCAATCACCAAATTTGGGGAATAAGAAGTTTTACCTGTAATTACACTGGAACACAGGTTGAAAGTCATCACAAAACACAACAGCTTCAGTAGTAGTAACTATTCAGTGGTAGAATAAACGATGACATGATGATAACTATCCAAAAGATCTTGCCCAAAGCTCTACCAATAATACTAATTATAGTAATGTTTAAGAAGTGAAGTTGAGGGTTCAACTAGTGTATGAAAATATCTCAAGTTTGCGACGTTAAAATTCCAGAGAATCCTTGTTGGTTGACATAATTATGCGGCGCCTAAAGCCTTAAAACTCCCACCAAATTGCTATTGGAATGGAGTTTCAGACTTGTATAAAAACTTAACTAATGTGTACAATTAATAAATATTATTTAATAGCCATAGTTGTAAAATTTATAGTGATCGATTCTTCATTACATTCGAGATATGAAAACGTTATTATTTTTTTAACTGTTGCCGGCTTCAATTATTCAAATGAAGATTAGTTTCATTATTGAACTATATTTCAGGCTAACGATGTAATAATTTTATGGAGAAACTTAAAACATATTAAAGATAAAATATTTTTTTTGTAATCTTCAGTGGTTGAAAAGAACTAATATCAAATCTCAATCAAACAAAATGGTGCCATTTTGTTTGATTGTCGAAATTAAATATATAAATTATTCGATTATTAAATAACGAATATAATTCACGCACACACACACACACACTAAAACATATACACAGTATTGTAATCTCTACACGTAATTATTTTTTAATTAAACTATATACATCAACTTTAACAACAAGCTTTTAGTTTTTACACTAATATATAAAATATAACAATTTATGTATTAATTTAAGACTAAAATTATGTAATACATAAGCTGTTGGGTTACAATATAAATAAATAATTGAAAAGACACCAATTGATTGTTTATTTTTCTTATTTTCAATACTATTCTGAAAAACTACTTTTGTTTGAATCTAAATTATCTCGAGATAAAACATCTTATTCCTTATCACAGTGCAGCAAATAACTATATATACGGGTGAAACCGCAGAATGTTATAAATCATGCCGCAAGAGTGACGTTTTATTATCATTAGAAAATAAAAACGACCTCCACGCTAAGAGAAAATAAATGAACAATTACATAACGCACCTATCAAGTTAACGTCATTATATAATAACTAGTTCTTCCCGACGTCGTACGGGTGAATTAACTTTTTTTTTCACTCAAACATACAAAATACCATTCATCAAAATCGGTCCACCCATAAAATACTGAAAAGGTTATAATTCTGAAGTACTAGGTTTAAGCCTTTAGTATTTCAACACAACTTACACTCCTGTGTTCCGAAAAGCTCATACAACCATTGGTTCTACACCTCGTGCGAAAAGCGCATAAAACAATTGGTTCTGCCCCTGGTATCTTTCCAGTCGAGTCGAATATTTCAGGGATTAGCCAGTGCTCCTGTGTTTGCGCACACATATATTCTTATATTATATATTCTTTGAGATTGAATATAAAAACAGTTGAGTGTGAAAACACCTTAAGGTTTGAAGAGGAACATTTATCACAATCATGTCGAAGCCCCTTCAATACGTAATCAGCCAAACGAGTTTAATTAATTGATGTCATAATATCTTATTGCAAATGCTGGTGTTACACTTCGAGGAAAATAACTAAAATAAATTTTCGGGAGCGAGGCATGGGGCGGGGCAAATTAGCTAAGATTAGGTCGCATCCACACAAAGATATTGGTACTGTGAAAAATGTCAACAGCTTAAATTACTATAACAATGCATGATCAAAAAATCAACAAATACTAAGATATTATGTCCCTTGTTAGGTACAAGGGACATAATTACATTGAATCTCATCACAATTAACTTACTTGGTGTAAGGTTTTGTGCCAGCCCGTTTGGGTAAGTACCACTATATAAGGTCCTCCAGACCGATTTCGGCCACGGCGGCCAATCTCAAGAGAGATTAGCCAACTGCGCAGTACATATTATGGTGCACACGTGTGTGCGCAAACACAGGTGCACTCTCTTTTCCTTAGTTCTCATAATCCAATGGGACGGTAATCCGACACGACCGGAAAGAGTTCAGGCGCAGGACCAACGGCTTAACGTGCTTTCCGAGGCACGGGAGTGTACACACTTCCAACTTCCAGACTCCGGGCTGCTACTGAGAATTTTCTGACAGAAAAACCCAATAACTATTTATTGGCCCGACCTGGGAATTGAATCCAGGACCACCGGGTCAGCGGCCTTATGTCTAGCCACTAGACCAACGAGGCAGTCAGCCTCGTTAGTCTAGTACCACTATATTATTTACTCGGTGGTAGCTTTGTGCAAGCTCGTCTGGGTAGGTACCACCCACTCATCAGATATTCTACCGCAAAACAGCAGTACTTTGTATTGTTGTGTTCCGGTTTGAAGGGTGAGTGAGCCAGTGTAATTACAGGCACAAGGGACATAACATCTTAGTTCCCAAGGTTGGTGGCGCATTGGCAATGTAAGTGATGGTTAACATTTCTTACAATGCCATTGTCTATGGGCGTTGGTGACCACTTACCATCAGGTGAACCATATGCTCGTCCGCCAACCTATACAATAAAAAAAAAAAAAAAAAAAAAAAATACTTGGTATTGTGTGTTATGCTGGAACTATACCCCCCCCGTCTTGTACTACACTATAATTAATTCAAATAATTTTCAATACTAATTTCTCTGTAATTGGTACACACAAAGAACATGTGATGGTGCAAATGTTTGGCCATATATCTATAAGACCGGTAAACCCTACGGTATTTTATGAAAATTAATTTCAAATCGGTAATTACGTATTTCTTTACCAGTAGCCATATGTGTGTGTGAGTGTGTGTGAGTGTGTGTGTGTGTGTGTTATTATAGTAATAAAATAATTTATTATATTTTTATTAATTATACGCGGGTGAAGCCGCGTGGCACAGCTAGTTATAAATAAATAAAAATTTAGTTAGCAAAATAAAAGCGTATTAAAATATTAATTATTAATATTTTCTTAAATCAATTCATAAATAACGGACCCTAACTTTAAAACTATTACATATAAAATAGAGAAACACTTTAGAATTAGATCGATTATTACTTGCCAAGCTTTTATTGTTATTTATTTATTTCGAAGGAATTTAATAGAAGCTACTTTATCAGTTCTTATCGTCAACAGACATTCGCCCTTAGAAACCTATTACAAAAGATCGACAGATATTTTTTATCAATTTCGACCGATTTTTTTTTTTCTGGAGAAAGTTGGTTGGTTTTTTTGTTGATAAAAGGAGCTTGTTCCACCACGCTACTCCAATGCGGGTTGATGGAATACACATGTGGCAGAATTTCAGTGAAATTTGACACATGCAGGTTTCCTTACGATGTTTTCCTTCACCGTCAAGCACGAGATGAATTATAAACACAAATTAAGCACATGAAAATTCAGTGGTGCCTGCCTGGTTTTGAACTCACGATTTTTTTTTAAATTACAAATACGTTTCGTTTTAAGTCTTAAAGGTGATAAAGTTATATGGAATTATTTTTTTACGTTTATGTTCATTTTTCATGTCCAACAATATATATATATATATAAAAATACGTGCTGTATGTACATAGTATCGTACTTATAGGGGTCATAATAACATAAAAATAATTAAAAGCGAGCGATTGTCGTGGGCTCACCGGGGTGCGGCTTAATGCGTTTAGGACGCGTCTCTACTGGAACTTTAACAATTAAATTGTATAATTTATTATTTTTATGTTATTGAATTTTTCATGTATGATTGCTAAGTTGCGTAATGTATGTTTATTGCTTATAACGTAGAGTGAATTTAATAAATATGATTATGTTGGTGTTGATTAGAAGATTGCAAATAAACCTCATGATGGTAAATGGTGTTCACCACTTAAACATTGACATTAAGAAATATAAACCATCCCTTACATCGGCAATGCACCACGAATATTGGAAAGTAAGATGTGACGTCCCTTGTGTACTCAGTCACCCTTCAAGCCGGATCACAACGATACTAAGTACCTATTATTATTGACTAAGTTGTCATGCAAAAGGATTATGTTGAATGTAAGTAGCTGTTCCGAACGTAGGTCCTCATTCTACCGAGAATAATAATAATAATACTAATATCCTGGGACATTATTCACATACGGCCATCTGATCCCTAACTAAGCAGAGCTTTGGAAACCAGACAACTGATATACTACACATACTAGTTTTCTTTTGTAAATACATACTTATATAGATAATTACACCCGGACTCAGGACAAATAGACATGTTCATGCACACAAATGTCTATCATGGGTGGGAATCCAACCCACGACCTGCGGTGCGTAAGGCAAATATCTTCCAACCACGCCAACTTTGTTGTTATTTCACTTTGGAGGAACGTCAAACGGACTGCCATATATCATGGTTGGACGTCATCGGCGGATCGCCGTTAATATTAATAACGTTTGAATTATAATATAAGATGGATTTACCTAATGTATAATATTACCTAATGTATAATGTAATGTACGCCGATTTATACAATAATATAGTTACTTTTAAAATGAATTCAATTTTATAATTGTTATAGACGCGCCCTATTATTGGAATAGAGGGAGCGGCGGAAGTAGGCGCGCTGAGCGACAGACAGACCGATGTAGCGACTATGACGTCAGAAGGACATCGTTTGTGAAATAATTTACATTGTGTCTCTACTACTATCTCGCTTTACTTTCTTATATTAAAATAAGACAAATATATCCATCAGCCTGATATGTACTAAGGCCTAAGGGGCTAAGGCCTCATCTCCTTTTTGAGGAGATGGCTTGGAGCTTATTTTACCACGCTGCTCCAATACGGGTTGGTGGAATAAAAATGTAGCAAAATTTCAATGAAATTAGACACATGCAAGTTTCCTCACGATGTTTTCCTTTACCGTATAGTTAATATAGACAGAAATTTATTATGAACACAAATTAAACACTTGAATATGCAGTGGTTTGTCCGGGTTTGATCCCACGATCATCGTTATGATTCACGCGTTACCACTGGGCCATCTCGCCATATGTACGTGCAAAATGTTAAACTTAGATGTAATAATTGTAACCACTTACCGTTGACCCTTTTACTTCTTTAAAATAATGTACATGACATTTTTTTGCCCATTCTGTAGTATGTTATACTTAGTTATACAAATTATTTATCTATGTGTCTATTTTTATTACGATTTTTTCTTTTATTTTGTTATAATTGAAATTTCTTGAAAAGGTGCATACAGGTAAAGTATTATTATTTAATCTATGCATATTAATTTAAACTAAAAGTATGGTATGCATTTTTTTAAATTAAGGATATTTCTTTTACTCTAGAATAAGAAACGACTAAAAACTTGTATACACCGCTTACTATTTAATAAAAAACGTAACACATATGTCAAATTTATACCCACACATTCTCATAAAACGTATAGTATAATGAGTAGATGCGAGTCCTTGCCATTTTTTCCTAACAAATAAACAGCATAAGCTATGCTTGAAATCTTTTTGCAAAACTCGTTTTTAACTTTGCCTGAAAATTCGGATGGTTGTAAAATTTCAGAAAAAACTATTTATGAAACCCTCTTTAGTATATACCTATAATCCAAGGTCAAAGAGTTAGAACTGGTAAATATAAACCGAAAATTACTGGTTCGAAGCCAAGCAAATCACTGGTGATTTATTCATGTTTATAATTATTCATCTCGTGTTCGGCGGTGTTAAAGTTTATTTTTAAATTAAGTCGGATGAAATTCTGCCACATCTGTATCTACCTTCCAATGAGGCTTTATACTTCAAATCCGAATACAACAATTCTACTAAGTATTGCTGTCTGGCGGTAAAATATACTATGAGTGGGTGGTCCCTTTTTAGGGTTCCGTACCTCACAAGGAAAAAACGGAATCGTTATAGGATCACTTTGTTGTCCGTCCGTCCGTCCGTCTGTCCGTCTGTCTGTGTGTCAAGACCCTTTATCTCGGGAATGCGTGGAGGTATCGAGTTGAAATTAAAACGATATAGTCAGGTCTACAGTCTCTTGAAGCTGTGAAAAAATCAAACTTCTGAGTTATCGTAAAAAAAGATATGGCCGTTTATGCCGCAAAAAACGTATATTTCGACACTCAAGGGAATCAAAATTTATAGAGTATTTCCCGTTGACCTAGAACTATAAAATTTGGCAAGTAATACCGTCTTATACTACAAGTATAGGGAAAAATCTGAAAAGAATACATCTGTAATTAAATCATAAAAACAGGGTCTTAATGCAAAGAACTACGGTCCAAATTTTGAATTGAGTTAACCGTGTCATATGGGGTATCGTACGAAAGGGCTTCATTGGCACAAGCTTAAACAGATTTGTAATTATTTTTATGATGTATAGTTTTCGATTTATGACGAAGAATGAAAAAAAAACATTTTCCCTTGGTAAGGTGCAAACCAAATTCTAAAGCGTTCCTCTATTTTATATGTAATAGTTTTAAAGTTAGGGTCCGTTATTTATGAATTGATTTAAGAAAATATTAATAATAAATAAGCATATAAAAAAAATTGTTGTATGTAGTACTTAACAGCTTGCACTATTATGCATACCTGCTTATTTAATTTAAAATTTTGTAATTAAACCCTATATATGTACTTACAAATTTCTACGGAACCCTCGGTGGGCGAGTCCGACTCGCACTTGTCCGGTTTTTTTTATAGCATAGGTAGGCGGACGAGAATACGGGCAACCTGATGGTAAGTGATCACCAACGCCCGTAGACATTGGCATTGTAAGAGATGTTAACCATCGCTTACATCACCAATGCGCCACCAACCTTGGGAACTAAGATGTTATGTCCCTTGTGCTTGTAATTACCCACCCAGACGAGGCTTAAATTGCAATTCTTGGTGGAATCTACATACCGAACCAGACATTACGTTTCAAGTGCTTATAACACCTACATGAATAAAGTATAATTTTGATTTTGCAAGAAGACATATTCGTATAATCAATAAGTAACTAAGTATACCAGCAGCTACCAAACAAAGAGCCTATTTACATTATTGTATATATATGTATAATGCACCTTATGATGAGCGTAAGTGGTTACTTATGTAGATGTCCTTAACTTCGTGGTAAGTATTTTTGTGCAGGCTAGTCACCACCTATATTATTAATTCTAAAGACATCCACTTTTTTTATCATCTTCAATATTTTTTTAGTAATATAGTATTTATTTCAATGTCCTCCGGACCAGTTTCGGCCACGGTGGCCAATATCAAGAGAGATTAGCCAACTGCGCAGGAGATATTATAGCGCACACTCGGGTACACTCCCTATTCCCTAAGCTCTCATAACCCAGACTTCATAACCAACTTCCAGACTCCGGGCTGCTACTGAGGACTTTCAGAAATACCCAATAACTATTTACCGGCCCGACCTGGGACCCAGGATCCAGAACCAGACCCGGGGTCTGTAGCCACTAGGCCAACTAGGTATTTACTATTATTAACTAGAGGTCATTATTAGCTATTAAGGTCATTTATATGATGTATAATTATATTGGTTCAGAATGTAAGAAATATTTACCCTTTCTCTCAAATGTAATTATACATATAATATAATTTATACTTCTTTCCAATATTTTTTACGCTTTTTATATATAATCTCAATACAATTTTTTTATATACAATCTCGTTTTACTCTATAAGAAATTATATATAATTTTTTTATATAATCTGTTATAGAGTAAAACACTTTATTAATCTTTTTTTTTAAAACATGAGATTTAAATAAATGTTTTGGCACAGTTGAAACATATATAAAGATTAAAGTGTTTGTTGTTTTTCTCAGTATTAATGGTTACTTTGGTGTGAATACATCCTATCGTAGCGATATTAGGGAGTGGTAGGATGTAGGCGCGTTGAGTACCGACGCAGCCGATGAGGCGCGTACTGGCGTCGTGAGGACGCGATCGTGTGGAGTATTTAAATTTCTATGTTCCTTGTTAACAAGTAACTAATAATTCACGTCCTTACTTATAATTAGCGGCTGTTTAGTTAAACACTAATTTCGCTCTTTCTGTCGGGAAAGAAAAAGATGTATTAAAAACTAGTATAACGCCGATACAAATATATAATAATAAATATTTAATGAATTTATTTAATATTAGAATGTACCATAATGGCCATTTTCGAGAGACGCGTGTGTTATACACAGGTTAAGTCACTCAGTTTTTCCATACTCCCATAATTCGACGGGACTTTTATTCCGGAAAGAGTTCAGGCGCAGGACTAGCTTTCCAAGGAACGTAAATGTAAATACTTCCATCTTTCGACTCCGGGCTGTAACAAAGAATTTTCCGGAAATATCAGTAACTTTTTACCGGCCCGACTTGGGATATGAGCCAAGGCCATCGGGATCTGCTTCCTTTTATCAAATCACTAAACCAAGGGGGCAACACAAACAATATTTATACTATACTTATAGAAAAGACAAAAGGGCATAGACGCAAAAAGGAAAAAACGAAAAAGAAATAAAAATATTTAAAAAAATATTCGCTGTAAATTATAGTATGGAAATAATTCAATTAAAAGTCGGGTGTTACAGTTTTCAACAGTTATTTAACAAGTCATGAAGTCATGATGGTTCAAATTAAAGAATCGACTTCAGAATTTAGTTTAACGAGCACTAACAACTTCAAACTCAATATTTACACTTTTAAACTGATATTTACTTGAACCACTGAATTTTATTAAATTTTAATAATAAGCAATATATTTATTAACATTTTTAAAATCTTTACTAATATTATAAATATGAGATTAACTTGTCTGTCTGTCAATTCCACTTGTAAGGCTAAGCTATCAATCCATATTTGATAAAATTGGTATAAAGGTTTCAAATTATTATTAATAATAGAAAGCGCTGTCAATTTTTTCGTAATTCAACAACGCTGTAGTTCACGGTCGTATACACAGGTCTATCAACAACAGTAGTGCGGGTACGTCGGCTTAATGTCGCTGTTCAGTTCAATTTACGGCCGCCAGAGGCATCACAATTCGCGTAATAATCATCCCGAAGACTTTTTCTAATCCAATCAAAACATTTAAATAACAAAACAAAAATAACAACAAATCCGAAAAACGATATAACAATGATTAAACAACACAATACTTGGGAGAGAAAAATATACGCCGCGTGTCACTCAACCACGTTCGATAGCAACGACGTACAGCACGCATTGTTGCGAAATAAAAGTTGTAACACAATCGCACTAATATCTCACCACAGAAATTGGGCTCCGTTGATAGACCTGTATACAAGACCGTGCTGTAGCTGTAGTTTGATTTAAGAAGCAAATACATGTTTGAAGTATAGGTGACATGCGACCGGAGATGTGATTTTTCTTGAACAAAGAATGTAACGAGCGCCGTAAAGCTATTTATTTTTATAGAAATAAAACGAAAAGGACTTATAAAAAAAACAAAATCTGAATGTAAATATAATTCATTAAAGTAACAGCCTGTGAATGTCCCACTGCTGAGCTAAGGCTTCTTCTCCTTTTTTTTTTTTTGAGGAGAAGGTTTTCATCTTACCCACCACGCTCCTCCAATGCGGGTTGGTGCAATACACATGTGGCAGAATTTGAGCGAAATTTGACACATGCAGGTTTCCTCACGATGTTTTCCTTCACCGTTAAGCACGAGATGAATTATAAACACAAATTAAGCACATGAAAATTCAGTGGTGCTTGCCCGGGTTTGGACCCGCGATAATCGGTTAAGATTCACGCGCTCTAGCCACTGGGTCATCTCGGCGTGGTAGAGAAATATAATTCATTATCCAGTGTAAATCGAAGAAATGTTAAGATTTTCACATCGAGTTTTATTTATCGAGATAATTTTATAAAACTATATTTATGGCCTGACGCAACTCTTTAAAAATTTGTAGTTATACATACAACATTTTAATTTGACCTTTGAACTGGATTTACCCAAAAATAAGAAAGACACCATACAAAATCATCATCATCATCATCATCATTTCAGCCGGAAAACGTCCACTGCTGGACAAAGGCCTCCCCCAAGGATTTTCACAATAGTCGGTCTTGCGCTACCCGCATCCAATGGCTTCCCGCGATCCTCACGACATCGTCGGTCCACCTTATAGGGGGCCTGCCCACGCTGCGTCTTCCAGTTCGTGGTCGCCACTCGAGAACCTTTCTGCCCCAGCGGCCGTCAGTTCTGCGAGCGATGTGCCCCACCCACTGCCACTTCAACTTAGCAATTCTTCGGGCTATGTCGGTTACATTAGTTCGCCTGCGGATTTCATCATTCCTGATTCGATCTCGCAGTGAAACTCCGAGCAGAGCCCTCTCCATTGCTCGTTGGGTGACCTTGAGCCTTCTTATGAGGCCCATAGTAAGCGACCACGTCTCTGATCCATAAGTCATCACTAACTAGGCTACACACACTGGTCGAAGACTTTCGACTTAAGACACTGCGGTATTTTGCATGAGAAGATATCGTGTAGCCTCCCGAACGCTGCCCAGCCGAGTTGGATTCGACGATTGACCTCCTTCTCGAAGTTAGACCTACCTAGTTGGATGTTCTGACCTAGGTAAACATAATTGTCCACAATTTCGAGTGCAGAATTTCCAACCTTTTCTTGAGTGGGTACAACATGGATGTTCGACATGATTTTCGTCTTGCCCATGTTCATTTGTAGACCCACTTGTTGAGAGACCCTGCTGAGGTCATCGAGCATAGCGCCAAGGTCTTAGTCATAATCACTATGTCGTCGGCAAATCGAAGATGAGTGATGTACTCGCCATTGATGTTGATGCCAAATCCTTTCCAGTCCAGAAGCTTGAAAACATCTTCAGCTAAACAGTTTCGGAGATATCACGTCTCCCTGTCTTACGCCTCTCTGCAGTTGGATAGATTTTGAGTTCTGATTCTGGAGTCGGACTGACATGGTGGCGTTCTCGTACAAGCACTTTAACACCTCGATATACCGATAATCGATTTGGCACCTTTGGAGAGACTTTAGCACGGCCCAGGTTTCGATCAAATCGAAGGCTTTCTCATAGTCCACAAACGCTAAGCAAAGTGGCTGGTTATACTCCTAAGACTTCTGTATAACTTGCCGCAGCGTATGTATGTGGTCTATGGTGCTAAAGCCTTTTCGGAAACCGGCTTGTTCGGGTGGCTGGAGTCAAGCCTTCGCTCGAGACGATTCGTAATGACTCTCGAAAACAACTTGTAGACATGGCTCAGCAATGAGATGGGTCTGTAATTCTTCAAAAGGGTATTATCATCCTTTTTAAAGAAAAGCACTACCACACTTCTGCGCCATGCCTTTGGCGTTTGACCCTTGGCTATGACAGAGTTAAATATCCTCTGAAGAGCCCTGAGGATTGGTGTACCACCTGCCTTCAGAAGCTCAGCTGTAATACCATCATCACCAGGTGCCTTGTTGTTTTTGAGTTGTTCGAGAGCCATTCTAATCTCGGAAAGGCTGATGTCCTGAAAATCTTCGGTGTAATGTCGGGTTAGTCTTGCTCTGGGATCTGCAGCTTGACTACTGACAGGTTGTCGTGTAAAGCTGACCGTAGAACTTCTCAACCTCGTCACTTGACTCTGCCCAATAGACAGATCTCTGGCGAGCACTTTGGAGCCTTTGTTCCGCTCGATGGCCTCTTTAATACGCATTGTATTAAATTGGCAAGCGTCGCGAGTCAGAAAATCGTTTGATCGTTTGATCGAGTTTGAAATCCGTCTATTGAGCAACCGATAACTAGCGGCATCATCTGAGGACGACAGAATCATTTTCCGTCTTTCCTCCATTAGCTGCAGGGTAGAAGCAGAGATCTTTTTGTTTTCATTTGTACGGCTGATCTTGAAGGCCTTAGACCCAGCCGTATGGACAGCTTCCACAAACCTGTCGTTGTATGTGTCCACTTCTTCGCAGTCAGCTAGGCATTCGAATCGGTTTTGGAGTTCGAGCTGAAAGGTTCCGGGATTATGGATGTGGGATCTCTCGAGTTTAACATTGAGATTCAATGACCCTCTTACTAATCTGTGATCTCTCCCTGTTTTCACTGCATTGATCACAGAGACATAATTGAATATTTGTCTTCTCGTCGACAAGATAAAGTCTATCTCATTTTTAGTTTCACCGTCAGGGCTCCCAGGCCCATTTACGGTGCCCAGGCTTCTTGAAAAAGGAGTTCATCATAAAGAGTCTCTCCTTCTCCATAAAGTCGGCCAACATCTGGCCCCGAGGGTTGCGGTCTCCAATTCCATGTGGTCCCACCTTTAGCTCTTTGCACAACCTTTTGCCTAGCTTCGCGTTAAAGTCCCCCATAACAACTGTGAAATGAGTCTTATAGGTATGTATGGCTCTAGATAAATCCTCATACATTACCTCGACTTCATCGTCGGAGTGTGTCAAGGTAGGCGCGTATACCTGTATGATTCTGAGTATAAGGTACGCCACCCTAGTCGACACACTTTCGATTTTCACAACGTTGTTAACGAGGGACTTGTGGACTATGAACCCGACAACACCTTGGGACAGTTGATCGCCCTCGCGGAAGTAGAGAAGGTTACCGGATTTCAGGATTATCGTATCCTCCCCCTGTCTTCGGACTTCAGATAATCCGACGATATCCTAGTGTAACCTCCTCGGTCCTTCCTCCAGTTCGATAATCTTCTCATCGGTCCGCAGTGTACGCGTTTTATATGTTGCCAGTGCCAGAGGTCGTCGGTGTTGGTAACACAAAATCAGCCGGGGATTCTTAGCACCCCCTGCCCCGCCGTTACCATAGCTGTTACCGAGGCTAGGAATAGCAGGGCTGCCGGGGACTAGGGGCCGTTGTTTGATTGTGCCAATCATTGAGGGGTTTTGCCATAATCGCCACGCTTGGCAGATGGGTTGGCGATCGCAGTAGGTTGGTCATAGTACTCAGAGAGACGCTGCTGCCCGTTCTCTGGTGTATATTCCGTTGGGTCGCCTTTTACGCCCCCCACGGGATGAAATGGGGTAGTGATATTCGTCGCCGTCACCACACGGCACATACAAAATAACATAGAATAAAATTAAAAATACCTTTTTCAAACATGTAAAACGATTACTTAATCAAAAGCTAAACATATAACTCAGCTCCTTTACGGAGCAATCTGAAACTATACAAGTAGACTTCGCTCAGACATGCATGGTTTTCTTAATAGTATATTAGGTTTGTTGTGAATTTAAGATTAGAAACGAATTACATTAGCGTGTACTGAATTATGAATAGCGAACTTTGAATAGTTTTTGTTTGAGGAAAACGAGAGTTTATCAAGGTAATTAATTTTTTTTCATTGTCACTATAATATTATGTGTTAAAAAACACTTAACTAGATGGGGACTTAAATACTCCTTGTCCCGGGGACCGGAACGGAGTAGGTATTTATTTAAATAATTATTAAAACCGACATAAAAGTCGGGAACGTTCAACGTAGTTTATATAAGTTGTGGTTATGCTGGGTAAAAGTTCCCTCTTATTAAATAAGAACAATCTTGTTGCTTTACTGCCATTTTAATGCAAGCAAACTCACTTTCACATTTATAATATCAGTAAGGATTCGCTTTGCAAATTAATACATTAAAATCAAAAGAACTTATAATAATATTATATAAATGATATAAAAGCAGGTCAGCCTCAGTATTCGTCGATTTCCAGGCATGTTATGTAATAATTGAATTATTGTATTAAATTATTATAGTGTAATTTTATTGGTTGAAAGAAGTCATTGAGTTTCTTGTCGGTTTCCTTGTTGTAGAATCTATATTCTTAGCTTAGGTAGTAACTTTGATAAAATCTTGGAATATGATTTTATTTTATCAACAGAGATTATAACAAAAACGAATACCAGAATAGAAATGTTCATTTATAAAAGCAAGATTCTGTCCTTCAAATAGCAATCTAAACACAGACAGATGCGTCTGGTGGACTCTGTTTTACATCGTACGCTGACAGGGGTCCTAGCTTTCAAATCAGGGGAAGGTCAGCCGTCCTACTAAATCTACAGAACAGGGCGAGGGGGCTGAAGCTTGAGGTTTCTGAATCTTTATCATTATCAGCTTCATGATTTTCCAAAATCGTATATAGTCAAAATTACGTAACTTGATTAGGGCGTATTATGAGTTACGACGCTTTTTAAAATAATTGTCTATGTGGTTTACTGGTTACAAAATTAATTAGCCTAAAGATTATTAATTATGTACTTGGTGACAGGGCTTTATCCAAGCCCACCTGGGTAAGTACCACTCAATTATCAACCAGTAATACACATGTAGTATTGTCGATGTGTAAGTGAGCCAGTGAAATTACAGACACAAGAGATTTATCATCTTAGCTTCTAAGCTTGGTGGCGCACTGTTGCTTTTAGAAATAGCGTAATAATATTTCTTACAGCGCCTATAACTACAGGCAGTGGTGACTACTACCATCTTATCAGGTGGCCATTTTGCCCGTCCGCATTATATTAAAAAATCCTCGGAGGTAGAATTGTTAAAAAAACTTGAAATAAGCTGAGTAAGGTCAATGAGTCACTGAAGTAATTAATGTAGGCTATCCAGATGATTTAATCTTAGACCAATTTTCATGATACCTAAAGTTAATGTCCGAGAAAAATGTGTTTGACGAACTAAATAAACATTTCATATAAAATATTAGTTTACATAAAGTTATTTCTAATGTAAACTGACTCAGGACCGTTTATAATAACTATAGAGATTTATTTTATATAAATAGTTTTGTTTATTTCCACAATAAATAGATGCCGAGATGGCCCAGTACGTGAATCTTAACCGATGATCGTGAGTTCAAACCCAGGCAAGCACCGCTGAATTTTTATGTGCTTAAATTGTATTCATAATTCATTTCTTGCTTGACGGTGAAGGACAACATCGTGAGGAAACCTGTATGTGTCTAATTTCACTGAAATAATTCTGCCACATGTGAATACCACCATCCCGCATTGGTGCAGCGTGGTAGAATAAGCTCCAAAACCTTCTCCCCAAAAAGGTGAGAAGGCCTTAGCTCAGCAGTGGGAAATTCACAGGCTGTTACTAAATAGAACGATCTCTGATCATTATTAGCGTGTCACCAGATTATAACATTGAGAAGAGATATGACGTCACTCTTTCTCTTTTCCAGTATGGAGGAACAAAGCTCGATGCCGTACAGTCAAGGTCACATGTCGAAGCTGCCCCTTTGTAAGTTAACAGTAACACTGAGCCAGTGTAAATACAGGGAATACACACAAGGGACATAACACTTAGTTCCCAAGGTTGGTGGCGCATTGGCGATGTAAGCGACGGTTTACATTTCTTACACTGTCAATGTCTAAGAGCGTCAGTGACCATTTACCATTAGATGGCTCATATGCTCTTCCGCCTACCTATCCTCTGACGAGCCGGTTGGCGTGGTTGGTAGACACTTGCCTTTCGCGCCACAGGTCGTGGGTTCGATTCGCCCCCAGGACAGACATTTATGTGCATGAACATGTCTGTTTGTCCTGTGTTTGGTGTAATTATCTATATAAGTATATATTTACAAAAGAAAAGTAGTATATGTAGTAAATCAGTTGTCTGGTTTCCATAATACGAGCTCTGCTTAGTTTGGGAACAGATGGCCTTGTGTGAATAATGTCGCAGGATATTATAAGTATCCTACAAAAAAAAAAATTTTTTTTTTCCTTTTTTATGTATGTATTTTGAACAATGTGGATTGTTTTGTTTGGATGTAATATTCATATATATCCCGGCAGATACATCTCGAATGTTCCTTCTATGCTAATAAGATCCAATGTAGTTGATATTTATTAAAAATTGTCCAATTTACTAGCAAATACTGCAAGGAAGTTCGCCATTGCATGAAGTAAGAATTTATTCAGTTAAGGGCCATTATCATAGAATAATAACGCTTAGAAGGATAGAGTCATATAAAATTTCGCTCAAAATTGAAGTAACTTTAACATTAATGAGTGCGTAAGTGTTACGTAATTTCATTCACACGCACGCACACATACGACCGAATTATATTGCAAGTGAATACACATTTCCCCCATAAAGAGAGGAAATTGATACTGTTTCTTTGTAAAAGTATTATAATTATATATTGCAATATTATTTATTTAATTTTAGCTTTTATTATTATAATGATCTCTTTTTTTAAAATAGCTATTTAATGATATTATTTAGTGTTGCTTCATAAAGAAAATAAAAAAATGTTTATAATAATTTGAACAGTATTAATGTTTTATATGTAATTTAAAAATTGTTGTGACAACATTTTTATTGTTGTGACGTCTTTTGTTTACAAATTATTTTTATGTTTTGATGAATGTATTTACCTAAAATTATAAGCTGCCAAATAGTACTTACGTGTGAAATGTGATTTTCTTTCCTTATTTTTTTATGAGTAGCGTTGTGACACCCTTTTCGTACGCAGTGTCATTTCTTAATAAATTGCGCGAGATGTTTACTATGACACTTTATCGTGACGGCTGACGTGACGTCAAATGTATTAAACCTATTTGGGTTCAATTAAATGACTTCAATTCGCTTGGGCCACTCCTTCTAAGCGTTATTATTCTATGGCCTTTATGTAAATAATTCTTATGTAATACAAGTTTGAATGTCGATATTCCATTTTCCATCGAGTGTAGATCGAGTATTCTAACCGACCAATTTTCTTGAGCCATATCAAAATGTTTTATTAGATTTTCTATTGTACTAAATCATTCATGAATTTGTCTATGCAGGAAATTTTAACGTAAATCACTTTGAACTTTATCGCTTGAATATTAAAGATCAAAATACGATACGCGAATTATCATTGAATAAATATAGTTTTAAGACTTTCAACTTTGTGATTAGCACGTTAGAGTTGTTTTTTCTTTAGTGCATTATTATAACGAATTGGTACATATAACATTGTAAGGAGGTTCTAGTTATTTGGTGTTTGTCAAGGGCGAGTGGAATTAATTAATTTGTAGAGGGTGAGGTTTTATGGTCTGTTAAAGTTGTGACGTAATTTGTTTGATTGTTTATCGATGGTGTTGGAACATGCGGGTATATCAGGTGAAAATAGAACTGTCCTTTTTGTATCAAGGATTCTTTATTTGAAAATTCATTATTTGAAACATTTTCGGAAAGATTTTCCTGTCTCAATTATTCTTAATAATCTTTAATTTTGTTATGTTCGTCTGACACAAAAATAGGAGCAAAACATTTTTTGGATTTTTTTTTTTTAAATCAAGTTCATAGTCATGCTCACAAAATTATTTCTGAATTAAAACTATATACACAATTTTATTGTCAAATATATTTCAATACCAACCACATATATTCACCTAATTGTTTCACTCGAATGTTATGTAACATACAACGATGCATTCAAATTCGAAGAAGATAATGATTAACTTTGTTTTTAATTATTTTTTGTTCATTTGTTTTATTATCGCAAACGAACAAACGCACCCCTAATAATAAGTGATCACTATGGTTCACATAAACTGGCATTAGTAAAACTTGTGGCAAATCAATATAAAGCTGGGCTTTCTTACCACAGTGACCAGAGTGCTTGAACTCTTTCGAGTTGTGTTGGATTTGGCGCATCATCAGATTATTATTTATGAGGGAATAGAGAACGTACTTGTACATTATACTTATGCACTAATACGTCCCACAAACTTGGATAGACTCACTTAAGAATGGTTGTCGTAATCGAAATAGCAGTAATCGCACAGCTACGCATATTAAATAAATATATTAATTATATTTATTATTAGGTCAAACAAAAAAATCTCTATAAATAGTCTTAACTTTGAACACAAACAGCATCAAAAAAAAAAAAGTAATATTATATAGTCTGTGTACAAAAAGACGGCACTACAAAGTTATACTCGATCTATCATTCTCACGTTGACGGGAGCAAAAGGAAAAAGCTGACGTTAGTCATTAGTGGTAATTAAACTACTTTAAGACACGCTTATTTTTACACATGTGCTATATTGTAACGTAGAAACAACTCTATATATATCTGCAGATGGTTTATTGTTGCTTGACAAAAGTGACTTTTAAAACTCGCCTTCCATAAATATGCTGTAATATGATCAACTCTATGGAACTATATATAATTATGTTAAATCACAGTTTTTTGAAATATGTTTTTCTTGATAACATTTTCATTTGCTTTCAATTATTTGCTGATAAAGAAATATTATTTTTTCTTTCTAAATAAATTTTGAATGCGATGTTTGTATGTATGTATGTATGTATCTCATTGTCGATAGAGAATTTCATTAAATAAATATTATCATATAACATATAAAGTAACCGATGATCGTGGGTTCAAGCCCGGGCAAGCACATTCATCTCGTGCTTGACGGTGAAGGAAAATATCGTAAGGAAACCTGCATGTGTTAAATTTTACGGAAATTCTGTCACACGTGTAGTCCACCAACCCGCATTGAAGCAGCGTAGTGGAAAAAGATCCAAACCTTCTCCTCAAAAAAAAAAGAGGATAAGAGGCCTTAGCCCAGCAGTAGGACATTCAAAGGCTATTACTGTATAAGATAAAAAATAACCTTTGCATTAATGTCTCACCGCTGTTTTAAGACATATTTTCCTTTTGTTTCACCACGCTACTTTAATGTGGTTTGGTGGACACACATATGATTGACTTATACAATGAAACTCAAAACTGAAACATGAAAATTCAGTGAAGTTTTCTCGGACGAATCCACAACCTTAGGTTAAGAATTTCATATTCTAACAACGGAGCTATCACGGTATGGGACATGCTCAATCATTTTAAATTCAACTATAATGATACAAAACAAAAAGCTTAAAATTTTCCAAAATCTAAAGTAATTCTACAGTTATTTTAATTACACGTATTATAATATACAATACCAGCGGGGTGAATAGGGCGAAGTTTATTTTCATTTAGAGCTTCGGAATTGCTTTCCACGAGGAAATGCGGCTTGCATTCTTGCCACGATTCCACGAACGCTTGATATGTACAGTATTTCGTTTTTAATTTTCATTTCCATGTTAATGAAGCATAGCCCAGTGGACAGGACATGGATCTTAAATTCCTAACCAACGATCACGAGTTTATTTCCAGACAAGTATCTTTTTAGTATTTATAAGCTTAATTTTGTATTCGAAAGTGATCATGAGACTAGCCAACTACATACGATATAGGGCAAACAAGTGTATGATCAAACAAGATTGCACTCTATATTCTCTCTTTCATTATGGAACAGCAAATCTGACATGACTGGAACGTGTGTGTACTTCAATCAATTAGTTACCTACACCCTTCATTTTACAAGGAGCGGTAATTATTTTATTCCGAGAAGTTCCAAATTTAAAAATAAAATATGCTAGTGCGTTACACTGTTTGTTATAAATATTTAAATACGGAAATAAAAACTAGCAATCGTTAACAAAAACATAAGTTCGTTACATTCAGTGGACAAACAGTATTTTCTCTTCATAACGCATGTTGACAGATCATTCCTCGCCTCTGATTGGATGATAGGAAGTGCCGTCAAAAAGTGTGTTTGACAGACATTTGTCAGCTGTCAACTCATACTGTACTGATTTGTTAGGTGACATGTTTGAAAAAAAAAATTAACAAATTGCTTGCGTTGAAAAATTTGTTTTGTTCATCGTAAGCTAATACCATATTTGTTTTGACGTGTAAGTTATTCATTGGTAATCAAGTCAATGATTGATGATAATAAATTATTATGTATAAAGGCAGAGACGAAAATATAATTAAAGGGCATTGTTTTGGCTATATTGAAAGAACTAGATTATACTCAGAAATAAAACGAGACTTCAATGAAATTAATGTATTATTTGCAACCATAAGATCCTTATATATAATTTAGCGAGTAATGCTCGTTTCCCGCCACGAAGTCATTGTTCTTGCGTACAGGTTAAAAATGTAGAATATTATTGTTTAATATTATGAAAAATGACAGATACTCTTCAGCAATATTGAATAATAATACGTATTATGTTTAATATTATATATTACAATATTATTGACTCTTATCATATATATCGATATATCGGAGATTTTCGTATAAAGTAAGTAGGCATAATTAGGCATCCAGCTGTTTAACCTAGTACATACGTACAGAACATTCTATAAGCAGATTAAAAAAAAAATACCCTCTTCTCAAAATGTGGTAAAATCATTCATCAATGAACAAAAGAACATTTGACAATTACAAAATGTCAGTTTTGACAAATAAAGTATTATTTTGATACTTCGTGTCTCTGTTATTACTACCCCTGTTCAATGTCACGCGTTCAGGATTAAATTACTTTTCTCTAAGCGATTTCTGCACGAACTTACTCGCTATTGTGACTAGGAACAAGAAAAACAACGGATAAAAATATTTAACGATATAATCTATAGTGTATATAAATAATAATTCATAGCCTATAATAATATATAAATTCTTAGTAGTTATCCTGGTTTTAAGATCTGACATTTGAACTGTTAACACTTATATGAATAATTCAAATTTTATATTTTCCATTATGACATTTTCCAAATTCGTACAAGGTATTCAAATTATTAAAAAATCGTATATTATTAAAAAGTTAAATAAAACTTTTTAATATATTGACAAAAAAATGTATTTAAATTTTTATCATATTGTTTCATTATTTTTATTAATTTTAAAATGTTTTATTTTATCAATTAAATTTTTATAATTATTGTTTTTGCTTGTAAAAAACACCTGTAAAAAAATAGGCACGTGTGTGTACTTCAATTACCTAATTAATTATGATGACTTTTGGTTTATTGTGTATATTTATTGTACTACTTGTCGGTGTTGTCAAATAAATAAATAATTACTAGTTTCTTAACGTGTGTATGTGTTATTCTTGTTCCTATATAACATGTTTACAAATTTAATGATAATCGGTTGACTAGAAAAAAAAAAAATCACGTATATTTAAAATATTAATTATGATATATTCCTGAACGAGTTTCGGCTACAACGGGCCATTATATTAACGAACGACGAACTACGCAGTAGATATTAATGTGCATTTATATGTGAACACAATATTTAAACTATATATTTATTACTTGACGAGCCGGTTGGCGTGGTTGGTAGATACCTGCCTTTCGCGCCGCAGGTCGTGGGTTCGATTCCCACCCAGGACAAACATTTGTGTGCATGAACATATCTGTTTGTCTTGAGTCTGGGTGTAATTATCTATATAAGTATGTATTTACATAAGAAAAGTAGTATATGTAGTATATCAGTTGTCTGGTTTCCATAGTACAAGCTCTGCTTAGTTTGGGATGAGATGGCCGTGTGTGAATAATGTCCCAGGATATTATTATTATTATTATTACTTATTAATAATTATTTGTATTCATGAATATTCAGCTTAGTATACATTTTTATTTTTGGTTTATTTAATTAATAAATATAATTTAACATTATATAATTCCCACCCACCAACCTTGGGAACTAATATGTGCCTGTAATTACACTGGCTCACTCACCCTTCAAACCGGATCACAACAATACTGAGCAATTCTGCTTTGACGTAGAATATTTGACAATTGAATGGTACCTAAGCCCTACCACCAAGTGAAATACTTTGACATTATTTAGAACATAATCAAAATTATTCAGAACTTTCTTATTCTAATAAAACTTCCAAGTCGATAAAGCATTTACATACATACAACTAACTATATGTAATAATTAACCCAAACCGTTATAAAAACAACAGTAATTACATGCACGCCTAGAGAGGGCGTTACTTACTAATTAGTATCCATTTATCAAAGAGGATTTTAGCACGCTTCGGTATAATTAAAAAAATTATAAGATTGTTTAAGGATTACTTTGATTCATCGCTTATGAATCTTAATGATTTAATTATGTATTTTACTACAATTAAGTAACTTGACGTGGTTTTTCTTAAAAACTTTTAACCCGTATTTGTTTATAAGAGTGGTTAAATAATCTATTTTCAATTGAATAGAATTTGCTGACATCATTTTAAAAGAATATTTTTGTACACAAAATGGACTATTGCGAAAAATATAAATGAATTAAGATTTTTTTTAAGAATCGACTGTTGGTTCACAAAGTTTCCCTTGGGTCAACGTAAACTAAAATCATTAGAAAATAATGATATTCCTTTCTTTATTATTGTATTTGTTTTTGGTACATCATTTTTAATGTTTCTTTTCAATGTATTATAACAAGAAATCATTGTCACCCCAAAAAGTCCACACTAATCAAGAGTCCGGCGATTTTCACGATTCCGTCAAAGTTGTTTTCGTGTTTTGATTGCGCCTAATGAACTAACAGACAGTCATCGTTTGTTCCCGAAATTAAATCATACCTCACACCCCCTATTCCGTTAGAATAAGAGTTATTTATCATTTAAGATTGTATGTTACAGTTATATACATATATATGTATATATATATACTAGCTGTGCCCGAGGCTTCACCCGCGTATAATTAATAAAAATATAATAAATTATTTTATTACTATAATAACACACACACACACACAAATATGGCTACTGGTAAAGCAATACGTAATTAACGATTTGAAATAAATTTTCATAAGATACCGTAGGGTTTACCGATATTATATATGCCCTAACATTTGCGCCATCACATGTTCTTTGTGTGTACCAATTTTCATCAAGATTGGTTAAGCCGTTCCGCCTTATAAGAAGATATACAGACAGACAGACAGACAAAAATGAAAAACTAGTATAATGTGAATCACTGCATCATAGAACGATTATTTATCACAAAATTAGGTGAAAAAAAAAGTGTACAGACACAACCAATAGATTTATATAGTAGTATAGATATAGATATATACAGGCAGTATATATTGGATGGTTGATTAGAAATTGGATCACCAAATAATCACCAATAATTCACCAGAAATATTATTTATTCCTTACAGTTTTACGTATGTAAGTACATTCAACGAGGGGAATTAATATGTTACCCTTGTCTGCAGCTTGGTGGAATTATGTGTCTTCTCGAGAGGAGGAGAGGAACCTAGCAGGAGAACATTTAGAGATTATATACTATTTACTTTTATGTATCAAAACAATACGATGACAATATTTGTGGTTTCTTTTTCATGTGTTCCATTATTATATTCTGTTTGTCTTTATATTGTTTGGATAAAAAGGGATAAACAATGTGAACAGCGTATTCTCTAAGTGCATCTGATAGCATCAATCTTCGTCGCATAGCTATCTCGTTCTAACAATTTCCTCTGTAAGACGAAACCACCGCTGTATAAAGTAAACATTTTTGAAGGGAAAACTTCTTTAGCGGCGTTGTGCACTTTTTTGTGATGGGTAAAAAATGTTCAACTCGCGTCAAGTCACGTGACCCTGATTGAAAATTCGTAAGACGTAAAAGGTAAAATAAAACGAATGAAAACGTTGCTAATTCTGGTACTCTATATACTATCTCTTTCTCACAAACGGTGTTAAAAAATATAAACATTATTTTCGTGTCAATTTAGTTTAGACATCGTGTCTGATCGGTACCAATACTGTTCTCAATTTACAGAAAGCTGAAAATGTACCCCTAAAAGTTAACATGTTGGCGCCCCGCCAAACAGTCACGATTCTTTTAGTCAGCTATTTCGCAGAACTGCAGGTTAAAATAAATTATTCAAACATTATTCCTAGAAATATAGTAAACGAGCATCATACTTCAGTTTCTCATAAGTATAATAATACTATACTAAATCAATGGTAAGTGGTAAAAACTGTAAGAAATATTATCCTTTCCTTACATCGCCAATCCGCCACCAACCTTGGGAACCAAAATGTTATATCCCTTGAGCCTGTAGTTCCACTGACTCACTTACGCTTCAAATTTACTTGTTGATAGAACGTTGTGCAAGCTCTTTTGGGTAGGTACCACCCACTCATCAGATATTCTACCGCAACACAGCAGTACTTGGTATTGTTGTGTTTCAGTTTGAAGGGTGAGTGAGCCAGTGTACAGGCGCAAGAGACATAACATCTTAGTTCCCAAGGTTGCGCATTGGCTATATTTTTTTTTAAAGGAATGTACAATGCCTCTGTCTATGGGCGTTGGTGACCACTTAACATCAGGTGGCCCATATGCTCGTCCATCTACCTATACTAGTTATAAAAAAATCGAACACAACGATACTAAGTTTTGCTGTGTGCGGTAGAAATGGGTAGGTACCAGATTTAACGCAGCTAATATCTCTGAAAGCAGACTCTGCAGCTAGTTGATATGATAAAAGAGCGAGTATGATTAAGCCTACGATTCCATTCGAAAAACAAACTCATTATGTTTGATAACCCGTTTATATAGAACAGCTGTAAGATTATATCGCTAAGATGTACAAGTCTGGAATTTTTTTACCGTTCGAAATAGATCAATGAAATCGAAAAGATCGTATAAATGATCACACTAATCCGGGGAACTGACAGTTCTTTTTTATTTTTTATTTGATTATAAAAAAACACAACATACATATAAAGCATTGAAAGAAAAAAATTACTTTTAAAACAATAACAGTGTATCTAACATGCATGTCAATTACGAGTGTCCATAGCACTTCCAGATTAATTCTAATCAAATCAAATTCAAATTAAAAGAAACAAAAAATTTATCAGTAAATTTTTAAAAATGTCCAAATTAAGTCAGAAATTAAGGTCATTGTTACAATAATAAAAAATAAAAAACATTAAAAATCAATCAATTGGCGAAATCATAATTGAAATAATAAAAAATATTAGTTACAATTTAAAACACAGACAGTTCTATATGAAATTCATCTAGGAGTCTATGTATGTCTCGTTTATTGAAAAATGATAAAGCATATATAGCTTCACGCTAAGATTCTGCAAACTGTATCATACTTAAAATCACGGTTGCAGACAAAATGGTAATATATATACTTTTTTTTTTATAATTTGTCATTTTTGCGTGTTTATTTTTCTTTTACTTGTGTTTCGTTGTTGATTTTTGTCCTTTTTTTTGTGTTATAATAATAAACATTTTAATAAAAATATTAACTTTTGCAATAAGTTGACGATTATTATTTTGAAAAACTAACACATCTGCCATGGCACCAGCAGCCTGCTACGCCAAACATTAATAAAAGTATGTTAATAATTAAAACTAGTTATATATATAGTAAAAAAATATCTAATTCATAAAGATGTCCTTTTTTCGTAATAGCCCTTATTGTTAAGTGCATAAAGCTCAAAATAACTATTTTATATTTATGCTAAAGTTTCAATATTAACTGATATAAAAAAAACATCGTCTAAACCCAAAAATTATAAGAATTTAAATAAAAACTCTTTTCCATTCTGAATACAAGCAAATGAACGCACAAAGTCGAGTGAATTCGTAAAAAAACCGCAATTGCCTTCATTCATTCAAGTGGGTTCCGTACAACGGGTGAGAGAGAGACGGTATAATGATATCAACGAGTGTGAAAGAAATGAGGCGATCGTTACTGGGGTCATCACTCGACATAAGTACAGACTTGACCCCGAAACATATGCGATAAGTATTCTCACTCAAAAATCAATTGCACGTGAAATAGGTCTCTATTTTGGCAAATTATTTTGGTAGGAAAGTTTGGTAAGAGATTTTACGTGTGGTACAGCTTTGTGCAAGCTCGTCTGGGTAGGTACCACCCACTCATCAGATATTCTACCGATAAAAGCAGTAGTATTGTTGCGTTCCGGTTTGAAAGGTGAGTGAGCTAGTGAAACTACAGGCAGATCTTCGTTCCCACAGTTGGTGGTGCATTGGCGATGTAAGGACCAGTTAATATTTCTTACATCGCCAATGTCTATGTGTGGTGGTGGCCACTTAGCATTAGGTGACCCATTTGCTCATTCAAAGTAAGCTAAGAAAGTTTCGATAAATTTCAGTAATTCTTTCTTGAATACGCATTGAGCAATCAAAGAAAAAATACAAAATATTAAGCGTATTCGGAAAATTTCGCTTTATACTAATAGTCTGTTTTTTCAATATAGACACGTGCTTATTGATTGTTAAAAATATCCTACCGGCTTGAAAACATCGCAGATATGAGAAGAAACAGCGAATAAAATCCAATGGCATTTTTTACGTTGTATATATTGTTGTTGTATTGGAAACGGAAACAATAATTTAATGAAACATTTTAAATGAATTATTCGATCAGTACCTACTAAATACTAATATAATCGGTTATATTAAAAAAAATAGTGTGAAAAATAGAATTTTATAGGAAAGCGTAAAAAGCAAAGCCTTACCTTCATACAAAATTTGAGCGACATCGTTACAGCCGTTTTCGAGATACACCCTGCATAACGGGAAGAGGATAGGCGTACTTAGCTTTTGTATGAAGTCAGGGTTGCTTGTTTAATCTGTAGTTTTTGCGTGAGTAACAAAGATCCAAACAAACATTCACATTCATAATATTAGTAGGACATACAATAATTGCCCGTTTAATAGTATTACATAGATAAAGATAAGATTACAAAAATGTTTAAATTAACATAACAAATGATTCACACTTATATAAATATATGACAATGCATTAAGATACATTAACACGACAATAGGTCGATCAGTTGATAACGATAACTCATCCATCAACCACAGGAAATACCTTTCTGCCTTCCTCGAGTCATCAAATGGCAGGTAATCCTATCGAAATGACTTTTACGCAGACAACCTGTATTGTTGTACAAAAATGCTTTAACAAATAAAAGACCAAAGAATAACTTTTTCTAGAAATGGTATCCCATTAAAGAACTTGGTATATTAAATTATAGACCCGTCATCCAAAAATTTATGTATTTATGTTCGCGTTCATCGCAATTATAAATAGTTTTTATTATATTTACACCTTTAAATAAAGTGATTTGCATGAAAGTGTCAGTATATGATTCGTTATATTTGTCGATTAAATTGAAAAAAAGTGCGAAAGCTGCTCAAACAGATAAAGCTAATGGAAGTAATATATTATGGAATGACTTACTTCAAATTGTACTATAATCCGGGAAACTTTATAACTACCTTCTTTGTGCTACCCGTGCAAAGTCGATAGTTAATAAATCCATAATTTCGTGTATCTACATACATGTGTATTATAATACATAGGCAGACTGGCATTTGGATTATATGCTGATAAATAGACACCACCAGCCGTATACATTGGCACTATAAGACATATTAACCATCACGACACCAACCTTGGGAACTAAGATGTTATGTTCCTTGTGCCTGTAGTTACACTGGCTCACTCATGCATCAAACCTGAACACGGCAATACTAAGTATTGCTGTTTAGCGGTAGAATATGTGATATGTAGGCGGTATCTAGCTAGATGGGTTTGCACCCAGCCCTACCACCAAGTAAAATTGACCAGCTGCTGGACCCTCACGGGTCACAGTGTAACGTTATATAGGACATAACCTATCTCAATTAATGGACTATCTAACGTAAAAACATTTATTTTAAAATGGTAGATATCAGGTGATTTTGTCATATTGAACCTCAAACCACAATTCCAAACCAATATCCGTTTTACGTTACAGAGGAACGTCGAGAGGCGAGAACCTGAATATGATATTTATAGAGCTTATGTACTGTACATATGTTTTAGATAATATTCTTAACATGAAATAAGGGTCTAAAAAGCTTTGTATAATGTTCTCCTGTAGTCAACCCCAGATTTATGCCTAGGCCTACAAGGCCTTGGGGCCCCGCCAGTTAATAATAATTATACTCTAATCGTCTCAAATGGGCATTGGACCTCTAAGTCCGGGCATGCCTGTAGTGTTTTTTTGTAAGAGCAAACTTCCAATCTCACTTGTAAATTTTAAAAACCAACTTTCAGTGCATATGCCTTTTTGTCATATTATTTTATTAATTGGCAGTCTTTTGTATCGTATTTTCATTACAACCATATTGTATTAAGAAATATCTCATACAACACCCGAAGACATACATTTATTTATTTATTTATTTATTTAGGATCACCAACATGGCAATACAATAACACTTACAAATTAAAAGATTACAAGTTAATGGGTCTTAGGGTAAGAGTTGCCATACTTATAGGTGATTCAAAAATTATTTATCGGTTCAACTATATATTTATTTTGTTGTTTTTATATATTTTTTTCTTACTGTAATAGGCAATTTGTGGAATCTTCTCCTTTCTTATTTTTATAGGATAAGTAGGTGGACGATATGGGCGTCGCGCTCGAGCCGTCGAGCCGTTCGGACGTGTACGAGTAACATATTGTTATCAATGTTTCTTGGATGTTTTCTTCGATTACCCTCGCTTGTTTATTGGTTTTTTGTTGTTTTCTGTCGTGACATATTGTATTGGCTTTGTATATGGATTTTGTTTTTCGTTAGTGATTGGTTTTGTTGTTTGGGTATAGGTCTTTCATAGACCTATATTTTTTTTTTTTTTTTTTTTTTTTTTTTTTTTTTTTTTTTTTTTTTTTTTTTTTTTTTTTTTTTTTTTTTTTTTTTTTTTGGTTGTTTTGTCTTTGTTGTTTTTGTTGGTCATAATCGTTTATTGTTCTTTTGGTGTCGACGATGGACTTTGATACAGAATTGTCGTCCGACAATAATGTTAGGCGAAAACGCCCACTTGTGGGACCCGCCCTGTTTGATTCCGGCTCCGATACGGAGACGGAAGTCAGGGCCTCGGCCAAAATCAGTAGTGCTCGTCGTGGGAAGGTCGCCTCCAGAGGTCGCGGAAACCTCGCTCAGGCCAAGGCTGAACTCAAGGCGAAGGCCGATGAAGCCCGGGAGGAGGCTTTCGAGCGCTCCCTTAGGAGCAGGGCGTTCCGGAAGGACACAACAAAAGTCGTTTTGGACTCCGAAGAGTCCGCATCGGATGCCCCGAGGGATCCTTCGAAGATGGGCGTGGAGGAACTTCGTGCCCAAGCTGGACGTAGCGCAGCCCTCATTTTAGAGGTGGCGCAAAAATCCTCTAATTTAAAAGGGGGATTTACGATGAAATTGAAGGAGTCTGCCGCTTCGCTCCAGGGGATTGTCGATGCCCTGGCAGCTAGGTCGGAAGCTGAGGAGACCCGCCGGCTTCGCGCGGATAACGGTCGCCTTCGCAAAGAAGTCGAGGCTTTAAAGTTGGAGATAAAAGCCCACCGCCGTGAGTTTACGGAGATGAAAAACACGGTGGCAGTGGCAAACGAATCGGTGGCCAGCACCACGCGGGATGCACAAGTATTGGAGGAATTTAAGGAGTCTATAGTTTCTTCGATCTGTGGGAAGGTAATCGCCCAACTGACGGGATTAGAGGAACGTCTCCTTCCCATGAAGGTGCAACGCCCCCCGTTAGCAGCGGATAAGAGGCGTGAGGCGGCGCAGCAAAATGCTCCGTCGCATGCACAGGCGACCTGCCCGGCTCCCATACCCGCACACAAGCAGGTGGCTCAAGCTGCACCTGGCCCGAAACCATTAGCCCCAGCCGCTCCATCAATGCCGTCAGGTGGCCACTCGGTCGTCCCTACTGTGCCGGAGTCCCAGCCACAGGAGATCCAGGAGATGTCGTGGTCTACAGTGCTAAAAAAAGGGAAGAAGGGGAAAAAGGCACCAACCCCGGCCGTAGCAGCTGCTACAGCAGCGCCAATTACGCCGAAAGCATCACAGGCGGCTAAACCGAAGCTGGCCGCCCCTCGCAATGCTGCAGTGCTCGTCACGCTGCAGCCGGAGGCAGAAGAAAAGGGTGTAACGTACGCCCACGTCCTGGAGCGAGCCGAGCAGAGCGTAAAGCTTGAGGACCTCGGAATTTGTGGTGGACTTAAGGTCCGTCGCTCTGCGACAGGTGCGAGAGTACTGGAGCTACCAAGGGCCCAGTCGGACCAAGCAGATAAGCTTGCCGACAAGCTCCGCACGGTGTTGGATGGGGTGGCTAACGTTATCCGTCCCACGATAAGAGTGGATCTAAGGGTGACGGGTCTTGACGACTCCGTCACTAAAGAAAAATTAATTGCTGCAGTCGCGCGTGAGGGGAGTTGCCCTGTTGAAGCGATCAGGTGTGGAGAGGTGTCACGCGGACCCGGATACATGGGTATGGCCCGTGTGACATGTCCGATAGCGGCGGCGAAGAAGCTGTCCAAGGGCGGTCGTCTGCTGGTTGGATGGAGTTCGGCTAGGGTGTGTGTGTTGGAGCAACTTCCCTTGCGCTGCTACAAGTGCATGGGTCTTGGTCACACCAAGCCGCTCTGCCCATCGAAGGCTGAACGAGGAGGGCTTTGCTACCGGTGCGGTCTTGATGGCCACAAATCGGCGGACTGCTCTGGGAAGCTGCGCTGCGCAGTTTGCGCGGATGCTGGAAAGCCCTCTGGGCATACGATGGGGTCGAGGGAATGCAACCCACCCATCACGAAGGGTAAGGTGGTCTTAAGCACCCAGACCACCACCAATGTCGGACGGCGCCAGGCCGAGGAGGAAGCTGCAATGTCGCCATGAGTGCAAACCTTAGCTTCCTTCAGACGAATATAAACCACTGCGCTGGGGCTCAGGACCTACTCCTGCAGTCCATGGCGGAGTGGAAGATCGACCTGGCTGTGGCCTGCGAGCCCTATTACGTCCCTCCTCTACCCCATTGGGTAGGGGACTTGGACGACACCGTGGTGGTCCTCATTCGGAACGGAACGGGTTCCCCCCTCTCACTCATTGAGAGGGGCTCGGGCTACGTAGTGGCGGGATGGGGTGGGTACGTAGTTGTGGGAACGTACTTCTCCCCAAACCGCAGCCTGGCAGAGTTCGAGATATATCTCGGCTCGGTAAGAGCTGCGGTGGCCAGGCAGTCGCCGAAACCTACTCTGGTTCTTGGCGACTTAAATGCGAAGTCGCGTGCCTGGGGCAACCCTGCCACGAATCCGCGAGGGAGGGCCGTCCAAGTGTGGGCACTACTTTCCAGTCTGTCCCTACTCAACAAGGGGCAGGCTCACACCTGTGTGCGCCATAACGGGGGGTCCGTGGTGGACGTTTCGTTCGCCAATCCTGTTGTAGCACGCAGAGTGGTGAACTGGAGAGTAGAAGAAGAGGTGGAGACTCTGTCGGATCATCGTTATATCCGATTTGAGATCTCCATCTCTCGCAGGCCAGTGGACCCCCAGAGGGTGCCGACCACTCTGCCGAGGTGGTCTCTTGGCCAGTTAGACCGCCAACTGGTCAAGGAGGCCGCCATTGTGCAACGGTGGGGTTCCGCAGGATGGACAGAAGGTGCCAGTGTGGAAGAGCTGGCGTGCCGCATGCGCAGTGCCCTCAAAGAGGTCTGTGATGCGGCCATGCCGAGAACCCGGCGCAGAGTTCCGCGCCGGTATGTATACTGGTGGTCGCCCGAAATAGCCGATCTTCGGGCGACGTGCAACCGGGCGCGGAGGGCTTACGTCCGCTGTCGAAGGCGTAACGGCCTCGATGCGGACTTAGAGGGACAGCTTTTGGCCGCTTACCGCAAGCTAAAAAAGGACCTGCAGCTGGCTATAAGTCGGGCTAAAGAAAAGGCGAGGGAGGAACTACTGGCGGGCCTCAACCGAGACCCATGGGGGCGACCGTATAAAGGTGTTCGCGGAAAATTCCGCACCCAAACCACCCCTATGACGGAGACGCTGCCGCCGGAGTTCCTTCTGCGTCTGGTCGGGGAACTGTTTCCCCACCCAGGCGAGTTTGTCCCTCCGCAGATGGCCCCTCGCTTCGTGATAGAGGACACAATGCCTCCACCATTGATCACGGAGCGAGAAATGGAGATGGCCCTCGAACGTTTGAGGGCCAGAACCACAGCGCCGGGTCCAGATGGAGTTCCAGGGCGTGTTCTGCGCGACGCCCTGGAATACCTCGGTGGGAAGCTTCGGGATCTGTTCGATCAGTGTCTGCACTGCGGGCAGTTCCCGAAGCTATGGAAGGAAGGAAAGTTGGTCCTGTTGCCGAAGGAGGGGCGTCCACAAAACTCTTCTTCGGCATACAGGCCAATAGTGCTGCTGAATGAGACGGGCAAGCTCTTTGAGAAGATAATAGCTGCCCGTCTTGTTCAGCACCTCAAGGAGGTGGGGCCGGGTCTCTCTGAGGCTCAGTACGGGTTCAGGGCGGGTCGATCAACTATCGACGCCCTGAACACCTTGAAGACCCGGTCCATGGAGGCGGTGGCCCGAGGGGACGTGGTCCTGGCGGTATCGCTGGACGTAGCGAACGCCTTCAACAGTCTTCCTTTCGAGACTATAAGGGAGGCACTCCGATACCATAGGTTGCCTTCCTATCTCAGGAGGCTGTTGGGGGCGTACCTCCGGGACCGGGTGGTCCTCTGGGAGGGGGGTGATGGGCGACTTGTCCGGCATCGGGTGGGTTGCGGCGTTCCACAGGGGTCGGTTCTCGGCCCAATTCTGTGGAACGTTGGCTTCGACTGGCTCCTGCGTGCACCTGTCCTTCCCGGGATGGGGGTGTTGTGCTACGCGGACGACACTCTTATCACGGCGACAGGACGAAATTTCCAGGAGGCGGCCCGCCTGGCCGAGGTCGGGACGTCGCTCACGGTGGACCGCATTGGAATGTTGGGCTTGAGGGTCTCCATCTCAAAAACGGAGGCCCTCTTATTCCATGGTCCTCGTCGGGGACCCCCTCGAGGGGCGTGTATCACCGTCCAGGGGACGGTGATAAATGTAAAGGCCCAGATGAGGTATCTGGGCCTGATCCTGGACGGAAGATGGAGCTTCGGGCAGCACTTTGTCCAACTGGGTCCGAAGCTTATCAACGCTGCTGCTGCCTTGGGCCGACTCCTACCCAATGTGGGAGGGCCGGAAGCACCTTGCCGGCGCCTATACGCCGGCGTGGTGCGCTCCATGGCACTGTACGGTGCACCCATTTGGGTGGACGCTCTCACCGCTAAGAACAAGGCCCTTCTGCGGAGACCACAGAGGGTCATAGCGGTGAGGGCGATACGTGGATACCGTACGGTGTCGTGGACGGCGGCTACGCTTCTCGCGGGCGATCCGCCCTGGGAGCTCCAGGCGGAGGTGCTCGCAGAAGTGTACCGGTTTCGGGTACTAGCCAGGGCCAGCGGCGACCGTCCAGGATCCGCGGAGGTGGAGGGAATCAGGGCTCTAGCCCAACGAGCGCTGATTCGCAGGTGGGAGGAGGACTTGAGGTCCCCATCAGCAGGCCTGGCGACAGTGGAGGCGATCCGCCCCCACTTGAGTCGCTGGGTAGCAAGGAATGGCGGCACACTCACGTATAGGATGACGCAGGTGCTTACTGGACATGGCTGTTTCGGTAAGTACCTGCATAAGATAGCGAGGCGGGAGGTATCACCCTCCTGCCACGAGTGTGGTGCGCCACAGGATACGGCGCACCATACCCTAACGGAGTGTGCTGCGTGGGGGCCTCAGAGGCATACCCTGGCGGCGATAATCGGCGGAGATCTCTCGCTGCCAAGCGTTATTAACGCCATGCTCGATAGCGAGAGATGCTGGTTGGAAATGGTCTCCTTCTGCGAGAGTGTCATGTCGCAGAAGGAGGCCGCGGAGCGGCAGCGCGAGGAGGTAGCCTCCGCTGTTTCAATCGGCCGAAGAAGACCGGGGAGAAGGCGTCTGCGCTATGCGCACCTTCTCCCCCCGCCGTAATAGCCGCTTGGGCTAGGTGGGCTCCCCGTATCCGGGAACCTCCCTAGAAATGGAGGCCCGCAGAGGCGGGCCGACCGTCGGGGCGTCTCGGTAGCATGCGCAAGCGATCCCGTGGCGCCCCCCGACCAGACGGAGAGGATACCGCTGGTTTTTTAGTGGGTATTCCGGCGCCTTCAGTGCCGGCGAGCCCCACATACCCCCCCACTTCATGTGGGGGAAACACGTAAAGTGTTTTTCCAGCGACAAAAAAAAAAAAAAAAAAAAAGAAAAAGGTGGACGATATGGGCCACCTGATGGTATGTCGTCACCAACGCCCTTAGACATTAACCATCGCTTACATCGCCAATGCGCCACCAACCTTGGGCTCACTCACCATTCAAACCGGAATACAATAATAACAATTACTGCTGTTTTGCGGTAGAATATCTGATGAGTGAGTGGTACCTACCTAGACGAGCTTGCACAAAGCTCTACCACCAAGTAATATATTTGTGTCTTCAATTCAATTCAAAAGGCATTTCTAAGAGTTAGGACTGTATATTCTACAGAAAAAAATTCAGTTCTCAAATGAAATACATAGTCAACTATATGTATATAATACAATTAAAAGTAATGGAATAATGTAATATCCTGGGACATTATTCATACACGGCCATCTGATCCCAAACTTAGTTTGTACTATGGAAACCAGACAACTGATATACTACATATACTAGTTTTCTTTTATAAATTCATACTTATATAGACAATTATATCCAGACTTAGGACAAACAGACATGTTCATGCACACAAATGTCTGTCCTGAAAGGCACGTATCTACGAACCACGCCAACCGGCGCTTTGAATCAACCAATAGACCAAAATATATATCGGCGCAATATCATTTATTTAGGTTGTTTGCTTGGGTTGCTTGGGATATTGTCTCTTGAAGCTGGTTACAATTATTTAGTGAAAACAAATCATTTCGGATGAATCATGACGAAGTAGATCCTCCAAGGTTATTTTTAAAAATCGTGACGTCACTTTTACCAACATAATCATGATGGCTCATTTTGCTATGAAATAATAAAACGATTTCAGCAAAATAATAGGTTTATTCAACAATCGATCGGGTCACAACGTTCGTCTGAACAGTCCGACGGCTCGAATGAGAATGAACCCAGAGCAACCGTCGCACTGCTTTTTATAGCAAAAATCATAATAACAACACTTGTTGAACACAGGTGTTCAATCAATGAAATAACATTTAAAATTCATTGTTATGTTTAGTTTTCACAATTATTAATTCATTTCTGATTTTTAAACAATAAACAACAACTGATTTACAAATTAATTAGAAATAACTTGATTAAATAATCAATTTAAAGCGTTTGCGCCGACATATACTTTAATATTTTCGAATCGACAATATACGAATTTTTAAATAAACAAACGAATGCGAATCCTTTTTAATCTGTAATATTAAAAATTGCGCGTGACGTCTGCGGGAGAAACTAGTAGGACATCAATTCATCTACGAAGAATGCACACAGCTGACTAGATCTAAGTGACATGCCTAATTACGAGGATGGCAAGGTCAATTCAATCAATTGTGACTTATAAAGACCTATGTACTGAGAGACGGTCATTCAAACGCAACATTAAATTTGAAAGCCAACGTTTGTACAATATAATATTCTCTTATTATTAATACAATATATACATTGAACACGACATTAACTGGCTAACTAAGCATGCATAAAACATGAAATGACAGTCTTTGAATTTAAAACAAGTAAACAAAAGCAAATTTTTACTTTTCCAAATCTAAATATATCTACATCAACGATACCGAGTTCAAAACCGGTCATGCAAAACTGTCATTTCATCATAATAATATCTCGTGTTTTGCGGTGGAGGAAAACGTAAGGAAACTTGTGTCGGATGAAAATCGGAATCTGAAAATCTAATTAGCGTTTAATTTGTATGTATTAATTAATAATAATAACTTGTTAATCTCATACTTAGAAGTGAAGTAGAATGAAATCTGATTATGTGGAATGACACTTACATACCTACCAACCAGCTTGGTGCTTGCACAATATATCCTAAAATCTGATGCTTTTACGGTATCCATTGTAATCTTGACACTTTTACAAGGTATAGAATATTTATTTGTCACCGATAATGAGCATAAAATATAGCCAAGCGGGTAGAAATATGAATCCCTGAAGATTTCTACTCATACTAACTTTGAAAATGGCGACAGGACAAATTAAATTTAAGAACGAATATATCACATAAACGCTCACAAATTCGACTTTGATTTTATTTAAGTGGCGTTTAGATAAATTTCTTTTAAAGAAACTTATTTCAAGTCTGTTAAGAATTAAGCACCATGTGCCTTTGTATGTAATTTAAACAAGAAATACTCTGTCAAGTAGCGATCCTATGACAAGTTGATCCATGATAAGGGTAGACACCGATGTAACCGTCTGAATTGTATTAAATTCTCATCACAATATCTCGGATAGAAACTGCCAATTGAATAGACGAACTAACAATAATAACGACAGTTTGTATATGAATTTCACACAAACTGAATCGTACAGGCAGTATATATCACCGTATAAGCGTAAATACCACGAAAAATGGAAATAAACGAACAGCTAACTAATGCCTTCTTTCTTCTTAAGGATATTTGAAGGGCTGGTGAATAAACGCACAACATATCATATGGAAACAGCATTCCTTAAGGTTTTCTCCATCGAGTTTCGAGATTTATAAACACAATAAATGTATGAAAATTTAGTAGTGCTTGTTTAGATTTGAACTTTTGTTTTGCTTCCTCGTTTCTGATACGCACCGCTAAGGTCTGGAACACATTCCCGACCTCCGTTTTCCCCACAACCTACAATATGGGTACCATCAAGTCAAGAGTGAATAGGCATCTTCTAGGCAAGCGCGCTCCACCTTAGACTGCATCATCACTTTCCATCAGGTGTGATAAAATATGTATGTATGTGTGTGTGTGTCAAACGCTGGCATATATATATTTAAAAAACAACTAAGTAATATCATTATATTGAAACTGTCGTGTGTACATTGACGCGCCCTGAGGTAACAGGACTCGTGTGCCGTGACGGCAAATGTCATGACTTCTGTGCCCGAGGTGCGTATACTATTTATATATTTTCGTTGATTCTCCTTGTGAGTGCAAAAATATGTGTTAAAATATATGTTTTATTAAGAAAATTGTATGTTTTTCTTTAATTTCGTAATTATTCATTATTTTGAATAACCATTAATATCGATGTTTGACATCTACGTACCCGTGACGACTTTTTTCATACACTATTATATTATTTAAACCTAAATTCCTATTTCAGAAATATCTTGATCGAACCTCGAAGATTCTTCCATGTAATATAACGAGATTTTCAAATTTCCTGCTGAAGACAAAATTATTTTACGTTCGACGTTGAACTTATATTTTAATAAAGTTAACGTCTAACAAGTAATAACACTCTCGATTACTAGCATTTAATAATCTCATAAATTGAAACCAATGTATGTAACATTTTTATTCTTTACATATATGTAATTAAAATATAGTTAAGAGATTTCTTTATCCGTACAATTACGGTGTAAAAAAGACACGCCGTAATCTCAAACCATCGTTTAGTTTGTGGGTTCTCGGACATTTAAAATTCAACAGAAAAACCCACTTTATTGGCATTGGATTTGAGCCCAGGACTTCTGTATTATATTCGAGTAACCAGTCAAAATACATTAATAAAACATAATAAATTATTCTGTCCAAAATTATCTTTTAGATTCGTAATCAGCTGTATCTATGTATACTGAAATTTGAAAGAGCTTGTAAATAACCTACACGAAGGAAGTAATTCTAATTAAACGTCGACTGTTATTGAGCGTACTCAACAAGTATGTTCTATGGCTCTACATGAGTATATACGCAATTACACATGGGTGCCAAGTCCCGTTAGTGCAACACTTGTTGCTTAACAGACTAACACGCTACCTTAATTGAATCCAGGAAAATAAATGCCTCGTACTGTGGCTGAACTGTTCATTTAATTTTCGTTCATAAACAAATGCGTATGTACTCTCTCGTTTTAAACACATTACAATTTGGTTAGAAAACGTGATTTGGTAGTTCTAACGTCGGCAAGCATAATTCATATTTCAGATACGTAATTGTGTTTATAATTCATCTACTGAATTTATTGGTGGTAGAGGTTTTTGCAAGCTCGTCTGGGTAGGTACCACCCACTCATCAGTTATTCTACCGCAAAACAGCAGTACTTGGTATTGTTGTGTTCCGGTTTGAAGGGTGAGTGAGCCAGTGTTATAACAGGAACAAGGGACATAACATCTTAGTTCCCAAGGTTGGTGGCGCATTGACGATGTAAGCGATGGATAACATTTTTTACAATACCAATGTCTATAGGCGTAGGTGACAACTTACCATCAAGCTATATGTTGAGAAGCTGAGATGATAGAGATATCTTACCCCAAGATTATGGAACGTCGAAAAAGTTATATGATGAATGAAGACATAGCAGTTTAAAGGATAGAGTTTTATACAGTTTAACATCTTTTTTATCAAATTATTCAATGTTTGTTTTTATTTAAAGTCAAAAATCTTTATTCAATATACACTTACACTTACTTATTAATTAAAATTTGGCAATGACAGAAGGTGACGGCCTGTGAATATCCCACTGCTGAGTTAAGACCTATTCTCCTCGTTTGAGAAGAAGGTTTGGAGCCTATTCCACCACGCTGCTCCAATGCGGGATGGAATACACATGTGACAGAATTTCAGTGAAATTTGACACATGCAGGTTTCATTACGATGTTTTCTGAGATGTCAAGCACGTGATGAATTATAATCACAAATTAAGCACATGATATTCAATTATGCTTGCCCGGGTTTGAACCCACGATCGGTTAAGATTCATGCGCTCTTACCACCGAGTCATCTCAGCTTTTGGTATTAAAGTATGTTCATATTTATTTGCAGTTTGAAAAATGAGGGCAATTTATGCAATTCTACGACATATTCAAATTCACTTTGTATTTAACACACGGATCGCCGATGTTGTAAAGACTTAGTAGTTTAATCTGCTCGTGTTTCATTTCAATTGTGCTGGTGCATTTGTTTTATTGTCAACTATTGCTTTTTTCCAACGATGTATATTTGAAACGGTCCTTAGGTATAAGTGTTCGTTTTACGAAATAGTATCAAATATGTCGGATTTTGTACTAAACCGCTCCCAATGGTAGCATTTCCTGGGCGTTTGCATCAGAATTTAAAGCTGAATACATACTCAAATGTTTTACTACTAAATAATTTAATAGCATAAGACGACATCAAAAAAATAAATAAAGCGTTTTACACAAACGTTACACAATGAAACGTCGAATTTTCCCTTGAAATGTTACGCTCATAGCGCCCATATATTAAGCAACGGTCAGATCTTAAGTAAAGAAACGTGATTATTATGATAAGGATATATATTATACGAACAAATGTGTAATAGCTTTACAGACGATATCAGGTATCTATTAAATAATGACATAAGTAAAAACTGATTTTATAAGCCTCTAGTTGGTCTATTAATAAATAGAACACCAAATCATATAAATTGATGTAAATTACTCACTCAATTACTCTTTGAATCCAAATAACACATTTAAACACATCACAAATCACAAGTCGCGCGAATAATAAATTAATTACTTTATCTTTATGTGCACTAACAAGATGGCGGCGGTTTTAAATTAGCGCGCTTCCTTTTTTATTTTTTAATAACACTGTTGTATGAACCAAGGCGTCTGCCAACTATAGATAATAGTAATTTCTTCCTTTTAATGACATCATAACAACCACATAGTAACGATGCTGCTTCTAACAATTACAAGCAGATATAATATTCTTCTTCTTCTCAGTCGTACACTCCTGACGGAGTGGTCGTGGTCATGGAAAGTCTGATGAGTTGGTTGCGGCTTTTGCGAGACTTCTCCATTTCTCTCTATTGATGGCACTGGGTGTACATTCAATAAGGTAACACTTCGTAGACAATTTAATGTGGTCTGTCCATCTTGTGTGTGATCTGCCTTCTACTCTTCTTTGTACCACCAAACGTTCCAAGGAGCTTTCATTGCGGATGATATGTCCAAACATCGTGAGGATTCGCATTTGCACAATCGACGAAAGTCTTTGTTTAAGAGATAACGTACAACTTGACATATTTCAGGATATCCTCGGCAACTCCAGATTAATCCTTAGACCTTCAAGGCACCGGCCGAAGAACCCCACTCAACTAATAATAATATAATTTTACTCAAACCACTTCAGAATGGGGGCCAAATGTAAAATTGCCTAGGGACTTTCGATTTTTAAGTCTGTGACCGATCCTCGGTATACATGATTATATACCAGACGCGTTGAAATAAGTCACCGACATCGCACTGCCTAATTAATGACGTAAATGAAACCAGATTTAATACTAACAACATCAGTAGGACATCATCATCACCATTAAATTTGATTTAAAAAAAGATCACTAATCAAGTTATTTATTTATGAACAAACCGTTTTTATTATTTTAATAAAATAATAATGTATAAATAGCAATTTTGAATACTTATTTAAACACCATATCATTAAAATAAATTGTCCTAGTATAATATTGTCTTATGTCTACAGTCACCTTTATGATTTCCCCCAAAGCGTATCCAGAACAACATGAACTCCAGACGTAAACAAATTCATGTCTATCAAACGAATATATATGAGAATTCGATGTTCTAAAGTGTCTAGAAACAATGGTTTATAACTTTGCTTTGTACGGAATAAATACTGTCGCCAAGTTTATACGAGTATTAAGGCGTATTTTGTGTTGATTTTTTGTGATAAATTGGAAATGGAATGGAAGTGTGCCACAGCGAGGGTGGAAGGGGTTTCCTTAAGATGCCTGCTCCGTTTGCCCCGACCATTTACGAGCATGGATGTCCAGAGAGGGATTGTCCACCGCGGTCGCAGATGGTACCCTCCTGAGGTAGTCTTCATAAACTACCCCAGGAGGGTACGTCTACGCACGTCTACGCACTCATTTTGTTGGGGGGATTGGGCCTATGGAACTCTCACATACCGAACGAAACGCAGTAGCATAGCTACCACTTTACACCGATTTTAAGTGAGAGAGTGGTACTTCCCTGGGCGTGCCGGCTCATTGCAGCAACGCACTACCACTAGTAAAATTTATAATACAGGTTAGATGTAAAATTTGACCAAAAATGTAAAATTTTGGTTCTAATGAAGGGAACAATTGTGAGGAAGCCTGCATGTGTCGGTAGAAAACCAGCCTCATACTGACCTGCATTAACAGGTCCGTACCTTGAGGTCCAAAGACACGTTGACATTAGACATTCCGAGGCGGTTACAGTAAAATTATATTATTTTTGCCCGGGTAACCCGGTGGCTTGTAGGCCTGAACGTAAATGGTTTTAATGTACAACCCGTGCATTGAAACAAATGGGAGAATAAACTCTAAATTTCTAGAAGCATTGCCCAGTTGTGGGACATATACTGTTACTTTTCACTTTAAAAATATCACTAAGAACTAAAATTTGTTTCACGAAAAGATAGATGTTCTAAAACATTTTTTCTCACATTCAATTTCTCGTTCTGATTAAATTCTTTGCAGTTACTCCCCGAGGACAACCCTCCTCGCTATGAATTACTTTTGTGGTTGATTTCCTTTTTACCTTTGAGTTCTGATGAAAATTTATCTTTGATACGAAAATACTGGAAGAAAATCCCCCTTTATCTATTCGTTAGTGAGATGTTACATTATTGATTAACCTCTATCAAATTATATTTATAAATCATCATTGAATAAATAAAAAAGTATTAAAACCAGTATGTGTCCCACCGCTGAACATAGACCCCTTCGGGAATACTTTGGAGGTATTTCATAATTTCAGGATTATTTAAAATAATACAGCATAATATGACAGAGTTTCGTTCGACAGATGCAAGATTCTTTACCAACTAGCATGGGATAAAGTGTAAAGACAAATTAGGAAGTAAAAACCAATTGTGTGTGCCAGATTCGTATCTGTGGTTTTCGGTCAAGACGTTATTTCCACTAAGTCGACTTCACTCAAACAGTCGTTTAAATAAAATTTCGTAATAACAAATATAAAATTTCATTTCTTTAATACAATTTCGTTTTCAGATTATTCATTGAGTCAATTGAGTGAGAAAATTATAGAAATATTATATAAAAGCAAATTAAGTTTTAAAAATAAATAATTAACGATATATTATATATTAATTTTATCATTCCACGCGGTATTTATAATAAATAAGCGTGAAATTTCAGTTCATAAAGAATTAATGCATTCGACTCCGCATCCCTGGGCATTCAATTCTATAATTAAATCGCGCAGATAATTACATATATCAATTAATCAGCTTATAACTCTGGTATACGATCACTATATTATTGTGTGCGAAATTATATTGATGATAAAAAGGCTTGGTTAAATGTACGCTTGCAAGCAATATGGGTTTTTAATTGTATATAATTAAAATATATAACATAACATGACGATGTATGGTGATATCACTCATCAGATATTCTACCGCAAAAGAGCAGTACTTGGTATTGTTGTGTTCCGGTTTGAAGGGTAAGTGACTCAGTGTAATTACAGGCACAAGGGACATAACATCTTAGTTCCCGAGGTTGGTGGTGCATTGGCGATGTAAGCAATGGTTAACATTTCTTACACTGTCAATGTCTAAGGACGTTGGTGACCACTTATAATCACGTAGCCCATAGGAACGTCCGCCTACCTATCCTATAAAAAAAAAAAAGATGTCTCAAGGGAACTGCGCAGGCAATATAGTGCACAAGTGCGTGCGCAAACACAGCTGCACTCTTAATCCGATGGCGCACCGACAACGGCTTAACGTGCTTTCTGAGGCACGGGAGTTTACGCGTTTCATAATATTCGAGACTCCAGGCTACTGAAAATGGTTCGACACAAACCCAACAACGTTTTATTGGCTCGACCTGGGATTTGAACCCAGACAAAAATGGAAGAGACCATTATGAAATTTTCATCAATCCGTTAACGAATACTAATTAATGAAAAAAAGCGATCCTGCGATCGTAAGCCTGTAATATAAACCAATCGTTTCAATGTATTTTTACTTGTTTTTAACGTCTTATAGCAGAAACGACATAAAACTCTGACGTCACCCTCCGCTCTTGGATAGGGGAAAGTATGTTTTGATAGACATTGGGACCAATTTATTCAGACCCGTGCATTTGTACTGTTTTCATTAAATCCAAGTATGTTCCTTTAAGAAATACCATTAGGGGGGTTCATCAGCGGTGGTTAAGGAAATTGTATGTAGACTACATCCTTAGATAACTTTTCCAAGGTCAGCTGTGAAGGTCATGTTGTGTCTACATTGTTTTAAGGAATTTACCTTATCTAGCTACACACTGACTTGCCACGTGATGTCTGAATATATGTTTTTTTTTTATAAAATAGTCATTGTTTTCTTGTTTTTATCATATTTATGCGTTTACTAATAACGACTCAAAAGATCGTACTTTCTGAAGCTTTTTACAGGTATAAACTGAAATCACAAATTGGTAAAAAAATTGTAATAAAATTAGCCTTACTAGGAATACTAAATAGCGCACATATCAATAATTAATAATAATAACTGTATGGCCACCTGATGGTAAGTGGTCACCAACGCCCATAGACATTGGCATTGTAAGAGATGTTAACCATCGTTTACATCGCCAATGCGTTACCAACCTTGGGAACTAAGATGTTATATCCCTTGCGCCTGTAATTACACTGGCTCACTCACCCTTCAAACCGGAACACAACAATACCAAGTACCTCTGTTTTGGGGTAGAATATTACATTCCTTTTATTTAAACACACACATACATTAACCCTCTTATTGATATGATGTATAACGGTTATATGATTACATAACACTTCGTATCCTTCTTTTAAACTTAGTAACATAATAAAATTGTGTGATCACACAAATATATGCACAAATAAAATGTTATTCACATATATCATACGTACAAACATAACGAGTAAACTCGTATTTTTTTAAGTAAGTTTTATTTACCTATTATAATGATCTATTACAATATTATTATTCGTAAACAAATGACATCAGAAACAAAGTCCCCTTTATATAGAGATATAGTTCTAGATTAACTGGTTCGCGTTTCAATGGTCGCATTAAGAGTCCCAAAGATAGGAATCAATTAAAATACAATTGACCCCAACAACGTAAGGGCTCGTGAAATAGCACCACGACATGTTCTGATAACCTCTTGATAACATGGCGATGCAATTCAATAAAACACAGAAACAAATTTATTTAAATCGATTTGTAATAGTGAAGCTTTTATATAATTGAACGGCGTTTTTTTATTGTATAGGTAGGCGGACGGACAAATGGGGCACCTGATGGTCTTCCGTCACGTGGGGTTACCGTCTCACCAAATTATTGTAGGGAGAGAACAAAGCGTATCTGTGTCCACACAAACTAAACACACATTTTTTCCGCAATTGGCTATTCTACTACTACTACAGCAATGAGAAAGGCCGCCACAGCCGAAATCGGTCAGGAGGACATGATCACCAGCGTCTAGACAATGACGTAGACCAGAAGTTTCTACTATATTTAATTAGTACGAAAAAAAGCATGCAGCGTGCCGTCTGTATTAGCGTAAATACGCTGACTGAATATCATCTCTTACAATGCCAATGTCTATGGTCGTTGGTGACCACTTACCATCAGGTGGCCCATATGTTCGTCCTCCTACCTATGCTATAAAAAAAATGTAATTCGTAACTTATCAATTCAATTTGTATTGTCAAACTAAAATAATAGAATTACATATTATATACAGATATATAGACATATCCAAGCAATGTCATTGATAGAATTATTGATTTTGTTAAACCTGCAATGCTAAGAACTCACTTCGTATAATCTCGCTCGTGAAATATTGGAATTCGACTTATCGTGTTACGCTATTTTGACGCTATAAATAAAATAATAACATTTATATGTTATCTATATTTTTCTTTAGTAATATTATAAATGCGAAAGTGTTTGTTTGTTTATCTGATTGTTATCAATTGTTGTCAATTGTGAAATTTAAAAGAATTGTTAAGGAACGCTTATGTGCTAAAAGATATTACGCAATCAATGACTTCTTAGATCGCATCCAGGCTGTGTCAAATCAATAAGAATATTATAATGTAAATCAATTATAGTGCTAAAGAATAAGCTAAAAAAATCCCGCCGAGTTTCTTTCGCCGGTTCTTCTCAGGTCTGAGGTGCTTATTTCCGAACCGGTGGTAGACTTATGACAATCAATGAGCAAGTATAACGCTTCTATATTGAATGAAGAAATTTGTATTTGAGTTACGCTTTCACGTATTAACTACTCAACCGATTATCATGATATCATACATACACAATGTTTGGGATACAGAAAAGATCATAGGGTACCTAAGACGTGAGCCTAAACTGTAATAAGCTAACTACATCTTCTTTGTATGTATGTACATACATACATAATGAAACGCATGTAACGCATACAGACGTAAGCCCGTAATATACTTTACAGCGAGTTTGAAGGGGCACGGAAATATTTTTTGCGCTATTTTCGTAATATTCCAGCCGTTTTCTATAACGTAAAGTGGTCAGCCACCCTGAGTTACACGTAAGGTTAAGGGGAAGCCCCGTATATACTCTTCGAGTCAGAATGTTTATGATGAATGAAAATATTATTGGGACGAGTTTTCGTTTCGTAGTTACGAAAATGGCAATACGCTCGTGCCTCGGAAAATATTTGAAGCTCTTCTTGAATCATCTATGTCTAGTTGATGGTAACACCAACACATCACATCTATCACCAAATACAATTATAAAATATCTGGAAGAGATCACTAACTAACTAATTAATCCGGTGTACAAAACATTTATTTTTGTATTAAGCATTTTCTGTATAATATGTTTCTGATGTATATTATTTCAAATAACATCAATCTATGTTTCATCTCTCTGGTGTACCAAGAGTACCACATTTTTACCAATTATTATCAAATAATATTTAACTTAATTCAATGTTATTAAAAATAGTACAATATTATACTAAAAAGCAAGGTTCAGAAGCCTCTTGTACTTGCCGTTATGCTATACCTCGTTGGCACACATGTGGCAGATATTCATCCGACTCTTACATATTTCCTCACGATGCTTTCCATCAAAGTCGTTATGAAATAAAATATAAACAAACAAATAAAAAAATAAAAAACAAGAAAATCTCTTTAATTTTTTTTCGTTATAAAAACTTTAATAATTACGCTTTCATACTAAATACAAGATCAGGTATTAACATGATAAAAAAATGTGCAGATATAATTCGCATATTTTAATTAATTTTATGGACTACTAGTTAATTACTCTCTTACTCAAAAACCTATTGTCACAAAATTAACACCTAAAACTTATTATAGGTCGGTAGAATTTACATTCCGAACCGATGGTAGCTTTTTATTAATATTAAAATTGCAATATGACGATTGACAGTGCCTGTAATAGCTTAAGCCCCATAATTGTTTTTATAAATTTATATATAGATATATTAAATGTGTATTTTTATTTATATTGACATGTATTTATTAGTTTGTTTTTGGTATAGATTATTATTAATGTTATTTTATTTTGTTATTACTGCACCACCTACCCCATATCCTATGGGTTATTCCTTACACCGTTGGTTGCCTGGAAGAGATCGCTATGTAGCGATAAGGTCGCCATAATTGTATGCTACTTTTATATAGGCTGTCTAAGTTATTGTAATGAAAAAATGTTGTGGTGTACAATACAGTATAAATAAATAAATAAATTGTTTCGCAGATGATGAGAACAACGAGGCAGTATTAATATTTTAAAAATCGACATATAAATAGGCAACGATAAAAATATTCAGTGCACTTTATCTTGTATTTGTCGACCGATTTTCTTCTTTTTTTTTTGCTTGATAACTTGCAGATTACTTGATAGAACTGGATATTATTTAATTCAATCTTCTAACATAATACATTCGATGAATCAAATTTTTTTTTTTTTCATCTTCTAACCTGATATTAATTATAGATATTAAGCAAATAGCTATAAATTTGGTTTTGCGTTTTTTTATAAAGTTTCTAAGAATCATATTTGTTCGATGAAATATAAAAACGATAACTAGAAAAAAATTATATTTGCCATCAACAAATTAAATTATTATTGAAGAATAAATTGTTCTAATTTGTATTTTGGAATAATATCTATGGAAGTAAATTATCTTCGCCTTAATTTGGTTCCAAAAATAACAACTTTTGATCGGCAGCAGGCGCGCGCGCTGATCGCTTGCGTATCGATCGATTGATTTACGCATAGAAAACCCTCACAGTAAACACCAAGAATCCTACACGCAAAATACAACCATATTTCAAGTGCCATAGAATACAAATCCTCTCGTCTAACAAACAAGATTAAAAAAAGTTGCAAATTAGACTCTATCACCTGTTAACAGAGTTCAAATTACTTCGAACACAGTTGAATACGTACGAAACTGATGCCAATCGCGAAGCGATCAATATTCAACTTTATTCGCATGAGAATTAAGTAGCTATTAGCATGACCATAGATGTAATGCTTTGTAGATGCGAGTGTGATTTAAAAGCCGTGATAGCCATGTGTTTTCGAGCTAGGTCTTTGAAGGGAACTACAAATATAGTCCGCTTGATAAAAGTGCCAGTTCACAGACATTCTTTTTTTAAACAATACAAACAGTCTCCCCAATATCAATTAAAATAAAAATTGATATTGTAGGCTGTTTTTCAAAATGGTTAGAGTAAACTTTGTTAATAACTAGTTTTCCGACGTGTGAGGGGGGGAGGAAGGAGGTAAGTTACCCTTCTTTTCCGTACCCTTGATAACGTATATTTCACGATGATCAGTTGAGGAGTTACACGAGAAAGCATAACGACCTCATTTACACATTTATAACAGTATCGTTTTGATTCATGTTTTACAGCGGTTGTATACATAATTCTCTAATTTCAAGCGCAAATTCGATAACCTTAAACGCTTTCCAAAACAAGGGAATACAAACACTGCTTTACTTACAATCACTGCTACTAAGTGGACCTAGAAATTCGTAATGAGGAACCGCGTAAAGCAAGCTAGCTACCAAAGTTTGCCCAATCGTTTTCATGCAATTCACAGACTTAAAAAATATGTAACGATCAGCGAAGCGAAATTACTAGTTAGATTTGTTTAATCCTAGTAATATTATGAATGCGAAGCATCTGAGGATGAATGGATCTTTGTTACTCTTGCATCAAAAAACTACCGAGGGAAATTTGGAATACATACATCGCACCTACTCAGACCACTCTTCGCAAGCGAACGTTAAAAGTTTTTGAGTTAATTTATAAATCGAATTTTGGAGCCTATTGTTTTTAAAATGACTCTTGTGTAATATACTAATAAGGCCTACAATATTTTAAATATAGTTAATAGTCAATAGCTTAGTCTATATATGAGGATATACTTATGTGGCCTTTTAGGTCAAAAACCAGCGTATTACAATGAATTATATTTAACTAGGAAAGTGGAAAGGCGAGTTGAATGAAATCGTGAGTTCCCATCCTAGCCAGTACAATTACTATTGTTCAAACGAAAATGAACACTAATTATATAAAATTAAAGTTGGTTTTTGTATTTGGAGTGATACTTCTTAGGGCTATCACACACTGGCGATAGGGACGTCACGATTTTTACTTTTTTATCTCGAACACGACAAAGGTGAGTGTGCTTAAGACGTCAAGACGGTTTAAAAAAAACAGCAATGTTCCTTTAGGCATTTATTGTGTCTTTGGTGCGTTACTTAATCTACACTAATAAATATCCTAGGACATTATTCACACACGGCCATCTGATCCCAAACTAAGCAGAACTTGTACTATGGAAACCAGACAACTGATATACTACATATACTATTTTTCTTTTGTAAATACATACTTATATAGATAATTACATCCAGACTGAGAACAAACAGACATGTTCGTGTACACAAATGTCTGACCTTGATAGGAATCGAACCCACGACCTGCGGTGCGAAAGGCAACCAACCACGCTAACCGGCATATCAATCTAATTAATATATTATAATAAATTACGTGATGTTTTCTTTGTAACGTCTGTGATGGGCTGGAATATGTGCCTTGTAATTAACTAAAAAAATAAGTTGAACACGTGTTATAGCCAGTAATGATATAAGTATTTTATCGATGCACCTAAGGCGAATTATTCCTAGATTTTGACTTGAACTTCTGTTACGGTATAAGAATTACATTTCCCTTTTTTTGCTTTTAAAACAAACATACACACACATTCACACACATGCACACACACATACATACATATAAACACACACAGTGTTTATTCTTTCTGGAGAATTAAAGCACGAATTAACGTGCTTAGTTTTCAAAATTATTGCCAAATTTTGCAAAATTTTGCACCAACCCATTTAATAAGAGCTTATATTTTTATAACTGGCTGTTACTACTTAAAAGAATAAATAAAAAAATAAAAAATCTAGTAGTCCTTGATGCAAGATTTCGAGTCAGATTCCTTTAAAGCCCAAAGTCCTGATTGCGAGTTCTAAGTCGACTTTTGCATTCCAAGAGACCTTTTTCAATAACCCAAATATATTTGAGATCAAAGAAATTTGATCCTTAAGAGCTTGGAATAAAAATCGATTTCTATTAAATAAATACGACATCGAAGATTCGCGGATTTAAAGCTGCCTGTCCACCGGATGCGAAGCAGACTTATAAATATGCAAGCGAGCGGAACTCTTATATTTTGATAATCATCTCAAAAATCCGAGAATACATAGAGCAAACAAAATAATAAAGAAAGTAACAACCAGAAAATTGTGCAAATTCACAATTCACAAACATAAATAAGCAGTGAAATTAACGCTTTAGAAGTTCTCAGGACGACATTCTTATACATCGGCTTTGAGTTCAATTTTGCATCTTATTACGTACCATATAAGGTTGATTTATATTCGCATACGAGCCTCAAGGTCTTTGGATCTTGGCACGAATTTTATTTGATTTTATAAAAATCAGTAAAAACTCTATACGTCTTACGTTTCATGTCTAGGAATCACTCAGAGACTTTGTGTACATACCAGAATAATTAGTAATACAATACATCTAAATTGTGTTTTTCTTTGTAAATAATTACTAATGTTTTACTTGGTGGTAGAGATTCGTAAAAGCTCGTCTGGGTAGATGCCACCCACTCATCAGATATTCTACCGCACAGCAGTAATGCTTTGTATTGTTATGTTCCGGTTTGATAGGTGAATGAGCCAGTATAACGACAGGCACAAGGGACATAACATCTTAGTTCCCAAGCTTTATGGTGCATTGGCGAAGTAAACTCTGGGTAACATTTCTTACAATGCCTTGTCTGTGGGCGTTGATGACCACATACCATCAGGTGGCCCATATGTTCGTCCACCTATCTATTCAATAATAAATAAAATAAACGCGAAAGTAACTCTGTCGGTCTGTTACGCTTTCACTGCTAAGCCACTTAACCGATTTGGATGAGACTTTATATGAAACAAATTTGAACCCCAAGGGAAGACACAAGTTACTTTTTATACTTAACTCTCTCGCATCCCCACTCCCTAATACGTGGGCGAGTAGTGGGTGAAAACGTCTTCTATATAAGATAATTATTATCCCTACCATTCTTATAAATGCGAAAGTTTGTTTGTTACGTTTTCATGTCTTATCCACTCGACCAATCAACATGAAATTTTGTATAGACGTTGTCAGGAGTATAAAAAATGAGATAGCCTAGAGACCTAGAGAGATGAGATAACCTAACAGCGCCCCCCTCCCCCTTTGGCGCGGAAAGTTATATATATACCTTTCTATGTATTATTATAAAGTATTTCCTAACTGAATATCAACGCACAAGGTAGACCGCTAAGCCGAAATATGGAGCATAAAAAATATAAATTAAAACAGAGCTTTTCTTCTAAAAATCAGGGACATAGAATGTATGATGAAATACAACTAAATTGTAACAAAAAATACATTATTATATTCGAAAAAAATGTTAAAGAAATAATATGAACCAAAGTTATCTAAGCAATAACTTGTTCATGTATTTTTCTTGTATATTCTTATTTTATTTTGGATAAGTAGACGAAAATGTGCCATGTAATTGTAATTCAAAATTAAAATTTTATTTATGAACTAGCTGTGCCCCGCGGCTTCACCCGCGTATAATTAATAAATGTACACTACTAACACTACTGGTAAAGAAATACGTAATTAACGATTTGAAATTAATTTTCATACGATACCGTAGAGTTTACTGATCTTATATATGTTCTTTGTGTGTATCAATTTTCATCAATATTGGTCAAGCCGTTCTTGAATTATAAGAAGACATACAGACAGACAGACAGACAGACAAAAATGAAAAAAATAGTATAATATGAATCACTGCATCATAAAACGATTATTTATCACAAAATTAGGTGGAAAAAAATGTACAGACTTTGCACCAAGCAAAGTATAAATTTTTGGCGGGAAAATGACGATGAATGGGTTGTGCACAACCAAATCAACGTGCGTCCAAAGAATTGATACCTGAAGGTTACTCCTTCGCCGAGATGAGCTGATGATGAGGTTCTGATTGTTATGACCAATCCAATGTCAATAGCGATATGGTTTACAGGACGCCTACCGATATATAAGTGGCAGTTTGGATCCTTGTACTGTCGTCCCCTCTTCTAACACAAGCTTTACGCTTAATTGGGGAAGTAAATAGAAATATTAGCGATGTTTAGCGAGCTTAAAAAAGAGGGTTACTACAAAACCCCAGACGAATACTTTATAACCAAGGTTTATAATTATTTTTGAACGTTTAAATGAAATAAAGCTGAAATGTCACAATTTGTAGCTTAGATCCAATACCACTGTTCAAAGACCAAAAGATAATCCATTCACTAACTTCCTACTATCAATGAAAATAGAATCTCAATTGTTCTTTGTATAGTTAAAGCACACATACGCAGTTCTATGTAGTTGTACTTGTATGTGTATTCGTTTGTACGGTAGTGTGAAATATCTTCTAAGTGCTAATAGGCTATCAATTTAAAGAGCAAACAAAACTTTCCCGGTGCGAGACGTGTACTATTCATTGTTTTAATTTCACCTAAAACGGCCGGATTCGATACACTTTTAAATTAATAGAGCTTGTTTTTTCACCGGCTTCGATAGAGCGAGCATTGTTTTAAATTTTGTCGGATATTTTTCTTTTGTGCATGTTTCTATTAATTGATTATTTTCTTTTACATCTTGTACGTGTCTTATACATGTTTTACAAGTTAAAATTTATTCTTTGATATTTATTTATAAAAAATACCGATAATTTTTTACTAACCATATATAATCAAGATCGTTAATTTTCACTGACTAAACTATTAAATATAAGATTAGATTTTCTTTATTTAAATTAAGTGGGGAGTTTTTGCAAATGGGCCACCTGATGGTAAGTAACCAGCACTACCCATACACATTAAAACAATAAAGGTAACCTTTAGGCCAAGCCTTACCCCAAACCTCTCTTGGGCCTGTAGTTACATAATCTCACTCACCTTTCAAACCGGAACACAACAATACTAAGGATTGTTTCACCGTAGAATAAGTTTGAAGCTCAAAGCTCTTGCATTATTGGACTAAGGCTATATCTACATTTTAGGAGATTTGGAGCTTATTCTGCCACGTTGCTCCAATTACAATTGGTAGATATACATTTGTTAGATTTTCAAACATGCAATTCACACTTTTTAGATTCACTAAATTATATTTTATCTAGTAATAATAAGTTCAGTATTTATGGCGACCCGAGTTAACAATGGGTCGGGTGGGGTCATCAACCCGGTCACGGGGTCACGGCGAGGGCACACCATTGTTTTATGGTCCAAGCAAATGTCATTAGCCTAGTTCTAGACAGCTCTAGATAGGTTGAGGTGTAAATAGATCGTACCTTAAGGCTGTGATGGACTTTTAAATAGCATAATCTAAGATCACTAAATACATATATACTTTATTATATTTACCAATATAAGTCAGTTAAACTTATAATTGTAAATAAGGCACATTATTCTATATAACATTATATAAATTATATAAAAGAGTGAAGTAAGTAAATATTTGTGATTTTCATTTAACGATATGTATATCTGTATATATTGATATATTTATTATCATTGATTAAAAATAATAGCTTTTGTCTGTCTTGCCGGTTTCTTCTCAGGAGAATCTACATTGCGAACGCGTGTTATTTTTTTAATGTTTTATTTTACGTAATCTGAAAATCGTTCTCAAACGGCGAAGTGAAATATTGCAAGGATAGTAATGTATTAGGCAGATATCTGAAATGTGATGTATTAATTATATATTATATTATTATTATTATTATAGTTTCTTTTTACGTCGAATACATTTATGTTATTTGAAAACGTATAAAACATTTTAAAGTTAAAATCTTTGAAATTTTGCTACCATACCATACCATACCATATATCTTTGGGTTACACTTCAAAAGACTAATATACTACGAACATTTAATGAATATTACTTAATATTTAATGACAAATAAAAACTCTACCGTAAAGTAAGATGTTACCGTGAGAGATCAAAGACATTTAAAAGGCTCAAGATTTATTAAGATTGATACAAGAACACAGCACAATAGGATTGTTAATGAGTTAATAAAATTAACGCACGATACGAAACGCATACCTCGTATAAAGGTACTGACACACGTGTTCAGTTGATCACGGATGCGATTAATTACTATTTGTAGCATGAATGAAAACAGTGCTATTAAAAAGCATGCTCCAAATGTGTCTTAGCTTTAGCTAGCTTTATTTGGTTTTGTGCAAGCCCGTCTGTGTAGGTCACTCATCACATATTCAATTATAAAACAGTAATACCAGTATTGTTCCCACCTGTTGTTGACCAAGTCCACCTTAATCTAAATCCTTACGCGTTAATTGTTTACTTTATTAATCTTTAAAATTATGTTTAAAATCCTATAAACACATTGAATATGTGTTTGTTTCATCATTTAAAAAAATTATCATCTTTAGTAGAAAAATTATATATGACGTAAGTGTAGTGATAACATCAACATTGTTATCACGTTATCAGATTGATACAAATATCGCTGTTATAAAAAAGATAATGGTTATATACGCACAACTCTTAATAATAGACAATGAATATGTGAATAAATCGAATCGCACTACACGAGGCAGAAATAGAACCTTCTTGTGTCAGATGCGTCTTAAAAAAAAGTTCGTTATATGTATTATTATGCACTCAAATTCGATTTTTGAATTATACTCTCATAGCAGCCCAAGAAGTCTAAAAGCACATTTAAATTTTGATGTATTGATAAAGAGATATATCCAGTACACATCTCTTTTTAACAACAATGTTTTACTTTGAAAATTGTTCATTGTTTTTTAAATGTGACAAAATTTAAAATGTCACTCACGCCACCTATACTATATATTAAGCCTGAAAACGCCACACGATTGCCAAGAACAACTATACAAAATTTTCATCCAACACCAACTTCAAAATTTAAATTTCAATAAAAAGAAAATGTTAAAAAGAAAAACCTCTCCTGACTCTCCGCTTAAACAGAAGGCTTAAAGATTTTTCCACCACGCTGCCCCAATACGGTTCCTGGGCATATGCAGGCTTCCTCTACTTCTTTTCACAGTACGTAGTAAATTACTTTCACATTTCCTTGACCCTTGATCTCCTTTACTTACATCAAAATAACTGACAGTCGTACTTTGATCCATGGCAGTTTCTAGAAAGATTTTGCGTAGAATTAGCCAGTAATTTTGCGTAATTTAGAAATAGCTCGAGGAGTTATCGTTGTAGGAACTGCAAGGTGCAGTTGCGCTAACAACTCACCTATTCAATCCCTGTTCAAGGCATTATATAGGTATATCCTTGATTGTTATTGCTAAGGTGGTTTTATGTGTTTCCGGAAGTTTAATACAGCTTGGAATGGTTTATACATTTCATTGCACTGATAGAAAATATGTACGTACATAATATGTTTGTGTGGAATAAGTGGTTCTAGCGTATTGTTTATGTGAAACCATTACTCCGAATAAATTATTCATTTACGCAAATGTGATATTTTACGGTTAAATCGCAAAGTTCATTGAACTATTAAATGCTATGTCCCACTGATTTCATTGCTGGTTAAGTACTCAATCGTTGCCTACCTGCCTGATCATGTCTCTGTGTATAATTCCAATTTATTTTGATATGGAACATCTATATATTAGGCACAAGCCGTTTGGCGTGATTGGTAGATACGTTCCTTTCGCGCCGCAGGTCGTGGGTTCGATTCCCACCCAGGACAGACATTTGTGTAAATTAACATGTATATTTGTCCTGAGTCTGGGTGTATATAGATAATATAAGTATGTGTTTACAAAAGATAAGTAGTATATGTAGTATATCAGTTGTCTGGTTTCCATAGTACAAGCTTTGCTTACTTTAGAATCAGATGGCCGTGTGTGAATAATGTCCCAGGATATTATATTATATATTATTATTGGCGCGCTTTGGGTAAGACCAACTTGTATGCCGTGACGGCAAACGACATGACACTCTTATACTGTTATATGCTCTCTCTTCACCGCCGCTCTCTACTTTGTGCATACGTTCCATATTCTATGTACTTCACTGCTCATACTAATAAGAAAAATATATATGTATTACTAACAAAATCTCAAATTAAACTATTTTATTCAATATTGAATCATACACACACTTACTAGTTGGTAGTCAAACTAGAAACTACCACCGGTTAACGAAACTTCATGTTTTGATTTTTTTATTCTCCTAATAATATTTTAAATGCTTAATATCTGCTGAGCGTCTCATGTCTGCCGCCATTTTTACACATTCACTCATAACTCATTTTTTTTTAACTTTTTTATTACCTACCCGCATGGTGGAGAATTAAACCGATCTACTTTAGGATCTAGAGGAGGTAAATTACGAATTTATACGGGTCAGTGCTATTACAAATACCACTTCAAATCAATACGGAAGCAATCTGACATAAATACTTTCCAAAATTTACTAAGTAGCTAGCTTTGGTCGTATAATTAGTAAAATACATAGAAAACATTCAAATTAGAACGAGCTTTGGTTTAAAATTAATTTACACGAAGATTTGTCATTACACAAACCTATTTATACCCACACTTGGTTCGATAACATCGCAGGCGATCGAACAATTTTCATCATAACTTTATATTTAAAACCCGTCAGCTGCCAAACCTTTTGTTAATTTTGGCGCGCTTTACGATCGACTATAAATCCGCCATGTTGGCGACGACGACGCAAGATGGCCGCGGTTAATGACGAAAAGGGCGCGAAATATTATACTGCCCGTTATTTTGTATTTAACGAACCTAATATTATATATTTAGTTTACTGACATACTGAAAGTATTCTAAAACGTTATATATTTTAGATACAACTATATATCTAATTCATTTTAATTTTTTTTAAATTCACAATTCGAGTCTTATTGAACGGTCTTTTGGATATAAATTTCTATTTTAGAACAGATAAGAAATGTTATTTTTGGTATTTTAAACTAACTATGGGCGTTGGTGACCACTTACCATCAGGTGGGCCACATGCTCGTCCGCGTACATACACAATAAAAACAAAAGTTAGTTTCATTTTGCAATGATGGTTATCAAGCTTATGTTTAATTTATTATATAGCTTTATTTTGATTATATGTTAAAGTTATATCAGTTTCACACGCACACAGCCACAATAAAAGAAATACAGAGATTTTAGTGAATATGAACGAAAAACTGAGACAGAGTAACCTATTCATAGTAGCTCTCCATTTTAAACATTAAAAATACTCAAACGTAAAGAAAACGAATTAAAAAGCAAGCAAATAAATCAAAAAACGTAATTACCACAACGAGTACTTTTATATTTATTCGTAATCAAGAGCCAATAAATACCAAGTTCAGAACACTGAATCTTTATATGCGCCATTAATGATCGCCACATGAAAAGCTTAGCCGATACATTAAATGTTTGTTTAGAGATTCAACCGCGCTGCCGAGATTTAATACCTGGAGTATTTATACATGCGGATGAGAAATGCGGCCGGAATTATGCTGAGATTCTAACAATAGCCTTCCAGTAAATGTTGTTATCTCGGCAATATATCTGGAATTAATTTCTTTATGCGAAGCGATAGTGTATTTATATATTATTGATAAGTCCACATTTATTTCATTTATCTGTTTGTAGTATTGGGCAAGCGGGTTTCGAGTTGGTATCATATCTTTTTCACATACAAATTTCTCTCCAAACTTCTAGCTGTGATTTAGTCAGGGGGTCGATACGGGGGATAAACTTTATATGCTTAAAGAAGGATAAGCTGAACCAATTATTCTAGGTCTTAGAATTTGGCTTATAGAGTAAAGTAAGTATAATAAATGTATAATAACCCATAAACGACCCATTGCTGAATCCCCATGGTTAATACTCATGGTAGAAATTATTTTGAAAAATCCATCCTCACAATGTTTTTGCTGCCTGATCGATCACGATATTTATAGATTACATTTCAATTAGAAATCCTTTTATATTAAAATATAAAATTCAATTAAATATTACTAAAAAATAAAATTGTTAATTATAATTGATAAAAATTCCCATTTATGTTAAGCAATCTATTATAATCTCGTTTCTTAAATGTTACCACTGTAATTTTATTCTAAGGAATTCTACACTTAGTCTTTCTTAAGTTATTAAGTTCGCCGTAATTACTAGATACTTTTGTTTTGTACCTCGACTGGTTTAAAACTGATTGTCTACAACAAACTTTTTGTCATAAAGCTGTGCTCAGACATGCCATAATTATTACGCTAATTTGAATGGTCGAACTGTGCCAACTTGTCAAATTAAAGGCACATTCAGGAAGGCATATTTTTAGTTAAATTCTACATCCCAATGTAAATTCCACTACTTATAATGCTACCAAGCTCTAGATTAAAAAAGTCAGCAATATCATCTAAATCTATACTAATATTATAATATAGGAGATAACATTTGATTGTATGTTTATTTGTAATGGATAAACTATAACTTTACCGATAGAAAGCTTCATTATTAATGATATTAATCATAGACTGCATTTTATTTTCAAGAAAATTAGAGATCCCTACGAAAATTGCAATAATGTAACCCAAGGTATCAAATAAATTTTCTTTAAAATATTAACTAAGATAGACAAATAATTGATAGGTTTTATATTGCTAGGATAACCCGTGACTTGGTTGAGTAAATGTTTTAACAATATATTTTACTTAATAAATAGGTAGGCGAACGGGAAAATGGGCTACCTGGGCTGGGATAGTACGTGTTCACATCGTTACATAGCCAATTATACACCCCTAACCTTGGGAACTAAGATATTATACGTTATTCCTGTGATAACACCGGCTATCTCACCCTTCGAACCGGAACACACAACAACACATTGGTATATGGCAGCAGAATTTGACGAATGTCAAATAATATCAAGCAGTGGCAAGTTTGGAGTTTAGAAGTTGTAAGTGTGTACACTCTCTTGCCTCGGAAAGCACGTAAAGTCGTTGGTCCTGTGGCTTAATTAATTCCGGTCATGCCGGATTTGTCCCATCAGATAATCAGAATGACGAACAGAGAGTGCACCTTTGTTTATGCACACACTTGTGCACTATATATCCTGCGCAATTGACTAGTATCCCGTGCGATTGGCCGCCGTGGCCGAAATCTGGTCTGGAGGACATAATTATTGATAATATAAGAATTCAATAAAATATTATAATAATATAAGACATATTAACTGGGCCTATCAATAAATTAAAATCTCATGACAACATAGATGATAAAAATCGTGAAATTTTTATTCGTTGCTTTTCATGCAGATTAAATAATAATGTATCTGTACTTAATCAATATACTTATGAAATCGATTGGTGGAAAAGAAAATTAACTACTGAGTTTCTTATCGAGTTTTCTCGGTAATGTTGACATTCGGCGGTACTTTTACATTTAATTGAATACACGATGAGAGTTAGTTGAATAAGTAATAATTTTATTAGCATAAATTGATCAAAACCAAAAGTTTGGATTCGTAAATGATACTTATAAGAAAATAAACTTAATTAAGTAACCGAGACGCTATCTCCATAATCTTCCCAGTCTCACCTTTTCTTGTTTAACAAACAATGTATTACGCACAAAGGAAAGTGACCTCATTTATTCAAAAAAAAAAACAAAAAGGTTGCAAGCGTTAACGAAATTTCTCTATTATGCGAAACAATTGAGTGCGGACCATCGAGGGTGGTCACCCGACCGTGGAAGGATTTGCGAGTGAAATGTCGCGACGTTACCATTTATATTTTGACATTTTCGACGCCATTTTGAATGCTTTGACGCGATTGGACCCTTGGGCTTTGATTAAATGTCGAATAGCGTCCGTGTTACAACAGATAATAAATAATACTTTTGACATTTAAGATTAGATTAGGTATTTTATTATAATTGTTTTGTAAATTTATTTAATTTATGTATGTATTATGAGAACTTCGGAAATTCGTTTTTGAATTACATAAATGCTACAATTTTCTTTTTGCTTAGTGGATTTAAAAAGGCAAATACTGAGATAAGACGTAAGCCTAAATATATTATCACAACATCGTATAATCATTTCATTCTCATAAAACAGTATGTGCAAAAATGTACATACTACTTACTAGCGTTTTCCCCGCGGCTTCACCCGCGTAGTTCTCGTTTCCGTGAGAATACAATGGGGTACAAAAAAATGTAGCCTATGTTACTCGCTGATAATGTAGCTTTCCATTGGTGAAACAATATTTAAAATCAGCTCAGTGGTTTACGCCTCATAGCGTAACAAACAAACAAACAAACAAACAAACAAACTCACATTCGCATTTATCATATTAGTTAGGATTTATAATTTCCAAAATTATCATTCTCATAACAACGATTTCATTTGAAATGCTTGTCTCAGGGACATCAGATTTTAACAAAGCGTTATGGTCTGGCATCGCTAGCATATTTTATTTGCTAAAAGACCCTTAACCCTTTAGATGTTTATTTCGGGCCTGAATTGCCTATTTGACCCCAGTTTGCCTGATTTTTATTGCTACGAAATTACGGTTAGAAGGACTTCGTACGTTCATAGCTGTTTAGGAAATTAAATATTTAATTCGACCCCTCATTGACTGGTAAAATATCCTAATTTTAAATGACCAAAATATTAAATTCATTTTAATGAAAATAGTTCCAAAGGTTGTCTGGAAGAAATGGCTTATAAGCCATAAGACCGCCTTTTGCTTGGCCAACATTGTTTTAAAGAATATATATATTATTCTTTTTTTTTATCTTTATGTATATTTGGTGTGCAATAAAGAGTAAAATAAATAAATAAATAAATATATTTAAAGAAAATAAATAAATATTTCTGAAGATATAAAACTTATAGATACTCGCGATATTTTAGTTACCATCAAACTAAGTTAAAATGCTTTTTACAATTTTACGTAACAAAGTTTAAAGTTAATCCTTGTGATAGGTAAAACAGTGTAGTGAATAGACTTTCATAATGGTCCAGTTAATCTGAAAAATGATAAATTATTTTAATATTTTTTAAGCAGCCTGTGAACTTCCTTTTGCTGGGCTAAAGCCACTTCTTCTCTTTTTGAATTTTGTAAAGGCTTCAATTGGTATTTATCGAAATAATAGTACGGTTAGCAACTAAAATAAATCAGTCATTTGAAAAAGTAAAACAAATTCTCATTTTACAAGCAACTATTGTAAATGATTCATATTTTCATCTTTATATACTAGATAAATATTTAGCAGGTAAATTTTTATTTCATAAAATATAATTTGATAAACAATTGATTTATTAATCAAGTTTACTTTATGGTAGGGCTTTGTGCAAGCTCGTCTGGGTAGATACCACCCACTAATCAGATATTCTACCGCAAAACAACAGTACTCGGTATTGTTGTGTTCCGGTTTGAAGGGTGAGTGAGCCAGTATAATTACAGGCATAAGGGACATAACATCGTAGTTCCCAAGGTTGGTAGCGCATTGGCGATGTAAGCGTTGGTTAACATTTCTTAAAATGCCAATGTCTATGGGCGTTAGTGACCACTTACCATCAGGTGGTACAAAAATGTTCATTAAACCAACTCATGGTATTATGTATACTTTGGACTTACATTAGAAAACAAAATAGTATAATTAGCTTGAACATTCATTAACAAATTCAGTGTTTGTTAAATAATTTTTTCAGAATACGATACGAAACGTTTTCAGAATACGATGTTTATCGCCTGAATTGATCACCTAAGTTTTAAAAACGCAGTAAATTGTCACCGATAAATAATCGATATTCAAAATATCTACGAACCATTTTCCATATTTGAAAACATTTTCTAAATCTGTTAATGCGGTCTAAGGGACTATTGTTATCTATACTTCTATACTATATATATATTATATAAAGCTGAAGAGTTTGTTTGTTTGATCCGGATAATCTCAGGAACTAGTGGTTCGAATTCAAAAAATATTTTTGTGTTGTATAGTCCTTTTATCGAGGAAGGTTCTAGGCTGATTTTTATTCATTATATTTTTATTAATTATACGCGGGTGAAACCGCGGGCACAGCTAGTTTTACTATAAACATTGAGGCTGATTTTAAGAAAGCTTTACTGCTCTCAAATTTCAAATCTATGTCATTGTTGTTCATAGGCAAGCTATTATTAGTAATAGGATTATTTCGGCTTATATTTAAAAAGAGGAAATATGTAGTAATCTACCAAATACAACCTCTAAGAAAATAAAAACAAAATGTCACTAATTTAGCATAATTTTATTTATGTTTCTTTTAGCGGAAACGCATCATTATTATATTATGAAACACGGTCAATAGCACATTTCCTCAAACTACGATTATCGGGGCCATAAATGTATTAGAAATTGTATGCTAAAGATGGTACGTGATGAGGTTTATCTCCACGATACGATCTTTATGTTGAATTTAAAGATTAAGAATTTTTCGTTGCTGAGCATGATATATAAATTTGATTTCAGATCAAGATTAATAAAAGTAAAAAAAAAAATAACTACGTAATAGAAACTTGAATAGAGTATTTTTGAATTTTTATTTCTTGAAGCTGGCCCTTAGCCCATTTATTTATAGGAGAAGTGTTTGATAGTGCGGAAAAATTATTTAATAGAATTTTATGACCTGTCACAACGGCAATTTTTGTTTCGATTGCTTATGTGAAACCCACCGGGTCAACTTTTCACTGTACCGCCATATACAAGTAATGCTTTTTTCAATTAAGTCAGTACTGACGATTACCAAGGGTTGATAATATAGGATAGCCCTTTTTTGTGGAAAGTCAGATCCTGGTCCGCGTGGTCAGGCAAGATCTCTCGCTGCGAGCAATTATCGATACTCAACAAGGAATCGGCGTAACCGTCACGGTCTAAAAGGCGGAGATGTCGGAGCGAGTCCGGGACAAGTTGTCGGCGATGACAACGATTTCGTTGCGTGTCCTGCTTCAAGCGGTCCTGACGAGAATTTCAGCCGGTATGGCCTCGCACTGCTATATACACTAGCGAGGAGTACTGGGGACGAGATCACTGTTACTCCCTGAAGAAACCTACGCTGCTTCTCCGATAATTGTGAATAAAAGGGTGGTGCTATAATTCTGCTCGACCGGTAACCATATGATCATTAAGTACTATCATTTATTTATAGAGGAACGCGAAATAGTAATTCCTGGTTAAATCATAAGCAAAATGTTACTTACTGAAGTAAGCTCTTTTAAGCTGTTAACAGGATTAAATTATAAATGTAAAAATCTACATACCAGTGGCGGGTAAGTCACGTATGTAGATTCTTCAGAGAACCGGCATGAAGGTCACTTACGTCAAATTTTTCAGCATTGTGCAGCTGTATTTTAAAGAGCTGGTGGCGCAGTCTGCTGTTTTGGACCAAGATAAGCATTATCGTACCATCAAAATAATGGATGTAGTCCAGACCTAATACCGATAAATACAAATTAAGTAAGAATTACTGTACACGATATAAAAAAATCGTATGTAATAAAAATAGGCAACCCAAAATCCAGGAGTCAAAGAACCCTCACTTTACATACATTACACATAAAGATTTACATAATACGTGTAAGAAAAACATTTGGCACGGACGTTATGAATAAAAGAAAAATTCACCAAGCCTTTGTTCTGTTTCGATATTATCATTAATTTTGCGAAACGGTGTCTAGAGATTAAAATAAAGAAGGTGAAAACAAAAACGACTTACATTACCTTGTTTTATTATAATATACTTTGTAAGAAACAGCACGTTGGAGATCACATTACTAATTAATATCAGTGAAGTGATGAAGGAACTTCTTCGGACGCTATGAGAGTTTAGTTGAGACTTGAAACGTTTATTTATCTAAAATATTATCTGTCTCGTTTCCCGTGCCTCTCACACAAAGATCTAAAGTGTCTATTTGTATTTAAGAATTCCATTCTGCCACGTGTATTCCACCAACCAGCATTGGAGCAGCGCGGTGGGATAAGCTCCAAGCCTTCTTCTAGAACAGGAGAGGAGGCCTTAGCCCAGCAGCGGGACAGGGACATACTTAAATCAAAATCAAAATGTTTACTTATAACTAGATTCCGTCCGCGGCTTTGCCTGTTTGTGTGGTGTTTGCAGTATCTATCTTTTTCCAGATTATTTTATCTATCCGTTTTACACTACCCACTGTAGTCGAAATATACATTTAGCAGAATTTCCAAATCCACCAGTCATTAGATGAATTACAAGCAGGAATTAAACAGACAGCAGACTCAATATATAACTATGATGTGAAAACCCAATCCACAGATCGTGTATCTAAACTCCACGTACTCTGTTATCTAAGCTATCGCGTCTTCATTATGTTAAAAAACACAAAGATGTTATTTCTTAAAATCTCTGTTTTAAATTTTGTTGAACCCTTTCGTAGTTAAGTTTTATTAAATTACACATAAAATTGAAACAGTTCTCTTCATTACCCGGCAACAGTAATTCAATACGTTCATTATCTCGTCTCTAAGTATTATTAAACCTAACATCGCAATTTAAGTGAGTTATATCTGAGCTACAGTGGCCATAATTCTGACTAATGTTTTAAGATAAGGAAAAAGGTCTTTTTTTTTTCAGATTACATTTAAAAGTTATTGTTGTTACATTGAAATTAAATAAGTCGACTAGTTTAAAAAGACAGTATAAGTATTATGTAATAAAATTATAGAATGTGTAAAGAAACCGAGATGGTCCTGTAGTTAGAACAGATAGGTCTTATCTGAAGATGGTGGGTTCCAACCCATTAAGTTTTCATGGGCTTATTTTATTTGTATAATTTATCTCGTTTTCGGTGAAGATTTAACCGAAACGTCGTGAAGAAACCTGCTTGTGTCATGAAATTCTGATACATGTGTATCCACTACATGCATTTGAGCGGCGTGGCGGAATAAACTCTTTGACCAGTTGTGGGATAGTTATTTACTGCGATCTTTCTTACTATATAAAGATGTTAAGAAATATAATGTGACAAACTTATTTTGACAGTAAATAATTCGTTACTATATCTATTATCTATACTAATATTATAAATGCAAATGTGACTCTCTCTGTATGTCTGTCTGTTACTCGTTTACGACTAAACCACTGAACAGATTTAGATAAAATTTGATATAAAGCAATCTCGAACAAACACCACAACCCAACACATGAACGAACACCAGTAGTTCATATGAAAGCCTATATATTGCGTATTTCTAATAGTTTTAGATATAATCTACTTTTGAAGTCAGTGGTAGCATTACGTTTCATTAATCTTGAATAACCAATCAAAAGTGTTTATAAAAGCCTACTTGATTAAAGTATATATAAATGGTTGGTCGAATTAAAAAGTTATTTAAATAACTAAAAAATAAAAAGATACTTAATTATTTTATGAATATTTTAATAGTTCAGGATGCGAGTATACATATTATTTCAATTCAGTAATAATAATAATATCCTGGGACATTATTCACACAAGGCCATCTGATCCCAAACTGAGCAGAGCTTGTACTATGGAAACCAGACAACTGATACACTTACATATACTACTTTTCTTTTGTAAATACATACTTATATAGATAATTGCACCCAGACTCAGGACAAACAGACATGTTCATGCACACAAATGTCTGTCCTGGATGGGAATCGAACCCACGACCTGCAGCGTGAACAGCAAGTATCTTACCAACCACTCCAACCACTCGTCAATTCAGTAATAATTCTCCTAAAATGTATTACTATTATGTATTATTAGTTACTGCCTAATCATGACAAGCTGGTTGGCGTGTTTGGTAGATACTTGCATTTCGCGCCGCAGGTCGTAGGTTCGATTCCCACTCAGGACAGACAGTGTGCATGAACATATTGTCTATTTGTCCTGAGTCTGTCTATATAAGTATGTATTTACAAAAGAAAAGTAGTATATGAAGTATATCAGTTGTCTGGTTTCCATAGTAAAAGCTCTGCTTAGTTTGGGATCAGATGGCCTTGTGTGAATAATGTCCCAGGATATTTATTATATAAAACACAATACCTCTGTCGCGTCTATCTATCTGTATGTTTGAAGGCAATAAACTCATAAACTTAAAATTAACACGTTATTATAATAAGTATTTAAAAACAAAAGCATGTCAGGCTTTTTTATACAATTAATAGGAATTATACCGAAACTAAACACTTTAATGTTTGTTACCCTACTCACCGCATACCAAAAATCATAGCTAATGTAAACAAAAGATGATTCACTTGAAATCAATTTAAAATATTCGCCAGACCGTCTGATCATTGTATCAGAATCGCGTCAGTTATATATTTAGTTTCTGAGAAATGTGGGAATTATTATTGGATGAATTTGTATCGATTTTGTTCTAAATCAAGGTTAATTCTTTTTAATATAGAAAAGCGTAGACGGGCAAGTACCACTGAATTTCATGTGCTTAATTTGGCCTTGGCCCATCTCGGTTACGTCCATTCTGCGCAAGACAATGGAACGTATCCTAAATACTAGGCTCCTGACGTACCTGGAAGCCAATGGCCTTCTCAGTGACCGACAGTACGGATTTCGCCGAAATCGGTCCACTGGTGATCTTCTGGCGTACGTCACACACATCTGGAGTGAGTGAGTGAGCTGTTTCTTTGGATATCTCGAAAGCCTTTGAAAGGGTTTGGCATGATGGCCTCATCAGCAGGCCGCTCCCGCGTATGGCCTACCTGCTAACTTGTGTGTGTGGATTTCAGACTTTCTGAGGAACCGATCGTTGCGAGTGGTGATTGATGGCCACTCCTCGGATCAAATGGCTATAAATACCGGTGTTCCCCAGGGGTCAGTACTCTCAGCGACATTATTTCTGCTGCACATTAATTATTTGCTGATGCCTGGTATCCATGGGTACGCAGATGACTGCACAGTTGTCGAGGGCTATAGGTCCACCGCACGAGCTAGTGAGGCCTAATCCAGGCTTAGAGAGAGGCCATGGTTGAGCGCCTGAGCGTGACCCTTAAGGCAGTGTTCGATTGGGGCGATGCCAGTTTGATCATGTTCAATGCAACCAAGACGCAGGCGTGTCTGTTTTCCGCCAAAAAGAGGAAATTCCAGCTTACTCCCTCTTTCCGAAATGTGTCCGTACCTGTAACTGACCACCTTGACCTTCTTGGCGTTACTCTCACGTCGACTCTAAATTTCGGCTCTTTTATTGAGGATAAAGCCCAAATAGCCGTTCGAAAGCTTAGTATCCTCTCCAAGGTGAGACATTACTTTACTCCAGAACAACTGGTCAGCTAATACAAAGCACAAGTGAGGTCAAGTATAGAGTACTGCTCTCACCTTTGGGACGGCTCTGCTAAGTACCACCTTCAGGCTTTAGAGTTGATTGAGAGGCGTGCCAGGAAGCTTACAGGAGACGACACTTTGGTCGAGTCTAGGCTCCAAAGTCTGGAACATCGACGTGTAGTTGCGTCACTTTCAGTTTTCTATAGGATACATTTCGGAGAATGTGCTCAGGAATTACACGATTTAATTCCGCCCGCCCCCTTTTACTACGGAACGGCCAGGCAAACGCGACCAAAGCGCCATAGGTACACGGTGGAAATTCCCCGCCTACGTACGAAGCGCTTCGAATCCACCTTTATCATTCGCACTGCTAAAGTGTGGAATACTTTGCCTGAGTCTGTATTTCCCGATAGGTACAACGTTGGTGTCTTCAAATCAAGAGTTAACAGGTATCTTCTAAGCAAGCGTGCTACATCATAGACCGTGTCGATATTTAACATCAGGCAAGACAACGGTCAAACGCAGGCCTATTACGGGTAAAAAAAATAAAAAAATAAATTGTGATTATAATTTATCTCCTGCTTAACGGTGAAGGAAAACATCGAGAGGAAACCTGCACGTGTCAAATTTCACTGAAATTCTGTCACATGTGTATTCCACCAACCCGCATTGGAGCAGCGTGGTGGAATAAGCTCCAAAAACCTTCTCCTCAAGAGGAAGAGAAGAGGCCTTAGCCCAGCAGTGGGACATTCACAGACTGTTACTATCACTGTGGATTCTCTTGAGACTTTTAGATGAAAACGATCACATTTATTGTTTTTTTTACATAATGGGCTAATGTACATAATATGACGGGTCTCGTCGGCTTAGTGGTTAACTGATGTACAGGTCCTGGTTTCAAATACCGGTATCATTATTCGTATTAGCACACCAATGTTTGAACATTAATAAGGCTTAAATGCAAATCGGTTTTTTAAATTTTGTATATAATATAAACCCAGTTTAAAAGATATATTATATATAAACTGTCATTTCATTGTCATTTTTCATAATCAAAATAAATAAAACGAAACCAAAAATTTTGAATTAAACTATTAACAGCTACTTAGCTTCATGCCGATTCGTCTCAGTAGGATCTTTTTTATTTTATTGAATAGGTAGGTGGACGAACATATGGGCCACCTGATGGTAAATGGTCAATAACGCCTATAGACATTGGTATTGTAAGAAATGTTAACCATCGCTTACATCGCCAATGCGCCACCAACCTTGGAAACTAAGATGTTATGTCCCTTGTGCCTGTAATTACACTGGCTCACTCACCCTTCAAACAGTAACACAACGATATCAAGTACTGCTGTTTTGCGGTAGAATATCTGATGAGTGAGTGGTACCTACCCAGACGAGCTTGCACAAAGCTCTACGACCATTGAAACCACATTCCGAACAGATGGTAACTCTATGGCGTAAGCCACATTAATATTATCATCATAATTACATTACATTAATAGTACTGATTAGGAATCATTTATTTTTATTCAGCTTCACCTTTCAAGTGATTTTATGTGTAACAATAAGAAAATACTTGAAAATTTTAATGTTAATACATTGAAAAGTTTGTTTGAAAGTAATGTTTTGCAACATATTAAAAATCTTGCAAGGCATTAAAATGGACGTGGGAATTTCGTTATTAAAATTCCAGCTCTTACTCATTTTGTTAATGAAGGATTTAATGTATCATGCATATAATGTTATGAGCTGAGCTAGTATCTAGAACACGTTAATTTTAAGTGGAGATTGTAGGTTCAAGCGGCTTGGAAGGTGAGCGAGCCAGTGTAACGACAGGCACGAAGGAATTAACATCTTCGTTCCCAGGGTGACGCTTTAATGATGTGAGGAATGCATATTACTTTTTTTTTTTTAATATTACCCGGGTGTGCGTATGACTCTACTCCACCTGATGGTAAGTGGTAGTAGAGTCCAAACGCGACGACGGCTAGTGCAGCCAGGACGAATACTTGCTCTAGCCGCCCCCGCCTTGCCGACCCGCAAGATGCCTCTTCACGCCTCGTTTGAAGGAACCCGTGTGCTGGTAAAGAATTCCATGTTTTGGAGGTGCGACAAAGAAAAGAGTTGCCAAATTTCTTCATGCGCGATGGAATTGATGTCACAGCCATCGCCAATGTCTATGGGCGCTGGTGACCACTTAACATCAGGTGGCCCAATTGCCCGTTCGCTTATCGATAACAAAAAAATAAATTCGGACATACACAAATGAAATTTTTCACGTGCTTAATGTATATTTTTAATTCATTTGCAGGTTGTACAGGGAAACTAAAAGATTTACTAGGTGGTAGAGCTTTGTGCAAGCTCGTCTGGGTAGGTACCACCCACTCATCAGATATTCTGCCGCAAAACAGCAGAACTTTGTATTGTTGTGCTCCGGTTTGAAGGGTGAGTGAGCTAGTGAAACTAGCGGCACATCTTCGTCCCCACAGTTGGTGGTGCATTAGCGATGTAAGGACCAGTTAATATTTCTTACATCGCTTGCATTATAGTGTATCTATTCATTAAACTTGCCGTGAACTTTGAACATAGAATCCACAGCTTTGTGGTATCGATTACATCGAAAGTATATCTAAGAATATAAAAAATATATTGAAACTTATTCTAAACATCCAGCTATCAATTTAAAAAATACTTATTAAAATTAGAGCAAATAGACTTGCAAATTAGCATTTCAAAAGTTCTTGTTAAAACGTCGTCGAATAAAAATCACTTTAATATTGTTCCTTGTTGTAATTATTCAAATAGGTCAGAAATTTATTCTAATATCATTTATTGTTATATAATGAAAACATATAGCGTACGTATATAACCCAAACTCTTATAGGGTTTTATATAATACTAGCTGCGCCCGCGGTTTCACCCGCGTATAATTAATAAAAATATAATGAATAAAAATCAGCCTAGAACCTTCCTCGATAAAAGGACTATACAGCACAAAAATAATTTTTAAATTCGAACTAGTAGTTCCTGAGATTAGCCGGATCAAACAAACAAACTCTGCAGCTTTATATATTAGTATAGATACGTATATAATGTAAGCTGTATTAGAGGATTTTACGTAATATATCTTTTGAAAATTTTATACGATAATCTTGAAGACAGTGATAATAATTTGTAGCGCTGAATATTGCTGGTTAAAATCTGAGCAAACATCGCTGAATTTTACGTGCTTCGTTTGTCTTTTGTTTTATTTTTATTTTAACTGACTGACATCAACGCACAGCCAAACTACTCGTACTGGAGCACCATGAAAGCTTGTATACGGGTTTCTTTTACGCAGTAGTTTAGCACTAAGAAAGGATTTTTGGAACTACTTAGGTAAGTTATAAAGGAGATGAAAGATTGTATGGAAATTCTTCTTTGTGAAAAAGAGCTTTGGATGGTAGCATTTCTGAAGAGAAGCCGAGTAGAGCGCTAGTCGTTGATAAATTTTAACAAATTAACATAAAGTTGTCGGATAATCGTAATGGCCTTGCACCGGAATCTCCTTGGAAGACGGCTCACGCTTGACCATATGTTATTTTAGCCACGCGTGGGCCATGTGGCGTTTAAACGGTCTTACATCAAAGAACAAAAGAACCAATTTTATGGACAAGGTAAAAATAAAACTTCTTTATACAGCGTGATTCAAAACTATTTGTCTTTACTATTTAAATAAATTTATGGTAATTTAGTCACAGTTTTATCTCATTTTGTACCGATTTCTGAAAATGAGGAGTTTTTGAAGTCGTCTGTATGTTAACATTTCTTACAATGCCATTTATATATAATTTTTTTTAATGTAAAACTTTTTATTGAATTCGCAATAGCCCAAGGTTTGTGAAAAAGAAGAACTTTCCTTAATAATTAAATTTTTCTAAGTTCACATCTGGCGAACGTCACGTGACAGCTATGTTTTTATTATGTTCGGATATTTTTTGTCTATGACCGATTTTGAAGTGTTGCGTTAGGTTTAGTATATTTCCGACCAACGAAAGACATTAATATGATACGGGACAATTTAAGATTTTCGAAGTAAGCATTCTTGAAAATTGTTGAAGACGGTTCCAATTGCTTTTGAATTAGGTGATATTTATTTGTTCCTTAGGTTTTTGTTTTTGCTGTATTCTATTTAAGCTCGCTAAATTATTAATTTATTTATTTGTTACATTTTTTTTTACATTCATAAATAATGTAATGAAAGTTGATTTTAAATATATTTAATTTAATCACAAATTTTTTGGCAGATAGCACCCAAACAGACATACTTATATAATAAACAATAATTTTTGAATAATAACTGATAATTTGTGATTTCAATTAATAAATTATGAACACAGACAGACAAAAAAGTCGAGATGGCCCAGTCTTAACCGATAATCGTGAGTTCAAACCCGAGCAAGCTCCACTGAATTTCATGAGCTTAATTTGTGATTTATAATTAATCTCGTGCTTAACGGTGAAAAAAAACATCTTGAGGAAACCTGCATGTGTCAAATTTCACTGAAATTCTGTCAGATGTGTATTCCACCAACCCGCATTGGAGCAGCGTGGTGAAATAGGCTCCAAAAAATTCTCCTCAAAAAGAAGAAAAGAGCTGCTAATGTAATGTACAAAAATGACAATAACTTTTATTCTATCGTACACGCTACGACTTAATATGTTATCAATTACAAATACCTATATAAAATAATAAAAACTTATATTATAAATATGTATAACGATAGATTCTAGAACACACTGTGTATAATGTCGGGGCCCTCAATAAAGACGCGTACACGCTGCCAAAACCGGGCATCGAACCCGGGACATCTGTTTCTTTGCGCACGCGCCGCCACGCCGGCGTTTCTCATTCATCGCTCCGTATTTATATGAGCACTTAGTTTTAGAAATTATTTGATTTAGTTTGATAATAGAACTTTTAATAAATGTTTTTATTAAACTTACAAATGCAAAATGGCATTGCAAATTACAGTTGCAAAAATGGCTAGTGCATCAAAATATATAAATAATAATAATGCTCTAGACCGATTTCGGCCACGGCAGCCAATCTCAAGAGGGACTGCGCCAACTGCACAGGTCATATTATAGAGCGCAAGTGTGTGCGCAGACACAGGTGTACTCTATATTCCCTTACTCTCATAACCCGATGGGACGGCAATCCGACATGACTGAAAAGTGTTCAGGCGCAGGACCAACGGCTTAACGTGCTTTCCGTGGCACGGGAGTGGACACACCTCCAACTGCCAGACTCCGGGCTGCTACTGAGAATTTTCGACAGAAAATCTCATAACATTTTATTGGCCAGACCTGGGATTTGAACCCAGGACCACCGGGTCTGCGGCCTTACATGTAGCCACTAGGCTAACGAGGCAGTCAATTTATATAGAACCGCACAGACTGGGTAAGAGGTTCAATCACTCAAGCGCTGTTAAGTGCTTCATTTATGTTTTAGATACTTACAAGATAAGTTTTTGTGTAAGCCCGTAGTAGATACCACCCATTCATTCAAATATCCTAATAGAGATATTTCCAAGTTGGAAGGGTAAATAAGCCTGTGTCATAACAGGCACTTAGGTGTTAAACACGTAACGGTATGAGTAATGGCTTATGTGTTCCTGGCTGCTTCCGTCCCCCTTCTTGTGTTCAGACTAGCCAACTGTGCGGGACATATATAGCACAATTGTATACACACGCAAATTCTCGAACTATTCCCTAACTCTTATAATACGAAAACACGGTCAACCGGACATGAACGGAAAGAGAACAAGTGCAGATCCAACAGCTTTACGTGTATTTAGAGGCACCAGAGTTTATATACTGCTAACTTCTAAGCACGACGCAACTAAAAAACCCAGCGACGTTATACTAGCTCAACACGGGGTTTGAATCGAGGACCTCGATATCTAAATAAAATCTGGCCACTAGATCAGCGAGAAAAAAAAAACTACAATTCAAGAATATAAAAGATTTTATCTACCTAACATGTCTTAGATTAAAACGATTTTTTGCCACAATACATCGTACGTCTAGCGAAAAAAAGTATTAACATAAAAAAAAACAATGAATTTAACATTGAAGTTAATCTTTCGTAAAATCTTTTATAAGTAAAACGCTCTGCATAAAAAGGTTCCAACAATTAATATTAAAATCAGCCGATGCAAATTGTGGCGCCATAGAACTAAGAATACTTTAGAAGTGGCACACCATTTCTTTTTATAAAATAGTTAGTGGTCACCAGCTCCCATAAACATTGGCACTGTAAGTATTATTAACCAATCCTTAATTTAACTACTAATTAAACTTTCACTCTAATTTGTATACTAACAGACGTAACAATGCTGTGCAGTTAAAGTTTATATTTACTTCTAAATAAAAATTAAAAATAAAGCAACACAGCACATAGAAACTCTGTATTTCCAAGATTTGAATCCGTAATATTCGATTTAGAATCGCGTATCTTGGCTCAATAATTATAAATCAATTAATTTGTATATTTAATTATTCTTCATTATTAATGGTTGTATTTATATATTTTTATTTGTGACTACTGTAAATGTATACATATTGTGGGTGTATGTGGGTGGTGGTAATCTCAGCGTAGGAAATAAGACGCCATAGATACTCAATAGGTATAATTACACGAAATAAACAATCTAAAAGAGATATACAGACTTAAAAATGCTCACGTGAACCGCTATGGTGCTTTAGTTGTATGCGCTGTGTCTGCGTTAATTAAACTTAACGATAACCTCTCCACGTCCTATTCACTAGCTTAGCAGAACCAATCCCTACAGCCGCTCTCAACCACTGTGTTGCCAATCGCCCGACCCGAATACGCCCAAATCAATTAGACCTGACGTTCCGCTCCGTTCTCTGTCATATATTAATAATTAATGACATATATATTCCCAGATATCTGTTTTTTTATTGTTTAGGTAGGCGGACGAGCATATGAGCCACTTGATGGTAAGTGGTCACCAACGCCCATAGACAATGGCATTGTAAGAAATGTTAACCACCGCTTAGATGGCCAATGCGCCACCAACCTAGGGAACTAAGATGTTAATTCCCTTGTGCCTGTAATTACACTGGCTCACTCACCCTTCAAACCGGAACACAACAATACTGCTGTTTTGCGGTAGAATATCTGATGAGTAGATGGTACCTACCCAGACGAAATTGCACAAAGCTCTACCACCGAGTGTCTTTATTTAAATACTAGCTGTGCCCCACGGCGTCACCCGCGTATAATTAATAAAAATATAATAAATTATTTTATTACTATAATAATACACACGGGCACACACACGCACTCACGCACTCATACACACTCACGCACTCATACACACACACATACACACATGTGGCTACTGGTAAAGAAATACGTAATTTTCATAAGATTCCGTAGGGTTTACCGATCTAAGGGCGATACGTGGATACCGTACAGTATCGTGGACAGCGGCTACACTTCTCGCGGGTGATCCGCCCTGGGAGCTCCAGGCAGAGGTGCTCGCAGAAGTGTACCGGTTAAGGGTAGAAGCCAGGGCGAGCGGCGACCGTCCAGGATCCGCGGAAGTGGAGCGAATCAGGGCTCTAGCCCAACGAGCGCTGATTCACAGATGGGAGGAGGACCTGAGGTCCCCATCAGCAGGCCTAGCGACAGTGGAGGCGATCTGCCCCCACTTGAGTCGCTGGGTAGCAAGGAATGGCGGTACACTCACGTACAGGCTGACGCAAGTGCTTACCGGACATGGCTGTTTCGGTAAGTACCTGCACAAGATAGCGAGGCGGGAGGTATCACCCTCCTGCCACGAGTGTAGTGCACCACTGGACACGGCGCACCATACCCTAACGGAGTGTGCTGCGTGGGGGCCTCAGAGGCATACCCTGGCGGCAATAATCGGCGGAGATCTCCCGCTGTCCCGCGAGCATAGCGTTAATCTCACTCGGTGCTGGTTGGAAATGGTCTCCTTCTGCGAGAATGTCATGTTGCAGAAGGAGGCTGCGGAGCGGCAACGTGAGGAAAGTGCCTCCGCTGACTCGATCGGCCGAAGAAAACTGGGGAAAAGGCGTCGGCGCTATGCGTACCTTCTCCCCCCGCCGTAACAGCCGCCGCTTGGGCTAGGTAGGTTCCCCGTATCCGAGAACCCCTCTAGAAATAGAGGCCCGCAGAGGCGGGCCGACCGTCGGGGCGTCTCGGTAGCATGCGCAAGCGATCCCATGGCGTCCCCCGACCAGACGGAGAGGATACCGCTGGTTTTTTAGTGGGTATTCCGGCGCTTTCAGTGCCGGAAAAAATGGGTTTACCGATCTTATATATGGCCTTACATTTGCGCCTTCACATGTTCTTTGTGTGTACCAATTTTCATCAAGATTGGTCAAGCTGTTCTTGAGTTTTAAGAAGAAATACAGACATACAGACAGACAGACAGACAAAAATGAAAAAATAGTATAATGTGAATCACTGCATCATAAAACTATTATTTATCACAAAATTAGGTAAAAAAAAATATGTACAGACAGAACCAATAGATTTATATAGTAGTATAGATAGATATTATTTCAAAAATACTAAATATTGCTGTTTAGCGGTAAAATATCTGACCTACCCAGACTTGTTCGAAGCCCTATCACCTTGATTTACATTAAATACTACAAATGAAATTTATAATAGTCCACCTACTTGTCTTGACTCCGATCGCAAAAATTCTGAACCCAAAGCAGTACAATTAACTAGCTATTTATCATAATACGTAGTATTAAGATTGGAAACACCTGCGCGACCGAGCGAAGTGGAAGCAATCGTCTTGGATTCATCTGTAAAGCTAAAGCGACACCTGCGCGTCCAAATAATTATAATGATAGCATAGTCGCGCAGGTGTGCTCGAGCCATTAAGCTATGTGAATAATAAATAAATTAACACCTCGTAAATATCTCCTGCACTGATGGGCGTATGTATTTAAATACAATTTTAAATCTTATTATTGTTTCCTATACTATACAAATTTAGTTTCTTAAATTGGATGTAAATACAATTATATTATAGAAGACGTTGGCAATAGTAATTTCATTCTGACTGTTAAACACGTTAGCCGATTAAAAAAGATACATTTCTATTTGTGATTCGGACTGGTCTTCTCATAATCAAAATCCCTTTCAATTAAAACGAATGCAATTGTTTATTTAACAATTAGCTTGTGGGTGTTCGTTCTCTAATAATCTCTCTTATCTGACATAACATCTTTGGGTGATTGTTTAATTTCACAACCGTCCCGATAAATAACTTAAACTAAAATATTGAAATAGGCAGTTCTTTCCCAGAGTAAATCTATGCTACTATTATAAATATGAAAGTTACTCTGTCTGTCTGTTACGTTCACGGCTAAACCTCTAAACCGAATTTGATAAAATTTGGTATGAAGCAAGCTTGATCTCCAAGAAAGGACATAGGCTTTCTTTTTGTATCATACACCTGCCCCCCTCCGCTCCTATACGCGGACGAAATAAATATCAAACCTCGTACATAAACAGCGTAACTTTAAAATTATTATGTTTTATAGCATAGTTAGACGGACGAGCATATGGGCCACCCGATGGTAAGTGGTCACCAACGCCCATATACATTGGGATTGTAAGAGATGTTAACCATCGCCAATGGGCCACCAACCTTGGGAACTAAGATGTTATGTCCCTTGCGCCTCTAATTACACTGGCTCACTCACCTTTCAAACAAAATTAAATGTTTATACACTTTTATAAAGGAATGGATCGATATATTTAATCTGTTGTAAATATTAAACACATTTTAATATTATCTGTTCTAAGGTCTTCGTCGGACGCCATATTGCAACATCGAGTGCGAGCCCTCGACGATCCTCATTATTTTCGTTGTATAATTTTACAAAGAGACGATTTTAAATTAAAATTTTATGAATGTTTAGTTTTGAATAAGTTATTATAGAACTTGAATGTATAACGCTACGAGCACTAAATGTGCTTTGTTTCTCTCACTCCAAAATGTGAGGAATTAAGATAACTGAATTCTTTTTAACGATTTCTTTCAATATTAGCCTAGCTCTTCTTTCTCAGATGTTAAGAAATTCCTTATTTACTTTCACTCTAGCAATATTTGTAGAATATTCTTAGTATACATATGCAATATGTATATTCAACTTGCATGATAATAATTTGTTTTGGTCATCTTCCAAACGCAATCAAATAATAATATTTTATTGAAGAAAATAACAATCTTTATTTGTGAGTAACAATTATAATCTTAAAAGTAAGAAACATATCCAAACTCTCTACACTACACTCTTATCTCACACGTTACAGCGAATAACTACATTTAATTCATACAAACGTAAAACCATCTGTCTGTCAATGGTGACATTAAAATCCCTTAATTTAAATATTAATTAAAATGATTCTATTTAATTTTAATACCAGTCAAGAGCAAGCGGAATCGCGTGGAGGCGGTTCCGTACTATTCCCGGGTAAATTAACAAAGTTAGGAACGACATACTAGGAGGAGAAATAGGCTCGATCTTCTAATATTTTCTAAATATTTTTTAAGCATATATTTTAGAACAAATCAATATGACACATGATTTAATTGGTTCTTTTTTTTTATTAAGAAATTAAAACTTGTTCGATTTTCCCATATACCCATGATTGGATTACTAAACATTGTATGAATACCAAATTTCAACGTTTTTCGTCTCGCAAATTCACAAACATTGAGAGTGTTCCTCGAAAAGATTACTCTTTATATGAATATATGAAACCCTTTAAATTGGTTAGAATTGACGCTAATTTATAAAGACTAGAATATTTCTTGAAGGATAGTCAAAGAACGACACAAAGTCCACACGAAGAAGCGGGCACAACTCATTAAAACTAAGTCAAAATTCAATAGGAGTATCTTCTAAGACAATATTTTTCCTCTTACAATTGTACAAACTTCAAATATAAAGTGTATTTTATCCGGTATTAATTTCAACGTAGATTACGTTTCAGTGTAGAAGTTGAATGTTTAATATTCTCTTGTGAAAGGATAAGATTATAAAAGGGATTAACTCATTGTTGGAAATTATATTTGTAATAAAAATAACACCATGGCTTTACCCACAAAACTGGATTTCACCGGATTTTATGCCAGTGGTGTGGCTTTATCTTATATGTGTAATAAGGTAACACAACAACACTATTGCTGTACGATTTGAAAAGTGAATGACTCATTGTAATTACAGACAAAAGTTACATAGCAACTTATATTCTGTAGCTGTCAGCGGTCGGCACAAAAAAGTCATTACGTGTCACTGCTTGGCCCGACTCGGGAGTATAATCCCAGATCTGGGGATCTACAGCCTTGTAATTTATCCACTAGAGCCAACGAAGCATTAAAGTAAATAAAATGTCCCACTGCTGAGAAGTTTTGTATCTTATTCCAATACGCTTCTCCACATGAGTGAAAATTCATGTGGTAGATTTGCACCTGAGACATGCAGGGTTTTTCCAATCAAATATAATTCCTTCATCACCGAACACTTTCGAGTGATGAATTATATAAATATAAATCAAGCATGTGATAATTCAGTAATGCTTGCCTGGATTTTAACAATCCCATCGTCAGTCAAGAATCACGTGATTTAACCAGTAGGTGAGAGACGACGAACCTTATTATTACCATTACTACGTATACGTATTGCCACGTATATGACTGCCTCGTTGTTCTCGTGGCTAGATATAAGGCCGCAGATCCGGTGGTCGGGGTTCAATTCCCAGGTCGGGCCAATAAATAGTTATTGAGTTTTTCTGTCAGAAAATTCTCAGTAGCAGCCCGGCGTCTGGAAGTTGGAAGTGTGTACACTCCCGTGCCTAGGAAAGCACGTTAAGCCGTTGGTCCTACGCCTGAACTCATTCCGGTCGTGTCGGATTGCCGTCCCATCGGATTATGAGAGCTAAGGAAAAGAGAGTGCACCTGTGTTTGCGCACACACTTGTGGACTATAATATCTCCTGCGCAGTTGGCTAATTTCTTTTGAGATTGGCCGCCGTGGCCGAAATCGGTCTGGAGGACCCTATAGGTATTAATTACATTTTTAAAGGGATAGAAACATAGACAATCATTCAATAAGCACGATAAATAAATATAAACCTATATAACAAAGATATTTTCTTTTTATTGTTTTATGGAAACAAACAGTACACAATTTCATAAATAACAAATATTAGTAAATCAATGAAAAATCATATCACAGATAACTTACAAAGATACCATTATTTCTGGCCAGACCTTGAAAGATAATCACGATATTAGCTCATACATAGTACAATATAATTTTAGTATATAGTGTTGTATACCTGTGATGACTAACCGACGTTCTCTCACCAGGTGTTTGCAGATGCATTGTGTTTTGTAGCGTCAGCAAAAAAAGACTTAAATATCCTAAGGAAATTGGCAATGCGTTTTAGTGTTTAGAAAGAAATGGAGGGATCTTATCTCTTGTCATATTTGTGGTTATTCATTTCGTGTATGTGAAATTCATATCCATCTCCCTTTTCGATAGACTTTAGATAAATATAGTTATTAATACAATTGATATGGTTTGATGGGCTTATCAATATACATTTAAGAACTTGCCTCAACTTAGTATTCAGTAGAAATCGTTAGAAATTTGATCGATTTTTTTAAATATTATACTTGTAAGATTCATATATTTTGTTACAATATTTTTATATAAGCAATAATACAATGTTTTTCTTAAATTACAGATATAATTGTCAATAGTTATACATATTTATTGAAATTATACATATATTATTATTATTATAATTATAATTATGTTTATACATAGACTAGTGATGTTAAAACGCTGCAAGACTAAGTACAACTGCGCAGGGCATATCAGTATCATCAGTGCACTATTATATGTCCTGCGCAGTTGGCCTATCTCTCTTGAGATTTGACACCGTGGCCGAAATCGGTCCGGTGGACATTATTATTAAAATCTACTCTACTCTGCCAGGAACCGATACAAAATCGCTTTCAGGTTAAAGAATTTTATGACCCATAAAGAACCCTCCAGTTCACTTGTACAATACTTATTAACTTATATACAAAGTTTGTTTCTGTGGTAGAATCGGCGACAGTACATGCCCACAGAGACCCAAAAAAAAGATATATAAATATGTGTGATAGTTAATTTAACATTTATTTACATTTATATTACAATTAATTTTTCAACATTCAATTTAATTATAGGTAATAATTTTACTCAAATACATTTTCGCTTACAAAAAATTTTAGTTCCTTTTTAAAGGTAGCCTAGGTAGATACTTTTATTATATGAAACGATATAAAGTTAGTAAATTAGGTTTTAAATACATATTTTTTTCCAATATGATTAAACTTAAACAATTATTTGTTGTAAAGTTAATACGTCACAATGATAAATTAGTTTTGATGACAGATAGTTAATTCGTGAGATTTCTTTCATTTATTTAATCTCGTTCTTTTCAACGCCAGGACCCTAACATTATGACGTAACAAGCATTCGTGTTGCATTTTATAGTCACGTGATATTTTGAACATTTTACTGACCTAATCGTATATAACAATAAATAATGAGGATTATATAATAATAATAATAAAAGCCTGGAATATTATTCACACAAGGCCATCTGATCCCAAACTAAGCAGAGCTTGTACTATGGAAATCAGATAACTGATATACTACATATACTACTTTCTTTTGTAAATACATACTTACATACATAATTACACCCAGACTCAAGACAAACAGATAGATATGTTCATGCACATAAATGTCTGTCCTGGGTGGGAATCAAACCCACGACCTGCGGCGCGAAAGGCAGGTATCTACCAACCACGCCAACGGGGTCGTCAAATATAGAAATAAAGAGAGAAAAATATATATTTAAATAACAAGTTCTCTAGTTATTTACCCGTCCGAATTACTTTGCAAAGTACGTAATCTTGATAGTTGATCTTATTGTAATTTCTCATCTCCGGATGCAATTTTGTTAAATCATATTTCGCTCGGCAGACCTCGTTTAATAAATTCATTTTGTTGCGCCAAGCTGCGCGTACTTAGGTTGGCACACTTAAAATCAATAAGGAATATAACTTACACCCAAGTCTATTTAAATGAAAATTTCTTTTATTCTAATCGAATCAGTTCTTCGAACCGTGAATGAGTAGAGTGTGTTCATGACCGGACCAGCACTAAAGTTTCATGTGCTTAATTTGTGTATATATGTAGTTCATCTCGTACTCGGCGATGAAAGTCAAAAAATCTATTACATTTATAGAGGAATCCACCACAATGTACAATGTATACATGTCTTAAAGTTTAACAGTTTTAAATATTGTGACATTTACTAACAACATACATAATAATCTCATGCAATTATACAAATCTATTTTGCAACATGTGTTAAGTAAAATGACATGTATAAAAGTATATAATGAATTAAAGTAAGAAAACAATAATAGCATGTAAACTAACATAATTTATTATAAAAACCGGCCAAGTGCGAGTCGGACTCGCGCACGAAGGGCTCCGTACCATTATCTATAAAAAAGGCAAAAAAATCATGTCTGTTGTATGGGAGCCCCCATTAAATATTTGTTTTATTTTAATTAATTTATTTATTTTTAAAGTGCATATATAACTAAATATTCTGTGAATATTTCAAGCGTCTATCTGTTGACGTTATCGATATCAAGCAAAAACAAGCAAAAAAATGACGTTTGTTGTATGGGAGCCCCCTGAAATATTTATTTTATTCTGTTTTTTAGTATATATGTTATAGCGGCAACATAAATACATCATCTGTAAACATTTCAACTGTCTAACTATCACGGTTCATTAGATACAGCCTGGTGACAGACGGACGGACGAACGGACGGACAGCGGAGTCTTAGTAATAGGGTTCCCGTTTTACCCTTTGGGTACGGGATCCTAAAAATTAAACCAAAAACGCATAAAAAATTATAAAAGGGATATAAACTATTAGTAACAGTACTTTTACATTTATGTATGTTAATTAATATAGTATTTATGTATGAATGATTATCTACATATATATGGCCGTGGATAAGCTCGGTACAAAAACTTACCAATCTTCCCGTCAAAGACCCTTACCCAATGTAAACGGAACACATAAAGCAATAACCACATCAAGCTGGCAAGTTGCTTTCATCGATCGAAGGAAATTTTCTAGGTTGCGGTCAAACTTATAAGTCCAAGACTTTGAAAACAACATACATAGTATTGAACTTGATTTGAAAATAAGGTCATTGCTAAGAAGTTTGATTTGCAATAACATTAACCTCCTCGCAAATAAACCTTTCCATATATTATACGATGCTTTGTCCTCTTCTTTTGAATGTCGAATAACTGATGACAGAAAGAGAGATATTAATGTATCTATTCATATATCAAAAAACTGTTATATCAATTTACGTTATACTTTCAATCTGTTGTTTGAATGTTTCTCGAAGATGAAATGCTTCATACCAGTATGAGTAGAATCATGACTTCATTTTTTCAAACTGGAATACGTTTTATAGCGGTTCTAATCTTAGGGGTGTACACTTACGAAGAACGACAAAATCCATTCTTTCTCATGATAATATTTTTGTTTAATTGCAATAACAATATGTTCATGCAAACAGCTACATATAATATTTTATTTTACTCGGTGGTAGAGCTTTGTACAAGCTCGTCTATTATTATTATATATATATATATATATATATATATATATATATATATATATGAAATATATATATGCCGGCGAGAATGTGATGCCGTCATTAATTTGACTATTGAATTTGAGACGAGAGTGATAGCAGACTTTATGTTGTTATATTACTCTGGTGGAACGTAAAACGGACAGTCATTTATCGTGGTTGGACGTCATCGACGGATCGCCTTTAATTTGGATTAGAAAATAAGCTGGATTTACCTAATTTGTCTATATTTATGTAAAGTATCTACCTATAAGCCTATATATATATTTATATATATATCGACCTGAGTATATTAAAAATTGTTAGATTTTCATTAAAATAAGTTAAATCTAAAAATTACATACTGGAATTGAATTAAAGTGAAACACCATTCAATGCATCTTAAGGTACACTAAACGAATTTTTACCAACTCTTTTAATACAGATAAATATTATTTTACAATTTTCGAACCTGTATTTTCGTATTAAGGATCCTAAACAGTATCTAATCTAATTATACATAAGCACTAAGCATTTAGAATATTTAATTATGTCCGTTAAACAGTGTAATGTCTATAAATATGCCAACACAATCAGATAAGGTTGCTGGCAATCGAATAAGGGTTTGGTAATTAAATCGCTTATAACGGAATTCGGTCTAATTCCTATTGTATGTCATTTAATTAGAATGTATACATTAAAAGGATCATATATACAATATGTATGTGTATAAATAATAATTATTGTGTAATAATAACAATGTGTGACTCCAAATTTTCATCATCATCATGTTGAAAGTCAATTCATCCTTCAATGGGCGAAGTGTTATAAAATTGTATTATAAAATAATCAAATACCTACTTTTGAATTTAGCAATTACAATGATTGAATGTTTATTTAAGAAAAAAGCATTGCTTAATGTAATACTATTGTTAGGAATGTTTTCCGAAGGGGCGGAGCCTAGCAGCTCGACTTGATCACGCGATGGTCATCGTGTGGGGACTGGCCCTGTCGAGCTCATCGGCCGGCCAGGCTGGCATTATTCACTCTGTCTTGGACTCTCGGTTGAGGCGGATATCTCAAAATAATATTACAGTTGCTCAGTATTGATTCCTTTGTTCTATTTTTGTTTGTAAATTGTACATGTCGATATACGTTTACATTATTGTTTTGATTTATTATTTTAAAAAACCTATTTCTATCCTGATTCCTAAAACTATATAATAGATTGTTTACTGTATATTATGTATAGTACATACATATTGTTTAATATATTACTTAATAATAAATGTTATGTAAAATAATGCTATATAAAGCACCCGCGAATAATTAATAAAAATATAATGAATAAAAATCAGCCTAGAACCTTCCTCGATAAAAGGACTATACAACACAAAAATATTTTTTAAATTCAAACCAGTAGTTCCTGAGATTAACCGGATCAAACAAACAAACTTTTCAGCTTTATATATTAGTATAGATGGTAAACAGCGAGGTCTTAACATACGTTGATTTTCATGCAAGATAAAGTAAAATTCTTGATGATGGAAGCCTTACATAAGGCTACCGTCTAGGTAGGTATTTATTAATTTCTTTATACTGATATTCTAACGTCAAACAACAATACATAGTATTATTATGTTCCGGTTTGAAGGATGAGTGAGCCAGTGTAATTACAGACACAAGGAACATAACATATTGGTACCATAGTACATAGTGGTTAGAAGCACATTGGCAATGTAAGTAATCGTTAATATTTCTTACAGTGCAAATGTTAATGAGCGATAGTGACCACTTACCATCACATGGCACAGCTACCTTTTCATAAAATTATAATAATACTACAATTGTTGGAAAACCACATACCGAACCGACGATAATTGACAATTAATTAAATATTGGTTGCACATTTCAATATTATTAAATGACAATTCAAAAGTATTTGTATGCTTACTCGAATACGGCACCTACATATTCATTTTGTGAGATCGGTTAAAATTGTGCTACTGTTCAAACGATACGATCACACACGACGTACGTGAGGCGTAAATTATTTGTCGGCGTAACTTCATTGAATGTAGCTACCAATAGCGCTTCGCACGTTTGTCAGAATACTGTACAGTCGCACAGAGAATTGATATGTTATTTTTTTATACACTGAGCTGAAATAGTCTAGTTGATAAATAAGTGGGCAGTCTTTTATCATAATTTGTTCTTAATCGATGGACAAATCTGAACTTATAAACTTTTAGGTGAAATTTCCTCTCGTCCATTATATTGCCTCAGGATTCTGAAGATGGTTTCCCGGTGCATGATTTTGCGGACAACGGACAGCCACGCACCGCTCCTAGGCTTTTCCAACGGTGCGTGTCAATCTGTGTCAGCCTCGAGATTCGAAGATAAGAAATGACATGTATATATATATTATATATTTCGGAGGAAGCTATGAGTCGGGTTGATTGATGTTTGCATACAATATTATTTGTTTAAATTTTAATTACTTTAAGAATTCTTGATTTGTTACATTTTTCTAGAAGTTAAAAACCTTAATCATTTAATAAAAGTTATGAATATTGTATTTCACGTAACCACCAATCAGAGCAAGGCATGTGCCTCGAGTGGGGTCGAGGCGCCATCTTGACTTCGGAGAGGTATACAGTTTGTGTGACATATTCGGAGGAAAGTAACGGATCGAGTTGGATCGTTGAAGTGGATTCGTCTTTTAAAGTCGGATCGGTGCCCTGAACTCGCTGCTCGGTGTTGTTACTCGTTAAAGCGTTAATTAATTTGTTTTGTTAATTAAAATACTGTGAAACCGTGATAATTGTGTTTTGTGCTTGTACTTTACCCTGATAACGCCCACTAAGCCCGCAAACACTAATGATGATGTCAACGATTACGATGCTTCTCCGACATATATATAATACATACATATATATTATACAAGGTAGGCTTGGTTACTACTCATCAGATATTCTACTGCCAAACAGCACAGTATCGTTGTGTCCTCGTTTGATGGGCGAGTGTGCCAATGTAATTACAGGCACAAGGAACATAACATCTTAGTTCCCAAGGTGGCACATTGGTGATGTAAGCGATGGTTAACATTTCTTACAATGCCAAAGTCTATGGGCGTTGGTGACCACTTACCATCATGTGGCTCATATGCTCGTCCGTCTACCTATTCTATTAAAAAAAACCGCTACGGACTTGTCTATGATTCCACAGACGATACTCTTCCCTCAGTGCGGGCTTGTTCCGTTTGTTAGTAATATAACTTTAGAAGAGACATATGACTGGTGATGACAGACTTAGTTGTAATAACTTTACGTTTGTGGTATTTTGATCATCAATTTGAAAACTTTTCAACAAATCTTAGGATATATTATAACCCAGAGTATTATTACAACCCCCTGAATAACTTCAATCGTTCTTACACTATACGCATCTTATTGTTAACTTTCACAGTATTTATCTACTTTTCGAGAAACCTCCAGTTACTCGAAACACATAATGTTGTTGATCCTTAGCCAGATCTCTTTTCAAGTGGTATCACGATGTGAAGTGGGATTATGAAGTTAAGAAATATTAAGTACACCTGCATTTTTGATCAAAAACTTTGATCATATGTTTTTTTACATTTAGATATTTACCTTATTTTACTGATAATTAACCGTTGTACCACCACCGTTGGACAATACAACCATCATTGTCTTCGTTTTCCAAATATCAAATTACTTATAACAGAAAGAGATGAATCGATGATCAACGTTTACGCTTTACGACGCTTATTACGAAAGCCGTAAGCTATTCTCCATTTCATTTTAAAGCAATGCTAAAGTTTAATATTATTTTCGTATATATTTTTCCTCGTCGTACAATTGCATGTATGCAGTCCATTGTACAAAGATAATAATCCCCGAGGCTTTGATTAAAACGGCCTTGCCTACGCACAATCACAATTAGTGCTTTGTTCCTCCTGCGCCGGCGCATTGCATAAAGAAACACTGTTATCCCTTTTTATTCTTTGCTAAGCGTGCAATTTGAATGTTCTTATTGACTGTATAATTATTTACAAAATCCTTCACTTATTGTATGTTATTTGTTCTGTATGTATGGTTTTAGTGAATGTATGATCAAGATACGAACGTAGAAATTTATATAAAATAGGTGTAAATTGAAATTCAACTTTGTAAACGATAAATTGTCAGTTCCGATGTGAAAATAATTCAAATGTTATATAAAGGAATAATAATAGTTATATCGTCTGTATATTTCATAATAAATAAGTATTTATCTTAAGCTAAATTCCGCCCGTGGCTTCACATGCCTGGTAGGTGCAGATTTAAGTATCCTATGTCCTTTTCTATCCACCTGATGATACTCATGCAAATATCATGATTATTGTTTGAGTAGTTGAGACGTGTAGGCTTAACAGACAAATTTACTTTCGCATTTATAATATTATCAAGGATTGTATTATATACTAGCTGTTGCCCGCAGCTTCGCTCGCGCGTGGTCTTTATCTATACTAATATTATAAATAAGTAAAAATTGATTTTTTGTATGTTTGTTTGTAGCGAATAAACTAAAAAACTGCTGTACTGTTTTTAAAAACCATTTTTACCTACAGAAAGATACGTTATAAGCGAGTAATTAGCTGCCCGTCCCGACTTCGTACGGGTAAAATAAGGATTTTATCATTTTTTAATCAATAAGATATAAACATTTACCAATCGATTTATTCGCCCATCCAGTATAGTGTATGTGTGTTCAGTACAGGGCATATAATAATCCTACTTCCTACTAATATAATAAACTCGAAAGTTTGAATGGATGTATGGACGTTTGTTACTCTTTCACGCATAAACTACTGAATGGATTTTAATGAAACTTTACAAAAATATAAGCTTAGGGAATACCAATTAAGTGGTACATATGGCAATAATGGAATATGTTTTTTTTATCCAAACATCACCAACATAGTGAAGTTCGTATATTTCTCCCTAAGAGATATTGATATAAGATATTGCGTATTTTGAATTTCATTATTTGCACCCAACTCTTCCAAACAAAAATAAAAGTTTCTAAAAACTTTGAAATTCATGTTTATTAATTCAATCAAAAAACTCAAATAGTATATTTCTATATTTTTAAATTTTTATACTAATGCTTTTACCCCGTTTCTCCCGTTTGGAGTTAAATTTCTAAAAACGACGAAATACGTATGCATAGCTTTAATACTAAATATCATTCTTCTTACACCAAAAGTGACGGAATCCCCATACAAACTTTCAATCCCTTTTTTACCCTCTCAGATTTAGATTTTCAAAAACGCTGAAATACATTTTTATTTATTTTTAAGCTTGTTCATTAAATTTCATGCTTCTAACTTTAAAAATGACGGGTTTCTAAACAATCGTCCAACTCTTTAGGGGTAGAATTTCCAAAAATCCTACCTTAGTGTTATAAAATGTATCAACTGCCAAAATTTCAAGTTTCTAACCCCCGCAGTTTAGGCTCTGCGTTAATGAATCAGTTAGGAAGAGTAATTATATTATGTGAATAGATCTTATAATAATTCGGTTATTTCAATTTTTAGACGATTGAAAGATACAGACATACAGACAGTAAAAAAATTAAAAAAATGATTGCTTTGGTTTTGGTAAATCGTAAATAGCCATATAACCTTTAAAACAGGCAGTTATTTTGAAATAACAGACAGAAACTTCAATTTTATTTATATGTATGGATAATTTATTAATTAATTCGTTTTTGTTATAGATTTATGTTATTTTATGTGTACAATATAAAGTATAAAGTAAAGGAAAAGTTTCTTCTGTCAGAGACTAAATAAAATCAGACTTAACCAAGGCTACTAATTTAATTAAACAAAAAAAGGGAATTAAAACAAATGTTGTCCATTGAACTTGACACACATCTGTATAAGCTGCTTAAGCGGCCATTTTATGTAGAAAAAGTATATAATATACAAACAAAAGCAGCTTGACCGCTCTGGTAGGTTAAGTGTTAAAAATGAGATGACACTTATAGCATATATATATATAAATATATACATACATTAGCTAAGTTTCCACCAACAATAATTACACAATCATTAAAATAATCAAAACATATATAAAATCAAACAGCTAAACCATCATAATCAGTAAAGGTGTAGTAAGATATATATTTTTTTATAATCAAATATAATTAATTACTTAATGAAAACACAAATTTAACAAAAACAAAATATAAATGAAATCACATAGCTTAAGCATTATAACATTGAGTAAGGCCAATAAAATGCAGTAAATAAATGATATATATATTATTTATATATTTTTTAACCAAATACAATTAAAAGGCAAGCAAGAATATGACTACAGTACAAAATTTATAACAAACTAAAATATTGAATATTAAGATGGGTTGGTACATTCATTTTATATAAATTAATACATTTAATACATTATTATTTTTATCTTATTTATGTTATTTTTGCAGTGACTTTTTTTTAAATATATAATATCAATATCTGAGTACACTTAATTATATATTATATGCTCGCACAGATCTACTTCTTCCTATTCATGATTATGCTGTCGCAAGCTTGATGTAGCCAAAGACCAATTGAATTAAGCTGAGAGATTACAAAATACTTTTATTCGGTTTATATTGGGATGAGGCAAATATAACCACGTTTCACAATATTGTTATCTTCTTAATTATTTGCCCGTCTGACTTCGTAGGAATATGCACATCTTCTCTATTCTGTACTGTGTGTTGTTTATCCCTTTTACTCCCCCTTCATCACTTGATATTCATTAGATGATGACGGTGATGACGACGTCTCAGTGCTTTTATTTATGTGCTCCGTATTTTGTTGTTCGATCACTACTATTTTAGCTATCTCTATAGCTTTCTTTAGTGACAGATCAGACCGTTGTAATAATCTTTGATGTTTGGCGAGCTACTCTAACACATATTCGCTGTAAATTTATCACTGACCAATGACTATTAATTCAACGAAATCGCATTTTAAACTGTAATTTTCTAGACTCGTAATAAAGTTGGTTATATTTTCGTGTTTGCTTTGTTTTTCATAAAAAATACATGTCAGGCCATAGTTAAATGTTTCCTCGGTTCGAAATACTTGTTACATTTATTAATGAGATCTTCTAAAGTAATTTCTGTTATTTTAATGTTGAACAAAATTGCTATTTTTCTCTATTTACACTTCTTATACATAACCAGTGGCTAATACTCCTTATATATATCCAGAGGCTAATAAATATAGTTCAAAATATGGTTGCCATTTTTTCCGTGTTAAATTGTTATTTATTTCGTTGTTTAGAAAAAACTTCGGTAGGTAAAACGTTTGAATATTTATCTGCCGTTTTAAAACTTTTGACAGGAAACACGAATTTACGAAAAAATTATACGTATTTAAAGTTTTAAGAAGTGATATACCGTTTATGTTTAAAGCAAGCACTTCTAAAACCATGTATTATTGTTATAGTTGTTTTTTAGGCTTTGTTTATACACCTATATACTGTTTACGTATTAATTATTGTCACTGAGTTAACTGACTTGCTCACACGCAGTCTTAAAGCGTACTGTTATGAAAGATATAAGATGAGATCATAAAGATACACACAATATATATGCAATATTAGTTTTTATGCAAAAACAACACACGAAGCTACTGAAAACACGAAATTGTTAACAAAACTTTTTGATTTTGACAACTAACAGGTGCGCGTACTTTTCCTACAGATAATAATTTATTCATTTTTAGTAGGGATACTAAACTTATAATAAATAAATAAAGAGATTAAAAATTATAGGACAAAAAATAGGATAAATCATAAGCAAAAGTGTAAATTACATGTAATATTTAATCTCTTTTCAGTTTGACCATAACCATTTTTTAATAAATGTTCTACGTGTATCTTTAAATTGACATAACTTTATTATTTATGAACCGATTGAAATAAAACAAACACTAAATGTTAAGTGAAGTTAGCCACAATACAATAGTGAAAACCGCACTCAAATCCGTTAAGCCGTTTTTAAGATTAGCGTGCACAAACGCACAGACAAACAGACAAACAGACAAAAATTCTATTAATCATTGTTTTGGGTTCTATTGTGTTTATAAAGACCCCCGCTAAAAGTTTTACTCATTTATCTTCCATGTACAGACATCGACCAGTTACAGATTTATTATATGTATAGATTATACCAGCGTTTTGCCCGCGGTTTCACCCGCGTAGTTTCCGTTCCCATAGGATTACGAGAACAAAATGTATCCCTATGTTACTCGTTAATAATGTAGCTTTCCATTGGTAAAAGAATTTTTAAAATCGGCTTAGTGGTTTATACGTGGTTGCGTAACAAACAAACAAACAAAGTCACTGACGCATTTCTAATATTAGTTAGGATTATATACAGATGAATTTAGAACACTGGGCTTTTTTAATTGTTACAAAATGGAGTAAAATCTTAAGTAGAAGTAAATATACATTTTACTTTGAATCTATTGTTTAAACTCGATATAATAATAAAAATATTCGCTTGCGATGTTACCTTCTGTCTTAGCATCTATCAAAGGAGTATTCTTTATCATCTGTGCATTTAAAAATATAAGGATGAAAGCATATTTATTCATGATAACCTCCAGCTACTCAATGGTATTCCTATACCATTCATTCATTCGGTTAGTTGGCAGTTGCGTAAAGATTTCTGACATAGTAACATCAATATAAATGATAATCGTATCAGATAAATTATGTTTACACCTAAATTTAAATAGACGTTGCCACATGTGTAAAGCTAGTATGACAATGGCGTGATGGCCTCATTGGATAGAACAGGAAGATCTTAACCGAAGATCGTGGCTTCTATTCTGGATAAGTACTCTACCGATGTGTTTATCATTGTGAGGAAGCTTACACGTGTGGATGTATGTGGATTGGATTATGACATCTTATTTATCGGTCAGGATAAGGAGACATGCGAACTGCGCAACAGATTACACTCGGCAAGGATATGCCTAGACATTCTGTATTCTCATAATCCTTTGATGTCAAGCCTACGTGACCGGATATGATTCCGTCAGATGCAGAACCAATGGCATTGAAAATTTTGTCACAACAGTTGTAGATTCCGTTTTTTTTTCACATTGAGATATTTGCGAACTGGAGCCTCCGTTAAGTGTCTTGCACTAATATGTGATCTTCATGCCGTTGTCATGTGTGAAATATTAGGACATCCACACGTAGCGTGGCGACCACGCCGTTACCGCGAGCCACCAGTGCACGGCACAGGTACTTGAGTATGACTTTGATACCATTGGCGCGTTCTGATACGAACGCAACGAACGTCGCGAACTAGCACGATAAACCATCACATATATAGAAATGACATAAAGGAAAATCAAAAAAAGGATATAAAGAAATAAATATTAATGTTAAAGAATTTAAATATTGGTAATTCTATCTATTCGGTACTCACAGACTGAGCGAAAACAGTACAGCCTGGTGACGTCATTGATATTTCTATTTCGAACAAAGCTTTTGACTTTGACATTGACTTTGAAATGTAACTTTTACCAAGAGACTCGAACGCCAAACATTGAAATTGAAAGTTTCTAAAACAAGAAACGATTGTCTATTGTTAAAACGGATACCGTATGTATAATATATTCATATTTTCAACTAATTATTTCAAGGGCTATTATGTAAGAACAAATACTAAACTCACCGTAGCAAACCGTCGTAAAATGTCACGAAGCGTCGTAAGTGTACACGACATTGACCCTACATAACTATAACACTTCAAGAATACACGCGTCAAAATACTATATCACTATAAGTCGGTTGTTAATATTTCACGGGTGAGTAATATTTTGTATTGTATAGGAAGGCGGACATGCATATGGGCCACCTGATGGTAAGTGGTTACCAACGCCCATAGACAATGGCATTGTAAGAAATGTTAACCATCGCTTACGTCGCCAATGCGCCACCAACCTTGGGAACTAAGATGTTATGTCCCTTGTGCCTGTAATTACACTGGCTCAATCGCCCTTCAAACTGGAACACAACAATAACAAGTACTGCTGTTTTGCGGTAGAATATCTGATGAGTGGGTGGTACCTACCCAGACGAGCTAAAATGGAATGAGTTACAGAATAGCACTGCTATCAGATCATTTCTTGGTTCGTAAGATAAGTTAATTTCGAATAAGGCTAACAGCAAAACGAATTTAAATTTAATTAATGTGCTTAAAGTCATTGAATGGTCACTGTAAATAGTAAAATATATGTCCAAAGAAGTTGTAAGAGCGCAAAGTCGACTTGTTGAAGTTGGACGAAAATTAAAATTTCATAATTAGACATTTTAAGCATTTATTTCCGTTGTTTTATAAAACATGTATTACTGCAATAGCTTATTTTGTCATTAATGAGAAGTAATTTTAATGGAACGAAAGTTTTTTATAGCTATCGCCCATAGTGGCTTTGTATAAGATCGTCGGTACTACTCACTCAGTAGCTATTCTACTGGCTACTTTGTTGATATGAATGGTGAGTGACGTAGTATCATCACAAGCCCATAGATCCCACGCATGGTATAACAACCACTAATAATACAATTGCTCCACCATGCTGCTCCAATACGAGTGAGTGGGCTATACATTAAATGATATACACAAATTAAGCACATGATCCTATTGATGCATACATCAACAGTACATATACTTGCGTGGGTTAAACTCTTAATCTTCGGTCGAATTCACGTTTTCTGTTGGCATCGGCTTAATGGTGTAAGAGGTAATATACATTTCTTATCGTCATCCTCTATAATAATAATACTTTATTATTATTCATTACATACTTATTATAAAAAGTAGCCCTGACTCCTGAACTGGTGTTACCCGTGCGTCAGAAGTCAGATCCTTCCCATTAAATTATTAAAAAGTATTACCTTATTACTAATTATTGTAAGTTAATCCAAGCTATATGTTTACGTGTTTGTGCGTTTGTGTGTGTTTGTGTGTGTGTGTGAGTGTGTGTGCGTTTGCTATATTTTAGACTGTTATGTGGATGTTAATTCATATTAATATTATTTTCTTTTCAGGTAGCCAGTTAATAGTTTCTCAACGTCTTCATAATTAAGTTTTTTTTAACCATGTTTTAGTTTGGTCTTGAAAATCTCAAAAACTCTTGAAAATTGACTTTTCTGGCCATTTGGCAGATTGACTTCCTAAAATCAATTAAAAAAGCCAGCAATCAAAAAAATACAAGCCATTTCTTACAAGTGTACATATGGGATGTACATATATAAAAATAATCTGAAACTTTCATTTCCACTGTATATAATTGGTCTAAATGATTTTCACACAATCGATTCCACAGTCCACAAAGAAACCGAACATCGTACAAAGAGAACTCAAGATAATTAGAATACCACGCATCCCATCGCCGGGAAGCGGGAATCACAATTATGTTCATTGTTTATGCCATCATACATGACAGGGGAGGCCAACGTTTTAACACACGTTCCGTTTTTTGCCTTATTTTATCACGTTTATACTTTCATTGTGAACGAATAACTTTTGACACCAATGAGGTTTTACTCTGAAATATAAAGTTGCCAATTAATAAATTTAAATCTTTATTTGGATCGAGAATGTATTTATGATCAAACAGCGGGAAGTTAATATTTGTTGATTTTCTTGCAGAATCCTAATCCTAACTAATATTATAAATGCGAATGTGAGTTTGTTTGTTTGTTACACTTTCACGCTTAAACCACTAAGCCAATTTTGAAAATTCTTTCACCAATGGAAAGCTACATTATCAGGGAGTAACGTAGGCTATATTTTCCCCCATATTCCCATGGGAACGGGAACTACGCGAGTGAAGCCGCGGGCAAAACGCTAGTATATATATAATGTTGTCTAAATAAACTTTAACAGTAATTAATCACAATTTTGCTGCTGTTTCGATAATTATCTTGTATACCGCTTTAACATTTTTTTTTTTTTATTGTATAGGTAGGCGGGCGAGCATGTGGGCTACCTGATGGTAAGTGGTCACCAACGCCCATACACAATGGCATTGTAAGAAATGTTAACCATCGCTTACATCGCCAATGCGCCACCAACCTTGGGAACTAAGATGTTATGACCCTTGTGCCTGTAATTACACTGGCTCACTCACCCTTCAAACCGGAACACAACAATACTAAGTACTGCTGTTTTGCGGTAGAATATCTGATGTGTGGGTGGTACCTACCCAGACGAGCTTGCACAACGCTCTACCACCGAGTAAACATTGAACACGAATAGTCGTATTCGAACATTGAAATTAATTTTATCATTTAAATTTGAAGTATTTGAACTTTAAAAACTAGATTCAATCGGTAACATGGTTTAATGTATTAACTAATGACTCAGAGATGGTCCTTGATAACGTGTAACATTAGCTTAATGATTCTATTATTTTCATAACATTTATTGGTTTTTGTAAATACATGCAATATATTCAGAAACATGACAGCTTCGTTGATCTACAATGATTAAGTTATAAGGCTATAATGCCGGATCAATGAAAATTTGTTGAGTTTTTGTAACAAAAAATCTCAACAGGCCAAAAGAAATTGGTAGTGTTTAAATTCATGTACCTCGGAATACGTGTACCACCATTGGTCCAGTAACTCAGCTCTTTGTGATGTTAGATTTGTAGTACCGTTGGATATTGAAAGCGAACGATTAGAGGGCCATAGTGATTGCACACACACTTGTGCAATATAGTGTTGTGTCCTGTGCTTGACTCAATCGTTCAAGAATATCATACTCAAATCTATGCGTCCTATTTACATGACGTCAATCGAAATACGATTATTGCCGGATGGAGTGTCACGGTTTCTTAAAAATTACAAAAAGCATACACTATGATCAGTTAGTGGTTTTGTCGTAATGTGGTAACAAACTGACAGACACATCGCATTTCTAATATTAGTCTGATTTAAATCATTAAAGTTGTAATTATTTAAATTACAAATATCTCATTTTCCTCAAATTAAGGGTGAAGATTGTGTAAGGAGTGGAGACGACAATACCCAAGTCAGGTTACACGCTGCAACTTTCATTAGGAGGGCTCGTAAACCGTTGAGCAATTGAACTTAATGTAATTACTGCTATCATTTCATTGCTCAGTAAATTGTAGAAACGTTGGGCTTAATGCTGTCGCATTCTCTGCTCTCATACACACTAAGACGTATATTAGAATTTTCGAAATATTATTATAAACTTTATAAATAACTTCTAGTAATACAAGGTGGTAGGGCTTTGCGCTTGCCCGTCTGGGTAGGTACCAGCCACTCATATATTCTACCTCTAAACAGCATAACTTAATATTGGCGCTTTCCAGTTTGAAGGGTGAGTGAGCCCAACAAGGGATATTACATCTTCGTTCTCAAGATGTACTCGGTGGTAAAGCTTTGTGCACTCGGTGGTAGAGCTGTGTGCAAGCTCGTCTGGGTAGGTACCAACCACTCATCAGATACTCTACCGCAAAGCAGCATTACTTTGTACTGTTGTGTTCCGTTTTGAAGGGTGAGTGAACCAGTGTAATTACAAGCACAAGGGACATAACATCTTAGCTCCCTAGGTCGGTGGTGCATTGGCGTCGTAAGCGATGGTTAAAATTTCTTACAATGCCATTGTCTATGGGCGTTGGTGACCACTTACCATCAGGTGACCCATATGCTCGTCCATCTTCCTATACAATAAAAAAAAAAGAAAAAAAAAAGATCGGTGGCACATTGGCGATCTAATGTTTGGTTAATGATTCTTACATCTCCAATGTCTATAGGCAGTGGTGACCACTTAACATCAGGTGGCAAATTTGATCGTCCACCTATCTAAAAAAATATCAGTTTAATTTTGATTTAATTACAATAAAGGTTGACGACCCCAATCGTATGTTTACACAACGCAGATGGGGCACACGTGCCGGCGCGTGCGCAGTCTCGCATGCCTCGGGAACTGTCGGCCGTTTGTTAAGACGCTACCATGTGATATTGTTTACACTGCCTTGTTTCCGGGGTTATTACATGTTTGCATTTCACACTTTACTATTTAAGGTAATAAGTTGAATAGATAAATAAATTTACCAAATTTTATATTAGAGAAATATAGATTACTAATTTAATATTATAAGTATTATTAATTTTAATTTAATTTCCACATGGGTGTATGAAATTAATAAGTCTTTGTACGACATACATGCGATGTACTACTATCTTATGGTTTGTCACATAAAAACATCTCAGACCTGAGAAAGGGATTTGACGAAAAAGATTTAGGGGCTTTTTGTGTTAGAGTTAATAATTATTTTACAATAAGTAAAATAAAAGTAAAATAAATACATTTTTAAATGCCTTGGAAACGATCGTTTATTCTAAATGATTAGGTATAGAATTAAATATTTAAATACATATATTTTTACAAGTATTTGTATTTTAAAAAATTTTAACATTCATATTAATCCCTCTAACTAAGCGTAAAGCTTGTGTTAGGAGCGTGGACGACAACAACCCAGGATCGAACCTGCGACTTTTATATCGCAAGGCAACCCGTATAACACTGCGATATTGGCGCTTGAATATATCATTATTTTAAAAGTGTACCACGGGGTAATGTCTAATTTGACCCATGCGAAGCCGGGACAACTCATATACATTAGTAATACAAAAAAAAACTTCTATTAATGTATCACTGAAGTAGCCAATACAAACCTACTATGTTGAAAATAACCTGGGGAACTAAATATAAAGTCAATTTAATATTCAAGATCTGAAGAACATATTCATATCAAAGGGGCAATATGTCACCCTCTCACCCCCCCGTAATTGATTTTCACCCTCGAAATGCACCCTTCTCGCATCATATGAATTTGTAACTCCCGATTCAGATGTATTCATAGTCAAATTACATTTTCTTTCTTTTAAATTGAAAATTACATTTCAATTATAATATTTTTCAATTTAAAATATATTGAGAGAATGGAAAATGGGGACGCGATGGTCATATGGTCGAATGGTCACCACAAGAGTATAAGAAATATTAACCAACAGTTACATCGTTGTTACGTCACCAACCTTTGGAACTAATATGATTATGTCCTTTAATAACATAATTAATCCTTGTAATATTTAATTTAATAGTTAATTCAAGCTAAAATATTTGCATATCATAAATATCTTGACTAAACATGTATTTTATGTTTAAAGCAAATAAATGGGATTGAATTGAACTTAATTACACTGGCTCACTCACCTCTCCGGAACACAACTACTGCATGCTGGTTGGCATTAGAATATCATTAGGGTGGTTAAATTTTTGTATAGTTAGTATAAATTCTGCAAAAGCTTACAACTTTTAATTATGTATTTTACAGTTTTTTTAGTACAAATTATTATTTACTCTGTATATACCTAAATACGCCTTACATGTAATAATTATATATGTGTGACATTATAATAAGGGCCTCCAGACCGATTTCGGCCACGGCGGCCAATCTCAAGAGAGATTAGCCAACTGCGCAGGAGATATTATAGTGCACAAGTGTGTGCGCAAACACAGGTGCACTCTCTTTTCATAATCCGATGGGACGGCAATCCGACACGACCGGAAAGAGTTCAGGCGCAGGACCAACGGCTTAACGTGCTTTCCGAGGCACAGGAGTGTACACACTTCCAACTTCCAGACTCCGGGCGGCTCTTGAGAATTTTTTGACAGAAAAACCCAATAACAATTTATTGGCCCGACCTGGGAATTGAACCCAGGACCACCGGGTCTGCGGCCTTATATCTAGCCACTTGACCAACGAGGCAGTCATTTGTGACATTATTTATTATATAAATCATAAATGTATTTAGCTAGAAGTTTGATCGGTTGTAAATCGTTAACGTGGTATCTGCCATATTGCAAAGCTTCCTGAGTCCCGATCGGCCAATTTAGAATTGAAGATGACCCGTCAAAGTTTGCTCAACTGACAATTAACCCTGATCTTCGTTAGAATTAAATGATCATTTTGACAGCCGTAATAGTATTTAAGTATTTCTATTGGCAAGGCTTAAATCTTAAATGCATGAAAGTTTATACTTTATTTAGGTCATGGTCTTAAAAAAAAATCCCGTTGGTTTTTTTTTTTCATCGATTCTTCTCGTATCTGAGGCATTTCCTCCAAACTGGTGATAGATTTATGTAATTTTTTTGCCATTTTGATTTTTGGTTGCGTTACCAACCAAAAAACAAAATGTTTGGGAAATAAAATGGGAGATCAAGGGGCATTCTTCCCGTAGTTACACTAGCTCACTCACCCTTCAGTCCGGAACACAATAATTCTAGATATTGCTGCATGGCGAATATATGATAAGTGGGTAGTACCTACCCAGACGGGCTTGTACGAAGCCCTACCACACACTAATTAAAGATGTCTTAATGTATGCACATCAGTCTTAATAAAAAATCGCAGATGAAAATCCCGGGAGCACCTTTAAATTTTAATGTACTTCATTTGTGACGATTTTAATTTATCTCGATCTCGGTAGCATAAAAAAAACAACAAGCGTCGGATGACATCCTGCTATTTCACATTGGAGCAGCTTGGTGGAGTAAGATCCACCGAGAGGAAGCTTATGTTTTTTACTTTTCTATCCAACATTATTACCGAACGAATCCCAGACGTTAAGTCCCTATTGCCCGTTCACCGGCTCATTCGCACTTCAAACCGGAACACAACAATACAAATGATTGATGTATCGCGGTGCGCAATTGACAAGTAGGTGGGTCTGCAGCAACCTTAATACCGGTAAAAACCGGTTTCTGTCACGGAAGCTACAATCTAAATTCAAAATCAAAATGTTCTTTATTCAAGTTGTCTCTCAAAAGCAGCTGTGAGTCATCTTGTTAAAGGGTATTTATTTAAAATAGCACCCGTTCAGAATGCAGATTCTACCGAGAAGAACACACAAGAAACTTAGTCGTTATTAGTATTACCTTATGTATTTATTTATTTATATACTCTTATATAGATATATTAACCGTAACGAAATTGACTTTATGTATTTAATTAAATTAATGTCACACAATGTAAATGTTCAATGCTAGTTCGCAAGTACGACAATAGAGTTTGTCCGTAACAAAAGCTTTGACGGACGTTAGCCCGTCCTCGTGTTCCAGTTCGAACATCACCTTAAACTAGCTCTGCGGCAATTTTATTGTTCGTCCAACATATTAATGGTACAGATATTTTGTTTCCGTTACTTTTCCTATTTCCAAACGATTAATTAAATGACGTGACAATTGAACAAAAAAAAAAAACAAAATTTCAATATAACTAATATATAGTGCGAATTTTTTATATTTTTTTATTTTATTGTACACCAACGATATATCCTACATACAAGTTCTAATACAATAATCCATAACAAATTTACACGCCGTTGAGATCGTCCGGTTTAAATAGGAAATAAAGAGAAATTTAAAGATTAATTCAATTTAAATTAATACAAAAATAAATAAGTTAAATTTTAACATTTTGTTTTTTTTATTTTTATTTATTGCTAGACGCAGCCTTACATGTTCGGTGGGCGGAGACGTTGCTAGATATAAAAAAGTCTGTAGCCTATGAATTACCTCGAGGTTAAACCTTGCTTCATATCAAATTTCATCCAAATCGCTTAGCCATGAAAGCCTAGAGAGACAGTTGCTTTCGCATTTATAATATCAAAGAATTATTTATAGATTTATTACATAATGAATTATTTAAAAAAATAACAAATTTATATGAATGGTCGTAAAAAAAATATCTTTCAATTATAATAAAACACGCATACACGTCACAATAGCGTAAATCCAAACATATTTGTACAACATATTTGAGTTTTGGTAATATATATAAATAACGATCACAGTTTTTCATCATTTTTCATATATTATGTATAAATGACTAGCGTTCTTGTAAATTATATACAAATTATTTCACATTTTATTTAAAAATAATAATCATTAGCGTATTGCAATTGTTTATTTGTATTTAAATCCAAATGTATAATATTCTTTCTCATATTACACGCTAAGAACTTATACTTTAATAACATACATTTTACTTGCTATTAACCCGTCAAGTGAAAGTGTCATTATATCCAACCACATAAAATAGTCAGCAAAACCTTGGAAAATCAATCAATGAATCATAAATAATAATTTAAGCGAGCCTTTGTTCATGCGTAATTAAATATTCATTGTCTAAGGAGTTGTTTCTACTATTTGCCAGTATTTATGACAAAATCGATCAAGTGGCATAAAAGTCGACGCTAAAGATAAAATAAAGCTATTCCGTGAGAAGAAACTCGAAACTCACCAAGAACAAGATGGTGAAAAGTCAAAAGATGATATGCGAGACTGACCATTATAAATTATAACATTTTAACGAACATACACATCATAATAGAATATCAGAATAAGTAGGTTTCTAACGTATCTCGAGTGTGATACGAAGTGACTTTTATGTTCTATGAATGTTGATGATATTTCGTTTGGCATTTACAGATTTTGACGAAGCATTGATTAAATTAGAATTTAACTCGATAACCTTTATGAACCATGTCAAATTATTTCTCCAAGGTCAAAGGATATTGAGTCTACTTCCACTTGCATCATCAAGGAGAACGCAGTTAATTTGACAGGAGATTATTTATGCTTTAGAAAAATAAATTAGGATTATAAACTTTTCTTTCTAGTGCGCCGTCTAATTTATGAGTTCCAAGAAGTATTGATTTTCAGCATTATCAGTACGTCCAATCTTAAATGTGAGATAATAATGTAAATAATGTAATGTATTGATTTCCTCTCCTGATATTCCGATGGGAGCAATCGCACGCGGAGAAAGATCAGGAACAGGTCGAATGGCTTTACCTGCTATCCCAAATTGCTTATAAAAATATATTTTGTTTCGCGAACTTATTGCTCGATACGTCGTAAAAACTATACACCTTTTACGTGGACGTGTTGATTGCCATTAATTATAATGTTATTCGGATAAGAAAATGTAATTTTTTATGGTATTCTAAGAAATATTAACCATTCCTTGCATCGCCAATACGTTAGCCTTGGGAATGACTTCGTTATATCCTTTGTGCCTGCAGTTACACTGGCTCACTCAACCTTTTGTTTCAAATCAATAACAAAACTATAGTACGTAAATTAAAAAAAAAATTACTGGGCAAAAAACAACCCGACCTATTAAGGTGATTTGGAGTTTCTTCCACCACGCTGCTCCACTTCACAATGTTATATACATATCCTGCACCGCATGGTTATGTAAAAGGTTACATTTCGGCTCAAAAAAAAATGATTCAAAAATTCACTTCGAGTTAAAACAGTGAGCGACAAATTAGTATTCTATTAATAAAAGTATAAGACACTTCGCTTGTTATATATGTATGTCAAAACTCATTTAAAATATAATTTAAATCAGCTTAAATCCTTTGAAATCCCAATAGTTGTTTTGTCTACCATAACATTAAACTAACAACGGACTTTTTGATCTCTATTCAAAAACAAAGGCAGTTTATTACATGCGAAAAAACTCGCTCCGCTAAAAATCACTCGAGTGAAACGTAAAAATAATCCAGCTAATTCTTTCAGGTTTCATTATCACAAAGGAATGACTTTCATAAAAAAATAGCTCCTAAATTAACTAGCAGCAGAGACTGTTTTCGCTTGTGCAGTTATATAAACGGCACCTCTTTGTCGCTGTTCGTACCCAATGGATTTGTACTACTTGTTGCATATTATTATAACGCTCGTTTCCGTGACCTGAATAACCAACAAATGGGTCGCGCAACGTAAAATATACTGGTTGTGTTCACTTACCACACACCGCTTGCATAAAAATCAATTGGACCTGTTACGTCAGAACTCGAGTGCACACATCTATGTCGATTTTCCCGCTCAAAGATACAGATGAAAAATTGAAATGTCAGATTTTTATTCCCAATAAAGAGTTTGTATAGGTGTTAAATGTCAATTTGCGCGATCGAATGAAGTTGTAGTTGTTGCTTAGCGAACGTCATTAATGGTGCCGGGAGGGGTGAATGACGTCACCGGGAACTCGCGACAGAGTGAGTGGAAATTTGAATTGGAACGAGTACATTTTATGGATAGCTGTGTCAGGATGCCGACTCCAGGGGCCGGTTTCACGAGTTTGGTTAAACGTAGTTTATAAACAAATAATGATTACAGATGTAAATCATACAGGTCGTAAAATTGAGACGGCACAATAACGCTACTTTAAGGAATCACGTTAGTTAGTATTTCTCCAATATACCACAACGAAAGTGTTTGAGGGAATATCTGAGATTACGAAACAACCAATATTTACCATGCATATTTGAACGTACAATTTTAATCATTAATATTGTATATAGGATGCTAATAAATTCTTAATCTTTTATGGATATAAAGAATTATTGTTTAATGAATTTTTGTTTATTAAGTATTGATGTGAATAAAACAACGTTATTAAATAATTTAAAAATAACTCTGATAGTTCATGGGCTGATCTATTCCATGACGCATGTAATGATTTCATATCGCTGATGTTTTATTTAAGACTGATTGACCGTACGCCAGAAAATAGATCCAATCCGTGAAAACTAAGAGTGTTGTATGTGCCGTTTTGAGGAATTTAGTATAGTGGATTTATCTATGATGTGATGTTAGTGATGACCAGAGAGGAGGCAGTTATTATTGGATCGTGGACAAAAGCACTTTATACTACATAAAATTATTTAGTATTATAGATTATGGATGTGACATCGAGAATTTATGTGCCTCGACCACTCATATAGTTGTGTGAAACCAACCAACCAGCTAAAGCGCTTCCAAGGAGGTTTGGCATGATGGAGATTGGTCATAAAAATCGTTTTCATGTTGTGTAACACACAATGCGACCCCAAATAAATGGTATACTAATTATTGATGACTGAGCTTATCCAGAATTATATTAAGTTCCATATTGACATGATTTTTTGGATGATTGAATGAATCCTCATCCATTGTTGTATGTTTAAAAAGACCGACATGACAGCATAATAATATCAGAGAATATAATACTCTCGAGCGTTATGCTGCCAACTAACTAATTTCGGGACATCACTGAGGAATTCTTGACATAAAAACCCTTAAAAACATTTTTTTTCCACTCGAAATCTTATCATTTCCATACAAGCTATATCATTATATTAATTGAAAATAATATATAAAATTTAAAACGTCAGTTAAAGTACATACTAATAATGGTGGTACCATCCACTGAATTTGCCCCTACTGGCTAGAAATACGGAACAACTAACAGAGGGAAACGCGCTTGTGTGCATAATCCTCCTTATCTGTACACGAGTTCAATGTTTGCGTGGCTCGATTGGAATTATATCTTGGTGTGGGTTACGAGCGTGCACAGACGCACGATTCACTTGAATGTCTGTGTAAGGTATAGCTGTATTGTGTAGTAGTAAAAGGATTTGTGTGTAAGGCTTGTTCAGATTAAGAGACTAGTTCGGAACTTCAGTTAACGAAGTATATTTCGATTTGCGACGACATCCAATATACTTTAAGTTATTTAAAAGTGTTTAACTTTAAATGGAATTACTTTAAATACATTATATTATTATTATATCCCCATTGCTTGATTTTTTTTATTAAAGGTATATCATTTTAATATATATATATATATATATGTTATAGATAGGCTGACGGGCTAATGGGCCACCTAATGTTAAGTGATCACCGACATCCGACTTTGGCGATGTAAGAAACCATATCAACCATACCTTACTTCACCAATGCGCCACGAACCTGGGGAACGAAGATGTTATTAATGTCATAAATTTAAAAATTTCATGATGATCGGTCAATAATAGATCTTAATGTCCCTTGGTCCGTGTAGTTACACTGGTTCACTCATCCTTCAAACCGGTGCGCAACAATAAATCTGAGTGGGTAGTGCCTGCCCTGATGGACATCAATTTGACGAATTCATTTATAAAGATGGAATAAGGACGAAAAGGATGAGAATACATCTCTTGTGTCCTCTCACGTGAACACCTCGTTTAAATGGTTTACCCATATCGAATATTCTATATGAAATTGAATACTGGTATATTTATTTAAGATTGATAGACTTCAACACCGTTTGACCGATCGCTATGAAAATTGACAAGTTATTTATTTTATCACGGCGTTGCAGCACATCAACTTCTACTTTAGATATGGAATCTCAATTATTACTATTGAATGAATATCAATTTTATGTTTTATGTTCATTATTATTTTATTTTTGTTTTGTAAATAATTGTGTATTTTACTCTTTTGTAATTGTATCGGAAACTTGATTGGTTTTAGTGGCATCTTATACTACACTAATTTTATACTACTTGAATAAATACGATAAAATAATAAATACACTGTTTAACCGATTGCGTCAACAATTGCGACAATTGACACCATCTGACCATAGGTCTTGCACAAAGTAACATCTTTCCAATATCATTTTCATGAATTGTGAAAGTCTCTTGTGTCTGATAACTCCTCCATAACGGAATATGAAGTCAGGCCGGCTACTAGACGCCTGAATGTGTAAAACCGTTTCTGATACAAATAAAGTATTGTTGCTGAATAAATCTTAACTTTTTATATTTTTATTATTATCTATGTTTCCGCCTATATCCTGTTTTGTACTGCAGACAACATTCATGTAAAATTTCATGAGGTTAAATAATATAATAATAATAGATCATAATCACGAAAGAAAATCAAAATGTACTGTAGCACTGTCGTTATTAATAAATTTAATTGTTCTCATATTTTCGCGTCGTGGTTTTCTAAGTTACCCTATAAACTTCCTTATACTGTAAGTTACGAATAAGTTTCAAATTAAATTTATGAGTTTTGAAATGCAAAGCTTACAGAGAATCCGAAGTTTGGGTAGTTTTGACTTATGACATCAAAACTTTTATTTCAATTCGGAGATGGTTTTTCCTTGCATTCGTTTTAAATGTAGAGTTGTTATTTTTTTTATAGTATCGGTAGGTGGACGATCTTGTGGGCCACCTGATGGTAAGTGGTCACCAACGCCCATAGACATTGGCATTGTGAGAAATGTTGACCACCGCTTACATCGCCAATGCGGCACTAACCTTGGGAACTAAGATGTTATGTCCCTTGTACCTGTAATTACACTGGCTCACTCACCCTTCAAACCGGAATATAATAATACCGAGTACTGCTGTTTTGCGGTAGAATATCTGATGAGTAGGTACCTCCCCAGATGAACTTGCACAAAGCTCTACCACCAGTAATGTTATGCCTAAACATAGGCATATATATAGTTATAATAGGTAGGTGAACGTGCAAATAGGTTACCTGATGGTTTCCATCTTACGCTACCAGACATTGGCACTGTAAGAATATAACCATTCGTTACTAACCTTGCTAATATAACATGCCTTGCTCCTTTAATTTACACTAGCTCACTCACCATTCAACCCGGAACACAACAATACTAAGTTTAGCTATTTGGCTGTAGAATATCTGATGAGTGCGATATCCTACACAAAACCTTACCAGATTTTGTTTCCAAGCATTTCTTCAACGTAGAACCATTACATTTACATGTACTGCTGCTTCTACATAGAAGTTTTCGTTATTCTTACCCTGGCCTTCTCACTGTTTATGATCTCCAGGTACATGTCACACTCGTTCCATAATCAAAATTGGAGTCATCTGCGTTCGGTGAGACCTTCTCACTATTTATGTTTTCAGGGCACTCAGAGCAATCCTTAGAATCTCATGGTCAGAATTCCTAGTGGGGCACCAAAATGCCGCAATCCGCGACCTCACAAACGCGAAATAATCACAGACTGGCGTCGGCAAGGGAACTGGGCAGTTTCATCAAAATGCGGAATGCGTTATTATACTGCACTCTTATGCTAATACGTGCACTTTTTGTGAAGTTACACCACAGCTGACACGTGTAAAAACATTGCCAATACGCCCGAAACAGCGCCATTTTCGCATCAGGTCTACACCGACCGAACCAACGTGCGATCTTATTACACCGAACAGCCAAAATCATTTATCCTTTACTTGTACTTAAGCGCGAGCGAAGCCGCGGGACACTGCTGGTAGCAAAATAAAACACGGAATTGGAAAAAAGAGATTGTTCTTTAGTATAATATTTTTTTTTATGCATTATCGTATCTGTGAGCTGTAAATATTCTTACATAAAATAAATAACTAAATTAAATTCAATTCAAGCTGGGGTAGTACTCTTGAACAGTCGTGTGTCTTCTTCTTTCGAATGTCTAATCGATAATGACAGAAAGAAATAAATTTACTCATAGAAAATAAAGATGTTTAAATACAGCCACTAAGAAACGTTCATTTTATATAATTTGTACTTCTAGATAATAAAGTATTAACGTGAAAATTTAATAAAATATATAATTGTTAAAACAAATTTGTTCAAAACATACAAAAGTACCACAGCGAGTTATTCGATTTTCCTCACATTTGAGTTTTATATGCACTGCGGTTGTTTAACATTCTCACCAAAAATGGCCTTCATAAAGGACATGGCCAATTTCTGTATGGCGGTTTGCATAGGTATCGAATTTAATTCACACCAATGAGTTGTGGTTTTTTACATTCGCGAATATTGGGAAATTTAATTGCTATAAGTTAAAAACTCAAAAAACTCAGCATAACAACAGAATTGACGTAAACATTTTCATAAAATCCGTTAATAAGATTGCTGTCAATAAGTATAGATTACACGGTCGTATACACAGGTCTGGGTGAGATGAGGTGCGAGTGTGTAACAACTGCTAGTTCGCAATACCATCCGCTTGAGGTACTACGTGGCTGCTATCGAAGCTGATATTTTTCTCTCCCAAGTATTGTGTTATTTAATCATTGTTATATCGTTTTGTTGAGTTTTGCGGATTTTTTGTTATTTAACTGTTTTGTTTGGATTTGAAAAAATGTTCGGGATAATTATTACGCGAATTGTCATGCCTCTGGCGGCCGTAAATTGAACTTAACAGCATCAGTATGCTAACGTATCCCATACTGAAGTTGCAAGACCTGTGTATACGACTGTGATAGATTATGATTTTGCTACAAAAAATGTTAAATGGATTGATCTTTATCTGTGGAACCATATGGTGGAAGTTGACAAACGGTACTTAAACTCGAACTTAAAAAAAGAGAGATTAAAAACTACGTAGTAATTCATTTTTGCAATTATTATTGAACATTATATTTAATATACATGTGTGCGTGGAATGTACTTTTTTGGCCACTTCATTTGCATGGAATTTTTAATTTTATTCAGTGGACAATATCTCTTATCATATATATATATACAAGAGATCATAAAAAAATACTTTCAGATGTGAAGGTACTATTACTTCAAGGATTTTATATGTAGGCGACTAGGACGAGCATAAGGGCCACCTGATGGTTAGTGGTCACCAACGGCCATAGACAATGGCATTGTAAGAATATTAACCACCGCTTACATCGCCAATGCGCCAGCAACCTTGGAAACTAAGGTCTTATGTGCCTTGTGCCTGTAATTACACTGGTTCACTCACCCTTCAAACCAGATCACAACAATACCAAGTACCGCTGTTTTACGGTAGAATATATGATGAGTGGGTGGGTGGTACCTACCCAGACCAGCTCGCACAAAAGCCCTACTACCACCGGGAAAAAATAAGGAAAATGGTTTTATTAAATAAAAACAACTGAAATTTTACACCATTTATTATTATATCACAATGAGAATAATTGAATAGGATTCATTGATCCCATAATCATATAAATAAAATATTTATCAAACGGCCTGTTTTATCAAAATACTATAAAAATATGTGAATTGAATGTGAAAGTTAAACATAACATTAAAAACGTAATATCAATCGAAACAAATATTATGGTACTGAAAATTGAATGTTGTGGTTCAAATAAATTATATAAATTCAAAACTTCAACTCGCTAGTTACACCATTTAGTTATTAAATTTTCTTGGTGCTCTCAAATATATTTATAAATTTTTGTAAAGTGAAAAATGTCCCAAAATTTATAAATAATTTGTTAACAATTTGATTCGAAATAAGGCTTAACGCCCATCTAGGAATTGGACGCAAACGCGGACCAACTGTCTCTGCGGGTCTCATGGTGTGTACAAGTGATTCCATGATGCCCCCTAAGAGACGGAGTGGGTACCGCTGATTTTTTTAGGGTGTGCCCGTGAGTCCCACACACCCTCCCCAGAACGGAAACAGGAATATGGATAGATTCAAAGTGTTACTTCACTACATTTACTATTATTTGGTTTATAACTTCATTCGCAATCAACATATCTTGCATATAAATGTATACAATTAAATATCAACCTTATCACCTACATCATAAGATATAATCAATGTGACGTCGCAATCCAACAAATGTTATAAAATATGTCATACATCAATTAGTAAAGAATAAAATAAATAAAATAAAAACGAATTAGAATTAAGAAATAATTACACAAGTCAACAAAAAAAAAACTTTTTTTTTGTGTTTGATCACTATTGTCTGATTATTTACATCGAAAAATAACCAAAAACTCAATTTATAAAAATAAATGTTTGCTTTTGTACTTTATACGATGATAAATAAAAATATACGATTTTTGCCGAGTGCTTAGAGATTATCACATTTATTAAGCAAGAGTGAGGGGTACGGGGATATCGGGTATGGAACGGAAAGCAGCAAAGCAGTCATGGTGTGCACACGCACTTTTAAAAACGACGCGTTTTGTTAGTCTGAGCGTTAGAATGTCTTCAAAAATGTGTAAAAATGACGTGGATACCGTTTTGCTATATTTTCAGGGAATTTATTAATGTAAGAGTCAAAAAATATAGTTTATCCACTAATAAAAGACTTCGCGAAGCCTATGAAGCTTATTTTAAGCTTCCTATTCGAAGTCAGGATAAAATATGAGCACCACATTTTTCATGTTATAACTGCAAAAGCGCTTTAGAAGGAACAGGTATAGTTACAACATTGTTGATAGGGAATTTCAAGATGGTTGGTTTTCTGATAGGAATGCAAGGAGGACATACTAAGTATCCACAATACACAATCAGCAGTACTCATGACCTAAGCGGGCTGAGTTTCAGTTAGGAACACATAATATCAAGAACCTCAGTTGTGGACCCCAAGCTAATTTTATTGCCTCAGTTGCATATAAATTAGGTTTAATAAAGCAATTCGTTAAGGCTCTACATCAAGAAGCTTTTTAATATTTAAAGACTTTTTTTCCCTAAATTGTCAGGCGCTAAAATTAAAGCTTGCATTTTCGTCGGTTGTAATATCATGGGTTGCAGAATGTCCCTGATACTATATATGTTACATGCTCACTAAGATCAATTTAAAGACAAATTGGGAGCATTTTCAGAGAAGCATCACATCTTGATGTAAGCGCTCCCCTTAAGCAACGAAATCAGGGACTATACAATTAAAACATGATGGGAGATTATATTTGGATATTGATTCGAGAAAGTTCATCTGCGCACAAAAGAAATACCAGAAATGTCCATTTTTTTGTATTTATAAATTAGTTTAAACTGTTTAGTAAACAAAAGTGATGCAAATAAAAAAAAAAACAATGTACGATTTCTTTTTATATGTAACTCAAAGAAAAAAGCTAGCGATTTTCTTACTGATAGCTACAAAAGCAAACTTTATGAGATAAAAATATAATTTCTTTTATTAAATTGGTATAAGAAATCAAAATTCGGTACACAGAACTCGGGCACCAAATTCGTGTTGACTTGTATTATTTTTAGATTTTTTTATAGAAATTATATAATAAATAATTGTATATAGATTAAGACGTCGACATATTGTGATAAGAAATTAAACAAATTAAAAAAAAAACAATACATTTTTTATATAAACGCGACATTTAGAATAAGAAAATAATATATAAAATTAACCAAGTGTTAAATACAATAAACGAAAACAAAATATGTAACTTTATTACACATATTATGTGATATACATAATATGTGTAATAAAGTTATAGAAAAAAAAAAACATTGGCTAATTATACTAGATTATATTTAATTAGGATATAAATTTAAAAAAAAAAAACAAGGAATTGAAATGTTTCATTATAATTTACTGAAAATGTTTTAAAATAAATTCCTGTAGCGTTTTGATAGATTTAACCCGGCGTGTGTATGTCATATTTTCGAGTGCACGGTGTGTATACTGATTTTAGGGAATAGTCAGTTTTACAAAGTTTTCTAGGCTTCCAAAAAACCTGAAAAAAGTGTCTCCTACGTGGCCCAGCAGCTACCAAACTCAAAAATTTGAAACCGTTGTTAATCAAAATTGAACAATCATCTAAAAAGGGGAAAAATCTTTACAATAAACAAGTATAAAAAAAAACGGTTCTAGGCTTTTGTAGCTTAGACTATGCTTTCTATAGAATATAGTATTATTTGCGTGGGTTCCAAAAAGTTGAATTATTCAAGCACCTGAAAGTGGGGAAATATTTTATGGATTCAAGCATGTCATAAAATAAACGAAAAGGTAACTTTACGGTACAAAATGTTTTTTTTTTTTTTATTTATTTGAAATACGAATGGAATCTTATTAATCATATATTAATGTTAATCATTAGAAAAATGTAAATAAAATCTTCAAAATCTATTGGAAACAATGGAAAAATATCGGATACGCCAAATTTACAAAAAACGTTTTGTTACCGAGGTCGTAAGAAATAGCCGCAACAGCATCAAATACACGCAACATTTATTTTAGTACACAAAAACTGGAAAACTTCGAAAAAAAAGAATATATAACACCACATTCACATACCTTAAACTGAAAATACTGACCCTTTTAGGGAACGGAAGCGCCAAGCCCTCACTGGCGTTTGTTGATAAACAGCGAGACCCGGCCGTCCCTTGGGCGTTTAGTCACTACTACTACCTAGATTTTCAGGGGGGGGGGGGGGGGTTAACCGAAGCATTTCCTCTATACATAAGAGAGAATTTCGAGTTTAAAATTTTGACTGTTCCTTCAAAGACCCAGTATACACACGCCGTTACACACAGTTAAGTTACATCTTTTTGGGCACACAGAGAGATAGATCAAGGTCATATTAGACTACACGTAACGTTTTTAAGTTAAACGTTTCTGACAATTTTTACCAAAGAATAAATAGATTTTCTTAGACAAAAGATTTAAGGGTTCTTGGTAACAAAATCTATTTAAACGAACATTTTTGAATTTAGAACTGAAGCCTTAATATGTATCTCTGTCTTTTAAATATATTTTATGTGAAAGAAAACATTATCCTTTAAATATATTGAAATGAACATCTTTCGATATTTATTACCCACATATTAAAGATTTAACAAATCTAGACAGTTCCTATATATTTTAATTAATTGGACGAATTCCTAGATTTTTCTTTTGTAATGAAATTTCTTACATATTAACTTATACCTTCATAAAATAAGGCAGTGTTCTGACTAACCGACAATCAACACATAGCCTAGTAATAAACTATGACACATAACAAATTAAATGTAGGTTAGACATCGCTTTGAAATAAAAAGACGCACCAGGTTTTTGTAAAATATTTCATATCAAAACAAGTTACTTTATTGGTGTGATTTTTTTAAGTAATTCACTGAAATTGTTAATCTTTCAACGATATTCTGTCATAAGTTTTATATCATAAGATTGCTTTTTTCATTTAATAATACTAATAGTATATAGCAGAATTGTTTAAATTAACTATTTAAATATAAATTATTAAGATAATGAGATTACTCTGAAAGAAGTACAGTGAAATTGAATAAATTATCATAAGCCATGTTTCCAAATATCATTAATGAGCCGAAGTGGTTCAGTGGCTAGAAGTTTATTTGAAATCAAGTTCAATGTCCTCGTTTATTTTGTAATTATAATTCATCTCCTGGATGAAGATAGAATTCTGCCATATGTATATCGAAAAACGCCCCATGAGACCAGCGCGATGGGAAAATCTGCCTATCAGTGTATTATAGTGTCAAAACGTTTACGAAAAATAAAATATATTATATATGTCAAAAACTGCATTATTTTATTTAACTGTCAAAAAAAACCTCATTACTTAACTATCGTACGACTTACTTAATAACAACTAAACCTTTCAGGCTAGGTAAATTATAAAATATTACTAAATAATATGTCAATAATAATACTTCATACTAAATAATAAAATTTGAGTCATGAAATAAAACTGCACCGTTTCGTATAGAGAATTAAATCACAGTCAAAAATTGAGTAAAACGTCAAAAATGGAAAAAAAAATATCGCTAAATCTTTACAAAAAAATAATTATACCACAGATAATATAAAACAAATGGAATAACTACGCCTATCTTTTTAATCTACAGTATATTTTTTCGTATAAAAATATAATTGATCTAATTCTGACTCAAGGCCTATGTGTTACATCCTATAAAATTTATAGTCACTATATTCAAGAAACGATTAGTTTTTAATCTCGTATAATCGACTACGAGACGTTATTTAGAAGCCATTGGTTTGCTACGAATAACGGATAGTAAATGTCAATATAACAAGGTGACAGTTTCGATCAAAACAATTGTAAACGTCAGTTAGATAATTCTACTGACCGTAATAAAAACGAATCGTTTTGTTGATGTGAAACATCTATGTACGCGTCTTGGGGTTAAGATCGACTCGTATCGGTCGGCAAACGATGTGACGCTCTCTTATACCGTCATCCATACCTCATTAATTCATTACTATATATTATTGTAGTAGTAAAACATTTTTTTATATTAACTATGTTTTCTACTATACAGTTGAACCTCGATTATCCGAACCCTCGATTATCCGAACCCTAAATTATCCGAACGATGACTAAGTTTATCCGAACATTGGTGCGAAAGATACATTGTTTGTTGAGACTTGGCCGCGCAAAAACAGCCGTTCGTCAATTAAAAATTGCCGATTTTATAAAAAAAAATATAACAAAAAGTATTCGATTTTTTTTTCAGGTGTTGAAAATACACACACACATATATCAACGTTAATATGCATGTCAAATTTTAATATATATACGTATGTACTGTTTTCATGTAAAAAGGTGTTGATTATGATCTCATCCTAAAAAACCCGCGTTTCGATTATCCGAATCTTTGATTATCCGAACTAGTCTCAGTCCCGGATAATCGAGATTCTACTGTATATTTATTTATTTTTAGTTTCAATAGTTATCGATGTCGCTGTTTCACATCTACGGAGCGTCTCATGATAGATTTTTTGAATATAGTAACCGGACTTAAGATCAGAATAATAAGAGCCCGATTTAAAAATATCATCGGCGTATTTCATACTTCTTACATACTAACACTGGCTCTTAAACTTTTCATCCAACATTAATTAAAATTTACTCATTCTTATCAAATTGCATAAAAATACAACTTTAAATTCCTATTTTTATAATATTATACCGTATTTCCTTTGTAATCTAATAAAAAAATAAAAAAATATGTGTCAATTATTGAATGAAAAGATTAAAATTAAATCATTTTAGGCATCATTTTTGGTTAACCCATGCTTACATACTAGACCCAGACATATACCCAGGGGTCTGGGGCTGATGTTTTGTGGACGGTATCTCGGATGCTTATAGCGATGTTGACGTGACAGATTTCAATCCACGGACGAGTATAGTCGGTGAGAGATCCTTTGTTAACTCATCCAGGACCTGGAAATACAAATGAATACAAAAAGACGTGTGCGTCTCGGGACGCTCGACAGAAGTGACAATATTTATTATTAATTATAATATATTAAATATAATTTAAATTAGTACTTGAGAGTTGCTAAATTATTATAAGTACTATCTGTAAACGCTAGATGGCGTTAGGTTGGTCACTCTCAGGTAAAGCAGTCCGCGTCGGTAATAGTGGCACCGTAACGCGTTACGTTACGAAGCGGTTTACCCTCCCATAAGAAGTTATCACTTCAAAAATCTTAATAAATACGAACATAAATTCATTTTTTTGCTACGCCTTCACGTCTCTATCACTCAACCGATAATCAAGATATTTTATATGCACATTTTCAGGACAGAGAAGAACAAAAGATATTCTCAGTACTAGTGCTAACGCCTGATCAGCGTAAACTACTACTTAAATAAATTATTCTGTATTTTTATTTAATATAATTAAAACAAACATCAGCATAAATAATATAATTAAGTCTTAATAATTATACTAAATAGTATGTAATATGTAGTTGTGATGGAATTAGTTTCAAACCTACCCACTTCCCAGCCCAGCAGTGGGACATTTACTTGCCATTAATTTTCAAGTTATAAACGCATAGCAAAGCAAGCAAAAAAATCACGCATTCAAGAATAAAACGTGAAAATAAATTTAAGAATAATTGAAGTTTATAAATATGTTTGATAATAATGGTCTTCCAGACCGATTTCGGTCACGGCGGCCAATCTCAAGAGAGATTAGCCAACTGCGCAGGAGATATTATAGTGCACAAGTGTGTGCGCAAACACAGGTGCACTCACTATTCCCTAGCTCTTATAATCCGATGGGACGGCAATCCGACACGACCGGAAAGAGTTCAGGCGCAGAACCAACGGCTTAACGTGCTTTCCGAAGCACGGGAGTGTACACACTTCCAACTTCCAGACTCCGGGCTGCTACTGAGAATTTTCAACAGAAAATCTCAATAACATTTTACTGGCCCGACCTGGGATTTGAACCCAAGACCACCGGGTCTGCGGCCTTACATGTAGCCACTGGACCAACGAGGCAGTCATGTTTGATATATAACAATATGATATTTATTATATGGTCTGGTACCTTCATATACTGTTCGCAGATAACCTCATCGGCTTCGGTCGGAGTGGGAGCCAGTTTGGGAGGCTGAGGCAGCTGCACGAACGTCACCGCCGTTCCTTCCTCGCAGCGACTCTTGATTATTCTGTTCACTCTGTTACAAATACATTTTCTTTACATATCGTTAATGGCACGTGTTATTTATTTATTTATTTTTAAATACATTCATATATTTCGCATATTTCACCAATAGATGGCGTTAGTAGTGTTTAAAATCGCGCTATCGTCGTCCTGTCTTAATAATATAAGGTGTGATTGTGTTTTTGTTAATGTGAATTGTAAATTCCAAACAATATGTTCAAGTTGAAGTATATTACAGAATAATATACCCACCACCTGATGGTAAATGGTCACCGCGGATGTTAACCATCGCTTCACCTTGGGAACTGAGATGTCATGTCCCTTGTGCCTGTAATTACACTGGCTCACTCACCCTTCAAACTGGAACACAACAATACCAAGTACTGCTCTCTTACGGTAGAATGTCTGATGAGTGAGTGGTACCCTACCCGGACAGGCTTGCACAAAGCTCTACCACCAATCGTAACTTCATTTTTCAGCATCTGGATTCGTTTTAGTAAGTGACTTTGGCAATCAATGTCTAAGAAGTGTAACTAAGCGTTAGTGTGACATGCAGGTAAAATATTAACAAAAATACACACCTTTGTAAATAGTTCATCGGTACGCGCTGGTATACGCTGTTTTCATTCGAATTCGGGTCCAAATAACGGTTGACATCGGCATCCAATTTTGGCCAATCAGTTACCTGCAAATTATGTTATGTTATGTTTTCTATCGGATAAATTTCGGAGAATGTGCTCAGGAATTACACGAATTAATTCCGCCCACCCCCTTACTATTACGAGTGACTGCCTCGTTGGTCTAGTGGCTAGATATAAGGCCGCAGACCCGGTGTTCCTGGGTTCAATTCCCAGGTCGGGCCAATAAATAGTTATTGGGTTTTTCTGTCAGAAAATTCTCAGTAGCAGCCTGGAGTCTGGAAGTTGGAAGTGTGTACACTCCCGTGCCTCGGATAGCACGTTAAGCCGTTGGTCCTGCGCCTGAACTAATTCCTGTCGTGTCGGATTGCCGTCCCATCGGATTATGAGAGCTAAGAAAAAGAGAGTGCACTTGTGTTTGCGCACACACTTGTGCACTATAATATCTCCTGCGCAGTTGGCTAATCTCTCTTGAGATTGGCCGCCGTGGCCGAAATCGGTCTGGAGGACCTTATTACGAGTAAAAAAAAAATGTTACTGATTCGCTTGTATATATTGTACATAGTACAAGTAGCATTATGTCTATGAATTGACACCAAAATTGTAAAGTAACGAGTTACACGTATAAGAATTTTGAAATAATTTTTGTTCGTTAATTTGGCTCAAAGGACCAAATGTTCAAATATGACGGCTTTTTGTCATACTTTTGTAGGAAATCGTCAAATTCAAATTTATCATAAACAGAACAAGCAAAATGGTTTTATTGTTTAATTTTATTATCTTATCCCTTAAAATTTCGACTAAATCATTGTGGTAATAGTTTTATACAAATTGTATAATGTTTAACTTTTCTATATATTACACAAGCGCTTCGAATAACTTTGTACTACTACAGAAACTACAGAAAAACGACTTTTCGTTTTGAAGAACATTCAACTCATAAACGAAAAACTCACAGTATGCGTGTAAGCGCTGATCCTGAGCAGCTTGAGGAGCTCGTCGAGGCGCTCCTGCACGGGTCGCCCGGGGGACATCTCCGGTAGACCGGGCTCCGTCATCGAGTCGGAGCCGAACGTGGGACTGTCATCTGTGAAAACGATTCGAAAGAAACCGTATACGACGACGTGCATCCATAATTACAACCGGCGCCGTGCCCCACTTGCGTCCACCCACCGTGCGCGGTGACGACGTGCACGCGCAGCGCGAGGTGCTGCCAGCCGCGCGCGGAGCGCACGACGGCGGCCAGCTGCAGCGCGAACAGCGCGCGCACCGTGAAGGGCTCCTCGCGCGACGGCCACAGCGCCTCCACCAGCCACACGTCGATGTACTTCAGCGCACTCGACCGTCTGCCGCACGGAGTTTATTGTTGCTCAGTTTTAGAAAGAAAAAACTAGATAGTGGAAAAATAATATCGAGGTCACGAAATCGCCGTGCCCCCGCCCCCCGGGTACGCCCCCGATGACGTCGTAGTGTCGAATGAAATGCGAGTAATTCAATGATCCGAAGTGCTACGCGCGATTGAACTGCTGATCTGGATTTGGGTACCTCTCGCGATGCATTCGAGCTGCAGCAGAAGCGTTACATCGCCGTAGACGAGATGCATGTTCGCATATTCCTCCGCGGTGTACACATACGGCATGTCGCGAAACGTGTTAGTATTACTAAATAATAACTAATACAGTTTGCACGACACAAATGAAGTCCGAGGAAAACAAAGCCAAAGTCATCAACAGAAATGCAAGTCCAGGGGTAGCACACAAGCCAAAGTCGTGTCAGTGCGAAAATAACACGATTGCGAAAAGATGTGCAGTAAACGAAGGAACGTAGCTTACTAAACTGAATGATAATAACCAATAATCAATCGTTACTAACTTATCTCACTCTATCACATCTGTTCATTCCATTTAAACTGTTGTGAAAACGAACTTTGAGTACACAAAAGTATAATTTTTCATGACATCGACTTTCTTAAATGTGGTCCTTTTGCAAAAAAATAGCAATAATATTTTTTATGGAATTAAAACTGACAAGTGTTGTACGATTTTGAAATCACAACTAAATGCGGCAACTTTTAAAAAATAACTAGCACATGGTAGTACAGTATCTTTCTTTTTTAGGTAAGGCATCAAAGTTACTTGACATGATTTTTTAAACCCCTGCCGCAATCGTTTTTTTTTTTTTTTTTTTTAATAAAACAAGAAAGTTCTTTGTTTTATCTGAAACTGCGATTAATATAAGGTTACGTTATAAAAAAAAACACAACAAAATTGTGAAATTTGTGATCACAATACGTAAAGATATGGTATAGGGTATCGATTTTCGACATTTTCATAAATATGTCTACTTAACTAGACTTTTTTTTTCAGAACTGGTATATACTAGACCCGGTTTCACCCGGTGCCCTTGACGTTGAATAATGGGACATCCTGTATAATAGTTTATCATCCTACAGTGTCTGAACACTTATCATAGTAAAACGTAGTAATTTGACTCAAACCGTTCACTGATTGGTTGCAGATGATAACGCCATAGCCGACCAATAAGCAATTCGTTATTCTGACTTTCAATAACTTTGTTACAAAACATACAAACAAACAATGACTGCAAGGCGCATTCACTAAAACGAATTCAGATGCCGAAAAATATTTGACGAATAATTTATATTCGTCAAATATTTTTCTCGGTGGTAAGAACGCGTGAATCTTAACCGATGAACGTGGGTTCAAACCCGGGCAAGCACCGCTGAATTTCATGTGCTTAATTTGTGATTATAATTCATCTCGTGTTTGACGGTGAAGGAAAACATCGCGAGGAAACCTGCATGTGTATTCCACCAATCCGCACTGGAGCAGCGTGGTGGAATAAGCTCCAAAACCTTCTCAAAATAGGAGAAGAGGCCTTAGCCCAGCAGTGGGACATTCACAGGCTGTTACTTTACTTTTTACTTTTTGAAATATTTTTCAGCATTTTTATATACAGGATTATTTGTAACACACCAGCGACCTCGCAGGACGAGATAGCTAACACCATAAGCAACAACTTTTGTTCTGCGACTTCGGACATAACTAAAACTTAACACTTTAGATACGTATTATGCACAGAAAAAATAGTATTCCAAATAACAAACTTACATGTGAACTTATTTCTATTAAGTTAAAGTTTCGTTTCTCTAGTTTTTCTAATTATATATATTTTTTATTGTATATAGCTTACCTTTCAACCGCCGCCATATTCAAATTATGGAAGTGTCTACACAGACACACGTTCTTGTTAACACAGAGCACGTCCGAGACTATCCTGACGTACTCCGCGGCAGACATTCTGGGTGAAAACGCCGTCCGCGTGGGGAACATCACTTGTCCACTGTCGAGGTCGAAGTCCTGAGTTTTGTAGGGGGAGGCTGGGCTGCGGGAACATTATATTAATATAATAATATCCTGGGACATTATTCACACAAGGCCACCTGATCCCAAGCTAAGCAGAGCTCGTACTATGGAAACCAAACAACCGATATACTACACATATTACCTTTTTCTTTTGTAAATACATACTTATATAGATAATTACACCCAGACTCAGGAACAAAATTTATGCTCATGCACACAAATGTCTGTCCTGGGTGGGAATCGAACCCACGACCTGCGGCGCGAAAGGCAAGTATCTACCGACCACGCCAACCGGCTCGTCGGTATTATATATTCGCACTTGTGTTTTAAGGATTTTTTATTCATTCGTATAATTACATTTTAATAAACAACGTAACCGGATAACAAGAATGAGATACACGAATCTTAAGAGAAAAAACAATACAATAAAACGTTTAAAGAAGGAAATTCTACAAACGTTTAAACGAATGAAGCGAGCAATGAAGGCCGTATAGCATTGTAAGTTTGAGCATTCATTAGTAAGATATTCGGAATGATCACGAAAGGCGTACTCCCGGAAGAAGTCGCAGGGCTGCGCGGAGTCCCGGAAGCCCAGCAGCACGGTGTCGGGCTTCATGGCGCCGAGCCCCGCCAGGCGCGTGAGGTGCGCCGCCCCGCTGCGGATGCCGTCCGACAGGCACAGCTCCACGAACGCCTTCACCTGAGACCACAAATTTAATTTACGATTCTGATTAGAAACAAAATTACTATAAACAAGTGAGCCAGTATAATTACGGGCACAAGAGACATAACATCTTAGTTCCCGAGGTTAGTGGTGCAGTGGAGATGTTGTTTTTTTTTAAAGAATATTACAAGCCACTGTCTTTGGGCGTTGGTGACCACTTACCATCAGGTGGCCCATAAGCTCGTCCACTAATCTATCCTATAAAACAGTTAAACAGTTTTTTTATATATTCACAATCCACCTAATCTTACTTTAACCAAAGTAGACTAACTACTACTCACATATTTAAAATTATATTTTAAAAATATTGCATTTTCAATCAAAATCATTAATTTTTAAATTTACTTCACAGTGAAACTGCATTAGTGTGAGTACTGTGAACGTGTGAGCTCCATTTACTTAATTAAATCTATCAACCCGAAGGACAAGAATATGACAAATTACGCTGCGACATTTAGACCTCACTAGTTTCCGTCCGTGGTTTCACCCACGTGTGGGGCTGGGGTCGGCTATTATGTACTTTATATTCATTTCAGTTCCCCTTGATAACTTGTTTGCAAATTATCACGATGATCGGTTATAATTAACAATCCACTTACCTTCAGATGGTCAATCAGCTTCAACCAATATTTCTGTTCGTCGGCCAGGGGGTCGCCGCTCCCATCCAATTGGCCAATCCTTACGTGACCGATCACAAATAGACCACCCTGGAAACAATAATAACAATAACTTATTATCAAAATAAAAATGAGTCATTGTTAATATTTTTTCTTTCGACTAGTCTCTCCAAAAATATTAAAGTAATCTAATAGGTAAATAAATTAACGGCCTGTTCATGAAACCACTCGTTTTGCTTACGGATCAAAGGCTACGAATAACGGACAGTAGGATCAAAGGTTTTACTGAGCCAGTGTAATTACAGGCACAAGGGACTTAACATCTTAGTTCCCAAGGTTGGTGGCGCATTGGCGATGTAAGCGATTGTTGACATCACTTACAATGCCAATGTCTATGGGCATTGGTGACCACTTACCATCAGGTGGCCCGTAAACACGTCCGCCTTCCTATGCCATAAAAAAAAAGTAAAAAAGATGACCGGTGCTAGTGTTTGTATGTGTATAACGTCTATTAGAAAATTGCTATGTAGACTAGATAAGTACTGTTCGCAAAACGGAACATTTATTTATATACAGTAGAGCTTGAGTTATGAATAAAAAAAAATATTTTATTAGATTTTTTTTTGTGGAACCGATGGTAGACTTTTGAAATTAATAAGTAAGTGTAATGATTAATAAATATTTTTGACATTTGGAAATTTAGTTTATATTTAGGCTGAGTAGTTACTTATAAAATATACATGAAACATCTTAAGGGTGGATTAATATTGTAAGGGTTTGTACTTCGTACACTGTAAATATTGAGTTTAGTTCAGCTTAGGAAAATTTGTTAATTAATAATTGAAAGTAAGAGTTAGCTGCCTTCTTCTGATCGTTGACGAAGTCAATTAGGGGCGCGGTTTGTCTCGGGGAACCGATGAGTAACAGCATCTGAGGTCGCCAGAACTTCACGTGCTCCCGACGAGGGTCCAGTAGCAACAGATATTTGCGGACCTGCAAGTGAATTAATGACTTAAAATACGAATGAATAGAATAGATCCCCACCCGGGATTTGTAACCAACCAAAAACCAGAGCAACGAGGCAGTTAGGAAAACATGGAATTTTTACTTTATTGTAACGGGTTTTGTTTAAGTCTGGGTAGGTACCACTCACTCCTCGGATAGTCTATCGATAAATAGCAATCATTAGTACTGTTGGTTACCGCTTAGTAATTTTATGTAAAAAAAAAAACTTTAAACATGTAAAATGTTTGTCACTTCTGTCTGTACTCATAAAGATACATTACAGTACAATATTTTATTCCCTGTATTCGTTTAAAAACTACGTCTCGAGTCGATCGGAAGTGAAGTAAGATAGCAATAGAGACTGCAAAGCGAAGTGCGGCGGCGACCTGGTGGAAGATGAGCGCCTGGCTGAGGCTGCCCCACTTGGGATCGGCGGCGGCCGGCGACAGCAGGTGCAGCGCCACCACCAGCGAGCAGCACGCCAGCGCCACGCCGCACGCGTAGGCCGGCCGGAGCGAGAAGATCAGCGCCGCGCAGCCCACCAGCCCCGCCAGCGACGACGCCCACGAGAACTGGCGGAACGACGGCCTGCCCCGCACACAAATTCAAATTCAACATACTTTATACAATATTGAAGTATTACACTTTCCTATTGATTGTCAAACTGGAAACTACTACCGGTTCGAAAAAGAAACACCCAGCCCGGAGAAGAACCGGCGAAAGAAACTAAGCGGATTCATTTTTTTTTGTCTTATAATAATTATATTACCTAAAATTTGGTGCTGATGCGAGATCTAGGCCGAGACAGGCGAGGTTTATCGCGCAGTAGCTTGTCATGAAGAGCACGGAATTCACCTGTAACGATATATCGTTAAAATTTAATTTCACTAATAAGTGATATATTATCTAACATTAAAAACTTGACACTCCAAAAAACATGCATTCAAAAATAAATAAATAAATAAAGTAAGCATTTTTAATCGCAAGTAATTTAATTCCTGAAATATAAATGAATAGAATTTATGATCGACAATTTATGATCATCTTCTACCATGATGTCATTCAATAATTATAAACAGCAAATATTATTAATCTGTATCGGTGTATTCCAGTTTGAGGGCTGAGGTGTACCTGAGCAATGGTATTCAAGGAGTCCGCCATGATGCCGATCTGCACCAACAACCACGAAGCGATCACGGCCACCACTGGATTGCCGGATCGAGATACCATTGGACGGAGTAAGAAACCTTAAACAGACATATTTGAAATCACACACACAACTTTACACATGAACATACCCACACATCTTTATAAATACATATAATATCTAAGGTCCTCCAGACCGATTTCGGCCACGGCGGCTAATCTCAAGAGAGATTAGCCAACTGCGCAGGAGATATTTTAGTGCACAAGTGTGTGCGCAAACACAGGTGCACTCTCTTTTCCTTAGCTCTCATAATCCGATGGGACGGCAATCCGACACGACCGGAAAGAGTTCAGGCGTAGGGCCAACGGCTTAACGTGCTTTCCGAGGCACGGGACTGTACACACTTCCACCTTCCAGGCTCCGGGCTGCTACTGAGAATTTTCTGACAGAAAAACCCAATAACTATTTATTGGCCCGACCTAGGAATTGAACCGAGGACCACCGGGTCTGCGGCCTTCTATCTAGCTATACCATTATATCTAGCACTATACCAACGAGGCAGTCATATAATATATAGGTATAAGAAAAATGAATAAACCTTAGATTTACATTTTCCATGCGATTCGTTAGTAGCTCTGCTATATGCACTACGAACAATGCTTGATTATTATTTTTTTTTTTATAGGATAGGTAGGCGGACGAACATATGGGTCACCTGGCGGTAAATGGTTACCAACGCCCATGGACATTGGCATTGTAAGAAATATTAACCATCGCTTACATCGCCAATGCGCTACCAACCATGGGAACTAAGGTGTTATGTCCCTTGTGCCTGTAATTACACTGGCTCACTCACCCTTCAAACCGGAACACAACAATACCAAGTACTGCTGTTTTGCGGTAGAATATCTGATGAGTGGGTGGTACCTACCCAGACGAGCTTGCACAAAGCTCTACCACCGAGTATATAATACAATACTATTCCACTTAAACACTTATATACACTTAAAATTTACTTCTCAGTTACTTTTACTTACAACTTTGCCGAGATTCAAAATATTTTCCGCCATTTTTTCACGAAACCATAATGAATATCACATATTATTTTGATCTCGACCAATGACATCATTTCAATTCGAAGACAACGTTGTTAATATACATCTTTACTCCTAACATTCACACAACATGCGTTATCACTAAAAGGTATTTTATCAATAGTTTGCTTAGACTTACGTTAGGAAATGATTTGTAGTATTTATACAGAGTGTTCTAATAATATAAATAAAGCGACAAATAAAGTTAATATGATTAATTATTTTGGCAAATAATTGTTTTTTATTCACTTACCGAATATATTATCTTTGGCTAATGCTTCTAGAACTCTTGACGCACCAATCAAATTCGACAGTCCGGCGGAAAATGTAGCTGTTAGCATGCCTGAAAAGAATTGTTTTTTGTTTTAAATTATTTTATAATCAAAGAATAATCGCGATAGTTATTATAACTACGTATATATATATATATATATATGGGTTTGCGCAAGCGACACGGCCTCCCTGTTTGCAGCCCAGGGCGCTAATGAATTAGGTTGGTGCCTATGGGCGCAGGGCGGGTTCTTCCTAAGCGTCACGGTAGCATGCGCAAGCGATCCCGTGGCGCTCCCGTTAAGGCGGGAAGGGTACCGCTGGGTTTTTAGTGGGTATTCCGATGACCGGGGCACACTCGGTCCCTTGGACATATGGCGAGCCCCACATAGCCCCTCCCCCCCGTTCCCATGGGGGGAAACGGGTAAAGCGTTTTACCAGCAACAAAAAAAAAAAAAAAAGTACGGGTTTCCTCGCAAATCTTAATAAATGCGAAAGTGTGTATCTTACAATAAAACTTTTATCATAAAACACAAACAATTTTAAATAATTTTATACAGGTACAAAGTGTTTGCGGTAAAAAAATAACAGTAAATATTTTTTTGCGAACAGTGCTAGTGGTCCATGACGTTATTTTGTAACAGCCAACGAATAAAAAAAAAAACAAACTTACCAACAGCAATGAACGGTGGCCACACGTTAATAGGCAGCAAGTACACGTAGTTGTTCTGCAGCAGCTCCCTCGAACACGTCGCCGCCGTCAGGATAGAGAGTGCCGCGTACGACAGTGCAGTGAACAGCAGTGCCGCGAGAGTCCCGAGGGGGATGCTGCGAGATGGACTCTTCAGTTCACCTGGAACAAAAGGCAGATTAAAGTTAGGAATCTTCTTACGATTTGGCCTGAGCGTTCATATATGCTTTGCAGCTGCATTCTGATATGTATGTTATCTTTATATAATATTTATTTTATAATGGCCATAGATTCTGACTCTGTAAAAAGTATAAGCCACTAGTTACTGTGAGATCTATAATATAATGTTCCTCGAACTATAAACCAATGAGTACACTGGCTCACTCGGTCACCGGACCGGAACCCAGCGTTACAGAGTAACGTTTGGCAGGACGATAACTGATAAAGCCGGAGGCACCGACCGCTCATGTTGGCGCCGGCCATGACGCCGGTGACGCCGGTGAACAGCACGCCGAACACGGACGCGAAGTCGGCCAGCTCGCCGGTGGCCGTGCTGTAGTCGCGCGCGTACTGCGCGTGCAGGTTGTCGCGCAGCGTGGCCGCGCTCAGCCCGCTGTACGTGAAGTTCGTCGCGTTCGAGATGCTGTTCGTGTCCGGCTTCTCGATCTGCGGCGTTACGTCACGTATCGGACCTCGTTTTACATACTCTATTGAGATTCCCAGTGGAACCTTAAAATAGGCTCGCAGATTCTAATTCTAAATTCTTAGTTTTGGAAGAAAAAAAATGGTAGGGAAAATTCCACGTGTCGGATAAATTTCTCCAACGTGCTCATTCACCTCACGCATTCGAGTAGCGAGCTGGAATAAGCTCCGCCGGCCGGCAATGGAACATAAGCGGCTGATACGTTGTTATGTAAAATTTCAGCCAGCAGTAGGCGTATTCCGCTGCGTCCTTGGCAGACGTAGCGCAGGACGCTCTCCGGCTAGGTGGAATGACGATATAGGCAAAATGGCTGGCAGCGGATGGAGATCGAGAGCCGAAGATCGAGCTCAGCGGCGCGCCTTCGGAGAGGCCCACGTCCAGTGGACGACAGAGGGATGATGACGATAACGTCCTAGATACGATCGGAGGACGAACCTGCCCGGGCGCCGTGACGAAGAAGCTGAGCAGCGCGCTGGAGAGGCAGACGACGGTGGTGACCCAGATGGCGAGGCTGGTGCGCGCGAACAGCGCCGCGCCCGCCAGCGACACGCCCAGGCCGGCCGCGTTGAGCGCCGAGCGGTACAGGAAGCGGTACCAGTAGCCGTTGGGCAGCCCCGCAGCCGCGCCCACCAGGTAGCCTGCCCGCCGCGGCATTAGCCATCGCTCATTTACTCTATACTAGCTAACCGCGCACACGGCACTATAGCGTACAAGTCATCTTTATGTCTATAAATTATCTGTATCAACAACACGGGTTTTCAATTTCTATCAAAAAATTGAATTATGCAATGACTTCTGTCAATATACTTAATTTAAATTCAAAACAAAATTCGCTCGACCACTGGACGGTTCGGTTGTAAACGGTACATTTTCCGAACAAAATATTTTTTCTTTCATAACATTGTTGTGGTTATTTAAATGAGATAGTAGGACTCTATATACAGATTAAAACTTTGAAAGAAAGTTTTCCTAGTTTCTATTTTTCAAAACTAATCTCTTTTGCTGACCGTACCTCTCTTATTCATATTGACGACAATGACGTAAATATAGAGAACAGTAATTCTTTTTTTATTTGAATCGGTACGGTATTGTTTTATTTGTTAATTAATCGTGAATAAATAATCATTATAATAAAAAGTATTTAATTTAAAAATACGAGATTAAGCCTTATGCATACTTACCATTGGGTCCAAAATTCTCTACAAGTGCTTCAGTGCAAGCGGAAATGCAGAGAGCACTCGAGACGACGTTAGCCAAGAAAAACAATGTTCCGATCGCTCCACCGAATTCAGGACCTAATGTCCTACTAATCATGACTGAATTTGCGTTGAGGTTATACATTAACAAATATTTATTAAAGTTTATAACAGAAACGAAAACTCACTATATAAATAAGTTTTATATTTCTCGATCGCATAAAAATATAATCAAAAAGATTAAAATATAACAATTGTTACTTTAAATGTTTTTATTTTGTTTCATTTAGTATCATTTCTCTTGGAAAAGACAAAGGTATTGTACCACACTGCCACGTCTCAGAATTCACAGGCTTTTACATTTACCAAAAAACATATATATTCTGAAGTTTAATTAGTTTATTATATATATTTATTGCATAGGTTGGCGGACAAGCATATGGGCCACCTGATGGTAAGTGGTCACCAACGCCCATAGACATTGGCAGTGTAAGAAATGTTAACCATCGCTTACATTGCCAATGCGCCACCAACCTTGGAAACTAAGATGTTATGTCCCTTGTACGTGTAACTGGCTCCAAGTAACCAAGTAATATATATATATATATATTCGATTTTCAAACATATTTCAAAAGGATACAGTACACACCTCCTCCCTCTACAGCTCCGTTCGTAGATATAGCACATATCGACATAACAGTGAATCCCACTATTAAATATGCTAGTCCAAATTGCCCTAACGTCACTAGAAGTCCTGCGTTACCGACTAGGTAACCTGAAAAGCACATTTTATTTTCATTTAATAACAACTAGAGCACAAGTAAATATACTCCGGTGTAACAAAGCAATTTGTAGCGAACTGAAAAATTAACATACAGCTGAGGTTCACAATCGTTTCACTGATATTTCTATCTTGTAATTTTATTCAAAAATAATCTGTAGATAGATTGTAATCTATTTACATTAATTTACTATTTCTATGAAAAAAACTGTAATCGTATTTTTATATTACAATCGTATTATTTATCCGCATTTATATACTATATTACAAATCTATAAAAATCACTGCTCACCCATTCGTATGAACACAAGCGCACTGAACATAGACAGCACCACGGGGCAGAAGACACCGGCGAAGGTCCCCACCTTCTTAACACCGGGCCGCTCCGACCGAAACTCGCCAAATTCAACATACCCTGAAAAAAATATATACTAAGTAAAGTATTATTGTAATGAAACTACATATATTGTAAAGAAAATTAACAGCCCGTTAATTTCCTCTTAAAAAGCCTCCTCTACACTTGAGGAGAAAGGTTTAAATTTATTCCATCACGCTACAACAGTGAGTAAGTTGAAATCGTAACTAATGTTATTAATGCAAAATTTTGTTTGTCCAGTGGTTCTTGTTGTATCCATCCGTCAACATTATGAAACAATCAATGTGATTTCAATTTTTTCAACCCAAAAACACAATATGTATTGTTCTGTGTCATGCATGTAATTCATAAAGAAAAAACGGTACAAATTTTTTTTTTAATTTATTTAGTAATTTTCATTAACTCTATAACTGAAGTACGTCGCATTGTAAAAAAAATACTTTTTTCACGATTACATACACTGAACACAGACAATAAATGCACTTTACCAACTTTAATTTGAAAACTATCAAAAAACAATGTACAAATAAAACATTAAAAAAAAAATAAAAAAAATCACCGCTACTAATTTTCTCCACCATTCCCGCGCGTGTCACCAAACCGACGATTGTTTTTAAACTGATATCGCGTAATTCTATCTGACCCAAGCGTGATGTTTTTTAAACAACCTTGAAACACTTAAGCACAATGGCCCAGCGTAGTTTTCTTCGATTACAAAAAATGTAACGGATTTGAAATAAGGTTCTATTTAAACAGGTGCGAAATGCGAATTAAGGTCAACTTACGCTGTAAAGTTGTAATCCCTATAGAGTTTGTTTGTTTGTTACGCTTCCACTTCTTAACTATTCAACCATAACGAAATTTTGCATATACATTGTCAGATAAGGGCACAGAAAAGGACAAAAGGTAAAGAGCCCCTCCACTCCCCTCTCATACGTAAACCCATTGATAATGTGCCATATGACATATCCCTCTCCAGTAGTATGACAGTAAGGGACATGTAAGATGCCTTAATTTGTGATTTGGTTAATCGAAATTTTATTAAGTATGTCAAATTACCATCTCCAGGCGTTCTAGGTGGGGTGGTTCTCGTGAATCTCGACCTTAACTTATTCATAAACCCTGACGACTGTGGGGAATCATTCAAACTCGGTGAGAGTGGGTCCAAAGTATCCGCCATCCCCGCAGGCTTCGTCCCTGAAATATAAACAAATATTAAATTATTTTCAAAATAAATATCCTTTTCATTGTAGTATTTGCTATGTAAAATCTAATCTATACTAATATATAAAGCTGAAGAGTTTGTTTGTTTGATCCGGCTAATCACAGGAACTACTGGTTCGAATTTAAAAATTATTTTTGTGTTGGATAGTCCTTTTATCAGAGAAGGCTCTAGGCTTATTTTTATTAATTATACGCGAGTGAAACCTCGCGGCACAGCTAGTGAAGTATAATATCTCACTGTTCTGACACACAGCTATCAAAGATAACTAAAGCTACATATAAGTACATATTGTACTTTACTTAGTTTCATTAATAAGACTTAAGCACAAATTTGACCGAGAACAATAAATGTTGGCACATAAACACAGTTTTTCATGGCAGCAGGAGATATAACAATAAATATAATATGGTACAGTAAATATTAATATAATATGGTTTGATTTACAACCAATATAAAGTTAGCTTCCACTTCACCTATTCAAATTCATAGTTTTTATAACTATGAAATTAACGCTATATAATAAATTCATATTTTTTTTATTGTACAGGTTTAGACAATGGCATTGTAAGAAATGTTAACCATCGCTTACATCGCCAATATGCGACCAACCTTGGGAACTAAGATGTTATGTCACTTGTACCTGTAATTACACAGGCTCACAATAAAACAAAGTACTGCTGTTCTGCGGTACAATATGTATTAAATTAACTTATAGCAAAAAACCAGTTTTGAATATATGATTAGTTATAGATTAGGCGTATTTATGAGTTATTATTGAAGATGAAATGAAATTATATTTATTTCTCATCACAAAGGAGAAGTACAGTCAGTTGGATTTATCAGTATTTAACAAAATTCACAATGTTCTAATTCCTTTATGAGAGACTAGTATCCATACTAGTAATAACTTTTTTTACAGATTACCAGGATAGAAGATAAATTATATGCAATTAAGTATTACAATTATGTGGTCACTATCAGTTTCCCAACGCTCAAACATATTACACATGGAGCTTATCACATGACTCATATGACATATTTTAAACATGCCTATTGTTTAGCTTTTGTTTTTTTTCTTTATATTTACGTAGCTGCATACAATGTTGCATATGTTATGTACTGTAGTTGTAAATATGATTTTGTAGTAGTCAATGAACGGCCCAATTCTTTAAGTAATTAGAATTTATAAATATATAGCAAATAGAAAACTTTAAAATTAATCCAGTATTCTTTCTATATTAATAGTAATATAAAAATATATATTTTATTTATAAGAATGTTTGTTTGATATTTTAAAAATTTTTTATGCTATAAGATCTTTAAGTAATTAGACTTTAAATATCAAAATTTGCATACATATAACATTTATAAATTACAAAATATATGCTTAGATACATAGCTCTTTCTAATATAAAATTAAATTTATATTCAGAAAATCAATTTACTTACTGAGATGTATATCTTCCATACTCATAACTTTTGTTAACAGATATACTTTTAGTATTTTAATATAATAAAGCTAAGGCCACTGGGGCAAGCAATTTTAATTTAATCACTATCAAGAATGTTATTCTTAGAAAAAACAATACAATCCATTTATGGCAAAACAACTACCAGCATTATTACATAGCACTTCAGTGCTATATACATAGGACATATAGAAATGTAGAAAAAAACACTGGTATGACCTCATCATGGCCTAATTACTAAATTAGGATTCGAAAAAATCCTACACAAATTTTATGATAATGGCGGTTACAAAAACAAGTTCATATGCATTTAAAAACTTTAATAAATACGTAGGTAAACAAAGAGCTTTGGAAAAAAATTGAAAATTGTTAACTTACAAAATTTTTAAGATCAATAAGTCCTTATACTTTAATTGGTGAAAATTGTTAAATAATTCGCTTGCTTATCATGTACACTAAATAAAATTGTTATTTAAAAACATTAATAATTGTCTTATGATAATGAAATTGTCAATAAATATCAAAATTCAAACATTTTATACATAGCTAGAATTTGAGTTGTCATGTTTGATGTCAACTTCAAAAATCCTTTGTCTTGACAGATTGACATACCTAACTAATTTTAATCTGTTTCACTTATTTATTTATATATTTTATCAATCTCATTTGAAAACTTTTCATTACTCTACTCGTGACCCTTGTGTCATTAAATTCATAAATAAGTTATCTATAAGATTAGCAAGATAATAATAATTAAATTCCTATTTAAAAAAATTGAATCATTGTTTTTATACGCCATTTTTTAAAACACATAAAATTAAATTTAAAGCCACTGTTAGTTCAAAATATAGATTCAATAGAAAATAATTAGCAAGAAAATTAATAGGCACCCAGGTATTCTTTTGCATATTATAATTCCCAAGGAAGTAATTTGACAAAAAGTTAAAAATATTGTTATAAATAAGATAACATTGACAAGCTAAAAATGAAATATTTATTTAATCTGTTATTCTCCAAATTCAAACTGAAGTGAGGCTTTTTACATAAGTACTTTATCCACATAAAAACGCTACACATAATATTAACTTGTTTATTCAGTACAAAGGGTACATGGTAAAATAAAACAATTTAAGATGCCTTAACTTTTAATTTGTATCACACATAGCTGGAATTGTCTATACTCGCACATTAGCTAACAAATGCTCCATTTTATTGAGAATTGTATAAAACCACCAAGTATACAAAATTCTTTTCAATATTCTTTGGGACAAAATGGTTCAAATCTTCAAAAATAATGTTTATACAAATTTTAATTAAATGACCTACAGGTGTATTTGAGTTCTGAACAGGTTCAATAATTAAGTTAATACATAGACAGTTCAATGCTCATTGCAAAATTTTTTTTATCTTAAAAACTAATTCTTAAATTAAGATTGGAACTAGATAATACTATATTCTATCTAGTGACTCCAACATGATGATACTGTTCCCTCGTATAACCTGTAATGATAAAACACAACTGATGTTACCAAAGTTAGGACAACTCGATACTTGCATTCTCTACAAAATATTTCTAATAAATAAGTTTAAGGTAGTATATATATATATATATATTTACATTCAAAATACTTTATTCAATATTGAAGCATTACACTTTCTTACTGATTGTCAAACTAGAAACTATAAATAAAAGTAAGATAATCGAAAATAAAAGTCTGTATTATATACAATTTTATAAAGAATTACAGTTTTTGAGTCATGTTTATTTACTATTTTATTTTAATTTGGGAAACATACAGTAAACATCACATACATTATAGAACAATTAACCCATACAAACACCAACCAAGTTTCCACTTAAAACTAATTCTATCTATTGGTGATGTTAATGTTACTTTTAGCTTGGTTATATCACTAGTATTACAATGTATTTAACATATAGGCAATTTAAATTGCATAAACTATGCAATAAAACTAGTTTTAAAGTAACATCTATATTATTTAAAACTTACCACCATGCCAATATTGTTACGTTGTCCATCTTTGCATTCTTCAACAGATTCGTCCAAAACTAAATTCATGAATGGATCAAAACCTCGCAGGACACCAGTGACAGCACGGCCAGCATTAAGTTTTATTGAAAGTTTTTTGTCCATAAACCTACGATTTAAACATTGTATTATAACTCATTCACATTACTCGACATAAAAAGAAGTTATCAACATATAACATGGATCACATTTTATTTGTTGTTTTAAGAGAAAATACATTTTTGGAATAAGGTTAGAATATACGCGGGACGCTATCATGAACAATGTTATGATATACATTTACGTTATTTTACTTACTTTTTTAATTCTGGGGGATGTGCTTTCGACATTTTAAAGTTCTTTCAGTTATATTTTCTTAATAATTAAAAGGATTTAGGGTCAATTAACTTTATTTTTATATTTAAAAGACTGATTTTGGCAAGCGGATAATGGAATATGGAAATTGAATAGACCATAGATTATAAAACGGTTGACTCGTTCTCATTGGCAACGACTTGCACAGATTAACAAAATTATCATATAGTACTTTTGTTTTTAAGCAATAAAAACTTTACAACTCGCTTTTCTAATAAAATAATATAGAACGCTTGGATAATTGAAACGTTTAAGTTTTATTTCAAAAACTTGATAATATTGTGCTACTTTGTTATTACATAATACTTGTTTATGAACGTATGATCATTCAGGTGGTTTCTGGGCTGCCATTACATTAAAATAATAAAATTCATTCAATAAAATAAACGTAAACTTAAATATTTTATAAAAAAAAGCTTTATAAAAATATTCTGATACAAGTTTTTACTAAAACTTTCATAAAACTATTTACTTTTCACTTAGTTTTAGTGTTTTTTTGATGTGATTAATATTGCCATTTTAAATATAATATTTTTAGTATAATGTTACTCAATAAAAGAGTATAGATAAGACGTTAATAGTTAAAGCAATTGGTGATAAATCGAAATAAGTTGCATTATAGTCATTCGTATCTCATACGTATATCTATGTAATAATCAACAATAGCAACAAGTAGACAGCTGGGAGGATGGATGCTGTTGAGATATTCGTCGTATTCTTATATAAATAATCACGTTTTGTTTATCAATTATGTATCTTTAAAATTACAATTGCCATACAAGTTATTAGTGAAAAGTTTGTGATAGTGTACCTGTTTAAAAATGGATGAATCCGGTATTGACATGGGATATGATCTCGCTTCTCTATTAACGAACGATTTCAGTGCTGATCAGAGGATTTTTGACGAGATGAACACCACTCAACCTCACCAGGATTTCATGTTTTACGAGCTCAAGTCCAAAGCCGTACCAGTCACCGAAAGGTAAGTCTAAATGTCATGGAATGTTGATATTAAAAGCGAAAACGTTTTTCGTGTGAATATTGCGAATATTTTTAGCACATGTTTTTTATACGTATGAGGAACAATTTCACCGAAGTAGGAGCGCCCGCGACCCTGAAAACGACTTGGCAAAACACCCAGTTTCGCTGATTATGTTCATTCTGCGAACTTCACCAGCAAACATTCTTTGGCTGATTATCAATTTCACTTTTCATTTTTGATAATAGACCATTTAAATATTCGTTAAAACAACGAACTGAATCGAGCCTCAGTAATAACTAGAATTACTCGATCGCATTAGACTGATATATAATTTTATAAGATTTAAATTTCGCATAATTTTCCCGCCTATTTTTATATTCACTTTATCAGCCAGCGTTTCCATTAACACTTAAAGCAAAACGATGCACCCACTGTTATTCTAATATACATAATATAAAAAGAGGAAATATTGATACATGAAGACCACACAGTGCTACTTTCAAAATTGACCTCCTTTTCCATGTTTGAGTGGAGAGTTGTCGGCAAAACGTCTCGTAACTATGGAATTTAACTTAATAATAACAAATGTTTTAATATAATGTTGAGGGCTTAGGTTAACTGATTAGCCGCTAAGATAACAAGAACGATATAATTAAAATTTGCAATAAAACATCATCTTGCAATATAAAATATATATTAAAATAAAGTTAAAAATATAACGCGCGAATTTTTCTTTTTAATCTATGTCATTTGTCCATCGATATGTGCTTTGTGAAAACAGCGTACCCGAACGATTTGATCAATGATTCTTTGCTATTAATCAATTTGGTCCACTTGAGGTTTGTTAGGCAAACGATACGCCACGAGTCACGTGATGATCTTCAATCTTTTTTTTCTTATAGTTTTTTACTCACATAACTATAATTTAAATAATGATATTTGATATAGAACTCGGTTAATACCCACTAACTATAGGTAAATATGCCACTAAATCGAAAAAAAAAAAAATACACCTGGTCTGGGAAGTACCGACGCTAGAAACTCGGCGAGATTTTTTTTATACAGAAATAAATAAAAGTAAATAAAATAGCTATGTATACGGCGATGGCTTCATTCATAATATGTCCTATAATTTATGGAGACGATAATTGTGTATTATTTTTTATCTTATAAAACAAGTATTCTTTTATATTATGTTAATTATGTTAAACAAAAACCCGATTACGTAAAAGCAAGAATGTTATAAATATACATATTTATATAAAGCTAAGCTTATAGGTTACTAACATACATAATATAATGCTGGATTTATAATTGTTGTATAATAAATTAATAACTATGTATAATGTTGATAATAGATATTATACATTTAATTATGCACAGGCGCAATCTTATAACCTAGCCATGACTTGCGGTAACGTTTTAAGTACGATCATCTAATTGGCTGAGTGATTTTTTTTTCTATGAGCACGTGTTAAAAACCAAATAACCGGTATTCCTTACACTAGCGATAACGAAACAACAATTGGTATTTTTTCTCATTTTCACATTAGCATATATTATCCGTGTATAATGTCTGGCCGGCACAATTTCATGTAAATACGGTGACGTCATAGGTCTTGAATTCCGCCTCAATTGCTAATGTGATACGTCACAAATACATATGTATGTGGCGATTTTGCGATGAGCTTAAGTTATTTTACAAGTCAAAAGAAATTCCGTCATAATGACGTTGTAAAGGCTAGGATTCTGACAGGACCGTTAAACATTTTTCTTTTCATTCTACTCTTACTCGGTGGTAGAGCTTTGTGCAAGCTCGTCTGGGTAGGTACCACCCACTCATCAGTGTGACTGGCACAAGGGACATAACATCTTAGTTCCCGAGGTTGGTGGCGCATTGGCGATGTAAGCGATGGTTAACATTTCTTACAATTCCATTGTCTATGGGCGTTGGTGACCATTTATCATAAGGTGGCCCAGACGCTCGTCCGCCTACCTATACAATAGAAATAAAAAAAAAAACGGGTGCGTCTCGGGTCGCTCGACAGTGATAATATTTATTAATTATAATATATTAAATATAATTTAAATTAGCACTTGAGAGTTGCTAAATTATTATAAGTACTATCTATATACGCTGCATGGCGTTAGGTTGGTAACTCTCAGGTAAAGCAGTCCGCGTCGGTAATAGTGGTGCCGCCACGCGTTACGTTGCGTTACGAAGCGGTTACCGGATTTACTGATTACCCTCCCATAAGAATTTATCACTTCAAAAAAAAATTTATTCTAATCTAGCTATTGTCCAGCATGCGTTTTCATGCTGTTATTTTTTATTAGTTTAGTGAGAGAGGTAGTTATTTCGGTGATCGGTACCCTGATATGTTCTTTCTGAAACCGCTGACGATGTATATAGACAAACCGTAAGTAACAAAGAACACTTTTGCATTTATAATATTAGTAAGGATTACGAGGACCAGACAGAATGTTGATGCTGTTTTGTTTTGCATAAACACAAAATTAATAAAGAAAATAATTTTTTTTTTATTTTACAAATAAATATATTTGTAAAATAAATGAAATCAATTTTTTTTTTTTTTTTTATTTATTCTTTCACAATTTACAAAAAAGAAAAATTACAATTTATCAGTCATTATATCATTACAAAAAGCCACTGAGGTTTGTCTTGCATGCTATTAATGCCAGCATCGATGTTTACTTCTACCTCTTATACTATAAATTATTGAAAGGCTATAATAACAAAATTAAGCTAATAATGCTAGGAAGGAACTACGCAGGTACATTTTAATATTTTATTTAATTACTATCACTTATCAAGTAAGTTTTTAACTTTTGTTTTATATTTTTATTAGAAATAGAATTTTTTAAGTGCGAGGGTAGATTATTTATTAACCGCGGTACTAAGTGCCGATTGGTTCTCTTTCCGTAGCTGTTATTAGCTTTTACCGTGCGTAACTGGTTTTTTGTTATCGTCTGGGTAGGTACCACCCACTCATCAGTGTGAGTGTAATTACTGGCACAAGGGACATAACATCTTAGTTCCCGAGGTTGGTGGCGCATTGGCGATGTAAGCGATGGTTAACATTTCTTACAATGCTATTGTCTATGGGCGTTGGTGACCATTTATCATAAGGTGGCCCAGACGCTCGTCCGCCTACCTATACAATAGAAATAAAAAAAAACGTGTGCGTCTCGGGTCGCTCGACAGTGATCATATTTATTAATTATAATATATTAAATATAATTTAAATTAGTACTTGAGAGTTGCTAAATTATTATAAGTACTATCTGTATACGCTGCATGGCGTTAGGTTGGTAACTCTCAGGTAAAGCAGTCCGCGTCGGTAATAGTGGTGCCGCCACGCGTTACGATGCGGTTACCGGATTTACTGATTACCCTCCCATAAGAATTTATCACTTCAAAAAAAAATTTATTCTAATCTAGCTATTGTCCAGCATGCGTTTTCATGCTGTTCTTTTTTATTAGTTTAGTGAGAGAGGTAGTTATTTCGGTGTTCGGTACCCTGATATGTTCTTTCTGAACCGCTGACGATGTATATAGACAAACCGTAAGTAACAAAGAACACTTTTGCATTTATAATATTAGTAAGGATTACGAGGACCAGACAGAATGTTGATGCTGTTTTGTTTTGCAAAAACACAAAATTAAAAAAGAAAATAATTGTTTTTTTTATTTTACAAATAAATATATTTGAAAAAATTAATGAAATCAATTTTATTTTATTTTTTTTAATTTTTATTTAATCTTTCACAATTTACAAAAAAGAAAAATTACAATTTATCAGTCATTATAGCATTACAAAAAGCCACTGAGGTTTGTCTTGCATGCTATTAATGCCAGCATCGATGTTTACTTCTACCTATTATACTATAAATTATTGAAAGGCTATAACAACAAAATTAAGCTAATAATGCTTGGAAGGAACTACGCAGGTACATTTTAATATTTTATTTCATTACTATCACTTACCAAGTAAGTTTTTAACTTTTGTTTTATATTTTTATTAGAAATAGAATTTTTTAAGTGCGAGGGTAGATTATTTATTAACCGCGGTACTAAGTGCCGATTGGTTCTCTTTCCGTAGCTGTTATTAGCTTTTACCGTGCGTAACTGGTTTTTTGTTATCGTCTGGGTAGGTACCACCCACTCATCAGTGTGAGTGTAATTACTGGCACAAGGGACATAACATCTTAGTTCCCGAGGTTGGTGGCGCATTGGCGATGTAAGCGATGGTTAACATTTCTTACAATGCTATTGTCTATGGGCGTTGGTGACCATTTATCATAAGGTGGCCCAGACGCTCGTCCGCCTACCTATACAATAGAAATAAAAAAAAACGTGTGCGTCTCGGGTCGCTCGACAGTGATAATATTTATTAATTATAATATATTAAATATAATTTAAATTAGCACTTGAGAGTTGCTAAATTATTATAAGTACTATCTATATACGCTGCATGGCGTTAGGTTGGTAACTCTCAGGTGAAGCAGTCCGCGTCGGTAATAGTGGTGCCGCCACGCGTTACGTTGCGTTACGATGCGGTTACCGGATTTACTGATTACCCTCCCATAAGAATTTATCACTTCAAATAAAAATTTATTCTAATCTAGCTATTGTCCAGCATGCGTTTTCATGCTGTTATTTTTTATTAGTTTAGTGAGAGAGGTAGTTATTTCGGTGTTCGGTACCCTGATATCTTCTTTCTGAACCGCTGACGATGTATATAGACAAACCGTAAGTAACAAAGAACACTTTTGCATTTATAATATTAGTAAGGATTACGAGGACCAGACAGAATGTTGATGCTGTTTTGTTTTGCAAAAACACAAAATTAATAAAGAAAATAATTGTTTTTTTTATTTTACAAATAAATATATTTGTAAAATAAACGAAATCAATTTTTTTTTTTTTTGTTTAATCTTTCACAATTTACAAAAAAGAAAAATTACAATTTATCAGTCATTATAGCATTACAAAAAGCCACTGAGGTTTGTCTTGCATGCTATTAATGCCAGCATCGATGTTTACTTCTACCTATTATACTATAAATTATTGAAAGGCTATAACAACAAAATTAAGCTAATAATGCTAGGAAGGAACTACGCAGGTACATTTTAATATTTTATTTCATTACTATCACTTATAAAGTAAGTTTTTAACTTTTGTTTTATATTTTTATTAGAAATAGAATTTTTTAAGTGCGAGGGTAGATTATTTATTAACCGCGGTACTAAGGGCCGATTGGTTCTCTTTCCGTAGCTGTTATTAGCTTTTACCGTGCGTAACTGGTTTTTTGTTATCGCACGCGTACGTTCTTCTTTGATATTATATTCCGGATTAAAGTATTCTTCTTTTAATAATGTTAAGCTAAGCAATTGGTGAATCGGCAATTTTTTACAATGCTTAAAGAGGTTTATATCATTTTTTTTGTACATATTTTTAATATTATTTTACACAATAGTTTTAAGGATTTTTAATTGAAGTTTATGTAATTTATTCAAATAGATGTTCGACGTAACTACTCAGGCTATATTGTATATATGATTCTACAAATGAGTTGTACAACATAAGTCTAACTTTGTATGGAATTCGAGATTTTACAATATTTATAATTGCTAAAAATTGACGCAGTTTATTGCAAACATATTCAATATGCTGACTCCAGTTCAACTTATTGTCTACAATTAGACCAAGATACGTGTGCGTTTTGACATTCTCTATAACATCTCTATAAGAAATAAATAACATTTTTGAAGTTTTTAATTTAAAGTCATAATTTGTATTTGTAAATAAAATGTATTGAGTATTTAAAATATAATTCACGTTCTTTTCTCGGTTACTTTCCCAACGATCTTAACGATACTTTATGGTCACAAAATAAAGAACATCAACAAAGTCTGACCGTTTTTATCATTCAGCTAGGTGACTATTGAAGGATGACAAAAGAAAAATGACCTTATTGTGTTTAAAATAAATGAATAAAATTTAATTATGTGTATGATAAACTGTATTTTAAAGTTAATGTGGTTATTTGCAAATTAGAACATTGGGAGTGCTTTTTTATTATATAGGTAGGCGGACGCGTATATGGGCCACTTGATGGTAAGTAGCTCATAGACAATGGCATTGTAAGATATGTTAACCATCGCCTACATCGCCAATGTGCCACCAACCTTGGGAACTAAGATGCTATGTCCCTTGTGCCTGTAATTACACTGGCTTACTCACCAAAGTACTTCTATTTTTAGAGTAATAACGTAACAGCTGTAACTTGAATAACTAACTGTATCGTTGGCACTGAACTTATACAAACTTTTTACATTGAAAGGAAATTATTATTAAATTATCAAACAATATTGAATTACTAAGTCTTATAAACTAATTTTACTAACAATATATATATATATATATGTATTCAATCAATTTTGATTAGGTATTATTTATAATTAATGTTTTACTTTTAAGCAAATGCTGTAAATTATATCGAAAGTGGTTTCTAAGCTCAAAGACATTACGTTTTCGCTATGAAACCATATGCATTATGTTTTTTATTGGGAAACAAGTGAGAGCCGAGAAAGTTCTTGTAATATCCTCACTTTTAATGGACATAGTTTAGACGCACGATGTTGGAACTACATATGTACATAATATGTTAACCAAACGATTATAACGGATTCGCTCGCAAGATAATAAGTGGAATGCATAAAGTTCACACATTGAAAATATTGAAAATAACTTTAATAAAATATATTAAAAAATATGGATATAGAAGGCATCATTGTAAATTGATTTTCAAAGTCAAGTCACTGGTCTAACTTAAACTTGGTTATAGAAATTTCAAGATTCAATAGACTTAAAAACTAAGCACAAATCTAATTAAAACGTAGACGGAATTATTTTCGTTATCAGATTAAGACTAACAACCAAATATATAATAATTATTGGTGTATATCCACCAATTGTCTCTCCCATAGGGAGAGGTTATTGGTTGGAAAACATTTGTCAGTTGATTAGTTATAAACAAATTAAAAAAACTTGTGTTAACGATTGTCCTTTTCTTATTCACACCAGCGATCAAGAGACACCTATCCAATATCCACGGCTAATATTTGCAATGAGATGAATCTCAAAAGATTAATGTTAGCCGAATATATAGAGATAAGATTTCGTTTTTATTAATACAACGTAAAGTTTGGTCAAGTATTTGGTCACGAGTTGTGTCTATGTGGTTGTTTGTTCTCTCTCAAAAATCCTCGTCAAATATCATCGTGACCTTACCCTTTTCTCGAGCATATAATCTTTAATTATATCGATTATTTTATATACTTATTTTTATTTTCAAGTTTTGATTGGACACTGTCGTTTATGGAAGCTTTGTCCAGTGGTTGAGTTAGTATCACCCACTTATCAATTATTTTACTTCTAAATAGCAATAAAAACATAGAACAAGTACAAAAAGATTTATTTGTTTTGCTCAACCGATAATCGTGAAATGCATACACCTTGTTAGGGGTACAGAGTAGGGCCTAATACCTTCTCCCTCCCCCTTAACCCCTGAAACAAGTGGTTAGTAATTTTCATATCAATACAAATATCTGTGGTGATCAATTACCATTAGGCCAATTACCATATTTAATAATTAAAAATAGAATGTATACATATATCATATAAAATATTTATTAAAGCCTTTTTAATTATTTATCACGATTAGCCTAACTATAATCGTTAGCAATATAAAGCATTTTCATCACTTATAATTTTGGGCTAAAGTTATCCAAAATCAGTCAATGTAACTTATATAAGCCTTCACGAAGACCTGCTAGCAGTTTAAAATTAAACCGTCCCTTTAACTGGGCTGTTTCTAATTCATCTCTGATCTTATATTTATTAGAAAAAAAGTATGAAATGTAAATATTTAACAAACAAAACTTTGCCAACAAATACACAGGCAAATTATCACCGGTTAAACTTCAAACCAATAGCAATCCTTTGTAATAATTTCAAACAAATGTTAAGTTCATAACAGTTACTATTTTTCAGTGATATATTATATTGTAAACGAAATGATCGTGTCAAATTTACATATATGTATACTAAATAATAGTAGTATTAGTTAGACAGACTGGCAAGTGGATGGTATCTAAGTGATCACCAGTCAATGCGCCACCAACCCGGAACTAAGACATTATGTGCCTGTGGTGACCCTGGCTGAATAACCTAACCTAACCCTTTTACGGGGCAGATCTAAGCAGCAGGCTATAATTTGATTAGTGGTACCTGAGTACCCACTGAGTATTTTTATATGTTAATTTTGCTTATAATTACACTGGGTAACTAACCTTTCAAATGTGTTATTACACACGATACAAAGTATTGTAAGTACTTTGTATTGTTTGTAATACTTGTTGTTCGATGAATTACTGATTACTTGATAGCAAAATCAATTAAAATCAAGTAATTATTTATCAAACATAAATTAAATATGTATGTATTTTTCTATGAGACTCATGAAATCACTTGAATCGTCATGTTACAGTATTGATAACTATCTATACTAATGACGTCCTCCAGACCGATTTCGGCCACGGCGGCCAATCTCAAGAGAGATTAGCCAACTGCGCAGGAGATGTTATAGTGCACAAGTGTGTGCGGAAACACAGGTGCACTCTCTTTTCCCTAACTCTTATAACCCGATGGGACGGCAATCCGACACGACCGGAAAGAGTTCAGGCGCAGGACCAACGGCTTAACGTGCTTTCCGAGGCACGGGAGTGTACACACTTCCAACTTCCAGACTCCGGGCTGCTACTGAGAATTTTCTGACAGGTAAACCCAATAACTATTTATTGGCCCGACCTGGGAATTGAACCCAGGACCACCGGGTCTGCGGCCTTATATCTAGCCACTAGACCAACGAGGTAGTCAAAGGTTTTGACTACCTCTGTCTGTCTGCTACTTTACGAATAAACCACTGAACCGATTTTCATAAAATTGGTAAATAAGGACAAAAACAATTGAGAGTAACTACGGATAGGCGAAAATTAGGATACCATAAAATGTATATGTCCTGTATTGTAATTAATTGATACGATTGGTACTATGAACTGGTCAACATTTCTGGCGATGTCTATTTGCGGTGGTGACCACTTTCCATCATGTGACCCCTCTACCCGTCCACCTAACGACATTATTTAAAACGACGATTTTTAACAAGCGTTTTTGCCAGCGATATCAAGATATCAAGTTTATATCTATTTAAAGCTTAGGCAACGATCGGTACGACTGTTGACTGAGCCTGCTAGACAAGACCGGATTTAAAGGCTTCGAAAAGTGGAAGATCCGAATATTTATTAAACCAGTCAGAAAAAAAATGTATCACATTACCAATAATATTTACTAAAATAATGGCGCGATAAATGTTTTAAAAAAGGAAATGCGAATTTCTCTTTGATTAAAAAGCTAAATAGATTAGCCGAGATGGTTTAGTGGTTAGAACGCGTGAATCTTAACCGATGGTCGTGGGTTCAAACCCGACCAAGAACTACTGAATTTTCATGTGCTTAATTTATGTTGAAATAATTCATCTCATTTCATGTGTCTAATTTCACTGAAATTCTGCCACATTTGTATTCCACCAACCCGCATTGGAGCATCGTGGCGGAATAAACTGCAAACCTTCTCCTCAAAAAATGAGAAGACCCCTTAGCCCAGCAGTGCAACGTGCACACGTGTTACTTTACGGAAGAGCGTATGGACCATAGACATGGGTATTGTAAGAGATGTTAACCATCGCTTACATCGCCAATGCGCCACCAACCTTGGGAACTGAGATGTTATGTCCCTTGTGCCTAGAATTACACTGACTCACTCACCCTTCAAACCGGAACACAACAATACCAAGTACTGCTGTTTTGCGGTAGAATATCTGATGAGTGGGTGGTACCTACCCAGACGAGCTTCCATAAAGCTCTACCACCAACAGAAATGTAGTTATTTTAATTAATAATATCAACTATGTATGTACAAACTTCATACAATAAAATAGATTACTAAGCCAAAGAGAACTTTGATATACAGACAAACATTGTCTTGGTATAACGGCTCTCATTTATATGATTACACTATATACGAATAAAATCGACGATAACCTTAACTTGATTCATGTCAACAGGCTAATTAATTACCAATCATATTTATCAAGAAAAATAATGAACAATGACATAGCAATTTCAATCCTTATCAGTAAATAAATATTTTCGTTGGCATTTTATAATTTGTTACAATAGTATTAAAGTAATCAAAATATTAGATTCTACTAACTTATAACGGCTACGATACGTTCCTGATTCTATTCCGAACGAACTTTAACCAAACCGCAACTGGAGGCCAATTTTACTAACATAATTGTCATATTATCGGAATCGAATCGAAACAATCGTTGACGTTAAGATTTTTCCCAATTCTACTAATACAACGATCCAGCTGCGATTCGACTCGTTCTTGATTGAACGTCAAAAGTTAACAATTAAGTTTGAGTTTGATATGGTTTTTTAGTTTTTATATATGGTAACATCATATCGATTCGGTTTAATGAGACATAGTCGAAGCTGGATCGGAATCGAATCGAGAACGTTAATAAATGTTTAACATTAGTAGAATTGGCCTCCTGGATTGTTGTGTTAGTAGAACAAAATATATAATAGTTACAAACCATTTATTCAAACGTCAATACGTCACTTACAAAATCTACATTACATCCCTTATGCCTGTAATGAAACTGGGTCACTGACCTGTCATACTGAAACATAGTAAATATTATGCTCACCAGTAGAATAACCACTCAGAGAAGAACCCCTGATGTTCAGATATTCGAATACTACAATATTGAAAACTTAAAACGAACGTTGAGGTGACAAGAACAACTTATTAATTTTGTCTTCCGGACCAAGTCGGTCATTCTTATAATACGGTTCGACCTGAGTCAGTTCAGGCACAGGACCAAGATGTAAGTCCTTTACGAGGCATGGGAGACTAGATTAACAAGACCATCCACCCATATGGAAAACAAAATGAGAGAAAGTATCTAGGAGCTTACTTGCACAAAGAATGCTTAAATTTTGATTATGTAGCTAGTGGCTGATAAATGGAATTGATTAATTAATTAATTGGTATGATTTATACGCATACTTTCTAGCAAACTATTTTGTATACAATATAATATCTTAAAAAAACATAAACATATTTTTTTTAATCTATATATTTTTGTTATTTACTTCAAAGTGTTTTGTTACTTTAACGATAAATTGATTATCATTAAATAAATAAACACAATTAATTAAAAAATATATGCTATTAACCTTCAATTTTGTAAATAAATTGTACTACAAATACCAGTTTAGCAGCTATAGATTACATATCAGGCAAAACATGGGAATAAACAAATAAAGCAAGATAAACGGTTGGCAACACTCAGTTATCTAATATACTAAATTGCGATCAATTCAAACGGCATACGTGATTGGTCGCCTGCGCCGGCGCAACGTCACGATGTAATTTCAACCAATGGGGAGAGCGGGCATAAGTTAATTGATATGACCATTGTCTATTGATTCATTATCATGCCTTGACCACAGCTTCTTATATAGAAAAAAATATTCCGATTGGTAATTATAATTTGTTATCTGTTACTCTTCAATTTCAAATCAAATATTTGTACATTCTATATATTGTTATAATTAATGTATTGTATATTGACTGAATATCTAGAACATAATAACTTTTTAACTGATAAACAATATGGATTTAGACCTGGACGAAACACGCTTGCGGCAAACTTAGATGAAAAGAAAATAGTATTAGGCATATTTATCGACCTTAAAAAGGCGTTTGATACCATTAGCAATGAGAATCTCTTGAATAAATTAAAAAACATAGGTGTTCAAGGATCTGCACACAGGATGTTATAATCGTATCTCGAAAATAGATACCAAATTGTGAAAATAGATCAACTACAAAGTACTCCTCAAATTATTAAATGTGGTATTCCGCAAGGTTCCATTCTCGGACCCTTACTATTTTTAATCTACATGAATGACATAAACAACATTGGGTTAAAGGGTGAAATCATTCTGTATGCTGACGGTACCAGTTTATTTTATTCGGGTAAATCAGTTAATACCGTAATAGATCAAGCGCAACATGATCTCGATTTGTTAAACTCATGGCTACAAATAAACCTATTAACCGTAAATACAGCCAAAACTAAATATATTATATTTGCCCCAAAAAATATTGGTTCACATGATAGCCTTAAAATAAACGGGGAAGTAATACATAAAGCCGATACTGAAAAATACCTAGGATCGACTCTTGACAAACAACTTACTCGGAAACCGCTTATTGAAAAACTACGTAAAATGTTGACATCACTTGCATGTGCTTTACATACTATAGTTAGATACATTCCCAAAAAAGTCAAATACATGATTTACAACTCATTAATGAAATCACATTTAGACTATTTAATTGAGATTTGGTGAACAGCGGCTAAAACAAATCTACAGAAATTGCAAGCGGTTCAAAATAATGTAATTAAAATATTATTTGGCTACGATTACCTAACCCCAACTACTAAAATATATAATGATACAAAACTTATGAACCTCACAAAATTTTTACCAATATAGTACATGCGTCTTAATCCAAAAATAATAATTACAAAAAATATAAAATTAAAAATAAAATTTACGAAAAAGGCATACATATACAAAAACGATCTATAAGGAAAATGAATGATATATATATTAGACGACCTCGAACAAATAAATATGGGAAAAAAAAATTATGTACGAAAGGGTTCAACTATACAATAATCTACCAAATTATATAAAAGAAGAAAAAAAGATAAATATTTTTAAGAATCTACTAAAAACACGTACCTGCATAAACATGAAACCGCAAAAAACAAAAGCGCAAAAATTAATATTCCATAATATATACATATTATATACACTTAATTAAATATAAATAACATACAATGAGTAGAATAATGAAAAAATAGAATAATAAAAACAAAAATCGTAATTAAGTTACTAAAATAGTGTATACACTAATAGGTGCCAAATCCGCTTAAGCTTGTTAACGTGTCTCCGGCGTTAGTAAATAAGTATTTGTCTTTCTCGTTAACTCGAATCTAAAATACCCTCAAGTTAAAAATTAAAATGTTAACTTGTTACAACATCCAATGCTTGATGTATTAAATAAATGTTAAGATATGTTATATCAGATAATTATATAATGAGATACAAAATTTTGGCATAATTTGTAAAATCTTTAGTTTATAATTTTTTAAGCCTGTATCGACTTATTTTGTAACTTATTTATATTGTATTTTCTCGTTAAGTGAATAGTGTAATATTCTTAAGAGAGAATAAATTCTTCTTAAACCTTAAGTAGCTGCCCATGAGAAACTTCAAATTTGAGATGTATTGTGGTACCTGGCAATGTAATAAATATATCTTAATGTAATAGATGTGAAAGGAGGTTTTATTACTTTTAAGAAATAAATTATATATTTTTATATTCATACATTTTCTCTCTTATCATGTACAAGACATTACAGGTCTCAACCAAATTAAAATCGTCATTATTATTTTCTTCCAGGTTAATCCAAAAGAGACCTGTTTAAATTTAATTTTTATATTAAATTTTCAAGTAAGTATATTCGCCCTTAGATAACGGCACAGCAAGGTTATATTAACCATTCTTTACGACGACATTTCACGAACATGTTCCGCGATGAGTAACGAGTATAATCTTCGATCAATAATGACTAGCTTACCGGTAAGCGCTCCAAAAACGGCCCGAAAAATAACAGCACAAATTCGATTGTGTGCTTATTTCAAATTAGTATGGTCCAATCATAACCAACGTTAAGACGTCAAAATTTGTGAAATATCCACCGCAATGGCTTAAGTAAAATGTTGTGTCTGTAATTATGTGCTTTATTGCTAACTAAATAAGTTTGAATTTGGAACAAAAGTTATTGTACATTTCTTATCTCTTTCTGTCATTCATGGCGTAAGATCGTAAGGGAATGTTAATACTTTATTGCTCGGGGACAAGGCATAGTATAGGTTGAAATTATTATACCTTTACATCGTTTTCTTCATATATAGTCAGGCGGTGGCATATTTCAGTATTGTTTTTGTTCGTGAAGCGTTATCTGGTAGTATTATTGATCGATAAGTATAATATAAGATAGTTCTACGATACAGACGCATTACAATAACGCAGCTTTATCGCTTAAGCCACTTTAACACGAGCCCAATATATACTGTTAGACATTAAACCAGTCGAACGGAATTTTCTATGTATTTTTCACGTATATACGAAGCTTTCTTCTTTCTTGTGCTAGAAATCGTTCTATTTTAATAATCTCATATACCACTAAAAATTTAACTTCAAAAGTTACATATTGCTTACTTATTGTAAATATTTAAATAACAAGGCAAGAAGGGCAAAAGCTACCTATTTTTACTTAACACCTGAAAAACACGTGGATGAAGCCGCGGGCAAAAACTAGTTTTATATATTATAATCAACAAACCTTTATGAAACGATATGAAAATTATATTTTTTTTAGTTTTGAATTTATGCCAACATACTGGGTAATATTAAAATTGGTTGTTATGCAAAATTTCATGATGATTTGTTAAGAGTCGAAAGTGTAACAAACAAACACGTATTTATAATATTAGTAACGAAGTTTGAAACGTACCTGCTCGTACGTTTCAAACCGCCAAGTTACAGGTAAAATATAATTACATTATGTGTGCGTATTGTACATGCAATTGGGAACAGGTGTCGCCAAGTATTACTATCAAAAAGCTTTCTGAATACCAATTTCACCTTTTCACCTTGATCTCGATGCATCTGATGACGTGATTTCATTCGCGGACACGGAGACATTGCCAGTGAATTTTGAAGAATTTGGCTCGCTGGCTGTTGTAGCCATTTTCAGATTAATTAATATCAATTAGGAGTTGATTATTGCAATTTTATGATAAACTAGTTAATTCCGGTTTTGAAACTGGTTTTAACTAGACATAATATCAACTCTTAGTTTAGGTTGTTTCCTTATATATTTTTTTACTCAGAAAATGAAATTTGATTACACCTAACGACAGATCTGAATATTGGCACTTACGACTTATTAAAATTACAAATCAAACATCACTAAATTATTGTTATAATAATATTTATTATATTGACAAGATTTCTGTAGGTAATTTACATGGTAATATATAAAAATAGATTATGGTATAATTGTTTGAGATTAATAGACTTTGAAACCGTTGACGGATCACCATAAGAGTTGAGCTGGAATATGTATATTTCCATAGAATAGCTCTTTATCTCGGTGGTAGGGCTTTGTGCATGCTCGTCTGGGTAGGTACCACCCACTCATCAGATATTCTACCGCAAAACAGCAGTACTTTGTATTGTTGTATTCCGGTTTGAAGGGTGAGTGTGTCCGTGTAATTACAGGTACATGAGACATAACATCTTAGTTCCTAAAGCGTAAGCGATGGTAAACACTTCTTTCAATACCATTGTCTATGGGCGTTGGTGACCACTTACCATCAGGTGGCCCATACTCTCGTCCACCTACCTATACAATAAAAAAAAGAACTACCTTCTATCTACCTTCTTATTCACTAGCGAGACAATGTCCTCCGAGTTTTGCTTGTCAAATATTATATATTATTATTATAAATGCGAAAGTAACTCTGCCGGCTTATTAGCTTTTCACCACTGAAGCGATTTTGTAAAATTTTGGTATATAATAAGCATGAACCCCAAGGATATAGGCCCCAGAGGCTACCTTTACCACACCCAACGCATGTCCACTGACATGCGGGTAAAGCCGCGGGCGTAAACTTGTGTTGTATACATTGACATCATTTGTTTTGCAATAAAATAGTGGAAAGCTTCTATATCCATATTTTAAGACAAAATGGTTAAACCAAATCACAATAACACTCACCGAAGGCATTTTATTTCATCACCTTGAGATGGATGCGAATGTTATCCAATGTTTCAGCTATTTGTAATAATATTAACTGTTTATTATCACTCGAATCAATCACTCACTCACTCAATTAGCAACGATTAAATATCGCATTTCGGCAACAAGCCAAGATGGCCCAGTGGTAAGAACGCGTGAATCTTAACCGATGATCGTGAGTTCAAACACAGACAAGCACTACGAATTTCGTGTGCTTAATTTGTGATTATAATTCATCTCGTGCTTGACTGTGAAGAAAAACATCGTGACGAAACCTGTATGTGTCTTATTTCACTGAAATTCTGCCACATGCGGATTCAACCAACCCGCATTGGAGCAGCGTGGTGGAATATCCAAACCTTCTCCTCAAAAAAAGTAGAGGAGGCCGTGAGACATTCACAGGTAGTTACTATAAATTTCGCTACTGTTAAGACGAAAGTATGTACATAAATCTATTTTACAGAAGACAAGAATTAAATATATCTTCTTGTCTCTATTTCTTTGTTCCGTTTGCTCTTGAAACTTTTATTAAATATATAACACCTTGTCTCGTTTTTTCTCGCTGGAAAAACATTAACGCATTTCCCCCACATAAAGCGCGGGGGTATGTGGGCGGTCACCGGTGCGGAATATATATTTATTTTAATTACGAAATTCTCATGTTTTATATTTATTTTACTCCATATTTATTAGTTGGTTACTTTTAATTTCAAATTCTTTCAAAAACATCAATTTAAATATTAAAATCAGCTGGAACGTTCTTTTTTCTTGCCGTCTATTGATACTAAAAACTGTGAAACTTGATTGATTGGTCAACGAATAATAACTGAAGTATTAACTATGCAAAATACTAAAACCGACTTTTGTAAATTTGGACTTATTTTTTTACAAACGATCCTTAAAACTTACAGTACCGATTAATAACATATAAATAGTTGAATTGATTAAATTGATATTTAATTACATAATAATTAAATAATGGCTAATCTCTCTTGAGATTGGCCGCCGTGGCCGAAATCGGTCTGGAGGACCTTAATGAAATAAATATGTTAAATCTTTAGAGAATTTCAATCTCAGCACATCTTAATTTAATAAATTAATTCACAACAATAAAAATGAATCATTACTATATCTATCAAATCAATTCCATTATAGTAAATTAGGTCAAGATAGTTTAGTCTAAAGAAACTGCTTACTCACTATACAAAGAGGTCTTTGGATCTATATAAAATAATGTATTTAATAATAATTACTTGATTTATAAAAAAACCGCTGTGTTTTTTTCGCTGATTCTTCTCAGGGCTGGATGTTTCTTTAGTTCGACCATCAATAAGTAAGTGTAATGCTTCAATGTTGAATAAAGTATTTTGATTATGAATACTCCGACTGCCTGCACAAAGCTGATATGTCTCAAAAGGAATCTTTTCATCATTATCCATTCACCAGTCAAAATTTTTCGATATTTTCTTTTCCATTTAACACCAATAAAACTATTAGTTGAATAGGCTGTCTAAGAAAATTAAAGAATGAGTCACAGATTTCTTGTTTGAATTTCAAACCAACCAATTAGCATATACTTAGCAATTGGATTATCCAATTAACGTCAATTTTTAATATTAATAGATTTGCGAATAATAATAAGTCAGTAGAGTATTAGTTGAATCAGTCTGACGATACATAGATTCGATTTTCATAACATAAGCAAAGTTTGTTTAAGATTTGCGTTTTATTTTTATATTACATATAGGTAGGCCGAGGAGTATATGGACCACCCGATGTTATGTGGTCACCAACGCCCATAGGCAGTGGCATTGTACATTTCATAAAACTAAGGTGTTATGTCCCTTGTGCCTGAAATTACACTGGCTCACTTACCCTTCAAACCGGAACACAACAATACCAAGTAATGCTGTTTTGCGGTAGATTATCTGATGAGTGTGTAGTACATCAGATGAGCTTGCACAAAGCTCTACCACCGAGTAAATGAATTTGTGTTACAAGATTGGATATATATATCTTAGTTCGAACCTAACCGATACCGAAACTATAGAAACAAGATTTGCGCCGTTTAAAATATATGTAGGTTACATCAGACTGCGGCAATCAATTTAATATTGTCTGCCAAATGCTAATAACAAGAACAACGTATAATCTTTAACCTAAATTATTGTCTAAATTGAAGTATCTACATCCGTTTCATTGATCTGGAATTCTTCAATTAGTCTAAGGTTTATTTACATTAATGCTTTCTTTATATTTATATACAGCTAACTGCCTCGTTGGTCTAGTGGCTAGATATAAGGCCGCAGACCCGGTGGTCCTGGTTCAAATCCCAGGTCGGGCCAATAAAAAGTTATTGGGATAATATCTCCTGCGCAGTTGGCTAATTTCTCTTGAGATTGGCCGCCGTGGCCGAAATCGGTCACGGTGGAGGACGTTATACAGCTGAATATTAGCAGTAATGCAACCAGCGCCTTTCCCTCTCGAATCGCAATTCCGAATACCAGCGCATGACCATCCTCTCGGTAGAGAAGCTTTAATGGTGAACAGATAAGATTTTTTGAAGTTTGGTTGGCGTTCGATCCGGCAAACCGACAGTTCGTGCCTTAAATCAAGGTATCGCAGTCCTATATTTGTAGGAAGTATTTAAACAGAAATTTATGACAATAATTTTAAGTACCTAGTATTACTATCCGTATTCTAATCAGCTGAAGCCATACATACGTATTACTTAACTTTATTGCGTAAAAACATCTTCTATCGTCAAAATAAATGCTATCTATTTATTTAGATCAAACCTTTAATAAATATTTGAATACGATAAAAAAGACTTTCAAATTTGTAAGAAAATATTAACATATGAATCATCACGCATGCCGCACAAATATGGTATGACATTATCATTGAAAAATAGACGTAATTAATCCTTTTAATTATTTCACATGAAATAAAACACCAAATATGGACTTAGTTGTTATCTGATATCAAACAATACGTCATTCTAGTAGAGCTATTAAATGCTATAATAAACAAACGATACGGAAACGGGAGCCGTTTCTTGCGGATCCTGAAGATAGAAGAGAAAATTATTGTTTCAAAAATGTGACTGATTTTTTGTCTTATTAATTTCCGTCCTGATCTAGTATATCTAAAGATCTATAAAATACACAAGAAAAGTAAACAGCACACTAAATCTGAACTAGAATGTATGCAGCTTAGTCATCACGATCGTCCAAGCGGTGTTTGATAGGATGGATCCTATCAAATATCGCATGTCACTTCTGTTCAGAATTACATCCGAGGGTTGCAAGATTTTAATGTGTCCCTTCCTGAAGCAAGAGATGCATTATAGATACAATATACTCACATTGTGTATATGAAAAGTGAATATACGTATTCTATTAATTACTTGGTGGTGGCGCTTCGCAAAAGCCCCTCTAGGTAGGCAACCAATTATCACATATTCTAACGGCAAGCAACGATACCTAGTATTTTTTACTTCCGTTTAAAGGGTGAGTGAGCCAGTGTTACTACAGGCACAATATCAAAATTCCCCAAGTTATATGGCCCATTGGTGATTTCTTACAGTACCAAACTCTATTCGCACTGGTCTACTATCTGGCCGTATTTCAGCTCTTGACATTACAAAACTACTATTTTATTTGGCACAAAAATAATAATATTGTATACAGCTTACAATCAAATTACAATAACACCTAGATTACCAAAAATAAGCTTGGCTACAATCCTTTGCATGAGCACTCATCGTGATCGAATATAAAATATTTTATGTATTTTTTTATAATATCGACCAATTATGATTCAAAGAGAATAAATTGGCAGTTGGCCATTGCACTAGAGATAATATTATAGTGCACAAGTGTGTGCGCAATCACAGATGGGCATCTTTATTCTTTCACTCTGGTAATCCAGCAATCAAACACAACCGAATAGACCTCAGATGCAGGACCAAAAGGCTTTACGCGCTTTCCAAAGCACGGGAGTGTACACAGTTTCAGCTCACAGACTCCGGGCTGCTACTGAATCTTGGATAGAAAAACTAAACCAACGAGGCAGTCATTATCAATTATAATATAAATCAAAGATATTCTCAGTTATATATTGCGCAAATTACGCAAATTCCATACATATACATAAGATTAAGTTAATATATATTTTTAAACTAATTATAAAACAGTAAGTAATATTGAAATATGTCTATACTTCAGTGTCTGTACTTATGTAAGTAAAAATATTATTTATTTATTTCCAATTTCTTTATAACTAAAGCCCGTTTAAAGCGAACAAGTAAAAAAAAAAGAAAATCGGTTGACAAACAGAGGACAAAACGGTTTTTTCCTTGTCTGTTTATATACATAATATATTTACACAATAAACTCAAAGTAAAGTTAAATAAGAATCAAACACACAATAAAAGGATAAGCCGTGATTACATGAGTACGATAGTATATTTAAGACTCATCTTGCTGAAGTCCTTGAACGGAATTGCCAATTTCGTGTTTTGATGTTTAGCGTTCACTCACGATTTTGTTAGCGATTCCGCCGTGTTTGTTGAAGGTGTACTGGTTTGTACTACGTGTAAAGAAATGTACTTTGGCCCCGTTATACTATTTGATTTTGAACAGTTTAATTGTTCTCAGATCTCAAGATATATGCATTAAATCGTGGGTTTTCCATTAAAAAACTATTCAGCCGTTTCATTTGTAGGTCTCTCAGGTTGTGTTGAACTGCCGTCCCGCCAGACCATGAGATCGAGTACATACTAGTGCAGTATAATATCTCCAGCTCAATTGGCTTGTCTACGTTAAGTCTGCTACCCAATAGAAATTACAATTTATTTTGATGATACGATCATTCATAAAAGTTTATGATACCAATAAACAATCACTTTCTTTTCTCCAATTCCATTTTACCTAATGGGATATGATGAAGACCAAATAGAAATCGCGTCACTAATTATATGTAAATTTTCCTTATAAAATATGCCTATGCGCAAGCTACGCAACCTTCCCTTTCGAAGCTCGGGGCCCTAATGAATCGTACGTTTCGAGTTTAATATCTAGCAACGAATTAAAATCCTTTTACAAAAGGAAATCGTGTAATACTGCTATGTATGAAGGTAAAGGAAAGACGGTACTTGCTGTTAGAGTGGTCACATTATTACTGGCTTAGAACCGACGCTTAACATTTTGCTTATACCTACATATACACATGTATAGTATAGGTATGCGTATAGTTCGGATACACACCAAATACCCACATTATTATAAATTAGCTGTAATCGCGTATAATGAAAAAATAAGCCTAGAACCTTCCTTCGATAGAAGGACTATACAACACAAAAATATTTTTTAAATTCGAACCAGTAGTTCCTGAGATTAGCCGGATCAAACAAACAAACTCTTCAGCTTTATATATTAGTATAGATTTAGTTTTTATAAACTTTATTGTTATTGGTGTATGTAAAGTATTCATTAAATACGGGTGCTGCAAGTAATTCTAGCTCAGTTTGAAAATCTACTTATGAATGTATATTCCTCATGAAATTTTCTTTAAGTAATATTTTATTAGTTTATGGTTCTAGTGCGCTGCAGCGTTATCTCATTAAATCCATGTTTTGGATAACAGTGGAATCTTATCTTAATTTAATCTTATAGCAGCCGCATAGTGTGAATTAACCTTACGAAGTTATTCTATGATGTATAAAAATATATCATTTATTATTATATTATAATGCCTTTTTTTATAAAGATCTACTTTCTGTTCTCGGCTTCGCCTGCGTTTGAGGGGATTGCGTTTTATCATGATCGGTTGTGTTAAGACGTGAAAGCGTAATAAACAAAGAAATAAATAAACAAACAAACTCACTTTCACATTTATAATATTAGTAAGGATAAAAACTAATATTACAATAAAGATTTTGAAAGTTAAAATTGTCTTAAGATAAAACCTCGCTACCTCGAAAAACGAATATACTTTGATCAAGTTAAAAAAATACAGTAAGTGTTATTTTGTAATTCGAAGTGTGAAATAACATAATGTTTTCGTAATAAACGTAATATTTCAGCCCTTGAACCTGACATGCGCGGGCGCAACTAAAATAGCGCGAACCGACGCTGAGCATCTGCCAAGTTCCATTTGGTTTATGTACCGCGTATATGCCAAACTGAGTTGCATATAGTTACTTCCTACTTATTTACGGGATGTAAAACTAAACGGAATCAAAAAGAGTAGTGACGTATCAAGTACATTATCCGTATTTCGAGCTTACTACTTCTTGTATATCGAGTGTATTAAAATTACGATATGCTGATAAAATATTATTCGACAGAAAATATTGAAATGTTTTTCTTCACGGATCGATTACCAAAAACCGAGGATAAATACATCACATTACATATACATCTAAACTTTACTATTGTAAATTTTTTAACGTTTATCATAATTTTACCTGGTGGTAGGGCTTTGTTCATGTCTGGGTGGGTACCACCCACTTACCAGATCCTGCTGCTAAGCAGCAATACTTAGTTGTTGCGTTTCGGTTTGAAAGGTGAGTGAGCCAGTGTAACTACAGGCACAAGGACTTAATATCTTAGTTCCCAAGGTTGGTGGCGCGTTGGCGATGTAAATAAATATAGACATAGACATTGGCGCTGTGAGAAATATTAACCATTCCTGATAGCGTCAATGCGCCACCAACCGTGGGGACTAAGATTGTATTTCCTTTGTTACCTGTACTGGCTCACTCTACTGTCTACTATTGTTTGGAGGAAGAATGTGAAAGTCACCTCAGAACACGATCGTGAAGTGTCATAAATCAATGCGATAGATTGATAGATTGGTGGAAAACACATGTGACAGAATTTTAGTGAAATTTAACACATGCAAGTTTCCTCACCATGTTTTCCTTCACCGTCAAGCACGAGATAGATTATAATCACAAATTAAGCACATGGAATTCAGTGGTGCTTGCCCGGGTTTGAACCCACGATCATCGGTTAAGATTCACGTGTTCTTACCACTGGGCCATCTTGGCTTATCTCGACCATATTATCACCACTTAATTCACCATTTATATTTTTAAACTAACTCAAAAGATGGCAACACTGTACGACATGAAGTTGAATAGATTAGCTGAATTTGTTTATTCTGAAAAGTGTTGTGAACACGTGAACACGTATTTTGTATAAACATAATTTGCTATAGTAATAAATAATATAAATACAACTTGGTTTGTATTCTGATATAATAGTAGAAAAGATCAACAACTTAGTTGCTTGACGATTCAATCTTTCTTATTTCACACGTCATAACATCTCGTTTTGACAGTGAAACATTTACACAAAGTATCACTTAAGATAATCATATTGTTATATGTAAATATTCGATATGTGAACAAGATCATGAATACAAGCAAAAATTTCAACAAGCGAGATAAAAGTATCTCGAGGTATTTTTATCAATGTAACATATTGTAATGGTTATCATTTGATATTTTTAAAACCAATCTGTATAAAAAAATCGAGGAAGGTCGTGAAATTAAGAACTTAATTGTAATAATTGCGGTCGTCTAAACTCTGACTCACTTGACTGACTAGTAACTTGAAAGGAGGTAATTTTCGTTTCATAATACATAGAGAAAAATGAGTCTTTTTTTTATATTTCCCGGGAGAGCAAATGACTACTCCACCTGATGGTAAGCGGTAGTAGAGTCCAGACACGACGACAGCTAGTACAGTCGGGAAGAATGATCTGCACTAGCCGGCCCGCAAGATGCCTCTTCACGCCTCGTTTGAAGGACCCCAGGTCATAAGAGAAGGGGAACAAGTCTGTTAATATCTCACGATTGTACAAAATCCTTTTTTGCTCTTGCTAATGAGCTTACTCTGCCACAGCGAACCAATGCTGGTGTACAACAGAACATAACTTTTACTTCCAATAAAGAATATTCAGTAAGGTAAACACGACAGATTCAAATCAAATCTTTTTTTCGTTGTCAGGCAGTCAACACCGACATGAGTAAAGAGTTGAGTGTAATAAAACAAAGTAAAGCCTGCAAATGTCGCACTGTTGGGCTGAGAGAAGAGAATAGCGTTTTGTATTAAAATGGATCCTGCAGATATAATAAGTATATAATTATGATATAAGATCTGATATGAGATGGGAAAATATTTACTCTCAAATTTGCACATGGACAAAAAATTATTTATCACTCTTTACAACCGATTTTGATACTTACGACAAACTTTTGTGTGATTAAATTGAAAGTTCAGAATTTTCAAGGTTCACGTCATAATAGGATCGATGACGAATTTGTGGGAGTCGACTTTTTTTAGATAAAAAACGTTTATAAATAAACTAGCTGTGCACCGCGACTTCACCCGTGTATAATTAATAAAAATATAATAAATTATTTTATTACTATAATAACAAACACACACACACACAATCACACACGCACACACACACACATATGACTACTGGTAAAGAAATACGTAATTAACGATTTGAAATTTATTTTCATAAGATACCGTAGGGTTTACCGATCTTATGTATATTACATAACATTTGCGCCATCACATGTTCTTTGTGTGTACCAATTTTCATCAAGATTGGTCAAGCCGTTCTTGAGTTATAAGAAGACATACAGATAAAAATGAAAAAAATAGTATAATGTGAATCACTGCATCATAAAACGATTATTTATCACAAAATTAAGTGAAAAAAAAAATGTACAGAGAATCATAAATAAATATCTATTAAATATTAGAAAAATATTTTTTGTAGTAGTTTTATATCGAACTTTCTCTTAGAGTTTATATCAGGCTCCATCTGATAAGTGACCTTGTTCGACCTGGCTTACAACAAGTTTCAATTCTTACACCTGATCTTTGACTTTGATATACATATGTTATATAATATAAGTAACGGTTAACTTGTTTTATTGGACATTCATTTTCAACTAGGAATTAGTTCCTAGGAATCATCCCAAGTTCATATTTTTACATTAATAAGAATTGTATATCTTCACAAATTTCACGATCATGTTTGTTCTTTCATTATCTTATTGATACGATAAAGTTTATCCGTCGCCTTTAACCGCGATAAACTAAACAACTACGGGACCGATTTTCATACGGTTTTCACTAATAGACGGATTGATTCATGAGGAAGGTTTAGGTGTGGTTAGGTTTAGGTTTAGGTGTTAGGGTGTAAATTCATTCGGGTATTGTGTAAATTGTTTGAAAATTGAACATGTCAAAAAAAAATTACCGACTGGCTGACTGACTTTACAGACGTGCGCCGCGTATACCAATAGAGTTATATATATTAGGACATATTTATAAATAGTATCTGCCGTCTCTAAAAAGACACACCACCCGCTCCTCAGATATTCTACCGCATAACAGTTGTCTTTGGTATTGTTATGTTCCAGTTTGAAGGGTGAGTGAGCCAGTGTAATTACAAGCACAAAGGACATAACATCTTAGTACTCAAGGTTGGTGGTGCATTGGCGTTGTAAGCGGTGGTTAACATTTCTTACAAAGCCAATGTCTATGGGTATTGATGACCACTTACCATCAGGTGGCCCATATCGTTCAACTACCTAGACTATAAAAAAGCGGCTCTTTCATTAAAAATTTCTAACCGTAACGTTCTCTGTCCTTGGCCTACAAATGTATTTATTATTATTATTATGTTATAGGCAGGCGAAAGAACAAATGGGAGATCTGATGATAAGTGGTCACTACCGCATAAATATGTTGTGACGGCTAATTTGCTCGTCCGCCTGATTATTAATATAATAATAGTATCAAAATAAAATAGAAACTTTCTAATTTTTTCTTAAATAATAGTTCCAAAGACCAAGATACTTTTCACTTTTAAAACACAATCGTGCGAAATCGGACGTCATATTCAAACAATAGCGAAGTAGTCTTATACCTTTTATCCCATACGGTGTAACCAGAGACTTCTTTGACTCATGGAGTTCAGTAAATAATTGGCATCGTACTAGTTTTTTTATAGTCTTCTCAAAACAACACAAGGAATGAAACTTTACCTATTTATGACAAGTGCCACAGTTATTTATCATGAATAAAAATAAATATATAAATATTTATATAAATGAATATGTGGTCGTACACATGTGTTTATAATTAATAGACTTGAACGTCGCTATCACATACCATGTGGAGACCTTCAAAGATACCCGGGCTCTTGGGGAGGTACGACCGGGGTTATTGTTTGGATTCTTACCCACTAAAATTACTGTGATGGCCGTCTTTAACATGGATCGGAGACGCTGCGGGATCGTGTCAACTAAACGCATCCGCGGCCCATGCTGTGCTCCGCTCGTGGCTCGTATCAGGGGAAATTATGATCACACTTATCTAACGTTACCAAAATATTATGAATAATTGATATTTAATGTGTAAATTAAAAGATACCTTAAAATCTGTCTAGAATTATTAAAAACTGACGGTCCTTACAATATTATGATGATGACATATACACAGCCAAACGTAATATGTGCACTTATATACATTCATTATCATAGCTTATAATATATGTATGTATATAGTATATGTATGTAGTTACTCATCACATTGTTTAAGCACTGCCAACCATGCTATCTAAGATGTTCCTCGTGCCTATAATTATACTGGCTCACTCACCTTTCGAACCGGAACAGAGCAATAAAAAGCATTCCTGAAAGACGTTGAACACCTGTCTATCCAATACTTGGCCAGTGTTACATCTCCTGCGCAGATGCCTAGACTGAGAATAGCTGCCGTATTCAAAAGACTCAAGAAGACATGATTACGATTAATTAAATATTAAAATAGTGGACATTTAAGTTGTGATAACTTTTGATTGTCTCAAGCGATTTCGCATTTGTAATTCTTAGCCGTTTTGAAGATTACCCAGGACAAACAGACATGCAGTCAATTAATAATTGTTGTTTTGGTTTTGTATTTTCTAAATAGCCGAAACTTAAAAAAATTAAATTGTATTTATTTGTATATATTATTTTGTGTTATTTAAGTCAACATATGTGATGATCTTACGCGTTTTGCATTGCAGCTCCAACATTTTGCAAACGACTTAATCCTATATGCATATAGCACGTGACCTTTTCTCGAACAAATCTCAGTACTCAGCCTCCCAACAAGGTTAAGGCCAATAGGGCCAACAATACACTAGAAATACGCAATTCATCAATAAAAACGTTTTAACACGTTAAGACGGAACGTTGCAAACAAGGTCTGTTAAATTGAAATAGTTAGCAGGATCCTGATAAAATTGTCTGACATACAAGTATATTGTCATCAAAGTTTATAAATCAAAAGATTCTGCTGAGTATTTTTCCAAATGATCGTTAAATATAGAGATCTGTTTTATTTACTCTTATTTGTATTATTTTTTTATTTAAAACTAGTTACTCGTTCCGGCTTCGCACGATTGTGTAAAGGTTTATATTGAAGAACAATAATACAAAGAATTTTTTTTTTGTTTCGATGACAAAAACCGATCGCTGGCGTACAAAGAATACTTCATAATAAATAAAAAGAAAAAGATATATTGTGCTTAAAACAATATATTGTCAATACATTATTGCTCTTTGTATCTGGTAATATTAAATGTGAAAGTAAATCTGTCTGTTACATCATAACGACTAAAGTCTAAACCATATCAGTAAAGGCTACTATATAATCGATTATTTAAACATTGCGTTATTGAGATCTATTTCAATATATAAAAATGCAAGCACAGACCTGACGCCGACCCTGTTACAGTTGTTTTTTTTTACATATAATTAAGTAGATACAAATATTTAATATCGGCCATATTTTCTACACAGCTCAAACGTCAATGGCAAGTTTTTTGTCACAGCTCTCACGTGCCATTCAATTCTGACCTTCATCACGTTGTAGTAAGAGCCACGTGACAATTTCATATTGATTGGTAGAATTCCCTCAATCAAAAAATGTTTATCGAATTTAATAGAACCGTCTGAAGTTTACTCGTTTTGTGATTGACTTGCGTAACCCTGCGTTGTAGTTGCGCTAGCGCATTGTTATCAAATATTTCGTTTGCGAGGCATTCTTCGACGAAAATTAATTGTTTGTGCAATTAACTATTTAACCAATTACATCTGAAATGGAACACTCTGGTCTTAAACATAGATCGCGGGATAAAAATCATGTACTGCTTAAGCGGACTATGCTTTATGATATGTAGTGATCTCGTGCGTTGAATTGAATAAAATCATACGGAACCTTAAGCTGAGTATAGATAAGAGAATTTCACGTAATGTAACGTTCCTGCGAATGCTTGCTGCGTTCGACGTAATGTTGACGGCAAGTGAACGTTTACCTGTAACATTTCGTTGAAATATCAGGCTCGGAAGTGGCGTGTGCCGTGTTCATCTTGATGAGTTATATTAATTATCCGCGTGTACGTTACTCCGTCTCGCCCGCGCTGGTGCTTTTGCTCGATAAAATATTATACTTACAGACTCGTTGGCTTGTAAAATGATGTTTTAACAGAACGTTAAGCGTGGTACTCGTAGTTCGGTTCGTGAAATGATGATACAAGTAAATACTCAAGTCTGTACTCACCTTTATGTTTCTATATAGAAACTGACTCGTTGGTCTAATGAAACCAACCACGAATGGAATAAATATAGCAAGCAATATTTTTTGTTATAAATAGTAATTAATTGATTTCAAATTAAGATAACCTTTAAAGGTTATTAAATCCCGAAGATAATGTTAAGTATAACTTAACCACCAGATAGCATTGTATTTGCTTGTATAATATAAAGATTAGGGTTTTTTGAATTATATATATAATGATATAATTACGATATCTTAATATAGATAGATAGCTTTACAAAAGTTTCCCATGAGACTATACTTTTCTATTATTTTATTAACTTTGATATTATTTTATTAAAATAGAAAGAAAGAAAATTGTCTTTAGTGTACACAAAAAATTAAAAGGTAAGTTAAATATACATATTTTATTTCGATTTAGGATGTACCTATAAAGGAAACCTTATTGCTTTAAGAAGTCTCTTGATATTATAAAACAGGCAGACAGAGAGAATAACGGCTAAGTTCTTAGTATTTAGTTTTATAAAATATAAAAACATATGTTTCATAAATGTGTTTATATACCTTGACACACCTTTCGTTTTAATTCACGTTGTTATATCTCATCTATCAAAGATGACTTATTGGCTGCAGCACTATACCATTTACCACACCGATCGCCTTGACGAATGGTAGACATAAGCAGGACAACGTATGCCGGCATTTGCTAGTTATATAAAATTCACAAAATTAAAAACTAAAGTAAAAAAACAATATGCCAAAACACTGTCAACGTTGAATATCTCATGAGTTACATAAATTAAATTCAGAAAATAACTGAGGATTGATTTTGTATTGACAAAAGAACGAACGAATTCTTTGTCCGTCAGCCAAGAATGTAACGTTAAAAAGTTTTACGGTGAATCAAAACTACAAATAAAAATTAATCTAACAAACTTTGTTCAACAAAACGATCCTTGTGTAGCTGTGAAGATTTATTCTTTGATATTTTCCGCGTTTATTTATTCGACTTGATTTGGAGATATTTTATTCTTGTTTCAAATAGTTTTTCTGGTAGATCAGCTGAAGTCCTATCATTTTATAAAAAAAATGGTAAATTATACGTTTTACAAATAGTTTTAGCAATAAATAATACGAATTATATTCTCATCTTGGTATGTAAGTTTGATAATTTTTTCATTTCATAAGTATCATTTGACAAACAATTGATTTAATAATTATATTGAGTAAACAGTATAAACCATATAACAATGTAAGCATTCGTCATTATATAAGAAAAAATAAAATGGCCACGGGCTATTCTTATTGCCATGAAATCTACTGTACAGTACATTAGATATTCCGTAAGAACGCCGCAGCAAAGAACGCAAATGTCAGAAAGTGATATGCGACATTAATAATTTAAATATTTAAAGGATATACGCAACAAAACAGCGTATCATCGTATATAAAGACAATGATTTAATTTATATTTATCGACAGTTTTTGTTTGCGTGGAATAAAATGTCTGTTTGAAAATCTTAATTCGTATGTGTGTGTTTTAACGATCGGCTATGACGTAAGAGCTATAGAAAAGCAAACATTTTTACGTTTGTATATTAACGATAAACTTGGAACTCACCGCAGAACACGATCGGGAAATGTCTGAAAGTGATATGCGAGTGATGGGCGACTTTGATAATTGTATCATACAAGTTGTTAAGTTGATTTGTCACAAACCAGCACCGTTACTGTAACGATATGGGTTTGTAAAATATTTGAAATAATGAAGATATTCAATGTGTGCAGTTTTGCGCGCGATGCCCCGAATTTCAGTGATTCCTGAATATCGTTATCCGACATTGTGTCAACAAAGACGTTTTAGGATAATTCGATTTTAAAATTCAATATTTAAATAAACAAAGGTTACTAGTAAAATTGTGACGATAAAAACAAAAACACACAAGGATAACCTACACAAAAAAAACTCTTTTAGACCTTGTTACTGTGTTTTGTGGCTATAATATAACCTGTGGTTTTACATCTCAACTTCATAAATCGTACGAACTAAATATATTGTCTGAATATATTGTCGACTGCCTCGTTGGTTTAGTGGCTAGATATAAGGCCGCAGACCCGGTGGTCCTGGGTTCAATCCCCAGGTCGGGCCAATAAATAGTTATTGGGTTTTTCTGTCAGAAAAATTCTCAGTAGCAGCCCGGAGTCTGGAAGTTGGAAGTGTGTACACTCCTGCGCCTCGGAAAGCACGTTAAGCCGTTGGTCCTGCGCCTGAACTCTTTCCGGTCGTGTCGGATTGCCGTCCCATCGGATTATGAGAGCTAAGGAAAAGAGAGTGCACCTGTGTTTGCGCACACACTTGTGCACTATAATATGTCCTGCGCAGTTGGCTAATCTCCCTTGAGATTGGCCGCTGTGACCGAAATCGGTCTGGAGGACCTTATTATTATTGTCTGAACAAAGTGCAAAGATTACTAATTATACTATTTTTTTTTGTCAGCTTTGGGTGTTTCATTTTCTTTGATTTATTATTATTTATCATGAAGCATTAAGCTTCAATATGAAATATATTTTATAATTTAATTTAAAATGAAAAAAATAACATTTCTTTAGATTCATATATTTTTTTTTATATCCCGTCTTGTAAAACGAAATATCGTCATTTATCTTTTCTCTTCTCGAATTTTGGCTCACTTCCAAAACAGACGATGCTAAATCATTTTATATAATAGTATCATTGATTGTACATTATAGCTTACCAAAATACGATTCGTTAGAACAATGGGACTATATTTGGCAAACTCGTAAACTTCCAATTGACCAGCCTTTGTTATCATGAGATAATTGTATAGTGATTGTTTTGTGTGGTCTTCATTAATAAAACGATAGAATGGTCGAAATAATATTGAACGTGGTCTTTAGTTTTGTTTTAAGGTGGCTAATGGACCAACTTTTGGTGATTGGTCAACTCCACTCGAACGTAATTCTCTCGTAAGTTTGCCGCCAACTATGGAATCTAATATGTTATATATCCATTATAAGTTTGTCATGTCTGGCAGCTTCAAATCAAATCAATAATACAAATGATTAGTGTCATATGAATACCACGATCATTCATAATATAGATTTAAATTAAATTATTCCATATCAATATCGAGCAGTAGACAGTAGTCGGGCTGACCCCGATCGATAGAAAGATTATAAAAATATCTGATAAGAAAAACAAAAACTTAAGCGAAAACATAATTTTCTATACACAAATTCCTTGATTGAGATAAATATCTCATCGGTAGTATGAATAAGCAATCAAAATTGCATAAAAAGCATTTGAAAAAAATGCATTTTCCAGTTTAAAAAAGGACAAGACAAATGCGTCAAGTTGAACGCAATAATATCTTCTTTTAAGTTTCCACAGGCGATGCTGTGACGTATAGTGTTAGTTATTAATAATTGTAATGTTCTTGAACCTTCGGTATCGTACAGACGAATGTATATCTATCAATCGCGTAATCATCCCAATAAGATAATACTTCGCTATCGAAATTTCCATATCGTACGCATATTTTTATTTCGCGACAAAAAATGTGTATTTAAATAATTGCAAAATTTTAAAATGTTACTAATAAATAATTATTATTGTCACATCTATACAAGATTATACTATACGAGTATATGAAAAGTGAATAGTACTGGCTCACTCGCTCTTCAAACAGGAACACACATACTATGTATCGTTAGTTAGCGGAGAGATGAAATACCTTTTTTTTATAAAATAGCTACCTACCTATTTCATAATAGCGGACGGGCAAAGGTGGCCACCTGATGGCAAGTCACCGCAGCCAATAGACATTGTCATTGTAACAAATATTAACCATCCCTCGCATCGCCAATGCGCCACCAACCTTGGAACCTAAGACGTTATGTCCCATGTGCCTGTAATTACACTGGCTCATTCACCCTTCCAACACAATAATACTACGTAGCAACTTGGCGGTAGAATAAGAGATGAGTAGGTACCTCCTCAGACGGGCTGCTCAAACAATCTGTACATCTTATGCTAACATAAAAATCTAAGATTATCAATAAAATTAACAATAATGCAAGCAATAATACTTTGTGTGTCTCCTTCTTTCGAATGTCAACTCAATAATGTCAGGAAGAGCGAATCATAATCAATGTTTAACTAAACAGCAATTTCATTCCAATGGTGAGCTATCATCCATAAACTCACTAATTGTATAATAACCTTTTGCACAAAAGCGTTGCTCTACATACCTCTGTTTCTAAATTTTGAACGCCTTTCGGGATCCTGTTGTTAAACCGTATACATTGCCCCACAAAAGTTTTACTAACTCTGCAGTCGAGGAACAGGAGTAATTAGTTTGTGACTGTTTATACTATCTAGACACTTTCATAAAATACTTTCACAATCCTGTCTAGGACCTCTGGATCCGGTTTTAATATTTATGTCATAGTTATTTAGTTTTATTCGATACATAATGAAATCAAGTTTTACATGATTTTAATCACTAATAACTAGTGAGTTTTATCCCACTAACTTGCTTACTCCGTGTTGTTGATAAGAAGTTATCGATAAAAATAACCAATAACATTTTAAAAAACCCATTAGACTAGACCATCGAAACAGTTTAGTTGTGTAATAGAAAATATTGTAACGATAACATCATGCCATAAGAAGTAAAAAATTAAAAACATTTTAGAACAGCGCTGCGTTGCGTATTAAGATAGATACGAATTTTTAGTTGATTTTTTTATATTGATGACAACTTATACAATGAAATGCAACGCAAATTCACTTTTTACTATACACTTTAATTACACGTAAATGCACTTTACCGCTTAGATAAAAACAAAAAAAAACCCATATATATTAAGAAGCTGCATTATTTAATTTCAACCGCGTACGGATAAAATCATAGTCAGTATGAAAATCTCTTTAAATATTTACTAGAATTTTTTTTAAACGATTTTTGTTGGTGATAATGATAGAAACAGTCGCGTATTCGATATCTGCATTACCTACTGCATCTGCTTTGCTAACTCGCGGGAAATATTTTCTAAGTAGCGATAAGTAGTGAGACCTTACATGTTTCCCACTGCTGGACAAGTAGATTATAAATACAAATACTTGAAAAATCAACGGTGATTCCTCGAATTTAAATCTCCTATCAAAAAACTTGCTGTTTTCACTGGACCATATCTGCTCGTGTTTTTAATTCTAAGACGCGACGAAGTACTTGATCCTCATGGATCGGCTTGGGTTTCTCTCTGAGTATTTAAGAGGAGATGCTTGTTCCTAGTAGTAGGGCAGACAGTATTTAATATCGAGTTTCTTAGCATAGAACTGATATGCTTTACAAGTATCAAAATCATTTGTCACATGTATAAAAAATTAAACATTTTTTTTAATTAGTCCACAAAACTAACTACAATTAACAATGACATACAGTAATACATTTAATCGAAATATTTACAGTTGAGTCTTCTAGATGTGGACATCACATGCTTATATGAGGAAAAATATTAAAACTACTTAGGTATTAACTCTTGAAGTAACTTCAAAACAGAAATCTTGCAAAAGCTATCACTTACAAAGTAAAACTAAAATAACTTTAAATCAAAACAAAATTAATCTAAAATAAAAAAATAAAATATATATATATATAAACTTAAAATTAAGCGATTTGCGTAGATATTTATTAGGTTTATAAATTTTTGATGATGCCTTTAAATAAATACTTGTATGAATATCAAAACTAACTCAATGAATTTAATAGGAAGATGCAGATCAGATCTGTTTATTTATAGAAAAAAAAAACACATTTTTCGTTTTATTTGGATTAGGAAATAAATGTAGGTGTTACGGTTGAAAGGGCACTCGATGTCAAGGTTTGGCTCAGTTATAATAGTTGCCAATATCTGTGCAATACTTTCAGGATTCCGTAACTTATTCTGTAAAAACACAACGTAAATTTTGTAGTCATATTGTCTGACTGTAGAAGCTTCTTTCAGGAGCGGGGAGAGCTATTCAAACGAAGTTTATTATTATACAAGCCCTTTACCCGCGGCTTCGCTTGCGTCATAAATCAGAATAGCTAAATAATAATTTCCATTACTTTTTCTATGAAAATCCTTTATTTTTACTTTCATTTATTTTATCACTAAGTCCTTAGCGCTAACCTACTGTGTAATAGGATGGGTATCGAAACGGTGTGCAATGAGTATGATGCTAGCCCCAGTAGTATGGGCTGGGCGTTGTATATGCCAGTCTATTAGTCAATTATTCTTTTGTATATTATATATAAAATAATACCTACCTATAAGTTTTTTGGTTTTCAAGTCTGGTCACTAAATGTGCCCCTAGTTGTTCTATTAGATTCTATTTATTTACTCGAGATCTTATTGATTTACTTTTAGCATTCTATATATAATTATTGTAAATATTATACATAATTATTGTAAATTATATATATAAGTATACAAAAAATATTTGCAGGGTTTTTATTTTTCTGTAAAAGTGCAAGTTGCTAATATATCATCCATTCCATATTAAATACTGTGATAAGTTTTTTTTTTTTAATATTAGTCTATTTCGTCGCTAGTAAACAGGGAAAGTAAGCAAGCGATGACAAATGCATTAAAACGTGTTCATTGAACTTTCACAATGTTTTCCATTTTATAAATATTACGTCAACACTAGCTCGATCTGTCGACGTAATGCGAACATCACACTGCCAAGATTTGCTCTACTAAACAGTTGGCTCATCTTCCGCTAGATGGCGTATAAATATATTTTTTAGATAAACTAAAACATAAGTAATTTAAAAAATAAACTCTCTAAAATAAAATGGTATATATTTTATCACGATAAATAAGTAAAAAAACTGCAAATTATATAATACTAATTAAAGACATGAGAAAGCACGTGTGCCCTCAATGTTCTTAATATTCACGTGGGAATAAAACGAGAGCTTTATCAGATAATTAAAAAAAATGTTCACTGTCAAGAATAAACAATTTATTTGTCTTGGTGTATAAAAATATACTTTGAATTTGTCGATGTTATTATATTAACATTGAAACTTGTAATGTATGTACATATTGGGGGTAGATTGATAACTACCGAGCTAAAATGTTAATGTGAATATCTTATGCTTTTGTCTACCAATATACGTCGTGCGAACAACTGGTGTTTTATTCTATACTTTTCAGTGGCGGCGAGGTGGTGAACCGTGATAATAGTTTAATTATTAATATTTTTTTTATATTTTTGTTTTCTTTAAAAATGTCGATTGGAAAAATTTCCGAGTTTGTAGTTGACTCTGATAACTGGCAGTTATACGTGGAAAGACTAGAACAGTATTTTATAGTGAACAATATACCGCGTGAATTACTTGTACCCACATTAATAACAGTTGTCGGTGCGGGGTGCTATGAACTGTTAGTTAATTTGTGTACACCGGATAAAACAGTTTCAAAAACATTTCACGAGTTAACGGAAATTCTCGGAAAATATCTGCAACCAAAACCGAGCGTATTGGCAGAAAGATTTAAATATCGTGAACGGGTACAAAGGTCAGGCGAGTCTATATCACAATACGTTGCGGATTTAAAAAGACTAACGAAGACGTGAATTTGGCGCATGGTTGGAGGAAAGTCTTAGAGACCAGTTGGTGTGTGGGCTGATAAGCGAAACTATAAGACAACGGTTATTCGCGGAAAGTAACCTGGAATTTGCTAAAGTTTATCAGTTGGCAAGCAGCATGGAGGCGGCGGAAAAGAATGCAGCAATGGTAGACCACTGTTCGGGCAGCTCGAGGAGCGGCGTGTTAGTAGAGTGCCAAGCCATGGCGGGAGCATGGCAGAACAAAGAAGAAGACAATCGAAAATTTAAATTAGCAAACAAGCAGCGGAGGCGAGTGAATCAACGGAGTGGACGGGCGGCGCCGGCAGCTACGGCTGCGGAGCGGGTCCCTTCGAGTGGGCGAGGGCGAAACACTCACCGGTGTATCGCTTGTGGTGGTGACCACGGCGTAATGACGTGCCGATTTTCACGTTACGTATGTCGAGTATGTAACCGGCAAGGCCATCTACAGCGGGTTTGTCCATTTAGCAGTGAACATTACAATGCCGTCACGGATTTGAATAATCAATCGGTGGACGGAGGAGGCGATAGCGACGAGGTAATTATGTTTATGAATCAATTATCTCTCGAAGATTGCAAGCCCATTGTAATTACGTTAAATGTTAACGGTAAAAATTTAAAAATGGAGTGCGATACCGGCAGTGCCGTGTCGTGTATAAGATATGGACAATATTTAATTAGATATAAAGAATTAAAATTAAATAAATGTATTGTAGCCTTAAAGTATTATACCGGGGAGATTGTTTATCCCATTGGCGTTATACGCCCGCTTGTCAAATATGGTAATACAAGTAAGTATTTAGATTTATATGTGATCGAAAATGGCAAAACTGTTCTACTAGGTAGGCAATGGATTTTAGAACTTGGTTTACAGTTACCAATTCCAGTATATAATTCTAATAAAAATGTACATAATTTAAATAAGAGTGATTTTAACTTAGAAGAATTTAGTTCCAGATACGGTGAGGTGTTTAAAGATGGTTTGGGTCGGTTCACGGGCGGCGCAGTTAGGCTTCATGTGCGGGAGGGTGCGCAGCCGGTGTTCATGCGCGCGCGACCGCTGACGTACGCGCTGCGCGAGCCGGTGGAGGGTGCGCTTGAGCAGCTCGTGCGCGACGGCATCCTCACCCCGGTCGAGCGGTCGAACTGGGCGACACCGATTGTGCCCGTGGTCAAGAAGGACGGTAACATTAGAATTTGTGCTGATTATAAGTTAACACTCAACAAGGTGTCAATCGATGTCGATCGTTATCCGCTGCCCAAGGTGGAAGATTTATTAGTTCGTTTACAGGGCGGTGACCATTATAGTAAGATAGACTTGTCTCAAGCGTATGCGCAGTTTACTTTAGACGATTCTCGAAAATATAGAGTGATAAATACACATAAATGTCTTTTCAGATACAATCGCTTAGTGTACGGCTTATCATCTAGTGCAGGAATTTTTTAGAGGCATTTAGAGAATTTTTTTGCGGATTTACCCCAGGTGGGGGTATTTCTAGATGACATTATCATTACTGGTAAAGATACGAAGGAACATATGGATAATTTAAATAAAGTTTTTGACCGATGACAATCGCACGGATTACGTATTAAAAGAGAAAAATGTTCATTCGTTGCAAAGTCTATAAATTATCTAGGTCACGTTATCAATAGGGACGGCGTACACACATGTCCCGACAAGGTCAAGGCCATTGTAAATACTCCCGCTCCTACTAATGTTTCGGAACTTAGGGCTTTTATTGATGATGGCTTTTAATGATTATGTATTATTCAAAATTTATAAAGAATATCAGTACAATATTGGCCCCTCTCTATAGTCTATTACGAAGCGGCGTAACGTTTATATGGAATAAAGATTGTGAGGATGCTTTTACAGTTATTAAAAATAAATTAGTTTCAAGCGAAGTATTAATGCATTACTCCTGCGAGCAGCCGTTGGTACTGACTGCCGACGCGAGTAGTGTGGGAGTGGGCGCGGTCATTTCGCATCTCACGCCGCATGGGGAGTGGCCCGTCGCGTACGCATCGCGGTCTTTAACTGCAGCGGAGCGAGCATATTCCCAGATAGATAGGGAAGCTCTCGCTATTGTTTTCGGAATTAGGAAATTTCGTCAATATTTATATGGTCGAAAATTTATAATTAGGACGGATCATAAGCCCTTGACATATATATTTGGGAACAAAGTAGGTATTCCGGTTATGGCTGCTTCACGCTTGCATAGGTGGACAGTATTATTGTCGGGTTATAATTATGACATAGAATATATCACTTCAAGTAAAAATTGCGCTGACGCCTTATCGAGGTTACCGCAACCTAGTAGCAGTAAAATTCAGAATTCTTCGGAGGAAACTACGTACGTTAATTTTGTAGAAAAGTTTTTACCTGTAACTCACGATAATATTAAAATTCATACTTCTAAAGATAAAATTCTTAGTAAAATAATGTTATATTTACAATCGGGGTGGCCGGTCACTTGTTCAGACGAAAATATTAAGCCATTTTTTTTACGTCGCAATGAACTTTATTGCGAACGCGGATGTATTATGTGGGGTTACAGATTAGTTATACCTCAATCACTGCAGGAATCGATTTTAAAACAGTTACATGTAGGTCACATGGGTATTGTGAAAACGAAATCCTTGGCACGCAGTTATGTGTGGTGGCCAAATATTGACGCGCACATCGAAGCACCCTGTATACATTGTGAGACGTGTTGTATGAAGGCAGCATCGCCACCGCGCGCTCCACCACAGCCCTGGCCCTATTTTACACAACCGTGGACCAGGGTACATGTAGACTTTCTAGGGCCCTTAAAAGGAAAAACTTTTTTAATTTTGATAGACGCTAGTTCAAAGTGGCTTGAAATATGTGAAATTACAAAAACAAACGCCACCAATGTGATAAAAGTATTGAAAGAAATCTTTGCAAGGTTTGGGTTACCTATGGAATTGGTTTCAGACCAAGGTCCTCCGTTTGCCAGTGTTGAGTTTAAAGAATTTTTAATGATGAATGGCATACGTCAATCTTTTTCGCCCACATATCATCCGGCTTCAAACGGCGCTGCAGAAAATGCGGTTAAGTTGTGCAAGGGAGTTATAAAAAAAGCTCTTAGAGACAGAGTAGATAATGATGCGGCTTTACAATCATTTTTGTTAAAATATAGGAATAGTATTCACAGTACAACGGGTGATTGTCCGGCAATGTTGCTTCAACGTCGCACACTACGTTCACGTCGTGATTTATTGTGAAGCGAACGTGCGCTTTACGAGCAGGTACGTAGTGTGCAAGATCGGCAATCACAGTTTGTAGGGGAACAGAGCGTATTTTATCACCAGGAGAAACAGTTTGGGCAAGGGAGTACGGTAACCGCGACAAATGGTCTAAAGGTAATGTGGTTAGCAATGAAGGTTCTCGTAGGTACATTTTGGATACCGGAAACGATCGCTTTATACGTAGGCATATTGACCAAATCCGACGAAGATCACGCATGTCTGATGTTACTTGTCCTGATGTAGCTAGTGAGGTTGAGCGAGATGCGTCTCAGACTGTCGTGCAACATGATCCTAAGTGCGAGGGAACCTCGGTCGTACATTGGCAGTCTGAACTCGCGGATCATTCAACGATGGGGGGCGAAGAGGTTAGAAATTCGCAAGGGGAAGTTAGTGATGAGACTGTTTCATCACCAGAAGTGTATACAACGCCACCGTTACAGAACCGTCCCAAACGTCTTCGAAAAGCTACAGTTAGATTTCAACTTGAGGGTAATCTTGGAATTATAAAGATATATTGTTGTTTTATTATTTTGTGTTATAAAGTTATTTTGCACAAGCGTTGTATAGTTTATTTAGGGTAATTTAGTTTAAGTTTAAATATAATGTAGCTTAGTAAATCTGTCTTTAAGTTAGGTAAACAATTGTATTTTTAATTATTAGTTAGTTATTAAGTTGGGAGGTGTAATGTATGTACATATTGGGGGTAGACTCATAACTACCAAGCTAAAATGCTAAATGTGAATATCCTATGCTTTTGTCTACCAATATCCGTCGTGCGAACAACTGGTGTTTTATTCTATACTTTTCAAAACTATGACATGAATATTGAAAGATGTGTACAGTTGATAAGGATCTAAGTAAGAATAAGGCGTCTTGGGTTCCCATTTAGTAAGCTTCAATTAGTTATAAAAATATATATTTGACGAGCCGACTAGCGTGGTTGGTAAGATTACCTTTCACGCCGCTGGTAGTGGGTTCGATTCCCACCAAGGACAGACATTTGTGTGAATGAACATGTCTGTTTGTCCTGAGTCTGGGTTAAATTATCTATATAAGTATGTATTTACAAAAGAAAAGCAGTATATGTAAGTATATCGGTTGTCTGGTTTCCTTAGTACGGGCTCTGCTTAGTTTATGATCAGATGGCCATATGTGAGTAATGTCCCAGGATATTATTATTATATCTTATTAGTAATTACTCTGTTTCTGAATGTTTGTCAGACAAAATGCATGGTTTGAATGATTTCCGATTTTCGTGTAGAACTTATGTGTATGTAATTTATACAAATTTGTATTTAGACAAAAGGAGTAACTATTGAGTTAGTTGCCGGTCCTTCTCGGTATAATCCACATTCCGAATCGATGGTAGCGCCTGATTCATAAGTACTTGTAATAATCTATTTGAATAAAAATATTTTGGTTTGATTTGTCTGTATGAAGCTAAATGTTAAGGAAACTTCTTGATAGGCATGTATTATAGATTTGTTGATTTAATCTGTTGGTAGTCATAAGATAGAAAATAGCTTTTTATTTAGCCTCCATATGTATGCGATATAGCTTCATTTTGTTATTTTATAAATTCTAATACTACGTGCTGAATCGAGATCGTCCAGCAGTTATTGTATTAATCTTTTTTAAAAATAAAAATATAGACATTTATATACATTACAGTACAGTTAGTTAATTACTACATGAGATCAATCTCTGTATTTTTGTCAGATATATAATATTTTACAGAGTAATATTAACTATGTATCTATTAAATAATAGGATACGCGATAAAAATTCCATATGACGAGCGCGACAGGTCGCAGCCATTAGTATGTGTAGTGACCTGAATGTTTGTCCTTACCGCGGTATATGGCACACACGACTTCTTAGCTGTGCTCGTATTGTGTTATGGAAAATTTTTAAATGCGAAAATATTGATGTTTTTTGCCTTTTTGAAATGTTTTATAATTTTACGATCTAATAAGCTATAATTTCGCTCTTGCTGTTATTATTGATTTGACATATGAAAAAAAAAACACAAGATTGTTAAACTAATCACTCTAAGCAACGTCCACTGGCCGTTCTACTTAGCGGTGTAACAGTCGCAGGTTCGATCTTGACTGCTTGTCTTGGCTCAGTGTATTAACTCGGCTATTGGCCTCGTATTTTTGCACGATAATAACAATACGTTTGTTCACTGTATATTATTTTTGATACAAATTATTTTAACTTTCTAAGTCGCATAGTTCAGATTTTAAAACGTAGTAACAAATAGGCGTGCTACTCAACAGACATGTTTTTTAAACAATATTAAAATAAAGTCTAGAAAGATACGATAGAATTTTTTTATTATTAAAATAGCCGATACAATTTTGTTATACGATTGAACGTATTTATTTTTATGAAATTAATTCTATCGTATATAATCGTATTGGTTATTTTCAAAGACTATACATATAAGTTTTACTGTCACTGTCGTGTCTCAGAAAGCAAGTAAAGCCGTTGGTCCTGCTCCTGAACTCATTCCGGTCGTGTCGCGTTGCCGTCCCATCGAATTATGAGAGTTAGAGAATAGAGAGAGCACTTGTGTTTGCGCTACACACTCGTGCACTATAATATATCCTGCGCAGTTAATCTCTCTGAGATTGTGCGCCGTGGACGAAATCGGTCTGGAGGACTGTTGTAGGTGATTGATCATCGCCACAGGATCCATGGCTGTTAATACAAAGTCTTATAATAATGATAATAAACTATGTAATTAAACGTATTAGAAATTCCTAATTAAAGAAGTAGGAAAAATAAAAATAGTAGAATAGAATTGCATAATGAATAAATATATTACGAAGTACATATAAATATCTCCTTATTTAAATTTGAGCTTAGAATGTCTATTGTAGAGTAATATACTAATTCACACTATTATTCAATTTAGTAATTCATTATACACGCAAACATTACAATTGTTATATACATTTCATATTCAATCTTAAATATGTTTAATACTAAATGAATTTTTGAACTTATTTTGCTTATCTTATTGCTTGTTTAAATTAAATATTTAAATTTAATTCAAATTTTATTGCCAGTAATAATTAATTTTGACAAGAATTTGACTATAAATCAAGTTCCCACACTAGAATGATGAATGCGAATAATATAAAAGCAAACATACATTTACATACAAAAGTGATTGTAAAGCGTGAACGTGCTTGGAGAGTGTAACGTAGTAAGCAACGCTTGGGGCTTATCCCACCACGCTTTACCGCATGTTGGAATACATATGCAGCCCTGTTACGTCATAATAATAATAAAATCCTGGGACATTACTCACACATGGCCATCTATATATGATCCCAAACTAAGCAGAGCCCGTACTGTAAAAACCAGACAACTGATACATTTACTACATATACTAGTTTTCTTTTGTAAATACATACTTATATAGATAATTACATCCAGACTCAGGACAAACAGACATGCTTATGCACACAAATGACTGTCCTGAGTGGGAATCGAACCCACGACCTGCGGCGCGAAAGGCAATTATCTACCAAACACGCCAACGGGCTCATCTTCTTAATCTTTTTCAAATCTTCTTAATCTTTTTAAATTTTATATCTCACATAAAGTTTGAAAGATACTCATATATATTAATACAACTAAGCTTTTTTAAACATTTTTTCAAATTGCTTAATGTTCTTTTGTAATGACTATAGTGTTATGAACTAGCAATTAATTTTTGTCAATCATTTGAAACCATTCATTAATTTAAGCATAAGTAATTAGTTGTCAATATGACACGATAATGAGTGGTTCAGATTTGCGAGTTTAGAAGCTCAAATATTATAATCGAACGAATTATTTTTCTATACTTTTAATGTAATCTATTGAACTGCCAGTCGGATTTGAAATAATATTTCTGGATTTAATAGGCCAATTCATGAGGAATTCTCTAGGCTATTTAACAGCAAACAAGGCAGGCTCACGTAGCTGAGCGCAAGATTAAAACCGGAAAGAATACTAGAATTTTGTGTTTAAAGATAAATTAATGTCAATTATATATTAATTATTAAGTCTACGATTATTTATTTGTTACTACACAAGTAGCGAATAAAGAAATAATAATTATTAGTATAGATCTTAAATCTCCCAAGCCTTCTCCTCAGTGGGACATTCACTGGCTGTTAGTTGTATAGTATTAGTATAAATAACAAAAAATATCCGTATTATCTTTTTTTTATGTAAGAGGTGGCTAACGAGCAGGAGGCTCACCTGATGGAAAGTGACTACCACCGCCCATGGACATCTGCAACATCCGAGAGTTTGCAGGTGCGTTGCCGGCCTTTGAGGAAAGAGTACGCTCTCTTCTTGAGGTTGCAATGTCATATCGGCGACGTGAAGTACTGTCTCGCCTTGTTGAGCACTCCAAGCTTTTTAGAAGCCAATTAAATCTTCATCTATCAGATACATATTTATTCAAACCTGTTACCCGGTGTGTCGAGTATTAATCACTGTACGTCTAGTAACGAACGCGAGCTCGATATCAAATCAATTTGTTGCACTATTAATTGATCAAATATGCATCAGTTTGACCTCCCTTCTCAAGATCAATCTCATCTCGGTAACGTTTTCAATGAAAATGCGTTTCATAGCTTGTTATTTCATTATCAGGGAACGGAATTGTATTTTTGTATATAATTTAACTCATTAAAACGAACATGTTTAATGACGAATTAAAATTGTTCATAAGATACTATTTGAAAAAGGACTAAAATTGTACCTTGGGGTATTTAAAATAAACTTCAACGTCCGCTTAATATCTGAGTTAGAGAGCGACTTAAAATAACTACACATCAATTTATTAATGCTTATTGATTCCAAATATTGCACTTATATGTATTTTGTTCTGACTCAAATAGTTATTAGTTACTATATGAATTAAAAAAATAATGATTGTAATATTTGTGTTTTTTTTATTTCAGGTAAGTTAAGCTAAAACGTAACATCGCTGCCGTAAATCACATCCGGTAAGTAATAAGAAACGATATTTAAAAAAAGTAATGTATTAGTTCTCCTCTTACTTTAAGGAGAAGGGTTGGAGCATATTTCCCTGAGCTTCAATACGCTGGTGGATACACATGTTGTAGATGTTCAGTAAAATTTAACAAAAGGATAAACAACGCATCAAGTCAGGCTATGAGCTATTTCTATTCATAATTTCATCCTTATCTGTCCAACCGGTGTCCTATTATAAAGTAACAAACATCCAAGAAATAAACTTTCAAATTCTTAATATTAGTAGGATCAATTTATATGGACATAAAATATTACAAAATATTACACCCCGTCTTATTGCCTCGACTGTGACAGGAAGGCTGGTTCATTTTTCGCTCAGCTACTAGGATGCTGCTAGGATTCTTGCCACCATTACAGGCGGTCACGATTTGTACAGTAATTATTTTTAAATTTTTATTTATTTAAGGTTTTAATGTAAATAAAAAAAAAATACTTAAGTAAAAAAACAATAATTATACATTAATAAATAATAGTTTTCATTACAATTTAAAGTAACTGATATCATGTAAATATATATACCTACTATGCTACCTTTGAAAAGCAGTACAACTGGTTTATATATAAATGTATACTGTAAATATATAGACATAAGTAAGGTAAACGTTCTTAACGTGTCACACGTTATCACAGATGTCAGAGCGATCTAAAACATTACAGTGCAATTGTACAGTCGGCCACGTATCGCACATGTACAATTTCATGCCATTGATTTTACTGGTGGTAGGGCTGTGTTCAAGCTCGTCTGGATAGGTACCACCCACTCGTCAGATATTATACCGCAAAACAGCGGTACATGGTATTGTTGTGTTCCGGTTTGAAGGGTGAGTAAGCCATTTACACCAAGGGACATAACATTAGCTCTCAAGGTTGGTGGCGTACTGGCGATGTAAGCGATGGTTAACATTTCTTTCAATGCCAACATCTATGGGCGGTGCTGACCACTTACTCAATAGGCCCATTTGATAGTCCACCAAACTATTCAATAAAAAAAAAAGATATTTAATTATGTCAATAAAAATATACATATTAATCCTATTAAAGCTTATAGTTGTTTTTTAATATTCACTCTTACTGATCTCCATAGAGGTATTGCCTGTACCGTTGGCGTATGTTTCTCTTATTTCATTTAGTTTGATTTCATGATAACAATTTTTGTTTATCCTATATATACTATGTTGCGTACCAGTTGTTTGTAATTAACCTTAGTGGGAATCTGGATACCTAGGCTGATCCAGATGGGTCGTCCAGCCTGTCTGATGGAGTATTGTCTGTTATGGATCGCCATTATAAGGTAGTTCAGAATCTCAGTAGTTTTCTTTAGTTTCTCCTAAATCTTCTCAGTAGTTTTCTTCAGTTTCCCACCGCGTTGTCACGTGTTAACTTTAAAATAGTAGCTATTAGAATATATAACCGACTGTACCAGTAGAATGTGTCAAAAGTATTAAGACAACATGACACAAATAACATATGTCTCGAGGCGTTGATAAGCGGTTCGTATTGTAATCATAGTGTTAATTATTATCGCCCCGGGATCTCGATGCAGACTTAGTATTTACAGATACATTCTAGATTATAGAAAATCTAGATAACTTTTTTTTAATATTTATTTATTGCATGAATGTCTTTCAACTGTTTACATTGTAATGTAAGATTATTTCTAAGTAGTCATTATTAATATAATGGCAGCGAACATCATTATGAATAATTTTAAGTACGATTAATATATGTATCTATGTACAATGTACATATGTATATCACAATACAAATTTTAAGTAAAAATTTAAATGGGTCGTCATGTAAATGTGCATGTATGCTAAATACATAAATCTATCATTTGTTTTGACTGAAAAATCAAATTTCCTCGTGTACAAACGAATCAAAGCTTTCTTTATATGACTGGCTTGAAAATTCATCTTTTACAAACATTTCCTGGTCTATTTTAAATTTAAAATAACTGAAAATTAGTAGTTACGTACTTGTTACTAATTTTATCTTGTAAAATTAATGTGTTCTATCTTCATACATACATATATATTTCATACTATCTTGTGTTAGTCTTGTGATAATGTTTTAGTTTAATAGTAGCAGTCTACTGTAGTAATATCATTGTCAAAATCTTTGCCAATCGTTATTCATTGCTAGACTTTCCCAAGGTGCGTCAACGATCCTTCGTCCTACGCATTCAGATGGGTTTCGCCATCTTCTTCATATCTTTGATTAAGCTGAATGTTCGCCACCGAATTAAACCGATGGAAGCAAATAATTCTTAAGAGTCTGCACCAACGAGATTGTGATTTAATCATTGATTTTCTGTACCATCAAATAATCCTAATTTTTTATTTAATTATCCTACATAATTTAAATACGCGCAGCACAAAAGACGGCCTTATCGCTTACTAGTTTCTTCCAGACAACCTTTGGAAAGACAAATCGTCAGTACCTATATTTATCATTCTTAAAAGATAACGGTTAGTTATTTTTTTTATACACGACTGTACTGTATCAGTCTCGCATTAAAACTATGAATGACTCGAATTATAATCGCTTCGAGCCAGCCTGAGGCGGTTTTAATAAATTGTTTGTATTGTAATTGTTCTTTTGAGGCCAATAAACAGGCTGAGCCCTTGCCAGACCTTGGCTTGTGATATGGACAATGAGTTACAATTATGTGACAACTATTGTGACTTAGATTTTCTTGATTGTTAAATTCATCGTATTAATTTCGTAATTTGTACTCATTTGGAAACGTTAAAAGCAATGACAAGTATAAAATGTAAAATAAAAAAAAGAACACAATTTTTTTCTTGACCAATTATATTCTTGTGTTTTTGATAGCTTATTCTTAACGGTACCAAACAAATATAAACTGTCATTGAGCTTCGGATGTCTATCACGTTGACAACTATGTACTTAATAATAACGGTGTGTCTAGTGTAAGTTTTTCGACTTATGCGATAACGTTGACGTTAAAAGTTATTTGTATGGAATTAGGATTACTCTCACTAAAAAATGTACTAGGCGATTTTGTAATCTATTGTAATATGTAAATCGAACTGCAAAATGATCTATTTCACAATTGAAACTTGCATCAGTTAAAAAAAATTGAGATCAATTTAGATTTCTATGATAAAGTATTACGTATTACGCGTTGTTTCATCTTCCGCCAAATAATGAGTGATCTTGTTCATACGTCACAGGCTCGGCCGTGACGGGTATTGACGTCACGAATACGCATAACTAATTTTACTATCACACACAGACGTAACATCGTAATACATCTATTTCAAACTCAGCTGAGGCGTATTTAGCGTGATTGGTTCATCGATTGTAAGGAAAGAGCTTCGGTCAGTTCTGTTCCAAAAAACCTTATACACATTTACATCGAAGATTTTTTTACGTTATAAGTACAGGTCGACAGGAAAATGGGCCAACTGATGCTAAGTGGTCACTTATGCCTATAGACATTGGCGTTGAAAAAAATGTGAACCATTCCTTACATCGCCAATGCGCCACCAACCTTGGGATCAAAGTTGTTACGTCCCTTGTGCCTTTAGTTATACTGGCTCGTGCAAAGCAACTAGTAGTAAAATTTAATATATTAATAATTCTTATAAAGAAAATGAAATATAAAATCATATTGAGGTCATGAAAATTCAATTGTGCCCAGTCATTCAGTTAAAGCTTTTAAGTATATATATTGTATATAAATATATTTTTTACATTCAAAAGCCGAGAAGGGCGTGGTTAGAGCACGTGAATCGTAACCGATGAACGCGGGTCAAACCCGGACAAGCACCACTGAATTTCATGTGCTTAATTATGGAATTAAATGAACTGAATTAAATGTGGTAAACGAAAACATTGTGAGGAAACCGGCATGTGTCAAATTTCACTGAAATTCTGTCACATGTGTATTCCACCAACCCTCATTGGAGCAGCGTGGTGGAATAAGCTCCAAATTTTCTCCTTAAAAAGAGGAGAAGAGGCCTTAGCCCAGCAGTGGGACATTCATAAGCTGTTACTATATTTTAACATAGAATTGGAAGGACTTAAATGAACGATTTCATTCAGTTACTTAAGATGACCATTAGCTTCAATTAATTGAATACGATTCCGATTGAGTTGTGTTCAAGAATTAGCGTGCCGAATTGAAGCGTTTTAATTGGTTATAGACACAGCTTAATTGTTAAATAACCTTGGCCACGATACTCGAAGATTTAATACTTTCAAGTCTACACTAATACTATAAATGCGAAAGAAACTCTTTAATGTACTTAATTTAATTCTGAAACTTTAAAATTTGCTCCACGGAGCTCCAGTGGTCCGCGAACCACAGATTGAGAACCACTGCTCTAAACTGTATCAGCTAATTACCATAATAATTAACAAATTATGCTTACACCTTAAAACTGTAGCAATGACGCAAAAATGACGAATAATCTTTATTTCGTAGAATAGAACCAAACATGTTACTAATAGCACACTTGCCGTCGTGTCTGTCTGTTTGTTGATATTATCCGTAAACAAGGAGAGCGATTAAGCTGTTCTATACCAGATTGAGCTCGTTTCAATATCTATTCATGTATTGAAGTTAGTGTACTATTCATGTTTAAACGTCTCAATAATTAAAACGTTGAATATGAAAATAAGTATGCATTATCATTGATTGCACATTTTGTATGTAACAACTGCACCCATTCTTATGTACAACACTGTTTAAAATTCACTTATACATATTATTACATTATATGACCGATTATCGTGGGTTCAAACCCGGGGCAGGCACTTCTAATTTGTGTTTATAATTCATCTCGCGCTTGACGGTGAAGGAAAACATTGTGACGAAATCTGTATGTGTCAAATTTCAATCAAATTCTGCCACATGTGTATTCCACCAACCCGCATTGGAGCAGCGTGGCGGAATAAGATTCAAACCTTCTCCTCAAAAAAAAAGAGGAGAAGAGGCCTTAGCTCAGCAGCGGGACATTCACAGGCTGTTACTTTACTTTACTTTTATATGATACTATAACTGCGTGATGTTGACTATGGACAGATTGTCATAGAGGTAAATCAGGGGTTTGAATTGTAAAATAAGTTTTTCCATTTAGGTTTTAAATACCAGGGCGATATACCCATGACCCAGCGCGAATAATAAACCGATCCGACCACAGCGATTGAGACAAGTTAGCCAAATTGCACAAACATGCCAATTTTGATCGCCACTACAATGATTCATACAGCTTCATTAAACTCTCGCCTTCGTCCAGTACAATTCCTGGTATTTCACGACGGCCATAACACTTATGTTAATGGAAAAAAACCAGTCAATAAAACACGCTCAGTTTGCTTAAACACAAACGTTGTTCTAACATTTCTGTCTGTTTACATATATTTTTATGCCATATAAAGACGTTTCAATTGATAAGAAATACAGAACGTATTTTTATAGGTGTTTAATTCGTATATTGAATATTATTTTTAATTATTCATGCTATTCGTAGTCAGAATCAGAATTCTTATGATAGAACTCATTCGATTGTAACTGCTACTTGTATAATATAGTATATCTGCTTACTTAATTGTCAGAGATAGCTCAGTGATTAGAACGCGTGAATCTTATCCGAAAGTCTCTAACGTTGATTCTTTTGCTGCAATGTGACGTGCAATTTTAAGGGCATGCTTAATGTGTAAATTATACGAAAACAAACAGTATTTCATACAGCTCATTAAAACTATTCACGGAAAAAGAAATAAGGCATGATTGTGCCTATAAAGTTTCCGTGTTTCCGCGTAATTCGTATAAACGGGTATAGCCGATTACGCATATCAAATTTATATTATTTTTACGTATTGAAAATTTTACGCGGTGAAGGTAAACATGAACGTACACATGTCTGATGAAATTCTGCCACATCTACATCGAAACGTTGGAACTGCACGGGGGAATGTAATCCAAAAGAGGAGAGAAGGCTCAGTCCAGCAGTAAAACATTTAAGATAATTAATATAAAAGTAAACATTGTGATATTTCTTGTTATAATTTCTGAAGCACTTATGATCATGTACTTATAAAAAAAACTTAAAAATTAATTTAAGAAAAATTAAGAATTTATAATTAGGTGTATCATGGTAACACAAATCAAGAATTTGTGATAATGTTAGAACTACTTACATGTTTTAAAACATTTTTGGTGAATCAGTCCTGAAGCGGAAATTCACGGTTTATTTTTGCTGATCTGGTTTAACATTGTTTGATCAGTTTCGTATAAATTATGACACAAATAAACATACATGTAAACTTGTATTGAACTAGAGCGATAAAAATAGACGTACGAGTATTTTTGGGGTGTTAGCGAAGGTTGTGGCGGGTGCACATCGCGGTTTTGCAGTTTTCTGACGTATTAGGTTGGCTCTTCATTAAGGTAGCCTAGCATTTGCATTTCTTTTCTTTTAATCCGTTGTACATATTTCATTTATTTTTATAATTAATTAATGTATTTAGGATATTGAATCAGTAAGATTCGCCAGCTTGTCTGGGTAGATACCACACACTCATCAGATCTTCTACCGCAAAACCGCAATAGTTGTTGTGTTCCGGTCTGAAGGGTGAATGAGCCAATGTAATTACAGGCACAAGAGACATAACATCTTAGTTCCCAAGGTCGGTGGCGGATTGGCGATGTTTTTTTTTAAAGAAATGTACAATGCCACTGTCTATGGGCGTAGGTGACCACTTACCATCAGGTGATTCCCTCCGCCTGCCTATACTATAAAAAAGTGGTTTAAATTTTTCGTGTGATCCTGTGAAAAGCCAGCCTAATAATCCACGTCTGGCCGTCTGGCAGACCGATAGCAATTGCGTTGTCTATTTTAGAATGTGCTCCGACGAAGTGCCCCGCAAACGCTAGACACGATTACCGAGCGATTACAACGCGCCAAAAATTCATATATTAAATATGTCGTCCTCAAATGCGAAAATTCCCGCGCAAAACTGACAGTTATTTTATTTAATTCAGTGTATGTGATGTGTGTGCAATGTGCCGGATAGAGTGAAATATCTTGAAGTAAAGTGTATAGAGTAGAAAACAAAGTGTCAATCGAATTGGTAATTATATCTGGTTGAATGCCATGTTATTTTCATTATGTAGTTTTAATAAGACGACGTCGGCGTTTGTTTATATGCAATGATTCTAACTTTTGTTTTGCAACCCGTTCATGTCCCACTGCTGGAAAGTCTGTTCTCCGGTTAGGAATAAGGCTTGGAACTCATTTCACCAAGGTGCTCATTATAAACAACAAATTAACCACATGAAAAGTCCGCAGTTCTTGACCGTACGATCTTTCAGATGTTCCACATCTTTCAAACGGAGTAATGACTTGACCGAAATAGAAAATCGTTTATGTTATTTTTAATATTTATCACTTTGTTTATAAACTAAACAAATTTTAGATTTCATTCTTGATAATATTTTGACAGACAAATGTATGAAAAAGACAACACCGGTTGATATCCTTTTTGCACGAAAGAAGTGTATCCACCTCTTGGCAAAATATCTTTTGAATGATATAAACTTTTATTTCATACAATTTTCTATGTTTAAGTTTCAATTTTTACGTATATAAGTTTCATTTTGCTTTATTTCCAAACTATGTAGGAAGTAATGCAATTATAAATATTGCGTTGATGCGCTGCGTGGGTGTATGCCATTTAAGTGTATCATCCTTTGTAAGTTCGTTGACATCTCTGAACATAACACTCGGTATATAGCATTTATCAAATTTTTTAAGGCGTTATGTTCTTGAATGCAGCCAGTACGATATTAGAATTGGCAAATACAACTAACTTCATTATGTATTCCGCGCACATTTTAGAAATTCGCTATTGTTTTTGTTTTGAAGATTTCTTTCGTGCATGAATGTTAATTTCAATTTGGTTGATGTTCTATATTATCATCGTCATTATCCCAATTTCCAACCATAATCCACTGTGGGATATAGGCCTTTCCAACATTGCGCTAAAGCTTTCGGTTGTTTTTTAGGTGATATATAAGACTAATATCATAACATTTTATTTTAAAATGGAGATTCTAATGAACAAATATAATAAAAACAAAAGTCAATCTCTGGGCCAATGCTGTAGTCCCTCGGTCGCCTCGACCGCGACGGAATCACGGGAGGCCCAGGAAATGTCCTGGTCCACCGTAGTTAAAAAGGGAAAGAATGGGAAAAAGCTTTCCCCCCCGGCCGCAGTACCTAATACGTCAGCGCCAATGGCGCCGAAGGCTCCTCAGGCGACCAAACTGAGACTGGCCGCCCCTAGCACGGCTGCAGTGATCGTAACATTGCAGCCAGAGGCACAAGAAAAGGGTGTCACGTACGCCCACGTCCTAGAGCGAGCCGAGCAGGGTGTAAAGCTTCAGGACCTCGGGATCTGTGGCGGGCTTAAAGTCCGTCGCTCTGCGACGGGTGCCAGAGTACTGGAGCTGCCTAGGGCGCAGTCGGGTCAAGCAGAAAAGCTTGCCGACAAGCTTCGTACGGTGTTGGATGGGGTGGCCAACGTTGTCCGCCCCATGACGAGGGTGGACTTAAGAGTGACGGGTCTTGACGATTCCGTCACTAGAGACAAATTAATCGCCGCAGTCGCTCGTGAGGGGAGTTGCCCCATTGAAGCGGTCAGGTGCGGAGAGGTGTCATGCGGACCCGGATACATGGGTATGGCCCGTGTGACATGTCCGATAGCGGCGGCGAAAAAGTTGTCCGAAGAAGGTCGCTTACTGGTTGGGTGGAGCTCGGCCAAGGTGTGCTTGTTGGAACAGCGCCCTTTACGCTGTTTCAAATGCATGAGCCTCGGGCACACTAAGGCGCTCTGCCCATCCAAAGCTGAACGAGGCGGTCTGTGCTACCGATGCGGCGTCGATGGCCACACATCGGCGAGCTGCACCGGGAAGTTGCGCTGCGCAGTTTGCGCGGACGCCGGAAAGCCCTCCGGGCACGTGATGGGGTCGCGGGAGTGCAACCCACCCATCATGAAGGGTAAGGTAGTCTTAGGCACCCAGACCACCACCAACGTCGGACGGCGTCAGGCCGAGGAGGAAGCTGCAATGTCAACATGAGCGCAGCAATCAGCTTCCTTCAGAGTAACATCAACCACTGCGCCGGGGCTCAGGACCTACTGCTGCAGTCCATGGCGGAGTGGAGCATCGACCTGGCTGTGGCCTGCGAGCCCTATTACGTCCCTCCCCTACCCCATTGGGTAGGGGATTTGGACGACACTGTGGCGGTCCTCTCTCGGTGCGGAACGGGTCCCCCTCTCTCACTCATTGAGAGAGGTTCGGGCTACGTAGTGGCGGGGTGGGGAGAGTACGTAGTTGTGGGAATCTACTTCTCCCCTAATCGCAGCCTGGCGGAGTTCGAGACGTTTCTTGGCTCCGTCAGAGCTGCGGTGGCCAGGCAGTCGCCGAGGCCAGTCCTGGTCCTCGGCGATTTCAACGCCAAATCGCGTGCCTGGGGAAACCCGGCCACGAACCCGCGAGGGAGGGCTGTCCAGGTGTGGGCCCTACTCTCCAGCTTGTCCCTACTTAACAGGGGGCAGGTTCAGACCTGCGTGCGCCAGCAGGGGGGGTCCGTGGTGGACTTATCGTTCGCCACCCCTGTAGCCGCGCGCAGGATAATAAATTGGAGAGTAGAGAAAGAAGTGGAGACTCTGTCGGACCATAGGTACATCCGATTCGAGATCTCCACGTCTCGCAGGCTGGCGGAACCTTCAAGGGTGCCAACCACGCTCCCGAGGTGGTCCCTTGGCCAGCTCGATCGCGAACTGGTCAAGGAGGCTGCCATCGTGCAGCGTTGGGGTTCCGCGGGAAGGTGGGAGGGTGCCACCGTGGATGAACTGGCGGGCCGCATGCGGAGTGCCCTGCAAGAGGTCTGCGATGCGGCCATGCCGAGAACCCGGCACAGAGTTCCGCGCCGGCATGTGTACTGGTGGTCGCCCGAAATAGCCGATCTTCGGGCGACGTGCAACCGTGCGCGAAGGGCTTACGTCCGCTGTCGAAGGCGTAATGGCCTCGACGCGGACCTGGAGGGACAGCTTTTGGCCGCTTACCGCCAGCTGAAGAAAGATCTGCAGCTGGCGATAAGTCAGGCCAAGGAGAAGGCGAGAGAGGAGTTGCTGGCGGGTCTCAATCGAGATCCATGGGGGCGGCCGTACCGAGGTGTGCGTGGAAAGTTCCGCACCCAAGCCGCCCCCGTGACGGAAACGCTGCCGCCGGAGCTCCTCCTGCGCCTGGTGGGGGAACTGTTTCCCCACCCGGGTGAGTTTGTCCCTCCGCCTATGGCCCCCCGCTCCGTGATAGAGTACGCAGTGGCTCCACCACTGATCACGGAGCGGGAAATGGAGATGGCCCTCGGTCGCCTGAGGGCCAAGAAGACAGCGCCGGGTCCGGACGGTGTTCCAGGGCGTGTTCTGTGCGATGCCCTGGAATACCTAGGTGCAAGGCTTCGGGGGCTGTTCGACGAATGTCTGATCAGCGGGCAGTTTCCGAAGCCTTGGAAGCAAGGAAAATTGGTGCTGTTGCCGAAGGAGGGTCGACCGCCCGGTTCCTCCTCGGCGTACAGGCCGATTGTGCTGCTGAACGAGACGGGCAAGTTGTTTGAGAAGATTCTTGCAGCCCGTCTCGTTCAGCACCTCGATGAGGTTGGTCCGGGTCTCTCAGAGGCTCAGTTCGGGTTCAGGGCGGGTCGCTCGACGGTCGATGCCCTGAGCGCCCTGAAGACTCGGACCACGGAAGCAGTGGCCCAGGGGCAAGTGGTCCTGGCGGTTTCGCTGGACGTGGCGAACGCCTTCAACAGTCTCCCTTTCGAGACAATCAGGGAGGCACTCCGATACCATGGGGTGCCAACCTATCTGAGGAGGCTGTTGGAGTCGTACCTCCAGGACCGAGAGGTCGTCTGGGCGGGGGGCGACGGCAGGTTGGTCCGGCGTCGGGTTGGCTGCGGCGTTCCACAGGGGTCGGTTCTCGGCCCAATTCTGTGGAACGTCGGCTTCGATTGGCTCCTGAGAGCCCCCGTCCTTCCCGGTATGGGGGTGTTGTGCTATGCAGACGACACCCTCATCACCGCGATGGGGCGTGACTTTCGGGAGGCGGCCCGCCTGGCCGAAGTCGGAACAACCCTGACCGTGGACCGGATGGAGATGCTGGGCTTGAGGGTCTCCATATCCAAAACGGAGGCCCTCCTCTTCCACGGTCCACGGAGGGGCCCCCCACGAGGGGCGAGTATCACCGTCCACGGGACGGTGATCGAGGTGCAGGCCCAGATGAAGTACCTGGGCCTGATCCTGGACGGGCGTTGGAGCTTCGGGCAGCATTTCGTGCAGCTCGGCCCGAAGCTCGTCAATGCCGCCGCCGCCTTAGGTCGCCTCCTACCAAACGTGGGAGGACCGGGATCGCTATGCCGGCGCCTCTATGCCGGCGTAGTGAAGTCGATGGCACTGTACGGTGCCCCGATTTGGGTGGACGCACTCACCGCTTCAAACCGGGCCCTCCTGCGAAAACCGCAGAGGGTGATAGCGGTGAGGGCGATAAGGGGTTATCGTACGGTGTCGTGGACAGCGGCGACCCTCCTCGCGGGCGATCCGCCCTGGGAGCTCCAGGCGGAAGTGCTCGCGGAGGTGTACCGCTTCCGGGCCGAGGCGAGGGAACGCGGTGACCGTCCAGGGTCGGCGGAAGTCGGGCGGATCAGGGCTCTAGCCCAGCAAGCTCTGATCACCCGATGGGAGGAGGACCTCGGGTCCCCCACGGCGGGCCTGGCGACAGTGGAGGCGATACGTCCCCACTTGAGTCGCTGGGTCAGAAGGAAACGAGGCACGCTCTCGTTCAGGTTAACACAGGTACTTACCGGACACGGATGCTTCGGTAAGTACCTGCACAAGATAGCGCGGCGGGAGGTGTCACCCTCCTGCCACGAGTGTGGTGCGCCATTTGATACGGCGCATCACACCCTGACGGAGTGTGCCGCGTGGGGGCCCCAGAGGCATTCCCTGGCGGCGGTTGTAGGCGGAGACCTTTCCCTGCCGAGCATCATCAACGCGATGCTCGGAAGCGAGAGGTGCTGGTCGGAGATGGTCTCCTTCTGTGAAAGTGTGATGTCGCAGAAGGAGGCCGCGGAGCGGGAGCGGGAGGAAGATGCCGCTGCGGACCCGCTCCGCCGCAGAAGACTGGGGAGAAGAAAGCGGCGCTTTGCGCACCTTCTCCCCCCGCCACAATAGGCGCCGCCGGGACTAGGGGGGTTCCCAGTACCCTGGGATTCCTCCCTAGTGAATGGAGGCCCGCATAGGCGGGCCGGCCGTCGGAGCGTCACGGTAGCATGCGCAAGCGATCCCGTGGCGCTCCCGTTAAGACGGGAAGGGTACCGCTGGGTTTTTAGTGGGTATTCCGATGACCGGGGCACACTCGGTGCCTTGGACATATGGCGAGCCCCACATACCCCCCCCACTGTTCCCGTGGGGGGAAACGCGTCATGCGTTTTCCCAGCGTAAAAAAAAAAAAAAAAAAAAAAAAAAAAAAAAAAAAAAAAAAAATGCTGTAGTAGTAGAAATAAATTAAAAGAACTTTTATAATACATAAAACAATATAAAGGAATGAGATATGGAAACTGAATAATAAAATAAATCATTCTTCAATAAAGGGAACTCCCCTTTTAGTAAAAATTACCTGACTCACAATTTTTTGTACATTATTAATTATGTACAAATAAAATTTAATTTGAAAGCAAATACTAATCATTCTTAATTCAAAGGTTATTCAAGATAATACATTTTTCATTATGATACCGAATGTAGACTGAAAAATATGATCATAGAGGATTTTTTTTTAAGAAAGTTATGGTATGATTTTTTTAATTTTTTTTAAAAGATTTATTTTCAACATTATGATATTAATAATTTACATAAAATCGTTCAATTTTCGAACAGTGTACAATTATATTTATGTATCATGTATGAAAATTAATGTGTACTATATGTAATATTTTACAGTATAATGAGACTTATTTATTAATATTTTAATGAGTTTTAATAATTTTTAAATGTCTTTAGAAGACTCGCACCAACCTAGTTTTAGACTAGTATTATACCGCATGTACTACAGTAGGTTTCAATAAACAGCATTAGCAATGACTTATCTCAAGCTGTCGAAGCTGTGATAAATCACTTGTTTAAAATCAGTTCTAATCTGTTTAATGCAGATGTTTGCAATTCATTAATAAATTACAGGTTCATCAAATCAATGTATTCGCAAAACCCACACTCGCATAAGGCGGAGATGTAACAGCTGTTTTTGTTCTAATAATACCATCAACCTGTGTTTTGGTTCTTAAATTAGCTTTCAGTTTCCTCTCGTGCTGTAAGGTTGAAGATCCTTCGCCAAGTTTCAATTACACGTCAGGGGGGTTGTGGTCATCCGTCAAGCGGTTGCCAGGCGCACGCGCATCGTATCGTTATTTATGATGCAGTCTGCAGATTGTACCTTAGTGTTTGTTTTGTAATTCGTTGTGAAATTTTTGTGCGAACGTTTTTTGGCACACGTCGTATCATTCGTGAATGATTTAACATATTTTGTATGTGTTCATCTTACGAATTGTACGTTTAATCGATATCCTCTGATCAAGCTTAAAGGTTTTATATTCTTATATGCAAAACCTTTAAATTAAACCAGATATTGTATATGATATAAATATGTGGTAAAAATAATACGTTATTTTGTACTAGAACACAATTCGAATAACTTTTAAAAAGGATAATTAATCTGACCTCAGTTATCACGCAGGTGTTGTCGCTATTAAGATCAAGTATCGTGATTAGTCGTATCATGCATGCAAGCAAAGGATGGAGGAAGGAAAAATAAGGTGGACGCTTGCATCACACCTTCCATGCAAACATTCATTGCAAACAATTTCCATCGACAATTTATCCGTTGAACACCCGATAGCATGCGCAGGCGCCAGCTCGTTTCGTATCAAAGGCTACCCGTCAGTGTCACTCTGACCGGCGACGCGAGCGGACGTCGTGACCTCGCGCGTTTAAAATACACGTGTTTTTGTGAGTAAATAAGCGTGGACAATTTATGTCAATTGAACCGGACAACGTTGTGTGTGCTAGTTTGTGTCGAACATATTGGATTGCTCGGGCCTACAGCTCGATTCGCTACACAGTACATTTGGCACGCTGTGCTATTGTTTATTTTGACGACGTAGCGTACTTCATATATTTTGTATGTATACCCACAAAAATATAAACATTATTTGATTTTTCCTCAACTCTAACCGCAAATGGGCAAAAGTTTATTCTGATTTACGCCGAATATTACCAACACATTAATATATTTAACGTGAAATATTATCAGTCAAATTTACTACCCGATTAAAATGATCGTCGTAATGGGAACGCGTTATAGTATATTTAATGGCGGCAATGCTATCAATGAACGGCCTAAATAGAGTCAAGTGACAAAGTCACTCATTTGACATCGATATTTTACCATTAGCTTAAATTATATCAATAAAGTCGGTTTTCCCTTGCAGTCTCATGATTCCAGATGGTTCCTATAAAGTTTTGTTTCGATACATTTACCGCCTTATTCATAAACTTTATTTAACTGGTGATTAGTTAAACAATATCTTGTCTTCTTCTTTCGTATGTTAAATCAATAATGACAGAAAGAGACAAATCAGTGTTTAGCTAAACAGTAACAAAGCAACGTTTATGAATAAGGCCGTTAATCTTTAAATCATATCTATGTTATTGGTTATTGGCTAATGAATCATTTCTCGCACTGCTTAAGGTTCTGGGTCAAAGTCAACCTCTCAGAGGTGTATCCCTCTCTAGACCCTGTGAAATGTCTCGGTGTTTGCACCTTCTAAATTATTGGCGATATAACGGCCATTTAAATTGCGATATTTTTGTTTGATTAGAGCTTAATATTAAAAACAATCTTAATTATGTTTAGTCAGTAAATATGTTTTTTTTTTTAATTATAAATAAGTCTTTGACGATTAATAAAACTGCTGTTTAAAGTTTATTTTATCTCAACAGCGTTTTTCTCACGAATTGTTGTATACATTATATAGTATTATAATATTACACTTAATGGCTGTTTATTTTGAATTTTATTAATAAATACACTAAAAACAAAATATACAAAGCTGTTAAATATAAAAGTTACATTTTACACCACGATAATTATTTAAAGTGACTCGAAATCAAACCGGTTTATAAAACAATTAATTCTTTTTTCAGTCACTTGATAATAACACATTCTTCAGTATTTGTGTACATGTAGTAAATCGATGTCGTCGCTCGATAAAAACTTGAATACCTTCCTATAAATATTGTTCAGTGGGTGATTGGTCAAACAATGCTGTCTTCTTCTTTCGAATTTCAATACAATAACGATAGAAAGAGATAAATTATTGTTTTACTAATTACCCGCGTAACAATGTTCAAAGGGTATTTTTATTGTAGAAATATATAATGTGGATATCATTAGCATGTAAATTATTATATCTGCTCATGAATACCATTCATCGTTATGTCAGAACATAAGTCAAATATCACGTCATGTCAAGACATATTACAACACATTACAAGAACGTATTTCGAAAAATAATTGTCTATTTTTAATAAGTGCGTTTACTAGAAAATCCCGGCGCATGCGGTCGTCGTCTTTTTAGAGAGATTTTTAAGGTTTATAACTTTTCTATATGACGCTTTCATATATACATACATGACTTTAACCATTAAGGCATCATAATTATTACGCGATATATGACGCGTCATACGCTCTTTATTATTACGCGATGAGCGTGAACATGGTTAGCACAGAGCCCTGAAGATTCAATCTAAATATCGATGAAAGTTTTTTGATAATTTCAAACTTTATAATTGTTTTATTCGAATATTTTTTATACATAAATATAATAGCTGCTCTTCATGATTTCACTCGCTTCAAACCGTACTGCTTATACCCGTCCCTAGTTTATGATCTATATTATTATAACACTTCTCAATAAAATCTAACTCTTCTGCATTATATATTAGTATAGATAAAGTAACTAGATAGGCTCCGCGGTTTCACTTGCGGGTAAACATTGATTGTAACGATGTGCTTGAATATTTACTCAATTAGTTTCAGCTTGTTTACTGCAACGAATTATAGGATCATAGTATAAATAAAATTGAAATCAGAATTGTAGTGTAGATAAGTGTGTTCTATATAAAATATGTCATATGTTATGTTATGTGGAGATATATATATATAGTGCATTAATCGACGTCATAGAACTTTATAAAAATAATGTACTTTATTGAAGTGTTTTTTTTTAAAGTATAGGTGGACGAGCACGGTACGTGGTCACCAACGCCCATAGATAGTGGCATTGTACATTTATTTAAAAAAAGAACATCGCCAATGCGCCACCAATCTTGGAGCTAAGATGTTATGTCCCTTGTGCCTGTAATTAGTCTGGTTCACTCACCCTTCAAACCGGAACACAACAATTCAAAGTACTGCTGTTTTGTGGTCGAATATCTGAGAAGTTGGTGGTACTCACTCGGTACAGTTATAGTTTTTTTAAATTATATAATATGTTGTATAGATGCCTTGTTTATTATGTTTGGTTCAATATTTCGTGTGGAATATTTTCTAATTAGTTATATATATTAGTCCACGGTCACGTATGGTTGTACGAAAGTTATGAATATAAATAATGATCGTAATTATTATCTATTATCATTTTATCTTTAACATCTCGCTTTACAAAAAACTTTCTTTCAATAGCAAAATACTTAAATTTATTATTGTTTATATGTGTTTTCATATTATATTAAAAAAAAGTGTTGCAAAACAAAACATCTCAGAAGCGCGATTCTGTGGGAATTCACTTCATTACCCACACGTGAAATGTTGAAAACCGACTTATCGTGATATACTATTATGATTCGTGTATTCTTGAAACGTTATAGTTATTATGGTCAATATCGCATATCACGTTCTTACATTTGACGTCCATTTTCCGCGGCGTGCTTCCAGTCTGTTCATAAAGAATAGCTCTACAGGTATAAGGCGTATAAAGTTGTAGCTTTGTTATGATTATTCACTTATCACTTCAGAGTATGATATAGTTCGATTAAAGATTTTGATCATTAGCCTCATAAATAACAAAGACGAAATGGCCCAGTTGTAAGAACGCGAATCTTAACCGATGATCGTGGGTTCAAACCTGGCCAAGCACTATTTAATTTCATGTGCTCAATTCGTAATTATAATTCATCTCGTGCATGTCAGTGAAGGAAAAACATCGTGAGGAAACCTGCATGTGCCAAATTTCACTGAAATTCTCTCACATGTGTATTCCATAAACCCAAATTGGAGCAGCGTGGTGGAATAAGCTCCAAAATCCTTCTCCTCAAATGAGGAGGCCTTAGTCCAGCAGTGGGACATTCACAGCTGTTACTGTATCTCATAAATAGACAAACAAATGATAAAGAACTTTTGTTTTTTAAATTGTAGCGCTCTAACGCAATGATTAAGAAAACAGGATCCTAAACGCAATTTATTAGACCAAATCAATTAATATTGATCTGAACTTTAATCCGTATCAACCGTTAATTAAACGTAAACCGAAATGCTAACCAGTTAGCTATTAATTTACAATTTCGCATAAATTTATAATACAACTTAATTAATTAATAAAGTTATAACTGTGTTTAATGTTAGCGTAATGTATTATGTCATTGAATTTGAAATGAATTGTACATTTACTTACAAACGTATCTTAGCGGCTGTTTAGTTGAACGCGTGATTTCTCTCTTTCTGTCATTAGTTATTTGACACTTAAGATAGGCATTTCTGGTTTTTTTATTGAATAGATAGGGCGAGGCAACACCCATAGGCATTAGTATTGTAATAAATGTTAACCATCGCTTACATCGTCAATGCGCCACCAACGTTGGAAACTAAGATTTTATGTCTCTTGTGCCTGTAATTACACTGGCTCACTCATCCTTCAAACCGCAACACATCATTTATAAGTACTGCTCTTTTGCGGTAGAATATCTGATGATTGGGTGGATAACCTACCGAGACGAGCTCGCACAACGCTCCACTATCAGTACAATTTCGGCCATAAACTGAATTCCACAGTGGCAGCAGCTTTTGATAGTACTAAGTAATCTCGAGGATTCCCGACCTCTCTTTTCCAGATTACAAAACAAAAGTTGCCTTACAGTACATGTTAGGGATAATAAATAGATTTAGCTGGTTGTAGAATAATGTATGGGTGTGTGTTAGTGCGAAGTTGACAGCGTGTTAGATAGGCGTGTGTGTGTATTTAGTAATTTTCCTGTATCCTCATATGTAAGCGCGAGAAGCTATTTTATGTCATACCTCCTACATTCTATTTTCAAATTATGATAAATGTCAAGCGATTTATCGGCTAAATTTAAAAAATCTGTTTCCACGAAGATTAATTATTTCGTTTTTATTACTCGGGTTGTCTCGGTTTTCTGATTTACTTATTTGTCTTCACTTCCTTGAGATGCATTCGCTCTTCTTGTTTATATTTTTACAAGAAATTATTGAACTTTATCTTGTCTGCATCTAGCTAATAAAGGCTGTACAATAGCCTACAGCTGAGGTTTCACTTATCTGGAAAAATGTTAGTTTCATTCGACAGATGCACGTTACTCTAATTAGTTTTCCCAAACCAAAAAATGAAACTCATGAAAACTCATCGGTGCTTACTCGGGTTTGAAACCGCGACCATTGCTTAAAGATATAATATTCAAGAAACACCGCGGTGTCATTAAAAAAAAATTGTTTTTAATTATTACGTCATTTACTCATTACTTTTTATATAGTTACTTTTTTAGTATCAGTTTTTGGGTAGTGTAACGTTATTTTATTAAGTATATGTAACTAAGAATATCTTTAAGATTATGCGCTGACGCTTTAAATGAGGCATTCAATATGTTGTTGTTTTTTTATACGATGTTTTGTGAGTATTTTTTTTATATATATAACTTACCTATTAGATCTAAATAACAATGTACGCAACGTTGGCTTCGTATGAAATAAATCCAACTGTTCTATGGTGAACATGTTTCATATTTACATTCCGGCAAATCACCTTATTTACCATTAAGATATTTTAATTTGTTTTCTTCGTTCCACCTTATCTATAACACTGGGTTTAGATCAATACTCGAGTCAAGTGCAACCATGCATAATTCTCTCCGTTCCGTCATTGTTTCGCTTCGTTCTTTATCTAAAACGAGTTGTTTATTTTTAAGTGAAATATATGTTAATGCAGCGATTATGTATATTTACTTCGTTAATTAAAATTTATTTTTATTTAAAAAGGGTATTTATTGACACAGATAAGTAATTACTGTGTTGGTGAAAAGAAGGTTTTTTTTTTTTTAATTTAAAATTGCAGTTTTACTGTTTAATGAGACATAAGATGGTAAATAGCCACCAGTCACTACAATACCCTATTCAATATTTAATGAAAATTGATGGCTATCCGACTAAAATACGAAGCCGGGTCACCATGGTTTGTAGTCATACAAGCTAGCCACTAAACTATAGTTCAATATGAGAATGTTTTGTCGATATGATTTCGTTTAGTTAGAGTATTAAGTAAATAAACGCCTTTACTATATAAAAATAATATGAGCAACATTTTTATTGCAACGATATGAATAGTTATTAGTATATTATTTGAAGTAATTTCACGATTAAAAGCGATATAATGGTTTACTGTATTCTGGTAATATCAGTAATCAATGTATATGTACAAATATATTTATTCTATACTACTAATTAAGAATCATGATGGCCCGAAGGTTGTAACTGCAGCTCCTAATTGGGGTTTCAATTCCGGGCAAACACCAATTTTCCATGTGTATAATTGATGTTTATACTTCGTCTCTTCACGAGACGTGAAGGAAAATATTTTGAGGAAACCTGCATGCGTCAAATGTAATGCCAAATGTGTCTTACATTTGAACAGCATAGTTTAATACGCTCCAGAACCTTCTCAAGAGGAGAGGAGGCTTTTGGCCAACAATGTGACATTTATATAATTTACTTTTAATTTAATTTAACACCAGTTAAAACCGGAATATTTGAACCTTAATTCAAATCTATCAATTAAACTGGCTCCGAAGGTTTTTTTTATCGACACCTGATTGTAAATTGACACTGCCGCATAAGGCATTACCACTGCAAGAGTGGTTAGCATGTTACTCGTAGTTGTCAGTCCTTAGCGTGATATTACCTACTTTAAATCAGGAGTAACCAGGCCAGTGGAAAATAGTCCTTCGACCGTCAGCTCAATCAGAGTTGTTCAAGTTGTTGATGTCAGTTCTCATAGATTGCACAAAGGCTTAAATATTTACGTCAAAATCGACGAAAGTTTTTGCTTGTCGATTTCAGATCGGTACGCAGGCTGGCACATGGACTGATGGTAGGTGTTCACCACGAGTGGTAAAAAATATTAATCATTCGTTAAATCGTCAATGCGCCAACAACCTGGGTAAATAAGTTATTATGTCCCTTTTGCCAGTAGTAACACTGGCTCACACAACCCTAAACCTGGAACGCAAGACACTAAGAGATTTGATGTTTCTTTAATCATTTTTTTAATCTAAACGAATATTACAAATGCGAAAGTAACTATCTGTTTGTTACTCTTTCACGGCTGGAACACTGAACCGATTTTGATGAAATTTGCAAGGCTTGAGCCCAGAGAAAGGTTATACTTTTTTATAACATGTCCTTCCCCAACCAACATCTTCCCATTTATCGTACATGCGAGCGAAGTCGCGGACCAGCACTGGTATAAAATAAATCATACTCACTTATGCTGTTACGCTTTAATATTTAGGTAAAATTATTTAAGGTAAAATACTTATTATAAAAATAATTAAAAATAAAAATGTCTTCAAAGATTTTTACCTAAACATTGCAGTGATGACTGCTGACCTTGTACAAACTACTCGTAAATTCTGGTTGATTATATTGTATGTTTATAAGGATTATTTTGATTATTTTATTATTACCTACGTTTATATTTCTTATCAATGTTTAGTCAAGTGTCTAAATATAAATTGGTAGTGTAGATGAGGAAGTGTGAAGTGATTTTGCAAAAGATTACTAAAAAATTATCAACTCTATTTTAAATACGGTCATAGTTTAAAGTGAACTAATTAGATCATCTGATTAATTTCTCAAGTTTAACAACTGGCGTTCCTCAACGCAGATCTCCATCACCGTGTCAATATTATATGATAATATTTGAAGCGGCATCGAACCCGCATCTACAATGCAATAAAACCCCAGATATGCCCTAGACTAATGCTTAATTGCAAACAATGCAATAATTATTATGAGCGTAGGCCTTGTAACATTTATAAAATAGATCGAAATATATCACCGTTCTGATATTGAGGTTCAAGAAAATATGGGAAATAATACTAGTTTTATATGTCTATAAAAACATGATTTTTAAATTATAATATTTAATGTTCGAGTATGTAGTCTTATAAGTAATATATCTAAACTTTTATTTATCTGCTCCGTATTTTGTTGCTCGATCACTACTATTTTAGGTATCTCTATAGCTTTCTCTAACAGATCAGACCGTTGTACTACTACTCTAACACATATTTGCTATAAATTTATCACTGACCAATGACTCTTAATTCGACGAAATCGCATTTTAAACTGAAATTTTCTAGACTCGTAATAAAGTTGGTTATATTTCAGTGTTTGCTTTGTTTTCTTATAAAAAATGAATGTCAGGCCATAGTTAAATTATTCCTCGGTTCGAAATACTTGTTACATTTATTAATGAGGTCTTCTAAAGTAATTTCTGTTATTTTAATGTTGAATGAATTGAACATTTCGACACCTCTTCCACCAATCGAGTGTAACAAAATTGCTTTTTATTTCGTTGTTTAGAAAAAACTTCGGTAGGTAAAACGTTTGAATTTTTATCTGCCGTTTTAAAACTTTTGACAGGAAACACGAATTTACGACAGAATTATACCTATTTAAAGTTTTAAGAAGTGATATACCACGTTGATGATCAAAGCAAGCACTTCTAAAACCATGTATTATTGTTATAGTTGTTTTTTAGGCTTTGTTTATACACTTATATACTGTTCACGTATTAATTGTCGCTGAGTTAACCGACTTGCTCACACGCAGACTTAAAACGTACTGTTATGAAAGATATAAGATGAGATCATAAAGATACACACAATATATATGCAATATTCATATTAGTTTTTATGCAAAAACAACACACGAAGCTACTGAAAATACGAAATTGTGAACAAAATTTTTTGATTTTGACAACTAACAGTGCGCGTACTTTGCCTACAGATAATAATTTATTGATTTTTAGTAGTGATACTAAACTTTGAATAAATAAATAAAGAGATTAAAAATTAAAGGATTTGAAGGGTGAGTGAGCCAGTGTAATTACAGGCACAAGGGACATAACATCTTAGTTCCTAAGGTTGGTGGCGCATTGGCAATGTAAGTGATGGTTAACATTTGTTACAATGCCATTGTCCATGGGCGTTGGTGACCACTTGCCATCAGGCGGCCCATATGCTCGTCCGCCAAACTATACAATAATAAAATTTAAAAAAAACCTTTTCTAAGATGGGCAGCATTATTGTTATAAGTAATGTGTAATATACACATTACTTATAACAATAATGTTCGATAGTTTTTATTTATTATTATAGATTTAAAACATAATTCGAGCTTGTATGAGCTTTTAAAATAGTTAATTCGTTATAACAGATCTTATATTAAGGTAATTTATAATGATATACGGATATTTTAATTAAATATAGTAATTGAAACTGTGTTCAAACTGTTTTATGTTTGTGATGATATGCTTTTTTTTCTAACCGTACCGAAAGTGTCCGACATAGTTGTGTATAACATTTAACTGAATTGGCAAAATATTGAACGCCATTTATAGGTGGCTAGTGGTTATAATACAAATTTGGAAAACTTTCTTTTGACCAATTTTTTTTATCTCTAGAACATATTTGAGTAAGGAAATCTTGGCTGAATAAAGCAAAACCAGTGTCTTCTTTGCGTACGATGAAGAACCCACCAAGTTTTTGTCACAATCGGATGAATAGTTTAAGAACGCATGGCGGATAAAAACACAAATATTTATTTTTATAAATAAACTAACGGCCCTTACAACTTTACAGAGACTAATATAGTGTTCAGCAATGTTTTAATTAAATAATAATCTATTAAAATATGATGATTGTATGAACAAAGAATGTTCGTCTGTTTATAATCATTCAGCGGTATACATTTGGCGTCCAGCGCTTTAATTGCGCTTAATTAGTAATTAAAAAAATAATGCGACCAACTGTGAGAAAGACAGTCTGTTAAATATACGTTATAAGCCCAATTTAAATTATAATTGCCACTAAGTTTTTGGTCGTATTTTTTATATACATTCATACAAACGTTGCTTATTTATGTTTATAATATTTCGAGTCGTGTATTATATTTGGTTTTTAAATATGTATGTTAACAAAATATAAAATATTTTTCTAAAATTAACGAATATGAATTTTCGACCAAGCTTACGATTTTACAAAGTGAATACATCTTTCCTAGGGCAGGTATTTGATTCTATAATAAAATCACAGCCCATTTTACATTTAACAATAAGTTATTTAATAATAAGTTTTTTTATACATTATTACAATAACCTCCTATTGCTGAAACGCTAATTAATGTCAAATTAACTAAGTGTACTTTAATATGAATTGTAATTGGTCCATGACAGTCGATGATGTAATCGGCGACCAATGAGCTTCAAGCATTTAGTCAGATCAAATCTGACATTGACATGCGTTTTACAAACTGTAAGTAACTCGAATGAAACTTCCATTAAAACATATTAATAACATACATTACTGTTTGGCAGTTGATTAATTAGGGATTCCTTGACTGCCTCGTTGTTGTAGTGGCTAGATATAAGTTGATAGTGTGTACACTTTATTGCCGTGGAAAGCGCGTAAAGCCGTTGGCACAGCGCCTGCACTCTTTCTTTTAAAAATATACTTAGGTTAGATTTGATTATTGCAAATATCGTCGTAGTTACAGGGCCGTTCGTCTAGTTTACGAATAATATTACGTTCGAATAAAATAAAACTGCTATTTTTTATATGGCCGTGACCCAGGTGCTAAGCGTTCGTAACAGATCGAAATCTCGATTATCACTAACTCGGTGACAGCGACTAAACGGTGATTGCGTTATTAGACGCTTAGATTATTCTACTCATATTTATAAATAAACAATTTGTTAATACATTAAAGTCTTAAATATATACAAATAAAAATTAAAAAAATCTTACTGTACAAATCAGGGCCGCGTGGTTTAGTGGTAAGTAAGTAAGCAGCATGTTCTCTTTGAATCGCAATTCCGATCCTCTGGTCGAAAAATTAACTAGATCTCTTGTCACCACTAGAGGCATTAACAGTGTTATATTATAAATGAAAATGTTTATCCTCATAATTAATTTGATCGGGATGTTTGGCGTTCTATGGGCGAGGCTTTCGTCCAGCAGTGGACGACGATAGGCTGAGTTTATTAATTTGTATAGTGGTCGAAACTCGACTTTAATCGTTTTATTGAAAATATATAGGCATTTGTTTCGAATTTATTTTACTACTCATATTTCTATTTTTTTTTTATTGATAACAACACGACAAAGCCATAACCACATTATAATTTGACGTGAACGTTAAATAAAAAAATTAAAAAAAAAACAACGGGTTGCTCTCCGGGAGTGCCGGCAGAAGTGAAAACTTGAATATTAACGTTGTGCATTTTTGATATTTTGGAATGATTAGGGAAAAATTTTGCTCGAATTGCTTTAATCATCAGTATAAAAGTACTATCATTTATGTGATGAAATACAATATTCATTTATTGCGTTATCGTACACAAAGTTTTCACTTCAAAAATAATCTTCCTATATTATCTTTAATAACTTATATTCTAGAATAATCTCAAAACTAAGTCATATTTTGTACATAGTTGTTACGCGTTACGAACAAACAGACGATTATTAATATTCTCAAAAATATTTTATACGAGATAAGCAATTATGTGCAAATAAAATGTGCGAATATTTTAAAAAAATACATTATCTACAGAAGCAAAGTTTAATGAATTCTTAAGTTGTTACTTGATTTGTATAGCCTTAACCTTCGTCTAATTAATATATTACATAATGTGTTCTCTGTTTGTAATCGACAAAGTCTGTCTGATGACTAGACTTCTACGTAAAACAGAGATAATAAAAAATAATACTACAATATATGTATACTTACATATATTGATTACGGATCTAATACCACAAAGTAAATATCACCTTTTAAATTTAACTAGAATAAACATTAAAAGACGTCAAACTAAACTTTATGCTTAGAAACAACAGTATAATATAATTTTAATTATATGAATTCATTAAATTTAGCCTTTTTACACATTTTTGTTTGTACGTTTGTAAAAACATATTGTATATTGTGAAAACATACCAAAACAATTTGAGTGTTATCAATATACATATAATTTGAAAATACGAGTAGAGTAATAAAGAGTAAATTTAAAAACATGCAATTTCCTAAATATTTTTCATAATAATAAACAGTATACGTCAACATAGGAAATTACGCTACAAATTAGGGATGTCGATTCTTACAATATATTTAAATCCTTAAAAAGGGTACTGTACCCTATTTAAGGATTTAAATTTGGATGATTTTTATAAAGAATACGAATCGGCTTCGCGCGGGCAGAATAAGCGTCTTAATAGAACGTTAATATTTATTTATTAATTTATTTATTAAGGCAAACACAACAGGTTACAATCACATAGAGAATATTTCATAAACATTAATAGTATCGAACAGATTATAATCCTAAGGGTGCATGCACAACATGACGGGATTGCCAATTATTACAGTTAACAAATTCCAATACAGGGGATAACTATGTATTGGTACTAAACAATAACAACAGTAGGTATATCAAGAACATAATAAAATTAAATTACATGGACAAAACAAAAAAAAAAAAAAAAGACAAAAAAAAAATATTATAAAATATTAAAATTGATATTCAATGAAGTTACACGAATTAAATTTACAAGAAGAAAATAAATAATTGGTATAATAAACAATTTTGGTTTGAATTTACAAAAAAGACAAAAGAAATATAATTAAATTTACAAATTGCATTTTTAAAATAGATATTTTTTTACAATTTTTACAAAGGTCGCTTGATTTGTATTGAAAATGTCAATTTCATGATTATTATTATTAGTTATTTCATTATAAAGGCGGCACATTCTGATAACTGGATTATAAAAAGAGGTATTGTTTTTAAAAACTTGTAAAGAAAATGTTTTTGGCTTGCGGCAGTTGTACCTCGTATTAATATTTATGTTCGCGAGCAAAGCAGAAGAATCTAAATTTGAATGTATGATTTTGTGAAGTGTAATCAAGTCCTGCTGCTGTCGACGAGTACTTAATGGGGTCATTTTGAATTTTATTAGACGATCTTTGTAGCTTTTGATTTGTCTATGAAGATTGTTTCGATAACTTAATACTTTTAGAAACTTTCGTTGTATTTTTTCAATTCTATCTGAATGCACATAGTAAGAAGGAGACCAAACCACGGCACAGTACTCCAGGATGCTCCTAACTAAGGTGTTATACAATGAAATAATAGCATAAGATTCTTTGAAGGATTTTGTTGTACGTATTATGAAACCCAAATTTTTTAAAGCTTTGGTTGTAATATAATTATAATGATCGCGAAAAGTTAATTGGTCATCAAAAAGTATTCCAAGATCTTTAGCTACTGATTGTCGAGCAATTGCTTGGCCTTGCAATTTGTACTCAAAAGATATTTTATGACGTTTTTTTGTAAAAGAAATAACAAAGCATTTTTTAATATTTAAGTTCATTTTATTTACTTGACACCATTTGGACAGGGTAGTAAGGTCATTTTGTAGATTTACACAGTCGAGATAATTAGTAATGACGTTAAATATTTTTAAATCGTCCGCATATAGTAAAGAGGGTGAAGTTAACTCATTAATGAGATCATTTATAAATACGTTAAAGAAAAGAGGCCCCAAATGTGAACCTTGGGGCACACCTGATTTAATAATAACCGGTGACGATAATAGACCTTTTAGTCGTACTAATTGATTTCTATTTAATAGATACGATTTTACCCATCTGAACAAGCAACCATGAATACCATACAGTTTTAATTTTTCCAGCAAAATTTTGTGATTAACTTTATCGAAAGCCTTGCTAAAATCTGTGTAAATTGAATCTACTTGACCTTTTTTCGCAAAAGCATTACATAAGAAATTTTTATATTCTAAAAGATTGGTGACAGTAGATTTGGCCTTAATAAAGCCATGCTGGTTTTGGGATAAGGAAGGACTAATGTGACTGTACAAATACTTGTAAACCAAAGCTTCAAATACTTTAGCCATACCTGATAGAATGCTTATTGGTCTATAATTTGCACAGTCTGATTTATCGCCAGATTTATGGATTGGGACTAAATGTGCCGTTTTCCAAACTGAAGGAAATTTACCGGAATCAAGAGATTTGTTACAAATTAAATACAACGGCAAGGACAGTTCAACAGCACATTTTTTTAGAAAATATGGAGGAATTCCATCGGGACCCGAGCTTTTGTTAGGGTCCAAATTTTTTAAAGCCAAAAAAATCTCTTTTTGTGTGACATGAATTGAACGTAGAGTCGAATTATAGTTAGGTTCAAAGTTTGTTTCTAAATTAGAATAAATATCTAGAGACTCATCAAATACAGAACTAAAGTACATAGAGAACAGTTCACAGCACTCCTGGGCATCTGTTGTATCCGAATCTTTATAATACATGTTTTGCGGTAAATCGTATGTATTCTTTTTATTATTTACATATCTATAAAATGCTTTAATATTATGTATTACTGATTTTTTTTTTGTTAATTTATTGCATCTAGCGCGTACCATCGAAAAAGTATCGTAATCACGAGGATTGTTGTACAGTTTAAAGCGACAATGGTATTCGTTTTTTTCAGCTAAACACTTTATGAGTGATTTTTTAAACCAGCTCGGGTGGTTATAGTTAGATGATTTCTTTACGGTAGGAGTGAATTTTTTTTTAATATTGGTTGAAGGTTTTCTGGGTTATGTACAACAGTACGTATCAAACAATTGCTTATTAAAAACAAATCAAACAGTCATTGTAACGCAATCCCATAATTTATCTAGTCATAGTATATAATCGAAAAAGGGCATTATTAGTGGTACGTTTCAATAACGTAATACATATAGCGTTATTGTTTACGCAGCATACGTCAGTTAAGCTCCTGTCATGATTTTCAACATTTATCTTCATATTTCAGCCAATTTTCACAAAGTCTTAATTAAATATACAACGAAACTTCCCTCGTGAATAACTCCGTTCCTTGGTGAGAACCATATGAAAATCCGTAAGGTAGTTTTTGAGTTAATCGCGTTCAGACACATACAGATAGACAGAAGCGGCGGGGTTGCTTTTATATGTTGTGATATTCTTTCTTTTACTGTTATAAATACGCCTGATATAGATTTGTATTGATATGTATGTACAGTTTTCCCAGTATTCGTATTATTCATATTTATTATACTCTATATGGTAGACTTTAAACAAATTATCTTGAAACATAATAAAATAAATAATAAACGAACGCTCGTAACGCGTCATTCGATAAAATGTGAATCATGCGCGCGCGCATCGCAGGAAACGGTATTGCAGATCTCTGGATTGCAGCTTAGGGGAAACACAATACATATGTACTCTCACACACACAAATTCATAATACTTATTCGAAATTCAAATGGTAAATTACGCTTTAGGAATAATCCAGCGCTAATTAATAGTTATATAAACAGTGTATGCTAAAGAATAATATGAATATGTCGTTTTGTACATGTGAAGTTAACGCTTCATTAAACACGATACCTGTTTTTTTGCCCGACGTCGAACCCAGACCGACCAGTTTATAATCCTTATGAGATAACTGTATAGCGATGTTGATTTAAATTTGACGGGATGCCAATGTACTACACGTAAATAATTTCTTAATTTATATTTGTATCATTTGAATAATGGCGTTCTATTTTAATCATTTCAATTAACACAAAAAGAACGAGGATTGCTTATGTCATATGTATGTCTTAAATTTTTTACAGCGCTGTCTAAAAACATGATTGTAAATTTAAAAAAAAATGTTAATTAAAATTATATTTAAATATTTAATTTTAATGGTTGACTTATTTATTTTTAATTCAGTATAGTTGATATACACAAATATACTTAAAATATACTAAAGTATAATACTATTATTACGTTGTAACCTAACAATTGAGATACATAAAATAATTATTTAATGGTAAACGATAATATAATGAAGACAGTTAAATTCTGCATCTTTATTTATACAAAAACGAACGATACGAATTTTGCATATATAAGACATAAAAATAAAAGGAAATACAGTACTGCTACTACTACTAACCACGATAGATCAGTGGCTAAAAGTAGCGATTTCAAAGTTGATCAACAATCATTGAATTTTAATGTACTTCATTTGTATTTATAATCCATCTCGTGCGCGGCGGTGGATGACCATCATAATGAAACCTGCATGTGGCGGACGAAAATCTTCCACGTGTTTTTAACCCGCATTTGAGCAGGATTACGATAAAGAGGCCACCAGTAGGACACTTACAAGCGGTTACTTTACTAAGAAAATGTCATCTAAAAGATTGTGTAATTGTATTCAGAACGCTGCCACTACCACTGTCTCGTTAATTTAAGGCATATTCCTACTACGTTTACTATTATCATAATATAATATTATTTATTACTGCAATTGATGTCAGTACAACCATATTGACAAACCATTTTTTATCTCTACGGCTCATTCGATTAGCGGTCCATGACCCAAACGAGTACACTTTCTACTCTTTATATAGTTCGAAGCGTATTTTATTTGTTTTTTTTTTTTTAGTTGCAACATTCGCTTTTGGACGTGACAAGTGTGATGAAACGTACCACTAATAATGCCCTTTTTCGATTATATACTATGACTAGATAAATTATGGGATTGCGTTACAATGACTGTTTGATTTGTTTTTAATAAGCAATTGTTTGATACGTACTGTTGTACATAACAATGAAAACCTTCAACCAATATTAAAAAAAAAAAACGAAAAGTAAAATATCAAATTTGTTTTGTTGGCTCTATAACTTTATTATAATTATCAAGTAATATTTTAATACAAGGGTCGTTGCCGAGGGGCCACAATTTCAGATCGGTCCTGTCAAAGTTAGCCCTTGTCAAGTATGAATCAAGCTGTGTGAACAGATCTTCATAATTTAATATAGCAAATACAATCTAAACTAATATTATAAATGCGAAACTAATTCTGTCTATCTGTTTCGATGTGACGATTATACCACTAAACCGAATTTGATGAAATTTACATAGGCTACTTTTATAACAACCCTTCTCCCAACACCAACATCTCCCCTCCATAACACGGCGGGCGAAGCCACGGGCGAACATTAGTAAAATATAACTACTAGCTATTTTTACAAAATCAACGTCATCGCTCAAATATTTAAATTACCGGCTTCCGAAGTATTCTACGAATTCCCATTCTTCTACGAATTTTAGGTACCAAAGAATGTTTTTTAGCTTCAAGTTCATTTTTTTTATTTATTTAAAACTTAACCTGTACAAAATGAAGACAGTTAAATTCGGCATCGTTATTTATATAAAAACGAACGATACGAATTTTGCATATATGCATATAATATGTTTTTATGTTACGGGAGTAAATAACGCACAATTTGATTTACCTAAAATAGAAAATTTTAATGTTATTATAAAATTAAATTACATAGGTACTTAAATTAGTTGAAATAAAATATCAAATTTTCGTCAGTCTACGTTGAGTGATTGTATTGTGTACATATCATTACCAGCTGCAAGAGTTACTGTGACCATCGTTTAGAAATATCGATAACATCGAGTTAAAATGACTACTTTAGCTCCGAAATCTGAAATGGTCGCTGCGTTAGCCTTGATGGACCTTCATAGCGCCTACCGCGGGCCTCCTCATGATAATACTTTCGATACAAGATCTATCGGCGTCGAAAATATAGACGGGACAAGAACTATAACAAGAATTTTTAGCGTTATTTGTTCTACACCAGTGTCTCTTCCTCATACAAGGCAATGATATGTACACAATACAATCACTCAACGTAGACTGACGAAAATTTGCAACCCGATTAAAAAAATCAACTTGCTAGATGCTTTGTTTCCATACGACACCTATTGTTTCAGGTAAAGAAGCTGTACTTCCGGCTCCTTTCCGTTATCTTCTTTTGTTTAATATTGAATGAAATTTTGTTTTACAGCGGATCGAGGTACCAAGAACTTACATTTATAAAATAATGTTTATTATCCTACACGTAATTACCTCACTTTCTTTGTCCAGTAGGTAGTACCAATCGGATACCTATTGTTTCCTTATTAAATGATTAATCCTTTTAAAAAAGGAACCATATACATATTTCTATATATAACCGATTATAGATACTCTACCTAGAGAATTTTTTTGTTTTCAATGGTCGCTAATAGTGGTTAAAAAAATGTTTGTATGCGTTTAATTTATTGTTAAAATATTAAAATTCAACTTAGGTAATTGCTTGTCATTTTTTCATATCTATGTTTTATTGAAATATTTGGCCATTTGGATGGTGAAAATATTATTCAGTTACATCAATAATTAGTTTATATTAAAAAAATGATATCACACGTTCTCAATATTGAATGCAGTCTACTTTTAACTAGATGATTACGAGCAATCGGAGTCGTAGGGAGAAATATTTTCTTTGTTAACTATTTTGCGCTTCTTCTTATTTTGTTCGCGTGTTCTAAACATTTTGCTTTCGTCGGCACATTTTGTGGTATTTACTTTACTTATTTGTATTCTTTGGTTTTAAAGTTATTTTCTTTTTTTCTGAACTCGCATGTCACTGTTCGTTAGGTCATCGCGTTCTTTAGCAAATGTTGAATCACAGTCTCCAACAGAACTAAAATCAATAGTAGTAGTTAGTTTTCTTTTACGTTTGTTGGAATTTCGGCGGTATGTCTTATCAGAATATTCGTCGCTAGAAACGTCCGAAATTTGCTTATATGAATCGGTAATTGAGGATTTTTCCGGTTTCTTTGTTTTCAGCTTTGATTCAAGACATTTTATTTGAGCGCAAAGTTATTTTATAATATTTTCCATTTTTTCACTTTCGGGATGGTACAAATAAAATTCAGTTTGAGTTCCTATATCAAACATCACTTCATTCTTGATATATTTTGAATGATTTTTTTTAGAGTTTTCGTTCGAACGCTTGTATGAGGAAGAGGCACTGGTGTAGAACAAATAACGCTAAAAATTCTTGTTATAGTTCTTGTCCCGTCTATATTTTCGACGCCGATAGATCTTGTATCGAAAGTATTATCATGAGGAGGCCCGCGGTAGGCGCTATGAAGGTCTATTAAGGCTAACGCAGCGACCATTTCAGATTTCGGAGCTAAAGTAGTCATTTTAACTCGATGTTATCGATATTTCTAAACGATGGTCACAGTAACTCTTGCAGCTGGTAATGATATGTACACAATACAATCACTCAACGTAGACTGACGAAAATTTGCAACCCGATTAAAAAAATCAACTTGCTAGATGCTTTGTTTCCATACGACACCTATTGTTTCAGGTAAATAAGCTGTACTTCCGGCTCCTTTCCGTTATATTCTTTTGTTTAATATTGAATGAAATTTTGTTTTACAGCGGATCGAGGTACCAAGAACTTGCATTTATAAAATAATGTTTATTATCCTACACGTAATTACCTTACTTTCTTCGTCCAGTAGGTACTACCAATCGGATACCTATTGTTTCCTTATTAAATGATTAATCCTTTTAAAAAAGGAACCATATACATATTTCTATATATAACCGATTATAGATACTCTACCTAGAGAATTTCTTTTTTTCAATGGTCGCTAATAGTGGTAAAAAAAATGTTTGTATGCGTTTAATTTATTGTTAAAATATTAAAATTAAACTTAGGTAATTGCTTGTCATTCTTTCATATCTATGTTTTATTGAAATATTTGGCCATTTGGATGGTGAAAATATTATTCAGTTACATCAATAATTAGTTTATATTAAAAAAATGATATCACACGTTCTCAATATTGCATGGAGTCTACTTTTAACTAGATGATTACGAGCAATCGGAGTCGTAGGGAGAAATATTTTCTTTGTTAACTATTTTGCGCTTCTTCTTATTTTGTTCGCGTGTTCTAAACATTTTGCTTTCGTCGGCACATTTTGTGGTATTTACTTTACTTATTTGTATTCTTTGGTTTTAAAGTTATTTTCATTTTTTTCTGAACTCGCATGTCACTGTTCGTTAGGTCATCGCGTTATTTAGCAAATGTTGAATCACAGTCTCCAACAGAACTAAAATCAGTAGTAGTAGTTAGTTTTCTTTTACGTTTGTTGGAACTTCGGCGGTATGTCTTATCAGAATATTCGTCGCTAGAAACGTCCGAAATTTGCTTATATGAAGCGGTAATTGAGGATTTTTCCGGTTTCTTTGTTTTCAGCTTTGATTCAAGACATTTTATTTGAGCGCAAAGTTCTTTTATAATATTTTCCATTTTTTCACTTTCGGGATGGTACAAATCAAATTCAGTTTGAGTTCCTATATCAAACATCACTTCATTCTTGATATATTTTGAATGATTTTTTTTAGAGTTTTCGTTCGAACGCTTGTATGAGGAAGAGGCACTGGTGTAGAACAAATAACGCTAAAAATTCTTGTTATAGTTCTTGTCCCGTCTATATTTTCGACGCCGATAGATCTTGTATCGAAAGTATTATCATGAGGAGGCCCGCGGTAGGCGCTATGAAGGTCCATCAAGGCTAACGCAGCGACCATTTCAGATTTCGGAGCTAAAGTAGTCATTTTAACTCGATGTTATCGATATTTCTAAACGATGGTCACAGTAACTCTTGCAGCTGGCAATGATATGTACACAATACAATCACTCAACGTAGACTGACGAAAATTTGCAACCCGATTAAAAAAATCAACTTGCTAGATGCTTTGTTTCCATACGACACCTATTGTTTCAGGTAAATAAGCTGTACTTCCGGCTCCTTTCCGTTATCTTCTTTTGTTTAATATTGAATGAAATTTTGTTTTACAGCGGATCGAGGTACCAAGAACTTGCATTTATAAAATAATGTTTATTATCCTACACGTAATTACCTTACTTTCTTCGTCCAGTAGGTACTACCAATCGGATACCTATTGTTTCCTTATTAAATGATTAATCCTTTTAAAAAAGGAACCATATACATATTTCTATATATAACCGATTATAGATACTCTACCTAGAGAATTTCTTTTTTTCAATGGTCGCTAATAGTGGTAAAAAAAATGTTTGTATGCGTTTAATTTATTGTTAAAATATTAAAATTAAACTTAGGTAATTGCTTGTCATTCTTTCATATCTATGTTTTATTGAAATATTTGGCCATTTGGATGGTGAAAATATTATTCAGTTACATCAATAATTAGTTTATATTAAAAAAATGATATCACACGTTCTCAATATTGCATGGAGTCTACTTTTAACTAGATGATTACGAGCAATCGGAGTCGTAGGGAGAAATATTTTCTTTGTTAACTATTTTGCGCTTCTTCTTATTTTGTTCGCGTGTTCTAAACATTTTGCTTTCGTCGGCACATTTTGTGGTATTTACTTTACTTATTTGTATTCTTTGGTTTTAAAGTTATTTTCATTTTTTTCTGAACTCGCATGTCACTGTTCGTTAGGTCATCGCGTTATTTAGCAAATGTTGAATCACAGTCTCCAACAGAACTAAAATCAGTAGTAGTAGTTAGTTTTCTTTTACGTTTGTTGGAACTTCGGCGGTATGTCTTATCAGAATATTCGTCGCTAGAAACGTCCGAAATTTGCTTATATGAAGCGGTAATTGAGGATTTTTCCGGTTTCTTTGTTTTCAGCTTTGATTCAAGACATTTTATTTGAGCGCAAAGTTCTTTTATAATATTTTCCATATTTTCACTTTCGGGATGGTACAAATCAAATTCAGTTTGAGTTCCTATATCAAACATCACTTCATTCTTGATATATTTTGAATGATTTTTTTTAGAGTTTTCGTTCGAACGCTTGTATGAGGAAGAGGCACTGGTGTAGAACAAATAACGCTAAAAATTCTTGTTATAGTTCTTGTCCCGTCTATATTTTCGACGCCGATAGATCTTGTATCGAAAGTATTATCATGAGGAGGCCCGCGGTAGGCGCTATGAAGGTCCATCAAGGCTAACGCAGCGACCATTTCAGATTTCGGAGCTAAAGTAGTCATTTTAACTCGATGTTATCGATATTTCTAAACGATGGTCACAGTAACTCTTGCAGCTGGTAATGATATGTACACAATACAATCACTCAACGTAGACTGACGAAAATTTGCAACCCGATTAAAAAAATCAACTTGCTAGATGCTTTGTTTCCATACGACACCTATTGTTTCAGGTAAAGAAGCTGTACTTCCGGCTCCTTTCCGTTATCTTCTTTTGTTTAATATTGAATGAAATTTTGTTTTACAGCGGATCGAGGTACCAAGAACTTGCATTTATAAAATAATGTTTATTATCCTACACGTAATTACCTTACTTTCTTCGTCCAGTAGGTACTACCAATCGGATACCTATTGTTTCCTTATTAAATGATTAATCCTTTTAAAAAAGGAACCATATACATATTTCTATATATAACCGATTATAGATACTCTACCTAGAGAATTTTTTTTTTTCAATTGTCGCTAATTGTTGTAAAAAAAATGTTTGTATGCGTTTAATTTATTGTTAAAATATTAAAATTAAACTTAGGTAATTGCTTGTCATTCTTTCATATCTATGTTTTATTGAAATATTTGGCCATTTGGATGGTGAAAATATTATTCAGTTACATCAATAATTAGTTTATATTAAAAAAATGATATCACACGTTCTCAATATTGCATGGAGTCTACTTTTAACTAGATGATTACGAGCAATCGGAGTCGTAGGGAGAAATATTTTCTTTGTTAACTATTTTGCGCTTCTTCTTATTTTGTTCGCGTGTTCTAAACATTTTGCTTTCGTCGGCACATTTTGTGGTATTTACTTTACTTATTTGTATTCTTTGGTTTTAAAGTAATTTTCATTTTTTTCTGAACTCGCATGTCACTGTTCGTTAGGTCATCGCGTTATTTAGCAAATGTTGAATCACAGTCTCCAACAGAACTAAAATCAGTAGTAGTAGTTAGTTTTCTTTTACGTTTGTTGGAATTTCGGCGGTATGTCTTATCAGAATATTCGTCGCTAGAAACGTTCGAAATTTGCTTATATGAAGCGGTAATTGAGGATTTTTCCGGTTTCTTTGTTTTCAGCTTTGATTCAAGACATTTTATTTGAGCGCAAAGTTCTTTTATAATATTTTCCATTTTTTCACTTTCGGGATGGTACAAATCAAATTCAGTTTGAGTTCCTATATCAAACATCACTTCATTCTTCATATATTTTGAATGATTTTTTTTAGAGTTTTCGTTCGAACGCTTGTATGAGGAAGAGGCACTGGTGTAGAACAAATAACGCTAAAAATTCTTGTTATAGTTCTTGTCCCGTCTATATTTTCGACGCCGATAGATCTTGTATCGAAAGTATTATCATGAGGAGGCCCGCGGTAGGCGCTATGAAGGTCCAGTAAGGCTAGCGCAGCGTCCATTTCAGATTTCGGAGCTAAAGTAGTCATTTTAACTCGATGTTATCGATATTTCTAAACGATGGTCACAGTAACTCTTGGAGCTGGTAATGATATGTACACAATACAATCACTCAACGTAGACTGAAGAAAATTTGCAACCCGATTAAAAAAATCAACTTGCTAGATGCTTTGTTTCCATACGACACTTATTGTTTCAGGTAAATAAGCTGTACTTCCGGCTCCTTTCTGTTATCTTATTTTGTTTAATATTGAATGAAATTTTGTTTGACGAGCCGGTTGGCGTTGTTGGTAGGATATTTGCCTTCCACGCCGCAGGTCGTGGGTTCGATTCCCACCCAGGACAGACATTTGTGTGCATGAACATGTCTGTTTGTCCTGAGTCTGGGTGGAATTATCTATATAAGTATTTATTTACAAAAGAAAAGTAGTCTATGTAAGTATATCAGTTGTCTGGTTTCCATAGTACAAACTCTGCTTAGTTTGGGATCAGATGGTCGTGTGTGAATAATGTCCCAGAATATGTTTATTATTATTATTATGTTTTACAGCGGATTAAGGTGCCAAGAACTTGCATTTATAAAATAATGTTTATTATCCTACACGTAATTACCTTACTTTCTTCGTCCAGTTGGTAGTACCAATCGGATACCTATTGTTTATTCAGTTACATTAATAATTAGTTTATATTAAAAAAATGATATTACACGTTCTCAATATTGCATGGAGTCTACTTTTAACTAGATGATTACGAGCAATCGGAGTCGTAGGGAGAAATATTTTCTTTGTTAACTATTTTGCGCTTCTTCTTATTTTTTTCGCGTGTTCTAAACATTTTGCTTTCGTCGGCACATTTTGTGGTATTTACTTTACTTATTTGTATTCTTTGGTTTTAAAGTTATTTTCTTTTTTTCTGAACTCGCATGTCACTGTTCGTTAGGTCATCGCGTTCTTTAGCAAATGTTGAATCACAGTCTCCAACAGAACTAAAATCAATAGTAGTAGTTAGTTTTCTTTTACGTTTGTTGGAATTTCGGCGGTATGTCTTATCAGAATATTCGTCGCTAGAAACGTCCGAAATTTGCTTATATGAATCGGTAATTGAGGATATTTCCGGTTTCTTTGTTTTCAGCTTTGATTCAAGACATTTTATTTGAGCGCAAAGTTCTTTTATAATATTTTCTATTTTTTCACTTTCGGGATGGTACAAATCAAATTCAGTTTGAGTTCCTATGTCAAACATCACTACATTCTTGATATATTTTGAATGATTTTTTTTAGAGTTTTCGTTCGAACGTTTGGGCAAATACACTTGTTTTTTCGGGGTGCTTGTATGAGGAAGAGACACTGGTGTAGAACAAATAACGCTAAAAATTCTTGTTATAGTTCTTGTCCCGTCTATATTTTCGACGCCGATAGATCTTGTATCGAAAGTATTATCATGAGGAGGCCCGCGGTAGGCGCTATGAAGGTCCATCAAGGCTAACGCAGCGACCATTTCAGATTTCGGAGCTAAAGTAGTCATTTTAACTTGATGTTATCGATATTTCTAAACGATGGTCACAGTAACTCTTGCAGCTGGTAATGATATGTACACAATACAATCACTCAACGTAGACTGACGAAAATTTGCAACCCGATTAAAAAAATCAACTTGCTAGATGCTTTGTTTCCATACGACACCTATTGTTTCAGGTAAAGAAGCTGTACTTCCGGCTCCTTTCCGTTATCTTCTTTTGTTTAATATTGAATGAAATTTTGTTTTACAGCGGATCGAGGTACCAAGAACTTGCATTTATAAAATAATGTTTATTATCCTACACGTAATTACCTTACTTTCTTCGTCCAGTAGGTACTACCAATCGGATACCTATTGTTTCCTTATTAAATGATTAATCTTTTTAAAAAAGGAACCATATACATATTTCTATATATAACCGATTATAGATACTCTACCTAGAGAATTTTTTTTTTTCAATGGTCGCTAATAGTGGTAAAAAAAATGTTTGTATGCGTTTAATTTATTGTTAAAATATTAAAATTAAACTTAGGTAATTGCTTGTCATTCTTTCATATCTATATTTTATTGAAATATTTGGCCATTTGGATGGTGAAAATATTATTCAGTTACATCAATAATTAGTTTATATTAAAAAAATGATATCACACGTTCTCAATATTGCATGGAGTCTACTTTTAACTAGATGATTACGAGCAATCGGAGTCGTAGGGAGAAATATTTTCTTTGTTAACTATTTTGCGCTTCTTCTTATTTTGTTCGCGTGTTCTAAACATTTTGCTTTCGTCGGCACATTTTGTGGTATTTACTTTACTTATTTGTATTCTTTGGTTTTAAAGTTATTTTCATTTTTTTCTGAACTCGCATGTCACTGTTCGTTAGGTCATCGCGTTCTTTAGCAAATGTTGAATCACAGTCTCCAACAGAACTAAAATCAATAGTAGTAGTTAGTTTTCTTTTACGTTTGTTGGAATTTCGGCGGTATGTCTTATCAGAATATTCGTCGCTAGAAACGTCCGAAATTTGCTTATATGAATCGGTAATTGAGGATGTTTCCGGTTTCTTTGTTTTCAGCTTTGATTCAAGACATTTTATTTGAGCGCAAAGTTCTTTTATAATATTTTCTATTTTTTCACTTTCGGGATGGTACAAATCAAATTCAGTTTGAGTTCCTATGTCAAACATCACTACATTCTTGATATATTTTGAATGATTTTTTTTAGAGTTTTCGTTCGAACGTTTGGGCAAATACACTTGTTTTTTCGGGGTGCTTGTATGAGGAAGAGACACTGGTGTAGAACAAATAACGCTAAAAATTCTTGTTATAGTTCTTGTCCCGTCTATATTTTCGACGCCGATAGATCTTGTATCGAAAGTATTATCATGAGGAGGCCCGCGGTAGGCGCTATGAAGGTCCATCAAGGCTAACGCAGCGACCATTTCAGATTTCGGAGCTAAAGTAGTCATTTTAACTCGATGTTATCGATATTTCTAAACGATGGTCACAGTAACTCTTGCAGCTGGTAATGATATGTACACAATACAATCACTCAACGTAGACTGACGAAAATTTGCAACCCGATTAAAAAAATCAACTTGCTAGATGCTTTGTTTCCATACGACACCTATTGTTTCAGGTAAAGAAGCTGTACTTCCGGCTCCTTTCCGTTATCTTCTTTTGTTTAATATTGAATGAAATTTTGTTTTACAGCGGATCGAGGTACCAAGAACTTGCATTTATAAAATAATGTTTATTATCCTACACGTAATTACCTTACTTTCTTCGTCCAGTAGGTACTACCAATCGGATACCTATTGTTTCCTTATTAAATGATTAATCCTTTTAAAAAAGGAACCATATACATATTTCTATATATAACCGATTATAGATACTCTACCTAGAGAATTTTTTTTTTCAATAGTCGCTAATTGTTGTAAAAAAAATGTTAGTATGCGTTTAATTTATTGTTAAAATATTAAAATTAAACTTAGGTAATTGCTTGTCATTCTTTCATATCTATGTTTTATTGAAATATTTGGCCATTTGGATGGTGAAAATATTATTCAGTTACATCAATAATTAGTTTATATTAAAAAAATGATATCACACGTTCTCAATATTGCATGGAGTCTAATTTTAACTAGATGATTACGAGCAATCGGAGTCGTAGGGAGAAATATTTTCTTTGTTAACTATTTTGCGCTTCTTCTTATTTTGTTCGCGTGTTCTAAACATTTTGCTTTCGTCGGCACATTTTGTGGTATTTACTTTACTTATTTGTATTCTTTGGTTTTAAAGTTATTTTCATTTTTTTCTGAACTCGCATGTCACTGTTCGTTAGGTCATCGCGTTATTTAGCAAATGTTGAATCACAGTCTCCAACAGAACTAAAATCAGTAGTAGTAGTTAGTTTTCTTTTACGTTTGTTGGAACTTCGGCGGTATGTCTTATCAGAATATTCGTCGCTAGAAACGTCCGAAATTTGCTTATATGAAGCGGTAATTGAGGATTTTTCCGGTTTCTTTGTTTTCAGCTTTGATTCAAGACATTTTATTTGAGCGCAAAGTTCTTTTATAATATTTTCCATTTTTTCACTTTCGGGATGGTACAAATCAAATTCAGTTTGAGTTCCTATATCAAACATCACTTCATTCTTGATATATTTTGAATGATTTTTTTTAGATTTTTCGTTCGAACGCTTGTATGAGGAAGAGGCACTGGTGTAGAACAAATAACGCTAAAAATTCTTGTTATAGTTCTTGTCCCGTCTATATTTTCGACGCCGATAGATCTTGTATCGAAAGTATTATCATGAGGAGGCCCGCGGTAGGCGCTATGAAGGTCCATCAAGGCTAACGCAGCGACCATTTCAGATTTCGGAGCTAAAGTAGTCATTTTAACTCGATGTTATCGATATTTCTAAACGATGGTCACAGTAACTCTTGCAGCTGGTAATGATATGTACACAATACAATCACTCAACGTAGACTGACGAAAATTTGCAACCCGATTAAAAAAATCAACTTGCTAGATGCTTTGTTTCCATACGACACCTATTGTTTCAGGTAAAGAAGCTGTACTTCCGGCTCCTTTCCGTTATCTTCTTTTGTTTAATATTGAATGAAATTTTGTTTTACAGCGGATCGAGGTACCAAGAACTTGCATTTATAAAATAATGTTTATTATCCTACACGTAATTACCTTACTTTCTTCGTCCAGTAGGTACTACCAATCGGATACCTATTGTTTCCTTATTAAATGATTAATCCTTTTAAAAAAGGAACCATATACATATTTCTATATATAACCGATTATAGATACTCTACCTAGAGAATTTTTTTTTTTCAATGGTCGCTAATTGTTGTAAAAAAAATGTTTGTATGCGTTTAATTTATTGTTAAAATATTAAAATTAAACTTAGGTAATTGCTTGTCATTCTTTCATATCTATGTTTTATTGAAATATTTGGCCATTTGGATGGTGAAAATATTATTCAGTTACATCAATAATTAGTTTATATTAAAAAAATGATATCACACGTTCTCAATATTGCATGGAGTCTACTTTTAACTAGATGATTACGAGCAATCGGAGTCGTAGGGAGAAATATTTTCTTTGTTAACTATTTTGCGCTTCTTCTTATTTTGTTCGCGTGTTCTAAACATTTTGCTTTCGTCGGCACATTTTGTGGTATTTACTTTACTTATTTGTATTCTTTGGTTTTAAAGTTATTTTCTTTTTTTCTGAACTCGCATGTCACTGTTCGTTAGGTCATCGCGTTCTTTAGCAAATGTTGAATCACAGTCTCCAACAGAACTAAAATCAATAGTAGTAGTTAGTTTTCTTTTACGTTTGTTGGAATTTCGGCGGTATGTCTTATCAGAATATTCGTCGCTAGAAACGTCCGAAATTTGCTTATATGAATCGGTAATTGAGGATATTTCCGGTTTCTTTGTTTTCAGCTTTGATTCAAGACATTTTATTTGAGCGCAAAGTTCTTTTATAATATTTTCTATTTTTTCACTTTCGGGATGGTACAAATCAAATTCAGTTTGAGTTCCTATGTCAAACATCACTACATTCTTGATATATTTTGAATGATTTTTTTTAGAGTTTTCGTTCGAACGTTTGGGCAAATACACTTGTTTTTTCGGGGTGCTTGTATGAGGAAGAGACACTGGTGTAGAACAAATAACGCTAAAAATTCTTGTTATAGTTCTTGTCCCGTCTATATTTTCGACGCCGATAGATCTTGTATCGAAAGTATTATCATGAGGAGGCCCGCGGTAGGCGCTATGAAGGTCCATCAAGGCTAACGCAGCGACCATTTCAGATTTCGGAGCTAAAGTAGTCATTTTAACTCGATGTTATCGATATTTCTAAACGATGGTCACAGTAACTCTTGCAGCTGGTAATGATATGTACACAATACAATCACTCAACGTAGACTGACGAAAATTTGCAACCCGATTAAAAAAATCAACTTGCTAGATGCTTTGTTTCCATACGACACCTATTGTTTCAGGTAAAGAAGCTGTACTTCCGGCTCCTTTCCGTTATCTTCTTTTGTTTAATATTGAATGAAATTTTGTTTTACAGCGGATCGAGGTACCAAGAACTTGCATTTATAAAATAATGTTTATTATCCTACACGTAATTACCTTACTTTCTTCGTCCAGTAGGTACTACCAATCGGATACCTATTGTTTCCTTATTAAATGATTAATCTTTTTAAAAAAGGAACCATATACATATTTCTATATATAACCGATTATAGATACTCTACCTAGAGAATTTTTTTTTTTCAATGGTCGCTAATAGTGGTAAAAAAAATGTTTGTATGCGTTTAATTTATTGTTAAAATATTAAAATTAAACTTAGGTAATTGCTTGTCATTCTTTCATATCTATGTTTTATTGAAATATTTGGCCATTTGGATGGTGAAAATATTATTCAGTTACATCAATAATTAGTTTATATTAAAAAAATGATATCACACGTTCTCAATATTGCATGGAGTCTACTTTTAACTAGATGATTACGAGCAATCGGAGTCGTAGGGAGAAATATTTTCTTTGTTAACTATTTTGCGCTTCTTCTTATTTTGTTCGCGTGTTCTAAACATTTTGCTTTCGTCGGCACATTTTGTGGTATTTACTTTACTTATTTGTATTCTTTGGTTTTAAAGTTATTTTCATTTTTTTCTGAACTCGCATGTCACTGTTCGTTAGGTCATCGCGTTCTTTAGCAAATGTTGAATCACAGTCTCCAACAGAACTAAAATCAATAGTAGTAGTTAGTTTTCTTTTACGTTTGTTGGAATTTCGGCGGTATGTCTTATCAGAATATTCGTCGCTAGAAACGTCCGAAATTTGCTTATATGAATCGGTAATTGAGGATGTTTCCGGTTTCTTTGTTTTCAGCTTTGATTCAAGACATTTTATTTGAGCGCAAAGTTCTTTTATAATATTTTCTATTTTTTCACTTTCGGGATGGTACAAATCAAATTCAGTTTGAGTTCCTATGTCAAACATCACTACATTCTTGATATATTTTGAATGATTTTTTTTAGAGTTTTCGTTCGAACGTTTGGGCAAATACACTTGTTTTTTCGGGGTGCTTGTATGAGGAAGAGACACTGGTGTAGAACAAATAACGCTAAAAATTCTTGTTATAGTTCTTGTCCCGTCTATATTTTCGACGCCGATAGATCTTGTATCGAAAGTATTATCATGAGGAGGCCCGCGGTAGGCGCTATGAAGGTCCATCAAGGCTAACGCAGCGACCATTTCAGATTTCGGAGCTAAAGTAGTCATTTTAACTCGATGTTATCGATATTTCTAAACGATGGTCACAGTAACTCTTGCAGCTGGTAATGATATGTACACAATACAATCACTCAACGTAGACTGAAGAAAATTTGCAACCCGATTAAAAAAATCAACTTGCTAGATGCTTTGTTTCCATACGACACTTATTGTTTCAGGTAAATAAGCTGTACTTCCGGCTCCTTTCTGTTATCTTATTTTGTTTAATATTGAATGAAATTTTGTTTGACGAGCCGGTTGGCGTTGTTGGTAGGATATTTGCCTTCCACGCCGCAGGTCGTGGGTTCGATTCCCACCCAGGACAGACATTTGTGTGCATGAACATGTCTGTTTGTCCTGAGTCTGGGTGGAATTATCTATATAAGTATTTATTTACAAAAGAAAAGTAGTCTATGTAAGTATATCAGTTGTCTGGTTTCCATAGTACAAACTCTGCTTAGTTTGGGATCAGATGGTCGTGTGTGAATAATGTCCCAGGATATGTTTATTATTATTATTATGTTTTACAGCGGATTAAGGTGCCAAGAACTTGCATTTATAAAATAATGTTTATTATCCTACACGTAATTACCTTACTTTCTTCGTCCAGTTGGTAGTACCAATCGGATACCTATTGTTTATTCAGTTACATTAATAATTAGTTTATATTAAAAAAATGATATTACACGTTCTCAATATTGCATGGAGTCTACTTTTAACTAGATGATTACGAGCAATCGGAGTCGTAGGGAGAAATATTTTCTTTGTTAACTATTTTGCGCTTCTTCTTATTTTGTTCGCGTGTTCTAAACATTTTGCTTTCGTCGGCACATTTTGTGGTATTTACTTTACTTATTTGTATTCTTTGGTTTTAAAGTTATTTTCTTTTTTTCTGAACTCGCATGTCACTGTTCGTTAGGTCATCGCGTTCTTTAGCAAATGTTGAATCACAGTCTCCAACAGAACTAAAATCAATAGTAGTAGTTAGTTTTCTTTTACGTTTGTTGGAATTTAGGCGGTATGTCTTATCAGAATATTCGTCGCTAGAAACGTCCGAAATTTGCTTATATGAATCGGTAATTGAGGATATTTCCGGTTTCTTTGTTTTCAGCTTTGATTCAAGACATTTTATTTGAGCGCAAAGTTCTTTTATAATATTTTCTATTTTTTCACTTTCGGGATGGTACAAATCAAATTCAGTTTGAGTTCCTATGTCAAACATCACTACATTCTTGATATATTTTGAATGATTTTTTTTAGAGTTTTCGTTCGAACGTTTGGGCAAATACACTTGTTTTTTCGGGGTGCTTGTATGAGGAAGAGACACTGGTGTAGAACAAATAACGCTAAAAATTCTTGTTATAGTTCTTGTCCCGTCTATATTTTCGACGCCGATAGATCTTGTATCGAAAGTATTATCATGAGGAGGCCCGCGGTAGGCGCTATGAAGGTCCAGTAAGGCTAGCGCAGCGTCCATTTCAGATTTCGGAGCTAAAGTAGTCATTTTAACTCGATGTTATCGATATTTCTAAACGATGGTCACAGTAACTCTTGGAGCTGGTAATGATATGTACACAATACAATCACTCAACGTAGACTGAAGAAAATTTGCAACCCGATTAAAAAAATCAACTTGCTAGATGCTTTGTTTCCATACGACACTTATTGTTTCAGGTAAATAAGCTGTACTTCCGGCTCCTTTCTGTTATCTTATTTTGTTTAATATTGAATGAAATTTTGTTTGACGAGCCGGTTGGCGTTGTTGGTAGGATATTTGCCTTCCACGCCGCAGGTCGTGGGTTCGATTCCCACCCAGGACAGACATTTGTGTGCATGAACATGTCTGTTTGTCCTGAGTCTGGGTGGAATTATCTATATAAGTATTTATTTACAAAAGAAAAGTAGTCTATGTAAGTATATCAGTTGTCTGGTTTCCATAGTACAAACTCTGCTTAGTTTGGGATCAGATGGTCGTGTGTGAATAATGTCCCAGAATATGTTTATTATTATTATTATGTTTTACAGCGGATTAAGGTGCCAAGAACTTGCATTTATAAAATAATGTTTATTATCCTACACGTAATTACCTTACTTTCTTCGTCCAGTTGGTAGTACCAATCGGATACCTATTGTTTATTCAGTTACATTAATAATTAGTTTATATTAAAAAAATGATATTACACGTTCTCAATATTGCATGGAGTCTACTTTTAACTAGATGATTACGAGCAATCGGAGTCGTAGGGAGAAATATTTTCTTTGTTAACTATTTTGCGCTTCTTCTTATTTTTTTCGCGTGTTCTAAACATTTTGCTTTCGTCGGCACATTTTGTGGTATTTACTTTACTTATTTGTATTCTTTGGTTTTAAAGTTATTTTCTTTTTTTCTGAACTCGCATGTCACTGTTCGTTAGGTCATCGCGTTCTTTAGCAAATGTTGAATCACAGTCTCCAACAGAACTAAAATCAATAGTAGTAGTTAGTTTTCTTTTACGTTTGTTGGAATTTCGGCGGTATGTCTTATCAGAATATTCGTCGCTAGAAACGTCCGAAATTTGCTTATATGAATCGGTAATTGAGGATATTTCCGGTTTCTTTGTTTTCAGCTTTGATTCAAGACATTTTATTTGAGCGCAAAGTTCTTTTATAATATTTTCTATTTTTTCACTTTCGGGATGGTACAAATCAAATTCAGTTTGAGTTCCTATGTCAAACATCACTACATTCTTGATATATTTTGAATGATTTTTTTTAGAGTTTTCGTTCGAACGTTTGGGCAAATACACTTGTTTTTTCGGGGTGCTTGTATGAGGAAGAGACACTGGTGTAGAACAAATAACGCTAAAAATTCTTGTTATAGTTCTTGTCCCGTCTATATTTTCGACGCCGATAGATCTTGTATCGAAAGTATTATCATGAGGAGGCCCGCGGTAGGCGCTATGAAGGTCCATCAAGGCTAACGCAGCGACCATTTCAGATTTCGGAGCTAAAGTAGTCATTTTAACTCGATGTTATCGATATTTCTAAACGATGGTCACAGTAACTCTTGCAGCTGGTAATGATATGTACACAATACAATCACTCAACGTAGACTGACGAAAATTTGCAACCCGATTAAAAAAATCAACTTGCTAGATGCTTTGTTTCCATACGACACCTATTGTTTCAGGTAAAGAAGCTGTACTTCCGGCTCCTTTCCGTTATCTTCTTTTGTTTAATATTGAATGAAATTTTGTTTTACAGCGGATCGAGGTACCAAGAACTTGCATTTATAAAATAATGTTTATTATCCTACACGTAATTACCTTACTTTCTTCGTCCAGTAGGTACTACCAATCGGATACCTATTGTTTCCTTATTAAATGATTAATCTTTTTAAAAAAGGAACCATATACATATTTCTATATATAACCGATTATAGATACTCTACCTAGAGAATTTTTTTTTTTCAATGGTCGCTAATAGTGGTAAAAAAAATGTTTGTATGCGTTTAATTTATTGTTAAAATATTAAAATTAAACTTAGGTAATTGCTTGTCATTCTTTCATATCTATGTTTTATTGAAATATTTGGCCATTTGGATGGTGAAAATATTATTCAGTTACATCAATAATTAGTTTATATTAAAAAAATGATATCACACGTTCTCAATATTGCATGGAGTCTACTTTTAACTAGATGATTACGAGCAATCGGAGTCGTAGGGAGAAATATTTTCTTTGTTAACTATTTTGCGCTTCTTCTTATTTTGTTCGCGTGTTCTAAACATTTTGCTTTCGTCGGCACATTTTGTGGTATTTACTTTACTTATTTGTATTCTTTGGTTTTAAAGTTATTTTCATTTTTTTCTGAACTCGCATGTCACTGTTCGTTAGGTCATCGCGTTCTTTAGCAAATGTTGAATCACAGTCTCCAACAGAACTAAAATCAATAGTAGTAGTTAGTTTTCTTTTACGTTTGTTGGAATTTCGGCGGTATGTCTTATCAGAATATTCGTCGCTAGAAACGTCCGAAATTTGCTTATATGAATCGGTAATTGAGGATGTTTCCGGTTTCTTTGTTTTCAGCTTTGATTCAAGACATTTTATTTGAGCGCAAAGTTCTTTTATAATATTTTCTATTTTTTCACTTTCGGGATGGTACAAATCAAATTCAGTTTGAGTTCCTATGTCAAACATCACTACATTCTTGATATATTTTGAATGATTTTTTTTAGAGTTTTCGTTCGAACGTTTGGGCAAATACACTTGTTTTTTCGGGGTGCTTGTATGAGGAAGAGACACTGGTGTAGAACAAATAACGCTAAAAATTCTTGTTATAGTTCTTGTCCCGTCTATATTTTCGACGCCGATAGATCTTGTATCGAAAGTATTATCATGAGGAGGCCCGCGGTAGGCGCTATGAAGGTCCATCAAGGCTAACGCAGCGACCATTTCAGATTTCGGAGCTAAAGTAGTCATTTTAACTCGATGTTATCGATATTTCTAAACGATGGTCACAGTAACTCTTGCAGCTGGTAATGATATGTACACAATACAATCACTCAACGTAGACTGACGAAAATTTGCAACCCGATTAAAAAAATCAACTTGCTAGATGCTTTGTTTCCATACGACACCTATTGTTTCAGGTAAAGAAGCTGTACTTCCGGCTCCTTTCCGTTATCTTCTTTTGTTTAATATTGAATGAAATTTTGTTTTACAGCGGATCGAGGTACCAAGAACTTGCATTTATAAAATAATGTTTATTATCCTACACGTAATTACCTTACTTTCTTCGTCCAGTAGGTACTACCAATCGGATACCTATTGTTTCCTTATTAAATGATTAATCCTTTTAAAAAAGGAACCATATACATATTTCTATATATAACCGATTATAGATACTCTACCTATAGAATTTTTTTTTTTTCAATGGTCGCTAATTGTTGTAAAAAAAATGTTAGTATGCGTTGAATTTATTGTTAAAATATTAAAATTAAACTTAGGTAATTGCTTGTCATTCTTTCATATCTATGTTTTATTGAAATATTTGGCCATTTGGATGGTGAAAATATTATTCAGTTACATCAATAATTAGTTTATATTAAAAAAATGATATCACACGTTCTCAATATTGCATGGAGTCTACTTTTAACTAGATGATTACGAGCAATCGGAGTCGTAGGGAGAAATATTTTCTTTGTTAACTATTTTGCGCTTCTTCTTATTTTGTTCGCGTGTTCTAAACATTTTGCTTTCGTCGGCACATTTTGTGGTATTTACTTTACTTATTTGTATTCTTTGGTTTTAAAGTTATTTTCATTTTTTTCTGAACTCGCATGTCACTGTTCGTTAGGTCATCGCGTTATTTAGCAAATGTTGAATCACAGTCTCCAACAGAACTAAAATCAGTAGTAGTAGTTAGTTTTCTTTTACGTTTGTTGGAACTTCGGCGGTATGTCTTATCAGAATATTCGTCGCTAGAAACGTCCGAAATTTGCTTATATGAAGCGGTAATTGAGGATTTTTCCGGTTTCTTTGTTTTCAGCTTTGATTCAAGACATTTTATTTGAGCGCAAAGTTCTTTTATAATATTTTCCATTTTTTCACTTTCGGGATGGTACAAATCAAATTCAGTTTGAGTTCCTATATCAAACATCACTTCATTCTTGATATATTTTGAATGATTTTTTTTAGAGTTTTCGTTCGAACGCTTGTATGAGGAAGAGGCACTGGTGTAGAACAAATAACGCTAAAAATTCTTGTTATAGTTCTTGTCCCGTCTATATTTTCGACGCCGATAGATCTTGTATCGAAAGTATTATCATGAGGAGGCCCGCGGTAGGCGCTATGAAGGTCCATCAAGGCTAACGCAGCGACCATTTCAGATTTCGGAGCTAAAGTAGTCATTTTAACTCGATGTTATCGATATTTCTAAACGATGGTCACAGTAACTCTTGCAGCTGGTAATGATATGTACACAATACAATCACTCAACGTAGACTGACGAAAATTTGCAACCCGATTAAAAAAATCAACTTGCTAGATGCTTTGTTTCCATACGACACCTATTGTTTCAGGTAAAGAAGCTGTACTTCCGGCTCCTTTCCGTTATCTTCTTTTGTTTAATATTGAATGAAATTTTGTTTTACAGCGGATCGAGGTACCAAGAACTTGCATTTATAAAATAATGTTTATTATCCTACACGTAATTACCTTACTTTCTTCGTCCAGTAGGTACTACCAATCGGATACCTATTGTTTCCTTATTAAATGATTAATCCTTTTAAAAAAGGAACCATATACATATTTCTATATATAACCGATTATAGATACTCTACCTAGAGAATTTTTTTTTTTCAATGGTCGCTAATTGTTGTAAAAAAAATGTTTGTATGCGTTTAATTTATTGTTAAAATATTAAAATTAAACTTAGGTAATTGCTTGTCATTCTTTCATATCTATGTTTTATTGAAATATTTGGCCATTTGGATGGTGAAAATATTATTCAGTTACATCAATAATTAGTTTATATTAAAAAAATGATATCACACGTTCTCAATATTGCATGGAGTCTACTTTTAACTAGATGATTACGAGCAATCGGAGTCGTAGGGAGAAATATTTTCTTTGTTAACTATTTTGCGCTTCTTCTTATTTTGTTCGCGTGTTCTAAACATTTTGCTTTCGTCGGCACATTTTGTGGTATTTACTTTACTTATTTGTATTCTTTGGTTTTAAAGTTATTTTCTTTTTTTCTGAACTCGCATGTCACTGTTCGTTAGGTCATCGCGTTCTTTAGCAAATGTTGAATCACAGTCTCCAACAGAACTAAAATCAATAGTAGTAGTTAGTTTTCTTTTACGTTTGTTGGAATTTCGGCGGTATGTCTTATCAGAATATTCGTCGCTAGAAACGTCCGAAATTTGCTTATATGAATCGGTAATTGAGGATATTTCCGGTTTCTTTGTTTTCAGCTTTGATTCAAGACATTTTATTTGAGCGCAAAGTTCTTTTATAATATTTTCTATTTTTTCACTTTCGGGATGGTACAAATCAAATTCAGTTTGAGTTCCTATGTCAAACATCACTACATTCTTGATATATTTTGAATGATTTTTTTTAGAGTTTTCGTTCGAACGTTTGGGCAAATACACTTGTTTTTTCGGGGTGCTTGTATGAGGAAGAGACACTGGTGTAGAACAAATAACGCTAAAAATTCTTGTTATAGTTCTTGTCCCGTCTATATTTTCGACGCCGATAGATCTTGTATCGAAAGTATTATCATGAGGAGGCCCGCGGTAGGCGCTATGAAGGTCCATCAAGGCTAACGCAGCGACCATTTCAGATTTCGGAGCTAAAGTAGTCATTTTAACTCGATGTTATCGATATTTCTAAACGATGGTCACAGTAACTCTTGCAGCTGGTAATGATATGTACACAATACAATCACTCAACGTAGACTGACGAAAATTTGCAACCCGATTAAAAAAATCAACTTGCTAGATGCTTTGTTTCCATACGACACCTATTGTTTCAGGTAAAGAAGCTGTACTTCCGGCTCCTTTCCGTTATCTTCTTTTGTTTAATATTGAATGAAATTTTGTTTTACAGCGGATCGAGGTACCAAGAACTTGCATTTATAAAATAATGTTTATTATCCTACACGTAATTACCTTACTTTCTTCGTCCAGTAGGTACTACCAATCGGATACCTATTGTTTCCTTATTAAATGATTAATCTTTTTAAAAAAGGAACCATATACATATTTCTATATATAACCGATTATAGATACTCTACCTAGAGAATTTTTTTTTTTCAATGGTCGCTAATAGTGGTAAAAAAAATGTTTGTATGCGTTTAATTTATTGTTAAAATATTAAAATTAAACTTAGGTAATTGCTTGTCATTCTTTCATATCTATGTTTTATTGAAATATTTGGCCATTTGGATGGTGAAAATATTATTCAGTTACATCAATAATTAGTTTATATTAAAAAAATGATATCACACGTTCTCAATATTGCATGGAGTCTACTTTTAACTAGATGATTACGAGCAATCGGAGTCGTAGGGAGAAATATTTTCTTTGTTAACTATTTTGCGCTTCTTCTTATTTTGTTCGCGTGTTCTAAACATTTTGCTTTCGTCGGCACATTTTGTGGTATTTACTTTACTTATTTGTATTCTTTGGTTTTAAAGTTATTTTCTTTTTTTCTGAACTCGCATGTCACTGTTCGTTAGGTCATCGCGTTCTTTAGCAAATGTTGAATCACAGTCTCCAACAGAACTAAAATCAATAGTAGTAGTTAGTTTTCTTTTACGTTTGTTGGAATTTCGGCGGTATGTCTTATCAGAATATTCGTCGCTAGAAACGTCCGAAATTTGCTTATATGAATCGGTAATTGAGGATATTTCCGGTTTCTTTGTTTTCAGCTTTGATTCAAGACATTTTATTTGAGCGCAAAGTTCTTTTATAATATTTTCTATTTTTTCACTTTCGGGATGGTACAAATCAAATTCAGTTTGAGTTCCTATGTCAAACATCACTACATTCTTGATATATTTTGAATGATTTTTTTTAGAGTTTTCGTTCGAACGTTTGGGCAAATACACTTGTTTTTTCGGGGTGCTTGTATGAGGAAGAGACACTGGTGTAGAACAAATAACGCTAAAAATTCTTGTTATAGTTCTTGTCCCGTCTATATTTTCGACGCCGATAGATCTTGTATCGAAAGTATTATCATGAGGAGGCCCGCGGTAGGCGCTATGAAGGTCCATCAAGGCTAACGCAGCGACCATTTCAGATTTCGGAGCTAAAGTAGTCATTTTAACTCGATGTTATCGATATTTCTAAACGATGGTCACAGTAACTCTTGCAGCTGGTAATGATATGTACACAATACAATCACTCAACGTAGACTGAAGAAAATTTGCAACCCGATTAAAAAAATCAACTTGCTAGATGCTTTGTTTCCATACGACACTTATTGTTTCAGGTAAATAAGCTGTACTTCCGGCTCCTTTCTGTTATCTTATTTTGTTTAATATTGAATGAAATTTTGTTTGACGAGCCGGTTGGCGTTGTTGGTAGGATATTTGCCTTCCACGCCGCAGGTCGTGGGTTCGATTCCCACCCAGGACAGACATTTGTGTGCATGAACATGTCTGTTTGTCCTGAGTCTGGGTGGAATTATCTATATAAGTATTTATTTACAAAAGAAAAGTAGTCTATGTAAGTATATCAGTTGTCTGGTTTCCATAGTACAAACTCTGCTTAGTTTGGGATCAGATGGTCGTGTGTGAATAATGTCCCAGGATATGTTTATTATTATTATTATGTTTTACAGCGGATTAAGGTGCCAAGAACTTGCATTTATAAAATAATGTTTATTATCCTACACGTAATTACCTTACTTTCTTCGTCCAGTTGGTAGTACCAATCGGATACCTATTGTTTATTCAGTTACATTAATAATTAGTTTATATTAAAAAAATGATATTACACGTTCTCAATATTGCATGGAGTCTACTTTTAACTAGATGATTACGAGCAATCGGAGTCGTAGGGAGAAATATTTTCTTTGTTAACTATTTTGCGCTTCTTCTTATTTTGTTCGCGTGTTCTAAACATTTTGCTTTCGTCGGCACATTTTGTGGTATTTACTTTACTTATTTGTATTCTTTGGTTTTAAAGTTATTTTCTTTTTTTCTGAACTCGCATGTCACTGTTCGTTAGGTCATCGCGTTCTTTAGCAAATGTTGAATCACAGTCTCCAACAGAACTAAAATCAATAGTAGTAGTTAGTTTTCTTTTACGTTTGTTGGAATTTCGGCGGTATGTCTTATCAGAATATTCGTCGCTAGAAACGTCCGAAATTTGCTTATATGAATCGGTAATTGAGGATATTTCCGGTTTCTTTGTTTTCAGCTTTGATTCAAGACATTTTATTTGAGCGCAAAGTTCTTTTATAATATTTTCTATTTTTTCACTTTCGGGATGGTACAAATCAAATTCAGTTTGAGTTCCTATGTCAAACATCACTACATTCTTGATATATTTTGAATGATTTTTTTTAGAGTTTTCGTTCGAACTTTTGGGCAAATACACTTGTTTTTTCGGGGTGCTTGTATGAGGAAGAGACACTGGTGTAGAACAAATAACGCTAAAAATTCTTGTTATAGTTCTTGTCCCGTCTATATTTTCGACGCCGATAGATCTTGTATCGAAAGTATTATCATGAGGAGGCCCGCGGTAGGCGCTATGAAGGTCCATCAAGGCTAACGCAGCGACCATTTCAGATTTCGGAGCTAAAGTAGTCATTTTAACTCGATGTTATCGATATTTCTAAACGATGGTCACAGTAACTCTTGCAGCTGGTAATGATATGTACACAATACAATCACTCAACGTAGACTGACGAAAATTTGCAACCCGATTAAAAAAATCAACTTGCTAGATGCTTTGTTTCCATACGACAACTATTGTTTCAGGTAAAGAAGCTGTACTTCCGGCTCCTTTCCGTTATCTTCTTTTGTTTAATATTGAATGAAATTTTGTTTTACAGCGGATCGAGGTACCAAGAACTTGCATTTATAAAATAATGTTTATTATCCTACACGTAATTACCTTACTTTCTTCGTCCAGTAGGTACTACCAATCGGATACCTATTGTTTCCTTATTAAATGATTAATCCTTTTAAAAAAGGAACCATATACATATTTCTATATATAACCGATTATAGATACTCTACCTAGAGAATTTTTTTTTTTCAATGGTCGCTAATTTTGTAAAAAAAATGTTTGTATGCGTTTAATTTATTGTTAAAATATTAAAATTAAACTTAGGTAATTGCTTGTCATTCTTTCATATCTATGTTTTATTGAAATATTTGGCCATTTGGATGGTGAAAATATTATTCAGTTACATCAATAATTAGTTTATATTAAAAAAATGATATCACACGTTCTCAATATTGCATGGAGTCTACTTTTAACTAGATGATTACGAGCAATCGGAGTCGTAGGGAGAAATATTTTCTTTGTTAACTATTTTGCGCTTCTTCTTATTTTGTTCGCGTGTTCTAAACATTTTGCTTTCGTCGGCACATTTTGTGGTATTTACTTTACTTATTTGTATTCTTTGGTTTTAAAGTTATTTTCATTTTTTTCTGAACTCGCATGTCACTGTTCGTTAGGTCATCGCGTTCTTTAGCAAATGTTGAATCACAGTCTCCAACAGAACTAAAATCAATAGTAGTAGTTAGTTTTCTTTTACGTTTGTTGGAATTTCGGCGGTATGTCTTATCAGAATATTCGTCGCTAGAAACGTCCGAAATTTGCTTATATGAATCGGTAATTGAGGATATTTCCGGTTTCTTTGTTTTCAGCTTTGATTCAAGACATTTTATTTGAGCGCAAAGTTCTTTTATAATATTTTCTATTTTTTCACTTTCGGGATGGTACAAATCAAATTCAGTTTGAGTTCCTATGTCAAACATCACTACATTCTTGATATATTTTGAATGATTTTTTTTAGAGTTTTCGTTCGAACGTTTGGGCAAATACACTTGTTTTTTCGGGGTGCTTGTATGAGGAAGAGACACTGGTGTAGAACAAATAACGCTAAAAATTCTTGTTATAGTTCTTGTCCCGTCTATATTTTCGACGCCGATAGATCTTGTATCGAAAGTATTATCATGAGGAGGCCCGCGGTAGGCGCTATGAAGGTCCATCAAGGCTAACGCAGCGACCATTTCAGATTTCGGAGCTAAAGTAGTCATTTTAACTCGATGTTATCGATATTTCTAAACGATGGTCACAGTAACTCTTGCAGCTGGTAATGATATGTACACAATACAATCACTCAACGTAGACTGACGAAAATTTGCAACCCGATTAAAAAAATCAACTTGCTAGATGCTTTGTTTCCATACGACACCTATTGTTTCAGGTAAAGAAGCTGTACTTCCGGCTCCTTTCCGTTATCTTCTTTTGTTTAATATTGAATGAAATTTTGTTTTACAGCGGATCGAGGTACCAAGAACTTGCATTTATAAAATAATGTTTATTATCCTACACGTAATTACCTTACTTTCTTCGTCCAGTAGGTACTACCAATCGGATACCTATTGTTTCCTTATTAAATGATTAATCTTTTTAAAAAAGGAACCATATACATATTTCTATATATAACCGATTATAGATACTCTACCTAGAGAATTTTTTTTTTTCAATGGTCGCTAATAGTGGTAAAAAAAATGTTTGTATGCGTTTAATTTATTGTTAAAATATTAAAATTAAACTTAGGTAATTGCTTGTCATTCTTTCATATCTATGTTTTATTGAAATATTTGGCCATTTGGATGGTGAAAATATTATTCAGTTACATCAATAATTAGTTTATATTAAAAAAATGATATCACACGTTCTCAATATTGCATGGAGTCTACTTTTAACTAGATGATTACGAGCAATCGGAGTCGTAGGGAGAAATATTTTCTTTGTTAACTATTTTGCGCTTCTTCTTATTTTGTTCGCGTGTTCTAAACATTTTGCTTTCGTCGGCACATTTTGTGGTATTTACTTTACTTATTTGTATTCTTTGGTTTTAAAGTTATTTTCTTTTTTTCTGAACTCGCATGTCACTGTTCGTTAGGTCATCGCGTTCTTTAGCAAATGTTGAATCACAGTCTCCAACAGAACTAAAATCAATAGTAGTAGTTAGTTTTCTTTTACGTTTGTTGGAATTTCGGCGGTATGTCTTATCAGAATATTCGTCGCTAGAAACGTCCGAAATTTGCTTATATGAATCGGTAATTGAGGATATTTCCGGTTTCTTTGTTTTCAGCTTTGATTCAAGACATTTTATTTGAGCGCAAAGTTCTTTTATAATATTTTCTATTTTTTCACTTTCGGGATGGTACAAATCAAATTCAGTTTGAGTTCCTATGTCAAACATCACTACATTCTTGATATATTTTGAATGATTTTTTTTAGAGTTTTCGTTCGAACGTTTGGGCAAATACACTTGTTTTTTCGGGGTGCTTGTATGAGGAAGAGACACTGGTGTAGAACAAATAACGCTAAAAATTCTTGTTATAGTTCTTGTCCCGTCTATATTTTCGACGCCGATAGATCTTGTATCGAAAGTATTATCATGAGGAGGCCCGCGGTAGGCGCTATGAAGGTCCATCAAGGCTAACGCAGCGACCATTTCAGATTTCGGAGCTAAAGTAGTCATTTTAACTCGATGTTATCGATATTTCTAAACGATGGTCACAGTAACTCTTGCAGCTGGTAATGATATGTACACAATACAATCACTCAACGTAGACTGAAGAAAATTTGCAACCCGATTAAAAAAATCAACTTGCTAGATGCTTTGTTTCCATACGACACTTATTGTTTCAGGTAAATAAGCTGTACTTCCGGCTCCTTTCTGTTATCTTATTTTGTTTAATATTGAATGAAATTTTGTTTGACGAGCCGGTTGGCGTTGTTGGTAGGATATTTGCCTTCCACGCCGCAGGTCGTGGGTTCGATTCCCACCCAGGACAGACATTTGTGTGCATGAACATGTCTGTTTGTCCTGAGTCTGGGTGGAATTATCTATATAAGTATTTATTTACAAAAGAAAAGTAGTCTATGTAAGTATATCAGTTGTCTGGTTTCCATAGTACAAACTCTGCTTAGTTTGGGATCAGATGGTCGTGTGTGAATAATGTCCCAGGATATGTTTATTATTATTATTATGTTTTACAGCGGATTAAGGTGCCAAGAACTTGCATTTATAAAATAATGTTTATTATCCTACACGTAATTACCTTACTTTCTTCGTCCAGTTGGTAGTACCAATCGGATACCTATTGTTTATTCAGTTACATTAATAATTAGTTTATATTAAAAAAATGATATTACACGTTCTCAATATTGCATGGAGTCTACTTTTAACTAGATGATTACGAGCAATCGGAGTCGTAGGGAGAAATATTTTCTTTGTTAACTATTTTGCGCTTCTTCTTATTTTGTTCGCGTGTTCTAAACATTTTGCTTTCGTCGGCACATTTTGTGGTATTTACTTTACTTATTTGTATTCTTTGGTTTTAAAGTTATTTTCTTTTTTTCTGAACTCGCATGTCACTGTTCGTTAGGTCATCGCGTTCTTTAGCAAATGTTGAATCACAGTCTCCAACAGAACTAAAATCAATAGTAGTAGTTAGTTTTCTTTTACGTTTGTTGGAATTTCGGCGGTATGTCTTATCAGAATATTCGTCGCTAGAAACGTCCGAAATTTGCTTATATGAATCGGTAATTGAGGATATTTCCGGTTTCTTTGTTTTCAGCTTTGATTCAAGACATTTTATTTGAGCGCAAAGTTCTTTTATAATATTTTCTATTTTTTCACTTTCGGGATGGTACAAATCAAATTCAGTTTGAGTTCCTATGTCAAACATCACTACATTCTTGATATATTTTGAATGATTTTTTTTAGAGTTTTCGTTCGAACTTTTGGGCAAATACACTTGTTTTTTCGGGGTGCTTGTATGAGGAAGAGACACTGGTGTAGAACAAATAACGCTAAAAATTCTTGTTATAGTTCTTGTCCCGTCTATATTTTCGACGCCGATAGATCTTGTATCGAAAGTATTATCATGAGGAGGCCCGCGGTAGGCGCTATGAAGGTCCATCAAGGCTAACGCAGCGACCATTTCAGATTTCGGAGCTAAAGTAGTCATTTTAACTCGATGTTATCGATATTTCTAAACGATGGTCACAGTAACTCTTGCAGCTGGTAATGATATGTACACAATACAATCACTCAACGTAGACTGACGAAAATTTGCAACCCGATTAAAAAAATCAACTTGCTAGATGCTTTGTTTCCATACGACAACTATTGTTTCAGGTAAAGAAGCTGTACTTCCGGCTCCTTTCCGTTATCTTCTTTTGTTTAATATTGAATGAAATTTTGTTTTACAGCGGATCGAGGTACCAAGAACTTGCATTTATAAAATAATGTTTATTATCCTACACGTAATTACCTTACTTTCTTCGTCCAGTAGGTACTACCAATCGGATACCTATTGTTTCCTTATTAAATGATTAATCCTTTTAAAAAAGGAACCATATACATATTTCTATATATAACCGATTATAGATACTCTACCTAGAGAATTTTTTTTTTTCAATGGTCGCTAATTTTGTAAAAAAAATGTTTGTATGCGTTTAATTTATTGTTAAAATATTAAAATTAAACTTAGGTAATTGCTTGTCATTCTTTCATATCTATGTTTTATTGAAATATTTGGCCATTTGGATGGTGAAAATATTATTCAGTTACATCAATAATTAGTTTATATTAAAAAAATGATATCACACGTTCTCAATATTGCATGGAGTCTACTTTTAACTAGATGATTACGAGCAATCGGAGTCGTAGGGAGAAATATTTTCTTTGTTAACTATTTTGCGCTTCTTCTTATTTTGTTCGCGTGTTCTAAACATTTTGCTTTCGTCGGCACATTTTGTGGTATTTACTTTGCTTATTTGTATTCTTTGGTTTTAAAGTTATTTTCTTTTTTTCTGAACTCGCATGTCACTGTTCGTTAGGTCATCGCGTTCTTTAGCAAATGTTGAATCACAGCCTCCAACAGAACTAAAATCAATAGTAGTAGTTAGTTTTCTTTTACGTTTGTTGGAATTTCGGCGGTATGTCTTATCAGAATATTCGTCGCTAGAAACGTCCGAAATTTGCTTATATGAATCGGTAATTGAGGATGTTTCCGGTTTCTTTGTTTTCAGCTTTGATTCAAGACATTTTATTTGAGCGCAAAGTTCTTTTATAATATTTTCTATTTTTTCACTTTCGGGATGGTACAAATCAAATTCAGTTTGAGTTCCTATGTCAAACATCACTACATTCTTGATATATTTTGAATGATTTTTTTTAGAGTTTTCGTTCGAACGTTTGGGCAAATACACTTGTTTTTTCGGGGTGCTTGTATGAGGAAGAGACACTGGTGTAGAACAAATAACGCTAAAAATTCTTGTTATAGTTCTTGTCCCGTCTATATTTTCGACGCCGATAGATCTTGTATCGAAAGTATTATCATGAGGAGGCCCGCGGTAGGCGCTATGAAGGTCCATCAAGGCTAACGCAGCGACCATTTCAGATTTCGGAGCTAAAGTAGTCATTTTAACTCGATGTTATCGATATTTCTAAACGATGGTCACAGTAACTCTTGCAGCTGGTAATGATATGTACACAATACAATCACTCAACGTAGACTGACGAAAATTTGCAACCCGATTAAAAAAATCAACTTGCTAGATGCTTTGTTTCCATACGACACCTATTGTTTCAGGTAAAGAAGCTGTACTTCCGGCTCCTTTCCGTTATCTTCTTTTGTTTAATATTGAATGAAATTTTGTTTTACAGCGGATCGAGGTACCAAGAACTTGCATTTATAAAATAATGTTTATTATCCTACACGTAATTACCTTACTTTCTTCGTCCAGTAGGTACTACCAATCGGATACCTATTGTTTCCTTATTAAATGATTAATCCTTTTAAAAAAGGAACCATATACATATTTCTATATATAACCGATTATAGATACTCTACCTAGAGAATTTTTTTTTTTCAATGGTCGCTAATTGTTGTAAAAAAAATGTTAGTATGCGTTTAATTTATTGTTAAAATATTAAAATTAAACTTAGGTAATTGCTTGTCATTCTTTCATATCTATGTTTTATTGAAATATTTGGCCATTTGGATGGTGAAAATATTATTCAGTTACATCAATAATTAGTTTATATTAAAAAAATGATATCACACGTTCTCAATATTGCATGGAGTCTACTTTTAACTAGATGATTACGAGCAATCGGAGTCGTAGGGAGAAATATTTTCTTTGTTAACTATTTTGCGCTTCTTCTTATTTTGTTCGCGTGTTCTAAACATTTTGCTTTCGTCGGCACATTTTGTGGTATTTACTTTACTTATTTGTATTCTTTGGTTTTAAAGTTATTTTCATTTTTTTCTGAACTCGCATGTCACTGTTCGTTAGGTCATCGCGTTATTTAGCAAATGTTGAATCACAGTCTCCAACAGAACTAAAATCAGTAGTAGTAGTTAGTTTTCTTTTACGTTTGTTGGAACTTCGGCGGTATGTCTTATCAGAATATTCGTCGCTAGAAACGTCCGAAATTTGCTTATATGAAGCGGTAATTGAGGATTTTTCCGGTTTCTTTGTTTTCAGCTTTGATTCAAGACATTTTATTTGAGCGCAAAGTTCTTTTATAATATTTTCCATTTTTTCACTTTCGGGATAGTACAAATCAAATTCAGTTTGAGTTCCTATATCAAACATCACTTCATTCTTGATATATTTTGAATGATTTTTTTTAGAGTTTTCGTTCGAACGCTTGTATGAGGAAGAGGCACTGGTGTAGAACAAATAACGCTAAAAATTCTTGTTATAGTTCTTGTCCCGTCTATATTTTCGACGCCGATAGATCTTGTATCGAAAGTATTATCATGAGGAGGCCCGCGGTAGGCGCTATGAAGGTCCATCAAGGCTAACGCAGCGACCATTTCAGATTTCGGAGCTAAAGTAGTCATTTTAACTCGATGTTATCGATATTTCTAAACGATGGTCACAGTAACTCTTGCAGCTGGTAATGATATGTACACAATACAATCACTCAACGTAGACTGACGAAAATTTGCAACCCGATTAAAAAAATCAACTTGCTAGATGCTTTGTTTCCATACGACACCTATTGTTTCAGGTAAAGAAGCTGTACTTCCGGCTCCTTTCCGTTATCTTCTTTTGTTTAATATTGAATGAAATTTTGTTTTACAGCGGATCGAGGTACCAAGAACTTGCATTTATAAAATAATGTTTATTATCCTACACGTAATTACCTTACTTTCTTCGTCCAGTAGGTACTACCAATCGGATACCTATTGTTTCCTTATTAAATGATTAATCCTTTTAAAAAAGGAACCATATACATATTTCTATATATAACCGATTATAGATACTCTACCTATAGAATTTTTTTTTTTTCAATGGTCGCTAATTGTTGTAAAAAAAATGTTAGTATGCGTTGAATTTATTGTTAAAATATTAAAATTAAACTTAGGTAATTGCTTGTCATTCTTTCATATCTATGTTTTATTGAAATATTTGGCCATTTGGATGGTGAAAATATTATTCAGTTACATCAATAATTAGTTTATATTAAAAAAATGATATCACACGTTCTCAATATTGCATGGAGTCTACTTTTAACTAGATGATTACGAGCAATCGGAGTCGTAGGGAGAAATATTTTCTTTGTTAACTATTTTGCGCTTCTTCTTATTTTGTTCGCGTGTTCTAAACATTTTGCTTTCGTCGGCACATTTTGTGGTATTTACTTTACTTATTTGTATTCTTTGGTTTTAAAGTTATTTTCATTTTTTTCTGAACTCGCATGTCACTGTTCGTTAGGTCATCGCGTTATTTAGCAAATGTTGAATCACAGTCTCCAACAGAACTAAAATCAGTAGTAGTAGTTAGTTTTCTTTTACGTTTGTTGGAACTTCGGCGGTATGTCTTATCAGAATATTCGTCGCTAGAAACGTCCGAAATTTGCTTATATGAAGCGGTAATTGAGGATTTTTCCGGTTTCTTTGTTTTCAGCTTTGATTCAAGACATTTTATTTGAGCGCAAAGTTCTTTTATAATATTTTCCATTTTTTCACTTTCGGGATGGTACAAATCAAATTCAGTTTGAGTTCCTATATCAAACATCACTTCATTCTTGATATATTTGGAATGATTTTTTTTAGAGTTTTCGTTCGAACGCTTGTATGAGGAAGAGGCACTGGTGTAGAACAAATAACGCTAAAAATTCTTGTTATAGTTCTTGTCCCGTCTATATTTTCGACGCCGATAGATCTTGTATCGAAAGTATTATCATGAGGAGGCCCGCGGTAGGCGCTATGAAGGTCCATCAAGGCTAACGCAGCGACCATTTCAGATTTCGGAGCTAAAGTAGTCATTTTAACTCGATGTTATCGATATTTCTAAACGATGGTCACAGTAACTCTTGCAGCTGGTAATGATATGTACACAATACAATCACTCAACGTAGACTGACGAAAATTTGCAACCCGATTAAAAAAATCAACTTGCTAGATGCTTTGTTTCCATACGACACCTATTGTTTCAGGTAAAGAAGCTGTACTTCCGGCTCCTTTCCGTTATCTTCTTTTGTTTAATATTGAATGAAATTTTGTTTTACAGCGGATCGAGGTACCAAGAACTTGCATTTATAAAATAATGTTTATTATCCTACACGTAATTACCTTACTTTCTTCGTCCAGTAGGTACTACCAATCGGATACCTATTGTTTCCTTATTAAATGATTAATCCTTTTAAAAAAGGAACCATATACATATTTCTATATATAACCGATTATAGATACTCTACCTAGAGAATTTTTTTTTTTCAATGGTCGCTAATTGTTGTAAAAAAAATGTTTGTATGCGTTTAATTTATTGTTAAAATATTAAAATTAAACTTAGGTAATTGCTTGTCATTCTTTCATATCTATGTTTTATTGAAATATTTGGCCATTTGGATGGTGAAAATATTATTCAGTTACATCAATAATTAGTTTATATTAAAAAAATGATATCACACGTTCTCAATATTGCATGGAGTCTACTTTTAACTAGATGATTACGAGCAATCGGAGTCGTAGGGAGAAATATTTTCTTTGTTAACTATTTTGCGCTTCTTCTTATTTTGTTCGCGTGTTCTAAACATTTTGCTTTCGTCGGCACATTTTGTGGTATTTACTTTACTTATTTGTATTCTTTGGTTTTAAAGTTATTTTCTTTTTTTCTGAACTCGCATGTCACTGTTCGTTAGGTCATCGCGTTCTTTAGCAAATGTTGAATCACAGTCTCCAACAGAACTAAAATCAATAGTAGTAGTTAGTTTTCTTTTACGTTTGTTGGAATTTCGGCGGTATGTCTTATCAGAATATTCGTCGCTAGAAACGTCCGAAATTTGCTTATATGAATCGGTAATTGAGGATATTTCCGGTTTCTTTGTTTTCAGCTTTGATTCAAGACATTTTATTTGAGCGCAAAGTTCTTTTATAATATTTTCTATTTTTTCACTTTCGGGATGGTACAAATCAAATTCAGTTTGAGTTCCTATGTCAAACATCACTACATTCTTGATATATTTTGAATGATTTTTTTTAGAGTTTTCGTTCGAACGTTTGGGCAAATACACTTGTTTTTTCGGGGTGCTTGTATGAGGAAGAGACACTGGTGTAGAACAAATAACGCTAAAAATTCTTGTTATAGTTCTTGTCCCGTCTATATTTTCGACGCCGATAGATCTTGTATCGAAAGTATTATCATGAGGAGGCCCGCGGTAGGCGCTATGAAGGTCCATCAAGGCTAACGCAGCGACCATTTCAGATTTCGGAGCTAAAGTAGTCATTTTAACTCGATGTTATCGATATTTCTAAACGATGGTCACAGTAACTCTTGCAGCTGGTAATGATATGTACACAATACAATCACTCAACGTAGACTGAAGAAAATTTGCAACCCGATTAAAAAAATCAACTTGCTAGATGCTTTGTTTCCATACGACACTTATTGTTTCAGGTAAATAAGCTGTACTTCCGGCTCCTTTCTGTTATCTTATTTTGTTTAATATTGAATGAAATTTTGTTTGACGAGCCGGTTGGCGTTGTTGGTAGGATATTTGCCTTCCACGCCGCAGGTCGTGGGTTCGATTCCCACCCAGGACAGACATTTGTGTGCATGAACATGTCTGTTTGTCCTGAGTCTGGGTGGAATTATCTATATAAGTATTTATTTACAAAAGAAAAGTAGTCTATGTAAGTATATCAGTTGTCTGGTTTCCATAGTACAAACTCTGCTTAGTTTGGGATCAGATGGTCGTGTGTGAATAATGTCCCAGGATATGTTTATTATTATTATTATGTTTTACAGCGGATTAAGGTGCCAAGAACTTGCATTTATAAAATAATGTTTATTATCCTACACGTAATTACCTTACTTTCTTCGTCCAGTTGGTAGTACCAATCGGATACCTATTGTTTATTCAGTTACATTAATAATTAGTTTATATTAAAAAAATGATATTACACGTTCTCAATATTGCATGGAGTCTACTTTTAACTAGATGATTACGAGCAATCGGAGTCGTAGGGAGAAATATTTTCTTTGTTAACTATTTTGCGCTTCTTCTTATTTTGTTCGCGTGTTCTAAACATTTTGCTTTCGTCGGCACATTTTGTGGTATTTACTTTACTTATTTGTATTCTTTGGTTTTAAAGTTATTTTCTTTTTTTCTGAACTCGCATGTCACTGTTCGTTAGGTCATCGCGTTCTTTAGCAAATGTTGAATCACAGTCTCCAACAGAACTAAAATCAATAGTAGTAGTTAGTTTTCTTTTACGTTTGTTGGAATTTCGGCGGTATGTCTTATCAGAATATTCGTCGCTAGAAACGTCCGAAATTTGCTTATATGAATCGGTAATTGAGGATATTTCCGGTTTCTTTGTTTTCAGCTTTGATTCAAGACATTTTATTTGAGCGCAAAGTTCTTTTATAATATTTTCTATTTTTTCACTTTCGGGATGGTACAAATCAAATTCAGTTTGAGTTCCTATGTCAAACATCACTACATTCTTGATATATTTTGAATGATTTTTTTTAGAGTTTTCGTTCGAACGTTTGGGCAAATACACTTGTTTTTTCGGGGTGCTTGTATGAGGAAGAGACACTGGTGTAGAACAAATAACGCTAAAAATTCTTGTTATAGTTCTTGTCCCGTCTATATTTTCGACGCCGATAGATCTTGTATCGAAAGTATTATCATGAGGAGGCCCGCGGTAGGCGCTATGAAGGTCCATCAAGGCTAACGCAGCGACCATTTCAGATTTCGGAGCTAAAGTAGTCATTTTAACTCGATGTTATCGATATTTCTAAACGATGGTCACAGTAACTCTTGCAGCTGGTAATGATATGTACACAATACAATCACTCAACGTAGACTGACGAAAATTTGCAACCCGATTAAAAAAATCAACTTGCTAGATGCTTTGTTTCCATACGACAACTATTGTTTCAGGTAAAGAAGCTGTACTTCCGGCTCCTTTCCGTTATCTTCTTTTGTTTAATATTGAATGAAATTTTGTTTTACAGCGGATCGAGGTACCAAGAACTTGCATTTATAAAATAATGTTTATTATCCTACACGTAATTACCTTACTTTCTTCGTCCAGTAGGTACTACCAATCGGATACCTATTGTTTCCTTATTAAATGATTAATCCTTTTAAAAAAGGAACCATATACATATTTCTATATATAACCGATTATAGATACTCTACCTAGAGAATTTTTTTTTTTCAATGGTCGCTAATAGTGGTAAAAAAAATGTTTGTATGCGTTTAATTTATTGTTAAAATATTAAAATTAAACTTAGGTAATTGCTTGTCATTCTTTCATATCTATGTTTTATTGAAATATTTGGCCATTTGGATGGTGAAAATATTATTCAGTTACATCAATAATTAGTTTATATTAAAAAAATGATATCACACGTTCTCAATATTGCATGGAGTCTACTTTTAACTAGATGATTACGAGCAATCGGAGTCGTAGGGAGAAATATTTTCTTTGTTAACTATTTTGCGCTTCTTCTTATTTTGTTCGCGTGTTCTAAACATTTTGCTTTCGTCGGCACATTTTGTGGTATTTACTTTACTTATTTGTATTCTTTGGTTTTAAAGTTATTTTCTTTTTTTCTGAACTCGCATGTCACTGTTCGTTAGGTCATCGCGTTCTTTAGCAAATGTTGAATCACAGCCTCCAACAGAACTAAAATCAATAGTAGTAGTTAGTTTTCTTTTACGTTTGTTGGAATTTCGGCGGTATGTCTTATCAGAATATTCGTCGCTAGAAACGTCCGAAATTTGCTTATATGAATCGGTAATTGAGGATGTTTCCGGTTTCTTTGTTTTCAGCTTTGATTCAAGACATTTTATTTGAGCGCAAAGTTCTTTCATAATATTTTCTATTTTTTCACTTTCGGGATGGTACAAATCAAATTCAGTTTGAGTTCCTATGTCAAACATCACTACATTCTTGATATATTTTGAATGATTTTTTTTAGAGTTTTCGTTCGAACGTTTGGGCAAATACACTTGTTTTTTCGGGGTGCTTGTATGAGGAAGAGACACTGGTGTAGAACAAATAACGCTAAAAATTCTTGTTATAGTTCTTGTCCCGTCTATATTTTCGACGCCGATAGATCTTGTATCGAAAGTATTATCATGAGGAGGCCCGCGGTAGGCGCTATGAAGGTCCATCAAGGCTAACGCAGCGACCATTTCAGATTTCGGAGCTAAAGTAGTCATTTTAACTCGATGTTATCGATATTTCTAAACGATGGTCACAGTAACTCTTGCAGCTGGTAATGATATGTACACAATACAATCACTCAACGTAGACTGACGAAAATTTGCAACCCGATTAAAAAAATCAACTTGCTAGATGCTTTGTTTCCATACGACACCTATTGTTTCAGGTAAAGAAGCTGTACTTCCGGCTCCTTTCCGTTATCTTCTTTTGTTTAATATTGAATGAAATTTTGTTTTACAGCGGATCGAGGTACCAAGAACTTGCATTTATAAAATAATGTTTATTATCCTACACGTAATTACCTTACTTTCTTCGTCCAGTAGGTACTACCAATCGGATACCTATTGTTTCCTTATTAAATGATTAATCCTTTTAAAAAAGGAACCATATACATATTTCTATATATAACCGATTATAGATACTCTACCTAGAGAATTTTTTTTTTTCAATGGTCGCTAATTGTTGTAAAAAAAATGTTAGTATGCGTTTAATTTATTGTTAAAATATTAAAATTAAACTTAGGTAATTGCTTGTCATTCTTTCATATCTATGTTTTATTGAAATATTTGGCCATTTGGATGGTGAAAATATTATTCAGTTACATCAATAATTAGTTTATATTAAAAAAATGATATCACACGTTCTCAATATTGCATGGAGTCTACTTTTAACTAGATGATTACGAGCAATCGGAGTCGTAGGGAGAAATATTTTCTTTGTTAACTATTTTGCGCTTCTTCTTATTTTGTTCGCGTGTTCTAAACATTTTGCTTTCGTCGGCACATTTTGTGGTATTTACTTTACTTATTTGTATTCTTTGGTTTTAAAGTTATTTTCATTTTTTTCTGAACTCGCATGTCACTGTTCGTTAGGTCATCGCGTTATTTAGCAAATGTTGAATCACAGTCTCCAACAGAACTAAAATCAGTAGTAGTAGTTAGTTTTCTTTTACGTTTGTTGGAACTTCGGCGGTATGTCTTATCAGAATATTCGTCGCTAGAAACGTCCGAAATTTGCTTATATGAAGCGGTAATTGAGGATTTTTCCGGTTTCTTTGTTTTCAGCTTTGATTCAAGACATTTTATTTGAGCGCAAAGTTCTTTTATAATATTTTCCATTTTTTCACTTTCGGGATGGTACAAATCAAATTCAGTTTGAGTTCCTATATCAAACATCACTTCATTCTTGATATATTTTGAATGATTTTTTTTAGAGTTTTCGTTCGAACGCTTGTATGAGGAAGAGGCACTGGTGTAGAACAAATAACGCTAAAAATTCTTGTTATAGTTCTTGTCCCGTCTATATTTTCGACGCCGATAGATCTTGTATCGAAAGTATTATCATGAGGAGGCCCGCGGTAGGCGCTATGAAGGTCCATCAAGGCTAACGCAGCGACCATTTCAGATTTCGGAGCTAAAGTAGTCATTTTAACTCGATGTTATCGATATTTCTAAACGATGGTCACAGTAACTCTTGCAGCTGGTAATGATATGTACACAATACAATCACTCAACGTAGACTGACGAAAATTTGCAACCCGATTAAAAAAATCAACTTGCTAGATGCTTTGTTTCCATACGACACCTATTGTTTCAGGTAAAGAAGCTGTACTTCCGGCTCCTTTCCGTTATCTTCTTTTGTTTAATATTGAATGAAATTTTGTTTTACAGCGGATCGAGGTACCAAGAACTTGCATTTATAAAATAATGTTTATTATCCTACACGTAATTACCTTACTTTCTTCGTCCAGTAGGTACTACCAATCGGATACCTATTGTTTCCTTATTAAATGATTAATCCTTTTAAAAAAGGAACCATATACATATTTCTATATATAACCGATTATAGATACTCTACCTAGAGAATTTTTTTTTTTCAATGGTCGCTAATTGTTGTAAAAAAAATGTTAGTATGCGTTTAATTTATTGTTAAAATATTAAAATTAAACTTAGGTAATTGCTTGTCATTCTTTCATATCTATGTTTTATTGAAATATTTGGCCATTTGGATGGTGAAAATATTATTCAGTTACATCAATAATTAGTTTATATTAAAAAAATGATATCACACGTTCTCAATATTGCATGGAGTCTACTTTTAACTAGATGATTACGAGCAATCGGAGTCGTAGGGAGAAATATTTTCTTTGTTAACTATTTTGCGCTTCTTCTTATTTTGTTCGCGTGTTCTAAACATTTTGCTTTCGTCGGCACATTTTGTGGTATTTACTTTACTTATTTGTATTCTTTGGTTTTAAAGTTATTTTCATTTTTTTCTGAACTCGCATGTCACTGTTCGTTAGGTCATCGCGTTATTTAGCAAATGTTGAATCACAGTCTCCAACAGAACTAAAATCAGTAGTAGTAGTTAGTTTTCTTTTACGTTTGTTGGAACTTCGGCGGTATGTCTTATCAGAATATTCGTCGCTAGAAACGTCCGAAATTTGCTTATATGAAGCGGTAATTGAGGATTTTTCCGGTTTCTTTGTTTTCAGCTTTGATTCAAGACATTTTATTTGAGCGCAAAGTTCTTTTATAATATTTTCCATTTTTTCACTTTCGGGATGGTACAAATCAAATTCAGTTTGAGTTCCTATATCAAACATCACTTCATTCTTGATATATTTTGAATGATTTTTTTTAGAGTTTTCGTTCGAACGCTTGTATGAGGAAGAGGCACTGGTGTAGAACAAATAACGCTAAAAATTCTTGTTATAGTTCTTGTCCCGTCTATATTTTCGACGCCGATAGATCTTGTATCGAAAGTATTATCATGAGGAGGCCCGCGGTAGGCGCTATGAAGGTCCATCAAGGCTAACGCAGCGACCATTTCAGATTTCGGAGCTAAAGTAGTCATTTTAACTCGATGTTATCGATATTTCTAAACGATGGTCACAGTAACTCTTGCAGCTGGTAATGATATGTACACAATACAATCACTCAACGTAGACTGACGAAAATTTGCAACCCGATTAAAAAAATCAACTTGCTAGATGCTTTGTTTCCATACGACACCTATTGTTTCAGGTAAAGAAGCTGTACTTCCGGCTCCTTTCCGTTATCTTCTTTTGTTTAATATTGAATGAAATTTTGTTTTACAGCGGATCGAGGTACCAAGAACTTGCATTTATAAAATAATGTTTATTATCCTACACGTAATTACCTTACTTTCTTCGTCCAGTAGGTACTACCAATCGGATACCTATTGTTTCCTTATTAAATGATTAATCCTTTTAAAAAAGGAACCATATACATATTTCTATATATAACCGATTATAGATACTCTACCTAGAGAATTTTTTTTTTCAATGGTCGCTAATTGTTGTAAAAAAAATGTTAGTATGCGTTTAATTTATTGTTAAAATATTAAAATTAAACTTAGGTAATTGCTTGTCATTCTTTCATATCTATGTTTTATTGAAATATTTGGCCATTTGGATGATGAATATTATTCAGTTACATCAATAATTAGTTTATATTAAAAAAATGATATCACACGTTCTCAATATTGCATGGAGTCTACTTTTAACTAGATGATTACGAGCAATCGGAGTCGTAGGGAGAAATATTTTCTTTGTTAACTATTTTGCGCTTCTTCTTATTTTGTTCGCGTGTTCTAAACATTTTGCTTTCGTCGGCACATTTTGTGGTATTTACTTTACTTATTTGTATTCTTTGGTTTTAAAGTTATTTTCATTTTTTTCTGAACTCGCATGTCACTGTTCGTTAGGTCATCGCGTTATTTAGCAAATGTTGAATCACAGTCTCCAACAGAACTAAAATCAGTAGTAGTAGTTAGTTTTCTTTTACGTTTGTTGGAACTTCGGCGGTATGTCTTATCAGAATATTCGTCGCTAGAAACGTCCGAAATTTGCTTATATGAAGCGGTAATTGAGGATTTTTCCGGTTTCTTTGTTTTCAGCTTTGATTCAAGACATTTTATTTGAGCGCAAAGTTCTTTTATAATATTTTCCATTTTTTCACTTTCGGGATGGTACAAATCAAATTCAGTTTGAGTTCCTATATCAAACATCACTTCATTCTTGATATATTTGGAATGATTTTTTTTAGAGTTTTCGTTCGAACGCTTGTATGAGGAAGAGGCACTGGTGTAGAACAAATAACGCTAAAAATTCTTGTTATAGTTCTTGTCCCGTCTATATTTTCGACGCCGATAGATCTTGTATCGAAAGTATTATCATGAGGAGGCCCGCGGTAGGCGCTATGAAGGTCCATCAAGGCTAACGCAGCGACCATTTCAGATTTCGGAGCTAAAGTAGTCATTTTAACTCGATGTTATCGATATTTCTAAACGATGGTCACAGTAACTCTTGCAGCTGGTAATGATATGTACACAATACAATCACTCAACGTAGACTGACGAAAATTTGCAACCCGATTAAAAAAATCAACTTGCTAGATGCTTTGTTTCCATACGACACCTATTGTTTCAGGTAAAGAAGCTGTACTTCCGGCTCCTTTCCGTTATCTTCTTTTGTTTAATATTGAATGAAATTTTGTTTTACAGCGGATCGAGGTACCAAGAACTTGCATTTATAAAATAATGTTTATTATCCTACACGTAATTACCTTACTTTCTTCGTCCAGTAGGTACTACCAATCGGATACCTATTGTTTCCTTATTAAATGATTAATCCTTTTAAAAAAGGAACCATATACATATTTCTATATATAACCGATTATAGATACTCTACCTAGAGAATTTTTTTTTTCAATTGTCGCTAATTGTTGTAAAAAAAATGTTTGTATGCGTTTAATTTATTGTTAAAATATTAAAATTAAACTTAGGTAATTGCTTGTCATTCTTTCATATCTATGTTTTATTGAAATATTTGGCCATTTGGATGGTGAAAATATTATTCAGTTACATCAATAATTAGTTTATATTAAAAAAATGATATCACACGTTCTCAATATTGCATGGAGTCTACTTTTAACTAGATGATTACGAGCAATCGGAGTCGTAGGGAGAAATATTTTCTTTGTTAACTATTTTGCGCTTCTTCTTATTTTGTTCGCGTGTTCTAAACATTTTGCTTTCGTCGGCACATTTTGTGGTATTTACTTTACTTATTTGTATTCTTTGGTTTTAAAGTAATTTTCATTTTTTTCTGAACTCGCATGTCACTGTTCGTTAGGTCATCGCGTTATTTAGCAAATGTTGAATCACAGTCTCCAACAGAACTAAAATCAGTAGTAGTAGTTAGTTTTCTTTTACGTTTGTTGGAATTTCGGCGGTATGTCTTATCAGAATATTCGTCGCTAGAAACGTCCGAAATTTGCTTATATGAAGCGGTAATTGAGGATTTTTCCGGTTTCTTTGTTTTCAGCTTTGATTCAAGACATTTTATTTGAGCGCAAAGTTCTTTTATAATATTTTCCATTTTTTCACTTTCGGGATGGTACAAATCAAATTCAGTTTGAGTTCCTATATCAAACATCACTTCATTCTTCATATATTTTGAATGATTTTTTTTAGAGTTTTCGTTCGAACGCTTGTATGAGGAAGAGGCACTGGTGTAGAACAAATAACGCTAAAAATTCTTGTTATAGTTCTTGTCCCGTCTATATTTTCGACGCCGATAGATCTTGTATCGAAAGTATTATCATGAGGAGGCCCGCGGTAGGCGCTATGAAGGTCCAGTAAGGCTAGCGCAGCGTCCATTTCAGATTTCGGAGCTAAAGTAGTCATTTTAACTCGATGTTATCGATATTTCTAAACGATGGTCACAGTAACTCTTGGAGCTGGTAATGATATGTACACAATACAATCACTCAACGTAGACTGAAGAAAATTTGCAACCCGATTAAAAAAATCAACTTGCTAGATGCTTTGTTTCCATACGACACTTATTGTTTCAGGTAAATAAGCTGTACTTCCGGCTCCTTTCTGTTATCTTATTTTGTTTAATATTGAATGAAATTTTGTTTGACGAGCCGGTTGGCGTTGTTGGTAGGATATTTGCCTTCCACGCCGCAGGTCGTGGGTTCGATTCCCACCCAGGACAGACATTTGTGTGCATGAACATGTCTGTTTGTCCTGAGTCTGGGTGGAATTATCTATATAAGTATTTATTTACAAAAGAAAAGTAGTCTATGTAAGTATATCAGTTGTCTGGTTTCCATAGTACAAACTCTGCTTAGTTTGGGATCAGATGGTCGTGTGTGAATAATGTCCCAGGATATGTTTATTATTATTATTATGTTTTACAGCGGATTAAGGTGCCAAGAACTTGCATTTATAAAATAATGTTTATTATCCTACACGTAATTACCTTACTTTCTTCGTCCAGTTGGTAGTACCAATCGGATACCTATTGTTTATTCAGTTACATTAATAATTAGTTTACATTAAAAAAATGATATTACACGTTCTCAATATTGCATGGAGTCTACTTTTAACTAGATGATTACGAGCAATCGGAGTCGTAGGGAGAAATATTTTCTTTGTTAACTATTTTGCGCTTCTTCTTATTTTGTTCGCGTGTTCTAAACATTTTGCTTTCGTCGGCACATTTTGTGGTATTTACTTTACTTATTTGTATTCTTTGGTTTTAAAGTTATTTTCTTTTTTTCTGAACTCGCATGTCACTGTTCGTTAGGTCATCGCGTTCTTTAGCAAATGTTGAATCACAGCCTCCAACAGAACTAAAATCAATAGTAGTAGTTAGTTTTCTTTTACGTTTGTTGGAATTTCGGCGGTATGTCTTATCAGAATATTCGTCGCTAGAAACGTCCGAAATTTGCTTATATGAATCGGTAATTGAGGATATTTCCGGTTTCTTTGTTTTCAGCTTTGATTCAAGACATTTTATTTGAGCGCAAAGTTCTTTTATAATATTTTCTATTTTTTCACTTTCGGGATGGTACAAATCAAATTCAGTTTGAGTTCCTATGTCAAACATCACTACATTCTTGATATATTTTGAATGATTTTTTTTAGAGTTTTCGTTCGAACGTTTGGGCAAATACACTTGTTTTTTCGGGGTGCTTGTATGAGGAAGAGACACTGGTGTAGAACAAATAACGCTAAAAATTCTTGTTATAGTTCTTGTCCCGTCTATATTTTCGACGCCGATAGATCTTGTATCGAAAGTATTATCATGAGGAGGCCCGCGGTAGGCGCTATGAAGGTCCATCAAGGCTAACGCAGCGACCATTTCAGATTTCGGAGCTAAAGTAGTCATTTTAACTCGATGTTATCGATATTTCTAAACGATGGTCACAGTAACTCTTGCAGCTGGTAATGATATGTACACAATACAATCACTCAACGTAGACTGACGAAAATTTGCAACCCGATTAAAAAAATCAACTTGCTAGATGCTTTGTTTCCATACGACACCTATTGTTTCAGGTAAAGAAGCTGTACTTCCGGCTCCTTTCCGTTATCTTCTTTTGTTTAATATTGAATGAAATTTTGTTTTACAGCGGATCGAGGTACCAAGAACTTGCATTTATAAAATAATGTTTATTATCCTACACGTAATTACCTTACTTTCTTCGTCCAGTAGGTACTACCAATCGGATACCTATTGTTTCCTTATTAAATGATTAATCCTTTTAAAAAAGGAACCATATACATATTTCTATATATAACCGATTATAGATACTCTACCTAGAGAATTTTTTTTTTTTCAATGGTCGCTAATTGTTGTAAAAAAAATGTTTGTATGCGTTTAATTTATTGTTAAAATATTAAAATTAAACTTAGGTAATTGCTTGTCATTCTTTCATATCTATGTTTTATTGAAATATTTGGCCATTTGGATGGTGAAAATATTATTCAGTTACATCAATAATTAGTTTATATTAAAAAAATGATATCACACGTTCTCAATATTGCATGGAGTCTACTTTTAACTAGATGATTACGAGCAATCGGAGTCGTAGGGAGAAATATTTTCTTTGTTAACTATTTTGCGCTTCTTCTTATTTTGTTCGCGTGTTCTAAACATTTTGCTTTCGTCGGCACATTTTGTGGTATTTACTTTACTTATTTGTATTCTTTGGTTTTAAAGTTATTTTCTTTTTTATCTGAACTCGCATGTCACTGTTCGTTAGGTCATCGCGTTCTTTAGCAAATGTTGAATCACAGTCTCCAACAGAACTAAAATCAATAGTAGTAGTTAGTTTTCTTTTACGTTTGTTGGAATTTCGGCGGTATGTCTTATCAGAATATTCGTCGCTAGAAACGTCCGAAATTTGCTTATATGAATCGGTAATTGAGGATGTTTCCGGTTTCTTTGTTTTCAGCTTTGATTCAAGACATTTTATTTGAGCGCAAAGTTCTTTTATAATATTTTCTATTTTTTCACTTTCGGGATGGTACAAATCAAATTCAGTTTGAGTTCCTATGTCAAACATCACTACATTCTTGATATATTTTGAATGATTTTTTTTAGAGTTTTCGTTCGAACGTTTGGGCAAATACACTTGTTTTTTCGGGGTGCTTGTATGAGGAAGAGACACTGGTGTAGAACAAATAACGCTAAAAATTCTTGTTATAGTTCTTGTCCCGTCTATATTTTCGACGCCGATAGATCTTGTATCGAAAGTATTATCATGAGGAGGCCCGCGGTAGGCGCTATGAAGGTCCATCAAGGCTAACGCAGCGACCATTTCAGATTTCGGAGCTAAAGTAGTCATTTTAACTCGATGTTATCGATATTTCTAAACGATGGTCACAGTAACTCTTGCAGCTGGTAATGATATGTACACAATACAATCACTCAACGTAGACTGACGAAAATTTGCAACCCGATTAAAAAAATCAACTTGCTAGATGCTTTGTTTCCATACGACACCTATTGTTTCAGGTAAAGAAGCTGTACTTCCGGCTCCTTTCCGTTATCTTCTTTTGTTTAATATTGAATGAAATTTTGTTTTACAGCGGATCGAGGTACCAAGAACTTGCATTTATAAAATAATGTTTATTATCCTACACGTAATTACCTTACTTTCTTCGTCCAGTAGGTACTACCAATCGGATACCTATTGTTTCCTTATTAAATGATTAATCCTTTTAAAAAAGGAACCATATACATATTTCTATATATAACCGATTATAGATACTCTACCTAGAGAATTTTTTTTTTCAATGGTCGCTAATTGTTGTAAAAAAAATGTTAGTATGCGTTTAATTTATTGTTAAAATATTAAAATTAAACTTAGGTAATTGCTTGTCATTCTTTCATATCTATGTTTTATTGAAATATTTGGCCATTTGGATGGTGAAAATATTATTCAGTTACATCAATAATTAGTTTATATTAAAAAAATGATATCACACGTTCTCAATATTGCATGGAGTCTACTTTTAACTAGATGATTACGAGCAATCGGAGTCGTAGGGAGAAATATTTTCTTTGTTAACTATTTTGCGCTTCTTCTTATTTTGTTCGCGTGTTCTAAACATTTTGCTTTCGTCGGCACATTTTGTGGTATTTACTTTACTTATTTGTATTCTTTGGTTTTAAAGTTATTTTCATTTTTTTCTGAACTCGCATGTCACTGTTCGTTAGGTCATCGCGTTATTTAGCAAATGTTGAATCACAGTCTCCAACAGAACTAAAATCAGTAGTAGTAGTTAGTTTTCTTTTACGTTTGTTGGAACTTCGGCGGTATGTCTTATCAGAATATTCGTCGCTAGAAACGTCCGAAATTTGCTTATATGAAGCGGTAATTGAGGATTTTTCCGGTTTCTTTGTTTTCAGCTTTGATTCAAGACATTTTATTTGAGCGCAAAGTTCTTTTATAATATTTTCCATTTTTTCACTTTCGGGATGGTACAAATCAAATTCAGTTTGAGTTCCTATATCAAACATCACTTCATTCTTGATATATTTTGAATGATTTTTTTTAGAGTTTTCGTTCGAACGCTTGTATGAGGAAGAGGCACTGGTGTAGAACAAATAACGCTAAAAATTCTTGTTATAGTTCTTGTCCCGTCTATATTTTCGACGCCGATAGATCTTGTATCGAAAGTATTATCATGAGGAGGCCCGCGGTAGGCGCTATGAAGGTCCAGTAAGGCTAGCGCAGCGTCCATTTCAGATTTCGGAGCTAAAGTAGTCATTTTAACTCGATGTTATCGATATTTCTAAACGATGGTCACAGTAACTCTTGGAGCTGGTAATGATATGTACACAATACAATCACTCAACGTAGACTGAAGAAAATTTGCAACCCGATTAAAAAAATCAACTTGCTAGATGCTTTGTTTCCATACGACACTTATTGTTTCAGGTAAATAAGCTGTACTTCCGGCTCCTTTCTGTTATCTTATTTTGTTTAATATTGAATGAAATTTTGTTTGACGAGCCGGTTGGCGTTGTTGGTAGGATATTTGCCTTCCACGCCGCAGGTCGTGGGTTCGATTCCCACCCAGGACAGACATTTGTGTGCATGAACATGTCTGTTTGTCCTGAGTCTGGGTGGAATTATCTATATAAGTATTTATTTACAAAAGAAAAGTAGTCTATGTAAGTATATCAGTTGTCTGGTTTCCATAGTACAAACTCTGCTTAGTTTGGGATCAGATGGTCGTGTGTGAATAATGTCCCAGGATATGTTTATTATTATTATTATGTTTTACAGCGGATTAAGGTGCCAAGAACTTGCATTTATAAAATAATGTTTATTATCCTACACGTAATTACCTTACTTTCTTCGTCCAGTTGGTAGTACCAATCGGATACCTATTGTTTATTCAGTTACATTAATAATTAGTTTATATTAAAAAAATGATATTACACGTTCTCAATATTGCATGGAGTCTACTTTTAACTAGATGATTACGAGCAATCGGAGTCGTAGGGAGAAATATTTTCTTTGTTAACTATTTTGCGCTTCTTCTTATTTTGTTCGCGTGTTCTAAACATTTTGCTTTCGTCGGCACATTTTGTGGTATTTACTTTACTTATTTGTATTCTTTGGTTTTAAAGTTATTTTCTTTTTTTCTGAACTCGCATGTCACTGTTCGTTAGGTCATCGCGTTCTTTAGCAAATGTTGAATCACAGTCTCCAACAGAACTAAAATCAATAGTAGTAGTTAGTTTTCTTTTACGTTTGTTGGAATTTCGGCGGTATGTCTTATCAGAATATTCGTCGCTAGAAACGTCCGAAATTTGCTTATATGAATCGGTAATTGAGGATGTTTCCGGTTTCTTTGTTTTCAGCTTTGATTCAAGACATTTTATTTGAGCGCAAAGTTCTTTTATAATATTTTCTATTTTTTCACTTTCGGGATGGTACAAATCAAATTCAGTTTGAGTTCCTATGTCAAACATCACTACATTCTTGATATATTTTGAATGATTTTTTTTTAGAGTTTTCGTTCGAACGTTTGGGCAAATACACTTGTTTTTTCGGGGTGCTTGTATGAGGAAGAGACACTGGTGTAGAACAAATAACGCTAAAAATTCTTGTTATAGTTCTTGTCCCGTCTATATTTTCGACGCCGATAGATCTTGTATCGAAAGTATTATCATGAGGAGGCCCGCGGTAGGCGCTATGAAGGTCCATCAAGGCTAACGCAGCGACCATTTCAGATTTCGGAGCTAAAGTAGTCATTTTAACTCGATGTTATCGATATTTCTAAACGATGGTCACAGTAACTCTTGCAGCTGGTAATGATATGTACACAATACAATCACTCAACGTAGACTGACGAAAATTTGCAACCCGATTAAAAAAATCAACTTGCTAGATGCTTTGTTTCCATACGACAACTATTGTTTCAGGTAAAGAAGCTGTACTTCCGGCTCCTTTCCGTTATCTTCTTTTGTTTAATATTGAATGAAATTTTGTTTTACAGCGGATCGAGGTACCAAGAACTTGCATTTATAAAATAATGTTTATTATCCTACACGTAATTACCTTACTTTCTTCGTCCAGTAGGTACTACCAATCGGATACCTATTGTTTCCTTATTAAATGATTAATCCTTTTAAAAAAGGAACCATATACATATTTCTATATATAACCGATTATAGATACTCTACCTAGAGAATTTTTTTTTTTCAATGGTCGCTAATTGTTGTAAAAAAAATGTTTGTATGCGTTTAATTTATTGTTAAAATATTAAAATTAAACTTAGGTAATTGCTTGTCATTCTTTCATATCTATGTTTTATTGAAATATTTGGCCATTTGGATGGTGAAAATATTATTCAGTTACATCAATAATTAGTTTATATTAAAAAAATGATATCACACGTTCTCAATATTGCATGGAGTCTACTTTTAACTAGATGATTACGAGCAATCGGAGTCGTAGGGAGAAATATTTTCTTTGTTAACTATTTTGCGCTTCTTCTTATTTTGTTCGCGTGTTCTAAACATTTTGCTTTCGTCGGCACATTTTGTGGTATTTACTTTACTTATTTGTATTCTTTGGTTTTAAAGTTATTTTCTTTTTTTCTGAACTCGCATGTCACTGTTCGTTAGGTCATCGCGTTCTTTAGCAAATGTTGAATCACAGTCTCCAACAGAACTAAAATCAATAGTAGTAGTTAGTTTTCTTTTACGTTTGTTGGAATTTCGGCGGTATGTCTTATCAGAATATTCGTCGCTAGAAACGTCCGAAATTTGCTTATATGAATCGGTAATTGAGGATGTTTCCGGTTTCTTTGTTTTCAGCTTTGATTCAAGACATTTTATTTGAGCGCAAAGTTCTTTTATAATATTTTCCATTTTTTCACTTTCGGGATGGTACAAATCAAATTCAGTTTGAGTTCCTATATCAAACATCACTTCATTCTTGATATATTTTGAATGATTTTTTTTAGAGTTTTCGTTCGAACGCTTGTACGAGGAAGAGGCACTGGTGTAGAACAAATAACGCTAAAAATTCTTGTTATAGTTCTTGTCCCGTCTATATTTTCGACGCCGATAGATCTTGTATCGAAAGTATTATCATGAGGAGGCCCGCGGTAGGCGCTATGAAGGTCCATCAAGGCTAACGCAGCGACCATTTCAGATTTCGGAGCTAAAGTAGTCATTTTAACTCGATGTTATCGATATTTCTAAACGATGGTCACAGTAACTCTTGCAGCTGGTAATGATATGTACACAATACAATCACTCAACGTAGACTGACGAAAATTTGCAACCCGATTAAAAAAATCAACTTGCTAGATGCTTTGTTTCCATACGACACCTATTGTTTCAGGTAAAGAAGCTGTACTTCCGGCTCCTTTCCGTTATCTTCTTTTGTTTAATATTGAATGAAATTTTGTTTTACAGCGGATCGAGGTACCAAGAACTTGCATTTATAAAATAATGTTTATTATCCTACACGTAATTACCTTACTTTCTTCGTCCAGTAGGTACTACCAATCGGATACCTATTGTTTCCTTATTAAATGATTAATCTTTTTAAAAAAGGAACCATATACATATTTCTATATATAACCGATTATAGATACTCTACCTAGAGAATTTTTTTTTTCAATGGTCGCTAATAGTGGTAAAAAAAATGTTTGTATGCGTTTAATTTATTGTTAAAATATTAAAATTAAACTTAGGTAATTGCTTGTCATTCTTTCATATCTATGTTTTATTGAAATATTTGGCCATTTGGATGGTGAAAATATTATTCAGTTACATCAATAATTAGTTTATATTAAAAAAATGATATCACACGTTCTCAATATTGCATGGAGTCTACTTTTAACTAGATGATTACGAGCAATCGGAGTCGTAGGGAGAAATATTTTCTTTGTTAACTATTTTGCGCTTCTTCTTATTTTGTTCGCGTGTTCTAAACATTTTGCTTTCGTCGGCACATTTTGTGGTATTTACTTTACTTATTTGTATTCTTTGGTTTTAAAGTTATTTTCTTTTTTTCTGAACTCGCATGTCACTGTTCGTTAGGTCATCGCGTTATTTAGCAAATATTGAATCACAGTCTCCAACAGAACTAAAATCAGTAGTAGTAGTTAGTTTTCTTTTACGTTTGTTGGAACTTCGGCGGTATGTCTTATCAGAATATTCGTCGCTAGAAACGTCCGAAATTTGCTTATATGAAGCGGTAATTGAGGATTTTTCCGGTTTCTTTGTTTTCAGCTTTGATTCAAGACATTTTATTTGAGCGCAAAGTTCTTTTATAATATTTTCCATTTTTTCACTTTCGGGATGGTACAAATCAAATTCAGTTTGAGTTCCTATATCAAACATCACTTCATTCTTGATATATTTTGAATGATTTTTTTTAGAGTTTTCGTTCGAACGCTTGTATGAGGAAGAGGCACTGGTGTAGAACAAATAACGCTAAAAATTCTTGTTATAGTTCTTGTCCCGTCTATATTTTCGACGCCGATAGATCTTGTATCGAAAGTATTATCATGAGGAGGCCCGCGGTAGGCGCTATGAAGGTCCATCAAGGCTAACGCAGCGACCATTTCAGATTTCGGAGCTAAAGTAGTCATTTTAACTCGATGTTATCGATATTTCTAAACGATGGTCACAGTAACTCTTGCAGCTGGTAATGATATGTACACAATACAATCACTCAACGTAGACTGACGAAAATTTGCAACCCGATTAAAAAAATCAACTTGCTAGATGCTTTGTTTCCATACGACACCTATTGTTTCAGGTAAAGAAGCTGTACTTCCGGCTCCTTTCCGTTATCTTCTTTTGTTTAATATTGAATGAAATTTTGTTTGACGAGCCGGTTGGCGTTGTTGGTAGGATATTTGCCTTCCACGCCGCAGGTCGTGGATTCGATTCCCACCCAGGACAGACATTTGTGTGCATGACCATGTCTGTTTGTCCTGAGTCTGGGTGCAATTATCTATATAAGTATTTATTTACAAAAGAAAAGTAGTCTATGTAAGTATATCAGTTGTCTGGTTTCCATAGTACAAACTCTGCTTAGTTTGGGATCAGATGGTCGTGTGTGAATAATATCCCAGGATATGTTTATTATTATTATTATTTTTATGTTACAGCGGATTAAGGTGCCAAGAACTTGCATTTATAAAATAATGTTTATTATCCTACACGTAATTACCTTACTTTCTTCGTCCAGTTGGTAGTACCAATCGGATACCTATTGTTTCCTTATTAAATGAATAATCCTTTTAAAAAAGGAACAATATACATATTTCTATATATAACCGATTATAGATACTCTACCTAGAGAATTTTTTTTTTCAATGGTCGCTAATAGTGGTAAGAAAAATGTTTGTATGCGTTTAATTTATTGTTAAAAACAAGAATCCTATTATGTTAGTTATGAAATCTATACTCTATACTAATATATAAAGCTGAAGATTTTGTTTGTTTGATCCGGCTAATCTCAGGAACTACTGGTTCAAATTTTAAAATTATTTTTGTGTTGTATAGTCCTTCTATCGAGGAAGGTTCTAGGCTGATTTTTATTCATTATATTTTATTAATTATACGCGGGTGAAACCGCGGCCATAGCTAGTCCTGTTATGTGTTTCTTAGTCGATACGCTCTTGGCAGAGCGGTCGTGGTGGTCATGAGTGGTGGCTGATGTTACTCTCTAAATAATGTTATGTGATCTCTCCCTGTCAGCTGTCATCTTATGTCACTTATGCAATGGTCCACCCACCGTAGATCTGATTTGGTCAGTTAATCTCATAGGCGTCAGACGATATACATAAGACGAGTCTGTAATTTATATGATTTTGTAATTTACTAGGTAAAAATATTTATTTGCAAATAAAGTTTTCTCTACGATAAAATTGTAATAATTATCTTAATAAAATTACTATCGAAGGACTGTAACTTATATTTATTTGTATGTGTAAACGAACACTCGCGATTCTTAATCAAAGAATATATGTGGAAACGTATTTTATAAAATATCGTTTTACGCAACGCAAGTGTTTGACACAACAGTAGATAGAACTGCAGTGTTAAACTTATTGCAGAAAACGATCGTTACTGACAGAAAGTCATATGCGACATTGACCATAATCATTAAAACATTTCAAGTATACACGCGTCAAAATACTATATCAATATAAGTCGGTTGTCAACATTTCACGGGTGAGTATTGGAACGAGTTCTTTCAGAACTGATGTAGTATTCTGTAAGAAGTCGAAACGCATAGGAAAACACGACGACGTAAACTCGATAACTTTATTCAAATATCGATATGTACACGGATAGTAAAAATGTCTAACCAACATTTCCAATAATTTATAGAAACAGTAATATCTGTTATTTTCATAAATTTATCCTTATCCTGAAACTTTTCGTTCGATTTTTATATTCTGTTTTTGTACCCAATAAAATAGTAGCCGCCATATTATTACGTCATACGGCTGTGTAAAATAAATAGTCTCGACTGTCAACTGATTAGCGGTTTTTGTACTTATATTATTTTAAGACCAACGTAACAGCGTTTGTTTATATAGCCAACTTACGTCATAAATCCAGATCATTATCGAGACGTCCACTGCGTCCAGCGTCAAATTACGCGCGAAATTTAAAAATGTAAAATGTAAATTTATTATTAAGACACTTACTTATCAGTGTTTTTATTGATTTATTAGCAGCAGACAAACTAATTGAGACACTTTTCAAAAATGTTTGTAATACCCTAATTCATATTTTTATTGTAGTGTGATTGAATGACACGTCGAACGCGATAAAAAGGTTAAGTTGAATTTTGGAGGATGCCACGCGCCTCTAGGAATCGCTATATTACATAACTACGGTCTCATTTTTGTAACAGAATAGTTCGACTGTTCATCATGTTAAACACTGAAACTAATTCTGTTATGGACAAATTAAAATTAATTTAATAGAACTGAAAGGTTTGCTATCCCTTTAACCGCACTCATAAGAACGAGATAGCAATACACACATAAAATCGTATAGTTTATTTAATGAGGCATTAAAATAATATGATTTTAAATATTGAATTAAGTAGATATAAAATAATATGGGTTAATAAGAAACCATAAAACAAGATTCTTAAATATTGAAACCTACAAGTCCTGCGTACTAAGCTTCACCACTGGTTTTCCATGACCTAAATAAATACAGGAAAAATATATAAAAATATAAAGGATTTACATTATAAAGGAAAAGAAAGATGAAAAATGTAGTAAGATGAACTCATCTTAATATATTACTGTCGCCAGGGCTGTCACAACAGCAATTATGATAAATAATACTATAAATGTGAAAATGACTTCATTTGTTTCTTTGTTACTAAGAAAGCGTTACAAACAAACAAACTCACTTTGTTATTTCTATTATTAGTAAGGATTATAAATGTCAGTTTCTGTGTGTTAAAAAATCGCATTTGAAAAACCATTTGTTGAGGAAGGTACTAGACTGTATGACGTCATGCTACGACACAATATATAATATAACGCGGGGAAACTGCGCTGAGTGTGTGAGTATTTTAATTTATTATAATTTTATTTATAATAAGTTGTATAAAAGCAAAAATCCTCGTACGAGGCACATAGCAACTAATAATTTTTAACGATCCTTTTAATATTTAAACGTGACCTACATACAGACAAAAACAACACAATCATATATATCTAAGATCAAGATGTCTACCTTTCGTCAAAAATATGAAAAAAACATGCAAATTTCATCTCGATTGAGATTATCGCGTGTACAGCTGACATTACCTTAATGGCTACTCTACATGCGCATGCGCAGATGAGGTCGACCCAGAGATTTAAACCGCTTATATGATTTACAAAACCTGTTACAATACACTAATATTGTGGTCACATCTCTGTATTTTTTATAAATTGTTTATTATATATATATTATAGTCTTCACACTGATGAAAACTTTAATCCCTCAAATTATAGTTTTTGAAATATAATATCAAACGCTCCCTAGATCTTGAACGGGGATGCGGATATCAGGCAAACTACTATCTAGTCGCCTTTCCAGAAAAAGGATACAAAAATATATTTCGAAACAGTTTTAATCGTTTGGGGATTCTGATATGATAAAAAACAACATTTAAATTGTGATAAATAAACGATTGTAGTGTTATTGTAGCATTAATATTAATGAATAAGTAAATTGATCATTAATTAATTAAAAAACTATATGAATGATTCGTTAATTTTGCAACGCAGTATTTATTTAATTATTTCATTAATATAACAAAATATAATGGATACAAATTATTTCACACACGAAAATAACACCCACGTTTATTAACATTTAATAAAAATATATTTATTTAAAATTCTTAAATAACTAAATATACTACATACTATAATATTATAAACACGAAATTAACTGTCTGTTAGTCTGTTACGCTTTGACGGCTAAACTACTGAATGATATTGATGAAATTTGGTATGAAGCTTGCGCTCCACGTACATTATACGTTTCATACCTTACACCAGCACCCCTCCTTAACATGCGAAAACTACTATTAAAGATATACGTAAAATACTTATAAAGTATCTATATTATACAATGTTTATAAATATCGTAGAATATATATGATAAAAAAGTGAAGTAAGTATTCATTAATTACCATGCAGAACAAATAATAATATATTTAATTAACATACTTATTTAAATTAGTGGAAAAGAGTAACTAGTGAGATTCTTGCCGGTCCTAAATAGAACCCGGTGACAGTTTTACATTAAATTCAATACTGTAACATGTTTCATCCAAAAATGTTTTCTATGAGCTTACTTGATATTTTCGTTTTGATCGTACCGGACCAAACCAGATGTTTTAAAACATTCTCTACCAAAAGATATTTCGATAAAGTTAGCTGCTTTAGCGATAAGGCCACGTGTTACATTATGTATGCAACTCATGCACTTTTCCTTAATTCTGATAAAGCTGTATGTAAAATATATATATATAAATAACTATTTTTTTATATTTATATTAATATATATATAAATAATGTGCATTGATATTAAATATAAACAGTACAGTACAGTAACAGCATATGAATGTCCCACTGCTGGGCTAAGGCCTCTTCTCCTCTTTTGAGGAGAAGGTTTGGAGCTTATTCAACCACGCTGCTCCAATGCGGGTTGGTGGAATACACATGTGACAGAATTTCAGTGAAATTTGAAAAACGCAGGTTCCCTCGCGATGTTTTCCTTCACCGTACAAGTGCGAGATGATTTATAATCACAAGGACATGAAATCAGTGGTGCTTGCCTGGGTTCGAACCCCACGATCATCGGTTACGATTCACGCGTTCTTACCACTGGGCCATCGCGGCTATTTCAGAAAACTTACATTAAATTATACCTACAATTTGTCCATTCGAATGTAAAATTGCATAAAAACTAATAATATAAACCATTAGTCTAACCACAAGCCACTTTAAATTTCTAGGTAGTATTTTATCCCCAGTTACAGATATATAGCGCTTACCTCTACAATTCAATACTCACCGTAGAACACGATTGTTTAATGTCAGAAGATGATATGCGACATTAACTGTCATGGTATTATAAAATTTAAATGTGTATTATTACGCGTCAAAATATCGTAGCTTAAATCTCTCTTACAATATTACTTCACTTAATTTCACATGTAAGATACTAAATGGGTTTTTATAGAATAGCACTGCTGTTTTTTTTTTGTTTTAATATGTAAGGACGGGCAGATATCACACATGATGGTAAATGGTCACCGTAGACATTGATTGAACAAATATTAACCATTCCATACATCGTCGCTGCGCCACCAACCTTGAGAAATAAGATGTAATGTCCCTTGTACCTGACTCACTCACCCTTCAAACCGACAAGTTTCGGGAAGTCGTGTACTACGACGATTTAAAAATGTATATAAGCCTTTATATTATATATTTAGAACTATTTACGAAAGTACCTACTTACTACATTTTGTTAAATTTGTCATAGTAATTTCCGAGACAGACGCGTTCAACGGATTATTCAGATTTACAATAGGATTCGTTTCGATTCGAATCCGAATATCGCATTATGAAAGTAACAAATAATTCGGACAGACACTTCTTAAGCAAAAAAAGAAAAAACACTCACTATTGACAAATTATATTTAACATCTATTATTATTATGATTCTTTTTTTTTTCTATATACAAAAGTAAATTACATTTTCAAATTGGTTCAATCGTTACACCGTTTACAAAGGTTTCCTCAAAATTAAGTGCAATTAAGCTCATTATGTTAGCAATTTAATTACATAATAGAACAAAAACTCACAGGTTTTTGTTCGAACTTTAAAATATTAAAATTAAACTTAGGTAATTGCTTGTCATTCTTTCATATCTATGTTTTATTGAAATATTTGGCCATTTGGATGGTGAAAATATTATTCAGTTACATTAATAATTAGTTTATATTAAAAAAATGATATCACACGTTCTCAATATTGAATGCAGTCTACTTTTAACTAGATGATTACGAGCAATCGGAGTCGTAGGGAGAAATATTTTCTTTGTTAACTATTTTGCGCTTCTTCTTATTTTGTTCGCGTGTTCTAAACATTTTGCTTTCGTCGGCACATTTTGTGGTATTTACTTTACTTATTTGTATTCTTTGGTTTTAAAGTTATTTTATTTTTTTTCTGAACTCGCATGTCACTGTTCGTTAGGTCATCGCGTTCTTTAGCAAATGTTGAATCACAGTCTCCAACAGAACTAAAATCAGTAGTAGTAAATAGTTTTCTTTTACGTTTGTTGGAATTTCGGCGGTATGTCTTATCAGAATATTCGTCGCTAGAAACGTCCGAAATTTGCTTATATGAATCGGTAATTGAGGATATTTCCGGTTTCTTTGTTTTCAGCTTTGATTCAAGACATTTTATTTGAGCGCAAAGTTCTTTTATAATATTTTCCATTTTTTCACTTTCGGGATGGTACAAATCAAATTCAGTTTGAGTTCCTATGTCAAACATCACTACATTCTTGATATATTTTGAATGATTTTTTTTAGAGTTTTCGTTCGAACTGTAATGTGGTGCCCTGAGAGAGGAATGAAAGCCGAGACTGCTGAATAGATACTGCCTTTATTTCCAATAGGTCGTACATTAAATAGGTACAAAATTAGGTTACGTAGTATATAATGATTAATAAGTATGTTTAGTTAATATAATCTATTCACTACATCTCATCTCCACCGCAATAAAAAAATAAAATAAACAATACAATTTATTTTATTTTAGTTTATATTACGAATGTTCATATAGTATAATGTCATATTATAATTACTATCTTTACAAACTTTTGAAGTAAGTATTTAGTACATAAACTTTTAACAAAATTGTTAGGTAATTGGTTCAAAATACATTTTTGTTCTGTTTTTGTGAATAACATAGTTTTTATTATCCTTAATTATTTCTACATTGGGTGAACATTCCCTTATTACTTTGTATGGACCTGAATATATGTTTTGGAACTTACTGCCGGTTTCATTTTTTATTAAAATCAAATCATTCTGTTTATAAGTCACAGGGTTTATATTACGATCATACTTATCTTTTCTTTTTAATTTACTTGCTATTAAATTTTCTCTAGCCTCTTTTTGTGACGTTTGTAATCTGAATTTGAGTTCCAAAGTATAATTATCAAAATTGTACAAAGGATCAACTTGTGCTGATCGCAAATTAGATGGTAAAATACATTTCTTACCGAACACCAACTCATAGGGAGTGAACTTAGTCTCCGTATGTACTGCAGTGTTATAGGAAAAACACCAAAATGGAAGCCACATGCTCCAAGCTTCTGAGTGATTGTCTGTCTGTATTCGCAAATAGTTACCTAGATGTTTGTGAGAATTCTCCAAGGCACCGATACTTTGATGATGATAAGTAGTAGACTGCAGCTTGTTAATATGCAAAAGTTTACAAACCTCTTTCATTGTGTCCGATAAAAACTCCGTTCCCCTGTCTGTAGCTATCTCCTTCGGAATACCATACCTGAGGATAAAATTGTTTACGAAGTTCCTGGCTACCTCATCTGACCTTTTTGATATTAATGGGTAGGCCTCAACATACTTGCTCAACTCACATTGTATAGTTAAAATGTACACATAATTATTGTAATCTCTCTCTAACGGCCCTACTATATCTAAATATACCTTTTCAAACGCTGAAGTTGCCGTCGAACTAATTGTCATAGGTTCCTTAGTATAATGTGAGGAATGTTTTTGTTTTTGACATTTGTCACACCTTTTTATAAATTCTGTAACATCAGCTTCTAATTTTGGCCAAAAATAATATTTCTTTATGTTATTTACCATTCGTCTTATGCCGGCATGGCCACTTGTGGGTAATATATGAAAATCGTTTAAAATTACACACTTATCGTCTTTATCAGTTATTCTCTTTGTTCCCCTTAAAATACATATACGTGGTCCGGACCAACTACATATGTTATTTACTTCATTTATTAACTTTTCCACAAATTTATTATTTTTCTCAGTCTTAATAAAGTACACTTCTTTAATATTTATTTTCCCACAAAATATTTTCAGCTCTCTCACAAATTCGCCTGGCGATAGTTGTGATCGAGAAGCTAAATTAATAAAAATAGTATCCATTGAGGGCACGTAACTCAAACATCCCTTCTCATGCGTTATCTCTCTCAATTTACGATATCGATTTAATTCATAAGCGCTTATGAAACGTAATTCCGTGAAATATTTCGGTTTGCTATGTACTTCTACAAGTTTTGGTTGATCAGTCCCATCGTTTTTAGAAATAATAGCATCCCGTTGTTGCTTAGCCATCTGGCCACGCGTCATTACATTCATCACCGTTTGATTCATCTCTTTCAAGTCCTCAGAAGTTAAATGCAAACGTGAAAGTGCGTCAGCGGCAGAATTATTCTTCCCTTTTAAGTATTCAAGTACAAAATCGTATTCTTCTAATGCTAACCTAGATTTAATTAAACGGCTAGATGGATCCCGCATTCCAAATAAATAGATAAGCGGCTTATGATCAGTCTGAATTTTGAATGTCCTACCATACAAATATGGTCGAAAATGCTTCACGGCCCATACAATCGCAAGCAGTTCCTTCTCAATCGTTGGGTACCTTTTTTTCTGCTTTGTTAAGACTACGACTGGCATAGGCTACAGGCCTACCGTCGCTGTTGCATAAAACTGCACCTACCCCATATCCTGATGCATCTGTTTGTAAAATAAATTGATTAGACTCCGAAAAATCAGGGTATTGCAATACAGGATGGGATATTAAATTTTGTTTCAACAGTTCAAATGATTTTTGGCATTCCTCATCCCATTTAAAAATAACATTTTTTCGACACAAATTATTTAATGGATGTGCTTTTGTTGCAAAATTAGGAATAAATTTCCTGTAATAATTTACAAACGCAACGAATCTTTTTACTTCGTCGACTTTAGTAGGAACTGGGTAATCTTTAACGACTTCTATTTTATCAGAATCTGGTATGACACCCTCTGCTGACACAACATGACCCAAGTATAATAGTTCCTTCTGTAAGAAAATACACTTCTGAGGATTTAACTTTAGATTAACTTTACGTAATCTTTCAAAAATAGATTGTAAATTCTTAATATGACTAGGTAAGTCTCTACTAAAACAAACTAAATCGTCTTGGTACACCAGACATTTTTCGTATGTTAACCCTGTCATTGCCATAGTCATCATACGCGAAAATGAACTAGGACTGGTTTTTAAGCCCATAGGCATTCTAGTCATCTGAAACTCTCCGGAACAAAAAGCAGTATACTTGCGACTGTCTGGGTCTAAGCTAACATTATAGTAACCTTGATGTAAATCTAAATGAGAAAAATACATGCAACCAGATAACGAATCTAAAATTTCTGTTATATTTGGAAGAGGAAATTTGTCATCATGTATACTTTTATTAAGTTTTCTGTAATCTATGACCAAACGCCATTTTTTGTTTCCATTTTGGTCACTTTTCTTTGGCACCAACAAGATTGGACTGGACCATTCACTTTGACATGGTTCAATAATATTTTCTTTCAACATTTGATCAATTTGGTTTTTAATTTCATTTTTTAAAGCATGAGGCAATCGATAAGGTTTTGAAAAAATTGGTTGTATATTCGGTTTTACTTTAATTGAGTGTTGATAAATATCAGTGGTTGATAACTTGTCCCCTTCCAAATAAAAGATATCGGGATATTTCGCACATAAACTTTCTATGTTAATCCTTTCCTCTTTATTTAAATTATTTAACTTCAATTTTGACAAGAGTGTTTTAACTCGCGATGCATTTTTCTCGATCTTATTAAAGTTACAAATATTATATTCCTTTAAATTTTCTATATTAAGTTTAATTTCAGACAAAGTTATATCTTTTGAAGTCGTATTCAAAATTCGAACGGGTATTTTGCCATTAATTGGATATACTAACGTACTCGCTATAAATACTCCCTCACATACTTCTTTTGTACATACCACACATTCCTCTGTTAAACTGGTATTAATATAGTGAATTGATTCTGATCTGGCAGGTAACGACAATAAATGACTACACGAGTCTATTAATTGCAAAGATATTTGTTTAGATTCACTGATCCATAAAGACAGACTATTATGTTTCATATCAATCACCGCTCCATACTTTCCTAAAAAGTCTTGTCCTAAAATACCATGCGACTTACAAGGTAACGTGTCAAATACATAAAACTTATGACTAATATACTGCCCGTGTACTGTCAACTGTAAACATACGTATCCGATAGCCTGTACCTTTCCACCTATCCCGTTTATTGTTATGTTTTCTTTGTTAATTGGAACGTTGAAATCTAAAACATGTTTATGTTTTATAGCTGAAATTGAGGCTCCCGTATCTATGAGCCAGTTAAAAGCGTATCTGTCTTTATAAAATAATTTTATGAAGTAACTACTATCGCTGGCTAGAATACTATATGTTGTAGGCACGAAAAAAAAATCATTTTCAGGTTCCGAATTCTGAGTGGATGCACTCGATTGAGGCTGTAACTCATCAGTTATTATTGTCCGAATCTGTCCTTTGAATGGTCTATGACCCCTAGAGTAATTATTAAAAGTTCTACCTCGATATGGCGCTCTACCCCGTGGCGCTCCCCGTGGCTGAGATTGTGGCTGCTGGACCCATTGTCCAGTCCTGGTATGCGACTGTCGCCCGTTGTAGCTAGGGTTGCCTCGGCAACGGTCAGTATTGTACGTACCTCTTGGAATGCTCTGATGAGAAGGCAGCCTGGAAGTGTTTTTAAAGAAACGATTATTGTTATGCCTTGTTAGTGTAAACACTTCAGCAGTTGAACTTGAACCTGAAATGTCCTCATCGATTGCGGCCTGAATCGCGTCTTTCAAATTTTCAAATTTTTGAGCCGTAATAATAGTGCCAATCCTACGATTTCTCAATCCGTCGCTAAATTGACGAATTGCCTGTTTCTCGTTAATAGATTTTAAAATATTAAATTTTTCAACATTTCCCTCAGATTGAGAAATTGTAAGATCAACGAATAATTCGGATAAGGTTTTTCCGAAAACATCTATAGATGCATCATTTTGCCTGCAATTAAAAAACTGTTTTTGCAAGGCATTTGTAGATTTTTTCGGTAAGAGTAACCTTTTCATATCATTTACAAGATCAGTTACAGTGTCGTATTTCGTTGCTAATTTTAGCTTGGCAGACTGCGACAATCTGCTTTTCAAAGTAAAAGATATTAAATACGTCTGTGACTCAGTATTGAGAACCGAACTATAATACTCAATACCATCGATAAGTTGTCGTAAATTAGAAAGCTCATCATTCATCACTGGCAATAAGCTCAAAGCTACCTTCAGGTCGAATTTATCCATTGTTGAAAAAATACTAGAACCGTCTGAAATTCGACACAACTCAGTAATTTCATCAAACAATTTCTTAATATCCGTACGATATTTTTCAAAAATAAGACGCTCGTCCTTTTCAATGCTTTTCAGTTCAATATTTTCTATATAATTATTATATTGTGCAATAATACATTTAGCTTCGTCTAACTTAGTCTGCAATATTTTACCTTGTCGTCTAGCGGGTCCTATTTTAATTAAATACTGTCTCACTACTAATAAATCTTCATATAATTTCTTTAAAAATGTTGCCATAGAGTTTAAAAATACTTAATATGCATAATAGAACATTAACATACCTGTTTTAAACCCTGGATCCTCCACATATTATTAAGAATTGTAACATTTATAATAATACACGAGTATACATTATATATTTAGTTACATACATTTAGTTACACATATTTAATTATACTAAGTTTATATAATATTTTTAACTAATAAGTTTTTTTTTTTTTTTTTTATATATTATATTATAACAATATTGATTATACGTTGGTAAATAAGGCTACAGTCCACTAAATAATGTCCATAAACTTGCCGAAATTCCGATGTACGCGAAAAGAAATACACATATTTATGTAACCGCACTTCACCTCATACCACTTTATACGCTTTTGAACACTTTTACACTTTGCTATCATCGATCTTCAAATCGGGGTAACCCTGGCGCCGTCGAAAGGAGAGTTGTCGCACCCTGCTGCCACTCGCGTTCAACTCAAATTCCTGCCGTATCCATCTCGTATGACATTTCCGATACATCCGGAATACTCCATACAGGACTACCAAAACTAGGCAAAGTACCACCACGCATAACAGGGCGCTCGACGTTTTCATGTGAAATCGGAACTCCTCGATTGGTGCATCATTTGTGCCCCCAGCTGCATTTTGTGCTATCACGATCTTCTCTTCTTTAGACTGCTGTTTCCCCATTTTCGAAGCACACTTTTACCACACTAGCACCGCTGTTGTCAGTTTTAATAGAATTTGTTTTATTATCCGACGATTGCATTGTGACGAGAAGACGTTGTTTATAAATCACTGTCCATATATGTAAAATCGGTCGGCGACGCGGCGGCGGACGGTGTCAGAATACTCGCGCGCGTGAATCTACTTTTGGCAGGGTCGCCATGTAATGTGGTGCCCTGAGAGAGGAATGAAAGCCGAGACTGCTGAATAGATACTGCCTTTATTTCCAATAGGTCGTACATTAAATAGGTACAAAATTAGGTTACGTAGTATATAATGATTAATAAGTATGTTTAGTTAATATAATCTATTCACTACATCTCAGAACGTTTGGGCAAATACACTTGTTTTTTCGGGGTGCTTGTATGAGGAAGAGACACTGGTGTAGAACAAATAACGCTAAAAATTCTTGTTACAGTTCTTGTCCCGTCTATATTTTCGACGCCGATAGATCTTGTATCGAAAGTATTATCATGAGGAGGCCCGCGGTAGGCGCTATGAAGGTCCATCAAGGCTAACGCAGCGACCATTTCAGATTTCGGAGCTAAATAAAGTAGTCATTTTAACTCGATGTTATCGATATTTCTAAACGATGGTCACAGTAACTCTTGCAGCTGGTAATGATATGTACACAATACAATCACTCAACGTAGACTGACGAAAATTTGCAACCCGATTAAAAAAATCAACTTGCTAGATGCTTTGTTTCCATACGACACCTATTGTTTCAGGTAAAGAAGCTGTACTTCCGGCTCCTTTCCGTTATCTTCTTTTGTTTAATATTGAATGAAATTTTGTTTTACAGCGGATCGAGGTACCAAGAACTTGCATTTATAAAATAATGTTTATTATCCTACACGTAATTACCTTACTTTCTTCGTCCAGTAGGTACTACCAATCGGATACCTATTGTTTCCTTATTAAATGATTAATCCTTTTAAAAAAGGAACCATATACATATTTCTATATATAACCGATTATAGATACTCTACCTAGAGAATATTTTTTTTTTCAATGGTCGCTAATAGTGGTAAGAAAAATGTTTGTATGCGTTTAATTTATTGTTAAAAACAAGAATCCTATTATGTTAGTTATGAAATCTATACTCTATACTAATATATAAAGCTGAAGATTTTGATTGTTTGATCCGGCTAATCTCAGGAACTACTGGTTCGAATTTTAAAATTATTTTTGTGTTGTATAGTCCTTCTATCGAGGAAGGTTCTAGGCTGATTTTTATTCATTATATTTTATTAATTATACGCGGGTGAAACCGCGGCCACAGCTAGTCCTGTTATATGTTTCTTAGTCGATACGCTCTTGGCAGAGCGGTCGTGGTGGTCATGAGTGGTGGCTGATGTTACTCTCTAAATAATGTTATGTGATCTCTCCCTGTCAGCTGTCATCTTATGTCACTTATGCAATGGTCCACCCACCGTAGATCTGATTTGGTCAGTTAATCTCATAGGCGTCAGACGATATACATAAGACGAGTCTGTAATTTATATGATTTTGTAATTTACTAGGTAAAAATATTTATTTGCAAATAAAGTTTTCTCTACGATAAAATTGTAATAATTATCTTAATAAAATTACTATCGAAGGACTGTAACTTATATTTATTTGTATGTGTAAACGAACACTCGCGATTCTTAATCAAAGAATATATGTGGAAACGTATTTTATAAAATATCGTTTTACGCAACGCAAGTGTTTGACACAACAGTAGATAGAACTGCAGTGTTAAACTTATTGCAGAAAACGATCGTTACTGACAGAAAGTCATATGCGACATTGACCATAATCATTAAAACATTTCAAGTATACACGCGTCAAAATACTATATCAATATAAGTCGGTTGTCAACATTTCACGGGTGAGTATTGGAACGAGTTCTTTCAGAACTGATGTAGTATTCTGTAAGAAGTCGAAACGCATAGGAAAACACGACGACGTAAACTCGATAACTTTATTCAAATATCGATATGTACACGGATAGTAAAAATGTCTAACCAACATTTCCAATAATTTATAGAAACAGTAATATCTGTTATTTTCATAAATTTATCCTTATACTCATTTTACTTAGTACCAAGCCAATAGCGGCTTCTAGATGACGCCTTAAAGACAACACTACTAGCCGTAAGCGAAACGATTCGTTTCTTGAATATAGTATCGGTAACGAATACATACAATATTGTTTATTGCTATATTAATCGACACAAGCTATCATGTCTCGAACATACTTCTTCAAGTCAGCTAGTTCTTATTAAAAAGCAATTTCGTTCCAACCTTCACCTTAAAGAAATCGGGTCACTTGTCGCGTTCCGACCACCCAACACTCGCAATAAGTAACCATCTCCATTGCTCGAGACGGCACGATTTTATAACCAATTACAAATAGTAGCTATCTACATATGTTGTATGCCCAGCTCTGGGAAATTTACGGGATTTGCCTTTCTTTTTTATATACACTACGAATACATATATCTAAGCTTACAGGTATATTATTTCTGTAAGTGTGTGATCTACTACGACTGCTTACGGTCACATAACACGATTACAAAAATAGAACTGAACTAACGTATGTCACATTATGTTCTATAATAAGATACCACAATTATTTTTTACTAGGCCCATTAAGGTGTGGATGTTTATGTAAAGTAGGTTTTTTGTGTTGCATTAAAATCATTTTTTTCTTGGGTAATTCTTATAAAAAATATATATGTGTTCCTTTACATCATTTACAGCATGTCCTCATCGCTTCTATGATTTGAAAAAAGAATTAGATGTAATAGGAATAAATAAGTAAAGTCTCTGTTTTCGTTTTTGTTCCCTTTTTGCTCCGAAGCATCGCAATCTATTGCAAGATTTTTTTTATTGACATCAGTATCTTGAGCACTAAACTTGAAGAGGATCTTCGGATTATTTTTGCAGCACGTTTAAAATAATACTTTATGAGCCTGCTTGAATGAATTATAATTTTTAATTTTGTCTATCAAAAAATTGTGTAAATGGAGTAACGTTATGTCTTAAAAACTAACTAACATGACTAAGTAACTAACTGCGAGTACCTACTTGATAAGACTAGAAATACAATGTGACATAGAATGATTTGCAATTCGTATAATAAATGTGTTATTGATTGTTTGATGTAAGATATATGTATTTGTTAATTATTATAATATAATATATAATGACAATACGCTACCAAATAAAGTATATAGACTACGTAACTATTTACCTTAACTACGTAATCTTTGATAAACGTAGCACAATCTTGATTAGTTGTTCTCCGCATTCTTTTACGTCATAAAATTAACGAGTTCTCTGGCGTGAAGCTAGAAATTATCTATTTATATTATAAATTATATGTTCTGCCGCTAAACAGGATAAATATTGTTTCGTTCCGTTGTGAATGTTTGCGCCAGAGTACCTATAGGAACGAGTGACATAAATTTTAGTTTCCTTGGTTGAGGCATTGGCGATGTAAGAGATGGTTAATATTTCTAACAGTGCCGATGTCTATAGTGTTGTTGACCACTTACAACCCGGTGGCTCCTTTGCCCTTTTTTATCTTATTTTATTAAAAAAAAAGAAGATAAGAAAGTATTCACAAATTTATAACTGACGAAAATATTAATAACACATTTTAATATCATTGGCTTGAGCGTTGACGTTATTAAAATGAACTCGAAAAGTAATTAAGAACTTAATCTGAAAAAATCAAAAAGTGATAAGCGACATTTATTATAATATTAATTATGTAAATGGTATCACTGCTCAAAATAGCATATCGCCGCAACTTTTTACGAAGTCGCGTTACAAGTGTCAAATTGTAAGCCTCCTATGGCACACACAATAGGTGTTAGCCAGAGATGTCCCAGGGGTAAGAACGCTTGAATCGTAATCGATGATCGTGGGTTCAAACCCGGGCAAGCACCACTGAATTTCATGTGCTTAATTTGTGATTATAATTCATCCCGTACTTGACGGTGAAGGAAAACATCGTGAGGAAACCTGCGTGTGTCAAATTTCACTGAAATTCTGTCACTTGTGTATTCCACCAACCCGCATTGGAGCAGCGTGGTGGAATAAGCTCCAAAACCTTTTCCTCAAAAGAGGAGAAGAGGCTTTAGCCCAGCAGTGGGACATTCACAGGCTGTTACTGTATGGTACAACGATATGTAAAATCAATCGATGAAGTTCGAACAGGGATATTTTTGTCTCCAGTCTTAATACAAGCTATACCCTGAACTTAGGAACTGGATAATTAAAAATAGTCATAATCTTTTTTCTTTTTAATTATCTCTTATAAAATATCGTTGTAAACGTCAAAGTTCGTGTCGTCTCAAAACAATGGAAACGTTTCTTTATAAAGTTGTTTAATTTCTATCAATAATAAATATCTTTAATGTAACGACTACTTTCGGTTACGCTTCGTAATGTTTAATAAAATCCAATAAATAAATTATGCAAAACACATGTTATTAATGATAGTTCTTTTTACTTATGTTCGATAAGTTAGTGTGCCTGGAAGCTATAATTTAATTTCATTTAGTTTACGAATATGTAATACACTATCGTCTAGCGACAGTCACCTTCAAATATAATTACAGCTCGTAACTGTCCCATTGCTGTGGAAACGCCTGCTTTCTTGTTAGAAGTACATTTTGTGTATTTATTTCGCTACTACACGAATTGATATTTACTACGTACAATGCGAATTAATGGCTTACTGAACTGATATTGAATTGAGCATGTACAAAATTGAAATTTCTTGCTCAAATTTGAACTGACGATTTTCAAGTCGAATGAACTTCGAGTTTTTTTAAATGAACTATTAACATCTCGTCATAATCTTTTTACTGAGAATAATTCTCAGTAAAAAGATTAAGTTGTTACTTATAGTGTTAGCTATCTAGTCCTGCGAGGTTGCTGGTACTTTACAAATAATCCTGTATATATGTATATTCATATATCAATTGGAGCGTCTAATCATTCGTACGAATCTCTATGTCTGATCTATCTATTTTACCTTGAGTCTGTTGGCAGGAACCTCTAAAGGATAAGCATTTTACTTACTTCTGTTTTGACATTTTATTCATTTTTTTTATTTCTGGTATATAATAAAGTGCGAAATAGAATTCATTCTCAATTACATCAGTGAACCATTAAATCATGTTGGTGTCCATTGTTTATTTACTTGGACCTTCGCGAACGCAATACTCACAATCAATGTTATGAAATGTCAATCGGGGACACCGCACTACCAAGGCCGTCATGAATTCACCAATGTTGACATGTGTGATTTTAATTGATAAATTAATCATATAAATGTCCAGATTGAAATAGACCTCTAGTTTATTTCTCATTATGCTAATGACAGACCTCACCTTGCTAATGACCGTTCCCCATTTCGGTCCCTAATATTTTAATGGAGATGGTTTTCTTATTTGAAATTCGAATTCCTTATTTAAGTTTCACACTATTCAATTACTAAGCTTTGTCGCCTTATTTAATTTGAAACATTTATTTCCAATTATAAACATACAATAGATTGACAAACAATCTATTTGTTAGCATAGATAAGTATCTATTCAACGCAATCTTCCTCGTTATTTATAACAAGAAACAAAAACGCTGAGCCGAATTCTATAGCGATTATGAAGTTCAATGTAAGACGGTCCTTGACTATAGAAAATCGCCTGAAAAGTAAAAAGTAAGGTCGTCACGACCTCATTTGCAATAATTATAATGTAAAAAGTGAACAGCGCACCATTCATGTATTGTTTCCGAATTGATTCGGTTTAAACCTGTTTAAACCGGTTCCGATATTGTATTGTACGGGCAAGTGAAACGCGCTTTTCTTGTAGAATTAACATATAGTATTATGGTAACCACTTGCAATAGTGAACAAACAAACGGACATTCATACTACGTGTATAGTATATTATTATTGGTATATATGTTATTTATTCTAAGTAAATGTAATACCTATATAATTGAAGTAATATATGTAATAATACATACTGATATTTAAAAAAAATGCGGAAGTACTGAACCGATTTTGATGAAATTTAGAACGATAATTTGAGCCCAAAGAAGGACATAAAAATGAATAACTAATGTTATTCTATTTATCAATTACATATATAACATCGCGAGAATGGGATGTGTCTCCACGAACACACGTCTGCGCTACAAACTATAACCATAACCTAGTAGTATACTAGTAACCTTTGAGAAAAGCCGCCGTGTTCGAAATTCAATCAGGCGATAATCTTGAATGAAATGCACGTTTCTTGTTAATGCATATATTTCGCGTATCTCGGAAACGGCTGGTAACGATTTGGTTCAAAAAAAAATTATTTACATAACTTTATATACTATAGATATTTCCCATGAACACAAAATCCACGCCAAACTCGGTCGTCAGATACTTGTTATATAGTTCATGTGACGTATGACGTATATAATGAGTTTATTAAGTGTTACATCAACAAAGATTTACAGATGCGGCAACACGTGCGCCAATAAAATAAAATATGGCGCATTGTTGCATGACCTTCTTATCTAAATCGATTCTGGATGTTTCCTTATAATTAGGACTTTGAATTTTGAATTTGAAGGTTAAATGCTTATTAAACTTTTTGTATGAAACCTCTTTTACAGTTGAATAGTTCTTGTGTACTCCATCGTCTGACTGATCAATATTAACATGAACATTATTCAAGTAGGCTCTTGTAAGCACTTTTTTATCCGTTTTACGTATGTAGTTGGTATTAATATTAAACTCGTTAATTTATTATTTTACAACAACCAATAAAATTACATATAATTTGGTTAAAGTAACAGGCTGTAAATGTGCCACGGGACATAAGGCTTCTTTCGTTTTTGAAGGAGCAGAAGGCTTGGAGTTTATTCTATCATGCTCGTCCGACGCAGATTGATAAATACAAGTACGTCAGCATGAAATTTTCCTCTCGATATTTTCTATCGTTGAATGGGTTTGAACCTGCATTCACGTGTTTTTGCCACTGAGCCATTGAGGCTATATTCGGCATTGTTCTTAATTTAATTTCAATTAGTCTATCTTTTTAAGTGAAATATCACGAATATCTATAGATAGAAACTCTAGAAACATCGAATGCTCGTACACGTAGTATGCTCTCGTTTTTTAAGATAAGTCGAATTTCGGGGTTTTGTAAAGGAAATATTAAAATTTTATCTGTACGCCGAATTTTATATGATTCAACATCTTTGTAACCTAAAAATGTCATATATATTTTTTTTCTATTTTATACCTAAGTGCGAAAGTAACTCTCTGTCTGTTACATTTACACGGTTAAACCACTGAACGGGTTTTGATAAAATTGAGTATGAAGTGAAACTACCAGTGACAATCGATAAAGGTGACTTCTCACGTGTGTGATTTTGATTATCCACGCACGGCTGATGACTACGGACAGTCACAGACACGCACCGCACCAAGGCCCTTCTTACAATGCGTGTCAGTCTGGGTCAGTCTGGAGAGTCGAAACTATTTTGCCATTCCAAAATGCAAATTGAATAATAGCTTCTGCTATGGTTCTTCCATCATAAGTTACCGACTGGCAGTGGACGCACGGCTACGGACTTTTCTCCACAGACAATACTCTTCCCACGGTGCGTCGGTGCGGGCTGGTCGGCGTTCGTCCTTAATATCGCGCATGTCACCTTCACATTAAAAGCTTATAATAAAACTAGCTAATCCACTCGCTTGACAAAGCATAATCTCCTCCTCCTATACATATAATACATATATCAAAACTTCGCTTACATGACAAACTTTCCAGAGTGATTCAGTAAAAAACATATAATATCACAAATATTCGCATTTATAATATTATGTACATATGTATATACATGCTTCACAATAACAATCGTATGCTGAGTAATTACACACTCATTACTCTCTATTATCAGTAATTTTATATAGGAACGAAGAAGACAAAATATGTCTGGGCTATACAATTATAATTCCGCAAATCGATCAATTTATGTTAATATTTTATCAGTTTGTATTAAGGGTATTTTCTCGTCACAATGTATCACATCGAGTTAAGGAAAACGAACAATACATATACAATTTATCTTGTAGGGACTTTTATTAATCATAGAATTGATTCATACAATTTTATTTTGTACTTATTTTTAAATTAAATAGTAATCTGTTTTTATAGTTTGTTTACTAGAACTTTTATAGGTAGGTAGTTTTGTAAATAGGCTTATGGTTCTGTGGTTAAAGCATGAAACCTTATTTCAATATATATCTTTGATTTGCGAGCCGTAAGCTTAAGGGTGTTTTTTTTCTAATTTTATACCGTGACCGCTTAACATCGGGTGGTACGTTTGCCCGCCCGCCTACTTATAATATAAAAAAAAACAACGGGTTGCACTCCGGGAGTGCCGGAAGAAGTGAAAACTTGAATATTAACGTTGTGCATTTTTGATATTTTGGAATGATATAGGAAAATTTTTGTACGAATTACTTTAATTATCAGTATAAAAGTGCTATCATATATGTGATAAAATACAATATTCATTTATTGCGCGTCATTCATTTACTGCGTACACAAACATGACAATTTATATTACATTAAAAATTTAACACATCAAAATCCGTCTTACGGATTTTAAATCAGGGTCACGTGACCTGATGCGAGTTTAACATTTTTTACCCATCACAAAAAAGTGCACAACGCCGCTAAAGAAGTTTTCACTTCAAAAAAAGATATAATAATCAAGAACAGTTTATAGTGTGTAATAAAGTATTGCTTTTAACAAATTGCATAGAATAAGTAAATTTAAGGTTTGTTTATCTCTACTCCTTCGATTTGAAAATGCTATGTTTTAAAAAAAAATATATAATTAGGTAACATGAGTTACGGCTTGACGTCATCTATGATATTCTTAAACAATTACTTATCACATACAGTAGGTGTATATAGAAGACACGCATAATACCGTCGTGACTGCCCGCTTCGCAGACCTCTCGTGACTGAGTCGAGTCTTAAGTAAATCTCTTATGTAATACATTGCATGCAAAATTTTATTGCTATTAACACTTTACGTTAGGGCTGGGTTTGAAAAATACGGATCTTGTAGCTGATTTTCATGAATGAGGAACACAGCAACCCCTTAAAATTTACGTCTTCTCCAAATTTTCTGTTTCCATGTTAAACCTTGTTGTGTATATATCACATATACATAAATAATAACATTATATATGGTGCACATATATATTTAAATTAGATGTTCGTAGTTATTTTAATAATTATTACGCCGTATGTATCAGCCTAGATGCGCTTAATAATAATATTTTATTATTAAACGGTCCAGATTTACTTACGTTTACTCGGTAGTAGAGCTTTGTTCAAGCTCGTCTGGGTAGGTACCACCCATTCATCAGATATTCTACCGCAAAACAACAGTTCTTGGTATTGAAATTGAAACCTGTCAGATATATAGATACTGTAAGTTTTTGTCAACGTCTATCATGCCAAACGTGTTCTTCAGATGAACTATTCAACAAGTGTGACGTCGCCAATGACAGGCGATGCTACCGATTTTGCAGCTGCGATACCAATTCAACTTTTTTTAATATTCAATTGGTAGGCAAAGGTTAACTGATGTTCAGTGTTCGCATAGACATTAACACCTTCATTTTAACCATTCCTTACCGATGTTGGCGATCCAATGACCACCACCTTGGAACTAAGATGTTATGTCGCTTGTGTCTGTAGTTAGTAGTTATACTGGTTCACGCACCCTTCAAATGGAACACAAAACGATTAGTTATGGTTGTTTGGTGGTAGAATATTTGATGAGTGGGTGATACCTACTCAGATGGGCGTGCCCAAAGCCCTAACACCAAGTGAAGTAAGTGTGTAGACCCATAACACAGAAAACAACTATATAAAAAGTAGTGGAGTATTATCTAGTTAGTAAGTTAATTACTAAGTTTGCAAATCTTATCTCGTAACGTTAAAGTCTAGATAAAGAATGATTTTTTTGAGTGATCGTTCGTGATTTGAGAAAATAAATAAAATCAACTGTTAGGCGATAAATATTTATGTGTTACGTTGGGTTTATTTTTTCAAGGTAATTTAATTGTAGGTGTTTCAAATATCTATAGATAAACATGACCACGTTTAACTTAGTTGGTATCTTTAACAATCGCTCAAGGGTTATATTTGAGGCTTCAGATTTATACGAGTTTAAAGCCGAGTGGTCGAAGTTCGACTAACAACTATTAACTATTTTCCTTGACTGCCATAAATAGGTAACTAGCCTGTTTATAGCAGTCAAGGAAAATATTGTAGGAAAATAGAAGAGAGTGAAATTTCGAGTCCTTGATATTTGTTCTTACTGTGTGGTAGAATAAGCTGTTGTTATCCTTAACATAAATAAGTCTTTGCTGAACAGTAGAACATTAGTCATATCAAAAATCTTTATTCAATATAGGAGTGTTACACTTGCTTATTGATTGTCATAAGTCTACCACCGGTTCGGAAATAAACACCTCAGACCTGAGAAGAACCGGCGAACGAAACTCAGCGGGTATTTTTTATATCTCGTGTTTTACAATCATAGGCAATTTATAGAATAACAGTTTTTTTTAATATTTGAAATAGCCTAGATGCGATCGTTTCATTCCCAGTATTAGGTTAGTAAAGCAATAGTAGCAGGTATCGACCCTAATCCATTACGACCTTTCTATCCCCTGGTGGTGTATATAAGTAGGTTTTTTGAAAATATATGAAAAAGACAGTTGTGATCGCCCGGGTTTGAATTTCCGCGTTCTACTCACTAAAACATATCTAGTTTCTACTAGTTTCTTCTGCTAAAACACATTTCTTTTCCATGATAGAATTACTGGTACCTAATCCTGACTCACTGGTCTGATACTGAGCATCTATATTTTTGCTTATTTTTATTTTTTATTTTTTATTATTTGGATAACCAACAAAAGAAAACATTATTACATTCATTTCATTATCAAACTATTAACAATAACTTAAATGTCCTTTTAATTATAGGCTATCACATCATGCAAAATATAATAATTGTAGTATATCAAGATTTAAATTAAAAAACAATAATAATAAATTCAACAAAACATTACATAATAATCAATGACATTGACATAACTAATAACATTATTACAGAAAATACAATTTAACATTTCAATATAACACAAAGTTTTAAAATATCACAAAATTAAATTTAACAAAATATTTTATTTTATTATAGTTATTTAAAAAAAAATGCACTATGCAAAAAAAAAAAAAATTTTTTATTAGTAAAAATTGTGAGGATGGATGGATCTTAGCTAAAATTTCTAAATGCAGTTATATGCCACTTGGCACTAGAGATAGTGTATATCCTGACTTAAAACAAATGCTACATAACATCTGCTCCTCCGCTGCAAGTGGGTGTAGCTGCAGACAGAAGTTAGTTTATTAATAAAAAGCAAATACTGATCTTCTGTTACACTTGCAAGCTATTCTATTTTTGTTTTATCTGCTTTCTTTATCTTATGAAAATGTTGGTCGAAAAATGACTGAATTTATTAACTGTTTTTCACGTCTTGTATTGGTTATTTGTTTAAAAATTGGCGGTAGATATTAATCATATAGTGGTACGGCTTTGCGCAAGACCATCTTATATACAACTCACTCATATAATATTCTACTGCCAAGTAACTTTACGGAAAAGTTTATGGAAAATTTCGATGTGAGAAGGGACTCAAAGCAAATGTTACACGCCACATAGGATGGTCAGGTCTGAAAACAGACTAGGTGTTGTTCACCACTTACCTTATGAAAGTATCAAAACCAATATTACAATTAATCTATACTAATATATAAAGCTGAAGAATTTGTTGGTTTGATCCGGCTAATCTCAGGAACTACGAAATTGGTTCGAATTTATAAAAATATTTTTGTGTTGTATAGTCCTTTTATCGAAAAAGGTTCTAGGCTTATTTTTATTCATTATATTTTTATTAATTATACGCGGGTGAGACCGCGGGCACAGCTAGTATATTATATAGATGAATAACATAAATAAGTTTCATTACGAAATCACTATTAACAATATAATTTGATTACGTACATTAATGATAAATTTTACGATTTTTATAAAGGTAACTAGTTAGCTATGTGTTGCTAAGCCACTGTAAATGTCGTTGTAAATAATTTAATAGATTCTATTTAAACGATATGTTTGCATCTAGTATCTTGTTCTTTTAGTAAAAGCAATCAGGCCTGAGACAAAAACAGGCTTTTACTGATATATTTTTATATATAATAGGTAAGCAAGCGAGCATTATTTAGGCCATCTGATTATAAGTGGTCACCAACGCCCATAGACATTGGCATTGTAATGTCACCAATGCGCCACCAACCTTGGGAACTAAGACGTTATGTTCTTGTACCAGTAATTACAATCGCTCACTTACCCTTCAAATGATTGAGAGAAAAACTTAATAACTTTTCATTGGTCTTATCTGGGTTTAAAATCTAATACTTTGGGATCTACACTACAAGCTAGCAGTTCCACCAACGAAACATTATGTATACAGTTGGTTAATGTATAGTTTATCAATAGTTTATATATTGCGTAGCTGCGCATTGGCGGTTAAGGAGTTGGCCATACTTCTCGCAGTTATTTTTGAGCAAGATAAATTACACTGGTCATCTGTGTTTCTGAAATATTAAAAATGTACAACTTACATTTTATCCTATGTAGAATACTGTAAAATTAAGGTGATGTAAATAAAGGTTGCAAAATAACTAATGACGTCCAACATATTACTTCTCATCATTTTAATATAGCTTCAAAAATGTACTTCACGTCTGTTCAATGTAACATATATTTAACAGTGTAAAACAATTTATCTGTTAACGTATTACAGCGTCATGATGATTGATTACCGTTTGGTTACACTATCTTGAAACACACCGTAACATGTAGCTTTGAATTTATAACGAATTCTAATTTTAAAGGTCAAAGTAAAAACTACCCCATCGTAATAGATTAATATATCTGCAAGGAATATTTTTGGTATATTCACCTGATTTGGTACGTGTCTGATTTGGTTATTTTAAGTATAAACGGATTACTTCTTGTTTCCATTTGTGCTCAATAAAGAAACTGAAAAATGTTACACTTATATTACATCTGAGTTGTACTCTCTAAAATTATTATTATCTTGATGCCAGCAAGTTTCTGCTTATTTTTTGTTGTGCAAATTCGAACTCGTGTGATGTCGTTTAAAATATTTGCCGAAGAAAAATATGTTGCTATTGATTTTTATTATTAAATCAACTTATATATATTGCAATGTAATAACTGTACTCCTGAATAAAGTTAGGCTAACTAGTTCGTCACGAATGTCCCACTGCGGAGCGAAAGCGTTTTCTGTTACGAAAAAAGAGGAGCTTCAACCACCACTCTTTCCCAATACGAATTAGCACATAAATATATTGAAAATTATCACGAAATATATGTACAGGCTTACTCACGTTTTTTCAATTCGCTACCGAGCACAACATGAACTGAAAATTTTTCAGCTATGATCCACATTTGCTACAGTCAAGCTTAAAATTGGTATAATTTTTATGATTGCTATATCGATATGTTACGATAAAACAACAGCCTTAAAATACTAATACAAATTATATTAAAAATTAAATAAATATTATCAAATAAACCAGAACGAAAATCGTTAAAAAAAATAATTAAATCTTAAATTTAGGTTATATAAAAACATGCTGTTTTAAGATATAACCTTATCATAGAATTTTCAATAGCTTATTATTCAATCAATTAACGTGCACTCGTAGTAAACGTTACACTCGCACTATCGATGTCTATTTATCATTGTCAAGCGTTTATTTGTATAACATTTTTCATGATAATACACCATAATAATCAGTACAACTCGGTCTCTTGACGTGACTTGACGTAACGTAACGCGTCTTACGGTGTTTCACTTATATATATTTATATCCATATTTATTTCTTTAGCCGTCGTGAATAAATATAGCTTAAATGACGTTTGTAAGTAAGACTATCTTATCGATTTGCATTTATTTAGATCAACATTAAACCGTGTCGGAAACATGATCTAGTGAAGTACGTTATCATCTAAAGGATCTTAAGGATTTTCAGTGTTATCATTTGAATTATTTCGCATTAAACATCAGTCATTGTATACATGATCTGTATGTATATTTTATTTATCTAATTGAATTAAGGTACAAATCACTTATCAGTTATGCTACTGCCAAACAAAAATACTTTGTATTGTGTATCGGTTTGAAGTGATTGAGCCAATCTAATTATAAGCACAAGGGACATAACATCTTAGTTCCTATTGCTGATGCATATGTGTAAGGTAATAGATATATATTTCTTGTAGTGCCAATTATTAAACATTTAAAAAGTAAACTGGAAATCATTACTTTTATGAAAAAAATTTAAAGTATAGCTTGCATTCTCTTAAACCTCAATTTTAATTCGCCATTTACAAGAACAATCTTATGTTTTCCACTTGCTTGGTTTTGCATTTTTTGCTCAGCCTTGTCTAGTTTCATGCTTGTCTTCTCAGTCTCTTAATTCAGCTGACCTCATTCCGTTCGACACATCTTGGAAGCGTTTTTTTTTTCTAAACAATTTGTGCGTTGCTTTTTTGTCGTATCTAATAAGGTTTCTTAAAAGTTTTCGGTAAATGACATCTCAAATAACATCCCAAATGTTTAATGCATAAGGATATTATTTGTTTTATAATCGAAAATATATCTTATTTATATCACATTAAGTTTTATAATCTGCGTTTGAACAGAATGCAGGAATCTTAGGCCTATATCCTAAGACACGTTCGAATGATAGCACCTTATCTTGAAAGATATTCTTAAGTACTCGAATGATTGACATCAGTTTTTGGTTTTCATATTGATACTATAAATCTTAATCTCAACGAATATCACGTTTAACTAGTCACGATATTTTTAGGTTTTAAATAAGATTTTCATATGCATTTGAATTAGGAATGGAAATTTTCTTAAACAACACGAGTCTAAAAATTACGAGTAATTATTGTACATTCGTCCATCGCTACTTACGAGCACTCAAACAAATCGCCATAATTCTCAACACAATTGACGTTAATGGAAATGTCGCGCCGAGGACGCTGATTATATAATTCCTTTAAAATGTTCAATTTTTGACGGTCCGCTTTAATGTTCACGTGTTGTTATTAGGACGAATTGTTCAAATAGATTATTTTTTTATTCTAATATGTACTCTATAATTACATTTATAAGAGTTTTTATAGCATAAAAGTTAACTTGCTTACGTTTAAGACGGACTGTTTCACGATTCGTCGCGGTCCATATCTCTTTTTCTATTGGCTTTAGCCTCAGAATAAAATCGAGAGTTGCCTCTTTACATCATCAGAGATTACATTGTATACATTTTGCATTTTAGTTACTGTAATACTATGTAAATATTGATAATTTCAACAAAGTTTTTCAGTTATCTTGTAACTAAGTCATGATTAGACGCTGATTTCTTTCAATTATTCGTGATGTTGTAATTAATTTTGCTTATTATATTACATTATTCCCATGAATATTTATGCGTAATATATTAAATAATATATTAAAGTTAAGATACAAAATTTAGCAAGGCATAAATCTCTATGACTACAATTCACCTTGAAATAACATCGACAATCTATCACATATTTGATATCTCGAAAACTTAGATTAGAATGATGTTTTTATCTCGAAAGAATAACAATATAATCTTGGTAGTTTCACAACGCCATTTTAAGCCAAGGAATCAAATACTTGATATGGCAGAGGCGAAATTAAGCTGCGTGCACGTAAGAAAATTGACAAGTTTTCTGTTACTAAAACATGTTTTGTCTCGACATGTTTCTGATATTGCCTTAAGTCATTAACAGGATTTTTTATGATTTTATTAAATTGTTTGTGTTTTCGTAATCATTTCAAATAGTTATAAATACAATAAACTACATTGAAAATGAATGCAATGGTACCATTAAGCGAAGAGAAGACATCCAATTGTTTCCTGATTATTTTGAAATTTCGTAAATGTAAGAATTAATTTAAAAAAAAAAAGATAAAATTATAAAACGGACAGGCAACTGGTGAATTACGTTTCCTATGAAATTATCTTTCACAATCTATTACTTTTTATCAGATTTGTTTGAATGTATATATGAGCGCTTATTAATCACAATGTAACGATAATATCATTTATGTAATGTCTAAACATATCCAAAAAATACTAGCAGAAAAATAACTAATGTAGTATTATTCATATAAGTGATGAAAAATGTATGTCTACGTCAGGCCATATTGACCTTAATAGCTACGACTTGCTACGAAATAACAAGAGCTACGATATCATAATTTATATTATAAAACTAAAGAGTTGGATTGTTGTATAGTAAAACGCAATAATTTTAGATTTTAGTAGTGCGATATGGAAAGTGATTTTTTTTTTAAATTTTTTGTAATTCCCGATATGGCATGTTACTACTCCACCTGATGGTAAGTGGTAGTAGAGTCCAAACGCGACGACGGGAAGAATGATTTGCACTATATTTGTGTGATATATTTACCATATATTTAAAAAATATAGTACTCTTAGGACTAGACTATATTTTTTCAATATGTGGGTTAATACCACCCAATAACCATAAACTTAAATCAGTCTAACTCTAAAAACTTGTGTTTAGTAATTGAGAAACGCGTGATCAAAATTGATCGCAGGTGATGCCTCGAGGGATAGCAGTGCTCTTATGTAACGACTCGGTATCTCACTCGGGAAATATTGAAAACTGACTGAAAACCTGGTTAAATGTAATAATTATAGAATTCACTTTCTAAAACTTCGCGATCGTGTTCTACGATGAATTTTATTACGATTTTTTTAATATTTGTTGAGAATTTAAATAAAATGTAATGCCTTAAAATGAAGTCACGCAATGACTAGTTTCAAATACATATTTCTGCAGATAAAATTTAAGATTGCGCGTTAGTATTCGCGAAATCATTATTTTTTTTAAATTTCGTGATAAGGCAAGATTCTGACGACGAAGTCTGTGCAGCTTGATGTTTGTGTAATTTCATCTAAAGCATGTGGAAAATAAAAAACAATGTGAGTTTTTGGTAAATCGTTGAAAATCTATTTATGATGAAATGCACTATATTGTTAAATTTATAAATTATTTATAGTATAGGTAAGCGGATGGGCGGGAGTATAGTATAGGTAAGTGGTGACCACCGCCCCTAGACATTGGCACCATAAGAAGTATTAGCCATTCCTTACTTTTTTTATCAAATAGGAAGCCAATTGCATGTATAAAAATATTGTAATGAAATATATGTATCAATTATATTGAATTCTGATATAAATATAACCTAGTGAATAGTATCATAATGTAAATTTGAATCTATAGATTAAAAGATACAAATGCATCACCAATGCATCACCAACGTTGGTAAATAAGATGTTACCTTCCTCGTGGCTGTAGTCGTACTGGCTAAGTGCATTTTATATTTGTACAGTCATAACTACGGTATCTTTTAATCCATAATTTCTAGATATTTCTAGAAACTTTACATATTTCTTATCAATCTCTAATAGCTTACTTGTTATGTGTCATATTTAAATAAACTATACCGCAATTAGCTTTGTAAACTAAATACAAATGTTAAAAGTATGCAAATAATACCAATACCCACATAAAATAAACGTGGAATAAATTTGGTATGGAAATGTTACCCACAAAACTTTATTGAATTTATTTATTAAAATATCAACACCAAGAAATGATGGCTTTGCGCAAGCTCGTCTGGGTAGGTACCATCAACTCATCAGATATTTTACCGCAAAACAGCAGTACTTGGTATCTTTGTGTTCCGGTTTGAAAAGTGTAATTATACACAAGGGACCATCTTAGTTCCCAGAGTAGAGAGTGTTTTATCAAAGAGTTATATAAACCAAGCGTGTTACAGGTGTTGCAAAATATAACAACACAAATAGAGTTGATGTTAAGTATTAATTACCTAAAAAATAAATATTCGTAACTTTATTTGAGATTATTGACTTAATTATTTATGGTATACGGTTAAGTAATCAAATTATATGACAAAACAATTAAAATTGTACACCATGATTTTTAATAATTATTCCTATGACATTGTGAAGTAGTGGCAACATTGATAGTATCACTTTTATTTTTTCTAATTGCGTATGCTGCTTAAGTCTTCATAAAGAAACGATAGTGATGCGTTTAAATAATGTAACGTAGGTAACATTAACCATTATCGAATGATGTTAGTTTAAATAAGATGGAAATTCATTATGTATTAGTGATAATGCATTGCCTTACTTCATCAAAATAACTTGCTTTTTTCAACATTGTAAAAATACTTAATTATGTATTGTCAAGAAACTAATAATATATCTAATACTAAAATGTTTAAATGCTTAATTTTAAAGCATAATATGTTAAATTATATAAAAGCGAGAGCATTGCATATATTATGACCATGAATTTCAGTTATGGATATGTAAAATAAAGGAAAAAGCTGTTTCGCTTGTGATGTATATTGGCAAATATAGAATTGAAATTTAAATTCAAAACCATATTCGATTAATGATTATCAACTTTTGTACGAATCGAGATATACCTCATTTTTTTTCCAAAATAACAATGACTTATATTATTCATACATCATAAACATATTGTTTACAACAACTTACCAATAAAGATATAAGTCTTAACTAAATGAGAGCCAATGACCGAATGTATACCGAATGGGTTTAACTTAAATTTTTATCGCTGATGATAACGATAAAGTTTGGACATGTTAAATAAAGTCTGTCGCCGACGACACCCGTCACGATAGTAAACTCCAGTGATTGTTGATGATGAATCACTTTCAGTGGCCTCCGTGACGATTAGTACCAGTTTTTTTAACAGGAAATAATTTAACTAACGTGTTAGACTTAAGACTGACGATTTTAAAATAAATAAAGATGATAATGAACATTTAAATTTTGTAAATCAGTATAATTCACTTGTTACACCCTAACAAAATGAATTTATATAAAATCATTCAAGATTCAGATCAGACTCAGAAAATAAATGTAAAAAAAAACCCAGCGAAATAATAATTGAAAATGAAACAGACAAAATAGTTAATATTCGTTTATATTAAACAATGATACCAGATTTATGTCCTGGCATCTACTACTAAATTACATTTATAATGAAAGTTCATGCTATGATCAGAAATGACATCAAATAATCAAAGTAGTCTTCACGCGTCATTGAAACAGTGAAGTGGAGCTTAGTACACTTCGAATTTTCTTAAGAGGCATTTAGTCGCCAGTGTAACAATTTAGTGATTTTTTCTTGATCCTAAAATTTTTAAAATATTACACAAAAAGGAACTTTTTAGCTATTACTTTATTACAAAATATTAACATTCTTATGTTAATTGATCACAATTATGGTGTAACAGTTGGTGTCACACAAAAACTGTACATTATTTTCTTACCAAGCATTATTTCTTGTTTAAAAGAATCATTATGAAATAGTCAAATCTAAACAATCATCGGGCACTCAATTCAATCACTTGTTTACACGTAATGTGCTAATATCTGAGAGATATCTCAGAGATTAGGAGTAGGTAAACTATATAAGACCATTCAATCAATCAGGTCGTCGAGAGTTCAAGCCAATTTCGGATCTTGTGATATCAACTCTAAAATAGTTAAAACACTTCGACTTTGAAGTTATTTCCAAAAACATTTCTAAAACACACTATATTATTGGCCCTGATAGGTGAGCTGGGTAATTAATCGCCCCATATACCAGATTGCCAGATTTATACAGTACCTTTTTTATCTTTATATATTATAAATACATATTTTATTCCCATGTTAAAAATTCGTTTACGCTAAAATATCCGATATTAGTGACAGATAATTAATTTTTGCTGTCTATTTTCCTGTACTAATAATTTACATTAATCGAGTCCTGATTTTTCAGTAGGTCAAGAGACTGTGTACGAGATATTCTGATGCAATTATCTTATCATTAGCAGAGAAGATGTTTGCGATTCCCTTATCGGTTACATTACATATTTGTACTCTTTCTTTGCTAATGCATTTGTTAAACTTGTTGTTCATCATTAGACACTCCTTTGATGATAGTGCTGGTTATTTATGGTCGTTTGTTTCATTTATATTAACATCTTTTGCTTTCTAATTTAAATACAACTTATCTTTCATCAAAGAGGTAGTTTCAAAAGCCGCAATATTATCTTTGAAATAATAAATGTTGATTATGAGTAATGATTAGTAGGTCAAATGTAAAATTATCCTTGATTTATAAAATATCATCGATTTTCTTTCAAATACTTAATTAAATTATATAAATGCTTTTGTTTCAAATCAGAAGTCACAATTATGAAGTAGTATTTCACGCTTAGTTCTACAGTATTCGAATTTGGTAAGAATTTTATTAACTACCATTGTAAATCTGTTATATACTTGTTCGCGTACATTCGTTTTGATTATATTTATTTGTACGTAAGTTTTTGCTCGTTTGAAATTTCAATTGTGTGGGACATTACTTTACACGTGTGGACAGCCGTATTATTTAAACTGATGATTACGCTATTAACAGCTGCGCATAGTACTTATGATCGAAAGATACCATTAAATAACAATACTATTGATAGCATTGTGACACGAGAGTTAGAAAGTCAGTAATTACAAACGCAACAAAACAAAATCATTCAGTTTCCATCGTAGACAGCATTATAAACGAGAATCTTATTAAGTATATACTCTGTATCCAATAAATAGTAAAGGCTGTATCAGTGCACGTGTCTGCTTTTAAATGAAACAGGAGTTATTATATCTTATGAGAATTGACTTTTAGAGTTAAATTTGAATTAGGTTACAGATTATCCATCAGAATCAGTAGACGCAGTCATGTAGAGGGTGGCCTGTTTAAAATGTAGGTTAGCTACGTCAGCTTATATTAAATGATATCAGTATTCAAAGATGCTATCAATTTGATTGATTTCAGCGTCATTTACTTATCTTTCAGTTTGTACTCCATTCGTACGTGGCGCTACATAAATCGTTTCAGTTATCGTGCCATTTCCTTTTGTTTTAGACTTTATTTAACATGTTTACGTTCTTTTTTTAAACATTTATAATGTACTTACTATTATTTTTGTTTTGTCAACAGTCACAAATTTTGTAACTATTTTATTTATCATACTTTTTAGCTTACCACTACTAGAAGCTCATATAACTTATAATATATACGTCAGTTTATAGTATTATTTATATATTATAGTAACAAACTATAGTTAATTTAAAATTATATAGTATCTATACTTAATGTTACTGTTACATACGTTAATATTTTTGCGACTTGTCCCAGTTCAAAATAAACATACATGCAGTTTCAAGGCAAAGAGATTTTTATCTGACATTATTAACAGTTTTACATAAAAAAATCTATAATGATTGACTTAATTACCTCGAATAAGATTTCGTAATTGTTATTGATTGCATTAAATAAGTATAATGATTGATAAGATTCCTGTGTTTGCGCAGAAAATACGATACGTACTCGTTGTGCTATTTATCTGAATATATTATGATATGATGATGCATAATAACTTCAACAACTATATTTAGATTATTATCTGCATGTATGTATAATAAAAAGGCAAGCACTCTATCTATGAAATTGTTGTTTTTAACAGTTACTTAATTCGCTTGCAGTTGTTATGGTTGTTATATATATATTTATATAGATATGTGGCTGTATATACCGAAGGTTATTTAGGGTTTTTCGGTCGCAAAAATCTTTTTCAATTCTTGAATTCTTTCCATCCCATCGAAATAAGAGAGCTTGGTAAACAAGAGTGTACCTGCATTTGGGCATACAATTGTACGCTATAATATGTCCCGCGTAGTTGGCTAGTCTCCCTTGAAATCGGCAGTCTTATTTTATGTTTTTCTGTTTAAATGATTCGCTCTCAAATCAATAGATGCAAAACCAATCATAAAATATTTTTCAGATTTTCCATCCCTGCTAATATTTTCTAATATACGTCATTATGGACCTAGTCACATTTGTATCGTTGAAAAATTATAAAACAATACTAACGCCATTTATGTTCATTCGGAGTTCGGAGAGTTCCTGTCCATTCATCTATAACTTTAGTCTAATCTTCAGGTATTCCATCTACCAATTCTTCATTCCCTTCTGCATTTTGGGCCGTCTTGCTTTTCAGCTTCTACTGATTTCTAAGGCTAATAAAAACTTCCGAAAATAACTATCTCGTGAATGAAATGTAATCAAAGTGTTTTGTTACTACTCATTACCTAATAGACTCGAGCTGAATACTATAAATTGTTTACAAAGTACGCACATACCGTACAATAAAAATGGATTTAGATAGATCAATGATCGATGGAAAATTTATAAACCTCAGTAATCCAGCGATTAAGATAACATAACTTACTTTGTATTCAACGTGCTTTAGTTGTAATCAATATAAGCGCGCAGTGTTTTTTTAACCGTCGTAAAACCTTCACGTGCCAATATTGTGCACGTGTATAAAAAAAAACAAGTAATTTCAGAACGTATTTATACTTTTTAGACTGATTGACAATTTGGTTACGTTTTTCAATAGAAATTGGCACTGTAGGAAATGTAAACGAAGCCTTTTAAAGCATTGTTGGCTGCACTTCCCTACCCCTTGTTCGGAGTGCTATGCAATACAAATTATTACAGTTTGGTGGTACATAAAAGTCTGCACAAATACCTATCATCAATAAATGTAAGCTATATATTATCGCTTTTATATTTCCTTGCATCAATATATACTGCCTCAGGATTATGGAAAATGACTTAAATCATGGTTGGTTTTAGTCCTAAGTAAAACGCATATATTAATCAAATTAACGTGATAATTACAACAAGGTTAAACTACACGCTCATTTACCGTGTAATGTTAATTATATGCGTATTTTATATGTTCTATAAAAAGCGAATTGCCTGTCACTTTATAAGCTGCTATTAAAACGATTAAAAATACATCATACGTAACGTATACGATGTCATAATTGTATTATTTGACATATATCATTTACGTAGACACGTTAACACATGACGCTCTTATTACTTTAAATAACAATAAAAAATTCCGACACACTTAGCGCTGCCCTACATAGCTGATACTAGAAATTCTTTTGACTTCGTCCGCTTGAAACTCTTGATATTTGTTAAATAATTACAGCTAATCTCGTTTTAGATTTTACCAGTATTCTAAATTAGAAATTATGATTTTCAGTATTAAATTAAAATAAATTTAGCTTCTTTTATACTATAAAAAATGTTTTATGCACAGACACATTTCTTATATCACTAGTATTTGCCTGAAACTGTTCGCTGATAGTGCGTTATCACCGTCTTCACAATCAGTGACATGTCGCCATGTATCATCATACATCATCTGGGAGTCTTGACGTGATTCCGATGAGATTTTCCGCCAAAATCTGCCATTTCGATAAAGGCTGTCACTAAGCTAAGCCGTAACGCCGTTACATAACTAGTTACGTAATCGGAAAATCCTTTCAATACCCCATAATATTTTTGCTTGTCCTAATTTCGTTCAGTTCATAATTAGTGTCACCAATTTACGTCAACAATAATTAACTTTTTCCTGATTATCTGTAATTATATAAGATTCGAATATCGAATGCATCAATCATATCACATAATCCTTTATTATGTTTTGCGATATCGTTTTCGTGCAAAAAATTATTGATAATTTTTTTTTTTCAACAGCACTACGAAACATTAGATTATACAGTATTAAAGTAATTTATTGGAGCAATCAGTGATTTGAAAGTGAGAGTGTACGTATCAGTATTAATGAACTCAAGTGATATTATAAGTTAAAAACTAGTATATAATACAGGATGTGTTTCCGAACAAGAGGATTCAACTAGTGAAGATGTCAGTGAGGTGACGTTGGACCGAGGCCGTTGGGCTTTTGTGTTAGTTAGAAAGAAACATTCCCCTGTTAAAAATTCTGTCCCAGGGCCCGGCGGAGAATTGCAAGGATATTTGCAAAATGACCAAGGGCCCTCGGAAAGTGAAGCTAGTCATTGTAGTCAACAATAAGAAAGAGTAAGTATTTTATTATTTATACGTTTTATTATTATATTATATCAGAAGTAATGAAATAAGAAAGAGGTAGAAGGCAAAATGGCTTAAGAACTCTCGGTGAATCGTCTACTCTATGCGTAGACATTGGCATTGGAAAACACACCATGAGATCTAAGACATTGCCTTTTACTTAACTTTTACACACATTACAAACCTATATACATAACACTCTGTTTCCAGTTAAAATAAAAATAAGGTACGTTATAATTAATAATAAAGCAATTGAAAGCTATGTACTGTATATTAAATATTTTACAATCATTGAATATACAAATTATTAATTAACTTCGTTTAAGTTGGGTTTTATCATATCAAACTAAATACTGATATAATTTTTCGTCATATGATATCATATGTTAGTCTTATCTTATATAATTTAAATCTTTTCGTCGATATTATGCTACTGTAGTGTTTTAGTCGGATATCGATTTATTTAATTATATAGTCAAAAATATACCTAATTATTTTCCTTAAATAGATTAATGTTGATTACATATAGATACATTTTTTTTGAAATTATTAAAAATATGTAATAGGCGACGTTTTAGAACACAGCTTAAGGATTACATAACTCAATTATAATATATTAACTTAAATACAACCTTCAATCAAGCAAAAATCAATTCAAATAGCTTTGAATATACTAATATATATATATATTAGTTTTTTTACTTGGTGGTAGAGCTTTGTGCAAGCTCGTCTGGGTAGTTACCACCCACCCCACCCACTCATCAGATGTTCCGGTTTGAAGGGTGAGTGAGCCCGTATAATTACAGGCACAAAGATTTTATTATTGCTTATAAAACTACATATATATTTTAGGTTATTTCTGGTCTCTTATTAACGCCATCGGCCGCTTACAACGTAACACAGCAAGCATCACGATGCTTACAATATGTTTTCATATTGAAGTCATAAGCGACGTTTACATGCTTTGGACTGCGTTTCTTATTACTTCTAACCATTGCAGCGTAAACTTCGTATCTAGTCGACATAATGTCAAAAAAAAAAGAACACGCTCACATAAGCACTGTTTATCGACTATTGTTGTGATCGAGTCATCGTTCGCTGCTAAGATAATTATTGATCGCTGACGTTGCGTATGTCGTTGAAACGTCGATTGGAAGTTGCCGCCGGAGTCGGACCTTACGTATACATTTAATAGAAGACCGTAGCTCAAATGATTCATTTTCGCAACCGACTATTTCCTTCATAGTCATTCATTCGATTACAATTTTCAATTATATTTCATTACAATAATAATATTAATTGTTTTCGTTGCTTTATGATACACATATTGATTGAATCATGATGAATTATTTAGTTTTATTCTTCAAACATACATTAATAATATTAAATATATTGATTTCAGGGACATTAAAACATTACAACACGTTTTTATTAATTTTATGTCATATTTAGGGCATATAATTTATACTGTAATATAATTGTAAATACGTTATCGATTAAGCGTTTTAAAAGTAGGACAATGTAATATAATAACAGAGTTCAGTCCCATGAAGTAAGATCGATTAAACAGCAATAAATATTAATAGCACGCATTGTTATACTAATCAATTCTATACATTCTTTATTTCTCTTAACTTTAAATACCTAACAGGATTCATAAATTGAATTAACGAAGATTCACTAGTAACAACAATCGCTTTCAGATTCCTAAAGATGTATAAAAAATTTACAATCTATTGATATTATTTATAAATAATTATTTTATTGCAAAAACAATTCAAAATCTAGCCTATCGTATTAAATCCGTTGCACCGGCTTATTAGTGAAGACCGGATGCAAACGATTTTGCTCCTATTAACTCATGCAATTAAGCTGATGTTACGATAACATTTGCATATAATGGCTTCGTATTTACGCCTGTTCATTCATAAATAGGAATTTCATTGATGTTTAATTGATCGTACGGTTTCTTGCGTCTTTGATTTTGATTTCTGAAATATTTGTTATAACGTTTGAAGTATGTTTGTTTTGTTTTACTTCTAGATGTTGTTTAATTCATTTGTTTCTGTGTCATTGTCATTAAATTGTCATTAAACCTTATGAAAACGCGATACGGTCAATTTTACATCTTTTAAATCATTTCGATGACACATACCTTTTGTCAACAAATGATGTCCATATTCTTTAACTAAATACTGATTAAACTAATACTCTTATACATTGGAAATCCTTTTTATTTATTACTACTACTACTATGGTACTTTATTATTACTTATTATTATAATAAAAACATAATTTACACCAAAATGAATCTAAAAATCTGAAATAAGATATCTGGATCTAAAATTGTTCCCTTAGGTACCTCAAAATGAACGATTTCAATAAAAAAATTAAACTATTTTCAAACAATTTTAAATCTTCATGAAAATCATCTCCCATGACTAGCCCTACGGTAATGATGGTCATCGTGACGGTGACTGTTGTGTTTGACGCGGAAGCTGAAGCTTCCTGTCATTATATTAATGACACGTAGCTGCTGTAGGCCAATGATGATTCGAAAATATAGATTTGATATCGTTTATGGAAAACGCTAAATCTAATGATGTTATGAATGTCCTATATTTAAATCATTGCACTGTTAGTGTTACTGATTAAATAAATAATACTACTACATAACCAACGGCAATGTAACCACAGAATATCCTTTGGTAGGTATTAATTAATAGACGCGCACACATACGTACACACACATACACACCCATACATATAACCAGACTACAACTCGTATTGCCTCCAAAGTTATTACAGCAGATACTTACATTACAGTTTTATTGCATTCTGTTTTTTTTTTTTTATTATGTCTTCAGAATTCCATTTTAGGTTTTAATATTACATTTCCTCGAAACGACGGTCACAAGTCACACGACTTAAGTCCACAATAACCGCATTTGCGATTACTAATTCTATTTTGTTCTGTTTTTGAACGAAAGTTGGTTTTCATGGATATTCTCGATTTTGTTTTCCTGGTTACCAACATTTGTTCCCAGCAATGTCTACAGTTCAATATTACCAGTATATGCGCAACAAGTTTCTTGCGTGTATTGGATTATAGTAAAATCAAGGTATTTTTATGTTCAATGATTTAAGAAAGAAAAATGAATACTAAACAGTTTATTACTGTTTAATTTAATTTTAGTAGTTTTACATAATAGAATACTCTCTCATAATATCCTCTACCGCAAACACTTAGTAAACAGCAATAGTTAGTATTCTTGTGATCCTGTTAGAAGGGTGAGTGAACCAGTGTAGCCACAGGCACTAAGGACATTCTTAGTTTTCCAAGTAGGTGGGGCGCAAAATCTATGGGCGCTGGTGACCGCTTACCATCAGGTAGCATACACGCACGTCTGCCTCTTCATTTTCCAATTTTACAAACATTTATTTTATCAACCACGTTAAATGCTTCCGTTGAAATATTTCTGTTATTCTACAATCAGAGTAAATATTTCTCATGAAAGTAAAGCGGGTACGCTTATCTATGAAATTTATTATAGTATTTGCTTAGTGAAATAGAACAACAAATTTAGTTATAACTATGAAAATTATTGTGAGGAAAATTTATAATGTAATTTATTACTAATTTTATGTATTTACGCTGATTTTATAATTATATATGTATTTATATTGTATAATATACGATATATATGTAATTGATATCAATTTGAAATTTCTATTCAATGGACTTTACTTGATTTGTTAGTAACATTTTTTTTAATTTCGTTATGTCTCTGTATTATATTAATACATTTCGTACAATATTGCAATGCAATTATAATATCCTGGGCATTATTCACCCACGGCCAAAGTCCCAAATATTTAAAAAAACGGCAAAGTGCGTGTCGGTCTCGCGTACCAAGGGTTTCGTACAGTAGTAGATATGTAATTAGTCCGTCCATTTACAACTACAAATTAACGGTATTCGTATTTATCCCTTTACTTGTACTACATGACATTGCCAAATTTCATGATTGGCGTTGAGTTAGAAGTTTTTTTACACTGCTCCAATTGTACAATTGCAGACTTGAGTATTTTATATTAATTACAACTTGATACCTCCACGCGTTCCTGAGAAAAAGAGTCTTGAGAGACGGACAGATGGACAACAAAGTAATCATATAAGGGTACAGTTTTCCTTTTGAGTAAACGGAACCCTAAAAAAATATATAATTACAATCGTTTCGTAATGAACTAAGTAAATATATAATTTAAATTATCAAAATTATGTATCGATTGACAACATCCTGTATTGTGCAAATATGTCGTTAAAGTAATCTTGTAACATTCAATTTAAATCTTGTAAAACGAGATGCGGGACTCGTTTGAATTCATGACATAACACATATATGCTTCTAAGACCTTATATATTATAAATTTGGTTTCACCACTTAAGTTAATTTTACCAATTAAATGTACCCAGTAATGATAATCCATTATGTCGCTTAGATATGATTTACGAGATTCCAGCTTCGGGTTTGATGTGATGACTCCTTCCTGATTACTTGGTAGGGCTTCGTGCAAGCCTGTCTACTGCTAAACAGTAATAGATAGTTAGTATTGTTGTGTTCTGGTTTGAGGGGCAAGTGAACCAGAGTAATATTGGTTACCAAGGTTAGTGGCGCTAGACAGTGGCGATGTAATGCATAGTAACCATTCCTTACACCGACAATGTTCATGAACGATGGTGAACGCTAACCATTAAGTGGCTCATTTGCCTATAACGTAAAGGTTAATTACTAAAATATAAATTCATCTTTGATTGATTCATCTTAGCGTCATGCCGTATACTTGACAAGCGATCATACCTTTTTTTGCCAATATACCTGACGTTTCGATAGAGTTGATTACAAAAAAGGCATTTTGTACGCAATCGAAAGCACGCACACGGTCAATCTAAATAAATTTGACAATATTATTAATATTGTACTATTTATAATCTGTTATTACCAATGTTAGCAAGTTAAAGCGAGAATATTTTTTTAAATACCATAGTCTTTATTACAACACACATGCTTTCCCATAGAATTTAATTGCAATTAACCCATAAATGAGTTTGTGTCAGACTCGCGACGTTTGGTACCCGCACGCTATGGGGTCGTTGTGACATGATTCATCAATAAACTCACGCGTTATGGCGGCATGGTTGATATATAGTTTAACACTGGCCGCGCTACATTCTTACAATAGAGTGACTAAATTCCAATCAATTATGATAGAACAGTTCGTTTGACAAACATCGTAACTTGGACAACCGTAGTTGGACATAAACTTTAAAAGAAACAAACTTCTTTCTCTACTTCGTACTTTCTTACCATTCTCTAAGGATATGAGTGAGGTTAAATGAACTTGTAAAAAAATAATATTTAAGACTAACGCCGGCAATTTAAAGGAACCATATGATGCACCTCGTGTATCCAACCCGCATTGCAACAGTGTTGAGCAATAAGCTCCAAAACTGCTTCTCAAGTGTTGAAGACGTTCTCAGTACCTTTGCCCAACAGTGGGACATTCATAAACCGTTACTTTAATGTCTGATATAAGTCCATACATAATTTAAGTAACTAGGAATTACAATAAGATTAAAAAAATACGTAATTCCTGTTCAGTACTGTTCCGACCGCTATCATCGCTGTTCGACGTTTCCACGCTTAGTTTCATGTTAATTTCCTGAACAGTTTTTTGCGATGTGATGGTGACTATGTCGTCATTAAATACGTACCATTCATTGAGCTAGAAGAAATCACATATGAGATATAATAATTTTTGTCAAAAAATATATTAAAGATTTTGTTCTTAGTACGTTTTGCCTACGATTCATTGAATGAACAGCTTAAAAAGCCGCTAGTTTAAGCGGAATGAGAGTATAATTTAAAAGTAATGTTTTTTATGCAATAAAACCTCTTCCATGCGGTGTTATTAAATATTTCAACACTAAACATATATAATGATTGAAGATTCAACAATATTTTGTATTAAGATACTTTACTTACATATTTCATAAACAAGAGCTCATTATTCTATTATTGTTATAAGATTTATTTACACGTAACGCAAGTCCTTCCGTTACATTATCTTTAATCAAAGCATTCAGTTTTTTTTTCAGATAAATAATTTCTTTATGGTTTTATTTGTATTTTTCAAACAAATCGTGTACAAAACACAAAAAAAAAATCATCTTTAATTTTATATTGAAAGCTTTTTATGAGCGTTCATTTCATTTTCAATTCAATTCAATATTGGTATGATTATAACTCGTATCGTTATATACGTCCCAATATTATAAATCTGACGAATTTATATGAATAAACCCTGGCATGATCTACAAGACATATGTCCAGGGCACCGAGTGTGCCCCGGTCATCGGAATACCCACTGAAAACCCAGCGGTACCTTTCCCGTCTTAACGGGATCGCTTGCGCATGCTACCGTGACGCTCCGAAAATGTAATAATTATCCTAATGTAACTTCTAGCGAACATACTAAATACATATAAAGATATAACCTGGCCAATTCGCACGTCACTGTGACCTTCCACGTCAAATGACGTCTTCACCAAGGACGGTTAATGTCATCGCGTGTGAAACACCCATCATCTCATCATCGTCTCATTGTTGATGTTCTGAATCATTATATGACATCTATGAATTGGACTTCAAATTGGTTATTTTTCGTTTGATATATTCCATTTTTAAAAAAACAGGGGGCGAACTCTACATACAAACTTTACTTTATTTTAATTATCGGATGTTGGCATAAAAGTCCTGGGTGGGAATCGAACCCACAACCTGCGGCGTGAAAGGCAAGTATCTTACCAACTACGCCAACCGGCTCGTCAAATGCTATAGATTTAATACTAGAATTGGCTCCTGGTCGGTGTACTGTAAATACAGAGCTTGATTGCTCGAATGACTTTACGTGCTTCGTTTGTGTTTATTATATAATATGTTTAGCGGTAAATAAGGGATCGGTGAAATGTATCGGATTAAATTCAATCTCATTTGAATTCATCCATCATTAAATCTGAGTTGTGAAATCAATTCAAAGCTCCCTCGATTTATTACGTAGTAAGATTTGGACTATTACTAATTGATCATCTTAAAGGTATTTGGGTGGAAGCTATTTCAGTATATTTGGTAAGCTAGAAATACCCAGTACCCCCCCAGTTATAACTAGGTATTTCAATTCAAATATCTTGATCTTTAAATAAATTATAAAATATAAAATGTTTAAAACATAGTTATTATAACTTAAAGATAATTGAAATGATTTTATATATTTAATCATATTTTTGCAATATAGCAATAATACTGCGGAGTTACAAAACGTTATTAATGTTAATAACATTTACAAATAACAAGGCTGTATAAAATTAGTACAGAAATGGAAATGAAATACAAATATTCAATAAAAAAACTGTCACGACAGGCTTATGTAATAAGTTAGCGCAAAGTGAAGACGTAAAGATTACACGCTCAAGTGACGTCGCGAGCTTACTTGTGCGAACCGGTTTGCGCAGTTAAACGCATGCTTGCGGTAGCGTAATTGTAAATACATATTTTTAACGGGTTTTTGATATAATTATATGAATACAGAAATAAAACATTTTTAATATGTAATCTCTTTGCAGTTTCACTTATGAAATCATTTGCAAATAGTAACGGTATCCCACTGATAGGCAAATGCCTCCTCTCCTCTCGAGGATTAACTTTAAGACCAAAAAGCTACATTGAGAATTAGTGGTATATAAATATTGTGTCATTACTTCATCCGAGATATGCCATGTTTTACTTTTATGAAACTCACGTAAACACAAATTAAGCTCACAAAAAGGCTGTTGTTTGCTCAGATTTGAACCCGTGATTATAGATACACATATATGCCCAATAGATACGAATAACCGGATAACTTGACCGGATTTGAACCCCTGTTTTTCGGTTAAGACGCACATATAGCCACTGGGCACGAATGTACCCGGACGGTTGTAAATACCAGTGGATTGAGGACGTATTGGTTCATATTTATCCTGAAAATAAATTTAATTTAAACGAAATAAATTATAATCAAATTATTTTGGCATCGACTATCAGATGATTTGCGCAATACGAGTTAAACGGTTGTTGGTTCACAATCGGACAATTTATTTATAAGTCATACATTAAGTTACGTATTAGTTATGTATGTGTATCGTCCTTGTCTCGTCAAGCTGCCGGTGCCTGTCGTTATCACAAACAACTGATAATAATCGTTGATTCTGTGTAGGAAAATTATTTAATTTTAACAGATTGCTTCTATATTGTGGAAGTTGGATTTAATTATATTTAATTTATATAGACTGTTTGGTTTTCGTATCCATATCTTACGACTTTCATATGTTTAATTTGTGTTTACAATTCATCGTGTGCTCGGCGGTGAAGGGAAATATCGTGAGGAACCTACATGAGGCAAACAAGTACCAACCCGCATTTGGGTAGCGTGGTAAGCTTCAACCCTCTTCAAAAAAGGGGGAGACCTCGACTCAGTAATAATTACAGACTGATACTATATATTAAATACATTATGTTTCATGACGAATAAATCAAATTGTATTTTTACAATATTTAATCGTAAGATTATTTTAAAATATAAAATATGACGGTACACCCGTACGGATAGATAAGCCCAAATCTTATCTATGGATTCGGGAAAATACCAGTGATGTTGTGTTTGATATTAAGTAATAAATTTAATTGATTGTACAAATTAAAAATAAAATTACTACTAAATTATGCAATTCATGATCGGCATAGATGCAATGTCATGACATATTGACATAGACAATAGTCTTGTAGTGTAGATGAGTAGATTACAAGACAAAGACCCAAAAAATAAGAATTAACCGTGGAACAATATGTGCCAGATAAAAAAGTTACTGATATGATTAAAGATAATAAAGTCTAAAAGACAACTTGCCTTCCTAAGAATCCTAAGAAAATTTGAGATGTAACTACAAACAAATACTCAATCCGATATGACGGCAATCCGAAAAGACAGGACCGAAAGATTCCATGCAGCACAAACATGGGCGTCGAAAGCTGTGCCTTAACTGAACTCCCTAGCTTTACTTATTAGACTCCTTGAAAGATATATATGATATAATTTCACTAACTCGACTTAGGATGCAACCTCAAAAACTAGACAACGGAACCAGATTAGTTTCCCGCCTAGAGATCAATGAAAGAACGGTGCGTCGTAAAAAAATGGGATGAGGCCAAGTAATAATAATGAAAGAGCGATCTCATAATTATACGCACGCATGTAAAAACATGCCCTTAATTATTATTCGCTCGACTGGGAATTGAAGATTCAACGCGAACTGTCACAGTGAGCTCTCAACTGACAATTCAGTTAAACTAAAGGCAATACCATATTTGTACCGTACCATTTCGATAAGTTAATAAAGTTATGGAATATATTCTTAATATAAATTTAAACTTTCCAATTCCTTTATAGATAGTCAAATTAAAAACTACCACAGATTCGATAAAAAAATATCTTGACCTTAGAAAAACCACCGAAAGAAATTAAGCCGGTTTTAGCCGATATTTCGATATAAAATCTATTTATTTCCTACTATATTATAGATAGCATATATACAGCAATACGTGAAAATGTATGCAACGTTTTTTTATTATTAAAGGGCAAATTAAAGTTATACAGCGTGTAACAAAATTCGTGTCCGACCCGTGAAGTGGTTATTAGGTATCGTGTGTCGGTTCTATTTATGTAATAATTTTTAAAATACTAAGCAAAAAATTTACCCCGGATATTTTTTTTAATTAAATGACGAAAATTACTTGGCAACACAGGTGCGGGCAATAGCGTTCGATAGCTCTTACCTATCGGGTAGCTAAGACACGAGGTCATGACCTCAGTAGTCCACGTTTTTACCACCACCATCACGGGTCGGACACGAATTTTGTTACACTCTGTATATTTCGAAATGAGAAGCTCAAAGTTAAAATCCACATTTTTAATTTCCCATTAATAATATCATATGAAAAATCCGACCAGGAATGACGCAAAAACTAGTGTGCCGATGAATAATTTCCTTGATATCAACGGGCTTTTACCAAAATAAATAAAGCAGACATATTAGGTTATGTACTTACTGCAACTGCATTTTAGTCGGAACGAAATTAAAAAAACCTAAACAGTATTATATTCGGATAATAGTAATCGTAAATGATTTAACAAGACCAGCGATCATTAGACTGCGAACTATAAATCCCAATATGATATAGAATGCATACTTACGATAGCGCATAAAAATCTCCAAACTTAGATTATAATTACACGTGTAATATTATTATCACGTTACTATTACCCCCCTTTCTCCTCTAATTAAGTGATTATTTACTGCACTCATACAATTTATTAGCGTACTGTGTTTTCGATTAATAGGTATCGCTGTACTTAATATATAAATTTCTTAATCGTGATTTAATTGATTGTTTTGTAATTCGAAAATGACTGAATCTATATCGATGCAGTACTTTAAGGAAATATATAAATTATTTTAATTGCATTATGAATTGTTCATAAACATTAATTAATACCCTTTTGTTAAAAGCAATGTAGGACCTTTTAACAAATAGTTATTGATTGATTCGGGCCCCAGCGCAAAGAATACTACATTGCATTGTATTTGCAAAAACATGTACACTCTGTTCTGTCCTTCTCGTAACGCGATAAGTTGGCAATCAGAATCACAAGCTCAATAACTTTACTTGCTTTACGATCTAAACTCCGAGCGGTTACTATGATTGTTTTTTATCATCATTGGCATTCATACTTATATACATAAACTGCTTCTCCCGGTAAACACCCGGCCAAGTAGAAAAGCCGAAACAATCCTAAGTGTTCAGTAACTATCAGTATTCAACGTTCAAGAGCTGCTTAGTTATTACAATTCTAAAACAAAATTATTACTAGCTAATTAAGGTTGATAGTATTTCACAATTGTTCATATAATCCGTTTCATCTCGTTAGATTTTCTCACGGACGTTGCATGTTTCATGCGAACAGCAAATCACGTTAAATTATTATCATTCCATTATTATATTCTTAAACAATTGTACGTAAATAAAGGCTAAGTTGCCGTCTTGCGGGCAGATTTAACGTCATAAGCTAAACTTGACGAATGAAACGAATAAACGCTAACTTAACAAATATTTTTTTCGAAAAACATATATTTTTGTATTTTTTATACATATATATATAATAGGTATGTAGACTGACAAATTGGTCATCAGGTGCATGTCGTGCATGAAATGTGGTGGACACATTTCATGCACGACATCAATGACTTCAATCAATGACAAACAAATACACATTAAATGAACTACATACATTACCTTCATATTCTTTGTTATGTAAATAAAATTACCTACTTGATACCTAATTGATTTTTAATCATAAATATTTAAGATTTAGGATTATGTTGTAAATTGCGTAAATACTATAATATATAACGATTGATTATGTATTACAACCTATGTATATATATTTAATTAGCGCGTATTCGTGACGTCTTACCGTCTTATTCTTAGAAAACATTGTTTTATTCGAGATACTTTAACATAATGATATATTGTATTCCTCCACACGAGCATAGGCAACTTATGTGGCTAATAAAAATAAAACATAGATAAATATTCTTGTTTGAGCAGAAAATACAATGGCGATTGCAATTACAGGCATGAGTTAGAGGAAATCCTAAAGGCCGTGGAATTAAAGGTTTGGGGTCATGTATGTATTTATTACATATGACATTGTAAAACGATTAAATCGTCTTGTATCAACACGATGTGTTGTTATATTCCGGTTGTAGATTAAGTTCCTCCATTCAGTTAATTCTGTTAGAAAATAGATAACTTTTCTAACCCTAAAAAAATTTACTTTTTCGTCTTCAATTGACGTCTTCAAATGACCACACTGTTCCGACTTACTGAAATTATTAAACACATTGCATACTATAGTATGAAAATTTACTTCTTCAATTATTTTTTTTATTTTGGATAATTTTGAAAAAAATAAATAAAAATAAAAGTCTTTAGATTAATCTGATCTAGAACAATATTTGTGTAAAGCAACCACGATAATTTTAGTCTTATGAACCGGTCCATTATGTAATGACAAAAGCGACACAGGTTTGGAAAATTTTACATGGCTTTATGATAGCTTCCCTTGGTCTATAATTTAGACCAGATTTGGTTTGTGTACTTATATGATGAGCTTAGCCCTAAAAATCTGTCTCAAAATCTGCTTCTAAAACGGGGTAAAATTCTAAACAAACAGCTCCAAAAGTGCTTAGATGCATCCATTTTGCGTAAGTTTTCTTGAAATTCATGATGCACTGAACATTTGTCACGCCAATGTTATCATTTAGGATCATCAAAATAGCGATATCTTATATTTCAAATAATGTTTCTTGTCCTCCATCACAAATAAGTACGATCGTCATACTAGATCAGAGTCTAAAGTTGCCTACCTAAAATCTATTCCTGTTCATATTCGCTTGTGCTTACGAAAATATATTTACGTAATCGAAGATGTAAATCTATCACTTAGCCTGTAATCGTCCTTGTCAACTACATACGTTAACATGTCCATCACGATCCGCTGATGAAAATTACAAATATTCTATTACCTTGTACAGCATCACTTTAGGCAATTGACTGTTATCATTTAACACTATCGTCGCTTCGTGGATAACTAAGACGCACGTTTTTCTGGAACATTGGGCATAACCCCAAAACGTTGGAAATTTATATTACTTGATAAAATAGGGCAACAAGGTGTTTTGAAGTTGACATTGATTATTTGTATTAGTTTTCATGTTTAGAACTTTAAATATAGAACGTCTTATTTCAAAGCTCTGAAGACGCCATTTGGGATGACCTCGAGCTACCATACGCACTAGCCAGGAATGTGGGGGTGACAAGATCACATGGTAATTGCGCTGAGCCACGAGCGAAACAAAACGATCTCGCGGCTCATCTAATCCGTCGATTCGATAGAGGATAGGTCTTGATGGGGCTTTAGTGGGAAAAATTCCTCATGACCTAGTTCCCCCAGAGCCTGAGTATCTTACAAAAACTAGCCCTGCGTTACAAAAATAATGGTCACTAATATAAACAAGCGGTTTGCCCATTAATGTTTTTATCTTTGTCATTTCAGATAATTGAGAAAAAATATATCCATTACAAGATTAACTATCACAAATCAACAAACATTTATTTTTAGTGGCTTAGCATATGGTAATGCTATATGTATTTTATATATATATTTCGCAATTTGTTTTTTTTATTTACACATTTCTAGAGTACGATTATTTGACGAAATAATTTAAAATTGTATTTACATATTCTCAGAACTTAGTATAGTATAAGTAAAGTATATCAATAAAAAAATACATACAAATTAATATATAAACTGCGCAGTCTTACGGCGCACTTCTGGGCGTCGCCAAATATGTACTTTAATATATACAAATATGTTGTTGTTGTAAAATTGTTCGTGCAAGCAGTAAACTTACTACATGGCTAAGGCCACCCTTCTTTGAGGTGATGATTTAGAGCTTAAACTGCTCCAACGGGCTTGGTGGATACACACATGATAAATTATAAACGTAAATTAAGCACAGGCAAATTTAGTGCTGCTTTGAACTCGAAATTTTCTCACTGGTAATTAAATAAATTGTTCGTCAACAACACTACGAATTAAAATTTTAAACTCAGGCAATTCTCCACGTTCACGCCTAATGAGTCTCTCTGTAACATACAAATTTTCTACTTGACCTGACGTTTCGTCGCTGCATATATAATAGCACACATTTCTTTTTGTTTAAAAACCATTCTTCAATTTCATTGGTCTTTTGCAAAACAATAGATTTTCAAATCTTCATGCTCTGTTATTAATATTGATGACGAACGAATTGTATATTCAAAAATGGAATTGACTTACGTCGACATTGTTTCATTAAAACAGAATTCCAGAAAATCTGTGTAATAATAAATATTTAAGATTATCTCTTCAAAATGAAAAATTAAATTTAAACTGTATGGTTTATTTATACGGGCCGCTATTTAAGGTGCACTTTTATTTTTGAAGTGATAACTTCTTATGGGAGGGTAGACCGCTTCGTAACGTAACGCGTTACGGCGCCACTACCGACGCGGACTGCTTTACCTGAGAGTTACCAACCTAACATGAGGTGGCCCATTTGGCCGTCCTATAACATAAATAAATAATGTCCTCCAGACCGATTTCGGTCAGGGCGACCAATCTCAAGAAAGATTAGCCAACTGCGCAGGAGATATTATAGTGCACAAGTGTGTGCGCAAACACAGATGCACTTACTATTCCCTAGCTCTCATAATCCGATGGGACGGCAATCCGACACGACAGGAAAGAGTTCAGGCGCAGGACCAACGGCCTTACGTGCTTTCTGAGGTACGCGAGTGTACACTTTTCCAACTTCCAGACTCCGGGCTGTTACTGAGAAACTTCTGACAGAAAAACTCAATAACTATTTATTGGCCCGACCTGGGAATTGAACCCACGACCACCGGGTCTGCGGCCTTATATCTAGCCACTAGACCAACGAGGCAGTCCTATAACATAATACATACATATATACATAGTAATTGTCAAACAATCTATATCCAAACTCTCCCGTTATTTCATCACATTTTTTTAATATTTCGTAAGCGTATCACACAACGCCGATCGTGACCACGTGTGCTGAATTCTGATGAAGTCGCGAAATTGTCACCCTCAAGGATGAAGTTAGTCATGGCATAAGTCCAAGAATAAGAAATTTGTTTATCGAAAATATTGGATTCCGGTTAGGACTTGATGAAACAGAACTGAAGAAGGATTATTATAGAGATAAAGTTATTGAGATTGAACCTTGGTCTGTGGTTGTTCTGGCGACAGACGATAACACTATTTTATTTATTTTATTGGAAGTCAGGTATAACAACGACTAATCAATAAACACTTGTTGTAAAATACATTTCATCTCAATGTACTGTGTGATTTTCCTTCATACACCTAATACACAACATTTTTAATAAAAATAAAAAGTTCCTACCAAAAATATCAAGTAAAGTTAAAAAAAAATATCTAATCAATATACTATTTAACATAACAATAAAAAAAAATAGTGAACTAAAAGCCATTATTATATGATTAATGATAATTAATAATTATTAATAATTATTAGACATTAAATAAATAGGACAATTAATATAGAAAACTTTTACTTCATTGATCATCTAAGATAATTTACATAGTCATTACATCTGAACGATATGATCTAGCTGAAGATTTTGTTCCAATGTCAGAATCTACCGCTCCGAATTGGGAAAAAAGTGCATTAAACAGTCCATTTATTGAGAACAATAATATGAAATTCAAGTTAATGATATCAATTAAAGGTGAATCAAAGAAGTGCATTGCATCTTTTGTTATACGTTTGATGTAACATTCAATATAAAATCGATGCGATAAATATTCGGAGTAGTCAGGTTTAATTCAAGAAACCACAAGAAGCTACTTGTATAAAAAATGCCTTTGCATAACTGTAGCCATTGAAAATGTAATCGACAAAATCTCGTGCAGAATCGACCTTGTCCAAATCAAACTGCGATTAATGTCACAGAGTTATCACCTCAAGAATTTGCAATTTTATATAAAAAAGAAACGAATTTCGCGTTTTTTTATGTCAGCCATATAAGGTCAGAGATTACAAAAACTTTGTCGCTTATACTGAATTTAGGGTAATAATTATCATTGTTTATTGGAAGGTCATCGAATGTCAAGTTTGAAGGTCTGATAAAAACTATTGTAATCAGGGATTAATGTCGTTCCTATTTCAGTTATCTATTTCTATGTTTAATGTCAAATTTCTATCTATTATCTTTAATCTATCAAATAGGAAAAGCCTATACAATCCCTTAATGCGATTCGGTGTTCGTATTTTGTGAAGAATTTATCAAATGTTAAACTCTTGTATATATTATGATAAGTTATGTAAATAGTATAGTTATGTTATGATAACTTATATTTGAAATATTTGGAGCCGAATTTTATAAGGCGCTAATTTTTTAATATACATGTATCATTACTATTTCCTGATGTATAATTACGATTTGTTAAATATAGAAATATGTTGATAATTCTAAGTGCAGTGGCGGCGCAAGACCGAAATTTTATGTGGGCGAGATACATTTCACGAGGCCATCGCTTTTACGCGTTTCCACCGTATGAAGAGAAATTCGGTTGACCATTTTTTTCGCTCTTCCTACACTGAATAAAAATATATTTCGAATCATGATAAGTCCAATTTTTCCACGCGTTCACGGCTTTTAAGTAATGCATAAGCCACCGAGGCGCGAGGCCTGAATCGCGAGGCCGTGGGCGGTTGCTCACACCGTCCACGCCTCGCGCCGCCTCTGTCTAAGTGAATTAATACGATCATTAGTGGTTTCCGTCGATATTTGAGTCGTTATTTATTTATCATCACTACTTGCAACGGTTTTGTCTTTATCTGGTGGCGCCTAGCACGCTAACATATTCCTTTCATGTAATACCTGTTCATATTCATAAGATATTTCTTTATCTATTAGATATAATGTCGTATTGTTAGTATATAAGCGTACCTGTTTTCTCGTATATTGTTTCATACGGTCGACATTCGTGCGTCAGACGAACCTTGACCGTTAATTGAGTCAATATGATTGCGCGTGCGCACCTGACACGCCATTTTTGCCCTTATTTCGCTGCATCGCTTTAATAGAAGGCATAGATGTTATAGTTGCTTCGTTTTATTACGAGATAATTAATTGAATATAATGTATTTTATTTCAATTCATATTATTGTATTAACTGGCTCGTTGATCTAGTGGCTTATAATTTGTAGATCACTAAGTCCTAGATTCGAATCTCGGGTCGGTCAAGCGAAACGTTTTTGTTTTCTTTTAACAAAATCTCTGCGTTCGTGTCATATTTACTAACTGGACTATGTTACAATGTCTTCTGCTCAATTCGTTTGAATCACGTCTGGCTCCGATAAGAGACCCGATTTTGGTCTCGACGACATCGAGTAAGTAATAAAAAATATTATTCATGGTTTTCAAAAGCGTCGCACTTAAGTTTTAATGTAACATAAAAATAATCTTAAATAAAATCATGTCGGTATCTTTGTAAAAGGTCAGATATAAATTGTCGAAAACGTGAAAAAATATAAGAAGTACGTGAAAATTACTTTTAAAATTTGAAAAGGACCTCACACTGGAGACTAAAGTAGCGATATATGCATGTAGGTACACAAGTAACAATATAAATGACCCCCCGCTGGGATAAGACCTTATCTAATGTAAAATATGAAGCATGTTTTATGACTTAGATTTTCTCACGATATTTTTCTTCACCGCCGATCATGAGATGAATCAAACACTAATTAAGAAAATGAACCTGGGATCTTTCACTGAGCCATCTCTGCTTTTGTACAAGTGTACTTATAGTTATGTATTTTATTTCTTTCGACTTGCATAACGTAAAATCAAATAATGATTATAATCAAAATACGTAACAAAGCCGGACGCGCGATAGCGTAATATTAATTAACACCGGGTTAAGTTTCATTAATCAAAGACAACGATCTTGTTCACACAGTTTTAATAAAAAAAAAGGAACATAAATACTACCTACATAGAAATTGGCTAATTTTTTAAGCGTCGATTGACTTGAAATTTGTCACAGTTACTCCTTGTCCGCTCACTAAGAATGGATTTAACGCAGGTTTTAGCTTGTCTGGGTAGGTACCACCCATTCATTAGATATTCTACCGCGAAACAGCAGTACTTGTTGTGTTCCGGTTTGAAGGGTGAGACAGCCAGTGTAATTACAGGCACAAGATACATAACATTTTAGTTCCCAAGGTTGGTGGCGCATTGGTGATGTTTTTTTTATTATTTTATTTTATAGGTTGGCGGGCGAGCATATGGGCCACCTGATGGTAAGTGGTCACCAACGCCCATAGACATTGGCAGTGTAAGAAATGTTAACCATCGCTCACATTGCCAATGCGCCTCCAACTTGGGAACTATGATGTTATGTCCCTTGTACCTGTAATTACACTGGCTCACTCACCCTTCAAACCGGAACACAACAGTACCAAGTACTGCTGTTTTGCGGTAGAATATCTGATGAGTGGGTGGTACCTACCCAGACGAGCTTGCACAAAGCTCTACCACCAAGTAAAATGATGTAACCGATGGTTAACATCTCTTACAATGCCAATGTCTATGGGCGTTGGTGACCACTCACCATCAGGTGGCCCATATGCTAGTCCGCCTTCCTATGCCATAAAAAAAATCTACCCAAAATATATTTTTCTTCTCATCTATCCGTGCGAAGCCGGGACGATTAGCTAGTTTATGTGATATATGTGATGTTATCAAATGTTTCAAATGTATCACGTGGTCAACAGACAGGTCGGTGCGGTTTATACGTGTCGGGGTCGACCCCGAGCTGAATATATATTGATACTTTAAAAACACAGCAGGTTGTCATAACGCTCGTTGAATGCTGATCGATTATGCAACATAGTTTTTTGGGAATATATTTGGATTAGTGTAAACTATATTGTTGTGACAGCAAAATGTAACAACAGGACGGAGAAATTTTGTTAGTTGCCAATGTTTAGACGTCTGAAGGAATTTCATGACGACTGCTAATCTCTAGACTGTGATAGTGGCGTACGAGCTATGCCGGTGTTTTTACTACAACAGTGTTCACTATCATAGTCTGTTGAGAGCAGAGATCAGACATAATATCAAAAGCTTGACGTCCTTTGTGAGGTATCATATTACTTACTCAAATCCTGAGAATTACTGAATAAAACCTTTTGTTTTGTAGAACCGTAGGATTTCATCAACTAGGCACTCGGATTTATTATATATCATATACGTGATATGTATATGTGGATCAACTTGGTGAAATCAACTGTTAGTTACTAATACGTCACAATTACGATTGTTTATATAAGCGATCAATGTTTATTTCCATAAATAAATGAATATATTTCTCTTGTTACAGTCCGCCCACATTCAAGACCCTGACGCCGAACTCGCGTACGCAGCTCAAGCAACAGTTGATGCGAGAACATGCGCAGGAGCAACTGCGTAGAGAATCTTTACAAGTGAGTTGTTGTCTTAATTTAGTAGTTTGACTGCCTCGTTGGTCTAGTGGCTAGATATAAAGCCGCAGACCCGGTGGTCCTGGGTTCAATTCCCAGGTCGGGCCAATAAATAGTTATTGGGTTTTTCTGTCAGAAAATTCTCAGTAGCAGCCCGGAGTCTGGAAGTTGGAAGTGTGTACACTCCCGTGCCTCGGAAAGCACGTTAAGCCGTTGGTTCTGCGCCTGAACTCTTTCCGGTCGTGTCGGATTGCCATCCCATCGGATTATGAGAGCTAAGGAAAAGAGAGTGTACCTTTGTTTGCGCACACACTTGTGCACTATAATATGTCCTGCGCAGTTGGCTAATCTCTCTTGAGATTGGCCGCCGTGGCCGAAATCGTCTGGAGGACCTTATAGTAGTTTAATTATAATTTAGTGTACTTAAGCCACATGTCAGAAGTGTGAAGATATAAACAGTAGTAGTCTCTGCCCGCGTGTGAGAAGGGGCAGAATGGCAAGGTGTCGTATGTGCCTTTTCCGATCTTCTCTGTACCCCTGATAACAAATATGAAAAGTTTCATGATGATTGGTGGAGTAGTTAAGACGTGAAAACGTAACAAACAAATAAACTCACTTTCGCATTTATAATATTAATAAGGACGTAAAGATGTACTGTTGTGCATCAGTTTTAATAGTGGCTATTCAAACTGGTATCAACCAACAAGTCGTGCCAATTACAGGAACAAGGGACATGGCATCTTAAATTCCATAGCTCGCTCATAGTTGACGGTTCATTCTCGCCATATTGCAGAGTATGAGTGAGTTACGTGAAATAGCGAGTAGTACCACAAACCATTCTTCCACCGCTTCCTTAGTGTTACCTTCGTCTTTTACAATAAAAAAACGTATCAAAGGAACGCTTTAATTTCGCTGTTTTAACTGTACTATAAAAGCGTATTAATATTCTTGAATATTATAATAAAGATAATGTTTGTCGTATTAAAAACGTTTTATTGCATTTGATTACCATTTTGAGAAACATTAATTTTATATTACCCATTAAATACTGTGAGTACTCTCAAAATTAATTGGAACAAAACAAAAACTGAATATATTTGAAAAAATATGTATGACTGGTAAATGGCCCACGACTGGGCAAATGTTTGCTCTCTTCTTGAGAAAGTTTGGAACATATGCTTATTATAAATTAACCTTGTAATTTTTCAGGCACAGCAAGCAGGTCAATCCAAAGACAATGAAGATAAGAAGAAGTCAAGTCCGACGGACGTCCCTCGGATCACGCCACACGTGGAGCTACCACCACAAGTGCTGCAGGTACAGCTTCCCTCACCACTTCATAATATTAGTATTGATAAACGAAATAATATATATATTTTGGGTTTTTGAATCGAGGAATAAGCAATAGACGTTATGCTATTGAATACTTGTTACCAGGTGCGAACAGTTCTGGAGAATCCCACCAGGTATCACGTGATCCAGAAACAGAAGAGCCAGGTGCGTCAGTACCTCAGCGAGTCGTTCACACCACAGCCGCAGGTGATTTTATATACATCTAATATATATCAAGGATTATTACCAATTTTTGAATGAAATTACTAATTTATTGTTAAAAAGTCGTTGTATATTTGGCTCAAAGTTAATACGATAGTCGATAATGGGGCCGGAAAAGAATCTGTAATACTATGATGTGATTTCCAACCAACTACCACTCTACCCAGAGGTTCTTTTTGAATATATTTTTGTTTTAGCAATAAGATTATATTTTCATTTCTGGTAAAAAAATTCTGGTGTTGGTAAAATTTATTAGTCGAAAAATAAATCTTAATTTTTTTTAAATTAGAGATGTATTAAGCTATGGTATGTTTATATGACGAAAATAGAACATAATAATGTCTGTATAGATATACATAGAACCATAACTTCTAATAAATTAACTACGTAAATTGTACACTAATTAAGTACTACTATTATTTACTCGGTGGTAGAGCTTTGTGCAAATTCGCCTGGGTAGGTACCACCCACTCATCAGATATTCTACCGCAAAACAGCAGTACTTTGTATTGTTGCGTTCCGGTTTGAACGGTGAATGAGCCAGTGTAATTACAGGCACAAGGGACATAACATCTTAGTTCCCAAGGTTGGTGGCGCATTAGCGATGTAAGCGATGGTATACATTTCTTACAATGCCATTGTCTATGGGCGTTGGTGACCACTTACCATCAGGTGGCCCATATGCTCGTTCGCGTACCAAAATAACAAAAAAAAAGTACTTAGTCCGTAAAAAATGGTAGTAAATCGAAAGGGCATATCCCAAAGAGGTGAAAAGTTGAAGTAAAAAATGCTAATTTCGAGCACACCGATACCTTTGTTATAAACGATTTCATTATTATATATGAGTTCAAACTTACTGTTATATTTTATACCTCTTATACAATAGGATGTATTGTATACTTTATAATATCACCTACCTGAACAATTGAAGATCTTCAGTCGCAGGTTTAACTTAGCAAACCCAATGCGATTACCTGATTGGATAAGTGGGTAGTAACTACCAGTTTATTGGATAATCTATTTCCAAGCAACGTGAGTTAGCAGTGTTTTAGAAGGTGCAGGGGAAATCATAACTTAACTTACGTTGATTTGTTGTCTATTTGTTCAAATTTTTTTATTTATATTCTAGATAATAATAACGTCCTTCTGGCTTATTTTGCCCACTGTGGCAATGTATATAGATTAAAGATATTATATTGCCTTGATCATTGTTTGCGTAAAGACACTTGCACTCTTTCTCTTCCGATGGGAAGGCAATATGATATAATAATAATAATAATAATCTCCTCATTATTCACACAAAGCCATCTGATCGCAAACTAAGCAGAGCTTGTACTATGGAAACCAGACAACTGATATACTTACATATACTACTTTTCTTTTGTAAATACTGATCTGAGAGTTAAAGAGCAGAACTGATGAACTGTCACTTTCAAACTTCAGGTTGCTACGGAGAGTTTTTGACCCGAGTCTTGAACCCAGGGTCTCAAGAGATGCAGCCTCATAAGACCAATGGGTCATAAGCGGGACGATAATAATAATAATATTTTAATTGTTTTCAGGTGGCAGGCGCAGTCCGAGGCGCACCTGTGCAAAGCGCGCCAGAACTTGGCACGCGAGCACCTTCCCCTGACAGAGCCTCCTCATCCAGTCTCCTGAGTCCTGGAATTTGTTCTGCGGGTGCTAATTCAGAAGTAAGTACGGGAGTTGGATAAAACATAGTTCTTTTCTATTTATTCGCCATTAACCGCCCACGCATTGCTTAATTTTAATTGTTTACATATTAATAAGAAACTATTTGATTGCGTATGAGGTGTTTTTTGAATCTGTAGAGCATTTCTATTATTCCAAATTGTCTTCAGGCAGACGAGTTCCTAGAAGACATCTTATCCCTGGACAGTGGAGCTGGACCTTTATCCTCATCGGAGCCAGCGTCTACAGCCAGCTCCGTGGCCGGAGACTGCGCACTCCTATCCGATGCGGACATGCACGCATTAGCAAAGGACAGACAAAAGAAAGACAATCATAATATGAGTGAGTGTTTTAATATTAGACAAAATCTGTTTGATTGATTTAAAACATAGAGATTTCTTGACTTTCGTAATAGTCGATCTAGATATTTTAGTCTATTATAAACAATATTGTTTTTCAGTCGAACGCCGTAGACGTTTCAACATAAACGACAGGATAAAAGAACTCGGTACCCTACTACCGAAAACAAACGACCCCTTCTACGAAGTCATCAGAGACGTCAGACCCAACAAAGGGACGATACTCAAAAGTAGCGTCGACTACATCAAGTGTTTGCGGGACGAAGTGAATCGACTCAAGCAAAGTGAGCAGAGAAGGAAGCAGATAGAACTGCACAATAGGAAATTAATGTTAAGGATACAGGTTGGTCACTGTCGCCATGTCTAAATATATCAAAGTCTTCATTTTACACGGAATTCGTATCACTCGGTGGGAGAGCTTTTTGCAAACCCGTCTGGGTAAACCGGCGAGCTGAGCGTAATCAAATAGTGTGACCCGTAACAAATGAATTTATGTGTTATATTATAAATTCGAAAGTAACTCTGACCGATCGTCCGCCTGCTACGCTTTTACGGCGAAATCACTGAACCGATTCTGATAAAATTTTGGTACGAAGCAAGCGAAAACTTTTTTCCTCCTTTGTGCAACTTGTTGAAGAATTTTTCGTCACGAACCGAATTCCTCGTGGTGTGATTCCCGATCTACACTATAATATCTCCTGTAGGCTAAGGCCTCTTCTCCTCTTTTTGAGGAGAAGGTTTCGATGTTATTCCACCACGCCGTTCCAATGCGGGGTGGTGCAATATTATTTCCTACGCCACTATATAATCGACTACACCGTACTACTCCCCCCCAGGAGCTGGAGCGGCTGGCGCGCCTGCACGGGCTGCCGCTGGGCGAGGGCTGGTCGCCGCAGCACGACGACGACGAGCCCGCGCCGCGCCCCGCGCCGCCCGCGCCGCCGGTACGTCGCGTGAGCCGCCACATTTGTTTTTTAGGGTTCCGTACCCAAAGAGTAAAACGGGACCATATTACTTCCGCTGTCCGTCTTTCACCGGGCCGTAGCTCATGAACCGTGATAATTAGACAGTTGAAATTTTCACAGATGATGATTTCTGTTGCCGCTATAGCAACAAAAAAACAGAATAAAACAAATATTTAAGGGGGGCTCCCATACAACATGACTTTTTCGCCGTTTTTATAGATAATGGTATGGAACCCTTCGTGCGTGAGTCCGAATCGCACTTGGCCGGTTTTTTTTAAATGGAACCGTCTGTGAATGGCAGAGATATCTTCTCCTAAGAAGAAGGATTTTTGGAGTTCAATGAATGCTGCCTGTACAGAATGTCAAAATTCCATTTACGACACGACTTTTTTCCTCACGATGTAGAAAATTTCAAAATTTTTTTTTTTTTTTAAATTTCATTTCTTATTTATACCCATAAAATTTGAAAGTGTTTGCATAAGCATTATTGAAAATATGTATATTATTTTTCTAGGAGGTGGTCCTACCTAAAACTGAACCTTCACCGATGATGGAGCTCAGTGAACCTCCTCCCGACCTCCTGCGGGATACGCCCTCCGGGGAGGCACTCTCAGCATTAGACGCACTTGGTAAGTATTTAACTCATTAATAATTTAATTATATAAATTCTTTACATTTAATTATTTTAAAATAATTTAAAAATTCACTAATTTTATATTGATATGGTATACTTACATAAGTGTTCTTTTAAATTAAATATAATACAAAACAATGATATCACGTCAATAGTATAAATTAAAAGAACGGCTACTTAATCTGTATTTTCTGATGCTTACAACGTGTCGAATCCAGAGTAAAATGAATCCTAGAAAAACTTCTAGGCAAGCGTGCTATAACCTAGATCGTGATGCGTTACATCAGGCAAGTCAACAATGTTCGACGAGTCAAACGTTGGCCTACATGAGTTAAAAAGCTTATGTCATATGTACAGGATTATTTGTAACACACCAGCAACCTCGCAGGACTAGATATAAGGTCCTCCAGACCGATTTCGGCCACGGCGGCCAATCTCAAGAGAGATTAGCCAACTGCGCAGGACATATTATAGTGCACAAGTGTGTGCGCAAACACAGGTGCACTCTCTTTTCCTTAGCTCTCATAATCCGATGGGACGGCAATCCGACACGACCGGAAAGAGTTCAGGCGCAGGACCAACGGCTTAACGTGCTTTCCGAGGCACGGGAGTGTACACACTTCCACCTTCCAGACTCCGGGCTGCTACTGAGAATTTTCTTACAGAAAAACCCAATAACTATTTATTGGCCCGACCTGGGAATTGAACCCAGGACCACCGGGTCTGCAGCCTAATAACTAGCCACTAGACCAACGAGGCAGTCAGGACTAGATAGCTAACATCATAAACAACAACTTTTGTTCTACGACTTCGGACATAACTCAATGAAACAAAATTATTTTACAAGTTTTTGTCGTACTGTCGTGACATTTCTAGGTCTATATTTCATTCATAAACGAAAGGACGACCTTTGCGATGCGACGAGATTTATAAACGTTCAAGCGGGACATTGAATTAATACTTATTTTTGTATGAAAATAAGATCTAACAAATTACCAAAAGTCGTAGAACAAAAGTTGTTGCTTATGGTGTTAGCTATCTAGTCCTGCGAGGTTGCTGGTGTGTTACAAATAACCCTGTATAAGTATATTATATACTAAAACATTATCCGAACACTGCATCTTCTGGTATAAGTTTTATCTATATCGGCTTAGTAGTTTTTCAGTTATCCTTTCCAAAACGATATATCTCATTTATTAGTAAATTTAATTATCTTTTTTCAGATGGTCTCAAGCTCGGTTCCTGCTCGCCCCTCAGTCGCGAGGAAGGTCTCTCGCTTAGTTGTCTAGAACCGGACCTGTGCCTCGAACCGGTCACCGATCATCTGTTTAACCACAAAGACGTTAAGGTGAGCTTTTTTTAATCTGTACATAACCGAAACAGTAAAATCAATATCAATTGTTCCACCGCCAAACATATGGAACATGAGTGAGCCAGTGTACTGATAAAAGTGATATAATATCTGAGATCTCATAGTTGGTCATTTTCTGTCTTCCTGAGAAAAAAATAGATATATATGATTTGTGCTTGTGTTTTTGCAATTTTTTTTTTATAATTGTACTTAAGTCATTTTGGTTGTACTAGATTATTGTTATGTTGTTAGTTTTCCTGTATATACGTTACTTAAATCCACTATATATAATTATTATATGTACACCATGAATCATTTGGAATTGAAACTTACCATTCTTGATGTTTTTGCTGCCACTACAAAGATAAAGAGGTAAAAAAATTTAAAATTATTATTTTGATGTTATTAATCAAAAATAACCAAATTAATCTTAGAACTTAACCTTTTATACCTTTAAATTAAATGTTCAAAAATCATTTCTTAGTGCTAACCTACGTTAGTATGTCAGTCAGGCAGACAGTTTTTAAGCTGAAAAGCTTTCTTTTCGATGATCCCCCCCCCCCATTTCACGTGGGGGAAAGGCACAAATGAGTTTTTCCAGCGAGAAAAGAAAATAGGCAAACAGTTTTTGTTAAATAAATGTAATTTCCAGATGAGACTGTCCCCGACGCCCGGCCTGCTGGGCGCCGACGACAACGACGCCGTGCTCAACCTGGCGCAGATCGAGGACCTCATGGACGACGACTCGCACAACCCCGTCACGCAAGGTAGCCTACGCTTAAAGACCATTCTCACATTTTACCTGGTGGTAGAGCTTTGTGCAAGCTCGTCTGGGTAGGTACCACCCACTCATCAGATATTCTACCGCAAAACGGCAGTACTTTGTATTGTTGTGTTCCGGTTTGAACACTGAGTGAGCCAGTGTAGTTACAGGCACATAACATTTTACTTTTCATGTTTGAAGCCGCAATGGTGATGTGAGCGATGGTTAACATTTCTTACAATGCCAATGTCTATGGGTGTTGGTGACCACTTACCACTAGCCCATAATTATGTTCGTCCGTCTACATATGCCATTAAAAAACAAAACATGCAATCTTTGTTAGTATGGTCGATTGGCTCTAGACTCAAGACATTTTGTATATGGAATGCTTAAAATAATTTTTTTAATGTTAATTTAGTAATTATTTTGATATATATGTTAATTTGAATCGTACAAAACAAGCATCGGTGGTTCAGTGGTAGAATGCTCGCCTGCCACGCGGGCGGCCCGGGTTCGATTCCCGGCCGATGCAATTTTTTTTTTTTTAATAATGATCGTCACCGTCCCCGCAGGCGACCCCATGCTGTGCTCGTCGCCCACGGCGCTGGGGCTGGGCGCCGCTCTGCTGCACGTCGACCTCGCGCACGCCGGTGAGCCCCCCTCCCTCCCCCATACGTAATCTTCGAGACCCTAACAAGCTGATTGGACTAATTTAAAAGATTAAATTTAATATAACAGTGGTACAGAGATACTTTTATTCATTAAGTATGCATTTATAGAAACGAAAGATTTATATAAAACTGAAAATGAAAACAAATCTTATACACTCTACTTGGTGGTAGAGCACTTGGTGGTAGAGCTTTGTGCAAGCTCGTCTGGGTAGGTACCACCCACTCATCAGATATTCTACCGCAAAACAGCAGTACTTTGTATTGTTGTGTTCCGGTTTGAAGGGTGAGTGAGCCAGTGTAATTACAGGCACAAGGGAAATAACATCTTAGATCCCAAGGTTGGTGGCGCATTGGCAATGTAAGTGATGGTTAACATTTCTTACAATGCCAATGTCTATGGGCGTTGGTGACCACTTACCATCAGGTGGCCCATATGCTCGTCCGCCAAACTATACAATAAAAAAAAAAAAAAAAAAACACATCATGTATTAATAACATACAACTCTATTTATACATCCTCCTGGAATCGCCTAAGCGATCAAATGTAGAGAATATAACTTAATAAATAATAATAATAATAAATAAAAGTATATTTCAATCACTGTATTTAAATAAATAAATCTACCAAAAAAAATCGTAATTTTCAAAGACAATCAACTAATTAAATAATTAATTATCTCAATCACACAGGCTCGTCGCTGCTATCCGAGAACGGGATGTCGCTAGGACTGGGCGGGCTCGGCCTGGGCCTCGGGGACGGCCTGCCGCTGCTGCTGGGCGCCACGCACGCGCCGCACTCCCCGCACGCGCACCCCCGCCCCTGCTTCGACATGGACCTCGGCGCCTAACCTCCTAGACGGACGCTACGAGCCGAGACGGTAATGTGATATTAATGCGTATTGTGATCGATTTACCGGTTTTTTTAACTATCGTCAAATATTATTTATATATGAACGACATAGTGCAGTTTTCATAATTTAAAATATCATAATTATCAGGCCTAGGCTTCGAGCTACTAGGCCCGGGCTTATTTTATTGCAAAATTTACAGATTGTTAAAATATTTTAAAATATACGTTAACTTCCACAAGAGCCGAAAACTACAAATTACTATTAAAGATCTTGTTTACGATTTTTAATAAGTGATATATTCGAAAATTACTAAAATCGGGCTTTAAATATATCGACATAGTCCTAAAATGGCCTAAGGCGTATTGTGAGGGTATTTTGTAAGAACTTGAGACTAATCGCAGAAAACGATCTTTACTAACAGAAGTTATATGTGACGTTTATCATAATGATTATAACATTTCAAGTGTACACGCGTCAAAATACTATATCAATATAAGTCGGTTAACATTTCAGCGGATATGAAGTTAGTTCTTACAGATTAACCCAGCATTGTATACACGAAATATTTTTTACATTATACAATTATACAATAAATATATTTATTATACAATAATACAAATGAACCAGTTAAGTGATATTTGACAATAAATTTTGACATATCTAAATATCTATAAGCCAAGGAAATGCCAAAGATTTGAGATGAAACGGTGCCATTATTATTATGAAGGCAATAAAAGAAAAATTCTTTCGCATTTCTCGAATCTAACTTGACACGTCTTAATGTTATTTGAGTAAGATTTAACGGATATAGTCAATGTGACAGGCCAACATACTTATTTAGATCGGTGAGAGCAACACTTAAAATTAATGCCGCTATTTAAATCAAATTAAATAATTCTTTAATAAATTGAATATTTGATCTTTAACACACTTTAAGGGTCTTCTTTGACGTTCCGCCGCACGAAGTTTTACGTTTTTAGCGCTACTGTCGCAACTATCGAGGCTCGGGCACGGCACGCACTCATATACGTATGCAGAGTGGGGTCGTCGCACTTTTTTTCCTACACTAAATTTTAACTTTATTGTCACTGATTTTGAAATGTTGTCAAATACATATCTATAGCGTTGAGTTGAGTAGTTTGGTATAAATAAACTTCTTGATGTCGTAATGTGGAATAATAAAAAAAAAATTGACGAAAGACGAATGTGGAATGCTTTATTAAAAAACGGAACAAGTGTATATACAAAAAGTGAAATAAAAATAGATCAATAGGAATACAAGAAAAACATTATATAAACATTTATTTGAAATTATTGAAACAAACATTTTATGCTAAAATAATAAAAACAATATTATTATTACTGTAAAAATAAATGTATTATTTTTTTAATTACTCAATATAAAAAATATGTGAATAAATACATAAAATAATTAAACTTCTAAAGAAAAATATATAATTCCTGAATCGAAATATATATTTTACAACATTTATTCTACTATGAAATTCACTTTCTCTCTTTCTAACCAATTGGAATAAAGCGGAATAAAAAGGATAGCGGGAATTTTGCGGTTCGACTTTCGGTTTCTTGGTTCTGCTACGGAAATCTATTACACAATAATCGACCTTACTGAAGAAGTACTTAAAGACTATATTTGCCTGAGCACGTTAGCTAATAAAATAAAAGGATAGCTAAGTTCTCAGGCGATTTGATGAGGCTAGCCATTACCGAATTCAGATATCTAAAATCGGATTTTGAAATCGATTTGTAAGTCTGAAATCGGATAAATATCAATTTGCAAAACCAATGATGACGATGAGGCATGAAAACGTTTCGTATATCCTCACTAGATAACGCTTTGACGTAACAAAAAACTAAAAGAAACATTTTATGCTAAAATAATAAGAACAATATTATTATTACTGTAATAATAAATGTTTTATTTCTTTAATTACTCAATATACAAAAAAAAAAATGTGAATAAATACATAAAATAATTAAACTTCTAAAGAAAAATGTTATAAAAATGTATAATCCCTGAATCGCGGTATTGAAGTTTTTAACGCAGCTTATTATATATACAAGCGTGGCGGTCTTCCAATTGGAAGTGTGTTCTTTAGTGTGATGCCACTACTGTTCTTAGATCACAAGGATTATGTACTTCGTTCTACGCATTTCCACTTGAGTACTATATATCCCGTTGAGTTTGAGAGTCAGTAATTTATTGACTAATGAGGGTTTGTTTTGTGTTTCGTTTTATGCATAAATGGGATTTGGTCATTTTTATTATTTAGTGTTCAAAACACTTTTTATAAATACTTTGTTTAGTTTTACGTTATCAATGAAAATAAGAATAATTTGAATTTTTACGACAATAAATTTATTGCCTCAGTTGTTGTTTTACTGACCAATATAACTAGGAAATGGACGAAATAAGTAATTATATACATAAATATTTCAAAAAATTATATTTCTTATAAAAAAATGCAATGTATCATTATATATGAGTGTGTTATAATTATGTAACTAGTTAGAATTTCAACTCGAGTTATTTTTTGTTTTTTTATCAAACTACAAAATATACAAAATATTATCAGTAAAAATATCGTATCAAATGATAAAACACTAAAAATACCAAAAAAAAAAACAGAATACATAAGCCGGTGCGCGTCCTAAAATTTATGATGAACAGTCTCGGTGACAACTAAAACGTTCAAATACATACTAAATACGCTATTTACGCACACATTGATTTTGTGTAAGTACACGGTTCGATCGCGATCTATCAATGCGGCGCAAACCGACGTGCTCTCACTTCGGAGGCGCGTGGCCGACTGGTCTGCGAGGGTTATCGGCGGCTCGCATAAGAAAACGCGTACAATTTCATTGTAATTTATTATAACAAAAAATAAGAAAATGTTTATTAAAAAATGAAGACTCCAGACGTCTCTTTATAGTTTTAACTTTATTATTTGATAAAATTCATTTCTAAATTCTCGACGATTACGATAATTTCGTCTCAATAAGGAAGTGCGATTTTACACGTTTTAGTGATTTTTCTGATTTTTTTTACACTTATCCATAAACATTATCTTAAATTCGAATGCTGTACACGTAAGTTAAATTCATTGGCTAACTGTGTGATTTATTTCAAGATTGTGGAGCATCGCTTTCTATATAATTCTATCGAAATCCCAACCTTCGAATTTTCACAAACGTCAAAGAAGACCCTTAAGCATAACAAACGTTGTTAAGTAACTGTTCATTTAAATTCTGATTTCTCTTTCTGTCATCATTGATTTCACATTCGAAAGAAGGAAATAGCACTCTTTAACCAAACACCTAACACAACATTTACATGTAAAACAAACAAAGCACAACATACAAGATACAACTAACGCCATCTATCGACATGAAAATGAATTACTCTTTGAGACAATATTGAGAAAGATTCCTTACACGATCTATCAACAACAGTAGTGGGGGTACGTCGACTTTTTAATGCTCTTCAGTTCAATTTACGACAAAGGCAATTAAGTATTAATATTTAAATAATTTTAACTTTAATTACAATTACTCTCACAAGATCGCGCTGTTTTAATTCCATACAAATCGTAGTTAACGAGATAACTTGTGCTACACACTGATGATAAAAGCATAGGGAATACTTTTGTTATTGATGTTTTGTATGATAGATTTGTCTTTTTTAAGTATGTGTTTGTCTTATCACTTGAAATAAAACTTTTATATTATTAAAAATGGCGTCGTTAGTTCGACGTTTGCTCACCGTTCCAGATAAGATAGTGGCGCTGTAGCGCAATGTTGGCCCGCAGCCTATAGGCGGCCTCGAATTAGAAAAAAAATGTTATTAATTTCGTTTATATCCTAATGAAAATAGTTACCACTACACGTATTTCGTAGTCATAGACAAAAATTAAATCGATTTATCGTGTGAAAATTGAACATCGAAGTTGATTATTTTGCTTGTTCTGTCTAGGATTTTATTTTTTGGAAGAAAATTTAATTTTCTTAATGATCACATAGATTTGTTGATTCGTATTTTAAGTATTTATATATTTTAAATTCAATTCAAATAGCACAATTTTAAATTAATATTAAAGTAATTTAAGTAATTACGTTTTCATATTTATTATACATGGTGCTTTATTTTGAAGCATTTTGTTTTTTAAATATATTTAAATAAAATTGATATTTATATATGTATTAGATTTTAATACAACTGAGCGCAGCTTAACTATAATACAGAGACATAAGTCTCAATCGTTTTGACTCGCCGCGATCGAAATGAGTCATTTATATTCAAGGCAGAAGGACGATATTGAACATTATATAAAGTAAATGTGATAAAAAAATATATTTTTAGATGGTATATATATATATATATATATACATATATTTGTAAATATTTTGTTATATACCAATGTGCCTTCTTAGTTATATATCCTCTGTTATATACTAAGTGTAAATATTGTTAATGAATCACACTGGTTAAAAACGTCACATACAAAAACGAGATGAACACGATATAACGTTCTTGTAATAATTCACTACAAGTCGTGCTCAAATCGCTGAAACTATTAAGTCAGTTCCGCTTATATCGTCTAGATGGCACCACTTGTCTATAGAAAAAATGACTTGCGACCTTTTAAGTCTAATAAATTGTTATTTATAATAACAATGTATCAATAAAATTTTATAATAATATAAACAAAAATACCACTTATGTATATAATAATGTATAGGAGACTTTGTTGGAAGTTTGGTGTTGCCAGAGGCGAATTTTGTTTATAAATTACATTCATTGGTTACGTAGTAACACTTCTTTTCTGATACCTGTTACATCTTATATTATAAATGTTATTGTATACTTAATTATTCTTTTTCGTTGGAAATTTTATCAGAATTACGAGAATATATAAAAAATGAATTGTCGAACAAAACATGATTGTTATAATATTAAATGAATTACGGTGTTGCAATAATTCGTTTAATTAAAAATAAATAAATAAATCGTTTTCGTTATAATTATATTTTGTTGCGTCGTCAGCTTGTGCGGTGTGTTGTTTGTGTTTCGCTCGAATTTATATATAATTTACATATATTTTTATAATGTTTATATATTAATTCATTAATTTTTCAAATCGACACATCACACAACTTGCGAAATGTTTAAATGTATCATTTTTTTTACATTTTTAGGTGAATTAGTAAAAGTATTCAGTATTTGTCGTATGTTTAATGTCATTCGATATTCGCCTTTATTGTTACGTCTTAGAGTTTAAATTTGTATCGAGCGAAGTGCTTCATATTGTACGTGTGAATGTTATTTAATATTATAATATGAGATTATGAGAAAATATTGTTGAAGTACAAAAGTGAATTACAGAATTTACATGAATATCATCGGTCTTTTATTGTATATTATGAACCTCTCCTCTTAGATATAATAATAATAATAATAATAATAATCCTCCAGACCAGAGATTAGCCAACTGCGCAGGAGATATTACAGTGCACAAGTGTGTGCGAACACACAGATGCATTCTCTCTTCCCTAGCTCTCATAATCCGGGATGGCAATCCGAAACGTCCGGAAAGAGTTCAGGCGCAGGACCAACGGCTTAACGTGCTTTCCGAGGCACGAGAGTGTACACACTTTCAACTTCCAGACTCCGGGCTGCTACTGGGAATTTTGCTGACAAAAAACTTACTATTTATTGGCCCGACCTGAGAACTGAACCCAGGACCACCGGGTCTGCTGCCTTATATCTAACCACTAGGCCAACGAGTTCTTATATATAGCACGAAATTAAATTAATATACACATTGTTCAAGTAGTCTCTTGCAAGCATGTTTTAAAACGTATGTAATTTTTTTAATATAAACGATGATGGACGTGCAAATGCTCCACCTAATGGTAAGTGGTTACCACCACCCATGGACACTGGCGCCGTAAGGAATACTGACCACGCCTTACACTACATATAATATGATGTTATGTCCCTTGTGCCTCTTTATAAACGCAATAGAACGCAACATAATGATTATTAGAATTTTTGTCTGTGCGTTTGTGGGCGCTAATCTTAGAGACGGCTTGACTGTTTTGGGTGCGGCTTTCACTAACGTTTTGTGGCAAAATTCACTTAAAATTTAGTGTTTGTTATGTTTCAATCGGTATATAAATAAAAAAGTTACGTCAATTTAAAGAATCATATCGAACTTTTATTCGTTAAAAATGTTATAAAATAAGTCTTCAGTTAAATTAGCTAAAGCTTGGGCTACCTATAAATGATAGTCTGTAAAATTATCATTAATAAAAGTTTATAAGAACAAAACAAATTTAAAAATAGTCAGTTTCAGATATTTAGATTCTTCTAATGTAAGCTGAGCTCCGATCTGTGTGATCAATCATATTAAATTGGGTTCAGCTTATGCTGGATTTACGTCGGTTAATCATGCCCACGCGTATACGTAAGCTCGCCGACAGCCGCGCTGTTGCCTAGCGTTGATTTATATATATGCAGCGAACGCAGATATGTCGGAAACGCACGGCGCTCCTTGGTAACAGGGACCTGGTGAACCTCTGTGTGTATTCGTTTGTAATATATTTTGTTAGAGTATTGGCTTATTAAAAATAACTCTTCATATTACGGATTAAAAAAATATAATATGTAATACACATTTCCGTTTTTCGATATAATACGTTTAATTAACTATTGCGCGCGGCTTCGCTCGCTTCGCGCGTATAAAATAAGGCAAAGGATAAGTATTGTAGGAAATCAGTGATTTTAAAGTAATAAGTATGAAATGTCATTCTTGAAAAATGTTGCAAAAACGAAAAAAATGTATTCCTTTCGAGAGCTTCCGTTGCGTGCGCTGCGTAAACGGTTAAAGTTACACAACAACGATCGCATAGACAAAATATAGTTTTCAGTCACAATAAATAAAGCACAGGGAAAGACATTAAAGTACGTCGAAATAGATTTAAGGGAATGCTGTTTTTCTCATGGCCAATCATATGTTGCCCTATCTAGATCCGGGTGCTGCGAAAACCAATAAATACTAATGTTCCACGAAAATTGAACTAAAAGTTTCTGAATATTTGTGAAAAGTTTGTGAATGTAAATGAAATATTATAAGTCTGCTCTTAGTGATTTCTTTAAATTGTATGCGGATGAAACCGCGGACACAGCGGCATATATGTAAACATATAAAAAAAGCAATGTCCTCATTAACAACACAAAATTAATTTAAGTAAACTAGTTGGGTGAAAAGGCTTCGCTCTAATAATTTTTATACTACATATACTACTTTTATTTTGTAAATACATACTTATATAGATAATTACACCCAGACGCAGGATAAACAGTAATGTTCATGCACACTAATATCTGTCCTGGGTGGGAATCGAACCCACGACCTGCGGCGCGAAAGGCAAGTATCAACCACGCCAACCGGCTCTTCAAATAGTCGATAGTATGTAACGTAATCTACGTACTAGAAGAGGTTTTCATTTAATGATTGCAATCTTCAACTTATTACAATAGACCATTTCAAGACATCAATCTTACCACACGAGAATCAACCAATACAATTTTATATTTTTTCTAATAAGGCAAAGGTGTCGTGTTGGACAGCCAATTATTTTTTTTCATAAGCGTAGCTGATGGCTATTTCTTGTTCATATTATAAAACACGTATTTTACGTAAACGACACCATGCAAATGGCGTCACTGCACCGAGGGGGACTTCATTTAAATTTGAGGAAAAAAAACGGAAACTATATCGCTTTTATCAATCTTTGTAACAATAAAGTGTAGGTACAATGCGTGTAGGGTGGATACGAGATAGTTAGGACATTGTTGGCGAAGTTCTTTTGATTTATTATACATAAAAACCTTATATAATCTTATAGCATATAATTTTTATGCTATAAGATTATACAAGATAATATTATAAGATTAGTCCTTCACCTGAGAGGGGTTCTTGCTAAAAAAAAAGAAAATTAAATACAATTTTAATAATGATGTATATAATTAATTTTATTTTATTTTATTTAATGAAATCTTGGTAATTATAATGGAATTTGTATGATTTGTTAAATATTGTTATTCAATTGGTGAGAAAGGCTTTTTTTTTACGTAATGGTAGATTTATTTTTTGATGAAATCGCGTGTGATTAAGTCCATAACAGAGAAGAACACTATGTTTCATGTCGTTTTTCGTACCATTGATAACAGTATTCTAATTTTCATATCAATCGATTGAGTGCTTAAGATGTGAAAGCGTAATAAACATACTAATAAACAAACTGACAAACTCTCTACGCATTTAAAGTATTAATTATGATAAAAATAATGCCATAACATTATAAATTAGCGTGTTCAATATTCGATAAAGCTGCATTATATTACAACAATAATATTAACACAAAATTATATAAATAATAAAAAATACATTCCAATAGCAAATCAGCATCGTGGTCACAGTATATTTAAATGCGTGCGCACGCGCCGCCCCGCGCTAACATTTTATGCAAAAACGCAAATTTTATCGAAATTTGAAACGCTCCATTGTATGCAAGGCCGAATGAATAAAAATAATCGTCGCTAACTTCATTTTTAGGGGAAAAATGCATTTGGAAAAGATTCGGTCATTATTCTAAGCAGGAGTGTGTCGTATCGTATAGAATTAACGACTCGTTTTTATGCAAGCGACATTTTGAATTAATAAGGATTTTTGCACGGTCGCAGGGGACAGCAATTGTTACGAAACCGCTGTTAAGTTTAGACTAAGCTACTGTTCACTGCAAAATTTGCGTGTTTCTATTTTCATTTTTTACAATCTTTTTCTTGATTTTTTTTCAAGCTAAATAAAAATGAGCTGACAAACGAAGGAAAGTGATCCTGAAATGTTTTAAATTTTGACTGAATACCCAAGTAATGCTTATTTGTATACATAATCTCGGTATATAAAGGATTATAAACAATCACTAGAACGACACTAGTTAGGGGTTTGATTGAATTACTAATAAATAAGAATTTAATTTACCTGGTTGTCTTTGTGTTGTTATATAACGAACGTTTATACTAAAAATGGTGTATATATTAGCTACGTCGGATCCTATGTCCAAAATTGGAATATTTTAGTTACAGTTTAGACCGCCTTTGTTTTTTTTTTTTTATTTCATAGGAAGGCGGACGAGCATATTGGCCTTTCCTTCACAAATCTACGCGTGCTGGCTCTCGATGTCACCGACTAACTGTGACATCAATTCCATCGCGCACGAAGAAATTTGGCAACTCTTTTCTTTGTCGCACCTCTAAAACATGGAATTCGTTACCAGCACACGTGTTCCCCTCCTCTTATGACCCGGGTTCCTTCAAACGAGGCGTGAAGAGGCATCTTGCGGGCCGGCAAGGCGGGGGCGGCTAGTGCAAGTCATTCTTCCTGACTGCACTAGCCGTCGTCGCGTTTGGACTTTACTATCACTTACCATCAGGTGAAGTAGAGTCATTTGCCATCCCGGGAAATAAAAAAAAAAAAAAAAAGTCATAAATGATTTCTACTAAAAATGAAATTCAATACGAACTTCCATAATCATAATTTTACCTCATATAATAATTAACAGAATATAAATAACTCTATAGAAATTGACACTATTAATGTCACAATAGTTTTTTGCCAACTGTCAATATATTTGGGAAAATGAAAATTTAAAATCTTAAAATGATGATGCAAGCCGCACCGATCCCAGCGGCGCCCTCGGAGCCCTATGCTTACGTCAAAGAGCCCTTGGTCCAAGTAGAACAACCTACATTGGAGGTTAGTTTGATATTATACATATATCAATTTTTACAAGTTTAAGCTCTACAACTTTTCCATAAAAAGCCTACATATAACTGTTACCGTTAAAGTAGCGTTCGTATTCAACGCGTTCAGTCGACAGTTTTTACATCCAAAAAGCTTAGAAACTTTATCTCTTTATAATTAAAAAAAATATCGGTACTGAATCTTATTTCGGTCACTATTTCTTCAAATGACATGTCAAGGTAAATAATATAATAAATAATACTAGCTCCCACGCCATGGTTCAGTCGTGATCGTAGGGCTGATCGTAAAATCACGTCTATTATATGTCGACTTCGGTTGGGTCATGCCTGTACATTTAGCTAAAATTAAAATCAAAGACAACACAATTTGTGAAGCTTAGATGAAGGTTGAATTGATCATATGTTTTTTAACTGTCCTAAGCTCTGAGATTCTCTATATGAATATCTTCCCTCTAACATTCAAAGTCCTGTAAACATGAAATTTATTTTGATATTAGTTTACACACCATTTATTAAATATTTAATTAAATTTATTGTAAGAAATAAATTAAAATTATAATTATTATTGTGTTTATATATTAATTATATGTTGTTTTCAATTAATTATTTCATTTAGTTATAATATTATTTTAGATATCTACTGTACTATTACATAGTTTCTTCATTCATCATCATTAACACTTCAAAATTTGAAACCGAATAATCCCATACCAAATGTGTCATCTCTCCTATACGTGACATTGGCAGAATATTTTGCGCTCCAATAGCGTAGATACACGCCAGAAAAGGAAAAAAAATAATATTAGAAAAACTCGCGGCTTAGCCAAGGTTTAATTTTTTGTGACAAAAATCATCATTGTGGTCAAAATCTGCCATTCTAATGTACATATTTAAATAAAACATGATACAATATTTTTAAATTATTTGATAGCATTGGTAAACAACAATAAAAGACTTCAATTTTATATAAATATATGGATTATTATTGGTTAAGGAAAACAATATTTATTAATCATCAAATGAATTACTGGTAAATTAACGGTTTTAGTAAATATTTTCTAAATTTGTGTTTCAAAAGGTTTCATATTTCCAGCGCTTATTTTCCTGTAGAAATGTATCAAGCCGGAATACGAAACTATGACCGTTTTAATAACCACACGCCGTCAATGAGCTGCCAAACGTATATTCTAACTTGTTATTGCTCGAGCCTATAATTGAGTCATTATTATAATTATTTTTATTTATTCATTAATTATTTATTGCACGCAATTTACAATCATTATATAACATAACCAATAGTACATAAAGTATGCGAAAAGGCCTTATAACTTACAGTGATTTCTTCCAGGCAACCTCTGTAAAAAGTATTTTTTTTTAGGTTGGTACGATAATCGGGCGTAGTGGGCTTACAATCAACTTATAATTAAAATTTAAAATTTATTCAATATTTATAAACTTAATAAAAATATGTAATATACCTACATACGTACTCTTATACATATACATATACGCTTATACATACAAACATAAAAACATATATATGTAATATAGTCTTGGTCAGCCCCAGGTCATACCAGAACCTCACGTTCTACAAGATTTATCATCGGTCGACCGGCTGTTCATCACAAAGCGTCTACGAGTCAGGAATGTACTGTTTTTGAGGGGGAAGAAGAACAGATTCTTCGTGAGGACATCAGATCAGAATTTGTTGTACACCATCGAAGAACAAAATAGGTAACATTGCCAGTTTACGTTTATATGTTATGTTTTTTTTTATTTGGTGAAAAGTAGAAGGCGTTGTAGCGATTTACTCGTTGGTAGAGCTTTGTGCAAGCTCGTCTGAGTAGTTACCACCCACTCATCAGATATTCTACCGCAAAACAGCAGTACTTGGTATTGTTGTGTTCCGGTTTGTAGGGTGAGTGAGCCAGTGTAATTACAGGCACAAGGGACAATAACATCTTGGTTCCCAAGGCTGGTGGCGTAGTGGTTTTGCTGGCCAAAGGATTAGAGATAAGCGATCCTTATTGGGTACCCTAGTTGATGGTAAGATTATTCTGTTAGAGAAAATAAACGATGTTTTTATCAGACTATGGAGACGTTATAGTATCTGGATTTAATTCCCATATAAATGGCGTTAAACGAATTTCCACGTTAGAAGGTTTTTTTTTTTTAATTTTATTTCAATGGCTTTTATATCAGGATACTTTCCAAACAGGTTTCCTCGACGGTGACGATGTAACAACATTAATTTAATTTTAATTTTGTTGAACAATGTCTTCCTTAAAAATAAATTATGTGGTGGATGCCATCCTAGACTTATTATTTCCAGCTGGTGGGTAGGCTACTTCTGCTACGGATTGAGACCATTACAGTTACACGTCAGAGACGGTTCTGGTAAAGAAGTGATGCGAATCAATCGTCCTTACGCCTGCACGTCGAGGATACTACCGTGCCAGTTGCAACGCATCCAGGTGCAGATCAAAATGTTTTTTGATATTTAAATTATACTTACTGTTAAATACGAGAATAAATTAAATTAAAAAATATAATCATTTACCAAAAATAGTAAAATCTATTTGAAATCTGCCTGTGTCCAATAAAAATCAGCAGAATGGAGCAGGCATGAGTCTAACAATTCAACATTTCGGGCTGTTACTTTACTTTTAGACTGGGTTGTGTTGTCATCAACGTTAAATCTGTGTGTAAGTCATCTAAATCGCTTGTGTGGAATTAGTTTCATATTTATTTGCAATATTTGACCCACGTATTCTAACTAAAGAGGAATATAGTATAAGAGCTGAGCCTGCGGTGAAGGAAAGAGGTTTTCCTCACGAAGTTTTCCTTCACCGCTGAGCAGCGAAGTCTTCCCCCTCCTCAATACTGCATGAAATATCATACATTATTGATAAAAAACATGTCATAAAAATTTGGAGCCATTTTTCACAAAAGCCGCGATTGTAAATATTTACCTTAATTTCTAATCTTCGGTTAAGATTCGCGTACAGACACAAAGCTAACTCAACTTAGTGTTATCCAAGATCAATTATGAAGAATGATTTTCGTTATCCAGGTGTTTTCTCCGCCAGGCACGAGGATAGGGAATATCGAGCAAGTCTGGACAGCTGTGAGACCAGAGTATATCGTGAAACGAGAAAATGGCGACCGCGTATTTTGGATACGCGGTAAAATCTATACTAATATATAAAGTTGAAGAGTTTGTTTGTTTGATCCGGCTAATCTCAGGAACTACTGGTTCGAATTTAAAAATTATTTTTGTGTTGTCCTTTTATCGAGGAAGGATCTAGGCTGATTTTTATTCATTATATTTTTATTAATTATTCGCGGGTGAAACCGCGGGCACGGCTTGTATAATATATTTTGTGTTATTCATACTAAATACTTGAAAATACATTTGTTTATTCTAATACTATAGACGGTTCTTTGAAAATGGATAATATCCTATTTTCTTAGGAAATAGGATTAAAACGTTCCGGCCTACGTGACACATCGCACGTAGGGTTTTTTTAAGTTTTCTAACTCTAATTTTGAAACGGCGAGTGTAACGACACGTTATCATTATAACCGTTCACGAACCCATACGAATGGTAAAAAGTACATTGTACCTTCTACCATTCGTTAATTATATTCTTAAAACAATAAGGAAACTCAATAATTAAACTACTTACAGTTAAAACCAGATATATTGCATGTAAGTTAATACTTACATGTTTATCTGTAGTAATATTATGAACGTAAAGGGTTTTGTTTATTTCTTTGTTTTAAACCGCTAAGCAAAGTTTATTTATTAATTGAAAACGCGAACTGTAACGATATATTTCTATATTAATCTTTATATATTTACTGGTAGTAGAGCTTTGTGCAAGCTCGTCTGGGTAGGTACCACCCACTCATCAGATATTCTACCGCTAAACAGCAGTACTTGGTATTGTTGGGTTCAGGTTTGAAGGGTGAGCCAGTGTAATTACAGGCACAAAGATCATAACATGTTAGTTCCCAAGGTTGGTGGCGCATTGGCGATGTAAGCGGTGGTTAACACCTCTTACAATGTCAATGTCTATAGGCGTTGATGCCCACTTACCACCAGATGGCCAATACGCTCGTCTGCCTACCTACACTCAAAAAAAAACTTAATTTAAATTTTGAACTCTCAAATTTCGTATTTTTATATAAAAATATTAGTTACAAAATCAAAATCTAAAACGGAAATGTATGATATTCTCATAAGTTCAATCGCGATAATCCCAATCTACCAGGTTGATTCGAGATAATTTCTAACGTACTCGAAAAATCATAAACACTTAAATTTACACATGCAGTCTTAGTTTTCCGTCCGCTAGAGATTCTGCCAAAAAAGTTGTGAACTCCAACTTTGCTATTCTAACGCGTTAATGAAGTAATCCCTTGCAAAATTTCACACTAGGGCCATATATCACGCTATAACCCTTGGGGGCGGAGCAGTAACGCTTAAAGCGAGTAAAACCGCGCAGAGCAACTAGTTCTGCTATATCAAGCATTTCTCACTTACAATACAATATGCATATTGGCTAAAATAGTTGTATAACTTTCACAATTTAGCCATTTAATCTTGTAATTGTTTGTTTCTCTTTGAAAGAACTAAACGACACATAAACATGCAAGTTCCTACACATAATAATATGTACTATTATCTGCATACTATTTTTAAATCTCTTTGCTAATATATGAGGAGTCATTTCTTGTCCTAATGCCTAACTGAAAAAACTTCTAAAGCAATACATAAAAATAATTGTGAGGTCGGGGGAACCCCGTCAGGAACGAAGTTCTGTGCGATATTTTTTCAACTCAAGCTGTGTTTTAAAATATAGATTTTAATTGATTATATTACTGTATTTTTGTCACACCAAAAAGCACCTCAACCTCCTTTATATCGACCTCCTAAATTCGAACGCACAACACACCGCATTTTGTAGCATTTGGTAGACTGAGTATGAACGCTATTTCGTTATATGACGTGACCTTGGGCCACTGCCATTTCACTCTACTATAAGCCGCGTAAAAGAACTTCGTTCTAAAAATTATACCAACAGATGTAGCACATCTCGGAGAAGGTTTTCGTATATAAATATTACTGTGTAAGCTGCGCTTCGCAGTTTAACCCGCCTTAGATTTAGAGTAGTAACGTAAAAAGCCTGTATTTCATGTTCTTATACCAATATAAGCCGAGATGGTCCAGTGGTAAGAACGCGTGAATCTTAACCGATGATCGTGGGTTCAAACCCGGGCAAGCTCCACTGAATTTCATGTGCTTAATTTGTGATTATAATTAATCTCGTGCTTGACGGTGAAGGAAAACATCGTGAGGAAACCTGCATGTGTCAAATTTTCACTGAAATTCTGTCACATGTGTATTCCACCAATCCGCATTGGAGCAGCGTGGTGGAATAAGCTCCAAAACCCTATTCTCAAAAGAGGCCTTAGCCCAGCAGTGGGACATTCACAAGCTGTTACTTTATACCAATATAAATAGTCTTCTGTGATTTGATGTGAGTTCCGATTATTGCCACTAGACGGCGCTATATTCATTCTATACAAATCACAGCTAACACTATCGATTATAATAAGTAAAAAAGCTCGCACTAAGCACACTATTACTAAATTATAAGCCGTTTGTATGTTTAGTTAATTCATCCATCGCCATACTCTAGGGCCTCGAGTGACCATCAGCTGTTTCCGAGACATCCAGTTCCACGTTTACAACAATGATGGTAGAGCTGTCGGCAGCACTTGTAAGCGCTGGCAAGGGATACTACACGCCATGTTTTTTGCACCCGTCACTGACAGGTAATTATTCTATTTAACTTAACAAGCACTTTCAATAATTAATAATAATAATGTCCTCCAGGCCGATTTCGGCCACGGCGGCCAATCTCAAGGGAGTCCAACGGCGACGTGTAATGCGTCGTTAGATATGTATTTTTGAGCTAAACAAAAGCTCCAACTTATAAATCTTAGTCCGTTCAGAGTTATGCATTATTAAACATGGTAGTTTAAGTAATAGCCAAATAATGCTGTTTAATAATCGTTTGGTACCTAGGGTTCAGGCATGAAGGATTTATAGGACCGGCCTTATTTTTAAATGAGATCATTATAAACGAAGAATAAGAATAAAAATGTGTGATTTTTTTGTAAAGAAAAACGTCACTAAATAAATAAAAGCATTATAATAAAAATTGCTTATTTTTATATAAATATTGTATTTTATATTTAAAAAGCTACGCATGATCCCTACGATAACGGTAGAAAGGTAGTTGCTACTGCTTTTTTTTTAAATAATTATTTTATAATTTTCATTGGCGATGTAAGAAATTTTAACCATCGCTTACATCGCCAATACGCCGCCAACCTTGGGAACTAGGATGTTATGTCCCTTGTGTCTGTAATTACACTGGCTCACTCACCCTTCAAACCAGAACACAACAATACCAAGTACTGCTGTTTTGCGGTAGAATCTGATGAGTGGGTGGTACATACCCAGACGATCTTGCACAAAGCTCTACCACCGAGTAAACCTGTCGCAGTCGCAGTCTAAATCTGCATTTTTTGATAACATCGTCTAAATATATTTTTGTTTTACAGATTTGGTGTGGCCTTCAACAGAGATCTCTCCGTTGAAGATAAAGCTCTACTTCTGGCGGCGACATTATTACTAGATTACATGTATTACGATGTGTAATTCAATTATGTATTATATATTGTTGTTTATTATTTATCGATTTTTATTTACCGATTTATTAAAACAAAAAAAATTTTATTTTTTTTTATGTGGAAGTTGGACGTACATTTGGGTCACCTGGTGGTAAGTGGTCACCTACGCCCATAGACAATGACAATATATTAACAAGCATGTTTTCGTAAGTGTAGTCTATGTTATTACTGCTAGTGTTTGCATAGTTACCGAAATTCAAAATTCGGTCGTAATAGATTCGAACATTTTTTTTCTATTCTTATTTCAATTTTTTTTTTTGTTTGACAGTTTATTGAGAAAAAGGTATCGAACTGGTTTTTCTTTGCCTATTTAATATAAACAACGCTATTAACTTCTAATTAATGTCCATGTAATTAAAAATAAAAATTGCACTTTAATTTAAATAAATAATTACCCAATTCCATATCTACACATTCAAAAGGCACCCTTAATCTATTGCAAATAAAGATACATTGATGCGTTATAAAAATTAAAATCACCTACAAAAGTTTGTAAATTGTTATTTCATTTGTAACGATCGCTATGAATAATGTCCATAAACAGAAATAATAAAAATCAAATTCGATACTAAAATACAAAATGAAATCCGGATTGAACCGGAACTCGATCTTACTCTCTTTCCGATTCAGTTTATAATCGTCTAAAAACACCAGAATCGGACATTAATATTGAAATGAGGGGACATCTCAGTTCGTTATACTTTAAATGCATTTTTCGCTTTTACACAAAAACGACAATTTCCCCTTAAAAATTAATGTCCTGCACCACCCCTATTTGCATTGTGCTTAAAAACTTTTTTCTGTGCGGCAGATGTCCAACGTAAATGGCGCGAAATTTTGACAGAACGTATAATTTTTGGCGCTCACAATGACAGATACGAAAAATTAAAAAAAAAAGAACTCAATATTGGGTACTTTATAGAACCCTTTTCCAAAGGATTGAATTCAATTACACATATTCCTGTGAGGAAAAAACTTGTAATAAAAGGGTGTTTTTTACACAATTTTGGAAATCGGGGATTTAGCTTATGTAGGTCAATGGATGTATTTAGTGAATTAAGTTTTTTTTGTTATTTCTTTTTACGAAATAAATGCGTGGCGCGCGTCTGTCACGCTTTCGGAAAAGCAAGGGTTTAAAACTAAACAATGGCGTTTTACAAAATGATTTAGAGATTTTTTTAGATTTAATCTCGTAACGAATTTATGTTTTTTATATAAAAATGTAATTTCAGTAACTTTTATTTTTTTTTTAATAAAAAAATAAGTGTCAATGTCGTTGAATTAATACATGATTGATGGTTTATTGTTTGACTGTACAGATTTCGATCAACGTCATTTCAATTTAAAAAAAAATGTTTCCTAAAATTTTTAAAATTTTACACTCGTTTTTAATGTAGAAGTACATACATATTGAAGAATAAATATATTTAAATAATTATTTTATATAAGCTAAGACCAATGACAGTCACAAAACTCATAATTAATGCAATATAACAACTCGGTCATAAAGTGGTTATGATGTACTTAATTACGCAAGCTTGAATCATATTACAAATGATACATTATATATTATCAAATGTATCTAATTAATATATATTTTTAAATATAAATGTAATTAACTTGTACATTAAGTATACACTTGAATACTAAGATTAGAATCGACTTCTAAAATTTATATTGTTCTTATAGCTCTAGATTATTTTTTAATTTATAGATATAGCGGGTAAATGAGACTGCTGATGGTAAGTGATACCACCACCACCTCTGCGCATAGAAATTGGCGATGTAAGATATATCAACCATTCCTTTCATCGCCAATGTGCCACTAACCTTGGGAACAAGTCCCATATACTTGTAGTTCATGGCTCACCTACTTGCACAAAGTAACGGACGGTCACAATGCACACAAACGATATATATATTTAAATTATAAAGTAATTACTTTCAAAATACTGTTGTATGTTATACTAGCTACCCGTCCCGACTTTTTACTGGTAAAATAAGCCAGTGCCAATTTTCTCTCCGACTACGTCAACATAAGATACTTAAAACTATTTATATTTATCGTAATCAATATTATATACGTAACGAAGAATAGGTTCAACCATTTGATGTTCATATGCGTAATTCTGACACATCGGTTGCGTACGCGCATCAAAAGATACGCTGACACTCGTTACGCAGCTAATTATTCATAATTATAATTGTTGTAAATATTTACTTGGCTTCACTTTGTTTTTGTGATTCATTTTGTAATTATTATATTATTAACTAATTAATCATTTGTTTATTGTGCATTATTAATATTGCAAATATCTCGTACTATTGTGACAAAAGTTTACTTGCTACTGAGAATATCTTGATAGAAAAACAAAAATGATGTTATACGACTATAAATATGATTTCATTCGAATGTGAATATTCGCGTTATCGCAATATATGGTCACAAGATATGGTTTGTAAAAAGATTCAAATTTTAAACACAGATTCAAATTTGAAATCACAGAGGGGCATTTCAATTTTATTTAAACGTATAGATATATCCTTATAATGTAATTGGGAATTTAATATAGGAAAATCAGGGAGTAATTGTTGTTTTAATTATCTAACAAACATTCAAACGTAAAATGACACTATTTACCAATAATTGCGTTTTATATTTGCATCAAACAAACAAAGCAACCGCCGACACGAATTCTCTGAATAACGATTCCATTAAACTTGACTATTTTGAAATGAGTAGACAGACTGCGGTTACCAATCCTAATACAAATGAATTTTCATGTGCTTTATTTTCTTTGTTATTCATCTGACGCTTCGGTAAAGGACGGTTTACTTCGTGGTAGGGCTTTGCGCAAGCTCGTCTGGGTAGGTACCACCCACTCATCAGATATTCTACCGTAAAAAACAGTACTCGGCATTGTTGTGTTCCGGTTTGAAGGGTGAGTGAGCGAGTGTAATTACAGGCACAAGACATAACATCTTAGTTCCCAAGGTTGGTGGCGCATTGGCGATGTAAGCGATGGTTACCTATGATAAAAAAAAAACATAAAATATCTAATTAACTCTGTATTGTTAGACTAAATCCGATTAAAATACACTAATATATTTTGAAGATTACGTATCTTTCATATCTTATATTAAACATTAATAATCTACAATTTTTAATCTGGCAACAAGAAAATTTACTCGTCTTGGCGGGAAATTGATTCCCTTTTAATTTTTCTTACGGACATTGCGTGGTAAAATATATTATTACAATATTTTATGATAGCGAATAATAGAAGGATTTTTCATCGAAACCTCGTTTGATTTTTGAGTTGAGATCAAGTTCTTTCACTATCTGTGTATATCTAAAAATATTAAATATAGTAAAAAAATATTTTTAAGTAAGCATTATTGTATTTTAAATAATGTGTGCCAAAAATGAACTACAATAATATATCAATTTATGATATTTGGAGTGCAAAAAAACTTCATAAAGTTCAATATTAATACGCGCGTCGCCCTCCGACCGGGTTAAGTTGGCTCGGTGTTGACACCGTCACGCTAACCCGTGTCTCCCGATGTTTTGCCATTATATTTTAACATTTAACCCATTTTTTAACAATTTCACCCAAAAAAAACAGTTTCCCCACAAGTTTGACAGATGCGACTCACAAAGCGACCCTCGCAACGCCATTTTTAATGGGTCTTGTTTTTTTTTTTAATAAAATGCGGTTTTTTTGTTTTTTTTCGGAATTCAAAGCTGACAGTTGACGCGAACATAATCTTTAATTAAGAGTATTTTTGGCGGGAACTTTTTGATAGTTTCCGCGAAGGGTTCAATTTTTTGTGATTTATTTGTTTATAATTTTATGGAATAATGGATTTCACACGCTTGAATGGATGTACTTTATTATATAATTACAATTTGTATATTTATAGTTTGCATTTGTAATACTATTTTTAAATAAAGAAAACCTGAAGAATAGATGTAAAAAAGAAGAGCTTCTTAAGGATATCAATAAGAAATATTTGGTTTTAATTACCAGTATAAATATTTTGGTAGTTCTTTAACATATTAAAGAAAAGTGATACTTATATCGTTACTATATCGTACTTGGAGTAGTCACAACCTTCCAGATGAAGGGGGCCGTTGCGTTATTGCAGGCGTTGAGGTGTTCAGTCTGTTGAGGACAAATATAACGAAATGGTTATGCGAGAAGAAGTCTTAAAGTATCCTATCAACGAAGCTATGAGAACACCGTTATCAGCTTATGGAAATACATACGGGTGGGTGAATTTCATGTTACAAAAATAACTTATTAATACAATGAACAGTATACGTGATATGAAGTCACGTCTATGAAGGTACTGATATGAATAGAGATAGAAATGGATGGAACAGAATAACACTGATCCCAGTACCAAATAAATGGCATAAAAACAAATATATAATTAACCAACATTATCTCTTTAAAACCAAAATATAGTAAGAGCCTGTAAATGTCCTCATTCATTTCCTTTTCCTCTTTGGGACCTTTATATCGGATGGTGGACATATATATGTAGTCAAATTTTTATTCAAAACATGCTGGCACTACGTGAATGCGACACGCTGGCTTTATGATGCTTCGCTTTAGTAAAACATTTATAAATTCTTAATACATATGTTATTATATAAAAAGGTGAAAGTGGTATAATAAGAAACAACCTATTTTGTATATTTAATTTATTGAATACGGTAGAAATGTTTCGTAGTAATGGAAAACAAATACATAACAAACAGACGGATCTAGGAACATATACCGACCGCGATTCATTACTTATCACCCCAGAAAGAAAATTATACAGTTCATACAATAATAAAAAAAAAAGATTAATTTAAATTGACTAGATTTTTTTTATTATAAATGTTTATTTGATACATAAATACTTTTTCATTGTCGTCGAACATTATTTAAATAAATGTTAAATTATAAATTACTTTACACGCGACGATGACACGAATTATTTTAAACTTCGAAACATTTCAGTTGCTTTAAAATAAAATAATTAAATATTTAAGAAGCGATAAGTAATGGTCACGGCTTAAGATTAGGCTTCCCCTATAGCCAATATAATTCTTTTTATTTTTTTAAATATAATTTCAACCAACGTGGACGTCAATCATTGTTAAAAGGAGTTTAATAGATTTGTATATTATTTTCGAAAATTTTAATCATACTTGCTTGTATTTTATCCAAAAATATTTGAGTGTTGCTATACGCCATTGTTTTTGTAATGGCAACACTTGTATTTTAAACCGAAGACATCCACATCGGCAAAATTAAAAATATATAAAAATAATTTGACTAGAAATAACACAGTTCTCATAAAATTGAAAAAATATTACCATTTTTTAATATATACAGTCGCATGGAAAGCAAACATTAATGACTAGAATGTACTTAAACATAAATTTAAAAAAAAAATGACCTAATTTTTGGAATGACATTTCAGGAACTCATTGTTCATTTATGTCAACATTAATTTAGTTTTTTTTTATAATAATTAACTTCATTATTAAATTACTATTGACATAAAACGTTTGTAATTAACTAAGCATCGATTGCTTAATATAAAAAAGTGCTACAAAAAATCAATTAAAATTTACACAGATTATTATATAAAAAACAAACTAAATAGAGATTGATTTTAAAATTTAAAACAATGTCTATGTTCCCAAGTTACGAGTTTTACATTACATTTCATTAGCACAATAACTCGTTAACTTAAAATATATTTTACTGTCTAATAAAAATATACCATCCATTACGTACTATATAATATAACTCTCTATTTTATAAAGTATATTTTTATTAAACAATTCAATTATAAATTAAAATCGTCATCTGGTGTTATAGAGCGATACAAGCTTTTATTTGACATCTTCATGTGAACTTGCAACTAAATTTTAACTCGTTTCTTTCCAATTATGCTGATATTTTACACATTTTAATGCCGGCGACAAAATCTAAAACACTAAATATTGTTATTCTAAACGACCGCCAAGTAAAAACTCAATTAAAAAAGAAAGATTTGTTATCTGCAGCTCATTTAAAGCTTTGCATAATTAATCAATGACTTCACTCTGACATGTTATAAGCTGTGACACTTGATGAAAAATGATATATAGAGTTTGCAGTAACGCATTAATTATTACGCATCTAATTTATTTCTATCTCTTTTTATTTAATAAGAGTGATTTGTGATATTCATTATCTGTCTGTATTATGTAATATTCCAACGTACATATCATGAGCTTAAATTAATTTTGTAGGAATGTTCAGAGAGAAGTCATTGCAAATGAATAATACGATAAAATACTGCACGATAACGTTTTTACTTTAACTGAAAAAAAAAAGTTTTTAATGAAAATAATAATAAAATATGCGACTGTACCACTGTTTACGAGCATTGTACCCGAGCGATGACTATTTCTAACATATGCTGTCCCTCATGTATTTCAGCTAACCTTAAAATTAATTTGTACTGATTATTGTATCACCGATCGCCGTTGTAATATGGCCTAAATTTGTACTGTCACAATTACATCTATAAAAATTATTGGTCTATAATACGCTCACTCGGTGTACAATGCTAAGAGAAAGCATGGCTGAACACAGTATACTTCGCTACATCACATGCGATCCTTTAACTATTCAAATTCCGTAACAATAAAAATTTCGCGTCTCCCTCTTTTATAAAAACGCACGCCTATTGGAATTCAAATGGATATCAGGATCACGTCCACGCGTACATTTTTTATTTATTTTGTTATTATTTAAAACTTTATTAATATAATTTGTTGTAACGCGCGCCCGCGTCTCGGCTCCCGAACGAGTTTGGAATTGGCTGAGTGCAGGAAGACTAGTGGAAGTGTTTCTGTGTCAAAATTAACTTCAAGGAACTATTTAAATACATCAGGAACTTATTTAGGAACGTTTTCATCTGTATCTTGTCTAATATTCGACAAAATCATATCATCATCTAATTCATCACCGATTGCAAACATTTATTTATCATTTAATTCTTCATACATTTATATATCTGTTATATTATTAGCTTTACCCTGATCTTCAATCACATTTATATTATAGTCAGGTAGCCTATGTCTCAGTCGGGAGCCGTTTCGCGCGCGTCCTCTAGTGTTCATTAAATTACATCTTAATTACATACATAGGAACTTTCTTTAGAAGCTGCATGGTTTATACAAGCTAACCTCCACAATGATCTACCGAATTATTTAAATAAACCTGTCTTCAAATAAGGTTTTATTATCAATATAATATAATAATTTTGGTCTGTCTTATTTATCTCAAGAGTCGAGATTATTGACTGGCTTAGTTATGTATTTTTAAATTTGGAATTGGTTTTTTTTATTAGTTTTGACTATTATTAACCATCATTAATCTTCTGATAAATATTCATAGTAATCATAGTCCTTTTCATTTATTTATTTTTTCTTATTTATAATTTGTACTTTGTGTTTTGTAATTTACTTATATACTTATATTAAAATTCAGTAACATGACTATTAAAGTCACATAATCCTTTTTATTAATTAAAACTTATTCATATATTTTTATGTATCAAAATATATATAATTTGAGTGCCATTCAAAACAGTTTATGGTTATGGTATCATATTACAATCGGCACTTCGACCCTGAAGATAAATAAGACAGGTCCGCAGTAACACATTAATTTATAAATTACTAGAAATAAATATAAAACGTTAAGCTCGGCCAACGACGAGGGAACTGGACGGGGCTCAGCCCACGCCCACCCCAAAACAATGACCCGTAATGACTGATGTGTTGCACAACAAAACGTCTGGCCGAGCCACACGACCACATATCTAATCAGATTTAGACTAAAATTACGTTTAATGTTGATCACTGCCCAATAGTACGTATCTTTGTGCTTAAGTCTCTCCTAGACAACAATAAATAGTTCAAGTAGCTAACATGAGCGCGGGCTCCGTCCGCGGCGCAACGCACAATATTTGTACTTTAGTGTAACTTCAAAATATATTTATACAATAACAGCTTATAAAACCTAATGTGAGGTAGAGCGGTTGTCGCAGTACACCTAGTTTGTACTGTGGGTGTCTCCGCGCCGGCGCAGCTCGCCCGGCTGTCGTGTCGGGCCACCGAGGCGCTCGCTCAGTGATCAACATCGCACCGGTACTACGACGCTATCGTGAGTACGTACTCACGGATAAAATACGTATCGTTTAAATAATAATAACTAATCCTAGGGTGTATTTCTTCTCCCGATCGAAATCGACGTTTCAAAAACTCGTCTCGGACCGACCCAACGTCGAGGAGATAATAAATTAACCGATTCATAAGCGGCCACGTTTCATATATCACCCGTGAATATAATTCTCAATATACGAAGTTAGACTCTGTCAAAAAAAAGAGGGCGGGGGCCGCCACGCGGTGAAGCGCTCGGGCGGGCGGCCGCGGACAGCTCCTCGTGAACGATCACGTCTCTTATCTCTCGGCGATCGCTCGAAGGCACACAGCATTAAATGTAGTCAGTACGGCGATCGAGCGCGTCCGCGGGCGGTGTATTCGTCGGCCGCGGACGCGCACGGGTCGGGCCGGCGCCGGCCGCGCTAGAGCTCCGCTAGCGGGCTCGCGCGAGGCGGCGAGGACTGGCGGCGCGGCTAGGCGGGCGTCAGCGTGAGCGTGACGGTGGCGCGGCGGGTCGCGCGGCGTCGCACCGGCAGGAACACGAGCGCCGGCAGCAAACTCAGCGCACCGCCCGCTTCCTCCAGCACGAAGGGCTGCATGGTCAGAGGTGCTCGCGGCGCTCGGGGCACTGCCAGCAGAGCACCTGCACCACCATGTGTCGCTCTCACGTGTGCCTCGAGTGCCGCAAACCCTTCGGCACGAAACTCGCAGCGCGAACACGAGTACGCGTCCATCTCGCCGTCCATCTCTCCTCCAATTTCACCACTTTCGCTCGGTTCTTCAGTAGTGACCTCTCCCTCTGGCTCGACGTTTTCTGCTTGCTCGTTAGCACGTTGTATGTGTGCTCGTTCGTGAGCAAAGAGGAAAGCTAAGACCTCCGTCGTGAAAGGACAGTAAGCGCAGGCGTAGGGCTTGTCACGAGCGAGTAAGTCTAGAGGACGCGGAGGCATCGGTGGCGGTGGAGGCGGTCGCGTAGGAGGCGCATGTTCTGCGAGTAGATGTGCCCGTAACGCCCTCGGCCCACGGAAACGACGCGAGCACAACGGACAGGGTTCAGCCGGTGACGTATTGGCTGGTGAGGGCGGCGCAGGGATACCGTGGGTGTTGTGCTTGTGAACTCGTAAAAAGTACTTGCTGCATAACTCTTTATGGCAAATGTCGCAGGTCACGCCGCCTAGTTGCGTTCCACTTTCTAATGAAATACCATGCATACGTTGCATATGAGTTCGCATGAAATATTTATTGCATAGTTCTTTATTGCAAATTTCACAAAAACTGGATCCAGCTCCTCCAGATCGTCGTTCATCTTGGGGTGGCGGCGAAGAAGAAGGTGGTCTTGGGGTTTCATTCGGCTCCTCGGCGAGCCTTTCTGCTGCGAGCTCGTTTAATTGTGATATCATAGTCTGCAACTTCCGCAGTTCTTCGCTCGCTGAGCCAGGAGACGCCCCTCCACGTTCCTCTACGATCAAATTCAACGGGCTAGTTTGCCCTTCTCGCAATACTGCCTCAAACTCGTCTCGATCTTCTCGTTCTCTTTTTACTTCGAGCGGTTCTTCGGAATCGTAAGGTGGTGGAATTGAAAGCACTCTCGGTGGTGTCGGTGCTGATGGCGAAGATGAATGTGTGGTAGCGGCTGGTGGTGTCACCGCCGCCGGCGATCGTTCCGCAATAGGTGACCGATGTACAGGAACACCATGCCTCCGCTCGCGATGTGTTCTCAAAAAATATTTGTTACAATACTCCTTGCAACATATTTCGCAAAAGGCTTCTGGGTTTGTTACTCCAAGTCGCCGCAGAACGTCTGGCTGGAAGGCAGCCTCGCGAGCGCGTCTTGCTGAGTCTGGTGAGAGTCGCCGCGGTGTACCCCCGGAGTCTTCGTCGGAAGAGCGTCGAGGAGGCGAGGGCTGCACTTGGGGTGGTAGACCAGGATGTGGCTGCTGCTCACCATCGTAGATGCCATGTTTGTTAGCTCGATGGGTTTTTAGGAAATATTTATTACAGAATTCCTTGCAGCAGAGATCACAGTAGGCCTCTGGGTTGAATATGCGCGGAGGATCATGGCGCGGCAGTAGACGGAACGCGGCGAGAGGATCGAAAGCGGGCAGGGTTAGCTCTCCGAATGCGAACGCGCTCTTGTAGATATCAGCCATCTTGGTGTGGAGATCTAACGGCGGAGGTTGCGCGCGCGCCGGCGCTGCCTGCTTGCGACGCTTGCGGCCGGGGCTGCCGCCGCCTTCGCCTTCGCCACCAGTGGCGCCTCCGCCCCCGCTCGCACAGTCGCGCTCGCGCTTTACCGCCGGCGCCACCGACATCGCGTCACCGCCGCATCTGAAATTGAAATTGAAATCCAATTAGATTTAATAAATACATTACTGTTTACATTTAACAGTTTCTGGCATTTTATTAATTTGTATATACACTGCATAAAAACATACGGGACATATACATTATACATACATAAACACGATAAATACATTTATTAACAAAAACAATTACATTTTACATAAATAGTGTGAATATCAGGTTTCACTGTTAAATATGTTATATTAAATTTTTTCTTCAAATATTAATTACAGATAGAACAGAGAAGCGTATATTCTCGTGTAAAATGTAGAGAGTAGTACAATATAGTTTAGTTAGTAGAGTAGTACGTTAGTAGTACAGCACTAAAGTACTACTGTACTAATAGTACTTTATTCACGACTTTAAATATCTGGCTTCACTTTGTGAAAACCAACAATAGCACTTTCAGAGCTTGATGTTTTGATAATGATTTTAAGTACATGTATTTCTATAGCGCTAACGCGCTTTTGCGATCGCCATATTTGTTGACAGTCGGTGAATTAAATCGTCAGGCTATTTATTGACGATTATTAAATAAACTTCTCCATATCCAGCTCGTTCTGCATCAAGACACTTTAAACTCCGAGCTGGTCGGTATTGAGAATTTCTCGGCAGAAATACTTAATAACTTTTTTATTGACATGAACGCGGTTATAACTCAAGACTGGGTCTACAGCCTTATAAGCTATTTACTAGACCAGCGACGCAGTTACCTATATTGATATAAACATATTGACACAAACAGTCACATTTAATTTTAATAAATATAGTGGTCTTAATATTTAAATTTTAAAAATATTGATAACAATTTTAAGATGCTTTTATCTATTATATTATATATAATATAGTTATAATACATAAACACGCAAAATAAGTAAAATATAACATATAAGAGCTTATCCCGACTTAATGACTGGTTTAATTCAAGGATTCAAATTAATTACCACGCGAGATATTGTTTACATTTTTTTGTAAATCATACAAATGTTTTAATTTTACGCCCTCATCCGGCCAGCTGACCTCGCCCGTTAATATATCATATAAAAACCCGCAGTTTTTACTTTAAACGACTATTACGCTTTATTTTATAATTTCGTTAGTCAATAGTACGGGCAGCTAAACCGTACCGACTACTAATAACATTTATACCAAGTCCTCCAGTTTTCCCCGTTAAAGATGAAATTTCAAAGAATACTTTCTTAGCGTTTGATAAGAATGAAATAAACTTATATATTACAAATTTCAGATTTCTAGACGCAGTAGCTTTGATAGGCGTTGATAATCAATCAGGACAAACGATTTTATAAATGTAGATAAGCATGGGCATACTTTACAATGCTTTATAAAAACCGACTCGCGCGACATCCTTCATGCATTTATAGTATATACTCGTAATGTACAACTAATATTCACACGAGTGCAATTGATTAATTTTAATTAATCAAATCAACTGTAGAAAGTTTTCACTTCATTTTCTTAACTAAATTTATTTATATACAAGCGCGATTTTATATAAAAAAAATCAAAACTTAATAGCTAAGATTTATTCAAATTCAAATATTCTTTATTGCGAACTTAGGGTTACAAAGATCTTAATTAATCAGCCAAATTCCACATTTCAGCTTGCTAAATTTAATGTTACGTGTAAATATTATAATCTATTATTGAAAAATAAATGATTAGTTTTGTTATCGTGCTAATGAATAAAAAAAACTCTCATATTAAATTCTCATTATTGCTCGTCATTCGTGAAACAAAAACAAAAACGATGGCTTCAGCCAATAAGTTCAAGGTTTAAAATTGATATTATTTCTTATCAGGGTTTAAGCCTAGATGAGGTCCCATGAGCCCAAAACAATTGACAAAGATGTAATATGACCTTTTCAAAAATAATTATTTTATTTAAAATATTTGTTATAAATATATGTTACAAATATTAACCATTCATTGGCAATGCGCCACCAACCCGCATTGGAGCAGCGTGGTGGAATAAGCTCCAAAACCTTCTCCTCAAAAAGGAGAGGAGGCCTTAGCCCAGCAGTGGGACATTCACAGGCTGTTACTGTAACCCCAACCTTTGGAACTAAAATGTTATATCTCCCATAATTACACTGGCTCACTCATCCTTCAAATGTATCAATATGTAGATGATATATGAAAAATCATTTTAGCTCGTTTCTTGATCACCAAACCTATCTGCGCTTATCTCAGAGAAAACTTATCATGAAATGATAATTATTCTTATATATATATTCTATATATTCTTTACTACATTACTACTTCATTAATTTCAAATATCGAACAATAAAATTATACATTATCCCTTGTAGTATTTATTCAACTAGAATCTTTAAAATCGTTTCATTAACTTAAGATTATGTATGACATTAAATCACATTCATTCGAGCGCTTTATTTTATCTTTTATTCTAAATCTACCTAGTGGTCGAAATGTAGATTCTACTCAGAACCGGTAAGAAACGGAATCTATAAATCCTAATTGAAAATCAACGAATACTAATTTCGCACTTTTTTATAATCTTGAGAGATAAATAATACTTATATTGAAATTGATATAATATAATGATGATACAAGCATTTATTTTTTTTGGGTTTCATATATAATTTATATACACTCTTTTGATGGTATATTATCACATAACATATAAATAAAATGGTCAATTTTTATGATAATAGGTTTGCTTAATATTAAAAATAGATTCCAATAAGAATAATCACCTCTCGTCACTTCTGAAGTCGATTTCGTCTTTCATTTGTTCACACACTATCTTATCACCATCATCGAAATAACTTTACACAATTTTTTTTTTTTTTTAAACAAGTCAACAATTTTCGATTTTCGAATTGACCAGTATAAGTGTCGAACGTGTTTCGAAATTCAAATATTTCATGGCACGTGCTGCCGTATGCGCGTGCGCCCAAAACTGTTGTATTTTAAGTAAAAACTCGTGCGATGTACTTTTTTTGTGGAAAATGGCAAAAATCTCACCCCACCCGTGCACCCCTACGGTTCGATAGTTTGATCAGGGGCCGGTGCATTACATTAAGCGGGGGCTACATGGCGTGTTAATAATATTACCCAAAATGACGAAAACTAAAGACTAAAACTCTAATCATCAAAATTTAATTACTTAAAAAAATATTATTCAATTTAACAGCAACAAATAATCAATTTTAAAATAAAAATGTTAACTTTTTAAATATTTTTTCTGTTTTATTTGTTTTGTATTTTTTTTTTTTTATAAAGTTATTTGGAACAAACTCGCCAGTTGTCCTGTTTATCAGTGATAAAATAAACTGTGTTATCGTATTGCTTCCATAACGCAATAAAATTTATCTATAAAATCAATCAACCCCATAGAAGCCGACTCTTATAGCAAACAATACGCGATGCTTTCCTAAAATTTGGAAACACTATCAAAAGGGCGCGGCGACTCTGTAAACATCGCTCTCCCTTTCCAACTACCGATCATGCCCTAGCACCGTCCCCCTTACACATCCCATAACCTCGATAGACCACCGTCTCGCTCCCACAATTATGATTAAGAGTAATGGAGTAATAAATTTAAGTTCAACTTTCTTCGGAAATATTTTTTTTTCAACGTTTTTCTGTTAACGAAATATACGAAGGAAGTTGCGTATTATTATTTGCCTTATAAACAAACTGCGGCGAGCCCGTTGGCGCCTTTTTTTCATTAGCCCTGTTTTTTTTTCCGCGCAAGTAAAAAGTTTAATATTAACTTCAAAAACAAGTTTAATTACTTCGAGAAATGTTTATATCAATAGCGTTATTTGAATTTCTTTTAAACGTGTTTTTTTTATACATACGTATTATTCCTTAAATAAATTTAGATTTTTTTATCTGTACGTAAATAAATCAGAAGAGGTTGTATATATTATTTTATTTTTACGAGATTTCAAAATTGCTATTTCAAATTAATTTATTAGTCTGTGCGCGTGTGTGTTTTATATTACGAAGGTGAGTTTGTTTTTTTGTTATGCTTTCACGTCAACAACTCAACCGATCAAAATGATATGTTGCATAAATTGTACATAAAAGGACATAGGGCACCTAACAATTAGTCTAACTAATCTTTTTTTATTATTTAATTATCAAATTACCAATTCAAGGAATGCTAAGTTTAAACTTGAATCTATTCAAATAAACAAAAAAATGTTTGTCTATGGCTATTTGCGAGTTACCAACATCAAATAAAAGAAACATTTTTTTTAATTTTAACTGCTATATCATAATTTAAATATTTTTTTAAAAAAAATTTTCTTCTAAGCGATGTATGATGTATATTATATAATATTATTATAAAAAGATACATGTCGCATATTTATTTTTTTATTTTAATTTAACGGTTAATTGATGTCACCCACACTCAACACTGACAACAATAAAATAAATCATAGTTATCCTATTGTTATTTTAATATATAAACTTAATTTTGTATCTATATATAGTATGTGTATTAAATTTTCTTGCCAATTAACGATAAATTGGAAGGTAATAAATAATTGGATTGGAATATGTAAATAATGTAAATATATGCAAATGAATATATATATTTTAATTGAAACGCTTAGTTGCATTTACAAAAATAAAATTTAATAAATGCAAAAACTTTAATAAAAATATAACATCTCATCTTACTGCCTCTACTGGTGACAGGAGGGCAGGTTAATCTTTTGCCCAGTGGATTGGAACTGCGTTCAAATGGAAATGCTGTTGCTTGCTTAGATATGCTAAGGGATGCCCTTAGCCTAGCAGTGAGACATTAACATTACTTTTCTTTAGATATCCAATGAAATCCAATCTTTGCTTTACAATAACATTTTTAATAAAATCTTTTAGTCTTCAACCTTTAGTATCGACGAATGGTCTAGACTAGAGTTAGTAAACCTTTCGACTATTAGGAGCCGCTGTGTAAATATACGGCGGACATAAACGAAGTATATTGCTATGTTAGTATACACTATATAATTATGTTTTATGTATTACTATTGTATCTGTCGAGTACCTAGTAGTTAGTTTATTGATTTGTTTGTCTGTTTGTTATGCTTTTACCTCTTAACGAATCAACCGACCGTTACAGATACAAAATAGGATGTAGGGTAGTTAATACCTGAAAGCGACCCCAGAGTCCCCCCGCCTCCACATATTAAGTTATAATCGCAATTAAAAGCCGACAGCATAACGATACTTTAAATTGCACAACACTAAAATTAGTCTTTTGCAGAAGTAATGAAAATATTTATAATTCTGTTTTCTTCATTTAATTTGGTCTTACGATGAAGAAAAACGATCGTCCCCGCATAATTCGTATTACATTACCGCAAGTCAGTAGAATATACCTTCATTTATTTTCTGGTTGTCGTAATATTACATTTTTATAATTACGTATTGTGAGCCTTTCTGAAGGCCACAGGTTTGCCACCTACGGCTTAGCACTATGACCATTGGATTTTTCAAGTCACCGGCTGGCTACGACAAATATCAAACTATTTTAAGAGGTATAAATAATTATAGTATTTCGTGGCAATCTCATGATCAGCGAGACCTCAGGTCACAGTTATTTTAATAAAATAACACCTCAAATAAACTAGAGAAGAACATCTAAGTTTTTTATTTTATAATTCATAAGAAATAAAATATTTTTAATTTACTTTTTCATCATTCCTTGCCCTGATGAAATAGTTTTCAATACAACGCCATTCCAATAACACGGGTATAATAAAGGTTTACATTTGACATTTACAAGGCCCCGCGGACTACATAAATGTCACTCGGAGGACGCCATTTTGTTTACAACAGATACTATTTGTAAAACAATGTGTATTACGGTTTTTACAAAGGTATTTTTTGTTCTTATATAATAAATACGATAAAATTTACCGGTTATAAAAAAATTGGTAACATTTTTGACAAGATTCGTAGGTTTTTTTGGCATCGTTTAAATTTGATGTGATTTATTTAATAAAATCTACAATATTATATGTAAAATTACAATTATTTGTTATTACTGACCATAATCCCATGGCAAAAACGAATGGTTTAGAAAGGTGAAGTTTTGAATATAGGTTTATTTTATAATCACTAAGAAAGGTGTCTTGGAAATTTCAACTTTAAATGTGAAATGTGTGGGATGTTTTTTTAATTTTACCCGTACGAAGTCGGAACAGGCAGCTACTATAATATAATCACTGTACGATAATGCACGCGAAACTATAAACGTTTTTTTATTAATTGTTCATTCTTAAGACTTGTGTCAGTTATCTTCCATACAATTAGTATAAATGCAAAAGTAACTATGTATGTCTGTCGGTCTGTTTCACTTTCATGGCTACACCCCAGAGCCATAGGTGATGAAGCAAGCACAAATTTCAAGGTAGGACATAAGGCTACATTTCTTATAACAAACACTTACCTCACTACTAAACTGTTAAATATACTGCCAAAAACTACTACACTGTTAAATATATATATTATCATTGTAATTGTATTTACGCAGCTACTAGAAGCGTAGCAAAGCTAATTTCATCCAGATTTAGCTGAGAAACAAATACTTTTTTTTTTCAAAGGACATATCGAAGGCCTATCTGATTAATACAAAAAAAATTAAACGATTCCTTAATCATTTAAGACAAAATGATGAAAAAAATAAAATATATGTTTTTTCAACGAACTTTTTATCCTCATTCAAATTTCATCCGTCAATAACATAACAAAATAAATCGCTTCATAAATTCGCAAAAGCTTATAAACTATTTATACCACACAATTACATAAGGCAAAAACATCCGAAATTCGACTCGAGTGCTATATTTTTATACACTCGTTAAGTTTGAAATATCGGCCGGGTGGGGGTGGGGGGGTGAGTTATAAAATAAAAAGGCCATTTTATAATGGGACCGGCAATGACATGCGGGCGTCGGGAAGTCGGAATGCGTGGAGCGGCTTGCTATAACAAACGTTTCTTGCTTACGTAATATTTTAGGCAGGTTTCTTTCGTTGATTTTCTTTAACCGAATTCTACAATGTGACTTTGTTATACGAACTATGAATATTTTTCGGATTTGAAATGTTAGACTTGTAGGGTTTTCTTTACTGGAATTAAAATTGACATGAAACTGTTCTAAGGGTTTTCTTATATCTTTTCAGACATGTTTTCCCTAGCGTACGTGTTTTTGTTTCAGAGCTACGAAAACGATCCCATCGTCAGTTATTGGTTAATTCTCTTATAATATTATATGTATACATTATATGTATACATTATATTGAGGATTTTAAGTGCGAAGAATAGATATTTTCTTCCTCTTTTTTTTCATTGATTTATAAATAATATTATTAAAATAGCCTAAATTAAATAAAAAATCCTGTTTTCATTCCATATAAAATAATATATACAACCTAAAAAATTATTGATATCGGTTTAATAATAAGATAGATAAGTATGTCATAAATTATAATAATAATGACGCATGCCTCTCCATAACTTCTATAATCGGTATCCGGTACTCGTGTCACCGCGTATTTGTTTTCAATCAGTCGGGGCGGGAGAGGGACACCCCCGCCAGGTGCCTACATTTTATAATTATCATTGTCAATTGTGAACATTTTTAAATCGAGGGTTGATTGTAAAATTTGGAGCCCTCATAACTCGAATATGATAGATAGATAGATAGATGATTTACTTGGTGGGAGGGCTTTGTGCAAGCCCTCTTATCATATAGACTACCACCAAACATCAATACTTATTGTTGTGTTCTGGTTTGAAAGGTGAGTCAGTGACTACAGACACACGCGACATAACATCTTAGTTCGCAAGGATAGTTAATATTCCTTGTAAGTGTTGCATGATAGGTGTTGACCACGTACCATCAAGTAGGTCATTTGCCAATCTATTGGCTATAAATTTAAAAATATATACAGAATGTAACAAAATTCGTGTCCGACCCGTGAAGTGGTTATTAGGTGTCGTGTGTCGGTTCTATTTATGTAATAATTTTTAAAATACTAAGCAAAAAAATTACTTAAAAAAATATATTAATTGTGTTTAACGACACTGTTGGTGGTAAAAACGTGGACTACTGAGGTCATGACCTCGTGTCTTAGCTACCCGATAGGTAAGAGCTATCGAGCGCTATTGCCCGCACCAGTGTTGCCATGTAATTTTCGTCATTTAATTTAAAAAAAATCCGGGATAAATTTTTTGCTTACTATTTTAAAAATTATTACCTAAATAGAACCGACACACGACACCTAATAACCACTTCACGGGTCGGACACGAATTTTGTTACAGGCTGTATATCGTTTTGACATATCACATGTCAACTGATTAGTGCGGTCTATATTCATTTTCAGCAGTATAAAGATTAGATAAAAAAAGCAAACTGTAGATAAAATAGTGCTTTTTTGAAAAAATAATGCTTATTTTAGGGAGTGAAACATTACCTATAGATTCTGGCTCTACAACTGGCCAGTAACAATAGCACCAATAATGCCTGCGTCTGTTACTATACTGGCTCAGTCACCATCGAATCGAATAAAAACACAGCAATAAAAGGTTGGGTATGACAAATGATGAGCGCTTGGTACTTATAATAAACACGTGACCCACTTGTGGGCTTACAGCTCCTGTTGCCGCTGCCTCATTACTTGATCAAGCCAGTTTATAATATCGCAGATACCGATTGTCGGGTAAATTAAGTTACCGAGTGTTTATCTCAACGAATTCTCAGAAGCTTGGAGGCTGACCCATCGGAAACATGTCTGCAATATCTATACATATTATAAAACAATTACGTGTAATCCAAATTATCTATATTGATATTAAAAATACAAAAGTAAATCTATCTGTCTGTTACGGCTAATCCACTGAACCGGTTTTGATGAAATTTCGTATGAAGCAAACTCGAAGTGTGAAGCCGCGGGCGAAAACTAGTATTTATGTATATTGAGTTTATTAGCCATGACTCAAATTTAGTGAAGCAACTTATAATGTAATTGAAAGTATACATGCGATATTTAATGTATTATGTACAAGCTAAGCCTTCAAGCTTGTTCCATGAACGTAGACAGAAGACACAAGATACAGCTTACCTGTCAATTTCAAAATGTACTCATCTTTCTTCCGTATCAATAAAATCATAACACTTACTATAATTTTGATGAAAATCTATCAATTAATTCCTGCAATTTATTTTAACAATTAACAAACAGTCAAGTCACAACTAAAACGTGTTGTTAGAATTCAATATTTTTTTATCAATTACAATGATCGTTTTTATCAATTACAATATTAATATTAACTTTGCGGTTTTTTTATATTTATTGCGTTTAAGAAACACAGTCAATAAAATTAAAAAAAAAGTAACCGCAAACATTTATATCTTGTAATAATTTGTTAAACTGTAAAATTATGCTTATAAAGTATTTATAATTTCGTATAATATCGTGCTCGGCGTTTAATTAATCATATAACATGATTTTAATATATATGAGCCATTTCAAATTCATTTTATGATGATTTTATAGATTATAACTTGATGGATTTTTGCAAACCCGTCTTAGTAGTACCTATTTATCGTATTTGGTACCACCAAACAGCATCTTAGTATTGTTCCGGTTTGAAGGGTGAGTGAGCTAGTGTGACTTCAGGCACAAGGGACATAACAGTTCCCAAGATTGGTGGCGCATTGATCGATATAAGGAATAGACGAGCCGTTTGGCGTGGTTGGTAAGATACTTGTCTTTCACGCCGCACGTCATGGGTTCGATTCCCACCCAGGTTAGACAATTGTGTGCATGAACATGTCTGTTTGTCCTAAGTCTGGGTGTAATTGTGTATCTATATAAGTATGTATCTACAAAAGAAAAATTGTTTATGTAAGTATATCAGTTTATGTAAGTCTGGTTTCCATAATAAAAGCTCTGCTTAGTTTGGGATCAGATCTGCCTTCTGTGAATAATGTCCCACGATATTATTATTATATATTATTATAGATAATATTTCTTACAATGCCAAACTCTATGGGCGATGGTGACCATTAACCATTAGCCCATTCCACCACCCAACTTCCTGTTCTACATAAAAAAGAATTATGTATACATACCATATGCCAATAATATTGGCATTATTAACGTTATTTAATTAGTCCGTTTGTGAGACGTAAACTAAAATTTGAATATAAAAGCGCAAATACACCGCGATAAAACCGAATCGATGATCGATTTAGTTACTTTTTAATTTTACCTTATCTGTTATTATCTTTAAGGCACAGATAAAAATAAATATTCGGTTGAAAAATCAATACGCGCTAAGCCACTCGTGGCTGTTTCACGTTATTGATATGTGTATGACTGGGGTCGCATTTTATTTTACGTACGAAATTAATTTTGACGATAACGAAAAACTCACCTTGACATCTGTTAATGTAATTTTAAGCATGAATTTGTATATGACGATTACATTAATAGTAACAATAAAAGTAACAGCCTGTGAATGTCCCACTGCTGGGATAAGGTCTCCTCTCCCTTGTTGAGGAGAAGGTTTGGAGCTAATTCCACCACGCTGCTCCAATGCGGGGTTGGTGGAATACACATGTGGCAGTTCAGTGAAATTAGACACATGCAGGTTTCCTTACGATATTTTTCTCACGTCAAGCACGAGATGAATTATGAACAAATTAAACACATGAAAATTCAGTGGTGCTTGTCCGGATTTGAACCAATAACCATCGGTTAAGATTCACGCGTCCTAACCGCTAGGCCATTTCGGCTTAACAACATTAATCTAACCTTTTAAGATGATATTCACAACTAGTAAAAAGCTGTTTGAAGTGTAAACGTAAACGCTTCCGTTAAACTCTCGTCTTACTGTTAAACTGACGATTATCTTCCAAATTACTGGCTTTTAAACTGCGCTTTAATTTGTTACGTTGCTAATATATTTGTCTATATATAATTGATATATATATAGGTAAATATATTACAATATAAAAGCAATCCGTGGTCTTTTTATCTAGTCACTAAACGAGCGAGGCAATCAATTGTTTAATAATTGTATTCGTATTAGTCACCTTTCGTGGGGGTTATGTATACTTGTACTAAGGAGTTTTTTGATAAGCAGTTGAAAAAATAGTAATACAGCGTGTCGGAGAAGTCGATAAATATAATTTATTTAATGATGTAACAACTGCCTTGCCGGTTCCAACAGAATCTACCTTCCGAACCAGTGGTAGATGTACTAGAACAATTCAAAAGTACATGTTAGGTCGTTCGTATTTAAAGTTATATCGATTTTAAACGGTATTGCGTGACAAAATTTAATTATCGAAGTTAAGTGTTGTTTTAACAAATTTATTTCTTGTTCTTCTGAGAAAGCCATTGCGTTTTGATAACGGAATAGTTAATTTCAGGTGAAGCCGTAGGAAACAGTCAGATCATTCGTAGAGTCAATTTCGATGTCTCCGAGGCACAATTCACGAAATTATATCATAAAAGGATGTTTTCTCTTTTTTCTTAGAACATTTATCATCCCCGGGTCACTGAACCCTGTAATAGGGGCTGGCTCATACTCAGCACAAAATTATGTAAATTTAGAAAGTTTAATCTTTTTTAATATATATCTGACCCCATTCCACGCTTGGCGTTCCTGCTTTCATAATTTTAATCTAGATTTCTTTTCAAATTTATTTTTATTAAGAATTTAAATATTTTTATTGTTAAACACATATATAAACATAATCTTATCTGTCTCCGTATCTCTAGGGCTGATCTGTAAGAAATAACTCGATACTCATCGAATAACTCTATTACGAAACTCCAGACAGTGTTATGCAACATTTACTTATATAATTATACCATTTATAGGATACACGTATCAAAATTGCGTATCGCCGTATAGACGAAGTGAGTTCTAACGGACTGCTGAGCTGGCATCAAAACTGACAGGTGCGTCTACTAAATTTTTTTGGCAATTTTATTATATAAAATATTAACAGTCAGGACTGTTGCATTGTTGGATTTGTATGCATTAGTAAAATAACAACTGACATGAAACGTTGTTTTGCAGGAGAAAGATGTAAGAAGATCTTCGTTTTTTTTCTGCCAGGACCTTCGCTGTCTTGCACGTTTCACCAAAGTTTCATCACAATTCGATGAGTAGCTAAGGAACGCATAGAGGATGAAAATACAAATAGTTTTTTTGGAACGAAGTTCTTTTATGAGGCTTACAGTAGAGTGAAATGACAGTGGCTCACGGTTACGTCACATAACGAAATAGCATTCATACTGTGCCTACCAAATGCCAAATGCTTTCAAATGTGATGCGTTAGGCGTCCGAATTTAGGAGGTCGATATAAAGGAGGTTGAGGTGCTTTTTGGTGTGACAAAAATACGGTAAATTATTCAATTAAAATAATAAATTCGCACAGAACTTCGTTCCTGACGGTGGTTCCCCGATCGCACATATTTTTTATTTATCAATATTTCGCTTTAAATCGAAATAGATCAATAAAAATAAATTTGATTGCAGCATTAGCGGATTGCTGACTTGACTTCGTTTTCTATAATATCTCTTGCGCAGTTATCGTGTATCCGAGACTGGCAGCCATTTTTGTTTAATAGGTCAAAATTCCGCACAAGAAGCCGTAGAAAATTTTGACAATTCAAGAAAACGTAGTTAAAATACTGAAGGATTTTTAATCCCCTTTATTGCTTCCTTGTACGAATGTTAGCTATTACTAGAAGCCGTATGAGTAACAAACTACAGTTTCCAATGTAAAACGATTCTCAAAATCGCATTATGTTTGTATGACAGCTTTAAAACCAAACGGATCGGGTTTCTTTTGTAAAACTTTATTGTTTAGGTAAACAATTGATAATATTACTTTAAACCTCCTTATATTTAAAACTCATATAAATATTCACCTCCTCGTATATATTTACTTGGTGGTTGAGCTTTGTTCAAGCTCGGCTGGGTATGTACCACCGTATCAGGTATTCTACCAAAAAACAGCAGTACTTGGTATTGTTGTGTTCCGGTTTGAAGGAAAGTGAGACAGTGGCATTACAGGCACAAGGCATCTTAGTTCCCAAGGTTGGTGGCGCATTGGCGATGTAAGCGATGGTTAACATCTCTTACAATGCCAATGTCTATGGGCGTTGGTGACCACTTACCATCAGGTAGCCAATATGCCAAGCCGCCTACCTATCTTTTAAAAAAATTACCTTTAAATCACTTCATTATTAATGTATGTTGTTTTCCTTTTCTAATACACAGTGGATTGAATATGTATGTCTCTATTAAATTTTAATATTAGAAACAAGCATTACATATTGCTACGATGGTGAAAACTTTTATGATTCTTATAGTTTCTATGCGAAACTAGGGCTGTAACATTCTCGAACGTACAATGACGTCATTTTATAACATTAATGAACCCACTTCGGGCTCACTTTACGCATTTTATTGCATAAAAAAGCCTTAATAGCTTGAGAATAGTTGAACGTCTTGTATAATTTCGCTCTTGAAATAATATATTCCGACAAATGAATTATAAAATTTCGAATAATGTAATATTCGAATTTGTAAACTACGCGCGTTTCACTCAAATGTTACATTAAGGAATGTTGCACGTATATTCGACATTAAAAGCTTCCCCTCATAGTGACCAAAACAGATAGTTAATGGAAATCGTTTAGAAAAAATATTTTTAATGGGCGCCATTTTTAATAAGTCAAAAGCTAAAATCACTATTATATTTAAAATATATATATAAATGTAGCTTTTCAAGCGACCCTGGTGATGGTAAGTGATCACCACCTACCACGACAATGGCATATATTCTAAGTCCCTTGAGCCTGTACATACATCGCATTTCTTTAAAATTGTCTTGCAATGTCCTAAAATTTACAAAATAGGACTTGTTCTAAATCGCGCTATCGTTTGTTTTAAATAATTCTATAATATATATATTCACACACGGCCATCTGATCCCAAACTAAGCAGAGCTCGTACTATGGAAACCAGACAACTGATTTACTACTTGTACTACTTTTCTTTTGTAATAAATATATACTTATATAGATAATTACACCAAGACACAAGACAAACAGACATGTTCAGGCACACAAATGTCTGTCCTGGCAGGGAATCGAACCTACGACCTGCGGCGCGAAAGGCAAGTGTCTACCAACCACGCCAACCGGCTCGTCAATAACCCCACAAATGGGCTTCTATATCTGGACTGAGTCAGTAGGTATTCGCCCTTCAAATGAAGGCCGCTATAGCTAACATAAATACTTCGATTAACAAAATATATGGCTGGTCAAACAGCAAATGTACCAGAATCTGCAGTGTGATTCTGTAAGATCTCACTTCATTACTGATCCTTAAAACGTTACAACCGACTTATCGTTCTAAACTATTTTGATGAGTGTATTCTTGAAACGTTGTAACTATTACGGTTAATATCGCATATCACATTCTGACATTTCACGACCGTTTTCTGCGGTGTGTTTCGTGTTTGTCCTTACAGAATAGCCCTACTGGAATGGAAATTATTGTGTGTTAGTCACATTATTCTACCACTGATATAAACCTAATGTCATTCGTAACCGAAATACACAATACTTGATCAAGTATAAGTAAGTAAGTACAAGGTACATTTGCAGTTATACGGTTAATACGGTTGTTGTTTCTCTGAATAGGTTGAATCCTTATAAAATTAAATATTACATCATCAAATCAAATATTAATATAAAAAAAAAATACAATTAAACAAAAAGTCCGAATCGACCACGTTCAACCTCCATATTAATCTAATCACACTCCCTTCCAAGAATGTGTGAGTCTACGTCTTTAATAATAACTGGGGTGGGTTGCCTACCCTCCCACCCCACACTAGTGAAAAAATATATCCTAAGGAAAACAATATTATAAATTGTACGCTATGTGTGTGTGCGTCTCGTTCCCATTTTACTTTGTGTGAAATAATCTTATATTTATAACGCTGCTATACTTTTTAATTTAAGTTAGACCTTATTGAAATTCCGCGTTTTGTTTCATATAAATCGTTGTCAAATCGACAATGTGTATAAAGATCGTGTAATAAATTACTTAAATTATCAATCCATACGTACTTACGGACTATGTAAATAATTACTTGCTTCGAAAAGGTTAATTAAATACAAATATTATATTGACTATATTTCTGTAGATAAAACTATTCTAAGCTAATCTAAGTTACTATATTAAAAGTACAAGTTCCTTGTGGGAACTTATCGTTAGATGGCGCTACAGCACTATACCGATCAACCGATTGCCATGACATGGCATATACAGTGTGTAACAAAAACCCTGTCCGTGAAGTGGTAATTACATAATTCCATATATACATATATGGAATTATTGTAAGGATCTTTTGTTTATAATTAAAGATTATAAATGTAGAACAATTAGAAATATAAATGCGAAAGTAACATTGTCTGTTACGCATTTTGTAAACGTGACAATTACTTGCACTTTTGTCGACTTACTTCATATAAAATTTGCTATGAAGCAAGTTTGAATCCCATGGAAGGCTTTTTATACCTCACACCTGACCCCCATCCCCTAACATACGAGCGAAAAGTAGTATAACATTTCAATTGGTTATTTTAATTAGGCCGCTATATTAAAAACAATATACGTTGTTAACAAGCAGGACCACACCCGCTGGGTTTTACATATAATTTTAGTTTTTAATTTTGTTTGGCATGGCAGCCTTAATTTTGTTTGAACGTCAATTGAAAACAGTTATATTAAGCTGAGCAAATAGACTGAAATAAGTTTAACTTATACGACTTAGAGTCACGCACATATATATTTATTCGTCTGTCTGTCCGACTACAGCTAGAATGGCTATGAATTTATTCTTTAATTTGGGTTCAACGTATATGTTACAAGTAGATAGCGATAGATGGCGCTCATTCAATACGTCAAATTACTGAATCGCGCTGTCGAGTTATTCACTATTGAGTATATATATTGCGTAACAATAATTATTAAGTATCAAATAAAGTGCACAGATGATAGATGGACAACAAAAGTGACGAGATGGAAAGGACCACCAGGATCCAGAATTAGAGGCCGACCATACGCAAGATGGCAAGACGACATAGTCGCGACCACAGGATCAGACTGGATGCACACCCCAGAGGACAGCGAGGAGTGGAAATCTTTGGAGGAGGCGTTTACCCAAAAGGGGTCCATTACATAGAAAATATATATAATATATAATAACAATTTAATGATCTCAAATTTAATGAAGTTCCTAATTTAATTTAATTTTATAAAACTGTAATGGATTTAATAAAGCTTATTTATTTATTCATCAAATAAAGTTGTATAAACAGTCGAATGCACTTCTATAGTTTCATTTACCATTTGATCCACCTATATTATTTCACCCTGAAGTTCAGAGTAAACAGTTACCTCTGAATAATTTTCAAACATTGTTACGCGATCATAGCTTCATTGAAGTAACGTTCAGTATATATGTACTGAAGAAAGTCCTTTTTGCGAGGAAGCTTGGAATTGGAGCTTCCAGTACGCTGCTATAAGACATGTTCGAGAATTGTATCTGACCTCCAGGTTTCCTTCATAATTCGAAGCACAAGCACGAGATGTAAAATAATAAACAGAAAAATCAACAGCGACTGCCTACATTTGAACACGCAATCCTTGGCTAAGATTTGGGCGTACTAAGAATTTCGGCTAATTTTTTGACATCGAATACTGGCATCGTTCAAGGTAAACTCTGTTGAGTCTCATCTGATTGGTTTATCAAAACCAGCTTGAGAAGTACTGGCTTTCCTCGAGGTTGTCGACCTAAATTTTATGACTTTGTGACGTCACAATCCATAATGGCGGAAATACTTGTGTTGTTTTTATTTTATCCTAACAAGTATTATGAATGCACAAGTTTGCTTATTTGTTTGTTACGTTCTTACGCCTTAATTATTATTTTTTTCTAATTTTGCGGATACTTTATTTGAACTACAAAATGACAAAGGTTACCTACCACGTGCCTCACACGCGAGAATAACCGCGGGTGGAAACTATCATTATAATTTATTTAATGGTAAACTTTATATGACGCTTATACCAAACATAAGCTCTTAATGTGACCTATAGTTTATATTAATCATAAAATGGTACCTTATTGATTACCTGTGTTTTTGGAGACAAGGTCAGATTCATTTCAGCCTTGTGGTTCACAGCCTAAGCCTTAAATCTGTTTGGTACATATTTTTGTTAACTAAATATATAATTTTAAATGATATAATTTAAACATATTTCAAGAGATCTAAGTTTTACATAAAAATTATAGGTACTATGATATATTATACATATTATTAGTTAAAAGTCCAACATGGAGAGTTTAATTATCACCACAACAGGTCTATAATCTCTCATTTGTGAAGGTTAAGAGCTTACTCCGCCAAGCCGCTCCAACGCATCTTGGTGGATATACAAAGCAAAATTTCATCCACCACATCCTCGCGATGTTTTCTTCACCGACCACGAGAATATATGAATTATATATACAAATTTTTGATTAACTATTCCGATTTTGATAATAATAATAAATTACTTGGTGGAAGGGCTTTGTGCAAGCTCGTCTGGGTAGGTACCATTACTTGTTATTGTTGTGTTCCGGTTTGAAGGGTGAGTGAGCCAGTGTAATTACACGCACCAGGGACATAACATCTTAGCTCCCAAGGTTGGTGGCGTACTGGCGATGTAAGCGATGGTTAACATCTCTTACAATGCCAATGTCTATAGGCGTTGGTGACCACTTACCATCAGGTGGCCCATATGCTCGTCCGCCTTACTATGTTATATAAAAAAACAAGCAAACACTATTGTTTATAAAACGCTTTATATATCACTAGAATATAGATAATATTAGGCGTAAATATATAACTTGAAAATTTTAAAATTGAATTATATTCTAGAAAAAATATAAGTAAGGCTTTCATTTCCGCCGTACAAGACAGAAGCGATAGACGGAGTGCGGATACTAAGACTGTTTACAACTTTCAACTTAGCATTATTTCAGACGAACATAAAAACGCAGCGTTTTTTTTAACCAACATGAATCCTTCCGCTATTGATAACAAATGTAATAAGACATTATATGTCATAACATAAACTTATCTACGTAAAAACATAAGGGTAATATTTTTATGACAAAGCGTATTTAGTTGATTTTCAAATGAGCGGACATAAGAATCAACAAAGAAAATACTTTTTGTTGATGCATCTGTGAATATCCATCACCGTTCAGTGTCTTAACGACCAATATAATGGCGGCTAGGCTATGTACAAGAAAAAGTATTACAAAAATATTATCAATACGGGTAAGTCCAAAATATTCTACCAAAAGCCCGTTTTTTGATGTTTTATAAAACATACTGTCCTCTACCCAAATAAACGAAGGAAGGAAGGTAGGAAGCTAAATGATAACCAATGACTTAAAATACGATTTTACGATCTTTATTATACTTCTGTTCACGTACAGATGTTTGATTCACAATCTTTATATTAAAATAGTCTGTATATTTATATACCCAAATTTAAACTTGACATGCAAGCGCTTTAAGGGTATTTTGGCCGCGCCTGGAACGCTTCGCGTCTGAAACGACACGTCTATAGAATGTCAAATGTTCTGCAATCAAAGTTTTATTACATTTCTGTCTCCCCTCACAATAAAGAAGAAGTTTTCAAGATTTTTGCCTTATAAATATCTTTATTTTCAAAGATAAGTAGTTTTTCCTTACAATTTTTGAGATACGAGCAAAAACATAAAGTATAGATATAAATCAGCATTTTATATTTCCTCTTTTACGACTGCCTTGTTGCTTATATATCTTTTTTTTCAATTCCATTTATATAAACTGAAAAAAATATTTATATAAATACACTAGCTCCGCGCGGCTTCACCCGCATTTCCAACCCACGATCATAGCCTTATATGTACAGTATGTATATATTACAATTTCTTTACCGACAGATGTCCGTGCATTGTTATATTTGGTTTCTTGATTTGTATGAAATGTTTGCTCCAAATTGTAAAATACCAAAAACTATTAAATCGTACTAGTGTACATACCTTATACAACCAGGATAGTATTTAATTAGATCTGAAACTAAATTCTAGAAACTAGAAAATAATACCAATATAACATCTGAATTCCTGTTTCTCGATTATATATCGAGCAGCTGTGGATAACAAGATATGTTTTGCAATGTAATCGATGTTATGTATTCATAACATTTCTCAATAAATGGGCTACATAACTAAGAAAGTTTCATTCAAATCAATCTCGTTGTTCATGAGACTTGCACGTTAAAACAAACAACAATCTTTCAGCTTTATAATTAGTATCAGATGAGCACATAAAATTATAGTGCTTCATTGATTATTGACAAATAACATGTCAATGTCTGTATATTTTAAAAGATTAAAGCAAACGCAACATCTGATAAAAGTAAAATATAATCGTACGTATCCAAAAAGACACACCAGTATAATTAAATTCATCCATTAATTTGCAATGTGTAAACTATTAAATTTTAGAACGTTATTTTTTTATCCTTTTTTAAATTCCGTTTAAAAAAATAAACGGTTTTAATTTTTACCTGCCACGGAAATTCCTAAATAATTACTCACCATCAAGTCATAAAGAATGTCTGAATTGAATACCAAATAATAAAAACCGCAAAGCATTTCAACAGCCTTTTAAAAATACATTCTATTTTTAAAAATTAATTGTTTGCTGACAGGAATTTTAAATAATAATTGCCGATTTTGACGAGAACTTCTTTAACTAATGGTAGACAGCAGTACTATTCTGTAACAACTTCTTTCCTCACCCGTGAAATGTTGACAACCAACATATGGTGGTATACTATTTTGATGCGTATATTCTTGAAATGTTATAATTATTATGGTGAATGTCGCATATCACTTTCTGACATTTACGTCCAGTTTTTTCGATGAGTTTCGTGATTGTTCTTATATAGACCTATAGAACGGGCATAGACAAAATGTCGACAATTGACGGCATCTACTTAAATCACTTGAATTACTTTTTCGTTACATCGAAACTTTCAATCATAGCAAAAGAAGGAAATTCAATTAAATAAATAAATGCTTTTATCAATCTATAAATAAAAAGAATAACTATCTGACTGGCTGACTGACATATCAACGCACAGCATTTGGGTTTCTTTTACAAAAGTAAATTAGCACGAAACGACATTTTAAAAAAATTTCATAACTAAGGTGATGAAATATAAAGTTTGTATTAAAATGCTTCATTTTTGAAGATAGCTATAGAAATTAAAATTTAGCCAATTCTAAATAATGACGCAAGCGAAGCCGCGTGTAAAGTGTCTAGCCTAATATTAAATTACTATGTATTTTAAAGTTTATTGATTAAAATTTTGGTTAACTTAAATTGAATTACCCGCTATAATACTTTAAAATAACAATTACAACAATAGACGACGAATTGACGACAATCGATAGACCGCCGCATAAAATAACAGAATACGACTCCAATTGCTTTGCAAAATCGAATTATCGCTTAAATAAAGCTTAATAAACAATTGTCTTTGTCATATTCCAGTCATCATAAATAGTAATTTTCATATATTTTAGTCTTTCCTAACGAATCGTTAATCGGTAAGTTTTCGGTTGGTCTGCCTAATCGTAAGCAGAGTTATTTCCAGTGCGATAACTTTCGTCGCTCTCCCGCCAGAACTGGCAAAATGGACAAGATCTTTAGAAGAGATTGTGTTAATAAAACGTTGGATTTCACGCTCGCATCCTACAAATATTTTACGACTCGATTTTGTATTTACGGACAGAGATTGACAAAATTGTCCATATTTTAGTGAAGTATTGTCCGGAATTGTCCGATTTTTGAGATAAATTTAAATGGCAATATTTTGTTTATTAAAATTATGTTTTATCTATTTGGGAATATGATTTTATAACCGATTTTTAGAACACGTATGCATGTCGAATGCTATCATTTAATTAAATGTAATCATACCCGCTGGGCTATTCTATAAGAACTGACATCATATCGTGAAATGTTGTAAGTCGACTACACTGATACGCTATTTTGATACGTGTATCCCTTAAATGCTATAATGATTATAGTCATATCGCTTTGTAAAGTTTCTGACATTTCGCGACCGTGTTCTGCGGTGAGTGATTTTCTTATAAATATCTCTGTCTTATGTCACCTACCAAAATTGTTAGGAACTTATTAGACAACACTTTCATTATTATTATTTCTTTACCATAAACATTGCGTGGTGAGTACTAGCTAAAATCCGCATCAAAAATCCGACCTTTATTTCCTTTTACACTAACAAACCATTACTGTCTCACCGGTTTAGTGAGTCTAGTTCTAACTTAGAAAGACTTACATCCACAACATGCAGGTTTGCAATTAAACACATGAAAATTCGGTGCTCTAAGGTATTGTTTGTTCCGGCTTGAAGGTTAAGTAAGCCAGTTCAGCATTACATCTTTGTTTCCATGGTTGACAGCTTGACGAAATAAGGATTGTTAAGATAGGAACAGCCAATGTCGGGACGGTGACCTACCATCACTGATCACAATAAAAATAAAGTAAAATATTAGAAGAATACTTCGAGTATAAATATTAATAAGGTTACGTCTCTTCGTTCAGATCTAAAATAGTTACATAAACGGAATAAATCTATACTAATATATAAAGCTGAAGAGTTTCTTTGTTTGATCCGGCTAATCTCAGGAACTACTGGTTCGAATTTAAAAAATATTTTTGTGTTGTATAGTCCTTTTATCGAGGAAGGTTCTAGGCTGATTTTTATTCATTATATTTTATATTAATTATACGCGGGCGAGACCGCGGGCAAAGCTAGTAATTCATAGAAACAGTTTCACAACACAATATAACCATCTAAATTTCTATATGTATAAGTAAATTATGTTAGTTATCTGTAATATTATAAAGCTGAGTTTTTGTTTGTTTATCTTTGGATCTAAAAGTATTTAATTTGTGATTATAATATTTAGGTGATGAAGGAAACATCGTGAGGATACCTACATTTAACGGATTGCTACCACATTTGTATCCGAGGATTCATTCTTTCAGTGTAATGGAATAACCTCTAAAACCTGCTTTTTTTATCTGTAAATGTGTCACGTGGTCTCCGCTGGAATGGTTTTAATAAAAGTTTGTATTGTATCACGTGGTAGGAGTATATCTTGGATATAGATCTAGATTGATTGACGTAAGACGAGTTAGTAAACAAATGACGTCATGAAAGTAGCAAATAATATTTTACATACTGTTATATATTATAAGAACATTATCTGTATGTAAATTACGTAATAAAAACGTGACATGCTGAATCAAAAGCTATTTAGTTTCTTAAATACACTTTCTAAGTTAATTATTCTCGTGTAAACTAGCAACATGCAAAGAAACACTTTTCTAACACGCTGTATATACACATGAAGACGTAAAAGTATAAATATGTGAGAACACACACACAAAAGTTTCTTTTGTAATATACCCAAAAGTTTTCAAGATAATGTAGGAAATCGCGATATATCCATCTCCCTCGCACGACCTTTCAATTTTCGTCCGCCGTTTCTTATTTAGTTTCGCGCAAATTATCTCCAATTCTTCATATTATTAAACATCCAGGGTGGAACTAGCCCCCTAGGGGGACGGGGGGTAATGACAGGGAGCGGTCAACGCCCCACCCGACGTCCGGCTCACTTGTTCTTGTAAAATTTTTCCCCGATCTTTATTTTCTTTCTGTAGACGTATATAATTAGAGAGTTGTGCGTGTGTGCAATCGCCGTGTTGGCTTGTGTGCTCGGCGTGACGCGTGTGTGCGTCGACAGCGGGGTGGTGTGAGTTCGCTTATTAGTTTTCTTGCGAGTCTCGTTCGGGATGTTTTTGTTAGATTTCGATAATTTCGCGACAGCCGCATGGGGTGAAAAATCGATATATGTGGAAAGAATGCTCGGAAATGAATATCACGAATGCGGGGATCTTAATTCTAATGAAGCCCTTCGTGGTATATTATTTATTTTGGCTCATTTATTTATTGATACTCGGTAATAAAGAGACTGCTTATAGTAATGACGTAGTTCAAATATATAGTTCAAATAATTCAAGTAATGTGTTTTATAATAGCGGTAACGTACTACGTTCAAGTATTAATTGAACAGTGCGTTTGTGAGCGATGTTAATTCAAATTCAGATTAAATTTATCTGAAACTCATTTCGTTACCAGTAACTAAGTCTTCTCATGTACTCTTTATCTTTTATATCCTTTCACTGAGATGTCTTTCGGCTAATATTACTAACCAAGACTGACGTAGCTGAAATACGTGTTAATCGATTGAGTGTGCTTAATTTATGTTTGAAAACGTTACACTTGATGGTACGGGGCAATTTCGTAAAGAAACCTCCATGTTTCAGATGAAATTATACGTACAGAGTGATGGAGTAAGATCTATACCTCCTGGAGAGGAGAGAAAGCCTTTGATGAACTGAAGAACATTTCAAGTTTTACTTTTGTTTTACTAATATATGCTTACATGGATACATGGTAGAGCTTCGCGATGATCTCTTAACTGGTTCTACTTTTTTTTCTTTGTGTAAATTTTCGTTTATTTATGTGTCTATCTATGTATATAGATAATATATATTTTAAATAGCAAAATCATATCTAAATACAAACTTTGAGCCAATAAGCAATCTTTAAAGCCGTTTCCGAGATACAAGAAATTTAAACATACATATATTTGTTAACTCAGTAACAGCCTGTGAATGTCCCACTGCTGGGCTTAGGACTCTCTTCTCCTCTTATTAAGGAGAAGGTTTAGAGCTTATTCTACCACGCTGCTCCAATGCGGGTTGGTAGAATACATATGTGACAGAATTTCAATGAAATTTGAAACATGCAGGTTTCCTCACGATGTTTTCCTTCACTGTCAAGCACAAAATGAATTATAATCACAAATTAATCACATGGAATTCAGTGGTGCTTGGCCGGGTTTGAACCCACGATCATCGGTTAAGATAATTATAAAATTGACATACGTTAATACCTAAATAATATTATATATATTAAAAGACGATCAGTATTTTAACGTAATTTCAACTCCCGTTACTATTTACTCGTTCGTAAATAATCATGGCACAACTTTCCAAATCGTGATAGTCTTCATCAATCTCAATTAAATTTTGTCAATAAAAACAACTTGATTAATATACATAAAAACGTATAATAGTAATTACAAATTGACTTGAAAACAATGGTTTTTTTATTTGCGGTTGGGAATCGCCCGATGCTGGTCTTCCCCGTTTTTTTTATGTAATTAATTTTCTTTCTAAGGTATGCTTGATGAACGCATTGTGTTATCGAGCAATCATTTGAGTGGCAAAAATTTGGATTACGTTGCATATATACGTAAACCAAATGCAAACATTGGGATTATATTTATCTTGGAAATTCTTAGGTTTATGTTGGCATTTCTTGTGTTTAACTCATATTACCCAGAAAATATGGTAACACTCTGTACATAGTATCTGTTCATATGTGTATATTTTTCTATTTAATGAAACACAGATTAAAAATACAATTGTCAGGTGTCACGGAGTCACTTACGGTACTGTAACGCTCCGATAAGTCCCTAACTCTGAATAACTGATCTTGGTTTATAATTGTTCAATATTGGTTAGTAAAAATCATCCAAAGCATTGCCAGTGCTTTTTGAACCACTAAAGTTAATTTTTATAATGAAAATCTTAGTTACTTCTTGAAGGTGAAATCGGAATCTTGTATATTATTAAATTATTTTTATCTCTATAGAACTAGTTTAACAACTTGAGCTATATAGGGTTTGAACATCACTGCTCCCCTCTACACTATAACCCACCCTTAACACACACAACAATACGAAATATTTCTTACTGACCATAGAATATATTGGCGCGCAAGGAACGTTATAAACAAGCCACGACGCCCATGAGTCTAAAACTTGATCAATAATTGTTGGACATTTCTTTGTTTGCTGATTTCCTGTACTTCATTCTCTCTACATAATACGGATATATCTTAGTCATAACTTCTACGAGTAATTTCATAAACTCAAGTGATGATAAGAGGTTATAACTTGAACATTATAAGAACCATAAGCTACTCCTGTAATTGACAATGAAACGAACTAACCAGACTATCTAAGATGTTATATTCCTTATTTCAGCGATGAAAGAAAATATCGTGAGGAAACATGCATGTGTCTGTTGAAATTCTCCCATTCTCTTAGTAATGAAAGTGCGTGGTAGATTAATGTCCTAAGCCGTCCAAAGAGAAAATGGGGAGCCAGCGGTGGGTATTTCTTATCGTTTTTTCCAATTAACTTTCAAATTTTTATTTTAAAACTGAAATATTTAAATAATTATTTTAGTCAATTAAATACGTTTTATTAAATAATTGCAATAACTGTTTATAAATACGTACATATATAAAGATTGTTAACTGGAATATTATAAACGGTGCATTTAACAATCTCGTGCCGATTTAATTTAAAAAATATAAAAATCTACCCTATTATTTTTTGATAAACAGAATCCTACCATAATTTTTTAAAGCATATCATTATTCAAAATATGCTTGTAGTACCAACAGTTTCGCTATCATAACTTTGCTACTGACGAAAACCGGACACTGAGGAGTTTCTCTTTTTCATTTTTTTTTTTATAGTATATGTTATTGGACGAGCATGTGGGCCACCTGATGGTAAGTGGTCACCAACACCCATAGACAGTGGTTTGTATATTTCTTAAAAAAAAACAACATCACCACTGCGCCACCAACCTTGGGAACTAAGATGTTATGTCCCTTGTGCCTGTAATTAGACTGGCTCACTCACCCTTCAAACCGGAACACAACAACACAAAGTACTGCTGTTTTGCGGTAGAATGTCTGATGAGTGGGTGGTACCTACCCAGACGAGCTTGCACAGAGCTCTACCACCGAGTGACAGCATTCATACGCATATACGACTACACATAATTCTTCTTCTTCTATTATTATTATTATTTCTCGAAAATACCATCTAGTCGAACCCAAACGTCAACCTCACCTGCCCGTGTTGCCCCCTGCTAGATAACTAACGAGGCTCTGGCGACCGAGCTGTGGCGGTATAACCACTAAAACCTGGCAGAGTAACCTGACAGAAGGGGCTTCAGCAGCCTGGGGATCTAAATAATCTCCAAAAGGACTGGTAACAAACTTGAAAATGAATGAATACTAACTTCAAACTTTATATAAAGTTTTTAATCTTGATCTGAGTTTTTATAAATAAGGCTTAATAAACCGTAAAGGATTATAAAAATGATAGAAGGGCTTAGAGTTAGTGTTTGTTGATATTCATACAAAATACCTAAATATTATGTATGAATATCAACGAATGAACGAACGAACGAACATTATGATTATTACGTATAATAATAATATTATAATATCCTGGGTCATTATTCACACAAGGCCATATGATCACAAACTAAGATCACAAACTGATATATTTACATATACTACTTTTCTTTTGTAAATACATACTTATATAGATAAATACACCCAGACTTAAGACAAACAGACATGTTCATGCACACAAATGTCTGTCCTGGGAATCGAACTAACGACCTGCGGCGCAAAAGGCAAGTACCAATTACGCCAACCGGCCCGTCGATATTTTTTTGATTGTTATAAAGAGTAACTACTGAAATTCGTCATTCCGAATCGGTCGTAAATTTATATTATAATTATAAAATTATTGTGATTTAAATGTCCTCGTGAGAGCCTATTTCAATAAAGCATATTACGACTTTGACCTAAAATATACTTATATATATAAATTTAATCAAAAACATCAAACATTGATTAATTCAACACAAAGACGAACGCAATAAATATTTATAAACGCAATGCTGACCTCGCGATTTACGTGAACGATAAATCTGGGGTCCTAGGGAGGGTTACTTTTAAATATCGGAAGGCTAGTTATATGTATTTATATAGTTGTCAATATATTACAGCACACAACGACACAACACAGCCATGAGTTGTGACTAACAATGTGTGATTTCTGGAAGAACTTACTTCGTATCCCACTCGTGTAACGTCGGAAAACGACTTACCTTGATTCGCTATACTTTAAATCCGATACTGATCCGTGTATACTTTAAATGTTATAATTATTATTGACAATGTCGCATATAACTTACATTACACGAACGTGTTATACGGTGAGTTATGAATTTGTTATAGGATACCACGAAAACCACGAGTTCATATGTTTTATATTATTTAAATATCATATATCGTGAGCGGATTAACCTAAAGGTAATCTAGACTACCTAACAAGAAGTCACGAGTAAATAATGTACAATTCCCTTAGATATTTTTACTTAATAAAAGGATCAAGGACATTTTATGACAATAGTTTTTTTTTAATAATTTTCATTTCATTTTATATTTTCCCGCCGTTATCCTAATTTACGTATCAATATCAATTAGGACCTTCAAGGAATCCCCGTTGTCATATGATCATTGAAATCAATTCCAAATAGAAGTAATTAACACTTAAAATATACAAAATAAATCAGCGTTCTCTTCTTTACTGTTTTTTTTTATTCTTAAGCCTTCTCCTCAAAAAGAGGAGAATAGGCCTTAGCCCAGCAGTGGGACATACACTGAGACTCCTGACAAACAAACATGTTCATATACACAAATGTCTGTCCTGGGTGGGAATAGAACCCTCGACCTGCGGCGCGAAAAGCATCTACTAACCACGCCAACCGGCTCATCTAGGATTAAATAAGTCTCGTCTTATATTAAGAATTAAATAAATAAAATCAAGTATTATATTACAGAACTTTATCGACTGATTAATCTGATCTGCAATTACTGAATCGATTTTAATAACACTTTTACCATAAGATAGCTACTTTATCGGGGATTATTAATATTAATTTTTAATTTATTATTAGAAATTATATTTAAGTAATAATGAACTTTAGCCTTTTATAGTGATAATTGTAAAGGAAGCCCGAAGAAAAAGCTCTACTGGGCTGCATTATCCGTATTTGTTTATATATGTACTCTAATGGTCACAAACTAAATTCCACTCGGGCAGAGCTATTAATTAATTATAAAGTGTGTTTTGTTGTGCGCAATGGAATAAAAACTATAAAAAATATTAATTTTGACTACCGCTGGAGTTTATGATTATCTTACCTACAGTACAATGACCACAAAAAAATCAAATGTGGTACCGTTTTACGTGTATATATTTGTAGTAAGCACCTTAAAGCACTTTTACCTATCGAAGTCGACCTGCGGTTTCGATGTGTGCACTCATTCGGTGTATAGTATTAACGTCATAGGTATTTCCGGCGCAGACGCAGGTAAATTTCTAATTGAACTTTCTAACTTGTTTTAAATTTCATAATGTACTGAGTAATACTTAAGCTGTTGCAATAGATTAAGCAAAAAAAAAACGTTTATTAAATGGATAATTTTATGAGTAAATTTTTGCATATCATTATAATGAATTATTATTATTTTTCATATGTATTTTCATATCATTCATATACATATTGTGTTTATAATTCACCACTTATACTATGTATAATTCTTAAAAATTTAAAAATATATCGCACTATGAGGTGTTAGGTTCTCCGGCCTACGTAGGATGCACAAGCGATCCCGTGACGCCCTCTTGAAGACGGTGAAGGTACCGCTGGTTTTTAGTGGGATTACGGTGCCTTCAGCGCCGGTGAGTCCCACATACCCCCCACATCATGTGGAGGAAACGCGTAAATGCATTTTTCCAGCGAAAAAAAAAAGAAAGGTTACCTATGTTCTTATCTGTACAACGGACAACGTGTATGCAAAATATCAGTAAGGATACAACTAAAGTAACAGCCTGTATATTTGCCAAATCTGCGCCTTCTCTCCTTTTGAAAAGGTTAGGAGCATATTCCGCCACGCTTCAACAATAAGGGTTGGTGGATACATTGGGAGATTTTAATCTTACACATACGAGTCTCGCGTTCGCCGAACACAAGATAAATAACATATAAACACAAGTTAATGGCATCAAACTCCGGCCGCACTAGTCTTGGTTTGAACCCGCATCGGTTAAGATATACGTGTTCTAACCACTGGGCCATCTCGGCTAGTAACCCGATCATCAATAAAGTATTAAACAATATATTATATAAGTAACATTGTTTGGTGATAATAATCGTTTGAAAGCCTGCCCGAAGCCTTTCTTCTCTTATTCAAAATTATATTTTTGTTCCGTTTGCAGTTGAAACGCTTGGACCTTGGAGTAATAGTGCAAAAAATTTCATCCAAAATATTACACCCCGTCTTATTGCCTCTAATGGTGACAGGAGGGCTGGTTTATTTTTCGCCCAGAGAATCGGAATTGCAATTCAAAGGGGAAATGCTGCTAGCATTCTTGCCACCATTCCACGCGGTCACGATTTGTATAGTAAATATTTTTAATTTTTATTTGTATTTATTTAAGGTTTTAATGTAATTTTTATTAATTAAATACCGTTATATTATTTATTATTAATAATCTCTATATTCATATCTAACAGTTCGTCAAGTATGTTTATTTTAACGCACCGTTTTCAAGTCCTACTCTAATTTCAAGTTTTAGCATTAAATATCCCATTTATTTAAAGTATATAATAACACGCTATGTCTCGCGGGGCCCGAGCAATGACGTTTTACGCGGGTGATACCTCGCGTAGCAACTGGACTGTTCTAATGTAAAGGTGAAAGTGGGTTTTGTTACGATATCAGGTCTTATCTTTCGTTTAGGAACTACGATGTCACAGTCAGACACACAGATAGACATAAATCACCACCTCGTTTTACGTCGTATACGATGATAGATATTATTTGGAAAAAACTATTTCATGTATATTAATTTTTGTTTTAAATTTTGTACTGGCAACATTTAAGTTAATTTAGACAAAGGACACTAGGTGAGCTGGCAACTTTTGAAAAGGACAGAGTGGTGCTTAAGAGTGTTATAGCGATAAAAGTTAAAGGGAAATTACAAGAAAATTTAACTTATTTATCTGAGAAAAACAGTTATTTCAACCAAGACCCATCTTGGATCCTATTTATAATCAAGAATAAAAACATTAATATAGACTTATTGCACAAAACCTCCTTCAATAAATTTATTTAGTTTCACACAAACCTCTAATATCGATTCAGACAAACAAACAGTTCCACGCATACTTTTGCAATGGGAAGCGTGTAGAAAAAATCTTGGTTTGAGATACCCCTCCACAGTAATTAGTTTAACAGTATTCGAGCACCCAGCCCCCATTCCTCCCCCACCCGTGTGGATTACGTGCGAGTGTGTGCAAGTCTTCTATTGAGAAAAATATACCGGAAAATGCCTTCGGTTATATTTAGACTTAAGACTAATGTACGAACCGACTTTAATTGAAGCCTTTAATTATAAATAAATTGATTTGTAGTTAATGTTTATCATTATTTAAAACATTAGCAAAATCAAATTTCATTTGATTTATTCAAATTTATTTTGCTTCTAAAATTACTAAAAGCGTATTTTTTATAGGATAGGTAGGCGGACAAGCATTTGGACCACCTGATGGTAAGTGGTCACCAACGCCCATAGACGATGGCATTGTACATTTCTTTAAAAAAAAAAACATCGCCAATGCGCCACCAACCTTGAAAACTAAGATGTTATGTCCCTTGTGCCTGGAATTACACTGGCTCAGTCACCCTTCAAACCGGAATACAACAATACCAAGTACTACTGTTTTGCGGTAGATTAGATATGAGTGGGTGGTACCTACCCAGACGAGCTTGCACAAAGCTCTACCACCGAGTATAGATAAACAAAGGAATGGTTAATATTTCTTACAATGCCAAAGTATATGTAGTGACCACTTGCCGTCATGTAACCATTAGCATGTGTGCCAGCCTTTTAAAAAAAAAAACTGTACAGATATTCTTTAAGAATAAACGGACGAATCGCTCAAATATTTAATAAAACTCAATCAGATGTAAGAAAGTGGTATGCGACATTGAGCATAATAGTTATAACATTTAAAGGATACACGTGTCAAAATAGCGTATCAACTTAATTCGACTTTCTACATTTCACGAATGATATAAGTAAGGGCCTACATAAAAACAGTACTATTCGAACACCTTTCAAGAGAACACCAGCAAAATTAAAACAGAAGAACACAAATAAATATTTGTTTGCAAGATATGTAGTCATATGTAACTATAGTCTACACTTTATTCTAACACTTATCTATCTTTAATATATAATAAATCTAACCATTATTATTTTCAACTTTAAAGTGGTTCAAATGAACAATAATATAAGTGCAGTTAATTTGCCACGCAATAATAATCTTTACCAAATAAAAAACATAATTATAAAAAATAGGGTAAGCCCCTCATTTTTCTTATCCGAAAAAGATATGATTCTTATTTTAAAAGTTATTTATATCCTAGTGTTTGTACTATTTAAATATAGAACAAAAACAAGTAAGAAGTTTGTAACTCTTGAATCAACTTTTAAACATTCGACACAAATGTTGTTATAGCTCTGCGGCTGCGGTTTGACTAACGGATAAGCATTTATTTCTGGATAAGACTCGTATAGTTCGCAAACATTTCAAAGCTTTGATTTTATTAAATTGCATGTCACTATCTGAAATACTGAGCTAATCATTTGTTTTTTGTTGTTGATAGGATCCTTAAGACCTAGGCGATAGGTTAATGCATATTATATATATATTTAAATAAATGTTATGATGGAATAAATTAATTTTAATGTTCCTCAATCGCGCCGACTATATTTTTTATGTAATATGTTCAATGTTATTGATATCAAAGCTTAATGAACCCAAGTACGTCGTTCTTATTTTATTCATCATTTATTTTGATCTCCTTGTTTACTCCCGGTCACAGTAGCAAAACATTAATACCTTGTATTATAGTATAAAAGGCGAATTACGGACACAAGGGACATAATGTCATTCGTTGATTGCGTTCTTAAAGCTATCAAGTACAGATTTCGAGATTTTAATTTTTCATTCTTATCAGACATGATACCATTTTTATAAACTATGAGAGCGTTTTGCATTCTACAATTAAAGTTATTATCTTTATTGAAAATGTAATAATATATAGCATATTATAAGAGTTATATTTTACACATATTTATGTTACATGCCCTGCATGCATCTGAGTTAAATTAAATATTCTTTTAAAATCTTTCTTCTATCACTCGTGAAATGTTGTAACTTGACTTACGGGGTACGCTATTTTGGTCCGTATAGCCTTGCCTTGCTATAATAATTAAAGACAGCGACAGTCGATGAAAGTGATAAATCACAAATTTGTAATTTGCATCAAAAGTTTAAATTCTTATTTAGCGGATATTTGAACTTATGCGTGATTTTGAGAATTTATATTAACGGTGAAAACTTAAATAAAGCTACCAAAATGAATTTATTACTTTTTTATAGGATAGGCAGTCGGAAGAGCATATGGGCCACCTTTTGTTTATAGGAAGGCGGACGAGTATTTGGGCCACCTGATGGTAAGTTTTCACCAATGCCCTTAGACATTGGCAGTGTTAGAAATGTTAACCATCGCTAACATCGCCAATGCACCACCAACCTTGTGAACTTTATAATAATATCTCCTGCACAATCTCTCTTGAGACTGGCCACCGTGGCCGAAATCAGTCTGGAGAACATTATTATTATAAGTATATTTAGAGTTCATCTACGGACTAGCTCAACTGAACTGCGTGTTTATCGAACGCGTAATACATACGTAATTAATTAATGATGCCTCATATGATTCATACGTAGCAGTAATCAGAGACAAGTGACGAATCGTCTGCGTAACATTCAATGACAAATGTGGTGACAAGTAAAAAAGTTTATAAGATAAGGTTGGAGCTAATTCCACCCCGCTGCTCCAATATCAATGGGTGGCACACACATATGGCAGAATTTTAATGAAGACACATGCTGGTTTTCGTTACCATGGATATTTAAAAATATTTACTTGCATACGATGCATACAGAAAATAAGGATATATGCCAAAATATCAGATGTTGTCTAAATATATTGCACATGCAGAGGACCCAGGTGTATGGACTTCCGCACGATTTTCGTTCAGTTCGTTTCGTCACCATAGCAAAAACGTGCAAACACAAAAATAAACTTTTAATTGCTTTCAAATCTTACATTTATGCTTAGCCTGCACTATCGATTTAGATCAAATTTTACACCCGTTTCGTGGTGACATGACAACCAAATTACCGGTCTCCAGACAAACGTAATCAACTGCTAGATGTGTGGTTCCAATAAGGCGCCTGAAGCTCCCGGTTCCGTATCCAGTCGAATATATAAGTACACACATACGTACGTATACAAATAAAAAATATTTATATTATACATTTGAAACGAAGCGTTCATAATATTCCGAAGATAATTCAACGAATTCGTTTATATCCGTAATTCGTCCAACGCCCAATTTCCTGCGCCTCATAATAAATAGAATTGTATTTTTATAGCCTTATTCATATGGGGCTAATATCCGAACTAGCCTATGCCTTTATCACTTTATTAAACTAATTCGAGTAGTCTGTTTGTTTAAAACATCCCTTTATAGACTAGGCGTGTTTTATATACAGTCAAATCTAATTTATTTTGTTATATTACGTATAGTTTGTTTAACCTTCGTAAACGCTTTGAGGTAAATAAAACTGCGATGCCTTCGCCGTTTGTATGTGTGCGACTTTTTCAGAAGCTCTATTTTCTCTGTTATTGTTGGTGGCGCATTAGTGATGTAAAGGATGGTTAGTTTTTTTTTATATAAGGTGAGGCTCACCTGATGGAAAGTGACTACCACTGCCTATGGGCATCTGCAACATGCGAGGACTAGCAGGTGCGTTGCCGGCCTTTGAGGAAAGAGTACGCTCTCTTCTTGAAGGTTGCAATGTCATATCGGATCGGAAAAGTCACCGGCAAAAGCTGGTTCCACAGAGTGATTATGTGAGGCAGGAAATGCCTTAGGAAACGTGCTGTTGTGGATTTCCAGACATCGAGGTGGTGAGGATGGAATTTTGAGTTCTGGCGCGATGTCCGGTGGTGAAATTCAGCGGCCGGGACTAAACCAAAAAACTCCTCAGAACACTCCCCGTGATATATGCGGTTGAGGATGCAGAGTGACCCAACATCTCTACGCAAATCCAAAGGATCAAGCCGATCGGTAATAGCTTGATCGTCGACAATTCGAAGTGCTCTACGTTGAATGCGGTCAAAAGGAAGAAGCTGGTACTGGGAAGCCCAGAGGTGAGAGCAGTACTCCATGTGGGGCTGAATTTGCGCCTTGTAAAGATTTAGGCGATGGGCCGACGTGAAATACTGTCTCGCCTTGTTGAGCACTCCAAGCTTTTTGAAAGCCAATTTGGCTTTAACTTCCAGTTGACCGCGGAACTGAACAACGTTCGAAATCTCGACGCCAAGTATCCCGATACTGGCTGTGGCAGTGAGGGGAGTATTCTCGAAATGATATCGAAGGGGATATGACAAAAGGAGACTTTTTTGCGGTTAGCGCGCAAACTTGAGTCTTATTGGGGTTGAATTGGACTAAGTTTAGTCGGCCCCAGTCCGAGACTTTGGTAAGCAAGGTCTCGACTTCAGACACAAGTTTGTTCCAACACTCGTCAACGTGTTCCCGAGAAATTTTAGTACGGCCGGTATAAAGGGCGTCTACAGTGCTGTCATCTGCATAGCAGTGAATGTTACTGATTTGTAACATATCATTGATATGCAGAATAAACAGAGTAGGTGAAAGAACGCAGCCTTGTGGAACACCAGAATTGACAAATTTTAGGTCAGAGCATGCACCGTCGACAACGACCTTGATGATCCGATCTGCCAAAAAGCTGGTGCATCCACTTGCATAATTTCTCGGGAAGCCCGTAGGAAGGAAGCTTCGAGAGAAGCACTTTATGCCATACCCGATCGAAGGCTTTCGCTATGTCCAGACTGACTGCTAATCCTCCCCCTTGGACTCAACCGTAGTAGCTCATCTATGAGTAAGGTAAACTAGAAGATCACCGGCTGAGCGACACCGACGGAAGCCGTACTGGTGGTCGTTAATCAGCTGGTGCTCCTCTAGGTACCGCAAGAGCTGGCAGTTAATAATGAACCCCATTATCTTGGAGAACAAGGAGGTGATAGCAATAGGCCTACAATTTGTTGGATCAGAGCGATTGCCTTTTTTAAGAATTGGGTGCACCAAAGCAGTCTTCCAGGAATTCGGGACTACGCCTAATGTGTAGGAGTGGCGGAAAAGACGCGTTAAGACCGGTGCCAACTCGGGAGCACAAGTACGCAGTACGATCGGAGGAATGCCATCGAGCCCACTCGACTTAAGGATGTCCAAGGAAAGAAGTGCTTTACGAACTGCACTCTGCCGGAATTTAATTTCCGGCATCGTGGTATCACACCGCAAGATTATGGGTGGTGTCTTTCCTTGATCATCAAAAGTCGAGTTGGACGCGAGGAGAGATCCCAAAAGGTCGGCTTTCTCCTTCGCAGTATGGACCAACGAGTCATCGCTCCTGTGCAGAGATGGAAGGGAGGGCTGACAGAAATTCTCTAAGACAGCCTTAGCGAGAGACCAAAATGCGCGTGTTCCCGAATGAAGTCGCACCAGTCTCTCACCAATCCTGCCAATGTGCTCCGATTTCGCCTTGGCAATAACACTTTTGAAAGACCTGGAGGCAGAGTTAAATTCCCTTTTTCAGTGCGCTGGTATTTACATCACAAGATGCTGATGCTTCAGCCCAGGCTTGATAGCAATCTACCCTTCAGCGTGATGCCGTTTTGCAGAAGCGAACAAACCAGGGGGGGGTCTGCAGGGATCCGATGGGTATTACAGAGTACGGAATGAAGAGTTCGATACCCTGAAACACAACATCAGCAACCGAGTCAGCAACGACATCTGGATCATCCGGCGAAAAACAAATCCACCCCCATGGGTAGGATGCAAAGAAGGACCACATCCCATCCCAGTCCGCCAACCTGTAGTGCCACACACGGCGACATCCCACGAACCGAGGCCGTGAGGTGCGTGTCGTCGCCACTGTACTCCGGACAAGACAGTGGTCCGACGAGCCAGGAGGAGGCTCTACGGAAACACGATACCCATCCGGATGAGAGGTCAGCAGAAGGTCTAGCAGGGAAGGTGTATGATCCTCCACATTTGGGATTCGCATTGGCGAGGTAACCAGTTGCGTCAGATCATATGCCAAAGCAAAATCGACCACAGATCTCCCCGCATGATCGGTAGGTCGTGATCCGAGCCATTCAGCGTGGTGGGCGTTAAAATCGCTAAGAATCACGATCTCTGCGGATGGAACCACACACTGCACAACAAACAACCACTAAGTTAGATGAGCTACAATTGGAATGTCTGCGACATCCACTCCCCGGACCTTGCTCGAACAGATTACCATTTTTTCCGGAATTTGGAGAACTTCTTACAAGGACAAAAATTCAACTCCGATGGCAGTCCAAACCGCCTTCAAAGAGTTTATTGATTCTCGCCCCCATGGTTTTTTTAGTAAAGGGATCAATGAACTACCTATGAGATGGCAAAAGTGCATAGATAACAACGGTGCATACTTTGATTAATTAAATATATGTAAAGAAAAAGAAAAAATCTTTTTCTACTTTATTTCCTCCCGTACAAAACGCTAATTTTATATGTAAGGACCTAATATTAAAAACTTAGAATCGCGCTACGTTTTCTGGTATGCTTAGACGATTTGCAGTTAGGTGTTAAAATGTCTCTTCATTGATTAGTATAAAAATATCCTTACTAACAATATAAATACGAAGGCCGCAAAAGCGCAGGAGGTCCTGGGTTCAATTCACAAGTCGAGCCAATAGATAGTTATTGGGTTTTTCTGTCAGAAAATTCTCAGTAGCAGCCTGGAGTCTGGAAGTGTGCGAACACTCCTGTGCCTCGGAAAGCACGTTAAGCCGTTGGTCCTGCGCCTGAACTCTTTCCGGTCGTTCCGGATTGCCGTCCCATCGGATTATGAGAGCTAGGGAAGTGAGAGGGCCCCCGTGTTTGCCCACACACTTGTGCACTATAATATGTCCTGCACAGTTGGCTAATCTCTCTTGAGATTGGACGCCGTGGTCGAAATCGGTCTGGAGGACATAATTATTATTATAAATATGAAAGTGACTTTGATGATTTATTTGTTTGTTACACTTTTATCTCTAACTCCTCAGGATATAAAGAACATAACACCTCCCCTCACGCGCGAGTGAAGTCGCGGGCAGAAACTATTATTAATACTTAATATTTAAATATCAATCCAAATATAAAACGTACATACTAGTTTTAAAGGGTTAATATAAAGCAGTCTATTTATAGAGAAAAACTCGCAAAATTGCGTGACAAATATGTATAAATAATTATGTGCCATAAGTGTGCCATGGTTAAAGTTATGTAGAAAGTTATAATATAACCTACTTTACGTACTGTCGACTATGTAATTGATATTTTTGTAATTTAAAGTATAAACTAGCTTTGGTTTTTTATATATATCCTGGGACATTATTCACACACGGCCATCTGATCCCAAACTAAGCAGAACTCGCACTATGGAAACCAGACAACTGATATACTACATATAATACTTTTCTATTGTAAATACATACTTATAATATAAATAATTACACCCAGACACACAGACACAGGACAAACAGACATGTTCATGCACACAAATGTCTGTCCTCACAGGGAATCGAACCCACGACTTATAGAATATGAACAAGCTACATAGTCTACATAGAGCGTTTAATAGTAACTCTAATAGTTTACGCAACACACGCGACTCTTAGTTAACATGAATTCGAACATTTTAAACTGGTGAAAACCGTATGAACATCCGTTCGGTAGTTTTTGAGTTTATCGCATTGAGACGGAGAGAGGGCGGTCATTGCTTTGTAATATGAGTGAGAAGCTCGCTTCTTAATACTTGAACTATGAAGTTTTTCCATTAGATCAGAAAACCATTTTTATAACCACATATTTAATACAACCCTTACTAAAATATATTTTTTTATCAACTTAAGTATTTAACCAACATCAAAAAAAGACGAGTCAATTCGTCTGATTATGATTTTTTTACGTATAATGCTTATGAAGTAATTTTGATGATTTTTTATGGGCTCTGTGTAGATTCAGGGAGGGATTTCCCATTTAAATTTCATTGGTATTCATATAATAATTATCTGATTGATAAGCACACAGACAAAAACCTAAAAAGTTATTGTATTGTATTGTGAAAGCTACGTTATCAGCGAGTAACATAGGTTACACGGGAACGGAACTACGCGGGTGAACCTGCGGGCAAAACGTTTAAAAAATCTAAAGACAATATATCACATGAAAGTTCAGTGACGCTTGCCCGGCTTCGAACCCACAATCTTCAATTAAGATTCTCGTGTTCTAACCACTTGGCCATCTCGGCTCAATAATATAATCCCGATAAATGTTGAGTATTCCACTATAAATAACTCAAATGAAATAGGATTTTGTAATAAAAATTTTCTGAACAAACTTTCATGGACAAACATTGTTTTAGGTATTTTCTTACTAATATTATAAAAATGTGAAAGTTAGTGTATTTGGTTGTTACTCGATAACTCTCGAACGACTTGCTGAATACTGATGAAATTTAATATAAAATCGATTATATTAAAATTACGATATAGTACCTATACAGTGCGAATATGTTACATATTCTTGATATAATTATCTAATTTTATCAACGCAATTGGATAGAAAATATGTGGCCCGGACGTTTCCCAGAGGACCGATGACAAAACTAAAAGAAAACTTTGTATCAAATATTTATTTATCTCCGGAATGTTAACGTAAATATCACAAGGACATAGATCTCGAGGTTTAGGCTCAAACTCGGAGAAATGAAAAGTTTTTGAGTGTCTATCGAAGAATTATCACTAACAAGCCAGAGTCTGGACATTGGATGTACGTACACACCTTGGAAAGCACGTAGAGGCGCCTCTCTTTCCGGGGAGAAGAACAGGGAATACCAAGTACCCTTGATTTTGCACACACTTTTGGCATATAATTGAACCCGTGTATATGAACCGTGGACATTACCAGTCACGACATCATATTCATCGTAAATTAACACATATCAATTTATGTACATATTTCTTTTCTAATATTTTAATTACAAGCACAATGACGAAACCAAAGTATAATGGGTAGCAACGCGTTGTCAGGAAGGGATTATATTTCTTATAGTGCTTTTGATAAAGGTGACAATCAGGTGACACATTCTCCCTTTATCCCCCCTAACTAAGTGGTGGGGATCGAACTTAGAACTGTGACATAGATCAGTATAGCGTTGACCTATATAGACATTTATTAAATGAATAATAACAACAATAGTGATTATTTTATGAGTAACAAGCAAACAGTAACAAAACAAACAGATTATTGAAACTGAATGACTAATATAATTTATTGAAGTATAGGCCGGCAAGGCGGGGGCGGCTAGCGCAGAACATTCTTTCCGACTGTACTGGTCGTCGTCGCGCTTGGACTCTACTATCATTTACCATCAGTTGGAGAGGATTAGCCTTCCCACTTTTCACCACTTTATTCCATTTCTTTAAAAAAATGCCAAGTCTCTTAACGTAACTTGAATTAAGTTTATATTTTTACACACCCAAGAAACTTACTTGGCCGTACCAAGTAAGTTTCTTGGGTGTGTTGTTTTGTGTAAGCCCGGGTAGCCACTTAATCATCACATGAATCGTAAATAGAATAGCAACAACAATGATTAATACTGTTGTGCTCCGGTTTGTGTGAGCCAGTGCTACTACAGGCACAAGGAATTAACGATGTATGCGATTGTTAATATTTAAAGCCTAAATCTATTGTGGTGACTTACCATCTGGTAGACTATTTACGACGACCTAAGTGTCTCGCTATTACTAATATGTAAATCAGCCACTCCGCAAAATCAATACATCTTTTCTAGGGCAAGGTATTTTACTATATTACTAAATTCCATAAACAATTTTTTTTCCAAGTATATAACCAATATTTAATTACAAGGAATGTTAAGAAATGTAAATCAATCATTACAAGGAAAGGCTAGCTAGCTTCTCCCCCCATCTCCATGGGCCGGAGCGTGATTTTAAATAGCTTTAAAACAATCATTACAAGGAAAGGCTAGCTAGCTTCTCCCCCCATCTCCATGGGCCGGAGCGTGATTTTAAATAGCTTATAACATTCCCCATAATAAAATGATGTCCTCCAGACCGATTTCGGCCACGGCGGCCAATCTGAAGAGAGAATAGTCAATTGCGCAGGAGATATTATAGTGCACAAGTGCAAACATAGGTGCACTCTCTAGTTTCTCTAAGTCTCATAATCCGATGGGAATGTTAACTATCGCTTACATCGCCAATGCGTCACCAACATTGGACACTAATATGTTACGTCCCTTGTGCCTGTAATTACACTGGCTCACTCACCCTTCAAACCGAAACACAACAATACAAAGTACTACTGTTTTGCGGTAGAATATCTGATGAGTACCCACTCACCTACCCAGACGAGCTTGCACAAAGCTCTATTACCGAGTAAAACGTAAATAGACAAGGAAAAACCAGTTCCGTACCTTTTTCTCCTCTACTTGTCAATTGTTTTTTTTACGATGTACGAGCTTTAGCGTTATCAATCAAAAATAATGGAAATAAGAGTAGAATTTCAAGTACTTTTTTCTCAAATTTTCAACAAAGACTATGGTTAAATTTCAGTGTACATTATTGTTGTATATTAGATTATTGTTATTATTAATTAAAAAAAATTTAGTTACCTATTAACAAATACTAATCAGTTATGTTTGGTAGTCGAAGTCAGTTTTTTATTTCATTTACTTAATGTTACTGTTTGTATTTTATTATATTATTTTTTTATCTTTTGTAGGAATCTAAGCGCGCTGTTTGAAAATGTAACAGTGCCGTCACGACCCAAAAATGTTCTACCATAATTTTAACCTTTACAGGTGAATTCTTTAAGTTTAAATGAGAGCCTCAAAGATTAAAAGAGACTATCCAACTCAACAAATAAAAAAATATTGATATATTACCAACTAAAAATTAACACATAAGACCGTTCTTTATAGAAAACGCGGTCTGGCGGTAAAACTTATTTAAATTACCATATAAAAATGTTATATAATATTTTTTTAAGCACTTCGTGTTTAAGGAAAAGTGGCATTGCTAAAATTAACATTTTAGAAAATTGCTTCTTCGAATTAAACAATTGGATCCATTACTCACATCATGCATAACTTCAGGTTTTCTCTGCATGTGTTGAGACATATCGAAAGTATTTAACTCACTTCCTATCATTCAATTCCAGTAGAACCTACCGTTTCACTGTTAATGGTATTTATAATTTGGACTTGTTTATAATTAAACTTTAAATAATATGTTAAGAAAATTAATATAACATAATCCGCTATAAAAATAATAAAAACTGTTTCTATGTTTAAAAATAACTTTGATCGATTTCTGGACGAATGTTTCCACATGAGAAAAATAATCGATAGATTAATCGCGGAATACGTCACAAATTATGAATGTAAGTGATTCATCAATAGCAAATTAACAGATATATTCAACCCATTTTTGGTATTTGAAATGATGATTACATTAGTAATGTGTTAAAGTATTTTAATGCGTTGCTTAATCGTTACTTGACGAATGATTAAGAGTAGCTTAGACAATATTCGTTTGTACTTCATTAAAAGTAATTCGTTATGAGGACGATCGACTTCCAAATGGTATATTTTTAACTAAATACAATGTTTTTGTTGATTATTTTTACACACATTAAAGAATCATAATAAATAATATTAAAATTAAACAGCTATGTACATTTTTTATCTTAAAAATATGTATAAATTACTTATATTATTACAAATAATTGAAATTCATGTTTGTCGCGTCAATAATAGTCTAAATTTAGAGAGTAAAACTGCGAAGCTACACTTACGCTACTTATTTAATAATGATGTACACACGAAAAATTAACATATTATATATGTCGAGAAGAACCGTTAAGAGGAGACTAATTCGTTATTTTTTCTTAAATTAAATATACAATCATCAAGGTGGCTCGTATCAATGGGAAATGAGTTCAGTGCTTATGCCTAGCTTGGGAGAGACATTCACCCAGCAGTAGACTGAGATAGATAGATATATCACATAGATGTATTATTTTAGCACGTTTAAATATATTTGATTAAAAAATTAAATTTCTTATTCTTTATAATGGATTCGTAAAAAAGAACAATAAAACAATATGTACAGACCGTTAATTATGAAAATAGCCAGCGATAGTTACTTAATTATATTTATTTGTTCAAATCTTTACTAATGACGGTCAAGTTTTTATGGTTTCTCGACGTGCGGGTAAAACAATTAAAAAAAAGAATAAACGAAAACTGACGCTTACATTTACTTACATAGCTAATTATAATTTTTAGATAAATTAACTTTACGATTAATAATAACAGTGCGATTATTAATTAAACTATTTTTTCCTCAAATAACTAAATGCGTAAATCATTATCAAAAATTTTAGATATAAAATTATAACCTACATAAACACTAATTATGCAATTTTTTATCAATGCATAATGCCACAAAATACGCAATGATGTACGTAAACTGAAATTATCCCAAGTATTGAGCGATAAGTGGGCTTACTAATACGTCATTGTGACAATTATTAGAAGACCGACTATGTGAGTCACCCTGACTCAGAAATGGTATTTAAATGCGTTAAACGCGATTCGTAGCATTGTAACCGACCGACAACCGCCAAAGCAACATGGCCCTCAAACAGCTGACCATATTGTTCACAATCTTCATGATCGTCGTCGCTGACGATCTGTGTTCGTGCTTAGACGACAAAACGGAACGCGACATCGAGGAATTCCGTGCGTTTTTATTGAATTTACCAACGAAAGTGGAAAATGTTCACAAATATCCCGTGATTCCCGGCGAGTTATCGCCCCTGGTGCCCTGCAGCAACTGCATTGAGAAGAACATAAACAAACGAAGCATATCCCATACGAAGCTCCTTGCTAAGTTGCGTTTGTTCAGCAGATTCGGCGAGGATGACTCCAGGAACAGATGCCCCATAAGTTATTACAGACTGGGGCACTTATGTGTTAAGAAACAATAGATGAATGTGTTTGTAAATTATTTTTTGTGAGTTAAATGAAGACGTCAATCGAGTTTTATGTGTTTGATATGTAATTGTTACTAGTTAAAATCGCCAAAAGAAGCTTTAATAAGTTAAGTAATAAATAATTACCTAATAAGTCAAATTTGTTGTTTTTTTATAATTAATTTATTTTTCGAATACGATTTATAATTTGATTGGTTATATTTTGATAATTTTTCACCGGCCATTTCATCAATAATATATTTATATTATTTTTAATTATTTATATTTTAAAAAATCTTAAATTATATTAAAAATAATATATATTTTAAAAATTCTCTTTTGTTAGTAAAATAAAAGAAATGGTACGTCATTATAAACCGAATGATCCCAATTTTACTCACCCATTTGAAAAGTTCAAATTCAATACTTCCTGGCTTCATCATCAGCTCGAATCGGTAAAATTTTTACATTGCTATAAACATGTTGCAAAATTCCATATCGACACCACCGGCCATAGATATTGGCATTTTAAGAAATATTAACCATCCCTTACATCGACCACCAACCTTGGGAACTAAGATGTTATGTCCCTTGAGGCTAGTAGTTACACTGGCTCACTCACCATTCAAACCGAAACACAGCAATACCAAGTGCTGCTGTTTTGCGATAGAACATCTGATGAGTGGGTGGTACCTACCCAGACGAGCTTGCTCAAAGCCCTAAATTCGAAGCTTATGTTTTAATAGTCATTAATACATAAGGCATATTGCTTACAATATTATATAGATGATTGCTTATAATTAATGGTGAAGGTGAATGAATAAACTTGTAAAGTGGTTTGTGGCTGAAAGCCCATCCAATCCGTTATACACCTAACACCAGTATACTCGTATTCTTTGTGTGCCCGTTTTAACATCTGTGTTCATGTGCCATGTTTAACTTTCAATAATATTTTTTATTTATTTGTACATAAGTTGTTCATGATCAACGTTTAATAAAGATATCGTCAAAAAATATCAAAGTTTCGTAACAGGAGATTTATTCCTTCTTAAGAATAAACGTATTTCAAGTTAGTATTTTTATTTTTTTTGATTACACAACAATTTAAAATTCATATTAAACCTTTTTAAATACAGTTGCGGTACTTTGAAATGCATACATATATATATATGAATAATATAGTACAGATTGAATATGAAATGGTATGTAATATTAAAAGACATAATTTCCATTGATTTGAGTTTTTTCATATTCATCAGATATAGGTAACTAGCACTTCGCCCGCGACTTCGTCGGTGAAAATTTGAAAACTATTATTTAACGTAAATTAGCTAGGCTAAACGCAGAACAGTTGCAGTTTGTTCGAACCGTGACAATTTTCTTATTTAGACAATTTTTGTACCCGTCATAACTTCTAAACGAAAAGTCCGATCCACATAATTTAAAGTGGATTTTACATATACATAATCAATCTTAATTATCAAACCATTTAAATGGATAAGGATTAATATCAACATCACCACTATTCGATTCCACCTCTATTTGAACTTAATAATTTGAAAAAAACTGTTATTGTGGCTTAACTATAATAGTTAGGCATATACCATCGTGGACTTTTTTTGAGCAATCATAGGTACTATTAATATATAGAAAACTATTTCACATATAATCAACAGTTTTCGCAGTGAACACAAAATAATGACTTTTATAGGTAACATTTTGATACCTTGGGTTACATTGTTCCATTTTAGGTAGGAATGTCTAATTTTTGTAATTATAAAATATAGCTTATGATCCTCAGTAAAGATGTAGCTTTCTAATGGTGAAAGAGTTTTTAAAATCGTCGAGTAGGTTTTGATTTAAGTCGTAACAAACAAACAAACAAAAAATCAAAACATTCCTCTTTATAATATTAGTATAAATGTAATTATATATCACACACTAATTCTTATTCCTGAAACTTAAATTGTGATGAAAAATAAATTTTTAAAAAATCTCGTGCTTGACTGTGGAGGAAAAAATTCGTGAGGAAAGTTGCATTTGTCAGATTAAATTAGCTGTATGTATATCCCCCGAAGTAGAATGAGGTCCAATCGTTTTCCTTAACAGAAGACACCTCAGAGGGACATATACTCCGTTATTCGTTAGTATATAAATAACGTCCTCCAGACCGATTTCGGCCACGGCAGCCAATCTCAAGAGAAATTAGCCAACTGCGCAGGAGATATAATAGTGCACAAGTGTGTGCGCAAACACAGGTGCACTCACTATTCCCTAGCTCTCATAATCCGATGGGACGGCAATCCGACACGACCGGAAAGAGTTCAGGCGCAGGACCAACGACTTTACGTGCTTTCCGAGGCACGGGAGTGTACACACTTCCAACTTCCAGACTCCGGGCTGCTATTGAGAATTTTCTGACAGAAAAACCCAATAACTACTTATTGGCCCGACCTGGGAATTGAACCCAGGACCACCGGGTCTGCGGCCTTATATCTAGCCAATAGACCAACGAGGCAGTCAGTATATAATAAGCATACGAGTGATTGATCATGTTACTTGGAACTGACTCTCACAAAATTTATATTGTTGAAGGCAGTAAGCTTTCATGCATGAAATGTTATATATATATATATATATATATATTAGAATGCTGTTCGCCTACGATTTTTTCATTTAACAAGATTATACCTAAGAAAAGTAAGAAACATTACAAGTTAAATAATATCTTGTAAAACTTTAATTATCATTATTATAGACAACTACACATTGTATAAACCCGAGACGTAAAGAAAAACGTATAACACTAAGATTCCGTCTCTGTTAATTCATCCTTTCTTAGGCTTCGCTTGTATAATAAAATTCCGCAAATATTTTTTGGCTGTGTAATTTAATTTTAATCTAATTAAAAAAAAACATCAGTCATATCTTATCATTATACATTATTTTAAGTTAGAATAACTAAAAAAACTTCCTTTACCAAAAACCGTTTTACAAAGTAGGTATTTGGTGTACGCTCGATAAACATTATTATGTTTTAAGTATCAACAAAAAACAATGTTACCAGTTAAGTAAAATAAATTACAGTAACTCCTTGTGAATGTCCCGCGGCTGGGCTCTCCTTTTAAGCAGAAGGTTTGGAGTTTATTCCACCACGCTGCTCCAATGCGGTTTACACATGTGTCCATTATTTTTTAACCAACACGTGCAGCTTTCCTCACGTTATTATCCTTCGTTATAAACACAGATTAAGCACATGAAAATTTAGTGATATTTGCAAGGGTTTGAACCCGCACTCTTCGATTAAAATTCGCGTTCTAATCACAATCAAGGCTCGTTGGTTGGCTCGTGGATTACCAGTATTACCTAATACTAAATTAGTGAGCCAGTATAATTACAATTCTAAGGCTAGATCATCGACAATTTATTAATAACTGTTATAAATGAAAATCGATTAGAATACAAACGAACGGCTCTTATCAATATCTACCACTTACAATAAACACAAAAATAATCATGTTAGCTCTAACAAATAACGTTTGAATAAAAACAAACGACGCAAATATTCGTCTCTAATTCTTAATTTTATATTTACTAGTATCCCAAGCATATGAAAATTCTGTGGTACTTGCATGGATTTGAAGCTGCGATCTTCGACTTAGATTCACATATTTTTACCATTGGGCCATTTGTATAGTAGCTATTTTTAATTCTTATATATATGTTGTTATTTACGTCCTCATTATGAAAATATATACACGTATTGTATGATAATCATTCGATAAAAAAATTACACGAGGCATAAATGGTAATTTTATTTTTTAGGGAATACCAATTGTTAGAAGTTGTATTACGCAATGAGTATAACTGTCTTACAAATGTTTGGCGTCAGCCGGTTTGTCCTTATGATCGTGACGTCACTCATTTACTAATTAAAACGACATGCGCGTACGCAGCCGGATTGTTATTAATTAGGAGTGATTCCCTGCTGTAACAAATGTACATCTAACTGTGTCATTTGTTAATAAACTAAAATTGAATTATTACACAATATTTATAATTTAGTTTTAATATAATTTTTATTTTTAATATTTTTTTATAAGTGACTTTCAAAGTCCCCCTACAAAGTAAGGGCCTTGTCTTTTTTAGAGGAGTCTTTTTGGGCCTTAGTCCACTATTCTACTCCACTGTGGGTTGGTGAATAGATATTTGTTAGCATCTCAAACGAAACATGCAGGTTTACGTACGACGTCTAGCCGAGCACGATTTTATTAATTAACCGCCTTATTCATAAACTTTATTTAACTGGTGGTTAGTTAAACAACATTTTGTCTTCTTCTTTCGTATGTCTAATCAATAATGACAGAAAGAGACAAATCAGTGTTTAGCTAACCAGTAACTAAGCAACGTTTATAAATAAGGCCGTAAATTTTATTTATTTATTTATTTAAATACTTTATTGTACACCACAAATTAAACAGATTAGCCTTATAGTAAGTACACATAAATAAGGCCGTAAATGTTTATTAAGCGGATGAAAAATTGGCTGGATTTAAACCTATAATATTTTATTAAGATCAAGTTATCCACTGAGCCTACTCGAATCATTGTGTGTATTTCGTTTTATAATGAAATAAGATTGGTGATTCACAAGGTCGATACACAGTATCGTGTAACGGTTTTCCCAAATGGAATTACTAGACCAGTGTGTATTTGATTATCCACAGACTATAATTTCGGTAAATATAATCAAAATCAATCTAGCTTTCAAGTCGTATATTAAGATGTTTATATTTTATCATAAATTATGATTATAAAATAATTTAACTATAATATTTTTGTAATTAATAACGGTACATTTAGATAATAAAGACTTACTAATCTATGAGTCCCAAAATAAACGTGACGCTTTAATGAATTATAAGCTAGCAATTTATTATAAATCCATTTAAGCAAGTTTATAGGATTAATTAGAAAATTACACTCATTTTTTTTTTATACATACAAATACTATCAGTGGCAATGATTCGACAATAAACAGCCTAGATGTTTTTTCTTACAAATTTTAACAATGATCAACTGAGCCATCTTGACCTTCATATTATTATCATTATCTATATCTAAATAAAAAAACAATTATAGACGTAACTAAATACACGGGGCCTTATTATTTTTAGCTTAATGCAAGCAAGTTATATTTTCCAGTCCGTCTACTTTTATTAATTAAAAAACTGACTTCTGCTTTATTAGAGTCGATTCCGATACACAATATTTATCAGCCATAACATACATATGGTATTTCTCGTGCTGCATATCAGCATCATTATAATTTCGGACACCGACTCCGATTATTTAACGTGGGCAGTCAACTATGACGTGTTGGTTGTTGATTACATAAATTATTTAAAAAAAAACTTTTAATGTTGACAAAGTCTGATAATAAAAAACAAAGTGAACTCCACATGTGGAATTATTAATTAAAAATTATTACATGAATAGAACCGACACACGATACCTAATAACCACTTCACGGGTCGGACAGGGTTTTTGTTACACTCTGTATAAATAATCCAACACGAATAAAATTAATGCCGTCATACTCCCATTGTCAGGAAAAACCGGTCGTTTTCAAATGTTTTAATTATTTGGTTTATCTTAAAATATATAATTGCGGTTTTCTCAATCCAATAAGGTAATATAATTATTTAAGCGACAAATATCGTTAAAATTAAAAAAAAGACTTAATTTTAAAGCAGTTGTTCCGCTTTGTTCTCTCATGTTATCCCTGCTCCACCAGCATTATGTTATATAACTCCCTATATTTCTCGAGAATCTATAAATTATATTTACTTATAATTATATAGAATAAAAGGTTTTTTTTTTTATTTGACCAGTTAGTATAGTTCCAGAGATTAGCGTTACAAAACAAACAAACTATTCAACTTTTTTATATTAGTAAAGGTTAAGAACGTAATGTTAGCCTATAATTAAACCATATAAATATCGGTATTATTTGTGTCGATCTGTATTTGTGTTTTATTAACAAACCTAATTATATGATAATTTCTAATAATCATTTAATAAATACATTGATTAAAACCCTTAATTAATCAGCTTAAACTAATAGTTAGCCATGGACTATTTACTTATTTAATACGTAAGTATATCGTTACTAGTCGTAATAATAAGGTCGTATATATAAATTGTATAATATACCGAAGAGCATGTGGTCGTAATTTTCGAGAATTTAATTTATATCATTCTCGAGAATTTCTTTTATATCATTTATTCTTAATAATATAAAAGGAGACTGTATATCATTAAGATACTGCCACAAAATGTGGACAAAAATATAAACAAATTAAAAAAAAAACCGAACACTCGATTCCATTAAAATAAATTGCTATATTTAGATAGAAAATACATTGGAAAATGGATCTTTTTTTATCGAAGCTAAGTGTATAGTTTACAAGTAAAAGGTTCATTCACATAACTGTTCATTTCTTCTGACCTATCGCAACCTCTTCAATCGCTTTACATTGATGCGATTAAGCGCTGTTTATATAATACTAGATTCCGCAGCTTCGCTCGTAAGGATTCGTTTTTTTCTTTCGCATTCACGCAAAAACTTGTGATGTAAGGGAATTTGTATTAAATATGATAAATATGAGTGTCTAATGTATTTATTTTTTTTGCTTCAGTATTTATCATTGTTACATCAAAAAACGTTCCACCCATTTCATAACTGCACAAGATTCAAGCTCCATATGAAATTACATCAAAATCGATTCAACCGTCGGACGTTGAATACGTTGGGCATTTATAATACTTGTACCTCAAATATCCGGTAATTCCATTGATTAAGGAAAATTTGATAATATTTCATATCGTGAAATAAAATTTCTAAATGTTATGTAATGATACGCATTTATTATTGTTATGTAAGAATAAAATATAAACTACATCTAATGGGAATTCAATTTATCGATTTATTTACTAGTACCTTGGCTTTGCACGGGTCCAATTTAGTAATACAGAAAACTAGTTGTGCCCCGCGGTTTCACCCGCGTATAATTAATAAAAATATAATGAATAAAATCAGCCTAGAACCTTCCTCGATAAAAGGACTATACAACACAAAAATATTTTTTTAATTCGAACCAGTAGTTCCTGAGATTAGCCGGATCAAACAAACAAACTCTTCAGCTTTATATATTAGTATAGATAAAGATAAGGAAAACGAATAAAAAAAACTTAACTCAATTAAATTGTTTCAAGTACTTTTGAAACGCCTAGTACGGAATGTAAATTCTACCGAGAGGACCGACCAGAAACTCAGTATTAACTCATTTCGTTATTTAGTTAAGTTTATACTAGCCTGTTGGTGTGGTTGGTAAGATACTTGCCTTTCACGCCGCAGGTCGTGGGTTCGATTCCCACCCAGGACAGATATTTGTGTGCATGAACATGTCTGTTTGTCCTGAGTCTGGGTGTAATTATATATACAAGTATTTATTTACAAAAGAAAAGTAGTCTATGTAAGTATATTAGTTGTCTGGTTTCCATAGTACAAGCTCTGCTTAGTTTGGGATCAGATGGCTTTGTGTGAATAAAGTCCCAGGATATTATTATTATTTACTTTTAACTTTTAAAGTTTCTCTTCTTTCGAAGGGGTTAAAACCTGAAACGCGGGCCGTAGCCAAGCGTTAAGGAGTGTTGCTTATATAGGGTTTTCCATTAAGGGCGCTTGATCTTTGAAATGCAAAAAAAAATACATGTAGGAAAGATATTTGCGAAATTTTTTTTTATTTGGAAGGTCTATCGACCCCATTATGTATGGAATATGACATCATTCAAATGACCGCCACGGCTTCGGTTGGTGGCGCGCACACGAAAGGTCCAATTTTCGATGACTCTGGCGCACAAATCGGGCTGTATTTGATCGATGGCGTGGCGTATGTTGACTTTGAGGGCATCGGTGGTTTGCGGCTTGTTGGCATAGACCTGCGACTTAAGAAAACCCCACAAGAAAAAGTCCAGCGGGGTCAAATCGCACGATCTCGGTGGCCAGTTCACGTCGCCTCCGCGCGAGATGACCATGTCCAGAAATTGCTCGTGCAGAACTTCCATCGTAGCGTGTGCTGTGTGGCACGTAGCGCCGTCCTGTTGAAACCACATGTTGTCCAGATCCATATTCTCGATTTCAGGCCAAAAGAAGTTGGTTATCATCGACCGGTATCGCTCACCATTGACGGTGACGGCCACACCATTATCGTTTTCGAAAAAATACGGACCAATCACGCCTCCGGCCCAAAATCCGCACCAAACAGTCACTTTCTGCGGGTGCATTGCCACTTGGTGAACCTCGTATGGATTGGTCTCGTCCCAAATACGGCAATTTTGCTTGTTGACATAGCCATTCATCCAAAAATGCGCCTCGTCGCTGAAGATGATTTTTTTGCCAAAATCGGCGTCAACTTCCAACTGCTCTAATGCCCAGTCAGCGAACACACGGCGCTGTCTATGGTCATTAACCTTGAGCTCTTGGGTCAGCTGGATCTTGTACGGGTGCAGGCTCAAGTCACAACGCAAAATTCGCCAAGTTGTCGTCTGCGAAAGGCCGAGTTCCTGTGCGCGACGCGGAATTGACTGCCGCGGGTTTTCGAGGACACTGTCGCGCACAGCGGCGATATTCTCGGCAGATCTCGCGTTACGTTGACGCACGGGAACCGGCTGATTGTTAACTGACCCGGTTGACTCGAATTTGTCCACCAATCGACGGATAGTACGATCATCGCGACCGTAAAACGGGCGAAGTGCGCGGAACGTTGCTCGAACTGAAGACCCATTTTCATAAAACAATTTTATGATTTGCACGTGCTGCTCGACACTGTAACCTGCCATGGTGGTTTGGGAGGACGGAATGAATATAACACACTGCATTTGACAGCTGTCACTCAAACAACATGGCCGCAATCAGCTGTCAAAGTTTAAGCGTCCCTATTGGAAAACCCCATATTAAATACGTGGACGATAAAGTGGATGATGACATAAACTTTCGGGTGATACGGCAGGTGTTAAGGATTATGGCTTTCTGGAGTATGTGGAGGACATATGTTGGTATTTGTAAGGTATTCAGGCTTTGTGTCAAGGATTTTGGCACGATACCTGTGGATGATAGGACTATTGATACTATGTGTACTGTTTGTGCTTTCCATTGAGTTTTAATTTCTATGGCAAGATCTTGATATTTACTTAATTTTTCTGATATTGTGGTTTGTATGTTATGTGAATTAAGAACGGCTATATCGATAAGATAAACGAATTTATTGGTTTTATCGTGAACGGTGATATCTGGTCTATTATAATGAATAGTTTTGTCAGTTATTATTGTTATGTCCCAATAGATTTTGTGGTTACTGTTGTCTAATACACTTTGCGGCTTATATTTGTAATATGGATTCATTTCTGTTATAAGTTTATATTTGTATGCTAAATGTTGGTGTATGATTGCAGCTACTTGATCATGTCGATGCTTATAATTGGTCTGTGCGAGAGATATGCAAGCTCCCGTTATGTGCTGAATAGTTTCAGAGGCTGTGTTACAGTGTCTGCATAAGTCAGTAGGCTGGTTGTGATCTTTAATTATAAACTTCCTATAGTTACGAGTCGCTATTATTTGGTCTTGAATGGCGAGCATAAAACCTTCGGTCTCAGGAAACAGTTCACCTCGTTTGAGCCATTCGTTCGACTTTTCTTTGTCGACGCGAGGTTGGTTCAAATCGGCTCGGTGCCTCCCATGCAGAGTTTTATTAGCCCATGCTATCATTTGTTGTTGTGTACTTATGATATGTTCATTTACTTGAGGGTTTTTGTCATGTAGGTTTAATGGTGTAAGCTTTTTGTCTATTTCTGTTGCGTGTTTATGTAGAGTCGAATGTTCGGATTTATCATGGAAGTATGCTCTGAGTGAAAGTATCTGCTTATTGTGTAAATTGTGTATGTCTATTAATCCCCTTCCTCCTTCTTTGCGTGGTAGTGTGAGCCTTTGAATACAAGATTTTGGATGATGTTTCCTATATTTGGTGAAGTGCGTGTTTATAGTTCGCTGCAACTTTTTTATGTCACTTTTTGACCATTGTATTATTCCGAAAGAGTACGTGAGTAAGGGTATGGCAAATGTGTTAATAGCTTTTATTGTGTTTTTAGAATTAAGATGTGTCTTTAATATGAGATTTAGTCTATGTGAGAATCTTGTAAGCAGTTCTTGTTTTGTCGTGGTTTGTAGTATTTGTCTAGATTGTTTAAAACCAAGGTATTTATATGTGCTTTGTTCATCCATTGGCTCAATTAGTTCACCAGTTTCGAGAGTGTAGCTGTTATTAAGGATTTTTCCTTTCGAGATTTCTGGAGGAGGTATTTCTAGATTCTGCTCACTATTTTTGCAAGTAGATAATAAATTTCTATAGAAGATTTTTTCATTGTTAGCAAATTTTTTGTTTTGTACTTTATGGGCTTTACACGTCAAATATCTCTTAAGTCTACTAGCTGCCGCATTGAGTTTCTGTTTTAAGGTATCTAAGAAGTGTTCTATTTGTGTGTTTGTATTTTCATGTTGTGCGTGTGATTGATATTGTGTCTTTATGAGTTCTACTGCGGCTACTACTTTTCTATTTCTATTTCCTCTAATAAATTGTGTTAACCTACCTATATTCGCTCGTAATTTCTCTATTTTATTTTCTAATCTTCTTTGCCAGCTAAGTTTTCTGAATGATTTGTTTTGATGGTTGTTTTGTGTTGTGAATTACATTCTGGCCCCATTACATTTAGCTGCTGTCCATGCGGCACAGTAAATTATTGTTTGTAGAGTATTAAAGTCTGTATCAGTGTTAACATTTTTTTTCAGTATCATCGTATCTATGTATTTTGTTATTAATGAAAACTTTTTAGAAGTCCTTTGTTTAGGAATGTATGGCCTGGTAGTTGGTTCAGTATCACTAAAATATTCTAGAGCATGTAAGAATGTGGTTTCTATTTCAGGATTTACTTCTAAGGTATCTATATCGTTTAAACAGTTGATACTTTCTACGTTTTGCTCATCGCTAGGGGTTAATGTAACGGAATCAGAGCATGTAACTGTAGTGTTTTGTTCTATCCTAGCTTGCGAGTTTGTTCCTGAATAAGTTTTGGATGCATCGGCGTTTTCATTATTACATTGTTCCCTTATTTGTAAATGTTCATTATCTCTGTCTTCCGTTAGTATGCGTCTTTGTTGTAATTCATCTGCTACTTGTTGTTTGATCAGTGTTAATCGGTCGTGTTTAATATATTTGTTATTGATTATTGCCCTTCGTTGATCCGCTAATCTTTGTTCTGTAATGTGTGCAAGCTCTGGGTATAAATTTGTAAACTCTTCATATAAACGTTTTGTATAAGCGGTCTTATTGGTCTCTAATTGTGTTATTTTGAAATAAATCCTAATAATTGCTTCATTGCATTCATTTGTCCACTTTATTCGTTTTCCTGTTAGTGTGTTAAGGTTTGTAGCGTTTTTCTGTATTTGAGTTTGAATTATTTGTAATTCTGATTTGACTTCGTCGTAAATCTGATCTATGGTTTCTTATGATAATAATTTATTTTGTATAATAGCTCTACGTTGGTCACCAATTCTCTGTCTGCTTACTTCCATATGTGGATATTTATCTATGAATTTTATATGTAATGACGAAAGATATGAATTTGTGTCTGTTTCTAAATTTGTAAGATAGAAGTAGTTACGTAGGATGAACTTATTCATTTCCATACTCCATTTTTTACGTTTTGTTACGGTACTGGTGGTGGGCACGGGTTCACTGACAAAAATTGTCTCCTGTGCAACATCCGCCAGCTGAGCATCGGTTGATAATGAGTTTGGTGGAGATGCATACAAAAATTGTGATGAAGAGGGGATTGATGGGAATAAAGATTTGGAGGATGAATTAGAAGTCTGCGTGGACTCTTCTTCTAACGATGGCACGTTTGCCTGTATATATTTTTTTGTTTTAGACCTAGTTATCATATTATTCCCACGAGTGGCTAGGGACATAAAAGTCAATCACAGCAGAGCCCTGCATTCACTGTGATAAGGGTAAATAAAATTAGAGGTCCCCTTGTCTCTAAAGTTCGCATACTCACGACTAAGCACCCCCTTAGCCATGCAGCCCTCGGCGTACACTGTTCCACCTTGGCTTGGGTTGTACCTCTCTTGGTCTGTTTTCTCATCTTAGGCCAATCCAGCATGAGTAGCTCTATTGGCATAGCCCTAAGAATCATTGAAGCGCACAAGCCCCACCACGTCGACAACGTAGAGATACGGCGGTGGGGTTATTATTATTATTATTATATCAATCAAATACTATTATATTTTCATATACATATATAACCAGCCTAAAAGCAACAAAATGTGTTGTTTATGTGTTGTTTGTATTGTGTGTGCCCTTGGTGGTAGAGCATTGCGCAAGCTCGTCTAGGTAGGTACCACCTACACATCAGATATTCTACCGCAAAACAGCAGTACTTAGTACTGTCGTGTTCCGGTTTGAAGGATGAGTGAGCCAGTGTAATTACAGACACAAGGGACAAAACATCTTAGTTCCCAGGGTTAGTGGCGCATTGGCGATGTAGGCGATGGTTAACATTTTTTTTACTGCCAATGTCTAAGGGCGTTGGTGACCACTTACCATCAGTTGGCCCATATACTCGTCCACCTAACTTCTTCTTCTTCTTCGTCGTTCCTTCACTAATGAGGATCGTGACCATAGACGATTTGTCTCCACTTGCTTCAATCCTGCGCCAGTTCAATAGATCTTATTGAACACTTTATTGCACAACAACATATAAATATCACAAGAGTAAAGAAACAGTCGATCAGAAAAAATGGTGTGCAAAGGCGGTCTTATCGCTTATAGCGATCTCTCACAGACAACCTTTGTTGAAAAGAGCTTTGTAACAGAGCAGGTAAGTGCAAACTTGAAAAGAAGGAGATATTTTAATAAGAACAAATTTTAATAAACACATACATATAAATAAAATATAAAATTAAATATAGATCAGTATAAACTACATACTATTCCATATACATACATATATAAACGCATATACACATACATACACACATATATACACACACATACATATACATACATGCATACATACATGTATATACATAATTTATTTAAACAGTGACTAATAATAGTTTTTTAAACGATGTTTAAATATATTCAGTGAATTCGACTGCCGAATATCTGTGGGTAGTGCATTCCATAGCTTAATAGTCTTAATAGTAAAAGAGTTACTGTAGCTTTGTGTCCGGCTGCAGGGAATGATAAGTTTAGTATCCTCCGAAGAACGCAGGTTGTGTGTGCTGTCATATCCAAGGAATTTGAAGCGTTCTTTGAGGTACGATAGTGTGTAATCGACATACAGGACAGAGTAGAGAAGGGATAAGGCGTGCAGATTTCTTTGTAGAGTTTCGAGCTCATGCATATGTAAACGCATTATATGTCCAAAGAAGTTTAGTTGACGTTCTCGGCATATAGAGGTAAGTCGTTTTTTGGAGCTCTTGTAAGATGGATTCATTTGTCCCCATGGCTGTCCATGGTATCCTTAACATTCGCCTCACCACCACATCTCAAAAGCGCTTATTTTGTTAATGTCTCGACTTTTGAGGCACCATGTTTCAGCTCCGTAGAGAAAAATAGAGAATACCAAAGAATGCACTAGACGTATTTTGTAGTTCGACGTATACCCTTGTTCCTCCAAATTTTCTCAAGGCTAGTCATTGCGCTTTTGGACATTCCTATACGACGGCTCAGCTCATTGGTACAATCGCCGTTATTTGTAATTAGGAAACCTAGGTAAACGAATTGTTCTACCATTTCGTCCACCTAACTATCCTATAAAAAAAAAAATCTGTCTTACAGATACAATCACTACATACATATAATAGATAAAAGTCCTCCGCCGCGTCTATATGTATGTCTGATCGCAATAAGCCTACCGAGCGAATTTTCATACTGTACCAATGGACGGAGTGATTCATGATTTAGGTATATAATACATTTGAAGTAAATGTAGCTGAAATATGACAACGATCGTTGAAGATGAAAATCATGCTGAATGGGAATTTAATTGCCGTGCACATAAACCAATAAAGATGTATAATATTAAGATGTAAACGTTTTCCGCAGACCTACCCGTGGAAAGCCGGGACGAGGGTAGCTAGCTACAAATAAGAAATACCTGTCTTATTAACTCCACTAAAAAATAATAACCAATGGAGTGGCCATTGGTAATTTTTGTTTATATCAATTTAAAATATATTTTACATATATATCTTTTATGTCGACTTTCGGCTTCACGAACAAAAACAATACTCAAATGTGGCACCGACTCACTATACCATAAAATGGAGAAAACGATGTAAAGGTTCAATAATTTCAACCTAAACTATGCCTTGTTTCCGAGCTATAAAGTGCGTTTTAGATTGTATTGACATTCACTTACGATCTAACGCCATGAATGACAGAAAGTGATAAGAAATTTACAATTTATTTTGTTCCAAATTCAACCTTATTGTGTTAGCAATAAAGCAGATAATTACAGACACAACATTTTACTTACGCCATTGCAGTGGTTATTTCCACAAACTTTGACGTCTTGACGTTGGTTATGATTGGTCCATACTAATTTCAAATAAGCCCACAATCGAATTTGTGCTGTTATTTTTCGGGCAGTTTTTGAAGCGCTTACCGGTAATCTAGTAAATTATTGATCGAAACTTTTAAGTTTTTGTTGCTTTCTCTGACACTTTTTAAGTCTTTACTTAGTACGTAAGTAATTACGTCACGATTGACATTTCCCGTTCATTGTGATTAAGAAAAATAGCTCGGAGTATCTACCCACAATATAAAGCCATAACAAAAGTTATCGCTTATTATTTATTAAATACTCCTTTTTAATGAATGTATTGTATGTATAGTATGTATATTTTTTATGACACAATTTTTTAACTGGTTTTTCTTGAGATTTGCGTTTTCAAACAAAAATGAAATAGATATAAATAGTAACCTGAGCATTGTTTTTTTACTATTACGGAATTGGGTATTATGTAATATTCCTATAAATTACTATATATTACATAATGTATTAAAAACGTAATTTCCCTTATATTGGGAAACTACCATAATATTATAGGATAAAACAACAATGTAATACATCATTGTTATGAATATTATATACGTAACATATAACATAATATAAAAATAGCTAACGATATAGCCGTGGTTCCGCTCGCGTCATAATTGCTCACACGCGTATTTGCTTTAACATTAATTTAAGCACATTAATATTTATTGATACTTTCCGGGGCTTAAGCTCCCTGATTGGCCACTTGACGAACTTCATGGATATACCCTAAAAAAATTTAAAAAAATAATTCAATTACATCAATGTGTGCTGTATTCCAAATACAAATAATCATTTCTGTAGGCTTCTGTGTGTGTGTTTTTTTGTTCCTAACACATTTCGTCAGTAAAAACGTCGTCAGGTAACCTCCATGCGTCTTGAAGGCGTGAAGGATTACACATCGTATTCCATTCTGCAATTTTCCTAACTTATTATTAAGATAGAATATCGTATCGGTATGGTGGCACCTACCCAAACAACGGATGAGTGTAATTGTTGAAGTGCTACAAGGGTCACTAAATCCTCATCATCATAATAAGCGCGTCTTCATCCACAGCTGGACATAGGCTTCTCTTAAAGCACCAAGTCATATTTTTAATCATATAGCTGCTACTTTTTACCCGCCACCAGCCATTTTTATGACGTCACACTATTCCATCCACGTCTTTTGCTCAAACTCCACTCAAGTACACCCGATCGTACCTTTATCAATGTTGAGAAATATTTAAAAAGCCTATTTCTTTACCACGCACAGGTTTTCTTATATTTATACCTTGCCTTACTTATTCAACAATATATAAAAGTTAACATAAGCATAAAAAATAAATTGATGTAATAATAAAAATATCATCGTTAATGGATGTTTTATCGCTTGATATTTAAGGAATAGTTCAAGGCAATAAAATTAAGCTATCGTGAAATTAACCAACCAATGAAGTAAAGTTCAAACGTGTTAAAAAAGGAAGGCAGACGTATGAACCACCTGCTGAGTGTTACTACCGCCCATAGACTCGCAGTGAGACATGTGAACCAGAGTCCTCTCTATCCTCACAGAGTTGCGCTGCTCAGAGGACCTAATACTTTTATACGTTCAGTCGTAGCCTGTCACCTTTTCGATATATATGATTTTGTGGTAGAGCTTTGTGCAAGCTCGTCTGGGTAGGCCACCCACTCATCAGATATTCTGCCGCAAAACAGCAGCACTTGGCATTATTCTGTTCCGGTTTGAAGGGTGAGTGAGCCAGGGTAATTACAGACACAAAGGACATAACATCTTAGTTCCCAAGATTGGTGGCGCATTGGCGATGTAAGCGATGTTTAACATCTCATAGAATGCCAATTTCTATGGGTGCTAGCTACTTACTATCAGATGGCCCATAGGCTCGTCCGCCTTCCTATGCAATAAAAATAAAATCGAGTCGTTCGAGCGTTGAGAATAGAATAAAATAAAATTAATACTAAGAATTATTAATCATTCCTTACCAATGCATTACGGATACTAAGATGTTAAGTACATTTTGCCTGTAGTTACTCAGGCTCACTCACCCTTCAAACCGGAACACTATACTAAGTATTGCTTTTTGGCGATTAAAGCTGGCATCACAATTCTGTATTTCATTAGTAATCTGTGACTTTGAGTGTCAACTTAAGTGTAATGAGATTTATTTATTGAGCTTATATATTGTTTTCTGTCTTTCGACATATTCACAAATAATAAACAAATGCAATCAACGATGCGTAATCGTTGCATTATTTCCTTTGTTGATCCTAGTTTTTAATTGGGAATTTATACACAACATATTAATTATTTCCTCAATAATACGTGGCGCTAAGCACGAACAACTAATATAAGGACAAACAGTCTGATATTGAAACATTGGAATTAATAAAAAACAATCTTCCATATATATTTAAATTATCAATTGTCATCATGTTTAGTAGTTAATGGCTATTTGTATCAAAAGTAAAGAAAAAGTAACAACCTGTGAATGTCCCACTGCTGAGCTAAGGCCTCTTCTTCTTTTTTTTTTGAGGTGAAGGTTTGGACCTTTTTCCAACACGCTGCTCCAATTCGGGTTGGTGGAATACACATGTGGCAGAATTTGAGTGACATTTTACACATGCAGGTTTCCTCGCGATGTTTTCCTTCACCGTCAAGCACGAGGTGAATTATAAGCACAAATTAAGCACGTCAAAATTCAGTGGTGCCTGCCCGGGTTCGAACCCACGATCATCGGTTAAGATTCATGCGATGCCACTGAGCCATCAAAACGAATTTAATAAAAAATCCACAATTGCACGCTGTATTCTGATCCCTTGCGTTTTTATCTTACCAACTTTTAAAACAAGTTTTTTATGGCAATAGACGTTCCCTTATTACAAGAGAATACAATGATTATTATTTGTTTGTCTGTCTGTGTCTGGTGTTGTTGTTTTTATAATCTCAACCAGCTCAGGTCATCAAGAAATCGAGATTCTGCTTTTCATTCGTGAGGTCAAAAGAAGTTATTAAGTTTTTCCGTCAAGAATTTCTTAGTAGCAACAGTGGATTTTTTTATTTCGCTCTGTTTATACTCCCGTACCTTAAAAGCGTGAAGCCGTTATCACTGCGCCTGAACAGTCTCCGGCTTAAGCCGGTGAATAAAGTTCAGTTTAGAGAGCTAGCCCAGAGTTACATAAGCATATTTAAAAGTTAACAAATATATTAAAGCCCGTACGTAATGTTTAGATAAAACTTAAGGATTTTTATTAAAAGTGATTAAACGAAAAAACACTTCTTTATATAAAAATAGACACTGAAAAATCAGTTCAGTACTACTGACGTGTTTTGAAGCTTGAAGTTTGAAGCTTGTTACGAGAAACGATATAACATTAAAAGTAAACGAAGAATGGAAATTCATATGTTATCCACAAATTTGATTTCTTAATTAATGATTATAGTCGATTATCGACCATTGGCCGCACACTTATAAATATATTTAAAACAATTCAAATGTTTGTGTTTGTTTTAAACTTAATGAATAAAGTTCCAATAGCAAAATTATTTTTCAAGTTCATTATAATAATTTCTTAAACAATTATTCCCGTTATCCTTAGCAATAACAATTGCACAACAAAACGCAAAGGTTTCCGCGAATAAGTTGTCCTTAGAAGTCAAGGATTTAGGTGTCGCTCAAAATAGAATGAATAACTCATTTGATCAAACCTTCAGTGTTAACGATTAATATTTGTAATTATATGAATATTCTTAATTATAAACAAAATTTCATATTTAACTGGCTTATTAATTCCACTTAGCTTTGTATTAATAATAATTATTAATTATTATTCTTCTGGCTATAATAATAAGCTATTTTTTAAGAAGTCGTTATGTCAGAATAACAAATTGAATTAACTGTATCCTTTTATTATTAATTGTGTTTTATTTTTTATGTTATTAATATTTTTTTTGTTTTAAAAAGTAGTTTCACAAAGTACATACCAAATATAGGTTAACTTAACAAATAAAAGTCATTGTTCACTTAGGTAAACTCTAATTGACGAAAAGTAATTAGCAGTACGAACGTAATTTATGAATGTTTTATTGGTGCCGTTATACACTTTAACTATGGTAAATCTTACAATGGCCCGAGGGGACCATAATCTTTTACTTATATAACAGTGTATGTCAATGAAATTTGACAAGGAAACATGGCATATTAAGCTTCAACCTTCAAAACCCTTAAGTTTTTAACCCACATCTTATTAGAAAATCAAAATATATGAATGACTGACATAGCTCTAGTTTAAGATCTTTAAAAATAATTATCAAATCGATGCATACAAATTCTGGACATATATTTTATCATTATGTTTGGCTGCCTAATAGTCTAATGGCCAAATAAAAGGCAGCAGATTCCGAGGTTCAAGCACAGGCCGAGCAAAAGCTATTGAGTATTTTTGTCGGAGAATCTCAGTAGCAGCTGAGTCTGAAAGTTGAAAGTGTGTACACTCCCATGCCTCGGATAGTACGTAAAGCCGTTAGACCTGCGCGTGATTTATTTTCGGTCGTTTCGGATTGCCGTCCTATCTGATTATGAGAATAAGGAAATAAAGAATACATCTGTGTTTGCATTCACGCCTGTGCACCACAGTTGACTCTCTCTTGAGATAGCCGCAGGGGTGAAATCGATCAAGTGAACATCATTGATAGTACGAACTTATAATACGAATGTTTTTGGAACGAAGTTCTTTTACGCAGCGTACAGTAGAGTGAAATGTCATATGCCTACCAAATGTTACAAAATGCGATGCTTTGGGCTTTCGAATTCAGTACTGCGGGAGCGTTTCTGAAGATAGAACCTATACCGAATTTGTGAGCGCCAAACCACGCCAAGTGATTGAGCGAGAAATGTATAGTGCACCTACCGATTGTAGATCTTTTTTTAATTAAGTTAAATAATTTAATATAAGCAAACTGAATCAAAAATATTAATTTTATTTGAAATACTTACCAATAGCGATACGGCTTACGAGCCGCACTGAAGTCCCAGGTTCGAACCTTGGGTTATTGTCACAATTCCCATCATAAATTTCGTTTAATTGGAGGGTTAAATTACTAAAATAATATTAAAATATTAGTAAATTCCTTAACATGGAGATTACTATTATTATAAAAAAATCTTAATTGAATTTAAAAATTTAAATCGTTTCTTAATCTTTGATTAGAGAGAGTTGCATAAAGGAGGTCGAGGTGCTTTTTGGTGTGACAAAAAATACAATAATATATCAATGAAAATCTACATTTCAAAACACGAGTCGAAAAAATATCCCAAGAATTTCGTTTCTGACGTGGGTCCTGACCGCACAATTTTTATTATTTATTTCAATGTAATGTACATATCTGTAATACATATTTTATATAATATGTAGCATTTAGCGCTGCTTATATACCGCATAATATGCTTAAAAAGGTGTAATAAGTTTTCTCTTCATATATAATATATAGTTACGTATATACAAGAACATAAGATTCACGCTTGTCGCGTCAACAGTCTGAAAACAATCAAACCCGCTGCATATTCTGGTATAATATTAAATAAACTCAGCGTCAAAAAAATCGCACCTTTTGGTATTTTGACTTCAAGCAACTATAAACCCTATTTCATCTATGGTAAGGTATAAGTGTGGGGCCTCATTTTAAAGGTTATTGAATCCTTTAAATAATAAAACTGTGATAGTGATTACTAAGCATATAAAAAACATTTTTCATGAAAAAAGGAAAAACACGCCAAAATTACTTAATTTAATTAATCTAAAAACATAACAAAATTAAAAAATACAGTAAAACAAATTCTTAAAACTAAACTTAGAACCTAGTGTTACCTCCCTTAGGCCTAATGACACCCTCCATGCGATCCTTCATTGACCTCACCAACGTCACGATGCGTTCTTGAGGAATGTCACTCCACTCCTCGACGACGGTGTCCCGAAGCTGTTCAAGGGTGGCACGGGCAGTATCACGAGACCGCACCCGGCGTTTCAGATCATCCCAAAGGTGCTCTGTGGGATTCAGGTCAGGACTTCTCGCTGGCCACTGCATCACGGGGATCCCAACCTGATTCAAGTAGTCCCGAACAATGATTGCCGTATGGGAGCGGGCGTTGTCGTGCATGAATGTGAATTCAGGCCCGACAAAACCAGCATACGGGACCACATGGTCCTCCAGTATCTCTGTGATGTACCGATGAGCAGTCAGGGACCCCTGGCCACGTGCACCTCCAGTGCAGGAGACGCACACAAGGTCGGTTTTTCCTTGGATTGAAATTCCGCCCGAGAACATGCAGGATCCTCCTCTGTAGCTGACGGTTTCTTCAAAGCAGGCCTGTGAGTACCGTTCCCCCTGCTTCCTGTACACTCTTCTACGCCTATCATTGCAGAAAAGGCATACCCTAGTCTCGTCGGAGAAGAGGACAGACTTCCATTGGTCGAACGTCCAATCCACGTGGTCTCGGGCAAACTGAAGTCTGACTCGCCTATGCTCTGCTGTCAATTTGGGGCCAGTAGCAACCCTACGGGCCTGGATTTTCTTCTCTCGCAGCCTTCTTCTTATTGTGGAGACGCTCACCGACGTCCTCCGAGCTGTTCGGAGCTGCTGTTGCAGCTCAACAGCGTTGGAGAATCGGTTACGCAAAGACGTCGACACAATATAGCGGTCGTCTCTGTCGGAAGTGCAACGTCGTCTTCCGGATCCATGCTTCCTGATGTAGCCTCCAGTCTCCTGGAACCGCTGGGATACTCGTTTCACCCGGAAACGGCTTATGTTGAGTTGTCGAGCAATATTAGCTTAGCGTAGTCCTGATTGCAGTAGTGCTACCACTTGAGCTGCTTTTTCTGCCGTGGTATCCATTTTTCAGGGTTTTTTTCTTACTGGAGCTGTTCAGGTGTGACTTCTGTGATGTCTGGATAGCTAATGACCCATAATTAATTTTTACCCCCCCTTTTATTCGTGTCCAAGGTGGCACAAGTAGTGAGTCCTCTAATGAGCTTTTCAGCACTTTTTTTTAAGACCCTAACGTTTCGTGATTATTGTTTTTACAGAAAAGAACGATACGCGTTTTTAAAGTGTATTAATTGTGCTTTCAAATGATATTAATTTTGGTAGAGTACAATAAATAAGTTAAGAGTATTATTCGCTTGAAGTCAAAATTACAAAAGGTGCGATTTTTTTGACGCCGAGTGTATATCGGTCTTGTAGTGTTTTCAATAAGGCATTACAAAAATACTCATTTATTATACATGCGAAGTTGTTTGCAAAAACAGGTGCACTCTCTAACCTCTCACTCTTTTATACCGATGGGACGCGACCGACACGAGCGGAAAGAAAACAGTAACAGAATCTTCGGTTTTTATGCTTTCCAGGCGGCTGAGGATTTCTTGACTTTGTAAAAATAAATCTTATAAATATTATGCATAGAATTGAAACAAAATCTATACTAATATTATAAAGAGGAAAGATTTGATTTTTTGTTTGTTTCTTTGTTTGTTACGGTTTAACACAAAAACTACTCGACCGATTTTAAAAATTCTTTCACTATTAGAAAGATACGTCTGTACTGAGTAACATATGCTATAATATGTTATGTTATTAACATATTATGTTAATATCAAAAAAATTAGAGATCCCTACTTAAAATGGAACAATGTAACCCAAGGTATTAAATGTTACCTATAAAAGTCATTATTTTGTGTTCGCTGCGAAAACTGTTGATTATATATAAAATAGTTTTCTATATATTAATAGTACTTATGATCACAAAAAAGTCCATGATGGTATATGCCTAACTATTAAGGCCTTAAGTATTTAAGCCACAATAACAGTTTTTGTTTAAATTATAAAGTTCAAATACAGGTGGAATCGAATAGTGGTGATATTGATATCATGATATTAATCCTTATCCATTTCAATGGTTTGATAATTAAGATGTAAAATCCACTTTAAATTATGTGGATCGGACTTTTCATTTAGAAGTTATGACGGGTATAAAAATTCTCTAAATAAAAAAATTGTCACGGTATGAACAAACTGTTAACTGTTCTGCGTATAGTCTATTAACAAATGCTAATATGAGGACGAAGTCGCAGGCGAAGAGCTGTATTTTATAAATATTCATTTAATAACCTTCTTGTCGGTTCTACTAGAGTCGATGTAACCCAGTGACTAGAACACGTGAATCTGTCCGTAGATAGCTGGTTCAAGTCCGGGCAAGTTACACTGAAATTCCATATATTGTTTATAATTCATCTCGTGCTCGAACATACCACATGTGTATTGGAGCAACGTGGTGGAATAAGCTCCCAACTAAAGAGGAGAGGAGTCATTAGCCCAGCAATGGGACATTAAGGCTGAACATAAGAAATATTAATTAATTATTAATTTATTTTTTTCGAATAGTTTTTTTTTTTATTTGATGTATAATATTGGCAATGCTTCCGTACAGTAAATATTAGAATAGAGAAAAGAGTATAGACAATCGAGTAGACTTTATAAGTTCATGGTACCACATTTATTTACAAAACATACCACCAAACACGCTTACTGTTAGTATTCCAGCAGCAGATTATACAGGGCAGCAGCAAATACATAGTTACTATTGTTTTGCTCCGGTTTGAAGAGCGATGTAACATCTAAGTTCCCCAGGTTGGTGGCGGATTGGTGGTTAGTCTTTCTCACAGGCATTGGTGACCACTTATCACCAGACGGCCAACTTGCCAGTCTATCTATCTAATACAATAAAATATCCATATTGCCAACGATCAAGGACAGAGCTAACTAACCATCAAGTGATCCAGCGTTCGTTACATTCTAATTTCTAACTTATTGCTCAAAAACGGGGGCAAGTTAAGGGTAACTTATTTTATTATTATATGAACTTAATTATAACTAAACCTGAAAAATTCATAGAAAATGAAATAATAATTATAAATAATGCAAACATTTTTGTTTTATTCATTAGTATATAATAATATGTTTGTAGTGTCTTAAGTTTTAAACAAACATAAACAAATATATCATAATATATAATAACATACATAATATAATAAGCACACACAAGTAAATAACAAGTAACAACATACACAAAACGAAAAAATGTTCTCAAATCATAAAAAATTCAGTAATAACACGATCATTTCTCAAGTTATAGCTAAGTGACGTGAAACTATAACTATAAGCGCTCTGTAGGCCACTGTCGGTCAGTTAAGTTATGGCCCCACGTCACCGCCTCGGTCGCTCCCCCAAATAAATGAAATTTAACTGAATGAGGGAAAAAAAATCAATACCACAACAGTATCGGCCACTATCGCCCGTTAATTTACCAACTTGATAAAAATAAAAGCGGGTCGAACATGTGGACGTAGCTTTATGTTACTGTCAATTGTTAACGATATCAGACGTCGCTAAGTTGTTATACATTATGTCAGCAATACTCAAAATTAAGATACGTACAAGTCGGTTGTTCTTGCATACATGTTGACTAAACGCTTGGTTTTTTTTCGATAGTGTAAATCCGGCCTTATATAACTGTCAAAATATGAAAAATCAACTTACGGGTAGAGCAGACGTCAAATATTTTGAAAGTTAAGCATCCTAGTGTAGGTCGACGAACCCGGCGCTCACACCGACAGACACACAGTCGGCCATCTTTTTCCGAATGTCAAATTTGATGTTTTTTTTTTATCGAATCCGAACTGTCAAACTCCGTAACTTGATGAACTGAAACTTCTGTCATGTATATTGTTATAACGCCTAACTATAAACACTTTTGTATAAAACAGTATAAAAATATTAAAATTATGAACGATGGAAAACTTGTAAATTAAAACGAAATATAAATGTATATTAATAATAATAAAAACGTTCAAGCCGCTCCGAGTGCGAGCGCCTACTGACTTAAAATTTTTGGGAATAAAAACATGCTACAATAGCCTCCCGGAGGGCCGAATACTCTTGATACTTTCGCTTGTAACGTTTCCGCATTTGATAAAAATATATTAATTACTATTATAATTATTATACTGGGCATTTAAGTATCAATATAAATAACTACCACTCATATAAACTTGCTGTAGCTTTTATATAACTAGGTAATAGGCACGAATTCTTCTTACAAGTAGAAGTATAGTATACGAGATTAGCGTATTTGCAATAATACATAAAGTTAGTATATATATCTTCCTATATATCTATTATAAACGTATCAGAATTGTGTAGATTATTCATCGCTTTTAAAAAAAGTTAAAAAAATATATAATAAAAGTGAAAGTTAGTATCAAGACTGCTAGGCCGCGGTATCGCACGCATGTGTGCGTGTGAGGGGGCTCGGGCGGGTGCTCTGGGGGGTCGGAGGGGGTGAAATTTTTCGTTTTTCGCCCACTTTTCCGTCCCGCTCTAGTTTTTCCTCTCCCTCATTTTTTCTTCGCCGGCTTTCTTCCTAGTGCCCCACCACATGTGTGCTGAATGTAGTATATGTTAAAAGAACAGATTAATTTTCATTTCCGGTTTGTAAAATCGTGTTGCTAAATATAAAGAGACAGTAAACTATTCAGTAAACTATTATTTTAAACAATTTATTATAAATTATAAGTTTCAATTAAAATAACATTTTCTTATTTTAAAAACGATTCTGAGGCAATTTTTTTTATCATAAGTTTCAATTATTAACAAAAATTGTTTTAAAATAAATAACATTAAAATTTAGAATATTACTCATTAAGATATATGAAAAAAAGAACATTATAGTGCATGAGAGTTGTTACAAACGAATATAAAACTCCTGTGAGCCAGAAACGTTTCGCGATAAGGCTACATGTGTTGCACTCAAATTCAACATGAAAATTAATTTCACACCGTCCAAGAATGTCTAAAAACACCCAAATGAAAGCCTAATATTAGTTACTAAGCTCATATATAAATATTTTAAACATTAATGGATATTATATAGATATAATATAATTTTCTCCAAGTATTTCCTCTATACTGAAAGACGCGTGCGGGCGCCCGCCCCCCACCAGCGCCTTACCGCTATACAGCGTGCTACAGTTATTAAGTTATTGTGTTATTCTTAACATTTCATTGTTACATTATAAGACATATCTATGTCTGTATACAGCTTATCTTCAGATATCGACGTACATTTATCTCATTTCCTTTATTTTATTTAATAACATTTATAATTTTAATGACGTCATATAAATATTTTTGAAAATAGAACATTTATTAACTATGTCTAAATTTTTTAAGCATTATAGTAAATATTTCATACTAGAATGTCAGTTATATCACTATTTATTTGATATATATATCTGTCTATATAAATTTATTTTTTACTAATATATAAACATACTTATTTATATACATGCTAATATATGTGAATATATAACTTTTTTTTTATATAGTTTCAAATGATTGCAGTTGTTGAACTAGTTTAAGCTAAAATAAAGTTTCTAGAAATACAAATAATAAGCATCGTAAGTTGACGTTGAATTTAGTAACACTACTTTTTTTTTTGCTTAAAATAGTTTATCTGCCTAAACAACACGCTCACAAATCTTTAATAAATACTTAAATTCCAAGGCCACAAATCACTTACAAAGAAACGAACACCCTATACACCCTGAACAGAACTAGGAAACGAGGGGGTAAGTACACACCCCCACCCCTGGGGGAGTACATCGCAAATACGCGAAAGCAATAGGACTTTTAAAAATTCTCCAGAAATATGATTTATATGTTGACGGCAAGAACGCCTCCTTTTCTCTTGCTCAAGGACGGGCCTGATTCGATTTTTAAACCGCGCCAGTTTTTATTTTTCAACAAAATTTCATTGTTTTACTATATTATATTTTGTTATTCCTTCGTTAACATTTTAAAACAGCCTGTATGTTATTAGTAGCTTACATTTTCAAAAATATACTAAATACAAATTTAAAAAAATACACGCTTCATACTAAGTCCCATTTCATTCAAGAACCTTAACACACTAAGCAAATAAACAACACACGTTAAACTTTATGATAAATAATCTAAAATTTATTTACGACATCGTCCTAAATTACATAATAAATGTACATCTTAATATTAACTGCTACATTATTCTTATAAAGTATGTATATATCTATACTAATATATAAAGCTGAAGAGTTTGTTTGTTTGATCCGGCTAATCTCAGGAACTACTGGTTCGAATTTAAAAAAATATTTTTGTGTTGGATAGTCCTTTTATCGAGGAAGGCTCTTGGCAGATTTTTATTTATTATACGCGGGTGAAACCGCGGGGCACAACTAATTTTCATATAAAAATAGAATTAAAGCTTACAAAACATATCTCGATAAAATTTTTTTAGGTGGCAGGTATTTGTGCAAGTCTGTTTAGGTACCACCGAATCATCAGATATTCTACCACTAAACAGCAATTCTTGTGTTTCAGTATTCCGGTGACTACAGGCGCAAGGGAGATTAGTTCCCAATGTTAGTGGCGCATTGACGATGTAAGGAATGGTACACACTTCTTACAGAGCCTGTCTATGAGCAGTGGTAACGAAAAAAAAAATTTCATACGGAAATCGAATTCGCAATCATTCGAGTCAAAAATTTAAACATCTTACCACGGATCTAGCGAGGCTTGTTTATTTTGTATTTTATACTATACATACATATTAACTAACTATTCATACAAATTATAAAAATAAAAAAAAAACTTAAAGCACACTTTTAAAATAGAAAGACTAAGGTGCATATTAATGTGCCAAATAATTAACATATAGAAATAAAAAGGTCCTCTCCGTGTGCCATTTGGGGGTTGTTATGTGGAACTAATGAACTTTGTGTGTGTAGGTGTATCTATGCTAAGTTTGCATACAAACGATTTCATCCTATAATAATAATAATGTCCTGCTGACCAATTTCTGCCAGGGCGGAGATCAAGAGAGATTAACCTGCGCAGGACATATTATTGTGCACAAGTGCGTGAACAAACACAAATGCACTCTCATAATCCGAAGGGACGGCAATCCGACCGCAAAAAAAGTTCAATTGCAGGACCAATGCCTGTATGTCTAGCCACTAAAACAATGATACAGTAAATATAATAATATAAGTTTTTTTTTAAAAGAACTGTCTAATTTCTCCCCTTCCCTTTAAGGTAAGATCTATTCTTTATCAATTATACCTTAGCAGCTTAATTAAATTATAAAATTACCTTTTAAAAGTGCACGTAGGAAACTTATGTAATCATATAAGATAAAGTAGATTTCGATTTGATTTGAGTTCTTAATGTTCATGAGAAATATTTGTAAAAGCCATACTCTCATGTGTCATTGTATGGGGGCTTGTAATAATGTCATAAGCTTACCCCTTACACAGGTTTTCTTAGTGAAGGGTCGTTGAGTTTGAGTTGTTAAGAAAGAATGAATTTTATTGCAACGAAAAATATATTAGTTTTCGATAGCTTTGACGTTAACGGCGATTAGTTTGTAATGAAAAGAACGCCATCTAATGACAATAATAAGATTTCTATTCACATGGCAGTTAACGTATGCTATTGAATAAGAAAAAAATCTCGCAGTAAGCACACTGATATAATTATTCTGTAAAAACGAACTCAAGACTCATCATTTCGCGACAGGGAAATGCCAGAAACTGATATGCGAAATTAACCATAATAGTTATAACATTAAAATAAGATACACGCATCAAAATAGCGTATCACCGTAAGTCGTTTTCCAATGTGTCACGAGTGAGATCCGAAGTGAGTTCTTACAACCAAAGTGATATTATATGATACCTTGTCTTGTCGTGTCTACAAATAAAATATATTTAAGATAATCGAAGCAATATTTCTTCATGGTTTAAATCAACGCGAACGAATTCAGCTTTTAAAACAATAATGAAACATTTTATTGCCAAACCGTAGAAAAACAAAGGTTCGCTTTTAACAAATTGAAATATAATTTGCATCACTCAAAAGTGTGCGTGTTAAGGAAAAAAATTAAGTTGTTTGTCGAGAATAATGCCCAATTAATTTTGCTAATTTCCTGTATCGGCTTAGAATTTGTTATGAAAAAATTGTAAAACACTGTAACCTCATTAGTAAACTGTAATGTTCCTATGAGAAAAAAAAAAGTTCTTTAAACCTTAATTAATGAGAATCTATTTACTATAGACATTTGTAATTTAAACATGACAACAGATTTTATTAAATATGTACGAGTATTGTATTTTTTTACAGTATAGGATGGCGGATGATTTCAGTGCCGGTGAGCCCCACATACCACCCCTCCCCTCCACTTCATGAAGGGGAAACGCGTAAACGCGTTTTTCCAGCGAGAAAAAAAATGGTAGGCGGACGAGCATATGAGCCACCTGATGGTACGTGGTCACCAACGCCCATAGACAATGTATGAAATGTTAACCATCGCTAACATCGCCAATGTGACACCAACCTTGAGAACTAAGAAGTTGTCCCTTGTGCCTGTAATTAATATACTAAAATTTATTTACGACATCGTCCTAAATTACATAATAAATGTACATCTTAATATTAACTGCTACATTATTCTTATAAAGTATGTATATATCTATACTAATATATAAAGCTGAAGAGTTTGTTTGTTTGATCCGGCTAATCCCAGGAACTACTGGTTCGAATTTAAAAAAATATTTTTGTGTTGGATAGTCCTTTTATCGAGGAAGGCTCTTGGCAGATTTTTATTTATTATACGCGGGTGAAACCGCGGGGCACAACTAATTTTCATATAAAAATAGAATTAAAGCTTACAAAACATATCTCGATAAAATTTTTTTAGGTGGCAGGTATTTGTGCAAGTCTGTTTAGGTACCACCGAATCATCAGATATTCTACCACTAAACAGCAATTCTTGTGTTTCAGTATTCCGGTGACTACAGGCGCAAGGGAGATTAGTTCCCAATGTTAGTGGCGCATTGACGATGTAAGGAATGGTACACACTTCTTACAGAGCCTGTCTATGAGCAGTGGTAACGAAAAAAAAAATTTCATACGGAAATCGAATTCGCAATCATTCGAGTCAAAAATTTAAACATCTTACCACGGATCTAGCGAGGCTTGTTTATTTTGTATTTTATACTATACATACATATTAACTAACTATTCATACAAATTATAAAAATAAAAAAAAAACTTAAAGCACACTTTTAAAATAGAAAGACTAAGGTGCATATTAATGTGCCAAATAATTAACATATAGAAATAAAAAGGTCCTCTCCGTGTGCCATTTGGGGGTTGTTATGTGGAACTAATGAACTTTGTGTGTGTAGGTGTATCTATGCTAAGTTTGCATACAAACGATTTCATCCTATAATAATAATAATGTCCTGCTGACCAATTTCTGCCAGGGCGGAGATCAAGAGAGATTAACCTGCGCAGGACATATTATTGTGCACAAGTGCGTGAACAAACACAAATGCACTCTCATAATCCGAAGGGACGGCAATCCGACCGCAAAAAAAGTTCAATTGCAGGACCAATGCCTGTATGTCTAGCCACTAAAACAATGATACAGTAAATATAATAATATAAGTTTTTTTTTAAAAGAACTGTCTAATTTCTCCCCTTCCCTTTAAGGTAAGATCTATTCTTTATCAATTATACCTTAGCAGCTTAATTAAATTATAAAATTACCTTTTAAAAGTGCACGTAGGAAACTTATGTAATCATATAAGATAAAGTAGATTTCGATTTGATTTGAGTTCTTAATGTTCATGAGAAATATTTGTAAAAGCCATACTCTCATGTGTCATTGTATGGGGGCTTGTAATAATGTCATAAGCTTACCCCTTACACAGGTTTTCTTAGTGAAGGGTCGTTGAGTTTGAGTTGTTAAGAAAGAATGAATTTTATTGCAACGAAAAATATATTAGTTTTCGATAGCTTTGACGTTAACGGCGATTAGTTTGTAATGAAAAGAACGCCATCTAATGACAATAATAAGATTTCTATTCACATGGCAGTTAACGTATGCTATTGAATAAGAAAAAAATCTCGCAGTAAGCACACTGATATAATTATTCTGTAAAAACGAACTCAAGACTCATCATTTCGCGACAGGGAAATGCCAGAAACTGATATGCGAAATTAACCATAATAGTTATAACATTAAAATAAGATACACGCATCAAAATAGCGTATCACCGTAAGTCGTTTTCCAATGTGTCACGAGTGAGATCCGAAGTGAGTTCTTACAACCAAAGTGATATTATATGATACCTTGTCTTGTCGTGTCTACAAATAAAATATATTTAAGATAATCGAAGCAATATTTCTTCATGGTTTAAATCAACGCGAACGAATTCAGCTTTTAAAACAATAATGAAACATTTTATTGCCAAACCGTAGAAAAACAAAGGTTCGCTTTTAACAAATTGAAATATAATTTGCATCACTCAAAAGTGTGCGTGTTAAGGAAAAAAATTAAGTTGTTTGTCGAGAATAATGCCCAATTAATTTTGCTAATTTCCTGTATCGGCTTAGAATTTGTTATGAAAAAATTGTAAAACACTGTAACCTCATTAGTAAACTGTAATGTTCCTATGAGAAAAAAAAAAGTTCTTTAAACCTTAATTAATGAGAATCTATTTACTATAGACATTTGTAATTTAAACATGACAACAGATTTTATTAAATATGTACGAGTATTGTATTTTTTTACAGTATAGGATGGCGGATGATTTCAGTGCCGGTGAGCCCCACATACCACCCCTCCCCTCCACTTCATGAAGGGGAAACGCGTAAACGCGTTTTTCCAGCGAGAAAAAAAATGGTAGGCGGACGAGCATATGAGCCACCTGATGGTACGTGGTCACCAACGCCCATAGACAATGTATGAAATGTTAACCATCGCTAACATCGCCAATGTGACACCAACCTTGAGAACTAAGAAGTTGTCCCTTGTGCCTGTAATTACACTGGCTCACTCACCCTACAAACCGGAACACAACAATACTAAGTACTGCCGTTTTGAGGTAGAATGTCTGATGAGTGGGTGATACCTACCCAGACGAGCTTGCACTAAGCCCTACCACCAGTAAAAAGCCTTAACACCAGTAAAAAGCCTTAACACCAGTAAAAAGCCCTACCACCAGTAAAAAGGCCTACCACCAGTACAAGGCCTTACCACCAGTTATGTACAACGTTGGTATACGTCTGTCTGCTGAACTGATTCTCCCCCCCTCTTGAAGAGAAGGATGATGATTAATCTGCACTCATCTTGTACTATCATTTTCCTTTCTGAAATCAAGCTAAGCAAATCTGTAATCAGTTGGGTTTGACCGGATTTGAACGCACGACTTTTGTTAAGAACCACGTGTTGTATCTGCTGAATCATTTAAGCTATTGAGCTCATCTATTAATGAGCAATGGAAAATAAAGTAGATGGTTGGTGGCTAATGAAGATGAAGGTCATTCACCAACACGTGATGGTGAAGCCCCACGAAACATTCGCGGTATTAAAAAAAATCTACAATTATTTTAAATAAAAATAACTAAATTACAATACATTTTTTCAACATTAATATCAAAGTCTAAAGTCAAAAGCTAATAACATTTTCAATTTCAATTTTCTACTAAAATAATGAGAAGGAAAAACATTTTTGTACCTAAGCAGAGCATCTCTTTTAGCGTTACACGTGTCTGAATTGATTATAACTTAACAAGCTCGTTTCCTGGCGATGTTTTGACATTTAAAAAAATATATAAAATTGTTCTTTTTATTTTTAAAGTTCGAACGTTTATCGACACGACAAAATGACTTCTTTTTTAATATACCTGCATTGCCAGTGAAGAAATTGTGAATAAATTATTTTTAATGTGTATTTAATAAGTTATTAAATTGCTTTTAAATATTCTAGTAAATATGTCATAACAACAAATCCAATGCCTTAAATATCATCAAGTACAAGGACGTTTAAAAACTAATTAAACAAAATAAATTAAATAATAATTTACCGGTTCGAAAAGTAAAATCTAAGAGAATCTAAAAAACATTAAGTAGTTACTAGATTTGATATACAATAATAATATTTTTATATATATCTCCATGAAACACGCTTTTCCTTATCTATACTACCTTATAAAGAGAAGCGGTATATAATGTATTTTAAATTAATTAACAAATGCCATTTTTTACTTCATCTCGTAGCCGACAATAATCGAACTTTCGTGAAGTTACAAGCAGGCAGTTAAGTTACCACTGGTCTTAACTGAGCACTAAAACACACGGATTTTTATTATTATTTTATTGATAAATTATTTAATCTAGAAACGAGAAACGGAGGTAAATCAACTTAAATCCGTTAATCCTTATTTTTAATTTTAAATAAAAAAAATTGATAACTTTGATAAGCAGATCTGTGTTTTTAATGTCGTATGTCGTAACGGTAAACGTCATGAAGCGTCATGACGTTTTGACGTCATAACCCCACGTAGGACGCCTCTTGTGTGTGCGTGGCACGTGTAACATATATTTCGTCGCTATATATTATTATAATAAAAAGAAAAAATAAGTTGTATAAACGAAACTTTTATGTATTATTCCTGTTACTCCATATATGTATATATTTTCTATAACTTTATTACAATTACCATCGATTTCGATGTTTCAAATAATTTATTTCTTTTATAAATAGACCAGCAGACGAAGAAATAAGCTCACTGTAGTCACCAACGCCCATAGACATTAGCACTGTTTGAAAAACTTACTGTACATATTACATAGCCATTGCGCCACCAACCTAGGGAATTAAGATGTTTGGTATTTGCGCCTGTAGTTACACTGACTCACTCACGGGCACAGACGGGCTCGCAGAAAGCGCTACAACCAAATGTAACTGCAAATGAAAATGCTACAAGGACTGTTGATAAATATAACAAGAAAAACCCGGCTGACGTTGCTACGAGTTTTTAACCAATCATGGCAATTTGATATACGTGGAAGTTGCAGTAACTAACGTACCTAACAACAAAATGGATAACATAAAAAAATTCTTCATGAAATACACCTTAAGAATTAAACAATACGAATGAATGAATATATGTATTTATAGCCAGTGTCACATGGGAGAGGGGGGGCGGTGTGTAAGGATACAATCCTTACACACCGCCCAAGTTATTTTAGAAATAAGAAACTCACATCCATATAAATATCAGTCGTGTAAAAATATACATCCCAAATTTAACAGGAATCCGTCAAACGTTGTCGAAGCCTATTAATTTAAAAGAGATGTTTAAAGATCTCTTCCACCTTTTTACAAAGATTTAAATTTATTTCGAAATGGCAACTGATATTAGTCAGGTGAAAAAAAGAAAAATGTATTTTGGATAGGCTTTGCGTAAAATCCGTTCTTAGTGAGCGTCTACGTCGGAGAAGGAGTAACTGTGACTCAAGTCAATCTTGGGGATAGTATAGGAGATCTCGTGATGAGAGGTCTAAATAATACTCTCAGTTTTCATTAAAGAAGAAAAAATTTAAGAACACAGGGATAAATAATTAATCTATTTAGGAACTTATATTATAAGTTTCCTTGCCCTTCTCCTACGTCATAATTATTCCACGTCATGAAAAAGAGCCGAGATGACATTAGTTAGATTGATTTCATTGACGGGCCTCCTGATTCTAAGTAGTCATTAACGCCTATAGACAATGCCAATGAATGAAATACTTTCTATTCCTTACATTACTCCACTAATCTTAGGAAGTAAGACTTTATGTCCCTCGAGCCTATAGTCACCCTTCAAATCTGAACACAGTATTACGAAGTATTGCTGTTTGGCAGTAGAATACGTGATGAATACGTAGTAACTACATAAGTAGGCCTGCACAAGCTCCTACTGCCAAGTTTTGACGTGTACAACCTATTCCAATCGGATTAGGAATTCTAATCGTTCTGCTGTATTATGCACTATAAACAGTTATTGATGAATTTACCTTTATTTATAATACAACACTATTCCAATTAACTAGTTATAACCACATTAATTTAACTTTCGCAGTTCCGATTACAACTTCGCGGAAAATCAAAACGCCATCTTTTACCGAGTCCATAGTGAATATCATAGATTATTCAAGATCTCGACCAATGATATCGATGACCAATGACATCGCATTAATTCGGTGTCAAAGTTGTTTATTTGGGTTTATTCCTGTTGGGGTTTTAATAGGCTATAGACTCAATAGTAAGAAGTCCCTTAAGTAGCACTTAAATGTCTCTGAGTAGTATTCTACCGCAAAACAACAGTACTTGCTATTGTTGTGTTCCGGTTTGAAGGGTGAGTGAGCCAATGTAATTACAGGCGCAAGGGACATAAAATCTTAGTTCCCAAGGTTAGTGGCGCATTGGCGATGTAAGCGATGGTTAACATGTCTTACAATGCCAATGTCTATGGGCGTTGGTTACCACTTACCATCAGGTGGCCCATAAGCTCGTCCGCCTACTAATAATATAAAAAAGAGTCTGCCATACTCTTTTAAGTCTTATTTCAGAAGGCAAAAATCTTTATCTCATTGATTGACGATCTCAGATGCGCCATGCGCCATTTCAGAAACATACTACTCAGACCTGAGAAAAACCGGCAAAGAAACACAGCGGGTTTTTTATCTTATATTTTACAATTGTAGGTTTTATAAATAATATACTTATATTTTTAATTTGAAATGGCCCGGAGGCGATCATTTCATTCCCAAGGTGTGCAATCATCTAAAATTCATCTAAAATCAAGTTTAAATATATTAATTTTATGCGTATTATGACTATTCGCTTATAAATCAATTAATTTGTAAAAAGAGTTGCTACTTAACCTCTTGCTGTTTTTTCTCTGATTAATTTCGAATCTGTGGTTAAATTTTATTTAACTTCTAAAAGGACAGCTGAAAAATGCTTATAAGGGCCTACTTGTAAAAAGTTTCTTCGATTTCATACCAAGTTTCTTACTCGGTTTGTATAATAATGATAAACCTTAGATATATTTTTAATGATACTATATGTATATAAAATGGATGACGTAATTATATGTATATGTTAAACTTTAACTACTAGCGTACTGATATACAACATTTTATATACGAACTTATTCATTCTAAAAATAAAATTAGAAGAAAACATATTAATGTAAGTCTTATTATGTTCATAAAATAATATTGAAGTCAGAAAAATATAGTCTCATGGGAAACTTATTGCTATCTATATATAGTAAAGACGAAGAGATGTATGGTTGGGGCCGCTATCTCAGCGTTTTTGCATATACCTTATGAAACTCGTTTTAATAATAATATCAACGTGACCTTACTTTTGCACTTATCTAATCAGTAACAGGGATGAAAGGGGAGCCGACAACGACCTTGGGCTCCTTACCGTCAACCTCACCTGCCCGTGGTGCATCCTGCTAATCAACAAACGAGGCTCTGGCGACCGAAACCGTGGCGGTATAACCACTCAAATGCTGGAATCCGAAAATGCAAATCCTGATAGCGGGCAGCAGCGCTATTAGAGAAAGATTCTAGCCACTGCGGTCTCCAACCCGCCTGCCAAGCGTGGTGACTATGGCAAATACCCTCCATGAAGGACGACACTAGGTCATGGCCCCCAATTCCCGGTAATCGCACTATTCCTGGCCACGGTACCGGCCATGGTAACGGTGCGATGGGGGGTGCTAAGAATCCCCGGGCTACGGCAGGGTACCACAAACAGCGACTGTTTCTGGCCACGTATAATGGACGCTCTCTGAGGCTGGACGAACATCTGACAGAATTGGAAGTAGAGTTAAGTCATATTAACTGGGATATAGTAGGTCTGTCGGAAATCCGAAGACAGGGCGAGGATATGATGACACTAAATTCCGGTTACTTACTTTACTTCCGAAAAGGACGCCAACCATCCCAAGGTGGCGTCGGCTTTTTAATCCACAAGTCACTCAGAAGCAATGTTGTAGAGGTTAGCAGTGTGTCGACGAGGGTAGCATACCTTGTCTTAAAGATAACCGAGAGGTATGCCTTGAAGGTTATACAAGTGTATGCCCCAACGTCTACATACACTGACGAAGAGGTCGAAGCCATGTACGAAGACATAGTAAAAGCTATGTCTCGTACTATTCATTACCTTCTACACAATTGTTATGGGTGACTTCAATGCCAAAGTGGGAGTACAAGACAAATGCTGGTAAACTTCCTCGAGGCTCAGGGATTGTTTCTGATGAAATCTTTTTCCCAGAAAAAGCCCCAAAGAAAGTGGACCTGGAGAAGCCCCGATAATGTAACGATGAATGAGATCGACTTCATTTTATCCAATAAGCGCCAAATATTCAGGGATGTCTCCGTGATCAACAGGGTAAACACCGGAAGTGATCACCGCCTGGTAAGAGGCACCCTGAATATTAATACTAAAATCGAACGATCGCGGTTGATGAAGTCGACTCTTAGACCAACTCTGGCCCAGGTTGAAGCTGGTTGCGAAAGCTTCCAGCTGGAGCTACAGAACCGATTCGCTATGTTGGAATCAAGCAGGACATTGACGACTCCACCAACAGTCTGGTGCGTGTCATCCGCAAGGTGGGACAAAATTACTTTCGACAAAAGAGCAATGGACGGAAGTCGAAGCTCTCAGGCGAAACTCTGGATGAGATGACGAGGAGACGATAACAGCAGAATATGACGCCATCTGAGTGTCAGGCACTTAACAGGAAGGTAAAAAAACTGATAAGCCGTGACACAAGACGAGCAAATACCCGGATTATTGAAGATGCTATAGCACTCAATAGGGGCTCAAAGGTTCTTGCAAAGTCACATACCTCCTTTTGTCACCTGACAAAACTCAGAACCACACAAGGCGCAACCGTCACCTCAAAACCAGAGATTCTAGCTGGAGTCGAAAAGTACTATGGCGATTTATACTCACATACACACACTTAGGCAAATAATACATAAGACCGAGGAATATAATCAGCCTCTCTGCCTAGCGTTTGTGAACTACGAAAAGGCCTTCGATACCATCGAGACCTGGGCTGTTCTGGAATCCATGCAGAGATGCCTTATTGACTGTCGGTATGTCCAGGTGTTGAAGTGTTTGTACGAAGCCGCAACCATGACCGTCCAAGTACAAGATCAGAGCACAAGACCAATCCAACTGCATCGCGGGGTAAGACAGGGGGATGTAATCTCACCGAAACTATTTACCAATGCATTGGACGACGTCTTCAAGACGCTCGATTGGAACGGACGCGGCATCAACATAAATGACCAACAAATTACACATCTGCGATTTGCCGACGACATTGTCATCATGGCGGAGACTCTGCTGGATTTGGAAGAGATGCTAAACAGCCTGAGCGATTCTTCAAGACAAGTAGGTCTCGGGATGAACATTGAAAAGACCAAAATGATGGTCAATCAACATGTATCCCCGAGACCTGTGGTCGTAAATGGCTATCCACTCGAAGTTGTGCAGGAATACATCTACCTGGGCCAAGCTATACAACTGGGCCGGCACAACTTTGAGAAGGAGGCCCGGGAGGTTACGTCATATTTTGAATCGTCGATCCCACAGTCGCTCAAGACCAGGGTCTTTAATCAGTGCGTCCTACCTGTAATGACTTACGATGCCGAAACATGGACACTCACTGTAGGACTGGTCCACAAATGAAAAGTCGCTTAGCGAGTAATGGAACGCGCGATGCTTGGGGTTTCTCTGGCAGATAGAATCCGGAATGAGAACATTCGCCAGAGAACTAAAGTCACCGACATCGCGCGTAGAATTAGCTCGCTGAAGTGTAAGTGGGCTGGTCATGTCTCCGACGTCTTGATGGCCGATGGAGCCGACACGTGTTAGAGTGGAGACCACGCTTAGGCAAACGTAGTGTAGGACGCCCTGTGGCGAGGTGGACCGACGATTTAAAAAAGGTGGCAGGTACGGGATGAATGCGGGCTGCCCAAGATCGGGATGGTTGGCGTTCTTTGGGGGAGGCTTTCGTCCAGCAGCGGACGGTGATAAGCTAAAAAAAAAAAAAACAGTAACAGGCTGTGAATGTCCTGCTTCTGGGCTAAGGCCTCTTCTACTATTTTTGGGGAGACGGTTTGGAGCTAATTCCACCACGCTGCTCCCATGCAACCCGCATTGAGCAGCGTGATGGAATACACATGTGACAGAATAACAGCACGAGATGAATTAAAATCACAAATTAAGCACATGAAATTCAGTGGTGCTTGCCCCGGCTTGAACCCACGATCATCGGTTAAGATTCACGCATTTTTACCACTCGCGTTAACTAAATTCAAGTTCAAATAGTTTCAAATTATGTCCATATTGTTTATGGTAAAGATTTTTCTTCGTCTGGAGCCTACCCTGAGTAAAGAAGGTCATGCTTACCTTAACAATGCATTATCATCGGAAATGAACTAATACGTAAAATTTCAAATCTATGAGATTAGAGGAAATGGTTCTAATTTTGCAAGATTCGAACTAAACAAACTTACTTTTTTTTTATTGTATAGGTAGGCGGACGAGCATATGGGCCACCTGATGGTAAGTGATCACCAACGCCCATAGACAATGGCATTGTAAGAAATGTTAACCATCGCTTACATCGCCAATGCGCCACCAACCTTGGGAACTACGATGTTATCTCCCTTGTGCCTGTAATTACACTGGCTCACTCACCCTTCAAACCGGAACACAACAATACAAAGTACTGCTGTTTTGCGGTAGAATATCTGATGAGTAGGTGGTACCTACCCAGACGATCTTGCACAAGGCTCTACCACCGAGTGCAACTTTGCAAGTTAATAGACTGCATCGTTTGACTGATAATCATTAAAATTTACAAATTTCGTGGAACTTGCCGCTAGACGGCAGTGCAACTTATCAATCGATTTAATATATTCCTTTCAACCGATAGCCATGAAAATTGGTTTAATAATAATAATGCCGTATGAAAAGAATGTTTATATCATTTTCGACTTTATCGTCCACGTCTTTAATATTAATATTCCTTAACGCTAGGCTGCGACCCGAGTTTATCTGCGGATCTCGCTCTCCTTTCTCCTCTGACTAAAAATAAACAATTTGAAAAAATATTAATAAGCAAAAATGCCGGATTTGGAGTGAGGAAAATCCACTAGAGATCCACCAGGTGCCTCTACACTCCGGAAAAGTCACTGTTTGCAGTGGATTTTGGTCCGGCGGTATTATGGGCCCTTATTACTTCGAAGATACGCATGGAGCCGCGCTCACTGTCAAACTCGATCGGTACCAGACGATGATAACAAGTTATTTGTAGACTTGAATAAATGGTTTGGATCTCTTGAACATGTGGTTCCAACAGGACGGTACCCCTTGCCATACTGCACGAAAAACATTCGTTCGAGAGCTTCGTCATCTCACGTGGTGGTGACATCAACTGGTCATCGAGATCGTATGATCTAACACCGCTCGATTACTTTCTTTGGTACCACGTAAGCCCCATTTATGCGATAATGTCGTCCAAAATTGGTCTGTGGTAGACCCTTCAGCGGAGTCACGGCGGCCGTTTCCTTTAAATTATATTCCATAGATAATGTCATTAAATATTTTTTTAAATTAAAAAAAATGGTGACAAAATAACTTAAACAGGATGTTTAAGTTCATCTCAAAGTTCTCTTAATGAAAAACCCTATATATACGAGGATGGCTACAACTTATCCAGCATGAAGGAAAGGCATATTAAGTCAATGATAATGGCTGCCGTGACGTATCATATAGCTGTCCTATTGCACCATGAGCGAGAAGGAGTGAATTGTGCCCCGATATCGACTAATCACTAAACATGTATTTTAAGTCAAAAAGTCAAAATTCAAATATAATTAACACAAAAAGTTGCTAGCAACAAAATGACGTAACTTACAAATGAAAATAAAAAATATTTACACCGACAATTGTGCACTATGAATAAATTATCCGTCATTGTCTTAAATCAGGTCAAGTAGATAAAATATCTATCGACATTTTAAACACGTCATCATGAAACAATTTTAACTTTACACTTATTAATTCGTAGTTAAAAATAAACGATCACGTAACTTTCATGGCCGCGCCCTGTAACCCCTATAAACGCCACCCTTCCCGTCCCAGGGCGCTTATTTTGCTCGCTTTAAAATATATTCAGCAACAAAATGTAGGCCACATTTTGTTGATATCCGCATAGAATGGTAAGATACAAATTGCGGCCTGTGACGATTATGATGGTACCTCTATTGATATATTAACTGCCTCGTTACATTTAAATATGGAACTGTTTAGAAGGTTCTTGCGAACGTCACATATGACTACATTTTTTGGTATCAAAATAAGTAACCGATGTCCTTCCTTGAAATTATGCTTGCTACATAACAATTTCATCAAATCCGTTGAATTATTTAATCGTGAAAGCGTAACATACCAACAGACTTACTTTCGCATTTATAATATTATTATAGATAATACGAATAGGAAGCCGAGATGGCCCAGTGAAACACGTGAATCGTAGCCGAGGAAACAGGGTTCAGATCAGATTGTGTTTATAATTTATTTCCAGACTTTGAAGAAAAACTATGTCTGTGCATGTGTTGGATAAAAAGCCACATTTTTATCTATGTTGATAACTTAAAGCCGACTCATAAAACCCCCCGTGCCTCTGATAGCACGTTAAGACATCCCTAGCGGTTACTATTGCTAAAATTTTTTTTTTTTATTATATAGGTTGGTGGAAGAGCATATGGGCCACCTGATGGTAAGTGGTCACCAACGCCCATAGACAATGGCATTGTAAGAAATGTTAACCATCGCTTACATCGCCAACGCGCCACCAACCTTGGGAACTAAGATGTTATGTCCCTTGTGCCTGTAATTACACTGGCTCACTCACCCTTCAAACCGGAACACAACAATACAAATTACTGCTGTTTTGCGGTAGAAAATCTGATGAGTGGGTGGTACCTACCCAGACGAGCTTGCACAAAGCCCTACCACCGAGTTTAACATGCTAATGCATCACTTAAAGGCGACAAGGTTAATTAATAAGGCGATAACAATACGGACACGAAAGGCAGACTACAGATAACTAATTGAGCAGTCCACGTAACTATTACAAAAATAATAAAAAAATATTAATCATAGGATATTTCTTAATAAATAAACAATATTTTTGTCATGTTTAAGATATTTATATTATAATAAATAATTAAATTAAATTAAATCACCTTAATTACTTATTTATATAAAACAATAACGAAAAACAAGTACAAAATGTTATTAATATATAAAACTAAACGTGTTGAATGCGCATCAAACTTGCGTGAATAAGGCTTTATTGAGTTTCCCCGAGGGTATTTAAAGACTTAGGATCAGGGATGTCAGACGTACCAAGTTCTTGGTATACATACTAATACTCGGTCCTTGTATGCAAAAATACCAATATTAGCGATTAACCGTCAATATAATATAATCGGATGAAAAAATACTTCGATATAAATAATTTCGACACCGTTGGCAGTGTTGGCAGCGCCGCGGTCTAAGTAAGTGAAGGGCAGAAGAAAAAAATAAAGGTCAACCGTTAACCAAAAAGTGGTATTATTTTATAATATAATATATCTGTATCCGACCCTGCACGGGAGTACTAGTTTTCCGTCTTCCATACCAGGCTTTGAGCCAGCTCGGTACAAGGATTTCTGGGTGGCCATCTAACATCCCTACTTAGGATTCCCGTTTAGGTGTTACAGTAAATTAGTCTGAAGCCCATAATTCTGTATTTATTTTCATGATTTAGAATACTCAGGGTTGAAGATTCTGCCCTTCATATCGCTTAAACTGTACATTTTAAAATTGGAAAACATGTTATTTTTTTATTTCTACCGTAAAACAGCAGTGCTTTGTATTGTTGTGTTCCGGTTTGAAGGGTGAGTGAGCCATTGTTATTACAGGCACAAGGGACATAACATCTTAGTTTCCAAGGTTGGTGGGGCATAGACGATGTCAGCGATGGTTACGATTTCTAAAATATTGTCTATGGGCGTTGGTGACTACTTACCATCAGATGGCCCATATGTTCGTCCGCCTACCTATAGAATAAGAACACACGCATTAACTAAACCCACAAATAACCCAAATGTGATTATATATTCACTTATAAAACACTACCAAGGTCAATGGGCAACAGCACCAACGTCTGTGATCGATGGTACCAACCGGTGGGACAATTACCCGGTACCAATTTTATAAAAAAAAAAAACTAAAATATAGTTTGTCGTTGTAGATAATGTTGCCATCACAAAATATTTGAATTATTATTACATAAAAAAAAAAAACAAAATGCAACAAAGCAGTAAATTGCTTGAGCTAGTTTGGTCAAAAATGTATTTAATAAATTGTTAAAGCTATTTTTGTCTTTCAACTGCTACATCGAAAGCGCGTTGAATGTGCTGTCTTCAGGCCGCTTCCTGCGCCAAGATGGAAATCGCTCTCTAACGATAAGGCCGCGTATTGTAAGTTTTTTTTAATATGATCAAAATAATGTTACAATACGCGGCGAACTGACTTTGAAATTGAAGTACATATGAAGTACTCTATATTTGAATAGATTTAATACAAGTTCCTTTTACTAAAAGAAACTTGTATGTGGTGTGGTTTGGAGCTTATTCCACCACGCTGCTCCAATGCGGGTTGGTGGAATACACATGTGACAGAATTTGATTGAAATTTGACACATGCAGGTTTCCTCACGATGTTTTCCTTCACCGTCAAGCACGAGATGAATTATAAACACAAATTAAGCACATGAAAATTCAGTGGTGCCTGCCCGGGTTGGAACCCACGATCATCGGATCATAAGATTCACGCGTTCTAGCCACTGGGCCATCTCGGAATAAGATCCAAACCTTCTCCTCAAAAAAAAAAAGAAGAGGCCTTAGCTCAGCAGTGGGACATTCACAGACTGTTACTTTTACTGCTTACTATAAAACATATATAAAAAAATTACACAAACCTTGTACAAAACACATGAAACTTAAAAGACGAAACTTTATCGGTTGTGTGGACCTGGCTTAATATTCAATCGCAGAATTGAACCACACACACACATAACATAAAAAATGTTAATTAAAGTATAATTTTCGAGCTACTATTCTGCGACAAAGGATATATATGTAATTATAATATAAATAGTAAGTAAATGAATCGAAGTTATATTTAGGGTAAATAAATAAAGAAATATTTCTCTTTCTGTCATTAATGATTTGACATTCGATAGAAGAAGACACAGCATTGCTTAACTAATTATCCACTATTATTTTGTGAGTAAAGCTATAAGTGCTTAGACCTATAGAGATGTGTAAAAAAGAACTCGACACTCAACGTAGAACACGGTCGTGACATGTCAGAAAGTGATATGCGATATTATCTATAATAATTATAACATTTAAGGAACATATGTATAAAAATTGCGTAACACTAAGTCGATTTCCAACGTTATAAAAGCGATATATGAAATTAGTTCTCAGAAATATAAGATGTGATATCCAAAAAGTTTTGTTGGCATTTAAATTTTGAATAGTTGTTGACGAAGTTAAGATTCACTTTACTATGACAGGCTTTGTTTAAAAATAACAGACGTGTTTCTTCAGGGCGTTTATATTTGCTACTTTACGATTTTTAAAAATTGAACCGATGTATATACTTAGTAATTTACACAACAATCTTACGACATGTTTTTTTTTAACATAAATGTTATAATTTTTGCAATTAACGTCGTTACGCTTAAAACAAATCAAATAAAAGCGCTGACGGGTAGGAACATATATCTAAAACTATCTACATCCCCCACCCCAAGTAGAAAAATTCACCCCAAACCACCCCCCGCTTTCACGGTTCTAATTTTTGGGGAATTTGGGGCATATTCGTAAATATGAAATGGAAAAAATATTTCGCGGTCGGCGTTATTTTAGACTTTATACGATGAGAATAGGGTTGATTTTTAAATGAAGGACGGTTGGAAAAAAAATTACTTCATATGTCGTCCTTAAGACGGAGCGCCTCGGTCTGCGTATGTGTGTTCCGTACAGAAACGGCGTAGAGCCGTTGTATATAATAGTTAATTTTAAAATATACGTATATTTTTCAATGTATGAAATTTAAATACTACTTTTACAATTTACTACTTTTAACTTATTTGACATAGTCCTAACACACTCTTCCATTATATGGCGTATTTATAATGTGAAGTGGTCACGACACATTGAAAATATTTACTATACCTATTGGCGCAAATTTACGCATTAAAATGTAATGATAAAGACGAATGATCGTCCGCCTGCCCCACCACCGGCACCTTATAAAAGGCATACGCAACAATGAAAGCGGCATTCGTTTGTCGGCGGTCAAGCTGGACGGTCTACGTAATCGTGTTATATCATTGTGTTGTTTTGTTAAATTATTATAAAGTTATTGTTGTGATTATTAGTTATTGTTGATTGTTTAAAATAAATAAGTATGGCTATTGAAGATGACATTTTCAATGTAAACACCCCTCTTCCTACATACCTTACATACTTAATTTTTTTTTTTTTGTCAAATGATGGTAAATTCTTCACCCCGACACTCCTTACGTCGCCGATGCGCCACCTACTTTGGGAACTAAGATGTTGTCCCTTGTGCCTGTAGTTTCATTGGCTCACTCGCTATTCAAACCGGAACACAACAATACTAAAACTATTTAGCGGTAGAATATCTGCTGAGTGTGTGGTACCTTACCAAACGGGCTTGCACACCTAGAATGTTAAAATGAAAATATAAAATTAATAAAGAAACACTTCTTCTACTTCGTCTTATATACATATATATATATATATATATATATATATATATATATATATATATATGGTATAGTTTTTACAAATATTAGTTTAGTAGCTTTTTCTTTTTTTTAGATTTTATTTTCATACAAAAATTTAATTTCCCGCATGTCCGAAGTCGTAGAACAAAAATTGTTGCTTGTGCTGGTGTGTTACAAATAACACTGTATATTTTAAAGAACTGGAAGCGATCGTTTTATCTCGAAGTAAATATATAGGTAACTTTTTCTGTCAAAAATATATAAAACCAATGTCCTCTCCATGGTTTTCTTATTCCATCAAGCGGCGATATATATCGCTGTAGCTATACGGAAAGATATATAATATTTTCCTATATGTAACTTTCATCATTTATACTTTATTATATAACTAAACTATTCATATACGAAGTGTTTGTCTCTGCTCGTGTGTGATCAATGGTTATATGTGTGCGTGCTTCAATTAAAGATTTTCTTAATAAGAAACAGGGCTTTACGATATTATTATGTATTTTGTTCATTATATTACATTGTCGGATAAACCGACATAGTTGTGGATCGCGGATTTTGTTTATATATTAATTTTTAAATACTATTAAATTTAAATAAATATCGCTTACAACCCAAGTATTGCATACAGTGATCTATTTCGACTCTTAAGTGAATTTGCATAATTGTAGGATATTTATCGGAAATAACTACTTAATGTAATTATATTATTACATAAACTATCTATGTTGATTCATAATTTATAAATTAATTGGATATGTATGTACAAATTAACTTTTAATTTATAAGTAATAGGCCTTTGTTGAACATCATCGATACCACCCACTCATCAGATATTCTACCGCAAAACAGCAGTACTTGGTATTGCTGTATTCCGGGTTGAAGGGTGAGTGAGCCAGTGTAATTACAGGCACAAGGGACATAACATCTTAGTTCCCAAGGTTGGTGGCGCATTGGCGATGTAAGCGATGGTAACATCTCTTACAATGCCAATGTCTATGGGCGTTGGTGACCACTTTCCATCAGGTGGCCCATATGCTCGTCCGCCTTCCTACGCAATAAAAAAAAAGATGTCACAAGGGTATGTACTAGTCAAATCTTTAACAATATTTATAAATAGTAATTATTATATTTAAAAAAATCAATAAGATAAATTTGAAGCGTAACGGTGCAATCGTGTACGGGCCGCCTGAAAATTTTAAAGTCGCAGGTTCGACCCTTGGGCTATTATTGTCCACTCCTAACACAAACTGTACGCTTAATTGGATTATAAACAGTTATTGCTATAAGATATTCTTTTAAAATATATTAATATTATCCTTACATAAATAACAAATTTTATAAATATCATCTGTATTTAATTAAACTTAGCGTAATTTTACAAAAAAAAAGGTGTTAAATTATATAAATATATAAATTATACACTGTTTGTGCTTTTGCGTAAACACAGGTGCACTCTCTATACTATATCCTTTATTTTATAAGAGAATAATATTGCACATATCGTTTTCTAGAGACATTAATCGCATTCATACTGATTTTAAAATATAAAAAATAACTGTAATATTCCCACTGTGTATCTGTGTAATGACAAAGGAACTATTCCTAATAAAATAAATAAATCTATTTTTTCCTCAATATAGCATATTCCATATACATCAATATTTTTAATTTATACAGGTAACAAAAACATATCGGACCAAAATAAAGCAACCAATCTATTGGTATTGAATGAAATTAAATAAAATTCCATTCGAAAAATCTAGCTAGCTAGCGCCATCTCTCGATAAAATTGCGAACAAGGAAGTGGCATAAGACTACAGATTGTTTTATGACAACGCCATCTATGAATAAATATATGCACTAATGAGAAATTACATGGTTCTCTTGATAATGTAAATAAACAAAATATGAACAGATGGCGCATCCGTTAAAAATAACACTCATTCGCAATAATTACTTGTTAACTTTTAAATATCGATTAAAACATTAATTTATTAAAAAGCGTTATTAGTTATACAAATATATTATTCGGGATAAAAGTATATTGTCAATATTGTGTAAAAAAAAGTATATTGTGTATATAATTGTCCAGCTTTTTGTAAACGAAACTGCCTCGCTTAAGCCACTTGTTTTTAAAAACTACAACAAAGTTTTAAACTAAACTAAGTTATGACTAAAAATAAAAAAATAATAACAATAAATGACTAAAAATAGTATAACTAAATACATTTTAACCTCAAATTACTGCTATATTAAATAAAGATTTATGTGTGATCAGGGTTGGATTTCGTTGTTTAATTATACTTTTTGTACCATTATTTCGTAGTGTGTAGTATCGTATTGCCACTATACGCGAAAATAATGTTATGTTCAGGTCGAGCGAGTGTTATTATCTATTATATTATGCTGTTTGTTTCACAAAAATGAAAATAATATAATAATTTATGTACGTACGGCAACACCAACACCAAGGTAGACGGGGATTCCTCAGGTGATATTTAACTACTATCGCATTCTCAGCAATATGCATTACAAAAGCATAGGCTTAGTTAACTAGCGTTCTATTATAACAATGAATTTATTAGTAACTAGTAGATTTATAAGAATATTTCTGATGGAAAGATCGGATATATATGTATACTCATAAGCTTTAAAAACACGTACAGCCATTAGTCCCGTGCCTTAAACTCTTTCCGGTCGTGTCGGATTGCTGTCCCGTCGTATTATGAGGGTTAGGGAAGTTCGCGTTATATTTGCGTATATAATTGTGAATATGTCCTGTGTAAATGTATTTGGCTTTCTCATGAATGCTGTCGTGGCCGAAATCAATCATAACATGACTATCATGAGCATTCATTGGTACCAATTTAATTTGGTAACATTTCGATACAATAACAGCTGTTATTATTTAACTTTAATAATTCTATTTTACTATTGAACTAAACGAATTTTGAATATATTTTAAAGGGTTTCATAATGGTTTCATAAATGAAAGAATAAATGAAATAAAATTATTATTTATTATTAAATCATAATACTCATATTATCACTCTTACAATATCAATACAAAACTCAGTCTTCAATTTTGGAGGTTGTACTTAATTAAATCCTTATAATAGTTAATTGGTATGTGTCTATGTTTTAAGACATTTAACGTTTTCTCTTTTTCTGTGGAGTTTTTGCTTCTTCTACCTCTCCATTCGGCTCATTTTTTTCTTCGCCGTCGTGAATTTTTCGCCTAACCGGACCGGTCTGCGATATGGGCACAATTCGCTCATTCTCATTTTCAGAAGGAGTTTTAGGTGCTGTTATCGTCAAGACTCCATCCGAAGACAGCTTGGATTCAACTAGTTCTGGATTACAGCCTTCCGGTAAAGCGTAACGACGTTTAAACTGTCTTGAAACAAAACCATGATCGTCTTTCTTCTCTTCGTGTTTTCCTTCGACAATCACATAGTTGTCTACAGTTTTTACAGATATTTCCTCCGGAGAGAAATGTTGCACGTCTAAATTGACTTGGAATTTGTCTTTGTCGGTTTTAATCGTGGAACCGACGTCGCGTGCCAGAGATGACAAGTTTCTCCACGGCCGTAAGTAGCGTCGAGGCGACGGACGATCAAATATGTCGGTTAGAAAATCATCTGGTGACAAATCCAATCCAAAAAGCTGATCGCTAAGACGTCGCGGTCTTGATTCATAATCCCACAAGTACGGTAGGAGAGCCATTTTATTGTTGAAATCGATTTGCGTTACTGCGAGTAATGACAATGAATGAGTACGCTTGACTTTGACTTGATAGTCGCTTGGTATCAGTTCAAATAACTGCCGCTGCGAGTGAGGGCGACACTTATATACCTAAACGTACGAGCCTATCGATTCTACTACAATCTAGAATAATGTAGAGTGCTCTCGATACTTAAAAGCGACATCTAGTAGGAGATAGCTTAACTAATATTTTGTAAAAAATAATCATTCAAGAGTAATTATATCTATTTGTAATTAATTATTGGTGATTGAAATTCGATATAATTATTGTAAAAAATAGATACTCAATTTAGTTAAAGTTATTAATCTGAAATAAGTATGTCAACAAAAAGTTTCGACAACATAACAACGCCATCTATCGAACAAGAGTACATTTCCCATTCGGTTCAAGTCATAGATAGTTCTTGCTAGTAATCACTAGAGGGCAGTATACAAAACCAACAAAAAAAAAACAAGTACAGTTTGCTAAATATCAAGAATTATGACAAATGAACAAAGACTCTATCATGATTAGTAAATTTTCATATAAATCATGTATTTTTTTTATAAATTAAACTATATTTAGAACCTATACTATTCATTTTATTGTTACTAATAAAGTAATTTTCGTTCTGTTAGTTTCATTATAATTTCATCATTTTACGACTTACAAGTCCAACAACAAAATTAAAATTAGGAACTACAAAATTACAAAAGAAATGTATTTATTTCAAGCACCAATCTACCTATTTTAATTTCATATTAAATATTTTAAAACACAAACAATTACCTACGTAGTGAATAGATAGGTAGCCAAAATACTGACTTATTATTAACACAATATTTAAAAGGAATCTCAAAGACAACAATAAATAAATTCAATGATCAATAAATTTAACAATATATATTTATTATTACATACAGCCATGACAATTTAACTGCTGTTATAGCATTGAGCAACAAGCATTGTGTTTAACGCTTAGATAACTTACCTACATAATGCCTACATATTTTTTAGGTTAGAATCGTACTTCAATTTTACACCGGCTTTTTAATTCAATATTATATTTATATTATAATTGGCCTACTGTATGTTCCCAATTACCAAAACGGATAATATTGCATTTAATTATAATGCTTAACTACATAAATAATATTGTTAATGATTTCATAAATATCTCATGCATTATAAATATAGGTTAGAAACTTGAACTGCAAGTTCGTGAACCTTTATAACAATAATACGTTATATAATTAATTCATAACTATCATTATAATGCATTCAAATAGGTATGTACCTCATTGAAATAACTTTTTAGTAAGTATCAGGTACATGTGCAATTAGAACGACATGCAACTATGTATACATATTTACTTAATATAAAAACACGTTAACTACAGAACAAAGAAACATGATGCAGCTATTTTTGATTTTGTAAGTCATAAAGAAATTATATCATTTATTTGAGTTTAAATGTGTATATACGCTAAAATTTATTTGTCTATCTGTAAGGTACACCCAACTAAACAAATTTAACCTTAGGTTAATCGATATTTTGGTCAATTAAGTAGATTTAGGATTAGAAAATGCTAATTATATAAATTAGAATTTTATTATAATCCTATTCTATTGGAATTTGCAATTGTTATAGGTACTTAAACTTAATAGGTTTTATGTCCATACCAACTTAATAGGTACTTACATATCTTAAGTATATGCCTTTTTCTAAAGTACCTAGTAGTTTTAACAATTTCAATTCAATAAAAGTAACATTTAAACCCCAATTGTTAAAAATATTCTTTTATGTACAAAAAATCAATAATATCTTCGAACAAGTATCTAGAAAGAGGATATTCATATACCGGTAGATATATTTCGTAGGAAAAAGGATATACGTGGCGCTTCTAGCGGCGCGTAGTGACAATTATCACCGGATGTTCATAGAACATTCGAGACCAAATTATATTTTCATGAATATACTAATAATTATGTATGAAAGTTGCTTTACATATCCTTGTTTTATCATCCTTAGCGTGCTTTAATTATTATTTTATGTATGTTTTGATTGATTTTAACATATATAATTGATATTAGGATATTATTCTAGAAAAGTCTCGAATGTTCTGGAACAAATGACATCAGAATAGGTACTCGAATGCGCTGCCATCTAGTGGCGAATAGCAACATTTATTATCTTGGGCCAGTATTAGCAACCTTTTTTGTAGATGGAAATTTCAAAGTCGAAATAAAACTAAAATGTGAATAACATTTAGACATAATTATGCAAAATTAACAATTTGTACGTATATTTGTTACCGGTTCATAAAATATTTAATTTCGTCGAAGTTTTGTTATTTACATTTTGTTTTTATTTTGATATGAACATTAGATAGATTTTATATGGGATAATATTTTTGTAAATGTCGAAATAATTATAATACTGATTTATAAAATAATTACAGGTTATTACTTTCAATATATAAGACGAGATTTTACTTTTGACTTAATAATAACCTCGTCATTTAAATAATTTTGCACTAAAAAGAACAAAAAATTTAAACTTTGTGTATTCTTAATTATTTACATTTAAAAAAAGTACAAGTCAAAAAATAGTTGATAACCTCTGGAAATTATAGCGCCAAATCTAGAAATTTCTACTTGTTCACAGATGTCGCTCGGAATGAAAACTATATAAGCGACATGACGTTTCGCGCCGGCGTCATTTGAGATAAACCAACCTGCGAGTTAGTTAAGAGTGTGTTCGCTGTGAAATTAAACCACGTGTATTTTATAAATCGCTCATATCTGAATTACTGAAGCTCTTCTAGTACTATTTAAGTATTATCAAGTAATTTTTCATTGAATCAAGAAAATGCCGGAAGAAATGGAAACTCAGCCAGCCGAGGTGGAGACCTTCGCCTTCCAGGCGGAGATCGCCCAGCTCATGTCTTTGATCATCAACACATTCTATTCCAACAAAGAAATTTTCCTCCGTGAGTTGATTTCAAATTCGTCCGATGCCTTGGACAAGATCCGATATGAATCTCTAACAGACCCCTCGAAGCTAGACAGCGGTAAGGAACTATACATTAAAATCATTCCTAACAAAAGCGAGGGCACATTAACTCTGATTGATACGGGTATTGGTATGACAAAGGCCGATCTAGTCAACAATTTGGGTACCATTGCAAAGTCTGGTACCAAAGCTTTCATGGAAGCGTTGCAGGCCGGCGCCGACATCAGCATGATCGGTCAGTTTGGTGTAGGTTTCTATTCCTGCTACCTGGTAGCTGACCGCGTCACTGTACACTCAAAGCACAATGACGATGAACAGTATATGTGGGAGTCTGCTGCTGGGGGTTCGTTCACAGTCCGCCCTGATCACGGTGAACCTTTGGGTCGTGGTACTAAGATCGTACTCCATGTTAAAGAGGACCTCGCCGAGTACATGGAAGAGCACAAAATCAAGGAGATCGTTAAAAAGCACTCCCAATTCATCGGCTATCCCATTAAGCTTGTAGTCGAGAAGGAACGCGAAAAGGAGCTCTCCGATGACGAGGCCGAGGAAGAAAAGAAGGAAGAAGATAAGGAAGACGAAAAGCCAAAGATCGAAGATGTAGGTGAAGATGACGAAGAAGACAGCAAAGAGAAAAAGAAGAAGAAGAAGACCATCAAGGAAAAATACAGCGAGGATGAGGAGTTGAACAAGACCAAACCTATTTGGACACGCAACGCTGATGACATTACCCAGGAGGAATACGGTGACTTCTACAAATCTCTCACAAATGACTGGGAAGACCATCTAGCTGTCAAACACTTCAGTGTGGAGGGTCAACTTGAATTCCGCGCACTTTTGTTTGTACCTCGACGTGCGCCCTTCGATCTCTTCGAGAACAAGAAACGTAAGAACAACATCAAATTATATGTCCGCAGAGTATTTATTATGGATAACTGCGAGGATCTCATTCCCGAGTACCTCAACTTCATCAAGGGTGTGGTCGACAGTGAGGATCTGCCTTTGAACATTTCTCGTGAGATGTTGCAACAGAACAAGATTTTGAAAGTAATTAGGAAGAACTTAGTCAAGAAATGCTTGGAACTCTTTGAAGAGCTCGCTGAGGACAAGGAGAATTATAAGAAGTTCTACGAACAATTCAGCAAGAACTTGAAGCTGGGTATCCACGAGGATTCACAGAACCGTTCCAAACTTGCTGACTTGCTCCGCTACCACACATCCGCTTCTGGTGATGAAGTCTGCTCTCTCAAGGAGTATGTATCTCGCATGAAGGAGAACCAGAAACACATCTACTACATTACTGGTGAAAACAGAGATCAAGTAGCCAACTCATCCTTTGTTGAGAGAGTTAAGAAGCGTGGCTATGAAGTTGTCTACATGACTGAGCCCATTGATGAGTACGTAGTCCAACAAATGAAGGAGTACGATGGCAAGAGCCTTGTCTCCGTTACCAAGGAAGGATTGGAACTCCCTGAAGATGAGGAAGAAAAGAAGAAGCGTGAGGAAGACAAAGTCAAGTTTGAAGGACTCTGCAAAGTCATGAAGAACATTCTAGACAACAAAGTAGAGAAAGTTGTAGTATCTAACAGGCTTGTGGAGTCTCCATGCTGTATCGTAACTGCTCAGTATGGTTGGTCTGCCAATATGGAGCGCATCATGAAAGCTCAGGCCCTCCGTGATACATCTACCATGGGCTACATGGCCGCTAAGAAGCACCTCGAAGTCAACCCTGACCATTCCATTGTTGAAACACTGAGGCAGAAGGCCGAGGCTGACAAGAATGATAAGGCTGTTAAGGACTTAGTAATTCTCCTTTATGAGACTGCTTTACTTTCATCTGGTTTTGCTCTGGACGAGCCCCAGGTTCATGCTTCCCGTATCTACCGCATGATCAAGCTGGGTCTCGGAATTGACGAGGATGAACCTATCCAAGTTGAGGAGTCGAGCGCTGGTGATGTCCCACCCCTAGAAGGTGATGCCGATGATGCTTCCCGCATGGAAGAAGTTGATTAAGTTAATCAGCATACAGCCATGTTATAATGGTGTTCAATCTTTACTCTCATATTGTTGATGAAGTGCCAACACCAATATATGGATAGTTATGCTTCGTAAAGCAAAATGAATCTTAAATTCTAATCCCCTACTATAAAACAAAGTGTTTGATGAGGTATTGTCACTTCATCTGACCTGTGATTGTACTGCTAAGTTTTTTTTGTGCACTGGTGTACAGCCAAAGACTGATTTTAGTTCAAATTCCAATAATTAAATGATTACATGTGATGTATCAAATACCTGGATATTTTATTTTGCTTTCCTTTTTTTTTTTTAATTAAACTTGCTGTAGTCTACTGAAACAATACTATTCAAATATATGAATTGTGAACTAAAAACAAATTCTATTATTCTATTTATTCCTTTTTAAACATGATAATTTTCTGAAATATTTTAAATTGATTCTATACATTTTAATTATTAAAAAAAAGCTTGCCCTTTTAAAGTATATTAAATTTTAGATTTGAAATAAAATTCATTAAAATAAAATTAAAAATATATTGAGACAATCTGAAATGCAATCACATTAACTTTAAATAGCTACAGTCTATGTACCTACTATATATTATCTTGAATAGTGATTATTGCATACAATAGTAGTAATAATATGTGTATATAATTATAAATTAGATGACTTGTTCATTCATTACATTGTGTTTTCTGTTAAAATATTTAGACATGGTTATAAGATTGTAGCCTTAGATTCAGTTTCAGCCAAGAGTACGTTATACTTTTGTTTAATTTTACAATAATTAAAAGGAATAAGTTCATGTTATTATAGCCACTTAATATTATTAAAAAAATACTCAAAATCTCATTTTACTGTCATTCTGAAAACAAAATTTGAACTACAGCACCATCTAGTATGAATTTGTAAAACTATGCATTTTTATCGAGACCAAGATGGCGTAACAAGTCATATGAACTTGATATTATAATCAAGATTTAGTGATTCACCATGAAATTAAACATTACGAGCTTATGATTAGCATTAAAATTACAATGAATCACAGTTGCATATTGACAACAGAAGTACGGAGATATTTCAGTACTTTCAATTATAGATTATTCTAGGTTCTGCGCCTGTCTGACCTACATTCTTGACATTGGCGATCAATACTATAAGACCTACACGATTCAGGTGTAATAGAATTGTATATATTAGTCTGTATTGGTATTTCTATTGGCTTATAAAATGACAGAAATTTATGATTTTAAAAATCACATTTACACATTTAGGCAGTAATAATTATTATTTCATTAATGAACAATAGAGAAATAGTACATAATCGCGAAAACCAATTAAAAAATATTTTATAATTAAATTCCTTAATTTCTACAAGAACTCGAGTCGGCATTAAATAAACGGCAAATATATTATTTTATAAAATGTGTACAAAATATGTTTGTAAACATTACTTTGGCATTATGCCATATTTACAATTAGTTTATGGCTGATATACATCTGCAAATAAAGATATAATGTACAAAATGTATGTAACTTCTGATGGAATTATCTAGATTTGAGTCTGTATTAAATAAGTATCCAGCATCACGGCCTTTGTCTAGTAATATGAAATTTACTTAATAAAAAAAAAACTGTACACATAGGAACGATTTATTATATGTATGTCGGAGGGGTCGGACGTCAACTCGTTATCATACATGGCGAACTTCGAAATAAAAGCCTAGTCGTTCACGTTAATAATCTATTTTCAATATTAAATCACAATAACTTTAAAATATTACAATACGATAACAAGATGGAGGACAATTCAGTTGGTAACGCAGCGAGTTCGTCCAATCGACTGTCAACATACGCGGTCCCCGCGCCCACCTCAAAATGACATTTTTCGGACGTCACGTGTTCTTTACGTCATACCGACACAGTGGCGACCTCGCTCAAGCGTCCAGCTTGACGTTGCCGGCTGAATACAATAATTAATCAAAATAATTCTCAATCAAACTTCTTGATGCTTCGACACGGCCATCGTGACATCTCACACGTCCTCGTGTGAGGTACCTAAAAACATAAAAGGTTCTGCAGTAAATAAAATTCCACTCGGCCACCCTGGCCCAAATAAGAACTCACAGTTCCTTAGCAAACAAAATACGGCGATAAAGTACCAATCAAATCCATTAACTATCATTCTGAATTAACAAACAGCTTCTGGACAACCTTTAGCTGGCGTCCGATGGTACACACAGATAACTGGTCCGGCGTCCGAACACGACATGGACAACCTTACAGCATCCGATAACACCAGGATAACTGAGCCAGCGTCCGAACAAGCCATGGACAACCTCTCAGCATCCGACAATACCAGGATAACCAGGCCGGCGTCCGAACAAGACATGGACAACCTCTTGGCATCCGACAACACATGGATAACCGGGCTGGAGTCCGAACAAGCCATGGACAACCACCCGAAATCCAACTATCGAACCGCGTCTTACCATACTGAGAATTCTTTGTCATGTTTTGTATCGCTTGTGTACTGGTATGCTGAGCACTCTCAGCGAGTCGGACGCTCCCAACGAGCCGAACACTTTCAGCATGATCAACCACACGTGCTGACTACTGCAGCACCATGCGACGAACACGCTGAACGCGCCGTACGCGCCATACGCGCCGTACGCGCCATACGCGCCGTATGCGCCTCACGCGCCGGACGCGCCGGACGCGCCGTACGCGCCTTAAGCGCCATACGCGCCTCAAGCGCCATACGCGCCGTACGCGCCTCACGCGCCGTACGCGCCGTACGCGCCATACGCGCCGTACGCGCCGTACGCACCGTACGCGCCGTACGCACCGTACGCGCCTCACGCGCCGTACGCGCCGTACGCACCGTACGCGCCGGACGCGCCTCATGCGCCGTACGCACCATACGCGCCTCAAGCGTCGTACGCGCCTCACGCGCAATACGCGCCCACACTGACAGGTGACGCTCGGCCACTAGCACTACGCTACGCAAGCAACACCATATCCGGCAGGCTGGAGCGCCTGCTGACTGGATATGGGTCAGCCATCAGCACCAGTTGTGCGCAGAATGATGCATCGCACCCGAAGCACTGAAGCACAATCCTCGTGTGTTACTCTGAAACAATGTTTGTCACACAGTATCACTTAGCTCGGTCACTCCGGACCACACATCGATTTCGACCTCACTACATATAATCGATAAAGGTCTCGCGACTTTAACTATTAAAAATTTTTAAGAACTAGCTTTTGTCGTAAGACTAACCGGGCAATTAACTACAAACTGTACTTCGCCTAAAGCGTCCTGCCAAGAATGATCGTTTCACTCTACAGCGGTCAACATAGACTAATACCGACATGAACAATGACGTAAGTATTAGCTAAATTTAATGAAAACCTGAACCACAGTAAATTTGTGTAAAACTGAGCACCATTTAATCGTGATATTTGGTCTGATATAAGTGGTAATAGATATCGATCGGGTAGTGTATTACTATTAAGTTCACGATAATCAATAGTCAATACACAAACTATCCGAACCGCCCCTTTTCTTAATCAACAGAGCTGGGCTTGCAAACGGCATACTACTCTACATGTGAGTAATAATTGTTTACGTCATGACCTTTAGAAATTTTAAATTATTTCGCGGTCATATTAACACTAAATCTCTGCGACAATATTTCGCGCTCTGCCTTGATAATATCACTACGCAAATAGACATACGGCAACACATACAATAAAATTTCGATTAAATTATTATCAATCTCGAAAATACAAAATATTTTAACAGTGCTGAGAAAACTTGACAGACTGTGACTACGTTCTGCTCAAGTTTCCCACAAAACTTACAAGGAACACTTTCTTTAATAAGAGAACACTCAGCACCTGAATCATAATGGAATGTGAAAGATTGACCTTTGTGTTTTAAACTTCCTTCAGGAGCCAAGTTACTCCACATACGTCACGCTTCGGACTCCATTAAAATTTAATATTAACGCGATGTACCTCTTCGCACCCAATATTTATGTCATTGATGCAGCACCGTGGTTCGTAGCAGCATTCATACCCTGGCGAAGACACGGCCGCGGAGTCCCGATGCTCCTCCATAGTTACGATCACTTCCCGCAGTTGCAGCGGTGCGGGGTCCCGAGTGGAGGTTTCGTTCCTCCGACGACGTTAATCGAGCTAGAATGTGACACATTTGTTTTGTTAAGACTTTATCAGAGTTATGGCTGTTATTAGGCGGCATGTTTCTTAGCTATTATTACGCAAGATCACTCTTAATTAATAATAATCCAAAGCAGGGTTGTTAAATAACGAAATTTTCGCAAGCTAACTTGTGAATTTACTAAGAAACTTATAAATTACGACACACAATAAGACATAGTATCTATCGCTTTTAAACAAATTGGAACGCACTCACCAGATCCTTTTCATCGTATAATACGTTACCACAGGTAGCAGAGCGGATCAGAACACATGAGGTTCCGATCCCACTTCTGATGTCGGAGGGGTCGGACGTCAACTCGTTATCATACATGGCGAACTTCGAAATAAAAGCCTAGTCGTTCACGTTAATAATCTATTTTCAATATTAAATCACAATAACTTTAAAATATTACAATACGATAACAAGATGGAGGACAATTCAGTTGGTAACGCAGCGAGTTCGTCCAATCGACTGTCAACATACGCGGTCCCCGCGCCCACCTCAAAATGACATTTTTCGGACGTCACGTGTTCTTTACGTCATACCGACACAGTGGCGACCTCGCTCAAGCGTCCAGCTTGACGTTGCCGGCTGAATACAATAATTAATCAAAATAATTCTCAATCAAACTTCTTGATGCTTCGACATGTACATATTATTATTATGAGAATATGGTGTCATTTAGTTACTACATACGATATAACCTTAAGGCGGGCTTAGAATCATGGCTAACGACGAGACATCATAAAACCGAGTTATTGGAAGTTTCGAGAAGATGGAAGGTTTCTAGACAATGCGAACAAAATAATTCATAAATCAAAAATTACAACAGAAAACAACGAAATTTTTGTTTTAGATTTTTAGATGAATAGGTCACCAAAATCGGGATTTGCAATATTATGTTATCATCAGGGATGTACAAGATACCTTAAATAAAGTATCTGGAATACAAAATGCAAAATACTTTTAAATTAAGTATTTGAGATACCAGATGCAAATAACTTTCTGGAATTGTATCTCAAATACTAGATATAAAATACGTATCTTTTGAATACTTTTTATAGATAAAATACTTTAGTAAAAAAACGTTTTTTTAAATGAAAGTATATTATTATTATTCAAATAATCACATGTTGAATTCTTACTAGCTCGGGTAACAGAGAACCATAATAAGTATATTTTTCCGCTTGCAGATCATAATATTCATAACCATAATATTATATATCTATAATTTAATAATATGACTGCCTCGTTGGTCTAGTAGCTAGATATAAGGTCGCAGACCCAGTGGTCCTGGGTTCAATTCCCAGATCGGGCCAATATAAAGTTATTGGGTTTTTCTGTCAGAAAATTCTCAGTAACAGCCCGGAGTCTGGAAGTTGGAAGTGTCTACACTCCCGTGCCTCGGAAAGCACGTTAAGCCGTTGGTCCTGCGCCTGAACTTTTTCCGGTCGTGTGGGATTGCCGTCCCATCGGATTATGAGAGCTAAGGAAAAGAGAGTGCACCTGTGTTTGCGCACACACTTGTGCACTATAATATCTCCTGCGCAGTTGGCTAATCTCTCTTGAGATTGGCCGCCGTGGCCGAAATCGATCTGGAGGACTACGGATACTTTTAGTAAAAAAGTATTTTAGAAGCATAGTATCTACAAATTACTAAGATACCAAACAAAAGGTATTTAAATACAAGATACAAAATTAATTTAAAAAAAGTTTTATAGATACAAGATGAAAATACCTATTTTGTATCTTGTATCTGTATTTCAGATACTTGTATCTTAGATAAGTTACATCTCTGGTTATCATAAATGGATTTTGATAAAAATGGGACCAATGTGGAAGTATACATTATTTTCAAATATAATTTTTTTTTATCGGATAATTGAGGAAGTTACATAAAAGACAAAAATACATTATATTGAGTCTCCGCTTTTAAAGACTGTTAAAAAAGGATAATGGTACCTAATCCACAATAAAATATATTATTAGGTAACTATCTATGTATCTATCTATCTATGTATGTACCTGTTTTTATACCGTAACTTCTGCTTTTTAATGTTAAATGAATAATCAAAGAAGTGGACGCATCAATGTTTAACTAAACAGCCGCCAAGCAGTGTTTATAAGTAAGGCCGTATAGAACTAACTATATAGCTATATATTTGTTAAACTACTAATACCATTTGGCGACAGTGTTTTTTGCAAACCTGTCTCATGCTGGGTAGGGGTCATCAGATATTCCACTGTCAAACAGTCTATTATTGTGTACCGATTTGAAGGGTGAGTGAGTTCGGTAAGTATTACCATCCTATTATATCTTTGTAGTTCTCAAGGTTGATGACGTTTTGGTGATGCAAGCAATGATCAATTACTATTTACTATACCAACCCATACCTACACATATCATTGAAGAAACGATAAATGTAGAAGTATGAAAGTTATACAAGCGTTTATTATAATCAAACTTAATACAACAAGACTTCAATAAAGATTCTATACTGTAATATTAATAAGACGAAATATTTGATTTTTTGTTTGTTTGTTACGATTCATATCAAAAACTACTCGACCGATTTTAAAAATTCTTTCACCATTAGAAAGCTACACCTCTACCGAGTAACATAGTCTATATTATATTTTCAAATAAATTAGAGATCCCTACCTAAAATGGAACAATGTAACCCAAGGTATCAAAATGTTGTTATAAGTCATTATTTTGCGTGCGCTGCTAAAATTATTGACGATATATAAAATACCTACTGTTTTATATATTAATAGTACTCATGATTGCTCACCCTTAGTCCGCGATGGTATTTGCCTAACTTTTATAGTTAAGCTACTATAACAGTTTTTGTTTAAGTTCAAATACGGGTGAAATCGAATAATGGTGATTTCGGTATGACATTAATCCTTATCCATTTAAATGGTATGATGATTAAGGATGATTATGTTAGTGTTAATAACACTTTAAATTATTCGGATCGGACTTTTGGTTTATAAGTTATGAGTTAGGGTATAAAAATTCGCAAAGTTAGAAAAATGTCACGGTTTGAACAAACTGTAATTTATCGATGTTTAGTATATTAATAAATACTAATTGACGTTAAATAATTGTTTTTGAATTTTTAGTGATAGTAGTAGTAGTAGAAAATTTGAAGTGCTAATGTATAATAAAATCAACAAATTAAATATCAGCAGCTGCGAAAAATCAATACAGAAATTGGCCGCACCATTCCCTTGGCTTGCTAACTTATTTAGACATACGCAACTGCATATAACCTTTGCTTCTGGAACTTTCCAGTCGATGTTAACGGCGCATGCGTACTCCTAGTAGATTCTAGAACTATGTACCTAATTAGCTTCGTTTACGTTAGATGCAACACTGAATACATGCAACACAGAAGGATGGTAACATTACTAACATATATAATATTAAAACGACATCCCGTAGGATGTGGGTAGCAAGTCTTTTTTTTGTTTAAATTTATTTTCCCATTCTAAGAAGTCTAATATAACATAATATGACTATTAAATAGAGCTTATTATATAAGCTGGGTAACTGGTGCCCGCGAAAGTAAATTGTATTACGATTTATTAAAAAAATGCTTATACGTGTCCTGTTACTCTTTTTTTTAGGTCGAAAATAAAAATTAAATATCAATAAAAATCACCGACAGACACTTACATTTAGATTACTCGATAAAGAGCCATGGATTGATCTGTGTAATTTAATACGTGGAAAGTTGGAAAAATGCCACTGACATTCTTGGCGGTTTTGGTAGAATCTACATTTCGAACCGGTGGTATCTATGCATTTAATTCTATAAAATGAGAATTGTAAAGCTTATAAAGGTCTAGTTTAATAAATAATATTATGTAAAATTTTTGTAGTACTTACATTTTACTACAAAGGTTTTCTAGAACTATCTGATTTTGGTTATTTAACTCATTCTCTTGTAAATATTATAGCTAATAACATTTTCTTTAATAATAGAGGAGGCCTTTGCCCAGCAGTGGGCTATTTACAGACTGTTACTTTTTTAAATATTAATAGTACCATCAGAGAGAATAGTTCGATACATTATATAACTGGAATAGGAGACGGTTACTCGATTTTGTAAGGAATAATATTATGTGTCTTAATTAGTTAAATAGTATTTTTTTATGTTTTTAAAATAACTAGACGGACAGGCAAATGGGTCACCTGATGTTAGCCCTAACTTGTCACACCTCTGCAGAATTACGTACTACCCCATGGTGGGAACCATGGGGTAGATTTGTACCCCAGTGAAAAATTGTTATAAAAAATGAACTACTGAGTATTTCGACTTAAAAATTGTTTTGGAACATATTGAAAGCTTTTTTTAAATGATTGTTTATTTTATACAGCTAAAAATAAAATTTAAGTACACTAAAAAAATTCTAAAGCCAACAAAAGTGGATCACTACCGGCCACCGCCCATAGACATTGGCGATGTTAGAAATAGTAACCATCCCTTACATCGCGAATGCACCACCAAACTTAGGAACTAAGATGTTATGTTTTGTATGCCTTCTGTAGTTACACTTACTCACTTACCCTTTAAACCGGAACACAACAATGTTTGGCGGTTAAATATGTGCAAGGGCTTTGTGCAAGCCCGTCTGGATTGGTACCACCCACTCAGATATTCTACCGTTAGCACAAAAAAGGTTATTCGAGATCTCGACCAATGACATCGCGTGAATTAGGTGTCGAAAGTGTTTTTTTTTGGCTTTACTCGTCTTGTGGTTAGCCTATATGTAAAATGATCTTGAGATGTGACCAGCAAGCAGTAAGAAGTGATGTCAAGCAGTCAGCCATGACGATATCCTACTATCCAGGAGACTAGCCAACTGCGAAGGATCATTATAAGACTATAAATATAGTTGCTTTAAGAATATATTTTAGAATCAAGACGCGTTTTATTTTTAGCTTGTATTGCCACATATTTCGTAAGCCCACGCTCGCTGGAATTATCAACTAAATTAATTTTATAAGCCATTATAATCTCTAAATAAAAAGACATAAGGTTTACTTTGCATGAATTATTTGTTTATTTTATCATTTAATTTTTTATAATAATCTTAAAACATTATATAATTGACTCCAACGTGTTTTTTATTATTGTGCTGGTCACACATAAAATAATGATTTTTCAAATAAAAAAAAGTCTAATCGAAAATAAAATTTAATTATTTAATCATTGTCATGCATTTTATAATTATAACGTCCTTGATAAAATATATTTTTATAAGTTTTAATGTTTATAAATTATTATTAACAAAGTTGTTAATATTATCTAAGGCCTCTTGTCCTTTTAAGGGTAAGTCTATGAACATAATCAACCACACTGTTCTAGTGCAGTTAGTGGATACTAGATACGATACACATGATTTTTCTTACAATATCAAGGCAATGCAATGAATGATAAATACTAATGAACTATATATATATAAGTATGATATTTTGCTTATACATATATATATGAACTATATATATGTATAAGCAAAATATATTATATTTTAAGTTCCTATATATCATATTAATTTAATTATGTTTCAATTATGTTTAACGAATTGCTATTAATTTGCATTTGTATTTAAATGCGTTAACTGTGAAAAAAAAAATACAAAATTCTAGTCATTCAATCCTTCGCGAATTTTCTAGTACCTGTGAGAATTTCGAATTCGAGGCTATCCGACCCAGAGCTCTCCCTTTCTGACGTTTGTAAACAATGTAGTCTTTCTCTTTCTTTCCCCGATCTCAGTTAGGCCCCGCGCTCATGGGTGACTTTTGTCACGGTAACAAAAATTTTTGTCACTGTTTAAAAAAATATAATAAAAAAAATATTTTATTTTGTTTGTATTTACCTTATTTGAAACTAAGTTTTATATTTTAGATTTTTTTTTAAATGTTAAGTTAGCCTATAATTGATATTCATTTAAGTTAAAATTTATTTTTTTACAGTTTAATTCACGTAACAAGGGTAGGTTATCTGTTGTTTCTGCTTAGAATGTAAAACCGGGTTCTCTCAATCATTTCATGTTTGATTTCACTGGTGAATGTCAAAAAATCTTTTCGTGATATTTTGTTTATTTTATGGAAAAAGACTATGAAAGGTCTTTTTTTCTTTGAAACGCATGCTATGTTGGCAGTTTTTTTTGCTCCAGAACTTGAAACTTCAAGATAGTAAATTCTAGGACTTAGTTTCAACAAGACGGAGCTACCAGTCACACAAAGCATAAATATATAATAAGCACAGCATGAAACAGGTGTTCCCAGGCAGACTGATATCGAACAGATGTGATATCCCATGGCTCCCTCGTAGTCCTGATTTGACGCCTCCTGACTTTTTTTTTTGTAGGGATACCTCAAATACAAAGTCTACAGTGATAATCTGAGAAACGTCGATCAGCTCAAGGAGAATTTCTGAGGTGAAATGTCAGTAATAAACATCAGCAATATTGAATAAACGTTTCAATAAGTTCGCGGTTAAAGAAGTACAGCACTTCTAGAGGGTCATCATTTAGAATATATAGATGATGTTATTAAAAAAAAAATTAACTTCAGTTATTACTTTACAATTCCTTAGTTTTATTTTAACTATGCCTTTTGTATTTATTTTTTAATCTATTTTTTAAATATGCACGTTCTATTGCGCCACCTGTATTTTACAATGAGTGATTTTTTGTATAAATATTTGAAATAATTTATATTTATTTATTTTGATTTTTGTAATTATTTAAGTATGAGCAATTTATGTTAAATCAAACCGAAAATAATTGCATCTATTATTTTATTCGTTTGTTCTATGAAACATTATTAAGACAGTAGTTTAAATGTTTTTCAATTAACATTTTACTGTTTCTGCTGTTTTTTATAATAATAAAAAATAATAATAATAAAATCATTTATTTCGACCTAACAAGGATATATAAACTAGACAATAAATAATAAAAAGACAAAAATTACACTATTAATATTTTACAGATAAATGGAGTGCAATCAAGTTTTTAAGTCAGATTTGTTGTTTTTGTTTTGCTAAGGAACACTGGTGTAGATTGACAATTTTGTAACCCGTGCGCGCACTCCTATGTAAAATTCAAGACGCGGTGACAGTTTCGTCACGGGCTTGTTCGCTGGTCGGGTGACAGAAATGTCACCCAACTGTTTTGTCACCACATGAGCGCATCTTCATAAAAGTCCATGGACTTAATGAGAGTGATGAAACTGTCACCGTGACAAAAGTCACCCGTGAGCGCGGGGTCGTCTAGCGATCGTCAATGTGGTCAGCTTATTATTTTTAATAATAACTTTTATTTAACGGTATAATAAAAAATATTTTTTAGTTTTATAATTATCATTCTTTTTTGCCATATTTTATACATACATAAATTCCTTAGAAAGTATATATTATACTCTTGATATTTTTTTAAAATTTTTAGAGCTTACATATATTAATTTTGCAAATTGCTTAAATTACATTTTAAAAATAAGAAGATAGTTAATAGCTATTTATATACATAGCTGTTAATAATCCATATATATATGTATATATATATATATATATTTTAATAATAAAATTTTAATTGCTGATGGGGGGGAATATATTTATTTATTTAAAGATATAAAAATTAAGTCTTCTCAAGATAAAGGGAAAACTTTATTGCTAGCCACCCTAAATTGCTCTTGTTGGATATTGCTTTCCCTTTCTATCCAATGTCCTACATTTCTATTGGCCGACGACATGTCAATCTAGAAACTTCGTTGTGAGCTGTGATATGATTGGCGCGTTCTAGAATTACGTAGATTGTTCGCGATTCCTTATTCGTTTAATATATAAGCTTCGAGCTTGGCGCGTAAACTCATTCTAATTCGAAATACGATACAGAGCGGACGAAGAGTTCGGTACAAATACCGAAGCGAAGTTCAACAATTTCTTCAAGTGAGATTATTACAAGTGTTTATTTATACGAGTGCTTAAAAGCTAATCAAGGAAAATGCCAGCTATTGGAATTGATCTCGGTACAACATACTCTTGTGTCGGTGTTTGGCAACATGGGAATGTGGAAATCATTGCTAACGACCAAGGCAACAGGACGACGCCATCGTATGTCGCTTTTACCGACACGGAGCGTCTGATCGGCGACGCGGCGAAGAACCAGGTCGCTTTGAACCCCAACAACACGGTTTTCGACGCGAAAAGGCTTATCGGACGCAAATTCGATGACCAGAAGATCCAACAGGACATGAAGCATTGGCCTTTCAAAGTGATCAACGACTGCGGCAAACCGAAAATACAGGTCGAGTTCAAGGGTGAAGCGAAGAGGTTTGCGCCAGAGGAGATCAGCAGTATGGTTCTGACGAAGATGAAAGAGACGGCAGAAGCTTATCTCGGGACGTCGGTCCGGGACGCCGTCATCACAGTCCCCGCTTACTTCAACGACTCTCAGAGACAGGCGACGAAGGACGCCGGCGCCATAGCAGGTTTGAACGTTCTCAGGATCATCAACGAACCCACGGCTGCCGCACTCGCCTACGGTTTGGACAAGAACTTGAAAGGCGAGCGAAACGTTCTGATCTTCGATCTCGGCGGTGGTACCTTCGACGTGTCGATCTTGACCATCGATGAAGGTTCGTTATTCGAGGTGAAGGCGACGGCCGGCGACACTCATCTCGGAGGCGAGGATTTCGACAACAGGCTGGTGAATTATCTAGCGGACGAGTTCCAGCGCAAGTATAAAAAGGATTTGCGCTCGAACCCGCGTGCTCTGAGACGCCTCCGCACGGCCGCGGAGCGAGCGAAACGTACACTATCATCGAGTACGGAGGCGTCGATCGAAATAGACGCCCTCTATGAAGGCATCGATTACTACACCCGCGTGTCTCGCGCCCGATTTGAGGAACTCAACGCCGACCTCTTCCGCGGCACTCTTGAACCCGTCGAGAAAGCGTTGAAAGATGCCAAAATGGACAAGAGTCAGATCCACGACGTGGTTCTCGTGGGCGGTTCCACTCGCATACCGAAAGTCCAGAACTTGCTGCAGAATTTCTTCTGCGGTAAGAAGCTGAACTTGTCCATAAACCCCGATGAAGCGGTCGCCTACGGCGCGGCGGTTCAGGCGGCTATATTGAGCGGTGAGAACGACTCTAAAATCCAGGACGTCCTGTTGGTGGATGTCGCACCTCTTTCTCTGGGCATCGAGACGGCGGGAGGCGTGATGACGAAGATCGTCGAGCGCAACTGCAAGATCCCTTGCAAGCAGTCCCAAACATTCACGACGTACTCTGACAACCAGCCGGCCGTCACGATCCAAGTATACGAGGGCGAGCGAGCTATGACCAAAGACAACAATCTGCTCGGTACGTTTGATCTCACTGGCATCCCGCCAGCGCCACGGGGCGTCCCCAAGATCGACGTCACCTTCGATCTAGATGCCAACGGCATTCTCAACGTGTCTGCGAAGGAGAACAGCACGGGCCGCAGCAAGAACATCGTCATCAAGAACGACAAGGGAAGACTGTCACAGGCCGAGATAGATCGTATGCTGTCGGAAGCCGAGCGCTACAAGGAGGATGACGAGAAACAGCGCGAACGAGTTGCCACACGTAACCAGCTAGAGTCGTATATCTTCAGTGTGCGACAGGCGTTGGATGACGCGGGTTCGAAATTGAGCGAAGCCGACAAGAACAGCGCTCGCAGTGCGTGCGACGAGGCCCTGCAGTGGCTGGACAACAACACGCTAGCTGAGAAAGAGGAGTATGACCACAAGTTGAAGGAGTTGCAGCGCACTTGCTCACCCATCATGAGCAAACTTCACGGTGCAGGTGGCGCAGGCGCTGGAGCCGGAGCCGGCATGCCAGGTGCACATGGCAGTGGTCCCACCGTTGAAGAAGTAGATTAAATTCTTAGTTGCATTTTAAGTTTGTGAGATCTGATTGGAATGTGTTTGTGATATTAGGTGTAAGACTGATAATTAATTTATTGTATGATCGTCGGCTAGGTTTATAATTGTGTATATAATTTAAGGCAAAACATGATCATCCATTGAATAAAATATGTTTTGAAACCAATTTTAATGTTTTATTTTTTACATACTTTTGAAGTAGTATTATATTTATATCAACAGAAAAGTAAACTGATTTGTAACCATTCTTAATACTAATCTGTATAATATGAAACTCTTAATCTCTTTAATATTAAAATTAATAACTTTGTTAAATTGATGAGCTACATAATATTACAACTAAAATTAAATTTTTATAGTGCCATCTAATGTGAAACATATATATTATTTAGATAATAGTGTAGAGTATTTAAGAAAGCTACTTAATAATAGATGGCACTTTTACAGTTTAATTTAAATAAAGATTGCTCTGTGAGAGCAATGGCTAACACTAGCGAGTAAAGCATTATCGCTGTCATTAAAAAAGTGTTTTAGTGCTGCTGGGCCCCATAACTTTATTTTAAATAATAACCAAATAAATACTGATTATGCCTTCGCGTAGCGTAGTCCCGTTTTTTTTAAATAAAAGGAAGGCATACTTTTCCAAAATTTGCCTTAAACAGTGGGTTGTAATATATATAAAATTTACCCTCTGAAAAACTCGCTAACCTGTTAACGTTTAGTACACTTCTAGTTAGTAGTTACCTTCTGCCCACTAGCACCTCTCGCGGCGAAAGCAAGCGCGATAGTAAAAATTACATATTCATACATAATGATCAGAACCGAATTATTTATATTATATTTACTTTATTAAAACGGCATTGACGAAAAACAGGCGTAATGGGTTTGATATTAGATAATAGTTTTTATTTTTATATTTAATATCAGTATATCTCTCATTCGATTTGATAAAAAATATTAGTTGTTTTATGTCAGAATTCAAAATAAATCTATACCACGGTCGTATACACAGGTCTTGCAACTGAGTCCAATTTCAGTGGTGAGAGATAGATGCGACTGTGTTACAACTGCTAATTCGCAATACCATCCGCTTGAAATACTATGTCGCTGCTATCGAAGCTGATACTTTTCTCTCCCAATTATTGTGTTATTTAATCATTGTTATATCGTTTTGTTGAGTTTTGCGGATTTTTTTTTTATTTCTATTTTGTTACTTAACTGTTTTGTTGAGATTTGAAAAAGTGTTCGGGATAATTATTACGCGAATTGTCATGCCTCTGGCGGCCGTAAATTGAACTTAACAGCGTCATTATGTCAACGTACCCCATACTGAATTGCAAGACCTGTGTATACGACCCTGATCTATACTATGTAATATATAAATCTGAAGAGTTTGTTTGTTTGATCCGGCTAATTTAGTATAAAGTGCTTCTTACGTTCATAATATTAAAAGCATACCTGATTCACTTACCAGATCACGGGTCCACTTCCATGATGGTAGGAACCTGAAGTTTGTGGAGCCTTCAAATTAATAAACCAGAAATTAGAATAATAAAGGAACTCATAATTTATATAATCTGTCACATATTTCGTGTTCTCTCTTTACAAATTTATGTTCAATGTATGGAGAGTAGAGGTAAAGGACAATCATCTCATATGGTAGAAAACTTAAAAAAGTGTCCAGCTGTAAGATATAAATAACAGTTCAAAAACCTTCCAGAATGGTGCTAGTGTATGGGTATGGTATGAATGTAGCAATTATTGTAAACGAATTGAAGTATGCCGAGTTAAAAAATAATAATATTATTGTCGACTAAAGTAGTTACTTATTGAAAATTTCAACTACTCGCGTAGTACAATGTAGTAAATATAACCTTAAAGAATTATTATGAGAAAACGTGTAGCGATTTTATTGCAAATTTACCCTGATGCTAATGTGGCGCCATCCTAATTTAATGCATTTTGGCGGACACTTTTTCATGTACACAGATGATTCTCTTTAGCTCTACCCTCCATAGTTCAATGGAAACAAAACTTGAGATACTATAATAATTAATTACAATGTTGTGATACTTTTACGAAAGATGTGATAAGGTCCTCCAGACCGATTTCGGCCACGGCGGCCAATCTCAAGAGAGATTAGCCAACTGCGCAGAAGATATTATAGTGCACAAGTGTGTGCGCAAACACAGGTGCACTCTGTTTTCCTTAGTTCTCATAATCCGATGGGACGGCAATCCGACACGACCGGAAAGAGTTCAGGCGCAGGACCATCGGCTTAACGTGCTTTCCGAGGCACGGAAACACTTCGACCTTTCATACTCCGGGCTGTTACTGAGAATTTTCTGACAGAAAAACCCAATAACCATTTATTGGCCCGTGCTAGGAATTGAACCCAGGACCACCGGGTCTGCAGCCTAATATCTAGCCACTAGACCAACGAGGCAATGATGTGATAACCTGCAAGCTTTTCAACCTCTATTTACTACTATTTTGTAAACCTCTAATGTATTTACTATTATATATTTTAAATATATAAATGTTGATGAAAATTACATTTTTAATTGTATACTCGTCAGCTATCATTGCATTTTTAGATAACGATGCCACTGCCATGGTAATATGTATGGTGACATTGCGCTTTTTTTTGAAGAAATTGTAAATATATATTTACTCTTAAGAAATCTACTGTTTAAAAGTGTGCAACGTTACATTTAGGATTTTTTGCTACAGAGACATTTTTTTTTAATTTAGTTTATCAAAAAAACAAGTCTGCAGATAACAATATAATTGTGTGATGGTATTAGCTTTGGTATCCCCAAAAAAATAATTATTAACCCATTCATTCATGACCAAGGAAATAGGTTGTTACTTACATGCCAGATTTGCAAGCGGCCGCCAATGGGACCGTAGGTTTCGACCCAAGCAACATAAAACTTAAAAAGTGCTAAAATGATCACACTATGGAATTTTATGTTTTCACCTAGTTTAAAAATGAGTTTTTTATAAATAAAAATCTGACGTTTCAGCTTGTAATATTAGGTCCTTACATATGAAATTAGTGTTTTGTGGTACTGACCATTGATCTGAAATATCTCCTCTTTGGTTAAGAATTCCAAATTCATTTAGCTGGTACATTTGAGTTTTGAAAACAGTCATTCATTTGTTTTTTTCTCATTATTTTTTTCTTTGGCGTCGGTTATTACCGCACGATGGAAAACATGAAATATCGGTATATTTACGAGTACGAGTTCTACCGTGGCACCAGTGCTGCAGAAACAGTTCGAAGGATTAATGATGTGTCGCAAAAGAAAGCACGGTACGTTTTTGGTTTCAACGTTTTCGTTCTGGGAATTTAGACCTTCAGAACCAACCCCGTGGACGGCCGGAGACCAAAGTGGAAAATGAAGAATTAAAGCTATTGTGAAAGCGAATCCATCACAAAGCACTTCAGAGATAGCTGCAGGCTTCGGGGTAAGTGGTAAAACTGTATTAATATACTTGAAGCAAATCTGGAAGTTAAAAAACTTGAACGATGTGAACCTCATGAATTGAGTGAATCTAACTTGCAAACACGCGTCGACTGCTGTGTTACTTTGCTCAAGCGACACAATAATGAAACTTTAAATCGAATCATTACTTGTGATGAAAAGTGGATACTGTACGCTAATCGGAAACGCTCGTCGCAATGGCTGAACCCTGGAGACCCAGCCAAATTCTGCCCTAAACGAGTCAATTTAGACTCAGAAAAAGTTACTTGTGAGTGTTTGGTGGACTAGCACCGGTGTCCTTCACTACATCTTTTTAAAATCTGGTCAAACGATTACGGCAGATATCTATTGTCAGCCACTGCAAACTATGAAGGAAGAACTAGCTGCTAAACAACCGAGATTGGTCAATCGCTCTAGGCCACTGCTGCTCCACGACAACGCAAGACCACACACTGCACAACCACTAAGTTAGATGAGCTACAATTGGAATGTCTGCGACCTTGCCCCAACAGATTACTGTTTTTTCCGGAATTTGGACAACTTCTTAAAAGGAAAAAATTCAACTCCGATGCGGCAGTCCAAACCGCCTTCAAAGAGTTTATTGATTCTCGTCCCCATGGTTTTTTTATTAAAGGGATCAATGAACTACCTTATAAGATGGCAAAAGTGCATAGATAACAACGGTGCATACTTTGATTAATTAAATATATTTAACAACAAAAAATTGACTTTATATTCCTCCCGTACCAAACGCCAATTTCATATGTTAGGACCTAATATTTGAAATTACTTTTGTTTTTAAAAATATATACTTTATTCCTAAGATTGGGCAGTATTTGAATTACTTGTAATTAAAATACAAATACGTATTTGGTATTTCAATTACTTCCTTTAAATGTAATTTGTATTTCAAATACCTGACGCCGAGGTATTTTGTAATTAGTATTTCAAATACTTGAGGCTTCAAAATTCATTTTAACATTAAAATACATTTAACCTACATCTAGCGATCGTGAGTGTAATGATGGTAAAACAGCTATTACAGTTGGCAGCACTGCACCTGTTATGTATACTGTACGCTATGACTGAGAAGAATACTTCTGATGTTTTTTATATTGAGATTTTGTTACCAGTAAATATAACAGAATATAAAACTAGGGAGAGAGAATTATATTTGCCTGGGCACCCCAGATGTGCCAGCCACACATTAAGTCTTTTGGCACTACAGATATGAATAATTTCATCAAAGCTTCTCGTGTTAGAAGGGTTCACTATTCAGCAATTGCTTACTTTGTTATAGAATTTGTATTTCAATTAAAGCAAAGCATGTATTTTCTCCATTTCCTGTCTATTCCAATGGATGTGAAAATAAAGGTAAATAAACAACTTTGACTTTTAATTGACATGACATGAATTTGAGTTAGACTAGTGAGGGAAAATTAATGACTGAATGGGTAATGAATGAATGATAAAGTATAGAACGATATATTTTATTGCTTTTAAACGTAATTTTAATATGTATATGTTATAATATGGATTGCAAGTAAAATAAAAACAAAAAAATATTCAGATTCAGTTTCTGAGCTGTCAGAAACAGTAATTATAAATTTAGTAGGGTCCGACGCGAAGTCGTGGCATCTAAGATGCCATCTAATTTCTTCTTCTTTTAAAATATGGGCAATGCACCTCAACCACTTATTTTTGTCAATAAAACTTATAGCCTCATGGAGCAGCTCATCTCTATCATTTTAAATGTTTTATTTCGTCGGCAAATAAATGATTTCAGTTGGGCCCAAATTAACTCAATAGGGTTAAGCTTGCAAAGATGGAGGAAGACGACAAATTATGTTTTTTTTATGCTATATTGCCGATGTATTTTATTTAAAATTTTCTCTATCTATTTTGCTTAAAAGCTCAGCTTTTAGCCACGTTTGTATGTCGTCTTTCCTCCAAGTCATATTTGGCAGTCGCTCCATTGGCGTGAGTGGTACGGTGTATTGTCCATGACGACGACTGAACCCGTTTCAATTTTTTCGAGTATGCTTAGAAACTTACAAATAATATACATATTATTAAGTGATATTATTATTTACTAAAATTATTACGAACATCATTTTACCTTAATCTTCAAATTGAAATAATAATATTCAATCAGCTTAGTCCGTGTTGAAGGCAAATCAAAATCAGTAGGCAAAAGCAAAAGTTCGTAAATACAAAATCGGTTTCAATCACAATCCGTTTAAATAAGTAGTTAGCAATTATGTAATAATTTTTGTATCAATATTATAAAACTCTTAAATGAGAGGCGACTATGGGCGGCCTTGGCAGTGTACTTCTTATATATTCACATAAATTTGAACATTTACTAAAATCTCCGTTTTTTTTAAATTACCATTTGGTCTAAATGATAAGGATTGAATTAGACACTGAGCCTCAGCCTAAGGATGGGTTTACATAATTTGAACAAAACAGAAGAGGTTTTTTTTCGTAAAAATTGTACATTTATAATATATTATTCAAATTCAATATGTTGTTACGATTGCGATACCTTTTAAATAGGTATGTATATTTCAGTCAGATTTTGTTGTAAACTCAACTATCAACCTAAAATTTAAATATAGTCGACTTCAGACAGATATCTAAATTCATATTCCAGTTCGAATCATCTATATACAAATAACTAAATAAATTTAACATTTATTTATTACTTGTAATCAACTTTCACATCCTCCAGCAATTCTTCGATAGGGACATATCTTTTATATTATAGCTGTATAAAAAATTAACAAGTTACGGTATAACACTAAAAAATTTGATTGGTTTTAAATGCAAGCTTGAGAATTGGTTACTAAATTCATGTTTTTATAATTTGATAGTGATTTAGGTTTAGACTGGAATGTTTTAATATCATTTTATATTAGGATTAATAATTATATTTGCAAATGTAACTAAAATATACTTGATTTAAGTAGTCTCTTGAAATTTTTGAAGTCGTGTTACAAGATTATATTAAATTTAAAATTACCACCGGTTCGGTATGTAGATTTTAAAGAACTGGCAAAAATCTCATTACTTATGTATATATATAATAATATCCTGGGACATTATTCACACACGGCCATCTGATCCCAAACTAAGCAGAGCTTGTATTATGAAACCAGACAACTGATATACTTACATATACTACTTTTCTTTTGTAAATAAATACTTATATAGATACTTAGATAATATTACATAGACAATGTTATATAGATGTTACACACAATTAAATTACTATTTCAGAAATCTACAAATGTTAACTATACCATTTTATCATCTATATTATCCTCTATCGAGTCATTCACACACATTCTAGCTGATATTGTTTGAGGAATATTAATATATAAGTGAATACCTCACTCAAGGAAGGGTGAATTGACTTTACAGAGATGGAAAGGTATTATAATGTATTACACTGCTTCAATTGACATATTTTTATAACAATATACATAATTTTGTTGTATATAAACTGTGACGCCACTGTAAGTATACCAAATTTGTCAAAAACATCACAAACGGAATCTTTATTTTAGACATTCTTCAATAAGACCTTTTTTGATGAATGAATAGTTTCTACGACAGCAACAATACCTCAGAATATACCATGGGACACAATACTATGACAATATATGAAGTTGACTAATTGATTGATTTTTTTCAAATATATATATTATCTTATTGAAAAAAGAACATTTGGCAACATGTTACTGCACCATGTATGCACACCATCTGTTCCCACAGATTGATTTTTAGGATAAATATGATTAACTTGTTTATGAATATAATCCGTTATGTGGTTGTCAATAAGGGCGCATTTTCATTGGTCGATAAGTCGGTAGTTAGCCCGATTGCGGGGAGTACCCGCATGCGAGCTAACAACCAATGAAATCATAAAAAAAACACCTCGCGAGTTTGTTTTTTAAAGATTACTGAAAAAATGTGTGTTTAGGTTAGTAGTGATACCTATGAGGTGTTCAATTAAAAATGTTAATGAATTGATGATCCAATTCAAATATTTTTTTTTTATATAGGTACTTCATGTTTTATTATCATAAGTTAAATAAAAATCGAAATGTTTCGTTTTTTTCATGAGAAGTGTATTATTAAAGAAACAAGTGCCGCGGGGCATAGTGGGTTCTGCCGCGGCGTTGTCCCTAGTGCAGTCTACCCTCAAATTGTTCCGGAATGTTAGTGAATAAATCTTGTTTGCCACGGCACTGCACCTTCACTACTGAAGTAATCAGCGAATCTATCCCGAATTGTTGTCCCATTTTCAGTTAAGGTATTATCTTCTCCCATGTTCTCGAAGTTTCGAAGAGGTACTTGTCTCCAGGAGCCATTAATGGTTATACCAGTAGAGATATCTTCATAATCCGCAAGTCCAGGTTCAAGATAATTAGAATCATTTTTTCTTAGCCAATTATGAAGCGCGCAAGATGTCCTTGTTATTTTTATGGTATTCTTGACGTTGTTGGCTATTGGTTTTTCAAAAATTCGAAATCGGCTTGCCAATATACCGAACGCATTTTCTACAATTCGCCGAGCCCTTGAAAGACGGTAATTAAAAATTTTTTGCCGTGTCGTTAGATTATTTCCCGGGTATGGTTTCATTATATTATTTTGAAGCGGGAATGCAGCATCCGCAACAATAACACTTTCTGCTGGAATATTCAGACTACCGTCATCAATTGCTCGTTTTAAAGAACAATTACTAAAAACTCCGCCGTCAGAATATCTGCCCTTTGCTCCAATATCAATATAAGTGAATGAATAATCATCATCGACACAAGCTAGTAAAACAATGCTAAAAGTTTTTTTATAATTATAGAACTCAGATCCACTACAGGCTGGAGCTCGCAAGTTTATATGTTTACCATCAATTGCCCCAATACATCCAGGAAAATTCCACTTTAACTGAAATCCAGTTTTTATATCCATCCATTTTTGTTCTGTGTTTGGGACCTGAAAAAAGAACATATAATCATGAATATTTTTTATTTACAGATCGATGAAAATTCGGAAATAGCTACTGATACTGTTGACTTCGAAAATAATAATACGGTATTAGAAGAGAATGATAGAGAAGAAAACTCAAATGCTGCGGATGAAATTATTGAAAATCGAGTTCAAGAACTAACCGAAACGTCTTCATCTACATTCACTGTGCCATCAAAACTAGCAACGAAGAAAAGGGGCAAATCAAATAAAAGACAGGACGAGGTACATGAAGCCATTGACAAAATAAATAAAATTGCCGAGAATGTTACTAAAAATACAACATCGTTACTACAAAATAAAGAAGATGAATTCGACATTTTTGGGAGATATATAGCCTCGACTTTACGTACATTGCCACGCGAGTTTTCAATTATTGCAAAAACAGATATTCAAAAGGCTTTATCGGAAATTCAATTAAAAGCATTGAGACAGCAAACCAAATCTTCGTTGTTGTCCTATGGTACCTCGACGTCCAATGCCTATGATCCAGAAAATCCAGGATATTTAAGTTCCGTATCTGTGTCTAATTTATCTAACTATGAAGACCATTTCAACAACATCAGTTTCACAAACATATGAAGCAATTTTATATATTATTTATAATTATGCAACATCTATTTGCCTGGTAAGGCATTTTTATTTCATTTAATTATTTGATATTGATTAAATGATTACTACACTCGCGGACACCAAAATCGAACCACTTTGTAATCCACCAGACATTGAAATTTGAAACTAATAACAATAAAGAAATATTTTGTTAGTCAATATTTAGAGATGGTTGTACACAATATCCGTACATCGGAGAAAAACGATACATTTTTGGTTATCAAATGAAAAAATGAAAAAAAATTAAATAAAACTATTTGAAAGAAAGAAAGAAAGATTTTTCTAAAGATTTTTCGAAAGAAGAGAAGAAAATTTCTTTCTTTCTTTCAAATAAAACTATTTCTAAGAACGTACATTTGAAAACAATATTTTGTAACCTAATTTGTTGTTTCTGCCCATAACACTCCGAAAACGGCATTTCAATATAGTTCAATAAATTGGTGTCCATAAAAAAGGGTGGTACGCTTTAGGTGACCGGAAGTGTATTCTGCTCAATTAAAACTTCTTAACGCACGTACGTACGTAACGTAATTAAAACTTCGAAACGTACAAATTGTAAGAATATTGCAAAATTTAAATAAACATTTACTTTATAATCTTAATATTATTTACTATTTTTATATTTATATGTACTTACTTTTATATAATCTGCCAGTGCATCATAGAGAGCGTCACACACTTCTGGTATAAAACTTCTCATAATAGAAGGGGACACACGAAATAAGTAATATAAACTTTTGTAAGAATCTCCAGTAGCTAAATAACGTAAGGTGACCTCAAGTTTTAATCTTGCAGGAAGAGCCTCACGAAATAATGTGTCTTTTTTTTCAATTATTTTTTCTACCTTTCTCAATAAATCGTCAAATAAGTTTTTAGGTATTCTGAAAAAATTATCATGATCTTCTACATCACATTCCAATGCCGGATTCAAGTTCGCACACAACGTATTAGAAGCACCGTGCATCTTTCTACTTTTAAGTAAATTTCGCATCCAAAATCTCTTTTTCTTTTTCTTCAAAGAAGTTATTAATTTCTTTTTTAATACACCGCAAACAGTCAAAATTGCTCCACAAAGCAATAATTGTTGATCCATGGCGAGTACGTCTGCTTATCTCAAAACCCACTGCCAAACTGTAGGTACCTAATTCTCTCGCACTTCAAATGCGGGCTCTAACGACCAGTGAAAATGGCTCCCCGCATGCGGGCCTTATCGCATGCGTTATAGAAATCACCCGCACCCCGTATGCGGGCTCTGACGACCAGTGAAAACGATAAACTCTTTGCGGGCCCTATGGCATGCGTTACAGAAATCTCCCGCACCCCGAATGCGGGCCTTATCGACCAATGAAAATGCGCCCTAAAACAAAATAAAAAAACAATTAAAATTATTTTATCTGATAACCTTGGTTTGTGTCATATTGTCAGTCAATTCAATTTAATTGATTTCGGTTTTGTTTTATTATTTTCCCCTTCTTATTCTTTCTGAATGTATTATGTTTGTCCAGTTGATAAATAACCTTAGCAATAGTTTTACAATATATCCGTGAACTAATCTTAAACTTTTACTCGGTGGTAGAGCTTTGTGCAAGCTCGTCTGGGTAGGTACCACCCACTCATCAGATATTCTACCGCAAAACAGCAGTACTTTGTGTTGTTGTGTTCCGGTTTGAAGGGTGAGTGAGCCAGTGTAATTACATGCACAAGGGACATAACATCTTAGTTCCCAAGGTTGGTGGCGCAGTGGTGATGTTGTTTTTTTTTTTAAGAAATATATAAACCACTGTCTATGGGCTTTGGTGACCACTTACCATCAGGTGGCCCACATGCTCGTCCACTAATCTATACCATAAAAAAAAAAAAAAAAAAAAAAATTGTATATTGAGACAAGCAGTATTCACTGTCACAAAAGCCTTAGGAAGGCATTGCAATAAAAAACCTCCACTGACTGATGTACATTGAAGACTATTAATATAATGGTCCTCCTGACCTGAATCTCAAGGGAGATTAGCCAACTGAGGTATTATAGTGCACAAGTGTGTGGCGCAAACACAGGTGCACTCTCTATTCCCTAACTCTCATAACCCGATGGGACGGCAATCCGACACGACCGGAAAGAGTTCAGGCGCAGGACCAACGGCTTTACTTGCTTTCAGAGGCACGGGAGTGTACACACTTCCAACTATCAGACTCCGGGCTGCTACTGAGTATTTTTCGACAGAAAATCTCAATAACATTATACATTGGCCCGACCTGGGATTTAAACCCAGGCCCACCGTGTCTGCGGTCTTACATGTACGACCACTAGACCAACGAGGCAGTTCAACATTAAAGACTACTTATAACAGAACATGGCTAAAATTTAATACATTTTACCGAACAACTGAAACTGTTTAATTAAAGTATGAAACAAAATATGGTACAAAAATAGTGTTTTTTTATGATAGCTTTATTAAAAACATTTACATTTTGCAATTTTGATTATTATATATGACAATAATATTAAATAAACTTATAATGACAGAAACTCATAGCTATTATGTGTTACTTATTTAAGTATGTAGTCTTTATTGCACAAAATTTATAAATAATTCTTTTTTTTTTCTGTATAGTTTGGCGGACGAGCATATGGGCCACCTGATGGTAAGCAGTCACCAACGCCCATAGACAATGGCATTGTAAGAAATGTTAACCATCACTTACATTGCTAATGCGCCACCAACCTTGGGAACTAAGATGTTATGTCCCTTGTGCCTGTAATTACACTGGCTCACTCACCCTTCAAACTGGAACACAACAATACAAAGTACTGCTGTTTTGCGGTAGAATATCTGATGAGTGGGTGGTAATTACTCCCTCATCAGATATTCTACCGCAAAACACGGTGGACGAGCTTGAACAAAGCTCTACCACGCAGTATATAAAAGAACCGGTAGATCATACATACAGTATGCAAAGGCGATGCTATCACTTACAGTGATCTCTTGGAGGTAATATCTATTAAAAAAAGATTTTTTTATCTTGGCAGTAATTATTGGGCATAGTATTCACTTATAATCAACTTAAAATTACAATCTGTTAAATACCTAGAAAATATGTAATATACCTACATATATACTCTTGTTTACATGTACACTTACAAATACATACATAAAAACATATACATAATTTATATAAGTAATAAATAAATGTTATCTATGTAATGTTTTTAATAAAAGCTTCAAAATTCAAATTGTTAGTGAAAAATCAATTAGAGATTATCCTACACTAGATAGATGGTTTCTTTTCTTTTTTTTAAATAGGTACGACATATAATGGCAATAAAAATATTTAAAGGTAATCATTATTAATATCGTAAAGTGTATATGGTGGTTCTACATAAGTAAGAGTATTTAAGTTAGAATTTTGTTAATTAATTTTTGTGTAATCATCCTATTATAATACACTTAGTTTTGCATATCTTGAACTCTATTTATTAGGAAATTATTATTATTATCTAAGAAATACGTATACTACTTAAGTAAAAAAATATTTTACTCTTAGTGAAATACTTTAGTTAAATCTGTTTGCTAACAGATTTAAATGAGATAATATTAAATAGGTAATTAATAACAAAAAAGAGCTATCAATTATCACTAATACTCTAGTGTTATATATATTATACTGTCTTTATTATGTATGAAAACAGAAATGTGATTTACCTTTTGTTATACAATTCTTAGGGAGATTAAATCAATAATTCGAAGTTTTCTAGAATTATTATTTCTAAAATTTACCAACACCCCTCGTCATTTAAGTCTCTTCAACAACCCTAATAAAATTTTCATCAACACAAATCAATATAAATATTAAGCGTGAATGTTTAACTTTATTGACTTTATTTATTTATTATGTTTGTGGCTTTGTGTTTGTGTTCCATTTTTGACATTTGTGACTTGACTACCAAAAGTAGTTCTTTCTCTTTCTCACGCAAGTCAAGCCGATCTCGATTCGTCTAGAACGATCTTCGGTGTGGTCAGCTTGTAAAGTTCAGAATTACAATTTTTATTTATTTTTATTATTTTGATTTATTTAAATATTGTTTATATTATATACATTATGATTAAAACATATTTTCCTATATAATCCGTCACAATTTGTATATTATTAACACTATAACCAAATACTATTAAGACATAAAAACAATTTTTATAATGACGATTAATTATTCTTAATAATAGATAACAATTATTATGATAAATCATCATAATTATTTGTGTATTATTGCTATCAAATGTAGTTAGGCGAATGTGTATACTCAAAACAGGATTCTAAATTTTATTTTTAATATTGTTTGTGTAAAAATACTAAAAATTATGACATACTATGCATTATGAAGAAAAAATAATGGTTAGAAAATGTATGGCAAAATTTAATAAATTGATAATTAGTTTGTCTTCGAATAGGGAAACACTTTAAAGCTAGTCACCCTAAATTACTCTTCTCCACTATTGTTGTTTCTTTCTATCTGATGTCCTCAATTCCTATTGGTCGATAAAATGAAGTCTAGAAACTACGCCGCGAGCCGCGACCCGATTGGCGCGTTCTAGAATTACGTAGATTGTTCGAGATTCTTTATTCGTTTAATATATAAGCTTCGAGCTTGGCGCGTAAAGTCATTTTAATTTGAAATACGATACAGAGCGGACGAAGAGTTCGGTACAAATACCGAAGCGAAGTTCAACAGTTTCTACAAGTGATATTATTACAAGTGTTTATTTATACGAGTGTTTAAAAGCTAATCAAGGAAAATGCCAGCTATTGGAATTGATCTCGGTACAACATACTCGTGTGTCGGTGTTTGGCAACATGGGATCGCGGAAATCATTGCCAACGACCAAGGCAACAGGACGACGCCATCGTACGTCGCTTTTACCGACACAGAGCGTCTGATCGGTGACGCGGCGAAGAACCAGGTCGCTTTGAACCCCAACAACACGGTTTTCGATGCGAAAAGGCTTATCGGACGCAAATTCGATGACCAGAAAATCCAACAGGACATGAAGCATTGGCCTTTCAAAGTGATCAACGACTGCGGTAAACCGAAAATACAGGTCGAGTTCAAGGGTGAAGCGAAGAGGTTCGCGCCAGAGGAGATCAGCAGTATGGTTCTGACGAAGATGAAAGAGACGGCGGAAGCCTATCTCGGGACGTCGGTCCGGGATGCCGTCATCACAGTCCCCGCTTACTTCAACGACTCCCAGAGACAGGCGACGAAGGACGCCGGCGCCATAGCAGGTTTGAACGTTCTCAGGATCATCAACGAACCCACGGCTGCCGCACTCGCCTACGGCCTGGACAAGAACTTGAAAGGCGAGCGAAACGTTCTGATCTTCGATCTCGGCGGTGGTACCTTCGACGTGTCGATCTTGACCATCGATGAAGGTTCGTTATTCGAGGTGAAGGCGACGGCCGGCGACACTCATCTCGGAGGCGAGGACTTTGACAACAGGCTGGTGAATCATTTAGCGGACGAGTTCCAGCGCAAGTATAAAAAGGATTTGCGCTCGAACCCGCGCGCTCTGAGACGCCTCCGCACGGCCGCGGAGCGAGCGAAGCGAACACTATCATCGAGTACGGAGGCGTCGATCGAAATAGACGCCCTCTATGAAGGCCTCGACTACTACACCCGCGTGTCTCGCGCCCGATTTGAGGAACTCAACGCCGACCTTTTCCGCGGCACTCTAGAACCCGTCGAGAAAGCGTTGAAAGATGCCAAAATGGACAAGAGTCAGATCCACGACGTGGTCCTAGTGGGCGGTTCCACTCGCATACCGAAAGTCCAGAACTTGCTGCAGAACTTCTTCTGTGGTAAAAAGCTGAACTTTTCCATCAACCCCGATGAAGCGGTCGCCTACGGCGCGGCGGTCCAGGCGGCTATCCTGAGCGGCGAGAACGACTCTAAGATCCAGGACGTTCTGTTGGTGGATGTCGCGCCTCTATCTCTGGGCATCGAGACGGCGGGAGGTGTGATGACGAAGATCATCGAGCGCAACTGCAAGATCCCTTGCAAGCAGTCGCAAACATTCACGACGTACTCCGACAACCAGCCAGCCGTCACGATCCAAGTATACGAGGGCGAGCGAGCTATGACCAAAGACAACAATCTGCTCGGCACGTTTGATCTCACTGGCATCCCACCAGCGCCTCGGGGTGTCCCCAAGATCGACGTCACCTTCGATCTAGATGCCAACGGCATTCTCAACGTGTCCGCGAAGGAAAACAGCACGGGCCGCAGCAAGAACATCGTCATCAAGAACGACAGGGGAAGACTGTCGCAGGCTGAGATAGATCGTATGCTGTCGGAAGCCGAGCGCTACAAGGAGGAAGACGAGAAACAGCGTCAACGAGTGGCTGCGCGTAACCAGCTAGAGTCGTACATCTTCAGTGTGCGACAGGCGTTGGATGAAGCGGGTTCGAAGCTGAGCGAAACTGACAAGAACAGCGCTCGCAGTGCGTGTGACGAGGCGCTGCGATGGCTGGACAGCAACACGCTGGCCGAGAAGGAAGAGTACGAGCATAAGTGGAAAGAGTTGCAGCGCACTTGCTCTCCCATCATGAGCAAACTACACGGTGCTGATGCAGGAGGAGGCGCTGGAGCTGGAGCTGATGCTGGCAAGCCAGGCTCACATTATACTGGTCCCACCGTCGAAGAAGTAGATTAATGTCTTTTGTTAATATTAAATTTGTAAGATTGATGATATTTGTGATAATATGTATTAAGACTGATATTTTATTGCATTTAAACTAGTCAACTGTAAGTTAATTGTTTTTAATCGTTAAGTTAAGAGTTAAAGTTAAGACAAAACATGATCATCTTTTGAATGCAATAAATTAATTTGTTATTATAACATGTTTTTGTTTTATTTCTAAACAAGTCAGTTAATTAAACTTTACGCATGACAACAAGAGGCTTGTAAGTCCAGAATGGGACGTATATTGTCTTACTAGAGGCCAATTCTATTGACATGATTGTCATTTTATCTGAATCGTTAACGTTTAGCGTTTTCCCTATTCTATTAATACAACGATCCAGTTGCGATGCGATTCGTCTTTGATGGAATGTCAAATTTCTGAAGAAATTATGACGTCATAACGATAACAAAAAAGCGTATCCTGCTAACCCGGTCGAACGAGAACATTACGTCAAATGCGATTCTCTTTAAATTTTATACGAAAGTCGAATCGCAACTGGATCGGTAAGTCACGGTTGAATGGACGTTATCTGTCAAAATTAACGTCTCCAATTCATAGTAACTTTTTGTGGATCGAAGTTATTTTTATATTGAATATTGTTTTTTTTATTATTTTTTTATGTTCAACTTGAACTATATTAATTTAGCAAACGAAAATGACCTCAAATTCGTAAGGTTTATCGCTAAGATTAATGAATTGTGCCTTTAATTTGCCGGATTGGCAATTTATAAAAACCTATAGGCAGTGGCGGGGCAAGTCCTAAATTTTATGTGAGTTTTGGGATCATTGAGGATTGGGAGACTTGGGGCTGTGAATATTATTACTTGTATATTTGTATATAGCTAATCAGCTTCATAAAACATATTTCATTTTAACGTACAATCATAAAATAATAACGCTGAGAAGGATAGTGTCATATATAGTTTCGCTCAAAATTGAAGCAATTAGATATTCTACCGTTAAACAGCAGTACTTGGTATTGTTGTGTTGATTGTTGGTTTGAAGGGTGAAGTGAAGGGTTGAGCGAGTCAGTGTAATTAGAGGCACAAGGGACATAACATCTTAGTTCCCAAGGTTGGTGGCGCATTGACGATGTTTTTTTTTTAAGGAAAGGAACAATGCCTCTGTCTATGGGCGTTGGTGACCATTTACTATCAGGTGACCCATATGCTCGACCACCTACCTATACTATAAAAAAAGAGTTTCATAAATGAAGACATGTATAACATTCACACGTACACAATGTGTACGAGCGCAACTGAACACACCTGCATTGTTCGCAGTTAAGACAGTATGCTCAGATATCACTAACTGCTGTCTTGCCAACTAAGGCGCTTATTCTCTACTATTGACTACTTAGTTGGTCTAGTGGCTAGATATAAGGCCGCAGACCCAGTGATCCTGGGTTCGACACCCAGGTCGGGCCAATAAAAAGTTATTGGGTTTGATTATAGCGTATCTTGTTATACGGGACACTAGCGTTAAGTTATTCGGGGCACTGCTTGTGATATAAAAAAATTAAAGCTCTTTTGGAAGAGAATATAACTCCAAAAAATCGGTATATTGTTGACCAAGACATGGGCCACTTTCATTGAATATTTTTGTTATATTACAGTATTCGTATTGTTGATAATATCCATAAAAAACTAATAAATGTCTAAGCGATAGGAATAATTTGTCATGTCGTACAGCAAATCCTTTCCTAGGTTGAATGCAACTTTCCGAACTGTTCGGCGAAACGATCAATACGCGAAAGCGGATGTCATTGAAACGAAGAGATCGAGAGGTGTGTTGGACTCTCACCATCTTAAAAACGTGATTTTATTAATAATTTTGTTGAAATCAGTCAGTACTGTGTGAAGATCACCCAATAACGAATACTGTGCTTATTTCGGATCGTGAAGTATATCGTGACACAAATTGGTTACAACTTTTATATTGAAGCACGTTTGCACAATGGCTGTCGGTGGAAACGAAAAGAAAACGCTCGCAGAGCCTGGTGTGATAAACAATAGTTTAGTAATGACCGAAGAGCAGAAGAAGAAACTAATTTTCTTGAAAATACTGAAAAATAAGAAAATGCTTGCTAAACAGGGAATGAAGATAAATATAAAAAAAATATAATTCTAGACACGACATGTGTTGCAAATAAGTAGCTTAACCGAATATGTTATGTTTAGTTGCAATTTTGGACTCACGGATACCCAACACCCACAGCTCAAGTTTAACTATTGCTTGTGAAAAGATCTGACAACTTGCACATTCGTGTCAGTGTTATTGATAAATAATTATATTATCGTCTATTGTTTGTTTTAATGTATCTGTGAGTGAGTTGTTGAGAATTTATTACAACTGATGTTAAAATTATTAGTGTTTAGTTTACAGAATCGTAATTGCTTATAATTTATATTTAATCTGTGTCTATACATGTCATAATATGCTTAGCGGTGCTTATGAGAGTACACACAACACGATCACAATATCTGTGCACCTTGCTGGTTTAAATCTCGCTTCAACCCTCACCGCCTCACGCTCACTTTGTTTTTCTTGCCACCACTTATTAATTACTTCAAAATTTTACAACATATGTTAGTTATTCATATTTCTAATGATGTTAGTTTGTTTGGTGGGGTTGCCAGTACGCCGATATGACGTCATCAATGCCGGGTACCTATACTGTGAGCGGGTTGTAGACATTGGTTTATTTAGTAGAAACTTGATTGGTACATTATTATATGTTGTAACTCTTTAATGTACGTACGTTCGGAATTCATAATAATAAATGTCGTCTATGAATAATTGTCTAAATTTTGTAACCCCTTGTTTTCAAGCATATTCCCCTAATATAAATATGATCTACTAAAACATTAAAAAGAGGGAAAAATATATATATTTTATATTGGAATACAAAAATCCGGTATATCAAGTGAATATAAGTCAAACAATTTAGGTGTACTTTTAGGTCACAAGTACATACAAAAGTTACAAAATTTTGCATTCGTGTTCTGAATTTACTGATACTGTTGAAAAACTATAAAATATTCTTCCATTTATTTGGTTTTTGAATTCAGTGCAGTTTTTTTAAAAATAAAATACTACTGATTAAATAGTTTTTATTACAATTAATTTTCATTTAAATCTATTTTTAAAATTCCATTCAGAACACCAAATATCACACCATCACCGTTGCACGTACACAGCATCCAACTGCGACACGTGCAAGCTACTACCAGGTCTTAAGAGAATATAATCTTTCACCATCATACAGCACTCCCAAGGTGCTCTCAAACTTTCTCATTTAGTCGCCACCTTCTTAAGTGATGTGTACCCTATTCGAGACAGGACCACAGAAGCTTCGATCTAAAATGAAAAATGTCTCAAATAGTTTGGAGTTATGACCACTATAAACATAATTATACTCAAAACCACAGAGTCCTGTTGTTTTGATCACAGAACTTAACAGAATTGGGCTTTTTCCTACCATTCGTTTTATTATTAAGTACAGTAGGTACTGGTTTTTTATTAGAAACAACTGGCTGCACACGAAAACTGTTAAAAACAAAATAAACTATATTTTTATAGCCAACAACTGTTGTAGTCAAACTTTTTGTGAAAAACATAAATGATATTTTTCTTGAAAAACGTTATTTGCGCCGATTTAATTATCATATTCGTGTTCGTGTTAAGCGAAACAAATTAGATAAATGTACGAAATTTTAAGGAAAATAACGGTATGAACATTTTTGGGACTGCACCCAATTTTTTCTGATTTATTTTTTGATGATTTAAAAAAATATATTACTTTTTTAGAACACAATCGCACAATATACGGTATATTGTTGATCAAGATTTCGGCCACTTTCATACGCCAACAATATTTTTGATATTTCAATATAGTGTAACTTTCCGAACCGGTGGGAAAATCGATCAATACGCGAAAGCGCATGTCATTGAAAACGAAGAGTTGAAAGCGTGTTGGACTATCGCCATTTTCAACCGTGAATTATTTAGCAAATTCAGTAGAAATTGTATATATATTAGTCACTACTGTGTTAATTACTGATTCTGTGCTTATTTCGGAGGCATGTTGTGAAGAAAACTGCTTTTTTCCAGCTTATGCGGTATTTGTTAATAGGTTATTTCCGGTATTAATAACGTTATGTAAAAAATTATGTAATTCTGATATAGTTTTATAAATATACCAAGTGAAATAGCTTTCAAATATTTTGACGTCTCAGAATTACTAGTTTTTGTGTTGAGTTTATTTGTTTAAGATCTTTCTAAATTTACCAGATAATTCTTTTACAGACAGAGAACCGACTAAGCGAAGTGATTGAATTGACTACGAACAAAATCGAAAAACGAACGTATCTAGTTTACAATAAACGAATAAGGAACTACGTTGGCGCAATGGCTGACATAAACAAAGAACAAGTTGAAGAAGCAGTGTCTCAATGTATTAATTGCAAGGAATCATCACATGGGTTACTAACTTGCAAGTCTTGTAGCGACCAGTACCACTATGAATGGATAGAAACAGAGAAAACCGAATATAAAGATATTCCTCAAGAAATTAAGTTATCTTGGCTTTGTCACGAGTGTAATCCTCAAGATGGAAATGATGATCGAAATAAATCGACGCAAGATCCGATTAATGATGTGCAAGAATCAATCATGAATGAAATAAGATACTCTACAAAGGCAGAACGCCACTCTATAGATGCCCAATTCGATGCATGTATGAAAGTGAAGGAAGACTTGAGGGCCGTTTTCGACTATTTAAAATTAGAACACATCAAATTCGAGGTTCATTTCACCAATAAAATAAAAGAATTAAGAAATGAATTGACTGCACAGCCTGATTTGGAAAAAGTTCTGCTTTTGCAAAATAAATGCGAACAATTAGAGAGAGATGTGATTAAGAAACAAAAAGCTCTTAGAAAATCCTGTTTAGAGAGTGAAAAAGTTCTCTCACACTTAGAAGAGGTTAGAGAAAGCCTGCGTCGAATAGAGTTAAATTAAAACATAGCACAAATGTAATTCTATACATGACATGTATTATAAATAAAAAATTAAAACAAATAATTGTTCATAAAATGTAAACTTAAAATTAATGAATAAAAAGTTTCTATTCAAAATTTAGCTTGTTGAAAAAAATTAAAAATGTGTACATAAGCAATGCAACATTAAAATACAACTTTTGTGGGCCACCTTGATCTGTCCCACGTCGATTTTCGGTAGAACGTTGCCGTGCCGTGACAAAATATCGTATTGGTATCATTGCACAACAGATCTGTTTCAATTAAGTGAAGCTGCTGAACGTAAAACTGAACAGAAGTCAAATTCTGATTGTAAGTAAGCCAATTCAAATTTCAAAACATCTATCGCCAACGAAAAAGGCTTTGTAGGCTGGAGATTGACTAATACAGACGGAATCAACTACAGAACACAGACTCGAGAACTCGTCTCCTTGGCAAAAACGAAACACCCGAATACAAATCTTCTAGAAATCTAAAAAGTTGTATAACTGTTACATATACTAAAAATATCGTATATAAAAAGACTGCCTCGTTGGTCTAGTGGCTAGATATAAGGCCCCAGTCCCGGTGGTCCTGGGTTCAATTTCCAGGTCGGGCCAATAAATAGTTATTGGGTTTTTCTGTCAGAAAATTCTCAGTAGTAGTCTGGAAGTTGGAAGTGTGTACACTCCCGTGCCTCGGAAAGCACGTTAAGCCGTGTGCACTATAATATCTCCTGCGCAGTTGGCTAATCTCTCTGAAGATTGGCCGCCGTGGCCGAAATCGATCAGGAGGACGTTATTATTATACTATTAATTTTTATAAGTTCATCACGTCACAATTTTTTAACTGAGACTTGTCTAAATTGTTGATTATCATATACTATGTTATATAAAATACAACGGGCGTTGCGGTAAAAATAACAATGCGGTCGTTATCGACTATATTTTTCGTGTAATTTGCATAAATATTTATCTCATATGTGTCAACTAATGTCATATTAATAGTGTGTGGCCTTAGGGCCACTTCTAGGATAATTAACTACTTGCAGATTAGAGTCAATGTTATTAATAGCTATATAATTGTCTACTGCTTGTTTATCGTGTGTATTATGTGCAAGCTGTTCTGAACTAATAAATGTTGTCTATTAATAATAATTCTCTAATTCTCGTATGCCTCATTTTCACTGTAGGATAAATCATTTACTTGTTCAAAGATGGTAAGTCTGTTTATACTGGTTAAATGTGAAATCAAATCAAAATATTTTTATTCAATTAGTTTTTTACAAGTACTTATGAATCGTCAAGCGTTACTACAGGTTCGGAATGTGGATTCTACTTAGAAGAACCGCCAACAAACTCCGTAGTTAATGTTGACATAACCTGAAATTCTTCCACTCTTTTTATTTCTTCCAATTACTTGCTGTTTCTTTTTAATTATTATATTAGAGTGCGATATTCTGATAAATAATATAATAAACTAGCATTAAATTTATGTGTTACTACTTGTATAACATGTATTAAATGAGTAAATACAAAATATAATATCTGACGGAGAAATAGGTATTAGAAGTACAAATTGCAGTAATTATTATTGATTTTTATCTCTAGATTTCATTATTATATTATTAACCAATGTATGTATTTAAATAGCAACGAAGACAGCGAGGCATCCTTTTCTAATGTTTTCAAATATCGTTGGAGTTAGGGCTGATTTCGAATCGATATTTATTTTTTCTATTTTACTTTGAAAGGCGTTATAAAATATTCCACATCTTTAACTAGTTTTTTTCCAGAAGTGAAAATTGATTTCAACAAAACCTCGAATTGATCCTTTTAAAAATAAAACACCAGAATATATGAATTCTAAGATATAAATTGATGTAAATTACTCACTTAAATATTCTTAAAAATCCAAATAACACATATGAACACATTCAACAATTCAACAAATCATATGTCGCGTTAATAATGAATTAATTACTTTACTTTTCAGTCCACTAACAAAATGGCGGTGTTTTTTTTAACGACGCTGTTGTATGGATCAAGGATTTTTTTAAATATAGGAATTTTATATAATTTCTTTTTTATTTGTGTATTATTTTTATTAATATTTTGTTCGTATTAAGTTTTATCAAATAACACTACAGTAGAATGGATTACAGTTTTAATTGTAGCAAAATAAATTAGCGGTCTTCATTGTTCCTGGCTGATTGGATTTGAGTATTTATTATTACAAACAAAAAAAAAATAGTCAAATTTAGCGGCAAAACACGAGTATAAATAATAAATTAAATATTACCTGCAAAAAATGTGGAAATGATAATGACTAATACGCTTTTGAGAGATAATATCATTTTAAAAGCAATCTATACTTTAAGATTGCTTGTAAAAGAACGTTTAAAAGAAATAATAAACTTTTCAATTCTTCATTATCTTTTTATTAAATTAGTTTTTCAAATACCTATTTAACTTTAACTAATATTTTAAAGTATAATATATACTTAGGCGCTGTCGTGATTGCTACATGATACAACCATTGGGCGTTGTGTTAAGTACAAAAAACCTACACCCACATTAAGGCTAGGTTACATAGCACTTGATTTAAAATTGTCTTCTATGCACTGATCATACTTACATAATTAATTTTGAAAAGAAATAATTGTTTTTTTTTTTAACAACGCTGTTGTATGGACCAAGGAGTCTCTTAACTATGTCTATTTTATATTTTTATTGACATTTATTTATTAGTTTGTTTTTATTACAGATTTCTGTAATTTTATTTATTCCTCATATATCCTAGGTATTATAACGTTGTTGGTAGCCTGGAAGAGATTGCTATATAGCGATAAGGTCGCTAAAGTTGTATGTTACTCATAATTAGGCTGTATCCATGTTTTATAAATTTTTTTATCTTTATGGTGTACATACAAGGATTATATTTATATTTTCATTCGTATAGATAAATAACTCTATATATAATAGTTTTTTTTACAAACATGGTAATTTTTTAGCCATTTCACACAAAGCCATAATGAATTATAAATTAAAAAAAAATAGGTAATTATAATAATAAACTGAGATAATTACCAAGTGATAGAAATATTTATGTACCTACTTCAATTAATACATTTAATAATTACATATTTTTATATTGTATCCAATTTAATAAAAATATAATCCGTTTCAGAACGTCATTGGTGTTGCTTAGTGATATATACAGATAATAAATAGTTTTCCCGCGCTTTAAGTAAAAAACAACTGAACGTCTGTCATCGAATTAACAATTTAATATTATGTTATTTTAATTAGATTGATAAAGATCTCAAAAGCGTAAGGATATTAAATATAACAAGTAATAACCTTTATTACTTATGCTGATGTATTTATTATAAATAACTTTACACTTTTGAATTATAATGTGTTTATAATTTACCTCTACCTAATTATTGAAACCTATGCAGGTTTATTCACGATAATATCATCCTCCATGTCAAAATTTACCACATGTAAAATGTTTTCTACCAACTGGCCCTGAAGCCAGCGTGTAAAAGCTCCAAGCCATTTCCTCAAGATAAGATTCCCAAGATGCATGCTGTTAATATATAATTATTTCTAGTTATATATACTAATATATAAAGCTGAAGAGTTTGTTTGTTTGATCCTACTAAACTTAGGAATTACTGGTTCGAATTTAATATTTTTTTTTGTGTATAATCCTTTTATCGAGGAAAGTTCTAGGCTGATTTCGATTCATTATATTTTTATTAATTATAATTATACGCGGGTGAAACCGCCGTCACAGCTAGTAATTTATATAAATATACTTTATTATATAAGGTTTATATTCAGTTTTGTTTAATAATATCTTATTGAATTTTTCTTACGAGTGTGTCGTAATGATTTTCGACTGAAGTTTTAAATTTTAATATCTATCTATCTAGACAGTCCCAATAAAACTTTATATCTATAGCAAACATATCAAAATAAGGGTGAATGCGTTGCCTTTCTAACATAAATAATAAAAGTAAAGCTTTCTCTTTCTCTCGCAAGTTAAACCGATCTCGATTCGTCTAGATTCATCTAAGTGTTGTCAGCTTTTTATTATATCTTATTTACAATTCTTACTTTTTATAACGCATTGTTATAATTGATTTATACTTAAAACAATATTATAATATTTTTTTTACTTAGTGATAATTATTTTTATAATATAAAGAGATAAAGTGCATACTTAAAAGAGGAAAATAAATGTTTTTTTTTTTAATTTTATTAACATTTAATAAACCTATAACTGCAACATTTTTTCAAAATTTTTCATGAATATGTCCATCATTTACATCGCGTGGGACTTTGTTTTTTATAATAATTTTAATATTATAGAGTAAAAAATTACGGTACCAAAATGTATTGTAAAAATATAATAATCACATATGATATATAATGTTATTAAATGATAGTCTATTAAATAATGATAGGCAAAAATATTAATAAATCAATAATTAGTATTCTTAAGAATAGGGAAAAACTTTCAAGCTAGCCACCCTAATATACTCTTCTCCGATATTGTTGTTTCTTTCTATCTGATGTCCTCAATTCCTATTGGTCGATAAAATGAAGTCTAGAAACTACGCCGCACGCCGCGACCCGATTGGCGCGTTCTAGAATTACGTAGATTGTTCGAGATTCCTTATTCGTTTAATATATAAACTTCGAGCTTGGCGCGTAAAGTCATTTTAATTTGAAATACGATACAGAGCGGACGAAGAGTTCGGTACAAATACCGAAGCGAAGTTCAACAACTTCTACAAGTGATATTATTGCAAGTGTTTATTTATACGAGAGTTTATAAGCTAATCAAGGAAAATGCCAGCTATTGGAATTGATCTCGGTACAACATACTCGTGTGTCGGTGTTTGGCAACATGGGAACGTGGAAATCATTGCCAACGACCAAGGCAACAGGACGACGCCATCGTATGTCGCTTTTACCGACACGGAGCGTCTGATCGGCGACGCGGCGAAGAACCAGGTCGCTTTGAACCCCAACAACACGGTTTTCGATGCGAAAAGGCTTATCGGACGCAAATTCGATGACAAGAAAATCCAACAGGACATGAAGCATTGGCCTTTCAAAGTGATCAACGACTGCGGCAAACCGAAAATACAGGTCGAGTTCAAGGGTGAAGCGAAGAGGTTTGCGCCAGAGGAGATCAGCAGTATGGTTCTGACGAAGATGAAAGAGACGGCGGAAGCCTATCTCGGGACGTCGGTCCGGGATGCCGTAATCACAGTCCCCGCTTACTTCAACGACTCCCAGAGACAGGCGACGAAGGACGCCGGTGCCATAGCAGGTTTGAACGTTCTCAGGATCATCAACGAACCCACGGCTGCCGCACTCGCCTACGGCCTGGACAAGAACTTGAAAGGCGAGCGAAACGTTCTAATCTTCGATCTCGGCGGTGGTACCTTCGACGTGTCGATCTTGACCATCGATGAAGGTTCGTTATTCGAGGTGAAGGCGACGGCTGGCGACACTCATCTCGGAGGTGAGGACTTTGACAACAGGCTGGTGAATCATTTAGCGGACGAGTTCCAGCGCAAGTATAAAAAGGATTTGCGCTCGAACCCGCGCGCTCTGAGACGCCTCCGCACGGCCGCGGAGCGAGCGAAGCGAACACTATCATCGAGTACGGAGGCGTCGATCGAAATAGACGCCCTCTATGAAGGCATCGACTACTACACCCGCGTGTCTCGCGCCCGATTTGAGGAACTCAACGCTGACCTTTTCCGCGGCACTCTAGAACCCGTCGAGAAAGCGTTGAAAGATGCCAAAATGGACAAGAGTCAGATCCACGACGTGGTCCTAGTGGGCGGTTCCACTCGCATACCGAAAGTCCAGAACTTGCTGCAGAACTTCTTCTGTGGTAAAAAGCTGAACTTTTCCATTAACCCCGATGAAGCGGTCGCCTACGGCGCGGCGGTCCAGGCGGCTATCCTGAGCGGCGAGAACGACTCTAAGATCCAGGACGTTCTGTTGGTGGATGTCGCACCTCTATCTCTGGGCATAGAGACGGCGGGAGGTGTGATGACGAAGATCATCGAGCGCAACTGCAAGATCCCTTGCAAGCAGTCGCAAACATTCACGACGTACTCCGACAACCAGCCAGCCGTCACGATCCAAGTATACGAGGGCGAGCGAGCTATGACCAAAGACAACAATCTGCTAGGCACGTTTGATCTCACTGGCATCCCACCAGCGCCTCGGGGTATCCCCAAGATCGACGTCACCTTCGATCTAGATGCCAACGGCATTCTCAACGTGTCCGCGAAGGAAAACAGCACGGGCCGCAGCAAGAACATCGTCATCAAGAACGACAGGGGAAGACTGTCGCAGGCTGAGATAGATCGTATGCTGTCGGAAGCCGAGCGGTACAAGGAGGAAGACGAGAAACAACGCCAACGAGTGGCTGCGCGTAACCAGCTAGAGTCGTACATCTTCAGTGTGCGACAGGCGTTAGATGAAGCGGGTTCGAAACTGAATGAAACTGACAAAAACAGCGCTCGCAGTGCGTGCGACGAGGGGCTGCGATGGCTGGACAGCAACACGCTGGCCGAGAAGGAGGAGTACGAGCATAAGTGGAAAGAGTTGCAGCGCACTTGCTCTCCCATCATGAGCAAACTACACGGTGCTGATGCAGGAGGAGGCGCTGGAGCTGGAACTGGAGCTGCGGCTGGCAAGCCAGGCTCACATTATACTGGTCCCACCGTCGAAGAAGTAGATTAATGTCTGTTGTTAATATTAGATTTGTAAGATTGATGATATTTGTGATATTGTGTTAAGACTGATAATTTATTGCATTTAAACTAGAAACATGATCATTTTTTGAAATAAATAAATGAATTTGTTAACAAATTTCTTGTTTCATTTCTATGACATTGTCAAAATACCATTTGTATTGGATATTTAATTATTTAATATCAAATAAAGGTTTAATAAATTGTCGATTAAATATAGAGTGTTATGTTTATAGATAACAAGATTTTGAATGTTTACTCATTTTAAATTGTTCCAATAAATCATACATGACTACATGAAATCGTGATTGAAGTTCGAATGAAATCTATTGTACTAGTATTCGCCCGCGTTTGAATTAGGAGTGTGTTAGGTAGTACATTTATAGGAATAATTAATTAATGTATGCCGTTACAATACTTTTGAAATCTCAAGATATCATTAACTTACATTCAATTTTTTAAATTATTTAACCAAATAGCTTGTCAATGGACATGACCAAATTGAGTCCAATTTGAATAAAACGAAAATTATAATATTAATAACATTTCAATTAAGAATAATTCGCAACGAGCTGAAAATTGATAAAGGTCCAGAGTATAAATACACCAACGATCGCATTTCTGCTAAAAAAAAATTAATCAATGTTAAAGGTCAAAAGAATCGGTTTTTTTAATCGTAAAACTGTAATTATATGAAAAATGTTGCTATACTTTTTCACTTGGTAGGAACCATCAATCCTGAGATATCTTCATTTGAAATATCGAATATATTGTGATAATCATGACGTCATTACAGGACGTCTGGTAAAAGAGGTAACCTGGCAGTAGGTGAGGCCTAACAACTAAGTAAAAACAAAAATTTGGTATTCAAGTTCATATTAATGAATTTACCAATTTTCAGCTCTGCGAATTATTGCAAGCTTACCACTGTTATGTTTTTTGTGTATTTTATGTTTTATCCACGCGTTCATAAATTGTTAAAATTGTTTACTTATAGGCTCAAGTGATAAAACCTTATGTTGTTTTTTTTTTGAATAATTCGCCATGGTTTTTACCTTCTAATTCCGAAATTTTTTTGACACCAGATGACGTAGTAGGGACTAACCTAAAAAGTTTTCAATGCAGGCAAAATAGATGGTGCTGTATACTTAAAAAAGAAATAAAATAACCTTTTAAATGGTTTGATTGATTATCTATGTGTATATTCCACTTTAAATTATTTGGATCGGACTTCATTTAGAAGCTATGACGGGTATAAAAATTCTCTAAGTAAGAAAAATGTCACAGATTGAACAAACTGTAACTGTCCTACGTTTAGTCTATTAACAAATACTAATTTACGTATTTACGTTAAATATTAGTTTTTAAATTTTCGCGGATGAAGTCACGGACGAAGAAGTATATATATTATACATGCAAATGTGAGTTTGTTTTTTTGTTACGCTTTCCCACCTAAATTAAACCATATTAAAAATTACATTATTAGCGAGCAACATAGGCTACATTAATAACTACGCGGATGAAACCGCGGGCAAAACGCTAGTTAAGTATTAAAATTCTTAGAAATATTAAAACATTTCAAATATGCATTAATATTAGGTACTTACATATGAAATAAGCGTTTTGTCGTACTGTCATACACTTTGATCTGAAATATCTCCTCTTTGGTAAAGAATTCCAAATTCAAATTTATAAATTCATTTAGCTGGTACATTTGAGTTTTGAAAACAGTCATTCATTTGTTTTTCCTCATTATTTTTTTCTTTAGCGTCGCTTATTACCGCACAATGGAAAACATGAAATATCGGTATGTTTACGAGTACGAGTTCTACCGTGGCACCAATGCAGCTTGAAGGATTAATGATGTGTACGGCGCTGGTGTCGCAAAAGAAAGCACGGTACGTTTTTGGTTTCAACGTTTTCGTTCTGGAAATTTCGACCTTCAGAACCAACCCCGTGGACGGCCGGAGAACAAAGTGGAAAATGAAGAATTAAAGCTATTGTGAAAGCGAATCCATCACAAAGCACTTCAGAGACAGCTGCAGGCTTCGGGGTAAGTGATAAAACTGTATTAATCTACTTGAAGCAAATCGGGAAGGTAAAAAAACTTGAACGACGGGTACCTCATGAATTAAGTGAATCGAACTTGCAAACACGCGTCGACTGCTGTGTTACTTTGCTCAACCGACACAATAATGAAGGGATTTTAAGTCGAATCATTACTTGTGATGAAAAGTGGATACTGTACGATAATCGGAAGGGCTCGTCGCAATGGCTGAACCCTAGAGACCCAGCTAAATCCTGCCCTAAACGAAAATTGACTCAGAAAAAGTTACTTGTGAGTGTTTGGTGGACTAGCACCGGTGTCGTATACTACAGCTTTCTAAAATCTGGACAAACGATTAGGCCAGATATCTATTGTCAGCAACTGCAAACCATAAAGGAAGAACTAGCTGCTAAACAACCGAGATTGGTCAATCGCTCTAGGCCACTGCTGCTTCACGACAACGCAAGACCACACACTGCACAACAAACAACCATTTAGTTAGATGAGCTACAATTGGAATGTCTGCGACATCCACCGTACTCCCCGGACCTTACTCCAACAGATTACCTTTTTTTCCGGAATTTGGACAACTTCTTATAAGAAAAAATTCAACTCCGATGCGGCAGTCCAAGCCGCCTTCAAAGAGTTTATTGATTCTCGCCCCCATGGTTTTTTTAGTAAAGGGATCAATGAACTACCTATGAGATGGCAAAAGTACATAGATAACAACGGTGCATACTTTGATTAATTAAATACATTTTACAAAAAAAAAATTGACTTTATATTCCTCCCGTACAAAACGCCAATTTCATATGTAAGGATCTACTACAAAACATATTTATTTACTCGGTGGTAGAGCTTTGTGCAAGCTCGTCTAGGTAGGTACCACCCACTCATCAGAATATTTTCTACCGCAAAACAGCAGTACTTGGTATTGTTGTGTTCCGGTTTGAAAGGTGAGTGAGTCAGTGTAATTAAAGGCACAAGGAACATAACATCTTAGTTCCCAAGGTTGGTGGCGCATTGGCGATGTAAGCGATGGTTAACATCTCTTACAATGCCAATGTCTTGGTGTCAATGGGCGTTGGTGACTACTTACCATCAGGTGGCCCATATGCTCTTCCGGCTAACAATACTATAAAAATATATATAAATATTATAGGGCACTCGGGAAGGTTGCTACTATTAGACCACTTAATATAAATAAGCCACTTAATGGAATAAAAATAAGTCGACAGCATAAAGGCCTTACATTCAAGTACTTGCAGTTATAGTTTCGTTTTCTTGTTATAATAATGCATGAGGTAAAAGTGAACCATTTTTGAGTTATCATGTTTTTAGCTTTTTTCAAAATAAGTCAAAAATGCATCATCAAACATTTATTTAAAAAAAAGTATCAATTTAGATACATCATCATCAATTTGAATACGAATTTCCGCCAGATTCCTTTGTGATCATTTTTTTTCAGTTTCTTTGAAATAAGTTCCTAGTTGTTATGCATTGCAATGCATATAGGGGTTAAAATTATCGCAAATAGTCACCCTTATCACTTCCTAACGGGAATACGTCGAATTACCAATAACCCTGTATAATTATGTATATGAACCACCGTCACTTTGATTGGACCATTCAATTGCTATTATTGGACGTAGGATACTTTGCCTATGGGTTCGTTTACAAAGATTCCTCGTCTTTCAATTTAACTCAAACTCAACTCTGGGGTAATGCAGCCGATATAAATACGATTTTTGTACTGCAGAAGAGGGCTATTGGTGCAATTTACAACCTGGGCCCAAGAGATTCATTAAGATGTAAATTTAATGAAATTAAAATAATGACTGTCGTTTCTCAATATATAAGTATTTGATAATGTTATGTATGTACGCAAAAACATAGAAGATTTTCACAGAAATTGTGACGTACATACTGTTAACACCAGGAACAAGTATAAACTTACAACCACTGTTACTAGATTACACAGGGTTAGTAAGTCTTTTATGGGACAATGTTATCGCTTTTACAACAGGATCCCAATTGCAAAATTTATAAGAATTGTTAAGGAACGCTTGTGTGCTAAAGGATATTATACAATTGTAGCGACATCTATCTCGCCACATACGAAAACTAAAAACTGACGTACCCTACATCGCGATATTAAAGTTATCCGAGCGATTGAATACATATACAAGAACCCGACAACAACCGTCGGGCAGTAGCCCACCAGACAAACAACCGTCTGGTCGGAGGATCCTCCCTTTTCAATGGTCAACACCAAACTGGTGACCCCGAGCATGAACGTCAGCGCAGCCTTCGCAAAAACTACGTCATCGTGACGTCATCATCATTTCCTCAAGCTTTCGAGCAGCGAGTCATACAGCCAGCCAGCATCCACGACTACTACGGGTATCCTGACCACCAGCATGCAGCGGACGCGCATTCCTGGTCATCACCCACAGTCTTCTCAGCGACCTTGGCACAGCACACTGCACTTCGGCCGGTCAGCAAGCAGAGACGCACTTCTCTCCTGGTCGACGCAGCAGCCAGCCACTACGCAGCACTGCACCACTCCGACTCACTGGAGCATTTGCAGCATCACCCCGACTCACTGGGGCATCACCGCAGACAGTTCCGACTCACCGTGAACTATGCGGCATCTGGTTCCGACTCACTGGAACATTCCACTGGCCCGGCAAACATCACAAGACATATGGACGACTCAACCTGCTATCGACCTCCGGTCTCGGAGGGGAGTGATGTAGCGACATCTATCTCGCCACATACGAAAACTAAAAACTGACGTACCCTACATCGCGATATTAAAGTTATCCGAGCGATTGAATACATATACAAGAACCCGACAACAACCGTCGGGCAGTAGCCCACCAGACGAACACCCGTCTGGTCGGAGGATCCTTCCTTTTCAATGCTCGACACCAAACAATCAATGACTTCTTAGATGATTGCACAGGCTATTTCAAATAAATAAGAATATTATTATGTTATTGTGTAAATCAACTGTAATTGTAAAGAAAGAGCTAAGAGCCCCGCTGAGTTTCTTTCGCCGGTTCTTCTCAGGTCTAAGGTGTTTATTTCCGAACCGGTGGTAGATTTATGACAATCAATTTATGACAGGCAAGTGTAATACTTCTACATTGAATAAATATTTTTGAATTTGAATTTGAATTTGAATTTAACGAAAATAAAAGCAAATGTCTTAAAATTTCAAATCAGTCTTTATTTTTCAGTCGTATTTTCACAAAATTTCAATTATGAATTATTTTAATAATATGGTTAAATTGTTCTTATCTATATCTATATCTATACTAATATATAAAGCTGAAGAGTTTGTTTGTTTGATCCGTCTAATCTCAGGAACTACTGAATGGCTAATCTCAGGAACTACTGAACGGCTAATCTCAGGAACTTCGAATTGAAAAAATATTTTTGTATTGGATAGCCCATTTATCGAGGGAGGATTTAGGGTATATAACATCACGCTACGACCAATAAAAGCGGAGCATCGATGAAAAATGTTGTAAAAACGGAAAAATTGACACTTTGAGAGCTTTAGTTACGTACGCTGCGTAAACGTTTTTTATAGTAACCAAATTATTTCGAAAGTGATGCATTATTTGCGAAGTTATTTTCATAAACATGGTATTAATTCTTACCGAAATAAATACCGTCAAGTGTGGCAACATTACCATACTATTTTACTTTTTTGCAATTTACTTCAACATGGAGCATGTTGTTCAGGTTTTCATTGATGATTTTTTTTCAAATAGGTGTTTCTCTTTTAATTGGCCCAGTAAATTCTACTAAATCTCACATAGAAACGCTATAATAACCAAAAGTATGAGCGAGGTAAAATTGACACAATTTGGCATCTTTACATAGCCTACATTTTGCATAGATTTTGTGTCCCAGAGAGCACGCGACGTAAATTTACCGATCGTCCTGGCGCTATAAAAGCGACGCATTTATTTTTGAAGCTGTGTTTGTTTTTTTAAGTAAGCACTGCCAATACATAGGTAAAGTTGACCGAAGAATTTCAAAACTTTCATAGAAACATGTGAATGTCGGCAGGGTTGTCAAAAAAAGAATAAAACTTTTTTTTTAATTTAACTTTTTGGAGGCATCTTGAATATATCTGAAAGGTAATCAAATAAATGGAAGTAAATGGATTTTTTGTTTGTTTGTCTATTTGTCATATGTCATGTGTTTTATATATTAATAATTATAATATATTCATATAATAAAGTAGTATTTAATATATTATGGTTTATTTTCTTATTACTATATTATTATTTGAATGGAATGCAAATAGAATTTTCTAGCATCGTATTGCGAAGGTCGGGAACAATATCATAACGATATTTATTGTTGTACATCAAGAGTGAATGAGTAGCGCGCACTCGTTCTGATCAGTATTGTTATCTTTTTCACACTCCGATCTCGAATCGTCTATAACAGTGATTCCCAACCTTTTTTCGTTCCCATACCCTTTAATAAAACTTCTCATTTATGAATACGCCTCTACTTATAACTTAATACCTACTCCTAAAAATGTGTCTCGTTTCTCTTAAGGTCTATCTATTGTCAATCTTAACTTCGAAATATACGTAGTACTGCCACTGGAGATTTGCGATCTATGGACAGTTACTGTAGGAGTCCCTTTGTGTATTTGCGAGGATATTCTTATAACGGTTGGTACTTTTACAATGAATTTCGACAAGAATGATTTTTGATCTGATACATTAAAAAACGAGCCTATTTATATTAATTTCAGAACGTTGAACCTGAATATTAAATCAGATCAATTTTGTCGAAATTCATTGCAAAACTATGCAACTCCAAAATAATAATAATCTCTAAAAAAAATATTGCATTATAATCACTGAAGTTAAGAAAAAAATAAAATAAAAGTGGATACGAAATAAAGTATACAATCGCAACTATGAGAATATAAAGCTTAAACTACATTTATAATAATAATTAAAATTGTAGAGATAATACATTATAATAATATTTATGTAAGTTAACTGTTTTATCTTCTCAGTATTTCTGCTATTACCAACGTAATATATAATAATATTTTTTCACGTACCCCCAATGACACACCTATATTCTCAGGGGCATGCGTACCACAGGTTGAGAGTCGCTGGTTTAGAACGATCTTCAGTGTTGTCAACATGCAAATTTAAATTTAACATGCCTTTATAAAAAATATATATATATATATATATTTTATTGTATAGGTAGGCGGAAGAGCGTATGGGCCACCTGATGGTAAGTGGTCACCAACGCCCATAGACAATGGCATTGTAAGAAATGTTAACCATCGCTTACATTGCCCATGCGCCACCAACGTTGGGAACTAAGTTGTCCCTTGTGCCTGTGATTACACTGGCTCACTCACCCTTCAAACCGGAACAGAACAATACAAAGTACTGCTATTTTGCGGTAGAGTATCTGATGAGTGGGTGGTACCTACCCAGACGAGCTTGCACAAAGCTCTACCACCGAGTACATATAGATTTAAATTATGTATGAATAAAAAATACATATGCATTAAATACTCGTATTTAATATAAATTATATCGGTTAATGTCATAAGACATTAAATATTTTTATTCGTAGATCGTTTTGTTTCATAATATGTTAAATTAACACACCAATTTGATAATTTCGTTTATTATGTACTATTTTATTTAAATATAACTATATTCGTATAGTCATTACTATCTATCTAACTTAATGTATTTCTGACAAACTTATTTAAGGATTTCTATAACAAGAGTAAGATCTATGAAGCCTATATAAATTAAATCATCTTGTTACTTTCACATGAAGGATATGAAAATGTAAATATACATAAATCTATTAAAAGTTTATTTTCTTATAAATAATAAATAAAAAATTAACACTTACTAGAGAATGCCGTAAGACGTTAAATCTATTTTTCTCCGAAGGTTTTTGTTAATAAAAGATAAACAATAAAAAGCCATAAAAATTAACAATTTATTATTTATAAATAATCCCAAGAACATGGCAAATATTTTTCGCTAGCAACTCTAAAATACTCTTTTCCGATATTGTTGTTTCTTTCTATCTGATGTCCTCAATTCCTATTGGTCGATAAAATGAAGTCTAGAAACTTCGCTGTAAGCCGCGACCCGATTGGCGCGTTCTAGAATTACGTAGATTGTTCGAGATTCCTTATTCGCTTAATATATAAGCTTCGAGCTTGGCGCGTAAAGTCATTCTAATTTGAAATACGATACAGAGCGAACGAAGAGTTCGGTACAAATACCGAAGCGAAGTTCAATAACTTCTACAAGTGATATTATTGCAAGTGTTTATTTATACGAAAGTTTATAAGCTAATCAAGGAAAATGCCAGCTATTGGAATTGATCTCGGTACAACATACTCGTGTGTCGGTGTTTGGCAACATGGGAACGTGGAAATCATTGCCAACGACCAAGGCAACAGGACGACGCCATCGTACGTCGCTTTTACCGACACAGAGCGTCTGATCGGCGACGCGGCGAAGAACCAGGTCGCTTTGAACCCCAACAACACGGTTTTCGATGCGAAAAGGCTTATCGGACGCAAATTCGATGACCAGAAAATCCAACAGGACATGAAGCATTGGCCTTTCAAAGTGATCAACGACTGCGGCAAACCGAAAATACAGGTCGAGTTCAAGGGTGAAGCGAAGAGGTTTGCGCCAGAGGAGATCAGCAGTATGGTTTTGACGAAGATGAAAGAGACGGCGGAAGCCTATCTCGGGACGTCGGTCCGGGATGCCGTAATCACAGTCCCCGCTTACTTCAACGACTCTCAAAGACAGGCGACGAAGGACGCCGGCGCCATAGCAGGTTTGAACGTTCTCAGGATCATCAACGAACCCACGGCTGCCGCACTCGCCTACGGCCTGGACAAGAACTTGAAAGGCGAGCGAAACGTTCTGATCTTCGATCTCGGCGGTGGTACCTTCGACGTGTCGATCTTAACCATCGATGAAGGTTCGTTATTCGAAGTGAAGGCGACGGCCGGCGACACTCATCTCGGAGGCGAGGACTTTGACAACAGGCTGGTGAATCATCTAGCGGACGAGTTCCAGCGCAAGTATAAAAAGGATTTGCGCACGAACCCGCGCGCCCTGAGACGCCTACGCACGGCCGCGGAGCGAGCGAAGCGAACACTATCATCGAGTACGGAGGCGTCGATCGAAATAGACGCCCTCTATGAAGGCATCGACTACTACACCCGCGTGTCTCGCGCCCGATTTGAGGAACTCAACGCTGACCTCTTCCGCGGCACTCTAGAACCCGTCGAGAAAGCGTTGAAAGATGCCAAAATGGACAAGAGTCAGATCCACGACGTGGTTCTCGTGGGCGGTTCCACTCGCATACCGAAAGTCCAGAACTTGCTGCAGAACTTCTTCTGCGGTAAGAAGCTGAACTTGTCCATCAACCCCGATGAAGCGGTCGCCTACGGCGCGGCGGTCCAGGCGGCTATCCTGAGCGGCGAGAACGACTCTAAAATCCAGGACGTCCTGTTGGTGGATGTCGCACCTCTTTCTCTAGGCATCGAGACGGCGGGAGGCGTGATGACGAAGATCGTCGAGCGCAACTGCAAGATCCCTTGCAAGCAGTCGCAAACATTCACGACGTACTCCGACAACCAGCCAGCCGTCACGATCCAAGTATACGAGGGCGAGCGAGCTATGACCAAAGACAACAATCTGCTCGGCACGTTTGATCTCACTGGCATCCCGCCAGCTCCACGTGGCGTCCCCAAAATAGACGTCACCTTCGATCTAGATGCCAATGGCATTCTCAACGTGTCTGCGAAAGAGAACAGCACGGGCCGGAGCAAGAACATTGTAATAAAGAATGACAGGGGAAGACTGTCGCAGGCTGAGATAGATCGTATGCTGTCGGAAGCCGAGCGCTACAAGGAGGAAGACGAGAAACAGCGCGAACGAGTTGCCACGCGTAACCAGCTAGAGTCGTATATCTTCAGTGTGCGACAGGCGTTGGATGACGCGGGTTCGAAATTGAGCGAAGCCGACAAGAACAGCGCTCGCAGTGCGTGCGACGAGGCGCTGCAGTGGCTGGACAACAACACGCTAGCTGAGAAAGAGGAGTATGACCACAAGTTGAAGGAGTTACAGCGCACTTGCTCACCCATCATGAGCAAACTTCACGGCGCAGGTGGCGCAGGCCCCGGAGGCCCTGGAGCCGGTATGCCAGGTGCACATAGCAGTGGCCCCACCGTCGAAGAAGTAGATTAAATTCTTATATGCTTTTTATGTTTTTGAGATCTGATTGAACAGTATTACTGTTTTATTTTTTTAAGACTGATTAAATATTTACTGTAAATAATGTATGATATAATTATGTTACTTTAATTGTTGTGTTTAATGTTATTCAAAAGATGATCATGTGTTGAGTTTAATAAATTTATTATTTATGAAAATTTTCTTAGTTTCCTTTCTTAACCAACCTTTAATTATTATACATAATGCAATTGTTAATTATTTAATGATAAAATATATATTATATTGTGTATTCAATTTTACTTTACTTTCTTTTTAATAATTGTATATATTGTTAAGTTATATATTGTTATAGAATATTAAGTTTTGAAATAATTAATTTTATATCTGTTAAAATTATTTAAAAATGATCTAAAATCTCAATATTATGTTTAAATTAATGTTCAAGCTATTACATTTTCATCTAGTGTAGGATAAGTATATCCTTCGTAGTATTAGCTACTGGACAAGAGATGGCGCTTGTGCTTAATATTTTTATTAGTTATGCCTATAATATTTTTACGAAATATAGAAATTACAATTTTACCCTAGCTTCCTCAATTACACTTTATAGTATCAATTAAAAAAAAAGCAATAGTCACAAGATAATTTTAGTACATTAAGATTTACTGGTAAGTAACTTATCACCATACTATACATATGTGTAATTAAATAATTGTTTGCGAATTTTTTCTTGTCTTTATTTTAATTCTTTTTCTAGTGGCTCTTTTTTCATGTGTCTTGTATTTTTCTATATGTCACTCATATGTCACTATATTACTTGCAGAATTACTTTTACTACTAACTACTAGATGGCGTACTGAGGCTAACGTAACATTTTATCAATAAATTGAAATCTAATGTTAAAAAAAAACATTAATAACTATGATGAAATAATTATTTCAGGATAAATAATGTATTTTTATTGTGTTTAATTAACAATAAATTAAACCTATTTAACTTAATTGTTGCAAAAGAGTTAATTTGCTTGCCGGTTGCGGTAGTATACACCGAGCCTCACCCAAAAACGCTCATAACTTGACTAAATAATATTTCTATTTGATTTATTTATGATTCACTCAAACTTGCTACCTTTAGCCTTAGTAATACTGCATATGACTTCCTCTGAATTGACAACACTTTAAATTTACACTACTCATACTATATTATCATAATTTAACTTACATTCTCTACCTTATACCTAGATATATTGTATGTTCCACCGCCAAACAGCAATACTAAAAAATGTTGTGTTCCGGTTTGAGCCATGAGCCAGTATAACAGGCACAAGGGACATAACATCTTATACTGCTACAGTTCCAACGGGATGGGTATTATTCTTTACAGTGCCGGTATCGGCGGTGGCGATCGTTTACACCAGGGTTCTACCCATTTTAAATAAAAAATAATAATCATGACGTACCCCACAATCATTTTAGTCGCGTGAAATCTGATAACATGCTAGTATTGGATGAAGTTATATATAGTTGTTGCTAAGCATTTCTTATATGATATATAATGTACGTTAATTTTGATAAAATGATAACGATGTATCGGTATGGTAAATGTCAAAGATAATAATAATTCAGATTCGGAGGTCGGCTCATGATGATCCGGAGTAAATAAAAATTCAATAAGTGTTTTTTGTTCGTCATTTTACGCCAACACATTACCAACTGTTATAATATACAAGTAGATTCCACAAATAACACTCGAATATGTATATTTTATTACAATAATTTATAATTAAATGTTGTAGAGACATTTTTTATTTCACTGGAAAAACGCATTTAGGCGTTACCCCAATATTTAGTGGAAGGGAACTCTCTGAGTAAAAGTGTTCTGTGGGGTGGGGGGGGGGGGGAGTGTAGTTTCGATGCGCCGAAATGCTTTCAAAATTATAATATAAGTAAGGACATAAATTAATAAATAACTAGGCCTTATGTGCGTCTTTAACTTTCGTTCTTATGCTTATTTACACGATATATATTAGCTTAGCTACATATGGCCCCATCTCATTAACTATTTCTATGCAAACTATCGCTTGTAAAGGAGTGATAAACGACCAGACGTATGCAGTTCCTTGTTAAGATATGATAAATCATAAATAGCTAAATATCGCAACGTCAGATGACGCTAATGCGTGCTGATAATAGTTATCAAATCTCTTACGGCTACCGTTGTAATGAATATAATCGAATTTTAGTTTTAATTCGATAATATAAGTCTTATAATAAATATATAAATTGGCAAAGATAAAACTGTTCAATACAATTTTCTCTGTTTTTCAATCGATTTTGTTTTTGGTAGCTATTGAAGTGTTATCAATAAAGAAATGGCGAAAGGAAAAAAAAAAAAAAATATACAAATTCACTCATTCATAAATGTTCACTTGTGACAGGGCTGTGCAAGCCCTAAGTTCGATAACCCGGTCCCCTGTATCCGGTCCGGTTCCCTGTATCCGGGAACCCCCTTAGAAATGGAGCTGACGACCTTCGGGGCGTCACGGTAGCATGCGCAAGCGATCCCGTGGCGCCACCTGACCCGGCGCCTTCAGTTCATGTGGGGGATAAACGCGTAAGGTATTTTGAAGCGAGAAAAAAAAAGAAGAAAAACAGGGCTGTGCAAGCCCTTTTGGATAAGTACCAGTCACTCATCAAATCTCCTACCGCTAAATAGCAATACTTTAGTATTGTGTTCTGGTTTCAAGGGTGAGTTACACCCAAGGATGTTAGAGTATTGGTGATGTAATTAATGGTTAATATTTCTTACACCGCCTATTTATATGGGCAGTGGTGACCACGTACCATCAGGTGGCTCATTTGCTAATCTATTAGATGATAAAAAAGTCAATAATTTTAGTTTTTTCTTTTATACTGTGACAGTCAAATAATATCACACCGTTACTAAATTAATTGAATATAATTAAGAGCTCTTAAAGTAGACTCTTAACCTATTTTCTTTCCTATAAGTGTTTCTGATAAATGATCTCTGAGTGGTCCTTATGTTATCCTCGACACGTGAAATCTTTGAACTTTATTACTTATAACCAACAATGTTGCTATCTTTAAGGGGGTTTTCCCCATTCACCAAGAGTATACGTGTGTAATTGAACAAAATGGGAGTTAGTTTTTCATTACATTACAAAATATTCTGTCATAATTTTTAACATATTCATTAATATATAAAGTGGACAATATAATTTGCCAGGGCCAGACTTGGAGATGCAGTCCTCTTAGGTATTTTGACATATTTATCCGACCCCCCCCCCCATCCCTAAGCGGTTAGAGTAAAATTATATTAGTTTTGGCTGCGTGTGCTCGGCTGTCCTATTGGTTTATGAGATTTGAGGAATAGAGTGCACCTATGTTTACGCACATACTTGCGCAGTTGGCTAATCTCTCTTGACATTGGAACCGTGCCTGAAATTGTTCAGGATGACATAAATAGATATATGACATAGATAGATAGATAATAAAAATGTAGTTTGCATAGGATTTGCGTAAAATCCATTTCCTTTCTTAATACGGCGTGGAAGGAGTAACTGTGACAAATTTCAAATGAATCGGGTCGAGAGTTTAGGAGACATTTTTTTTATTGTATAGGTAGGCGGACGGGCATATGGGCCACCTGATGGTAAGTGGTCACCAATGTCCATAGACAACGGCATTGTAAGAAATGTTAACCATCGCTTACAATGCCAATGCGCCACCAACCTTGGGAACTAAGATGTTAGGTCCCTTGTGCCTGTAATTACACTGGCTCACTCACCCTTTAAACCGGAACACAACAATACAAAGTACTGCTGTTTTGCGGTAGAATATCTGATGAGTGGGTGGTACCTACCCAGACGAGCTTGCACAAAGCTCTACCACCGATCTCATGATGAGTGGTATTTCGCTTATATACGTATATATATAAAAAATCGAGATGGGCCAGTGGTAAGAACGCGTGAATCTTAACCGATGATCGTGGGTTCAAACCCGGGCAAGCACCACTGAATTTCATGTGCTTAATTTGTTATTATAAAGGAACTTATATTATACTTTATTATCTCGTGCTTGACGGTGAAGGAAAACATCGTGAGGAAACCTGCATGTGTCAAATTTCACTGAAATTCTGTCACATGTGTATTCCACCAATCCGCATTGGAGCAGCGTGGTGGAATAAGCTCCAAAACCTTCTTCTCAAAAGAGGAGAAGAGGCCTTAGCCCAGCAGTGGGACATTCACAGGCTGTTACTTTACTTTACGTATATATATAGATTGACTCTTACGATAAATACAATTTAGCGGCCTTTGTTCTCTTGACAAACAGTTATTCAAGTGTCGTTATCAGGTTATGATTGTCGTAGGAATATCTAATCTCATTATCAATATCATTGACACATACATCATTCAACCATCGCGAAGATACGCCTGGAGCACGTATTATTTTATTTAACGAAATGTTTGTTTAATTTTTTTTTTTTAATTTTTAATAATGAATAAACAGAACAAAAGTGCGAGCTATCTCTATCTATTGCGGCAAGTAAGATCTACTTTTTTTTTTGTAAAATCGTAAGGAGCTTTTTGTTAAATGGTCAATTAATAATTTAACATTTTTATATCATATTTTGTATATATAATAGTAAAGTAACTAACAATAGAATTAATTTACTTGATGAGAGTGCTTTCTACAAGCCTGTCTGGGTAGGTACCACCCACTTATCATTCATCACATGTTCTACCGCCAAATAGCGGTACCTACTAATTTTTTTGTTCCTGTTTAAATGGTCATTCAACCAGTGTAAATTAGTAGTAATAGTTAGTAGTAAATTTAGTAAAGTGCTGGTTAATATTTCTTATAGAGCTAATGTCTATGGGCGGTGGAGACCACTGACCATAAGGTGTACCCAGGTGGTGTAGTGGATTAACTAGTATACATACAAAAAATAACATGTTTTAAAGATAATTCGTTTCAATTTCAGTACATAAGTACACGCTTATTTAAACGATGCCTCAGTTAGAATAAATCGTAATTTGTGATCGATCGAGTGGAGAGTGGTTGTGTGAACGTTTTATTTGGGAGAGAGACTTCTACGGTCTTCTTCTTCATGGTTTGCACACAGCTTGCTTATCTAATTTTGTGCTTAAAATACGTCTTAAGAATCTCAACATCTATACTTAAATTATATTATATTTTAGGTTATAATTTAATTGTCAATGTCAAGGTTTCGCGCCATTTCTGTTAAAAAAAATGCCAGTAAAGGAAACTGTTTGTGTCAAAATCGTATCAGCTAAACGTATGTAACGTTTAGCTGATACGATTTTATATACGTATTTATATATGTAGATACGCACCCAAATACGAGCTTACTCCAGATGAAGTACAGTTTCAAAAAGTTACTTTAGTAAGCTTTTTTTTGTGAACACTTTCATGCAAACTGTTTTAAGTGTAAATAAAACTAACATTAACTATGTTAGTTAAGATATTATTATTTTTTATAATCACATACCAATCCAAAATACATAGTCAAAATGTTCATCATAACTACAGCCCCGTTTATATGTCTTGGCCTACAAGATACACTAGAAGCCTAGAGGCCCTTCCAGCCCAGGGGAGTATTTCCGACCTATATTGAAAACCTATGTCATTATATTTAATACAAAAATCCGTAAAAAGTTTCCAATTACTAATATGAAAGTTAGTTTATTTCCTTTCTTTCGCACCGGAGGATGTGGGTTCGATTCCCATCCAGGACAGACATTTCTGTGCATGAACATGTCTGTTTGTCCTGAGTTTCGGCGTAATTATCTATATAAGTATGTATTTACAAAAGAAAAGTAGTATATGTAGTATATCAGTTGTCTGGCTTCCATAGTACGAGCTCTGCTTAGTTTGGGATCAGATGGCCTTGTGTGAATAATGTCCCAAGGTATTATTATTATTATTTGTTGGTTTGTTACAGTTTCACGTTTCAATTATTTAATGATTCATCATAAAATACACATGCAAATAACATGACAATCATGTAAAAAAGGTTGCGTACACATTCTCATTTGTATAGAAAACGAGCGACGTGTCCCCCAATTACAGGAATCGGGCGGAATCTAGTTAGTTATAGATGTATCGCGGAATCTAGTGAGTTATAGATGTATCGCGGACAGATTTCCCTTTTCGAAACAGTTGCAAATATATAATGGCATTGGTTTCGATAAGATTCCCTCAATCTTGACACTGACATCCTTGTTCTTATCAATTTAGAAAAAAATATATACGTTCAATGATCACCTTGTATGATTTGTTAACCTTATAATCCAAACATAAAATCTATAAAAAGAAGTCTGCGATGTTTTTTTTTAAATTTGTTCCGCTATTTAGGCAAGGGAATAAAAATAAAAAGATTAAAATGTGTGCATTTTAAATACAAATGACATGAAATAATAGGTAGGTATATTATTTAAATTACTTTATGTTTACTTGTAAATTTCGAATTTTCCTCGAACTCAAGGGAGAATATTATAAAGTTTTCTGATCTGTTATCTATGCTAATATATAAAGCTGAAGAGATTGTTTGTTTGATCCGGATAATCTCAGGAACTACTGGTTCGAATTTAAAAATTATTTTTGTGTTGAATAGTCCTTTTATCGAGGAAGGCTCTAGGCTTATTTTTATTTCTTATATTTTTATTAATTATACGCGGGTGAAACCGCGGGGCACAGCTAGTAGTTCATATATCGTGTTGGTTATTAAGAAGAAATATGAAAGACAAATCAGATGAATATTTCGATGACTGTGTAGGTTTAAGAGAATGCCTAACAGATTGAGTGAGTTAGGTAAGACGAACTAGAAGATCTGTACATCTCCTTACCGCTTTATTTATCTCGTGTCCTTCACCCAAAGGTTGTCTGGAAGAGATCGCTCTTTTAGCGATAAGACAGCCTTTCGTGCACTTAGTTTTTTTTACATAGTGTTTACAACTATATGTTACTGTAAACATGTGTGTGTTGTCGGTGTACAATAAAGTATATTCTATTCTATTCTAAGACGAACTATGAAACGAGGATTATTATAATATTGACCCGTAATGCTAAAGAGTGTCATAACATTGTAGCAGTCCATCGCTACTACAACGCTTGGCGCAATATATGACGTCATCATTTGAAACAATGGGCAATGAAAATATGACTTGTACTTGTACAAGAGATAGCGATGTGACTAGAGGTAGAAGTGAATGAAAAAACACTGTGTCCACTCTAAATAAATTGGATACAGCAATCGCCTTGGCAATTATGATAATGAGGGTTTTTTTAAAGCGATGATTTGGAGTGTATTCCACTGCTGCTAAAATGCTGGTTGGTGGGTAAACTAGTGGCACAAATTCTGCGAAATTAGACTCATGTTTGGCAGATGTTTTCTTTCACCGCCGAGCACGAGTTGAATTATTATAAACACATGTACTTAATATAAAAATGTAGTTGTGCTTATCTGTATTCGAAGCCATGATAGTAACTCACAATTTCATAAAATAATAAGCTCAATAAACATTTAACGTAAAAAAAATATATAAATAAGTACATATTAAATATACTTACATAAAAAACAAATACACATTTCCGTTACTAGCACGTACAACAATGATAAAAAAATATTCTTTTATCCTAAATATCTTATAATCCGTGAAGTATAATTCTGCAATGGTTAATACGTTTTATCCTGTTTCAGTGCAGGTCTAAAATATTTTAAGACGAGATTATTTTTTATTATCTTTAATGTTTTTTATTATTGCAAAAGTGAGGGTTATGATTTTGAATGGGTGTAATGAATATGTTTGTATTCATCTATATCCTCGTAACTCATAAATTACTTATGATAATTTGACAAATAGTATCATTGGATTCTCTCGATCGTCCGCTGGTTAGGCTACGTGACGTCATACTAAAAAAATATATTTTTCAATCATTCCGTATTCATTTCCAAATTAAAGGGCTTAATCGATTAGTATATGACAAATTAATCTTTCAATAATACGTTATCGATCTCTAGATATTGGAATTTTAAGAGGTAATAACAATTCTTTACGATAGCGTATAAACAATTATTACCATCCACCACTGCCCTTTCTAAACCTTGTAAATCTAGTGGCTACCTTATAAGGCTGACGCCAAGGTCTTAAGGGGAGGATTTCATGTCTTGGCTGTGCTTTAGAGTTAGCCGCCCCTTACTCTAAGAAATGTAATTGATGTATCATGGTATTTTTGTGAGGTACTTCGAACATGTTTTTGAGTTTTTAAATGATGACGTGTTTTAAATGTAGTGACGTGACGTTGCGATTATTTTAACATCACCGTGCAACGTTGCACGAAGTTGTAACGTGTTAGTTACTGCTCTGTACCTATTACACGAATACGAGCAATTCTATTGAAACTTTGAGCTCACAATTATCTTGCGATATATTATCTTTCAATCTGTAATAACATATATGGGAATATTCATATATTATACAGAGATTAAAAATAGTTACTGTACGAATCGTGAGCGCGTGGAATGGCGGCAAGAATGCTAGCAGCATTTCCCCTTTGAATCGCAATTCCGATTCTCTGGGCGAAAAATGAACCAGCCCTCCTGTCACCAGTAGAGGCAATAAGACGGGGTGTAATATTTTCGATGAAAGTTTTGCTCTATTACTCCAAGGTCCAAGCGTTTCAACTGCAAACGGAACAAAAATATAATTTGGAATATGAGACGATATTTGTTTTTATTGATAATAATAATAATAATATCCTGGGACATAATTCACACGCGGCCATCTGATCCCAAGCTAAGCAGAGCTTGTACAATGGAAACCAGAAAACTGATATACGTACATATACTACTTTTCTTTTTAAATAAATATTTATATAGATAATTACACCCAAACTCAGGACAAACAGACATGTTCATGCACACAAATGTCTGTCCTGGGTGGGAATCGAACCCACGACCTGCGGCGTGAAAGGCAAGTATCTTACTAACCACGCCAACCGGCTCGTATAAAGTATTAGGCCTTATATATAAACATTGCTTAGCGGCTGTTCTGTTAAACAGTGATTTGTCTCTTTCTGGCATTATTGATTTGATATTCGAAAGAAGAAGACGTTTATAAGTAAGGGGTATAGTGCTGTAAAACTATTGTTATTGTGACGCTTATCTTAATCAATGATCAATAACAAACAATAATCGTCAATAGCGCAGTGGTTTACGGGCCGCCTGGCGATGTAAAAGTCGTAGGTTCGATTCTGACCCAATTATCGCCCTCACTCCTGTCATTATATACATATTAGAGGGGGTAAATCGGAATATTAGTAATTCGTTAAAAATGGGAGTTACTAAAAATTTTTATTTAATGTAAGATTTTTACTTCCTATATTAAAATAGGATCTAGTAGTTTTATAAGCTATCTTTTCACGTTTACAGTAGAACCTCCTCCCGAACCAATTGGGACTGAGACTAGTTCGGATAATCGAAACGTGTGTTTTTTGGGACGAGATCATAATCAACACCTTTTTACATAAAAACAATACATATATATACATATATTAAAGTTTGACATGCATATTAATGTTGTAATATATGTGTTTTTTCAACACCTGAAAAAAGTCAATTCTTAATTGACGAACGGCTGTAACGCGTTTTTGAGCGGCCAAGTCTCAACAAACAATATATCTTTCGCACCAATGTTCGGATAATTGAGCGTTCGAATAAACTTAATCATCGTTCGGATAATTGAGGGTTCGGATGATCGAGGTTCGGATAATCGAGGTTCTACTGTACTTTAAAATTATAACTACCATTGTTATAATAACCACTGTAGTGTCGGACATACGTCTGTCTGTCACAGACTATTTTCTTTGTACCTACGAAAACAATTGACTTCGGTAAATCACAAACCGGAACACATCAATATAAATGTATTGAAATAGCCGGTGGGGGGGGGGGGGTTATAACCACTCAGATAGGCCTGCCGCCACAAAAACCAACTAACTAACTAACTTCTGTCCTAAGAGGTGATAATTAAAAACGTATTACACAAGTTTTTAATTTATTCTAATTTCGGGTCTGTGGCGTATGAATCAATATTTAATAAATGTTATAATTATTTACGCGTTAATTATTGTATTGCTTATCTTATGATCACTTATGATAAGATTTTTATCGAGTTGTGTCAAGGCCGTCTCTAAAATATGCTGATTAGTGATTAATACATGTTTAGAACAGTCATTGTTACGAATTTTACACGGAGGTAGAGCTTTGTGCAAGCTCGTCTGGGTAGGTACCACCCACTCATCAGATATTCTACCGCAAAACAGCAGTACTTGGTATTGTTGTGTTCCAGTTTGAAGGGTGATTGAGCCAGTGTAATTACAGGCACAAGGGAAATAACATCTTAGTTCCCAAGGTTGGTGGCGCGTTGGCGATATAAGCGATGGTTAACATTTCTTACAATGCCATTGTCTATGGGTGTTGGTGACCACTTACCATAAGGTGCACCTTCCTATACATTAAAAAAAATGAATTAATAGTATTAAGTATTGTCTACATTAAGATTAAGTTACAAATACATATGCTCTTGATATTGAGTCGTAACACCAATAGAAGTAGCTGGAGGAAGATGCTTTATATATATACATATTATGTATATATATACATATATTATACGAGTATAACGGATTGAAAGAAGAATTAAACTTGAATTTTTTTTAAATTCGAACTCCTTTTTTATACTTATCCATTGAATACATGTAAAGACCGTTTTAAAAGTGTAATTTTAATATTTCCAGTGCTTCCTAACGGCGAGCGTTGCCATCAACATAATAGGGCACGGCTGCGTCATCGGTTTCTCCGCCATTCTCATCCCGAGCCTGCGCCGCCCTGAATCTCATATCCAGGTCACGACCAGTGAAGAATCATGGATAGGTAATTTATATATTAAATTTTTGTGAACAAAAAGAGTAGCTTATCGAGTCGAATTTTCTTTCGCCGGTTCTTCTCAGGTCTGAGGTGTTTATTGCCGAACCGGTGGTAGATTTATGACAGTCAATAAGTAACGCTTCCATACTGAATAAAAAATTCTGACCTTTGACTTTGAATTCGAATGGAGACCCAAGAGCTGTTTCGGCTGAGATTAAGTTTGGTCATTAAAAAAAGGCGAAATGTCATGATTTTGGGCGCTCTACCTCGTTTTAGAGGCTTCGAAAAATGAATTAATTTTTTGTTAAAATTTTGTAGCCAATATAAATTACCTATATTAAATCTCAATTGTTTTATATTCATGACAAGACGGTATGATGGATGCATATTTTTGTGAGTTATATAAAAGAAAATATGTTTTTCACTCATTAAACACTAGACGAATTGATGATTAAGGAATGTACCTTTGTAAAGTGTATAATACATGATTTTTTTATGCCTATATACTGGGTGTCCCAATAACTATTAGCACCTTAGATATCTTAGAAACTATAAGGTTCACTGTAACATTTGCTTATATAAAATTGCACAGTACAAAGGGGGCCATCCAATGATACCAAAGTACTCACCCACACCTCGGGCCCTGGGCTGGGGGTGGGGCAACTTTGAAATCTCAAATAGGAATCTCCATTTTTTATTGTAAATTCGGATTCCCCATAAAAAAACACGTAACATTTTTCAAAATTTCATAGAAGCTGCTTTAATTGCAAAAAAATCCCGAAAGTACTGAAATGCAATAATACTTACGGTTTGCTTCACTGAAAATAAACACTGTGTAAGGTTCTCAACTGGCGTATATAGGGTCATACACGTTATCAGGATGTAATTATCAGATAAAGTGTACAAAAAAGTACTAACTACACGTGAGGACATGCAACAAAGAATTATTACAGCCTGTGCATCAATAATTTCTGACGCTCTAAAACTTGAAAGTCAATCAATCTAAAAAAGAATCCAATATTGCATTGATATGGATGGTCGTCATTTCGAACACTTACTATAAACGTAGTAATTTGATTCACTACCGAAACGGTAAGTATTATCGCCTTTCAGTACTTTCAGGATTTTTTTGCAATTATAGCGTCATCTATCACGAATCGCAAAAATAACTTTCAATAAAAGTTACGTATTTTTTTATGGAGAATCTGAATTTATAATAAAAAAATGGGGGTTCCTATTTGAGATTTCAAAGTTGCCCCACCCCAGTCCAGGGGGTGGGGGTGGGGGTGAGTACTTTGATATCATTGGATGGTCCCCTTTGTACTGTGCAATTTTATATAAGCAAATGTTACAGTGAACCTTATAGTTTCGAAAATATGTAAGGTGCTAATAGTTATTGGGACATCCGGTATATCGATTGGTTCTGGTGTAAAGTGTGATTTATCCAGTGTAATTACAAGCACAAAATCTTAGAAATCATAGTTGATGGTGCTTAACGCTTAAAACTTAACTTTATTAGTTAGCCCACTTGCATGTATTCACCTTTTACTCTCGACTTAAAAAAGTAAGTCCCTGTTACTTCATATTTACTCCAACAACTGACTGTGTGTGTGTGTGTGTTAAATATCAAATAACAGCTGCTGATACTATGAATACACTTAAAAGGATTCATACAGTTACAGAGTTATTTGTAGGGCGTTTAATTCACTAAAATCGTGGTTTAACAAATCATTTATTAATGTTAACCAAAAAACATTATGAAGATCTACTAATTTATGAATCTATCGCATTTCAGCATCCGTTTTAGGCTTCGCGTTAATCATGGGCAACTTCATCATCACACCTCTCATGGATACCCTGGGAAGGAAACGGTCACATCTCCTCACTATACTACCTGTTTTATCCGGATGGTTTCTGCTCCTCATGGTGAATAGCGTGGCTGGTCTCATTGCAGCAAGATTTCTTCAAGGAGTATCGATGGGTATGCTTGGACCTTTAGGGTCAATTATTATTGGAGAAATGACTGACCCTAAGAATCGAGGAGCTTTTCTAACTAGTGTTTCGCTTTCGTTGACAATTGGAGTAATGTTCTCACATGGAATGGGTACTTACGTAAGCTGGGAACAGAACGCTTTAATATGTTCCTTCATCACTTTTACCAGCCTTTTGCTGATAATATACAACCCTGAGTCTCCATCCTGGTTGATATCTAAGGGAAGATTCAAGGAGGGTGAGGAAGTTTTCTTCTGGCTAAGAGGTAGAGGACCGGACCAGGAATCTGAATTTGAAAACATGGTAGCCGCTCAAAGAATGCAACGTAAGTCCAGCGTTATTGACCAAGAACTGCCTTTAAAGGTTAAAGCGAAGAGATTCTTCGCTTATTTGAGGTCGACATCAAGAAAACCAGAATTTTATAAACCTATAATCATCATGTTTTTATTATACACCATGTTCCAATTTGCTGGTATCAATGTCATCAGTTCCTACGCCATGGACATCATACACAAAGTCGTTGGGCCTGATGCGAACGCCAAGTTTTTAATGGTTATGTTAGACTTAGAAAGACTTGTTTGCAACATACTTGCAGTATTCCTCATGAAAACTTTGAAGAGGAGAACTCTTTTGTTTACCAGTGGTGCAGTCTGTGTTTTTTCGTATATAGGGAAATGCTGTTACGTGTACGCAAAACAAAATGACATGTTACCGTTTGATAACCAGTGGATACCGATAGCATTGATCGGTTTGTACATGTGTTCACTAACCGTTGGTATATCATCCATACCGTTTGCGATATCTGGAGAAATTTTCCCGCTAGAATATAGAGGATTGGGTGGGGGGATCAGCGTTTTAGCTTTATCCCTTAACTTTTTCATTGCGGTCAAAAGTTTCCCAATTCTAAATAGCTCTGTAGGACTGCCCTTAACGTATTTGATGTACGCTGGGGTTGTTGTATGTTGCCTGTCAATTATATACTTTATGATGCCGGAGACAAAGGACAGGACTCTCCAAGAGATCGAAGACAGCTTCCGAGGGCTGTCGCCGAGAGATAATAAGAGTGCAGAACCATTAAACGGTTTAAATAATGGTGAAATGCGCAGATGCAGTTCGCATATATTATATTAATCAAATAAAGACTGATGGAGTGCAGTGATTAGAGACTTTACTGTGTAATAAAGATTAATTTATGTTATCGTGCGTTTATTTACCGTAGTAAAATTTAATCTCAGCATACTTTATGTTATTTAAATAAAAATCTGTTGCATTTATTGCATTTTTATTGCATTTTAACATCAAGGGAATTTTGTAATAACATCAATGGGTCCATGTTCCATGTTTCAGCTAATTGGGCAATAAATTAAACTTTAAGTCTTCATAAGATAATGCTCCTAACTACAGGGCCAGCTGCTTAAAGCTGGAAGGCGTCTCCTAAATATTCCATTTGCTATATCAACCCTCTTCCCCTTTCTCTAAATCTAAAATTCGATCCTTTTCATTAACTTCCACCTTTCCCGTTTTTTCTTTCTCACCCTTAAAGAAACTTTCAATTTCGTAAAGAGTTTTTCCTTTAGTCTCAGGAAGAAGATAAAATAAGAAAGCACCACAAATAGCTATACTTATTCCATAAACGCAAAATGTTCCTTTAACTCCGATCTGTCTGAAAGATGTGGGCGCAGTTTTTACCACGACGAAAAACATTATTGAGAGAAACATTCCCGAAATTCCGCTTCCAAGTGATCTGTATGCCAAGGGAAATATTTCTCCAGCAATGGCCCAAGGTATGGGCAGAATTCCCAATGTCTTTCCAAATATATAAAATAAAGTAGGCACTACCGGCGTCCATTTGTATTCGTCAGCTATATATCCAAAATCTCTTAAATATAATAGAAGAGAAGTCAAAAATAATGAAGCAACGCTTATGTAGATTCCCATGAAAAGCACTGTGCGTCGATTCAGCTTGTTGACGACGATACACGCCAACACTGCCGTAGCGAACCTGACAACATCAACCATCAGCATGCTCGTGTAAGATTCTATTGTACCATCTGTAACTTCCGCCATCATTGGTACCGTATAAGACGGTACCACAGTCATTCCAGATATCTGGAAAAGTACGAACATGAACATCATGATCACAGTTGGCTTGTAAAACTCCGGCTTCATAATGATCTCATAATACATTTTCAACTTTGATACTTTTGGTGCTTCACTATCATTATGTTTTTGGCTGTTCAGGAGAACTTCTAGTTCCTTCTCAGCGTCATCATCCTGCCCTCGTAACCATCGAAATGATTTACGGCATTCACCGAATCTGCCTTTCGTCGCGAGGAACGGTGGTGTTTCAGGTGATAACGAAATCAAGACGAGTGATACCGCATAAAAAGAACCACATGCTAAAGCTGCTGTTCTCCAGTAGAGTAGGGTGCCGAAGATGTGAGCAACCAGCATACCGGTTGCGAATGAAAACGCGATGGTTGCGAGGAAGGCTCCTCTGTGTTTCGGGGCAGAGTACTCAGCGATGGAAACTGGTGCAGCGGCTGCTTGGATGCCCATGCCGAAGCCCTGTAATTAGTAATAATAAATTAGATTTTATAAAATAAAATGTGGCCGTCAAATAATTCGATGATGAGCGTTCATTGTTTGATAGTTTAAGCTAGGTTGAACGTTTAGTAGTATTGTCTAAAGTGTGAAAACTGAACTATTTATATATTTTTTAATTATAATAATTTTCTATGATATTCATTATAAGTTATTTATTTAAGATAAATATATATAAATTAAAATAAAAAAATATCTACTACATCATTACTTGCCATCATTCGTTAGTTGCAATTATAATGAATTGACGTATATATTGTAAAGATAAATGTAAAATATTTTATTCCACCAACCCGCTTTGGAGCAGCGTGGTGGAATAAGGTCCAACCCTTCTCCTCAAAAAGAGGAGAGGAGGCCTTAGCCCAGCAGTGGGACATTCACAGGCTGTTACTGTTACTGTTATTGTAGTATCGGAACTTAGTAAGTCAAATTAAAGTGATTATAGTTGAGTGGAATAGTGTTGTATATATAAAGGTATATTAATCAAGGACTATTTGTATGGCATCATAATATAATAATAATTATATCCTGGGACATTAATCACACAAGGCCATCTGATCCCAAACTAAGCCGAGCTTGTACTATGGTAACCAGACAACTGTATACTTACATTTTTTATTTTTTTTTATTGGTAGGTGGCCGAGCATTTTGGCCACCTGATGGTAAGTCACCAACGCCCATAAACATTGGTATTGTAAGAAATGTTAACCATCGCTTACATCACCAATGCGCCACCAACCCTGGGAACTAAGGTGTTATGTCCCCTGTGCCCGTAATTACACTGGTTCACTCACCCTTCAAACCGGAACAACAATACTGCTGTTTTGCAGTAGAATATCTGATGAGTGGGTGGTACCTACCCAGACGAGCTTGCACAAAGCTCTACCACCGAGTAAATATACTATTTTTCTTTTGTAATACATACTTACATAGATAATTACACCCAGACTCAGGACAAACAGACATGTTCATGCACACAAATGTCTGTCCTGGGTGGGAATCGAACCCACGACCTGCGGCGTGAAAGGCAAGGCTCTTACCAACCACACCAACCGGCATCGTCATATAACAAAACTCTTAGAAAATCGAATAGAATACGTAAATCTAAGGCTTGTTTAACTTTACGCCTTCTACCATTGCTATAGAGAAAACAAGTAATAAATATTATATTAACAATATACTTTACACTAATGATAAAAATATTATGACGAAATTTGCGCTAGTATTGTTCTTTGACATTAGAGATAATGAACGAACTTTGGCTAAAATGTCAAGGTGATATACTGGTTTATTAATTAGGAATCATCGCCATATTTTTTGAGAACTAAGTATATATTTTATTTTTGAGTTTTTCTTTAAGTCTTTCTTCGAATTGCAATGTAACAATATGTATGTAACGTTTGTATGAAACGCTTGTGATGTGTTATTATATAGTTTATTCAATTAGCTGGGGTAGAGCAAGAGGTGCGATCGCTCTAAGCGCCCGGTAGCGAGTGGCGCGAAAATGTCAGAAATACTAGTCTAATAATAATAATAATAGTTCTTCAGACCGATTTCGGCCACAGCGGTCAATCTCAAGAGAAATTAGCCAACTGCGCAGGAGATATTATAGTACTCAAGTGAGTGCGTAAACAAGTGCACTCTCTCTTCCCTAGCTCTCATAATCCGATCTTCTTTACTCATCCTGTAATTGAGAACAGGCTACGCTTACGTGTACTCAACTCACGGTCTTGTATACAGGTCTATCAACCGAGTCCAATTTCAGTGGTGAGAGATAGGTGCGATTGTGTTACAACTTTTGTTTTGCGTCAACGCCGCTGTACGTCGTTGCTATCGCGTTATATGCGGTCACGTGCCGGTTGAGTGACACGCGGCGTATATTTTTCTCACCCAAGTATTGCGTTATTTAATCATTGTTATATATTTTTGATGAATTTTGCGGATTTGATGTTATTTTTGTTTTGTTTGGATTTGAAAATATGTTTGGGATAATTATTACGCGAACGAACAAAACGTCTTTTGTCAACATGTCATGCCTCTGGCGGCCGTAAGTTGAACTGAACAGCATCATTAAGCCGACGTACCCCCACTACTGTTGTTAATAGATCTGTGTATAAGACCGTGACACAACTACTCAGTGACATGAGCTGTAACTTTTTCTTTGATTATATGGTGACAAAAATCAACCATTATTCGGAATAGAATATACCGCACTGAAAATAACCGTTGAATTATTCCCGCGCATTTTTATCGCTAATCGCAGGGGAGCATTCGATTTAAATATTTAAACACGATAAGCTGTGTACGATCGATCCTTTTTAAACTTATGCTTGTAAAGTGATTTTATTATCCTAACTAATATTATAAATGCGAAAGTGAGTTTGTTTGTTTCTTACGCTTTCACGCCTAACCCACTAAACCAAATCTTTCACCAATGAAAAGCTACATTGTCAGCGCGTAACATGGGTTATATTTTATCCCCGTATTCCCACGGGAACGAGAACTACTCGGGTGAAACCGCGGGGTAAAGCTAGTGATATTATAAATGTTAAAGTTTGTTTTTTTGTACTACGACTATAATGATGTAATTAAATAAGTGTAGGTTAGTTTGTTATGGAATAGTACGTAGGATATTTTTCTTGTAATGTTATTTAATTTAACTGTGAATATCTGCCTGCCGGATTTTTTAACGAAAATCTATGTCTTTGTCTAAATTTTAACTATTTTCCGGTGAAGGGATGGGAGGTTGGTGGTGCGATGTTAGGTAGCTACTCCGCGTCCTTTTCTGTAAACCTTAACGTTTATGCAAACTTTATGATAATCGGTTGAGGTGTTAAGCCGTAAAATCGTAACAAACAAATATATAGACAAACAAACTTACTATCGCGTGTAAGGATAATTAATATTTACAAAATAAATTTAAATTTAATTTTTTTTTTAATAATATTACTAATGTGTGTCCCGTGGCGATATATTTTTTAAAGTTTGGTAAATTATTGTGTTGAAAGCTAGCCTTTAAATTGATATAATGTACTTTAAACTTTGTCCTGGGCAACAGCAGACTATTTGTAATTGGGAACACGAGCACCAATAATTTAAACAAGTCACTGATGTCAACCGATGTTCCCATTCATCGTAAATACATATATAAATTGGTTGATTGTTTTGCATTTGTAATGCTATATAAATATATAAAACCTACAATGAATTTCGTTTAAAAAAAAAATCAACCATTAAATTCTTTACCTGCAAGGACCTGCTCATCAGTAGTGCTGTAGGTCCCTTGGCGGTCACCAGCAAGGCCCATCCAGCGAGGGCGGGAAGAGTGCTCAGCTGGTTAGTAAGACGACGTCCCAACTTCTGCAGACAGAACGGTGCCACGATGATGCCGGATATAAGAGCTAGGCCTAAGATTGATGCTGGAATTATAAAAATATATAATTTAATTTAATACGCGACATGTTTATTTTGTATTTATTATAATATTAAGTTTTTAATAAGTATCTGACCACTTGGCTTCGGCCCGTGAACTTATTCGGTGGTAGAGCTTTGTGCAAGCTCGTCTGGGTAGGTACCACCCACTCATCAGATATTCTACCGCAAAACAGCAGTACTTGTTATTGTTGTGTTCCGGTTTGAAGGGTGAGTGAGCCAGTGTAATTACAGGCAAAAGGGACATAAAATTTTAGTTCCTAAGGTTAGTGGCGCATTGGCGATGTAAGCGACGATTAACATTTCTTACAATGCCTTTGTCTATGGGCGTTGGTGACCACTTACCATCAGGTGGCCCAAACGCTCGTCCGCCTACCTATATAATAAAAAAAAGGAATACGACATAAATGAACGACTAAAATGATAATAATAACTTTTTCTTATTATAATAATTTCAGGCAATCATTCAAACCCATTGTTTAAAATTATACAGTCAAAAATAAATCCATGCCTTATTAATTACTGCATGCCTTTACTCGGTGGTAAGGCTGCAAGCCCATATAGGTAACGACCAGTCCTTACATGTTCTACGGCCAAGCAGCAGTACATAATAGTATTGTTGTGTTCCGGTTGAAAAGGTGAATGAGCCAGAGCAAATACAGGCACAAGGGACATAACATCTTAGTTCCCAATGTTGTTGTTGGCTCATTAGCGCTAATGCCAGAATTAGTGGTAATTTTACCTTTTTTTGATTCTGTTTTGAATATGTCAAAACTATAAAAAGTACTAAAATTTGTCTATGATCTCATCTTGTTATCTTTCATAAGGTTCGCCTCAAGGCTACGTGTTAGTAAGGTCTATGTCAGTAAGGCAGTGACAATTAATACATAATTAGTATATAGTTGAATAAATAAACACTGACAACGAATAATAACAATAATTCAGTTTCAATGTCAATGATACATAGCGTGCTATATAATTCGAAGTCGTTAGATCACTCTGTGATTACATGCAATCATTATATATCTACATGTAACATAATAACGGTTATATAAAGATTCGGAATCTTTTGAAAATTATATTCTGCGAATTCGAGACTAGATCGGAATTACCCTGATTACATAGATTACATATGTATATTAATATTATAACTGTTGGATGTCTCGTTGGTGTATATAAGACAGGTCGTGGTTCTCGAGTTCCTTGGTTCTAACCCCAGGTCGAGCCGATAAAAAGTTATTGGGTAAGTGCTCACCACCGCCCATGGAAATTGGAGCTATAATAATTATTAATCATCCCTTACAATGCGCCACCAACCTTGGGAACTAATGTGTATTGTCCCTTGTGGCAATACTTACAATGGTTCTCCGAGAGTTGCTACTAAATATTTCTCGACGGAATATAACAGTTTTTTTAGTAGTCTGTTCTGGTGTTTGAACCCAGGACTTGAGATCTGGGGTCGAATCCTACTAAGCTATAACGATTACGATACGTTACCGATTCGATTCCGATCCAACTTTGATTATTCTATTCGGATCGGAACCGAACCGATATGATGTTAACATATACCGTTATGTCAAAACCAAACTGAATTGTTAACTATTATGCCAAAAGTCGATAATTAAATTATAGAATAGGATGTCGATTGCGATAAATTGGCAGTTTGTTAGTAGAATTTTCCCCTGTGTTATTGCATCCACTCATTTCATCGACTGGAACAATGGATTCCAAGTTATTTTATACACAGTAATTATTATTTATGATATTGTTGATTAAGGACTTACCGATCCATGACTCATGTTCTGGTGTCAGATGAACAGCTGAGTCTGGTTGCCGCAGCTGTTGCAGCAGGACTCCAGGGTAAGCGATGTTGGCGCCAGTACCAATCATGTACAACACGACACCGCTCACCGCCAACAGCTGATATCGAAATAATTATTGTATTCACATACAGAGTCTAACACGATTTTTGATTACATGTTGGTAAACATTAAAATAAATAGTTTAATGAAAGAGGGTAAGTTTGGGGGTAAAATGACATTATTAGTAAAATTATAAAACGTTTTTTAGGCCATTTAATAGGACTTTTTAATTTTTGTTGATTAACAATAGTCGAACGACTAAAACCGTAAATCAATCTGTTGAAAGTAATGTAGTATTTAAAAAAAAAAAGTATGTTGCCATCCTTGTCTCCTATATAAATTATATCAAAAGAATGAGTGGGATAGCTAAACTATTGTGGTAGATAACGTGTCTATCAATATAATACTTTATTTTAAGCTTAGGTTGCGGAAACGATTCTAGTAACCAATTATGTTACAAGTTTCAAATTCTCTCTGTACAGTGACTGATTTTTAATCTTCGTTAAAAAAAATTAAACAGGTTTGAAGTGTACCATCTTTGGACGGGATGATGGGGGAGAAAAACATTCAAAGGCGTATTTAAAACAACGGTCCAGTGAAACGTTTCTGACGTAAAATTGTTTCACTTCAAATTCAAAGTAATGTAATGTAAATGGTTATGTTCCATTATATTAGTTCATAAGTAAAATCTAAACTGTGATTAAACAATCAAAGCTTCAAGCTTCGATTGTTGAATTGTTTCACGATCTAATTTGTTACTAATAATATTACTAAAGAAATGAGGTATCGATATCACGTCTTATAGTATTAAATAATAATAGAATAAAATAAAATAGATTAATTACGAATTAACAATTTAGGGATGCGTTGATAATAATAATAATATCCTGGGACATTATTCACACAAGGCCATCTGATCGCAAACTAATCTTGTACTATGGAAACCAGACAACTGATATACTTACATATACTATTTTTCTTTTGTACTATATACTTACAGACTTAGGACAAACAGGCATGTTAATGCACACAATTGTCTGTCCTGGGTGGGAATCGAACCCAAGACCTGCGGCGTGAAAGGCAAATACCTTATCAACCACACCGTCAAAATAAATGTATTCCTCATATGTTCAACAATATTTATGGTCAAATTTCGACCACTGGGCGAACAGTATTATACTATATATACCAGACCTGTCTCAAAAATGGCGAAACCCGTTGTTTCGTGTACACCGCGCTATCTGTCATTGTAACCTCGTATTTCTCTGACATTTTATCTCGGATGTGACCTGGTTACGTTCTGCATTTCACGTCGACGATATCGGTGATATGTCTGAAAAGAAATTGTTCAAATAAAAAAATAATACGATGCATTTTAATACCTAATTTAATTATATAAAATATCGCAAAAAAATCCTCTAAAAAGTGAAAAATCAAATATGTTTGTTGGCACCTTAAGTTAAAAGTACCTAATCATATTTTAACACTTAGGCGGACTGCAATTTCAAAATCGGATCTGTGAAAAACCAATATTTTGTCATCCCAGACCGCGAGCGTTAGCTGCCAGAGCGTTAAGCGGTTATGCAAAGCGAACAGATTTTTGGTGCTAAAATTCCTGGACTTTTAGCACCAAAAATACTTTACTTTACTTTAACTTTTAGTTTCACATCAGGTGTCAAGCAAAAAAAACTCATTATAATCAGTCCTCTCGTTCTACGATGCCACAGATCGACACAAAAATACTCAGACATGGGTACACGTCCGAGGTTAAAATTAATAACTTCGATAAAAAATATATTTAAAAAACAAAAAATTGCTTTTATATGCATTTGTATATATTTATTTTACGTAACTATTGTCTTTGTAAGCTTTTTTCAACATAATTAAGAATATACATAATTACAGTATTTAAACCTGTAAAATGACGATTTAAAAGTGTTTATAATAACCAATTTGTATAAAGTATATTAAAATTTTTAATGTATTTTATCTTCAACGTTATGGAAAGATAAATACTTCCTATACTAATATTATGTATGTGAAAGTAACTCTGTCTGTCTGTCACACTTTTTCTGCTGAACCACTGAACCGATTTTGATAAAATTAGATATGAAGCAAGCTTGAATACCAAGGAAGGATATAGATTACATTTTTATAACAATTCCTCCCCCAACACCATCATCTCCCCCTACCAAACATGCAATCAAACAGTAGTTACATTACAAATTCGATTTTGGCCGCGAACGTATTTAGAAAACCAGTAATAACTTTCATATGATTCTTCTTATTTAAAAAAGAGTATAAGTGTATAATATTTATATATATATAAGATAGGTTATTGAGGATGCTCAAAATGAAACACAAATTGTTTCTCCGAAAATACAAAGAAACGACATTTAAAGTTCACTAATATCGCCTCCTCTATTATATCTCTTTATTTTTTTATAATATCAAAGTTCAAAATAATCTAAACATTATCCGTCATTCTGTCATTCAACCATCAAATGCGCGGCAAACTGACTTTTAGTTACAGATTAAAAACGCGCGGAGCGCAGCAAATTTGGAATAATGAAATGTCATTTCATTACATCTCCCCCCCTAAGAGCGAAAATTCTAAATAATATAATCTACTATAAACGAAAATTTTAAATAATCTAATCTACTATAAACAAAAATTCTAAATAATATAATCTAGAAGTTATCTTCATATTCGTTTTCTTCTACCTCATCTGCTGTGATAGGTTGTAATTTTGTTATGTGAAATAAAGTTGATTCTGTTTTCCTGTTGCCAGTGTCAATCCTATAAATGGATTTTAATATTTTCTCTATTATCTTGAAAGGGCCTATTTTTAATTCGTCTAATTTTTTTCTATTCAGTCTATTTCCATTTTCTACATATACACTGTCTCCTATCTCAAACTCTTGCATTTTCCTATTTCTATCAAATATTTTCTTATTGTACTTATGGGATTTTATTGTATTCTCTAATGCTAATCTTCTATCAGCAATCCACTTGTCTTCGGTTTCTATTGTTTTAATTTCATTTGGTAGAATACTAACATTTGTTCCGTCCAGTAAATATTTTGGTGCAAAACCTGTAACAGAGTGGTCTGTTTCATTATATTTCTCTATACATTCTCTTGCTATTGTTGTCCATGTTCTCTTATTATTTTTCTCATTTATTTTACATCTTATTTTATTTACAATTGTTTGGTTTAATCGTTCATTCAAGCCGTTCGAAAATGGTGTATTCACAGCTGTAAAAATTAGTTTAATGTTATTCTCCTGCAAATGTTGTTTAAATTCTATTGAATTGATGCCTGGATATTGATCGGTCAGAATTATTCCAATCTCATCTGTCTCTAGTACTTTCTTTGTTAATTTTATAAAGTCACTTGCGTTCTGTGTTTTTGAAGTTGTAATAAAAGCATATCTTGTGTAGTGGTCTACTAAAAGGTGTAAGTATTTTTTTGTGGACCATCTCAAATGGTTTTGTCGCTGGTCCCAGTTGTGACATTAACCCAAATTTTCCTTGACATCTTGATTTATTTTTGATGCATATTTCACATGTTTTACAAATATTTATTATATTTTTTGTTAGGTTTTTAGCTGTATATATTGGACTTATTTTTTTCTGTAATTGTCTAATTCCAATATGACAATAGTCTTCATGCACCTTTTTTATTAACTCTTTACTAAATTTTTCTGAGAGTATAATCTTTTCATGTTTCTTTATTTTTTTATAATAGATTTTATTTTTTTGTAGTAAATTTTGTTTCTTTTCTTTTATTGTTTCATTTTTCTCTTGATCTTCAACTATATCTTTCATTTGTATTAAATTAACTATTTTCAATATTTTCTCCTTGTTATCTTCTGATTCTAATACAGGGTTTCGGCTCAAACAATCTGCTTTTATATTTTCTTTACCAGGTATATATTTTACTGTAAAGTCATATTGAGATAAGTAATATGTGAGGTCACCCAATTCTTCATCTGTCCTGCATTTAATATTCATGTTTTCTAGAGGTTTGTGGTCAGAGTAAATAGTGAAATGTTTTCCAATTAGCCAATGTTGCCAGTATTTAACCGCTTCTTTCATAGCAAAACATTCCAAATAAATAGCCTTTTTCCGTTTTTGAGATTCGTTTAGTTTTTTTGAAAAATATGCAACTGGTTTGTCTTTACCATCTAGTTGTGTCTGTTTTAATATTGCCCCAATACCCTCTAAAGAGGCATCTGTAAAGATTTTTATTGGTAAGTCTTTATCGAATATTTCCAACACAGGTTGAGAACATAAATATCTTTTTATTTGATTAAATGATTCTTCACACTTCTCTGACCATACAAACTTTTCATTTTTTCTTAATAAATTGTGTAACGGGTCTAAAATAATTGCGCTTCTTGGTATGTATTCATGGTAGAAGTTGATTTTTCGCAAAAATTGACTGATGTTCTTTTGTGTCTTAGGAGTTGGAAATTTTTTAATTGAGATCAAATTGTCTTTTAGTGGTCTTACTGAGTTGTTCTGAATTACATGCCCGAGGTACTTTACTGAGTCTGAAGCAAACATACATTTTTTAAACTTTAATCTAAAGCCTTCTTTTATTATTCCTTCTAATACATTTCTTATGTGTCTTATATGGTCTTCGAAGGTGGTTGAGTATATAAGAATATCATCAATATAATTTACGGAATATCCTATGAGATTGTGCTTTCTTAGAATATTGCTTAAAATTCTCTGAAAAATAGCTGGTGATGTTTTTAAGCCAAAAGGAAGGCAGGTCCACTGAAAGTGTCCATCTTGTGTCACAAATCCTGTTTTACTTCTACCTTCTACCCGTAGTGGTATAGCCCAAAAAGCCGAGTTTATATCCAGTGTAGTAAAATACTTACAATTTCTAGTTTTAATAATCAAATCATCTATTAATGGGAAAGGTTGAGCTTGTGGAACAACAATTTTATTCAGTTCCCTGAAGTCTACACATAAGCGGGATTTTCTATTTTCACCTTTTTTAAATGAAAATGTCACTGGAGCAGCGAAAGGACTGTAGGATTCTTCTATTAAATTATTCTTTAATAACATGGATATTTGCTCTTCGATTTCTAATTTATCTTCTATTGTACATCTGTATGGTCTTTTACTGCAGTATCTATTTGTTAGTAAATCTATGTGAGCTTCATAATCTCTGACTGATCCTATATCATATTTGTCCTTAGCGAAAATTGTTTTATATTCTTTTAATATTTTCTCTATCTCAATTTTCTTTTCATTATCTAAATGGTCTGTCATACTTACATATTCTTCTGTTTCTATGTGTTCATTAAAATTTATTGCAAATGTTTTTATATTCTTTTCTTCATTTCTGTTATCTTTAGACATTTCATCTATTTTATTTGTTATTTTCTTTTGTTCTATTTGCAAGTCCTCGTTTTGGGTTAATTTGAATTTCTTTATCATATCCAATCCGATTATAAAATCATCAAAATCATAATTTTCTACTATATACACATCCACCTCTTCTTCTATATCAAATATTTTTATTTTTATTGTTATCAAGCCATCTGTTTTTTTCACACCATTAACCGTTTTCATGTATGCTATATTCACATTTTCCGTTTTTTCTTTTAATTTAATCAGTCTTGAATTTATTAAAGAGATCTGTGAGCCTGAATCATAAATGCCGCTCACTTCTAATTTTTTCTCTAATAAAAGTTTGATCTTGATTAATGGTGTACTTACTCGTTTTTTTTTTCAGTGTTTATATCTACTTCAATTATGGAGTTGTTATTTACATTCCTGGGTTTAAAAACCTTTTCAGATTCATTTTTATTTTTCTTGAACCAACATGACTCCTCCGGATGATATCTAATTCCTTTGTCCAGAGATTCACAGGTCTTACATGGCTTCTTATCATTAGTTTTATTTTTATAAAGGAATGTACCGCTTTTTATTGTAGTTGAGTTTTTCTTGTACATCATACCTTCATATTTTCTTATCTCATTGAACAAATCAGTAGTGTCATTGAGTTCATCCCTGCTTAATTTATTTAATATAAACCCAGGTAAACCCGTTGCAATAAGATCTATCATTGTTTTAGAGTCTATAGATTTATTTATATCTAGTAGAAGTCTTTCTTTTTTTATAGCGTAATCAATTAGTAGTCCTTCTTTATATCTGAATGCAAGAGCATATGTGACTATATCCCATCCTCGGTTTTTAAAAGTTTTTAAAAATTTGTCTTTCCATTCAGTCCACTGTGCATTTATTGTAAGTTTTATGGTCATTGAGCTATACCAATCCAAACAAGATTTTTCTAAAAACAACCTCAATATGTCTATTTTTGTTTCATCTTTTGATATGTTAAAGCGCTCACATTCTTTTTCAAAACTCTCGATCCATTGCATTGCATTAGGATTCTTACTTGTGAATTTTTCAATAATAAATTTCTCTGAAATATGTTTTAGGTTATGTTGATTTTCTTTCTTCGTAGTAGTTTCTATTAATTTTTCCAAGATATATTGCAAATTGTCACTTTTGTCTACTGGTTGTTTTAAGCTCATTTCTTCTATAGGGTTTTCCAATAGGGACGCTTGAACTTTGACAGCTGATTGCGGCCATGTTATTTGAGTGACAGCTGTCAAATGCAGTGTGTTATATTCATTCCGTCCTCCCAAACCACCATGGCAGGTTACAGTGTCGAGCAGCACGTGCAAATCATAAAATTGTTTTATGAAAATGGGTCTTCAGTTCGAGCAACGTTCCGCGCACTTCGCCCGTTTTACGGTCGCGATGATCGTCCTGCCGAGTCGACTATCCGTCGATTGGTGGACAAATTCGAGTCAACCGGGTCAGTTAACAATCAGCCGGTTCCCGTGCGTCAACGTAACGCGAGATCTGCCGAGAATATCGCCGCTGTGCGCGACAGTGTCCTCGAAAACCCGCGGCAGTCAATTCCGCGTCGCGCACAGGAACTCGGCCTTTCGCAGACGACAACTTGGCGAATTTTGCGTTGTGACTTGAGCCTGCACCCGTACAAGATCCAGCTGACCCAAGAGCTCAAGGTTAATGACCATAGACAGCGCCGTGTGTTCGCTGACTGGGCATTAGAGCAGTTGGAAGTTGACGCCGATTTTGGCAAAAAAATCATCTTCAGCGACGAGGCGCATTTTTGGATGAATGGCTATGTCAACAAGCAAAATTGCCGTATTTGGGACGAGACCAATCCACACGAGGTTCACCAAGTGGCAATGCACCCGCAGAAAGTGACTGTTTGGTGCGGATTTTGGGCCGGAGGCGTGATTGGTCCGTATTTTTTCGAAAACGATAATGGTGTGGCCGTCACCGTCAATGGTGAGCGATACCGGTCGATGATAACCAACTTCTTTTGGCCTGAAATCGAGAATATGGATCTGGATAACATGTGGTTTCAACAGGACGGCGCTACGTGCCACACAGCACACGCTACGATGGAAGTTCTTGGAGCAAGCGCCCTTAATGGAAAACCCTATATATGTATGATGAGTCACCGGTTTCAGCTCCTCAGGTAAAACATAACATTTTCCTTCTTCTGTAGATATCGAGGTTATGGCTAATATATTAGATTTGCCATCATTTGAGGCTATCATCGTAAATTCGAATTGCAGCCGGTCCATTTTAGTTAACGAAAATGTCGTTTTATAAGATAGGTTATTGAGGATGCTCAAAATGAAACACAAATTGTTTCTCCGAAAATACAAAGAAACGACATTTAAAGTTCACTAATATCGCCTCCTCTATTATATCTCTTTATTTGTTTATAATATCAAAGTTCAAAATAATCTAAACATTATCCGTCATTCTGTCATTCAACCATCAAATGCGCGGCAAACTGACTTTTAGTTACAGATTAAAAACGCGCGGAGCGCAGCAAATTTGGAATAATGAAATGTCATTTCATTACATATATGAATTATAAATATTATGATGATGTAATTGAGCCCTTTTAATAACAGGAAGGAACACATCTGGCCGTTCGCATTGTTCAAGTTCACACATGCCTTACATAGTGAACTGTGCGATTTAATTTGCTTCTTGTCATTGTGTGATAAACAAAGGCTATTTTTGTTAGGTAGTCGGACGAGCAAATTGACCATCCGATATTGAATGGTCACCACCGCCCATAGGCATTGGCGATGTAAGAAATATTAACCATTCCTTACATAGGCAATGCGCCACCAACCCTGGTATCTAAGATGTTATATCCTTGTTGTTTTGTTACACTGGCTCACTCACGCTTCAAAACCCTAAACATAGCGGTAATTTGGTTATGTAATTATAATATAAAATAATTCATTAGGTACTTCTGTTCAACACGATAAATCATTACTTAAGCTTTTATGAAACTTACGAAAGTTTAAATTGGTATAATACCAGTCTTATACCGCAGCTTCGCGAACATATTAAGGGGGGGGGGGGGTTGGGTTCACCACCTCGTCTAATCGGCTCTTTTGAACTTATGTCCTTTTATGTAGTTCTAGCTGACACCATACTAAGTAGTAAATTTCATCAAAATCGATTCAGCAGCTTAGCGGTGAAAGCGTAACAGACCGACAGAGTAACTTTCGCATTTATAATATAATTATAAATTTATAAAATACATAATTTACATTGACTTGTTCAATATCAGTAAACACCGGTTGCCCATTTTTAAAAACCGTCACATTTTTATTAATGTTTGATTAAATATAGGTATATAAAATTAATTATGTATAAAATTATACTACTTATTACATACTAAAGAGATAAAAATTTAAATTATACACATTAAAAACTCGAGATAATGCTACTCTAATTATAGTAATGTTTTGCAGTATAATAAAACAAATTACATATGACGGTTTGCCACTAACAATAAGAGCGTATTTTATTTATAAATAAAGTATGTGAATGTAAGATAATCTGCAGTATTATTATAGATACATAATATCGAAAATATGTATGTAATAATATCGATAATATACTTTATTCTCACTTAATAAATGACCACAAACAAAGTTCATTTCCGGTCAGTCACCTTAAGAGATTTTCAATGGCTTGAATTCTATACAGTTCCTACTTGATTTAATTCGTATCCATTCATAATATTTTACTTAAAAAAAAATGACAAAAGACATTTTGTATGTTTGTTTGTAATGGATAAACTCAATAACTACTTAACCGATTTTAAAAACATTTCATTGCTATAGTGTTGCGAGTAAGGCTACATTTTTCGATTAATTTTATTATTTAAAACTTTAAACCGCTCTATTACTATTCCGCTATGGTGTCTCCCAAACGAGCTTAGAACATATCTGTCATTCACAATATGTCACTTAAATTAATATCTAAGGACAGCGGTGCAATGTCGGGGCATCCGGCGCACACATAGATACACAAATAATCCTAAGATAACTTTAGAAAAAATATGGGAGGCGTCACCTTAGTCTTTGGGGCAGTGACTTTCGTCAAACACATGTAAGAAAAGTGTAAGCGATTATCTGCATATATTTTGTTATTTGTGTCAAACAGTGTAAACAGGGCAGAATTAAAAAAGAGCCTCCGAGAGATTTGGTTCATTAGTCGAACAGACATTTTATGTCCGGCTTTTCCGAACCGATATGGCATATAAACCTTCAAGTCTTCCATAAAAGCCGGTAATGCTACTGCAAACCCGCTAGTGTTCCAAGTGTTAATGGGCGGTCTTTCCATCAGGTGAGCATCCAGGCCGTTTGCATCAAACAATATCTTAACCTAGACTTGGAAGATTGGCAATAAGAATCAATGGATGTCATACATTAATTCCTCTGTGTGTTCCATAAGCAAATTACCTTTCAGACATTTTTCCTACCTTTCATTATATATATTTTACTCGGTGGTAGAGCTTTGTGCAAGCTCGTCTGGGTAGGTACCACCCACTCATCAGATATTCTACCGTAAAACAGCAGTACTTTGTATTTTTGTGTTCCGGTTTGAAGGGTGAGTGAGCCAGTGTAACTACAGGCACAAGGGACATAACATCTTAGTTCCCAAGGTTGGTGGCGCATTGGCAATGTAAGTGATGGTTAACATTTCTTATAATGCCATTGTCTGTGGGCGTCGTTGCACTTTTGACACTTGTAAAATCTATAACGACACTTATCCGCCGTGTGATTGTGAAGGCCGCAAACCGTACATAGCTGCTTCGCGAAGTCCCGTCCGGTCGCAGTCTTAGTGCCTGAGCGTCCCGCGCTCGCCCGGTACAGGTGCTCCTCTTTCACATTTACTTCGACGCTTTTACCCATCCTTGCTTTACGAGCGCAAGCAACTTGCTGTGCCAGCTCTAAAGCATTTGCAAAGGTTAAGTTCCTTGCATCCTGTTCAAACAGGCGATCCCTTTCTGGACCCAGGAGTAAACCAATAACGAAACGATCTCGTAATATCGTATCCAACGCTGTTCCAAACTCGCAGTACACCGCGAGACCTCTTAACCTGGCAGCCCAGCCTTCGATTGATTCACCTTCCAATTGAACAGCCGTATAAAAGCTATCTTTATCGGCAAATGTCGATCTTCTTGGTGTAAAATGCTTCTCTAGTGTATCAAATAACTTTTTATACTCCACTGCTTCCACGATTTGCGGGTGTACTAAATTGATTAGTAAGCGATACGCTTCATCCGACAAATGCGTTAACAGCACCGCCCGCTTTTGTTCTTCCGCTATTATATTGTTTAGTGTTAAAAACTGCTTTAACTTGCTTCCAAATATTTGCCAATCTTGGCATTTAGAATCAAAAACGGCAAGATCTCCAATAAATCGAGACATCTTTTTCTTTTTTTTTTTTTTATTATGTGGGTAGACTCGTCGCCACTGATATGTATGAAGATAAAGGGAAGACGGTACTTGCTGTTAGAGTGGTCACTTTATTACTGCCTCGACCGACGCTTAACGTTTTGCTTATACCTATATATACACATGTATAGTATAGGTATGCGTATAGTTCGGATACACACCATGACCACTTACCATCAGGTGGCCCATATGCTCGTCCGCCAAACTATACAATAAAAAAATAAGTCAAAAAATGTTTAACTTTTTTTTATCAATATGTTACATATAAAGACCTCTAGCCAAACGAACGAGTCGTGCCGCATTACAAAGAACAGGTTTGTTTGGACATTAATTCAAATCTCGCAGTCAAGGCCACGGGATTACATGTGTGAATTATATTTTAATGCTGAGGCCAAATATTAATACTGAACTTAATTACGTGATCAATGACAGTATTAAAGATTTTAAGCGTGAATTTGGTGATAATATGAGATATTAAATATAAACTGTTTTTGATAAAAATGTCCTAAATTTTACATTAAATTTTAATGTAAATCTTAGCTATCATTTGTCTTTAGATGAAATATGGACTTAAGACATTTTGTCTCTCAAAGAATATCTCCGTACCTTAAATAGTATGTCAAGTTAGCTAGTGGACTATGTAGCTGGATAACATCAGGGGTAGGAAGTCGGTATTCCTCGAAGATATATCTACATTCTACATGTCACATCTTTCTTTTTTTTTATTTCACCAAAATATTCGTTTGTTCATCTCGAGGAAATTATGCTATCTTACACGTTGTTGCAAGAGAAACGAATTGTACCTACTGTTATTTTTAATTTATAAATTTTAATGAAAATAATTCTGTACCTAATATTAATTTGACAAACTACGGTAGGTTATTTGTGAAAGCTCGTTTGAGTGTAAACCACGACCTTTCAATTATCTTTAATTTTCCTCTGGAGTAAACAGGTTTTTTTTTAAATCTTTATTTTTTTTTGTGACTTTTGTCCATTTGGACATGTTAGCCCCATCATATCTTAACCTATACAATACACAGATCCTTCATTAAAGTATAAAGGGAGTCACTAACGAGAACAGGCTACCAAATCATATCATCATAACGCTACCGCAGCTTCCGAAGTTGGCAGGTTTCTTTTAGATAAGCTTGCTGCATCCTAGACTGTGTCGATGCTTTACATCAGGCAAGTCAACGGTCAATGGCTGGCCTATATGAGATAAAAAAAAACCGCCAAAAAACAATACTTTATTGCTCTGTGCATCCATAATAATTTGAATTCATAAATATTTTATTTATTTAAGCTTTAATGTAAATAATTCTGTAATAAATAATTTTATAAATTTAAAAAATATATATTTCGTTTGAATATGTTCACACGCTGGCATTTTTCAATATCAAATGTTTTTATTAAACATAATTATTTCCTCGAATTTACTAAACACATACTTATTTATCTATAAAACACACTTATAGGAAAAAGGCTTCTATGAATCATTACCTGTAAATTCTTCAGGCATTCAAAAATATTGGCGATTCAAAAATAATGTTGATCCAGATTCTGATAAAAAATCACATTAGTGGCATGGTGTCGGCAAACTCATGTTTCGTAGTGAACCATTGGTTGTGTCCTTGATCTCTCTTTGGTTGTGTAGAATTACCGTTTCAATAGACTGAACAAGAGTGCGAAAATAAAGAGATAGGAAGAATTCATTTTCCTCTTACATTTATAACAGCGTTTGTCCAGACTGACAATGAATGCACAGCCGAAATTATTATAGATTATTTGTTTGTTGACAAAATTAAAACAGTGCAGAATTAAAAAAAGAGATGGTCTTAGATACATCAACAGTGAAACTACTGGGTCAAAAGCCTCTTTATCGTAAGCCAAGATGCGTTTAGAAGGATATTAACTATAACAAAACTTTGTATAGTTGTACCTGTACGAAGTCGGGACGGGTAGCTAGTTATTAATGCAACTTAAAATGGTCTATTGAAGGATCATTAAAAGACCTGAGGGTAATAAATCAGCTTTATGATAGGTGCTCTAGTTTCAGCTTGATGCGCACAAGTAACGAGTTAAGATTTTATTTATATAGATGGACGTGAACTATAATTGTTGCCATCATCAATCACACGATTATTATCTCGATCAGATAGCGTACGATGTTAATTTGTAGATGGTTTTTATTGTGATGGCAACACGGAAATGATAGGTATGTTTTATTAAATGGTCATTAAATAAGTAGTCGATGTAATTGGTTGTTTTTTTTCTAATATAACGTTTTTATTCGTCTATTTGACGCCCTTAGAAACTAAAGCATACGTAAACAAATTAATTGGTAGAGAAGTGCTTAAAAAATTATATCAGGAAGATTTATCAGTCTTCCAGTCAGCAAACGAGGCTTCTAATGGTAAGAGTTCACCTTCGCTTTTGACGCTGCAAGAAGTATGAGTTCCTCCTTACGTCACCGAATTACCCTCTGCTATAGGATTTGGGATAAGCTCACACTCATTTCGAACCTGAAAAGAGCAATAAAAAGTATTGCTTTGTGGCGGTAGAATGATTGATGAGGTCGCGATATACACCCAGACGAGATTGCGCGAATATCTGACAGTCGTCAGTCATATTAACATTAAGTGTTTATTTTGCTACGTGTCGTACGTTATCATAATTTCCTCGAAGTCTACGAGATGAACAAATGAATATATATCAAAACGTAGTAATACACATGGAAATACAAAGAGATTTGTGCGTGTGTCCTTAAAAAACCGCTCAAGTGAGTAGTACTCGCGTCAAGATGTTTCATGAAATGACTAAATCATTTTTCGTATATTTTCTTAAATACCTTTCATATAATCAGTTTAAAAAAGATTTTTAATTGAATTCCCTTGAAAATATATTGTCTATAAAGTAACCTCCAATATAAAATTACGTTTATTACATTATATATTCACGATGTATATATATATATATATATATATATACTAATATATATATATATATATATATACTAATATATATATATATATATACTAAGTCTTACGGCTATTATATGAGTTTAGCTCTTGTGCTCCGCCAGAAGCATCAGAGAAAACAGACTGCCACAGACGAATGCAGAGTTCCTTTTGCCGGTACATCAGCAGTGCGATTCTATTAGAATTCACTTCAATACTCACCCGTGAAATGTTGACAACCGACTTATGGCGATTTACTATTTTGATGCGTGTGTTCTTGAAATGTTATAATTGTCAATGTTGCTTAACACGTTCTGGCATTTCATGAATTTCTGCGGTGAGTCTCGACTTTGTTCTTACAGAATAGCCTTACAAGTCAGATAATCAATAAGTAAGTTTTATGATTCTACACTGAATGAAGTAATTGGAATGTGTACGATGAAGACATGAGAACCGTTTTTCACTCAGTGTACGTTACCCAATAAATCCATAAGCGATATCTAAATATATAACTGGAATACTTATAATCCACATGGATTTATAATTATCTTAATTATATTCTTCAATTAGTCCAATGTAATCTTAAACAACTAAATTTTCGATGACGATTTCCTGTTCCGCCACAACAGAAAAAGTAAAATGGAGGTCGAATAATGAAACTACAAATTATTTAAGCCTGTTTCAATACTGTAATGACATTTTTACATTGCAGCAAAGCAGATAAGGAAATACCATTCGACACAACGAACACATACCGCTACCTTCGCTGTTTATGTACATATATGTGATATTGAATATCATAATATATTTTAATAAATAGTGACTGAGGATGTGGCTAGATAAAGAGATGAATAATAAATGAATGGGATAAGAGCAAGCGAACGATGTGCCGGGCTTACAAACAATAAAACATGTCACATTAACATGAAATTCATCTGCATGGTTGGTTGGGTTATGACGCTGCTGATCCCGAGGTAGTAGGTTGGAGCCTTGGGCGACCCAGTATTTAGTTGTTAATGTCTAAACACTCTGGTTGCATAAGAACATTACGCCAGCCGCAAATTTGCAGTTTTAGTGCGGTTGGTACATCTTCTTCGAAACTGCAAATCGCAGTCTCTTTGCAGAAAATCTTCATAAAATACTTTTATGGTTTGTGTTATGGTTGTGTCAAAGAATCCACAAAGTCGAACCGATTGCAAGCATTTGCTGCGTTTGCAGTTTTCAAGAACTCACTTTATTACTCACCCGTGAAACAATCGACTTGATTGAGGTGATATACTATTTTGATACGTGTATTCTTGAAATGTTATAATCATTACGGTCAAAGTCGCACATCACTTTCTGACGTTTCACGACCGTTTTCTGCGATGAGTTTAGAGTATGTTTTTACAGAATAGCTCTACGGATTCGAAATTAATATTTTGCAGCTGGCGTGCTGTTCTAATGCAGTCTGCATTGAGAATGGTCAACTTTTCCCAAATCGTTCAATAAGTCATCAACATAATCATTCATCTATAAACGATTCCTATAATATTAAATACATAATATATTTTAAAGTACGTTTAAAATAACATTTGAAATCGACCATAGCCCGTGTCCCCACTATACACATACATAGTACGTGACATTATTGTAAACTGATATCTAAAACAAAATATTACGACCTTACTTATATTTACGTTGTTTAGCGGATTAGTTAAACAATGAATTCTCCCTTTCAGACATTACTGATTTGACATTCGAAAGAAGGAGACACAGCATTGTCAGCCCCGGGTATATGCGTAGACATACAAGGCATCCACCCAGCCAAAAATAATATATAACTTTATTGTAACCGCTTTGTCGTTAAATGTCAAAGTGCGGGCCTTGGATCTTTAAGTGGGGCCTGGGCGTTTTTTAACTAATCATACCTCTAATTCCAGGCCTGGGAATTGTTTAACTAGAATCCAAAACAATGTTTATCAGTAAAGCTGTTATTGCTTTATGCACAAGTAGCGCACTTATTACAAATAAGTTATCTAACTTAATATTATACACAAGCTACTAGTCCCAGAGTTCCTCGGGTAGAATAATTTATTTATTTATGTTAAGGACGACAAACAGTAATTATAGTTATCTACATATTTATTTATTTATATATATATATATTTTAGAAAACAAACAGTACTATTAAATCAATCCAGAAGGCTCGTTCAGATGCGATATTAAGATTTAGAAATTATCCATGTTAAAATCGAGTTGTGTGTAAGTGGATTTCTCGTACATCGAAATTCGCTCAACCGTATCTCCTTTATGTGGGGTAGGTTATGTTAAAATCTACCAACATAATAATATAATGAATATAACAAATACATAAACGAACATATGGACCATCTGATGGTAAAGGGTCATCAACGCCCTTAGACATTAACAGTGTAAGAAATGTTAACCATCGCTTACATCGCCAATGCGCCACCAACCTTGGGAACTAAGATGTTATGTCCCTTGTGCCTGTAATTACACTGGCTCACTCACCCTTCAAACCGAAACACAACAATACCAGGTACTGATGCTTTGCGGTAGAATATCTAGAGACTTTGATAGCTTAAGTGCATATAAGCAATGTTACTGGTCAAATTCCACCTTATTAGTCTCACTGCTATGCGAGTCGGGTCTTTCAATGTGAAAGTAGCCGATTCGATGCCTAGATCTAATCTCATACCATTTCCTGCTACAAGCTTCAAGCTATGTTGAAGGGAATGTATTTTTTTTTTTTTTTTTTTTTTTTTTTAGTTCCCGGGATGGCAAATGACTCTACTTCACCTGATGGTAAGTGATAGTAAAGTCCAAACGCGACGACGGCTAGTGCAGTCAGGAAGAATGACTTGCACTAGCCGCCCCCGCCTTGCCGGCCCGCAAGATGCCTCTTCACGCCTCGTTTGAAGGAACCCGGGTCATAAGAGGAGGGGAACACGTGTGCTGGTAACGAATTCCATGTTTTAAAGGTGCGACAAAGAAAAGAGTTGCCAAATTTCTTCGTGCGCGATGGAATTGATGTCACAGTTAGTCGGTGACATCGAGAGCCAGCACGCGTAGATTTGTGAAGGAAAGGGGAAGCAGGAATGAGGGTGAATAGCTCCTCTGAGCACTCGCCGTGATACAGTCGATAGAAAGCGCTCAGTGCCGCTATCTCTCGACGCAACTGTAAAGGCTCGAGGGTGTTGGTGACCTTTACGTCGCCAATAATGCGAACCGCACGTCGCTGCAACCGATCCAAGGCCTCCAGTAAGTACTTAGCGGAGCCATCCCAAAGGTGCGAGCAATATTCGACGCAGGACCGCACCTGTGTTTTATACAACAGGAGCAGTTGTTGTGGCGTGAAAAAACGCCGCACCTTGTTCAGGACTCCGAGTTTTCGTGAGGCTGTTTTTATAACAGCCTCGATGTGATCCTTTGGATTGAGGTCGCACCGAACGTCAATTCCCAGTATGGCGACTTTGCCTTGTATCTCCAGCGTAGTGCCACAGAGGGAAGGAGGAGGGGAAAATGGTGACTTTTTCGCTGTGAGAGCGCATACCTGTGTTTTCTTGGCGTTGAACTCAACAAGATTATCAGAGCCCCATTTGGCAATGAGTCCTAACGTCCTATCGAGTTCAACAACAAGATCCCTCCGTCTCTCCCCAGTTTCCGCCCGCCCAGCTCCTGCGCTTCCGTGGTATCCCCCGTGCACTGTACTATCATCTGCATAGCAATGTATGTTCCCGAGAGAGAGCATATCATTGATATGCAGAAGAAAGAGTGTGGGGGATAGCACAGACCCCTGGGGGACCCCAGCATTCACTACATGGAATTTTGAAGCGCAGCCATCAACTAAAACGCGAAGGCTACGCTTGTGTAGGAAGCTGGCAATCCAGGTGCAGAGCTGAGCTGGCAGACCGTATGCCGGCAGCTTGGAGAGAAGACTTCTGTGCCAGACCTTGTCAAAAGCCTTGGAGATATCGAGGCTGACAGCCAACGATTCCCCACGCTTGTCGATAGCTTCACCCCAGAGGTGTGTTACGTACGCTAGAAGATCACCTGTGGACCGTTTCGGTCGAAACCCGTATTGACGATCATTAATGAGACAGTGATCTTCTAGGTAATGGATCAGTTGGTTATTTAGAATCCGTTCCATCACCTTACAAAGTACTGAAGTGATAGCTATTGGCCGATAATTAGCCGGGTCTGACCGATCCCCTTTTTTGGGAACCGCTTGCACATTAGCCTCTCTCCAAGAATCCGGCACACGTCCTGTATAGAGAGACAGCTGGAACAGGCGCGTCAACACAGAAGACAGCTCCGCTGCACACTTCTTCAGCACTATGGCTGGTATTCCATCGGGACCACTAGCTTTCCGTACATCGAGTGATTGCAGCTCTGCACGCACATCGCGCTGCCTGATTTTGATGTCAGGCATCGTGTGGCCACATGAAGGTATTGAAGGTGGCTGTGCACTGCAATCATCGATCACAGAGTTGTCCGCAAAGAGTTTTGCCAGAAGATCGGCTTTCTCTTGCGGACTGTGAGCTAGCGATCCGTCCGGATTCCTGAGCGGTGGCAGCGAAGGTTGGCAGAAATTGTTTTGCACAGACTTGGTCAGACGCCAGAAGCTACGAGAGCCCCTAGGATACGAAACAAGGTCGTGACCAACCTGTACAATGCGCTGTGCATCCGCTCTCGTGTATGCCTTCCTACAGGACTTGGAGCTTTTGTTGTAGGTTGCTTTCAGTGAGTCAATGTTAGATGCCCCACTAACGCAGCCATTGATCCATGCGCGATATGCCGCCTGCTTAGATGACACAGCATCGGCACATTCGCGAGTGAACCAACGGTTACGCGTACCCTTACTGATGAGGTCTGAGTTAGGAATGTAGTATTCCATCCCCAACAGGATCTCATCAGCAATAGCAGCGGCGCTAGCTGTCGGGTCATTCTCACTAAAGCAACGTTCCCTCCAAGGGACTGACGCATAGTAATCGCGCAATCCGTCCCAATCTGCCGACTTATAGTGCCAAACACGACGTTTGCATACCGCTGGTGACGGCAGCTTGGCCTGTGGCACCTTGGTAGATATCAGGCAGTGATCCGAAGAACCAAGAGGAGCCCGAACCTCAACCTGATATTCCACCGGGTGAGTAGTCAGCAGAAGGTCCAGTAGAGAAGGCGCTTGCCCGTCAATATCTGGGATCCTGGTGGGCTGATCAACCAGTTGGGTCAAGTCTTGCGTGAGAGCGAAAGCATGAGCAGTCCTTCCAGCATGGTCAGTTTTGGGAGACTTCAACCATGACTCGTGGTGAGCATTAAAGTCCCCCAAAAACACCAGTTCCGCGTTAGGAAACTGCTCTTGTGCAGCATCTGCCACCCGACTAAGATGGTCAAATAGTCGGCTTGTCTCCAAGTCACCATTATGGGATCTGTAGAGGCACACGTAGACTCGACTCTGGCGAATCAGGTCCACACGTACCACCAACATGGAGAAGGAAGGGTCCTCCAAGCAGCGCAGACGGTGACAGCAAACATCCGTCCTGACGAACAAGCATACTCCGGCTTTCGCTTTGAAGGATTCTTCTAGCATGTAGCCGGGATAATTAAGGTAGCTGGTATCGACAGGACGGAGTATTTGAGTCTCCGTAAGAAACAACATTGCTGGCCGTGCTGTCTCAAGATGGTGGTGGACAGCATTGAGGTTAGCATGGAGTCCACGGATGTTACAGAACTCGACCTCAAACAGCGAAGGTATGGTGGGGGTGTGCACCGCTGATCGACCGTTATTTCCTGTATGCGCTCTCATTTGGGAAAGGAAAGGACGAGACGTGAAGCGAGCGACGCATTGCCACGATAGGGATGGTCAAAGTGTGGAGCTGTGTTTCCCCAGGAAGCTGCCAGAAGGGAAAATAAACTGACCCGCCGGACGGAAGGGCCCCCGAACCCTCCCGGTAGTGGCCGCCGGGACCCCACCGTCCGGTCACCAACCGGCACGACGGTCCACACCGAGATTATGCGTGGCCTGGTGGGGCAGCCTCGCGAGCTGGTTAAGAACGCTTGGGCCCCTGTACTATGCCACGGGCGGCCAGCGGAACAACCGTTTCTACGGGTCTCCCTGTCCGGCAGGTCAACATAATTTCCCCCGGCATTGGTTCAACACCAACTTCCACCGGACCACCACATATCACGGCGATGCGCGCTCGTGCACTGGCTGTACGCTGGCTGATCTCGAACAGCCACTTCACGAGTTTTTCACCATGCGTACGGTGGTAACAAGCCAGGCGGATGAGAGTCATCCTACCACCAGATGAGCAGATGGACGCTCAGATATCCCTTAGTCGCCTCTTACGACACCCATGGGAGAGAGAGGGGCAGTGAATTGTATTCTTACTCCGTCACTGCACGGACGGAAATTTATAATTGGCAACATTATCAAGCGATGAAAAATTGTCTATTCCACTCATAGACAGTACAGGAAATATAAACCATTCAAATAGCTTTTGAATATATTTCGATTTCAGATGCTATGATCCTTTTGCCTATAATTACATTAACTCACCTACCATTCGCACCGAAGCACAGAAATACTTGATGAGCATTATTATGATTACAGTTTAATAATAACAATATTTCCTCTGTGAATGGTCCATGACCAATGGCTATACATTTTGAGGTTCTTAACTCTGGGCATCAGTGGCAGGTGACCATTTCTCCACAGGCAAAATGATTAATTTAATGACCAACCAATGATTCGAACCCAGGACACCAGTAAGCTAATCACTAAACGAGACCGTTATAGTAAAAACGAGATATATCCACAACAATAAAGATCAAAGATCGATATTCGATATGCACTTCCTAGCACCTATATTTTCATTAATTAAAATTTCAAAGCGACAAAATAATTAAAGCCGTAGAATTTGTTTCCTCGAACCAATCGTAAAAAAAAAAACAATTTAAAAGTTACTCATATTTAATACGTAAGAGCAGTTATATTTTATTCAATTAAATGAACTCTACTCTTAGATAGGATGTTTATTGCAATAAACTTATATAGATTTTGGGATCAATACTAATATCTAAATGACGTAAAATAACCATTTATTAAACTTGAATAATGTTATAATAATATAATAATAATTATGTATATTTCTTACAGAATATTAATAAGGATATTTAATAATATGATTGTATAGGAATAACGTATTCGTTTGTGGGAATTTTCATATCACAAAGCAAACCGAACAGCCCAGATATATATCGACTTCCTACATAAATATTAAACAGTATAATTTGACATAATTCAATATTCAAATAATAACGTTAAATTATTATAGAACAAATAACAATAAAAATAATGTTGACCGTTAAAGATTCACTAAATTTAATATGAAAATAAAATTCTACACCGTAAACCGTTTTAAAGGCAACAACCGTAAAGATTAGAAATCATACTTACGTCTCCTTATTTCTTTTTAATTAAAAAAAAAAACACCTACACTCAACAACATTTGCGAACGAAAACACGATTTAAAAATTTTAAAATTGGAATGGTGAATGGTCCAAGGGACCCGTCGTTACCGACCGCCGTGGACACACTGACAGACCACACACGTTCTTTGTAGTGTGCGTGAACTTGCATAAAAAAATTACAAAGCGTTTATTTATTGTGGTAGGTGGGTTCCGTGTGACTAAATTTATTTTGACACATCTAAAGTTTTAAATCATAGATTAGTAGACTTACTAGTTCAAAAGTTCATAGTTTTATTTTTTATATAATAGCTATATCATTTTCACACGGAGCACTATTCATAAGATTTTATCAAGGCGTAAAAATTGTTACTAAAAGAATATAAACAAATACATAACTATGCAATAAGTACTTACTGCGCCAAGTGATATCTGCGCACGTATTCGGTGCTTATGCATAATATAACACGCCCCACGTGTTTTTTCTTACATGTTACAAATCTTCTTATCGAAAGGTTAAATACTACTGTAATGTATTTTGATAAGACGTAATATTGATATCTAAATAATATAAATGTAATACGTATTATACAAATGTAGATTTATTTTAAAAAATATCCTGTATCCCCAAATACCAAACAAAAAACACTCTTTATGTTTCACAAACAGTGTTTTAGAGTGCTAACGTAATGATAAAAATGATAAATGACTTTAAAAGGTAATATTACTTTTCAATTATTTATAAGCTACATATTTCAAATCAATTGTAATTTTTTTATAATATTATGCGATAAAAAGGGTCATCTCCGTACGGGACCTTAAAACTGATTCATATTATTATTTGTACGAAATCGCGAACCGCGATAGCCGGTGACGGTTTATTCGATGAACTAGCGTTTGCAAAGTAAATTTAATTCGTTCACGTTCGATTTTTGAACACGGAATATTTTGAATGAATGGATTTATTGCTTTATATTAAACATCTTTGAACTATTTGTACACATTTAAAAATAAAAGCCAATAATTGATACATTCATATATCATTAATAGAATGCCTAATAAATAAATGATGACGTGAGATGACGATGAGTCTTTTTGTAATGCCTACCTAAAAAAACGATTAAAACAAAATTGATAAAATGTGTACCAAAAGACGCAGCATATTTCAGAGAAGGTTTTAGTATATAAAATTATTATATAAGTAGCTGCAGATCGTAGTGTCAGCCTTAAATTTAGACTACTGATGTGACAAGCCTGAATTTCATCTTGTATGTATACACGATTGTACACGATGTGATGTGTACACGACTTGTCTTTTATATGAGATCTTCTTGAACCTTAGAGCAGGAGGCCAATTATTCCACTAATGTAAAACGTTTTTAACGTTTTCGATTCGATTCCGATCCAGCTTCGACTATTCCTCGTAAAACCGAAGTATAATGTTACCATATACAAAAGTCTAAAAACTATGTTAAAGTCAAACTCAACTGTTAACTTTTGACGTTCCATCAAGGACAAATCGAATCGCAACTTAATCGTTGTTTTAGTAGAATAGGGAAAAAGCTAAACGTCAACGAATTGGCCTCCTGTTGGAATTGATTTATTACGTCACATAATTAATGCGGTGTGACCGCTAAGAAAAAAATAGGATTTAAAAATATCTAATAATTATAATTAGGAAATTATTTAATATTAATTAAGATTACAAGAATAATCTTTTGTTATTAATTTTTTTATAAAACTGACGAACGGATATTATGAAAATACAAACATGGTACGTTTCATTTTTGTTTGTTAACTGACTTATTTTAGCAAAATAGTCAGTCAGTTGTTGGTATTATCTTTAAGCCGTCATTGTCCGGATGATGATATCAAATAAACAATAAATAATTTATGTATACATATATGTATTAGTAACTGTCATAATCTTTTTAATATTTTTATTATATGCAAATCAAATAGTTTTTATATTATAATATTTTACAAAAAAACATCGAGTAACGCGGTTTAAATTAAATTTGAAATATATCTGGTGGTAGGGCTTCGTGCAGGCTCGTCTGGGTGGGTACCACCCACTCATCAGATATTCCGCCGCTAAGCAGCAATACTTAGTATTGTTGCGTTCGGGTTTGTAGGGTGAGTGAGCCAGTGTAACTACAGGCACACGGGACGTAACATCTCAGTTCCCAAGGTTCGTGGCGCATTGGCGATGTAAGTACGATGTAAGTTATTATTACTTGCATCGCTAATGTTTGTAATGTAATGTAATTTGCTCGTTTGCCAGCCTTTAACATAAAAAAATACATTCCTATATCCAGCTTCTTTATAATTAAAGGGGGAAAACGATCGGAAGGTCCACCTGATGGTAAGTGGTCACTGCTCATGGATTACCGTCAGCCTTGAAGGAACCTAATGAAAGGTTACTTCGGTGACGCATTGCAAAAATTACGCCATTTATGTCTAACGTTTATGTAATATATGCATTCGTATGACGCAGCCTAACTTTCTTATGTCTAGAAAGTTCTCATTGTACGGTTTTCTCATTCTACTTAGAGAACCTTAAAATCTAGTTATCTTGAAGAAAGTTCGCGTGGGGATGCCAGGAGCTGATATATAATCCACTATCCGACCCGACTTTGTATAAAGATGTTTTACAGATACATTTAATAATTAATTGTATAAAAAATCGGAAACCGATGTATTCGTCTGCGCTGTGCTGAGCGTCGTACAAATAGCTGGGAGGCGAGTCTTTGAGTTCGGCCAGATGTCGGAAGCTCACTCAAAGGCACGAAATGCGTGCGTCCTTAGGGTTATGTGAGGCCAAACCTTGGGTTGGAACGCTTCGACGCGGTCATACGCCTAGGCATCGACGGGTCTTGCACATTAAATCGACACAATTATAATTTTAAAATCAACCTAGATTTGCAACCCCGTCCGCTAAGGCCTCCTTTTTTGAAGGGAAGGTATGGCGATCGTTCCACCACTCTTCTCCAATGCGGTTTGGTGGATACAAATTGGTAGATTTTCATCCAATACATGCAGATCAAGATGTTTGGCTTCACCGTATCAGCACAACAAGAAACACAAGACAATGAAGCAAAAGAAAATTCAGTGTTGATCACTTTGAGCCAGCAATCTTCATGTGACAAGTGAAGCTAATTTAAAGCATGTTAAAATAAGCGTAACGTTGTGACTAGCTCAGTTATCGATAACGCGTATGGAATGAATTATAGATTTAAACTTCTACTTTTAAGATGATATGAATCGAAAGGCATATTTCGAATCCAATTTATTTTTTATTAATATTTTTTTCTCGTCCCTTCTGTTATTTTCGTTGCCAAGCACAACATTCGTTATCAAGGTTGCCATGGCAACAGTGTATTGTAAATAAAGAATGAATGATATTTCTAAATGAATGGATCGGGTATATAAATTATATAATTCTTTTTACTTGACAGTCGGATGTGACTAGTGCTCACAGGAATTGGCGAACTAACTGTCATCGTATGGCTTTGGCTTTGGCAAGGTTTGGCTTATATATTTTAAAAATGATTACATATAAATAGAACCGACTACCTGATAAACAGTTTACGGGTCGGACAGGGTTTTTGTGACATCTGTATAATATATATGTGTATATAAGAATTGCTCATTTAATATTATAAGATAAAAATTATATACAATAGGAAATAAGTATTTCCTTAAATAGAGCATACAGTAATTATTATAAAGTAATATTCTATCCGTTCACAAGAAATAGACGAGATAGTGAAGAAAAAGGTGTTCTAGGAAATGAAACGAAGTGTCGCTGACTAGGAACTAAATCTTAGTTTGTCCTTTTAAAGTACACCAGTCAACGTTATTATATTAATAGTAACAAAAACCGAGGTGGCACAGTGGTTAGAACATACGGGTTCAAAGCCAGGCAACTTCATTTGTGTTTGTCGTGAAAATATGCCATATGTGTATAATTATAATTAATAATTTAGAATTAAAGAAACCAAATAAATTTATATGGAATAAAATAAATAAAAACACAAATATATTGTCATAATTATCGAACGTTTCGCTCGGGGCTTCCCCTGCCTTTATTACAGTAATATTTGTCGGCGAGAATGTGGTGCTGTCATTAATTTGAATATTGAATTTGAGACGAGAGTGATAGCAGAATTTTTGTTATATGACTCTGGTGGAACGCGTAACGGACAGCCATATATCGTGGTTGGACGTCATCGACGGATCGCCTTTAATTTTAATTACGTTTGAATTATTCTTTAGTTTGGATTACAATATAAGATGGATTTACCAATGTAATGTCTCTGTTTACCTAATTTCTCTACTGATACGCCTATATATTGTTTTCACGGTAAGAGTACTTTGAATTTGAGAAATTTCTTCAATAAAATAAATACATTTTGATGTGTATTCAGCACCCAGACTTACACGGTGATATAATGAAGTATATAGTATACGTGTCACGCTCCCATAAGGGAATAAAGAGTGGCGGTGGAGAGGGAGCGTGACGTCATAAGAGAGCGTCGTGCCATTTGCCGTCACGGCATACGATTCCAAAGTCATGATGTTTAACATCAAAAATATAAAATTAATATTTGTTTTAATGAGTTACCATTAGAGACAGATAGACACAATGACTTAAAGCAAGACTTCTCTAATAAAACTCACGAAAGTCATCATCACAACGGGTTTTTTCATCAAAACAAGGAACCTTAACCCACACTTTGTACAAACAATTAAAACATTATCTAAAGCGAAAAATTACCTTTTTTAATTGAAAAATAGTAAAAGATCGTGTACTAATTTGAAGAAAAGTTAATTGCATATTATAATTAAATATTACCTGTGTAGGCTAGTGACGTATGGCGAGATGGATCGTTGGATGGAAAACGTGGATCATAATGGATGATTTATTTATATATTTCCGGAAACAAACAGTATACACTGTACTGTATTGTCGAATAGATCGATTGGTGACAGCAGTTTTTGAGTTTATTCATTACAAACATACAAAAAAAATAAACGAATTAAAAATAATTAAAATATTAGTATAGATATAGATTTTATAGTGGTAGTGCCACGCTGCATACCTTCAGGTTGTAGCTGAATGGGCCGGCACGCCCGGGGAAGTACCACTCTCTCACTTAAAATCGGCGTAAAGTGGTAGCCATGCTACCGCGTTTCGTTCGGTATGTGAGAGTCCCGGAGGCCCAATTCCCCCCCCCCCCAACAAAATGAGTGAGCAGAATATAACAAAACTACCCCAGGAGGGTACCATCTGCGACCGCGGTGGACAATCCCTCTCTGGACATCCATGCTCAGGACATACACCACCTGGGCAGGGATGCCCAGGCTGCCCTTCGAATTCTGGGGGGGGCAATTTTGCGCTCAAGGATAGACGAGGCAAACGGAGCAGGCATCTTAAGGCAACCCGTTCCACCTTCGCTGTGGACTTCTGCAACATTAGGGGACTGAATTCCAACTTAAACGCCGTCCACTACCATTTCGAGACGGCGAAGCCGGCCTTGCTCTTTCTCACCGAGACCCAGATATCATCTCCGGCGGACACCTCATTCCTCTCCTACCCGGGGTACAAGTTGGAACATTCCTTTGTACCACGGGCTGGGGTGTGTGTTTACGTCAGAGAGAGTATCTGCTCTCGTCGCCTCGCCTATCTTGAAGGGAGGGACCTATCCATTCTCTGGCTGCGCGTAGACTGCGATGATCATCCGCGAATCTATGCGTGCCTCTATAGGTCCCATAGCGGTAATGCCGAAACTGACCGGCTCGTTGAGCACATCCAACGGGCTACAGATTCCGTGCTGCAGCAGATCCCATCCGCAGAGATCGTGATTCTTGGCGATTTCAACGCCCACCATGCCGAATGGCTAGGATCACATACCACCGATCATGCGGAATCAACGCGAATCCCAGATGTGGAGGATCATACACCTTCCCTGTTAGATCTTCTGCTGACCTCTCATCCGGACGGGTACCATGTTTCCGTAGAGCCTCCTCTTGGCTCGTCGGACCACTGTCTTGTCCGGAGTACAGTGCCGATTACACGCACCTCACGGCCTCGGTTCGTGGGATGTCGCCGTGTGTGGCACTATAGGTTAGCGGACTGGGATGGGATGCGGTCCTTCTTTGCATCCTACCCATGGGGGCGGATTTGTTTTCGCCGGATGATCCAGATGTCGTTGCTGACTCGGTCGCCGATGTGGTGTTTCAGGGTATGAAACTCTTCATTCCGTACTCTGCAATACCCATCGGCGGCAGATCCCGGCCCTGGTTTGGTCGCTTCTGCAAAACGGCGTCACGCCGAAAGGTAGAATGCTATCAAGCCTGGGCTGAAGCATCGGCATCTCGTGATGTAAATACCAGCGCACTTAAAAAGGAATACAACTCTGCCTCCAGATCTTTCAAAAGCGTTATTGCCAAGGCGAAATCGGAGCACATTGGCAGGATTGGCGAGAGATTGGTGCGTCTTCCTTCGGGAACACGCGCATTTTGGTCTCTCGCTAAGGCTGTCTTAGGGAATTTCTGTCAGCCCTCCCTTCCATCTCTTCACAGGAGCGATGACTCGTTGGCCCATACTGCAAAGGAGAAAGCCGACCTTTTGGGATCTCTCTTCGCGTCCAACTCGACTCTTGATGATCAAGGAAAGACACCACTGACAATCTTGCGGTGTGATTCCATGATGCCGGAAATTAAATTCCGGCAGAGTGCAGTTCGTAAAGCACTTCTTTCCTTGGACAACCATAAGTCGAGTGGGCCCGATGGCATTCCTCCGATCGTGCTGCGTACTTGTGCTCCCGAGTTGGCACCGGTCTTAACGCGTCTTTTCCGCCACTCTTACACATTAGGCGTAGTCCCGAATTCTTGGAAGACTGCTTTGGTGCATCCGATCCCTAAAAAAGGCAATCGCTCTGATCCAACAAATTATAGGCCTATTGCTATCACCTCCTTGTTCTCCAAGATAATGGAGTCCATTATTAACCGCCAGCTCCTGCGGTACCTAGAGGAGCACCAGCTGATTAGTGACCGCCAGTACGGCTTCCGTCGGGGTCGCTCAGCTGGTGATCTTCTAGTTTACCTTACTTACAGATGGGCTACAGCGGTTGAGTCCAAGGGGGAGGCATTAGCAGTCAGTCTGGACATAGCGAAAGCCTTCGATCGGGTATGGCATAAAGCGCTTCTCACGAAGCTTCCTTCCTACGGGCTTCCCGAGAAATTATGCAAGTGGATCACCAGCTTTTTGGCAGATCGGAACATCAAGGTCGTTGTCGACGGTGCATGCTCTGACTTAAAATTCGTCAATTCTGGTGTTCCACAAGGCTGCGTTCTTTCACCTACTCTGTTTCTTCTGCATATCAATGATATGTTACAAATCAGTAACATTCACTGCTATGCGGATGACAGCACTGTAGACGTCCTTTACACCGGCCGTGCTAATATTTCTCGGGAACACGTCGACGAGTGTCGGAATAAACTTGTGTCTGAAGTCGAGACCTTGTTAGCCAAAGTCTCGGACTGGGGCCGACTAAACTTGGTCCAATTCAACCCCAATAAGACTCAAGTTTGCTCGTTAACCGCTAAAAAGTCTCCTTTTGTCATATCCCCTCATTTCGAGAATACTCCCCTCCATCCCACAGCCAGTATCGGGATACTTGGCGTTGAGATTTCGAACGTTGTTCAGTTCCGCGGTCAATTGGAAGTTAAAGCCAAACTGGCTTCCAAAAAGCTTGGAGTGCTCAACAAGGCGAGACAGTACTTCACGTCGGCCCATCGCCTAAAACTTTACAAGGCGCAAATTCGGCCCCACATGGAGTACTGCTCTCACCTCTGGGCGGGAGCTCCCCAGTACCAGCTTCTTCCTTTTGACCGCATACAACGTAGAGCAGTTCGAATTGTCAACGATCAAGCTATTACCGACCGGCTTGATACTTTGGATTTGCGTAGAGATGTTGGGTCACTCTGCATACTCTATCGCATATATCACGGGGAGTGTTCTGAGGAGTTGTTTGGTTTAGTCCCGGCCGCTGAATTTCACCACCGGACATCACGCCAGAACTCAAAATTCCATCCTCACCACCTCGATGTCTGGAAATCCACAACAGCGCGTTTCCTAAGGCATTTTCTGCTTCGCACAATCACTCTGTGGAACCAGCTTTCGCCGGCGACTTTTCCGAACCGATATGACATAAAAACCTTCAAGAAGAGAGCGTACTCTTTCCTCAAAGGCCGGCAACGCACCTGCAAGTCCTCAGATGTTGCGGATGTCCATGGGCGGTGGTAGTCACTTTACATCAGGTGAGCCTCCTGCTCGTTTGCCCCCTCTTACATAAAAAAAAAAAAAAAAAGATTACGGGCGAGCGAAGCCACGGGCGACAGCTAGTTTATCAATATAAACATCATGAAATCGGTTACTATGGCAACGGTTACTAAGGCAACTGTTACTGATGTTTGGTATGGGCTCTCCTACATATAAAGAGAATGATAAAATATGTGATAAATCCGTTTTGGATGGGAGTTGAACAAAATCCGTTCTTAGTGAGCGTCTACGTATGGGAAGGAGTATATGTGTCAAATTTCCAGTCAATCTGGCGCAAAGTTTAGGAGATCTCGTGATGAGTGGGGAATCGATTATATGTATGTATATATAGATTTCGGGTTGAAGTCTGAATCTGAAAGAGATTATCTGAATCATTATACTATATGGGACTCTATCACATATGTATCCACTATTAATGATTTATGTCCCAACATATCAAAAACGTAACTTGTACAATTATCAAATTCTAAAACTAAAAATTTGAAAAACAACGAACTTGAAAAACATGATGTGAAATTTCTTGATGTACAATTGGATCGTCATTGTACACCAAGAAATATATGTAAGTAATCTTCAAAAATAAATAAGTTTGTATTTTCTCTTCGCAAACTACAACTACCGTTGGTCAAGATGCTGTTCCCACTGCATATTATGGATATATTGTTTATTTATTAAAGTACTAGTATGGCTTAATTTTATGGGGTAATCATAAAATCTGTTAAACTACATTTCATGTAAATAAATGATTATAATTTTTTTTTTATTGTGTATGTAGGCGGACGAGCATATGGGCCACCTGATCGTAAGTGGTCACCAACGCCCATAGACAATGGCATTGTAAGAAATGTTAACCATCGCTTACATTGCCAATGCGCCACCAACCTTGGGAACTAAGATGTTATGTCCCTTGTGCCTGTAATTACACTGTATTATTATAACACATGGAGCCATGTGGTATATAAGTGGTAGCTTATAAGGCTGCAGACTGCGAAGTCCTGTATTAAATCTGGTACATGTTTCTCAGGGTGATCTCTCTCGATACTTTATCATAAAACATTACGGAAGTTCCAATAATAATTAACTGTTTTTCTAACCAAGCAGTTTTTCCGCAACAAATGCAAAAGTGAGATTGTCTGTTTGTTACGATTTCACGTCTTAACTAATCAAACGATCATCGTGAAGTTTTGCGTACACGTTGTCAGGATTACCTTAGAAGGGGGCCCTCAGACGGAAACTAGTTGCAGATAGCAAAAAGATGTGATATTTTCACTTCACTCTCGATTATTCCTCAACATGTGACGTGTGCTTATGTAAACGCTACCTGACGTTACATTATGCAATATACATAATTCAGAATTGAAAATATCGTCATAATTATGGAACGTTTCGCTCCGGGGCTTCACCTGCACCTCAATTACAATAATATTGTTTGTACACGGAGGACTATCTTTTGAGTTTCTTACCGCTCGTTCTAGGAATATCTTTTTTTATCCTAAATATTTTCAAGTTTAATTCAAAGTAAAGATTGGTCAATGATTCAATTATGTTAGTAAGAGCGTTTATAAATCAAGTATAGTTTTTTTTAATTTATATTGGTAGACGGTCAGATGGACCACCCAATGGTAAGTGGTCGTCACCGCACATAGACATTTGCGATACGAGAAATATTAACCTTTTCTTACATCACCAATGCGCCGACAACCTTAGGAACTAATATCTTATGACCCTTGTGCGTGTAGTTACATTGGCTCACCCTTTGAACCGGAACACGACAATACTGAGTATTCGTTTGGCGGTAGGTGATACCTACTCAAGGGGGCTTACACAAGCCCCCACTACCAATATGTGACATATAATACACAATTGCGCCTGAACTCTTTCCGGTCGTGTCGGATTGCCGTCCCATCGGATTATGTGAGCTAAGGAAAAGAGAGTGCACCTGTGTTTGTGCACATACTTGTGCACTATAATAACTCCTGCGCAGTTGGCTAATCTCTCTTGAGATTGGCCGCCGTGGCCGAAATCGGTCTGGTGGACCTTATCCCCATATAATACACAATATACACCGATATCCTATATGAAAACAGTATATTTGGATTTTATTAGCTCTTTGTTGTCAAATCTATAAGTGTATAGATAACTAGTTTACTCCCTCAGTATGGACCGAAGACTGAGTTGGCCGGTATGAGGTTACTTGGTGGTAGAGCTTTGTGCAAGCTCGTCTGGGTAGGTACCACCCACTCATCAGATATTCTACCGCAAAACAGCAGTACTTTGTATTGTTGTGTTCCGGTTTGAGGGTGAGTGAGTGAGTGATAATTTCAGGCACAAGGGACATAACATCTTAGTTCCCAAGGTTGGTGGCGCATTGGCGATGCAAGCGATGGTTAACATTTCTTACAATGCCATTGTCAATGGGCGTTGGTGACCACTTACGATCAGGTGGCCCATATGCTCGTCCGACAACGTATACAATAAAAATAATAATAATAATAATATGCCCAGGTCCGTCCTTCCATGAGATTCAAACTTGGTAAATTTCATCAAAATCGGTTCAGTGGCTTAGCCGTGAAAGCGTTACAGACCGGCAGCTACTTTCGCATTGATAATATAACTATAGTTATACCTTAATGTAAATGATGCTCCGACTTCCTTTTTCCTCTAAGCAAAACAAAACATTCGTTCAATGGCACAAAAATCTTTTGTCTTTCGTCTATAAAAAGAGATTATATAATTCTTTTGACACGGACGATCTTTACAACTTGATACCTTTGTGTAGAATCTGGGAACGACTGTGTACAGGTCTCATTTTTTTTTCAAACTGGCCCTGTTTTTTTTTTTAATTTCTTTCTATTTGGTCGAAAGCCGTATGATGCCTTTGCATTATTAATACATTATTTTTTCCTTTTGTTAAAAATTATGTGAATAACATAATTATAATTAAATAATATAAAATTAAAATATGCATAATTAGCTTGAACTCATTAAAGCAATTTGATATGCCATTTCACAAAAATAAATTAAATTACCTAACTTGATTTCTTAGAAGGAATAAATAAAGACATTTTTCTTTTCATTATAGTTTTATTTAAAATTAAGAAAACACAAGTTCTCATGGTGCCGTTAGATTCCTTAGGTATTCGACTTTTCACATATATATTTTATTTTAATAAAACAGTTATAGTTTGGGAACGACAGCTGTTTTTATCACTTAGGTCGGAGAAGGTCATTGTCATTGTAGTAGGTGACGGCTGGCGTTTGAGCGTCAATAAAATGGTGGTGGATCAATTTATCTCTTTCTATCATGAATAATGTAACCTTCGAAGGAAGAAGACAACACTTTATGAAACTATGCAATCAATTTAAAACATACTGACAATTAGCTTAGATATACTTCGGAGTTTAAAAAAAAACATTGCAAGTTGAATAAAAGTAAAAATAGCAAGGAATTTGTTTGTATTCATCGCACTGCTTATGAAATATAACCTGTCGCTTGATAGGCTATTAAGCTCCTAGATTCCCTTCGCAGGAATATTCACATATAAGGGCCGACAACGCACCTGCAATTCCTCGGGTGTTGCAGATGTCCATGGGCGGTGGTCACTATCCATCAAGTGAGCCTCCCGCTCGTTTAACATACATAAAAAAAACTCACATCCTACATTCTCATTACGATATCCTGTTAGATCCTTTGTCATATATCGTTTCATCCACCTGATTCACTTTGTCGTTCCAATATCTAACTTATTTTACTTCTCCCGTTCCACTCTCCTTATAGACAGACTCGTATGACTGCCTCGTTGGTCTAGTGGCTAGATATAAGGCCGCAGACCCGGTGGCCCTGGGTTCAATTCCCAGGTCGGGCCAATGAAATGTTATTGAGATTTTTTATTTAAATTTCTCAGTAGCAGCCCGGAGTCTGGAAGTTGGAAGTGTATACACTCCCGTGCCTCGGAAAGCACGTAAAGCCGTTGGTCCTGCGCCTGAACTATTTCCAGTCGTGTCGGATTGCCGTCCCATCGGATCATAAGAGCTAGGGAATAGAGAGTGGATTTGTGTTTGCGCACACACTTGTGCACTTTAATATCTCCTGCGCAGTTGGCTAATCTCTCTTGAGATTGGCCGCCGTGGGCGAAATCGGTCTGGAGGACCTGGAGGACCTTATAGACAGATTAGATCAATATAACAACTCCTGTTTAGTCAGCTGTTCGTTAATAATTGCCGCCGTTAAATCGGTGAGGGGGACATCGATGGCCAAGTTTCTTGACGATTCTTCTACTAACTGATGCTTTTGACTATAAACGAACTATGTTTTGACTTTAACTTTAATTGGATTTCAATCTAAATTGAAGTAAAGACTTCAATTTCAATTTTGTAATGACCTAGAGGCGCTTACCTCTAAATTAACTAAAAAGGCATATTATCTATAATATGACATTTAGCGAAGATGACACGCAATCGCATTACCATAAAATAGGATCAAGGTCAACTAAAACTAAAAGTTTGTCGCGTGTATTATAATATCGTGACTGGCTTAGCGCCGAAAAAGTATTTATTTATTTAGTATAACAGTAATATATATATATATATATATATATATATATATATATATATATATATATATATATGTATGTATTAAGTATAAGTATTAGTGTGTAAATATTTGTATATTAGTTTATGCACCACATACATAGATTATGATTGTAAAATCTCTCTCAGATTGGGTTGAAGAGATGCCTAATTAGCGATAAGTCCGCCGTACAACGCATAAATAATTTTAGTTGTAAGCACTTCTTGTATGATATGCTTGTGGTATACAATGAAGTATATTAAATTAAATTAGAATTTACGCGTAAACTCATTTTATAAAAAAACGCTCATGCCAATATGTATCTCACATATATAAGGGGTTTTCCAATAGGGACGCTTGAACTTTGACAGCTGATTGCGGCCATGTTGTTTGAGTGACAGCTGTCAAATGCAGTGTGTTATATTCATTCTGTCCTCCCAAACTACCATGGCATGGTTACAGTGTCGAGCAGCACGTGCAAATCATAAAATTGTTTTATGAAAATGGGTCTTCAGTTCGAGCAACGTTCCGCGCACTTCGCCCGTTTTACGGTCGCGATGATCGTCCTGCCGAGTCGACTATCCGTCGATTGGTGGACAAATTCGAGTCAACCGGGTCAGTTAACAATCAGCCGGTTCCCGTGCGTCAACGTAACGCGAGATCTGCCGAGAATATCGCCGCTGTGCGCGACAGTGTCCTCGAAAACCCGCGGCAGTCAATTCCGCGTCGCGCACAGGAACTCGGCCTTTCGCAGACGACAACTTGGCGAATTTTGCGTTGTGACTTGAGCCTGCACCCGTACAAGATCCAGCTGACCCAAGAGCTCAAGGTTAATGACCATAGACAGCGCCGTGTGTTCGCTGACTGGGCATTAGAGCAGTTGGAAGTTGACGCCGATTTTGGCAAAAAAATCATCTTCAGCGACGAGGCGCATTTTTGGATGAATGGCTATGTCAACAAGCAAAATTGCCGTATTTGGGACGAGACCAATCCACACGAGGTTCACCAAGTGGCAATGCACCCGCAGAAAGTGACTGTTTGGTGCGGATTTTGGGCCGGAGGCGTGATTGGTCCGTATTTTTTCGAAAACGATAATGGTGTGGCCGTCACCGTCAATGGTGAGCTATACCGGTCGATAACCAACTTCTTTTGGCCTGAAATCGAGAATATGGATCTGGACAACATGTGGTTTCAACAGGACGGCGCTACGTGCCACACAGCACACGCTACGATGGAAGTTCTGCACGAGCAATTTCTGGACATGGTCATCTCGCGCGGAGGCGACGTGAACTGGCCACCGAGATCGTGCGATTTGACCCCGCTGGACTTTTTCTTGTGGGGTTTTCTTAAGTCGCAGGTCTATGCCAACAAGCCGCAAACCACCGATGCCCTCAAAGTCAACATACGCCACGCCATCGATCAAATACAGCCCGATTTGTGCGCCAGAGTCATCGAAAATTGGACCTTTCGTGTGCGCGCCACCAACCGAAGCCGTGGCGGTCATTTGAATGATGTCATATTCCATACATAATGGGGTCGATAGACCTTCCAAATAAAAAATTTCGCAAATATCTCTCCTACATGTATTTTTTTTTTGCATTTCAAAGATCAAGCGCCCTTAATGGAAAACCCTATATATTTATGATTTGTAAAGTTTGAATTTCGAATGAAAATGATTTTAATCATAAAATGACCATATGTTAATTAATTTATTTTTTATATCTCTTATTACAGAATAAATAATTACTTGTACTTAATTTTATAAGAAATATTTTGGTATAATAATATAATAATTAAAAATTCGTATGCAAACTACTGTGTGGAAACGACAGTTTTCAAGTAGACGTCACAGAGTTAAATAAGACATTTCTTACTTCTTATTCGTGCAATTTAATTTGTAATTTATTTATTCTATGCTCTTATGATATTGATTTAAATTACATTCGTTATTTCATCTCATAAAATCAGAAAACACATACAGACAATTGCGAAATATTTCCAAAGCACTTTCAAAGTCGTGACTGCCGCTCTGCAGATCTCGGATGCTGTAATAACTTAGGCAACGATTTAAAGGTTAACCTTTCATGGCAACATTATAAAATGAATTATGGGGGCGAAATATTTTAACACATAGTTAATATCGTTGCTATTTAAGTAAATAACAATATATAGTTTTAGTATTTTTAAACAGGGTTATATATGATATCACAGAGTTATTCTCAATGCCGTGATCATTGAACAAAACAAAAAATTAATCATAACATATAATAAAATCCGGCAGACGTTGTATATACAGGCATGTATATAAATTGTATCATGGTTGAAAGGTATACAATGTGACGTGTTGCAGCAAAAAGAAAAGAATGGAGAACTCCGAAAAAAATACAATTTTCATGATAGTCGGTGAAAAAGTGTCGTAGTCCATAGATATGGAACAGAAATCTTAGGTATTTACCGTTTCTCAATGAATGTCAATGTCAATGTGGTTATCGCCTTAGATTCTACCGCGTGATGTACACATGATGTTTATTCGAAATACACTGCACCTATATATAATTATTAATAGAGATCATGAATCACGCAACGCGTCAGACATTTCCCCATTTATTGTAGGTGTACATGGATGACGGAGACCACAGGCCTTGTTTTTACCTAAAGGTTAAAGGTAATATGGACCTATTAAAATATATATAATAAAATATAATATATATGTATGAGTATAATAATTAATTTTATTTGAATTGTTTCGTTCATTTCATCGTACCGGGATATTCCACCATGCTGGAAATCCATAAAACAAAAATCTTTGTCAATTCAAGATGGCTTATCGCAACTAAGTTTGGATTACTTTAAGTTAAGCGGTTAAAATAACGTCTGGTTTGTACGCCTGAGACCTTAGATTGTAACTATTTAACTGAAATAATTCCGTGATATTCTATCAAGTTGAGACGAGAGAGTTGACAACATTCATTGTAGTTGCGATAAAAAAATGTCCATTCAAGCTATTCAGCTACTTTAATTTACATGTCATTAAATGAAGTTCTTGTATTTTATGTTTACTTAAATTGCGCAAGTTAAATTTTATTAAAATCGGTTCAGTAGCTTAGCCGTAAATGTTTAACAGACAGACTTATGTATATACTCTATACGTATACTCAATTCATATCATATATAATTGTAGAGACACTCATCTTGTATTGTAAGGCTTCGTATGTAATGAGTGAAATTGAGATTTAATAATAAAAACTTTTCTTCCAATATTTTTACACATTTATTGTCTTCTACGTTTATTCAAACATACTTTAATTTTAGGAAAATGAAAACGACTGTAATGTAGTATAGCGCCATCTCTTGACAAGTAGCTTTAACACCTACAAACTTAGATTAATTACAAGTAAATAGAACGTCATTGCATATTATATTGTAAATACATTATTTTAGCATATAATCGAAAGCCCAACAGTAAATAAAATATTGACAAACTATTCACACAAACCGTGTTCTGAAGAGCACGTAGACCTGCAAATATCGAATGATATTACGTGTATAGATATACCAATCATGGAACACAATAATTTTAGGTCCAATGGCGTCTAAGTTTGTTTTTAATTAATACCGTGTGTTAAAATTTTAATATTGATCAATTAAATAATATAACATTGCCTTCTTGCCACTTCTGCCTCTATCTACTTGTTTTCGGTGAGAATTGACCTGTTTATGTTGCTAATAATGCGTTAAATATAAGAGTTCGCTTGGTTCTTTACGAATAGTTTTATAGTAAATAGATAATATACAAAACAATATAGTTAGTTTATACTTTAAATTAAATTAGACGTTAATAAAAATAAAAAAAAACTCTATCCAACCTTATTTGTTTTATTTTAAATTAAGTGCTTAACAAAAATACCACAGACACAAAATAAATAATATTGTATACAGATAAATCATTAACTTACCATTTAATCAAAATTTCTAAATGAATCAAAGAATTATTTTATTTAAACAATAAATTAATTATTATATATTTTACTGCTGTGTTTTAACGATAATATTAAAAGGTTTAAAAACGAGTTTTTTATCTTTATTCGACAGTAAAGAAATACGTCTGACCTCTTGGTAAACATCAATGATTAAAAATACTTAAAAGTCAATACATATAGATTAAAAAACATAAACAATATGGCGTTCCTAACAAAACATTTTATTTGCGTGTTATTTAATTACACAATACATTATGACTAGTCAATAGACTTGTAAAACATTAATTACAAAAAAAATTGATTACGGTAGAATTATTAATAAACTATAATAATAAACAAAAATAATTAATATTTGGTACACAAACTAAATGCTTAATAATAATTTCTCTAAAACAATGCAATCATTTGTCTTATCAAATTTGAAAACATTCGAAAATGAATTTAGTTTTACTTTTATAAAACGACAAAAAATTTCGAGCAAGTAAAAAAAACACTAAGTTTTAATATAATATATTCTTAACAGATTAAATATACTTATTTGAGTATCCAACATCGCTTAAAAATACAACGCGTAAAACAGCTTTGTTTCGTAGAGATCACGGTCTTGTATACAGGTCCAATTTCAGTGGTGAGAGATAGGGGCGATTGTGTTACAACTTTTATTTCGCTGGACGTCGTTGCTATTGGTATATGCGGTCACGTGCCGGTTGAGTGACACGCGGCGTTTATTTTTGTGTCCCAAGTATTGTGTTATTTACTCGGTGGTAGAGCTTTGTGCAAGCTCGTCTGGGTAGGTACCACCCACTCATTAGATATTCTACCGCAAAACAGCAGTACTTTGTATTGTTGTGTTCCGGTTTGAAGGGTGAGTGAGCCGGTGTAATTACAGGCACAAGGGACATAACATCTTAGTTCCCAAGGTTGGTGGCGCATTGGCAATGTAAGTGATGGTTAACATTTCTTACAATGCCATGGGCGTTGGTGACCACTTACCATCAGGTGGCCCATACGCTCGTCCGCCAACCTATACAATAAAAAATAAAAAAATATCTTTTTGTTGTTGTTTGCGGATTTGTTGTTATTTTTGTTTTGTTTGGATTTGTTCATGAACACTTTTTCATGACAGAGGCATGACATGTTGACAAAAGAGGTTTTGTTCGTTCGCGTAATAATTATTACATAATAATTACGTATTACGTAATAATTATTACGTAATAATTATTACGCGAACGAACAATAAGCCTCTTTTGTCAACATGTCATGCCTCTGGCGGCCGTAAATTGAACTGAACAGCATCATTAAGCCGACGTACACCCACTACTATTGTTGATAGACCTGTGTATACGACCGTGGTAGAGATATCTATTGACAATCCGTTTAAATTAATTTATTGTTTCAAAATTATTCTGCAATCTATGTATGGTATTAGTAATCCGTGTAAGCAGCTTTAACGTTACCAACGCCATCTAGTGACACTGGCCGATAATAATCCTTCATTTCGCCCCAACCTCGCGGCGCTACGTTGTAATTCGGACCGAAGACAAGCGGCAAACGCGGGCTTTTTGGCGACGCGTAGACATCGTTTAACTTCGTAGGTGCCAACGGTACTTGTACTTCGATGTCTTGTATTGTTATTGTTGGCGGTGTTACGGGGAAAGGCTCCATTTTTGGTAAGTTCGATGTGTGCTTCAGAGCTGATTTCGGATAAGTTTTTTGGTTCCGCAGGCTCGATGGCGGGCGATACGGTGTGTCGTGGTTAGCAACAGGCGACACTGTGGCGCATGTGTTGGATGTGTTGCGTCCTGGAATTAGAATAATTTACGTAGCAAGATTGAATTAACGTAATTTAAATACCTAATAAAACAGTCAGAAGCCCGTGCCTGCTTATGAAATATATATTTAGGACGAAACTCAAAGACATTTTGTAGGTAAAATAAAGTTCAATAACTAATTTCGAAACACAGGAGTGGAAAAACATTTTAAGTCTAAACTGCTACTAAGTTTTTCTAAGCAGAAAAACTTATGCCACGGACGTTCTAGACCGAGAAAGATGTGATCATTTTATCTTAAAAACACCTACCTCGCCCCTCATGCACCCACTTCACTGATCGTTTCTTCCTGTTAACGTACATGCTTTGTCCCTTGCTCATGTGATTGCTGGAGTCAGAAAGTGACTTGGAGATTGCTCGTGCAAGATCCATTTGTTCCTTGACTGTTGGGTGAACTCCGGGCACATAGAACGCTGATGATGCGAAGGTTTTCTCTGAAAACAATAAATATAGGCATGTCAAGTTTATCGAAACGTCATGACGAATTGAGAGTCAAATGAGAATATTTGAAAATAGCAACATAGACAATATTTAGTGTTATAAGTTCTCTAAAGTTCTAAACATAAAAAATAAAATTGTTAACTTTCTAAGCTGACAATTTATGACAGATGATATATGTACTCTATTTATTAAGTAAAATTTCTTCAACATTACCACAGATTATCCCTTTAATGTTCAGTCAGAACATTTAACAGACATAAATAATGTACAGTATTACTATAAATAACTAATGCCGGATGCTCTCTAAGTGCTAACGATAAACTATACGATAGATATTAAGCTGAACCAGCAGCTAACGGCCACAGTTTGACCTTGAAAATACAAATTTCAAAGGAGCAGGGAATATTTTTTTCTTATCGGCAGCAAGAGGAAATGCATGCAAATAGATCAATCTCACACGCCCTGCGTATTATAATGTTCAGAAAATATTTAAAACAATCTTAAAATCCCGACTAATAAATAAATGCGTTACGCTTTCACGCCTAAGGGACTAAACCGATTTTAAAAATTATTTCACCAAGTGAAAGCTACATTATCAGCGAGTAGTAATAATGTCCTCCTGACCGATTTCGGACACGGCGGCCAATCTCAAGAGAGATTAGCCAACTGCGCAGGAGATATTATAGTGCACAAGTGTGTGCGCAAGCGCAGGTGCACTCACTTTTCCCTAGCTCTCATAATCCGATGGTAATCTCACACGACCGGAAAGAGTTCAGGCGCAGGACCAACGGATTTACGTGTTTTCCGAGGCACGGGAATGTACACACTTCCAACTTCCAGACTCCGGGATGCTACTGAGAATTTTCTGACAGAAAAACCCAATAACTATTTATTGGTCCCGACCTGGGAATTGAACCCAGGACCACTGGTTCTGCGGCCTTATATGTAGCCACTAGATCAACGAGGCAGTCATACAACATATGCTACATTGTATCCCCGTATTTCCACGGAAACGGAAACTACGCGGGTGAAACCGCGGGCAAAACGCTAGTCTGTAATAAATCAATATTACACTAACAAGACTAAACTTGTATTGACGCTTCTTATTCAAATTATCTATTTAATAATTGATGGCTGATAGAACAAGGTACGTAGATACATGTAACGTTGAAGGTGAGGCTGCGAGTTCAAACTATTTATATCGGCAATGCGGTCCAAAAGTTTCGCCTTGCTCTTCGTTGTTCGACGCGCGTTGTGGCAATAATTGGCCGTTATTTTTAAATGTGATCCTTGGTTTAGATTTGATTATGAGCACTTGAATAGAAATAGTGTATGATACATCTTATTCTCAGACTGTTTTCATTCAAGTATCGTTTTAAGAGTACCTACTTATTTCTTGTAAATTTCAAATGTTAGACGAAAATTGGGGGTATTTATTGTGGAACATTTTATAATATTTGTTATTTTAATGGTTTTCACGCATTCTTGTATAATTTAGATATTAACAGATACTTCATACAAGTATCTTAAATAGTAGAAGTTTTTGAATAGAAAAATAATAATGTACATATTTAATAATAAGCTGCCACTACTTTAGATAAACATTTTCTACAATGAATATGTATGAAAAAAAGCCTTACCAAACTTGCGATCTTTTTTTATGATGTGCTCCTCAGCATCTGGAGCTGGTGTGAAGATCTTGTTCAAATCGACTTCCTTGTCACCGACGACGATCGGCTTGTTCTCCAAATCTTCCTGTAATTCAGTTTGAGGAATATGATTATAAATATATACAAATTTTATTTAAAACATAGAATGTAACAGGACTTCCCAACCAATAGCCTTTACGAGATTTTAAGAAAGGATCTTCTGAACCCAAAACGATAATATTAACAAGTCTTAACTCAACAGGAGCTGTAAGCTGTTCTAACTATGTGAGTTGATATGTATCACCAATATAAAAAAGCGGATGTGTGTCGCGAAAACGGTTGAGAATCCCTGATTTAGTTGTAAGGTGCTTTTTGTATATCATTACAAAATATATAGGACCTTATAGAAGTGAAGAGAGGCTTTCACTTGATGCGGGTTTGGCCTCTAGCAAATGAAAATTGATTCTTACTTTATATTCTGATCGGAATAATTACAATGATTTATGAAATGATTCAAACATGTATTGTAAACAAAATATATCTGACGATCAAATCTTATTGAAGTTATATTTTTACGAGAAATATACACTTACGTCCTTATTTATATAAACGTTACGTTTAGCTAAAAACTGATTGTCTCTTTCTGTCATTATTAATTAGACATTCGAAAGAAGAAGACAACATTGTTTAACTAATCAAATTCTAAACAACGTTTAAAAGAAATGCAATTATAATATTGAATATGTTTTCGTGTATTAAATAGCGATCAATTAAGCGAATTTTACCGTTAATAATGTATTTTAGTAAGTGTTAAATGTAAGAGAAGCTGTGAAAATTGTTAGACATATAACAAAACTCTTTCACAAACATAAACTAATATATAATTAAAAATGAATAGTATTTTATTGAATCAATTCTATTGACGTATTTACAACTGATGTAACTAATCAGTACAAATTTATTTGGTCTTACAGCAATGAGTTCCGGGAGTAATGTTTCGCTGCTGGAAACGTCCGCGTCGTTCTGTTGGATATTTATATAATAAATTTAAAAAAAGAATATAACATTAACAGGAATGTTCGGTATATGTCAAATTAAAGTAAATTGTATATGGTGTCTTAATATCTTTGATTAGTAGCAGTACGCTACAAGACTACGTGTGAATAAGTTGTATGCCGGAGACCTATGTATGTATTTAATTAATACGTATATAATGAATTGGTATATGATCAAGACTAAAGACTTATAGTGATAGTAATATAATTAATGTATTGCTGGACAAATTCCATCTAAAGAGTAGATTTGGAACTTACTCCAACTGCTTTCTTAATGTGAGTTGGTGGAAACACTTATGGCAGAATCATATCTAACACAAATAAGTTTTCACAGTCCAGACGATGCTTTCTATCACCGAGCATTTTATAATTTGCAAAGTATAAATATAATAATCAAATATAAACAATTCTACAAAATAATTACACGAATTAATGAACGTTATTTCAACATTTATGAACACAGATTAAAAAACATGAATCAAAATTATTTCAAGTGTTTGTAAAGCGTACCTAATAGATTATGACAAACACTTTCGCCTGTCGTAACTTAAATAACTACTAAATATTACCCGCACATTAAGGAATTAATGTTTTATTTATTTGATCAAAATAAAGCCCAGGTTTATTTTAATTAACCAAGTAATATCAAGAGCTCCTCAGAGAAGTTAATCTTCTTACCTGCTTCTTAAGATGTCTCCGTGAAGATATTTTATTAGGTTTAAACTAATTCTTCATCTATAAGCATTTATTTTGTTTTATTTTTTTACAGACTCTTTGCCCGTGCCTTTTTTATGTTTATCCTTTTTTATTGTTTTTGATTATTTTTAGGTATACATATATTTTCCTAGGTGAATTGAATACCTACTAATAGGCACTCGTCTGTGGCTTAAACAAATGCGGGTACTCTGTTATAGCTTTAAGCTGATTGTAAATTGTTTCTAAAAATAAAATCAATGGAAATAGTTTTTTATACTGCGACTGAATTTTAAACAACTACAAAGTAACTGCAACCATAAAACCGACATGCTATCAATATAGATTTTTTTTATAAAAATCTTCTATGTGCGGTCGAAGTAACGTTAGAAATAGGTTGCATAGCGACAAATCAAAGAGTTTGTTTGACGATGTTTTTGGCGCGTTTCCAACGGGCGATGCCGTGCGCTGCCATTTTAATTTATGAATAAAAATTAAGTTTTTTTTTTATAATTTTGTACTCGAGGTCGTATCTTATGAGATTTTCTTTGATCGGCTTCGACATTAAATTAGATAAGCAGTTCCGTGTATTATAGAAATAACAATAAGTGCACACTACTAATATTAGTACGTATTTTTTTACGATGGCATGCTTTAATATCGAATCACTGATTAAATAATCGAATATTTATCGAGATTTATTTTAAAGATAATTCGCTACCTATACACAAATTTTTTCACCAATGGAAGGGCTTTGTACTCACACCAACTCTAATACTTTGTTCCGGTTTGAGTGAGTTAGCAAGTAATTTTTTTTAATTTCTAATGATTTCTATGTAAAAAGCCTTTAAATTTTGATGTGAAAATGTAGACTCCTCTTTAAGAAAGTGTTCCAGATTTAAAGGTAATCCCACAGGCAGATGTTTTTACTAATATTCCTGTTTACCTCTCCAATCAAGCGTACAGCATGTTAGGAGTTGGGACGGATCGAATCTGCGGTCAGAGCGTTACAATTATTTAGTTTTTCGCATAGGTAATTGTTTAGTCATTTATAAACATATAACCGCAACACTGATTATAATTGTTACTACTAAAGATACTGTAAGTGTTACCACGTGATTTAATAATAATAAAATCACAATTATTTACTTTACATGGGTGTTTGCACTTTACATAGGCCAAATAGATTATATATTAAGTTATATAAGCAGTCTTATTTAAAGATATGTATCTATACTAATATTGTAATGCGAAAATAACTATCTGTTTGTTACTCTTTCACGATTGGAACACTGAACCGATTTTGATTAAATTTGGTATGAAGCACGCTTGAATCTCGAAGGACATAGGCTATTGTTTTTATAACAAGTCCTCCCCCAACATTACTTAGTATGCGGGCGAAGCCGCAGGCGAACACTGGTATCTATATCATCCTAACTAATATTATAAATGTGAAAGTGAGTTTGTTCTTACGTTTTCAAGCCTAAACCACTAAGCTGATTTTAAAAATTCTTTCACCAATGGAAAGCTACATTATGAGCGAGTAACATAGGCTACATTTTGTCTTCGTATTCCCACGGGAACGAGAAATACGCGGGTGAAACCGCGGGCAAAACTCTAGTATTAAATAAAAGCAAATGTAAAGAAACATACTGTAATCCTAACTCAATTACCTAACTTGATAGCTTTAACTTAATAATACGTAAATAAACAAATCCATTTAATAATTATATTAACATTAAGTATTTAAAGATTAATAAATGAATTACTTAAACTATATATATAAACTAGTTACGTAACAGGATTGAACCAAACCATGTAATTAAACCATTCGTCAATGTAATCGCTCATTATCACGGAGACGCGTTACAGAGCCAAGCAGCCGTGTGATTATCTGATGCTGTCCATCTTAAAATTAAATTAATTCACACTTCACATCATTCTAACCTAGATAATAGACACAACTGTTTTTTTCTTACTGATAGATGGAGACATTTCTATTCATAGAGTATTTTATGTATGTATATATTTATGGTAAAACGGATTCTCATATTCTCAGTGACAATCATGGAATTCGTGGGAGGTTTTTTTTATATAATAGGTAAGCGTACGGACATCCTGATGGTAAGTGGGCACCTCCACCCGTAGATATTGGGTTTGTAAGTACTAAGCTTTAAACTTATAACAGCCAACAAGCAAAAATATACAGATACCTACCATTTAAGTTTTATAACCGTAGATTACCCCCTACCAAAAAGTAAAAGCGTGTTTTTTTATGTTCGCTCGTATCAATCAATAATGCTATATGTTAAGTATTTATATTTCATTTAAATATGAAGAAACAAACAGCATTATAAGTGCTAGCTTTAAGCTAAGCTGTGTATTTTGTGTTAAGGCGTTTGTTATGAGTGTTCCTGATTTACGATACGTGGCATCAGGGCACATTTCTTTGTATGTCACCTTTCAGAAATTGTGGAGTAGCACGGTTAGATCACGTAAAATACATTTGTTGGTCATACATTTGTTGGATACACAAAAACAATACGAAGTGTTGTTGTTGAATAATACTGTTATAATGAAAAATACAAATGGACACGACAATTTAGTGAACAACCGGACTTTTGGCGATTCAACATCCATGTTCCGCTACACCGAGGTAATTGGTAGCGAATTTGTTGTATTTTCGGTTGAATAATTTTTTATTTAGGGGTATTTTACTTTTCCTTATACGTTACATGATTTTTAGCTTATTGTGTGACGTGTTCCTAATAAGGTAGCTGTACCTATGAATTGTCCCTAGCACACAGAACATTATTTTAAACAATTATGTCTTCAAACAAGTCTTTAGGAGTTATTTCAGCAAGAGAGCTATGCTATTCAAGTGCCTTCGCTGTCTGCTTCCTTACAAAAACAATAATAAAAAATATATCAATCCTGAAACCTACCAATCATAAACATGACGTCACGCTCACCCATCCAGTCTGCTAATTCTCCGTTGAGTACATACGATTACAGTTATAGCATACCTTTTATATATTCAACATTATCTATAAACGCGGATCACTTTGCATTTTTTATTATTTAAAAACGGCACGCGTTGGCGTGATACGGTTCAATGCCCAAGCGAGGAATGAGGACAACACTGCTAGGTCGAATTCGTTGTATGCTTTCAAGTCAATCAAAACAATCGTTGAATGAGGAATGAGTGGCTCTAGTAATTTCTAAAGCCCGTGTACATTTACCGATCGATTTTTAAGTCGTTGAGATCAATGTTGGACAGAAATATATCATACGAAGTTGAGTGGGAATATTATGACGAACTTCTTTGTGACTTTTTTTAATAGTAATGAATGAGGTACGAACTCGGTGGTAGAGCTTGGTGCAAGCTCGTCTGGGTAGGTACCACCCACTCATCAGATATTCCACCGCAAAACAGCAGTCCTTTGTATTGTTGTGTTCCGGTTTGAAGGGTGAGTGTGCCAGTGTAATGACAGGCACGAGGGATATAACATCTTAGGTCCCAAGGTTGGCGATGTAAGCGATGGTTAACAGTTCTTACAATGCCATTGTCTATGGGCGTTGGTGACCACTTACCATGAGGTGGCCCACATGCTCGTACACCGACCTATATAATAAAAAAAAAACTTATTATATGTGTAGTGTACATTTTTTAAATGTTGTAAAATATATATGTTTTTATTTTAAGCCGGTTTTATGATCAAAGATGCGTGTTAAAACCCGGGCCATAACTGACTATTCATGTGCTTAATTTGTATTTAAAATTCATCTCGTGCGCAGCAATGAACGAAAACATCGTGAGGACACCTGCATGTGTCGTATGAAATTCTGCCACGTGTATATCCAGTATCCACCGCATTGGCTCGAAACCTTTTCTTTAAGAAAGGAAGAGAAGTTTGCCCGCAGTGGTGCGTTCCCATCGGATTAAAAGAGTGCACCTGTGTTAGCGCACACACTTGTGCACTATAATATTTCCTGCACAGTTGGCTAGTCTCCCTTGAGATCGGCCGCCGTGACCGGTTATGATCATTGCTAGTGCATTCATATGCTTGAACTTTTTTTTTTTTTGACGCTGGGAACCGCTGGGTTTTTAGTGAGTATTCCGATGACCGGGGCACACTCGGTGCCCTGGACATATGGCGAGCCCCACATACCCCCCCACACTGTTCTCGTAGGGGGAAACGCGTAACGCGTTTTCCCAGCGTAAAAAAAAGGGCAAACAGTCGTGTTCATGCACACAAATGTCTGTCTTGGGTGGAAATCGAACCCACGACCTGCGGCGTGAAAGGCCTTAAATCGTCTTAATTTTTTAAGGTTAAATGAACTAAATATTCATATAACATATACACTCGGCGTCAAAAAAATCGCACCTTTTGAAATTTTGACTTCAAGCGAATAATACTCTTAACTTATTTATTGTACCCTACCAAAATTAATATCATTTGAAAGCACAATTAATACACTTTAAAAACGCGTATCGTTCTTTTCTGTAAAAACAATAATCACGAAACTTTAGGGTCTTTAAAAAAAAAAGTGCTGAAAAGCTCATTAGAGGACTCACTACTTGTGCCACCTTGGACACGAATAAAAGGGGGGGTAAAAATTAATTATGGGTCATTAGCTATCCAGACATCACAGAAGTCACACCTGAACAGCTCCAGTAAGAAAAAAACCCTGAAAAATGGATACCACGGCAGAAGAAGCAGCTCAAGTGGTAGCACTACTGCAATCAGGACTACGCCAAGTTGATATTGCTCGACAACTCAACATAAGCCGTTTCCGGGTGAAACGAGTATCCCAGCGGTTCCAGGAGACTGGAGGCTACACCAGGAAGCATGAATCCAGAAGACGACGTTGCACTTCCGACAGAGACGACCGCTATATTGTGTCGACGACTTTGCGTAACCGATTCTCCAACGCTGTTGAGCTGCAACAACAGCTCCGAACAGCTCGGAGGACGTCGGTGAGCGTCTCCACAATAAGAAGAAGGCTGCGAGAGAAGAAAATCCAGGCCCGTAGGGCTGCTACTGGCCCCAAATTGACAGCAGAGCATAGGCGAGTCAGACTTCAGTTTGCCCGAGACCACGTGGATTGGACGTTCGACCAATGGAAGTCTGTCCTCTTCTCCGACGAGACTAGGGTATGCCTTTTCTGCAATGATAGGCGTAGAAGAGTGTACAGGAGGCAGGGGGAACGGTACTCACAGGCCTGCTTTGAAGAAGCCGTCAGCTACAGAGGAGGATCCTGCATGTTCTGGGGCGGAATTTCAATCCAAGGAAAAACCGACCTTGTGTGCGTCTCCTGCACTGGAGGTGCACGTGGCCAGGGGTCCCTGACTGCTCTTCGGTACATCACAGAGATACTGGAGGACCATGTGGTCCCGTATGCTGGTTTTGTCGGGCCTGAATTCACATTCATGCACGACAACGCCCGCTCCCGTACGGCAATCATTGTTCGGGACTACCTACATCAGGTTGGGATCCCCGTGATGCAGTGGCCAGCGAGAAGTCCTGACCTGAATCCCATAGCACCTTTGGGATGATCTGAAACGCCGGGTGCGGTCTCGTGATACTGCCCGTGCCACCCTTGAACAGCTTCGGGACACCGTCGTCGAGGAGTGGAGTGACATTCCTCAAGAACGCATCGTGACGTTGGTGAGGTCAATGAAGGATCGCATGGAGGCTGTAATTAGGGCTAAGGGAGGTAACACTAGGTTCTAAGTTTAGTTTTAAGAATTTGTTTTACTGTTTTTTTTAATTAAGTTATGTTTTTAGATTAATTAAATTAAGTAATTTTGGCGTGTTTTTCCTTTTTTCATGAAAAATGTTTTTTATATGCTTAGTAATCACTATCACAGTTTTATTATTTAAAGGATTCAATAACATTTAAAATGAGGCCCCACACTTATACCTTACCATAGATGAAATAGGGTTTATAGTTGCTTGAAGTCGAAATACCAAAAGGTGCGATTTTTTTGACGCTGAGTTTATGATACGTCGTAAACGAAATAAAGATGGCGTCTGCTAACAATAAAATATACAACTTAAATTGATTTTCTAAAGCAATTCCGAAGTACTTGATTTGACAGAAAAATGATACGTTTTAAAAGATTAAAATAATAGATAAAGTTGATCTAGTAAAATTCTTCAGTAGTCGATTGCTTTGTTAAAACTAATCTCGCATCTATCTCTAGATTAATACATGAAGAATGCGACAAACCGCAATAAACATTACGCAGACCAAGTTTTTTTTACATTTTCTAAGCTTCGAAGCTATTTCGATCTAATATGTCTCAGTATGAGGAAGCAGACTTGGCCTATTAAACAAACTTTTTGAACAAACTTTTTGACTTTTCGCCAAGTTCGATGAATTTTCGTAAAAGTTGACATATCTGTCAGTCGCGTTGAAAATGAATTTGGGTTCTTATGAGCTAAGCGATGACATTAAGCACAGTCAACTTCAAAACGTAGTAATTATAGTTTAGAATAGAGATTTCACTATTTTTTTTCGCATTAATACGATTGTATTACAAATGCTAGACGTGAAATCATTCCTATGTTACAAATACACTGTATCCTTACACAATACATTGTTTAATAGAATTCGCTTAAGAAATTCTAGAATCCATTTCTATTTTATTCGACGCAGTAACAGTCTGTGAATGTCCCACTGCTGGACTAAGGCCTTATTCGACGCAAATACAAGAAATTCGTTTAACTACATCAATTACAAACGTTCTAATTTTCTAATGAACGTCATTAGGTAGAAGTTAAAATGTAATAAAGTGCTATAAAATATACATTAAATAATACTCGTCAGACGTGATTTGTCATCAAACTAGCCACATTAGAAATATAACAACAATTGTTAGACCTGAATGCGTTCAAGGAACAATCTATTTCCACAACCCCTGGAGACGAGCCAGGAACATTAAATGCAGTCGCAATAAATGTGATGGATTCTAAATAATTAATACTAAGTTTAATAATAACACTAACAAAATTCTCATGTCTATTATATCCTAAACAATTATACCCTTCATTTAAACACAATTTATAATCATGAATTATAATTATTATGTCATCACCAAAGTTTGACTTTACAAATTCCTAGTAATGTATATAGTAATTCCGGTGCTGTCAAACAAGTTAGTAAGTAAGCTATTAATCTAACTACAATATATGCATAAATAATACTTAAATTAATATAAATATATAATAAAAACTCATATATACCGAAAAAAATAGAACCCAATGCGACTCCTTGCGGTACACCAGTTAGAAGCTTAGGTGTGCTTAGGTCTAAAAGGAAAGATATAACTTACCCAACTTACAGGGAACAATTTATAGCTGAGGTTCGTTAAGAACTCTTTTTTTTTAGGATCGAACATATCTGACGGTTTGAAGCCTCGTTTCGTGATGAGCGAACTGTTGACGCTGGAAGAACTTTTGACGTCGTCGAAGCTGTCCCTGTGGACGACACGGTCGTTGATCTTGTGAATACTGGACATTTTGTTCGATGAATACTGACTCTCGCTAATCGTCATCATTGTTAATTTTCCGTCTCTTTTTATCACTGCTGGTTCGATATCACTGTTTCACTCCAACTAATTAATTCGATTTTTTCTTCTTTTTTGTTTATCACTGCAATTGTAACGTAAACATTGACGTCAAAGTTCGGTAAATTTAAAAAGATATGAATAATGTTCGTGTGTTTGTTGCGCCAAGGAGACGTTATTTTTTTAAATACAATACTTATGACGATATTTTAATATTATTTTACGTGTTTAAATACGTTTTTTCTCTACCAGAGCGAGATTAAGTACAAATATATTCGACAAGCTAAATTTCAACGTTAATTTATCCAAAATTCCTAGTATAACTTTAGAGAATAATAGCTTTTTTGTTATTAGTAATAAAGTCGTATATTGTTTTGCATCGTTTGCGCTGAAAATAACCATAAAACTGTTACCGGGCGAAGTCTACGCGTTTTGTTTACGAAATGAGCAATGATGTTTTTAGTTTCTACATTTCTCCGTAACTGCTGCAAAAGTAGGTTCACTTAACCTTAATAATAGATTTAACCTAAAAATGATTGGTTATTGAAGCTGTAAATTTCTGTTAGAATTCAGACTTTTATTTAGTACAAGATCGTTTTGTCATTTTAATTTAATTATACAATGGTGTCACTAGCTTAAAAGATACCGTTATTTTTTACATTTATTTATTTGTATATACGTATTACATATTATATAAAACGACAACAAAATCAGTAATATTAAACGTTTCAAATATTTAATATTATTGAATCCAATTTTTAACTATATAATAAAAATAATAATAATATATACATATGTCATAAAAGTACAGATCATCTATCTAAGGATCGTCTAGACTTTAGATAAATGGAATTAATTTTTTTTTATTCGTGGTACTTATAACACCTGTCAAAAGTAAATCGTTCTTGCGTCAGAAACGTATATCTCAAACGTTACACACATAAACGTTAGACTACAAATCTCAATCAAAACACCCAAATAAGTATTAAATAAAATAAGTAACTTGGAATATAGTTATTTCAAAATGAAAATAACGTTATTAATGAGAAATCATTAAAACAAATGCATAACGATATATACGTCTGTACGTTACAAACAACATATTAACATTTTGAAGTAGATTTATAGCCAACTATCCGATGCAATGGTCTATTAAAATCACTTGTTACATTCAAAATATATTTAGGAATATACAGTAGTTAAAGTCCGCTTGGATTTCGATTTCAAGAACGGTTTTATCGTCGACGTTATGATCTATAAAATGTTTAATTTACAATTCAACTGAACGTTGAATACGATAAATGAATGGGGTCACGTAACTATTGGCTGCATATTTTGCCGAAAAACAGGCTTAATTTAAAATATACCTAGTATATAAATTGGAATATTCGAATTTTGAATACACGACATAAATTATCGAAATGACACAATACCTCCTTAAAAATATATATGTACATTTTTGTTGTTTTTTTAATACCTAAACTTTATTTAATAAATAGAATGTATAAACTTAATTTAATAAATAGAAAGAATATCAGTAACGTCTCCCTCGCACACACATAACCTCAAAATTTCGTAACAATAACACGCACAAAGGACACTACACACACCGCACTTATTTGGGGCCACTTGTTGTTATCTCTGCGAAGTTTTCTGACGGACTAATACGTCTGAAACGATGTTGCATAACCCGTAGAAAAGCTCCGTTTGGATTACGGTGACAATAAATTAAGGATTTTCATAAAGAGCCTTTTTTTGAGTAAAACCTTTTCGTTAATCGTTTTCAAGATTAAAATTATAAAAATGATTGTAGAATTTTGCAACGTACATGCAAGGTTTCCATAAAATTGTTAAAACTTAAAACTTTTTGAATATATTATAACATTAAATTTCGTTAACTCTAGCGTGAACCTTTTTTCGTAGTATCTTTAATGTTCAATCGGGGCGTGCGATTTGTATCAGAAAATATTAAAATTACAGTTTATTTTACACATTTCCCTACTTGATGTGGGCTTTATGCAAGCCCGCCTGGGTTCGTTTCATCCTCTCGCCGCATATTCTACAATACATAGTATTGTTGTGTTCCGGTTTGAAGAATGAGTGAGCCAGTGTAACTACACAAGGGACATAATATCTTATACCCTAGTTTGGTGGTATGTATGGCGATGTAAGTACAGGTTAATATTTCTTACAGTAATACTATGGATGGCCCCCTTGCATGTACATATTTTAAAAATGTCCATTCAAGTGTACCTATTTTTTTTATATGTCCAATCTAATCAGAGTAGATGGTCACAGTCGTCGGCCGCGCGCAGTGCCAACATCTAATTTGGTCCGAGCGCTGCGTCTACGTTGTTTCACCATCGGACGAAGCTAACAGTCATATTTACAATTTTATAGAAAATTTAACATTGTTCGTGTTTTAATTATTGTGAATTGAATCTAAAATGTTTGTAAAGAAATTTTTTGCTTGCTAATAACTATCGAATATAAAATAGGGTTACGAAATATGGATATAAATAAACGCAATTTGAAGGCTAATTTTGAGTAATAGCTTAATAAAATTTTATCTCATAATAAAAAAAATATTATAATTTGCAATATTAGTTAGATTTATCTATGATTAAGTGTCTTATTAATTCAAAAGCTCACTCTAGCCATGAGCCACATCCCTGCGTTATGACTATCGTTACTATGTATATGTAGCTACGCCAGTCATATTGTACGTAATATGTATTTACGATAAAATATAATACTCACTATCTCTTATAAATTGTAAATAAATATACAATTTTTATTTTTATATATTTTTAATGCAATGTGCGGATGTGAAATGGTCATTCATTAACTTCTACGATATTATACTGATTCAATCACCCTTCAAACCGGACACATATTCGTTATGTTTGGTTACAGAATAACGTAAAAGCGTGGTACATTTAGACGAGCACAACTACATACTACCTAGTAAATAATTTCTTATGTACTTAAGTAAAATTAATGACATCCATCCACAATTATTATTGTATCGTCTAAAAAAAATTCAATGACACATCTTTACTAATATTATAAATGCGAAAGCGAGTTTGTATGTTGCCCATTCACGTTTTCACTATTCAACCGATTATCATGAAATTTTTCACACACGTTATCGGTACACAAAGGTACATAGGGTAGGTACCTAAAACCACCCTTACACGCGGGCGGAAAGTATATAGTTACCTTTATATAATAGTTGTTTGAATTTATACTCGTTTTACTCGGTGAATAGTTCATTGATGAACAGACTTATTTCTCACAATCAGATATAGATTCGTTTAATGAGAAGCCCATATTGCATGCAGTTTTCGTGTGTTTTATTCGTGTTTGTTCATCTTCATGATCTCAACGTAACCTCTACCACGTATTTGAATAACTCTCTTTCAAAGCAGATGAGCACTTTATCCGGTAGTACATGTACCAGCTGTAGGTAATTTTGGTTGATTACTTCAATATAAATAGGTACGTTAAAGAAACAAAAGATTTTGAAAATATATTTTTATTGAAAACGATAGAACGGAAACGAACGAAAAAATCATATTCAATGATTTTTTTGGAACGATTTAATTATTATAAATAATCATTTTCAATAATATTTACATAAAATTAAAAAAAAAGCGTAGTTGTATATATGAAAGTAATTTATTTTACAAATTATGACAAACTAGCATTATTCCCATAGGTTGCATTGGACTTTAACATAGATTACGATAAATTAATATAATAATTATGAGTAAAACTTTAAAAGACAATACATAAAGCGGTGTCGCAAACCGTGAATCACGACTTTCTCTGTCAGCTGTGTTTGCGGAGTAATTAGGTATACACAAGGTTAAGACATGGTTCACTTTCTTATTGTTTTCCAAAACAGTACATAACAGTGCTCGTAAAACAATGTACAAGGTACACGCTGCTAGCGAGGTGGCCTAGTGACCAGAACACGCGAATCTTAAATCAAAATTTTGGGTTCAAATACGGGCCAAAACCACAGAATTTACTTTGCTTAAAAATAACAGAACAACGTGATGAAACAAGGTCTAAGCCAAGGGAAGGGGCCTTTTTATCCAGCTGTGGGTCATTTCTCTCCCTTAAAGGTAAAATTTCAAAAAGTCCTTTCTAATGGATATGTATGCTTACGTTATAAAATAAACACGTTCCAATTTTCAACGTATAGACAGTTTTGGCTGATAGCAAGTCAGGAGTCAGGATAAACGATTTTATAAATATAGTTTGTGTCACTGATTTAATTATTGATAATAGGACATTTCTATCGCAGATGTAATACGACGAGTGGAGATCGCATTCAGGTTAACCTGAGAAAGATGTCCTATACAAAGAGAAACTACAAAGATCGGGCTCGCTCTTGCAAAGGAAGCCCTATGTGCAGCAGTGGACTTGCAATAAAATTTAATATTTTATTCTACAAAATATAATTGTGTGAAAATCGTGAAAACAATTTGGTTTAATCTGTTCTAGAGAGTGGACGCGTCCTGATATTATAACGAGAGACCGAAGTTTAATCTGTTAGTATTTAACATTTTAAATCAAAAACATTAGAGATATTACTTAAGTCTTAGTCTGACTTCATATTCTACCATGACGTCGTTAGAAGTCGACAAAAGATATAATCACAGTTTAAACAAACGAATGTAATTTGTAGTGTTTATGATTGTATGATTAATAAATTTCTCATGAATACATAATTTAGTTTTCATAATAAATTCATACTAAATAGAACTTGTGACGTACATAATATTAATATAAGAAAAACTGTAAATTACTTCTAATCGTGTGATATTTTTTCTTTTCCGTATTTTGACATACGGAGAACTACATAAGCAACTATCTACTATGATACATAAACAATTGTATAAGACGGTTATTATTGTTTTTTTATATATTAGTGTTACAAAACGCATCCCAAAAGAAAGACCGTCCTACGTGCCTCGCGTCACGCCGCTGACATGACACACGGTCATATCGCCAACACCTGAAGAACTATTACGACTTATGATTCATATATACGTATTGTTTTGAAATAAAGCAGATAATATAAATAAACTTTGGACTTCTCACAAAGTTTAAAAGGTTATTTATTAGTAATTTACTTGTAACAACAGCGTTGTATTCCTATGGGCAGTTGCAGACGCACCTTTAAACATATTACGAATAATTTACACTACTAAAAGTGCCAGTGCCAATAGACGGAGGCGACCACTTACCATCAGGTACCATATTAACACGGTATCCTATCTGACAATACACAGACATTAAGTTTTATGACTTACTAGCAGTTCTACGTGGTTACGCCCGCTTTAAGCATTACTGCTCTGCCACCGTGCGTCGGAGCGTTATATAGTCTACCAGTATCAACCCGGTGCACGCGTATGTGGAGATCAGGAGTACAAGTTAGCTGTGCAACAAATTTTAACATCGGTTGTGGTTCAGTCGTAAAAGTATGTCAGAGCTAAATGCGCATTTATAATATTAGTATCAACCGTACAGATAATTTTCTCAAAAAACGGGTTATCTAACGCAAAACAATTTATCAAATCAGACTAGTATATCCTGAGTTTAGCGAGTTCAAACAAACAAACTCCTTAGCTTTATTTATATAATATATAGATGATCTTAAGATTTATAATTCCCGGCTAACCTTGAAGAATTGCCAGTAAAAAGCATGTACCCCATTCTTCATATTATGCAGACGGTTACAACCTTGTTTTCAACTTACAAATTAGCACAAATTATTGCTCTTGGCCCAAACTTAGTATAGTCATTATTATATCATTGAATATTATCTCTTATTACAATGCATATAAGATCGAAGTTCCCCTATAATATTAAAAAGACATGCATCCGAAAATTCATGAATCTCTGCCAACATTTGTTTCACATATTTAACACACTATCGACACGGACAAAACAGTTTATGTAAACTGAAAATTCATTCTAAAACGCAAATTAAATTTTAAGTTTCCCATTCAGAAAATCGTGAAAAATATAATGGAATATATTGGACGTATCTTAAGTACCAAATATTTAAAATAAGGTACTAAATAGGTCCTAAGCGCTGGTAGTATTTTAAAGCTGATCTGTCATTTGGTTCAATCATTCTGATGCACGCAACTAATTGGTTCCATTCCTTCCACCATTCAATGTACAGCTTATTCCAACTACAAAGACAAATAAACAAATTTGACATCGTATTGATGCGAATCCAAGAGGATTATGATTTCAGCAGTCTATTTACTCGGTGGTAGAGCTTTGTGCAAGCTCGTCTGGGTAGGTACCACCCACTAATCAGATATCCTGCCGCAAAATAGCAGTACTTGTTATTGTGTTCCGGTTTGAAGGTTGACGCATTGGCGGTGTAAGCGATGGTTAACATTTCTTACAAAGCCAATGTCTATGGGCGTAGGTGACTACTTACAATAAAAGATTAATTAAATAATGCTGTCTTTTTCTTTCGAATTTCATATTCAAGACGACAGAAAGAGAAAGCAGTACTAAACAGCCGCTAAGCAACGTTTACATCAAAGGTTGACAATTTTTTTTATACACCACTTTCAAAATTTAGCTGGTAGCCGCCTGCAGCTACTAACTATTAACTATTTCTACCATATTCCCAAAACTCGACAAAAAATGTGAAGATTAGATCTAACTATGGAAACCACGAATTAATAGTTATCGAAAACAAAGTGAGAATTGATTGTGCTGTGAGTGGATGTCAAAAACGTTAAGTTGGTCAATCAAAAAAGTGATTCCATCCAATTTTTTACTAGTTGTTACTGGTCGCTGACCTTTTTTTTTGAGCAGTAGCCTCCCCAGTAGCATGGAAAGTGACTACCAGCGCCCATGGACATCTGCAACATCCGAGGACTTGCAGGTGCGTTGCCGGCCTTTAATGCATTATCTGCCTCCATTGATAGGTGAAGTCAAGCCAAAATTTTAGGTTTTCACAATCAAAAGCAAACGAATTTTCGTGGACACGCTTATGAATTGTGAACACCCATTTTTTTGTCACGCCAATGTAGACCCCCGTCGAGTCTCCCGTAGACCCCTAGGGGTCCATCTGGACCACTTTGGGAACTAAGGGTTTACATGAAGGCCGTTAATATTGTCTTTGATGTGTTAGGAACCGCATAATAAAAATAAGCTCTTAAATAGCAGAAGCAATTTAATTGAAGGTGACCATCACAAAAAAAGACCAAATAAAATAAACAAATTTTAATTTATTGATAATAACTAAAAAAAATATATTACACAGTACATTATAATTAGTATTACACCACTAAGAATAATTATTTTTAAACATATCAAGACGTGGACTAGCAAATAAAAGTTAACTTATACAAAAAAAAAATCCATATTTTTTTTTTAAATATTAAGTGTCAAAGGAATAGGTCTTACGTTCCGGGACATACATTTTCCATATCATATATATCGAATCAATTTCACATTCAGTATATAATGAACCTTATAACGGTATCAATAAAGGTTATTGAATGACCGAAAAATCTACCTCGTATTAAGCCTATCTGAGGTGTGCTCACATCAAGCCCCGTTTTTAATTAAGATTTATATTATAGTTATATAGTAACAGGTTAAAATATGGCAGTCCTTTCCAATAAGACGATGTAAAAGTGAGAAAAATTGGTCATAATAGAAAATATAAACCAAACAGGAGCAATAAAAACTATTCATTAAATATTCATATATATATTAATAATAATAGTTTTATCGTACGTTATCTTATACCGATTTGAAAAGAAGCCAATAGAGTAGAAAACAATTTTTTTTTATTTTTAAAAAAGTCTTATTTCCTAGGCGTATTCTAGCAGACAAGAACTAACTTTAAATAATGGCCTTCCTTTATCTGTCCAACGTGACGGCTCGTTTCGCGACAATTTTCCCGCCTTCCTTGACACTTCTCGAATTGGACAGATAAAAAAAACATCGTCCATAATGCAAAACATCCTTACACATAGACAAATATATTCATGCGTAATATAAATCTATCTGTTGAATGGAAAGAGCATAGAAAACAATAAATTAAAAAAAGAATGTCAGTGAATAATCTTTTAATACAAAATGGCGGTGCGTTTCGTTTGATATGCCATTCTTATAACCACTCTTGTCTTTAGAAGTCTTAGTTCAATGAATAAAAAAATGAGTACGGAAATTTATAAAGTATATAGAAACCAGTAATTTTACTTCAAAAATATTGTGCTATGATGAGAAGTTTTACGATTGAGCATGATATATATTTGAACCTACATACCAAAGGGTTGGTTATTATATGTGCGATAAATTATAAGCATATATTATATCCACGCGAACCGTTTGGTGTGTAGACGTGTCTGCCCGCGCTTGCCTTAACAATAAACACCTACACTTTACATTGTAACCTATCTAGACAAAAAGGCTTAAGTTAAAATGAAAATAAAAATAAACGCGCGACAACCATCCATCGACTAAAAAAAGCCAACCTACAATAAAAAAAAAAAAAACATTTGTGCTTACTGCTTAATCCAAACAAATACTGCGACAGAGGTTACATTACTCACCGAAATTGTTACAACAACAAAAAAAAATGGCGTCAACCGTTCACGATTTTTTTTTAAATAGCAACACAGAATGTTGAAGTTAAAAATTCCTAGAAATAACGCTTACATTCCTATATCTAGCTTAGTCTAGTAAAATTAACTCGGGAGACACGATGTTACGTCCCCGATATATATTTGTTTTACTTCCTCTTGAAACTTGCACGGTGTATGTAAAAACGATTCCTATTTTAAGTTGAGGATTTCAATAATCAATCGTATTTAAGTGAACATAAGTACTATTTTGTTGTGATTCATTTCCACGTGCAAGTCAGAGAAGCGTAAGTATAAAAAAACACGATTGAATAATACACGTGTGAGTTCATACTAATATATATTGTATATCAACTGACGTAAAGTCGATATTGACATACACTGGGGTACAAACATTAAGTTCAGAAAAGTGGAAAATTTCTTAACGATGTTCATGAAAATAATTACAGCGATATTTTTTTTCTAATCTCATTATCTCCGACATTGATAATTAATTTCACTTAGTTATAGATCCTGTGACTATTTTTTTTTTTTTATTAAATATCATTTTACACATATAATTAGTGACAAACGTCTCAATTTTAAATACGAAAATTCACATTTTCCTTGCGGAAACTGTTCAATATTTCAATGGAACAATTTCCGTTATAATTTACATATTAAATATGGATATTGTAGAAAGATAACAAACGATACCAATTATTAAAACTGTTTATTGTAAACGAGATACAAATCGCTCTACTTACGTCTATACTGAATATTAATGTTTTCATACAAATATCTTTTAACATGGTAGCCCCGAATCGTGCTGGCAACATTTAAGACTCCGCCATTGTTACGAAGTTAATGGCCAATCGAGAGCCGAGTAACCGACAGCATGTTAAAAATATTCGTATAAAAATCGCGATACGAGCATATGTTAATTCAATCAGAGATCTTTACATGAATTCGATCTGTTACATAAACGGAGTAAATCTTATCTAAAAAAATATAATCAAAATCATAAATTAGCCCAGAATTAATCATTTAATATAAATATATGTATATATATAAGTATATAGCAACAAACAAATTCCCATACAATAAATTACACATTGATTATATTAATATTTGGTTCTTTAGTAAGAGACGATACTTTATGCACTCACGTTTATTTGTGCGACGTTTGTATCTGGAAGAGAGAATATTTTTTTGTATTGTTTCAGGTATTTCAAGTTTCCTCTTCAGCATTACGTACAAAACGTGAAAATAGATCGAGATAATGGCGATTACGATTTAAATTAATATAAAAAAATAAAACTTTGTGAATTTAATTTTAAATGAAAATTTTATATAATTCATTATACATTATGATAAATAAAAGATAAGACTCACCAATCAAAAGAAACAAGAAGGACCGCGCTATCCGTCCGCAGACGGACTCCAAGGTCTATTCTATCGTACATTACATATATAAATATATCATGAATAGTGGATCGACAGACACACATCTCTCACACTTAGTTAACTATATTCTTCCTTAAATGCGTCATCCTATGTATACAATAAATAAGCGAAGAAAGTCGTTCCCTGTAAATAAACGACTCCATTACGTCGCGACAGGGTTCAAAATTGCGTCGAACTGGTAATCAGATCAGAGTAGCATCGAGCTTACAGCCTAGTACCGCCCCGCGAAATTAAACACGGAAGCGTTCGAACGTGACCTTTATATATAAAGAGGTAAGATTTATTTTAAATGAGTGGGACGCGGTAGGTTCATCAAATTAAAAAAAGATATATTCGCACAGAAAAAGCATTTACGCGACCCATTCATGCACCGCAGCAATCATATTTGGATGAAACGACGTGCGCTATCGATCTTCATATAAAATTAAAAATTAGGCGCCATTTTATGTGTTCGGCCATTTTGTTCGGATAGCGAAGCGCGCGTCGCGTGTGGTGTGCGTCAACTTTGAAATTCGACGTATTTTTTTCGATCTAACATACAAAATTTGTTTTTTTATATTTGAGCGATAATATTTTACACGCCGATCGTCCAAGACAAGCGATTCGTTTATATTTTTAAGCGAATCGCTCGCAACGACCTCATCGAGTCGTAAGCGGTGAACACAATTTCCCAAAATTTGAACCCGATACATTATAACAATAACGGTTTAAATTTCATTCATCAAAATGTTATTTATTTATTTAAATCGTAGGCCTGTTTCAAAGTTGACGCACAGCACGAGGTGTGGGGGGGCGGGTGTTGGCGGAGTGGGTGTGTGGGGGCTTAGTTCCAGATGCGAAGGAACGAGTCCCAGGAGCCGGTGGCGACGGCCATGCCGTTCTCCGTCACGCCGAGGCACGACACGCGGTTGTCGTGGCCGGCAAGGATACCTGGTGATAGAAAACTTTAAGTTAGACATTGAAGCACTACATCGAATATCATTATTCATAATAGTTATATATAAATACTCTTAGCTTAGATAATACTAATAATGAATTATTGCATTGCTTTAATAAATAGAAAGAGCTCTACTACCCATGATCACTTTATAGTATATATTTACTTTCTTATGTATAATTATCAGGGATGTACAAGATACCTTAAATAAAGTATCTGGAATACAAAATGCAAAATACTTTTAAATTAAGTATTTGAGATACCAGATGCAAATAACTTTCTGGAATTGTATCTCAAATACTAGATATAAAATACGTATCTTTTGAATACTTTTTATAGATAAAATACTTTAATAAAAAAAGTTTTTTAATGAAAGTATATTATTATTATTCAAATAATCACATGTTGAATTCTCACTAGCTCGGGTAACAGAGAACCATAATAAGTATATTTTTCCGCTTGCAGATCATAATATTCATAACCATAATATTATATATCTATAATTTAATAATATGACTGCCTCGTTGGTCTAGTGGCTAGATATAAGGTCGCAGACCCAGTGGTCCTGGGTTCAATTCCCAGGTCGGGCCAATATAAAGTTATTGGGTTTTTCTGTCAGTAAATTCTCAGTAACAGCCCGGAGTCTGGAAGTTGGAAGTGTGTACACTCCCGTGCCTCGGAAAGCACGTTAAGCCGTTGGTCCTGCGCCTGAACTCTTTCCGGTCGTGTCGGATTGCCGTCCCATCGGATTATGAGAGCTAAGGAAAAGAGAGTGCACCTGTGTTTGCGCACACACTTGTGCACTATAATATCTCCTGCGCAGTTGGCTAATCTCTCTTGAGATTGGCCGCCGTGGCCGAAATCGGTCTGGAGGACCTTAATAAAAGTATTTTAGAAGCATAGTATCTACAAATTACTAAGATACCCAAGAAAAGGTATTTAAATACAAGATACAAAATTAATTTAAAAAAAGTTTTATAGATACAAGATGAAAATACCTATTTTGTATCTTGTATCTGTATTTCAGATACTTGTATCTTAGATAAGTTACATCTCTGATAATTATATATGTATTGTCATTTTTCAATGGAATATCTAACGAGTAAGTTGTATTGTTTTTATTTTTAAATGTATTAAGGCTTACGCATTAAATACTATTGTAATATCTAATAACGACAGCTTCTTCTGACATAATTTTGACTCCCAAAGGCAATCTCAGAGATTGGGCAAACTGCGCAAGAGATAATACAATAGTGCAGGTGTGTGTGTGTGTGTGTGTGTGTGTGTGCGCGAGTACATACCGGCGCGCTCGCTCTTCATGGAGTCCCACACGTTGCAGTTGAAGTCGTCGTAGCCGGCCAACAGCAGGCGGCCGGACTTGGAGAAGGCGACGGACGTGATGCCGCAGATGATGTTGTCGTGCGAGTACATGGCCAGCTCCTGGTCGGCGCGGATGTCGAACATGCGGCACGTCGCGTCGTCCGAGCCCGTTGCGAACGCGAAGCCCGACGGGAAGAACTGCGACCGCACTTACGTCTTACGTACTTATACCATGTGGGGGGGGGGAGGTGTCGAACTGTCCTAACATGAACTATGACCAACAATGGTATATACTAATTTTACTCTACGCTTACATACGCATTAAAATCTCGACCAATGAAATTGTGTCAACTCAATGTTTATTTGTATTCATTCTTTTTGTGGTCGGAAAGACGATATAATAATCTTTCAATACTATAAGCTATGACTATTATTATCTTAAAAAAAATCGAAACTAAATAGCTGCTAAGCTAAATCAAATTATAACAATTGATTCATCTTCATTAAAATAATTGAAAAAGAAAAATAATTATTATGGAATTAATCAGTTTCGATCTGGCAATGGTCCGAAATGGTTGCCATAATTCCGATTCATTGGTTGCATCAGATTTCAATAATAAATATAAATTATTTGTAACTATGTTGTTGTTAGGTCAATTTAAAAATCAATAATTGTGGGGCACAATAAAAATGGCCGACGTATCGGATCCGAATAGCAAGAAATTATCATCACACAGTATATAGTGCGAGTCATGTTGGATAATTATTTATGAATTGGTAATTTGTTTTATTTTATTTTTTAATAAACGTGTTTCAGTTTATTATATATATTAAAATTATTTATATTAAATTAAAATTTTATTAATTTAGTATTCGTTGTATATTTTATGACTAGAGATATTATCCGAATTGAGTCACGTTAAATAAATGATTTTTATTTATAAAATCTGAGTTATATTGTCAGTCGGTTCATACTTACTCATGTAAGTTATAATCATATATTTAATATATCTTTTATTATGATGATAAAGTCAGAGTTATATTACGTCGAACTATCTGTATATTGATGAAAGTTTCGAATCTAAATAATATAAGTGTGGCGTGAGCGGCGACTGACCGTGACGGCGTTGATGTCGCTCTCGTGGCCCGGGAAGGTCTGCTTGCACTGGCAGTCGCGGATGTCCCACAGCTTGGCGGAGGCGTCGCAGGCGCCCGACACGAAGGTGCGCTGGTCGGGCGCCAGCGACAGCGACATCACGTCGCCCGTGTGCCCCGTGAACTGCCCGCACTGCTGCCCCGTCTCGATGTCCCACAGCGCGCTGGGGGCACAACACACGCGGTTATTCGAGTTACGATTGAGTCATCGGATTCAGATTTGTATCATCTTGTTGAAATATATAATTTAGACCGTTACGTTTCCATAGATAATATGACATCGTTGTACATCGAGACTTAGTCATCGAAAGGTAAACTCACCAAGTCATGTCACCGGAGCTGGTGAGGATCTGGTTGTCGTCGAGGAAGCGGCAGCAGGACAGGTAGCCCGAGTGTCCCGGCAGCTCGCGAGACACGCGCACGTTACCCTCACGTGTCTTGAGGCTGAACAGACAGGGTAACTAGAGATTCGATCAGATCAACACGAAATACAAAATTCCTTAATCTCGAACTTAATCTCAATTATTATTTATATAAACTAAGTATTACTTTTTTATATTACCTAACAACCTCCATTTCCATTCGTTTTTGAATCAATATTAAAAGTGCACCTTTGCCATCGGCATTTGCCACGATTAAAACAAGTAACGGAAGCGGTGGCAGTACCTGTAGATGGAGCAAATGTTGTCGAGGCCGCCGCACGCCACGTAGGAGCCGGACGGCGCGTAGGCGCACGTCATGACCCACGACGAGCGCAGCGGGATGGCGTGCACCTTGTTGGTGGTGTGGCTGTCCCACACGATCAGCTTGCCGTCCTGGCTGGCCGACACCAGGTTCCTGCGGGAGAATACGTCTATGTTAATACATTATTGTTTATTATCGTCATAAATAGCGCATTTTAAGTGTTCAGTTGTTTTTTACCCTATGCGTAAAGGTTGCATCTTGTAAATCCCAAAGTTCATGTACGGTTTTAAATTACAATAAATATAATTGAATAGAGTACATATATGTTTGGCAAAAACTTTAGAAAAGCCGAGATGGTAAGAACACGTGAATCTTAAACGATGATCGTGGGTTCAAACCCGGGCAAGCACCACTGAATTTCATGTGCGTAGTTTGTGATTATAATTCGTCTCGTGCTTGACGGTGAAGGAAAACATCTTGACGAAACCTGCATCACCCGCATGTGTCAAATTACGGTGAAATTCTGTCACATGTGTATTCCACAAACCCGCATTAGAGAAGCGTGGTGGAATAAACACCAAAGCTTCTCCTCAAAAGAGGAGAGGAGGCCTTAACCCAGCAGTGAGACATTCAAAGGTTGTCACTGTACTGTATATATGTTTATATTATAAGCAGTGATAAAAATCAATATGTATTCACTTATAGACCAACATGGCGCTTATAGAAAAATAGCCTCCTCAGTGATGAAAGTTTAGCAACTAACAAAATTCAATTTTATGTTTTTATTTTTAACAATGAAAATATTCTTCATAGATTTGATGGTGAAGAAGATCTTTTAAAAAAAAAACCATTTTTCTAAACATTAATTGCTCAACAATTTGTAACGTATACAATAAACGGAGTGGATAATAAAAATGGATCTTTGATATAATTTCAAATCGACGAAAACTTGTTATTCGTATGGGATAGTCAAATACGAAATACATATGTAATTCACGTCTAACGGTATTGTAGACACGACAGGGACACCATATTGTCAACATATCTACCGAATCTTTATGCCAACGTTATCGATTGTCTATATAAATGATTATTTTGTTAATTGCATTATTATAAACAAGGAACGAGAAAAGTCGCACTAATTTACATATGATTTTAGATTTTAGTACTTTTGATTTTTACTATTTAGAGTTTCATTAATTCTGCCACATGCCATGAATTGTTTGTTCACCACAACACGTATTATGGAGCAGCGTGGTGGTAAGTTTAAGCTATAAACATTACTCGGTGGTAGAGCTTTGTGCAAGCTCGTCTGGGTAGGTACCACCCACTCATATTCTACCGCTAAACAGCAGTACTTGGTATTATTGTGTTCCGGTTTGAAGGGTGAGTGAGCCAGTGTAATTACAGGCGCAAGGGACATAACATCTTAGTTCCCAAGGTTGGTTGGCGCACTGGTGATGTAAGCGATGGTAAACATTTCTTACAATGCCATTGTCTATTGGCGTTGGTGACCACTTACCATCAGGTGGCCCACATGCTCGTCCGCGAACATATAGAATTTAAAAAAAAAAGATCCCAAAACGCTCAAAAGTGAAACATTTGTAGGTTTTTACTTTTTAAAAATATATGTGTTTAGACAAAAAGTTATTATTAATGATGAACGAATCAAATAGAGTGTACAATATTTAATTCACCTATTGTGTCCTTGTATTTCAATTTTGTTGTTTAATTATATACAAGTCTATTAATAAATACAAAATAAATAAAGATGACCTATTTACACGTGAAATGTGCCGATTTCACCGGAAACCATTGTTATTGTTACAATCTCGCATTCGTTCCTTCTATCGATCGTCTCGAGGAAATATATATGTACATAATATCGTTATGTATAGCAAAGAAGCGTTATGTATATGAAAGAAACAGCCTGTAAATGTCCCTTTGAGGAGAAGGTTTGGATCTTATTCGACGACGCTGCTGCAATGCGGGTTGGTGGATACACATTTGACGGAAATTCGTTGGAATAACACACATTCAGGTTTCCTAACGATGTTTTCTTTCATCGTCGAACACGAGATGAATTATAAACACAGTACATATGAACATAATGCACCATAGTTCTTATAACGGTAACAGAGAATAGTTTGTGGCTATAAAAGTTTTAATACTTCGACAAAATCGCTTACAAAAATTGATAACTAAATGACAGACCCTGCATATAGTTGTGATATGCGTTTCAGCATTCCTGTAGATTCTGACATAAAGATAACGTCGTCGACGTCTACATCTCGGTTACCTGGAGTCGCTGCCCCAGTGCATCGCGTAGATCTTGGCGAGGTGTCCGCGCAGCGTGCGGCGCGTGCGCATCTGGATGCGCCCGATCGGCTCCAGGTTGGCCGTCGCCTGCGCGAGCGACGTGTCGCATGCCGCTTTACGGGCATCCTGTATGAAACAAAACTCATTACATTTTCTGTAAAAACCTAAAAAATATCTAGAGGTAATATTTTTATTTATTTAGCAATTGAGACTATGACGCAATTCAATACAAATAATTGACAAAGCTATTCAGTTTAGCTACGACGGCAATTAGAGCTCAATCGAATACGAAGTTTTCACCTAAACGCTATAACGACGAATAGTTTCTGGAAACTCGGACCGGTTAATGAGCACCCACTAAACAAAAACTAGGAAAATATTTTACTACATCCTATCGCGCCGAACCGATTCGCGCACCGTTTCACACGAAAACTCAATAAGATTAAAACATTTCCCGAGAAAACTCGCAGAGCGTCCGTGACCGCCGGATTTAATCGACCTTGCTACTATTGTACGTACATACGTAGAGCGTATGATTGGAATAATTCAATATATTTTTTATGTATTCAACGTATTCTTTCGTAGAAAATATATAACTTTTTAATGCACCACCTGAGTATATGTTTGATTACGCATCTCTAACTCTAAGCTAGTCGAGAACTTGATAATTACTTCGGCATTTCTTTTAAGTTTCTTTCTATATCAAACAAACTATGTTATTAAAATATTTATATAGATATGCTGATAAATAAAGTTACAATATTACTGTCGTCTTGTGTAGGTTTGATAACTGAACTAACATCCTAACAGTCGTTCTGCTTAAGAACAATGCTTTACATTGCTGTGTTATGGTTTGATAGAATCAAGTATCAATCATGAACATGAACGGGAACACAAATTCAAATCATTTTATTCAATACTGAAGTATTACACTTTCTTATTGATAGTCAATCTAGAAACTACCAACGGTTCGGAAAAGACACACCCAGCCCTGAGAAGAACCGGCGAAAGAAACTCAGCGGGTTGATTTTTTATTTTTTTTGTCTTTTTTTTTATTGTACCATGTAATGTTTACAAGAAAAAAATATTGAAGGGCATATTAGCACATAAGATCCAGTGGTTAGGTTAGCGAGTACAAAGCTTGGTGGTCCACTTGCTCTTGTGCTATCTTTAAATATAGTAATAAAAACCTACACTTCTATTTTATACCCATATATTTAGAATATGAAAATAAGAAGGCTCTTCTGATAGGTTTCGGCTAGGGCGGCCGTTCTCAAGGGAGACTCGAAACTACGTGGGACATAATATAGTGCAAAAGTAAGTCCTTAATCACAGGTCACACTAATATGCAGATAAGCGTACTCTAATAAGCAGATAGGACGGCAATCCGATTCAGAAAGATATCAGTCGGGGGTCAACGATTTTACGTGCTTTCCGAGGAACGAGGGCGTAAGCACTAGCAAACACCGGGCTGCTACTGAGAATTTATCGATGGAAAAACTCAATAACTTCACGGGAAAATAATACCGAGTAATTGAATGAATAATACCAAGGGAATAGACGCAGCGCAGTATCCAACGCCTACACATGACTTTGTTACACACGAGGACGTTAAATTAATAACTAACATAATTACTGATAGCATTTGTTACTTTTAGCAGTCGAGGTAATCGAAAACCTTACTACGATGGAGTACGGAAACACCGGATACGGAAGTGCCTACCTTACATCCCGGAAAGGAAATATTGTCATATACATACTAGGTTTTATTATGGAAGGCAGTCATACTATTTTGCCAACTGATTGTAAGTAGTATAAGCAACTCCTTACACCGTGAACGTGACACTAACCACGAACCGTGGCTGTTATGTCGGTTGTGCCTTGCGTCTTTTAATAAGAATCTCACGTGAATACAAAACATTGATCTTTAAAAGGCCTTGAATATAAACAATCTATGTATTTCGTTTTATATATTTTTTTTGTATATACATACCCGGATAGCATTTTTAAGAGTTTCCGCCTCCTGGCGCAGGCTGTCTAACTCGTTCATTTTTGGCGTAGAAACTTTTGCTTGCTTACGTTAGACTCTTGCACGCTCTCGGCACCAAGCTGCAATAGAAGGAGCCACCAGTTATTGATATGAATATGGTAAATACAACAAAAAAAATAATAAGTTAAATATGACTAATGACTAGATTACATGCTTTCAGTTAACTGATATAATTGTTGTTGTTATTTTTTTTTTTATCTGACAGGCGTGACATGCAGGTAGGCCACCTGATGGTAAATGGTCAACACCGCCAAACAATTACTGGCCCATTGGTACCGTAAGAAATATTAACAATTCCTTACATCGTCAATGCGCCAGCATCCTCGGGAACTAAGGTGTCATGTCCCTGGTGTATGTAGTTACACTGGCTAACTCAACCTTAAAACCGAAACACAACACTACAAAATATTGCTGTTTCTGTGGTAGAATATGTGATGTGTGTGGTATCCACCTCAGTTTGGGTGGATTACACAAAGCCCGACCACCAAGGAAATGTAATCAGTGGTCGAAATTCCATAAACACTATTGAAGATTTGAGTTTTTTTTTTTCAACTTTATAAGCTAGCGCTCGGCTGTTATCACACCTGATGGAAAGTGATGATACAGCCTAAGGTGGAGCGCGCTTGTCTAGAAAAACACATATGAATGTGCATGTTTCAATTTTTTTAATGATAACACTAAAGCTCGCCAATAGTTACAAAAAAAAAAACAAACTTAGTTGACAAACAGAAGAAGAAAAATATACTGAAATGAATAATCGATCGAAAAGAGTTAAATAAACAAATCTTAGAATCGTGACATTTTAAAAACAACGATTTATTTTTAAGGAAATCTCATAAGTTTTTTTTTTACGTAGAGAAAAATTAGAAAAAATATATAGAATTGCGATAAACCTTCGCTTGATCGCCCAGATTCCGCGTCAAGAACGCTTTCGTTTCGCTTGATTGCAGCGTTTTAATAATGACTTCGTAAAATATATTTTTCTCACGATAGAGGAGTTTTTGTATTTTTTTTTTATATTATAGGTAGGCGGACATGCTGCATATGTTACGTCTCCTGTATCTGTAGTTATACTGGCTCACTCATCCTTCATACCGGAACGCAACAATACTAACTATTGCTGTTTTGCGGTTTTGGGTGATACCTACCCAGACGAGCTTGCACAAAGCTCTACCACCGAGTAAAATCTATACTACTATATAAATCTATTGACTCTGTCTGTACATTTTTTTTTCACCTAATTTTGTGATAACTAATCGTTTTATGATGCAGTGATTCTATTAGCAGATGATACTATTTATTTCAGTTTCGTCTGTCTGTCTATATGTCTTCTTATAACTCAAGAACGGCTTGACCAATCTTGATGAAAATTGGTACACACAAAGCACATGTGATGGCGCAAATGTAAGGCAACATATGAGATCAGTTAATTATGTATTTCTTTACCAATAGCCATAATATGTATGTATGTGTATTTGCGTGTGTGTATGTGTGTGTGTGTGTGTGTGTGTGTGTGTGTGTGTGTGCGTGTGTGTGTGTGTTTGTGTGTGTGTTTGTGAGTGTGCGTGCGTATATGTAATTATAGAAATAAAATAATTTATTATATTTTTATTAATTACACGCGGGTGAAGCCCACAGCACAGCGGCACAGCTAGTTAATAATAAGAATAAAGTATTAAACACATAAAAAAAAGTCATATAATTAGAAAGTATATCGGAAAAAAATTGACCAGGATAGATATCCGACTGTAAAACACACCTAGCGAGTTTCACTTTATTAACGCACACATATGGCTATGTGTGGCTTCACAATTGATACCATAACCGATCACCGTATACAGCACAATGACGTATTCAAATATGCGCTAAACAATTACGTTTTACTTTTAGCAAATGGCTCGCTGATTATACGATATTTTCATGTGAAACTTTTTATATATATTTTTTTCAAGTTATACTTGCACGACGAAAATTTACTTCTTTTCGAATTTAAATTTGAATACAACGTTACTATGTACACCGTTTGAGTGACGATAGTGGTATAAAGAGTTTCACCTTTATCGCTTTTTTTATAGTATGAGACGAGCTTATGGGCCACCTGATGGTAAGTGGTTACGCCATAGATAGTGACATTGTACATTTCTTTAAGAAAAAAAAATACATCACCAATTCGTCACCAACTTGATAACTAAGATGTTATGTCCATTGTGCTTGTAATTACACTGGCTCACTCACCCTTCAAACCGGAACACAACAAATATAGCTTTCCTACACTGTGCGCGGTTGGTCACGTTTTTATACAAACTTATTTGTTTCCAGCTGTATGCACGGATTAGAGACTGCAGCGGCATTTGAAACCAGTTTCATAATATAGTAAATTACGTAGTGGTCACTTTTAATACTATTGAATACTAAACTTTTTATTAAATTTATTTAATATTTATTAATTAATTTAATATTTTATCACTACGAATCCTTATCGCAAAGGATATTTTCGTGAGAAATTTGTAATTTTTTTATTTTTTTTATTTGTAATATATTTAAAACTACGCGCGTATATAGTCTTACGTTGTGTATATTTTAATACAAGATTTGCTCATTTCGCAAAAAAAAAAGAAATAACATTTAAAAGAAGTCCCTTAACCGAATAAACTCTAAATTATTGTTATATTATCTTAGTTTATTGATATCTTAAGTTTAAACTGTATTTACATTGCCCGGGCACTATCCAGCATCTATCAAGAATCTGTGTTATTTGTTTAAATGAGTTGATATGTTTAGTTCTGAGTGTTATTGTACAGATGGGCGTGAAATAAATCCTTGAATACATTCTTCAATAAAAGCATTAATTTAATTTCTATTTAAATTTTCATAGTTTTAGATATTACAAAATATATTATATGATAATATAAAACACGCGATCGTCATAGGGTCATAATTATTCATTTAATATTAAAGGGACACGTCTTGGTTCCAACTTCCAATGGTGGATCGCGGCGCAGTGACAGTATAAGTGGTTTATTTTTTTTACATTATTAGTATCTAAGGGGTCTTCCAAGTATATAGGCTTACCATTCAGTAGCAAAAAATAAATTATAAAGATTGAAATTATTTATAAATTATTTTTTATTAATATATTGAGGATAGATATTGAAATCCTATAATATATTTTTTTTTTTTTTACCAGGACCGTTTCTTTGTTCCTTTTGCATGATGGTCTTGTGATCTGCAAAGTTTTTCCAGTATTTATCAGATAAGAGCCCGAACTAATGGCCATATTTTACGTATAAAATATATAATCTCAAAACTTCCATGCCAATTAATAAATTTTTCATGAATCCATAAAAAAAAAACAAACATAAATACTTACTCCTTTATAATAAAAGTATGATGAAATAGCTTTAAATAAATTACGATCGTGAAGTTTCTATTAACACCGGCCCATTGTTTTAGTTCTGAGTCTGACGTACTATTTATAAACGCGGTACAACAACTGTTTAGTTGAGTCTTTTGTTTGTCACTTTCGGACATACAATTCTAGCTCCTAAGAGTGAAAAGGACAAAGAATAATTTTACTTAATGTTATTCGACGTATACTATGTTACCGGTTAGACTATAAAGGGTTGTTTAAGGCAGGTGAGACTCGGTGTGTACAAATAGAATAATCGAGTTATATATTAATAATATATAGATACACATTAAAAAAAACTTCTTATTCAAGAGGAGATGAATTGCTCCTACATTTTCAAGTACTATATATTTACAGCAATATTGCTTTTATATATAAAAAATATATACATATAGATAAGCAGGTAAATTATCAGCCTACCTGTAAGTCACCCACCCACACCGTGAACACTAGTTACTGCAATAAGTACAAACTACAGCTTAAAATGTCAATAATTGTCAATACGCCGCTAACCATAGGATTTATTGGTCCGCCTGCGCATGCGCGCAAACTCGTACAAACCAGTTTGCGCGCGTAAGCTCGTATGCGGTAATTCGCGCAAACCTACAAGTGCAGCTTAAGCGATCATTCACCTGCTCAGACGATTTAGACGGTTTTACTCAACCGTGTGGTCGGTTGCTATGTGCTTTTTGTTTATATAAACTTAGGGGTACTTATATGTCTGGTTAAAATGATGATATATTGATGGTTGAATAACATATGAAAGTATAGTTAATTTGTTCGATTTGAATAGACAAAGTACAGTTCTAGCCCTATGCAACCTAATTAACGATATGCTTTAGTTACAGAAGGCTTTTATAAGTCTTTCTGATAAGTACAAGTATTTAAAATATTTATTAATACGTAATACGACCATAGGTTTACAAACGTAGGAATTAATTTTTAAATCTGAGTACCAGTGTTAATAATATCTCTATAACATTGAATTGTAAGAGTAAATTGACCGGGCAGAAATTAGTCACGGGTCGCTGTTCAATTTTATATTTGGGAAGAAAAGCAGAGACAACATACGTCTGACTAGATATACGCATACCTTGATCGTGCTGTTATAATATTCGTTACGTACATATATCTGTTAAGCCTTTTAGATGCGCAAACGTTTGACCCAACTTTCGGCCAGCCAATTTACATTGCACGTATTATAAATCAATTATCGCATACACATTAAATATATTATAACGATCACTAATGACTTCTCGTCGACTTTATCTCAATGCCAAACTATACATTAAGTTATCGTTGAAAACAACAATTTTAGTTATATAAACGATATCGATCATTATATATATTATGATTAAATATAATTTAATACTATATTATATACAATATTTATATGTGATAGTAAAATCAAATTTCAAAACTAAGTTCTTCTGTCGTTTGAGTATTAACATTCTTCAATTATGAAAGGATCTGTGGTGGTATATACTTTACAAAATTTCTAGTGGTACCAAATTTATTTAATATTTGTTCCGGTTATTACACTAAATACTTACTAGCCATTGTTTCATTTCATCACCAACAAAAGTAGTATAAAAATTGAATGTAATCAACCTACCGTAACACTTTCGTTAAAACATAGCGTACTTTGTCTATTCTTATGATCATTTAATCAATTTGTTACCAACCATTTATCGAATGATTCAGATCGAATCGAAGCTAAGTCGATAACTATTTAAATTCTTGAATGATCACTAACTTCTTTTGATTAGTTCAGCACAAAAAGGTAATTTATTTTTTGAAAAATACGAATCAGATACACGATGGTGGTTTAGTAGTCGTATTTGCTACGACAATTATTTTCATAGCAGATTCGATAACACGATAACGACCAACAAAGTTATATATATATATATATATTAGATCACCTAGTATGTATTGGTTTTAGAATATCTCTCTCATATCTGATTGGAAACATGACAACGTAATTACCTTTATAATTATAGAGTTTATAGTTTGGGGCATTCTAACACATCAAAGACTGCTTTTTAAATGTTTTATATATATACTTCCTGTGAAAATACTGAATCAAATTATAGCAATTATGCTTCGTAGTGTAATTTGTGACGTAATCAAATAATCCTAAGCAAAGGATAAAAACATGTAGCAACTTCACTTCGCAGTTCGTAATTAAATTTCTGCATGACGTGACTCGCCGTAATTATAAACAAACGGACAATGAAGGTGTTATTATTAATATTATTATTACTTTTATAAGACGTTAAGTACTCTTTTTTAATATATATTTTCCTTATTACAAAAATATTCTTTTGTAATCATTTACTTGGTGGTAGCGCTTTGTGTAAGTAAATCTAGGTACCATTCACTAATCAATCAATCTACCGCCAAAAGGGCAACTAAGCGTTATTGTGTTCCAGTTTGAACGGTGAGTGGACCAAATTAAACCATTAGGTGGCCCTTTTGCCAGTCCGCCTATTTAAAACAAAAAAAAAGAACGTCCTTAACGATCAAAATCAGATTTTTTGTATAAATAATATTTAAGATATCAACCGTCTTTTATGGTTCTAATAAATTTGTTTACATAAATCATAATCTTTCTCTTACATAAGCTACCTACCTAAGCACGTAAAATATAGTACATACTACGTGTCTTGGTGTAATATAGATATATACGTTAGTACTTTAGCGCTAATATGACATTTGTTGGTTCTTTTTTTATATAGAATAGGTAGGCGGACGAGCATATGGGCCACCTGATGACATGTGGTCGTCCATAGACATTGGAATTGTAAGAAATGTTAACCATAGCTTACATCGCCAATGCGCCACCAACCTTGGGAACTAAGGTGTTATATCCCTTGTATCTGTTATTACACTAGATCACACATCTTTCAAACCGAAAAACAACAATACCAAGTACTGCTGTTTTGCGGTAGAATATTTGATGAGTGGGTGGTACCGAGTGGGTGGTCCAGACGAGCTTGCACAATGCCCTACCAACGAGAACACACGACCACCACTACCACCAAGTTCACAGGTGCATCTCGACACGTCCCGCCGATTCGATACAATATTTACAATCAATAAGCAAGCGTCACGCTTCTATATTAAATAAAGATTTTGATTTTATCATAAAACAAGTTCATATTATTTTATGAAACAAAAAGTCATCTTATATTACGAATTTAAAAATAATATAAACGAAATGTATAACATTACGTATTTACATATGGTCAAAATTATTAACAGAATAGTCTTTATAAATGAATTATAATTATATTAAAGCACGTGCATTGTTAGATAGAAACGTTACATAAAAACGCTGTGCTTAAATCAATCTGGGTTTCACTTCAAATGAAACCAAACCTTTAGTTGTATTGTATACTTGGATCAAAGTATACAATTATTTATCATTTTATGCCGGGAAGGAAAAGAGATAATCAAATTTGTATTTAATATATTTTTTTATTGTTAGTCAACCGGGTAAATTAGCGATCTGTCGGCAAGTGGCAACGCCCGATCATAGACATTGACCCTGTAAGAAATATTATTCAATCGATACAGCTCGACGCGCCACCAACTTAGGTAACTAAGATGTGATGATTATGTTCCTTGCGTCTGTAGTTACAGCCCCTCAAACCAGAACACATTAATACTATCTATGGTTGTTTGGCAATAGAATATGTGATGATGTACCTAACTAGACGGGCTTGCACAAAATCTTACCACAAAGAGAACTTCTGTCTGTTCGTTACCTCATCAAGAATAAACCGCTTAACTTATCGTAATCAAATTTAACACAGCAATAGCGTGGAACTCGAATAAAGTACGGGATTTATGGTACAACGAATTTGAAACGTTTCCATAAACGGAGAACGACACTCGTGATCACAAAACGTATATATTTGTGTAATTTACACAATAACTTCAGTTATCGCAACCAGGATCGATTCGACGCCAACTGTAATAGGTGAGTTCGACAATTATCCTGCGGTACATGTATAAATTTTAAAAAAAGAATGTTATAAGGAAACAATTTAAACATTCCTTAATACAAGATTATAATTACATACCGATACGTCGCTTTATATATTTTCACTTATAATATGAAAGACAACTTCAGTGAAACATAATGAGGATATAAAAACGGGCTATAATTATTTCATACATCTGTGCATATTTACGTGTTTAATATATACATAAATATGTACTTAAATTGTCTTTGTTGTATTTTTCCTCTTACGCCTTTTATGGTATGTAAAATTTATTTACATGCGCCCTACACGGTGGTTAAGGTTTATGTGTAAATTAAATAGTGCCTAGGACTTCGTCGTGTTCTTGTCTACGGTGTGAGCCAGTGTTGTAAAAGGCATAAGAGACATAACTTGTGGACATTTGTAGTCACTATTGTCAACGAAATCGTAATTTTATTAACAACCAAATAGCAAACAGGTAAGTGCACGGCATTCGTTTATTTTTTATTTAAAATTGGTAGGCAGACTGGTAGATAGGAGGACATCGGATGAAAATTGTAATTAATATTATAAATGTGAAAGTGACTTTGTTATTCGCTTCATGTCTTAACTACTCAACCGATCATCAGGATATTTGGAATACACGTTGTCAGGGATACACAAGAGGACATAAGTATAGTTCATAGCGCCTGACGTCACAACATGGCGGAAACTAGAGATTAACAATTTTACAATATACTGTTGTAGTTACAAAATACGGCATCGATAATTAACTACCGACCAGAAACCGACGAACAACTGTCAAAGTGTCAACAACTACGACGAGTTTCAATTTCGGTAACAACAAATGAAACAAAGCAATCTCTCGCAACGTTCAAAATGCAAATGTACTTCAATATTTTGATATTTGATCGTCTCCTTGATGATCCGAAATGAGAATTAAGTAGCACCTAAATTCAATTGTGCTTTTATTTCCGACAACACTTTACCCGCTGGCGTCGTAATTCAAAATTGTCAATTTCCATAGCTCTACAAAAATCAAGTATTTTCATTCCCTTAACAATTCAGAGGTTTAATTTTAAAAAATCGTTAGTGCTGACCTAGCATTTAAAAGGAACCCGTATGAAAATTTTCATGGTGCTAGCCCCATTAGTTTGAGCTCTGCGTTGATGTCATTCGATTAATCGGTTATAAATTTATTGGAAAATCGCAGTTAAGCTCCTTAAACCTGAACCAAATGGTACGTTGAGAGCAAGTAACAAGCGTAAAATTACTCAGCAACGGTGTCTATTATACGATTTTAAACGTGCCTCACACTTCGTTTTCATAAACAAAATTGCTCGATTTTGGAGTGTTACGAAATAAATCTTAAAATATCTCACTTTTACTATATTGGGAAAGCGTTCTGCAGCTGAATGCTTTAAAAGGTTAAATGAATCGCAGAGGTGATAACATTGTATTTTAAGATATTTTAACGACCGTGAAAACATTCCAAAATTGTAAAAACACTATTGTTTTTGTAAATACACACTTATTCGATTTTAATGAAACCTTCGCATTACGACAGATACAATTTTGAAAATAGCTTATTTTTTATTGTTGTTTCATTATATGTTGTATATTAGATTATTATTAGAATTAATTTATTATATCAATGTAACCTGAGAAAAATAAGAAGAAAAAAATTACTAAAACTGCATGACATTTGCTAGATGTCCAAATCCAATTTGAAAATATTCCAGTAATTCTTCCAAAATTTCTATGTTGATTTTACAAATCATTTACGGCCTTACTTAGTAGTTTATTATATGAGCTTAGCGGCTGTTTAGTTAAACAGAGATATCTCTCTTTCTGTCATTATTGATTTGACATTCGAAAGACGAAGACAAGGCATTATTTAACTAATCACCCGCTAAACGTTTACAAACCGCTAACAATATTTCTAATAAACGACATGTTTCTGAGTCCTCTCATAATATATTCATTAAAATTTCTTTTAAATAGCGATTTACTTACTAAACCTAATACAAAATGTATTGAGTATATATCAACAGAAACCACAATTAGACTGGGTCTGCACTTTTGGCACTTTAAGAAGTTTATGTTTCACAGAAATTATCGGTTTGGTAATATTCCTATAACACGATGAGCACAAAAATAGAAACATTGACCTCAATTTAAATATACCGTATGCTTGAAATATAATTTTTATTAACAACTATTATAATTTAGACGGAGCAATGCACAATGGAAAAATAACATTTCGTAACCATCCCAAACTGTCCCGACTGTACAACACACAGATATATACAAACGTGCCGAGGATCGAGGCTATGTGAACTTGGCACCCGACTTTGGAAAATCGATTTTTTTTTTTTTGATTCTTATAGATATATGTTTGTAGTTAATTGTAGTAACATTTTTTTTTGTTTGTAGTAGCTCTAAAAAAAAATTATAGGTCATCGAAAAAAACTCATCCCCCGGTTTTGTCGGCACTCAAAATGAATAGTTGATTCTTAAACATAATCGTTTGTAGTTGATTGTAGTAGAAAAAATTTCGTTTGTAGTTGAACCAAAAAAAAAAAAAAAAAATAATAGAATTTTTTTTTTTTTTTTTACTTTAAGTCAAGTTTTTATTGCTTCAAAAAACAAAACGAAGGTACTACAATCGAAATAGATACTACTACATACTAAATAGCCGCTACTACAAACAAAAAGAGATAACTACAAACGAAATAAAAACAACTACAATCAAAAATAAGGTACTACAAATAACTACAAACGAAAAATAGTTACTACAAATGAAATTAACGCTACTTCAAACAAAAACGAGTTACTACAAACGAAATTATTGCTACTGCAAACGAAAAGAAGTTACTACAAACGAAATTAACGCTACTACAAACGAAAATAAGTTACTACAAACGATATAAACGTTACTACAAACGAAAATAAGTTACTACAAACGTAATTAACGCTACTACAAACGAAAAGGGGTTACTACAAACGAAATGACTGCTACTACAAACAAAAAGAAGTTACTACAAACGAAATGACTGCTACTGCAAACGAAAAGAAGTTACTACAAACGAAATTAACGCTACTACAAACGAAAATAAGTTACTACAAACGATATAAACGTTACTACAAACGAAAATAAGTTACTACAAACGTAATTAACGCTACTACAAACGAAAAGGGGTTACTACAAACGAAATTAACGCTACTACAAACGAAAAGAAGTTACTACAAACGAAATTAACGCTACTACAAACGAAAAGGGGTTACTACAAACGAAATTAACGCTACTAGAAACGAAAAGAAGTTACTACAAACGAAATTAACGCTACTACAAACGAAAAGAGGTTACTACAAACGAAATTAACGCAACTACAAACAAAAATAAGTTACTACAAACGAAATGACTGCTACTACAAACGAAAAGAAGTTACTACAAACGAAATTAACGCTACTACAAACGAAAAGGGGTTACTACAAACGAAATTAACGCTACTAGAAACGAAAATAAGTTACTACATACGATATTAACGTTACTACAAACGAAATTATGGCTTTTACAATCAAAAAGAGGTTACTACAAACGATATTAACGTTACTACAAATGAAAAGAAGTTACTACAAACGAAAACAGGTTACTAGAAAAAAAAATACGCTACTACAAACGAAAAGAACCCGACGGACCGGGAAGACCCGGCGGGTCGTCATTTTTGACATAAGAAGCATACTGTTAATTTCATTTCTAATAACCTGTTTTTGTTTGTAGTAGCCATTATTTCGTTTGTAGTAACTTCTTTTTGTTTGTAGTAGCGTTAATTTCATTTGTAGTAACTTCTTTTCGTTTGTAGTAGCGTTAATTTCGTTTGTAGTAACTTCTTTTCGTTTGTAGTAGCGTTAATTTCGTTTGTAGTAACTTCTTTTTGTTTGTAATAGGGTTATTTTCGTATGTAGTAACTTCTTTTCGTTTGTAGTAGCGTTAATTACGTTTGTAGTAACTTCTTTTCGTTTGTAGTAGCGTTAATTTCGTTTGTAGTAACCCCTTTTCGTTTGTAGTAGCGTTAATTTCGTTTGTAGTAACTTCTTTTCGTTTGTAGTAGCGTTAATTTCGTTTGTAGTAACCTCTTTTCGTATGTAGTAACTTATTTTCGTTTCTAGTAGCGTTAATTTCGTTTGTAGTAACCCCTTTTCGTTTGTAGTAGCGTTAATTTCGTTTGTAGTAACTTCTTTTCGTTCGTAGTAGTGTTGATTTCGTTTGTAGTTACTTGTTTTCGTTTGTAGTAGCGTTAATTTCGTTTGTAGAAACTTCTTTTCGTTTATAGTAACTTCTTTTCGTTTATAGTAACTTCTTTTCGTTTGTAGTAGCAGTCATTTCGTTTGTAGTAACTTCTTTTTGTTTGTAGTAGCAGTCATTTCGTATGTAGTAACTTCTTTTTGTTTGTAGTAACGTTTATATCGTTTGTAGTAACTTATTTTCGTTTGTAGTAGCGTTAATTTCGTTTGTAGTAACTTCTTTTTGTTTGTAGTAACGTTTATATCGTTTGTAGTAACTTATTTTCGTTTGTAGTAGCGTTAATTTCGTTTGTAGTAACCCCTTTTCGTTTGTAGTAGCGTTAATTTCGTTTGTAGTAACTTCTTTTCGTTTGTAGTAGCGTTAATTTCGTTTGTAGTAACTTCTTTTTGTTTGTAATTGGGTTATTTTCGTTTGTAGTAACTTCTTTTCGTTTGTAGTAGCTTTAATTTCGTTTGTAGTAACTTCTTTTCGTTTGTAGTAGCTTTAATTTCGTTTGTAGTAACTTCTTTTCGTTTGTAGTACTTCTTTTTGTTTGTAGTAGCAGTCATTTCGTTTGTAGTAACTTCTTTTCGTTTGTAGAAGCGTTAATTTCGTTTGTAGTTACTTGTTTTCGTTTGTAGTAGCGTTAATTTCGTTTGTAGTAACCCCTTTTCGTTTGTAGTAGCGTTAATTTCGTTTGTAGTAACTTCTTTTCGTTTGTAGTAACTTCTTTTCGTTTGTAGTAGCAGTCATTTCGTTTGTAGTAACTTATTTTTGTTTGTAGTTGCGTTAATTTCGTTTGTAGTAACCTCTTTTCGTTTGTAGTAGCGTTAATTTCGTTTGTAGTAACTTCTTTTCGTTTCTAGTAGCGTTAATTTCGTTTGTAGTAACCCCTTTTCGTTCGTAGTAGCGTTAATTTCGTTTGTAGTAACTTCTTTTCGTTTGTAGTAGCGTTAATTTCGTTTGTAGTAACTTCTTTTTGTTTGTAATTGGGTTATTTTCGTTTGTAGTAACTTCTTTTCGTTTGTAGTAGCGTTAATTTCGTTTGTAGTAACTTCTTTTCGTTTGTAGTAGCGTTAATTTCGTTTGTAGTAACTTCTTTTTGTTTGTAATTGGGTTATTTTCGTTTGTAGTAACTTCTTTTCGTTTGTAGTAGCTTTAATTTCGTTTGTAGTAACTTCTTTTCGTTTGTAGTAGCTTTAATTTCGTTTGTAGTAACTTCTTTTCGTTTGTAGTACTTCTTTTTGTTTGTAGTAGCAGTCATTTCGTTTGTAGTAACTTCTTTTCGTTTGTAGAAGCGTTAATTTCGTTTGTAGTTACTTGTTTTCGTTTGTAGTAGCGTTAATTTCGTTTGTAGTAACCCCTTTTCGTTTGTAGTAGCGTTAATTTCGTTTGTAGTAACTTCTTTTCGTTTGTAGTAACTTCTTTTCGTTTGTAGTAGCAGTCATTTCGTTTGTAGTAACTTATTTTTGTTTGTAGTTGCGTTAATTTCGTTTGTAGTAACCTCTTTTCGTTTGTAGTAGCGTTAATTTCGTTTGTAGTAACTTCTTTTCGTTTCTAGTAGCGTTAATTTCGTTTGTAGTAACCCCTTTTCGTTTGTAGTAGCGTTAATTTCGTTTGTAGTAACTTCTTTTCGTTTGTAGTAGCGTTAATTTCGTTTGTAGTAACTTCTTTTTGTTTGTAATTGGGTTATTTTCGTTTGTAGTAACTTCTTTTCGTTTGTAGTAGCTTTAATTTCGTTTGTAGTAACTTCTTTTTGTTTGTAGTAGCAGTCATTTCGTTTGTAGTAACTTCTTTTCGTTTGTAGAAGCGTTAATTTCGTGTGTAGTTACTTGTTTTCGTTTGTAGTAGCGTTAATTTCGTTTGTAGTAACTTCTTTTTGTTTGTAGTAACGTTTATATCGTTTGTAGTAACTTATTTTCGTTTGTAGTAGCGTTAATTTCGTTTGTAGTAACCCCTTTTCGTTTGTAGTAGCGTTAATTTCGTTTGTAGTAACTTCTTTTCGTTTGTAGTAGCGTTAATTTCGTTTGTAGTAACTTCTTTTTGTTTGTAATTGGGTTATTTTCGTTTGTAGTAACTTCTTTTCGTTTGTAGTAGCTTTAATTTCGTTTGTAGTAACTTCTTTTCGTTTGTAGTAGCTTTAATTTCGTTTGTAGTAACTTCTTTTCGTTTGTAGTACTTCTTTTTGTTTGTAGTAGCAGTCATTTCGTTTGTAGTAACTTCTTTTCGTTTGTAGAAGCGTTAATTTCGTTTGTAGTTACTTGTTTTCGTTTGTAGTAGCGTTAATTTCGTTTGTAGTAACCCCTTTTCGTTTGTAGTAGCGTTAATTTAGTTTGTAGTAACTTCTTTTCGTTTGTAGTAACTTCTTTTCGTTTGTAGTAGCAGTCATTTCGTTTGTAGTAACTTATTTTTGTTTGTAGTTGCGTTAATTTCGTTTGTAGTAACCTCTTTTCGTTTGTAGTAGCGTTAATTTCGTTTGTAGTAACTTCTTTTCGTTTCTAGTAGCGTTAATTTCGTTTGTAGTAACCCCTTTTCGTTCGTAGTAGCGTTAATTTCGTTTGTAGTAACTTCTTTTCGTTTGTAGTAGCGTTAATTTCGTTTGTAGTAACTTCTTTTTGTTTGTAATTGGGTTATTTTCGTTTGTAGTAACTTCTTTTCGTTTGTAGTAGCTTTAATTTCGTTTGTAGTAACTTCTTTTTGTTTGTAGTAGCAGTCATTTCGTTTGTAGTAACTTCTTTTCGTTTGTAGAAGCGTTAATTTCGTGTGTAGTTACTTGTTTTCGTTTGTAGTAGCGTTAATTTCGTTTGTAGTAACTTCTTTTCGTTTGTAGTAGCGTTAATTTCGTTTGTAGTAACTTCTTTTCGTTTGTAGTAACGTTAATATCGTTTGTAGTAACTTCTTTTTGTTTGTAATTGGGTTATTTTCGTTTGTAGTAACTTCTTTTCGTTTGTAGTAGCTTTAATTTCGTTTGTAGTAACTTCTTTTTGTTTGTAGTAGCAGTCATTTCGTTTGTAGTAACTTCTTTTCGTTTGTAGAAGCGTTAATTTCGTGTGTAGTTACTTGTTTTCGTTTGTAGTAGCGTTAATTTCGTTTGTAGTAACTTATTTTTGTTTGTAGTAACGTTTATATCGTTTGTAGTAACTTATTTTCGTTTGTAGTAGCGTTAATTTCGTTTGTAGTAACCCCTTTTCGTTTGTAGTAGCGTTAATTTCGTTTGTAGTTACTTCTTTTCGTTTGCAGTAGCAATAATTTCGTTTGTAGTAACTCGTTTTTGTTTGAAGTAGCGTTAATTTCATTTGTAGTAACTATTTTTCGTTTGTAGTTATTTGTAGTACCTTATTTTTGATTGTAGTTGTTTTTATTTCGTTTGTAGTTATCTCTTTTTGTTTGTAGTAGCGGCTATTTAGTATGTAGTAGTATCTATTTCGATTGTAGTACCTTGGTTTTGTTTTTTGAAGCAATAAAAACTTGACTTAAAGTAAAAAAAAAATTAATTTTTCTATTATTTTTTTTATTTTTTTTTTTGGTTCTACTACAAACGAAATTTTTTCTACTACAATCAACTACAAACGATTATGTTTAAGAATCAACTATTCATTTTGAGTGCCGACAAAACCGGGGGATGAGTTTTTTTCGATGACCTATAATTTTTTTTTAGAGCTACTACAAACAAAAAAAATGTTACTACAATTAACTACAAACATATATCTATAAGAATCAAAAAGAAAAAAATCGATTTTCCAAAGTCGGGTGCCAAGTTCACATAGCCGAGGATCGATGGATTATGCATGGAGTCTACTTCAGAGCTAGAAAAGTATTTGCGCCTTATATACAGAAAAAATAACTCATAGGAATATAGACTTTATTACGAACGCAGAAAGAGCTTCCCGTCATTACAACTCAATAAATCCAAATGCTACGTAGGTGGAAATTATTGGTAAGAAAAATGTGTTGGTAACAAAGTCGTACTTCAAATATATTGTAGGGTTCACGGTGCTTTATAATTTAACTAAAATGTGGCTATGGGACTTCCCTTATGATTCATCGTTGAAAGTTACTGTTATATTGATCCGTCTGGGACTGTGGTCGCCGGGCGTCCCGTTCCGTCCAATCAGAGACGGGTTTATATCAGTTACATATACATATCGTTTGACAACTGTTGACACTATTAAAGAAAAATCTTATGATTTATATAAGAATTATATACATAAAATTACAACGTTTAGCGCATTATCATGAATATACTTCTTTGAATACGATAAATCTCAATATATACGATTTTGAAAATATACATTAAAAAAAAACGGTCGTAGGGTCTAATGTCACAGCAAACAATTTTCTCTACTACTAATCAAAGATGTGATAAGAAATTTTAAACCTTTACAATGTTTCAATGCTAACTGAAATTAACACGCTATGACGTAGAAGACAAAAACGACGACGACTCCTTGAAATGGTCATCGAATGACGCAAACTCAACGCTTTCCTTCTCGAACAGCAGGCAAAGACGCACCTTATTACAAACGTTAACATTATTTTGATATCTATATATTATACGACTAAATGAAAGATTAAGTAATTTGAAATAAACTCGCCTACTGAAACGAACTTCCAAACTTCAAGTTTTTACTCAGACCATAACCTCTTTTAGAAGTATCAATACGACGAATAATTCATCTACTATAATATATCAAAGAAAGAGTAATATTTAAAAGCACACTTCTACCGAAACGCGCATCCAAAATGCAAGTCTTTATGATGATGAGCATATCGATCTGACCCTAAAAATCTATTTAACGTAACACATTTGGTTTTAATAATTAATCTATCAGGATTTTAACGACGATTATAAGTTAGTGCTAATAACCAGAACCAATGCTTTAACGTTCAAAGGCGCCGTTGAGAAAACTTACAAGGACAAACTTCAGATTGTTTTAATTTTTGATGCCCATACATACAGTTTCTGACGAAATAGTTAATCAAAACAAACAACATACACAAAAAACATCCAAAAAATGAGTAACTACTGAGTTTCTTATCGGTTCTTCCCGGTAGAATCTATATTTCTAAAGGTTCTAAGGTAGGCTCGAAGGTTAATAAGTACTTCTAAAAGTCTATTAGAATAAAAATATTTTGATATTGTTTTGATTAATTTGTATGTATGTGTAGTCTTGTACTCGCATCTTATATTAAGTGTAGTAAAAATTCTTATACGTCACAACAGTAAATGATAAGTACAAAAACGAATCTTTGCTTATTCTGATTTACGAAACAATATATACTATAACAAACTTGGATCATCTATTAATTATCTACGATATCAGATTTTCAATTCCGATTGGTAAGCCATCAAGATTCTGATGTACAGCTGTCACGTGATATTGGCAATAATCATGGTTTCTACACATTTAATAGTATTCAAGTCGAATATACTATTAGCAGCTACGAGATATAATACCTATTCGATAGAATATAATAGCAATCTCATAGCTTGCTAAATCCTATTAAGAACAGCTAAGAAATCAATAAAATATTAAAAATCTTCATCTGTTCGATTAAATTATTTTCATGTATGATATGGCATGTTCAAATGAAATTATGAATATTACTTCCAAACTAAGTTAGATAGCAGTTTATATATATCTATATATATATATATCGTGTATATATATAAATAGCCAAGAAAACGCATCTGTCGCTTTATAATACAGATTTTGTCAATCATTAAGCATTATAGCAAATGGTTTTTATTTACTTGTATACTAAGAAAAGTCTGCAAGCGTATTATTATGTATTTTTTATAAAAAATGTCACAACTTACAAGCTTTACTGGTAAACAAGATCGGGATACTTAAGTTTTTTTTTTATTTTAACAATCATCTATACTAATATATAAAGCTGAAGAGTTTGTTTGTTTGATCCGGCTAATCACAGGAACTACTGGTTCGAATTTAAAAAATCTTTTTGTGTTGTATACTCCTTTTATCGAGGAAGGTTCTAGGTTAATTTTATTCATTATATTTTTATTAACTATACGCGGGCGAAAACGCGGGCACAAATAGTAATAAAAAAAAACAATTGAATTAGACTAATAAAAGTAAATTACTAAATAATGGCCAAACGATTATGCGTATATACTGTCATATTAAAGATAAACACCTAATCCCAGATAAGTACATACAAATTGACTTTAAATAAATTGGGTATTCCGTTAACCTTAGCAACGGAACGACGATTAATAACGCAAACAAAACATGTTTATTTTTTCACTTTCGAAACGATTACTGTCATATTCGAAAAGTGAACGAATCTCTTTACAAAAAAATATGGATCTTGGACTAGGTGTCAAAAAAAAAAAAAATGAAAAAAAATGCCGCAGGGACTAAAGACGCAAAGAAAATTACGTTAACTTTTTAAACGACAAACTTTATTAAAATTCCGTTATATGGTGACATATTGTATATAATAAATTAGGTGTCGGCCTTTAAATTAAACTCCTGGATCGTTGTATAGAGCCACCTAATTGAAGCAACTTTGACTTAATCATGTCAATGTTATAACGGCATAGATTGGATATTTATTATTTTATCAAATGTTGCATATCACCTTGTGGATTTAAATGTTGTTTTTTTTGTAGATAGACTATTTACATAACACCTTTATATTCTATTAATACCAATATAAATATTTATTCAATCGAGAAATATTTAAGAATCTTCGTAAATCTAAATTAGACTGTTATCAATAAAACAGGTAATTTTCATGGACGACTATATGTACAGCTGATACATTACTTTACTTTTTAAATTAGAGAAATCACAAATATTTTTATAGTATACAATAAGAAAATATTTTTAGGAACGTACATTAATATAATAATGTAATTTAAATTGTTTTATTTGTAACAATGAACAATATGACCATTACTAACTGTTATGCTTATTTTAATGCCATGTTTGAATAAATACTGTCTGATGTTGCTATCATTAATCTTTTGCCATTTTAGGACTTTTGTAAGCAATTTAAAATTTACAAAGAAATGTAATTGTTAAACCACAAATAATTATTATATATACATACACATAGTGATGACATGTGCGAGATGATATCAATTCATCATGCAATCAAAAATACAACCCCAAATCGAATTAAATCATCAAATGAAATTCGAGTCTTTGTTGTTTTCCTTAAAACATACAAATTGTACACAGAACAAAATCAAATCTCCAATTCCTTGATAAGAATGTAGTATCGTTACCACTATCTGTTATCTCATTTATGTGAAAAAGTGAGTAGAAACAGCCAAATGTTAATCTAAATAATAATACTATTCCCAATTTAAATTTTGTTTTTTTATTTTTTTATTCTTTATTTTATATGGACCACATGATGGTAAGTGGTCACTTACGCTCATAGACCTCGCTTACATCGCCAACGCGCCTTTAACCTTGGGAACGAAGATGTTATGTCCCTCGTGCATGTAATTACACTGGCTCACTCACCCTTCAAACCGGAACACAACAATAGTACTGCTGTTTTGCAGTAGAATATCTGATGAGTGGGTGGTACCTATCTAGACGAGCTTGCACAAAGCCCTACCACCGAGTAAAACTAAAAATTGAAAACTATGAACTGTTTGCAAGTTTATTATGTCTTTTTTATTTAAATATCAAATTACTGATAGAAAGAGAGAAATTGTTATGTATCCATAGTATTCACCTTGCCATAAGAATAATGTCAGAACAAGCATTATTATGTAACGACTTTACCTGCCTTTACCTATGTGTTTTTTATGAGGTGATTAGCTAAGCAATGCTATGTTAACTTCTTTCAAATGAATGAAAAAGAAAAATCAGTGATAAACGATAAACCTGTTAAACATATATATAAGTAAGGCCATAAGTAATTATATTTAAGTAGGCTCCCAGATAACAAGTCAATCTTATCTAATGTTGTTGTTTTATTTGATAACAATATCCAAAAACAATATATAAAAAACATTTTAAATTAATATTTTTCAAATTACTGTAAAGATAATGTTGTTCGATATATAATGTAGACCCAGACAAGTCATCAGGTTAATGTTATTTTTTTTTATTTTTAATCTGTATGAAACCATGATAGGCAATTGAAACTTGTAATGTTTATTGATATAATTATGAAGTTTACACTACGCAAACTTCTATGGTGATATTCCAGATGCTGTAGCGCCTCAGCACAGCTGTCTTTCTAATAGCTCTATTACTAGCTTATTCTATAAATATTTTAGTCATTGTTGTATCATAGTTATCATACATTGAATTAAATAATGTTTAAAATCAATAATTATACATAGAATAACTTACATTGCGAGCAAATTAAAGCTGACATCATTCCTTTCAGCTTATTCAATATGTTAAAGATTTTCAGAGAGATATTTTCCTATGGTCAAAGGTCGTGGTAAGTTTATTTGCATTGTTTTTTATGGCAAATAAGTTTCATTATTTTTATTATACAATTATACTATTTCATAATAATAAAATATATATAATAACATAAATTTATGAAATGTTTATGTCAAATTTAAAATTTTCATTAAACAATTGACATTTACATTAAGAATTTGTTATATCATCTAGAAAACTCCAAGTAACATAACAACATTAAAGAAGAAACTGAAAATTTTGACTGAGATTTAAATATATTCGAATATATAATGTCCATTCATTTCTCAAACTCATTATTCAAACATGACAAAGTGCAATGTCATCCCAGAAACAGAATAAAAATATTGTGGTAATATGAGTATTCTGTTTCTTTAACTCTTTCATTTCACTGATAATGTTCCTAATTTGATGAAATTCTCTGCATTTAATTCCTAGATTTAGTTGTCAAGTGAACAGATTCGCTTTTCTAAGACATGAAAGGGGATTGATTGTTTGGAAATCATTTGAATTTAGAAGACAAATTTAATAGAGGGTGTGATATGATCATTATTCTGATGTACAAATGTATTGCTATCTCTTTTATATGAATAGCTTTAAAAGAGACGGGGCGGGAGAGAGGGGTAACTTTGTCCTGTCAAATTAATTAAAAAATTGCTTACAATAATCACAAGCAGTTATATTTAAAATACCTCTATCTATGAAAATAAATGTATTTCCTCAATGAGTCAAAATGTATTCATTTAAAACAATAAATATTCTCAGTATTTTCAGATATTATTTGAAAAACAGTTTTGAATCAAGCATATTAGATTTCTTCAAAAGCAATCTGAAGGCTTGCTAACAATTAAAGACTTCGACAATTTTTGCTTACTTGCAAGAGTCTACTTAAATTTTTTGATATTTCGACTTGAGATTAAAAAAATATTATAAATGTAATGACAATAGCTAAGCTATAGTATAGATTGTTCATAATAACTCACAATAATATGGCAGCAATAAAAAGTAATTGCATATTTTTCTCACATCGAGTTTAATAAATAACCGCAATACTTTTAGTCCTTTGAAAATAGTTTAATGAAAAATGTGAACAACAGTAACAGTATAATGTGGTATCACTTAATTATTGAAGTATTTCCATCTTGCACCTTGCTTAGCAATTACAATTATCAACAGCAGGAATATTTAAAATAATTGAAATTAATCTAAGACCATTAAAAGTAAGACTACCTTAAAATTGATTCTGTTAAAATAAATTATAAAGATTTTTTAAATTGAAACATCAATTTAACTTAATGACATTTTACTGAAAATGGTCCAGATTGAATAAACATCAATATGTTAAAAGGCGAAATTAAAACACTTATCATTTATATCATAATTAAATGTAGGCGAATTAGCAAAAATAATTATATGTTAACAGAAAACAGGAAAGAAGAAACAAATAAATAGCACATAACGCCCAAAAACATGGGGGAATTTTACATATTGATAAGGCAAACGCATAAATCGATGTTCTCCATATTACAGGGCCGTGCCTTTCAATTTTCTATACATATAACAATATAGTCCATTAGTTACCTCTATTTTTCGACAAATTCAGGATATCCTTCCGTAAAGTAGGCCCCTAAGCGATACTACTAATGTATCGTAACCACTGAATTGATTAATTCATCCTAGTAACAATAATTTCAGGTATAGGGTGTACCTACCACGCATTCGGCCGGCGACCATTTCAGAGTTCATCGACTATACAATTGTCACACCCTAATATCTAAGGTCGGGACTATTTATCTGGATTTAGATATATGGACAGAAAATAAGCTTTACGAAAATTAATAAAGCAAGGATTTTACCCCACAATCAGCGATCACTTCGGTAGTTCCACCAGTGGTTTTCGGCGCTTCCTAAACCACCATTAAGACTGGATCCTATCCTTTTGGCACATTTTGTATCTTTCCGATAACACTACACTGAACTAGGGATTAATCACAAGTTTTTAGCACGGCCTCTTCCAACATTTAGTACTTCATACACCCTCAAGCTCAATCCTTTTCACGGCCATTTGCAAATTGCGTCAAAGTCCCTTCTGTCCTATTGGTGCGTTCTGCGCTAGTGTAGATAGATTCGATTGCGCTCTCTAGAGGTAAAATAAGGAACTAAATATGTTGCTGTAGAAAAGCTTACTTTACTACTTCGTCATAAGATATACTAGGGATCGTATTGATTGCACTTACACTGTTTTGTAAAAAATAAAATAGGGTGCGGTAAGGTTTGTTCGAGAACCCCGTATCGTGACGTCAAACTGGGCGTGAGATGGAAAACGCGGTCAATTCAAAGCATTCACATTATTGTATGATAATGATAATATAATACTCATGGACTTATAATTTTCAAAAGTGTATATATACACAATTTATATTCATCTATTAATGATTGTATAATCGTACGAATATTATGATCATACCAAAATTATCATTTTAAGGGAGTTTATACATAATAAATTGAGTAAATTACATAAACAAGAATATTTCAGAATTTTCTTTAAAAATAATTTATTACTTTGAAATAAGCTATCGCAAATTTAAAGTGCACTAGCACAGTTTAAATGTTTGCAATTGAACGGAAAAATACTATTATGATTCTGAACAGAGCTTTATGCGGTCATGATTTGTGAAATAATTACTATTTTTTGTGTGTTAATAACTCAAAATCCGCTTCAATGGCATACGTATATTTTGTTAGGTCAAATTGTTTTTTGTTTTATTAAAATTAACTTTTGTACATACAAATAAAAATTAAAAATTGTTACTGTACAAATCGTGACCGCGTGACTTTTATATACTTTTTTAAAAGTGTTAATTAATGATTATAATGAAACATTTAGCAAACTAACAATCCTTGAATAATTATCAGAGTATTTTATAGTTTTGTCAAGATATTTTTATTCGAATGTTTTCAGTATATTTTCAAAGTATAAAATAAGTATTATCTTATTCATATAATATTAATTAACATTAAAATAAATATTGATTTATTGACAGTGGTTGCTCAATCTGGTAGCTCTAACATATAAAACTATTAAATTATTTGTACTGGCAATACAGCGAAAAAGTTATTTTCATATGTGGCAATTACGTCTAGCATGTGATTGGATAATAAAATCTAATCGATCAAACCGCACACCTACCATTGGCTGATTATATCTCATTTGCTTTATTAATGGTGAAAAATATTTCCACTTTCATAGATAGACTGTGTTATCAATATGTAAGTCATGAAAAGGACAGAACACGGTCGTGGGACAGCTAAATATTTTTTAATTTTTAATTTGACATTTGACGGCTGACGCACATTACAAATGTTGGTAACCGGTCGTCTTTGTTGTTTTCGATAAGTTGTTTACATTATTTTTACGCGAAAAAATAATTTTTAGCAGTGAGCATTTATGAGTGTTTTATTTGATGTTTTAAGAACTGAATAATATCACTAAAATATAATAATAGTACTAGGTACTCTCAAAATCCTTATTTAGTAGGAATTTGCAGTAGTTCAGTTTGCGTTATATTTATTTTTGTTGTGATTTGTGTTTATTGGATATTCACAAAAATTTTGGTAAGTATATTTAATAGTTGCTACTTTATTCGTGTAAATGGGATATATCTTCTGAATTCAATATTTATTGATTTTACCTTGAAAGCATCGTTACTGTTCTGATAAGAATCGTATAAGATTTTCCTTTAGTTTTCATATTCGCACTTGAGTCTTTTTCTCATTAAATTATAACAAATACTGGTAAAATATAGATCTGACATTCATTGTTTAGGTACTTATATTTAAAAGTTGTAGTTTTATCTATTTGTATTGTCTTCTTAATATGTATTTTGAAACTGAATAATAAAAGGCGATGTTTATTATAAAAATAGAAAAAAATAAGAAAATTAAAGGATAAATTTTTAATTAAAAGAAGGCCAAAAGATGAAAAGTAATTTAATTATTAGTCTTAATGATCTTTGTTAATTACATTTTAACTAATTTAATTAATCAACTGCCTTTGGCCTCTAATTTATTAATATTACTATTATGTTTTATATATTGAAGAATTAAATCAGGTGAATTATTTAGGGTCTATGATTTTTTTTTAGCAAGATAATGTTTAACGTGGCAAAAACTATCTGGAAATCTGTGATTTAAAAAAAAATAAGATTTCTATTAATTAAAATTGTCATGTGATGCAAATGTTCTGTATTAAATATGTCATAATGAACAGCTTACAAAACAAATTTGTCCTGCTATTAATATTATCCGTGTGTTTGTGTATACATATCTGTATACATATAACATTTTGTATACAATACATATGAGTAACTTATATAATATATTATAGTATAATTTTTAAGATGCACTGTTTGCTTTTAAATGTGTTTAAGTATACAAAAACTTGTAATTTTATACTTAGTCATGTAAAATGGTACAATAATAATTAAAAAAATAATAATTTTGTTTGAATTTTTTCGAGTGTTTTTTACTTGTCTTGTACTCATTCTGTGACTCTGATTGTTTCATAAAATCTAATGTTTACAATTAATTTAATAAATTACATTGACTTCAGCATCACTTGTATACGCTTATAATGAATACTTGTCTGCTACTGGTTACTAAAGATTAATATATTTAATTTGTTGAATTTATATGAAAAACCATCTTATCACATTTTGCCATACAGTTTTTAGAAAAGAATTGTACTGTGTAAAGAGGATGTGAATCATTATAGTTTGACAAAGAATTTCTTTGTGTTTGATTAACTTAGTCATCTTTGTTGATTTGGGGTTGATTTGTTAGATTCATTGTAAACAATATTTTTTGTTGACATTACATGTTTTAATTTATTCCTATACATATATTTTTTGTATAAATGAGCAGTTAGAACTAGCACGCTATAGTGTGGCGTGGATTCGCTTCACGTAACACATGTATTATAAGGTCCTCCAGACCGATTTCGGCTACGGCGGCCAATCTCAAGAGAGATTAGCCAACTGCGCAGGAGATATTATAGTGCACAAGTGTATGCGCAAACACAGGTGCACTCTCTTTTCCTTAGCTCTCATAATCCGATGGGACAGCAATCCGACACGATCGGAAAGAGTTCAGGCGCAGGAATTGAATCGGGAATGTAGTGTAATCGTTATATATTAGTAGAATTCGGACCCAGGACTCATTTGTATATTACAGATGATGATGAAACATAGTTAACATTGAGTATGAAACGTATCTCATAAACAGACACTTCGTAATGATCTGTAAAATCTATAAATATTCTACACAGAATGTAAAAAATTCAACCATTCACAAGATACCCATGGAAAATCGTATTTCTTTGTGCCTCTTATTTTATTTTAAAGTACTTCGAGTTTATTAATTACAGACACAAAGGATACAAAATTTTGTTGCGCATTAAGGGGGTAATGAATTGTCTATACTTGCATTGCTAGTATTCACAAGTATAAACCACTCTAAACCCCGATGTACTAAAGGCCGGCAAAGCACCAGCATGTGCTCGGATGTTGCAGATGTCCATGGCCGGTGGTAGTCACTTTCAATCAGGTGAGCCTACTGCTCGTTTGCCCCCTCTTACATAAAAAAAAGACGAAGGTGACCACATAATAAACGATGGACCATTTGCATTCGGACCCTTTGTTTTCTGGCTATGTGAACAGGGCACCCGACTTTGGAAAATCGATTACACAAACACAATGAACGCTACTACAAACGAAAACAAGTAACTGCACACGAAATGAACACTACTACAAACGAAATGAACACTACTACAAACGGAAAGAAGTTACTACAAACGATATTAACGTTACTACAAACGAAAAGAGGTTACTACAAACAAAAACAAGTTACTACAAACGAAAATAACCCTACTACAAACGAAAAGAAGTTACTACAAACGAAATTAAGGCTACTACAAACGAAAAGAAGTTACTTCAAACGAAATTAGCACTACTACAAACGAAAAGAAGTCACTACAAACGAAATTAACGCTACTACAATCAACTTTTTCACTTACATTTTTTCCACTACAATCAACTACAAACGATTATGTTTAAGAATCAACTATTCATTTTGAGTTCCGTCAAAACCGAGGGATGAGATTTTTTCGATGTCCTCTAATTTTTTTTTCAGAGCTACTACAAACAAAAATAAATGTTACTACAATTAACTACAAACATATATCAATAATAATCAAAAAGAAAAAAATCGATTTTCCAAAGTTGGGTGCCAAGTTCACATAGCCTTCTATTCTCAATACAAAATAATAAATGTTACCGTTTACGTTGGCAAACTCATGGGTATATTTTGCGTGTAATGATAGTCACGATATTAAATAGCTACCTGTAATTTAAAATCAACGTAGATTAGACATCGGGTTGTAATGCTTAACCGCATTTCGGGTGCAGTGAAGGGATTCCGCCGAAGGTCGCTCTATTGCTGATTCCGCAATGGAACCGCTTTCGTGTTTCGTATTTAGCAAATGTCTTATGGCTGTTTATTTTGTACCTATTTAAGACGTGGAAGGCTGGTACTTGTCAGGTATTGCTCCTATCGTCCAGTGATTTTTAAGCTATGCATCGCTTTTTGGTACAAATTTTTAAGCTCATTTTGAAATGATACTACGATTTTACATAATACTCTCCCTTTTTCTGAATTTATTACTCAATGTGCGGCTAAGTTTACGGGAATCATGGGCATATTAAGAAGTAATTTATTTTGATACCATTTTTGTTTACCGGTTAGAAATTAGCCACGAGTGGCTGCGCAGAAATAGTTTTGGAACAAAAACGCCCAGCCAGACATTGCAGTACGTGGATGTTCTCTCCAATGACGTTAACATAATCGCAAATATATACATACATTTAAACTATTCGATGTGAATAGTAAAATAATGCTTGCTGACTGAATATTGGCAAGCGCAGGAGTTATTATTTTCTAGGCTCATGTTTATAAACACAGCTGTACTTCCTATGCCATTACTATCATGACTGATGAGATGATGATGTCTGAGGCACGATAGAGAGATATCAGACAATTTTTTCGCGTTTTTCGACACACGATTGACTTTTTTAAAATATAAAATAGCAGGATGGTAAGTGTTCATCACCGAATATTAATCATCCCTCACATTACCAATGCGGGATCATCCCTGGGAACTAAAATGTTGTATTGCAGGAGAATATTTGGTGGTACCTATCCAGACAGTCTTACACAAAACCCTACCACCAAGTAAAACAATAATTATAAACGTTATTTAGTGTGAGATTAGTTAAACAATGCTGTGTCTTCTTTTTTCGAATGTCAACACAACAGTATCTATCCAGATGAGTTCGCACAAAGGTTTTTATACATAGATGAAGACTATTGCTGTCTTGTATGTACATTTGTAGCATTTATTTATCGCTATTTTGTTCTATGATGTATAAAGCAGTTTTGTAATATATATATAAACGTGTAACTATTTCATAATCTAAAGGGCATAATAATTGAGGACATGCAGTTGGTAGTAGATCTTGGATGGAGATTGTTCAAGGATTGCTCGTATCGGTTTGCGTCATTAGAATAATCATTTTTCTACATAAATATCTCATACGAATTAATATCAATTTATAATAATATCCTGGGACATTATTCACACGAGGTCATCTGATCCCAAACTAATCTGATGTCGTACTATGGAAACCAGACAGCTGATATACTACATATACAACTTTTTTTTTGTAAATTCATACTTATATAGATAATTACATCCAGACTCAGAATAAACAGACATGTTCATGCACACAAATGTCTGTCCTAAATGGGAATCGAACCCACGACTGCAGCGCGAAAGGCAAATATCTACAAACCACGCGAACTTGTCGTCGTCGTCGTCGATCAATGTGTGCCACTTGCGATCTATGACACTTGAAACCTGTGAAATCACGTAAACACATCATAACAGTTGGGCTCGCGTGCGTATCATCAATTTACAAGGCGTTCCACGTTACACGGTTGGCCATCACCATTACGTTGATAGCGGAAGTACGGTATCGTTATTTTCTATCATTTACTTTAAGTGTATCTTCAACCGTAGCAGAAATCTAACGAAAATTATAGGTAATGATTGGCTCATTATTTTATTATCTTGGTTTTTTTTTAATCAAAACAAATGTACGTTTCTCAATGTCTGTGTTAAAATTTTATATTATATAGTTATATACATACAATTTATATACATTATATTTTCGATACAGTAGAACCTCGATTATCCGAACCAATTGGGACTGAGACTAGTTCGGATAATCAAAAGTTCGGATAATCGAAACGTGGGTTTTTTGGGACGAAATCATAATCAACACCTTTTTACATAAAAACAGTACATACATATATATATTAAAATTTGACATGCATCTTAACGTTGAAATATATATATGTGTGTATTTTCAACACCTGAAAAAAGCCGAATATTTTTTGTTATATTTTTTTTTTTATAAAATCGTCAATTTTTCGTTGACGAATTTATAATGCACCAATGTTCGGATAATTGAGGGTTCGGATAATGGAGGTTCTACTATATATACATATCTAATTTTAAATGATTGTATAAATACATAAAACACTCAGACTCGGGGCGGGAATCAAACCTGTAGTGGAAAGCAGGATCACTGCTAACAGCACCAACGGGCTAGTCATATATATTTATTTGTTTGTATGTGTTTCTAAGTTTGCACTTTAAACTTTTGCGATGTGTAGTATCCATTCGAAAGAACCTTTTTTTTAGTTGCAGTGATGGAAATGATCAAGCGAACACCTTTTGCGAGAATTTCTGCTTCATGTGTATTCACAACCCCGTATTGAAGCAGCGTGCTGGAGTAAATTCTATTCCTTTTCCGAAAGAGAGGAAGCCTTTGGCCAACATTGGAGTATAACATTGGAACTGTTTCATTAAGAATTACCAAATTATCTCGTAATGCTACACCTACAATGTATTAAAATATATAAGTTATTATTATTAAAGTTCACAAGGGAAAACGCAAATACAGGACATGCAAATACGCACTCTTATATCTCACTCACTTAATGAGATAGATGGCAATCAGGGCGTCACGACCGGAATGAGATTAGACGCAGGCTCTACGTGCTTAGCGAGACATGGACACTTAACTTTGTGGTAGGGCTTTGTGCAAGCCCCAAGGAAGGTACCACCCATTCTTACATATACTTACATAAATTACTACTACAGAAATGAGATAGTATTGGCGTCAGGGGATTTGCCTTAAGTATTTTTGCAAGTTATCTAAGTGAACGGACCCAATATGTCTCTCTAAAAAATCAGGTCAGTGATAAGGAAGATCTTTTCTATGGTGTTCCACAAAGCAGCGTACTTGGGCCTACTTTATTCTTGGTCTATATTAATGATCTGTGCAGGCTTGAATTAACTAACTGCAAGATTATAACATATGCCGATGACACCTCACTAATTGTCCACGGTGAAAATTGGTCAGACGCTCGAAATAAGGCAGAATCTGCCCTTGCTATCGTAATGAATTGGCTGTCGTGTAACTCTATGACTCTCAACTTAGATAAAACGCAGTATATTACTTTTGGCTCCAGCTATACTTTACCAGTAACATCATTTCCTATAGTCGCTCATAATTGTTCTGAATACCATGATTCTGTTCCTTGCAACTGCAATAAAATCTCTCGCACTAAGACCATTAAGTATCTAGGAGTGACGATAGATGAGGGTCTCATTGGAATGATCACATTCAATCTATAATTTCACGTATAAGGAAAATAATGTATGTATTTAGATATCTTAGGGCATCCGTTCGTTTCCAGACTTTAAAAACTATATTTTGCACTTGTGCAGTCTAATATCACAAACTGCATCACAGCATGTGGAGGTGATTCTAAGATCAATATACTTTGTTTAGAGAGAACGCAAAGACTTTTATTAAAAATTATGTTCAATAAGCCAATTCGTTTCCCTACAGCGGAATTATATAAATCCTGTAAAGTTCTCACAGTGCGTCAATTGTATATACTTCATACAATTCTTCGGAAACATAAAAATATTCCTTTTAATTATAAGTTGGCGCATAACAAACGCAAAAGTGATAGGGTTTGCCGGACCATTCCATGGACATCAGCTATAACAAGTCAACAATATAATTACTTGAGTTCGATTCTATATAACAGAGTAAATAAGAAGATCAACATTTACTCACTTACAATTTACCAATGTAAAATTCAAATTACCAACAGGCTTCTCAAATTGGGATATGATGAGACTGAGCTATTACTAAAGCGTTTAATATAACATTGACCTTATATTCCCTTCCTACCCCATCCCTTCCTTATTATATAATTCATTAATTATATTTAGGTATCTATTATTTAATTCAATTTTTTTATTTTTTATTTTCATAAAAGATTATGTCACAATAATTATAAACAGTTCAAAAAAAAGAAAAAAAATAAATAAATAAAAAACTAGGTAATGTGATTGTCAATTTTTATATTTTATTTAATTGAATTGTTTTTCTAATTTATGTTGAACAAATGATAAAATGAAAATGTGCTGTCGATTTGGAGGGCGTTTGTAACTGCGACACAGTGTAATACTATAGTAGTTGCTATCGTATAAGTTGTTTGTGATATGTATTAATTGTTCAAAATAAATAAATAAATAAATAAAATATTCTACTGCAAGCAATACATAGTATTCCGCCTTGAAGGGTGAGAAAGTTAGTGTACAAGGGACATAACATAGTTCCCAAGGTTAGGGGTGCAAATGAATGGTTAATATTTCTTACGGCCAATGGGTCAAAAAATCTGAGCAGTGGTGACCACTTACCATCAGGTCCATTTACCCGTCTTCTCAAATTATAAAAAAAAAACTTTATTGCGTCGGTTATATTATATTTGAATTATAAATCGTCTGAAAGTTGTCGACCATTAGTGATGTGTTACGCAACTCTCTCGAGACTTCTAAACCAAATTGTCGTGCATTAGCCTTGATTTGATGGTAATGAGATCATTTGTCCATCTTAATATTGAATTTGTTTACGTGGACTGAATATTATGATCGGTATTTTTAGCTGACTGCGCAATCAAGGAGCAATGTTTAATTACCGTTAAAAAAAATTTAAATAACTTCCAAAATGTGCTCTCTAATCTAATAATCTAATCTAAAAGTGTAACCGCTTTAACGCATTAATTCTCGCGTTAATTTCTTTGATGTACCGCCACTTGAGCTATCGCCTAACGTCAAACGGCAATGTGAATGCCGTTGTCAAATTATGGCGTTAACTCGTGGCTACACCTACGTTAAACGTCCATCATATCATCGCGATAATTAACGGCATTTACCGCTAGTGTGGCCTCAGCATTAAAGATTGATGAATTCGTTTGAATAATGGGCTAAAAAATTACGTAAATAATATAAGTAAATTGTATTTATTATGTGTTGTATGTAGTATAGTATATTGTATACGAAAGTGGTTTTGTTCATAGAAAATTATTTATTTTGGTTGATGACAACTTCGATAAGCGTCTTTTACCTTTCAAGGATATGTACAAAATATTAATTGTTTTTGCGAACGTGGTCTAAAGAAGACAAATTTGGAGGAACCATTAAAATATAATATAACAATGCCTGTGAATGTCCCACTGCTGGGCTAACGCCTCCTCTCCTTCTTTTTTTGAGGAGCCACAGATTCCACCACGCTGTTGCGGATTTGTGGAATAAACAAGTGGCAGAATTTCAGTGAAATAAGACACATGCAGGTTTCCTCACGATGTTTTCCACCACTAGTCCATCTCGGCTATATACAATAGGCTTTGAATAGAATGTAACGACAATAATTATCGAAAATTTAAACAATTTTTTTCACAAATTCAGTCCTTAGAATTAATTAACAGTGTGATAGATATTTTTTACCATTAAACGTAAATAATATTTCCTGTTGTACCTACTTCGGTCCTATAATATTTTATGCAATTTAACTGTATTGTACTTCAGCGTGTAATGAAGTTACCGTAGTCTAAAATAATATTGACATAACCTAGTTTCGTATACAATTTGTTTTTGAACAAATATAGCAAATCGATACTATTTGCATATAAATCGTTGCGATGCCGATAACTCTATTATAAAAGCAAATCATAACTATATTTATGTACTACATACTTTATTAGGGTCACGGTAGTACGATCACGCAGCCTTTCCGATGAATATTAGGTCGGCCATGGCAGAGGGCTTGGAGGGTATGAATCCCACATAATTTGATCGCACAATCATTGTAAGGGTCCTGGACTGTCCGTCCGGTAACTTTCGATAATTTGCTCTGCGAACAAAACAGTATGAAAGCATGAGATAAGTTCTCGTCATCAGTTATTCCACTTGGCGGTGGACAACAAAATTGCAGCAGCAGATGGAGCGGGTTGAAGTACAGGCCAAATGACCATGTTATAAATGTTTTTTTATAATTCTAGTAAGTATTGTCGTTGGTGACAACTTACCATCAATTAGTACAAGTGTTTGTCTGCCTTTTTGTAACAAACAACTTCCTTAAACTCAAAAATATAACTTGTATTGCATATAAACATACTTTTTTTTACTAAGTACACTTATTTTTTTGTCAGAATTAAATTTAAATGATTTAGCCATTAAAAATATTCGCATTGCTCTTAGTGTAAGATAATTCGTGGAACTTAGCAGTATACCACTTATATGTTAATAAAAAGGTGAATTATTGTAATAGAGTTAGGTAATTTGCCTTTATGTTTACATATATTTATAATGTCTCGTCGACTGATTACTGACTAACTGCCTCGTTTTCTAAATAACTTGTATGATATGCGAGTCAATGAAAGTGTCTGCATTTGTCTGTTAAGGATTTTTAGTAACTACCACCAGTTGGGACGTTGACTGTGTTACACTCTCGTGCATCAGAAACGTATAACCATTGGTCCTGCGTCTGATCTCGCTCTGTATTTGTCGGATTATTTAGTTTTACGCTGGTGTATCCTCAAAAATGAAAGTGTAAGCCTCAAAAACCACACGGCTATCAAATTATATACCGATAGGAAGATAAAACTAAAAGGCACGGACAACATGTTTGTGGAGACTGCGACATAACATAAAAAATATATATGTATCTCGGCTAGTCAGCATTAAGTAATAGAATACATTATGCCAAAAATCGGATAGCATTCTATAATATCATAAAATTGTATAAATGCAAAAATAGCATTATTTCAATACACATTCAAGATACGTAAAATAATATATAAAGTGAATGAAGTGAAACCTTTTAACAATAAATACTGGTAAGACATCTTACATGATTTTTGCACCTAAAAGTAAATTTATCCCAAATTTTGACGAGCTAACAAAATGTAACAAGCCAGTTCAAAAATTTAGCCATGAAAAATATTTAGGCCTTGTATTAGATAGCAAGCTGACTTGGCAAAGTCACATAGACCACGGCGGCGATGTGCCACTACTGTGGCGCGGACCGGGACACTGCCCAGCACACGTTGGAAGCGTGCCCAGCGTGGAGTGCGGAGAGGGAGATCCTGGTCCGTGAAGTCGGACAAGACCTGTCCCTGCGAGCAATCGTGTCGGCTATGCTCCGCAGGGAATCGGCGTGGAGGGCTGTAGCCTCCTTCTGTGAGACCGTCATAGTCCAGAAGGAGGCAGCGGAGTGGGAAGGGGAAAGGGCCGATCCTGCTCGGTGGAGACGACGTCGGCGTCGTCTCGGCCCTCCCACAGCCCCGACGCCCGGGGCTTAAAAGATAGGGCGTATCCCTAGGGCCGTGGATGCGTGAGGTGGGGGCCTCACGGGTCCTATTTCAGACGGCCCTGAGGAGGACGGCAGCCGGGATGGCCTCGAGCTGCCGTACGCACTAGTGAGGAGTGCGGGGGGGCGAAATTACCTTCGCTCCCTGAGGAGAGCTCCGCCAAGCCACGAGCGGAGCAGAGCACGGGAGGGGCCGCGGATGCGTTATATCAACACGATCCCGCAGCCTCTCCGATCCGTGCCGAGGACGGCCATCGCAGTGGTTTTAGTGGGTAAGAATCCCACATAGCCCGGTTCCTTCCCCGAAGGGAGCCGAGTACCTTTTGAAGGTTTTCACGGTGTTAAAAAAAAAGTCTCATAGACCACGTTAAGATAAAAATTTCACCCTTAATAGTTCATCCTGTATTCCTAAAAAAGTACGTCCAGTAATATACAATGCCTTAGTAAAACCACATTTAGAATACCTTGTTGAAATTTGGGCAACAGCTGCAAAGACAAACATACAAAACTACAAACTCTCCAAAACAAAATGATTAAAGCACTATACATTTACGACGATTTGACACAAACTGAAAAAAATTAAACAAAATTCTTAACATTAATCAGTTATACACACTTAAAATTTGCATTCTTATTAGGAAAATAATAACACAAGAGATACACGCCCAATTACAATTTCATAAGAAAACACATACACACTAGTAAGTAAGGTCCTCCAGACCGATTTCGGCCACGGCGGCCAATCTCAAGAGAGATTAGCCAACTGCGCAGGAGATATTATAGCGCACAAGTGTGTGCGCAAACACATGTGCACTCACTATTCCCTAGCTCTCATAATCCGATGGGACGGCAATCCGACACGACCGGAAAGAGTTCAGGCGCAGGAACAACAGCTTAACGTGCTTTCCGAGACACGGGATTGTACACACTGCCACCTTCCAGACTCCGGGCTGCTACTGAGAATTTTCTGACAGAAAAACCCAATAACTATTTATTGGCCCGACCTGGGAATTGAACCCAGGACCACCGAGTCTGCGGCCTTATATTTAACCACTAGACCAACGAGGCAATCAATGAAAGTGACAGTGAATTTACATACACACTACACAAGGAGACGACGATAAATTAGAGTTGCGAATAATTAGAACTAACTATGGATAAAATAATATAATGTTCGTAGGAGTGCAAATTTACAATAAGTAACCCAACGAAATTATAAACTGAAAGTTTAACTATATTTAAGCAGATCGCCTTATAGCCTAAGCTATAATCGCCTTATCAAATAAATACAAATATATATATACAAAGTAACTATTACTACAATAAATATTAGTTATATTAACATTAAATTGTAATTTTCTCATTATAAGTGATTTTTTTTTTGTATTCTTTATGAGAAATAAATGTTTTTAAACCGAATGCAACCAAATACATGTCACCGAAGTAAAACGTAAAATCATAAATTAATTATTCCTTGCCCCGAAAAACAACAGTTTTGAAGATTTTTACAAGTTTTATAAAAAACTTTAATCATCACACTTAGTTATACACTACTTATATATTATATAATTATTTATAGTACGACTGCTTGTTTTACATTATTAAATAGAGAAGTTACGAGTAAGATATTCAAGAAATTATAAAACAAGGTCTTGGTAATGGACTTCAATCAGTCTATGTACCTGTTACTTTCTATTTGTGACGTTACGACTAGGGTTGTCGACTCGAGTTTTTTCTGTTGTAATTGCAATTCCGTTGAAAATAGGAACATTTTGACTACGCTCTGTAGTTAAATCGAATTGAGATTCTATAATCGTGTATCGTAGTAGATTCGAAACTACGAAATTTGTATTACTTTAATAAAAAAATATCTCTACGTATTTTAAGTTTAAGTACCCCAGCCGCGTCTGTCGGTCAGAATGAACGCGATAAACTCAAAGAGTACCAAACGGATTTTCATATAATTTTCACAAAAAGACAGAGTGATCCATGAGGAAGGCTTTGGTGTATAATTCATGAAGGTTTTGTATCAATTGATTGAAATATGATGTTGATAGTTGTATATGGCGAAAACAAAATCTGCCGACACTGAGAGTTTTTGCTGTTGCACCGTGTAAACTATTTTATATATAATGTACTATGATATAAACGTATTATGTAGTCCCTTATTCTACCTCTGCGTAGCCTAGTACTGTATAAATGATACATATATTAATATTTATGAGTGCATCGTTTTTTAATTTTTAAACAATGTACATACAAATTTTGTAACTGTAGACATATTTTCATGTGATACTAAAATCATTTATTAAATGGCTTAATTCAGAGCGGCACACTTAAAATATTTGCACAGTATAAATGTTTGTCAAACAATGCACTGATGTAATTATACCTTGAATATTTGTTTTATAAACTCTATAGTAGATAGATGTGTTTTAATGATTACCAAGTTTGATTAATATTTAGTTATTTATTAATTGAATAGCATTTTCTCGTGGTTTCAGCCGAGTTTATTTCTATTATATGATCTTCATTCTAAGTTATATATATGTATCGTCAATAAATTGATTATTTATCGATGAGATATATATATTAGAAAGTACTTCCAAGAGACCCTTTATATAAAGATTAAATTCATTTTGATTTATTAATGTATCTACAAAATCTGTTATTAGGTGTAAGCTAGTGGTATAAGTTAGTGAGCGTACGCAACTATTTGCGATCGAAATAAGTTATGCGATATATAAAGTCATTAGTTATTAAAATATAAGGCCGATAAATAACAATTATTCTGTTGAATATGATGAAAAAACCATAAAAGTAGTAAATTATTGCCGACTACAAGCTACTTACGCCACGAAATACTTATACTAATATTGTTGTGTTCCGGTTTGGAGGGTGAGTGAACCAGTGTAATTACAGGCATAAGAGACATAACATCTTAGTATTTAAGGTTATTGGCGAATTGGCAAAAGTTAATATTTCTTAAAATACCCATTACGGCTGAGAGGATCAATTACCAATATTACCTGTTTTAAATGTTTTAAAAGAGTTCCTTTAATTCTAAATATTTAATTTAATTGTAATTTATCAATATAAGTGCCAGCCCTGCTGATGTAACCAGTGTCACCAAACATTTAGCACCTCTCTCTCAGTGAATGTTTTCTCCAACTTCATTATATCTGTACAATAAACATACTTTACTAAGACTAATGGTAAAAATAGAATTTCTAAGCATTTCAACCTCTGTCCAAAGCACTTGTGTACGTCTTGAGACGATTATTGTGTGAATTAATTTTTTCTTATCTGATCTCTACAACTAATTGTGTAGTGGCAAAATTTTGGGTTAAAATAGCTGTAAAAATGTTTTTTTTTTTTAAATAAATTATCTCGGCAGCTGGTTGTTGATTAATGTGTAAAATCGAGGTCATGCGAGCTGATCTCTATCCATTGGTATTGGAAAGCCTTCCCATCGGGCTATGAAATTGAGTTTTATTTTTATTTTTTTATAGTATAGGTAAGTGGACGAGCACATGGGCCACCTGATGTTAAGTGGTCACCAACGCCCGTAGACAGTGGTTTGTACATTTAAAAAAACAACATCGCCACTGCGCCACCAACCCTGGGAACCAAGATGTTATGTCCCTTGTGCCTGTAATCACTCTGGCTCACTCACCCTTCAAACCGGAACACAACAATACCAAATACTGCTGTTTTGCGGCAGAATATCTGATGAGTAGGTGGTACCTACCCAGGCGAGCTCCCACAAAGCTCTACCACGAAGTGAAGTTATATAATGTGCATCTGTTAATAACTCTTATTCAGTTGTATATAGTAGCAAGGTAATAAAAGTAACAGAAAGACATACATACAAAAAATAATAATATACGGTTCTGCAATACGTGACAGTCAAAGTCTAAATGTATATTTAGCAACCAGAAGTGAACCCGATTTCATAAAAACTTCGAATTGTTTTTTTAAAACAGAACACCGAATAGTTCGGATTGATGTAAATAAGTCAATTAATTACTTTTAAAGACCCTAACAAAACAATTGAACACATTCAACAAATCATAAATCACGCGAATAATTAATTAATTACATTACGTCACTAACCATCAGGTGGCTCATAAGAGCGACCGTCTCCGTCCTATACTTTAAAAAAAAAAGTTCGGTACGGAAAGAAACACGTCAGACGTGAGAAGAAGCGGCGAAAGAAAATCAGCGATTTTAATTTTTTCAACAATTCACAATGTATTTATTAATATGTGAAACAGCCAGAAGGTAATAAATAAATTAATTAGAATTTACACAAAAGGGTACTGTATTATTATTTTTTTTTTTAATTATTTATTGAATATTTCTGAACGTTTTCAACGATCCTGTTGTAAAGCGTATACATAATAAATAAATAAATAAATAAATAAGCTTTATTAAATCCAATACAGTTTTACAAAATTAAATTATTTTAGGAACATTAAATTTGAGATCATTAAATTGTTATTATATATTATATATATTTTCTATGTAATGGACCCCTTTTGGGTAAAAACCTCTTCCAAAGATTTCCACTCTTCTCTGTCTTCTGCGGTGTGCATCCAGTCTGATCCTGCGGTCGCGGCCTCTGTTTCTGGATCCTGGTGGTCCTTTCCATCTTGTCACTTTTGCTGTCCATCTGTCATATGTGCATCTAGCAACATGGCCCGCCCATTTCCACTTTAAACCTTGGGAGAAACTTAAAGCGTCGGTTAAGCGTATACATATGTGCTTTTATTTTTATATTGACCAACAATCGACCCTGTGTAATCAGGTATGTAATTTTACTGGTAGTAAAACTTTGTGCTAGTACGTCTGGGTAGGTGCCACCCACTCATCAGATATTCTACTGCAAAACAGCAGTACTCGGTATTGTTGTGTTCCGGTTTGAAGGGTGAGTGAGCCAGTGTAGTTACAGGCACATGGGATATAACATCTTAGTCAATGCGCCACCAACCTTGGGAAGATTGGTGGCGATGTAAGTGATGGTTAACATTTCTTACAATGCCATTGTCTATGGGCGGGGGTGACCACTCAGGTGGCCCATATGTTCGTCCGCCTACCTAAATTATAAAAAAAACCACATGTACTAATCATAACTAGCTTATACTTGTTCTTGGTGCTGATGGTAGTAAAAAACTGTCGGACATAGCAACGTACATAGAAATATATATGTGTTTGTGAATACAGTTTAGTTTGTTAATATATTACATTAACATAATGACGACAATCACAGACGCCTATAATTATCACGTTCAAAGTACAACGGTACTCATAATTTCTTGCATTATTTGACATCTGATAAAATCTACAACGTTTATTGCTGTTTCGCTTATATAAACCGTGAGAATGAAATGAAAATTTGTTATATCGTGGCTTGAACGACGTACATATCGTTAGGGTTAACGCACATTGCGAATAAAAAGTTGTATCTGTTTTAAAGACGTAACCGACTTCAAATAAAATTTGAGCCTATATAAATTCACTATATTTTCACCCCTAGGTCTCCTAGTGTCTCTTTAAACACACTCATAATACGATACGATGGGACGGCTACTCATAACACGACCGGATGGAGTTCAAACGGCCTTACGTACTTTCCGAAGCACGGAGTTCACACTTCTAACTTCCAGACTCCGGGCTGCTACAGAGATTTTTTCGACAAAAAAACCCAGTAACTTATCGGCCTGTTAAACGGCCTAAAAGATCTTGGCATCTGCGGTTTTAAATCTAGCTACTCAGATCAACAATTATAACTACTAGTAGTAATGTATACACAAAATAAATATTTATGGGCTTAAAATCTAATGTAAACAAAATTTTGATAACATTTTCTGTTATTGATGGGAAACATCTATAGCCGCGGCGCGGGTTAAATTGATCGTTGGCGTGGCGAATGGCGATGCATTCCGTGGCGACTGGCGACGCATCGCCACGCTATACGATGGTATACAGTATATGCGTATAATATAGTATTATTATAGTAGTGCGTACAGTGAAGTCACCGAGTAAAAGAATAAAGTTGTCACAATTTGAAATAAATTGTTGAATTTAATTTTTTTATGAAAATAAACGTTAAATGAATAAACAAACCGTCATCATTTTATTTCATTCGATGTTTCACATCTGCCAGGCGTCCCGTGACGGCTCACATATTTTAATTTTAGTCAGTTTGTTTGTCATAAAATACTTTATATTCTCGGTTTTAGAGCTTTGTGCAAGCTCGTCTGGGTAGGTTCACCCACTCATCAGATATTCTACCGCAAAACAGCAGTACTTGTTATTATTGTGTTCCGGTTTGAAGGTTGAGTGAGCCAGTGTAATTACATTCACAAGGGACATAACATCTTAGTTCCCTAGGTTGGTGGCGCATTGGCGATGTAAGCGATGGTTAATATTTCTTACAATGCCATTGTCTATGGGCGTTGGTGACCACTTACCATCAGGTGGCCCATATGCTCGTCCGCCTACCTATACAATAATAAAAATAAAACTTTATATTCACTAATTTCCGCCTACGGCTTCCTTTTCCAGGGTGGAGATGGAGGATGTTCTAATCTGAACCTTAGACAACGTAAATGAAAATTTTCATAATCGGTTGAGTAGTTAACACGTTAAAACATAACAAACAAATAAACAGACTGACGTTCGAATTAATAATATTAGTTAGGGATTCTTAGTGTAAGCTGTATATAAGCGAGCAGAAGTGTTGGATAAGAAAGCTGTTTTATACGTAATGTAATTATAACAGCAATTTAAGTTGGCTTATTAGGTAAGTTTATTAGTTTGTTAGTGCTGCTCCAAGTAGAGTTAAAACATAAGACGGCAATTCAATTTGTAATTAACAACTAAGTAAGTTTTTTAGAAATCTTTTCGAATCGTTTTTTTTTCTTTATTTTAATATTTACTCGTTCCGTCGCACGAGTAAAATACATATGTGTACATAATTGGTTTACGCGGCGCACACTGTTAAAGTTTTCAGTCGGCATGATACTTTTTTTTCGACATCATCAACAATGAAAAATGTTAGTAGCAGCCCGGAGTTTAGAAATTGGTAGTGTTTATAATTCCGTCCATCGAAAAGCACGTGAAGCCATTTGTCCTGTGCATAATATCCGGTCGTGGCGGATTTGCCGCCCTATCAGATAATAAGAGTGGGCAAATAAAAATGTGCAATGATATATTGCCAACTGGAATTCTTGAGAATGGCTTAAATAGGTCAGAGCGATATCATGTGTTTGTCTCCAAATAAAATATGCATCGGTTGTTGAATCGGATCTGTGAGAAATCTGAAGTGTTAAGATCTCAGGCTTAAGCAAACGTTTTTGACACACTAACACCGATGTGTTATTTCGCGCTGAATTTTGAAACGGTTTGTATATGCTAAGCTCACATTGGGACACTATAGTTTAACTGCTGTGTTAATTGTCTTTGTGTATTACCTATTAAAAGGTTGCAAAATTCAATGCATAGTCTGTATCCTCATGGCTCAGTCGACAGGATATGTAGATTTTTTATAACGGGTTGAAATTCAGACAAGCATTCATGTGAGTGATTTAATTCAAAAGAAATAATTTTTGGTGTTATTTATATTATTATCTGGTTAATTCTCTGGTTGCTTTTAATTACAATCATCATCATCATATCATTAGTTGATATTAAATGCGCCCAACAAAAGACTTTATAAAACAAGAGTGTATAAAACAAATATTCAAAGTATAGTAACATCAGTGCATTGTTTGACAAACATTTATACTGTGCAAATATTTTAACTGCGCCGCTCTGAAGTAAGCTTTAAAACATGATTTTAGTATTACTTGAAAATATGTTTAGTTACATTTGTATGTATTTTGTTTTTAAAATTAAAAAACAATGTATTCATAAATATTAATAAATGTGTCATTTTCTATGTACGCTATGCGAGACTCCGAGAGAAGAACAAGGAACTAAATGAAACATTTATATCGTAATACAAATAACTATTGGTTTACTCGGCGCACGCCGGTCAAGCTCCCAGTCCTGACTTTTTTCCGAAAACTTAAACAATCGTCATATTTCAGGCAATTAACACAAATCCTTAAGGAATTGTACACTTCAATTACACCTTAGTTTTGAGTTTATCGAGTTCATACATACTTTTGTTTTACAATAAGTAGTGATTTTATTAGTTTTTAGTAGTAATTAGTGCCGCCACAGATATATTTTACTATTGCTTGTTTGCCCAAAGGTTATCTGGTAAAGATTATAGCTTTAGCAATAAGGTCGTCAACTTCGTACATTCCGATAAAATTTATTACATACCTTTATCTATACAAATATTATAAAGAGGAAAGGTTTGATTTTTTATTTGTTTGTTACGATTTAATTCAAAAACTACAGTTAGAAAGTTACATCTTTACTGAGTAACATAGACTATATTATATTTTCAAAAAAATTAGAGATCCCAACCTAAAATGGAACGATGTAACCCAAGGTATCTTGTTGCCTATAAAAGTCTTTGTTTGGCGTGCGCTGCGAAAACTATTAACGGTATATAAACAAGTGTTCTATATATTAATAGCACTCATGATTGCTCACAAAAATGTTCGGGACGGTATATGCCTAACTATTATAGTTAAGCCACAATAATAGTTTTTGTTTAAATAATTAAGTTCAAATACGATGGAGTCAACTTTAAATGATCCGGATCGGACTTTTCGTTTAGAAGTTATGACCGGTATTAAATTATCTCAGTTAGAAAAATGTCACAGTTTGAACAAACTGCAACTGTCCTACGTTTAGTCTATTATCAAATGCTAATTTACGTTAAATAATAGTTTTTAAATTTTCTCGGACGAAGTCGCGGGCATCAAGTATATAATATGTTGTATTTTTTAGAATTAAAAGTAAAATGAAGTGCCAGAGTAAATATGATTCATAAGAGTTTTTTGTATTATTTACGCATATTTATTATTTTAATATTATTTTAAAATTGTGGCCAGTTTCTTTATTCACGTATCAAGAAGTTTGTTTTGGTCACTCCGGCTTCTCAAGCTGAGCTGTGTAACGGACTGGCCTCTTGCCAATTTTCGTGTTGATATGTATACCTAAGCACTCGAACATAAAACCGCAACAAGTATGAATAATATTTTATACATGATTATCAAAGTCAATGTCATAGCAAGTCTTTGTTCATAAGTATTATTGTCTATTCGAAATGCCCTTGAGATAGGACCTTTTGAAACCGCGTTACGAGGCAGTGATTATGTGTAGTGACAGAAAACAATCGGTTGAAAATATAATAGTATTTTTTTTATTAATCTTGTAAATACCAGTTGCCATGCTAAAAGGTCATAAGTCAACAGCATTTGAAATGATTATGTTTACAATTGAAAATGTAATGTATAACCTACGTTCTATCTGCAAAATTCTTAACCAGCAGAGCAAAATAAGCTGATTGTCGCATATCACTTTCAGCCATCTCAGGACCGTTGCGATGAGCTTCAAGTTAATTTTTATGAAATAGTTCTACTCTTCGCACCAGTACTGCGCTAATGCGTCGTACAATGCGTTTTTAAACAGTCTTTGTTGTACTCGTTAAAGCTTAGCGTTGATTTTCAACACTATTTTATAAGGCTTTATGTGTGTAACGATAAAGTTGTAACATTAACGTTCATTCTCCATGCCCCAAAGCCTTGACAAACGGGTAATTTCAACAGATCTTGCAAAATATAGTAGCTTAGGGCTTAAAGCATTACCTACGGCTAATCTAGGTTAAACTTCCTTAGCAGTTTTGAAGGCATTCAGGCGTAAAACGTGCCGGTCGTATAATACGATCTAAACTGTAGTTAAGATATTAATTAAACTGACTTTAGAAAGCTTCTTAACTTAATATCTTTGTTTCTTAATCAAAGGCTATAGCTTCTTCAATGTATACATACATATATGGTCTAGTGGATAGTGTGTGTAATTGTGATTTTTTACCAAAAATACAATAATATTATCAATTAAAAACTACATTTAAAACACGTTTTGAGTCGTAAAAATATCGCAAAGAACTTCGTTCCTGATGGGGATCCCCCGACCGCATAATTTTTATTTTGTTTAGTTTTTTGTAATATTTAGCTTACAAAGTAATATTATAAGGGTATTTATAAAATAATATACTTCATTTACATTAGTGTCTTCATTTATTGATTTATTATGTATATAAAACAATATAGAAAAATATTTTAACATATATAGTGTTTAAATCGTTATATATTTTATGCCAGTAAAATTTTACTCAACATATCGTTGACAGGAGTTTGATTATAGGCCAACCTCCAGTAAACAAGCACGCATCGCATGATGTGACACATGAAATTGTCTTGTGAAATAACTCAAATCCAAGGCTTAAGAAATCGTTTGTAATATGACGTAGTTGCAACATTACGAATTTAAGCACCTTTCTCTGTAACAGAACTATTGTGACATGATTTGATTAATATTTGTAAATTTGCTTTCATATTATATTAAAGTCAAAAATCAAAAATCTTTATTCAATATAAAAGTGTTACACTTACTTATTGATTGTCATTAATCTACCAGCGGGTCGAAAATAAACACCTCAGACCTGAGTAGAACCTTATTTTTATTTATTTTACACATATATGTGTTTAGAAATATTTTAATAAAAATTGTCTCTAAAACATACTGACGAGAATGGGATTCGAACCCACGCGTGCAGAGCACATTAGATTAGCAGTCCAACGCCTTAACCACTCGGCCTTGTTATTACTCAACTAATAAAAAAGTAATTTATTAAATAGCAATATTCCTAAAATATAGATATGACCGATAAACGGACAAAAATAATATCTTTCCACTTACCACTCTCTCTTTAGTACCTAATCCCTAATTGATCGATAATTTTATCCGTTATACAATGCATCTACGTCTGTTATGTGTTAGTTATTAATCATTGGAAACAGTTTTGGTAATGATTTGTCAATATTTGATATTCATAAAATTTATAATGAACTGATTGTTTCCATTAAAATAAATAAATAAATAAATCTTTATTGCAATCATTATAAATTATTTATTACGGATATTAAGTTCGAAATGAATTGTGTATTTCATTTATTGTAAATAATTTAACTATTTCTTTTGCAGATTACATACGTCTTGAGTGACCATAGGTGAGTGAAACATGAGACTCCAGTTTTAAAATGAAGTTGTACATTCGTTGTACGTTCGTATATATACCGATGCATGGCTCGATTAAGGTTTTACCGTCTGGGCAAAGTAGTTAGTTATTATAGTTTTCAAAGTATAATATTTTAAGTTACTAATACATCCGATTAGATTAGAAAAAAGATATAGTTTTTTCGAAAAGACACATAATATGTACATAAACTCAAATGCAAAACCTGATCTGAATACATAATTTGAGGCAAAACGTGAGACTCATATCCGAATACACGTAATAAATTTAATATTACTAGATATGTATATTAACAAGGGCTCAATGGTGTGCCCTAGAAGAAGTCTATGTACGAATACGGGATGATGATTAATATTTTAACACTTAACGGCCCTTAATCACACATAACATTGTTCCCCCGATAAGAGACTGGGTCATAGGAGCTGGAACATCACTGTTCGAGATCTATAAATGTAGTAGTTTTCATTTTGTAATCGTGAAAATTCATTTTGTAATTCGCAGATTTTGAAAGTCAGCGAAGTTGTTATTGAAACTTTGGAAGTTAGTTATGTGGGATGGTGAAAACTTCTTAGTATGTAATATAGCGGATCTATTATTATCGTATGAAGTATGTAAATCTATAGTTCGTTTATTTCTACTCCTCCCACCATTACATTACACTATACTATGAAGATTTAACCTTCTAATGTTTCCATTTCAAATGCCATTATAGTCAATACTAAAAGATCAAATATGTTCAAGTAATATCAAATAATAAAAAGGTAGAATTTATTATAACTTCATATTGTTAATGTTATTTTAATGAATACATTACCTACGGTAAGTTAGTGTGTAGAAGCATCCCTATATAAAACATTTGGTTCGTTTGATAATTGCGTGTATGTGACGTATATACACACACGCAAGTTTAATGGCTTGTAGCTGATGTGAAATAACGATTCGTTAAATGTAGTGTCTGTCATTAGAATATGTTTATAAGTATTAGCTATTTAATAAGCTGTTTTACAGGGCTATTCAAGTATAATAATTGAATAGTAGTAGAACAGCATGCAAATCTATATGAAAGTATAATACAGAAACGAATTTGAAAGTAAAATCTATACTAATATTATAAATACCAAAGTAACTCTCGTCTGTCTGTTACACTTTCACGGCTAAACCATTGAATCAATTTTGATGTAATTCGGTATAAAGCAAGTTTGAATCCCAATGAAGGATATAGGCTTTTTAGCTATTACCTGCCCTTCATAACACGCGAGCGAAGCTGCAGGCGGAAACTAGTAACTTCATAAAACAATAACATCTAAATTATAAAAACAATTTCGGTTTAATGGATTTTTGAAACTAACCTTCAAATTCGTTTTTATTAGTGAAGCAGTATTTAGCTAAATCAAGCACTGCAATGCTTAAAAAAAAAAATTAAGCTAGTTTATATATCAATTACTTAATAACAGTTTTTTAGTGGCAACAAAAATAAATGTCAATTATAACGATGTCATCAATGATTAATTGTGTCGGCTTCCGTTGATAATAAAACCTTCTGACCGTATTTCGGCCTCGTCGGCCAATCTCAAGGACTACACAGGAGATAATATATGTAGTATAGGCATGCGCACAAACACAGGTGCACTCTCTATTCCTTTACTCTCAGAAACCAATGGGATGGCATTCCAACACGACCTGAGAGACGTCCGACGCACAATAGGTTGACGTTTTTTTCGTGATATAGTAGTTTTACACTGCATTCCAAATTCTTCCTTTTTTAAAATAAAATCGCCCGTTGATATTTGCCACCAAGTAAATATTTATAGTAACAGCCTACAATTAACGTTTCACGACTGCTCTCCTGAAAAGAAGATTCGGAACTTGTTTGACAGCAGAGCTGCTCCAATTCGAGAATACATATGTGGTAGAATTTTACCCGACACATGCATTTATTTATTAACTGGCTATTTAATATTTAATATATAGTAAAGGAACTTCCTACGACACTTCTCGTTTATTTTATTACCAGTTTCCGCTCGCGCCTTCGTGTTAGGCGGTTAGTTAACGCGTATGCAAAATTTCCTGATAATTGCTTGAGTAGTTAAGACTAACAAATAAACTCATTTTCGCATTTATAATATTAGGAAGGATAAGTACACGAATAATAAAATAAATACACTCAAGCAGCACTTTATTGTACGGATGCCATCAATATTTCATCTGGCAAAGTAATGTAACACAGCATACGAATTACATTATTATTATATGTAAATAATATATTTATTCATCGAAATGAGTAACTACTGAGTTTCTTTCTAGTTATTCTCGAGTGTACATTCCGAACCGGTGGTAGTTACATATATTGAAAATAATCCTTGTAAATATACTATGTACTTGAATAAATTATACATTTATTTTGGAAACTAAAGAATGTAGTTTATTTAATAATAATAAATATAAATATAAGAACAGTTATAATAACAAACCATAACTTATTCAGTAGGACTTGCATAAAGGATGTTGCATTCACATATCCGATAAGATTATTGCAATAAATAATACAAACGAATATAACACCTAAACCGTTGTCATAAAGCCCTATTTTGTATGTACTGGTTAAAGTGTGTATATAGATTGCGCGTGCGCCGAACAAACGCAATGGTCCGCTGGATACGTTAACAGCTTTGTTCCTAAACGTTGCATAAAATACACTTCAGGTCAAGCATGGCTGTGAATATGTTACAATACTTTCATGGAAGTAGTTATGTTCAGAAAAGACTTCATTCATTCAGCAGCAATAACCTCATATTTCGCCGCAATCACGATTTTCAAAAGTGAAAAAGTGATGTGCGGTCGGGGAACCCCCGTCAGGAACGAAGTTCTTTGCGATATTTTTTCTATTCTAAGCGTGATTTAAAATGTAGGTTTTAATTGATTATATTCGAACCTGGGACTTGCGTGCGGCTCGTAAGCCGCAGCGCTATTGGTCCTTATATGGTTTTGTATTACCTTTATATTTTTGTTTTTGTATTCTTAAGAACGTTAAGTAAGTATTATAAATAAAATTGATTATTTTGACTGAGTTTGCTTATATTTAAGAATTTAACTTAACTAGTGAGGATAGTGAGAATTTATTTAAATTAAGTACCTGTTGTTGCATGAATTCCCATATTCCAATAATTCGTTAACCCATCGAATCGAAAACAGTAATACTAAGTAGGTATTGCTGTTTGGCGGTAGGATATATAATAAATTGTAATTACCCAGCTACCAAGTAGTGCTATGGCCATGTGATGGTAACTGGTCACCAACGCCCGTAGACATTGATGGTGTAAGAGATGTTAACTTGTGACTGTAATTACACTGGTTCACTCACCCTTCAAATTGGAACACAACAATAACAAGTACTGCTGTTTTGTGGTAGAGTATCTGATGAGTGGGTTGTACCTACCCACCAAGTAAAGTTTGGAAGGTAATACTAACACCGGACCGGGTACTACTCTGGTCGTGTGGGATTACTGTCACATCGGGCTGTGATAGCTAAGAAATACAGAGTGTGCCTATTTTTGTGTACACACAAAATGTAATTATATCTTCAAGAGCTCGTCAATGATTTCAGCCAGAATTTTTTGAACAAAAACCCTGATTGAACAAATAGTACATTTTATATTTTTTCTAAGTTATTTAGAATTGTGTACAATCTATGTACAGTTAGCTTCATATATGATGTAACAGACAACATTATGAAATACATGGAAACATCTAAAGTGATCAATAACATTCATACAACCAAAGTCGTCAAATTATTTAAATCGTCCATTATGTCCAAATACATATATCGGAGCGTGAACATCGTCAAATACATAATAATTTAAACTCAGCTAAAACTAGTTAATTAAAAAACTTCTTTATCAAAATGCGAAACAATTAGATTGTGGTAAAAATTCCTGTAATTAAGATCATAACAATTTTAAAATACAACAGTAGCTGCCTTTAATTAAAAACGTAGAGTTACATCAAACTCAATCAAATAGAAAGACGTCAAAGGCTCGGAGAACATGTGTCTGTGTGTGGAGTTGAAAGTATAAATAAAAAAAATCCTCTCGAAAAAGGATAATTTAAAACTCTTTTGACAGAAAAGTAGATCAACAATCTTCTGGAACTATGAAACTGTGAAATTTAAAACGAATGCTTTCGTATTTGCGATGATGAAGTTTGGAGATGGAAAACGGATTAAAAATGATTTAAATTATTTGGCCATGTTGGAAATATTAACGTCAATTTATTTTTATTGATCTGTTAAATAATTTAGTAACTATATTATGGATAAGTGACTTTGCGTAAATTTACGCCTTGGCAAGAGTAGCGTAGGACCTCCTGCTAGGTGGAGTGACGATATACGCAAAGTGGCTGGCAGAAGATAAAAATTGAGAGCTGAAGATTGAGCTCAGTGGGGTGCCATTGGAGAGACTTATGTCCAGCAGTTGACGAGAAAGGGTTGACGATGTTGATGATGATGACTTTGCGTATGATAATAATAATAATTATAAGGCGGCTGGGATGTCGTGGCAATTCGCTCGCAGCCAAGATGTTGGTGCTAGATTAAACTAGAATAGTCTGTCTTTTATTAAGTCAAACTGAGATCTTTATTGTGTTAAATATGTATTAATTTTGGGCGTGAGACATATAATACAGATATATAATATTTATCTCTTTACGAGATACGAGTATATTAATAATTAGGTGAATGGATCATAAATATGGCAATATTAATCCAATCAAAATCAATCAATCAAAAATGACAATTCAGAATATATGTCACTCAGTACACGTAATATACCACGGTCGTATACACAGGTCTTGTAACTGAGTCCAATTTCAGTGGTGAGAGATAGGTGCGAATGTGTTACAACTGCTAATTCGCAATACCATCCGCTTGAGGTACTACGTCGCTGCTATCGAAACTGATATTTTTTTCTCCCAAGTATTGTGTTATTTAATCATTGTTATATCGTTTTGTTGAGTTTTGCGGATTTTTTGTTATTTTTGTTTTATTATTTAACTGTTTTGTTTGGATTTGAAAAAGTGTTCGGGATAATTATTACGCGAATTGTCATGGCCCTGGCGGCCGTAAATTGAACTTAACAGCGTCATTATGTCAACGTACCCCATACTGAAGTTGCAAGACCTGTGTATACGACCGTGTAATATAAAATGAAATACACATATATCATAATATTACACGTCAAAAACGGAAAAAAAAAACATAATAAATTCATTATATTTTTTGTATTTTATTCGGTTAAAGTCAAATGTGTAGCGCATCGTGCCGACATCATTGACTTTTTTTTCGCTGGCGTATCTCGTAGAACCATAAAGAACGTAGTTCATTTTCTCCAGCAATTAAATAACAGCTAATTAAATTCCAAAGCCTTACTAAAACAACAACATAGAAGCTTTATCAATTTCGTGATTTACTCGGCTATGTGCAAGCCCGTTTGGATGGTACCTATTCACTCATCACATGTTCACCGTCAAACAGCAATACGTAATATCGTTGTGTCCGTAGTTGCATTGGCTCACTCACCCGGGAGGGTGGAAGGAAATGTTATCTTAGTTCCCAAGAAGAAGTTATGGCTAATATTACTTACGGCACCAATGTCTACGGGCGGTGATGATCCCTTGCCATTACTTAGCCCATCTGTCCGTCCTATATTATGTAAAAGAAACCTAATTTTGAAACCGGACCTTCATGACTTCAATCGTAAGTCGGTTACCAAAGTCGGGAAAGTATTCGTTTGGTTACATCAACAGTCTCACATCAGTTTTCCGATTTTGTATCGAAACGTGACGGATTATCCGCAACATTTTCCTGCAGGAATTCTAATGAGCTATTAATTAATGAATCATTGTATGACAGGAGAATATATTAAATAACAGCGCTAATCCTTACTAATGTTATAAATGTTAAAGTGAGTTTGTTTGGTTGTTTGTTGGGTACGCCTTCATGTCTTAACTACTCGACAGATAATGAAGTTTTCCATACATGTTATCAGTTACTGTACATACGTCTCTATGTTTTACAGCTTTGGGTGTGAATTGATAGTCTGTCAGATGTTTGCGTATCTGTTTGATATTAATAGACTTCGACAATTCTTCACCGATTATATATAATTACAGGCACAAGGGACATTACATTAGGGTTACAACGTCATTGTATATGGGCGTTGGTTACCACTTACCATCATATGTTCGTCCGTCAACCTATGCATATCTATACTACTATATAAATCTATTGGCTACGATAAATAATCGTTTTATGATACATTATAGTATTTTTTTTATTTTTTTCTGTCTGTCTGTCTGTCTGTCTTGGTACACACAAAGAACATGTGATGGCGCGATACGGTATCTTATGAAAATTAATTTCAAAACGTTAATTACGTATTTCTTTACCAATAGCCATGTGTGTGTGTGTGTGTGTGAGTGTGTGTGTGCTATTATAGTAATAGTAGCTGTGCCCCGCGGCTTCACTCGCGTATAATACCCCGCACACTCCGCGTTGTACGGGAACAGTGGGGGAAACGCGTAAAGGATTTTTCCAGCATTAATATATATATATATATATATATATATAGATATATATATTGATTGGTTGAGTAGTTAAGCCGTGAATGGGTAACAAACAAACGTGTAACTTCATTACGACTTAACCTATGAAACGATAGTAATGATATTTATATGACATGGTATTTTGAAACTTAGCAAATACGAGATTTATGGGAAAATTAAATTTGACACAGATGAAGTCGCATGGAACAGTTATTGTTTATAAATAAATATTGTGCGGTGGTATAAATATTTTTATTAAGGTTTTATTAAATAATTCTCGCCTTTTAAATTTATTTTCGTATGTGAGGAAACAACGTCGCAAGTTAAATGTTTAATAAATGGTTTATTAGCAGCTGGAATTCTAATTAAATTAACTCGAATCGGTGCGTTGTAAATTGTGTTATTACATGAAATGCATTCATAATAAGCGTGAATGTTCGTAAAGGTTATTTGTAAGTGAAATATTGTAGATTATAAATGCGTCACGAATTTTAAAGTTTTATGTTGAACAACTGCTCGGCTTATGATTAAGATTTAGTAATGTTACGAAAAAATAACTGCTCCTATTTGTCAAACGTTTGCTCTGATGGAGAAGTAACATATTCCATCACGCTATGCAGGTGTTACACATGTAACAGAAGTGTTTATTTATTCTTTATTACACACAATTTACAAATATATAAAATAACAAGTATTACATATTATGGTATGCAAAGGCGGTCTTTTCGATTACAGTGATTTCTTTTCTTCCAGGCAACCTCTATAATAAAAACATATTTTTGTTTTTAGCCAAAAGAATTAACCGGGCGTAGTGTGCGAACAATTTATACATAAAATTTATTGAATATTAATAAACTAAATAAAATATATAAGATAACGATATACATACTCTTATATATCAGAACTACTTACGGATTAGATTTAATTAATGTTGTTCTTCACCGCTGAGCGTGAGATATTACTATATTAATTATTATTGATACACGTAAAGCCGTTGGTTCTATCGGATTAAGATAGTTAAGGAAATGTAATACGTCCTGCGCAGTTAGCTAATCTCTCTTGTGATTTCCCGCTGTGGAAATCGCTTTGGAGGATATTTTTACTGTTGACTCAAATTAAGCACATAAAAACTCAGCCATCTCATTCTTTATGGATAAGATCTAAACATTCGATCTAATGCTATCACCTTTTAAGGTTTTGTAGTGAAAAGTAAATCAATATTATATAATAACGTTATTGGTGAATACGCCACAAGGCTAGGAGTAGAGCTTATGCTGGATAACTCTCTAATAATTTCACTTGGTGACAGAGCTTTGTGCCAGCTCGTCTGGGAAGGTACCACCTACTCATCAGATATTCTATCGCAAAACAGCAGTACTTGGTATTGTTGGATTCCGGTTTGAAGGATGAGTGAGCCAGTGTAATTACAGGCACAAGGAACATAACATCTTAGTCCCCAAGGTTGGTGCCGCATTGGCGATGTAAGCGATGGTTACCATTTCTTACACTGCCAATGGGGGCGTTGGCGACCACTTACCATCAGTTGGCCCATATGGACTCTACGATGTCTAATACATACGTATGTTATATATATGTATTGCATATGAATACCATATTTCTATAAATGAAATTAAAATATACACAAAAAACACGGACAATCCGTCTGCAAAGATACAAAAACAATAAATAAAAAAATGAACATGACGTTTACTATTTTATAATATTGTTATATTTGTAATATTATGTGTATTAAGATACCGTACAATTAATATATCATAAGGAAATGTAAGTTAATACCTACGATATAGCATTTCATAGACATTCAATATTTATCTGCTTACGTTTAATCCGCGGCTTCGCTCGCGTCGTATTTCAAAATTGCTATATACCCATTCCCATAGATTATATCTTCAAAAATGAAAGATTTTCATACAAACTTTCATCCCCTTTATTACTTCCTTAGGGGTTAAATTTTCAAAAATCCTTCCTTACCTTACTGTACACAGTAGGTTGGCATTAAACACATTTGGCAATAAACCTTTTGTTAAAGGAACTCAAATACAAATGTGATATAGGTGCTAACCAGATACTTTCCGTTTGCATTGATATGTTAGATAGTCAATAATTGTTTTATATATATTTAGATAATCTGAGACACGCAGTATGCGTTTGCCACAAATAATATAGTTTTTAATGATAGTAGTATGATTTAAAGCAACATACCCTTTTTTTTTGTTTTTAACGCAGTGGAAACCTTCCAGTTCGTGAGGCCCCATCTCACGCATCCACGGCCCCAGCTGTAAGGCCTATCTTTTAAACCCCGGGCGTCGGGGCTGTGGGAGGGCCGAAACGACACCTGAATGATTGCGATTGTTTTTCATACCCAACTAGTTGCCCGTCCCAATATCCTACGGGTAAAATTCGCTGTAAGAAATTTCAACCATTCCTTACTTCGCCATTACGCTACATTAAATAAATCAATTTTCCAAATTTTAACTTTCTAGACTCAGTAGTTTTTGCTGTCCGTTGATGGTCATTCAGGGTAAACGATTTTATAAATATATGCCGTTGATGCGTGGGGTCTCATATGTCCTATTTTAAACGCCCCTGAGGAGGCCGTACGCACTAGCGAGGAGATTATCTTCGCCCCCTGAGGAGAGCTCCGCCGAGCTAAGAGCGGAGCACAGCACAGGAGGGCCGCGGATTCGTTATATCAACACGATCCCGCAGCCTCTCTGATCCGTGCCGAGGACGGCCATCGCAGTGGTTTTAGTGGGCAAGAATCCCACAAAACCCGGTCCCCCTCCCCAAGGGAGAGTACCTTTCTGAGGATTCCACTGCGTAAAAAAAAGGTTGAGGAAAAAAAGGTAATGCATTGTAGTCATTTGGTCCGATCGACCAGCTTCTATACATGTGGGCTGTCGACCCGGGCGGCTGACATATGCAGAACAAACATCGGGCTGCCATAGGACTTCTTATTCCACCATGCTACTCCGATGCGGATTGATGAACACGTGGCAGATTTTAACCGCCGAGCATGAGATGAATTATTAGATCCTTACATATGAAATTAGCGTTTTGTCGTGCTGACCACTTTGATCTGAAGTATCTCCTCTTTGGTTAAGAATTCCAAATTCAAATTTATAAATTCATTTAGATGGTACATTTGAGTTTTGAAAACAGTCATTCATTTGTTTTTTCCTCATTATTTTTTTCTTTGGCGTCGTTTGGCGTGTCTATTACCGTGTAATGGAAACATGTAATATCGGTATATTTACGAGTACGAGTTCTACCGTGGCACCAGGGCTGCAGAAATAGCTCGAAGGATTAATGATGTGTACGGCGTTGGTGTCGCAAAAGAAAGCACGGTACGTTTTTGGTTTCGACGTGTTCGTTCTGGAAATTTCGACCTTCAGAACCAACCCCGTGGACGGCCGGAGACCAAAGTGGAAAATGAAGAATTAAAGGCGATTGTGGAAGCGGATCCATCACAAAGCACTTCAGAGATAGCTGCAGGCTTCGGGGTAAGTGATAAAACTGTATTAATCCACTTGAAGCAAATCGGAAAAGTAACAAAACTTGGACGATGTGTACCTCATGAATTGAGTGAATCGAACTTGCAAACACGCGTCGACTGCTGTGTTACTTTGCTCAACCGACACAATAATGAAGGGATTTTAAATCGAATCATTACTTGCGATGAAAGTGGATACTGTACGATAATCGGAAGCGCTCGTCGCAATTTCTGAACCCTGGAGACCCAGCCAGATCCTGCTCTAAACGAAAATTGACTCAGAAAAAGTTACTTGTGAGTGTTTGGTGGACTAGCGCCGGTGTCCAAAACGCCAATTTCATATGTAGGGACCTAATATAAACAAAAATTATCCAGGTACATCAAAGTTCAGCCGTGCTTACCCGATTTGAATCCGTGACCTTCGTGTTATGATTCACATTATAACAACAAGGCTGTCTTGTTGTTTTTAGTTAACTTAGTTTATCGTTATCTAAAGAAATATATTAGGGCGTTTTCAGTGCGTAGCATTTGTGCGTGATTTCATAAATACGAATATGAAAATATTTGTTTTTGCGTGTTAAAGGTAATATCTATTGTTGTTTATTTAAAATTTTAGTAAATCTCTTTCGCAGTGGTGCCTTTACGTGATATAAACACTGCTTTATTTTATAAAAAGACTGTCCTGAATGAACGAATGGAAGAATTTATAGACTCGATATGACCATACATCCAAATCTGTTAAATTATTTAATAATTATGGTGGAATAAAGAAAATCGGTGATACGCTATTTTGATGCGTGTGCCCTTTAAATGTTATAATTATTAAAGTCAATGTCGCATCGTGATCTGCGGTCAGATTCGAGATTTTACATACAGAATAGTTATACTGGCCGTTATTATACATTAATTCGTATGTTTTGTCTTTTAAAGTTATTTTGTCATTAGTTATATAATTAAGTACATTTTTATTGCAATCATTGTGCAAAAAGCACTTAGCGATTCTTCATATTGAAGTTATTTTCAAGGCTCAATATGCGATGCTATGCTAAATTGTCAGAAAATGTTGTCGTGTAACTGAAGCTAATGGCTTGAAATATGAAAAATGGTGCCTTTAACTCCTGCCCTACATATTACGTAATGGTGACACATAGTTTGCTATTGAATCCAAGATGGCTGCCGTTACGTCAAGTCACTGCGCACAATGATCGGCACTTTCGTTCCGCTCCTCATTTCGTAGTGTTGTTTATCATTTACAATAATGTACGAATATCGATTAATTATATATATATGTAAATTGTAATTGTGATTATTTTTATCGAAACGTGGAAATTAAATAATGTGATTAAATCATACATATTTTATCATTATTATAATTTCTAATAATTATAAATTGTTCAATTGATAATATAATATGTATGTCAGATTTTTAAATAACTTTACGGTGGTATTAGCAGAGTGACGATGATGATGGTGATATACGTGTGCGAGAATGTTGACGTAAAAGGCTTCGTTGATAGGATCGAAGTTTACGTTTACGGTATTGGCTGTGTTGAGGTCTTGTTTTGAGTTCAGCGATTTCTAGCGATAATTTCTTTAGTTCGCTAATAAGAAGTTGCGTCTGTTGATCCTCCATTTTATGAGTAAGAGATTCCACAGTGTTAACTGGGAGAGATTACGAGCAGTTCAACGGGCTTTTCCGGCTCTGGTGTACTTGCTTCGTGGGTTCTTGCTCAGGATTCCTTCGGCGTTCTTAGGGTTCCTCAGACGGCGTGCTTGCTTAGGCCTACGGGCGGCGTGCTTGGTCGAGATCTTCAGACGGCGTGTTTGCTCGGGTTCTTCAGACGGTGTGTTTGCTCGGGGTCACCACTTTAGGAGGATGCGTAGTTAGGTATAAGTAAAACTTCAAGTTCTTGATGTCGTAATGTGAAATGACGAATGTGGAATGTGGAATGAATTTATTACAAAACGGAATGGGTATATATACAAAAAGTGAACTAAATATAAACAAATAGGAGTACAAGAAAACATAATAATTATAAAAAATATCGTAGCGGCCGTCTTGTTACAGAGTTGTAAATTGATTATCGAGTGTCAATGCTTCGTTTCCGATAAGCAGTTTTTAAGATCTATACATAGTTATGGTAGCGACATACTGCTACATCACTTATTTGTAAAATACATTTTTAAAAACAAAGAGATTTTTTTTACAATTTTAAGTAGTGTAAGTTATTATTGTTCTCAAAAGGTATTGAATTGCAGTTCAATACAATAATTATATTAATTGTTAAATGTTATTGTTGTTTAATTATCGCCATTTTTCCTTATTTGTATGATACTTAATCGAAAATAATCGGCAAACTTCCTACTGACATTAAATTGTTGAATTCGATATTTTTTTGTGTAAGAATAAGTTTTATTAAAATGATAGAGTGGTGTTAAGTATTTCAATGTGTATACATCATAAACGCTGAGATGGCCCAGTGGTAAGAACGCGTGAATCTTAACCGATGATCGTGGGTTCAAACCCGGGCAAACACCACTGAATTTCATGTGTTTAATTTGTGATTATAATTCATCTCGTGCTTGACGATGAAGGAAAACATCGTGAGGAAACCTGCATGTGTCAAATTTCACTGAAATTCACATGAAGGTGAAAGTCACATGTGTATTCCACAAATCCGCATTGGAACAGCTCTAAAACCTTCTTCTCAAAAGAGGAGAAGAGGCCTTAGCTCAGCAGTAGGACATTCACAGGCTGTTACATCATAAAAAGTAACGAAATAAACAAATCGATTCTGTAGGAACAAAATCGAATCTCACCGCAAAAAACGGCCGTGAAATGTCAGAAAGCGATTTGCGATATAGATCATAATAATTACAATATTTCAGGAATACACATATCAATACAGCATACCACCATAAAGCGGTTGTCAACATTTCACGGGTGAGTAATAAAGTGAGTTCTTACTGACCAGCACTGCTGAACTTAAAGATCTATATGCAAAGTAAGTTATTAAAACTAAAAAATACTTTTGTTTTGTGTGACATATTCTGTAACACACCAAACCTGAAGATTAGGAAAAGAAATGATATAGAATTAGATAATTAAGAAAGGTTATATACATAATATATAAGGCAGGCAGTCACATATTAAATAATTTATGAATCTAAGCATTATAAATAACTAAGATAAAAAAGATTTGAAGTAATAATCAAATGATACTCAATTAAAATATCTGATTGATATCCGATATCGATAAACATACAATTGCGTAAGAAATAACTCAAAGGTCTGTACAAAACTGTTTTCCAGACCTTTGAGTTAAATGATATAAATACCTAACGATTCCCCCCCCCATTCGTACACGTGGGTAAATCTCTGAGCGAGAACTAGTTTAACTATTTAAATAAAAAAAATTGTAACTTTAATTTGCGTAATATGTTAAACTTGAAAAATTTACTAATTTTTACTGTGTAAGCTCCTCTTATCTCCTTTATCATTGCATGAGGGTAGGGGAGAGGTGGGCAAGATGGGGTACTTAACGTTTGAACCTCAATTAAACTAATATTTTGGTGTTTATACTTTTATTTTTTATTTTAAATCTTTGGTTATCGGTCTTCCATGATTCAATGTGATTAGGAACATAGGTTATGTAATTAAATAGAAAATTCCCAAAAAGTAGACAGTCAGGTCAGGTCAGCTGCAGTGAGCCCATTTGCCGCATTCAGCACAGGCAACCCAGCCTTCATTTGACTCCAAATAACAACCATTACAATACAAACATGACCTGTTCTGCTCTGCTTTAACTGCTCTTTGATTAACTTTGGATGTTTTTGAAGTGAAAACTTCTTTAGCGGCGTTGTGCACTTTTTTATGATGGGTAAAATATGTTAAACTCGCGTCAGGTCACGTGACCCTGATTGAAAATTCGTAAGACGGATTCTGACGTGTTAAATTTTTGAAGTAAAAACTTTAGCGACGTTGTGCACTTTTTTGTGATGGGTAAAAAATGTTAAACTCGCGTCAGGTCACGTGACCCTGATTGAAAATTCGTAAGAAGGATTTTGAAGTGTTAAAATTTTAATGTAATATAAATTGTCATGTTTGCGTACGATAGCGCCATAAATGAATATTGTATTTTATCACATAAATGATAGTACTTTTATACTGATAATTAAAGCAATTCGAGCAACATTTTTCTCTAATCATTCAAGTAATCATTATCGTTAATATTCAAGTTTTCACTTCTGCCGACACTCCCCTTGTTTTTTTCTCTTTTTCTTTCGGTTTTCTTTGGTTCTCTTATGTTTTTTTTTTTACTTTTACTTTTTTTCCTGTGCCAACTTTTTTTTTACATATCATCTAATCTCATATCGCCATATGAAGTTATAATTGCAGATTTTTTTCGTTTTCTAATAGCGCGAGAAGCTTTGCGTGTTACTGAAAAGAGCATGATTTGCTGAGGACTGGCCATAGAAAATGTTAATTTTTGTAGAGTTGTATGGGGTACCCCATACCCTGTCTTGCACTCCTATGTCCAATTAAATTTCATAATTGACCTCAAAAAACAACGTTTCCGCACTATAATGAACAAGTACCTACCTGCAAATGTGATTGTTGACGCATGAAATGTTGTTAGAAGAAATAGAATCACGTTACAATTAAAGTGAAAAAGTCCTAAGCAAATCACCAAAAACTGTTTTTTTTATTTTACAATAAATCATGGGGTATTGTGGCCCTGTGTCATTTCCGATTAATAACAAAAATAATCATAATTGGTCAATTGGTTTCTGAGGTACCCAGTCTTACCAGCCACCCCGTCTTGCCCCTCATAATTAGAAAATTACATAGGGGAATAGCATTACATAGGGGAAGCCCTATGTAATGCTATTCGTTTTAAACTATAAGTTGTTCTTACTTCTTTGATGTTGTATTGATGTAATCACTCCTGGAGGATCTTAATAAATAAATAAATCCATTAAAATATTTTTTTATCGATATATACATATAACGGTGACATCACTAGCGATGAATTATGAAACATCATTTGTAAGGCTTTTGCTTTCGTCTCGTGTTGTTCTTATTCAGCCCCATGGGCTACTTCGTGACACCTTATTTCTACAACTGACATAACTTATGTCATCCTTACTAATATAAGTGCAAAAGTGAGTTTGTTTGCTTGTTACGCTTTCACGTCTTAACTAATCAACCGATCATCATGAAATTTAGCATACACCTTTGTCAGGGATACAGAAAATGACATAGGGTACGTAGCAATCTCCCTCTAACCCTGATATAGGGCCCTAAGCTAGTTTTCGTATAAGTTGAATGTATATGTTAGTTAGTGCGTGTATGTGTGTACTATTGATCATTCTTTTTTAAATTTCTCTGACGCGGTAATTTTTTATATTAATTGAAATTTGATATCGATATTTTGGTATACTAAGAAAAGCCATTATCTTTACATACGATATAGTTATAGACTACCCTAACTAAAATTATAAATCCGAAAGTGAGTTTATTAAATGTTTGTCCGTTTTAACTACAGAAAACAATTATCTTCAGAAAACAATTATATTGCCATTCACCATTGGTGGTAGAGCTTTGTGCAAGCTCGTCTGGGTAGGTAACACCCACTGATCAGATATTCTACCGCAAAACAGTAGTACTTGTTATTATTGTGTTCCGGATTGAAGGGAGAGTGAGCCAGTGTAATTGCAGGTACAAGGGACATAACATCTTAGTTCCCAGTTGGTGGCGCATTGGCGATGTAAGCAATGGTTATAATTTCTTGCAATACCAATGCCTATGGGCGGAGGTGACCACTTACCATCAGGTGGCCCATATGATCGCCCGGCTACCAATTCAATAAAAAAAAAAAATCTACATTGAGAATGGACACCTTGACCGAAGTCAGTCAGACATACATCATCATTATATTACAGTGGAATTACTTTTTTATTCTCGCAACGGGCTATTACCCAAACATAACGATACGATAAATTACGTTTCAATTAATTTGTTGCAAGTACAAATGTGATAAGCGATGGACATTGCGCCCTGATAATAACGTGACAACACATTGATATGTATATAGACACCGATCGCTCTTAGCTGTTTCAAAATATAATTATGTTTGGAAATATAGTTTTGATAGACCAATAATAGAATTCATACATTTTAAGGGTTCTCAACTGATCACCGGCTGCGGCCGGAAGCTGTAATAATGATATCGTAAAATTGGTGGTAGGTTTGTGCAAGCCCATCTGGGTAGGTACCACCCGACAAATAGTATTGTATGGTTGTGTTCCGGTTGCAAGATTGAGTGAGCCAGCGCAACTAAAGGCACACTAAAGCCACATCTTAGATATCAAGGTTGGCGGCCAATTGCCTATGAAAGTAATGGATAATTATCTTCAACGAAGAGTTCGTTAAATAGAATTATCTTTCCGTTGGCGGAGTCGCGGATGAATACGCAAGTGTGTGCCCGTTACTTCGCCATTGGCGGAGGGAAGATTGATTATGTTGGTTTTAGTTGGTAAGAGGATTGAGGGTATCCATGAGGATTCCGCTATGATTATGTTAGTTCGATTGTAATTTAACTGAAATTGGTCCGTTATATTTAAAACAATATGTACCGTTCATAATTTTCCCACAGCTTACAATATAGCTAGCTTTATTTAAACTAACTGCCCTTACAAAAACAAAAATAACAAAATAATAAAAAACAAATATAAAATATGTTTTTACATTGAAGAGTTTATAAGGATAATATATATAACTAATTACGGTCTGTGCTATAGACAGTTAAGCAAGGCAACGCAAGTATTTGTACATATGAATAATCGATTATACTTATTTTTCTGTTCTTGAGTAATCATTCATAGACACGTAGTCTGTCTATAACCGGGATTAAATGTTCACGTCAATTTACAAATACTTTAATTAATTATACACCTTTACTTTCATCATTCTCCCCATTTGTGAGAACTGTATGAAAATCTATTTATTACTATAGAAGATTATCGCATTCAGACAGACTGACGGAAGTGGCGGGCAGGGGGTTTGGACTTTGCTTTATAATACATAGTATGATTTACAATCATTTGGCAAAAAGAGCCATGCTGTTTAAATTGACATAAGCAATTTTTTTTATAGGTAGCTTATGAACCGAAAGCCCACTTCAAATTTTTAGTTTACAGATTAATCTGTGCCTTGATAGTTTCTCAATCATTATATGGCCTTATCTCTCTCAATCTTCTCGTCTACATTTCTCATGACGTAACGGAGTGACACAATAGATTTCCATCGCGTTCTGTCAGTGTGACGCTTAATTTCACTTCAGGTCGTAGGGCTATGGTACTCGGTGGTAGGGCTTTGTGCAAGCTCGTCTGGGTAGGTACCACGCACTCATCAGATATTTTACTGCATAACAGCAGTACTTTGAATTGTTGTGTTCCGGTTTGAAGGGCGAGTGAGCCAGTGTAATTACAGGTACTAGGGGCATAACATCTTAGTTCCCAGGGTTGCTGGCGCATTGGCGATGAAAGCGATGGTAAACATTTCTTACACTGTCAATGTTTATGGGCGTTGGTGACCACTTACCATCAGGTGGCTGATATGCTCGTCCGCCTACCTATACAATAAAAAAATAGGGAATTCCGGTGTTTTTAGCTTTCTTCCGTCTGCCTTTTCAACAGTGAAACTAAAACAAATAGTGGTCTATGATGTCGTCATGTCTGATCCTGTTTCGTGGAAAAAATAATGGATTTCATCGATCTTTGTCGGATTTGTATGTCACATAGTTTAATAATTTTGTAACATAAAAAATATTTTTTGTTAACAGTTATTTTGTTCTACTATCGAGTAATTCTCGGTCTCAGTCCGGAGTGGAAGTTGTACTCATCAGTGCTCACCAGTGCCTCGAAAATTACCTCGTCATGTCTCATTCCCTTAGTGGTTTAATATGGCTTGTTGAAGAAAATAATGGATTTTAATGAACTTTGTCAAATTAAGGTTTTCACTAATGTATTGTGGCTAACTTCACTTAACATTTAGTGTTTGTTTTATTTCAATCGGTTCATAAATAATAAAGTTATGTCAATTTAAAGATATACGTAGAACATTTATTAAAAAATGGTTATGGTCAAACTGAAAAGAGATTAAATATTACATGTAATATACACTTTTGCTTATGATTTATCCTATATTTTGTCCTATAATTTTTAATCTCTTTATTTATTTATTAAAAGTTTAGTATCACTACTAAAAATCAATAAATTATTATCTGTAGAAAAAGTGCGCGCACTGTTAGTTGTCAAAATCAAAAAGTTTTGTTAACAATTTCGTGTTTTCAGTAGCTTCGTGTGTTGTTTTTGCATAAAAACTAATATTGCATATATATTGTGTGTATCTTTATGATCTCATCTTATATCTTTCATAACAGTACGCTTTAAGACTGCGTGTGAGCAAGTCAGTTAACTCAGTGACAATAATTAATACGTAAATAGTATATAGGTGTATAAACAAAGAATAAAAACAAGTATAACAATAATACATGGTTTTAGAAGTGCTTGCTTTAAACATAAACGTGGTATATTACTTCTTAAAACTTTAAATAAGTATAATTTTTTCGTAAATTCGTGTTTCCTGTCAAAAGTTTTAAAACGGCAGATAAAAATTCAAACGTTTTACCTACCGAAGTTTTTTCTAAACAACGAAATAAATAACAATTTAACGTGGAAAAAATGGCAACCATATTTTGAACTATATTTATTAGCCACTGGATATATATAAGGAGTATTAGCCACTGGTTATGTATAAGAAGTGTAAATGGAGAAAAATAGCAATTTTGTTACACTCGATTAGTGGAAAAGGTGTTGAAATGTTCAATTCATTCAACATTAAAATGATAGAAATTACTTTAGAATACCTCATTAATAAATGTAACAAGTATTTCGAACCGAGGAAAAATTTTACTATGGCTTGACATGTATTTTTTATGAGAAAACAAAGCAAACACGAAAATATAACCAACTTTATTACGAGTCTAAAAAATTTCAGTTTAAAATGCGATTTCGTTGAATTAATAGTCATTGGTCAGTGATAAATTTACAGCGAATATGTGTTAGAGTAGCTCGCCAAACATCAAAGATTATTACAACGGTCTGATCTGTCACTAAAGAAAGCTATAGAGATAGCTAAAATAGTAGTGATCGAACAACAAAATACGGAGCACATAAATAAAAGGCACTGAGACGTCGTCATCACCGTCATCATCTAATGAATATCAAGTGATGACGGGGGAGTAAAAGGGTTAAACAACACACAATACAGAATAGAGAAGATGTGCATATTCCTACGAAGTCAAACGGGCAACTAATTAAGAAGAGAACAAAATTGTGAAACGTGGTTCTATTTGCCTTATCCCAATATAAACCGAATAAAAGTATTTTGAAATCTCTCAGTTTAATTCAATTGGTCTTTGGGTACGTCAAGCTTGCAACAGCATAATCATGAATAGGAAGAAGTAGATCTGTGCGATCATAATTTAAAAGACAATGTTGATGATGACCCAATGACCTCAATACGGCAAACACTCACACGGCAAGCAAAGTATATTCGAAGAAAACTCCCAGGTTTTTAATATAATCACAATAAGGGATGACAATATTATCAAACATGATATTTGGTTCCGCCTGCCAATAATTATGGCTTGAAATCTACTAGGGTTGACATTAAGAGCTAAAGATTTCTCACTCCACTCAAGAATGATATTGAAGTCATTATTCATCCTTGCAATAGCCATAGGTGACAAAATTATAATTAAGTCTACTAAGGTATTGATTTTATATATTTTAAAAAAATCAATGCAAAATTAATAATGATAGAAATATTAGAAATGATAAAAATAATAATGTATTAATTTATATAATATGAATGTACCAGCCTTAGTTTGTTATAAATTTGCTACTGTAGTCATACTTGCTTGCCTTTTAATTGTATTTGGTTAAAAATATATATAATATAAATAATATATAAATCATTTATTTACTATGGTTGGTCTTACCCAATGTTATGTGTTATTTTATATACATAATGCTATCTCATACAAGTGTCTTATCATTTTTGTTTGTTAAAAATAATTAATGAACACTTAACCTACCAGAGCGGTCAAATAACTGCTTTTGAACCTTTAATCAAAATTGTTATATAGGTGCTTTTTTGTATATTATATACTTTTTCTATATGAAATGGCCGCTTAAGTAGCTCATTGAGATATGTGTGTCAAGTTCAATACACAACATTTGTTTTAAATCTCCTTATTTTTTTGTTTAGTTAAATGATTATGTCTTGATTAAGTCTGATTTTATTTAGTCTCTGACAGAAGAATATTTTCTTTTACTTTATATTGTACACATAAAAGAACATAAATCTATAGCAAAAAACGAATTAATAAATAAATTATCCATACATATAAATAAAATTGAAGTTTCTGTCTGTGATTTCAAAATAACTGCCTGTTTTAAAGGTTATATGGCTATTTATGATTTACCAAAACCAAAGCAATATTATTTTAATTTTTTTACACTGTCTGTCTGTTTGTTCGGGCTAATCTTTCAAACGTCTTAAAATTACAAATAACCGAATTATTATAACCACTATTTCAAGGTTCGGTTTAGTCTTTATTTCATCAAAATCAGATGAGTCTATCAAAAGTTATAAAAAAATATGTATTTTTGTTGTTATCTATACACATAATATAATGACTTTGCGTGAACGATTCATTATCGCAGAGCCCAATAAACCACGGGGGTTAGAAACTTGAAAATTTGGCAGTTGATACATTTATAATGTAAACACCCACTATGGTACGATTTCTGGAAATTCCACCCCTAGAGTTGAACGATTGTTTAGAAACCTGTAATTTTTAAAGTTACAAGCATACGAATAAATAAACAAGCTTAATAAATAAAAATGTATTTCAAATCTACCCCCTAAGAGGGTAAAAAAGGGGTTGAGAGTTTGTATGGGGATTCCGTAATTTTTGATGTAAGAAGAATGATATTTAATATTAACGCTACGCATACGTATTTCGTCGTTTTTAGAAATTCAACTCCAAACGGGAGAAATGGGGTGAAAGGGTTATTAAAAAATTAAAAAAAATATAAAATAGGAATTTACTTTCTGTGTTTTTTGATTGAATTAATAAACATGTATTTCGAAGTTTTAGAAACATTTATTTTTGTTTTGAAGAGTTAGGTGCAAATAACGAAATTAATAATATACAATATCTGATATCAATATTTCCTAGGGAGATATATATTTTTTATACGAACTTCAATTTTTTTTTTTTTTTTTTTATTGTATAGATTGGCGGACGAGCATGTGGGCCACCTGATGGTAAGTGGTCACCAACGCCCATAGACAATGGCATTGTAAGAAATGTTAACCATCGCTTACATTGCCAATGCGCCACCAACCTTGGGAACTAAGATGTTATGTCCCTTGTGCCTGTAATTACACTGGCTCACTCACCCTTCAAACCGGAACACAACAATACAAAGTACTGTATTGTTGAGTAGAATATCTGATGAGTGGGTGGTACCTACCCAGACGAGCTTGCACAAAGCTCTACCACCGAGGAAAATGTTAGTGATGTTTGGATAAAGAAAACATATTCCATTATTGTCATGTGTACCACTTAATTGGTAGTCCCTAAACTTTACCTCAACCTGGCCTTCAAACCCTAAAGAGTTAGTTTTGTTTAATCTAAGTTTGATAAAATAAAAAATATATTCGTACGCTTGCATTACATTAGTAAATATATCTAACGTCGTGGATAGATGAACAAGGTATTAAAACAACATAATCGTAGACCAGAAGACATGTTCATGCTTCTTACTTTAAAATCACATACCAATCCAAATTTCAAATAATCGTTTATTCTTTACTTATACTTAAGCGCGAGCGAAGCCGCGGGCATCTGCTAGTATTGGAAATAAAATCACATTCTAAGCAAACTTACTTAATATCTTGAGGTAAATCTTATAATGACGTGGTCTACAGAAACCCAATATGTCACTGCGCATACAATCATCATTTTATACCCAATAATTGTTATTTGTTTCTCATAAAACCACTTATGACTTGCATATAAATACGGGTTTGTGATTTAAATAGTAAATGTCCCACTGTTGGGATAATGCCTCGTATCGATTCGAGAAGAAGATTTGGACTATTTGATTAATTCCACGTGTGTTAGATTTTCATGTCAAGGTCCTCGTAATGTTTCCCTTCCCCGTCTAGAAAGAGATTATAAAAGCGAATTAAGCACATGAAAATTCAGTGGTGATATATTTGAATCTGCAATACTCGGTTAAGTTTCGCGTGTTTTAACCGCTGGATCGTCTTGGCTATTTGCATTCTAATAAGTAAATATAGTAAGTGTGTTATTGATTTAAAACTATAGGAAAATTATTGGGTATTGGAAGAAATTGTCAAGCTTACATTCACGTGCCTCGGAAAGCACGTATGTAAATCCGTTGCTTCTGCGCCTGCTGTTTTTCCGATCGTGTTTGGCATTCCGGATAAGCCTGATCTGAACGATAGATGGAAAATTGGATTAAAATGCAACGTCTTTGCGTGAATTATAATGAACACGTGTTCATTATAATAGCTTAGTCTAGTCCAGTCTAGCTTTTGAGGTTGGTAGCTTTTGTCAATTGTTTCTTGTAGCCTGTTTTGTGTCATAAAGTTTTTGGTACTAATAGTCAAAGAACTAAAATCTGGAAGAAACTTATAAGACGATTATTTAACCCTAATATTAATATGATATAAAATGTTTTAAAGTCGTTTATTTTTTTAATGATTACAGTAATCGGGTTCGTACAAAAATTAGGCCAAGTTACATTAAAGCATCATCAAATGCTAGTAGCAAAAACACTAAATCACAGTGTACAATGGCTTTACAGACGTTCGCACGCAAAACGTGTACACACTATAACTTTTTATCTTACTATTGTACACGCACACAATTCTCGTCCTTGTACCCGCACCATATGATATATAATCCTATGTATTATTTGAAATATCTTGGAGAATGTCTTCTGCTATACGGTCTGATTCAGAAATAAGAATCACTCAGTCGATGATTGACCGTCGAATGCGACGCACGTGTTTTTCGATCATTTTTGTATTTACGATTTAATTTAAAAATCGATTAAGATAAAGCATTTAAATATATAGATTACGTTGTGTTTTTTTTTTGTGTGTGTGGGTGATAGAGTGCTTGTATAGGATTTTATTTTTTTGGTAAGTGGACAGTTTTTTTTTAAATATTATCTGTTTTGTTCTGGAGTGTCTTGCTTGGTTTGGAAATAGAAGGTCGATGTTTCTGATCGAATGCGGCGTTCTTTGTTCCATTCTGTTTCGATTTAAAACTTATATTTTGTTAGTTTTAATTTATTATATATATACGAATACTAGCGGCCCGTCCCGACTATGTACGAGTGATTTTGTTTTACTTTATATTCTCGGGTCCGGGTCCGATCTAAGCTATCATCAAAATTGATTAAGCCACTTAGAAGAAATTCAATTACATGCATATACAGTAGGTACATAATAAATATATATTTTTTTAAATATGTTTCCTCATATTTTTTTTATATTTTTAAACTTAAATCAATGTTTTAATTTCCTCACATAGACACGTAGTCTTAAATTGCTCTTAACCAATATTATTCGAAATATTTACATAACAATACTATCAATAGCTCTACAGATATGTACGTTAGCTATATATTTGTTATATACTTGTATTTTTTTAAGTAATATTTTTTTTTTTCTTGTTTCAAATTTATAATTTGAATGTGATTTGTTTTTTGTTATATCAAATATATATCTGGACGGATTTACTTGAAACTACGTTTATTATAATAATGAGTTACTATTAGTTAATTTTACTTATATATATATATTTTATATAGTGTATATATATATATATATATATATATATATATATATATATATATATATATATATATATATATATAATATATGTAATAATTTATCTCTTATAAGAGTTGTCTGCCAGAATTTGTTTAATAGTCTGATATTATTTTGTAATAAATGTTAACTTTTTTTTTTAAAAGCTGAACTCAATTTTCTTTGCCTATCAAAGCTTATGGATGCAAAGAATAAAAGTAAATATTAATATTTTGATCGTATAAATAAATAAATACATTTATACGTAGATGTATATATATGTAGTCGATTGGCGTAAAATTTGCAAACGGCCTCGGGAATTTTCTTCAAAACAAGCAGTTTTCCTCACGATGTTATTGTTATCTTAACCGTGAAATTTAATGTATAAACATCAACGTGCCGAGGTGACCTGTACACATGGGTAGTTAGCGAAAGGTCTCGGGTTTAAATTCTGGCAAAAAAAATTACATACATATCATATTATTATAGTGTGTATTTTAGTAAAATGTTATTATTCCGCATTGGAGCAGCGTGGTGGAATAAGCTCCAAACCTACTCCTCAAAAAGGAGAGGAGGCCTTAGCCCAGCAGTGGGACATTCACAGGCTGTTACTGTATTATTCATAATATTAATATGAAAAATATTAAAGGTATCTTATCCAGGTCATATCGTATGTGTAGCTAGCCTATACCAAAGATCTGACCTCCCAGTCGCACGGTCGAAGACGCGGTCGGAAGTTAGTTTTTAGATTGTAGGTAAGAAATATTAAATATATTAATCTTAATAATGACAAATCGCATAATTATCGTAAATTGAATATTAGATGACTATCGTTATTTAAAAAATCGTAATCAAATAATCCGCGGGCAATTGTACAAGGTTGTAGGAAATTGGATATATGTAAATTGTTATTTCATATTGTTTCAATTTGTAATAGTATTTCAATTCATTTTAATTGAAATGTTTTTTTTTTTCATTTATATTTACTTTATTATATGTAACTGTTTAAAAATAAAGTAATGGTTACCTTATGGTTTATGTTTATCTCTCTGTTTATTTAACGGCATTCTTGAAATACTAGCAATATGTATGTATGAGACGAGCCTATGTAGGTTGTACATATATAAGTGCAGATGTAGTTAAAGGCCTAAGAAACGTTTAAGACCCCATGTCGTATGGCGCATTGACAATTTAACAGGAAATTATTGATTTATTTCATACTTGCCATACATATAAGTGATAGATGGAAAATTTGAAGCGTCTACTTTATTGATCAAAATAAAAGAAAAATTAGACTTATATTAAAAACAAAAGAGACGTGGATTGTAATGCACAGGAGTGTTGTTTATTACGGGAATTTATAGAAAATAACTCATTATGACGTATTCAAAAATTGAATGACATAACTGCCTTGCTAAAAAACGAACTCAAGAGTAAATATACTATAGCAATTGTCATTCGGGATGGTGTAAGGATTCCAACGATACATACATCCAAATATTTACATTAATTCTAAATGCATAAATTTTTTTGCGAATTCTGAAAGCATAAAGTGTATATTTAAGTAAACAAGTTAGTTGTCAGCCTATTGTTGGAATACATGGTATATACTTTCTAAACTACTTTTATATATGTATTAAGATTGTAATAGTATATAACATTGGCTTCATAATTTTAATTGAATTTTATTGAAATTAAAGACATGTTTCTTCGGGATGTTTTCTGTAATCGCCGAACGATACGAATTATAAATACAAATTAAGCAAATGAAATATCAGTGCTGCTTGCTTGGGGTAGCACCCGAAATCCTCGGTTAAGATATCAATATAATCACTCGGCCATCTCGGCTCTGTGCTTTACATACATAACAATGAATAAGATACAATTTATTCGAACAATGCAACATTTAACGATCGTTTTTATAAGTTTTTTTTTTTGGCTTTAAAGGCCGGAAAAAAATCCTCATACATAAAAACAAGTGTGCGTCTCGGGACGCTCGACAGAAGTGATAATATTTATTATTAATTATAATGTCTATACATATAATAAAATCTGTAACTGGTCGATGTCTGTACATGGAAGATAAATGAGTAAAACTTTTATCGGGGGTCTTTATAAACACAATAGAACCCAAAACAATGATTAATAGAATTTTTGTCTGTCTGTGCGTTTGTGGACGCTAATCTTAGAAACGGCTTAACTGATTTGAGTGCGATTTTCACTAATGTATTGTGGCTAACTTCACTTAACATTTAGTGTTTGTGTTATAAATAATAAAGTTATGTCAATTTAAAGATACACGTAGAACATTTATTAAATATGGTTATGGTTATGGTCAAACTGAGAAGAGATTAAATATCTCTTTTACTTATGATTTATCCTATATTTTTTCCTATAATAATTTTTAATCTCTTTATTTATTTATTAAAAGTTTAGTACTACTACTAAAAATCAATAAATTTTTACCTGTAGGAAAAGTACGCGTACTGTTAGTTGTCATTGTCAAAATCAAAAGGTTTTGTTTACGATTTCGTGTTTTCACTTTTCAGTGGCTTTGGTTTTTTGGTTGTTTTTGCATAAAAAATTAAAAACTAATATTGCATACATATTGTGTGTATCTTTATGATCTCATCTTATATCTTTCATAACAGTACGCTTCAAGTCTGCGTGTGAGCAAGTCAGTTAACTCAGTGACAATTAATACGTGAATAGTATATAGGTGTATAAACAAAGCCTAAAAAGACAACTAATATAACAATAATACATGGTTTAAGGTTTTAAAAGTGCGTGTTGTTAACATTAACGTGGTATATCGCTTCACAAAACTAAATGGGTATAATTGTGTCGTAAATTTGTGTTTCACGGGCTCCTGTCAAAAGTTTTACCTACCGAAGTTTTTTCTAAACAACGAAATAAATAACAATTTAACGTGGAAAAAGTGGCAACAATATTTTGAACTATATTTATTAGCCACTGGATATATATAAGGAGTGTGAATAGATAAAAATGGCAATTTTATTACACTCGATTGGTGGAAAAGGTGTTGAAATGTTCAATTCATTCAACATTAAAATAACAGTAATTACTTTAGAAGACCTCATTAATAAATTTTACAAGTACATATTTCGAATCGAGGAAAAATTTAACTATGGCCTGAAATGCATTTTTTATAAGAAAACAAAGCAAACATGAAAATATATAAAAATAAGTGGTCATTGTGCAACAAAATACAGATCACATAAATAAAAGCACTGAGACGTTGTCATCATCTAATAAATATCAAGTGATGTAGGGGGAGTAAAAGGGCTAACCAACACACAGTACAGAATAGAGAATATATGCATATTCCTTCGAAGTCAGATGGACAACTAATTAAGAAGAGAACCAAATTGTGAAATGTGGTTATATTTGCCTTATCTCAATAAAAACCGAATTAAAGTATTTGTAATCTCTTAGTTTAATTCAATTGGTCTTTGGTTACATCCAACTTGCGACAGCATAATCATGAATAGGAAGAAGTAAATCTGTTATAATATATTATTAAGTTTACTCAGATATTGATATTATATATTTAAAAAAAAACAGTTCAAAAATAACATAAATAAGATAAAAATAATAATGTATTAAATTTATTAATTTATATAATATGAATGTACCAACCCATATTAATATTCAATATTTTAGTTTGTTATGAATTTGCTACTGTAGTCATATTCTTACTTGCTTGCCTTTTAATTGTATTTGGTTAAAAAATGTATAAATAATTTATTTACTGCACTTTATTGGTCTTAATGTTATAATGCTTAAGCTATGTGATTTAATTCATATTTAGTTTTTGTTAAATTTGTGTTTTCATTAAGTAATTAATTATATTTGGTAAAAAATATACTCCTTTACTAATTTCACTTAATATTGTGATGGTTTGGCTGTTTGATTTTATGTATGTTTTGTTTTTGTTTATTTTAATGATTGTGTAATTATTGTTGGTGGAAACTTAGCTAATGGATGTATTATTTTATATATATAAAATAATACATACAATATTATTTTATATATATAAAATAATACATACTATATATGCTATAAGTGTTGTCCCATTTTTAAAAATAATTAATCAACACAACCTACCAGAGCGGTCAAATAACTGCTTTTGAAAATTTAATTAAAATTGTTATATAGCTGCTTTTTTGTATATAATATACTTTTTCTACATAAAATAGCCGCTTAAGCAGCTTATTGAGATATGTGTGTCAAGTTCAATGGACAACATTTCTTTTAAATCCCCTTTTTTTGTTTAATTAAATGAGTAGCCTTGGTTAAGCCGTTGGTCCTGCGCCTGAACTCTTTCCGGTCGTGTCGAATTGCCGTCCCATCGGATTATGAGAGCTAAGGAAAAGAGAGTGCACCTGTGTTTGCGCACACACTCATGCACTATAATATGTCCTGCGCAGTTGGCTAATCTCTCTTGAGATTGGCCGCCGTGGCTGAAATCGGTCTGGAGGGACCTTAACTTTATATTGTACACATAAAATACCATAAATCTATAACAAAAACGAATTAATAAATAAATTATCCATACATTTCTATACATATAAATAAAATTGAAGTTTCTGTCTGTAATTTCAAAAAGTTTTAAAGGTTATATGGCTATTTACGATTACCAAACCCAAAGCAATAATTTTTTTTATTTTTTTACTGTCTGCATGTCTGTATGTCCAGTCTAATCTTTCAATCGTCTAAAAATTACAAATTGAAGTAACCGAATTATTATAAGAACTATTTCAAGATTCCGTTTAGTCTTTATTTCATCAATATTAATTGAGTCTATCATAAGTTATAAAATACGTATTTTTGTTGATATCTATACACAATATTATTTTATTACTTTTCCTAACTGATTCATTAACGCAGAGCCTAAACCACGGGGGTTAGAAACTTGAAATTTTGACAGTTGATACATATTATAATGTAAACACCCACTAAGGTAGGATTTTTAGAAATTCCACCCCTAAAAAGTTGAACAATTGTTTAGAAACCCGTCATTCATGAAGTTAGAAGCATGAAATTTAATAACAAGGTTCTGGTTAGAAATAAATAAAAATGTATTTCACCGATTTTGAAAATCTAAATCTAAGAGGGTAAGAAAGGGGTTAAAAGTTTGTATGGGGATTCCGTCATTTTTGGTGTAAGAAGAATGATATTTAGTATTAAAGCTATGGAATGCATAGAAGCACGTTAAGCCGTTGGTCCTGCGCCTGAACTCTTTCCGGTCGTGTCGGATTGCCGTCCCATTATGAGAGCTAAGGAAAAGAGAGTGCGCCTGTGTTTGCGCACACATTTGTGCACTATAATATGTCCTGCGCAGTTGGCTAATCTCTCTTGAGATTGGCCGCCGTGGCCGAAATCGGTCTGAAGGACCTTATACTATGTAAAAGAAACCCATGCTAATTTTCATGGTGTTATTTATTATATTTTATACTAGCTGTGCAACGCGGCTTCACCCGCGTATAATTAATAAAAATATAATAAACACACACATATGGCTACTGGTAAAAAAATACGTAATTAATGATATGAAATTAATTTTCATAAAATACCGTAAGGTTTGGCCTATCATTTGCGCCATCACATGTTCTTTGTGTGTACCAATGTTCATCAAGATTGGTCAAGCCGTTCTTGAGTTATAAGAAGAGATACAGACAGACAGACAGACAGACAAAAATGAAAATAAATAGTATAATGTGAATCACTGCATCATAAAACGATTCTTTATCACAAAATTAGGTGTAAAAAACAGACAGATCCAATAGATTTATATAGTAGTAAAGATTTATATATAAAATAACTATAATATAAAATAACAGTAGGTACGAGAGAGCAAGCATTGTAAAGATCGACGAAGATTTTTTTTTATGGGTAGTAAACGTGGAAACAATACACTAATTACCTATTATATTACATTTAGTTATAACAGTTAAATGTTATATTTATATTATCTATATAAAAACGTGTATCAAAGAATGTGTATTATATATAATTATTTATTAATGAATTATTTCATTACGCAATGTAGAAAAAAAAACCACACGTGTAAATGAATACACGTGTCGTTGTAAAAGTTTCATTTAAAACGTTACATATTACGTTGCAATGTAATGTATATAATCTAAAGCTTAGTAAATAATAATATAACAGTGGCAGCGAAAAATTGCGATAGCGTTTGAAATTATCAAGTATAACTTTCTAAGCGAGAGGCGGCGAGTGAAAGTTGATTATGGCCGATTTTGGCAGACAGACACAAGCACAGTTATTATATACATTGTGTAGAATTTTATTCTCATTCCGTAAGGCTTTGATTCAATATATTATCTATGTATGTGTATACTTTTATAGTATATGTTTAGTTGCAGTCTGCGGCTTCTGTGGTGGGAGTTGAAGTTAGGTACCCTATGTTCTTTCTTATATCCTGTACAATGTGTCGATAGTCATTCGAGTGGTTAAGATGTGACAACGTAACAAACAAACAAACCCACTTTTGTTTTTATAATATTGGTAAGGAATAATTCATTCACATGTTGATGTGTTAGCTTTTCGTTTTGAGGAGTTTTGACTATTAATGAGATCGTATAAGATTTAAATAAGGATCATTTAATTGTGTCAATTATTTAAAAAATAAGATATTATTTCAAAGTAATTACTGATTATTTATTCGTTGTCTTTTTCAAAATAGCTTGGCGAGTCCAAGCACAGGTTGATGAACTTAAAAAAAATGGTCAACAAAAACATTTATAAAAAAATCTTTTTTAATTTTCCGTACCAATGTTTTAATTTAATAATTAACGAAGGATTTAAAATAAGTGACAAAATATAGTTGTTTTGTGTTTCGTGTCATTATCGTTTAAAATTTGTTTTTGTTACTTAGAACCTTTTAAATCTGGCACCTTCATTAGAAATAAATGTTTATTTCTTAAGGTTCCTAACTGTTGCAAAGGTACGACATGATATGCAATGACCAAGCAAGATGTTTTAAATCAATATATGTATGTTAAATGGATATAGAAGTATGTTAGTATAGCTGTGTGATTAGTATCATATATAATGATTCAAGATAAATGTGAAAATATTTTAAATAATTTATTTCGTCTCAATAGCTCAACGGTGTACGCTTAGCGGTGAAAGTAGCAGGTTCTAATTTCAATATTTATCTTATCAATAGATCACTGCGCTATTATGTTCTTAATTTCTATTTTTTATTGATTTCATGTTGTGAAGGAAAACGTAACGAACCTGCCTGTCGTAAGGATGGGTGTAAGGGTGATGATAAAATAAGTCCTGAATCGCAAAGTAAATTAAACCTTTTTTTTGATCGGTACACAAGTTTAGTAGTTATGAGGTACCAGACAGAGTTACTGGCCGATATTATTCTCATAGACTTCGATTTGTAATAATATCTTATTGTTGAACAGTTTTTCGATTCATGTTTGTATTTTTATTGAAAAATTTAAAATATATATTTACGTTCAATGTATAAATTCGTTATATACTTGGACAGGCTAGACCGGTGGAACCGGACAGTTGCGAAATCGTACGTCGCTAACACGTTACGAAAATATTTCTTTACATGTCTGTAGGTACCGAGTTGATGTCATTTTTGACGTGTTTATAAGGAAATGTGTGTTTTATTTAACGTTTTTGATTATCTAGTTAATTATATGATAGATAAAAATAATGTAAATTTTAAGCGTCAATAGCGCATTTTTTTATGTGCCGCCTAGCAATGTAAGTCTCAGTCTCGATCCTAACCGCTTTCGCTATCGTCTCCCTCTCACAAGCCGGACATTTAATTGCAAGGTCATTCTTTAAAAATACGGATATTGCTTATATTCTTTGAAAATAATAATAATAGATGTCTTAAAGTTTTAACTCTGTCGATTAATTCCTGCTAGTTAAACAATACGTTTTATATAACAAAACGATTATGATTTACAGTACAAAAACGTAGCGGGTACTGACTGCTATATTATCATCGTAAAGTAGACAGTATTGTTTTAATCGGTAACTACTGTTTGTTTATAATGTTTATTGAGATAACGGCACATATACGGTTCGTGGAACTCGGTACTTAAAACGTTTTTAATTGTAGTAATATTTTTTTGAATGTTTGATTATATTAAACCATGGCTTAATAAAAAAGTAAAGTTATTTCTCTACTTTGGTGTGGTAGAGCTTTGTGCAAGCTCGTCTGGGTAGGTACCACCCACTCGTCAGATATTCTACCGCAAAACAGCAGTACTTGGTATTGTTGTGTTCCGGAATGAAGAATGAGTGAGTTAGTGTAATTACAGGCACAAGGGACATAACACCTTAGTTCCCAAGGTTGGTGGCGCATTGGCGATGTAAGCGATGGTTAACATCTCTTACAATGCCAATGTATATGGGCGTTGGTGACCACTTACCATTAGGTGGCCCAGATGCTCGTCCGCCTACCTATGCTATAAAAAAAAAACCTTTGGATTTTATCACCACGCTGCTCCAATGCGGGTTTGTGGATACAAATGTGACAGAATTTCAGTAAAATGAAACACATGCAGGTTTCCTTAAGATATTTTCTTTTACCGAGCACACTATGAATTATAAATAAAAAATAAGTAGGTGAAAATTTGAATATTTGAGTTTGGAATCGCGATCATCGGTTAAGATTCACGCATTCTAACTACTGGACTATCTGTTATTATATTAAATACAGTTATTAGTAGTTTTTTTTTTTCACCAATTAAATTACAATATAGAAAACTATTTGCCGGTGTTATCTTTAAATCTCTTCTAATAATATAAATGCGAAGGTAACGCTGTCTGTCTGTCACGCTTTCATTATTGATTACTTGATTATTATTTAATAGTATTCCCATTCGTCTAAAAACCGATCCAATACACCTGTGTTTGTGTACACACATATGTACTATAATATAACAAAAACGTTGTATATTTTTTCAATATACTTCGTAACAATGCGCGAACCTTCCTAATTATGTTTATATTTGCATAATGTTATGTATAATTATTATATACTTTAAGTGATACTAATGATTCAATTTGTTGCTCTGTTTAACTTCAGAGCCTATTTCGTTTATTATATTATATGAATGCAAGGTCAATTTCGAAACCTTTTTTTTTACATAATGTCAATGTTACCATAAAAATACGTTACCATGAAAGAAATATGAAATGAATGTATTATGTATCACAAACGTCAGGCCTTATCGTTATTCTAGAGACTGTTCTTCGAAGTAGTTCACTTCACATATTTCGAAAAGAATGTTTGAAGTTTGTTCTATTACGATGCTCCAATGCGGGTTGGTGAGCTTCCTCATTTCTGATGCGAACAGTCAAAACGTTGAGCGATTTTCCGGCTTCTTTGTTTCCTGATTAAAATTAGTTGGACGCACAGACTGAATACAGACAAATCTGGATAATCAACTATTATTTTAGAAACTTATTTCCTAATAAACTGCATGAAGCATCCAAAATAGTGACGCTTTAAGGGAAACTGCGAATTACTTAAACGTGTCTCCAATGAAACTGGTTTTTGAAATCGAGTTAATTAATCGTTCAATAAAAGTGAAGAATAATTTATTCGAGAAAGTGAACCTTCGTGAATCTTTAGCATAAAACGGTCTCACGCGACTTCACTCGACCTCTACTCGTTTGGAATTCGACATAATCAACCTGTTATCATTTTACACCCGATTCGTTATTTATTAAACTTGCTCTATATACTGTTATATAATTATGTATTGTGTTTGAGTGAAACTTTATATATAAGTTTGTTACATGTTTTTCAATTTAAGATCTTACACATAACGACTTAAGGTTCTATATTTTATGGACAAATTAAATAAAAGCTAAGCTATTATGTTTTTATTCGAGTGAAGTACAATTTTTTAGCCCAAAACGAAATTTATACGAGACGAAAAAATCCTTTGTAATGTACGTATAAAAAAATCAAAAACACGAAGTGAAAGGCAAAAAATATATATAATCGACGTACTTGTCAGTACCGCTTATTATAAGTGTAAGTACATTTTTACTTGCGTATAAAAAGTTTCTCTTGAACCCACTTACTGTAACCCACTTTTTGTGACGGGTCAAATAGGGTCGACGTGTGTTTTCAAAGCAATTAGATTGAATAAAAAATGGAACATTTTTTTAAGTAAAGTACATTTTGATAATTATAATGTGATAATGAAATTGTTGTATAACATTGATTGAGATTATACTCATATATTTTCTTCTACACTAATATTATATAGAGGGTTGTTTGTTTGAAATTGATAAATTCTAAAACTACTAAACTCCTACTTATTTGAGTAATAATAAGATGGAAGTCTATAATAATGGTATTTGTAATGCAAGCCAAAATAAAAGCGTTACCGAGCTGCATTTATTTGCGTACTACTAAAATAATAATTGTCCTCCAGACCGATTTCGGCCACGGCGGCCAATCTCAAGTGAGATTAGCCAACTACGCAGGACATATAGTGCACAAGTGTGTGCGCAAACACAAGTGCACTCTCTATTCCCTAACTATCATAACCCGATGGGACGGCAATCTGACACGACCGGAAAGGAATAAGGCGCAGGACCAACGGCTTCACGTGCTTTCCGAGGCAAGTGTACAAACACACGTCTTAAGACTTAAGCGTACTACTATAGTCACAGATCGAGTGCCACTCAGGCGAAGCCGCGAGTACGGGGAATACTAAATATGCGTAATGCGTATGCGTATTACCATACATGGGTACCGCTGGTGTCTGCGACAACAAAATCTAAAGGATCCTTGAACCGGTGTACAAGGGGCGTCAGTAAGAAAATATACACAATATTGTTGTTTTGTTATTATTACATTCATCAGCTATTGACATTGTATTGTGATGTCAATAAGTTTTTTTTTATTATAGCTTATTAAAACTTGGTCCTTCGAGCTAAATATTTTATACAATGACTTGAATATGTTTTGTACAACATTGTGGCACAAAACCAAAAAAAAAACAGATGTCGGATATGACTATGTAGATTCAGTTGTTTTATAATAACGCAGTTTATACAAAAAAAAACTTCGCGGAAATTACTTTGCACAAGACCGTCTTAGTAACCACCCACTGATCACATAATCTATCGCGAAACAGCAGTATTAATCGTAAGTATTGTTGTGTAAACATATTGGTTTCTTAAGTTGCATTTTCGATATAAGGGATAGTCAATATTTCGTACAGTAATAATGTATATGGGAGACGGTGACCACTTACAATCAGGTGGCCCATTTGCCTGCTTCTTCTTCTAGTGCTAATCTTCTGCTAATCTATTATTCATCTGCTAATCTAATTCAAATTAAAAAAAATACATCTTTTGTTTTTCAAAATGTAATTAGAATTAACTAATTGTTATAAGAATCGGTGGCAGAGTTATGTGCAAGCTCGTCTGGGTAGGTACCACCCACTCATCAGATATTCTACCGCAAAACAGCAGTACTTTGTATTGTTGTGTTCCGGTTTGAAGGGTGAGTGAGCCAGTGTAATTACAGGCACAAGGGACATAGCATCTTAGTTCCCAAGGTTGGTGGCGCATTGGCGGTGTAAGTGATAGTTAATATTTCTTACAATGCCATTGTTTATGGGCGTTGGTGACCACTTACCATCAGGTGGCCCATACGCTCGTCCGCCTTCCTATACAATAAAAAAAAAAAAGAAAAGAATATAATAACATGGTTTGCTTAAAACGTATATTACGAAATGTTAGTGATGTATTCTGAGCCGAGTCACGGTCATCGAAACATTCTGGAATCACCTTGACATCAGATCAAGGCGCAGAACGAGTTTCTTTTGTCACTTTAAACTGTGTACGTATTAATATCACGCACTCATTTAATTAATGATAAATTGTTGCCAGTATGAATAATGCTTCTAGACATTGTAACAAAAAAATAAATAAAAAAATCTAATATTATAAATTAAAAAAAGACACGTTGTCAGCAGTACAGAAAATGACATAGTTTCCTATGTCATTCCCCCTTCACACGGTCTCAAAATATTTTTGTTATATTTTTCTAATTTCTTCTTTGTGGTTTCTTTATGTCACATCTTAAGGAAACCGACTGCGGTAAAGCAAAAGCAATCAGAATATTAAAAACAATATTTTTTATTCAATTCAAGTAAATACTTTTTAAGCGTATACAACAACTTGCAAGAAACTCAGTGCCTACTATTTTTTTTTTTTAAGAAGAATAAGTATAAGTACAAAAATCAGGCAAAAGTCAAAAATCTTTATTGCGTTACACTGAATTATTGATTCTCAAAAACCGTCTGAGAAGAACCGGCAAAAGATAGTCAGTGCTTTTTTAAAAAAATATTCAATTTACCTTTTATACAAACTTGTATAAGTAGAAAATTTCAACAAGTAATCATTTAATCCACGGAACTTTGACATATACATATATTGAGTAGGGTTTCACTAATGAGATTATCTGTATAAAGCTGATCCATTACAACCGCGTTATAGTGCCTAACTGTTTAATCCCATGGGTCATAGCATAGTGTTCAGGACTTACAGATGCAAGCCACCTTGCCATTGGAGGGCCCCTATTCCAAAACGATTATTATATATATATATGTATATATTTGGTATGTGTATGGCCCCTTATAAATCCGGAGCTGATAATGTTATGTAGTAACATAAATTATCAGCTCCGGATGGATAATGGGACAATAAATGGGAAATTTAATCTTACTGTTAGATCATGAGATTCTCGTTCAAACAATAAATATGTGCTTTCAACATGAGTAAAAAACAAACATAGCTTATAATGCAAGCAGCTGGTTACCTTAATCTACAAATAAATTGCATCTACTATTGGTTAATTTACTTTACATATTATGCAAATTTTTTTATTATACAATTTTTTTTATTTTATTTAATTCAATAACTAAAACACAAAAACATTTGGTTCGCGTATGTAGTAATTTTATTTTGTTTAGCTCTTAACAGTGTGTTCGTCTTATGTATATTAGTGCGTTGTTAACGGAACACAATTAATCTTATACAACTATATGAATTTATTTATCTGTCATAGTTTTGACAACATTAATGTCATTTTAAACGGATCGATATCGAGCGTAATGAAGGATCGACGCTGAAAAATCTAATTTTTTTTTTTTTTTCTCACTGCGTTTGTAAATTATAAAACCGAGATACTCCAGTCTTCAATTATAAGTCTGTAGATGTGCGTTGATAGTGAGCCAGGACATTGACTTTATAAATATGTACTTATATTAAAGTCAATAAAAAATGTAATAAAACGAGAGATCTGGTCGGTCGTTTCATTTTAAAAGTTTTCATTTACATATGATACTGATTAATTGAACGCGTCTTTTATTTATAAAAATTTCAAGTACTTACATATATGTGCACGTAATACTTTAATCATATTCAATATATTCTTTATTCAAGGATTCTCTTATAAGATTTTTTAAATCGTCATGTTACAAGACTAACTCGAATGTAAAGCTACCACTTGTTTGAAATGTAGATTTACGTAGATGAATACAATTAAAAATTAAATATAAAAAAAACAAAGTTGTACTTTGTAATGGGGCCATTCATTTATTACTTCATTCATTTATTATTTTATTATTTAATCGGTGGTGGAGCTTTGTGCAAGCTCGTCTGGGTAGGTACCACCCCCTCATCAGATATTCTACCGCAAAACAGCATTACTTGGTATTGTTGTGTTCCGGTTTGAAGGGTGAGTGAGCCAGTGAAATTACAGGCACAAGGGAAACAACATCTTAGTTCCCAAGGTTGGTGGCGCATTGACGATGTAAGCGATAGTTAATATTTCTTACAATGCCATTGTCTATGGGCGTTGGTGACCACTTACCATCAGGTGGCCCAACAGCTCATCCGCCTATACAAAAAAAAAACGTAAGACGATTTTTACTAGTTTTTGAACCCCTCCCCCGGATTAAACCGGTTGAATTCGATCCATTTGTTTGGGATTACAGTGCGACAGATTAACAAAGTGTCCATACTGAACAAAACGCTTTTGATTCTGGTTTTAAAAATAAAAGTCAAAAATTATACATTTTACGCTACATTTTTTACGTTTTTTTACATATAAGGTTTAAAACAATTGTCCTAAAAAAGGACAAAGTCCAATTAAACTTAGAAAATAAAATTAAATATAAAGTACTATAATGTAACTTATAAGTCTAGATTTTGTACCAGTAAATAACTTTAATCATTTTTTTTAATATGTTGATTGAATATATTTAAAAAAAAAATTAAATTTTCATGTTACAGTTATTTTATCAGTTCTTGACCCATAACATAAGACCTTAACAATCAAACACGATAATAAATTCGTTTAATAATACAAATAACTCTTTGAAATAATATTTGCAACTAACGCAAAGTGAAAATTTAAGAAACATTGGCAATAATTCTGATCAACATTTATATAACTAAACTTATTTGTATCGAGATTGACAGGATGACAAGAGTGACGAGATTGACAGTCACTGGGTCAAGACTGACTATGTCCTTTCAGGCCTATATATGCCTGGGTAAGGAGAAAACCCTCGATACCCGCACAGTTGTATGTTAAGAAAAACTACTCTTTTTGCTTACGGATAGTACAATTGTATAATTGTCATTTAGCTTTTTTGAAGTGATAACTTCTTATGGGAGGGTAGACCGCTTCGTAACGTAACGCGTTACGGTGCCACTATTACCGACGCGGACTGCTTTACGTGAGAGTTACCAACCTAAAGCCATCTAGCGTTTACAGATAGAACTTATATTATAATAATTTAGCAACTCTCAAGTACTAATTTAAATCATATTTAATATGTTATAATTTATAATAAATGTTATCACTTCTGTCGAGCGTCCCGAGACGCACACGTTTTTTTATAATACTGCTGACTTTCATCTTCATATACTACTGTACCTACTGTGTTGACTGCCTCGTTGGTCTAGTGGCTAGATATAAGGCCGCAGACCCGGTGGTCCTGGGTTCAATTCCCAGATCGGGCCAATAAATAGTTATTGGGTTTTTTCTGTCAGAAAATTCTCAGTAGCAGCCCGGAGTCTGGAAGTTAGAAGTGTGTACACTCCCGTGCCTCGGAAAGCACGTTAAGCCGTTGGTCCTGCGCCTGAACTCTTTCCGGTCGTGTCGGATTGCCGTCCCATCGGGTTATGAGAGCTAAGGAAAAAAGAGTGCACCTGTGTTTGCGCACACACTTGTGCACTATAATATGTCCTGCGCAGTTGGCTAATCTCCCTTGAGATTGGCCGCCGTGACCGAAATCGGTCTGGAGGACCTTATTATTACTACTGTACCCTACTCATAGCCTTCTCTACTTATAGTTTCTAAATTACGCTTCGTAGAAAATTCTACTCTCGTAAGCGAAACGAATCGTTTTTACAATATAACAGTACATTAATATATTGTAAGTTTATTACATAAACAGTATTCCATTAAACTCATGTCTAACAAAAGAAGATACACTTGACAATTACCTCAGTAACTAGCTGCAAGGTTCAATGATGTCAAAGTGTCGTAACATTGATGACGCGAAATACTTAACATAATATAACAGTTGAAAAAGAAAACATTCTCAAAGATATAACCCAAAGGTACTCCCAATTGTAGCAGAACATAAAAAGCTTTGGTCCATCTTAAGATGAAGTGAAGTATTAATAATCGTTTTTAATATATAATTTTACTCGTTAGGGCCCAATCATCACATTTTCTACCGTCAAACAGTAATACATATTTGTATTTTTGTGTGCCGGTTTGAAGGGTTACCATAGAGTGAACCAGTGTAAAGGCACCTGAGAGTCTTTGTTCCCTTTGTTGTGTCGGTTTGGTTTTATACTATTTCTAATCGACAGTGCCTCGTACTGTTTTTATGATAAAGCTGTAATCAGCGTTTTATCATAAGTAACAAAGAAGCATACTCGCAATATGTTTTGTTAATATCTACATTAACTGTCTCGATTTCTCGTACATTTTTTGACAAGGAATATTGAACGAATCATAAAGTGAGTGCGTCGAAAACACTTTCAGTAATAAGTCGTCCCAAACTATGTGAAGCGTTCGTTGTGAAGTAATGCGTGTGTTTTCGTTTTCATAATTAATTATTCGTCTGAATTTTTGAATGTTTTTTCTGCTTTTATTATTATTCATCTGCGCAGTCTTTAATGTGCGGTCAAACTTGAGATCCTTTCAAGGGATTATTGACATTCGTCGCACGTGTCGCAAAATTGACAAGGCTTTAGGCGCCGTATAGATTCGCACATTCGAGTCGATTGGTAAATTTATTTCTTTAGATTCTTTTATTACATTCGTAAATCGTACATGCCGTGCATCTTTAATTCAGGTCTTAGCTCCGTCTGACGTTAGTTGGATAATCAATGATCGTTTGTATGGAATATAAGTAGCTGTTTTAATATTTAATTTTCACTTGATGTTAAATCTTTTTTTAAATATTTTATGGCTAATGTTAGCACGTCATCAGCTACGTGGGCATAAATTAAATGAATTTTCTTGCTAACCTTCAACGGGAATTATATGTGATGACTTGATATGCATTATAGTGAATTTGTTGAATGAAAGTTTATGAAGAAAAAAAAACACAATTCGCCTAAAGTAATAATTGACTTAAACATTACGTCTTGAAGTTATCTTGTATTTAACAAACTTATATTTTATGTATGAAGGGTAGAAAATAAAAAAAAAGTTCGAAAATCGAGTAATTTTACGTCATTTTAATTAAAGAGTATTTAATTAATGAAATAAAAAAAAAAAAACATTGTTTTAATATAATGACAGTAAAGTGACGATAATAAAATCTTCTCGGATATTCTATTGTTAAAAATGCATGTAATAACTGAGCGTAGATTTATTACAGTTTGTTATATATTATGATAGTCACAATAAAACTGCAGTATACAGTCAGTCACAGGGTCAAGGCGACTTGTCGCGTGCAGGCGTCCAACACGTGAGGAGTTTCACAAGGAGCACGTTTGAGGTCGCAATTATTCCTATTATACAACGCCGGCAGCTGATTTATTTCTCAGTAGGATTTGTTCTAGGATGTGAAGTAATTGGAAACTTGACATGAAACAGGACGATCATAAAGACGAATAGCTATTAATTTGATCGTTAATATAATTATATATTAGTTTAATTGCTTCTAGTACAAACAAGCAATAATGATATAACGATAAGTGATGCATCGCGTAATTCTCTTACTTATAGTGTATCTTTATAGTGTATTTTAACAGTAATAATATTAATTTGTGAAGCAACTTAAAATAATTATATGTGCCAAGTTCCTTTACAAAGTACTTCAAAAATGTCTGAAAAAATAATATTATTTTATGTAATTTATCTACGATAGACTACTGTCTGCCTGATACAGACATGTTCGTCTTTTTTTTATTGTTTATGTAGGCGGACGAGCAAGGAGCCCCCATGGTAAGTGGTCACCAACGCCCATAGACAATGGCATTGTAAGAAATGTTAACCATCGCTTACATTGCCAATGCGCCACCAACTTTGGGAACTAAGATTTTATGTCCCTTGTGCCTGTAATTACACTGGCTCACTCACCCTTCAAACCGGAACACTATCCAGACGAGCTTGCACAAAGCTCTACCACCGAGTAAATTATTAATCTTATTATTGGCTTACGAGAAATGAATCTTTTCAGAAGCTACTTATTGTTAGATATAGGTTTTTTTTTAACCACTGTAGGTAGCTTTTATATATAACTAGCTGTGACCGCGGTTTCACCCGCGTATAATTAATAAAAACATAATAGATAAAAATCAGCCTAGAACCTTCCTCGATAAAAGGACTATACAACACATAAATATTTTTTTATTTCGAACCAGTAGTTCCTGAGATTAGCCGGATCAAACAAACAAACTCTTCAGCTTTATATATTAGTATAGATATATACATATACACATATTTTCGATCACTGGTAATACTTGCTACTTTTTTTTTAAATTTTTTCTCAAATTTCGTAGTATCACTTAAATTATTGAGCAAATTAATATTCATGTCTGATAATGATTAATTAAACTAAAGTTACAGTATTGAATTAAATATAAAGTTACCACCGATTCGAAATGTAGATTTTACTGAGAAGAACCAGTAATTACTCTTTTTCATACTTTTAATTGCATACAATATATATCATTTATCATCTTAATGAAATGACTAAGATATATATAGTGAGCTTAGTCACCATTAAGAAAAAAAAAACATATAAAAACCAGTTGAACAACTACAAGACAATTATTTCGTATATAAGGTTATAATCAGCTGTGCATGCGATTCCGTTAATATGAAGGTTAGATGTGGTGCGGTTTTCGTACACTTGATAACATTTTTGGAATCAAAAGTATTATGTAAGTACTGGTTGTGCTACATGATCTCGCACGCGTTAAATTATAATTGTACATGTTTAATACAAATGCTAACATGCCTAAAATACATTTATTATATACGTATGTGCATATATACATAAATATATTACCCTACAACGGAAGCGGTATAGGGGTTAAAAGGAACTCCCTTCCTTTTTTCCCACTAATTGAGGAAGAGTTTTAATAGCAACATGGATCGTGGTATTTTTTTTAAATATTCGATAGTTTTTATGCAACATATAAACGAACAGAATATATATTTGATGAGTTGATCATTTTAATTCATATATATGATTTAAAATGATCAACTATAACTGTCTAGAATCTAGATAGTCGACGCAAATTATTATCTTGTCTACCTCGTAACCATTCAAAAGTTTAAGAGCTAGAATTTTTAAAACATCTGTGATATTTTGAAGTGGTCAAACGCGTCGTCTGTCGTCTGTAATTTTACTCGCATTTTAATTTGATCGACTTCGTTGTGATGGTATTTTTTTTCGCTTCACGTTTCCATTTCGTGAAATCAGACTAACATTAAACATGACTTATTTTGTTCTCAGAGATTTGTTATGAGTAACTCTTAAAAATACATTTGTTACATGGACATTAAGACATTTTTTTGAGTATTTAGTAGGATTTAGGTACTGGTTGCTAGGGCTGTGTCTGCCTGGTCAGATACCAACCCGATGCATCACATTTTGTTTTTTTAATTGTGAATAGGTTAGTAGACCGGGAAATGGGTCACTTGATGATATGTGATCACCATCGCACATTGGCACTGTGAGAAAAAATTACTATGTATTTCTTACATCGACAATGTAGCCCCAACATTGGGAACCTAGATGACCCTTTGTGCCTCAGATTGTGGTAGAATATTTTCAAAGTGGGTTCTACCGCTAAACAGGGATACTTTTTATTGTTGTGTTCTGGTTTGCAGGATGAGTGAGCCAATGCGTCACGGGCACAAGGGATATAACATCTTAGTTGTCAAGGAGCTCCATAGCAATCGTATTATTAGTTTTTGTGCAAAACCGGATAAACTGCCTCTTTAAGTATTAGTACGATGAGCGTGATCTTTAATAGAAATGCTTTCTATCTTTAATACACCCATTGATTATTAAACAGCTATTAGTTAACTTTCAAACAACATTCAAATCTAACCGACATCGTGTTCTTTTGTCTTATATATTTATATGCGCAATAAATCTATCGCAATTATACGTTCACGAATACAACCTGAATTTTAATTATATTGATTGGTTATATCCGTGATAAATTGGAGTACCTAGTGATCGAATACCTTTGTGACACGTCGACAATTAGCTTTATTTCTATATGTTATAACTTCTAGATTTTTGCGGATACATTTCTATAGTTTATACGGATTTTTTTTGGACCAATGATAAAAGATCAATCAGAATTTTGAGATCTGCAAATTTGCTATAAATGTTTACTAGAACAATAAGGAAATGCGTCACTTTTAATTGGCATAATTCACATTTCAGAGCCTCATTAATTGAAGTATAATATTTTGATACATAATTAATTAAAATAATAAAATGGTTCTTAATAATAAAATTAATTGGTTGCAATCGCAAGCGATTATGCGTAAGGGTTTTGGGAAGTCCAAAAGCGGATGCTTGTTTTTATATCGTTATTTCAGCAACACTTATAAACATAATATTTATTAATATTCCACCTGATCGAGTTCAGTCGCGGCGGTCATTGTCAATCGAGAATAGCCTACAAAGTTGATATAATACTAGCTAATCGTCCCGGCTTCGAACTGGTGGATAAGAAGGAAAATGTATTTTGGATAGGCTTTCCGTAAAATCCGTTTTCACGTTAGTGGACGTCTACGTCGAGGAAGGAGTAACTGTGCCATATAACAAGTCAATCGGACAGATAGTTTAGGAGATCTCGTGATGAATGGTATTTCGCTTATAGATATATAGATATAGTGCAAATTATTATAAATAGAAAACAGTAAAATCTTTCCAATCAATATGCCAAAGTCGGAGGGTGAGTGCACAGACTGATTTCATGCTACTTCCGGTGTTCCACAAGGTTCAAATTTGGGACCCTTGTTTTTTATTATATTCATAAATGATATTACAAATTAAAAGTTTATCTGTTTGCAGACAATTTTAAAATAGCAAAAGTTATAAAAAAAGTATCTGATGTAAATGTTCTTCAAGATAATCTCGATAGACTCGTCCAATGGTGTAATACTAATCACATGATGCTCAATCCAAGCAAATGTAATTTTATAAAATTCACCAGAAAAAGGAATCCATTGTTAAGTTAATATAATATTTCGGGCAAACATCTAAAAGAAAGTAATTCTATTCGAGTGGGTGTAATTTTTGACAATCAGCTAAGATTTGATAAGCATGTTAATTCTATAGTGACAGGTTCTTTTAAACTACTTGGCTATATCTTAAGAGAGTCCAAAGATTTCAAAAAGCCATCAACAATCATACAATTGTACAATAGCTTGGTGCAAAGTAAACTTGAATATTGTTATCAAGTGTGGTCCCCCGCTTACAAACCCCATATTGAGAGAACAGAACGTGTTCAAAAGAGACTCGTGATTTATCTTGTAGTGCAAAATGTTAATTTGTCTTAAAAATTTAGTTAGTTACTTCTTTTGTTTTTTTTAATTTAAATTATGTTTTAAAATTTAATTAGTTACCTCGTTTTGTTTTTGTTCTTTTTATTTAAATATTTGTGTTTTTTTAATTTGATTTGTATAATATGTTTTTTATACCTCTTTATGTAATTGTGTGTGAGAATGGTGTGTTCTCCTGTAATCGTTTGTACATAGTTAGTTTTCATTTAATGTAAAGCGTGTTTTGGATGTATATTATGTAGAACTGTTGGGGATCCAAATTAATAAATAATTTCCTTATTATAAAAATATTAATTTCAAGTTCTATTCGAGGTATAAAGAAAATAATTATTCGGGTATACATTTTTTATTATGATTTTTTTAACGATAACAATAAGAAAAACTACTTAACAAAATTATCTTAACACCTTTATTTTGTTTGCAATGATTTATAAAATATATATATAATAATAACATTCATCCCGTAGACTATACATTAGACGCTGTATAGCCATCATGCATACATAAAAATTTTTACGCTTTTTATTTAACGTTACGGACGTTTTTTGCCGGCTAGGGTACCCCTCCGTAATGCCCTTAAAGAACTTCGTTCCAAAAAGAGAGTCGGTTGACAAAAAGGAAATAAAAAGGTAATGTACTCTTTTACCTTTAGATATATACAACGTGATATGTGATCATTATAATACCTAGAATTTATCTTATAACCACTGATATTTCCTAATGATTACGAATTACTTTTTTCTACTCATTAATTTGACACCAGGAACTTCATGTTTCGTCGATATTGTTTTTTTTGTTACAACCATTCTTAAGTATTAATATATTAAGCCTTGGGTTTCGTTTAAAATATTACCTGTCGTTCTTCTGATTTTAATATATAATACATAATAATTTATTATAAATTTCCTTTTTATATATAATATTTTGAATTTATCATCAATTATTTTTTATTTATAAATTATTGAATTAATCTTATCATCTCATTAATATCATCTCTCGGATAATATCTTCTTATTTCCGGTAAATATAATCAGGGAAGTAATCGTTTTGTTAACAATTACAAGAATTGTTTACGAGACGGAATCCAGAAACTATCATTGGCTTGTTACTTACGTATGAGAAGTCTACGGGGTACGGATAAATGTATTTCGTAGCGGTGTACGGTAAAATAAAGTGTTTAAAAAAGATTGAAACGTTAATAGTTATACAGTTAATAGACTATTAATCTTCTTCTTCTGCGAAACGAAACGACCTTTTAACATTGTAGTTACTGTTATGGGGAAAATTTTTAGTGAAGGCGCTATGTAGCGACAAGGCCGCCAAAATTTGTATGCTGATTAGGTTCTAACTTGTATGTATTTTATGTAATTTTATTAATTTTTGTGGTATACAATAAATTATACTCTATCTATACACGCATGTTAATATACTCTCGGGGTTCTTTATATTGCTATTCAACTAAATATTTTAGTAATATATGTCTTATGCAGATGACATTCGGCATAGTACACGAAACGAGTTCTTTTTTGTCACCATACGAACTGTGAAAAACGATCGGTGTTAAATAAACAACAAATACTGACGTCACTAATGTTCTGTTGTCTTTATCTCTTTGATATATATTTTTTGTTATTCAGCTGTTTCTTTCATTTTGTGTTTTCCGGGTAATTGTTTATTTTTTGTTGCATGTGACAATTCGAACTTTAAAATATTAATGAAATAAAATTTCGAAATTATTTAAATCATTGATTATCTTTGTACCTAATTTGCATTCTAATGGGGTGTTATGTAAAATAAATAAATAACAAGAAAATAAAAATGGAATTCACGTAGTTCAAATGATATTTTTTGTGCGGTCGGAACTTCCGCTGTGTATTTACGTCAAAGAAATTAAAAGGTTAGTATTTATTTAGCACAAAGTATTAAGCTTGTAATTGTTTTTAAATTGTTCCAAAAATACAAAAATAATGTTTAACATAAGCTTAACGAGGAAAAAATCTTGGCTTAACTACGTCATAACGTAGTCCAATGACTTTTAATATAAGCAATAGTGTTCAGTAGAGCTATTATATATATGTGTGTATTTGTATATGTAGTTGTAGAACACGACTACCTCGTAGGTCTAGTGGCTAGATATAAGGCCGCAGACCTAGTGGTCCTGGGTTCAATGCCCAGGTCGGGCCAATAAATAGTTCACGGATTTCGGCCACGGCGGCCAATCTCAAGAGAGATTAGCCAACAGCGCAGGAGATATTATAGTGCACAAGTGTGTGCACAAACACAGGTGCACTCACTATTCCCTAGCTCTCATAATCCGATGGGACGGCAATCCGACACGACCGGAAAGAGTTCAGCCGCAGGACCAACGGCTTAACGTGATTTCCGAGGCACGGAAGTGTACACACTTCCAACTTCCAGACTCTGGACTGCTACTGAAAATTTTCTGACAGAAAAACCCAGTAACTATTTATTGGCCCGACCTGGGAATTGAACCCAGGACCACCGGGTCTGCGGCCTTATATCTAGCCACTTGACCAACGAGGCAGTCATATAGTATCGGATTAATAATAGATATAATATTTCTATTTTCCTTGTGTAATTCACAAAGCAATGTGTTAAAAGTTTTAAAGTTTTAACACATTGTTTTGTGAATTAACTCCGTATTAATTGTTCCTTAAATTATTTAATTTTGTTAACTAAATATGCAATTAAATTTACATTAATTTATTCATAAAAACGAGACATTTGATCTAATCTTATTATAAATAAATGTTAATAATTTTCCGAAGACCCCGGAACATTTTTTAATTTTTTTTCAGTATAAACTTTTATGTAGACCCATATACTACCCATGCTAATCTTGGCAGCAAGTAATACATAACAATATTTATTAATTGAGATTCATAATATAATCATATTGTTATATTATGAATCTCATTTTTTTAATTATATTATGAATCTAATTTTATTAATTGAGATTCATAATATAATCATATTGTTATATTATGAATCTCAATTAATAAATATTGTTATGTATTACTATAAATAATGTATTAATAATTGCAGTTTTATGTTGTATTTTTTAAGTCAATAAATAATTTATTAATTATACGTTTTGCTTGTCTTTAATAGTTTAAAAGGATAACAATACATATAAAAGAATAACACACTGACAGCCCAAACTACTGCGTAAAAATTTGCATACGGATTCCTTTTATACACTAGGATAGCACTAAGGATAAACTTTAGAAAATTTTACTAAGGAGTGGTAAAGGGGATGAAAGTTTGACAGCAACTCCGAAACATGTTGCGAGCGTAGCCGCGAGTAAAGACCTAGTATATCAGTGTTTACGAGAACACAACACTTTAAATAATAATTAGATTCAGCCAATTATCATCTAAGTTAACTACTGCGAACTTCATGTCGCACAATGTTGCCTCTTGAGTTAATAAAATACAACCTAAACCAGATGGCGACAACATATTTACTCGGTGGTAGAGCTTTGTGCAAGCTAATCTGGGTACCACCCACTCCTCAGATTTTGTAACGCAAAACAGCAGTACTTTGCATTATTGTGTTCCGGTTTGAGTGAGCCAGTGTAATAACAGGCACAAGGGACATAACATCTTAGTTCCCAAGGTTGGTGGCGCATTGACGAAGTAAGCGATGGTTAACGTTTCTTACAATGCCATTGTCTATGGGCGTTGGTGACCACTTACCATCAGGTGGCCCACGTGCTCGTCCGCCTACATATAAAATAAAAAAAAATTTAAAAAAAAATTTTTTTTCTTTTTTTGCAGAAAAATGGAGGCGACAGAACACGTGCAGTTGATTACAACGTAACAGATTAAATAAATACAATTATTTATAAAAAAAAACTAACCAGTTCCGACAGTCTGTGATCAAATACAATACGTATGAACACGATCTCTTATAATAATAAATATATCGATAAAAAACAACATATGATATATGTACATAATTGTACAAAAAATATAGTATAAAAATAAAACAAAATGCCGGCTATATTGACGAAGATAAGGGAGCAAGCATTTAGAGTTCAGCCCACTATAGCCGTGGGTGTGGGCGTGGGCGTCGCGTTAGCGGCTTGTGCGGTCTACGGAACCAGAGAGAAGAAACAGACACCACCGTGTAATAACAATAATAATTACAAGGTAAGATTTAAATATATAATTATTAAGTCATTTGTCCTGACTGACTATCAAAGGACAGACAAAACTACTAATTTTAGAATGCTAAAATGTAAAAATAAGTGTATTTTAATAACGTAAGTAAGATATTTCCAAAAATCCGTTCATAGCGGATAAACGGATTATTGAAAATATCAACTTTAAGCGCGAATACGAATGAGGTAATTTTGTATGAATTTTACTCATATGAAGTGCGAATGGACGAATGGAATATAACATCATTATTCGCGTTATATTTAGTTTTATATTAAGAAATTAATTAGCAAGCATAACAGGTAATGGCAGTGGTGCGGAACCACGCATAAGGCTATGACAGGCCGGTATTAAGGGTTAGTGAGCCAGTGCTATTTTTCGAGTAAAAAACGCACTAGAAAAAACTTGAAACCACAGGCAGCTCATTAACATAACAAAAATAAAACATTTCAACTTATTAATCGAAAGCGTCTGAACATACAAAAATTTGATTCGGTAATTTTTTTATATGTAAAAAAAAATGTATAAACGAATTTAAATGGACCCATTCTCATTATTCGTCACAGTTAGAAAAGGTATAAGGATATTTATCTTTAAAAAACACAACGTCACTTACGTGAAAACAATCGATGGAAATAACGCTAAGTGCCGATCGTAAGCATAAGTAACTTACCCATTTGATTTACTTAATTTTAAAATGATTTGGATAATGTGTTCGATAGTTTAATTTTATATACAATAGTGAAAAGAAACTTTAACGATAAAGATGACTGTATGTGTAGTAATCATGATGCTCTGGGGACAATTCTACTAATACATTGTCAATATTGCAATCGAATTGAAACGAAATCGTTGCCGTTTAACGGTTTTCCTATTCACACTAACCACAACGACTTGCGTTATAGATAACGTATTGTACCGTTATCATTTAGTAGAATTATAACGGAGCCCCTGTACACTTTATTGGTTTTGTATGCTGACGTTTTGCTATTGCTTCCGAAACAAAACACCAATCATATACGTAGTCTCCAGCGCAGGCGTATACTTAAAAAAAAACAAACGGGCCATGACGTGGAAAAATAGAGCACTCGGATGCAAGGGAGACCCTTTTGGTACAATATAAACAACGCTTAAGGGTAATGGAATAAAAATAAAAAATTAAGAACCGTTGATAAAATCGTAAATAATATATTTTATTTATTTGGTGGCAGGGGTTTGTGCAAGCTCTTCTGGGTAGGTACCACCCACTCATCAGATATTCTACCGCAAAACAGCAGTACTTGGTATTGTTGTGTTCCGGTTTGAAGGGTGAGTGAGCCAGTGTAACCACAGGCACGAGGGACATAACATCTTAGTTCCCAAGGTGGCGGTGCATTGGCGATGTAAGGTTAACATTTCTTACAAACCCAATGTGTATGGGTGTTGGTGACTCACCATCATGAGGCCAATATGCTCGTCCGCCTACTTGTACTTATAAAAAAATACATTTTTAAATAAATTTAAATATTTTAAAAAAAATGCAAAAACAGCTGATGGCCGCGCTGATCGCTTATACTGTATATATATAGTAATATATAGTATAGTTATATACTATATATAGTATCACGAAAATTTAATTCTACTTCTTATTTTAACGATTCGTTTTACATACGGATGATAGAATTGTCAATGAGGCGCACTCAATACAACAATAATAATTTATTAAAGATAGGTAATCAGCTGAAGTCATTTAAGACTTCAGACGGAGGACTAACGGTTTTACTTTCATTTCAAAGCAAGGGAGTGTAAGCACTTTTATTCAGAGAGAGACAGAGAAACCAATTAATTATGACCCGACACTGGATATGAACCGAGGACTTGAGGATGTGCGACCTTGTAAAATTCATTATTATAAAATAACAATTCATAAAATAATTCATAAAATAACACCGCTTACTATAATATGCAAATTATCTTACGCTTATCATTTAGTAAATAATTCATTCTAGCAAGAATATTTAAGTATTTAGGAATTCTTTGGTTACTTCAAATGTCACGGTCGTCTTAAACTTAGAACAAAATTTTACTAAGAGTTTTGAACTTTGATTATACAAGTAAACTGAGTTACCTGTAAATAGTATATGAAGCTATTGGTGCAGGACCAGCGTCTGTCTATGATCTCAACCTGGCTGTGTCGAATTGTCATCCCGTCGGGTTATGAGGACATAAGACTAATATAGAGTGCCATTGTGTTTACGCACACACTTGTGCACTATAATTTATACGAACATATGTATATGTTTTCGTTTATATCGTATGAAGCATAATTTACCGGGCTATAGTTTGAATCAGAAAGCGTCCTATCTAAAAGATTGAGTCCTCCATTTTGTTTACATTATTTTAAATTTATTTCTTCAATTACACATTATATGGTAACCAAGAGGTCGGCCAGTTTTAACAGCCCAGGGCAAGAAATACATGCTTCTGTTTATATGAATCGGAGTTAAAAATATACGATAACAAGGCCTTAAAACAATAAAGACTTGTTTCGTTAAACATTATTTGGGTATTGCATTTAAAAAAAAACCAAACATTTAAAAATAATCAACGTCGTGATATAAATATTCAAATTCTATTATCATATTAATAACGCTAAAAATATTTGGTATATTTTTATTTATTGCCATGCGAAATTATTCGGTTTTATTAAGTGTATCATAAAATATTTATTTATATTTTTTATTTATATAATATTTTATACCTATACGAATGGGACGGTTAATATTTCAATTACGCGAAGTTCACGATTAAATTGTTATTCTCGGAACTTTTGTTTTCTCAACGATCTATACGAATACGATACGATACGAATAGCCGAGTCGATATGACTCAGTGGTTACCGCGTGAATTTTAACTGATGATAGCGAGTTCAAATTCTTGCCTAAGGTATCACCACAAATAAAGCAGTTCTTATGTGCTTAACTTGTGTTTATAATTCATTCCGTGCTCGGCGCTGAAGGAAAACATCGTGAGGAAACCTACATGTGTCTTATACGGCCTACATAGCTTTACTGGTGATAAAATATTAGTAGTATTGGCTCTCTGTTTACGCACACGTATACATTTATTATATCTGCGTAGTTGGCTTTGCGATAGTCTGTGTAGCCGAAATGCGGTCTAGAGGACTTCGTGCATGTCTGTCTTTGAAAACATCACGCCGACATTACGCTATCATTGTACTATACACATCAATACTTTGTACTACTGTGTTCCAGTTTAAAGGATGTTATATATCATGGAAATATTGGTATGCCCTTCCCGCTATGAAATCTCTCTATGCACTCACACAACAAAAATAGCAATTCTTGTAAACAAACAAAACGTCCGCATACGTTACCGGCTGTTTCGTGTCCTCTTAATCTCCCGATATCGGAAGGTCAGTGAGGCAGTACTGTTGGATCAAGGGTTATAACATAATTTGATAAAACTAACATATTGAAGTATTTTATAACTTCTTATCTTTTTGTTAATCTTAATATGTATATAATTCTCCTGTACGCGTGTTTGTCACCTAACTCCTCCTAAACGCCTGGACCGATTGGGATGAAATTTTGTGTGTATATTTCCATGGGTTTCGGGATGGTTTGAAAACACAATTGAACATACCGAGCGCCACATCCGATCGGTAAGGTCACCAAATGAAAAAAATATTAAGTTGTCGTAGTTTTCTTATATATCTTATCTTCTTGTTAATTTGATTTAGTTTGGTAGTTCTAATTTAATTGTTTTGTAGATTTTTCTCTTTGTCCAACTTGTCTCTTTGGACAATTGTCCTCAGAGGTTGTGTTATTGATCTTCATGGGATTCTGGATTCGTAGGTTGGTCTAGTTTGGTATTCGGCTAGCCAATGTATGATGAGGACTGCGTAAATTGCTTTCGCTTTGCGTGACGCCAAATGTTTTCGATGATACGAACATCACGCACGTATCTGCGTCACGTATCGTCATATACATATATCGACACATTAAGTAAAATAAGTACTATATATAAATATTGCATCAAACAAGGAAAAATTTAATTTTAAACTAAAAATTTTGGGTAAATTTTAATATGTAAAGATGGTGTTGATATATAAGCGGAAATATATAAACTTTTTGAATTATTAATTTTGTAACATTACAGTGAGAACTTGTACATATAAAACTGACTTGAGTTCTTCGGTATTCGATTGTTCAGCTCCTGTTTGCTCCTTTATAGTGTCGGTATGCGATCTATTCTATGTTTACGTTCTATCTACGTTCAATCCTTTTTATTAAGATGATTTTATTGGATTGCCTGTTATTTTATCGGAAGGACTATTATTTTAATCAGTTTTATAATCGAAATTGTTTGGTTCCCACATATGTTTAGGTGAGTTTTTATTTATTCGCGTAAAAATTACTAAAATTTAAAAATAAAATAAATAGTTACCAGCAGAGACTGTGTTATATAATACCATAGATAATCACATATATGCAAATCGCGGTCCCGGATGTCATGTTTATGTAATGTTTGCTTATTCAAGTAAGTCGGTCAAACATGAATTGTGGGTTCGTAAAGGTTAAGTTGTGAAACGAGAAGATCGCATAATTACATTAGATGTAATTGTAATGATTTATCATTCATAATAGACGTTGTGTGTGTCGCAACATTAAATTAGTTTGAATCTGTTGGTGTGAAATATATGTATATTGGTGCGTCTCGGGGCTAAAATGGGATCGTATGCCGTGACTGCAAACTGAATGGTGATATCTTATGCCGTCATGCTCCTCGAGGCACCGGCTAAGGGACCCCGAAAGCCGAGCAGCCCCATCTAGTTTAAAAAAATATAATTTCACTCTGCTTTGGAATCAGGGACAGCTGAAATGACAAAATGCCTAGAGGTCCTGGATTTTGGTCTGGGTCTGAATGTCTATTTACCGCTGCCGTTTCCTATAGCCTTGTATGTGCGTAATGCTATGTATATAATATTGTTATAATAAGAAAAATATGTATAATAGTTCTACTCAGGTCTAAGATTTATATTTTTGAATTTTGGTAGAATTTTTACTTTTGAATTGCCAACAACGCAAGGCATGTTATAGTGCGCAACTTTCCTGACCAAAAAATACTTCAGAACACAGTTTTACATTGTAAACCCCGAGCTGCTGTTGATAATTTCTTAACAGAAAAACTTATAATGTTTAATTGGCTTAATCCGGGATTTGATTTCAGAACCTTCTGAATATAAATTTGCCACTAAACCAACGTGGATGTGAAAGAACCGAGAGCTTATAAGTTGAGGAGGAGAGATCTATGTGAGTGTCATGGTAGCATGCGCAAGAGATCCCGTGGTGCTCTCATACGCGTACTCGTCACTTTGGACACCGGCGAGTCCCACATACACCCTTCTGTTCTCGTGGGGGAAACGCGTAATGTGTTTTTCAAGCGTTAAAAAAAGGAGAGATCTATGTACAATAGTAAATTATGAATGGCTCCTGATTGAATTTATTGAATGAAAGCAACGTGGCGTTTATCACGTACATTTATAACTGAGAGTGACCAAGGCGCTTTGTAAGTTGTTTTATTTATATTTGACCGTCGATTTCTATTGACTTAGTATAAACTATGGTAGTAACATATAATCTGAACGACGGTTTATTTTGTTTGTGTGTGTGTGTGTGTGTGTGTGTGTACGTGTGCCTTCGTTTATATTATTGTTGAATATTTCGTTTTTAATGACGTCACTATACGGGGCACAAATTATCGTGACGCGCCAATAAAAAAAGTTATTACCTTTTTCTTTCGAAAAATATTTAGTTTAAATAAATAATTTAAAAAAGTCGATTGACTGGATTGGTAAAGCATTTGCAACATAAACTAATTCAATTTTTGGCACAAAAACTCGGTTTGTAACAGGTATTATTATTTTAATGACTTGTGGTAACGTATGTTTAAATAATTTATGTTTTTATTAAATAGTTTTTATTTTTGTTCAAAATAACTACTAAGGATGGCTAATGTGTCTTGTCGTACATATAATTATCTACATTTTAATTTTAAATACAAGTTCTGTTAAATTTCAGTATTTATGAGATTCGATATCTTTATAAATGAAATAAAGATTTTCTGTTGCACAATAGACTTTACTAGCATTTATAATAATAGGCAGTGTTGCCAACAGACAGTACACACCTTCAAACTTATATATTTAACAAGTTCTACGTGTATCTGTTTATGTATAGTACACAGTAAGATCTATCGCTAAAATATCTTTTTAAAACATTGTTTTTAAAAAGATTTGAAAACTTAAAATGTTTAATAATTTAATTCTTGAATGCAGATATCAATGAAGCGATCGGTTAGCTTATGAGGTCATATCTTAAACACAATCAATAACAAATCACAACTTTATTTACATTTAGGTAACAAATATAATAAAGATTTTATAAACATGACGTCTATACGAATATAGCAAGTCGTTACGTGTATCATTACGAGAGTGTTACGTGAACGCCGACCTCGCCTCACATACCACTAAATTTTTCTTTTTTTTTACTTCCAAGCGCTAATACGTTTGTATAAACAAACTGGTATTCCGGCCTCGTATTGAAATGTTTAAAAAATAATAAATAATATAATAATGTCCTCCAGACCGATTTCGGTCACGGCGGCCAATCTCAAGAGAGATTAGTCAACTGCGCAGGAAATATTATAGTGCACAAGTGTGTGCGCACATATGCACTCACTATTCCCTAGCTCTTTAAATCCGATGGGACGGTAATCCGAGACGACCGGAGAGTCCAGGCGCAGGACCAACGGCTTTACGTGCTTTCCGAGGCACGGGAGTGTACACACTTCAACTTCCAGACTCCGGGCTGCTACTGAGAATTTGCTGACGGAAAAACCCAATAACTATTTACTGGCCCGACCTGGGAATTGAACCCAGGACCACCGGGCCTGTGGCCTTATATCTAACCATTAGACCAACGAGGCAGTCAAAATAATAAATAGAAAGCAATTAAATGAGATGGCTTTTTGATTGGATAAAGGACGTAAATGTTGGCAGGTTCAAATCCGGGCAAGCATCATTTAGTTTCATTGTTCTTATAATAATTAATCTGGTGCTCGATGGTCGGGGATAATATTATGAGGAAACCAGAATTCTGCCGCGATTGTATCAATGTGGGTTACATTGGAGGAGGTCCTTGCCCAGCTGTGGGCGTTATTTCTTTTTTCAATATCATTGCAATGCAAAAATTATCAATTTCTGGTACTTTCCATAAATGAATTGCATTCTTTGAATAGTTTTAGTGCAACAGGTGTACAAAAACACATAATGATTAATTTAATTTGTTATTGACTTGTTTGTTTTAAAACGTGTCCTAGCCACTGGAAAATCTCCGCTAGAAAACACTCCTAACCTTCAAACTATAGCCCATTCTAATCACAAGAGGAGTAAAAACAAATTACCAACGTTGACATCGAATTGTCGAGATCACCAATAATCAATGATACTCACCATGGATTCGCGAAAAAATGAAATCGCGTTTTGAATGTCCGCGATGTTTTAAAACTAACTTAGGGTGTTAAATTAAACTGTTTGTAAATAGTTGGAATAGTTTTCTATTATAAATAAATGTAAATTAATCAAGAACTGTTTACAGTGCATTATACAGTAAACATATTAGTAAATCGCACTGTATATGTAGATGCAAGGTATGTTTTCTCAGTCTATCTTTGACTGGAATAGAGATACCGTGAATCCAATGTACCAATTACTATCAAATGGTTATTACAATATAACGCGTTGAATGAAATTGGCTTGCATAGATATTATTATTATTGTACATATGATATCCGATGCGAAGTAAACGTTTATAAATAGTTACATAAACGTAAACCGGTGCACCTTATCTATCGAAATATGCGCATTAGTTTTAAAACGGCTAACAGCTGGTATAGTACGTCCTTCTCTGTCGAATCGTGTAGTGCGCGTACTCTCTCGCACGTATTAAGTTTACTTAGTGTAAGGGATTTGTGCAAGCTCGCCTGGGTAGGTATCACCAACTCGTCGGATATTCTACCGTAAAACAGCAGTACTTGGTATTGTTGGTTTGAAGAGTGACTGAGCCAGTGTGTGTGTGTGTGTACAGGTACCAGGGACATAACATAATAGTTCCCAAGGTTGGTGGCGTATTGGCGATGTAAGCGATGGTTATCATCTCTTACAAAGCCAATGTCTATGGGCGTTGGTGACCACTTACCATAAGGTGGCCCATACGCAGGGCGTTACCCTGGGGCCGTGGTTGCGTGAGGTGGGGGCTTCACGTGTCCTATTTCAAACGGCCCTGAGGAGGACGGCAGCCGGAATAGCCTCGCGCTGCCGTACGCACTAGCGAGGAGTGCGGGGGGGCGAGATTACCTTCGCTCCCTGAGGAGAGCTCCGCCGAACCACGAGCGGAGCGCAGCACGGGAGGGGCCGCGGATGCGTTATATCAACACGATCCCGCAGCCCCTCCGATCCGTGCCGAGGACGGCCATCGCAGTGGTTTTAGTGGGTAAGAATCCCACATAACCCGGTTCTTCTCCCAAGAGAGTCGGGTATCTTTCTGAAGGTTTCCACTGCGAGAAAAAAAAAAAAAAAGGTGGCACATACGCCTCCCTACGTTATAAAAATATATATGAAGTCACTGCTTTTTAAATGTATATACGGGTATACTACATGCGTTATGTTAGTTATTATGTAACGAAGTTATGCTTTATACCTGGATGATAACAGATTCCATCTCAGTGAGAAATTAAATTCTAAAATGTATATATATCATTTTATATACATATAACTTTAACTATATTTTCTGTATTGTTTTGTAAAACGGGACAAGCACTGATTGTTATCCTTAAGCGAGATTATGCTCGGCAAAGAGCATTGCGACTCCACGGACGGTTTTTATTTTAATATATATTATTTATACTATTGATTATTCAATTAAACCGTAATTTGTTGTTTGTTCGTTCTAATAAAAAGGAGACTTGACATCAAACAAAAAAAAGTGACAAATTCATATGTGTTTTTCTAAATTTTTAATTGTGACATTGGTCGTATTCCGTCTACTGAAAAACATTAGTTTCATGAAATAAGTATACGGTTAAGATACTATCTCTTTCTTTTCTTTTCTTTTAACGAAGAGTCTTTTTCTTTTCTTTTAACTTTATATATTTTTCACTAGATTATTCAAGGATATATGCTCGCTTCCTGATTATGATATTTTCCGTACAGAGTATTAATAACGTACAATATGAAACATTACCTGTTGTTTTTAAATATCCTTATGTAAATGTCAGACAATTTTTTTTAAATTATTTTAATTTATCGCGGTATTTAGACGAAGATACATCATACGAACACTCGACATCTGTCGTTGTCTGGTGCTATCCATTACCATTGCTTGTTGGTGAAATTATTCTTGTATTTTTATTTCGCATTATTGATCTAAAGTCTACTAACAGTTATAAATGATTTCTGTCCTATTATTTTCAAACCAGTTGAAACCGGTTATTTTCTTCAATCGTTTTTATATACTCGTACTGCCTAATACTCGTTGGTCTAACTTCTAGGGTTGTAGATCCTTGGGTTTAAATCTCAGGTCAGACCACTATACCTAAGTTATTGGTTTTTTAAGTTCTCAGTATCAGTTTGGAGTTTCGGTGGTGGTGCTTATACACCAACTTAATCACTGTGATTAATGCCTCTGAGAAATTTAATTTCAAGTAATGACGTCACTTCGACAGTGGAAGAAGCTGGAACATTTGGCCTGTGCATTGAGTATTGATGGAATGACATGAGGAGAACATGAGACATGAGATGGAATGTCATGAGCAACATGTCAAACACTAGAAACGCAATGTATATTAAACATAATTAAGCAACATTTGTTCCAGGATAAGATTTAATTAATAATTAGGTGTTTAGGTAATTTAACTTATTTATATATACACATATATTCGTAAGTTATTAAAAGAAGGAAACAAAAAAAACGTGCGCGTCTCGGGACGCTCGACAGAAGTGATAACTTAAACTAATCTAAGTTGAACTATTTAATATTGAAATTGTTTAACTTGAGAAAAGCTTAGGTTATTACTTAAAATTTATATATATTAATATGATAATGTGAGGAAAGCTTATTTATGGAGCCTGCCTACTGCTGCCGTATGCGTGAGAGAAAGGGAAGCCAGACAGAGTGGCGCCGTAACGCGTTACGTTACGAAGCGGTTTACCCTCCCATAAGAAGTTATCACTTAAAAAAAAAAAACACTTTACAATGGTTCCCGTTTGTTTCAGATCGCAAAGAACGGTCAGCTTCAACCAGTGGAGAATGGGGGAACACAGACGTGTGGAGGGCGCTGCGGGGCCGCGCAGTGCGCTCTGTGTAGGGGGGATGCGGACACAGATAACAAGCAAAACATTGTAAGTTTAAAATGTTATAACGCACCTGCGATAACAAACCGAACATGACTAGTTTTGGTCCTGTTTCATCTGGGTTGATGTCATTGACCTGAATATCCACCATGCACATCACCATATTTAGTTATGTTCTTATGTAGTTGTGATCGAGCCAGTGGATAAATTATTTGAAAAGAAGGATGAATTCAATGACTCTTAACCTAGAGTCTAGATAATCATCACTAATTTTCATGTGCTTAATATGTGTTGACGAACCGGTTGGCGTGGTCGGTAAGACACTTGCCTTACACGCCGCAGGTCGTAGGCTCAATTCCCACCCAGGAAAGACATTTGTGTGTATGAACATGTCTGTTTATCCTGAGTCTGAGTCTAATTATCTATATAAGTATGTATTTACAAAAGAAAAGTATTACATGTAGTATATCAGTTGTCAACTTTCCATAGCACAAGATCTGCTTAGTTTGGGACCAGATAGCAATGTACACAAAACCATAATGAATTATACACCTTCTTCAGGATCACTCCTTCGGTTGGTGAAAATCATACGAAAAACTGTTAAATTGTCGCGTTCAAACAGCCCAGACGTGACGGGGAGACTTTGTTTTTTTATGTAGTGATTTCGTGCTCGGCGGTGTAGGAAAACGTCGTAAGGAAATCTCTATTTGTGTTTGATGATATTATGCCACATAGACGTCCATTGAAGCATTGTGGTAAACTAAGCTTACAATACTCTCCACAAAGGTAGGGTAAGATTAAGCTCAGCCGAGCGACATTGTACGTTTTCGACTATAATTAATATCTTGATTTAAAATTAAATATTGGTTTTGTTTTGATTTTTACAGGAAGATGCTGATGAAACACAATCGGTCGAGGAGCACGTACCAGGTCTCAATTTGGAATTCCTCAGACAGCTGGTCAGCCTTGCGAAGATTATGGTTCCAGGATTTCGCAGCCATGAGGTAGCACTGCTGTCCGCACATACAGTCTGCCTCTTCTCTAGGACCTTCCTGTCGATATATGTAGCTTCCTTAGAAGGTTCTATCGGTGAGTTTTAATTAAATGTTTAATTGGACTTATTAAAGCTGTTATGTGATTTAATTTCATACGTCTCAATATATGATTTTTCTAAATTATACCTTGATTCTTAAAGCTCAAGACTCAATTTATAATGTAAATGTAATCATGTTGATATGAATATTTTATTAATATAAATAAAGATCAAAAGGATACCGATGTCTTTGATTATTTTCATAAAAGCTTGTCTTCCCTAATAATTTTGACTTCGGATTTCCAGAATTCTAAATAGACTTTAACGCCTGTTAGTGCGCTATTAGTTATCGCCTTTGTTGTTTGTTTTTTTTAAATGTAATTTAAGTGAACTCTCATTTAATATCCCTGAAATTCTCGTATATTATTTTGCATTAAATCGCAATGAGGTATCTGAAAGATTAACCGCCTTATTCATAAACTTTATTTAACTGGTGATTAGTTAAACAACAGTTTGTCTTCTTCTTTCGTATGTCAAATCAATAATGACAGAAAGAGACAAACCAGTGTTTAGCTAAACAGTAACTAAGCAACGTTTATGAATAAGGCCGTTAGTCAACAGCATTAATTAAATCTATCAAAAGCTGGTTTAATATCGTTTGACGTGCTTACACGTTTATCATATAAATTCATTAAATTAAATGTACAGGCAATTAAAAGTTCCACTTCAGTCCGCCGTATCACTGACGTCAACATCTTTGATATTTAAGTATTTTTCTCACGACCCGTCATCACCCGTTCGTCACCACTCATCACGAGATCTCTAAAGTATCCGCCCGATTGACTTGAAAGTCACGGTTACTCCTTAGCCGACGTAGACGCTTACCAAGAACGGATTTTACGCAAATCCTGTCCAAAATACAGTTTTTTTCTTATCTACCCGTATGAAGCCGGGACAATTTGTTAGTTATTTATAAAATGACGCCTATTTTTAATATATTATCAAGTTATTTATATTGATTTTATTAAATGGAGCAATCAGAAGTTAACTTCTGTTTTCTTGTTACAGTGAAACATATAGTCCAAAAGGACTTACGTGCCTTCTCCGCTCTCCTCATACAATGGTTTGGTATCGCGATACCAGCGACGTTCATCAACTCCATGATCCGTTACCTGGAGAGTAGGCTGGCGCTCGCCTTCAGGACTCGCCTCGTGAATCATGCCTACGAGCTCTACTTCAAGAACCAGACCTACTACAGGGTGGCCAATCTTGATGCCAGAATAGAAAATGCGGATCATAGGTAAGCAATCCAAGATATGTCTGATAAACACAAACATCCTTAATAGTATAATCTGTGGTAGACAGATTATACTGTTAAGGATGTTTGTGGAATTGCATTCCAAACTGCAGAGTGAGATAATGAGGCAATGAGCCAGGCCTTAAGCGTTTTCCGAGACAAGAGACAGACAATTTCCAAATCTCAGACTGTTATTTAGAGTTATGACTCGACCCGGGGTAAAACTCATGACCTTCGAATCTGTAGCCTCAATCTAACCACAAGATAATATAGGCAGTTGAGGTATAGATTCATAAGAATACAAAATCAGGGCAAGGATTGGCAGTGCATTAGCTATCGTACAATGTTGGTTAACATAAATTAATATTTGGTAACTTGCCATGGCTTTTCTAGTTTGAATGACTTTTAATTTGCTTTCTTAAATTAGGACAATTTTCAGAACATTGAGGCTCTGAAAATCTGTGACGTAATTGTCTAAAAGTATGATATAATATGAAAGCCTTTTTAGTATCAAAGTGTGCTGTGCCAAATTTTGCGCTCTGGTTATTTTCCTCTCATATAAATGGTGAAAGTCAAACATTCTTATTTATGTTTTCAATATACTTTCAGTGTGTATCAATTTAAGTATCCTGTTACTAGGCTTTTTGTCGTTTTGTTGTTGTGAATCTCTTTATTGAACATATATTATTATTCAAGGATTAAACATAACTGTATAAATAAATGGAATCAAGGCGAACTTATTCAAATTCTTCTCCAAGAGATCTCTAGCCAATCTTTAAGATACCCAGAGTACATACATAGAGGGAAATAAAATATGTACGAACTTAAAGCTAATTTTAAAATCATATTACAAGAAGTCTTATACTAAGTAATTTTAAAAATTAACATATTTAAGTGGTTTATATTTATAAATATGTAACTAACACCATTTTTTACATTTAGATCGGATTGGATCTCGGACAGTTGTAGTTTCAAATCCAACTCTTATTACGTTATTGCTTCAACGAGTTAAGACTAAAAATAACGTAAGACATAAATCCTTAATAGAAATGTTAAAGAGTAGAGACCAATTAAACTGTTATGTTCCTCGGAAATAAAAATACGCAGGCACATAAAATTACAGTACAGTACAGTCATAGCCTGTGAATGTCCCACTGCTGGGCTAAGGCCTCTTCTCCTCTTTTGAGGAGAAGGTTTGGAGCTTATTCCACAACACTGCTCCAATGCTTGTTGTTGGAATACATATGTTACAGAATTTCGATGAAAATTTGACACATGCTGGTTTCCTCACGATGTTTTTCTTCACCGTCAAGCACGAGATGAATTATAATCACAAATTAAGCACATGAAATGAAGTGGTGCTTGCCCCGGTTTCAACCCACGATCATTGGTTAAGATTCACGCGTTCTTACCACTGGGCCATCTCTGCTTCATAAAATTAACGTCTATCAAAACGAAAGAAAATATACATCAAATGCTGCGTGCATTTGGTATATCTTCGTCTTTGGAGGTTTAATTATATCGAAAAAGGATAAGTTTTTTCCTACGAAACGATTTGGTTAACAATTGAATTCTGCTTAAACTGTGTTATCAATGTATAATACATGTCTACATGATGTCAAATTAAATTCCCAAGCCCATCAAATCGTCTGTCCACAAGGTGCCAAGTATATGCCAAGTAACAATGTCGTTTTAACTTTGATGCTGTCGAAGAGCGGACCCGAACTTGTGTCGAAAGTTAGTGCCATTATCAAAGCTTTCTTAATTCTCCGTGGTAATATCACACTCATAGTCTTTATATGAGAAAGTCTATACAGATCCAATATATAAGAACCAGTAATGCTTCCTAACTGTTTTTAACAATACAAAACTTTATAGACACTCGTATATTGAAAACTTACATTCTGATTGGTGGATCGATGACAAATGCCATTTCAGATTTATCAAAACCTACATAGGTACAATTTGGTTGATAATATGAAGTCAAGTCGTGTTGTGTTTAATAGCTTTAGTTCGTTTTGATCGTATGATTATTTAGTTTGATAATCTTTACTTTATCCATCTGATTTATATTTCCAGGTTAACAGAAGACGTGTCAGTGTTCGCACAATCAGTTGCCCACTTATACAGTTCGCTGACGAAGCCCTGCTTCGATCTGCTCCTCATTGTGCTGACTCTCGCCAGTTACTCCAGCAAAATGAAGGGAAATATATTCTTAGGTAAATATGACAATAACAGCTCACTTTTACATGATAACACATATTCATTTCATAGTAAATATTTTCGACGTAGAAAAAACGAGCTGAGATTTCTTTCGGCGATTCTTTTTAGTAGTAGATTAGTTTGGTAGTAGATAAATAATTTGTCGTTGACTTGACGTTGACCAACCAATTCAAAATATTTTTTTTAGCATAACAAGACCAACTAATATCATCGTATACATTTTTAGGATTAGACAAATATTTCAAACTGCAAACGCTGTAAATGTTATTTTCACACTCATTGTCGCGACTGGTGGTGCTACTCCTTATAATTTTCAAATTATTATCACATTCCACAGGTCCCGGTATGTCGACGGTGGTCATCTGCCTTACCGGTCAGCTACTGCGTTTGCTCAGTCCAAGGTTCGGAGCCCTGGCTGGCGAGGAGGCGAGGATGAAGGCTAACCTGAGACACGTCCATTCGCGACTTATCGCTCATGCTGAGGAAGTCGCATTTTATGGTGGACATAAGGTAAGGTTCATAAATATAAATATAGCATAATGTTAAAAGTTCAAAATATACATCTAAATTCACGTTACCGAAGATTTGACTTACAGTAATATTACTATCGAATACAACTTTACTCTCATCACGCTCTAAGTTTCACAGCAGAGAGTTGAATAATTATAAGCACAAGGCAAATTAAAATTTACTTTAGATATGTAAAAAACGGAGATGGGGTAGTGGCGAGAACAAAATCTTAACTAAAGATTGCGAGCATATCTGGCAATGACCAATAAGCTCTCATGTGTCTAATTTATTCTCTAAAAAACCTGCATCTGTCGGATGAAATTCAGCCACACATGGGAGATGTTACTTCGATTTTTTTTTGAAATTGCCAAACTTAAATTTCTGGAAAATATCTTATTAGTTCAATTAACTATTTTTTTTGTCAATTAGAAACTCAACTTTAGAAAGTAACATTGAATACTTAGAAATAAGCAGTACTAATTTGTAAATGGCATCCCTTCGTTCCAGGTGGAACTCGGCCAGCTACAGTCGGCATATAAGGAGCTGGTGACCCAGATGACGTCAGTCTTCAACAAGAAGCTGTGGTACGTGATGTTGGAGCAATTCTGCATGAAGTACGTGTGGTCCGGTACCGGCATGGTGATGCTGGCGTTACCCATCCTCACTGGAACCAGGATTGATAGTGAGTGATATTTTTCCATGCAGATTTTTTATTATTTAACAGATTTTTATTTATTTGCGTACCGTACGCATAGTACAAATTTGATTGCGACATTGAATATATTAATTATAACATTTAAAGGATACAAGTATTAAGTGTAACGCTTTAAGACGCTTCTCAATATTCCACAAGTGAGATCCCAACAAAATTCTTACAAAACAGCATTACTATACTCATGACTGCCTCGTTGGTCTAGTGGCTGCAGGTAAGGCCGCAGACACGGTGGTCCTGGGTTCAAATCTCAGGTCGGACCAATAAAATATTATTGAGATTTTCTGTCGAAAATTTGCAGTAGCAGCCCGGAGTCTGGAAGTTGGAAGTGTGTACACTCCCGTGCCTCGGAAAGCACGTAAATCCGTTGGCCCTTTGGGAATTGAACCCAGGACCAACGGGTCTGCGGCCTCATATCTAGCCACTAGGCCAACGAGGCAGTCACACACAATACAAAAACACACTATCGTGTATATGACCGTCAGTATCTCCCGGTATATTAGGATGAAATATATTTTTTTGTTCAAGAGTACATTTAGGTGTTCTGTATGTATGATTTTTGTAGTTTGCTTTAACAATGTTCTTTCTGGTAGAAAATTGAATAAGAGAAAAATATTGCTAAAATTGCCATAATTTCAGCAAAATATTAGAAGAGTTAAGAATTGGTTAGAGATGTACAAGGGAAAACAAAGCTAATTTATATATATTTTGGAAATGGGAATTGGGGGTATTTTGATTTGGGATGGATTTTAATTTATCGTCCTTAGCATTTGTATGATTGTATATGTCTACTTTTTTTTTGGTGTTTTTAAGTAAATAAAAAAAAAAATCTCTGATATTTCTCAACCGTGACTGTGATACTTAGTTATTATTATTATTTTAAGTATTTTATTTCTGGTAAAGTGATGAAACGATTACGAGGATATATCATTTGATTTTTTTGTGGTATTTTATTTTAAGTTGGATCCTGACTGATAGTTTATTGTATCATTACAGGCTCAGCGGGAGAAGGTATCAGCGCCAGAACAGAATATATGACGACGTCTCGGAATTTGCTCAATTCAGCCGCCGACGCCATTGAGAGGCTGATGTCCAGCTACAAGGTATGTCAGCTGTTAGGAGATATTTTAGTCTGTAGGGCAACCGAGCTGTCGTTGCTTTTTCGCACATAGCAAGACGGACTGGTAGAGCCAACGGCTGGTAAAAATACAATAGAAGCTATTCGGCCACTACTGTAGAAATTGATGGAACGGCAACGCGCACCGTTGACATTTCGTCTAGTGTATCTGCTCTTGGAGCACGGGTGCTTTTGACGATATCTGTGGAAAATTGCTGAGAGGGATCCAACTACTGTTTTTCACGCCTGCGGACCAAATAAGAACACAGCGTTAAACACGCTACAGGAATTTCCAGCATGTGAAGAGCCGCGGCAAAGGTTGATTGCATCAACCTATCGCTGCCAGCGAAGTCCATGGTTGGCAGTGCAAAATCTTGGAGAACTATGGTAAACTTTTGCGAGACCGTAATGGCGCAAAAAAAGACAGAAAGAGATGTGAAAATCAAAGTCAAAGTCAAATGAAAAGGGAGAATTCACTGCTCGAAAAGTGTAGGCTCCCCTGGGACGTATGATTCCAACAAGGATGTAAAAAATGGTTAAATTAACGGTTCCCGTAGCATTGCTATCTCCGGAGCGAAGACCGTGGTGGATTCAGTCGGTAAGAGTCCGACATAACCCTTTATCATCATCATCCGGAATCGAGGGTACCCATAAATATTACCAACGAAAAAAAGAAAAAAAGCACATTTTGGTCAATCCAAAAAATTGCCTTATTAGTGGTGTCCACTTTGCCTAACGATACTGACATAGAAATGTAACGATTCGTTAAACCGTTAATTTATTGTCAGTTATGAGAACAAAGATGGGCAATCTTTGTACCTGTAGCTTAACAGTACAGACGTGAAGCAGAAGGTGAAGTATTTAACACCTTGTGTTTTCTTAAAACACATCGATCAGCTATCTCATGGTCGCGTTGCAGGAAGTGGTGACGCTGGCGGGCTACGCCACGCGCGTGTCGGACATGCTGGTGGTGTTCGGCGAGGTGGCGCGCGGGCGCTGCGTGCGCGCCGTGCACACCGCGCCCGCGCCCGCCGCCGGGTTCGCCGTCACCTTCCGCGACAACCAGCCCGTGCCCATGGGTGAGTCCGCACACCACGCGCCACACACCACGCACCACACACCACGTACCACACACTACGAACCACATCCCGTACCACGCACCGCGTACCACACACAGCGCCCGCGCCTGCCGCCGGGTTCGCTGTCACTTTCCGCGTCCCTCCTGGAGCAGATTATTCGAATTAACAGGGTTAATTGTAAACACTAATAACCTCACCGGATCGAATTACTAACATCAGAAGAAACAACTTATCTTCTAACAAATCATTAGAATTCCTTAGATTTATAAAATATTAAAATATATTTAAATTTCCTTCTCTAAATATTAGCAACTCTGCGCTGTAGGCTAGTACTAAGGTAGACAAATTATACGTTGCGATAATAATATAAATATTAACGTTACGTAGCGACCGTCGCTTAAACTTGTCGTTTTAGTTTTTTGTTTAACTCATTTTTAACTCAATTATTTTCATCATTAACTCAATTGTCTATATATAGTGCATACGTATTTATGTGATTGTATCAATGTATTAATGTTATTAATGTTACCTACTTTAAAAGCCTAAGCCGGGTTAAGTGTGAAGGGATTTTCGAAGCGGTGTATCTATGAGCAAGCGATTTAAATTTTTATGAAATGGTATTAAGTTTCAAAATGTGTTAGAATTAATTACAATGTTTTTATTTCATGGCACTTAGTACTAAGTAAAAGCTGTCATTTTATGCTAATTATTGGTACATAAAATGTTTTTCCGATTGATATTATTGAGACAAGAAATCCGAATTCTTATTACAACTCTAAACGCACGAGAAACGAGACAGTTACTAAATAAAGATCTAAAGAGTCTCAGGAAGAAAATTTTTTTAGAAAATATATTATGTTTTGCAAACAGTCAGAACAAATGTTTTTTACAGTTCTAATAAAAAAGTCCTACGAGATTGTTAGTTCTGTACAATAAAACGCCGCTGATCACAAATTTTACATGTACCAATAGCTTAATTTAAAACTCATGTTAGAAAAATATTTATAAATGAAGCATATTACTAATTACAAGATTATACAGATGGTATAGAAGCTTAAAATTATTATTCACTGAGTTACGTGGTGGTAAAATTTAATTGTATATTATGACTAAGTATATTATATATGAAAAAAATAAAGTAGTACGATACTTTTATATAATAATCCTTCTCCTTCTTATATTTGTTACTTTTTCACACAAAAACCACTGAACGGATTTGGATAAAATTTGGAATCGATACTTAACACATAGGCTACATAATTTCCCTTCCCTCACAACGGGCGTACCCGTAGGCGGAAGCTAGTCTCGAATATTTTTAACTGCAGTTGGCAACACTGTGCCCGTCTCTGGAGTAATACCAGCTTGATTCTGGATTTACTTGACCTGATATTCAAATCAAAATATGTATACTGTTACCAGTATTTAGGGATCATAATTTTACAAGATTATACCAACATTTACTAGACCGATGAGCTTCGCGCAAGCCCCTCTGGGTAGGTACCACACACTCATCACACGCTACACCACCAAACATCAATATTTAGTATTGTCGTATCTGTGGCGCATTGATAATATTAGTGATGGCCTACTACGACGATGCTAATGTTTATGGGTGGTGGTGACCATATTATCCACAGGTGCCCATTTGCCAGTCGTACATAATCACATAATATATATATTTATATTTCAGGCAAGGTATCGTACACGACGGACTTGTCGATTCGGTTGCTGAACGTGCCCATCGTGACGCCGGCGTGCGACGTGGTCGCCAGCGGAGTGTCGCTGGATCTGAAACCCGGCACGCATCTGCTCATCGTGGGACCCAACGGATGCGGGAAGTCCAGGTGAGTACTGAAAACCTCGACGACGACGAACAATTATTGTGTTCAAAGCATATTATAGCAAAGATGATGTACCGTATCTGCCGCATTAAATTTTGATTAAACTAATACAAAAGCTTGTTTCAAATAGGCTAAGAGATAGTCTGTGAATATTCCACTGCTGGGCTTAGGTCTCCTCTCTTTTTTTGAGGAGAAGGTTTGGAGCTTATTCCACTACGCTGCTCCGATGCGGGTCGGTGGATACAAATGTGGATGAATTTCAGTGAAATATTAAGCACATGAAAATTCAGTGGTGCCTGTCCGAGTTTGAACCCGCGATCATCGGTTAAGATTCTCGCGTTCCAATCACTGGGCCATCGCGGCTTAATAATTCAAATAGGTGAACGATGTTTTTTCATATAACCAGGCGTGCCGAAGACGTCATAGTCTCGTATAATAAACGGTATGTGTTCGCCAGCCTGTTCCGCATAATCTCGGGCCTGTGGCCCGTGTTCGGCGGCGAGCTGAGCGTGCCGCGGCCGTGCGAGTGCGCGCACTGCGCCGGCGAGCTCACCGCGCCGCACTGCACCTCGCGCCCCGTCATGTTCTACATCCCGCAGAGGTGAGCGACGAGCGTTTTGCAGGGATCTATTCTCGGGCCATTACTCTTCCTCATTCATATAATTGACCCGCTTTATATTTTGGATGACGAGCATGAGATAGTTTCCTTGCTGATGACAGATACCTAAATTTTAGAATAAATAGACGTCAAATGGTATGTGAACGATGCTCGAAGTATTAATAACTTACTGTTTCATAATACCTCACAGTTTCGAATACAAATATTCGTATTAATTGTAAAAAAAAATCCAATGAGCTTCTTACAGCCGCTTATTTTCGGAAGCGACGCAAGGGAGGGCGATGCTAACGCACCGGTAACGCGTGTCCGTCCGCAGGCCGTACATGTCGATGGGCTCGCTGATCGACCAGATCACGTACCCGTCGCGCGTGGCGGCGGACGACGGCGCGGCCGAGGCGCGCGCGGCGCACATCCTGCGCGTCGTGCGCCTGGACGCGTGCGCCGCGCGCCACGGCGGCCTGCGCGCCGTGTGCGACTGGCGCAGCACGCTCTCCGGCGGCGAGAAGCAGCGCGTCGCCTGCGCGCGCATGTTCTACCACCGGTGAGCGGACCACCACTCGGCTCGCATTGTAGACGTTGAAAGAATTCGTGTACATAAAGCGAGGACCATTTAAGAAAACTATTAATATTGGACGACGAAAATCTTTGTTTCGTTAAAAAGTCACCTAAGCGAAACGTAGCCGGTGAACAATATTTTGGTTCTGCTAGATCGTATAAATTTTCGACTTTTGATTAATTTAATATACTATTACTGACAATATTATTAACATTCGGGATCAAATTCGCCACTGTTATATTGTGTTGACCTTTAAATATTCTTTGAAAATAAACGGGCGAAAAAATTAGGCGACGATCGTATATTTTAATGATTGGATCGCCCGTGTCCTCAGGCCGGTGTACGCGTTGCTGGACGAGTGCACGAGCGCCGTGTCGATGGAGACGGAGGTCGTCATGTACGAGGAGGCCATCAAGGAGGGCATCACTCTGCTGTCCATCACGCATCGACCCAGTGTCTGGTGAGCTTACTTTGAAGTTTATTGTGCTATGGTTTTACAAACACATATAGTACACAATATGTTAGACAAACCTCTGAATCAATCAATCAATGAGCCTTTTATCCTGGAACTTTTTGGAATGCTGTTGCATTTACTGTGTCTCTCAGTTCAGTCCACCTTCCATTGTTGTCTATCTCTAGCAACCCTCCTCCGATTTGGAGTAACTCAAGATATTATATCCGTTAAATGAATCGTAACATTTCCAGGCGATACCACACGCACGTACTGGAGTTCGATGGAGCGGGGAGCTGGTCGTTCAGGGCCCTAGACAAGGATGTGTCATCGATCACGCCCGCGCTACCGAGGATCACCGAGACGAGCACGGGCACGGACAACGAAAAGGAACAAACGATCGAGTGACGGTGACGTGCAACCTGAACGGTAACGTCACCGATATTACTTCATCGATGATATTAATGTTTTGTGAGTTTCGTTTGAAGGAGAGCGAAGATATCGTGAATCGATCGATGATGTGATCTTCGAAATTGAACGCAAAGTGTTTGAACATGTGAATGTGATTGTTGTGTCTTATATTTTGTATTGGGATGATAAACGTTGGTATCCTTGTGAATTTATTGTGATGAAAGGTGTTTATGTTTCATATTTTAAAAATATACGTACTAATACGGTGCGTCAGACGTTACATAAAAACGTTGCACTAATTAATTTGTTATATTCAATTAATATTCGACCAACTGTCATTTCAAATGCTGTGGAAGTCGTGTTACAAGGGAACTGATATTACATTGTATAAATTCGTATAATTATTTAATAAGCATAAATATATTAATTATAAAATTAAATTCATACTACAAATGTACCGATACCATAAAAAACGACACAAATGGTTGTGTTTAAAGTCGATAATTTTACGTGATAACGTCATAAGAAAACATTGATGAATACGCGGACGCATCGGCCGAATCAGTGGAAGAGAGATAGATGCGTCACAAGCCGAACGCTTGGGCCGATTGTGCCTCTCTATCGTTTGTTCGCGCTCTCGCTTACACGCTCGGCTCGGGCGGAACGTTACTACGAGTCATGCTTTTTAGTGCGTGCCTGTGTTTTTCGATTTATAAGACGTTATCACGTCAAAATATGTCAACGAACGTGATGTAGCGGCTCATACCGGTCAACATCAAACACTTTAAACTTGTTTATTAATCATGAAGCAATGAAAACTTCTACAGAAAAATAAAAACTACTAATAATAATAACTACAGACTCAATTCACTAAAATCTTCGAATGTTTTATCGATTAATTATATATAGTATAAAAACTTGTTCTATATCTCTATTTCTAATAAATTATGAGCTTAATTATTTTATTTGAACTGGTCATACTAACAGATTAAATAAAATTGTGTGCGCAAAAGTCCAAACGAGCAGTGCCGATTTAACTTGATGATTTGAACGCACAGACAATTGAAGCTGTATATATATAAAAGCTTGTAAAGTACTAACAGCTCAGGTCCGCATTTAAACGCGATTGTACTGTTTTTCAAATTCTAAGTTATACATTTCAATGATTATATACTTTAATTTTTTTTAATGATGTTTAAGTTGAAATGTCTGTGTGCTGCTGTTCTATAATATAATCCAATGATAAAAGGCGTAAAGATAAAAAAATAAACAATAATTATAGCGTTACTGTATCCCTGATTATTATTATTATTATTACAAATATTTTTTTTGATTTATTTATCTTAATTTATAAAGCAACACTATTCTATATAACTATTTATGTCAATGTAATATAAATATTAATTCCAATGTTTTGATAGAAATTTCACTGACATTTATATCGCCATTTTTTCACGAATCGATAATCCAGATATTAAGGATGTCACGTCATTCCAAGCTGAAATTTGTTTGTTTATCATTACTCCTCTTGCGATTGGAATAGGTTAAACATTTAATCACGTTTCTATTATAAAGTGAGATATATTCAAAGTTAAATAATCCGATCCAAATGCTATTCTTAAGTAAAGATAAAATTTAAGCCATTTTGAAATTAGGATTTTAGATTATATATGTATTTTCTATATACCAGTAATTGATATATTATACTTTCTTTTTTTAATTATACAATTATAATTGTAATGTGAAATTTATTTTAGTTTTTTTTTTTATTTAACTTAAGTAGACCATTAAAGGTTATGCGGAAAACTTTTTTTTTTATATACTGGCAACTTGATTTAATTGTCAGGATGATTAATTTTTGAGTTTTTTTATACATCGGTGATTAAAAAAGTTTGAAATCAAAAAAAAAATTACTATATTTTATTTTATTAGCATTCTTATTCGAGATTATCAAAGATGGCTGTTTTGAATTTTTTTCTTGCTTTTATATATTGTCTAAGATATACATATCAATGTATTTTTTTTATATTTATTTTATGGTAATGTAACTAATGTTAATATTGTATAGTGTAAAATATTGTAGTGCTAGGACACAGTGATGTTAGATGATAAATAAAGGGGTTTTGTATAAATCAATAGTTTGTATTATTTATTGTACATTCATTAAATGATGATGATGATGATGATGACTTTCTGCCCGACTTCAGTCAATCCAACATGATCGGAAAGAGTTTAGGCGCAGGATCAACCGCTTTACGTGCTTTTCGAGGCATGGGAGTGTTCACATTTGCAACTTTCAAATCCGGGCTGCAACTGACAATCTTTGACATAAAAAAACAATAACTTTTTATTGGTCCGACCTAGGGTTAGAAGCCATGACCTCGGATCTACGGCCTTATATAGATATAAGGCCGTAGATCCCGAGGTCATGGCTTCAGTGTAATTACAGGCACAAGGGAGATAACATCTTAGTTCCCAAGGTTGGTGGCGCATTGGCGATGTAAGAGATGGTTAACATTTCTTACAATGCCATTGTCTATCGTGACTTACCATCAGGTGATCCATATGCTCGTCTACAAACCTACGCGAATAATGAATATTTTTATTAAATTATTAATATCATTAACAACTTTGGAAATTTTATATCCGTCGACGCAATCGGTTAGCGCAAATATAAATCAATAATTAAAATTGTATCATTATTGGCAGAATTATTTATAAAGTATTAATTAGTTATTATTGAAATAGTAACGAAACGTAATCAGTTGAGAGTTCGTTGTACTCAACGATGGAAGGTGAAAAAATATATTATGTGGGACGCAGGAAAATCAAACATTTGTTTACGTTTATAGAATAATTAATATCTTCATGACAGTTTGTCTTTACACGTATATTTAATTTTTAAATTTCAGACGTCTACAAGATACTAATTAAATATATTTTTTTACAAATTCGTGTGTCGTGGTCGATTTTGCCTTGGCGTATTTTTTTTATTTTTTACACATTGGATACCTTCAAAATGTACTCGGCTCCCATCGGGGGAGGAACCGAGTTATGTGGGATTCATACCCACTAAAACCACTGCAATGGCCGTCCTCGGCACGAATTGGAGAGGCTGCGGGATCGTGTTGATATAACGCATCCGTGGCCCGTGCTCTACTCCGCTCGTGGCTTGGCGGAGCTCTCCTCAGGGAGCGAAGGTAATTTCGCCCCCTCGCACTCCTCGCTAGTGCGTACGGCAGCTCGAGGCTATCCCGGCTGCCGTCCTCCTCAGGGCCGTCTGAAATATGACCCATGAGGCCCCCACCTCACGCAAGCCCCAGGCGTCGTGGCTGTGGGAGAGCCGAGACGACGCCGACATCGTCTCCGCCGAGCAGGATCGGCTCTTTCCCGTTCCCGCTCCGCTGCCTCCTTCTGGACCATAACGGTCTCACAAGAGGCTACAGCCCTCCACGCTGATTCCCGGCGGAGCATCGCCGAAACGATTGCTCGCAGGGACAGGTCTTGTCCGACTTTACGGACCAGGATCTCCCTCTCCGCACTCCACGCTGGGCACGCTTCCAACGTGTGCTGGGCAGTGTCCCGGTCCGCGCCACAGTGGTGGCACATCACCGTCGATTCGCGTCCGATCTTACACAGGTACTCTCCAAAACAACCGTGACCGGTCATTTCCGTAAGTCGGAAGGTGACTCGTCGCTTTCGTCTCATCCAGGCTTCGAAGGCTGGCAGGATTGCCTTGGCGTATGATCTGACACAACTAGTTACCTCGCCAACGCAAATCCCAGATGTGGAGAATCATACACCTTCCCTGTTAGATCTTCTGCTGATCTCTCATCCGGACGGGTACCATGTTTCCGTAGCCTCCTCTTGGCTCGTCGGACCACTGTCTTCTCCGGAGTAAAGTGCCGATTACACGCACCTCACCGCCTCGGTTCGTGGGATGTCGCCGTGTGTGGCACTACAGGTTAGTGGACTGGGATGGGATGCGGTCCTTCTTTGCATCCTACCCATGGGGGCGGATTTGTTTCTCGCCGGATGATCCAGATGATCGTTGCTGACTCGGTCGCTAATGTGTTGTTTCAGGGTATGGAACTCTTCATTCCGTACTCTGCAATACCCTTCGGCGGCAGATCCTGGCCCTGGTTTGGTCGCTTCTGCAAAACGGCATCACGCCGAAAGGTAAAATGCTATCAAGCCTGGGCTGAAGCATCGGCATCTTGTGATGTAAATACCAGCGCACTTAAAAAGGAATGCAACTCTGCCTCCAGGTCTTTCAAAAGCGTTATTGCCTAGGCGAAATCGGAGCACATTGGCAGGATTGGCGAAAGATTGGTGCGTCTTCCTTCGGGAACACGCGCATTTTGGTCTCTCGTTAAGGCTGTCTTAGGGAGTGATGACTCGTTGGCCCATACTGCGGAGGAAAAAGCCGACCTTTTGGGATCACCCTTCGCGTCCAACTCGACTCTTGATGATCAAGGAAAGACACCACCGACAATCTTGCGGTGTGATACCACGAACTGCACTCTGCCGGAAATTAAATTCCGGCAGAGTGCAGTTCGTAAATCACTTCTTTCCTTGGACATCCATAAGTCGAGTGGGCCCGATGGCATTCTTCCGATTGTGCTGCGTACTTGTGCTCCCGAGTTGGCACCGGTCTTAACGCGTCTTTTCCGCCACTCCTACACATTAGGCGTAGTCCCGAATTCTTGGAAGATTTCTTTGGTGCATCCGATCTCTAAAATTGCCCTAATCGCTCTGATCCAACAAATTATAGGCCTATTGCTATCACCTCCTTGTTCTCCAAGATAATGGAGTCTATTATTAACCGCCAGCTCCTGCGGTACCTAGAGGAGCAATAGCTGGTTAGCGACCGCCAGTACGGCTTCCAAGGATGGGATACAGCGGTTGAATCCAAGGGGGAGGCATTAGCAGTCAGTCTGGACATAGCGAAAGCCTTCGATCGGGTATGGCATAAAGCGCTTCTCACGAAGCTTCCTTCCTACGGGCTTCCCGAGAAATTATGCAAGTGGATCACTAGCTTTTTGGCAGATCGGAGCATCAAGGTCGTTGTCGACGGTGCATGCTCTGACTTAAAATTCGTCAATTCTGGTGTTCCACAAGGCTGCGTTCTTTCACCTACTCTGTTTCTTCTGCATATCAATGATATGTTACAAATCAGTAACATTCACTGCTATGCGGATGACAGCACTGTAGGCGTCCTTTACACCGGCCGTGCTAATATTTCTCGGAAACACGTCGACGAGTGTCGAAATAAACTTGTGTCTGAAGTCGAGACCTTGTTAACCAAAGTCTCGGACTGGGGCCGACTAAACTTAGTTCAATTCAACCCGAATAAGACTCAAGTTTGCGCGTTAAACGCTAAAAAGTCTCCTTTTGTCATATCCCCTCATTTCGAGAATACTCCCCTCCCTCCCACAGCCAGTATCGGGATATTTGGCGTTGAGATTTCGAACGTTGTTCAGTTCCGCGGTCAATTGGAAGTTAAAGCTAAACTGGCTTCCAAAAAGCTTGGAGTGCTCAACAAGGCGAGACAGTACTTCACGTCGGCCCATCGCCTAAAACTTTACAAGGCGCAAATTCGGCCCCACATGGAGTACTGCTCTCACCTCTGGGCGGGAGCTCCCCAGTACCAGCTTCTTCCTTTTGACCGCATTCAACGTAGAGCTGTTCGAATTGTCGACGATCAAGCTATTACTGACCGGCCTGTTTCTTTGGATTTGCGTAGAGATGTTGGGTCACTCTGCATACTCTATCGCATATATCACGGGGAGTGTTCTGAGGAATTGTTTGGTTTAGTCCCGGCCGCTGAAAACTTATACCCCCCGTATCAAATCGTCTTTATTTCTAAATATAATTAAATGTGTGTTACAAAGAAATTCAACAATTATAAATTTTAATAAGTACTTAATTTAAAGAGTTGTTAACGCTGTTCGTTTTATTGTGTTACGATTAAAAATAATATTATTTTACGTGGAAATGTGTCCTAAGATTATTTATTTGTTTTTAGTATTATACGGGTAATTATTATGTTAAATATTTATATAAGTGCTTTTCATGATTATTTTAGGTATAAAATGTTGTTGGCATTTTATATTCTTCAGATAAATAGACTTCGACACTATATAACTGATCACGATTAAAATTGATACGTCATATATGTATGATATGATATATTCATCATCATTATCATCATATCAGCCGGAAAACGTCCATTGCTGGACAATGGCCTCCCCCATTGATTTCCACGATAGTCGGTTTTGCGCTTCCCGCGACCTTTACGATATCATCGGTCTACCTTGTAGGGAGCCTGCCTATTTTCTGCCCAAGTGGCCGTCAGTTCTGCGAGCGATGTGCCCCGCCCACTGCCACTTCAACTTAGCAATTCTTCGGGCTATGTCGATTACATTGGTTCGCCTGCGGATTTCATCATTCCTGATTCGATCTCGCAGGGAAAATCCGAGCATAGTCCTCTCCATTGCTCGTTGGGTGACCTTGAGCTTTCTTATAAGGCCCATAGTGAGAGACCACGATCTCGCGTCTCTGATCCATAAGTCATCACTGGCAACACACACTGGTCGAACACTTTCAATTTGACACTGCGGTATTTGGGATAAGAAGATATCGCGTAGCCTCCCGAACGCTGCCCAGCCGAGTTGGATTCTACGATTGACATCCTTCTCGAAGTTGGACCTACCTAGTTGGATAGTCTGACCTAGGTAAATATAATTGTCCACAACTTCGAGTGCAGAATTTCCAACCTTTACTTGAGTGGGTGTAACATGGACGTTCGATATGATTTTCGTCTTGTCCATGTTAATTTTTAGACCCACTTGTTGAGAGATCCTGCTGAGGTCATCGAGCATAGCGCTGAGGTCTTCCCAAGTCTCAGCCATAATCACTATGTCGTCGGCAAATTGAAGATGAGTGATGTACTCGCCATTGATTTTGATGCCAAATTCCTTCCAGTCCGGTCACAATGATAAATTCATTGACAAGTTAATTTTTACAATGATAAATTCATTGATTAAGTTAAAGTTAAAAAGTGAAGAATTAGAGATTCATTAATTTTAAAATTAGATTCATAAAAGTTTATAACATTTTATGAATATTGTTATTTAACAAAGGGCTTTTTTATTAGCTGAGTAATAACAAGACGAGGTGGCCGAGTGGTTAAGGCGTTGGACTGCTAATCCAATGTGCTCTGCACGCGTGGGTTCGAATCCCATCCTCGTCGGTATGTTTTGCGGACAGTTTTTAGTATTTTTAATTAAATATAAACACGTGTGCAATTTTTCGGAACGTCTGCTGGGGCTGCTAGTTGAACAAAATGATATTGAAGGGTTGTGAATGTTTACGGCCGCAGCATATTAGTATATAAATAATATAATAATCTATATAACAATCCATATCACAACACAGACACTCAGTTTTTCCGTCAAGAAGTTCTCAAGATCTTTATTTTAAAAAATAGCGGCTTTTACAAGCCCGTTCCTTGGGAAGCACATAATCCGCACTGTTCTTGTGCCTGAACTTGCTTCGTTCACGTCATCGCCATCCAATCTGAAAATGATTTCGTGCACACATATATTTATGCAGATAAGGTTTTGTTTTTTTTGAGATTATCTAAGCAGGTGTCTTTTTCTAGACATATGTACATTATCACGAACGTCTTGTTTTTTAATTATTAAAGCCGAGCGAAGCTAGTTCGCCCAGGTACATGTTGTTAAGTAAGACTAAGAATGAAATGAGATTTTTTATGATTTGTTTCGACATTCATTAATAATTGATTATGTAATGGAACAATTAAATAGATCTAAGACTTTCCATAAAACGAGATTAATTAATGACTCATTTTGGTTTTTTTTTTAAAGTTAAAGGTTAATTTTGTTTATTGTTCGAAGATAATGGACACGCTGCCACCTAATGCGCGTAACTTTTATTAGTTACATATCTATATAAATGATTATTTTAAATGACTCAAATATTATATTTGAATTTGAAAAAAATATTGGTAGGTTTTTGTGCAAGCCCATATGGGTAGGTTCTACAGCAATATTTAGGACTGTTGTGTTCCGGTATGAAGAAGAAGTGAGCCAGTGTAAGTACAGGCACAAGACATAACATCTTAGTTCCCGAGGTTGCAGTGCCAATGTTTATGGTGGTGAGACCACTTACCAACAGGGGGTCAAACCTCGTCTGCCTATCAGTTTGATAAAAAAAAAGTCTAAGAGTTATAGAAGTGTATTAAGGCAAATATGTATATTATGTTATAGTGTAAGTTAAATAAAAGGACATTGTGCGCATTCCACCAAGCACTTTAAGGTACCCGCATGGTGGCGGGGAAATCACCAACAACAGAATTCCCAAGGAGGGTTGGCGTCAGGCGGCCAGCTTTAAAACACTAGCTAAAACTTTAAACAAAATGTATTCGATTATGAAGGGTAATAGTGATAGGGTTAAGGCGTACCCCCGAGGCGGCGCGCTGTGTCAGCACCCGGTCACTGTGAGAAATGGACAAGAGTTGTTGCGTCAGGGACGGGTGCTACGTAAGAAGCGAGTGCAGGAAGTAAGACTAAGGATAGCATGCTGGAATGTAGGAACGATGACTGGAAGGGCTAGAGAATCAGCAGATGTCATGAAAAGATGAAGAATAAATGTTTCTTGTTTACAACAGACTAAGTGGAAGGGAACAAAAGCTAAAGAAATTGGTGAAGGCTATAAGTTTTTATACTGTGGAAGCGATGGCAAAAGAAATGGAGTGGGAGTAGTTCTGGACAGAGAACTGAAAGAATGTGTGGTTGAAGTTAAAATAGTGAATGACAAAATAATATCTGGTGAAGAATTGATTCCGCAGCATCGGTTAGTGCTTATCGAAATCAAAATCCTAAGTAAATAACAAAAAAAGAAACCAAAATATCCACCGAAAACGAAATAGCACCTCCTTGAGAAAGATGAGTATGTAAGAGAATTTAAAAAGAGAGTTATGGACAAAATTTTACAAATGTTACAATAGGAATAAAATGGCAGTTTGTATACGGAATGCAGCGAAGGATATTTTTGGAGAAACGAAAGGGAAACAAAAAATAGATATGGATACATGATGGTGGAATAAAGAAGTACAAAAAGTTTTAAAGGATAAGAAGGATGCTTTTAAGGAATAGAAAAATTTTGATAGTGTGGATGCGAAATCTCACGAGAGTAAAAGTAAAATTAAAGTACAAAGAATGTAAGTTGAAAAGGCGGTTGCGATAGCTATTGCTGATGTATATAATTCACTCGATCGATCACTGGACACTCAAGGATAAAAACAACTGTACCAAGTAACTAAAGCAAGACAAAAGAGTGAAAGGAATATTATGCATATAAAATGTATACAAGATGAAAGAGCAAGAGTATTGACGAATGTGGCTGTAGGATTACATCAGGGATCGGCTTTAAGCCCTTATTTGTTCCTCCTCATTATGGATGCTTTGACATCGGACATACAGGAGGAAGCACCCTGGTGTATGCTGTTTGCCGACGACATTGTTCTCGTTGGTGAAAATACAACCGAGGTGGAGGGCAAGCTAGAAAATGGCAGGAAAGATTGGAGAGAGTAGGTTTGAAAATTAGCTCTCATTCCTAAATATGTCTTTGTTCCGTTTACGGTTGAAACTCTCGAACTTTGGAGTAATAGTACAAAAACTTTTAATCAAAAATATAACACCTCGTCTTACTGCCTCTACTGGTCATATGAGGGCTGGTTCATTTTTTGTCCAGAAATGCGATTCAAAGGGGAAATGCTACTCATCATTCTTGCTAACAATCCACGATTGTACATTAGTTATTTATTTTGATTTGTATATATTTAAGGCCTTAATGTATTATATTATTTAAAATATTATTTACCTCTAATAAAGACAGGTAACAAGAACATAAAATTGAAGATAGAGACGTCAACGGACGAGAGTATGAAGTTCGGGTAGTAACCCTGCGGGATAAAGGCAGGTATCCTTCTGTTTACTCCACAACATTCTGTCATCAAGCCGAGATGGCCCAGTGGCTAGAACGCGTGAATCTTAACCAATGATCGTGGGTTCAAACCGGGCAGACACCACTGAATTTTAATGTGCTTAATTTGTGTTTATAATTCATCTCGTGCTTGACTGTGAAGGAAAACATCGTGAGGAGACCTGCATGTGTCAAATATCACTCAAATTCTGCCACAAAAAGAAGAAGAGGCCTTAGCCGCTGTTACTAATTCTGTCATCGTTACCGTCTTCTTAAAATATCCTAAATAGCGATGTGATGCATTAGCGCATGATTTTAGGGGCTTTTACTGCTTGCCACGCAGATGTTATAAGTTGAAATAGGTTATTTCTCTTGGTGTTATCCGTGTTATTATTATATTCTTATGTAAGTGACTAATGTTTTAAAGAGAAATAAAGTTTTTAAACATTAATTATCCATAGTATAGTAAAGTAGGCTTGAAAACAAAATTACCTCGTAACACCTTTACGATATCATGATAAAAAATAATATTGTAATTAAGTTCAAGATATCATGGAACCAAGATCAGTTCTCAAGGAACCCTAAAGTTAAATGACATTTGCTCTTTCCTCACGAGGGTCTGCGAACAGGTCAAAGCTAAATATACAATCTATTGAATTATCCAATATTTACGTTTGATTTCATCAGAGTTTAATTTGGCATATTTTTAATTGGACAACTACGCGTAATTATTTTATTAAATTTTGATTATAATATAATCTTCCGGTTTATTCGTATCCTTTGTTTTGACTAGTCGCAATGTAAATCAGAAAATATATCTTTATTATTAAGTAAAAGCAGAGGAGCTAGTTCGGTAAACAAGCAAGGTCTTGTCTACCATAGTTACATATTGGCGCTGTGGAAAAACTTACTATTACAAACACCATCAATTCACTGGAAGCTATGGGAAGTAGAATGTCTAGCTCACCCTTGCTAGATGTTTTAGAATAAGTGGTGAATGAGTAATACTTTATTTCCGAGGCACTTCTAATATTTATAACATATAGTAATAGTATTTCTTCCATTGGTAACTATAATCAATATAATTAATTTTATCCAACAAAATAAAAAAAGTAAATTGTCTATGGATTTATCTTAATATCTGTTATCACTTTTCTACACTTATTCCACCCTTAAGACGAGATTTTTTTAAATAAAAATGGAGCTATCTCTTCATCATACAGAGGATCGGTTATCAATTTGCGATTATATAGAGTGATAAAAAAAAGCTTGATTGATAAATGTTCTAATATAGATAATAAAGCACCACTACACGTGACATATTACGAGTATATAGTTTTATATATAAATGGTTCACTGAAATTAGACCTTGATATCTTCAGATATAATCCGTTTGGTTGTCTACTTTCTTGGTAGTGGCGAGTTTCAACCATTTGAGTGTAGAGCCTGATCCAGAATACAGATGTCAATAAAATATATTTTATTCATAAACAATCTTTGCTGCACTTCACGAGGTTGGCTGACAGAGAATGCTTCTAGCATTAAGCCCGCCGTTTGAACAATATTTAGGTTTTGTATAAATATGCAAACTGAAAATTGTTGTACATCTATAAAAAAAAAAACCTTTTTTTTTTGTTGCATTGGTTGGCGGACGCGCATATGGGCCACCTGATGGTAAGTGGTCACCAACGCCCATAGACATTGGCAGTGTAAGAAATGTTGGCCATCGCTTAGACTGCCAATGCGCCACCAACCTTGGGAACTAAGATGTTATGTCTCTTGTGCCTGTAATTACACTGGCTCACTCACCCTTCAAACCGGAACACAACAGTACCAAGTACTGCTGTTTTGCGGTAGAATATCTGATGAGTGGGTGGTAGCTACCCAGACGAGCTTGCACAAAGCTCTACCACCAAGTAAAATTTGTAAGTATATCATGAAATATATTACTTAAAAGTTATGCCATAGATGTACAAAAATATTGGTAGAATCACGTGAAAATGATGATCACAATTTAATTAAACATATCGCAGAATAAACTCACGACTGGGAACTAGAAAGAATAAGACCTCATCATAAAATAATCATGACACATGATGAGGTTAATGTTTGTAACAAAAAATAAACTTATTCGTTAAGAATCGAATAATGTAAATAATTAGGTACTAAAGATAATAGGGTTAGTTGTTTGTGGTATGTTGATCCCTGTCGTTTATAAGCGGTAAAAATAAATAGTTATCTCTGGTTCAACGAACTGGCGAATTTCTCGAGGCAAATAGCCAGGAATTGGGTCGTTATATTATCGAGGCATATTTTTAACAAAAATGTAATTTACGAAAACTAAGTATTCCTTTTTTAATAATAATAGTACACACTTAAAAAATAAAAAATACGTTAAGTAAACATCAGAAATACCACTTGGCAGAATAGTTAAATATCTTAGCTTTCAACACGTGGTGAATGATGGAGAAAACAATCGACACTATTTTAACAAAACATATAAATCCTTTAATACATTACTAATATCCATAAATATAAACCAAAACATCCACAAAACGTTCGAAAACAAATACATTTCGTGTCTAGTACAATTTAATTTACGATCTCGTATCACGCGGGTCCATTGTCCAAGAACGACAAACAGTGACCTCCGATACTGGGCTTGAACGATATCTTTCGTCCATTCTCACGGAACACCCCTTGTGTGAGAGTATTATATTAGCCAGGGAAGGCATAGCGGGCGCCAGTCGCGCGCCGGCCGTCGCTGCACGCATGTGTCTCGACCTTTTGTCATACTTTAACTGCTTACGTAGACGGAATCTGCCGCGATGAATACGCGAGTGATCGTGTCTTTTATTCTAGTCAGTATAAACTATTCTAGTTTAGGCGAGATGGGGGCGTGCGCGAATTGTGCGAACGGTGAGCTTAGTGTCACTGAGCTGACGGAGGCTAGGATAGAGTTTGTTAAGCAGCAGATATTGAAGAAACTCAGGCTAAGTAGGAAGCCGACGGTCGCTGTGCCGGTGAACAGCTTACCGATGCCGGTGGCGCAGGGACAAACGCTGAGCCAGGGCTCCGACAAACCACCGGAGTTCGATGATTATTACGGACGGACGGAGCAGAAGATTATATTTCCAGTAGAAGGTACGATTAATCGTTTTTTGCTGACAAAACTAATACATGGAATTTAAAGCTCAATACAAATAACAAATGGTTTATTTATTTTTTATATTTTACAAACTGATTTTGTTGATGCAGCAGGGCATGGTTCAAGTTAACACTCTAAGGAGCTCACGATTCGGTAGAAGATTGAAATGTTTGAAACGCTTATGTATATCATATCGTTCGATTGCAGTCAAATATATGTTCGTATTATTATTAAATGTTGACATATAGTCGAAAACAGTGAAATGGGTAAAATTATATATCTGTTTTGGAAGTTAGGTACAAACGAGTTTCTAAGCTTTGTCTAGTCATAACATAGTTAAATCCCACTTTGTGTTGCATCAGTTTGGTGCTAGCAAGGATAAAGCCAATTTTGATTATATTTTCTTTAAAACAAATTGTTTGAATTAATTTAAACTCCTGTTGATATTTATATAGAAACCAATGGTTACCTCAGAACGGATATAACCGCTAAAAAGTCACCTTTTGTCACATCCCCCATTTCGAGAATACGGGGAGTATTGCTGCCACAGCCAGTATCGGGATACTAGGTGTCAAGATTTCGAACGTTGTTCAGTTCCGCGGTCAATTAGAAGCTAAAGCCAAATTGGCTTCCAAAAGGTTTGGTGCGCTCAACAAGGCGAGACAGTACTTCACTTCGGCTCATCGTCTAAAACTTTACAAGGCGCAAATACGGCCCCACATGGAGTACTGCTCTCATCTCTAGGCGTGAGCTCCCCAGTACCAGCTTCTTTCCTTTGACCGCATTCAACGTAAATCAGTTCGAATTGTTGACGATCAGGTTCTCACTGACCGACTTGATACTTTGGATCTGTGTAGAGATATCGGGTCACTCTGCATCCTCTATCGCATGTATCACGGGGAATGTTCTGAGGAGTTGTTTGGATTAGTCCCGGATGCTGAAATTCACCACCGGGTATCGCGCCAGAATTCGATATTATATCTCACCACCTCTATGGTTGGTAATCCACAACAGCGCGATTTTTAAGGCATTTACTGCCTCGCACAACCACTTTGTGGAACCAGCTTTCACCGGCGACTTTTCCGAACCGATATGACATAGCAACCTTCAAAAAAGAGCGTACTCATTCCTTAAAGGCCGGCAACGACCAGCAAGCCCTCGGATGTTGCAGATGTGCATGGGCGGTGGTAGTCACTTTCCATCAGGTGAGCCTCCAGCTCGTTTGCCTCCTCATACATAAAAAAAAAACAAATTATATGAATCTTAATTTTTACTAGAGTAGTTGATTCTGTGTCTTCGCAAAGTCGGAACTTGAATTCATACATATCGTCAGCCTATATATTAAAAGATCCTTTGAATAGCACGATTTTGACATCCAAGGTGTTCAAAGGCTTTCCTTAAGGGTTCACTTAATAGCGCAACTAAAAAGGCTCTTGCTATCGTCGACTTTCCAGTACTGATCCTGTAGTACCATTCGTTGTGGTACTTGGAAGGCTGGTCCAACTTTTGTGAGATAGGAAAGTGGTATTGGCAAACACTGAAGTGAGCAAACGATGCAAATATTCTTCTTTCCCCTAGAGAAAAGTATATAGCAGTAATTCAATGGGGAAATGCTTCTGACGTAATGAGCACCATAACAAGTTGTCATAAAATAGATTTACACTTATATAGTTTTGAAAATTCGATCTATATATATATTTAAATAACTATTTTGTCATATGTAAATAATTTTTATTATACCTAAGTATATTCATTTAAGCATGTTTCACAATATATTTGTATACAATTACAAGTAAATAATAACGATACGAGATAACTTCAAGTTCAGTAATCACTAATTGTAACCGGAATTTAGTTAATAGTAATGAGACATATGTTGTTTGTTTGTGTGTTATATATTACACATAAACGACTTTACAAAGGTTATATATAGTATTAAGTAAATTTATTTAGATTTATTTAGAATTATGCTTATATTTTTAATTATGTAGTATTTTTTAAGATCGGCACAGTCTCCTAAAGAACGATTTTGCTTATGGGTTGGTTTATCGTCCGTTTCCGGACAGAGCCGTTTATGAAACCAAAATCCCACGAAGCCAATTAACACCCCTTCAAAGAAGTTAACTAGTAAACATGCCGAGTCAACGAAGAAGTCATCTGGACTCTATGACGTTCTATGCGAATATTATCGCATTTAAATACCACATATCAATTTTTAATCCTGAAACTTAGATGCTGCCTGATAAGAACATGCAGGCGCATTAAAATAACATTGACTAATATATGATATTACAATTTATATTAGTTTTTTAAATTGTGTACATGATTTCTTTTTTTTGTAGGTGTAAATAAATTATTATTATTATAATTATAATGAATATGAATAATAAGGTCCTCCAGACCGATTTCGGCCACGGCGGCCAATCTCAAGAGAGATTAGCCAGCTGCGCAGGAGATATTATAGTGCACAAGTGTGTGCGCAAACACAGGTGCACTCTCTTTTCCTTAGCTCTCATAATCCGATGGGACGGCAATCCGACACGACCGGAAAGAGTTCAGGCGCAGGACCAACGGCTTAACGTGCTTTCCGAGGCACGGGAGTGTACACACTTCCACCTTCCAGACTCCGGGCTGCTACTGAGAATTTTCTGACAGAAAAACCCAATAACTATTTATTGGCCCGACCTGGGAATTGAACCCAGGACCACCGGGTCTACAGCCTAATATCTAGCCACTAGACCAACGAGGCAGTCATGATATGAATAATATACACCAAAGGGATGGACAAAATGTTTGCAAGAAAAATAAAAGAAAAGTGTTGGTTTCATAAATGTTGTTGACGCGCTATTGAAATACATGCCATCGCGCTTATTAAATGTAATATACGGGCCTTGAGTTTTCTGTCACAATAACAACATGAAGTCTGTTATTTGGCGCTGTTTACTCCCTTGCTCGGTACGGTGTTTTAAGCCTCTAGATCAAAGAAACAGTTGAATGATATTATAGAGTCAATACGCCGAGGTCGATCTCTCGCATTGATTGGCGTCAATATTAATAAGATAGAGCAAAACCATGTAAATGACCCATTGAAAAATAGAAAGAAAATCTTATTTAAAGCATCACACCTCGCAGACAGTAATATAAAAAATTAAATTAAATAGAACTTAATCTATATTAAATGTATTTTAGACTGAATCTAAATATTAATACCAAAACATAATAACTGCCAGGCTAAGTTTAGTTTAGTTTAGTTTTCGTATGTGGCGAGATAGATGTCCCTACAACCTCTTCCTCTTTTAATCATGGGATACAAATTCCTCTCACCTTAACCAACGAGTATGGAATTAATTATAAACACAAATAAAGCTCTATAGGCCCGGACTTGAGATCCAAAGCCTCTAGGCGCTTTAACATTTGATGCCCATATGGAGCTTTAAGAGTGAAATTATACTATTTCTGGCTGGGTGGAACCCCACCAACCTAGTTACCCTAGTGATAAATCCGGGGCTGAACATAACTCAAAGTACTTGCCGGAGTTTGAACCCGCAACTTTCGGTTAAGATTCAAATATTCTTGCTATTGCGTCATCACAGTTCTCGCAGACCATTTATAATGTTGTATTAATGAAGTACTTTGTATTGTAATACGTAATTAACAATAGCTTGACAGTTTTAAAAGCATGCAATGTCTGCGTGTCAACCCCCGGCGTCGGATGATAATGATTACGATAAATAGAACTAACTGACTAATACTAAAGAAATGTGCGTATTGTTATGCTACCGCCACACATTCGATAAATCTCGTGTTGTCGCAATAAAACTTCGTGTTCGATCTACGACGAACTGTATTGACCGCGCGGTTAAAAAACGCAGTTTAAAAACATCGAGATAATTCAAGCGATGTAGATGCGGGACAATGTGGAAGCTAAACAGAGAGTCTACAGGCAGTCAAAAGTTATCACGTTATCGCGATATACCTTTAATGTTCGGCAATTTACTGACAGCCACCCGGAGTGCATTCAAATTCGCTGGATTACACGATATAGCGAGTTGCTTGTTCAGACGATGTGACCGCAGCATTAATATTAAGATCAATAGTTTGAGAGACTTCCGCGAGTCACTCGTTAAGATAATAATACTTATCAAAGACACGCTTTGTGCTGTTACATTATACTAGCGATTGTATATCATAAGTATATGTTATACTGCTGTGGATAGTTTTGTTCAATTAAACTTTAACTTAACATCAAGTAAACATTTATAATATTTAAAAAAATATATCTCAACTACGAAAAAATACGATTTTTTACTCCTGTATGAAGTATTCATTGTCGTAATCAGAACTAAAATGAATCTCATTTATCAAATTTGTCACAATTACGTTTATCATTTTAGCTGAATTATTATTCAAATGATATCCGCCATGTTGCATTTAATATATTCAATCCCTGGAACTGTAAGATGAACAGAACGAACAGACGAGAACACATACTCGGGAATAGCTGAATATATATGTAGACTGTACAAAACCTCTTATTACAAAACCTAATTGAGTTATTTTTATCTTTCTAGAGTATTTGTTTGTAATGTTGAAGATTTAAATAAAAGGCCCATTTAAATAAAACATCATATTTATAAAAAAATCAGTTATTTTTAATCCTCATCATATTTTATTTGATTATATTATTTGCTTATAAACAAACCAGACAGATTTCTTTTGTAAAATGAAAACAGTTTAAATATCCAAACAAATCATATACAGCTGCTGTCATGATTTCCATGACCTCGTCAAGTTGATTACCCTTTTCCCTTTCCGATTCACTGAATTGGAATTGCAATTCAATCAATGGGTATAATTTGAGACGCTCTACATAAGGGGTAAGACAGATAACATCGACTTGTGTAAGTATTATTAAATAGCAATTTCATAAATTCATTTTGATTCAATAATCGCTTATATCTTGCGATTTTTTAAGTGAAATTATAAAGTTACATCTAATTACATGTAAAATAAATGTTAATGGAAAAGATCGATAAAAAAATTCGAATTTTAAAATATAAAAGCTCACGTTTTGTTACTGAATTTATTGCTTTAAAATAGTTTTTTTAATCATATTTTTAAACGTTTTTTCAGATATATATTTTTAGATACATACGACTTTTGATAATTTGTTAGATTTTATTTTAATACAAAAATAACGTTTATAAATCTACGCGCATCGCAAAGATTAAGCGCGCGCGAGCGTCGCGTCGTCCTTTCGTTTATGAAAGAAACATAGACCTTGAAATGTCACGATAGTACGACAAAAACTTGTAAAATCATTGTTTTTTTGATGATTTTATTTCATTGAGTTATGACCGAACTCGTAGAACAAAAGTTGTTGCTTATAGTGTTAGCTATCTAGCCCTGCGAGGTTGCTGGTACTTTACAAATAACCCTGTCTATTATAAAATCTTTATTCATAATATAGGTCATATATAAGGTTTGGAGCTTATTCCACCACGATGCTCCAATGCGGGTTGGTGGAATTCGCATGCGGTAGAATTTCAGTGAAATAAGACACGTGCAGGTTTCCTCACGATGTTTTCCTTCACCGGCAGGCACGAGATGAATTATAAATACAAATCGGTAAATAGGAATATTTAAACTCCTTAAAACGGGCATTGCAATTATTCTTTAAAAGAAAAAAGTCAAAAAATATATCCATGTCTTAATAATAAGGCAGTATTACTTCGCACAATATTCAACCGCCAAACAGCAATACTTCGTACTGTTGTGGTCTGGTTAAAAGAGTGAATGAGCCAATGTAACTATTAACTATTAGACAAGGTGGCGCATTGGTACCAATGTCTATAGGCGGTGGTTACCACTTACCACCAAGTGGCTCATATACCCGCCTACATCATTTATATTAAAAAAGAAACCAGTTTTCCGTTATAATCACATTTGTTAGACAATTATAAAAATGATGCAATAATTTCGCGTAGCGCCATCATTCAACCTATTCACCTGATTTTGGTTTGAACCTTGGACTTTTCACGTGCCGGACATTTATATTATATCAGCGGATTTCTATAATTTTACTTGCATTATTAAAATTTATTTGACCTTTGAACATGATGTAAGAATTATAATAGTTAACAGTGTTGAAATAAAGATGGTTTATCTGATTGAACGAGTTGATCTCAGTATCTACCAGCTCGCACCGAAAATAATTATTTGTGTTAGATAGGTAGACCGTTTATTAAGGTATATTATAACATAAGATTATTATTAAGATAATGAGATATATTTAATGAACAAAAATGAAAGTCTGTGGTTTGCTTTCTTCAGGCGTTTCTAAATTATTCAACCCATTTGTGCTTAAACTTTATCAAGTTGATTTACTCTCACGAAGATACTTGGGACAAAAAATATCTGTAAAAAATATGTTTGTTCTTTACACGTTTTACGGTTTAGATTCTTATATTGCCTTACGAAGAAATTATTAGTCTTAAAAAATATACTGAAAAAAATATACCGGGATGGTGTTATTTTCAAAGAAAACCAAAGTGAAACAACCATAGATAATAGATTTTTTTTATAATGTAGGTACAGGTTTTATAAATAATTATAAATGTATTATTATTATTCAGTCAACCTCGCATTCTTCGATTAAAAAAGTGGTAAAGTGCTGGCGATCCTTAGTAGGTGGTTACTACATAACCCAGTTAGAACGTCAATCTTCTATAATAATGGTAATAGTCCTTCCAGACCGATTTCGGCCACGGCGACCAATCTCAAAAGAGATTAGCCAACTGCGCAAAAGATATTATAGTGCACATGTGTGTGCACAAACACAGGTGCAATCTCTATTCCCTTACTCTCATAACCCAATGGGACGGCAATCCGACACGACCGTAAAGAGTTCAGGCGCAGGACCAACGGCTTCACGTGCTTTCCGAGGCACGTGAGTGTACACACTTCCAACTGATTTGTGAACCTTACTGTGTTCATTTCATTGTCCTTATAACATTGGAGTTTGTGTTTAATGAATAAAAATATATCATTATAATATTCAAGCACGAACTTACGACTTAAAATCTAACGCAAGCAATGTTTCGGTTGAAGCTAGATAAAAGATAAATATAACAATGGCGCTGTGTAAATATTTATATATAAAAAAAACTGTGATAACATATGATCTGGCCACGTGGGGGCGCGATGACTGTAATTATACGAGAGTCAACGAAATTTTGTATGTTTATCTTCGCGAATTAATTAGATAACCTCGCAAGTGGTACGCTACGTGACCTATATACAATATATTACCATTTTGTATTTAATATTATTCTTTTATTACGCATAATTTAATATTTTGTAAACATTTCAATATGTTTTTTGACTTATTTCTTAAGAATTCCTTCAAAATATTTGTAGATAAAATTCATAATATTATTTTCGTTGCGTAGGATTGATTCATTCATATCAATATATATCCACATATTTATATATCTTTTAGTGCATTTGAGCAATATATTTAAATAATATTTTTGTTTTTTTATATTATTATTATCGGATTACATAATTATTATCTTTTTGGGCAAGCATCGTTGGATTTTCCTTTGCTAAATTTGTGTTTTTAATTCATCTCATGCTCAGCGTACATCCACCAACAGCTTAAACGAAATTGTAAACGTTAGTTGGTCCGCAAGACAAGCTTCCCTAAAAATAATATAAACCGCTACGGAACATAGACTTTTTAGTTTTTTAGAGGTTGCCTTTAAGATCATTGTAAGTGATAAGGCCTTTGCATACTTTATGATGTTTCTGTTCTTTTGTATACTGTTTGTAAATTGTTTGCAACAAAGACTTAATAAATAAATAAAAATAAGTAAGGAATTAACTAGAGACTTTTAACATATTGCTACTTTAAGGCAAAAGGGAAGGAGAATATATACATATATATGGGCGTCATCATAATTTCTAACGCTGACAGTTCTGTGATAAAAATGTACCAGTCTTTCGTTAAATGTAACTAGATCCGGTTATTTTGTAAGACGGACTTTTATCATAAAGTAGACTAATTAAAAAAAACAATTCATGCCCCAGCAAGATGAACTACAACCAATAATTTACCGGATACGCCCGTCTTATCAAATTATATTTATCTTTGTCATGTTACTTTAAATTGTTACTGGACTTTATTTTAATTAAAATATCTTCATTTCCATTTCAGAAAGGTGAAATTTTAATATAGTTAGTAGCGAAATTAATTGCAGACCATTAAAGTATTTAACTGAAGCGTGTTGCACGATTTCGGTAATTGCATTCTTGGTATCTTGTTTGTTATTTTCATTTACAATTTAGGACTTATTATTGGTAAATGTAGTCTTTCATTAAATCAAAACTCCAAGTTGAAATGTAGAACAGTGATTTTGGATTAATCTAAGACAAAATCACGCAGGCGATTCGTGACTGCGCTCAAAGATAAAATACGACCTCAAGACTAATTATTTATTTGTGAGAAAAAAGGTCGACCCGTCTCGATAATTTATATCTAATGGTGTCTTAAAATTACCGCAAGAGCAGCTCTTGATCTGTGAGAACGAACGATGATGTGTTTACGGATTTAAATTAATTTAATTAAAAACAGTTATGACGTTTTCTGAAGTCAAGTTCATGAGTCAACTTTGCTCAATGTATATATTTTATATAATATTTTTCTTTTTTATTTCAATTGAACCGCTGGTATGTTTATAATAAGGTAATATATGAATATAATGATGAGAAATGTAATCTTTCTTCTAATTTGTAACAACTATTTCGATTATTATAAAAGTCCACGGCTCGAATTTTGCCACGGCGGCCAATTGCAAAGGCTAGCCAAGTTTTTGTTATATTTATATTAAAAAAAGCTCTGTACCATTAAAAAAACCACTGTAAGTGGCACTGTAAGTGGTTGTCTTCAAGAACCTGTGGTAGAATTTTGTCATTAAATAAGGTACTGTTGTCTTCTATTTATTTTAACTTGATTGCTCAGTATTGAGCAAAAGCGTGTGCGCAAACATGTACACCCTCCTTTTTATCAAAGACAGGGTTGTTCAGACTAGAACCGAATTAGGGAATAGGACCCTAGGACCAATGAATTTACGCGATTTCTCGATAGAGCGAGATAGTTTTCAGTGGTGGTCGGTCACACTTATGATTTTCGACCTTCGGGATTTTACTCCGAGTTTCTGAACAAATAAACCCAATGGTTTTGACAATAAAAAAACAAAGCTAAATAAATCAATGAGGCAGTTATTACGAAACAAAATATACCTTTGCTTTTGTCAGTGAGACATTCAGATACTGCCATTTACTATGCGTTTTCATAATTTTTTATTTTTTTTTTATAGCATATGTTGGCTGGCGAGCATATGGGCCACCTGAAGGTAAGTGGTTACCAACGCCCATAGACATTGGCAGTGTAAGACATGTTAACCATCGATTACATCGCCAATGCGCCACCAACCTTGGGAACTAAGATGTTATGTTCCTTGTGCCTGTAATTACACTGGCTCACTCACCCTTCAAACCGGAACACAACAGTACCAAGTACTGCTGTTTTGCGCTAGAATATCTCATGAGTGGGTAGTACCTACCCAGACGAGCTTGCACAAAGCTCTACCACCAAGTAAAAAGCTCTACCACCAAGTACAAAGCTCTACCACCAAGTGAATAAGAATAAATCATCTTCATAAGTCATCTATTAATAGAACACTAATCATTTATTTTGCATAATTATTTCACTTCAGCAATCTATTACATAATAATTATAATGTAAAATGTCGTGTAAATGTCTTCATGATATCAGTACCTATTTACTTGCAATAAATTTACTTAATATAACATCAAAATAACAAAGTTTCATTTTGATAATCATTCATATTTAGAATCAGAAATAATAATATAATAGATCAATTTGTTTTATATATTAACGGTTACATACAAATAAAACTTCCGTTTACAGCCTGTAGTCTAACAGCTGGGCTTAGGCCTCTTCTCCTTTTTGAGGAGATGCTTTGGAGTTTATTCCACCACATTGCTCCAATTAGCGGGCGCGGCAGAATTTCAGCGAAACTAGACACGTGCAGATTTCCTTGCGATGTTTTCCGTCACTGCTGGACACGAGATGAATTATAAACGCAAATTAAGCACAAAATTCTGATGCTTGATCGGGTTTGAAATTGCAAACATCGGTTAAGATTTACGCGTTCTAACCGCTGGACCACCCCGGTTCACACTTCCGTTTATCAGCCTGAAAATGTTTTAATTTTTTTCTAATATGATCTTTAAATAAATAATTCCAGAGTTTTCTATTTAGCAGTATTTACGACAGACCATACTCGTAAATATCAGATGTTATGAAAGAAATAAACGAAAAACGTCGAAACGATGTTTGCGCAGACAATATTGCACTGTAAAACCTTTTACGCAGTTACTACTCTCCGTTGAGAGTTTTACGATTTTCTACGTCGGTTTTCAAGTTTGTTCGTATAGCAATCTGTATCAATGTAAGTTTGTTCACGCGCCCTCAGCTTATCAATGCATAATTAACTTAATTACTTGTCTCACGAAGATAATAAATACATATTTATACACTTTTAATGTTTTTGTCTTTTTACATTTGTTATTTATAATTAAGTTATAATATGAAGATTCTTATATAAAATATTTATATTGTTTTAATTATGTTTAAATAAAAATAAAAGTTTTCGCCATTATCTATGTATTTACACTTTAACTGACTTATATTCTCGCAAATAATCCTAGCTACTATTATAAATGCGAATATGAGTTTGTTTGTTTGTTACGCGTTCACGCCAAAACCATTTAATCGATTTTTAAAATTCTTTCACCAATGGAGAGCTATATTATCAGCGAGTAACATAGGCTACATTTTGTCCCCGTATTTCCACGGAAACGGGAACTACGCGGTTGAAACCACGGGCAAAACGCGTGTAATATATAAAAAGAAGAAATTTCTTTATAACTTTTCCTATTCTTATGCAGAATATTAATAATTTTCTTTAAAAAACACTGGGATGATTCCACCAGTCTTCCATTTAATATATACGGAGCATTATATACTCAGGCACCGCCTACTTATCAGATATTGTAAGCTCAACAACACGATGTAGTATTGTAGTGTTTGAAGGTTCCGGTGAGTGAGCCAATGTAATTACAGACACAAGGGACGTAACATCTTAGTTCCCAAGATTGTTTATTATAGCATAGGGAGGCGGACGACCTTATAGTAAGTGGTCACCAACACCCATAGACATTGGCATTGTAAGAGATGTTAACCATCGCTTACATCGCCGATGCGCCACCAATCTTGGGAACTAAGATGTTATGTCCCTTGTGTCTGTAATTACACTGGCTCACTCACCCTTCAAACCGGAACACAACAATACCAAGTACTGCTGTTTTGCGGTAGAATATCTGAGGAGCTTGCACAAAGCCCTACCAAGTGCAGGTGGTTGGTTCCCAACTACAAACACACATATCGATATGGACACTGTAGCGCGAACTGCAGCAGCGGTGGTATGAGGAATGGATATTATTTCCTACAGTGCCAATGTTTATGGGTACTGGTGATCACTTACAATCAGGTGGCCTTTTTATCAGACAACTTATTTATTAAATAAAAAACCCATATCAACATGCATCAAATAATATTAATTTAAAATAAATATATTTAAAGTATGGATAAAACAACGAGTGATTCAACAGTTTGATATGAAAAAAATGGCGCGTAAAAAGTCACATAAATATCTTTTATTAACTAATGATTAAATATAACCTGCCCCGTATCTCGTGTCGATACCTACGGTGCGTGTTATCACGCTTTTACGACGTGGAACGAGATGCTTACAATAACTCCGGCTGATAATTTTTTTTTATACATTACAGATAAATAAGGAAGTTTATTGCACAGATAATGATTATTATTAAACAAAATAGTTTAGTCACACATCGCGTAGATCTCGTAATTCATTATCAATATTGATACTGGCAGCTTAGGTTCAAGAATATATTGTAAATTATATAATAATAAGTACTCTATGTGAAGTAAAAGTAAAATAAATTTCTGTTAATGTCGCAATGATGGGCTAAGGTCTCCTCTCCATTTTGAGAATAATATTATATTTGTAGCTTATTCCACCACGCTGTTTGAATGGCTTGGTGACTACGCACGTGACAAATTTTCATCTGAAACATTTAAAACTTACTTGTGTGTCGACATGACTCGTTGGGTTAAAAATATTTAATTTTAACCGTAAATTACTGGATCAAAACGAAACAAACTCTAATGAGCTTACACGTTTTGTTTATGATTCATCTCGTGCTCCGTGGTAAAGGAAAACATTGAGAAGACAAGCACGTGTTTGATGAAATATTGCAATCTACCATTGGAGCAGCGTGGTGGAACCAGAGTGAAACCTTCCCCTTCTAAAGAGACCCTTGAACAGTTGAACATTTTTTATTAACTTAGCCTGTTTATTGGCTCGAGTGCAGACTTAATTTTAGTATATTCAATCAGAAGCGCCAATATAACTCAAGATACGATTGGATTTATCACAGAGCAGTCCCGGGTCATGCCTTGCTCCAATTAACGTGAGGTCGCAGTTTAGTTATATCGTAATTAGTGTAACGCTTTGTATTACCGCGCGAGACGATAATTACGCGTGTCTCGTGGTGTATTGGTGAGTCCACAATTATTTGATAGATTGAGAAGTGAAGTTTTAAAGTTTTAGAAGTGAAGCTTCTTTGGACGTGATGAGATAAACTTTGAGATGGAACTTGAACTATGTAACCTATACCTGATGCGAAGTTTCTCTTCTGAAGTTGCATCACTCTTTATACTATTTGCATGATAGACAGTTCAATTAATTGAAAAAGCAATACATATGCAATTGTGTACTACTTTTTAATTAATTGGTTAATTTTTAAATATAAATATTATTGTTTCAGGCGAATGTCTTACGTCGGGACGATATCCGTTCACCTGCCTGCAATTCGAGCTACCACCAGACGTTGAGCCGGAAGAGGTCACAGTCGTCGAGTTGTGGTTTTATAAGGTATTTATTTATTTATTTACCGTCAAGGAAAAATTGTTTAAAATTACAATTACTGAAGTCGTTCGCTCTCTAGCTATACATAATACTGGTAATTATAATTTTCATAATTCTCATTTTCTAATAACTTGTATGAAGTTAATATATACTCAGTGGTGTTTGTTTGGTTTGAACCCGCAAACATTGGTTAAGGTTCATCTTTTCTAACCACTGAATCACCTTCAAGCTTGGCTTATGTATTAAGAGGTGGTGTATTTCACAGGAGCGTGATCCACTTGATGAATACAATCAAACATTTGTTATATCGGAAGCAGCGCACTGGGACAGTCAGCAACAGTTTAAGAAGACAAAACCAATTGCAATCAAGGAGACGGATATTGGAGAAGGTTGGGTGAGAGTTGAGCTAGCCTGGGCTGTGAGGGTCTGGCTCGAAGGGAGGGAGAGGTTGCATACGTTACACGTGGCTTGTAGAACTTGTCAGGTGAGTTAAATGTCAGTGTCCTGACCAATTTGTAATTTTAGGCTTTAAAACTAATGGTATACTTGGTTCGTAAACCATAAATGTGTATTTGACAGCTTCGTTGGTATAGTGGTTTATTGTATGACTATACAGGGTTATTTGTAACACACCAGCAATCTTGCAGGACTAACACCATAAGTAACAACTTTTGTTTTACGACTTCGGACATAAATTAATACATGAAAAAAAAATGATTTTGCTATTTTTTTATATTTATGACAAGAAATTCGTAATAGCAGTAGAACTTGTTATTTATCCGAGCCATAATAATCATGAACATCATTTGAAGCTACCTGATCGCTCTCGGGATGCGGGATAGCCGTTACATTTGATTATGAGAGCGTTTTTGAATATGCGCACATATAAATTTCTGAGGTATACAAAAAAGTGAACAGCTTTGCTTAAACATATTCCACACATTTGTCCAGGTTTTGGTGCGTAACAATGGCAAAATATTGTATTTTGTAAATGATAGCTGATAATGTTTCTTTTCTCTTATGATATGTATATGTTGTTGTGCAATAAAGTGTTAAATAAATAAATAAATAAATGGTCCTCCAGACCGATTTCGGTCACGTCCGCCAATCTCAAGAGAGATTAGCCAACTGCGCAGGACATATTATAGTGCACAATTGTGTGCGCAAACACAGGTGCACTCTCTATTCCCTAACTCTTATAACTCGATGGGACGGCAATTCGACACGACCGTTAAGAGTTCGGGCGTAGGACCTAACGTGCTTTCCGAGGCACGGGAGTGTACACACTTCCAACTTCCAGACTCTGGGTTGCTACTCAGAATTTTCGACAGAAAATCTCAATAACATTTTATTTGGACGACCTGGGATTTGAACCCAGGACCGTGTCCGGGGCCTTACATGTAGCCACTGGACCAACGAGGCAGTCGTGATATGACACAAATGATAGATAACATACACATGTTCACTGAATTGGTTCACTTCACCAAGTTCATGATGTTCATATAATGACTGGTATTTAACACTAAAATCGATTGTTCCAGCTACGCCGAGCTCCTCTCTCCTTCCACGAGAAACGCCGCCCATTCTTGGTCTTATACACCAAGTACGCGGGCAAACGACGTCGTGGCCGGACGCTCGAGTGTGGAGCAACCACCAGTGAATGTTGCAGGGAACCTCTGTACGTCAGCTTTAAGGAACTTGGCTGGGACGACTGGATCATCAGACCGGCGGGCTACCACGCCTACTTTTGTAAAGGGACTTGTGCCCCTATATCAGCTGTGTCGCAGGCAGACAGTTATCACCATAATATTATCAGAGTAAGTTAACTATAAAATCTAACTTTATTGTTGTTACAACAAAACATACATAACAGCCTTGCTTGTTATGTAGCTTATTTTTTGATGAATAATTAAGCTCTATTTAATTGGTAAACGAATAAACCACTACCAATTATATTTAAAGATGTTTATTAATTTATAAACATGATTAGTATATTAGCCCTTACCCAGTGATAAAGAACTTGTTTATGAAACTTGACATATTAATTACAATAATATCTGAAATATTTAAGAACAACTGTCATTAGAACGTACTTAATATTTTTAAACGGTTTTATTTAGCTTGCCCTGTTTGTTGGTTTGGGTCAAATTTAGTAATTGAAATTTGACTCCCTTCCTGTTAACAGATTGATATTTGGTACACACCTTTAGTTCTGATGATAATACAATTTAATATATTCTGTATCATTGTAGATCTAAGATGGCCGCCGCTACAAAATGGCGGATTACATATTTTTTCACAAAGCCTAATATGGGTATCAAATGAAAGGGCTTGACTAGTAGAATACTGTATGCAATGACAAATTTCAAATCTAAGATGGCCGCCAGCATAAAATTCCAAATTTAATATTTGTTTCAATATTTCTAATTTTATATTTGTTTCGATATAATGGGTATCAAATGAAAGGACAAGTAGAAGAGTAAGACAATGAAAAACTAAAATCTAGAAAATAAAAAAATAAGTAAAAAAATCGTAAAAAAAGATAAAATCGTTGGGCGAAGCGTAACTTGAGTACATAAAGTGCATTCATATATATAGTTGTTGACTTGATAGAACTTTAGCGCGCACAACGATTTTATCTTCACACACAATAAAACCAATAAAACTTAAAATATATTTTTTATTTATATTTTTATTCCAATAATGTATTGATTGATATTCTTTTCGTTCACAGAAATATTTCTACTCTGTATCAAATGAAAGGAAAGCAGAGTTCAAGCCATGTTGCGCACCAACAACATTCAGTTCACTGCAATTACTCTACATGGACTCGAATAACACGGTGACGCAGAAGACTCTACCCAATATGGTGGTGGAATCGTGCGGGTGCATGTGAGATCAATCTATTTACCTTAAGATTTTAGGGAATTGTGGACTTGGTTGAATATTTTGGTGTTGTCTTTTCAAAGCGGTCCGAACATGAGTGTTAGTATATCTCCTCAGTGTGACAAATGACATACATATATAATGATTAGAAAATAATCGTAATTGTAATTTAGACACAAGGTGATACAAAAGATTTTTTTAATTTCTGTTAATTAAAACACAATAAGAGATAAGTGGAATGAGCTAGAAGCAATCGATATATTATTTACTATTCTCTTGAAATATGTAACTAAATACTAATCAGCAAAAATATATATAGGCCGAATTCTCTTATGTTAAATATTGTAACTTTTGTTTCCCGATTATTGACGTTAAAAAGTCATGACACTAACAAGTTACATTAATAATATAATATTCCATAACTTTATATAAAGATTAAAAATTATATTTATTTAAATGATAATATATGCTGAAGAATAAAGTAAATAAATTATTTATTCTATTTGTTAATTAATGTGAGGCTCATATAATATTTTTAAGTGAAATTTAATATTTGTGTTATATTGAAAAATGGTTTAATAATTTGATGTTCAACTTTTCATTGAGTCATAAATACTGCAAAGGATTATTTAATTTAGCTACTTTATAAATCATGATCGTTTTAAATAGTAGGAAGAATACTAGCGATTATTTAGGTGAGAAAATGGACCAGCCTTGTTATCAATTCAATAAAGTGTGTTTTATTATGTTCTACTTAAGTTAAATGTGATATAGTCTGTTCGATATTTAAATGTTTTGTTGTGATTTATTTATAATTAGGATTAATTCGAATTGCATTTATTTAATTAGTTATAAATTAATTTAATATTATAACGTTAGTTTGAAGTTTCTTTTCATTGTTTGAAGTCAGTTTTGTAACTTCACTTAATATTAGCAGTAGCAGTAGCTTGTACCACTGATTTTTAACGTTTTTAATTTGTGTTTGTTCATCCTGCTATTCTGTAAGAACACACTTCATTACTCGCCCGTGAAACGTTGACAACCGACCGATGGTGATATATTATTTCGATGCGTGTGTTCGAAGCGAAGTGTTATGATTATTATGGTCAATTTCGCATGTCACTTTCTGACATTTCAAGACCGTTTTCCTGCGGTGAGTTTCGAGTTTGCTCTTATAGAATTACTGTTTGGTCGTGAAGGAAGACATCGTGATGTAGATCACTGCAGTAACAGTAAAAGTAACAGCCTGTGAATGTCCCGCTGCTGTGCTAAGGCCTCTTCTCCTCTTTTTGAGGAGAAGGTTTGGCGCTTATTCCACCACGCTTCTCCAATGCGGATTGGTGGAATACACATGTAACAGAATTTCAGTGATTTTTGACACATGCAGGTTTCCTCACGATGTTTTCCTTCACCGTCAAGCACGAGATGAATTATAATCACAAATTAAGCACATGAAATTCAGTGGTGCTTATCTGGGTGTGAACCCATGATCATCGGTTAAGATTTATGCGTTCTTACCACTGGTCCATCTCGGCATTTCTGATTACTGCATGCGTTGTGTATCCATTGACATGCATGGCGCGTGGTGGAATAACCATCTTCATAGGAGTGCAGACTTTTGAAGACCAGTGAGTCATTTGTAGTCTGTTATTTTAATTCTTAGAGAGAGTATTTTATTTAATCGTTTTGATAAGAAACTTTATTTTTGGTGCACGCTTCAAATGAATGTTTTAGAAATAATAAAATATTTTAGTCCATGTTTTAAATGGAGGTTAAGAAGTCTTAGGCTTTATAATGATATTGACATATTTTTTTTTAATTAATCACGTCTTTATGGAACAATCGCCTCTACTTTGTCTCTTAGCTTTACTGTTTTATTTTAAGATAAATACAGTAGGTGTATACATAAATGATACGCGTATCGATATTTATAAATCAACATTAAATTAACTAACTTGAAGCGATAAGTTTTCTCGTTCGATGAAAAAGAGGACTTCGGACGACCCGTGACCATTTAATTGAGAGCTCCGCTCTGATCTAAACGGAGAAATAATAATACTTAGATAAAGAATCGGCTTTTACTCGTATACGTCTCTAAAAATGCCTAATTATATAGGCTAGCTTTATACAAACTATTTTCACTATTATCATAGTTATATACATTGAAATAAGGTCGTGCAATATTATCACCTAAACGTTATTACTAATTACGTTAAATATGGTGACAACAATTTGACAATGTTGCGATGGGTCGCCATATTGGTTCAATATAACTTTCATATTTCTAGTCAATCAAACAGGCCATTCAATTGCGTTTTTTTATACGACTAAGAGTTTGCGTGTTTCAAGTGGGCGTGATTGGTCAAATCTGAAACCATGAGAAATAGCAAAATATACCTACTCAAAGGCGTCTCGGGCCGTGACAAAAACTAAAACTACATCATTATTTTTTGAAAAATCAGTGTGGCCATGAATCGAACGTTGATTTTGGAAAAAAAAATACACTGTATAATTCGATAGTTTCGCTGATAAGAATCAAATTCTGTGACGTAATGACATACGACAAACTTAAGGAAAATGTTGGGTTATAATAAGTTGATTCATATTTGAAAGCAAAATGTCAAATTCGTTACCCACTTGAAAATATCACCTGTGTGTGTCGGAATTTAGTTTAAATAAAATATCTATTTTTGCTTTTTAACTTTAGGGAAATACCTAATTATTAGAGTATTATTGTCGAAGGGTGAGTGAGCCAGTGTAACAGGCACAATGGAGATAACATCTTAGTTCCCATCGTCAGTGGTGTATGTACGATATAAGGGATAGTTAATATTTAATACAGTGCCAAAGTTCATGGGCGGTGTCGACCACTTACTTATGTCCAGATCAGTCATTCTACCTATTTACATAAAAAAAAAAAAACAATTGATTGGGTCTTTAATAATGAGTAACTAATTAAATATGTTATTATTTCTGAACATTAATTAAAGTGTGTATTGAATTTTTTAGTATGATAAATTATCAGATATTTGTATTTAATATAAGATGATGATGAAGAAAGATGATTATAAATTAATGAGTTATTTGTAAGCGATGTTATTTATAAGTTAATACCAAAATACCTCGTTTAAAAACTTTTCACATAGATTAGACATGTTATGTTATCATCCTGGATTTTGTGACAGAAAATTGAATTTCATGTCTTATATACTAACAATAACGGCTACGTAGAATTCAGTTTGTAACGAAAATCTTATAAAATCTACGTTTTTAAATACAAGAAATCAATTATTTTATACATTGAAAATATTTTAAATTGTTAGATATCAGCGGTAGTCTAAAATTAAATTTATTGTTTTATATTTTTTAATTCGCAAAAAACAAAAATGGAAGTTATTTTGTAATCACAGACGGACACATTAATTTTATTTATTTTATACATTTTAAATCAGATTTTCGTATTAAATATTTATGTTTATGTACAATGGTATATTTATACTGAACACTTGTTAAAGTAAATAAAACTAGACGCCTCGTTATATAATAGAATATTTTTTGAAAAATGAACGTTCTCGCCTTTGTCAGACGGTATTCTTCTAACAGTGAGTTGGAATTTTGTCTCTGTCAGATCTAAGATTAAAAAAAATGAACTTTAATATTATGTAACATGGCAACCATCAAAAGCAACCCAATTAAATAAACATGAATCAAATAGAGATGAAGAATGTCTTACAAAGTACTAAATATTTTTATTATAACTTAGAAAGCCATGCCTAATACATTCTTACCCCTTGTAAGACATTTTCCCTTTCTCTGTACGTGTGCCTTATTTAAGCATTAAATAAAAAAATAAAAAATAAATTATTTATCCGATATATTTGAACAACATGGATGATTCAATTAATTGCACGACTTTGATTGTACAGGTGTTATTGATCAGTTTAGATGTTTCTATGTATGTATTTGATAATGTTGGTTGTTACTTTACTTATGAATCTGACTGTACCTACGTGTCAATCATTGTCAATCAATTTTGACAGAAAGTACTGTCAAAATAATACAGATTATACTAAATCAAATAGATTAGATAGATTTACGTCCTGTTGCCAAAATTATAGTAAAAATAATTTTAAACTGTTTAAGCTACAACAATTCTTATAGACACATGTCACTGAAGATTTCTTTTGTAAATTAATTATGTAAGTATGTTCAGTGTATAGAAGACAATTTTAAATCAAGTGCTATGTAACCTAGCCTAGGTCACTGTTAATGTGGGTGTAGATTTTTTGTACTTAACACAACGCCCAATGGTTGTATCATGTAGCAATCACGACAGTGCCTAAGTATTATATTTTAAATTTTAGTTTAAGTTAAATAATTGAAAACCTAATTTAATAAAAAGAGAATGAAGAATTGAAATGTTTATTATTTTTTTTAAATGTTCTTTTACAAGCCATCTTAAACTATTGCTTTTAAAATGACATTATCTCTCAAAAGCGTGTGCGTCAATGTCATTTTCACATTTTTTCATGTAATTTTTATTTTATTATTTATATCCTTTTTTGTACCTAGTCCTTGTCCAATTAGCCAGGAACGATGAAGGCCATACTATAAAGTGTTATTTGATAGAAAAACAATTATAATTTAAAAAAACGACAACTATTTTATCGCTTTAATAAAACAAAAATTAATATAATATTATTAATAAAAATAAAACACAAATTAAAAAGAAATGATTACAATGTAAAATAAATACAATTTAAAAAGAAATGATGTAAGACAGATATAATTTAAAAAAATCCTTGATCTTGAAAAATACAACAGAACACAAACAAAAAAAGACGCGCGCCAATTTAACACCGCCATTTTATTAGTGGATTAGTGATTAGGTAAAGTAATTAATTAATTATTGATACGACTTTTTTGTTCAAATGTGTTATTTGGATTTTTAAGAATAATTGAGTGAGTAATTTACATCAATATATGAATTTATATAATTTGGTGTTCTATTATAAAAAAGTTCAAGTTCGACGTTCTTATAAAAGATTTTACTTCTGGATGCTAAATATATATAAAAATATTTAAAGATGGGGAATATTTTATAACGCATTTCAAAGTAAAATAGAAAAAATAAATATCGATTCGAAATCAGCCCTAACTCCAACGATATTTGAAAACATTAGAAAAGGATGCCTTGCTGTCTTCGTTGCTATTTAAAAACATTGGTTAATAATATAATAATGCAGTCTAGAGATAAAAATCAGTAATAATTACTGCAATTTATAATTTTAATACCTATTTCTACTTTAGATATTATATTTTGTATTTTCTCATATAAAATACGTTATACAATTAGTAACACATAAATTTAAGGCTAGTTTGTTATATTATTTATCAGAAAATCGCACTTTAATATAATAATTAAAAATAAACAACCAAGAATTGGAAGAAATAAAAAGAGGGGAAGAATTTCAGGTTATATCAACATTAACTACGGAGTTTGTTGGCGGTTCTTCTCGGTAGAAGACATTCCGAACAGGTGGTAACGCTTGACGACTCAAAAGTACTTGTAAAAGGCTAATTGAATAAAAATATTTAGATTTGATTTCACATTTAACCAGTATATACAGACTTTGAACAAGTAAATGATCTATCCTACCGTGAAAATGAGGCATACGAGAATTAGAGAATTATTATTAATAGACAACATTTATTAGTTCAGAACAGCTGGCACATAATACACACGATAAACAAGCAGTAGACAATTATATAGCTATTAATAACATTGACTCTAATCTGCAAGTAGTTAATTATCCTAGAAGTGGCCCTAAGGCCACACACTATTAATATGACATTAGTTGACACATATGAGATAAATATTTATGCAAATTACACAGAAAAATATAATCGATAACGACCGCCTTGTTATTTTTACCGCAACGCCCGTTGTATTTTATATAACATATAGTATATAATACAAAATTTTGACGTCTCAGTTAAAAAAAAGTGACGTATCTTATTCGATCGTATTTGATCTTAATCCTCTGACATTAACGTGAGATGGAATTGTATATTTATTTATTTGTAAAAGCACACTTACAGTACACTTATAAAGCCTTTATAAATGAACTTATAAAACAATAATAGTATATCTAATATGCATGTCAATTACAAGTGTACATAAGTTATTTTTTATCACAAAGCTCCATTAAAAAAAGTTATACAAAGTTATGCAATTTATATAATCTTTTTAGATTTCTAGAAGATTTGTATTCGGATGTTTCGTTTTTGCTCAAGGAGGTTAGGTTTTGCTCGAGTCCTCGTGCTTGTAGAATTCGATCCGTCGGCATTAGTCGAACTCCAGTCTACAAAGCCTTTTTGTTGGCGATAACTCAATCAGGGTGTGACTTCTGATCTGTTTTACGTTCAGCAGCTTCACTTAATTGAAACAGATCTGTTGTGCAATGATACCAATACGATATTTTGTCACGGCAACGTTCTACCGAAAATCGGCGTGGGACAGATCAAGGTGGCCCACAAAAGTTATATTTTAATGTGTATTGCTTTTATATACATATATTTATTTTTTCTACAAGCTAATTTTTGAATAGACTTTTTATTCATTCATTTTAAGTTTACATTTTATGAATAATTATTTGATTTAACTTTCTATTAATAATACATGTCATGCATAGAATTACATTTGTATTATGTTTTAATTTAACTCTATTTGACGCAACCTTTCTCTAACCTCTTCTAAGTGCGAGAGAACTTTTTCACTCTCTAAACAGGATTTTCTAAGAGCTTTTTGTTTCTTAATCACATCTCTCTCTAATTGTTCGCATTTATTTTGCAAAAGCAGAGCTTTTTCCAAATCGGGCTGAGAAGCCATTTCATTTCTTAATTCTTTTATTTTATTGGTGAAATGAACCGCGAATTTGATGTGTTCTAATTTTAAATCGTCGAAAATGGCCCTCAAGTCGTCCTTCACTCTCATACATGCATCAAATTGAGCATCTATAGAGTGGCATTCTTCCTTTGTAGTGGACATTTTTTCATTCATGATAGATTCTTGCTCATTATTAGTCGGCGCTTGCGATTTATTTTGATCATCATTTACATCTTGGGGATTACACTCGGGACAAAGCCAAGATAGCCTTATTTCTTGAGGAATATCTTTAAATTCGGTTTTCTCTGTTTCCACCCACTTATAGTGGTACTGGTCACTACAAGACTTGCAAGTTAGTAACTCATGTGATGATTCTTTGCAATTAATACATTGAGACACTGCTTCTTCGACTCGCTCTTTGTTCATGTCAGCCATTGCGCTAACGTAGTTCCTTATTCGTTTATTGTAAACTAGATACGTTCGTTTTTCGGTTTCGTTCGTAGCCAATTCAATCACTTCACTTAGTCGGTTCTCTGCCTGTAAAAGAATTATCTGATAAATTTAGAAAGATCCTAAACAAATAAACCCAATACAAAAACTAGTAATTTTGAGACGTCAAAACATTTGAAAGCTATTCCACTTGGTATATTTATAAAACTATATCAGAATTACATTATTTTTTACATAACTTTACTGATACCGGAAATAACCTATTAACAAATACCACATAAGCTGGAAAAAAGCAGTTTTTTTCACAATATGCCTCCAAAATAAGCACAGAATCAGTAATTGGATATTCTTAACACAGTAGTGACTAATATATACAATTACTAGTAAAATTGTTAAATAAATACACAGTTTAAAATGGCGATAGTCCAACACGCCTTTCAACTCTTCGTTTTCAATGACATGCGCTTTGGCGTATTGATCGATTTTCCCACCGGTTCGGAAAGTTACACTATATTTATCAAAAATATTGTATGGAAGTGGCCTAAATCTTGATCAACAATATACCGTATTTCGTGGGATTGTATTCTCAAAGAAAATATCTTTTATTTTTTAAATTACCAAAAAAGAAATCAGGAAATTTTGGGTGCAGTTCCGAAAATTCCATACCTTTATTTTACTTAAAATTTCCTACAATTATCTAATTTGTATCGCTAAGCAAGAATAAGGAATACGACAATTAAATTGGCGCAAATTACATTTTTCTAGAAAAATATAATTAGTTTTTCACGTTTTTCTAGAAAAATATTATTTGTTTTTCACCTTTATTGTAATAAATACTGATCACACAGAAAAATACAACAGTTGTAGGCCATGAAAAGATAGTTAATTTTGATTTTTACAAATTTTGCGTACAGCCAGTTGTTTCTAATTGCACCAGTACCGTCTGTACCTACTACTAAAACTAATGGTAGGAATAAGCCCGACTCTGTTAAGTTCTGTGATCAAAACAACAGGACTCTTTGGTTTTGAGTATAATTATGTTTATGGTGGTCGTAACTCCAAACCATTTGTTTGAGACACTTTTCATTTTAGATCGCAGCTTTTGTAGTTCTGTCTCGGATATGGTAAATACCTTAAGAATGTGGCGACTAAATGCGAAAGCCGGGAGCTTTAGCGCACCTTGGGAGATGTGACTAGCTATATGATGGTGAAAGATTATATTCTCTTAAGGGCTGGTAGTACCTGGCACGATAGAGTCGCATTTGGATGCTGTGCACATGTGACGGTGATGGTGTGGAGTTTGGTGTTCTGAATTGAATTTTAAAAATATATTAAAATGAAAATTATGTGTAATAGAAACTATTTAATAAATATTATTTTATTTAAAAAAAAACTGCACTGAATTTGAAAAACGAATAAGTGGATGAATATTTTATAGTTTTTCAACAGCATCAGTAAATTCAGAACACTTGAATGCAAGATTTTGTATCTTTTCAAGTGTTCTGAATTATATTCACTTGGTATACCGACTTTTGTATTCCAATATAAATTATATTTTCCATTTTTACTTTTTACTACTTTAGTAGATCATATTTGTATTAGGGGAACATACGTGAAAACAGACAATTATTCATAGACGACATTTATTATTAGGAATTTCGAACGTATATACATTAAGTTACATCATACAATAATTTACTAATCAAGTTTCTACTAATTAAACCAATGTGTACAACCCGGTCACAATATAGGTGCACCTATATGGCGTTCGTGTCCGCCAGGCGTCCGGATAAAGCCGGACATAGTTAGGATTTCTGATTGCGTGTCCGGCTAAAATAAACGGTGTCCGGCTTGTCCGGCTTTTGTTAGACTTTTTACATTTCGCAAACGAACGAGCGCCGACAGTGGCCGAGAGCAAGCGAGTCAACAAGATTTATGATAATAATAAAAAAAAACTTGATTTTACATACATTTTTTTGTCTCAATAATAATAATATAGAGTGTCTGGCCTTTTTACCTAAATGTCCGGCCAAATGGCTGGTCTGTCCGGCTATTAGGTTTGACGATCTGGCAACCTTAGGTTTACCCGGCACCGATGACGTCATATCGGCGTACTGGCAACCCAACCAAACAAATAAACATCACTGAAATATTAATAACTATCCTTTGTTATAACATTTTAAAGTAATTAATAAGTGATGGCAAGAAACACAAAGTGAGTGTGAGGCGGTGAGGGGTGAAGTGAGTTTTAATCCAGCGAGGTGCACAGATATTGTGATTGTGTTATGTGTACTCACATAAGCACCGCTAAACCACGGTCGTATACATAGGTCTTGCAACTGAGTCCAATTTCATTGGTGAGAGATGAGGTGCGAATGTGTTACAACTGCTAATTCGCAATACCTTCCGCTTGAGGTACTACGTCGCTGCTATCGAAGCTGATGTTTTTGGCTCCCAAGTATTGTGTTATTTAATTATTGTTATATCGTTTTGTTGAGTTTTGCGGATATTTTGTTATTTAACTGTTTTGTTTGGATTTGAAAAAGTGTTCGGGATAATTTTTACGCGAATTGTCATACCACTGGTGGCCGTAAATTGAACTTAACAGCGTCATTATGTTAACGTATCTCATATTGAAGTTGCAAGACCCGTGTATACGACCGTGCGCTAAACATATTATGACATTTATAGACACAGATGAAATATAATTATAAGCAATTACGATTCTGTAAACTAAAAAAATATATTTTCAACATCAGTTGTAATAAATTCCCAACAACTAACGCACAGATGCATTAAAACAAACAATAGACGATAATATAATTATCAAAAATACTGACACGAATGTGCAAGTTGTCAGATCTTTTTACAAGCAATAATTAAACTTGAGCTGTGGGTGTTGGGTGTCCGTGGGTCCAAAGTTGCAACTGAACATAACATATTCGGTTAAGCTTTTTATCTGCAACACATGTTGCGTCTACAATTATATTTTTTTTATATTTAATTTCATTCCCTGTTTAGCGAGCATTTTATTACTTTTCAGTATTTTCAAGAGAAATAGTTGCTTTCCTATCTTCTTCTTCTGCTCTTCGGTCATTACTAAACTATTGTTTATCACACCAGGCTCTGCGAGCGCTTTCTTTTCGTTCCGACCGACAGCCATTGTGCAAACGTACTTCAATATAAATTTAGTTTTAACTAATTTGCTTCACGGTAAAATCCACAATCGGAAATAAGCACAATATTCGTTATTGGGTGATCTTCTTACAGTACTGACTGATTTCCAACAAATTTATTAATATAATCACGTTTTTACGAAGCCGTGAGTCTAACACGCCCTCGATCTCTTCGTTTCAATGACATCCGCTTTCGCGTATTGATCGTTTCGACGACCAGTTCGGAAAGTTGCCCTGAACCTAGGAAAAGATTTAATTATTCCTATCGCTTAGGCAATTATTAGAATCATAGGATTATATTTAAAAACGAATATTATCAACGATGCGAATACTGTATTTACAAAAATATTCAATGAAAGTGCCCCATGCCCCATGTCCCATGTCTTGGTCTACAATATACCGATTTTTTTGGGGTTCTGTTCTCTTGATGATTTTTTAATTTTTTATATCACAATAAAGACCAAATTAGAAAATAAGTGAGCAGCGGTGCCCTGCATAACTTAAAATACGCTATAATTGAACAGTTCAAATGATTTTAAAATTTTTATTAAATTATTAATACCAACTAGGAAACAAATAAAAACTTAACGTAAAACTTAATAGGTTTGTTCGAAGTGTTGCGCCGATGCGAGTTTAGTCTTTATATTTTACAATATTGTGGAAACGCTGAAGCGGCGTCTCACCGTCTACACTCTGACACCCGCCGCATGTGAGGCTTATTATCAGAACATTAGGTGTTGCCATGAAGTATACGATAATTAGGAATACGTATGAGTTGCGTTTTTTTTTTAGTCATTCATAAACTATGATTCAAATTAATATTTTTAGAATCAAAATATTTTCCCAATGTCACAAACGTATTACATTATAACAGAAAACTTGTGGAGTACCATGGTAGTGTTTTTTATTTTTCTGGTGTGTATATACGCTATTTGAGTGCAAAATATTCGACCGATGTCACGTATAAAAGAGATGACACACATGATATTAGATCATTTCATTTTTATTAGGTTTCAAATTCTGAAGCGTTTAATGGGGATGACTTGAAACCATGGTCTTATAGACAGGTCATCAACAACAGTAGTGAGGGTACATCGGTCTAATGATTGCGCTGTTTTGTTCAATTTACGGCCGCCAGATGCATGACGATAGATACCCATCTATGCTGCGCAACTAAAACAGAATAGCATTCTGTCCCTTTTTCTCTCACACGTAACGCATGCGTACGCGTGTCACTCAATCGGCACGTGTCCGCACCCATCGATAGCAACGACGTACAGCGGCGAAGACTGTGATTTTCATTCTTATTGACAGATCAAATGGCAAACCGTGCAATGTTACCAGTATCTGTACATTTTCATTATTAAAATTCCTTATAATGTGAGTTTTACGTTCTTGCCATACTTCATGTAGCAATTTTCTTGTATTGAATTGCGCCAGCCTGTCATAAATAATATAAAACATAACCTACTTCACGTTATAGTTGTAATTAATCAACTTATGTGCTTGTAGAAAATAAGTCTTTATTTGAATTTACAAATAACATATGTACCTTCTGTATAAACTAATGTTGGAAAAAAAACATTTTCACATTCAAAGACAACATTTATTATTATTAATACGGAACAACTGACTCATAATACTCAAATTAAAACAAACAATATACAATAATATAATTATCAATAACACTGACTTTAATATGCACGTTATCATAGAATAATAACGTTTAGAAGGATAGTGTCATTCAAAGTTTCGCTTAATATTGAAGTAACTAGAATTAATGTGTGTGTAAGTATCACGTACGTTACATACACCGATACGCCCACATTCGGCCGAATTATGTTGCAAGTGTATGCACATGTTCCCCATAAAGTGAGGAAATTGATATAATTCATAATTCAAGTTCAAACAGAACTTGAATTATGAAATATTTTTTTTTTGCATTTAATTAATTTGAATTATTACGTAGGTTGTATTCAGATGTGACAAATTGTCGGACAATAATTTATTTATTTATTTATTTAATAAGTACACTAACAATATATATATTAATTGATGGCTTACACAACATCCAAAAAAAAAACAACTTCTGATATGTACATCGATTACAAGTGTACATAACATTCACAGTGTATCGTGTCAACATGTTTATTTAAAGTTGAAATTAAAATATGTTATACAATTTTATACAATAATTTTATACAATAATATTGGACATTATTATTTTTTCATTAAAATTTATTAAACAACACTGAAAGGTTTTCTGACAGTAAATTGTGATAAATAGTAGATTTGTTTGGCTTCCAATATTCTTCTCTTCGATTAAATTTTATTTTATCTATCCATCGAGCAGCAGCAATTGAATTCGAAGGAAAGCTAAAAAAGATTACAATTAATCAATAAGTATTATAATTATATATTGCAATATTATTTATTTCATTTTAGCTGTTATTATTGTAATGATCTGTTTTTTTTTTAAATTTATTTAGTAATATTATTTAGTATTACTTTTATTTTATGTATATATATGATATGGTGCATTCTCTTTTCTTTACCCTCCCTGAATCTACGCTGGAGCCAATATTAAAAAAATTTGAACTGTTACTTTTTATAGTCTGATACTTTTTTAGCTTGTCCGTTGCCTCGTTGGTCTAGTGGCTAGATATAAGGCCGCAGACCCGGTGGTCCTGGGTTCAATTCCCAGGTCGGGCCAATAAATAGTTATTGGGTTTTTCTGTCAGAAAATTCTCAGTAGCAGCCCGGAGTATGGAAGGTGGAAGTGTGTACACTCCCGTGCCTCGGCACGTTAAGCCGTTGGTCCTGCGCCTGAACTCTTTCCGGTCGTGTCGGATTGCCGTCCCATCAGATTATGAGAGCTAAGGAAAAGAGAATGCACCTGTGTTTGCGCACACACTTGTGCACTATAATATCTCCTGCACTCTTGGGTAATCTCTTGAGATTGGCCGCCGTGGCCGAAACTTATTTATACTAATATTATAAAGAGGAAGGATTTTTTGTTTGTTTGTTTATTACGATTTAACTCAAAAATTACTGAACCGATTTAAATTATTTCACCATTAGAAAGTACATCTTTACCTAGTAACAAAAAAATAGAGATCCCTACCTAAAATGAAACAATGTAAGCCAAGGTATCCAATTATTGCCTATAAAAGTCATTATTTGGCGGGCACTGCGAAAACTATTGACGGTATATAAAATAGTGTTCAATATATTAATAGAACTCATAATTGCTCACAAAAAAGTCCGCGATAGTATATGCCTAACTATAATAGTTAAGCCACAATAACAGTTTTTGTTTAAATTATTAAGTTCAAATACGGTGCAATCGAATAGTGTATCATGATATTATTAATCCTTATCCATTTAAATGATTTGATAATAAAGGGTCATTATTTACTTGTAAATTCCACTTTAAATAATCCGGATCGGACTTTTCGTTTAGAAGTTATGACGCGTATAAAATTATCTCAGTATGAAAAGTGTCACAATTTGAACAAACTGTAACTGTCCTACATACGTTTAGTCTGTTACCAAATTCTAATTTACGATAAATAATAATTTTTAAATTTTCGCAGACGAATTCGCGGGCATAGTGCTTGTCTATTACAATTACTCTCATTACAAACACAACTCGTTCATTAGTAGTCGATTGAATCCCACCCAAGGTAGATTTCCCTATCAACTATATATCGATATAAAATAAAATTATCCAACAATATATATATGTTTGTCTTATGTAAATACTATAAGTAAATGCGTATACAAACACCCGGAAAACGCAAATGTGTTATAATAATTATTTTTTATGAAATAATAGATTACTATAAATACTATCGGAGATCAGATTGAAATTTAAGGGAACGTATTAGAAATTCGCTTCTAGATTTTGGGGGGGAAGTGGGGTGCGGGAGGGGGATGTTTGGGTACACCCCCCCTTTTCCACTCTCCCTCTGCGGAAACCCATAGTTACCGAGATATTCATGATTAAAGTTTTGAGGTTATATCACCTCTGAACCTATCATTTTAGACTAATAATAGTGTCGAATTTAATTTTTATTCAATTGACATTGATTTCGGGGATGAGAATATTCATTTAAACGATGCCAACTCCGCCTTAGATAAGTGAACAAGGGCAGATTCGGTTCTGACAATAGTTACCTAATCTACGACTTTGCCCTAGAATTTTATGTGTAATCATTCGGGTACCCCAAACTAGATTTTCATGTGTAATTATTCAGATCCAACTTAATAGAAAAGTAAAACAAAAAATTGTATATAATTGTTTATTCATTATTATTGTTGTAAGCATATTTAATTGTTTTTATTAGTTCTGTGAAGGGGTCTCTTTTATATTTTTCATTAGACCTCCTCCACATGAATTCAGCTACAAATGGTTTGTCTGGATCACTATGGCTCACCTTTTTGTGGATATAACCATACTGATCCAGACATTCATAAACCCTCCAGTAATCAGTAATATAATGGATAGTTGTTCCGGTGTGTACATGTTTTTGAATTAAAGGGATCAACACATCAGCTGACCTTATGTTGTCGGGGCACACCTCTAGTCGCAGGTCCTCACTTCCATCTTCAATAAATCCAAGGACCCACTGCCCCTCAACTCTCCGTCCTTAAACATAATAAATTCAATGTTACCACAAGTTATATTACAAATATATATAATATAAAGAAATATGAATAATTAAATTGTGAGATTACCTTTATTGTATTGTCCTTTCCCAAACTTGATCTCATCGATTTGAACAATTTTTCCCGGGCCACCAATCTTCCCTTGGTCTTGTTCCTGGTTCATTTGGTAGAGAACCACTGTCTCTCTACAGTACGAATACCAGTCCGTGATGGTGGGTCGGGAAAGACACTTCTTATTTATATCCCTCAGTGGGTCTTCGTGAATAACCATTTCATGTGTCCACCGATGGGCAAAACAATACATGAGATAGTAAATGTGTAGTAATTGTAGTTTTACATTTTCGAACCACGTTCCATGGGTTCTTGATAATCTAGTTTTTTGCCGGCATGTCTTTTTGGAACAGTAAAAATGGCCTACAGTATTATGGTCCTCCAGACCGATTTCGGCCACGGCGGCCAATCTCAAGAGAGATTAGCCAACTGCGCAGGACATATTATAGTGCACAAGTATGTGCACAAACACAGGTGCACTCTCTTTTCCTTAGCTCTCATAATCCGATGGGACGGCAATCCGACACGACCGGAAAGAGTTAAGGCGCAGGACCAACGGCTTAACGTGCTTTCCGAGGCACGGGAGTGTACACACTTCCAACTTCCAGACTCCGGGCTGCTACTGAGAATTTTCTGACAGAAAAACCCAATAACTATTTATTGCCCCGACCTGGGAATTGAACCCAGGACCACCGGGTCTGCGGCCTTATATCTAGCCACTAGACCAACGAGGCAGTCAATTTTCACAACACATTTAATATGCATATGGCGGCGCCGCCGCTACCTTGATTTTAAAGCAGTGCGTGAAACTGTAAACCCCACCACTAAAACCCTATAAAATACAGCGCTCGACATTTTCGATTTATAGGCGCCCTAAAGACGTCCTTATAGCTCCTGATGATTTAATTACATCGGCCAACAAAGGCACGTTAGGTCACACTACTAACACACACCGACCCCGTCGGCGCTTAGGCATATGACGGGGTCCGTGCACACGCAGTGTCCTCCTTCCAGACGACGACGGTATCCTAAGCCGAGGTTCGGCCTCACAGGAGGTGCCCTTAGTATACGCGTATTCTGAGCCCTTAAGTGGGCTCCGAACATCCGGCTGAGTATCTTAAAGACTCGCCCCCCGCCCGGTGACGCTGTCGAGGCCATTTGGACCAAAAGCAACTAGTCCATTCGAAAAAAAAAAGCGGAAGGTCTTTTCGTTCGGCAGCAGTTGCCCGTTGCACATGTTGCATCGTAATCATAATAAATGTTGTAATTGTGTGTGTGGTAAATAATAAATTATTATAGTAATCAAACTGTCATAATACGAATTAATTGTGTGCTTCGGAAGTTTGTTGTCTTTATCATCATAATCATTATATAAATACTCAATAAAACACAGAATAAGGTTTTAGTTTATTATTTATTTTAATCTTTTTTTACAATACTCATAAGTCAATTTTTTTAATTTTGTCATTATAATCTAAGTCAGTCCTTTGTCCATTTAATAATAATTTATTAGTGTTTTACACCAACTATAAACAAATATATTAACACCTATATTTTCTATTTTTGGAACGAAGTTCTTTTACGCGGCTTACAGGAGAGTGAAATGGCAGTGGTCCAAGGTCACGTAAGTAACGAAATAGCGTTCATACTGTGCCTACCAAATGCTACAAAATGCGATGAGTTCGAATTTAAAAGGTCGATATAAAGGAGGTTGCGGTGCTTTTCGGTGTGACAAAAATACAGTAATATAATCAATTAAAATCTACATTTTAAAAAACGGTTTGAGTCGAAAAATATCGTTCAGAACGTATCGTTCCTGACGGGGGTCTCCCGACCGTACTATTTTTTTTATTAGACTCTTATATTTAAAATTATTTTTAAAATATTCTTGATATAGTAAGTAATCGTTTTCTGTATTGTTTGAATACATACAATCCCCGCAATCTTTAAATTTTAATTTTCTCAATACATATCCCGTGTCATAATCTAATTGAGCACTGATTTTTGGATTTGCCCATTTTTGGATTTGTCCAGGCTTATAAAGATGTGGTCACTCACTATTTATGTCATCAAAATCCACCTCTGTAGCATAATTTGGCATCTCGGGTTCTCCAAAAAATAGTTTATTTATTGATTTGAAAACTATACAGGAATCCACTTCACAATTGGACCCCAGGGAATGCACACTGCTTATATTATAAATAAGTAAAGATGCAAAGGCTGCTTCAAAACCAGCACAGGTAGGTGAATTGTTCCTGTACCCATCTTCTTCGAAGCTTCGAATACAGGTAAAAAAAAATGTTCTAAAGGGTCCTGATTGCAATGTCTCATCCAAAGAGACGTCAAATTATACTTTTGTGACAAAATATCAACTAAATATTCAATATTTTCAATTGTCTGCAACCACAGTTGTAAGAGTTAGTAAGAGATGGACCAGATCTAGTATTACTGATGAAAGTCATTGAACTTAATATTTTTTTACATTTCTTCCATGCCATTCTGTGACTTGATTTTGGTGTCATAGGTCCAAGTAAAGGCTTTCCACTTCTTTTTTTAAAATTGTTGTAGCTTCCATTAATAGACAAATAGCTCATCAAAAAAAAGGTATGATATCTGCAGTATCAGTGCACTTGGCCTTCCTTCCTTTCCTTTGCCTGAAACAGATGTACAAAAAGTTTTAATTTAGATTATATTCATATTATTAAGTACAAAATGAATAAGATTGTAAGGCTTTAACTAAAACTAGATTTTGATTGAATTTTATATTATTATGTGTCTAATAATATTATGTTTCCTTCTTCATTATAATAAATTTGATAGTACAACTCACTTGTCAAGTATCCCATATTGGCTGCCACAGAATGACTAAATAGTTGAGTTGAAAATTTTTTTTGGGATTACATGGTTTCCTTTCAATTTCGGCATTCGTCTGATTCCCTGGTACGCCGGATTTTCTTTATAAAAATTTAAAATATGCTCCCATTTTGCAAATTTTTCACATCTATCAATTTTGGCTTAAAATTTTTTTGAAATTAAATTATTTCTTATAAGATGTAGAGGATCATATAACGGTACTATTTTATGCCCATTACTTTAAAATACTTTACTCTTGAAGACTTTATTTTCCTTTATGTGTTCTCTTCTTGTTTCATTTATTAATGGGCTAGCATTATTGGCACCTTGGTTACAAATAGTTGCCACTACATTGAAAATAATTGAATTTATATTTTCAAAAATGATTTTTATTTGTAAAGCCAACTCATTTTGGTGTACTTTCTGCACAAAAGGTAAATTTTTTGTATACCTCTCACCATGAAAACTAATGCTTGATCCACAATTTGTTCTTTTATATTAATGCCATTATTGACAAAGCACATAATTTTTCTGTGTTGCTCATATTTTCAATTGTGAAAATAAATTTTCATTAATACCTGGCTTTAATGCCTTAGCATTATTCGACTAAGTATTAGAGGTGATGGCAGAACAAAGACCTTTCTAAGCCCTTTGTATGCTCTAGGACCTTGTTTATACAGAGCCAATACCATCACTTTTCATTTTTATTAAACCTTCTTCCTGTGACTTTTTTTCTTAATTCTCTAAATTGCAACTTTGTAAATATAACTGCACTTGCAGAAAACTGTTTGACAGTTTTTTGAAATGTCGGATTTTCAAACAGTTTCAACGCTTTTTTTTAACCTTACTATGTTTATTAGCCCTTTGTAGTTTTTTTAGTTTATAATTTAGAGACACTTATTACGGAGTGTGGAAGGTTGTACATTTTCCCTTATTTAGATCTGCAAAGTGGTAAATGTATTTTATGTAATTCAACAAATAAATTAATAACTATTAAATTTGTGAAAACCTATTTTGTATATCATAATCTTAGACTAACCTTGATATTTGAATAATAAAAACACATGAAAACAAAAAAGGAAGACAGTAATTGTTTAAAAAAATAATAGTCTGCATATTATAATATCAATGGTATAGCATTTAATTACCAGACATTTAATAGTTAAACTTTATCAATCTCGACTAAATGAAAATATCTGTTAAATTACATTGTTTATAAGACTGTCAATTTAACCTTTTAAAGGTGATGATACTGATATAGCAGGCTGCTCAACTGATATAGCTGGTTGTCCTGAGGTTAATTGTCTGGAACTTGAGAGTCGATTTGATATATCTCTCATGGGTAATCTTGGAGATGTTTGGAATCCTTCAATTAAAATAGATATTATTAGTAGAATGAATTCAAATTTAACATTAATGTAAAGCAGCAGCAGAATGCACATGCACCTGCTTAGGTCCTATTTTTGTCAAGGGACTGCTCAACCCAGTAAGTTAAAATGTGATGTCTGAGCTTTAGGTGTCTAATTTTATTAATTAAAAGTGAGAATATTTACAGAATAGAGCATACTATGTACATAAAGAATGTTATAAAATAAATATGAATTTATAAAATGTAAACCCAATAAAATTTCACTAATAACATAGTAGGCCTTTAATAAACAATTATATTACCTGTCATTCAGAGTAGGAACTGCATTTGCACTAAGTCACTTGCTTTGGGTATGATATTGTGGTTCAAAATGGGTATGACATGATCATAAATCGTGCGGTCATCTAATATCGAGTTTTCTCCACCAAAAGCATTTATCCATAACTGGAACCTTTCTAAATCCTTACTAGGATTTGAATAAATGCAAAATAATTTTGTTACTACCTGAAAAATAGATCATTTTATAAAAAAATTTATAAGCTTTATCAAAACACTGTACTCATATCAAACATTGTTGTATCAATATATTATTTCAACAGAAAGTAATACATTGATGCCATCATGGTTAATTATTTATATATAAACTTACGGGTGTTTTTGCAGTTGGTTGGCAAAACATTTTTTCATAGATATGATTACCAAAATCCAATTTGCTAGGCACACAAAAAATCCAAAAGTAGCACGAGTATCATATATCAGATAATAGGCAATCGTCGGAATAAAGAAGGAAGTCAGGCCAATAGAAAAAAAGGAGGGTTTTCAGTCAATATAACAAGCCAAGTCGTTGCGATAAATCTACGGGTTAAAATAATAAGCGCAGCCACTCGGAGAAATAAACATTAAACAGAATCAAATTTGTATTATATATTTCAAATAAGTCATAATGACAGTGACATTCAAATAAATTTTGATACGTTAAAATTATGCAATAATTTTTAAATTATGTGGCTCATTTGCCTACCAAAAAAAAAAGCCGCCGAAAAGCTTTGGCGAAGTTTGTGATTTTATAGAGATTTTGACCTTAATAACATTCAACTTAAAAATTAAATAAACTATGGAATTTCGACCACTGGGCGATCACTAGTATAAAGAAAATGTCTGCCCCTGTGCCTACATAATTAGACTTTATTTATGTATATGTGGTATTATTATTTTACTTTATATAGTTTTTGAGCTATGAATGTGTATAAAAATTGTGAAGAAACGATTATTCTGAATGAAACCTGAACTGTATATATATTTATGATTATATGAATATATATTTTGATAAACTGGAGTAATTTGTTTATTAAATATAATGTTAAAAAGGGCTGGTTTTATAGATATGAAACCTTGCCTATTCCTTCACATAAATGTCGGGCTTTGATGACCATAGATAATGCATTGTTATGAATTTCGAAAAATATAAACAATTAAGCCTTGGCTATGACTTCACCTATCAATGTAAGCAGCTAATATTTTTAGAAGCTCACTGCTCAGCGACTGTTACGTGTAAAAACTTGGATGGAATCACTTTTTTGATTGGCCAACATTACTTTTTTGCCATCCACTCACAACACAATCAACTCTCACTTTTTTTCGATAACTATTAATTCGTGGTTGGTGGTGGTAACTCAGCCGCGAAGCAAATTCCCATAGTTAGATCTAATCTTCACATTTTTTGTCGAGTTTTGGGAATATAGTAGAAATGTAGCTGTACGGGGTCCACCGGAAATCGGTAAATTTTGAAAGTGGTGATGAGAAAAAAAGTCTGGTAACCTCTGGTTTAGTAGAACGTACCATATGTTGATTACCCATCTGTAAGGGATTTACTTAATTTAAAAATAAAACCTAAAATTGGTATTCAATAAAACAAAACGTAAGGCACGACACATGTTTTATTACACAAAAGCAATAGATCACATATACCTCTAGTGTAATACGAGTAACGCATTTGTTCACATTAATTATTTAATACTCTTTTAAAATTATGTAATAGGCGAAATTTTTTATACCATAATTCTGATTGAAGGAATATTGGCGAAATTTATGCTTAAAAGATATGACCGATGATCATTGTTATTTATTTACGAAAACTTCTGAAAATAAAAATAACAACTTAATACCAAGACTAGTACATGATCTTCATAAATATGGCCGTATATTCTAAGCATAAAATGTTTGACAGTTTTGACAAATATGGTATTAAAATTTCGCTCACCAACAAAAATGCAATGCATTAATCTAAATACTAATAGTTTAACAGGCATTGGTAGTCTCGGCTGAACAACGTATTGTAAATTTATATTTTTAAAACAAAATCTTTCAAAAATATAGAAATTATTTTTTGTAAATATTAAAAACACATTATTGTTCAACTAAAGATTTTCGTCATTCAAGAACACAACACAAATATTATTATTACATTAAAAATATGGACAGAAATCTAAAATTTTTAAACATCACAGATTTTATTCACAGGTGAAAAATGCCTTGTAATTGAGTTATAAATAAATATTTTTAATATATATATTTTTTTAAATACAGCCAATAATTTGACTTGAAAATTGAAAATGGAATGGCACAATTTTTTTTTGTCTTTTAGACTTAATAATTTTGCACAATTTTCAATTGAATTACGTACTTATTATCTAAAATCATTATTTTGGAATGAGTTCAACGATCACAAGCCTTGATTAGAATAATTTTGAAAATATAGAGCACTAATGACAACTCCTTAAAAATTTGGTACTTTAGTAACTTTGATGCATCTTATATAAAGTAAAAAAAAAAACATTTAATAATTTTCATATTTAAATATATAATTTTCTAGCTTATACCTATCAAGTTTCAATGGCTCTATAGATTTGTCACGGCAGTGAGAATGACGTATTTGTCAAAAAGAAATACACAGTTGCAATCACGTTCTTATACACAGGTCAACAACAGTAGTGCGGGTACGTCGGCTTAATGGTTGCGCTGTTCTGTTCAATTTACGGCCGCCAGAAGCATGACGATATATATGGGTGTGCTGTGCAACGAAGACTGAATAGCAATCTGTCTCTTTTTCTCTCACACGTAACGCATGCGTACCGCGTGTCATTCAACCGGCACGTGACCGCACCCATCGATAGCGACGACGTACAGCGGCGTTGACGCGAAATAAAAGTTATGACACGATCGTACCAATCTGTCACCACTGAAATTGGGCTCCGTTGATAGACGTGTATACAAGACCATGCTTGCAACACAAGCAGATGAATGGTGAAGAAATACAGACAAACAAGGAAACAATCATATAAATAATAAACATAACACACCTTTCAATGTAATGTCTTGTAGCATTATTATGTTAGCACTTAATATTTTTTGATCTTTTAATACAACATTTCTAAGGAAATTATTGTTTTTTAATTAATTGCAATGAAATTACCACTTTTCCCTTACATTAATAGCAACACCGTCATCATTAACACTCTATGTAAATAAATTAATACTAAAACTGGTGACAGAAAAAATAGTTTCGATCAATAATTGTACTATATTTATTTCCTAGCTTAATTTTAGGCACAACCTTTGTGACCTTGATAATACAAGATGGCGTTATAACCAGTTCGAACCGGTTTAAAAATAAATAAATATAATTTATTTCGTATACGGAAGCACCATATATACAGTTACTTGACTAAAATTAAAATACTGTAGCAATCGTTTTAGATTTTGCTAGTCTTTTAAATACTATCGACTATATCTGTCTCTTTCTTTTGTCTTCTATCTCCTTCTGCGAGTCGTTCTTACCTGGAGCAAACATATATGTAATTTATCAGATTATTTTGGCTCGATATGTGAATGTTTAATCAAATCTATATTAATGAATGAAATGTTTGTTTTTTTGTTTAGCCTTACTGAATCAACTACTTAACCGTGTGTATTTGTGTAATATATGGACTAAGCAGTTTCACCCACTTCAAACTTAGACTATTATTAATGTGATATGAATGTGAAATGTTGTTTTTTTCGATATGAAATAAAAAAAAGTACTATCGCTATTAATATATGGTATTATGGTATGCAAATGAAGAATTTGAATTTGAATATTATGGCCATGAACCATGTTTATGGAATGTGAAAAAAATCTACCAGTGATATACAATATGATAGTTCAGAGGTGGAGGTATATGTAAGCGCTCCAGTTGGGTGGTGCACGTACCGGTGGTACGTCGATGCGCGTCAGTGCGTGGTGAGCTTGTCGGTGTCGCGGTCGGAGGGGGGCGCGGGCTCGGAGCGCGGCACCTTGATGAGCAGCGGGGAGGCGGCGGGGGAGCAGGGCGCGGCGGGGGAGCAGGGCGCCGCGGGGGGCTCCGGCCGCGTCAGCGGGGTCAGCGCGCCCGAGTTCACGTCCTCTATCGCCTTGCGGAGCTGAGCACGCCCAGTGTTAGTCGTGATAGCTTATGTCGCTTTACTTTAACTGTATTTCATTTTCTAATAGTTTCGAATTATAAAAATGTTTTAAAAACACTTACTTCTTTCAGAGATACGACTCCTATGAGCCGGCCGATAGCGGTCACGTAGGCGCGACTGACACCGAGCGTTGAGAACAGCGAGTGTACCTGCAGGCGAAATGTTTGTGTAGACTCGGCGAAACAATTACTATTGAATACGAGATGATGTCTACCAGATCGATTTTTCACTGCCTTTTTAACAAAGGCGCAGGATATAGTGCACAATGTATTGGGAACACGCATGAGCACTCTATTCTCTCATTAATAATCCGATGGGACGGCAATTCCATACGAGTCCACTGGACCAATAGTTTTACGTGGTTTCCGAGGCATGGGAGTGTTTACACTGTACATATAATATATATCGGGTATTGAAAAATTCTTGACAGATGTCAGTACCTTAAGTAGCGATGTCCTTTCCACGAGCTGGAAGGGCGCAGGGTCGATGTGACAGATGTAAAGGTTTTCGTCTTCATACTCCAAATCGTCCAAATTCTGGAAACGAAATTATAAACTATATAATAGTTTGAAATATATGTATGTACTGACGATATACGCAAAATGGCTGGCAGCGGATGGAAATTGAGAGCTGACTATCGAGCTCAGTGGCGTGTCTTTGGAGAGGCCTATTATGATGATGAAATCATCCCTTCGTCGTCCACTGCTGGATTACATAAATACAACGGTCACACGATACCTAATAACCACTTCACGGGTCGGACAGGGTTTTTGTTACAGGTTTTTTAATACAGGTATTAAAATAAATTTGAAACTAAGTAGATAAAATAATATATCTGGGTAGTTGGGCTACGTATAAGTGTTCACTGCCGCCCAAAGACATTGGCGTTATAAGCAATATTAACCATTCTTTACATCGCATATTGGCCACCAACCCTGAGAACTATAATGTAATGTCCCTTGTGACTTGTTTGAACGGCGAGCGCTCAAACCGGAACACAACAATCCTAATTGCCAGACCCCAGGCGGACTTACACAAAGCCTTTCCACCAAGAAAGTACCTTTTTTATGGCAAACGTACCAAAAAATAAGTCGTTTGATCGCAACGAAACCCAACAATTTTTAAGGTTAACTGTTAACATTTTTTTTGAACTGGATATTAGCCCATTCTCCTCGGGACCTCGTGACCTCGGGATCGACGCCCGTATAGCTAACCACTGGACCAACTTTAAGTACCAAAGTGCGCAATTACGCGTGTATGTGTTTTTCTCACCAGGTCTCGTCGTCTCGCGACGGCCAGCATGCGGTCGAAGTCCACCTCCTTCGCCATCTCGAGCCGCTCCCACGCCTGCTGGTCCTCCGGGGACATGTCGCACACTCGCTCGCGGGGCTACGGCATAATAGAACCATACAAGTATAAGTATTATAACAATACTGTTGGTGTTTTTCTGATGTTCTTAACGACAGCCATTTTGAAATAAAATAATAATAATTTGTAAAGAAAATGTCCCACTAGGCTGAGGTCTCTCTTTCTTTTGAGAAGTTTTAGAGCTGATACCTATACACTTTTCAGGTACGGATTGGTAAATACAATGGCAACCTTCCCCTTGATATTTTTCTTAACACGCGATGAAATATAAACAAATAAAGCGAATTTTCTTTATGCAATTACGGGCTTATATACTTAGTAAACGATGTGGCCCAACCATTGCAGTAAATATTGTCGGTAATATAAACGGCTTACCAGTTGCACCTTCTTGTTGATCGAGGGACTCCTCGGTAGGCCTCCAAGTTGATCCGTCAGTCCACTCTCCACATCAGGCAACAATGTCGACCGTTTGAAGATGGCTTCGAAAGCCGCTCGGATTCTGAAGTATAAGAATATTTTTACTAAAATCTACTAAATTACATGGCAATATTTTATTATGTATCATAAAAGCGAATTTCTTGAAGAATATCAGTAAGTCAGTTGCCAATAGCGCGGGGTGTGCGCGCAAACACCGATCGACCGGTAAATCCGTCACGACCGGACAGAGTTTAAGGCGTAATCATTGAATCTCTTGCCGATTCTTCTTCATAGAATCCACATTCTGAACCGGTGGTAAGGTTTTACTTTCGCCCATTAAATATACTAATTATTTGTTATGATTATGATATTTTAAATGAAAAAACCCTAATATACTGTTTATATACAACAATTTAGTGAGTTCAGGTCAGTATCTTTTTCTGCTCTCTTAATAAATATGTTAGAAATATGGAATTTCATATATTTTTTCGGGTGTGGTAGCTGGTGATCACCAGCGGCTAGCACCGACCTGGTCTCGGCGCCCGTGACGGTGGAGTACACGGGCGCGGGCGCGCCGGGCGCGGGCGCGGGGGAGGGCGCGCCGCGCGACAGCGTGAACGAGTTCGTCTTCTTCAGGATGGACTTCGGCCGGAACAGCTGCCCCGGCGCTGGGGGGGGGGACGGTGTAGTCGGAGGCCAAAGGAACGCATCGTGTCTATATTCGATATGTGAATATGACTCGGTGTTACCTGGGAGGAGGCCGCCCTGATCTTGACTCGTCAACGAACCTCCCCTGGTCATTCCCGATGCGGGAACCTGGAGCATGTCCGGTGCCGGTGTGACCTACGAATTGACGCGAGGTTTACTACTACTATCTTCAAAAATTCAATTCTTCTATCGAAATTCGCTCGATTTCCGATCTCACCTCGAATCTCGACGGTCGTCTAGTCCGTCGCTTTTCCTCGTCTCGTCTCCTCTGTTCCGCCTCCCTCTGCCACAGAGCCGCGACCTGCAGACGCCTGGAGCGTCCCACTTGCTGTTCGATCACCTTCACCAGCTCCCACCGATGAATAGACCCGAGCAGTACCATGGACGCCGGACTGTCCACTAACGGAAAACTTTTGATTGTCTGTTGATAAGGATGATTAACAAATATTATTACATAATAAAGATTTTTCTTCCCTAACATTGCAAAAAAATAAAAAAAATCTCGTCAAAAGGAGTCTTGGAGTTTATCTCGCCACTTAAGCGACGTAACCAGTACGAATTAATAAGTTTGGCAAAATTTCGTCCGACACATTTAGGTTTCCGAACATAATGTTTTGCTTGACCGCCGAATACAAGATGACTAAGCCCGCGATAGGTCAGTGCTTATGAAACTTTCTACTAGGGAATTTTAATATAAATGAAAGAATCAAAAGTCCTCATTATGGGAGACTTTTCGTGTGATATGATAACGAAATATTGTTTGATTTACTTGACTTTGTATAAGCCCGTTTGAGTAGGTCCCACAAGATACAAGGGACGTTTTAGTTCCCAAGTTTGGTGACAATGTCTATGGGCGGTGTCGACCACTTGCCATCTGGTTGCCTATTTGCCAGACAGTCCATCATTCTTTCATAAAAAAAATATGTGTAATATAATATGAGGGAATTTTAATTTAGCTGTTTCCAGATATGAAAGTTGTATCATTAACAAGCACCTTGCCCGTGACTTCGTCCGCGAAAATTTAAAAACTGTGACATTTTTCTTACTGAGAGAATTTTATAACTGTCATAACTTCTAAACGAAAAGTCCGATCCGGATCACTTAAAGTGGAATTTACATGTAAATAATCACCCTTTATTATCAAACCATTTAAATGGATAAGGATTAATAATATCATGATACATATATCATCTCTATTTGATTCCACCGTATTTGATTTTTATTATTATTTGAACTTAATAATTTAAACAAAAACTGTTATTGTGGCTTAACTATTATAGTTAGTTGTATACCATCGCGGTCTTTTTCTCAGCAACGTTTTTTTTTTTTTTTCTCTAAATCAAAATACATACTTAAATACAAATACAATATTCTCGCCAAACTAGAAGTTTGGCGAGAATATTGTATTTGTATTTATATATATTTTAACTACAAATACATAACCTACACAAGTACACAATTAACATATAGAACATTTTTTATATACCGTCAATAGTTTTCGCAGCGCACGCCAAATAATGAATTTTGTAGTCAACAATTTAAAATAAAATAAAATATTAGATTATATATGTGTAGCGACATCTATCTCGCCACATACGAAAACTAAAAACTGGCGTACCCTACATCGCGATATTAAAGTTATCCGAGCGATTGAACATATATACAAGAACCCGACAACAACCGTTGGGCAGTAGCCCACCAGACCAACACCCGTCTGGTCGGAGGATCCTTCCGTTTCAATGCTCAACACCAAACTGGTGACCCCGAGCATGAACGTCAGCGCAGCCTTCGCAAAAACTACGTCATCGTGACGTCATCATCACTTCCTCAAGCTTTCGAGCAGCGAGTCATACAGCCAGCCAGCATCCACGACTACTACGGGTATCCTGACCACCAGCATGCAGCGGACGCGCATTCCTGGTCATCACCCACAGTCTTCTCAGCGACTTTGGCACAGCACACTGCACTTCGGCCGGTCAGCAAGCAGAGACGCACTTCTCTCCTGGTCGACGCAGCAGCCAGCCACTACGCAGCACTGCACCACTCCGACTCACTGGAGCATTTGCAGCATCACCCCGACTCACTGGGGCATCACCGCAGACAGTTCCGACTCACCGTGAACTATGCGGCATCTGGTTCCGACTCACTGGAACATTCCACTGGCCCGGCAAACATCACAAGATATATGGACGACTCAACCTGCTATCGACCTCCGGTCTCGGAGGGGAGTGATGTAGCGACATCTATCTCGCCACATACGAAAACTAAAAACTGACGTACCCTACATCGCGATATTAAAGTTATCCGAGCGATTGAACATATATACAAGAACCCGACAACAACCGTCGGGCAGTAGCCCACCAGACCAACACCCGTCTGGTCGGAGGATCCTCCCTTTTCAATGGTGGTTGAGGAACTTTACACTCGGTTCCTCCCTAACTCCAAATATGAAATAATTTTATTTTGCTATTCCCAGATATGACAGTTATATTATTAAAGTGTGTGTTAGAAATATTATTTACTAGCTGTGCCGCGCGGTTTCACCCACGAATAATTAATAAAAATATAATAAATAAGCCTAGAGCCTTCCTCGATAAAGGGTCTATCCAACACAAAAATATTTTTTTAAATTTAAACCAGTAGTTCCTGAGATTAGCCGGATCAAACAAACAAACTCTTCAGCTTTATATATTAGTATAGATGAATGGACATCAAATAAACAAATTGACGCAAACTATATATTTTGCAATAAATTCGTTCGTCACATGGTACAGAAGAAATACGTCGTTTTATAAGGATGTATGAGCACTTTTCGACTTACCCTGTTCTCCTTTAAAATATCCTTCAACTGCTGGAAGGTCATTCTGTTCCAGATGTATTTGACGTCACGCACCATGAAGTCTTCCACGCAAATGTCGTACATACCTGAGAGTATAACACACAAATATTTAGGACTTATCTTTTAAATAAAAAAACGGAAACATTATTTTGCGACTGTCTTTCTATAATTCTTTGACATTTCAACTTGCTAGGAGATATTGGTTTCGGAAATACAAAGCGCACTAATCAATATGAAGAATAACAGGAGTCCTGGAATAGATGGAATAACCACAGAATCGTTAAAGATAGGAGAGCCTTTACTTCTTCCTCTTATCATTAAACTTTTCAACAACATTTTCAAAATTGGTAATCTACCAAGATATTTTTGCCATTCACAAATAACACTCCATAGAAAAGGAGAAAAATCTGACATTGGCAACTACCGTCAAAGTTTTAGAAAATAGGATAGTGAAATCACTAGATTATTATCAGCCCTCTGAAGAAGCAGGATTTCGCCGAGGATTTTCTACTATCGACCACTTACACTCAACTAACCAAATTATTGAAAATCATTCAGAATATAACCTTCCTCTCTTCTTGGCGTTTATTGATTATTCTAAAGCTTTTGACAGTGTTACTCACAGTTCCATTTTTGATGCCCTACATAACCAAGAAGTAAATACGAATATAGGACCAACTTTCCGTATTGGAAAAGGAGTCAAACAAGGAGATTCGCTATCACCGAAATTATTTGCAGCTGTACTGGAGGAAATTTTCAGAAAACTAGCAGCTAACTGGGCGGATAGAGGCATCGTTGTCGGTGACAAGAGTCTAACTAACCTTCGTTTCGCTGACGACGTAGTCCTTTTTTCATCCTCAGCTTCCGAATTGACTTTAATGCTATAAGAAAGGTCTTGTAGCATTAAAGTCAGCTCGTTAGCAAGGCAAGCTTCGAGGTCGGACTTCGAATGAACATGGTAAATACTAAATTGATGACAAATTGCATTCATCATCCAATAAAAATAGGGGCAAAACGAATCGAATGCGTCGAAGACTACCTCTACCTTGGCCAGGCAATCTCTTTCCAAGCAAGACAAATCAAAGAAATTGATAGATGTATTGAAAACGCTTGGAAGAGTTTTTGGTCAATGAAAGAACTTATGTAGGGCAATCTCCCACTATCCCTAAAGAGGAAGCTTATTGACGTATGCCTTTTTCCTATTTTAACAGAGGTCCGCACTCGCAGGTTGCCAAAGATCAATGGAGCGTAGTATTCTGGGTATCAAATTATCAGACCGAGTTAGGAATACTGCGATCCGCTTGAAAACTGGAACCATCGATGTCACTCATGAAGCTGCGACGTTGAAATAGAACTGGGCAGGACATATCTGTCGAATGTCAGATGATCTCTGGCCCAAATCACAACCAAATGGGTCCCCCGTAATTGCCAACGACATCGCGGCATGCCTCGACGGAGATGGCGAGACGAGCTGGACTCCTATCGGAAAGATTGGTTTAATATGGCAGAAAATAGAGAATTATAAGCAAGTGACCTATTGTAATAACATGTTTAAAAGATAATATATAGATGAATAAATAAATAAATAAATCCTAAAGATGAGGCGGAATAACCAGGGAAAGCCAATTGACGGCCCACTTGCGAGTCTATCTTCTACCGGCCTTATTCATAAACGTTGCTTAGTTACTGATTAGCTAAACACTGATTTGTCTCTTTCTGACATTATTGATTTGACATACGAAAGACGAAGACAAAATATTGTTTAACTAATCACCAGTTAAATAAAGTTTATGAATAAGGCGGTAAGTATATAATAATTAAAACGGCCAACATTTTGTAGTGTAGTAATCCATAGGTAAATAATTTTTTAGCCATGTTAAGAGCTCATATTTGGTCGACTTAGAGATAATATTTGATTCTATAAAATGTCTATGTAATGGTCTAGTAAGTATTTTTAGGACAATGTATACGCTTTTACTACAGGATCCAAGAAAGCGTTCAAAAATATTCAATTGTTTAAATGAATTGTTAAGGATCGCTTGTGTGCTAAAGGATATTACACAATCAATGACTTCTTAGATGATAGCACACCTTGGGGATGAAACGATTGCATCCAGGCTATTTCAAATAAATAAGAATTATTATGTAAATCAACTAAAATTGTATATAATGAGTTAAAAAAAATCCCGTTGAGTTTCTTTCGCCGGTTCTTCTCAGGTCTGAGGTGTTTATTCACGAACCGGTGGTAGATTTATGACAATCAATAAGCAAGTGTAACACTTCTACATTGAATAAAGATTTTTGAATTTTTGTCAATATTCTTAGGGTTATAAACTGTACCAAGTCAAATGACTTCAGCGACGCGAGAGATATGTATATTATACGCGTTTGTTGACACAGATGTAACATTGTCTAGAACTACGCCGAGTTCGACTTGTAAATTGATGTATAGATAAAAACTTATCAGCACCATAACTTGGTTATAATAGTTTTATGGTGTTCTTATGTGTTTTACTAAACAATCAATCATTAAAAAATATACAGCAGTGCTATTCTGTAAAACCTCACTTCATGACTTACCCATGAAATGTAACTGACTTACGGCGAAATATTATTTTGTAGCGTTTATTCCTATAAATGGTTTAATTATTAAGGTCAAAGTGGCATATCACATTCTGATATTTCACGACCATTGCGGTAATTTTGCAGATTGCATTTACAGAATACCCTGTTCAAATAGGCTTTCCACAACCGTATTTTTACAAGATTATGTTAAATGTAAAGCTACCATCGTTTTAGTCTTTATACGGAGAAGAATCGGCAAGAAACTTAGTTATCATTTTTTATCAATCAATATGATATATGATCAGGGAACGCTAACTCCAAGATCTTATGTTTTAACTTTTCGCTAGATTAACCGTAAGTTAAAAAGACGAGGTGGCCGAGTGGTTAAGGCGTTGGACTGCTAATCCAATGTGCTCTGCACGCGTGGGTTCGAATCCCATCCTCGTCGGAAAAATATTTTGTTTTTCATAATATTATTACTTAATGTAAGCGTAAGACCATCTACCACCAAGTAAAGCTAGAAAAAATTTTCAAAATTGGCGCCAAAACATTTTTTTTTAAATAAATTTATTTTATAATATACTTTTTATGAAGTTTCATTTTTACAATTAACTTTTTAATACTACTTTCGTTTTGTACTACAGTACATACTAAGACGTACGACAGTTACAAATTTTCACGCATTACAACTATATATGATAATTGACAGTCGAAAATTTCAAAATCAACATCATACTTTAATCAAGTAGGCTCTTATACAAGCATTATTAAATCGGCATTTTACAAGACTATGAAAAGCTAGAAGACTCTACAAAACAAGTCATTACTTATTTATACCAATTAACATAGGAATTTTAATGGGGATAATACTAAGCAACAATTTATTAAGTTGGAAAATAATGTTACCTGATATAGACCTTACTCACGCGAACCCTTGTGGAGGACTGTCAATACTAATCAAGGATAATAGAAAGAGACCATAGACAATTTATTACTTTTTACAGATTTGACATATTACTAACCGTTCTTAGACATACACTGTACATACTGATTAATAAGTATTTTTACTTATCTCAGTAGTCAGCTGATTGATTCTATATTCTATAGGGGGAGAGATGCGCCCCCCCATCCAGGCTTATTCCCTTACTGAAGCAACTCTATTATTATAATATAATTTGACTACTTTAGTGAATTTCGGTGGTAGAGCTTTGTGCAAGCTCGTCTGGGTAGGTACCACCCACTCATCAGATATTCTACCGCAAAACAGCAGTACTTGGTATTGTTGTGCTCCGGTTCGACTCCGTACTTTGTATTGTTTGACGGTTTGAAGGGTGATTGAGCCAGTGTAATTACAGGCACGAGGGACATAACATCTTCGTTCCCAAGGTTGGTGGCACGTTGGCGATGTAAGCGATGGTTAACATTTCTTACAACACCATTGTCTATGGGCGTAAGTGACCACTTACCATCAGGTGGCCCAAAAGCTCGTTCGCCTACCAATATAATAAAAAAAAATAAAAAAAAACGCGACATTAAGTTTGGATATTTGGTGGAAGTCCACAACGCAATAACCGACCACTGAGTGTTCAGCTTTAAGAATTAGTTAATCCTATTTTGATCAATGTTGCAGAATATGCTCTAAAAAACTGTCTGCAAAATATATCGACGAGGATGGGATTCGAACCCACGCGTGCAGAGCACATTGGATTAGCAGTCCAACGCCTTAACCACTCGGCCACCTCGTCTTGTTACTAATACATGAATTAACAGTTGACAATGAGTTTTTATTGTTTTTTTTTTTTAATTGCACAAGTGATGTAAATGTAGACATAATGCCAAAAGGTATTGCTTTCCATTACATTCAATTCTAAATTGTACAAAAAGTATTGATTGCCAATATTCGATATCTATACACGATACCCGCGTAGTTCCCGTTCCCGTGGGAATACGGGGACAAAATGTACCCTGTGTTACTCGCTGATAATGTAGCCTTCCATTGGTGAAAGAATTTTTGGAATCGGTTAAGTGGTTTAGGCGTGACAGCGTCACTCACAAACAAACACATTCACTTTTATAATATTAGTTAGGATTATAAATAAATTATGCGAAAATATTCTCTCCATGTCTGTCTGTTACCCTTTCGCTAAACCACTGAGCCGATTTTGATAAAATTTGGTTAGAAGTAAGCTTAAGCCGACATAAGAAGGAAGGACATAAGCTACTATTTTATACCTAGCACCTGCCTATCTAACACACGCGTGCGAAGTCGCGCACAAAATCTATCAAATAGCTAAAACAACAATCAGAAGTATACGCATTTCACAAACTTCAAATGAAATGGCGCCGCTAATGAGAACTCTAAGTAAGCAAATGAAATGCATTAAGGATAACTTAACGTGGTCACCACCGAGAATAGACATATTCACTGTATAAATTAACTATTCTATACATACAATGCACAGCGCAATCACGAATGTCGAATAAACTTTAAACTTGTTACAAAACAGGAGAAAAGGCCATTAGTCTGGAGTGTGACATTTACAGGCTGTTATAATACGACTAGTTCGCGTGTAGGGGAGGAGGGGGAGGGGGAGTAGCAGGTGTGGCGAGGAGTAGCACCAATTATGTCGTGGATTTGTAAGGTAGGACGTATGGAAACGACGACTTACGGCTGGCGGAAGACAGGAGGTCTGGCAAGTACGGCAGCTTCTTGATCAGTATGATGCTGTCGAAGCACGAGGGCTGCAGCAGAGCGGCGGTCGCGTTGGCCGCCAGCACCGCCGCCATTATGGGGAGCAGGTGGGTCACCTGGAAATATATAGAGATACAACTTTAACTGCTGCGTTGGTGTACTCGGTAGTGGATTACAGTTTGTTACTTACTAGTTACGTATTATACAATTTCATATATTTTTCATATACTTCACGTACACAAAATTGACATAATACATTAGAAGTAGACAATAAGTAGTGCACGTTACCTGCCCCGTCATCTCGATGCAGATGACGATGGTGGACACGGTGTGCGTCACGGCGCCCGTGAACGCGGCCGCGCCCACCGTGGCGTACCCGCCTGCGACACGCGGGGACTCATTACTCTCAACGTTTCAACTGTTAGCTAATGCAACAGCCGTCAACATTAATTATGATTTTACTCATAAATGAAGCTAAAATAAGAATACACTAATTATTCAAAATAATTTTATGCGTGCTTACTGAACATACAATGCCAATTCGAGACTAGTAATAGTGTATGTGGTCAAAACCGTTTACAAAGACGTCGCTTAGAACAACATATCGGTTATATTGACTGACAACTCACGTCCGGATGAATGCTATACGATCGTATTGTAAAGAGCGCTGCTTTTTACGAAATTGTTTATTACGGCATACCGCATTAAGCGACCGCGTTTAAGATAATCATTTCATTTAGATCGACCATCTGTATTGTAAAGTAAAAGTAAAAAAAACGGACGAACCACAAAATTCGTACGCACGACTGAAGTGTTCTAAACCGACTAAAATTACAAATTTTATATGTAGGTATGTCGTATGTTTTTTTTTCGTAATCGTCCCTAAGGCGACGGCCGATCTCCCTTATAAATGTGTGGGCATCCGACCCCCACCATCCCGACGTCTCGAGCGCCAGTGGCACAAATATGTAATTCGCACACTAGGGGGCATATTTCTCCCGCTTTCTCTCAGCTGCACTGTCGGCAGCAGCCTCAGCCGTTCATGTGGTGTGGGTCAGATGTGAGACCGCGAAGGTCACAGGTGGCATCCCACACTAAACTCCTTTCCCTTTGCCATGGGACAAGCGTCAAACCATCCGGTCTCTTGCTATCAGAGCGAATGAGACCTGGTGGTTCCAAGACGCATTTATGTGAAATAAACAAAAGGTATATTTTTTTATACACGAACATATTATTATCTATGAACTTATATGTACGCGACTTTGTACCTTAAAAACATCACCGGTTGTTACGACTATTGGTTTTTACGATCAAATATGAGTGGCCCCTTTGTTACAGCAGATGTTGTTACAACAGATTTTGACTGTATATATTTTTTACATAAACACATATATTTAGCAATATATGTGTTTATATATACATTATGAAAATAATCCTCTCCTCGTAGGTCTAGTGGCTAGATATAAGGCCGCAAACCCGGTGGTCCTGGGTTCAATTCCCAAGTCGGGCCAATATAGTTATTGGGTTTTTCTGTCAGAAAATTCTCAGTAGCAGCCCGGAGTCTGGAAGTTAGAAGTGTGTACACTCCCGTGCCTCGGAAAGCACGTTAAGCCGTTGGTCCTGCGCCTGAACTCTTTCCGGTCGTGTCGGATTGCCGTCCCATCGGATTATGAGAACTAAGGAAAAGAGAGTGCAACTGTGTTTGCGCACACACTTGTGCACTATAATATCTCCTGCGCAGTTGGCTAATCTCTCTTGAGATTGGCCGCCGTGGCCGAAATCGGTCTGGAGGACCTTATTATTATTTATTATGAAAATAATGGTTTTGTTGTTAAATAGTATATTATTATTAATTTAATAAATCCAATATAATACTATCAAAGCTGCGCACACGCATAACGTTTTTTTCTCATAAATTATACGCACTGATTTGTATATTGGGAACCAACCTGGCAAGATTTTCTGTATGTGTCCCCCGTAGGCCACGCCCAGGGGACAGAAGTAGTGCATGACCTCCCCGGTGAAGCGGCCCAGGGACGCGCCCATCTTGAAGGCCGGCACGAAGATACCCGCCGGCACCGGCAGCGTGCACGACACCAGGCTCAGGAAGAACTGGGGAGAACGGACATTACGATGATCTTTTACACATATACACTAGTAATTGACTTGACTTTAGTGGTGTCGTATCTGATTTCCTTATATTGTGTCAAGTTTTAAGACTGACAAAAATATTTATAGACTTGGTGGTGCTTTGTGCAAGCCCGTCTGGGTACCAGCCACTCATCACATTATAGTCTACCACCAAACAACAAATTTTGAAGTTTGTGAAATGCGTATACTTCTTATTGTTGTTTTAGCTATTTGATAGATTTTGTGCGCGACTTCGCACGCGTGTGTTAGATAGGCAGGTGTTAGGTATAAAATAGTAGCTTATGTCCTTCCTTCTTATGTCGGCTTAAGCTTACTTCTAACCAAATTTTATCAAAATCGGCTCAGTGGTTTAGCGAAAGGGTAACAGACAGACATGGAGAGAATATTTTTGCATAATTTATTTATAATCCTAACTAATATTATAAAAGTGAATGTGTTTGTTTGTGAGTGACGCTGTCACGCCTAAACCACTTAACCGATTCCAAAAATTATTTCACCAAAGGATGGCTACATTATCAGCGAGTAACACAGGGTACATTTTGTCCCCGTATTCCCACGGGAACGGGAACTACGCGGGTATCGTGTATAGATATCGAATATTGGCAATCAATACTTTTTGTACAATTTAGAATTAGGCAAATTAGGCATTATGTCTACCTTTACATCACTTATGCAATTAAACAAAAAAAAAACAATAAAAACTCATTGTCAACTGTTAATTCATGTATTAGTAATAAGACGAGGTGGCCGAGTGGTTAAGGCGTTGGACTGCTAATCCAATGTGCTCTGCACGCGTGGGTTCGAATCCCATCCTCGTCGATATATTTTTAATAATATCCTGTTTGATACTTCGACTCGCTCTTTCTGTTTATATACTAAATGGCTATATATGAAAATTGTATATTATGTATTCATTAATAAAATATTAGGCAGTAACCTCACCACGTTTACTGTTCTTTATATTATCATTTCAAGTTTTTTTTTTTTTATAAAATATGTTACCTTGTGGTAAATGGTGACTGTGGCATTGGCATTGTAGGAAGTATTAGCCATCCCTTACATGGTCAATACGCTATCAACCTTAATGTGTTGTGTCTCGTATACCTGTAGTTTGACTGGCTCACTCACCTGCTTGGTGGTAGACTATCTGATGAGTGGATACCTACCCCCAGACCTTGGACAAATCCCTACCTCTAAATGATTTTAAGACACACGTCATTTCATTTAAACACCAACTTCATATTCATATCACATTTTTAACGATAATAACTTTATTATTATAATTATTATTTACGGATTCATTTTTGAAAAAAATCTATTCTCGTATAATTTATATCATTTTCAATAATATACATCGTGAGCCAAAAGCAAAATGCTTCTAACTACAAAATTACAATTTTCATCATGAAAAGTTTGCGCATACGTTGTTATCCCAGACCTCACCCCTCTGCCTTAGTGGCATAAAGTTAATACAAAAGAAAAAAAAAATACGAGAAAAACGATTCACTCATACAAAAATATGTAATTTATGGGTAATTAGTAACATTGACTAATTTGAAACTAAATATTGCATAAAATGAATTATTACCAATAAAATTAACAGTTGTACAAATATAAGTTCGTAGTGAAAAAAATATATTTAACTAAAGTATTAGCTGAGTAATAACAAGACGAGGTGGCCGAGTGGTTAAGGCGTTGGACTGCTAATCCAATGTGCTCTGCACGCGTGGGTTCGAATCCCATCCTCGTCGGTATATTTTGTCCAGCTTTGGGCTTTAGTAACATGTTTTATATACGTTCTTTAAGTACATTGTACTGGGAGAGAATAATCGTGGGATTATACTGTTACTTTATAGTATGATGTACAGAGTATCTTAGGCTTGACGATTAACTTTTAATTATACTCTATATACAACGAAAACCGAGTGTTGTTTTTTTTATTTAGTTAAGCTTTCAAGTTAATGCACCAACTCATCACAAGCCACTGGTTCTAGCATTATATGTACAATATATCTTTAACACTGGCTCACTACTACAATATGCTGGCACGAAGCCGGTTACCAGTAAATTAAATCGTAAATAATCTTCTCTAATGTGGATATTTATATATAATTACCACTCACATCAACCAAATGTGATAACGTTTTCTTATTCGACAATGGATCCTTAAAAAATATCGATAGTTAAACTCACGATAGACCAGAAGTATATGACGAGACAGCCGAAGTGGTCCACTTCGGGCGTCTGCCAGTGAGACACCACCGCCGCCTGCTCCGCCGTCAGCTCGTCCGACCACGTGAAGTTGGCGAACAGCGACAGCACCTGCGGACACGGAGGTTAACCGCTGGCAACTTTGCATCGACATACCGTTTACTTGAGCTCAGCGCTGTAAGCTGCTTGAAGATTTACGGCCATCAGATAGCGACCCTCCATGGTAATACCTTTGCAGTGTTCTCTACCACTAGAGCGCTCACTGTGTGACACCAACGGATACCACTCAATGGTTATTTAGGTGGTATATCAGGTAATTTGTGAGTTTATTGCCGTCTTTTTTTGTACAGGTAGGCAGACGGGCATATGGGCCACCTGATGGTAAGTGGTGACCAACGCCCATAGACAATGGCACTGTAAGAAATGTTAACCATCGCTTACATCGCCAATGCGCCACCAACCTTGGGAACTAAGATGTTATGTCCCTTGTGCTTGTAATTACACTGGCTCACTCACCCTTCAAACCGGAACACAACAATGAAAAGTTTTATTTATTTTGCGGCAGAATTCCCAATAGTGTCTACATTTCAAAGCGTTGGTAACTTATATTTAATACATATTTTAGAATGTGAATTTTGAGTGCCCCTTGAATTATCTTTATATGTATTTTTCATATATTATAATTCTTCCACGATTGGCCATATAACAGGTCAGCTCGAACTTCAAATTTTTCTTTGCTACTTTACTCTAAGCTATGTACATTGCCTTGTATAAATTGAACAGCTATTTATATTGTTCTTGTATCTATCTCCTTATATAGTAACTCTATCCATCTAGTAAGTACAGACCTGTTCCTGGTTGCCAAGGTCAGCAGCCATGTATTTGCCAATGCCAGGCGGAAAGAGGATGGACATCACGGCTAACGTCATGAAGCCCGGGTAGATGAAACGGCTGTAACAAAAACATAACACTATTAAATTTCATCGTAAAATATATTGCTATCTCTTTCATACGTATGAGGTTATTATTAGATTATATAAAAAATTATAAACGGCATAATCGCTAACAGTAGTCAAATCAAAATTATTCCTTAAAAGGCTTCAAAATATATGATCTTTACAAACTTCTTCTGCAGGAAGCTGCTCAGGACCTTGGTGTTCCTCATGAAGAGCACGTACTGGCGGTGCAGGAACACCCACAGGGCGGCCATCAGACCGCACACTATGCTGGAAGGGAATATTTGAACATTAGTTAGGTCAATTAATATTAACTGTGTGTGCGTGTTCGTGTGTATGTACGTATGTGGGTGCGTCAATGCGTGTGTGCGTGTACCCGAGCAGCACGAAGACGGCGAACTCCTGCGGGTCGAAGGGGAAGTCCTGCGGCAAGTTGGTCGGGAACAGCGGCTTGACGGTCGGCAGCGCGCCCGACCACACCGACAGCAGCCGGAACATCTGCGACATCACACGTGTAATCGGGGGCTGGCCACCGGCGCACCAGATATTACGGAGCAGAAGTGTATGCACAAGTACAGGTGCCCTCAGTATTCTTATTGACACCAGGTATTTACAGTATTTAATTTAAAGGTTGATCAACATGTAGGTAGCGAAGCGAAAGTCGCAGATTCGATTCTGGCCACTTGATATTATGGTCACGACTAACACAAGCGTTAGACTTAACTGGAGGGAAAAATAGGATTTTTAATAATTCATGGAAAACTGGTATCGCTTATGTGATGAATAGTGGAATAAGCTTCATTCTGCTGGACCTCTTTACCTCTCATACAAATGGTTCAGAACTTATATTATGCCAGTGTTGATTGGTGGTTACCACTTTATTAGTAGAACTACTTACAATAGCACTGCAGCACGCCGCGAAGAATCCACGCCAATAGTTTCTGACGGCGAAGTATGTCGTCGTTACCTCGATCGAGAACAGGACACCTTAAACAAACAATATAATGCTTTGGTTAAAACAACATATTATAAATTAAAAATATTTTTCAATAATGTATAAAACCGTGTGTAGTCTAGTCGTTATAGTACAAATATTCTAACTTTGCCGCTCTGAAGTTGTTGCAAGTGGAAGTGAAAAAATTGACTTTATATTCCTCCCGTACAAAACGGCAATTTCATATGTAAGGACACTATATTATATGCCCTGTACCGAACACATATACACTGTACTATATGGGCGAATGTTTATATCTTATTGATTAAAAAATGCACGGGATAAAATCCTTATTTTACCCATACGAAGTCGGGTAGGGCAGCTAGTGTTATATGCAAATGTTGATATATAATCATTGATATAAATGTAACTGTTTCTATATAGACAATTTATTAAGAAATTTAAGACTTAATATATATAAATAAAAATAGTTAGTTTATATAAGTACAAACAGTAGGTTTTAATATATAAATAAAATTTACACATTCACATTAATCATGAAGACATACATTACATAAATAGAGCAACTCAATCAACAGCTAATGAAGAGATCTATAATTTTAACTAAATCCAGAATATTCTAGAACTTTCTGAAACGTTTCAGACAGCACTAGCGGTTAATTGGTACTGCGTGTGTCTTGTTATTTAAAGCGGTTAAATATTCGAAATCAATAAATATTCAATTGCGTTATGTACGCGACATTTTTTTATTTTATAATATATGTTAGGCGGACGAGTATTTGGGCCACCTGATGGTAAGTGGTGACCAACGCCCATAGACAATGGCAGTATAAGAAATGTTAACCATCGCTTACATTGACAATGCGCCACCAACCTTGGGAACTAAGATGTTATGTCCCTTGTGCCTGTAATTACACCGGCTCACTCACCCTTCAAACCGGAACACAACAGTACCAAGTACTGCTGTTTTGCGGTAGAATATCTTTGTATATATCATTTGTAGTAGCCTCCCAATTAAGAATAGTAGCGTTCCAATTAACAGCGTACAACTTATGTTAGTAGTACTCCTCGCTAGGATGATGAGGATCGAACTTGCGATTTTTCATCGCTGGGCGGCCCGTAACTATTGCGCTATTGAAGATTGAGTGGTTAGGATCGGACCTGGTAGGTGGTGCTGTGATTGGGTTCCAGGTTTTCGCTTCTATAATAAATTTTATAGCTGCTGCTAGATTATATTCGTTGATTATCAGAATATATAATGATTTAATTGTAATCTATACTACTATATAAATCTATTGGCTCTATCTATACATTTTTCTTTCACCTAATTTTGTGATAAATAATCGCTTTATGATGCAGTAATTCACATTATACTATTTTTTTCATTTTTGTCTGTCTGTCTGTATGCCTTTATATAACTCAACAACGGCTTGACCAGTCTTAATGAAAATTGGTACACACAAAGAACATGTGATGGCGCAAATGTTAGACCACATATAAGATCGGTAAACCGTACGGTATCTTATGAAAATTTATTTAAAATCTTTAATTAAGTATTTCTTTACCAGTAGCCATATGTGTGTGTGTGTGTGGGCGTGTGTGTGGGCGCGTGTGTGTTATTATAGTAATAAAATAATTTATTATATTTTTATTAATTATACGCGGGTGAAGCCGAAACTGAGTGAAACTTTAAGAGTTTTATTTTTATTTCGTAAAATGCCGATTCAAAGGTGATTTTTAGGGGTCGGAAAATAATCAGGCTAACTCGCTCACCCCCAACAGGCGCCGCGAAACAAGAAGCCACTCCGACGGCGCACGCGGCTGCTAACATTTCGGTGGTACGAGACTCGTTACTGTAGATACCTTGGAAGGTGGTCACTAGTTTTGACAATAATGTAGCCACCATCGATGCTATGTGAACCGATGGTCCCTGAAAAAATATAAATATATACTAAGCAATTATATAAAAAAAATTACATATGATTATTAATATGAGTAGCTGGCCTGATCCTGTCGACATTTTTAACATTTTTTAGTAATCGTTTTAAAAATTCATGCAATGCTTGTAGTAAAATGGTATAACTGAAAACACAACGTATTTCGATAGAACAATGCATCTACTAAAGCTTGTGACAATATATTAAATTTGTGTTAGAGAGAAACGCCGATTAAAAACTTTATATGCGAGATAAAGTCTGTTAGCAATACAAATATGCACGGAACATTTGATGCTGGTTATTTCCGTTTTGTATTAAAATTTAAGTTACAATTAATTGAAGTCAAAATTTTAAGTAAACAGTCGAAATATAGAAATTCGATTTGTTTGTTGTGACATCAATATGTTGTTACTTTATTATTATTTATTAATATTATTAACATAGTCGAACTATTATTTCATAAACAACAAAGTTTGGTGAAGTGTCATATCGTATGTACCTCTTTACCCAGTGGTAGACCAGATCCAAGAGTAGCGGTGAGTCCAATAACTTTTGAGATCATAGCCCTGAATGTGAGGTACTCCTTGAGGTGGACTCCTCTTAATATAGTCTTCATTTCTGGTATACCAGAACCTTAAAACAAATAATGATAACTTTAATTTAATAATGCCTTTAATTAAATAATTTGTCATTATTCAATCAAAAAACCAAAATTTTACTATTTAATTCAATTAATTCGTTAAGTTTTTGGTGTTGGGAGGAACAGGGAGTAAAGTTCCTCCATTGAAAAGGGAGGATCCTCCGACCAGAAGGGTGTTAGTCTGGTGGGCTACCGCCCGACGGTTGTTGTCGGGTTCTTGTATATATATGTTCAATCACTCGGATAACTTTAATATCGCGATGTAGGATACGTCAATTTTTAGTTTTCGTATGTGGCGAGATAGATGTCGCTACATCACTCCCCTCCGAGACCGGAGGTCGATAGCAGGTTGAGTCGTCCAGTTCAGTCCAGGTTGAGTTCAGTTGATCTTGTGATGATTGCCGGGCCAGTGGAATGTTCCAGTGAGTCGGAATCAGATGCCGCATAGTTCACGGTGAGTCGGAACTGTCAGCGGTGATGCCCCAGTGAGTCGGGGTGATGCAAATGCTCCAGTGAGTCGGAGTGGTGCAGTGCTGCGTAGTGGCTGGCTGCTGCGTCGACAAGGAGAGAAGTGCGTCTCTGCTTGCTGACCGGCCGAAGTGCAGTGTGCTGTGCCAAGGTCACTGATAAGACTGTGGCTGATGACCAGGAATGCGCGTACGCTGCATGCTGGTGGTGAGGATACCCGTAGTAGTCGTGGATGCTGGTTGGCTGTATGACTCGCTGCTTGAAAGCTTGAGGAAGTGATGATGACGTCACGATGACGTAGCTTTTTGCGAAGGCTGCGCTGACGATCACGTCGGAGTCACCAGTTTGGTGATAGGGAGGAACCGGGTGTAAAGTTCCTCATCCACCATTGAAAAGGGAGGATCCTCCGACCAGAAGGGTGTTAGTCTGGTGGGCTACCGCCCGACGGTTGTTGTCGGGTTCTTGTATATATATGTTCAATCGCTCGGATAACTTTAATATCGCGATGTAGGATACGTCAGTTTTTAGTTTTCGTATGAGGCGAGATAGATGTCGCTACAAGTTATTTAGTGTTTTATAATACCGTTATGTTCTTTTCAATAACTGTGTTCTACAAGGAGTTATCTTTGGACCCATTATTCTCAATCGTTACAATAAAGCGAAACATAAGTTTAAAAGTAACAATACGTTTAACGTTGTCTACATTTAAATTTAAAAGTAATTTGAAGTAGACCTGACAAAGGAAACAAATATCAAATAAGGACATACCGATACTCTGGGCGGCAACAATGTGGACAAATCCAGCTGCGAACAGGATGAGGCACACGGGTAACGAGACCCACGCTACGTATTGACTAAATGTTGACGTCGCTAAATCTTTATACATCCACATGCGAGCTGAAAATATTCATATTACAAAAACTATAGTTGAAATTGTTCATTATCCAGAGAACACATAAATTTAAGAGTCTACAAATGGAAAGTTTTTAATAATCTACATTTTGAAAGTACGTTTTTTATTAAGTTAGTTATTTACCTGATTATCCTGAAGGTAGCATGAAAGAAGATAAAATTTTGACCATAAAATTGAACACGGGAGAGATATTTATTCAACATGCCACTTTTATAATTATCTATTACTACAATATATGTCCATCTTAAATAAAATCCAATTTAATAAAAGTAGTTAAACAGTAACAGCCTGTGAATGTCCCACTGCTGGGCTATAGCCTTTTCTCCTCTTTGTTTTGAGGTGAAGGTTTTATAGAAGTAGTTTTTTTATATCATGTACAATGATTGTTAAGAAGTTTTATCAAAACAGATTCAGTTTTAGAATAGCGATTGTCTTACCGTTATTACAAACTGCAATGCCCTTGTCCATGGCAAAATTGAGGACAGCCATGATGATACCCAGCAACGCCAGGAACACCCAGTCTTCACCGAGCCTCGCGAACGTGTGCCTCCAAACGTATCCTAACAAACTTCATATCATTGATCATTTACCATTAAGATTTTGACCAGAAATACATTTTGTATATATAAAAGAAAGCAAGAAAGAAGGTTATTAAAATATTAAAACAAAACAGAAATCAATAGAGTTTACGATTCGTTGAAAAAGTGCAAGCTAATTTCGAAATATTTAAATATAGAATCATAATCTATACACATATAAATTACTATGAATAGAGAGAAGGATAGCGAGATATTTAATTGCCTTATTGGTTATAAAACTGCAGATAAAAGTACTGGAATATTTGTTCAAAATAGGAGATTACAATTTGGATATTGGCAGTGTTAACACTGCCGTACTTCGAAAAACAATCCTTTGGTTCTGCGCTCTCTGAACTCTTTTCCTCAACAAGATATCATTACTCCACGACTCACCTATTACTTTGAAGAATTTCCCGCTGGGTCGGTGTTTGCCCGTCGCTTCGAGTTCCTTCTGCCGAAGTTTGTCATCTTTCCGTCTTCTTTTCCGAAGCCTTCTGAGTCTTCTCGCTTCTTCTCTGGCCGCTTCACTTAGGTCGCGTTGGTAGCGACCATACATCTAAAACAAAATTGGGATAAATTAGTTTTTACGTTACGTATATTTCTCTTGATCAAAATCGAAATTATTTCAAATTATTTTCAAAGCATACAAATATCCCATTGCTGGGGTTAGCTACTATACATCTAGCATATTATTTAACATATGAAGGTTTCGTGGCAACGTTTCCTTACCACCGTGCAAGAGATTAATTACAAAATGAAACACATGAAAATTCAGTGGCACACGTGCGGATTTGAACCCACAACCTTCGGTTAAAATTGACGTGTTCTTATTGACCCATTACGGTTCTTATTAATCAAGAAATTGAGTTCTAATTTATTATTAATCACTTCCTGTATAATTCTAATATAAGAGAGTATGTACTATTATACCACAACACGCTTTCCTCTTTCTATTATCTCTTCGTTATCCATATTATCATTGATTAATTATTTTATTCTTCATTATTATAAATTATTTTATTATGTTTTAATTATTAGATATTCCTTGATGATACGTTGTAAATAAGGAACTAGGTTCAGTAACAATCTCCCTAACTGAAGTTTATTTCGAAACTGCTGCTGAAATCTGAGCTAACCTTGAATCCAGGCTCTGTTTGTTATAGATATGAACCAGATAATCGCAAGTGTGTTTGCGAAAGATAAATGATTGCTACTTATGCAAGTAATACTAAGACCATGAAATGATAATTAAAACTAAACTAGGGTATAGCTATAGACAATTGAACTTAAATACTTTTTTGGGAGGGGTTACGTAAATACGATTTAATAATAATAATATACCATTATTCACACAAGGCCATCTGATCTATAATTAAGCAAAGTCAGTACTATGGAAACCGAAAAGACAAATGATATACTACATATACTACTTTTATTTTGTAAATACATACTTATATAGATAATTACAGCCAGACTCAGGACAAACAGACACATTCATGCACATAAATGTCTGTCCTGGGTGGGAATCGAACCCTCAACCCGCGGCGCGAAAGGCAATATCTACCAACCAAGCCTAGCCAAACAGCTCGTCATTTAATGCTTATATTAGAATGTATTGCAACGATTTAACTATACTTGTTGGTAGGAGTTTTTACAGTCCCGCCTGGGTAGGATATATAGGATCATATTTTCTACCGCTACTCAGCAATACATAGTATTGTAGTGCTCCGAGTGTGTGAGTGAGTATATGGGCATTAATGATATAACATCATAGTTCCGCACCTTGGCGCAATGGCGATGTAAGGAATAGTTTATTTAATTCATATCCTATTAGTTATTTCTCCGTTTGTTGCCTGCAGAGCGACGTGGGCAACCGTCTGCAGCGACGCGGTCCGGGTAGCCTCGTGCCTCGGAGGCTTATGCATTACTTAAGCCGTGAACGCGGCGAATAATTGGACTTGTTATGAATCGATGTTATTCACATAACACATATCTATATTTGTATTCAGCAAAGAGAAAAATAAGGTCAACCGCGAATATAAACAAAAATAACCTTTTCTCAGGGAGATTAAAAAAAAGATGGCCTCGTGAAATGTATCTTGCCCACATAAAATTTAGATCTCGCACCGCCACTGCCTGGAATATAATGGCATGGGCATTGTAAGACATGTTAATCATCGCTTACATCTCCAATGCGCCACCAACCTTGGGAACTAAAATGTTATGTCTCCGGTGCCTGTAATTACACTGGCTCACTCATCCTTCGAACCGGAGCACAACAATACCAAGTACTGCTGTTTTGCGGTAGAATATCTGATTAGTGGGTGGTACCTACCCAGACGAGCTTGCACAAAGCTCTACCACCGAGTATGTCACCAGATTTAACCACAATGTTCTCACAAATAACCCAAAACTCGATATTGACCTAATTGCTTAGATTTTTTCTATTATAAGTTTAATTATAATAATTGGTCTACGATATAAAAACTTAAATTACTTTACAACCTAAGAATCCCGAAGAGGTTAGTATAAATTTGTGTAATTTCAAACTATACTTGTTACCAATAACAATATGCAGGCCATTATACATGATGATACAGACGATAGTGGGATAACTTCCGCCTACTTATCAAAAATTTTAATGCTAAAAAAGAGCCTTAATATTTTTTTTAGGTCGGTAAGTATATTTAATTTCTATCTTAATTAATTATAAAAAATGAATTAATTACTTATAAAATGTATTAATTAAGCGAAACTGTAACGAGTCCATTCTCTCATTATGATTCACATTTCAAAGGTAAGCGCTTATCAGATTTATTATTTTAATTTATTTCTCGAAGAATGAGGCTATCGTGGGATATAACTTTGGTATAAATCCATTTATCGTAAAATTAGGGTATAAGTTAATTAGAACATGTCATAAAATATATGAAATGTAAAAATATACCTTTTATGTTCGAACGGTCTTTGTAAACTCAATTCAATCTGTCAAAGTGTGTCATACTGTAATAAGGTACAGACGTCAATTGTTTTTGACATCCCTCTCTTTTCTACATCGTTCGGTCGTTGCTGTGTATTTTGTTGGCTCTATTAAAAATATTTAATAATCCGTTAAGTTGTTATCTATTTCACCCATAGCCCATCAAGTTCAAACCCGAGGAAGTATCATTGATTATATACTTTAATTGTCTATAATTCATCCCATACTCTGTGGAAGAAAACATCCGAGGAAACCTGTATGTGCTGGATGGAAAATTGGCCACATGTATTGACAAGTCACCATTGGAGCAGCATAGTGGAGTAAGCTATTACCTCAAAAGAACAGAAGCCCTTAGCCCAGGAGTGGTACATTTAGTATTTATCGGGTTTTCGTGTAAATAATAAACAATATTTATAATCTATTCCTCCAATTATGTAATATATTTATCGCTTATATTGTTCGCCCCTAAAAAGTATGCACTTATGCAGTACTCATTACTTTCTAAATTTTGATTAGTCTCAAGTTTGCAATTTTATAAACTAACTTTTGTCGATGGCCAGCGACTTATACAACCATATTAGTAGTTTTGTCTCATTACCCGCTGTTGCGTTTGCGGCGTTGACCCGCTTTCCTCTTGCGAAGAATTTCAACTGACTGTCGCCGCTTTCCTCATGGTTTTCCTTTACGAGAATTATAAAAACGCTAGCACATGGAAATCTCAATGCTGCGGATATAGCGCTTAACCGAACACTACTATCTAAATCTAACCCACTATCAAAAACCCACTAAAATCCAAGCTCTTGATAAGAACGTCCTCAGCCCACCTTTCGAATCTCTCTTCAGAGGTGAGTGATCATAGCCCCGTGGGCGCCACGAAAAATTGTGCAAGCGATCCCATATCCCATTGGATTATGAGAGTAAGGGAATAGAGAGTGCACCTGTGTTTACGCACACTCTTGTGCACTATAATATGTCCGGCGCAGTTGGCTAATCTCTCTTAAGATTGGCCGCTGTGGCCGAAATTGGTCTGGAGGACGATGAGATTTAGTGTATATTCTGGGCACTCGGTGCCAGTGAGTGCCAGCTATTCCCTACATCATATTCTAACATCGTTTTATTAAAATGACGAATTTCAACTAAAAATTTAAAACATCACCAACACAAAAAAAGAACTAAAAAATAAACATCACAGTCGCTCCATTCGTTAAGGATCCACGATGCCACAGACAGATTTACACGTTAAACTTTTAATCCTCTTTTATTTTATTTACATATTTTTTTGTTTTTGTTTTTAGGTATTATTTTCATTATTATCAATGCCAGTGTGAAAGGAGCCTAAGCGGCACAGTTTCAATGCTCTTCGAAGGTGTTAAATAAATTAACATTATCCAATGTTCATGCACGAAAAGTTTCAACTGTAAATATAACATTTTGGATTATTCAATTCATTATTGTTATGCAATGTAGTATAATTTTAAAGATAGAGTAATTGATATACGAATTTATTATTGATATCGTTTCGAGAGCAACTTTGTTTTATTGTCATCTGGATTGTTATATAGTTTGAAATTTTTTCAGGTAAATTGTTTTATTTATTATTTAAATACGTAGGCAGGCTGGTAAATGGGCTACGTAATGGTATGTGGTTAAACCGTACTCATAGACCCTTCTACCATCAATGCGTAACCTTGGGAACTAAGATGTTATCTTATACCTGACTTACTACCCTTCAAACCGAAAAACAACAAAACTCTGTTTGGCGTAAGAATTGTAATGGGCGGTCTATCCAGATGGGCTAACACAAAAGCCTACCAATCAGGGTACATGTTTAAATACATATTCTAGTATATAAATTTCGAGATTGAGGATATTTTTAATATATTTACGGTTCTGTGTGAAATCACCTTCATTAGAAATACTTCAATATGAAATTAAATCAAGGTTATTGTAAAATGTATGTTGTAAACGTAAAACACGCTCTTTGTTTTGACTAAGTATAATTCATCCGCTAATAGTGTGACGTTAAGACTGCCCTATTATAATTTAAATGTCTCGCCTTATTTATTCTCACGACTCAGAGAGCATTACAATAATATTCTAGCTTATACCGACGACTTTGTGAGGAATTTAAAGGTTACCGTCCTATCAGATTAAGTGTATGGACATAGAGAGTATCTGTGGTGCGTGATTGCGTAATAATTTACCTCAGGGTAAATAGGATAGCATTAAAGTTAACCTCGGCGTGTTCTGGTGGTAGGGCTTTGTGCAAGTTCGTCTGGGTCGGTACTACCCACTCATCAGATATGATGGTTAACATTAAAATGCCAATGTCTATGGGCGTTGGTGACAACTTACCATCAGGTGGCCCATTTGCTCGTCCGTCTACCTGTACAATAAAAAAAAATAACTACGCGGGGCTTATAGTATTAACGCGTAAACACAAATGCCAAAGGGACCGGAGAGTTTAGTCGCAGGAAGAAAGCCTTTATGTGCTTGCCGAGGCACGGGGATTAAGCACTGACAATTTACAGATTCCGGGCTACTACTGAGTTTCTCGACTGAATAATCCAATTACTTTTTAATCGACCTGGAAATTTAACCCAGGACCTCCGGGTCTGCGGCCTTACATCTAGACACTAGATCAACGAGGCAGTGAAAAAAAATTATACTAACTTATTAACAATCAATCAATCATCCTTAAACAAATCGATCCACTGTTATAAGTTCCACCAATAGTAGCACGTCACCGTTTTTTTTGTATTATAGCTAGGAGGACGAGCATATGGGCCACCTGATGGTAAGTAGTCACCAACGCCCATAGACAATGGCATTGTCAGAAATGTTAACATCGCTTATATCGCCAATGCGCCACCAGCCACTTAACACCTACATATATTTTTTATTTATATATAATACATCAGTTACTACCATTACGGTTATCCGAGTGAGAGGGAATGAACGTTTGATGAATGAGATAACATTTTTGTACCGCATGTGAATCTACCTATTTGTGACGTCAGAATTCTGTCGGGTCCGACTCGGTGTTTTTACTACTCGAAATCTGGGACCTAGCCACTACATCAATGGGGCAGACTAAATACATTTCTCTTAAGTAGTTTCCGATTATTTCAAACGCTCCTGGCTATAGAAAGTTTTCATATAAATTGCGTTAATTGGCTTTAATTTACGTCACTAGTATGTTAGCAAGACATCTACATTTAAGGCAATGTGTGGCGAGAACTTAAAAGTAATACTAGATTAGCTCACAGATTAAGATGTTTCGTTCACCTTGGTAAACGTCAGACGGGCAAATATTTGATTTTACAATATTAACAGAGAATGGTCAAACAAAAGATAAGATACTAGGCGTTAGTTCTTATTTTGAGAAATTTACATATTTGTAAGAACAACGCGAGCTCATTCGATAAGGTACTAAGCGATCGCTATTTTTTACTATCAATTGTAGATGTTATGCACTTGCGTAGCTAAGTTTTTTCATATCTCAAATCCATGATGTACTTACTACTGGGCAATCGGAATCTACAGCCATATATTTAGTCACTAGACCAACGAGGCTGTCGGTAAATTGTGTAAATTATTAAAGATTAGATTATACAGTAGTTACAGGCACGAGACAAAATCTTGGTTTCCAAGGTTGGTGGCGCAATAGCGATGTAAGCGATAGTAAGCATTTCTTACAATGCCAATGTCTATGGGTGTTGGTGATCGCTTACCATCAGGTGGCCCATATGCTCGTCCGCCTACCTATACATTAAAAATAACATTCTACCAAATTATCTTAATAGAATATCTATTCACTATTCACGTATCGTAATATATCTTAAGCTTAAGATACAGTTGCAACGTCCTCGACAAAAGCGTGTGTTTCCGCTGCATCTAATCACAATTCTGTTGACGCGACTATTTTAATTCGATACGATTTTCAATTTACCTTAATGATTTTATCTATCGTATTCATATCGGCGTGAATAATACATGTATAATTCAATCGTTGATGCGAAATCGATATGCAATACCGACGCAGGAAAATCTATAGACCCTGTCGAATTCAACGGATATGACAGAAGGACAGACATTCGATTTATGAAAGGTTGCACTTGGATTGAATTTTAAAACGTGATAAATGCATATTATAATTTTCCTAGCGCTTTAATCTTGACTTCGCTTACATTTCATACGGTTACATATTCAATAATCCTTCCTTAGTGCTAACCTACTGTAAAACAGGAAGCCGTACGCAAATTTTCATGGTGAGTCCGCTGTCCAGTCGAGTGCGCTGGGTCTATGCTATGCAAATCAGTTATTCTTTTATATATACAGATATGGGTTTGTGTAATTTCAAGTGTATGTTTAAAGGTTCTAATGAAAAGTTTAAAGGATATTTTTAATTTAATTAAATGGCATTTAATAAATTTCATATATATTATGTAGCATAGGTGTATGAATTAAAATAAAACATATACGGTCGCTTACTCTCTATGAAATATTCACTTGGCGAGTTTCTTTTGGAAACACATGTTACTTAAAGTTGATAGAACGCGTTGGAGAGGGATAAATTATCACCAAGAGATTAACATGGCATGAAGTAATGAAATACACTGCTAACCCTGCATCATGTCCAACGCAAAAAATCTAAGCAGTATGTACTTATGTACATAATACCGTTTTTTATGCTGTAGAAAGCTTCAAAAAGGTAGCCGGGTCCCGGGAGCGAATCAGATTTTTATCCAATAAAACTACTACTGGAACTCACGTTGATAAAACATATCCGCGGCCCCGGAGATAAAAAATTAAAAGTAATTAAGTGAAATAATGTTGTATTTCTAAGAAATATGTATTAAACAAGCCATTAGTAAATCATTTATAGTTTCTTTATCTTTACTTTGATGATTACACTGATTTTATTTTATTTACATATTTTTTTTGTTTTTGTTTTTAGGTTTTATATATTTTGAATATATTATTTAATTCTATACGGGGATGAGATATTGTCCGAGTGACCGGTTAAACGTACAAAATTCAGTGTTATGTACAGGCCTGCCTAGTTCGGGGCCACTGGAAGTTTTATGATATTGTAAATCTTTTGTGTGAATAATTTTTTTTTTATTATTTTTTTTTTTTGATTGGACCAGGCTAAACACAAAGTTTAAACTAACATTGACCAATAAATCAATAAGCAAAACAAAGGTTAAAATTCCTTAAAATTAACCGGATGCTAACCTCTAAATTAGTTAATGCGGAATCAATTAACGGTTTTTCTAATTAAAGTCACGTAGATGTCATGACCACACATCCAAGTTAAGACACAATTTTCCTTGCTTACTATTCAAAACGTAGTAACTGCCACTCGAACACATTATAGTACTCAAATTTATTACAACTCAGATTCGCCTCACGATCTATAAGACAAAGCCTTGGCTCCATAGTCAATCCGCCATAAAACTTGGGAACTAACTTACTTAATTTGTGCCTGTAGTTGCACTGGGTCACTCAGTTTGGCAGTAGAGTACCGGATTAGTGGGTTATTGTCTGATTAGGGGATTTGTGCAACCCTACCACCAAGTAAAATATGCTTATGAGTATATCCTCTGAGTAATTCCGAATATAATTTTATATAATCAGTTCCTCGGGTGCCAGGGCTCTTTATAAACTTGTAAGACTGGGTTTGAGAGTAAGATGATCCAAATCATCATCTCTCAAGCCCAGTTTTCCGGTTCCGGTCCTGCAAGGAAGACGTATAGAGCGTCATAGTCATTTGTGTGACCAAGCTCTTTAAATAAAGAAAATATATATATATATATATAATCAGTTACAATCAATTGCATTATATTAAAAGTCGAATCAATTACTAGTGTGCGTCAAGAAAACGTTGTATTTTGGTATTTTTCAAATGATGTTGAGATCGGCGTGTAAATTATATGCTATGATATAATTTGTAAGTCACGACTTGTTTGGTTTTATACTTAAAGTTGATACAGAGGTGACGACATCACGTTGTTCCTTAAGAAATCACTTGATTATGTTAATATTAAGATGGATTTTTTTATTTGTTTTTTCTCGATCAGAGTAAAACCACTTTTTTAGAATATAAGTAGGTGGATTGGCAGATGGGCCACCTGATGGTGAGTGTTCACCACTGCCTACATACATTGGCGCCGAACATTCCTTACTTCGCCAATGCGTAACCAACCTTGGAAACCACGTTATGTCTCTTGTGCCCGTAGTTATACTGGCTCAGTCACCCTTCCAACCGGATCACAACAATACAAAGTATTGCTGTTGGTCGGTAGAACACTTGATGAGTGGGTGGTACCTACCAATGAACACCAAGTAAATATTATTAAGCGAATAACGATGGTATAATATATTCAACGAGATAATTTAAAATATTTTACTATTTAATTTAATATCTTTAAGTATAAGACATAAACAGCTGTTTGGTTTGTCAACGTATTCATGAAATTAATGAATCGTATAGCTAAACGAACTAGTTCGACGGATAAATAAATTAGAAATAATATATAGTACATTTATATAAAAATATAATATAATATTGATCGCCAACAAAACCCAATGATGAGTAAGTACTCAACTTTCTACTACACTTACGACTGCCTCGTTGGTCTAGTGGCTACATGTAAGGCCGCAGACACGGTGGTCCTGGGTTCAAATCCCAGGTCGAGCCCAATACAAATGTTATTGAGATTTTCTGTCGAAAATTCTCAATAGCAGCCGGGTGTCTGGAAGTTGGAAATGTGTACACTCCCGTGCCTCGGAAAGCACCTAAAGCCGTTGGTATGGTATAGTAGTGGTAGGTAATAGAGAGTGCACCTGTGTTTGCGCATATACTTGTGCATTATATCTCCTGCGCAGTTGGCTAATCTCTCTTGAGATTGGCCGCCGTGACCGAAATCGGTCAGGAGGACCATTTATTATTACTACACTTATTTACTAAGTCATTGTCTAAATGTTCCGGATCCAAAATTTAATTCATTAAGACAATCAATATATTGATTATATGAGATCGGTTTTCGTTCGCGTTAAATTAGGGAGGGGTTGGAGGGCAAACATTGACAGGGTAAGAAATGCATCTATTCATCTATTACATTGCCAATCCATCCATCCATCCATAAATCCATCTATTACATTGCCAATGCGTCAAATACGTTGACGGTCGGTTTGCTTATTAGTTATATAAGATCTATGTCAACATCAGCTGGCTTACTAAGACTTTTGTAAATACAATGCTACCTCCCGGACCAATTGATTCAGTGGTTTAGTCGTAAATGAGTAAGACAGGCGGATAGACTTAGTTTGCATTTATAATATTAGCATATAAGATTAAGAATATCGTTATTAAATAAACCTGTATAATCATTCTACACGACAAGCGAGTGAATCGACATATAATCGGCACGTTCAAGACGTGTACTATCGTAAAAATAATTAACACAATATTACGACAGAGTATTAATGTATTTGAAGATTTATCTCGTAATTAATTTATAGCGAAACAAATTTATATTTTTTTTATATGAACCGATAAATCTCAACTCATTTCATACTATGTATTGATTGTATGTAGTACATATTTATATAACGCTAGGTCCTCCGCGTGGATTGCGTGTTAAACGATACTGCTTCCGTGTGTCTTAGCGTGAGGATGTCCTATAAAAAGCTCATTAATTTGATATAGGTAAGCTTTTTAAGCTGTGGGTCCCGAGCCCCTGGATTCAAAGCTTGGATCCGGCCTAGTTATTCTCAGGTAGCCGTCCGGTATGAAATTTTTCCGGTCGTCTCGAATTTGCCGTCCCAAAGGATTATATGAGTAAAGGAATATGAAGTGCACAAGGGTTTAGGTACATGCTTGTGCACTATATTGTTTCCTGTGTAATTGGCTACTATATACTTTCAAGCGGTATGTATTCGAACAAATACTTATGAATTTAATTATTAACAAAATGTATGTATTATCGTTGTAAGATGTTGTATTTGTTATATTAAACTCAGTAATTGTGTCACCGGATCACTCAAGGGAAACTCGACCAAATTAAATCACACTCAAGTTTCAGAGCCTTGTATCGTTTACCGTGCGAGCGACTTACGACAATTGCTTGAACAATTGTGAAATTTACCTCATCATGCCGTATATCCTTCCCTCCCACGGGATGCCGATGCTGTGAATTGACTAACGAGGGAACGAGACGGCTCAGGTGTTAATGATCCCGACATCTAACGTATCATGCCTCAATAGTCTACTCCACAGATTAAATAATATAACTTAAAGAATAAAAACATTGATCGTGGTGAATTTTCAGAAACAGAAGACAAAGTTTTTTAGTATGATTTGTTGTTTTTTTGGAATTACTTTAAGAATCCATGTCCATGTGATGGATTTAAGGAAATTTAAAATCGTGGGATATTAAAGTTAAGTACTCAAAATAACTGTAATTTCCATAAGAACTCAATTCGTATCTTACTCGTGAAATATTGAACACCGACTTACGATGACACGCTATTTCAGTTTAACAGATTATCTTTAAATTTTAAGTATAAATACAAATTTAGTGTACGCGATAATGACCCTTATGGTAATTGATATATTCGTTAAATATCTTTATGAATCATGGTCGCATTATGATTTAATAAAAGGTCGTGCCATTCTTTCATCCCAAAGAAGGAAAAGATACAATTAAACCACCTAAGCTAAATTGTCATGCGTCAACAGGAAATAACGTCTTGTGGTCAGGAATTTAGACAATAACATGCGTATGGTAAGTATATATAAATTTTCCCACTGCATCTTCACTCTGACTGTTACCACTTCAAGGCCTTATGAAATACCTACAGCATATTAACACATATTTATAACTAGGCTATATATTTTACTTGGTAGGAGGGCTATGTGTTGCTTTACATAGTATTGTGTTCCGGATTGTCAGTGAACCAATCTAATTAGAGACACTAGGGATATTTAGCGCCCAAGGTTGGTGGGTCTATTATAAATAAAATTAGATTTTTATCACCTACAAATAATTGTGTGCCAATTTACTAGATCAATTTCCTTGCTTCCTTCAATCAATGATGAAATGGCAGACAGGTTATACACCAGACATCGCGTGCTATCCTTCATTACTGTCAAGTTCAACTGAATCCACGTAACGGACAGGATTCATATCACGTGAGTTTTAACTGTTCTACAGTGAGGACCTACAGTTATATCATTACTTACATGGACTGAAACGGTTCCAAGGTTAAAAAAAATTAACGAATTAAACACTTCCCATATGATTTAGCAAATAGGTTTGCGGAAGTGATACGACTTTACAGAAATGTACATCCTGCAGACTGGCTGTTGCAAAAATACAAACAATAAAAACTTAAACATTTATTAATTTTATCTACGACTCATCAAAATAATTAGAATTTTCGAGAATTAGCAAAACAACTTCCTCAGAATGCTGAAGAAACAAGGTTTAAAAATGCTGTTTGCTTTAGGAAACCAATTCAGCATCGTTATCTTTGACCCTGTCGTCAGGTCTAATGCTCTTGACAGTGCACTGCACGCAACACCAGGCATTACCGCATTGAGGAAACTATAATGAGATGACCACGAAGACTCCTTGACTTTGCTCTTAAACTTGTGCTTTTGATTATATTTGAAATTCTTTTAGTAACTAGATGTTATATGATAATATGATAAAGCAGTGATTTTTGCGCAATAAATCAAACGGATTTATAGATTTTGTGTAGATGTGAAAACTGCATTGGAATGATTAAAATATGGTTCGATATTTAAGTATTTCGTTTAATCTATCCAATAAATATTTTAAGCGATATAATCTGTTAACTGTTAATAATTTCCTGTTGCTAGTATTTAAAGAAACGGTTGTCTAAGATCGAACACACCAAGAATATCACTGCAGCAAAAAATGGTGTGGCTTAATCGACAAGACCTTGGAAGATTTCGACTTGACTAGAATATAATGGCAGATTTTGTAGAATGTATCACGCTAGGCTTGTAAGCCACTTAGTTATATTGAGAGCATAAAAACTAAATGGCTGGCCTAAAAAAAACAATTAGTCAATGATCGAAACACAGTTTTATCCCAAGGTTGGTGGCGCATTGACAACCTAAAGAATGGTTAATATTTCTTACAGGTAATATATTAGTGCGTAAATAGTAGGCTCTCTTTTCCCGATCAGTCTGAAGGGACATCGCTTTCAAAGCACGGGAGTGAATCTGTGGTTATTTTTTTAAGTCTGAGCCGAATATTTCTGAAAGGAAAACGCAATCACTGTTTTCTTACAATCCCGATTTGCTCTCGGTATCTGCGAGGTAGCTAATAACTAGACACAATGTAGTCAGGTTTTTGAAACACTTAAAATAATATGAGACTAATAAAATATACAATCATATTATATATGAATCTATTAAGAGATCTTGTCGAAGTAATATAATTTAACCAGTTACCGAGTCATTAAAACTAAATACTTCACCAATAAAAACTGAAATTATTTTAAGTGCCTAGATTTTATGTTATAACAGCTTTAAATCTACGTCGTGAATTTGTTTATATCAACTCGCTGTTCTTTGCGACTTTATCAATATGTTTTTTTATTTAGATCCAGTATTTTTCTAAAGTCCGTGTCTCACAGCTGGATAAAAGGTCTGAAACTTTATATTCCATCGGGCTGATTCGTTGCAGATCGGTGAATACATATGTGACTGTTTTTCATAATACAAATGCAGATTTCCACACAATGCTTCCCTTCACCGCTGAGCACGAGATGAATTTTAAACACAAAATCACGCAACCTTTGATTGACAACCAGGACACCTTGGCTCTCCCGTAAACCCATAATGTAATTGTCCATGTCCTTATCATGTTTCCAGGATATAACTATGTCAAATTTCATTACGATCACGTCTGTGGTTTTGTCATGATGAAGACAACAGGCAGAGTTGTTGTTGTACCTAGTTGTGGTCTAAGAGTATATTTAATTAGACAAACTGGCAGATGCTATTGTTATACATATGCATTATAATATAACAGTTACTATTATAGTATAAATAAAAACATTATTAATAGATGAAGATGAAATTCAAAATTAAATAAAGGACTCTTGTTTCTGGCAAAACCACTAACTAAATGATGTGGCGTTTCGTTGAGTTAGATAGTTCACAGTACTATTTGTTAAGATATAATTAGAACAATTAGTTGTAATTTTGTTAGCAATCGTTTTTTCACAATAAAGGAGATGAGAGCGGAATCTATCTTCACGGAGAAATGTGAGAGAAATAGGGGTTAGTTTACTTTATGTTTATTAAATATTATAATTAATTTCAAGTCATGTGACGATATTCGTTATATGTTTACGTAAATAGTAATTGTTTATTTGCATAAGATACGAACAGTCTCGGTCACTACATACTAGAACGTACATAGTACAAACATACTTGATTGATAAATTAAATAATTCATTAAATATTAAATATTTGCTAATTGTTTTAAAAGGGAGATGACATATAGTCCTTATAAAAACAAAAATAACGATTTATAAACATCTATATAGTGTAGATTATGGGTAGGGAACACGCCTAAACTAGTACACATGAGCTAGAATTTCATGTGACAGGTTTTCCTCTATAGTTACTGTGATCATAACTTACAAGAATCTTCAGCTAATATCCTTGTGATTTATACACCTGCATGAATAATAATAATATACTGGGGCATTATTCATACACGGCCATCTGATCCCAAACTAAGCAGAGCTCGTATTATGGAAACCAGACAACTGATATACTACATATACTACTTTCGTTTTGTAAATATATAATTATATAGATAGTTACACCCAGACTCAGGACAAACAGACATGTTAATGCACACAAATGTCTGTCCTGGGTGGGAATTGAACCTACGACCTGCGGCGCGAAAGGCAATTATCTACCAACCACGCCAACAGGCCCGCAAGATATTCTCAAATGTCACATTTGAGAGACAAAAGTCATTTTTTCAAGGGTTTTAGTTTTTTAAGCTTAGTAATGAATTATTCATAAAACTCGAGAACTATACAGTTTTAACGATATATCTACTTGTGATATCGTTTTTTATCACAATTAACAGCAATCGCAAATAAGCCGAAGTCAAACACGGTTGTTGAACATCACATGATCAATCAGAGCGTCGAATATTGTAATTAGTACCATTAGAGCGAAAATTACCATCGATTTAACGCACTTCGGGTTTAATGGTTGAGCAAATAGTCAATCACGTGGCAGGTGGAAGTACTGAATGGAAAGATTAAAATGCCTCCCTACCCCCCTTCCAACCTCTTTTATATTTCTTCGACTTTTTTAAGAACATATTTTTGTCTTTTATGTAACATAGAAAAATAATATAACGGTTTTTAAATGTCCCACTGCTGGGCTACCGTTTTATCTACTCTTGATGATGAAGATCTGATGATTTAGAGCTTAGTCCACCACTCAGTGTTGCGGTTTTTTGGTTGTTTCAGAATTTCGTTTCGACACACTCAGATTTCCTTACGATTATTTCAGGAGCTGGTAGAAAATTTATTACATTACAAACTAACCTTGACAACGCACTTTAATATCACAGAAACAATTCAATTGTAACTATGTCCTAACAAAGTTACCAAAAAATTACTTAGATCGAATTCTAAAGCCTTTTTTTTATATAGCATAGGTAGGCGGACGAGCATATGGGCCACCTGATGGTAAGTGGTCGCCAACGCCCATAGACATTGGCAGTGTAAGAAATGTTAACCATCGCTTACATTGCCAATGCGCCACCAACCTTGGGGACTAAGATGTTATGTCCCTTGTGCCTGTAATTACACTGGCTCACTCACCCTTCAAACCGGAACACAACAGTACCAAGAATATCTGATGAGTGGGTGGTACCTACCCAGACGAGCTTGCACAAAGCTCTACCACCAAGTACCACCACTAACCACCAAACCTTTATCATCTATCTCGCCTTAAAAGTTACACACTATTCGATGGTTTTTTTTTATATACAAAGCTAATTATATATTTATATATATATGATGTATAGGTATATATTATCTTAATGAATTATATTACTTTTACAAACTGTACCTTACCTTGTTGCGTGGAAGTGATCGCTCTTACGTTAGCGATAAGATTTATATACGTATCATTAATTTTATAATTGTTTATAACAATATTTTAATTCACTCTTCTTAAACAGGAATATAAGTAATATTACTAGCATATAATTAACTTTTGTTAAGGCTAAGTAAAATAAATATATGAAAATAAACTATATTTAGATGTTTCGAAAATTACCATTAATCTTATCATTAAAATATAATTAATATAATATGAATTTGTAAATAAAAGACTTTCTTTATTTATATTTTATTCTTAACTATATAATAGTAGCTTTACTTTATTGTTTTTATATAAATTTGTGGCGGACGAGTATTTGGATTGATGGTAAGTGGTCGTCAGCGTCAATAGAAATTGCCTCTATAAAAAAATATTTTTTCCTTACAAAACCAAAGCGTCAATAAGAGGCTTAAAAACGGATGATCGTTTGTATTAATGTTTGTAATTTAACAAATAAAAAAGTAAAATTTAATATCTAGGCTTAGGTATTATTATTAACTAAATATATTTTATCTTAAGACAGCAAAGTTCTACTTGCTTCGTTATCGACAAAAGGCCCGCGGAGTTGAAGTTGTCAAGTCCATACAAACGTTATATTAAAATGACGTCTAAGTCAAATTAATTTCCAATTCATTGAGCTGTTTTGTTAGATTTTTCTAAGTTCCTCCGTGCTTATATTTTTCCTACATTACCGGATATTTTGAGGAGCCAATGCGTCACCAACTTTGTCCACAATTATCGGATATATTTTAAGAGATTTTACTTAATTTCATAACAAATAGAACTAGTAACCATATTTGTAATTTAAATTATAGCCTAACCTAGGGGTCCCCGACTAACGGGGCCAATAAAAATGAATATAATTTTACTCTAAGCGCTTTAGAATGGGAGACCTCAAATATCGAAATGCCTAGGTGGGTTGGATCTCTAAGTCTGGGCCTGTTTATTTGTAACCAGCTGTTCCGCGTCTTACCCTTTGCGTCATAGCCTTGTTATATAGTTAATAACCTTTCTCAATACTGCTAGATTTAAAGATCAGCGTTCAAACAAATTCATCAGCTTTTTTTAGCTGTAATGGGCACATTTGCATTTTTAGTTCTACTCACCAAGGTTCCCAAATAGCTGTGTCCGATCTCCTCCTCCGACGTATCCCCGGAAACCAGGGTTTGCTTTTTTAATTTCATTTTTTCACTAAATATCGACACTTATAATTTATATTTTTAAGCACTCGATTTTATTTGAAAACATTTGTGTTTGTATTAGGGATGCGTGTGGTTTCTAAATAATTAATCGATGTCGAAAATTTTCAGCGTTTTTTAAACTCGAAATGAAAAAAATATAATTATTATTTATTAAACTTTATTTTGTAATAAATTTTATATAAAATTTACGTAAAATGTAATTACTAAATATTGTATTGCAAAAATTATTGCTACGATAATTATATCGCACGTAAAGCAGCAACACTACACTTTAAATTTGGTATTACACTACTCTCGTTTTTTTTTTTAAATTCCTAACTCCCGAGCCTACGATCTCGGAGTGTCGGTTCAGGTAGACTGACCTATCATAAGCATTTCCACTCCCACGCAAATGCACTGAAAAACTGAAACTTAAGACACGTCTACACTCGAGGAAATAGTTCACACTCGGTCATTATATATTTAACATAATGTACTGTAACTTGAACGTCGTATATTATACAGTATTATATGTACAATAAGTACATAGGAAAACACACGATAAGTTTATTTCTTATTACAATTTATTATTTATTTATTTAATAAGTTAACATACCGTATGTACATACCTTACTATATTAAGTATTATATGACATGTAATCAAAACCAAAAACCAAAATAGCATTACACAAATAGTTTAAACATATATTGAACTAACTAGAAGACGGTAAGTCAAATAAACTATTAAGAGATGAGAATCTAATGAATGAACCTGTGAGTGCGTATTATTATAATTTACTGATACCAAAAATATGCCATTAAATATTATCTCAACGATTCTATCACAACAGTCCAAGCTAGGCAGAGCCGATATTTACGTCTAACGTAAATGTTTTAAAAATGATACACTTAGTGGCTGAATTAATTTTATAATGCATACGTATAAGATTATGTCACAATAGAACGGGCACAAACTCGAAAAAGCACCACTGATTATTCAAGTACTTAATTTGTGTTTATAATCCTCGTGCTCGGCAGTGAATTAAACATGTTCATCAACCAATTCGCATTGGTCCAGCGCGGTGGACCTTCTCCTCAAACGGAGAGGACGCCTAGCATTGGGATATTTACGGGCTGTTACTTTTAATACTTTTAGATCCAATATATTATTTTTGAAATTAAACTTATTTGAGAATTATGAGAAATAAATTGCATTTCCAAGTTGAATTAGAGTGCAACGTGTATGTAACGATTGAGTGAAACGGGTTCGACGCAAACGTTATTAAATTCATTAAGTGTACTGTATTGTGTTGCAGTTAGTATTGAATTTAGTTGCACGCGTTTATTTCATTAAAATTATAGTTTTTATATACATATATAATGTATTTTATTATGTTATTATATTATATTCAAGCAGTATGTTCTAAACTTTATGTCTTGTTAAATGCCATTATTGCCTCATCATATTATATGAGTGTTTGTATTTCTCTTTAACGCGTCCTCCACTATCGATAACTATAATGTTAATCGACATTCCCAACACTAATTGCGCGATAATTACTGGGGCCCGAATAATTTTCACGTGATTCGATTTTTTTATACACTGATTCCTTATACAATTTTAATAATAATTAACGCTGGCTTATGGCAGTATGATAGATTATTTACTGGTTCAGCTTTAATTTGTCATGTTTTTATTTGACTTCTCTCCGAAGTTCAGCATCAAATAATTTCCTAATTAACCAACGCCATCACAAGATCTAGGGCTGCAGTCGCAAGTCATTTCAGCTCCTAAACAGCTTAATAAGAAGTAATTTCAATCGCGTATTAGGTGTTAGATATGAAATAAAAACCTGGGGTTCAGCATGGTTCATATAAAAATTGGTATAGTAGATAAGTCGTAAAAGCAGACAGTGCTTTTAAATTTAAAATATTAGTAAGAATTAAGAGGGCAACATTTTGTAGACGAAATCTGATAGTCAATCAGTCTGAAAATTTACTGTAGTGCTGAGTTTAATATAATATATAAAGCTATAAGATGAAAATATAAGATTAAAAAAAAGAAAATTATTATTACTTTTTCTTTTTTGATGGGAGTGTTAAGTTTGATGAACGTACAGATTTATTGTATGTCTTATTAGTAGATAGTATAATGATATGATATAAATGTATGAAACATTATAATAAAGATAGAGAAGTATAAGCATTCCTTCGGTTAATTTGTCTCCCTTAACTCTTACCTTACAATATTATGAACAATGAGTTCAATATTAAGCAAATTGAAATTGATCTCATGATTGATTTGACTATTCTCAACGGAGATTATTTAGGATTAGGAGGATATAGTGAGGAACTGTTACTTATAATTCCATCCATAGTTTGATCCTACACGGCGGGATAGTGGTTGGCATCATCATCATCATCATCGTCAATGAAATATTGGAATTTGGAATAAAAGAAAAAAAAATTGTTAGGTATAAATGGACGACAAAAAAGGACCACCTTTTCATCGAAATTGGTCAGATCCATCAATAGACGACAGATCAAAAATGTCTCTTATGCTTTTAATAATTAAACTTGCTCTTAAACCTTAAATGAATGGGTTATATGGTTGCACAAAGTCATACCAGAGTTAAAAATAAGTACAATCCGCGCACGATCAGCAAGGGATGCGACCTTTTGGAACACGCGTAGTTCGCCCGGTAGTAGTACACAGTAGCGTCGGCAAACACGCGTCAATGACTCGCGTGACGTTTTCCCTTGTTTGTTACTCGTTATTTGGTACTGCTTTATTTTCAGGGATTGCTGTTCGATTATTTTTGTGATTTAATTGATAAAGAGTAGAAAAATATAACATTTTGAAATTTTTAACTCGTAAAGTAATTCCCGCGGTTGAACATACACAAATACGTAATTTACGACAAACTCATTACCCTTAAGGTTCAGAGTCGAAATTATTGTTCAGAAATTCTTTGCTAATGCTCGTTCTCTCGATCATTTTCGATATACTTTGATAAATACGTCTCACTCTCATAGCACGCGGATTGTACTCTCTAGAAGATAAACAATCGCATCTCCATTTACTCTAACAATTTTAGGTAATGATAATCATAAAAACAAAATTAACTTCAAAAGCCCATAGTTTGCTTAATCAAATAGGCAAATTATAACGAGCACGTATAAGGTCAGATAAAGTTATCTCTAAGCATTGATATGCAATATATATTACAACGATTACAATTGTCTGAGTTTAATTAAATATATCTAAAAATCCATTAATTTATTGTTTTATTATGTAATATCTTATCAATATAATTTTTTAAGTAAAGTCTTACATTACAATGACTTTTAATTTTTTTACAGTCATTTTCCGACTCTTCTTGGTCGGGACGGGTTATGTGGGATTCTTCCCTATTTAGTCATTGCCGTCCTCGACTCGGAGGGGCTCAGGGATAGTTTCAGAACAGATATGCGATGATCCCATGCCGTGATCAACTTGTGGCTTGGCGAAGCCTTGTTCACAGGGCAACAGTGATCGCGCCCTTTCGACTCTCCGCTAGTGTGAGTCCTCAATTTTTCCATGATTTTTAAATTCGAATTTCGAACGTGATAAATAAATATATATAAATGTTTGCTTTCATTTATTGTATAAGTATGGGTTCTTTGCACTTTTTAAGATTGCGAATTTGCTTATCCATTTATCGATCAAATATAAATATCAACACAGATCTATAAAACAAATTGGGTTAGTATTCGTTGATTTCCATGCAGGATGTATTATTGTACGCAATTAAATGTATGTAATTTTCTTGTCTATCATTATTATCTACAAACTATTGAATATTTATCATCTAATAAGTAGACAGCCAACATATACATTTTAATTTAATAGACATAGTGATATTTAGAGGATAGCCGTGATCTTACAGTTTATTAACACGTACAATTTACCTATATATATGCATGTATATAAATGCATGCATACATTTCGAAACGTGCTGGACCCCAGTTGCAAATAAATATTTAAACCCACTAGTTTCGTTATATATTTAATGAAACTAGTGGGTATTATAACAGCAAAATCTAAAGTCTAGATCAATAAGTTTATTCTTCAAGTATGATCTGTATCGGATCTCAAGCTGTGCGGAAGTGAGGTCGGCCGTGATTGTAACTCCGTTCCCATTGTCGCTACGAACGATATACCAATATCATAGTGTTCGCTTACGAATAATTGAAGGGCAAATTGATATAGATCCTTTTGTAGCAACAGTTTTATTTGTGAACCAATCAAATTAATGTACTAAAGAAAATTTATGAATAGAAACATAGAGAATTTCAAATGTAGACGTATAGCGCAAATTCAGTAGTATTACTTATTCGCTCACCCATATAATCTGATGGGACGACGATAAATGCCTATTAAATTTAGTACAATATTTTATCAAAATCGGTTCAGTGGTTTAAACCTGAAAGCGTTACAGACAGACCGCCAGACAGACAGACAAGAATGGCGTTGAATCGCAAATTTCAATTACATTTTTTTTTATTGTGTTGGTAAGCGGACGAGCTTATGGGCCACATGATGGTACGTGGTCACCAACGCCCATAGACAATGGCATTGTAAGAAATGTTAACACCACCAACCTTGGGAACTAAGATGTTATGTCCCTTGTGCCTGTAATTACATTGGCTCACTCATCCTTCAAACCGGAACACAACAATACCAAGTACTGCTGTATTGCGGTAGACTACCTCGTTGGTTTAGTGGCTAGATATAAGGCTGCAGACCCGGTGGTCCTGGGTTCAATTCCCAGGTCGGGCCAATAAATAGGTTTTGGGTTTGGTCCTGCGCCTGAACTCTTTCCGATCGTGTCGGATTGCCGTCCCATCGGATTATGAGAGCTAAGGAAAAGAGTGCACCTGTGTTTGCGCACACACTTGTGCACTATAATATCTCCTGCGCAGTTGGCTAATCTCTCTTGAGATTGGCCGCCGTGGCCGAAATCGGTCTGGAGGACCTTATTGCGGTAGAATATCTGATGAGTGGGTGGTACCTACCCAGACCAGCTTGCACAAACCTCTACCACCAAGTAAAGTTATATTTAGCTAAATTACACGACATTCGTAAAAAACATAATGATACCATATTTTATTGAATTTAGTCACGGTGAAGGATAATTTCAACAGATGCATATCGTAACGTGACCGATAGGAAATGACAGTGGGTACTGATATGGAGAGAAATCAGCAAAATAGCCGTAAAGTCTTATGTAATATGATATATAATGTAATAGCAGTTAAATCTTAACGCGATCTCGAATCTAGGTCTCTGGATACGGTTAATATTCAACGAGCAAGCCTTGGAATTAATTATAGATTGTACGTTGATAGTAAAAAGTACTATTTTTAATCTATTTAAAAAACAATATTGTTTTTGTATCTGTTTATAGTGGAAATTATTTAAAACATCTAAATTGAAACCTCGATCAAAATAAGACGTCCGAATCTTAAATTAGATATGCTTATTAGAAATATAAATCACGTAGTATACAGCCATGTATTGTAATTATGTAAGCCCATTAGAAAATAGGTGATGCAAAGCTGTAACTATTATGAGCATGTTTTTGCGTCAAATCTTGATAACGCGCCGATATCAAAAACAATCAAGGTCGATGGAAAGTTTGGCGTGTAATTGGTAAAAATATTTCGGAAAATGATGACGTCATGAAAACAAACACGTTATGGTTTTGACTTTTCATGAATTTACTGGTGGGTGGGCTTTGTGCAAGCTCGTCTGGGTAGGTACCACCCACTCATCAGTTATTCTATCGCAAAACAGCAGTACTTGTTATTGTTGTGTTCCGGTTTGAAGGGTGAGCGGGCCAGTGTAATTAGAGGCACAAGGCACATCTTAGTTCCCAAGGTTGGTAGCGCATTGCCGATGTAAGCGATGGTTAACATCTCATACAATGCCAATGTCTATGGGCGTTGGTGACCACTTACCATCAGGTGGCCCATATGCTCTAAAAAAAGATTTCGTTTCGGAACTTGAGTTATATAATTTTAAATTATCTGTTTATGATTAATACACTACAATACTGTTTGAGCGAACATAAAAATATGTACATATATGTATTTTTTCATAGAGAATGTTTTTTTATGATGACGTCAACTTGTATAACGTACCGTTCGCCATGACAATTCGCTGGACGATTGCAAGGTTTTCATAGTAACGTATAATGGCATGATCACTAACGTAACTTATATGTCACAAAGCGATAACTTCCGTAAATCAGATACAAGAAAAAGCATCTTGGGTGAAAATGTTTTCATTCAAGCGTATTAAAAAATAACCAAAATCTATTTACTATAACGAGGCAGTAAATATTGTACAGTATGAATAACAAAAGTAAATTTATTAATAAGCAATCGTAATTGTATTAAGTGTTAACAAGTAGCTACTTGATCTGATAAAATTGATTACTGTGGCGATACGATACTAAGAGCTCCTATTTAAATACTTAACCTATTTACTTATTATTTATTAAATACAGTAATACATAAAATTAGGTATATATTTTAAATTGATATTTTCGATTGACAATGCAATTAAAACACACGTAAACAATTATAAGTCTTACGCGAGCATGGTATAACTTTTGTCTCCCTTCAGATCTTTCCTTTTATGTTTTCTACTAAATAGAATTTTCGAAAAGATAAGAAGCGTGCTTGGTGGTTAGAACACGTGAATATACTAACTAAAGATTTTATGGGCTTAGTTTGTGTATAGAAAGAAGGATATAACATCGTGAGGAAACCTGCATGTTTCGAATGAAATCATCATACACCAACCATTTAAACTCTAACGACGTTGAAAAATATCGTGCCTCGCAAAAACCGTTTCGTGAAATATAATGGACACACACCATATCTCCCCTTACGATCAAGACAATTGCCCATTATGTCTGCTCCTTCGCGTGCGGTAAACGGTTGGGCATGCGTGCGCAGACCATCGCTTCGCAAACTGAGATTTACGGAAAACACATGACGAGCAACGTGTTGATCATCAACAATCGTTGAGAAAAGAAAACATTTAAGTCTCCTCTAAATTATTTTATATTATACCTCAGATAAGTTATTAGTTGGAACAGCAAAGAACAAGTCACGATGATGGTGATATTAGTCACATGTTAACGTATTAATTGCCTATTAGTGACTGCTTCGTTAGTAGGTAGCTTAAAATGCCATAAATCCCGAGAACCAAGGTTCAAGCCCCAGGTCAGACCAATATAAAGTTATTGGGTTTTTCTGTAAAGAATTTCTCGGTAGCCGCCTGAGTGAGGATGTTTGGAAATTAAAAGCCACTGGTTCTGCACCTAACTCTGACTCGTGTTAGATTTGCTGTTGGCTTATAAGTGTAAGGTAATTGAGAGTGCATTCTATTTGCGCTAACACTTGTTCTATAATATGTCCTCCGCATTTCGGTAGCCTTTTTTAAGAATGATCGCAAAGTCAAATCTTTTTAAGAATAAAGTCATTTTTCACTACTAACTTTTAATCAATATGAAAATACTTAATATAAAACAAATACAATGGCTCTTGCAAGAAATTGCTTTATTATAAGATAAAAATTTAAGAAATTATAATTAGATCTTTCAGTTTCGTAGCGCAGAAGCGTCATGAACTGCAAGTCTTTCTTGTTATCAGTAAGTTTAATCTGCCTGGAATTTTGGAATAGGAAAGACGACGGAAATTTTTGTTTCACTTCAATAGTGATAACATCATATTATCAAAAAGTGCACAATAAGGATGACAGTTAATATTTGTAGTTGCACTGATGATGGGGAAGATCCCTTGCAAACCTGTATTACTCATCTGGTTATTCAATCCCAGCATCCACGAACTGACTGACACCCTCTCGTTGACTTTCAGACAATTTGTTTAACACTTTAAGCTGTAACTAATAACTTGTAGGCGTAAATTAATTGTAAGGCGGCTACAGGAATTCATCATTGGTGGTCAATAGCCCGAAATGGCTATTAGATTGCCGACACCAACTGAGTGGCTATCGTATTTGTGACGTCACCCGAACGTCATATTAACCACTTTTTTATTAGTTCATAAGTTCTGCAGGATATGTCCGATTAATAGCTTATTATTAAATTTACACCATTGTTCCTTACCTAGCCATCTTTACCCAAGATCCCCTCTGGCACTGGCAATAAACCGCCATAAAGAGGAAGTGTCCACTCAGACCATTTGTCGCGTCCTTGATTACATTTTACTTTAGATAAATTATGACGATCTTATTCTTTAAGAGCTTGATTCCTTATAGATATAATTTCATATTTTGTTCGAAATTAAAAATTAATCTAGTATAAACGCCTAGATCGCTAGAACATGTGTATCTATATACTTCATCTCGTGTTCATGATAAAGAAGAATCAGAAGATCAGACGATATTCTGCCACACATGTTTCCACCGATCTGCACTAGATATAAAGATTACTTCACATAAATTTGGTGCTTTCTCAAGAGAACAGGAAGCCTTTGGCTTGTATATTTGGAACATATAACGAACCTAACGTTTTTCCGCATTTGTTTATTTTTAGATAAACTATTATTAATTACTTGACTTATGTGTTAGATTTTTATTTAAATACGTAGCAAATAATATTTATGTGTTTTGTTTATACTTTTAACTTATAATTTGATTTAAAATATGTTTGTTTTTTTTTAATTCACCGTCATTTATTTTTTGTATCGTGAAATTTATAGAAAGCACTTCCTATCACAGCTATTGGCATATATTTTTTGTTCAAACCGAACCGATTGGACACTAATTTACACTCTATTTTTTTTTTGTATTTGCGCAAATAACCCACAGTATAAAACACTATCCTTAGGAAGTGACATACTAAAAATGTCATAACTACCGGTGTATGCGTTTATCGCATTAAGAATATGTACATAGTTTTAATTACACTTCATTGTCACTGTTAAACTGCGGAAATCAGACCTTCTATAAAATACCTGGAAAAACTTATTCTTTATTATCAATTTGAAATATGCACTATTTTAGTATACACTCCATAATATAAGAAATATGAGTGCGGTTTGTGGTTCAGGTATCTACCAACCACGCCAACCGGCTCATCAGTATAGTGAATAAATATTATTATATACTTTAAATAAATAAGGTTTCTAGTTTGTGGCAGAATAGACTACCTGATAAGAAAGTCCCCTGTGCCCATAGATATTCACTCCTTACATCAACAGCACACCAATAATGGTTTCCAAATACTATGGTTATTCGATTCTCTCTCTCTCTCTCCCTCTCTATTCTATAGCATTTACGCTTTATATCAGAATAAATAGCCCAGCCACAAAAATACTGCAAATATATTACAATTAACAACAATTAGAAATTAAATGTTTAAAAAGAAAAGTTTTGACCGCAATACATAACATTGTCGTAGATAATTAAGCGTGTAATGTACATTATTGGTATCAAATACAAAATTACAGATAAATTCACCTTGAATAATTAAATGCCTGAAATTCCGACAGCGCACCTTGACACTTGAAGTTTTATGAAAATTCGTTTGGAGCGTTTACGCAAGATGTAGACGTATTATAAATAAATGGCCTGAGTGTTTTTTATCAACCAATATGTAGAATAAATCTGTACATAAGAATATCTTGCATACATAACTCCCTGGTGGAGTTCCGTAGTTCTGAAAAACTCGTAATGTAACAGCCTGTGAATATCGCATTGCTTGCTTGGCTAAGGCATCCTCTCCCTTTAATTGAACTTTTCCACCACGCACCAATACGGGTTGGTGAATAAATATGTGACAGAACTTCAGTGAAATTAGACGCAAACAGATTTGTGAATTATAAACGTAAATTAAGCAAATGAAATTTTAGTGGTGGTTACTTGGGTTTGAACCTATGATCCTTGGTTACGATTCACGCGTTTTAACCACTGGGCAATATATATGAATATATACATATAGAAAGTTTCTTTATAACAGTCGTTTAAATAAAAACGCCTATTGTTTTTTTGGGGCACGGCAGCCTTTCTAAAGACTAGCCAACTGCTCAGGACATATTATAGTGCATAATATGGTGTATAATATGATTATAATATCTATATTATTATATTTTTAAGGTCTTCTTAAAACATAAGAAATAGGTCATTTTTTAATTTTTATTATAAAATAGGTCAACTGCAACACAAGAAATAAAATCTCGCGATTTTACGTGAATCGGACTCGGCTGATCCTTCCCAGCGACCGCATCGCTGACGTCATTACTATGCATTTTATTTAATATAAAGTTACATGAGGTGCAACTAGAGCAGCGATCTCTTCCAGTCGACTTTGGACAGAGGTCTGATTCTTGAGGCATATCATTTACCACCACGCTAAGGCCCACGGGGGCGGAGCGCTGACTTAACGCGGGTGATATCGCACAGATTATATATTTATATAAATAATCATAATTTTGTCTTTTTACTTATCTACACTAGATATATTCTTGAAAGACATGTAGTCTACATTTAAAATAATTACATATATATAATACATAAGCAAGAAAAGAAGTACAAAAGCGATCATGTGGATAAAAAAAGAGTCGACGTAGTGGAAGTGGTTTAGAATTAGTGTACATACTGTTACAGTGACAAACTTAGTATGTTGAGATTTTATCATCGATGTATATATTAACGGCCTTATTTATAAACGTTGCTTAGTTACTGTTTAGCTAAATACTGATTTGTCTCTTTCTGTCATTATTGATTTGACATACGAAAGAAGAAGACAAAATATTGTTTAACTAATCACAAGTTAAATAAAGTTTATGAATAAGGCAGTAAATATACTAGCAGTTGCCCGCGGCTTCGCTTACGCTTAATTATAAGTAAAAAATAAATAATTGTTTGGAGTTTGAATTGGTCTATGGTTTTGAAGTAAAAAGCATGAAATGTCATTTACACTCTTCACTTTTGGTTAACGATTCGGGGATCACATAAGGGCATCAATTTATAACGCCATACTAAAACACTGTAACCTTAAAGAATGTACTATAAATGAAGCGAAAAAAACTAATTTTTAAATTGCTTCTCTCTTTAAACTACACCGAAACAGAGAATATTCTAGCTAGCTAAAACAACCTAACTTATATATAATAATAGTTTATTGTCATGTCTTTATAAGAAGTTTAAATTTTATTTTTTATATTTTGTCATATTTTTAAGTTTCATTTGTGTACCGTATTATTTAAGTTTCTTCTGTAATTTTGTTTATCGAGTATCTCTAACGTAATTTTTGTTAATTCTACTATGTAATTTTTAATTGGTTCCTCGCGATACAGGCGAAGCCTAGTGCGAGGACCCCTGGCAATATTGTTACAAATTGTGATACCAAATAAACGAATTTGAATTTGAATTTTGAATTCTGATTAGAAAAAAGTATAAAGGGTTTTTTCTAAAATTATACTTAATTAATTATTTTAATAATCATCATTGAACTTACTATGAATACCTGTAGCTTGACTTAATTCATTTTAAAGTGACTTAAATGGATTAAAGAAAATTTGATTTTATACATGTGTTCCGATGTACGATTCTGGTGCTTAAATACCCCGGTCATCTATCCACGCCGTTCCAGCGCCGCCGGATAATTATATAAAAAAATTTCCTATATAAATATACATGCCTGTTTCATACTTTGCTATATACCTTGACCATTATGGTTCTTGCTCAACTCCTGACGATTATTAAAGTTATTTATTTTACTGGTTGTAGGGCTTTGTGCAAGCTCGTCTGGGTAGGTACCACCCACTCATCAGATATTCTACCGCAAAACAGCATTATTTGGTAGTTGTATTCCGGGTGAAAGGCGAGCCAGTGTAATTACAGGCACAATGGAAATAACATCTTAGTTCCCAAGGTTGGTGGCGCGTTGGCGATGTTACTTACCATCAGGTGGCATATATGCTTATGCTATACATATATAACTATACATATGTAAATACCGTCCCATCGGATTAAGAGAGCTAGGGAACAGAAAGTGCACCTGTGTTTGCGCACACATTTGTGGACTGTAATATCTCCTGCGCAGTTGGCTAACTTGTCTTGAGATTGGCCGCCGTGACCGAACTCGGTCTGGAGGGCATTATCATTATAATGTATATACTATTTTCCCATTTCATAACATGTTCCCTTAAACATTTTACTTATGCCAACGACCAACTCTGTGGTTGAGCTTTGTGCAAGCTCGTCTGGGTAGGTACCACCCACTCATCAGATATTCTACCGCAAAACAGCAGCACTTTGTATTGTTGTGTTTCGGTTTGAAGGATGAGTGAGCCAGTGTAATTACAGGCACAAGGGACTTAACATCAGTTCCCAAGGTTGGTGGCGTATTGGCAATGTAAGTGATGGTTAACATTTCTTACAATGCCATTGTCTGTGGGCGTTGATGACCACTTACCATCAGGTGGCCCAAATGTACGTCCGCCAACCAATACATTAAAAAAAAAAACCTGCGACTTTTTCAACACTAGACGACCCTTATACTATTGATCAGAAGTTCAACAATGCCAATAAATGCTGATAAAACAATCAATCATACAAACTATTGTTATCGAAACGTTAGACTTGATAAAAATAATATTGACGTGGTATTATTTATTAAATTTTTGTATTTATTTCATTTATCTATTATTGGGAAAAAACGTAGATTAAATTAATGAAAGGATTTAAAATATTTACTTAATAAAAACTATAACGGAAACCGTTCAGGGTATTTTCTATTTAAAATTGAAAGTAACAGAACGCTTATTTAAAAAAAAAGAAAAAGAAATTTGAAGAATAATGTGAATTATATCCAATTAATCTATAACTACGTACATATATGTATGTATAACATGATTGATTGACTGATTACAATTTTATTTCTCATAATGTATTTAATTACATTCATTATTTAAAAACGCTTGAACGAAGATATTTATAGTTTATGTTTTATATGAACTAATAAAAAAAAATTCTATGGCTAGAAAAAGTTACAATTATATTTGACAAAAAATGTAGTATATAATATACACATGCTCTGAGCGTATGTTTAATAATCAAAGTATAAAACACTCCGTGATATGCCACCGTGGCACAAACACTCGAGATAAGGAGCGATAGTGAAATTTGACTTAATGCTTCTTAATTAAATTGACTCTCATTCCACTTCACGTGACAAGGATGTATGAATAACCCGGTTTGCGAAAAATATTTTGATATAATTAGAATTTTCGAGAAGAAAATATGATAAGAAAATTTTAATGTTAGGAATAGACTACATATAACTTCATCGCGAATTTGCAAAAAAAAATATCGATAAATTGGTAATTATAAATGCACAGATAATAAAGTAAGTGACAAGCCTGTGAAGTGTCCCACTTCTGGGCTAAGGCCCTCTCTCACCGTTCTTAACTTAACACCGGTTCGGAATGTAGATTCTACCGAGAATAACTAGCAAGACAACTCATTCGTTACTTTTTTTACACTTTTTATTCCATAGTCAATCAAATACAATTAAATTTATGCATATCCTGCTCAAAAAACAACAAATACTAACGCTGTTAGACCGTTTATATAATCTTGTGTTAATTAATAACCGCCTTATTCATAAACTTTATTTAACTGGTGATTAGTTAAACAATATTTTGTCTTCTTCTTTCGTATGTCAAATCAATAATGATAGAAAGAGACAAATCAGTGTTTAGCTAAACAGTAACTAAGCAACGTTTATAAATACGGCCGTAAGCCTTATTAATCAATGTATAATGTATATATATATAATATGTTTAAGAACTGTCTCGTTGGTCGAATGACTAAGTTATAAGAGTGCAAATTCCAGGTCCTGGGTTCTAAGTCCGGATTGGGACATTTAAAAAGCCAATAGGGCTTTTTCGGCTCAGGAATCCTCAGTACAATCAGTCAATCATATCCGTTTCAAGGAAAGCACGCAAAGACGTTGTCTCTGCTTCACTCCGCAGTCGGATTTGTCATCTCATCGGATTATGAGAGTGAGGTAATCGAGAGCAGAGTTCACCTGTGTTTGTATGTACACTTGTACACTTTCCACGTAATTAGCTAATCTCTTTTAGAATAACCGGCCTGACCGCCATCGTTCAGAATGACATCGCGATCACTATTCAGTGCAATGAACTGATTGACTGATAAATAATAATTAATCATTGCACAGGTTAAACTATAAGATATAATGAAGTTTAACGGAAACGTTTTTTAGTTAGAAGAAAGTATTTTCGGAATTCAAGTGCCCTTTTTACTGACGAAAAGCAATATAAAACGCCTCATAGAACCAAGTCAGAAGACTTATGCGACCTTTCGACCATTCTATTAGTATTCACAATCTCAAAGATAATAAGCTACATATGTTTGTATTGTAAAAATATTTTTTGCAAGATAGACTTAAAACCAATTAAACAAAACAAAGAGTTTCATCGCAAAAACTCGTCGGTGAAGATAAGGCTCCTATCAAAGATAACGAAAAATTCCATCCTAGTCGTTCGTTTGTCTTTGATTTATTGATGTTTTAAATTGTTTATTGTTTGTAGAATAATTATATTCTAAGGACTTGTTGAATTTTAGCAGCATTTGTAAAATGAATTGCTTTGAAAAAGAGATTGCAAGCTGGTACTCGTCAATCTATTTTAGTATAATATATAACTACGATTGATAATGGGCATAAACCATAGCAAAAATTTAAAATATATTTAAAACCTTCATTCAATAACAAAGCAGTTTTATAGCCGAGTACAATAAAACGACAGAAACAATAAGATGTAAACGACAAAACGAAATATTATTTTAGACAGAAAACATTTTTTTGTCACATATACCATTTTAGTTCTAACCCTTGAAATTATTCTTACCATTTAAGTGTCATGTTTCATGAATCAAGAAAGCTATAGTAGTTGTCTATTTTTAGACATTTTGCGAGTACTCAGATCTTTAAATAGAACAATTAATTGAGTTCAATGTTGGATATTCTATACGATGTTAAATGACTCTTCGTTTGTACTCTCTTTAGATTACTTTTTTTTTATACCATACATTGGCTGATATGGGCCACCTGATGGTAAGTGGTCACCAACCATAGACATTGGCAGTGTAAGAATACCTTCAAACCGGAACACAACAGTACCAAGTACTGCTGTTTTGCGGTAGAATATCTGACGAGTGGGTGGTACATACCGAGACGAGCTTGCACAAAGCTCTACCACCAAGTGGGTTTACACTACACATACTGGGTTTTATGGAGATAGTATGGAGTTTCATTGGTCTCCCTATTATATTGGCTAATACTGATATGGTTGCAGATCTTGTGGTTCTTCAAATTCTGGGTCACATCACTCAAATGTGTGTGTTCTGTTAAAACCGAATGTGGCTTTTCAAGCCACCTTCGCTCGCAATACACTAGCCAAATTCGCTATTGACGGACACCTCAAGGAGGACATCATCATCATCTGTCAAAATATTTCCAGCAAGGATTTAAGTTGGCGATGTTACATTAATCTGCCTCGAAAATTACATTAGTAATCTTATCTCTATATTTAATGTGGTCGAAAATATCCAGTAGCAATAAAAATTATCCAGTTTTGAGAGTGCAGTGGGTTAGTCTCTTTTGGGAATGGCGTTACCGAAATGTATGTATGTAATGTATGCTCAGAAGCACATACATTTATAAAACATTGCGTTATTAAGTAAACAACAAACGCAGTACCGGTGCTTTTTTACCGCTTATTTTTATTCTGAAGACATTTTCTGTTGCGGGGAAAACCTCAGCAAACCGAATAAGTTATATCGAGGAATGCAGGAAAAACTATACCTGGTAGAAAAATTTGAATTTAATGAATGTGGTAAATACCCTTATTTTAAACTAGAGAGAAAATAGATGTATCATAGATATTTATATATATAATACTCAAACCACGTATGTTTTAAGTATTTTTTTTTTAATTGAAAACTTCTTTAGCCGCGTTGTGCACTTTTTTATGATGGGTAAAAAATGTTAAACTCGCGTCAGATCACGTGACTCTGATTGAAAAGTCGTAAGACGGATTAAGTGTTAAATTTTTAATGTAATATAAATTGTCATGTTTGTTTACGATAGCGCAATAAATGAATATTGTATTTTATAACATAAATGATAGTACTTTTATACTGATAATTAAAGCAATTCGCGCAAAATTTTTCCCTAATCATTTCAAAATATCAATAATGCACAACGTTAATATTCAAGTTTTCACTTCTGCCGGCGCTCCCGGAGTGCAACCTGTTTGTTTTTTTTTTGTTATAAGTAGGCGGACGGGCAAGTGACCCACCCTTCAAACCAGAACACTACAATACAAAGTATTGCCGTTGGGTTGTTGATTTTACTTATTATGGTATTAAAATATATCTGATTACTCACTATATAAATGATATTGAATAAATAAATAGCAACAATACTGATTAGTTATAATATTAATTAGTTGTTATTCAGCCGTTGAATCAGGTTATGCAAGTTAATGAAATAAATGAATATAATGTTATGTTAATTTTGTTAAATATTCAACTACGATTTATTTTAGGTCTTCCACAGAGTACATAATTTTTATGTAAATCAACCCTTTGTTATAATTATGTAATTTCCAGTTAAAAAAAAATTACGGTTAATAATAATGTTCTTAAACTTTTTTTCTAACCGTACAGAATGCGAATATTGTGCCAAAGTTATATGCCCTCTACAAATTTCAAATTATGTAAAATGAACATTGAAATATACAACTTCAATAGATTTTTCAGGCTTATACGGAGCTAAAAAGAACGAAATGCACTACCAAAACTTTTTTAGCACTACAAATGTATGGTTGGCATAAATAAATAATTTTCACATCGTTATCTATAAAAGAACACAAATAATGCGTTATCTAACAGCATAAATAAGTCCTACCAGATATGTTGTTTGAATTCCATCCAAATTATCATATTGGAATTGAAACAGGAAAATACTAGATTTGTAGATTAACTTAACCGCGTGACACGTTTGTTAAAGAAATAATTTTAATCTATCGATTATTTTCGACCTGAATTTTAGTTATAAATTTAAAAAAATTGTAAATGCTTCAAATTCGTTTACAGACAACTAATGTTGTGTAATAAATAAAATATATTTACTGCGTATAGCTTTCATGTAATCGATAAATGTGTTATGACGATTTAAAAAATATCTGAAATAGTGGCCATTATACATTTTCGCCCACAAGAAAACCAGAAGTTGCTCTAACATATAAGCGATGCAACGGAAATTTGTGATAATTTACATATTACTAGTTAACCGTCCCGACTCCGCTCGGGTCGATAAGAAAAAATTTGGACAGGATTTGCGTAAAAACTGTCTATCATAATGATTATATATATTTTAAAAGCACTAGGAAGTGTAACGCACTTCAAGGCACACGACATTGACTTTCAACGGATTATCTGAATCTTATCTTATCAAATACACTATCACATTGACTTATATCATAATGCTTAAGATAAACCGGTCATGTGCCTAACGATTTGTTCGATGTAGAAATTCTTTGTGATAAGTGTAGGGATTATGGGTATTATAGAAATTTAACAATCTTTGAAATTTTTGACCCCAAACAACTCTTCGATTTACCTTATTGACAAGACGTAGTTGATTGACATGGACGATTTCGAGAACGATCCCCTATCTCAAGGGAGACGAGCTAACTACCTAGGACATATTATAGTGCACAAATAATTGTATAAACACAGGTACTCTCTATTCCCTCACTCCCATAACCTGATGGGTCGGCAATTCCGACACCACTGAAAAATGTTCAGGCCCAGGACCAATCGCTGTCTGTGCTTACCGAGACGCGGATTTGTACACACTTTCATCTTCTAGATCCTGGAATTTTACTGAGAATTTGTCGACTAAAAACTTTTTATCAGCCCTACATGGAGTTTGAAACCAGGACCTCAGGCCGCTCAGTCAGTCTAGTTATATCCTACAAACTAGACGAACGACAAAGTCAAATACATACAATATACAAACATAATCAGATAAATTATTGTTATTGTTTATGATTTTATTGATATGTCGACTCGTAGACTATCGTTTCACGCAAGAAAAGGCTTTAGCGTATCTCTTTACATTATTATTTTTTTTTAATTTTGTCCTAATAGAGATAAAAGAGCCAAGATGTTGATCACATTTGCAAAGGATATTTAAAATTATTTTTAAAATTTTCAAGTGATAATTGCTAATCAAAACGCTTCCGGTTCGTCCATATATGTACATAAATCTAATAAGTGAGATACCCGATCCGAGCTCACCGAGTGATTTTGGATCTTGGTTGAAATGAGTATTAGTGATAATTTTACTCGGTGGTAGAGCTTTGTACAAGCTCGTCTGGGTAGGTACCACCAGGCTGTCCAGTTATAAATTATTTCAAGTAAAGGAGCCTGTAAATAATTCCTTGCTGAGTGTAAGGATTGAGGTCTATTGGAGGGTATTCAACTGCTCCAAAACGGGCTGTACATACACATTTTGCAGAGTAGGTTTCCCACAAACCCGAGCACTAGATAAATTATGTAATTTATCAACACAAATTCTCGTTTCAAACTCACGTGTTCTGTATCCTACAACCACTGAGGCATATTGGCCCATATTATATCGTTAATTTATTTAATTAAATGATTTATTCCAAGTCCAATTATCGAATGACGTGTATAACGCCACTGGAAATGTTACCATCTATCCCGTTATTGTCGTCATTCCATTATAGGCGTTTATCACTATCGATATTTAATTTATGTAAAAAGCCTTTAATTATACATTCAAATGTAATAAACGTTTCCAGAATACAAAATCGGCAAACGTATAGACATAACGCCGACGTCTACCGTTAGCTGTATTAGATTTCTGATGATGTCATAGAATTTATGACCCTTATGACCCTTGTAATATTTCTATTTATGCGAATCTATTTATTTATCAAAATAAGATTATATTAAGATGTATCAATGTTCGCACTCGAAATTAGACCATAATTACTATGGATATATTGAGGAAAACAATCGAAAATATTTTACTTTTACTCTTATTTTCTCTATAGCTCTTCAAAAGCGAAAGAAAGAGAACAGAACGAAAGAGGTATTAAACTGTTTTGTCTTTGCGTGTTTATTTACATATAGATAAACCCGCCGGTATAAATTCACTTGAATGCGCTGTTAATGAATTCTAGTAGCTAATTATTGACTTTATCACGTGGCAAGTTTATAAATACGTCGATCCTGAGTCCTGGGTTCCACTGGATTCATACCATTAAAAAGTTATTGGGTCTATCGAGATATAATTAAAAGCAAATATATGAGGCGTATAATATCCTAGACTTATTCAGTTTCCTTTTAAACGAGTTCTTTAGAACGTAGATTTGTCTAAGATTATTCGTTAGGTAAGCAAGAAATCAGGCTGCTTTCATAAGTTCATTGATCGAGCCGCTAGTATGTAATTATTGCGTATTTATAATTTCAGATAAGAAAACAACTTTCGAATTCCCTTTTTATATAAAATTATAATAATATGATTATATGATTTTATAAACGAGAACGAATTTTCTAGAACAAAACATTCTGAAAATTTTTATATCAAACCATGTTAATAATCAAATTATGTTTGATTTTTTTCCCTCATAAATATGTGCAACAGTTATTGATAGCCACGAATTACTATAAACATTGCATAATATATGTATAAGAAGTATTTGATATTGAATCGAATAAAAAGATAACTTTTACTACAATAATAAATAGTCCGTGATTATTCTGTTGTATAGATAATCAAATAATATGATTTGAAAGATATTACCTTCGTATTTATAATTTATTGGAGTTTTGATATTTTATTATTATTAAAGCTGTAGTAACTATTCCGCGTATTTCCTATCAATCATTAACTTTGATTATCTATATATATTTTTTTAATGGTAAGTAGTCACTGATTATAGATAATTACGTTTAGCAAAAAAAAAAACAATTGACAATAATGACGTGACATTATTTTTGGCGCGAAGTTTGATATTTATACAGATAATATATGTATATATATATATATATATATATATACACTAATATATATATATATATAAAATAATTCGTTGTTTGTCTCATAAGTGTTCCCTTAACATTAATATGAATAATCGAGAGTTTGTACAATTGTTATCGACACTTGCGTGAAGTTTTCTGGCATGGTTTCATTAATGTACGACAAATGGAGCGCCATCCATAACCGATCAATTATTGTTAGCAAACAAAATTAAAAACGTAGGCAACACGCGCATTAGTAAATCTCATGGACTATGTATTATTACGGTTTTGTTTATATTTACTAAAGGGAGTAACTCATACTTTTGAAGGGTGAGTGAGCCAGTGTTATTACAGGCACAAGGGACATAACATCTTAGTTTTCAACGTTGGTGGCAGCTTACCATTACCGTAAGGTGGCCCATATGCTCGGCCGCCTACCTATATAATATAACAAAAAAAAAACTCCTTCGATTAGAAGGGCTATTTGGATATAAAACTTTTATTTTATTAATTTTACTGTTATTTAATATTAGTATGACATCGAGACTTGATTCATGTCAAAGTGAATGCGACGTTTATTATGATATCAAATACATGCTCGGCGAAAGATGACGAATACAGCATATTAGATTACGATTACGGTGAATGACGTAGCAATCAATAAACTAACCTATTAATGTAAGTTTATTATAGAGTTTATATTTGTAATTTGATTAGTAGAATATTATTCTTACTGAACGAAAATTTCGAAAATATAAAAAAATTGTAGTCTACATTTAAAAAAAAAAAAATTGAAAATATACGCAAACGGCACGGACCATGGTTATTTAAAAGTATTAAGAATGGGAACTAAAATACTATGGCCTCTACATTTACTAACCTCCTATCCTCCAAATAAAAAAATACAAGCCAATGATCATGTAATCATGTTCATCGGGTATTCTTTAGCTCTTCGCTGTCATTCAATTATTCTATAACTAATGAAGGTTCAGACATGAACAAACCCCACTAAGATATTAACTGGAAGCCTCTTCGTATGCTCTACCCGAAATAATAATACTAAATCCAATACGCGAAAACCTATCAATAATACATTTTTAAATTTACCTTTAAAGTATGATATTTCATATCGCACATGTTTGTTTAAACAAATTCAATTAAGTCTCATAAGAACATATCTTTGCCTCTTATCCTTAGTTTAGAAGTTTGTTTACATGAAGTGCTATCATTCATATGCGCGCGCATCGTTTTACGTAATTTTGTATTTAGTAATCGTACAGAGCAAACGTTGTTACTGTTTAGCGATTAAGGGTATTTACATATAAATATATATATGACATCAAACAAAAATCGACTATCATAGTTATAAATTAGAATTGTGATGGGCACTAACTATTGTACTGTATTTTAGAGATATAATACATATTTCATATTATACACCAACAACACGCCTACAACATGGATATTATCAACGTCTCCGAAAATGTTCAAGTTTTGAACAATTCAGAATCTACGTAAGTATGCGACATGATATGCGATATTTTCTATGCTTAGAAAGCAGAAATGCGAAATTTTAATGATAATAATATAATCGAATATAATATTTTAATTATCATTTTTGACAATATTAATAAAAATACCTATATTTATATTAAGATCATAGGTATAATTGTTATAGAAAAAAACATGTACTAAGAAAAAGTTTAATAAGAACAGACGACACCTGTTCTTATTAAACTTTTTCTTAGTACATGTTTTTTTCTACAACAATTATACCTATGATCTTAATATAAATATAGGTATTTTTATTAATATTGTCAAAAATGATGTAGTAGGTACGACTAACGCGCGCCCGTGTTAGTCGTACCTACTGCTATTTTCTAAAAACTAGGACATCTACTAATCCACCTAGACATGAAAACAAACAAATGAGTTTAAGACCTAATTAGTCTAGATATTTAGTGGGAAGTGACAGTTGTAAACTGTCCCAGCTATCGGATTATGATAACACAGATTAAATAGAATTAGCAGCTTAGATTATTTGGTATTAATAAAGAAAAACAAATATTTTTCTGTCTATCAATTTAAAAAAAAATGTTCTGGCTATAGCATGATACATACTTAAACACAGCAATAATTATGTATGTATAGTCCCTTCTCTATTTATTTGTTTTTTTTTTTAAATAATTTTAGGGTTGCATTATGAAATATGACATTATGCTTAAAAATAAAACGTTTTTTTATACATTAAACCAACTTATTATTACCTCTTCATATTAATTTATTTGTATTATATTTATTTATTTTTTGTGATTTACACATATGTATATATGTATTTTAAATTTAATTAATTAAAAATTTAAAAAAAGTATACATTTATATAATATTAATGTTATACCTTTTTAATAATAAAGTGAATGACTACCTCGTTGGTCGAGTGGCTAGATATAAGGCCACAGACCCGGTGGTCCTGGGTTCAATTCCCAGGTCGGGCCAATAAATAGTTATTGGGTTTTTCTGTCAGATAATTCTGTGTTTGTGCATACACTTGTGCACTATAATATCTCCTGCGCAGTTGGCTAATCTCTCTTGACATTGGCTGCCGTGGCAAAGATCGGTCTGGAGGACATTGTTATTATAAATTGAATAAAATTAGTTTAACACCAGTAGTAATTAGCTAACAAAATAATTAATATTATTAGTCATACAATTTATAATATCAGCAATATAAGTAGCATAATTCTGTGTACTTGTACTACCTGAAACTGTCACACTGCACACATGCATACTTATCTGTATAAAATTATGCAATAAGTGAGTTAATACATGTAGTACACTTACTGCACTGTATTAAAAAGTTTTAATTAATTAAATCTATGATTAATTGTTTGATTACATTACAAATATATTTTTATACGGTCATACCCATGCCCTAGATTCTAGACAAAAAAAAAGTTAACCCAGCAATATTGTAGTTTAATATCACATTCATTTAATATTGACAACTAAATAAGTAAATTATTCACATCTTAAAGCACTTAGAATTAGGCATGCTGAAGCATATAAATCATTGAATCATTTGAAGACTACAGTTGATATATCTATTAACCTGCCCAGGAGCTGCGTGGTGTTAATAACTCCATAAGCTTTCATTAACATGAAATAATGTATATAATTGGCCTAAAACTAGGCCATTTACATGCAGATACTAAAAATATTTTACAAGATGAACAAATTCACAATTTCAAAGCAATAAATTATTTTAGTCAGAATAAAAAACTAAGGTAAATAGTGTCAATGTAATTTAGCAAGGATAAAACATGTTTAATTACATTGTACATCACATTCATTTTTTTTATTTTATAAGTAGTAGTCATTGCTAAGACTTACTAAAAAAATGTATTAAGTATCATATAAAAAGTGATAAGACATTCTTGGTTCTGTCATTAAAAAGTTATAATGTTCTAAATTTGAATGGGCATGATTTTAAAATTAGAACATTACAGTTCAGAAATGTTATTAGTTTATAATGTCAATATTTTTTGTTTTGCAATCTTTGATGTTTGTTTATTTCATTATTTGTGTCATCAAGGTAATTCAAATGTTGCTTGTTACTACACAACATTAATAGTTGCTTTATTAGCTATTTAAGTTCTAATTACACTTTTTTTTTAAATAGATAATAAATTTATTTTTTAGACAATATAAGCAGTTCATATTTTATAGTAATGATATTTCTTTCAATAAATTTTAAATAACTTTAAATGGACTTTAATTTTTTATTAATTAAGAATGAACACATTGTTTTTTATAGTTTATTAGAGTTGAAAAAAAATTATTTCGATTGAACAATTGTTTAGTATTCTCCATATTATATCCATCTTATTCTATAATCACAATTGAATTTTAATTGTGTCAATTTTAGTCACGTTTAATATGTAATTGAAGCTTTATTGTAAGAAAGTGACGGTATAACATTGTGGTAATTTTCTAGAACATAGAAAGTATCACTATTCTTAAAACTCACCAAAGTGTTCTGATACCCCAATCCCGATTCATCGTCCGAGGTTTCTTCTTTTTTAATCGCGTCCTTCATTTTTGCAATAACTCTTCACTTAATAATATCAAGTTCCAAAACACTAAACAATGCGAAAAGTCACAACACTTGCGCGGGCTGCGAACTCGTTAGGAATAATCTTTTATAAAGAAAAAAAACTTAACCGGCTCTGACTTGCGATGTCCGTTCGCACATAACCATCATTTCATTCATGGTCCAGTGTGCCATACGTTTATTTTGTAATTGAATAAACGCGATTTCGTTTAAATTGCTCGTAAGCTTACAGGAAACGTCTACACACGTTCAAATAACAAGCCGTCCAGTGACCGACTGAGTCTGACACTTGAGTTGAGTTGTGACTTCAGACTTGCTTGACAAATACAAATATAGCTGATGACAGTTTATTGCATTCAAAGTTCATAACAGGGCACTAAAACTCGACCCTGGCCCTGAACATGAACTTATTTCTTATCAATTGATTACAATCTTTGATTATCTTATCAGTATAATAAATATTACGAAATCTTTGTTAAGGGCTTTTGTATATAACATTATATATTTAACATTTATCTGAACGGTATCGTATTTTGAACGCAACTAAATATTTGATTTAACCTATCACTTGATTTGATATTACGTTTCGTTCCGCATTGAGTTTATTTTTTGTTTTTAGAAAGATTCCATAAGCGATAAGATTTTGTCATAATGATTTCATATCACATATAAGTACTTATGAATACAAGATGTATTACTCAGGAAGTTATAAATTTGACAATAGTTATATTAGATAAAATTCAAACGCTTAGAAAGTTCTATATACCTACCTACCTACTGAACTCAAATTAAATTAGAAATTTAGAATTATTTTGAGGTCACACAGATTAAAATATATATTCCTTGATTTTTAATGAAGTGATTAGCTGAAACGAATTTTGATCAAAACTTTATAGGACTTCATTTCGAAGCAATTATTCTTACGGTATTAATATGTCAACATATTGTAAATAATACGTATTATTTAATAAATTATCTATATTATATATATATATATTATACTTCATTATAACAGTCACATACAAAACTGAGCGTACAACAGTGAAAATACAATAGTTGCTAAAACAAATATTATTCATACCATTGTTTTAATGGGTCATGTTTGTGATTCACTGAATCACAAAGATTATTTAACTTTTGTATCTGTATCGATTGTTATTATATGATTATACATACAATAAATTGTGTATGCTATTATCACGCATGATTATGAAATAATTGAGATATTTAATTTAGTTATGGAAGCAAAACATAACAGTTTAGTAATTCAACAGAAATCAAATCCTACAAATAATAATTAAAGGTTAAAAACAATACAATACAAAGCAACTTTATCATTATTTTAGATTAGTTTTATATCGGATCACGTAAATTGTTAATTATGTTATTTACCAAGCGTTATTTGAAATCGACTAATTATCGTGATGTATTTAAAGTGAATGTGACGTCAATTATTATGAGAATAGGTTTTAATTAGTACATATATATCCTTTTTTTTTACAGATTTTTTTAGTAGTTTAGTTTATCCAAGTAGAAGGTCAGCATTCTTTCGCCCTTTGAATCTTAAGTCTCTCATATAATATATTACTACCGTATATACGTATTAATAAGGCTACTGAGGAAATATCCCATAGGCACAGTGTGGCACAGACTCTATTTATATTTTATACATTCTGACGTATCAAATCAAAGACGTTAAGATTATCCCATAGAGTCATAGACGATTACTACTTTTTAAGTAGTTAAATATATTCCTAGCAATATATAACACTTCTTAATTTCAAAGCGCTGCAAAACTGATCTAAGACTATGGACTTATAGTTATTGTACTTGCTCAATCACCATTACAACCGGAACACAGCAAAACCAATTATTGCTGTCTGGCTGGGGAATAACTGGCGCCGTGACAGATGAGACTGCACACATAACATGAGTGATTTGACTGATTTAATTATTTTATAAAAATATTATTTTGCCAACAAAAATAAAAAACAATGATAAATATATTGAAATGAAGACTGACAAGGTCCCATAGTTTAACTTTTTATGGACAAACTGTTACATTATCTATCTTTAGTTGCAATTTCATGGCAAATTATCGATAAAAACACGGTTTAATTTAAGATTTTCAAGAATCGATTCAATAATAATACGTTTTTAAACGAATGACGAGTCATTTTAATCTCAGAGTTAAAGTAATGTTTTTATAGCGTTTTACGCATAAACATTTGATTGTGCTTTGAAATAGCAATTAATTGTTAAAGAAGTTAGTAAAGATTGATTCAATATTCGTGACAATCAAATCTTTTCATGTTATAGGGATGTAAGGGGAGTCGACAACGACCTTAGACCTACCGTCAACCTCACCTGCACGTGGTGCATCCTGCAGAACAACGAACGAGACTCTGGCGACCGAAATCATGGCGGTATAACCACAAATGCTGGGATCCTAAAATGCAAAACCTGATAGCGCGCAGCAGCGTTATCAGCGACAGATTTCCAGCTGCGGTCACCAACCCGCCTGCGAAGCGTGGTGACTATGGAAATAAGTCCCCCAAATGAGGGACAATACAATTCCCGGTAGTCGCGTTATTCCTGGCTACGGTACCGGCCATGGTAACGGTGTGACGGGGGGTGCTAAGAATCCCCGGGCTACGGCAGGGTACCACAAACGGCAACTGTTTCTGGTCACATACAATGGGCGCTCTCTGCAGCTGGACGAAAATCTTACAGAAATTGGAAGTAGAGTTAAGTCGTATTAACTGGGATATAGTAGGTCTATCGGAAATCCGAAGACAGGGCGAGGACACGATGCCGGTCACTTACTCTACTTCTGAGAAGGACACCAACCATCCCAAGGTGGCGTCGGCTTATTGATCCACAAGTCACTCAGAAGCAATGTTGTAGAGGTTGGCAGTGTGTCTGCGAGGGTGGCGTACCTTGTCTTAAAGATAAGAGAGGTATGCCTTGAAGGTTATACAAGTGTATGCCCCAACGTTTATATACACTGACGAAGATGTCTAAGCCATGTACGAAGATATAGTGAAAGCTATGTCTCGTACCAGTACCTTCTACACAATTGTTATGGGTGACTTCAACGCCAAAGTGGGAGTACAAGAAGATGGTGAATCGAGGGTAGGAAAATTCGGCTATGGGCGCAGGAATTCTCGGGGACAAATGCTGGTAAACTTCCTCGAGGCTCAGGGATTATTTCTGATGAATTCATTTTTCCAGAAAAAGCCCCAAAGAAAGTGGACCTGGTGAAGCCCCGATAACGTGACAATGAATGAGATCGACTTCATTTTATCTAATAAGCGCCAAATATTCAGGCATGTCTCCGTGATCAACAGAGTAAACACCGGAAGTGATCACCGCCTGGTAAGAGGCACCCTGAATATTGGCTGGCTGCGAAAGCTTCCAGTTGGAGCTACAGAACCGATTTGCCATCTTGGAAACCAAGCAGGACATTGACGACGCCATTAGTCTGGTGCGAGTCATCCGCGAGGTGGGCCAAAATTACTTTCGACAAAAGAGTTAGACAAATTACTCTCAGGCGAGACTCTGGACGAGATGACGAGAAGACGTGAACAGCAAAATATGACGCCATCTGAGTATCAGGCACTTAACAGGAAGGTTAAAAAACTAATAAGGCGTGACACAAGACGAGCGAATGAAGATGCTATAGCACTCAATAGGGGCTCGAAGGTTCTTGCAAAGTAACTTACCTCCTGTTGTCACCTGACAAAACTCAGAACCACTCAAGGCACAACCGTCACCTCAAAACCAGAGATTCTTGCTGAAGTCGAAAAGTACTATGGCGATTTATACTTATCACGAGTACCTCCACCTGAGTCCCACAGTGCGGATGATCCACGTGCCAGACTAACACGCCACCTATCAGACGAGCTTCCAGACATCGACTTGGGCGAGATAAGGATTGCTCTCGGACAACTTGGAAACAACAAAGCTCCAGGAGATGACGGAATTACCTCAGAACTTCTTAAGGCAGGAGGAACTCCAGTTCTGAGAGAGCTGGCAAAGATCTTCAATTCCGTCCTTCACAATGGTATTACACCAAAGGCATGGAGCAGAGGCGTGGTGGTGCTGTTTTTCAAGAAGGGCGATAAAGCTCTTTTGAAAAACTATCGCCCCATTTCACTTTTAAGGCACATTTATAAGTTGTTTTCGAGGGTAATCACGAACCGTCTTGCCCAAAAATTCGATGACTTCCAACCCGTTGAGCAGGCTGGGTTTCGAAAAGGCTTCAGTACCGTAGACCACATACACAGAGGGATGTAATCTCCCCGAAACTTTTTATCAATGCATTGGAGGACGTCTTCAAGACGCTCGATTGGAACGGACGCGGTATTAATATGAATGGTCAACACATTACACATCTGCAGTTTGCCGATGACATTGTCATCATGGCGGAGACTCTGTCGGATTTGGAAGAGATGCTAAACAGCCTGAGCGATTCTTCAAGACAAGTAGGTCTCGTAATGAACATAGAAAAGACCAAAATTATGTTCAACCATCATATATCCCCGTCTGTCAAATATCTAGGAGTTATTCTGAACGAAAAACTTAGTTGGCGCTCTCATATAGACATCACAACTGCGCGCACCAGAAAACTTATTTGGGTTTTCAAGAAGTTGAGGCACGTTGCTGATTTAGATCTACTGCGCACAATATATTATACGCTAGGTCAATGTCATTGGATATTGTATAAAAGCTTGGGGTTGTGCTTGTAAAACCTTTTTAATAGACTTGGAAAGAGCGCATAGGTCTATCTTAAAAGTTATGACCTCTAGCCCATATAGATTTTCTACAACTAAGTTATATGAAAAATGTCAACTCCTAACGGTTAGGCAACTATACTTCTATCAATTAGTTATTCAACAACATAGAATCACCCCCTATCATGCCGACGAATACAATAAACCACGTGTCATTAAAAACGTATGTCCACCTGTTATATGTCGAACAGCTTCAGCCAGACGACAACATGATTTTAAAGCAGTTTATTTGTATAACAAAATAAATAAAATAAAAACATATAATAATAAAATACATGTAATCGTAATGTAATCGTGAATATTATATATATATATCGTATAATTATTAAAAATTGGCTACTAGGTCTAGATCATGAACAAACTGAACTGTTGTTGCTATAATATATTGTGAAACAAAATACACACATACATATACACACACACACACGCTGACACACACAGAGAGAGACACACACGCAAACACATACATACATATACACCCCACACAAATCTTCTGACACTCCCTTCCCTCCCTACAGTAAGAAATATTCATTATTTTTTTATTTTCATAGAATGATATGTCACTAAAACATGAGAGAGGACACTGATTTCTGTAATACAGGTTTTGAGCCTAGCTCAAAAATCAGGGACTTCATTATAATTTGTAACTTTTTATGTGAATAAAGATTTTTATTATTATTATTATCCCCGAGACCGGTGGTCGTAAATGGCTCTCCACTCGGGCCAAACTATACAACTGGACCAGCACAACTTTGAGAAGGAGGCCAAAAGAAGAATACGTTTGGACTGGGCGGCATTCGGGAGGTTGCGTTATATTTTTGAATCGTCGATCCCTCAGTCCCTTAAGACCAAGGTCTTTAGCCAGTGCGTCCTACCTGTAATGACTTACGGTGCCGAAACGTGGATACTCACCGTAGGAATGGTCCACAAGTTTAAGGTCGCTTAGCGAGCTATGGAACGCGCGATGCTTGGGGTTTCTCTGGCAGATAGAATGCGTAATGAGGACATTCGCCAGAGAACTAAAGTCACTGACATCGCGCGTAGAATTAGGACGCTGAAGTGGAAGTGGGCTGGTCATGTCTCCAGACGCATTGATGGCCGATGGAGCCGACGCGTGTTAGAGTGGAGACCACGTTTAGACAAACCTAGTGTAGGACATCCTGCAGCAAGGTGGACCGATGATTTGAAAAAGGTGGCAGGTACGGGATGGATGCGGGCTACCCAAGATCAGGATGGTTGGCGTGCTTTGGGGGAGGCTTTCGTTAAGAAGTGGACGGCGATAAGCTAAAAAAAAAATGTTATAGGGCGAGCAAATGGGCCACCTGATGGTAAGTAGTTATCATAGTCTCACATTTTTCATCGATAATGGGCCACCAACCTTGGAGTCTAAAATGTTATGTCCCTCGTGCTTGTAGTTACACTGGCTCACTCACCATTCAAACCAGAACACAACTATACGAAGTACTGCTGTTTAGCTTAGCGGTAGATATATCACAAGTGGCTTGTACCCAGACGGGCTTGTACAAACCCCTAACACCTAAATATTGTATTTAGGATTTTAGATCGGAGCTATTGACAGCTTACCGAGCAACGTTACCACCTGCCCTATTTCTCAGAAGGCTTCTGATGGTGTTCTGAAGGAGTTGCCACGGTGTTGTTGGTTAACAACAAGATATATGTCCTATTGTGCTGGTTTACAACAAAGATAGTAATCCTAATACATGTAGGTTTTTTGCTTGAGAAAAGGTTTATAGTTATCAATTTCATTTCCAAAGTTCGCTTCGAAAGCGAGCGACAGACATATAAAATTGACACACTCTTCTCATATAAACATATAATATACCTACAACATACGAATATATTTTATCCTATTTACGAACAAAAAGGAACAACACATAGAGAAACACTTTGAAAGCTGAATGAAACGGACAGTAAAAAGCAAATTATTCGAGAGGTATTTTTTGTTAAGTAGGCGTTTCTATTGTGTAATATTAAGTGTTGCTAGAATTGTAAAAGTAAATATTACTTTCACATTTATGTTATTTTTATTTAACGACAGACCTTGAGTTTTTTATTCTAAAATGACTTGTAACGTTCTCATCGAGTAATTACAGTCGTCGGATCATTGATTAATTTAGTTCTAAAACGTTTAAACGCAAACTCTGTCGAAATTATATTAAGTAGACAAATAACAATCAATTGAGTTTCCACAATAGTTAACACTTTTAACAAATTATTAAAATGGTCATTGATATACAGATAAAAAAGCAAGAAGAAAATTAACAAATTTCCAGATATCCATGGACTTTTGAGACGGTTACAAAATGAAACAAAATCTTTTGAACGAATTATATATATTTAAATAATCAACACAATTAACATTATAAGATTAAAATTATAATAACAGCATTAACAACTTAAATAATATTACAAAATTACAATAAAGGAATATATAAAATTTAATAATTATAACCTACAAATAAAATAGATTAAAAAAATATAGCTACATACTTTATAATACAACTCGTATAGTTCAAAAACTTAAAAATAAACACATTTTTATAATTAATAATAACAACAATTAATTCTATGTTATATCACTATGTAATAATTATATTTGTTGACATTTTTATATGAGTATAATGGTCGTAATGTCGTAAGCGAATAAAATTGTAGTAATAGGTAATTTTCATACTTAAATAATTAACATAGAACTTCTGATTTTATTATTAAAGGTTATCGGGAAATATACCATCGCTATTAAGTTCGGTTTTAATTATATTCAACACTTGATACTAAATATCTATTTTATTATTTCGTCCTTACCTATAAATGTTTAAGCAGGAATTAATTAAACATTGCTGTCTCCTTTTTTCGAATGTAAAATCAACGATGAAAGAGAGAAATGATATTTAATAGCTTCCCGCTAAACAATGTTTATAAATAAGACCGTTCATATAGAACCCATTAAATATCATAGCTAAAGAAATATCTGATTTTTTTTTAAGAACTATTTGAAAGTTAATGAGCATGAATCTTGTCAAAATACTTACAGTTACCTATGTATGTTTATGTAAAAGCTTATATAACTCTTTTCCGGTCAAAACTATCGACTATTGGTTAAGTCCTTCTGACTCGTTCTATCCGTGTAAAAAGGCTTATTACATAGCGTAGCTTCGGTTGGTTTAATTACTGTAAACGTGTCATTTGGGAACCCACACGACCGTTGTTACGTTTCGAGATACGCTACATACACAGACATACAGAAATAAACTAATCATAGGCTATTTTGTCAAAAGTATAATTAATTGATTTTGTCGGTTGAAAGTTATATTTGACTAGAAATTATTACTGACTGTACCTTATATGTAACAAAGGGGAAATGTTCCCTTGAAGAGGATCGTTATTTATTTAAACATTTATTATAAGCAATATATATAGGGCTGAATATAATCCAACACATGCAGGTTATATCACTATGTACCTTTTACATAATGTATGACACATCCAAATACAATTAGCAAATTAAGTACATAATGAGCGTTGCTTGCTAAACGCCTCAATGTATTATATACAAGTTTCAAATATAGGCTAATTGTTAAACAGTTTTCCAATATGTATCAAAGGTACAATATTAAATAGAATTATAGCAGTTAAAACGCTAATATTTCACAATACATTATAATTAGTTACAAAAAATGACAAACCTATTCACATTTACGGAATTATAATCTTACTAGTATACGCCCGTGAGAAGGGGGGTGGCATGTTAAGTATCCTATGTCCTTTTCTCTACCTCTGACAACGAGTATGTAAGATTTCATGATGATCTGTTGAGTAGTTAAAGAAATAATTTTTAAAATCGGTTGAGTGGTTTAGACCTGAAAGCGTAACAAACAAAGAAACAAACACACTCACATTTGCATTTATAATATTATTTAGGATTATAGCTAAAAATTATAGCAAATTGATAAAGTGCAGAATCGACATTATTAAGTGCGTTTGTTTTTATATAATAAAATATTTATTTAAATTGTAACGAAATCTAATTAGAGCATTTTACATTTAGAGTTAGTATTAATTGAGCATCTAAAACTATTCAACACAGTAAATATACACGACCAAAATATATAGATAAAACATATTTTACAAACACAACGAATTCGTAACATATTATAGTCAAAAGTAATATTAATGAAAATGTAAAAGATATATAACACATATAATTATTTTTTAAATACAAATGTGATAAAAAATTAGATGTTTCTCCTACCATGTTTGTTAGATATATTACACAGTGTGTAACAAAAACCCTGTCCGATCCGTGAAGTGGTTATTAGGTATCGTGAGTCGGTTCTATTTCTGTAATCATTTTTAAAATACTAAGCGAAAAAAATACCCATAAAAAATATTAATTATCATTTTCAATTGTAAATGACGAAAATTTTATGGATAACTGAGGTCATGATCTCGTGTCCTAGCTACCCGATAGGTAAGAGCTATCGAGCGCTGTCATTGTTCCTGTGTTGCCATGTAATTTTCGTAATTTAAATAAATTAAACTATATTCGGGGTAAATGTTTTGTTTAGAATTTTAAAAATGATTACATAAATAGAACCGACACACGATACCTAATAACCACTTCACGGGTCGGACAGGGTTTTTGTTACACACTGTATATTAAATAATATATGTATTCATTTGTATTTTTTAAAACGAATACGAGATGACTAGCGTAGACACACGCATGTAAGCACTCAAACACACATATTATAGCAAAAGTGTCAAGGTGGCCTTAGTCTTATACTTATTTCGGTCTAGCTCTTATTCGTCAAGTGTAACTCCACGTTATATTCTCGCGACACTCGACACGACATTCGACACGACACGTCGACACTCGGCGGAACACACGGAACTTCGAAAATCAAATCTTGAAAACCAAAACATTGGTTGTATTTTTATCCAAAATCTAATCGTAAATCTTTTTCACACAGACTATCAACACTTTATGATCTGGGTATTGACTATAATGACATTTATTATTACGAAAGATTACATTAAATTCAGTGCAATTTAAGGTAAAAATTATCGACTTCACTTGTTAACTTTGTTTAGCGGATGCTTAGGTAAACACAGATTTTTTCTCCTTCTGTCATTATTCGAAAGAAGAAGAAAGAATATTGTTTAACGAGATTTTTTTCCAAACAACATGACTTGGAAACCTTCAAGATAAGAGCCCATTCATTCCTTCAAGGTCGGTAACGCATTTGCGAGACCCCTGGTGCTGCACATGTCTATGGGCGGTGGTAATCACTTTCCATCAGGTAAACCACCTGTAAGTTTGTCCGCCATTCCATAAAAAAAATAGAGTCGTATATTGTCTACATTTGAAAAATACAAATCGAGTGGCGTTTATAACTTTTATTTTAATGATCTAGTCATATGCTATTAAACGATCAAAGCAAAATGTTACAATTATTATTTAATCTTAAATGTACGGACACTATGCTGGCTGCACATTCTCGGTGATACATTTCAAAACTACAAATGAGCGTGAAAATGTGAAAGCGCATTATTTGTGATTTATTTTATTTGTTTAATACATTATTATGAGATATACGTACCACAGAAAATACATTGATATAATGATGTCACAAAAGATTAAAATAAACAAAGCGTGCTTATTCCTTTAATTCAGTGTCATAAAAAGGAAATAAATGTTGACAGAAAACAAAGTCAAAGTTGATACGCACAAAAGATAAAATACAGTAAATTATAAACATGAAATACTCGAGTATTTATTTAGTGTAAGATGTATCACCTAACTGTGATCTGTGGCACTAATATCATTCAGATAATTTATGAAATCATTCATCAATCAAGCATATTTATTTTTATTTTGATATTATATTAAGGTTTTCTGTTTGTCATCACTTATTATGTTTGATTGATAATTATTAATAATAATAATTAACCCAGCCTATATTCTATACTTATAATATTATAGTAAAATAGTCTACTAATAACAGCTCTTGGCCCACTATGTTAGTGTACTAGATTGGCCATCATATTATGGAAATGTTAGTATATTTTGGCATACATTGCACCCGGAGACATCCTCATAATGTGTTACTTTACTTTCGTAAATCAGGATAGCACAAATAAGACATGAAATTCAGAAGTGTTAGCTGAATCGATTACCATGAAATTATAACTCGAGATGAGTTTGTGTTTTCTTACTCACTTTTTTCTATAATAAAATAGCCACGTATACTTTATTACATAAAAAAAAACACTTAATAGTTATTAAACCTGAGAATGTACAGCCAAAAATCTTCACGAATAATTTCCGCAATTAGCAGATAACTATGGAAAGTTCGGAGTAAAGGACACATAGTGTCGTTTAAGACAATCAGATGTATTGTGCGAACTGGATCCAGTAGGTCAGGTTGAGGACCGCGAAGAGAAGGGGGAAGAAGACGCGAGAGAAGCGGTCGATGCTGATTGCCCTCATACGTGCTTTGGCGGCTTCGGCTGGTTCCTGTCAATAATAACATAATTAGCTATGTGTACTTACATACTTATCAGATATTGAATTTATATATGACTCACTATCAGAGTTGTTGTTTAGATAACATATTAGGTCCTTACCTATGAAGTTGACGTTTTATATAGAAAAAAATACATAGACTATACATTACCATCTATTTCAGCTTCTGAATATGACCCTAAGTCATTGCGTGGAAGTTATATAGCCTAAAAGATTTTCAATTAACAAACTATCTTTTATAAAAAAATTGGTACCATCTCGTTTTAATATAGAAGATAACGATATGCTTTCGAACCAAACAAAAAAAAACAATAGGAAACTATTATTTACAATAACAAATTGAAAAGGTAAATGAATCAACCATTTCGCTATCGATGCTCCAGATATACGGACAACATAATCCTTATGAAATCTCTAATGATAAATTCACTCAGCGTCCCACTGAAATCTTTTCATTAATTCCTTGACATAGATTTACAAATGGAAAATTTCCTATTGCTTGTTTGCAGTTTTGTACATGAACTAGTTTTGCCCGCGGATTTACCTGTTTCATGTTATATATGATATAAATATTTAAAAATTGAAATACTCCTTCTTATAATTTTATTTGTAATTTATACCGTTTTATGAAAATCCCTTACAAATGGATGGTAAAAGAAGAAACCACCATGGGTTTCCTGTAAAAAAAATTATAGATTCGATTTTGAGGTAGGTGTAAGTTTACACAAACGCTTTCGCTTTATCTTTAATCGCTTTTATAGTTTGTTGTCAGAACGGTAGCTAATCTGTCTCTGACCGTTATTACGAATTCAAACTGAAATAATATATAATGAAATAGTATATAAGTAACTTGATAAGGAAATTTTGTTTTGATTTCAAATAGTAAAAACTTGTAAATATCCTACTGTTGGGTCAACGGGTCTTCTTTTAAGAAGAACTTTCGTTGCTTGTTCCAATACAATAATTCTACAAATGTAAGTTTACGAACGATGTTTTCATTCCTCATCATCATGGTTTTACTAACAAACTGACCACATGATAAAAGTGAAGTATTTTCGACTACGATAAACATTGTTTTCATTTAAATAATAATTCAGGATTTTACCTTTGGTTTCGCAGCTCTGTCGTCCAGGATTATATTGACAAGGCAGTACTCCATTAACGCCATGAATACGAAGCTGAAATTATAAGAAAAAAAAATGGTATGAACGTCAAGGTACTCATGAAAATTGATGTATAAACATAAGTGGTCACCAACGCCCATAGAAATTGGCATTGTAAGAAATGTTAACCATCGCTTATATCGTCATTGCGCCACCAACCTTGGGAACTAAGGTGTTATGTCCTTTGTGCCTGTAATTACACTGGCTCACTGACCCTTCAAACCGGAACACAAAAATACCAAGTACTGTTGTTTTGCGGTACAATATCTGATGAGTGGGTGGTACCTACTCAGACGAGCTTGCACAAACCCAACCATCAAGTAAATGTAAAGTAATGTAAGGTTAACGCACTTACAATAGCATATCTTACGATGGCCTGACACTCAAAATCTTACACTGACGACATCTGACGCCCAAAATCTTACGCTCGAACTCTCAGTTAGCCCCCACCGTGTAACGACCGCTAAGATATTTACACAGAAATAACTATTTTGTTTATAATTGCAAATAACATAAGATTGCAAGACCTATGTAAATCATTACTATTACATCATAATACCTTAACTTAAGCCTGATGGAAACTGTGGTGTTTTTTTTATTTCCATTGAGCTTGTAATTACACTGGCTCATCTTTAAGCTGGAACGGGATTACAAAGTCTACTGCGTCAGATGTTGTTTTGTTTTGTGTTAGAATAAATAATGGGAGGTGCTTACCCAGGTGGGTTACCCATTTTCGTCCTACTACAGAGTAAGTAAAGTAATTATTATTTTTGAATGGACGGTCGAATGATGTTATCATTCGTTCTCATCGTTTAACTTATTGTAAGTTCCCACTATTATGTCACCAGATAGGGTATCTCACTTTTGAACAGACGACAAGAAAGAGAAAGACGATTTAAAACCATTTATATTATTTAGATTAATAACTTTACCTAATCTCCTAACTCCTCTTGTATCGTATTAGGGGGTCATAAACTTCACACAAATAAACAAGAGAGCATAATACTTACACAGTGCACACAGACATAAAAGCGTCCACAGCCTTCAGATACGAGACAGGTGGAAGTTGCGCCTGTGACTTCGCGTGTTGCGTCGAGAGTGTGAGAAGTGACGTCACGCCGAGTGTAACACGCGCTGGTGCAGCATCCGGTTTTATCCAGAACGATACCCACTAGAATGAAGATAATTATCAGCATGGCATTGGCTAGTTCAAGTATAAAGTTGGTCTACACTTCACTTCATCGACCCACGTTGCCCAAATTGGTATATTTAAAAGTATGGGGTTCTAATATTATATATGTATTAACTTATTGCCTTGGATATAAGGTATACTAAGATATTAATGTCCAGACTTCGGGCACGCAGCATTATTTAATGTTAACAAAGTAACACAATCATACTATCTACATATGTATAATAAGTCCAGCCGCTTTAGCTACTCGATTTTATTTAGCTTGCCCAGTTTTATTTTTTTGTCTGATCAATGCCCTAGATTGATGGGGAGAGTGGTGTAATGACTGGTACCTAGGATCCACCGAATTATTTTTTAGCTTTTAGTAGATTATCTTTATCATTATTATCTTTATACAAAATAAAACCGTTTAACTTAAAATTATTTTTATTCCTTTATTTTTTGTTTGATAGCTCGAGTTAATGTTCTTACGACAAAAAACAAAATACTGCTGATAGATGCGAATTTGCATGTGTTTACCTCAATTGTTCATTATATAATTAAAGGTAAGTATGACAGGCTAACGTTATAAAATACATTAAATAAAAATAATAATTAATTATAATGATGATATAGACATTAATTAAACTACTAAACAAATCATACGATTTAAGATTCAAATTAAGATTTATCTCTGGAAGACAGATTATTAAACTTTTATTGAACTATAATGTGTTTTGCAACATATACCTTATTTGCAGAATATCATAAACTACTGTGACGTCATGTAATTATACTTTGTTATTGTAAATGTTCAATTGTGGTTACTTTAAGTGGAAGAGCGCTATCAAATCTTCAATGTTATCTTGATCGAACAGACCACAAGATAAATGCACTTTATTATGAAATAACGATGTTTTGTTTGTTTCTTATATATATTTTGTAGGGTATGGCGCAATAATATACACAATTATTATTTTCGAGGATGAAAACCATTTTGGTTTTCGGCATTATAGTTTTTGTTTTCATGTTAAAAAATAATAATATTCCTATAAGCTGACAGTTTAAGGCAAGATTAATCTTTTACGATTTAAGAGGTACCTACTTCCTTATATCCGCGTTAAACTTACAATTACATACTTTGTTTATATTTTTGTTTTATGTACAATAAGATATATTATAATTGAAATTATTGGAACGAAGTTCTTTTATGCGGCTTACAGTAGAGTGAAATGGTAGTGGTTCAAGGTCACGTCATATAACGAAATAGCGTTCATTCATCGTGCCTACCAAATGCTACAAAATGCGATGTGTTGGAATTTAGGAGGTCGATATAAAGGAAATTGGGGTGCTTTTTGGTGTGACAAAAATACAGTAAAATAATCAATTAAAATCTACATTAAAACACGGTTTGAGTTAGAGAACTTTGTTCCTGACGGGGGTCGCCGACCGCACCATTTTTTTTTAAATTAAAAGTTAACTTGCATAATTAACTCATTTAATTACTTAATAAATGAACTTACAGACATAATGACGATGAGGCAAGTCGGTATGTAAGTGTTGAACAAATGATAGCCCAGCCGTCTCTTCAGCTTGAATATAACTTCCAGGCATGTGAAGTTACCTAAAAATATATAAAATTCGGATATTTAAAAACGCCCAAGTACTGTATAAATTAACAACAGGGGGTGCTAACAACATAACATAACAAATTTCTGAACTCAAAAAGTTAACACATATTTAGTGTGGCCAGGTATCCGTTTGTTTAATACAATCTTTCAGATATTTTAAATTCATAAATTTAAATTTTATTGCTAGCTTATAGATGTCGCATCTTGGTTATGTATACAGATGGAATGTTTATATACCTGTTTTAAATATGATCAAGGTGCTATTTAATAAAATTCTATAAAAAAAATCATAGAAAGTTGTTCAAATGGGCCAGCTGGTCACGGTCGTATATAAATATTGGCGCTGTAAGAATTATTAACCGTTCCTTACATCGCTACCAACTTTGGGAACTAAGAAGTCATGTCCCTTGTGCCTTTCAAACCGGAACACTACAGTACTATTGCTATGTATCTGATGAGTGGATGGCACCCAACCAGTCGGGCTTGCACAAATCCTTACCAACAGGTAACGTATAAATATTATTGTAATATCAAATCCATTGGGTATACCTAAGCATAATGAAAAGTAAAGTTAAGCAATAGAGGTTATTTTATTATTTTTATTAGAAGTTTTCATATGAAATTCATTACTAATATTAACTCGTTTATATCATCCTATTAAACTATCGTTACGAATAATTTGGGACAAGGGTAAATTCGAAGACACAAAATCCCAAATAAAACAAAAAATACCCGACGATAATAGAAAAATAACAATTATGGACTGCTAATAAAGTAATTATTATCATGGATTAGTTTTAATCTTATGATTCTCGAAAGTTTTAAGCTTTATCTGTGTGATAGCCTGGTTTATCCAGTTGTTCAAGGCATGCATTGTATGGAAACAGTTAAAAGATTGTAAAAAATCATCACTAATTTAACAAGTTACTCAACGCCCACTTTGCTCGTTTAATGAGGTAGAGCTCGAGGTGATTACTAGAGCTATCCTTTAAGATATAACGCGACACTCATCACATGAGCGTGAAATGCTACTAAGTGTTATGAGTCATTGATTGTAATTGTTATAAAATTTGGTGATTACACGGATCAAAATAGCGTATCACCGTAACTCAGTTTCGACATTTTTAGAGAGAAGTAAATTCTATCGTTAAAGATGAAGTTACATTGTTATTTGGTAAAACGAGGGCTTGATTCAATTACATGGCTATTGAAAGTTTCTTTCCACACAATCACTGATATTAATTGGCATACCTTACACCGCCAGTGATAACCTTATTTAAGAGATTTTAAATGTTATGATAATTGTCCTCCTATTTTGTACATTTAAATAAAACCAGGACACAGTTATACAAGGTAATAGTAATAATAATAAAAATAAATAATAATAAAAAAGGTAATAGTATTTATCGGTTGAATAACTGTTAACTGGCTAGCACCTACCCAAAGCGGCATGCTCCGAGCTCTACACCTCTGGGTTTGTATAAAAATTAAACGCCTTATAAGTTCTGTGAAGTCGCCTCTTGAATAAGCGGCTCATTGAGACAAAGGACAATTAATTTACGGGATTAAACGAACGAAATTAAGTTACGAGTAATTATTTAATTGCTAGCTCAGGCTTGGTAGTTACTTCACCAACATTGCATTACATTGGAGCAAAGTGGTGGAGTAAGCTCCAAATATTCTTTTCAAAAAAGAGATGCCTAAGCTCGTAATACCGTATTAAAAATAAGAAGGCACTGTTAGACAAGGCGGTTTGGAGCGCTGTGGCAGAATTATGTTCATCCAACACACGAAACGAATTAAAAACGAAAGAAAACTCAGAGCTGTTAGGACAGATTCCCCGATCTTCAGTTATAATTCACGTATTCTATTCGTTAGTTAACAACTTACCAGTTGAATAAACTTGAGTACAGTCAGCAGTTCTGTTCTGGACAAGTTCCAGTTGGGGCAGTTCGATGTTCTCGTCGACTACCAGGGGTACTTCTGGATCCCATTGAAAAATAAGGTCATCTGTTGTATGAGACACTGGAAAAAATATAATAAGCGTCTTTCTCAGAATTAAGAAAACGATATTAAAAATTATTATTTAGATATTATTCAACTTAAGACAATAAAATATTTACAAACATTTTTTTCCATGTATTAACCCTTAATTAGGCGCATGGGGTCAAGACAATTTCTAAAAAAAATATTGTTTATGTGTTTCGAAAGCGACAACGCTCTTTCTAATTTCCTACTTCCCCGCGCGGTACGCAAATCAGTAGCAAACAGAACACCAGCGCGAACAGCAATTACGTACCATTGCGACCCCTTGCGACCAATTACGTAACCTTTTTGGCAAAAGGTAAGTTTTTAATTTTGTGTTTTTACGCATATACATTTATTTATTTTTACTAATTATAGTGTATTATTGTTTTTTATAATGTAATTTATGTATTTTTCTCTTTATTTTTTTATGAAACTGGCCAAGGAGTGACTAACACCGGAATATAAATTGACTTCCTTCTGATTCCTTCTGAATTCTTGCCAAACAGAAGTAGGGAGCAATTTACTTCGCTTTTCGGATTTCATAATCAAATCACTATGGTCTCATATGTCCCTAAGCCAAAGAAAGTTGTTATTTTACTTTCTACCACGCATAATGACAACTCTATTGACGAAACAACAGGAAGCGCCCAAAAACCAAAAATAGTTACGTTTTATAATATTACTAAAGGAGCGTCGACTGTCGTCGCTAATTATAACGTTGCGAGAAGGACTAAAAGATGGCCATTGGCAGTATTTTATCATCATCTCAATATATCTGGCATCAATGCATTAACCATACTCAATGCAAATACTAACAAGAGTAGCACAAATGTAAGGCGGATTTTTTTGAAAAAATTAGCAATCGAACTGGTAGAATCACCAGATCACCAGAAACGGTGCAACGAACAGCTTGCTACCCCTTGTTCGACAAAAAAGCGGCTTCATGAAGTGCACGATATACAGGAATTTATGCATCGTCATCGTATTGCTGTTCGTCATGCCCTAGAAAGGACGACAAAAAAGTGGCTTCTAAATGACATAAAAGTAAAGTAAAGTAACAGCCTGTGAATGTCCCACTGCTGGGCTAAGGCCTCTTCTCCTCTTTTGAGAAGAAGGTTTTTGGAGCTTACTCCACCACGCTGCTCCAATGCGGATTGGTGGAATACACATGTGACAGAATTTCAGTGAAATTTGACACATGCAGGTTTCCTCACGATGTTTTCCTTCACCGTCAAGCACGAGATGAATTATAATCACAAATTAAGCACTTGAAATTCAGTGGTGCTTGCCCGGGTTTGAATCCACGATCATCGGTTAAGATTCACGCGTTCGTACCACTGGGCCATCTCGGCTTTTTGCCATAAATGCCATAAGTGTGGTAAATTTGTTTGCCAACAGCACTTTAAGGTGTACTGCATTGGATGCGAAGTAGGTGATTCTGATGACGAATCATGTTAATATTATTTTTGTTTTTGATCTCAGCTATGCCAAAAACTAATGATTTTAAAAGCTATTAGAATTTTCTTTGTTTTATTAATTATTTTAAGAGTAAGTTATGTTTTTATTTTTTAAATATAATTTCAATAAATCATTTAATTATTTTGGATATTATATATTTTATTTTATTTGTTCCTTCCAATCCATTTTTATTTATAACTTTGGGTTCAGATGTGACCCCATGCGACTAATTATGTGCTATTCTTAATGCGCCTAATTAAGGGTTAAAACTAATTCAATTTGATATTTGTATTTTATTGTATTCCTAGGATCGAGTGTAAGAGTACGGACTAAATATTAGCTAACTCAGTTAGTTGGAACTGTTTTAAAATTTATTTACCCAAATTTCAAACGCTAATACTAACAGATCGTTTAAAACCTAGAAATATTTAAAAATATAAATGCTTCTTTGAATCTTACTTCAAAATTAAATATCAGTATGTCTAAAAAATAAAAATGTAATTATAATGAATAGAGCTAATAAAAAATTGCTCGTATATATGAGTATGTAAAATAAGTAGGCGAAGACATAACAGCTTAACACATTTTTCTCCTCTATTTATCTATCTTAGTGTTATCAATATCAAAATTTCGGAAATATGAGTAGAAAAAAAGCTTCGAAACTGGAAGTTCATATAATTCATTTTTTCATATGATATGATTTATATTATCATATCATCCTCAAATTTTCATAAATGCATCGAATTTCGACAACTGGGCGAACACTGGTCAATATAAAAATAGGCCAATTTTTATGAGGTACCGAAAAATCCATTAGGCTTCGTTAATGTACATCATAAGTGTACCACGTCCCGAACTCCGGCATCACTTAACGACCTCCAAACAAATAACAAGTAGAACTCAAAAATAACCTTCAAGTGGGCTTTACCTATTTATGGACCTTCTCCACACCGACTCGATCACAGCTCTCCAAAGATCTTCAGATAAAAAGAGCTGACATCACAAGCGGAGACGAGAACACTTGCCCTACATTTAAGGTGCTACTCGACGAATCAATTTTTTCGTATCACTCAACAAACTTTAGCCCCAAGTGCTTACAAATGTTTGGCGATCGAACGCTCATTGTTGCAATATTGTAAGAGAAATATTTTTATATATATTTTTTACAGTTATGTTATTATAATCTTGAGCTTAATTAAAGTTAATACTAATTAATAAGTGATTAATATATAAATTAAGTATATCTTTGTGCCGTTTGTAGTTGAAAAACTTATTTGCAATTTCATAGAGTATTTGATTCTCTACGTAATTTCTACTTATTGTTATTTTGTTCCGAAAATTAATTGGAATTGCTTGACAATGGGAAAATACAGCACTAGAAAGCACCATATGTCACAATATCAATTCGATCATCGTATTATATCATACAATACTTTTCATTTTTCAATCGTAAATTATTAATTAAAACTTGTATCATCAAGGACGTAATGAAATAATTCTTATGTAATAACGGTAAATAGGCATCATAGGTATACCGTCTAGCAATGTACACGGCGGTAGAGCTTTTTTGCAAACTCGTCTGGGTAGCTACCACCCACTCATCAGATATTCTACCGCTAAACAGCAGTATTTTGTATTATTGTATTCCGGTTTGAAGGGTGAGCCAGTGTAATTACAGGCACAAGGGACATAATATCTTAGTTCCCAAGTTAGGTGGCGCATAGGCGATGTAAGCAATAGTTAACATTTCTTACAATGCCATTGTCTATGGGCGTTGGCGACCACTTACCATCAGGTGGCCCAAATACTCGTCCACCTACCTACCTAAAAAAAAATGTGAAAGCTGCAGATTCAATCCTGACTTGACTTTTATCGTCCCCAATCCTCAAGCAATATTAAAATTTAATTGGATTGAATAAAAATGCCTTGAATGTATTGCTGCTATATTAAATTTAAAAAATATGTTCAATGTCGTAAGTCTACGTCATACAATGTAAAACGCGCTCGTGTTTATTTCAAACGTCAATTGGTGATGTTTTATTTTTATGTTTATGAAGTCTAACTCTTACACTAATAAGCTAAAACATACTACGCAGAGAGCTTTTAGTTTTAATTGAGCTCTTTTTAAGCACCTACTAAGCTAATTGCTACTTTACTAATAAGTGACAAAATTACAGGCTGAATTCTACCCTCGGTTTCTGTATATGAGAGTAGTGTTAGTGGGTACAATAGTAGAACGATAGGTTCTTATATTGTATTCTATAACAGTGGGAATTCCACTAACTGTGGAACATCATCACATGTTTATTTATTTCTTATTTCAATTCCTGTTTTATTTTCGTATACATTATCTAAAGTTTAGCCGTCTTTCAATCTGAAATTGTTTTCACACGATGACATTAGACAGTGTCGATTTTAGTAATAATTAGATCTACCAAGCGGATACACTCGCGTGAAATTGTGACATAGCTGGTTTTTTATATAGAATAGGCGAAAGGGCAAAATATCGATCCCGAAATGGTAGACTAGACTGTTAGACATTGGCATAGTAAGAAATATTAACCGTCGCTTACATCGCCAATGCGCCACCAACCTTGGGAACTAAGATGTTATGGCCCTTGTGCTTGTAGTTACACTTACTCACTTACCCTTCAAATCGGGTAACTAAATAATGCTGTATTGCGGTAGAATATCTGATGAGTGGGTGGTACCTACCCAGGCGAGCTTGCACAAAGCCCTACCAGTGCTACCACCAAGTCAATTAAGTAAGTTGCATCGATATTGATTGTTTAAGGTTATATATCCGCTTTCATTTATTTATATATGAATCAAACAACAGAATTATAAAATTATTGTAATAAATAGAAATTAAATAAAAAAAAAATATTCTATATTGCCTATAATAATATAAATATTTATATAATAATATAAATATTTAATAAATAGACAAAAAAATTATTAAATACAAAATAAATAATAAAATTTCATTCGCTGTATTTATTTAATTTATTGTGTTATTTTACTGTTTATTTCATGAAATATAAATGAATGAAATGAAAGATAAAGACTTTGGAGTAAAGTGAAAGAGACATTATTATTAGAGTGAAAATATAGTTATGAACGTTATAATATAAATTTGCATATTAAAATTATTTTTTGCTAACGTAAAATACTGTGGAGAGAAAATCTCATGATAATCCTATTAAAGTAAAGTTTACAACATTGAAACTCGATCGAACATACGGTAAGCTCACTATATATCTGCTTATATACATATGTAACTAAATGAATCGAGGGAAGTCGCGCGGACAACTACCAATACTTAAACAAAACGACAGTTTCGTATTTTTCAATTTAAATTATGAGCTATGCAAGAACAGATGAACTGACATAGATTTAAATCATAACCTCTTGTTTTTTCGTAGTCAGATAAAAATAGAACATAGTGATTAGCAACTTAATCTGCGTGACAGCTCAGGGGTCTTAAAGTTCCTCTCGACGACTCGTTAAACATTCGATGGCTCTTGAATAACGCCACCGACACACGTTTAAACTTAAACGCCTTTGTTCTGTTTTAATACATTGAAAATGAATATTAATCAGTGTTAAAAGTGGAGTAATTATACCAGAATCCTCTCCTGTTAGTAAACTTGCTTAAAAGAAAGATTATCTTTCGATAATGCTATAATCAGGGCTGGATTTAGGGGAGGGCAAGTGGGTCTAGAGCTCCGGGGCTTCCTCGAAAGACAAAAATAGAGACTTGTAGAACAAAATACAACCAAATCAGACTAATAAATGCATTCATAATTAGTTCAATCCAAGAATCACTATTTTAGCTTAACTTGTACAGTGTTTTCCAATAGAAATAATAGTAGGGCGCAACATTTTGAATTAAACCATCTATGATATATTATATATGTAAATATAGTAAAAACGGAGTATTTTATTATATATCTATGTTTGTTAAAAAAAAATTTGTTCCGCAATATGTTTTTGAAATTAAATTGGACAATCCACTTTGTTGCCCCAGGGTGTTCAGACTTTAAATCCGACCCTGGCGATTCTGGTAAGTTTTAAAATCACCCTTCTAGTCCAAATCCAGGTTTTAATCCTGCTGATTTTCGTAAAAAGTTTTTTTTATAATATGTATTGTTAAAGTAAGTTCCGTAAAATATTAAAATCGTAAATCTTCGATATTCCGCCATATTAAAATTGAAGAAGTTCTTTATTTTAATCTGAGTTTTATGTTTATTCTTCGTTATGAAATATTCGTTAAGAAATGAAATAGTCTTTAAAATATTTTATAAAATAAAAAAATCGACATCTCGTGGGAAATTCCGTTAAAATTCAATTCAACGAATCTAACTTATATTGCAAACATAGTTTTTTATTACTTCAAATCACAACAGAGATTATCATAGAATTTTCAGTTCGTTAGTGGTTTGTCAATTGAAATAGGTCAATATTAAAATTTTAAAAGTAAATAAAAATATTTATTATTCACAAATATACGTTTTTGCTATTTATTTCATGCGGGACAGAGGCATCAATGAAATGTAAAATTAATTACTTATATCAAATTAAATCAAAATATACTCTATATAAATAACATAAGCTTCCAATTTTGAGAACTGTCAAATTGTCATCTTACAAGATTATATGAAACGCAAAACAAAACAAAAACATTGCTATTTCATATCTAAAGGCGTATTTTCTATGTATCCGGGTTAACCCGTAATTAAATCCACTAAAACACTTGTAAAGCTAAACGAAAACCGAATAAATTTAAATTAAATTTAATATGAAAAGTATACTTATGCAGAACTTCAAAATTTTGTGACGAAATAATCTAAAACTGTCATAATTTGACGAGAGTATTATAAATAAAGATTCAACCACAACAAAACGAAAAACTAAAGGGAATATTTAATTTTATTTGGTTTGTTAACTTGAAGAGCTTGTCTTTGTGCAATGCAGCTAGGTTAATAACGTTGCTGCACTCAAAAACTTCATTAAGTCTGAAGTGGGTACAGATAGCAATTTTTCCACTATATTTTAATATTATATTTAGGGATGGCAACAATTCATGTCAATATTATACTCATAATAATAAAATTATTTTATAAGTATCATATTTTTGTTATAAATTAAAATTAAAGTTAGCATACACATTATGCCTGAAGTGGTAATATATAAGCGGAGTGGAGTGGAGCAACAAAAAATCGTGACGATATCTATATGAATCAGATGAAGTTCTGTCCGTCTATCTGCCTGTGCCTCCACTGTCGAGTTTGATTGAATAAATTCCAATCTTTCAAACAGGATAGGTATTGCATTCTCGAGTAGAATTTTGCGGGTATTGTATAAGTAAGATGTGACTCGTTTCATCCGTGCTCAATTTGTCTCCATTTCATTCAATATAATAAATCAATTACAGCGACACCTATTGGATCCACGTTTTTTATTTAGAATAAAGCTAAACACAACAGCACCTAATAAAACAGTAGTGACCCGGATTGAACCAATGCAATTATAAGACAACTAGTTTCCGTTCGCGGCTTTGCCCGCGTGTGGTGTTAGGCAACCTAAGCCCTATTCTACACATCTGGCAACCTTTATGTAAAATTTCATAATCACCGGCTAACTAGTTCAGACATGATCGCGTAACAAACAATCAAAGGCACTTTCGCATTTATTTCGTTTTAACGTATTTATATAAAACGTTATTGAAAAAAACTATCAGATTATAAAATACATTCGCTTATATAATATAATAGCTGTGCCCGCGGTTTCACCTGCGTGTAGTCAATAAAAATATATTCCTCGATAAAAGGACTATACAACACAAAAATAATTTTTAAATTCGAACCAGTAGTTCCTAAGATTAGCCGGATCAAACAAACAAACTCTTCAGCTTGATATATTAGCATAGACGTAGTTAGATGAAAACATATTTAATAATATATCTACATTTCTATTTAACTCGAGTGAGTCGAGTACAGTCGAGTTAATCGCTGCCTTCATTCAGGCTACTTTTGTGCATCTTTTGATGCGCTCAACGTTTCCTGCGGCTTAGCGACCCAGCTCTGAATTATCTATGTCAAGGTACTTCAATTTTAGAACGAGGTTTGGTTGTCATATAGGGGTGAAGTTGTTTTTTTTTTCTCGTTTGAAGTTTTGTTTATAGATAAAAATTTGCGATGATGCATTATTTAAAGTGTTTTTGTCTTATCAAATTAAAAGCTTTTGAAGATGTGCTGGTGATAATGTAGTATATACTGAATATTCTTATTGCATATCGTCTTTAGAATGTGTCAGGCTTGAGTAATTTTTTTTTTACTATTTAATACTCAGTGATCTATGCAATGTCTCTTTAAGTTTTTGTAAATATATACTATTATATAATAATTAATTTGACATAATACGATAATATGGACAAAATTGAGTAATACCCATTTAAAAGAGTAACAATAGAGTATCTTGCGCATTTATCTCGATACAATCTTCCTTTCGAAACAGTGATAGCCTGTACAAATTATTCGTATACAATGATGATTCAAGAGAGCTTTGAAATATCTACTCGAATAAAATGTATTACAATTTTGAATAACGTTCCCCGTTTTAGATCACCAAATATGTAATATCGTGACTTCGCAAGCAACAAAACATCACTAAAGTTATATTCTATATTGTGAAGCAATCTTATTATAAATATAATATACAGTATAGATACACCGATATTCGCAAGTAATAAATTATAATAACTTACAGCTCTCCATTTGAAGCTTGCACTCTTGCGTGTCGTGAGGGTAGATGAGGAAGTTCATAGCGCAGCTCAATTTTAAGGTCAACTTCACCATATACAAAATGGTTTTGTCCTTGTATAACCACACGTAGTGATTAGGTATTGTCATCGTTTGAAATGTTACAGATTTTGCATTCTTGAAGAATGAATCTGGTCGCCACATTTGTTTCAACCAGTCAACTTCCAGGAGTCTGAAAAATGCAAGCTATATCAATCTGTTCATGAAAAACATTAAGATTAACAAAATGGTGCGTGTAGAGATATACCTGTATTCAGTAGTCATGTTTTCTGGTAATCTAAGCCGAAAGTCTTTCCAGGTTTGAGCAAAGAATATATCAGCAGCGTAGGTCTGGAAAAGAAAACCAAGCTAGAAGCCATTCTATGAGTTTTTGTTACATTAAAATAAAAGTGAGTACAGGAGGAAATATACTCTAATTATGCATGAACGATGATGAAAATTTTATTTTGAACAATGTCGAAGATACCTTGCACTTAAGACCTGGATTAATCCTTTTGTGAATTACATATTCAATTACGGCTCATACTTTCAAAAATCTTGATATTATTAAATCATTAAATTTAAAAAAAATTATCTACTGTTATTAAGATCTGTGCGCCTGCTGATTCAAAATCCCACCGTGAAATATGAGCCTGGCTATTCAGAAACGCAAACCCACCGTCCACTTAGACATAATGCTATATATTCTATTGGAGGTCATGACATAATTCCTTTATAAATATAAGGATTTTGTTGTTAGTTTGTACGTAATATTATTTATATTTACCATAGAGTTTTCGTCAATAGAGTCGAGTCCCATGACAGTGACGTGGAAGTTGACGATGGTGGGCTGGTCGTCCTTCTTGGGAGGTCGCATTTTGTCATACAAGCGAGGGTCATCAGGAAGAAGATCTTGGAAGGCGAGCAGCGTCGACCTGATAAAGGTATAAATATACTTTCCTATGTTTCCGAGGCATTTTAATATATCAGTGGTGAACAAAAATCTTCTTATGTTAACTAAATCAATTGTCTTCTAATGTAAACGTAATATTTATGTATTCTATCAGCAAGCAGCGATACTTAGTAATGTTGTGCTCAGATTACGTACCTTACACTTGCTTATTAAACGTCATAAATATACCACCGATTCGGAAATAAACACCTCGACCTGAGAAGTACCTACTGCCAATAAAATTCAGCGGGAATTTTTATATCACAAAATTTATCATATACTTAGGATATTAGGCAATTGAAAAATCGTAAAGGTCACCAACACCCTCGAGCCTTTACAATTGCGTCGAGAGATAGCGGCACTGAGCGCTTTCTACCGATTGTATCACGGCGAGTGCTCAGAGGAATTATTCTCCCTCATTCCTGCTTCCCCATTCCTTTACAAGTCTACGCGTGCTGGCTCTCGATGTCACCGCCTAACTGTGACATCAATTCCATCGCGCACAAAGAAATTTGGCAACTCTTTTCTTTGTCGCACCTCCAAAACATGGAATTCTTTACCGGCACACGTGTTCCCCTCCTCTTATGACCTGGGTTCCTTCAAAAGAGGCGTGAAGAGGCATCTTGCGGGCCGGCAAGGCGGGGGCGGCTAGAGCAAGTCATTCGTCCTGACTGCACTAGCCGTCGTCGCGTTTGGACTCTACTACCACTTACCATCAGGTGGAGTAGTCATTTGATCTCCCGGGAAAAAAAAAAAAAAAGAAATACCCGTGAGATGAAGAATGATTATTGATTTTAAATGGGGAACCTTTAGATTCTGTAGAATCAACAGAATTTCTTGGTATCACCATATATTCTAAGCTTCAATGGGGCCTTCATATTAATAAATTGGCAAACAGACTCTGCAGCTTTACGGTAAAAAAAATTAGACTGTTGATACAGCTCGCCTAGTGTATTTCAGCTATTTCCACAGTATAATGTCTTATGGCATTCTACTCTGGGGTAATGCAGCCGACATAAATACGATTTTTGTACTGCAGAAGAGAGCTATTCGTTCAATTTATAACTCTAATGATTCATTAAGATATAAATTTAAAGAAATTAAAATAATGACTGTCGCTTCTCAATGTATATTTGATAACGTTTTGTATGTACGCAAAAGAAATTGTGACGTACATACTGTTAACACCAGGAACAAGTATAAACTTACAACCACTATTACTAGATAACACAAGCTTAGTAAGTCTTTTATGGGTCAATGTACACGCTGTTACAACAGGATCCCAGAAAGCGTTCAAAAATATTCAATTGTGAAATTTAAAAGAATTGTTAAGGAACGCTTGTGTGCTAAAGGATATTACGCAATCAATGACTTCTTAGATGATTGCACACCTTGGAGATGAAACGATCGCCTCCAGGCTAATTCAAATAAATAAGAATTATTATGTAAATCAACTATAATAGTAAATAATGAGATAAAAAATAATCCCGCTGAATTTATTTCGCCGGTTCTTCTCAGGTCTGTATTTCCGAACCGGTGGTAGATTTATGACAATCAATCTTCTACATTGAATAAAGAATTTTGAATTTGAATTTTGATTCCCTAAGAAAAAAAATAACTAACAATAAGCCTAAGAAGCCTTCGCTATAGTTATACACCGTTTATAATGAACAGTTGCTGTTTATAAAATGTGGAAATGGAATAAAATAGACGAAAGATGATGCTTGTAGATAAAACCAGGAATAGGGCTTTGTTCACACACGTTTAGTACCATCAACCCATTATTCCGCCATTGTACAATAATACTTTGTACTGCTGTGTTCCGTTTTGAAGGATGACATAGACCAGTTTGATAACGAACACATGGGATATATAATATCTTATATACATTGGCTGATGGCGAATTTATGGCATAGGAAGAAGCTTATATTTAAACTTAATGTACCTAAGCACTGTCAGTGTCTAAGGACGAAAGTGAACACTAAATATCAGCTGTCAACATATAAGCCTATCTGCTTTCATCTATGTAAATCTTCTATACTTTAATATATAAAGGTGAAGAGTTTAATTGTTTGTTTGATCCCGCTAATCTCAAGAACTACTGCTTCGAATTGAAAAACTATTTTTGTGTTGGATAGCCCATTCATCGAGGAAGGCTTTAGGCTATATAAGATCACGCTACGACCAATAAATGGCGAGCATCAATAAAAAATGTTGCAAAATACATATACAAATTATGAAATTTACGAGCAAGTACGGCATATCTTACAAAAGTAATGCCGACTGAGTCGCGGGGAAGAACTAGTAAAATATATTTAAAAAAAGCCCATCATAAAAAAATAAAGTTCAAATTTAAATAACTCAAAAATGCTTTAATTTTCCGTGAAATTACTAATCTTACAGAGAAAAAAACAAAATCTAAACAAATGAGAAGTACTAATCTCTCTTAACTAACTAGTCATCGACAAGCAATGGAAAATACACTTCGAGAAGATGAACAGGACTAACACAATACAAGTACCTCGAGGAGGTCATTAAAATAATATAGTCTAAGTATGAAAGACCTTCTTAATAAGAATTTCGCCTTATTCGTCTTCGAGTTTCAAATGAGAGATTCGTGTCAAGTAGACGCGTTTGAATGAAAAGGATGACTCGTTTTAACCAACTCGATTGGGGTCGTGAAGTGAGTAATGTGTTTTATCCTTTTCAAAGCAATTTTTAATGAGGAGAAAATCAACCAAATATAAAAAAGACTACTTGTGATTATTTTGTCATTGGGAGTAAATAATAATTTACTTATTTGTATTTTCATATATAAAATTAATGACATCATAGTCATTATAGTATGACTATGATGTCATTACTTTTATACACTACCGACTACATACACCGATTTATTTTATAAACTACATATTATATATACCTTATATGACTTTTTTTAATCATTTATTTTAAAGTGTTTTTTCTTCAGAAAATGCCACCCTCATAGTGCTCACAGAACATTAAACTTTATACATTGCTTTATTACATCTATTCTTAATAAGATCATTCACTAATTTGTACAAAACTTGCGCTGGTTCTGATGTAGGGTCAGCGAGGACACTGTTACATGCCCCAATCTCCCCGTTTAAAGATTTTGTGTAGATCCTTCTGACTTGGTACTCATGTCACTTCCTTTAACATAATAATTCTTAAAATTTTTACGGTAAAAAAATTGCAGACAATTAGCACTACCCTTGTTTTTTTATTAATTACTTTTAGATTATTTAAAACCGACGGTAAATAAAAAAAATATTTAAAATGCTCATGTTTGTACTTATACCGCATAAGGTATTTTTTTAAATAATTGAAACCAACATTCGATGTCCTTAAAAAGTACGCAATTAATATTGTTCGTATCGTTTAAAAAAATATTTTTATTACGTTTTTTTTTGTTTTAGCTTAATGATTATATGAATATTAAAGTTATCATCGAAAACTTTACGAAGTTTTTAAGTTCTACGTTATATTGATAAATGTGTACTTACTGTGCATAACAAAGATCTCCAGCCCCAAGCCACAGGCGAATCAACAACATAGTTAACCATAATAATTTTTCTGCAGCCATTTTATTTTAGAATTTTAAATAATTCAAATAAAATGTATCTACATATTACTTCTATTGATAATTATGAGTATTTTTTTTATTACATTTAAATTGTTCACTTTAAGGTTAATTCATTAAAACTATTTTCTATCTATAATTTATCGAACATTATAATTTTTGTATCATGCCTCCTTCCACTACTTAGTGACGTGAAAAAAATAAAAATTTAACGGAGACACAACTTTGACAGCAGCGTTCGAAAGCGCGCGAAACAATGATGAACGTTATGAAAAAAAACTCAATTTTTTTACTAATATTTTGCACATGCGTACTACAGGACATAGAGTTTTTAAGCTTGACAATCAAATAATTAGGTATTATTTGGAGTATATGTGATAAGATTTTTCATTACTTCATTACATTATGGTAATCTATAAAAATTAGATTACTTAAGCTTTCAGCTTGTCTCGTATTCGATTCTCAATAAAAGTTAATAAACGGGGATCTGGATTTCTTGATTAAATTTAAGTTAAATATTTATTATTTTTAATGTTGATATAATTAAAAAACAAAAGTTAAGTAAATAATGCTCATTATTATTTATATAACAGATATAATATTAAATTATCAATAATTTAAATTATATACGTAGATTCCCCAAAAAAGAACTGAGAGCAATGTACTATTACACTTTACTAGTTAATTTTGATTCTGTCTCATTAAATATTGTTAAATAATTTTATTCAATAAAGTAATTATCTTGATTTTATTTATCAGTTCCTCAAAAGTTCACAAGAAAAGCTTCTACTGCAAAACGACAACATTAAACGTTTTTTTTTGTCTGGCGTGTATCTTCCATAGTTGAGCGTAAAATATTCTGCCAATGTCACGTATAAAAGAGAAAACGATATATTATTAGCATGCCATATTATAATTGACAACCATTGTAGACGATTAAGAAAGTCACTTTTTTGTCTCACTTATAAACTCGATACTTCCACCAGGGAAATTAAATTATTAATGTACATAACGTGACAATCATTTACATAATTCTAATTATATAAATGAATAATGATTATGAACTGAACTTGACCTAAAACTGGTCGTGAGAGTGTAATGTTGGCCGATGTCGATCTGTTTGATCGCTAGTTAGAGCCTTCTCTTGATACCTTCAAGCTATTATTGGCTGGTAAGCTTTAAAGCCACTTGAGCACGTTCGCTTGTTGTCTCGGATGATTTATATGGAGATGTTATAACATCTGGTTTTAAGTTTGGTTAGATTGATACGTAAATTGTAAACGTCATTAATTTAATCTAGCTTAAACTGGATATTTCTGTTGACCACGTTTATTTATGATTGTTCGCTTGATCTGAGTTTTGATATTGTTTTCTGATTTTCAGGAGCCACCGAGATTGCATCTCTACGTATACTTTTAGTTAAATATAATTAGTTAGATTCCGCTCGTGCGTGAGGGGGGCGACTTAGATTTACTTGATATCCTTTTCTGTATCCTTGACTACGCTAGTCGTTTAAAATATTTTTTATGTTATTTTATAGTAAATAATTCCGTTAAATGTTACAGTAAAGAGGATGTGGTCCAGATTCTACTCTCGGCTAGGTCCGCTAAAGCTAGCATATGGCGCAGAATTATAATAATTATCTATTAGTCTTGCCCTACATAAAAATTACAATTAATTTTGATCTTTTATTGCAATAAACGCCGGTTATGTCAATAGCCTAGGGTGTCTAGTTGCTCAGACAAACAGCAATACTTATTATTGTTGTGTTCTAGTGTGAAGGTTAAGTGAGTTGACTAGGCTAGGGAGATAACATCTTAGTTTCCAAGGTTGATGACGCATTGCCGATGTAAGGAATGGTTTATATTTTATTGGGCGGTGGTTACTACAGAAAGTATTGCGTCTAGTCTAGGTAAACTAAAAATGTTCGTAAAAATAGAAAGGAATTATTTATAAAGTAATATCAACTCCTAAGTTATCCCTCTATATTAGATGTAACCGCGCTTCCCTGATCGAGCTCTGCGTGCTTAAGCATCCACGGCTCGCTTCTCAACATGTCATACACCTGATAGTGTCACAAACAAGGAAAACATTCTATTTCACAGGCTTTTATGCTATACCTATTTTATTTTACAGGGTTACATTAAGCTTTACCTGTTTATGTATGTTTGTGGGTCAAAACTTGCAACGAAATATTAAACCAGTTCCATTTAACCGATTGAACAGAAATTTCACAAACACTTTTTTGGTTCGGGTAACAATATTATCTAGTAAAGCAGATTAGATTCAGTGGTTTACATGGATTATATTATAAGAAGACTTACTTAAATAATATGAGATATGGTTTTAGAGTTTCGGATAAAACCTTAATTATCCGATTCGCAAATTTCCATCAAAAATTATTCAGTAGTTTCTGTGTTTTGTAAGAATATTTAAAAGTAGGTTTTTTGACATATAAAAAATAAAATTTATTTGATTTAATTTACTTTAATATAAAAGCTTTACATAATACTTTAATAACTAAATAATATTATAAGGAAGACAAGTGGTACAAAAACGTAACACATCGCTATTCTTAATTAAACATTTTGAACAACACAATTTTGAACTTGTTCAACTACAGTTGAAACTATTTGACAACTGTTCCGTTTTCAATAAGACTTAGTTGTACCTCAACATCCATCTCCTTTTTACCTTTGAAACTGTCTTCAATATCTTGTAAAGTCCTATCTTTTGTTTCAGGTAACATAACGTACATTACCAACAAACATACCGTCAAGGTAACTGAGTAGACTAGAAATGCTCCTTCCACACCTATAGACGAATAAAAATGTGGGGCTGTTTTCATCGACACGACGAAAGCTGGAGTCAAAAACGACGTAGACAAAGTTGATCCTAAACTCCTATACGTCAATGGAAACACTTCGCCACATATCACCCAATTGAGAGGTACCAAGCCCAAGCAGAACGATATACTGTAGAAGATCATCAGCGTCATTGGAACTGTGTCTAATAAAAAACTATGAGTAAGTATATCGGCTTTTCTTAAGTATATAAATATAGATATTAAAGCAAGCGATAATACAGTCATTGCGCCACTTGTAAATAATATTGTTCTACGTTTAACATTCTTAAGTAAGAATATTGCTAAGAAAGCGCAGACAGTTCTCAATAAATCTATTACAGTAAATTGCCATGTCACATCTTTCGGATCGTCTTTATTTAAAACTGATTGCAATATCAAATTACCGTAAGCTGGAACCATATGAGCTCCACCAAATTCGAAGACAATTAACATACATATAGCTATTATTAACGGCTTGTAAAATTCTCTTTTCTTAAATATCTTCATAACACCTTTTATCGTGTCGATAATTGACTTGAACAATCTTTTCACCTTTAACGTCTCTTGTGCTTCTCTGTTCTTCCTCGATTCTTCTAAATGCTTCTCTTTTTCTTGGGCTCGTATCATCGATTCCAATTCTTCCTTTTGCTCTTCTCCATCTCCTCTTAACCATCGGAAGGCTTTTTTCGCTTCCTCAAATTTCCCTTTGGAGACTAACCAACTCGGTGATTCTGGAGATAAACTTATTATTGCCATGGAAACCAGTGGGAATATAGAACATACCACCGCAGTCATTTTCCATGTCAAATGTGCGCCCCAAACGTGAGAGAGCAATATACCTAATCCTAGTGATATAGCAAATGTGCCTAGAAACGCGCCTCTATATCTAGGCTCAGTGTATTCTGCTACTAGGATAGCTGCTAATGGCGTTCGTAGTCCCAGGGCTAGGCCATGGAGAAGTCGTGCTAATAGGAACAGTGGAACGGAGTTTCCTAGGACGAATACAATCCAACCCAGGAGAGCTGGTACGGTGCATAGTAGATGTGCCTTTTGTCTTCCGAAGCGTGTCATCAAAACTGGAGATATAAAATTACCGACGATACCCATCACACCAACTGCGGACGCTGCGAAATAAAAAACACATCTTCAAATTATTGTTGTAAATATAATTGCTACAAATTAGTGGAATGTTTGTACAAATGACTATCAAAGAATAGAATTGCTTTCGTGGACCGATTGCGATTTTCAAGAGCCGAGATCAAAATAGCCCAACGATTGACCTACTTTTAGTTTTATTTTCATCATGTAGTGAACTATTTTCATGTGAAAAGTTTTTAGTACCGTCGTTTTATTAGGTAATATTGTAATATAAGGTAACGAATAAAACCTCAGTTTCGTTTTATAAAATTCCGCATAATCGGGCCTATAAAAACTATTACTACCTTAAGGTCTGAACTGTTGAGCTTTTCTGTAACAATCTCAAAACTCAACACAAGCCACGATAGCGAGAAATTAAAAAGTGGTATTGGCTTTAAAGTTATGATAATATCCTTCAAAATGATTACGGCCATGGTGGTCAGTCCACAACTTCACAGGAAATATTCAAGGTCATAAGGATGTAAATAGAGTAATAATCTTCCCTCGCTCTCATAATCCAACGGGACCAAAATCCGATTCGACCCAGTTTAGAAGTAGACCCAAAGAATTTACGTGCTTTCCGACGCATGGAAGTGTAAAATACGAATTATATATTTTTTTGATTCGACCCAGAATTTGAACCCACAACCTGCAGCCATATAAGCTAGTCATTAGAGCAACGAACTAGTAAAATGTTTTCACCAAATACAAATAGTGCTCAACATATAATGAAAAACAAAACAGAATATCATTTACCAATCCATGAAGTGTCGTGATCGGTGAGTGTTACGGGCCCTCCGTCGCTCTTGATTTGAGTGAACAATACAGCGGGAAAGCCGTGAGCACAACCATGTCCAGCTATGTTTAGCGCCGCCCCGGACACCACGAACGCCTGAAATTATATGTAAAATTATTTTAAGTCACGCCTAGAATGAAAAGAACTGAAAGTTACCACCGATTTGGAATGTATGATACCGGGAAGAATCAGTAAGTAACTCGGATATCAACCAACATGCATTTTAGCTTAACTCGGTGGTAGAGCTTTGTGCAACCTCGTCTGGGTAGGTACCACACACTCATCAGATATTCTACTGCAAAACAGCAGTACTTAGTATTGTTGTGTTCCGGTTTAAAGGGTGAGTGAGCCAGTGTAATTACAGACAAGGGACATAACATTTTAGTTCCCAAAGTTGGTGGCGCATTGGCGATGTAAGCGATGGTTAACATTTCTTACAATGCCATTGTCTATGGGCGTTGGTGACCACTTACCATCAGGTGGTCCATATGCTCGTCCGCCTACCTATACAATAAAACATGAAAATTCTGTGATATTGCTCGTGTTTCTTGCGACCTTCGTATGAAATTCCCGTATTCCATCCACTAGGCCGTCTTAGTTTTCAAATGATCTTATAATTTATAATTACCTGTTTTATGAAAGGCTTCATCTTATCAGGACGTCATGAAGGACACGATCTAAAATAAAAAATAATAAAATTAATTAATAATAATTACATTAAGGCCTTATAAATTATACACAAATAAAATAAATTTGTACAAATCATGAGCGCGTGGTATGGTGGCAAGAATGCTAACAGCATTTCCACGTCGAATCGCAATATAAACATATATCATTTAAATGATTCTTTTAAATATAAACGAACAAATTATGTTTTTTTAATTAATTGTTATTAAAATAAATATTCATTTTATTTTCAAACTCATCTCAATTATTAAAGTCTATGAGTCAAGGACTCGCAATTAAGCATCAATAAGGAAGCTATATTTATTGTTCTTTGTCTAAAATAAAAAGCCGAAATCTCGGTAGAATAAAAATAAATTAAAAATGAAAGATGCTATATATTTAAATAGCATCCTGGCCAGCTTGGCTCGACCTGCAAGAAAACGGTAGGTTATATATTGTTAACCAAGCATTCTGTGCCGGCCGTCAGAGCTTTATGGTAGCTTGCGTAATGGATCCCGTGTCGGTCCTCGTTAAGACGGGAAGGGTACCGCTGGTTTTTTAGGGGGTATTCCGATGTTCGTGGCGCACTCGGCGCCTTGAACTACGACGAGTACCCCCCCACTGTTCCCGTGAAGGAAACGCGTAATGCGTTTTTCCAGCATTAAAAAAAAGGCATTCTGTATATAGAGTATACCAATATACATCATCAGACGTAAGTGTGCATAATTGGTGTGTGTAATTTTTCATGTTACAGATGGTGATATATGTATAAAATCAAGAGATAAACCAAGAAAATCAAGTACATGAACTACATTTTTGTAGATAATTGCATTTGCAATTTTTGACAAGATTATATTATTCATAATATAATCTTGTCAAAAATTGCCCCCATTTACGAGAAAAATTCAAGATAGCCATACATTTGACCTTTGATCTTGAATATTTTTAACAGCTGTAAGATCGGTGTGCGGATTGATATTTCATTCGAAATAGTATTTACGAGGTATTTTTTGGATGGATAAGAGACTAAGGCTTTATCACCTCTGTCGGAGACGCCTTTGTCCAGCTGTTGCCTACTACTGGCTGGATGATAACGATTATGATGTACTATTATGCAAGGACGCGTAATTAACATCTTATCACATTTTAAACCAAATAAATTATAATCGAATTTTATTTAAATTATAAAGCATTTGTTTAGAAAAATCGATTACTTGGCGAGAAGTAGGTAACTACGGGATATGACCCTTGGAGGTCATGGGTTCAATTTAGCGCATATAAGTTTTGTTTAATGAACTATAACAATATGACTTCAAAACCTGTTTTAATTGAACGTTTAATACATTCAATAATATTAAACATTATTACGATAATTCAGCACTATCACGTCGATGCAAGTTCAAGGTATATGAAAAATATAAATATTTTTATAATCTAACCGGTTCTTATTAAATTATTACGTGATAAACGTGACACATGACAAAGTAAGTTGTTATACTTGAACTGGTGACATAATTAATTCTGTATTTATCTCTAATAGAAGTCGAACCCATAGACAATGTGAAATATTCCTTAAATGATTCCACACTCAATGCCCTGTATCCTTGAGATCTTAGAGTTATCTTATTCCTGCAAATACGACCATGCAAGGTACTGATCTTTAGTCGTGGAATAGATAATGACGGACGGACTTACACAACGCCCTAAATTAGGATATCTGTGAGATTTCGACCATTCTCAAGAGTGACTGTCCAACTGTGCAGGACATATCATTGTGCGTGTACAAACAAAAGTGCATTCTCTATTATCTCACTTCATAATGACGTGGGATGGCAATCTGACGCTATCGCAACGAGTTCAGGCGCAAAACCAATTTTTGTTGTGTTTTTGAATTTCTTGGCAGAAAAAAATCTATTGACCCTAACCGCTGTTCGAACCTGGGGCTTCGGATCTGCGCATTATAAGCCAGCCACTAGTCCGACGTTGTACGTTTATGTATTTATCTATAATATAAAAAGGTAAGCTTTGTCGGTTTTGATGTAAGATGTAATATCTATAACTACTCATACGATTATGATATGATTTTTACCATAAAGATGTAGTATTGTTGAACCTGACCTGACCTACCTTAAAAACCAACCCTATCTTAAAACCTACCGTAAAGACGACGTATATATAGACGTCGTACGATTAACTAATAATATACGATTGAAATATATATACTCACATGAATATATAGTTACGTCAATAGGTACCACCAAAAGTAACAAATTTCGCTAACAAAACTCACATACAAGGCATTATAATTTATGAACTATTATTACCGACAGTTTAATTATAACAACGGATAGATCAATACTTATTTGGAATTTTTAAATACAACTAAAATTGTTAAATTCCACTTTTAATATAATAATATAAACAATCCGGTAACTTCTGAAGGTATACAAACTAATGCAATTGTTAACAATCGCTTATAAGTCTCGAAGTTCGAGGACAAATATAGACAATAAAGTTCTCAACAGTCATTATCGTTACTTTATTATTTGATCGAATGGAACAGAAAATACACTCTGAAATTTCAAACGATATGATTGTAGTTAAATAGCAGTTTAATTGGATATATTTTATTAACTAGAATAGAAGAAATAGGTTAAAGGGATAAATAATAATCAGATATCGTCAATTCCGGATATTAGTTCAAGACGAACAAAATTACCATTTTTTTATTGTATAAAAAGGCGGACGAGCATGTGGGCCACCTGATGGTAAGTGATCCCCAGCGCCCATAGACAATGACATTGTAAGAAATGTTAACCATCGCTTACATCGCCAATGCGCCACCAACCTTGAGAACTGAGATGTTACGTCTCTTGTGCCTGTAATTACACCGGCTCACTCACCCTTCAAACCGGAACACAACAATACAAAGTACTGCTGTTTTGCGGTAGTATATTTGATGAGTGGGTGGTGCCTATCCAGACGAGCTTGCACAAAACCCTACCACCGATTATACCTCGACCTATTAGTAATTCTTGACCTATTCGTAAAATTGAAGGGCAACATTTCTAATGCACAAAAGTTGCTTGCAGTCTAATTTATTTTTTCATTGCAATTGTTATATTTTTGATATCAAACTTCATTGCTAGCTTTAAAAATATGCGTAGGTATTTTAAGTATTTATTTATTTACCGATAACCGTTTTAACAAACTTATCTCCTTAATCACTTAAGTTTTCTAATACTTATTATGACAATGGGTAGTTTAATTTAGCTTAACTTTTAAATAACATAAGATTCTGCAATAATACCTTAATATTAGGCAAATTAACAAATAAGTTAAGATGTTACTTGTATTTACTTTATCGAAATTAGTATTGAAGTTTGATTTTAAGAACTAATACATATCTAAAAACTTTTTTCAATAACCTATTTCGTAATAATCTCCTTTGGTGCATTTCTAGTAGCGCACCGTCAGCATTTTACATATTGATCCTCAATCCTCATGTTTGTTTTCGTCCGGTAAAGTGTAGTAACAGCCTGTGAATATCCCACTCCTAAGGTCTCTTCTCCTCTTTTTGAGGAGAAGGTTTCGAGTTTATTCCACCACGCTGCTCCAATGCGGGTTGGTGGAATACACATGTGACAGAATTTCAGTGAAATTTGACACATGCAGGTTTCCTCGCGAAGTTTTCCTTCACAGTCAAGCACGAGATGAATTATAATCACAAATTAAGCACATGAAATTCAGAGGTGCTTGCCCGGGCTTGAAACCACGATCATCGGTTAAGATTCACGCGTTCGTACCACTGGGCCATCTCGGTGTAATTTATTATTTTTATGTAAAGCAAATAACTATACAATTTATAAAATATATGAGTTTAGACTATGCTATTTTTGGTTTAATGTTTAGTTTAAATAAAGATGACGACGAAGTACTGTTGGTACTGACTGTTGGTATTATTTATAAATGATTATTTCACCCCCTAGGAACGCAAGGATATATAATTAATCGCATTAATACAATTAGATACTAATAAATGTTTTATTGAATATATTAATTTAATCAATATACTAAACAGTCACAATGGTTAACGATTACGGACTAAAATCAAAGTTAGGGCTGTCTACATACATATATAGTAAATATAACAATTTAACTAGCAGACTAATTGACATTAACTAGACTAGCTGCCCGTAATAAGAATTTTATTAATAAAATATAAGAAATGGAAAATTCTGGATAAAGGGCAAATTTTTTTTTGTTCGTGGGTATTTAATTCTAGTTGGATCCCATTTAAATTTCAATAAAAAGGTAGGATGAAAAACGGTGATGTTTTTTTATGGATTCGCATTTTATTTGAAGCCGGTTTTTTTAACAGATAATTATTATTTTAGTTTTATTTTAAACCTTTGACAGCCCCGACCATTGCGAATCAGATGACCTTCGTTGTAAGTAATCACGCCAACTAATAAAACAATTCTTATAAATAGATACATTATTATACGCATTGTTTATGTTTTAATTGTCTATTAAATAAACTAAGAACTAGAACTCTTAAGAAACGCCCGGTCATGACACATTGTTATAAAGGATTTGAAATCTGAACGCAAAATATTACTAATGAAGAGGTCATGTTAAAAAAAATATTAATAAAAGGGACGTCCATTTTGCTTTTATAAATAAAATAAATATGTATGTATAATCTAGATACGCGGTAGCGTGTCGAGCCAAGTTCAAGCTAACAGAACTGGCGAGCAGCACCGTGTGTAATACACAAACCATTTGGAGCCACTTTATAAGGGGTATAACTCAAAAACTATTTCATATAAATATAAGAACTAGCCAAGTCAGACCTTAGGCTTCAATATATTATCCTAAGTTATACGAAGAAATGATATTTTAAGTTGTTACAAAATATGTTATGTTGTTATTACTTGGCACTTTAGATTTCACTTCTTTTGTCGTTGAAGTCAACAAGCAAGGCATATAAGTATATTGATATTGAACTTGGCTCTCATTTCATATTTGTGTTTTTAATGGGATTGTATATCTTATTCCTTTCATTGTAATCGGTCTAACGGTGTCGAAGTCTATTAACTTCAAACAAATAACATCATCCATTGCTTTTAACGACATACTTATATATCACATACGAGAAGAAAGTAACTACTATGGTTTTTGACGGTTCTACTCGGTAGAATCTGCATCTCTTGTAAAATGTTTAATAAGTAGTAGAGAGCCCACTTGAATGAAGTATATTTTAATTTTGGTCAGAAACAGATTTATGCAAAATCTATTCATTAATACACGAAACAAAACTTTGTTCCCCTTTTTAAGCGTATTACGTTAAATATACATATTACGTATTATATTAAATTTGTGATAGTTTAAGTTTATATAGAGTGAGAGTGCAGAAAGTTAATTTTGAAGCGGAATAAAACACCAACACTCCATATCATGCTGTCAATGTCAACAGACGTCATTTTGACATACTCAAAAATCAAAAACTACGGTTTTGTATACAGGTCTATCGACGGAGCCCAATTTCAGTGCCGTGAGATTGGTACGATCGTGATATAACTTTTATTTTGCGTTAACGCCGCTATACGTCGTTGCTATCGATGAGTGCGGTCACGTTCCGGTTGAGTGACACGCGGGACGCATGCGTTACGTGTGAGAGAAAAAGAGACCGAATCCTATTCTGTCTTCGTTGCAGAGCACATCCACCTGTTGTCATGTCTCTGGCGGGCGTAAATTAAACATAACAGCGCAATCATTAAGCTAACGTACCCCACTACTGTTGTTGATAGACCTGGGTATAAGACCGTGTCAAAAACGCATCTTTTGACATGATTTTTTTTTATTTTATCTAACAATGTCTAGGTTTTGTCAAGCTAAGCCTTAATATAAATAGAAATTCTTTGTATAAAAAAAACTTAAAAGTAGCTTTGACGAATTAAACTTATCAAAAATTAAATATAATTCATTGGAATTAAAAACGATGTATATATGTACTGCTATGATGTCAATTATTTTTTATTATCTATGAATTAAGTTCAAATATCGACCAATGGGGGACTGGTATACATAACAGCGTTCTCTTCCAGACAACATTACGTTGATGAGAAAAAAAAAGGATGAAATAAAAAAATGTAAGTCTACCTACATATGTACAATAAAACAAACCGGATGGACTCATTTGAAGGGGGAAACTAGAATAGGGGAGGAACGTGTTCATGACATCAATGCATGCGTCTTATACGTTTTTATGCAAAGACGCTGCTTACGAGTAATTCTCCGTTACAACGCCTTATGTACATTTACATATTTATCTAAGAGTTTAAATATTTACTTTTAAAAGCTTTTACAAAACCTGTTTTATATAGATATAATTTTTTCGTAATATTTTCGTGTTAGAGTCGAGATGGTCCAGAGATAACAGTAAGTAAATTTTAACCGTAGATTCCCCGTTCAAATCCAGGTTCAAATGAGTATGAATTCATATACGTGGTGGTAGGGTTTATTTTACTTGGTGGTAGAGCTTTGTGCAAGCTTGCCTGGGTAGGTACCACCTACTTTTCAGATATTCTACCGCAATACAGCTATACTTGGTACCATCGGGTGGCCCATATGCTCGTTCGCCTACCTATGCTATAAAAAAAATATACGTAAAAAATTGTGTTTAAAATTCATCTTATACTCGTCGATGAAGGAACATATATATACATACATACATACATACATTCAAGTAATTATAGACATTTACAGGCTGTATGCATGTTTAAGTACTTTACTATTTTCGTCTTTAAAATGTCTCGTTCTACGTGAGCCTTTTGTAATATTCGGTTTTTAAATATAAGTATTATTTCCGCATTTAGGCGGACAATTTATATAAAAAGTGATATCTCTTTTAAAATCAAGGACATTTAACAATAATATTTTTTTATTGAATTGGTATGGCCGTTTATTTTGTACGTGTCGACTAGTGTTATCTCACTTAATCTACTATCTATTCATATAAGTATTTCCGACAAACGGTACACATTTAAATGTAAAGTAAAAACATAAATGGTTGTCTGTAAAATCGGTTCACGGACGATAATTTGACGTGATAGCATCATAAGAAAACATTGATGAATAATCGGAAGTCAGACGCATCGGCCGATGGAGTGGAAGAGAGATAGATGCGTCACAAGCCGAACGCTTAGGCCGATCTTGCCTCTCTATCGCTTGCTCCGTGCTCTCGCTTGCGCGCTCGGCTCAGGCGGAACGTGACATGATGATGAATCATGCTTTTTCGTGCGTGCAGCCGGCGTTCATCGATTTATAAGACTTATCATGTCAAAAATGGCGCTAAAGTATGATTAATATATTTGTTCCTTCAACACATCATTTAATATACGCCTTAGCAAAATATTATATAAATAAAAATAATGTTTATAAAATATTAATTTAGTCATCTTAGTTGGAGGGCTTTGTCAAGCCCGTTTAGGCTAAGTCGCCTATCCATACAAAAAATGACAGATTAATTAATTAACAATATACACGTTCAAACTCTGACATATTAAACTCGTATGAATTATTTACCTCGCATGTGCCGCTGCTAACAGAGCAGTTTTACCCCTCTTAGGTGTTAGGTACGCTTTGGCCGTTTTCGTATCCCTGACAAAGTTAAGACATGAAAGCGTAACAAACAGATAAACAAACAGACAATTTATAACAGTAAGGTTGCGTGTTATGACTCATTCAAGAAATGTCTAAGCTCATAATGAAGGTGAATGTTGTTACGTTATATCAGTATATATTATATTGTTTGCAAATTGTTTATTTATATAACTAAGTAAATATAATCATGTCAAACTTTAACCAATAATAAAAAGTATCTACACTATTATATAGTAAGGAGACTCCTTGGACCATTCAACAGCGTTGTTAATAAAAAAAAGGAAAGCGCGCTTATTTAAAACCGACGCCATCTTGTTAGTGCACTTAAATAAAGGTAAAGTAATTAATTCATTATTGCGCAACTTGTGATTTGTAATGTGTTCAAATGTGTTATTTAGATTTAAAGAGTAAATGAGTGAGTAATTTACATCAATTTATATGATTTTGTGTTCTATTTATGAATAGACCAATTCAAGGTACTTATAAAATCAGTTTTCACATCTGGATGCTAAATAAAAATATTTTTAAAATATTAAACAATGTATTTTAAGATGAATAAATATTTAAAAAATAATCCAATCTTAGTGGATATTAACCGAAATTGGTATTATGGATTATTTCAATAGTGTAAATAAACTCATTATTTCTTCATACTCGGAATCGAATGAAATAACAAAAAATCTATATAGATTTTTATATACTCTGCTATGTATATTAACCATCTTAGTTGTAGTAAACATGAAATGCTCCTTGATACGAGACGAGGATACCCAACTGTGGGGAATTTATGAGCTATTACTGTGAAAATTAAAAATAAATTCCCTTAATCGACGAGCACGAAATATCAATCAAAAAGGGATAAAAGACAATAAAATCCTCAGAAAAAAAAACGGAGACGTCTTAGCCCAGCAGTGATATTGACATGCCGACTTACGTATACAGTAACAGCCTGAGAATGTCCAACTGCTGGGCTAAGGCCTCTTCTCCTCTTTTGAGGAGAAGGTTTTGGAGCTTATTCCACCACGCTGCTCCAATGCGACTTACGTATACCGCCGGCTAAATAAATAAATATTCTTATGTAAATAAATGTTTGTATAATAAATGTATCAAGTGATTCCATCGCTATGAAGTAACGCGTTGCAATATAATTGTTATATACAATCACGTTTCACAATGTTTTCATGAATATATTACTGATCAATGGCGTCTGCGCGTACGTCTGTCACTAGCATTGCCACAGAGAACAGAATGTAGATCATATTTAGGTATTCGTAGGTCCTTTGAAAAAACAACCCTTATAGAATCACTGTCGTGTTGTCTTGTCTGTCAAATTTTGTGACCGACACCATTGAACACTGTTGAATACAAAATTTATTGAGTTACGTAACCGAAAACGAACGTATTGTCAATTAACCGTTTCTTACTTTAAAAAATACAATATAATACGAATATTTATTTATTTAAGAGGACAACCAACAGTTGATACAATATAAAATGATAAAACAATATTACATTTTTAAAAATCATCTTGGTAAATGTTCCACCAATTATAGGTAGTCACAACATGCACTATCACATTATACAATAGACATTAGCTTAACTGTAAATAATAGAAATAATAATACTTAATAAAAATCAATGGACTATAACCAACAATTATAGGTGAGCACAAATGAAATTATATATTCTTCGAATGAATTGAGAGCGCCTGTCATGACAGATGTCCAGATCGGTAGTATAATAATAGATTAACATTTGGAGTCTGTGTTTTCAAAATAATTGTCTTTTTGTAAGTCTGTATACTTATATCCTTATTTCCGAGTTACTAAAACAAAAAAAAACCTATTTTGTGACAGATTAAACAATATTTAACTTTTGTACAAGCTCTTGTTTAACTTAGACGTTCTTTTTTAAGCTCCCTTCAAATAATTCAGATGGAATTTAAACACTCTTGACTATAATATAAGATTAAATACAAACTTGTTTTTAAACTTTTTTATATCATATTCATGTAACATCAATCTATGAATATGTTTTATTTTAGTACGTCTAACTTCTAAGTTACATTGAGCGCAATACGAGTTAAACTTTAAGGGCCTATTGTAATTGTAATGCAACGTGTTCTCTTTAAAGCGTTTGAGGGGTACAATGTGGCAAAGCACAAAGCAAGACCGTTTGGGTAGGTACCATCCATTCACATATTTTACCGCCAAGCAACAGTACGTAGTATCGTTGTGTTTCGGATTGAAAGATGAGAGACTTATTAACTACGGCCACAAGAGACAAAACATCTTAGTTCCCGATAGCGATATAACGGATGGTTATATATGTCTTGTCTATGTGTATAGGCGGTGGTGACTACTTCCTGGTTGTGGTACCATCAGGAGGCCCGATTGCGAGTCTGCCTAACAAATACAAATGTCTTTATAGGAGAGAATTTATTGTTAAAAATTAAACTTATATGTCACGTAGACATGTGACAGAAGTGAAAGTGAAGTTATGCTAAGAACGTTGCGCTTGCACATAGAACGATGCGCTCAAACTATACTTTAATTTTGCATCGCGCTTTATAAGAAGGCACATTAGAAGACAAAACATAGGTATTTTCTTGTACGGTGCACAAATTTTGGTGGACGCTCTCATCGCTCAGAACAAGGCCCCTCTGAGAAGGTCATAGTGGTGAGGGAGATACGTGGTTACAGTATGGTGTCCTGGGAAGCCCTGAGGCCAGAGTTAGCGGCGACCAGGATCCGCGAAGGTGGGGCGAATCATGGCTATAGCCCAGCAAGCCCTGATTCGCAGAGGGGAGAAGGTGCTCCCTTCTCCCCCCGCCGTAACAGCCACCTGGTCTAGGTGAGTAGCCAATAACATCATTATTGTTTTATATAATTAATTTAAAAGCATTTGCCCAATTACAGTTAGGTTTAGTAGACGTGTGTGTTTGTTACGATAAAACATAACTGTCAGAAACGTGACCTCTTATTAAAAAAAAAAAAACTTTATTAAACTTAATCGCGATTTGTTTCCGTATTCGTATTTTTTGCAATTAATTTTACAATCATTTGTGATATAATAGATTTTTTATTACTCCATTGAAGAACAATTTAACGTGTGACGGGTTCCGCGTTCGTTTAGAAATCGCATTATCATCAAATAAATCTATTTATTGATTATTTTAATTAAAAGTTATGTAAATGAACGCATTCGATTGATGAACGGGAAGTATAGTCCTTAATGAATAGTAAAATAAAATGGTGAAAATAGTAAAGCATTATATAAGTATTAGGTTCCACTTGCGCTTTGCCCATGTGAGATAAGTGGATCAGGGTTAGGAAACCTATGTCCTTACCTGTACCCATGACAAAGTGTATGCAAAATTTCATGTTAATAAGTTGATAGATAAGGCCTCGCCAGCGAGTGAGGTTGTTTGAAAGAAATTCTCAATCAGTATTCACCGAGTACTGCTTAGTAGGCTTTCATTATTTCATTTTATCCTAATATAAAATTAAAGATAAAAAAAATTAAAAGCTTAATTAAAGATAAAAAATTATAAAAATGGTTCTACTTTTTGCGTGGTCTTCGATCAGACAATTAAGATATAATTTACGATAAACATATAGGCCTGGAATTAGAATCCGTTGTCATTCATATGAAGGAGTTAAACAATCCTTATTTAAGTATTCCATGCTATTTTCTAATAGCTCTAAATAATAAAATAATGAAGCTTATATATATATTAATTTTTCTTCCAAAATTTGTTCATCAAGGTGCCCAAATATGAACCTTCACATACTTTAGTAATAGCTAAGATCCAGATGATGGGATTCTGCGCGTCTTCGATTCTGTGTGAATATGTTGGGGTCGCACTGCGGGCGTGAGCCCCCAATATGTCCACAAGGAGGTCAATGTCTCGTAAATATTCAACACGTATTTATTAAGTGATGTAAATACAAAATTCCTCACCGTTGTTCTAACAAAGGAATAATAAGAAATAATTCCGTTGTTAGATTAGTTTTAGAATCCTGCGTACACTTATGTAGTAGGTTATATACCTACTACATAAGTGGTAATTTTAATCAATAACAACCTGAAAATCTCCAACTGCTAGAAAAAGGCTTTTTTGAGATAAAACTGTATTAAATTTGATGCCGTTTTGGCAGAAATATATGTCACATAATATATATGTATTTATGTAAATAGTTATAAATTCAAATTCAAAATACTTTATTAAATATTGAAGTATTACACTTTCTTATTGATAGTCAATCTAGAAACTACCACCGGTTCGGAAAAGAAACACCCAGCCCTGAGAAGAACCGGCGAAAGAAACTCAGCGGGTTGTTTTGTTTTTGTCTTTTTTTATTGTATCATGTACAGTTTACAAATAAAAAAAATTGAAATAGCCACGCGGCGATCGTGTCATTCCCAAGGTGTGCTATCATCCAAAAAATTACATTTTAATTTCTTTAAATTTCTGTCTTAGTGTTTCTTTAGCTCCCAGGTTATAGATTGCGCGAATAGTCCCCTTCTGCAATACAAATATCGTACCGATAGAGGCCACATTACCCCACAGCATAATGCCGTAAGACATTATACTGTGAAAATAACTAAAATATACAAACCGTATCAACATCGGTAAAAAATCTTATTTTCTTAACCGCAAAAGCCGCTGAGCTTAGTCTAATCGCCAATCCGTCAATATGGGGGGCCCACTGCAACTTCGTATCAACAGTAAGGCCAAGAAATACAGTAGACTCAACTGGATCCATCGACTCCCCATTGATATGTACATCAGCTTTTACATTTTTAACATTTGGCGCGCTCAATTTTACAACTTTTGTTTTTTTATTATTTAACATAAGATTATTGACACTAAGCTAATGTACTATATCAGAGATAGCATTGTTTACATCGTCATACTGTACTTGTTTTCTTTTAATTTTAAAAACTAAAGAGGTATATACTATGTTATAGGTCCAGTTGCTGGTTTATATAAATATTTCCTTTTCTTTTATTGACAATAATAGCCTGGATATTGGCTGTGATTACAGTCCCGCGTCTCGCAAAGCACTTAAAGTAAGATCTGCTCCCGAACTCTTTCCAGGCATGTAAGATTTTCGAACAAAATCGCTCGATAACCGACGCTGGTTGTCGAACTCATCAAGAATATTTTAGAGGTCTAAGATTAGCCAAGTGATGCTTATAGTATATTTTGTAAATTATCTAAGGCTTTCGTTTAGGCTTACGTAACAGGAAACACAGGAACTAGGCTACGTCACTACGATATTAGAGAAACCAAACTCAACCCTCTGATATTTTACTTGAACAATCAAATTTAGAGGTTTGATGAGGGTTCATCCCACAAGGATATATTCTTGGTCAATTTCTCCTTCTCATTTATATCATCTATATATCTACCGACCTACCTTATATTTTTGATGATAAATACTTAGTATAATTTATTGATCATACTTCTTTTACTTTTAAAATAAAAATACGCCAAGCAATATCTAAGGATGTGAACACACTTTTAGACATTGGCTTAGTACTAGTAGTTTATAAGGATTAAATGTAGAAAATTTACTACTCCAAATGTTAAAATGTAAAAACTGATATAGTACCTACTTAATCGAGAAACGTTAGACCTGATTGATATTACGAGATTATTAGCAACATTATTAATAAAGCTAAAGTTAAACGGAGCCCTCATATTAATGAATATAAACATTAATTAATAGAATATTTTAACTAGGAACTTAGTTTCTTTAAGGTATCAATTTAAAAAATATATATATTTACTATAAATATGTATTTGAAAATGTGACGTATGATTGTAAAAACATAAAAGATTTTGTGACATTTGTAAATACTATTAGAACCTTATTAATACCAAGAACAAGGATAAGCTAGTTACGATGTTATCAGACTACACGGTTCACTAACAGGGAACACGAACGTCACTTGTCAGTTGTCACGTTAATAAATTTAAAGCGGGTGAAACTACGAAGCGCAGCCGTTGTACAATAACATTACATACTTAAACCTAACGCAGTACATATTTTGGTACAAATTTTGAATACAGTAATTTATTTCTTTATTAATAAAAATTAAAATTGCTAATTTGATAATAAATTTAAATAATATTTATCTAATCTTACCTTACATAAGCGATCCTCCGTTACTTCAATAAACTATTTGTTAGTAAAATTATAAGCTCACTATCCCCATACCGACGAAGGCGACTTTACGATGGTAACTAAATATTTGAAGTTTTACGTTCAAATTATAGACTAACTTACACGCCAATCGACCTTGACTCTGAAGAAAATCAATTTGGACATTCATATAGTTGATAACTAGGAAATAGTATTGATTGAAATACATTATTGCACGTAACGCGTAATTTTGTATTATATTTTATTATTATTTACGGAATATATAATGGTTTTAATCGGTTAATGTGTATTTGTAATCTATTTTGGGCGTTGGAAAGCATCGTGTGAGAAATCGGTTTCAAATACAAGTCTGCTACATTATCTATTCTTAGTAGAGCATGAATAAGTTCCAAGTCTTCTTACCGTAGAAAGCCGAAATAGCCCAGTGGTAAGAACGCGTGAATCTTAAGTGATGATCATGGATTCAAACCCGGGCAAGCACCACTGATTTCATGTGGTTAATTAACCAATAGACAAGTTATGTCGGTTGTCTATACTCCTACAGTCCTACTCACGGCCGTATACGTGGTCTTGCAACTGAGTCCAATTTCAGTGGTGAGAGATGAGTTACGAGTGTGTTATAACTGCTAAAAAAAAAAAAACATTTTTCTCTCCCAAGTATTGTGTTATTTAATCATTGTTATATCGTTTTGTTGAGTTTTGCGGATTTTTTGTTATTTTTATATTGTTATTTAACTGTTTTGTTTGGATTTTAAAAAGTGTTCGCGCCCCTCTTACGTGCCATTACTCCGAGGAGCTCCCGGTCGTTGACCAAGGCGAGATTAGGGCGGCTCTAGAACAGCTTAAAAACAACAAAGCTCCGGGAGATGACGGAATCACAACAGAGTTGCTTAAGGCAGGCGGGACTCCGTCATCCAACATGGCAAGACCCCGGAAACGTGGAGCGGGAGTGAGGTGGTACTGTTTTTCAAGAAAGGTGATAAAACCCTCTTGAAAAATTACAGACCAATCTCCCTCCTGAGTCACGTGTATAAGCTGTTCTCAAGAGTCGTTACGAACCGTCTCGCCAGACGACTTGACGAGTTCCAGCCCCCAGAGCAAGCCGGCTTTCGATCAGGCTACAGCACCGTAGACCACATCCATACTGTTCGGCGGATTGTGCAGAAGACCGAAGAGTACAATCAGCCACTGTGTATGGCTTTCGTGGATTACGAGAAAGCCTTTGAATCCATCGAAACCTGGGCTGGGCTCGACTCATTGCAGAGATGTCGTATCGATTGGAGATATATCGAGGTACTGAGATGTCTGTACAACGCCGCTACAATGACTGTCCACATCCAGGGCTGTAAGACGAAGGCGATCCAACTGCGCAGAGGGGTGAGAGAGGGGGATTTAATATCCCCGAAACTGTTCACCAACGCGTTGGAAGACGTCTTCAAGACGCTGGATTGGACTGGATATGGAGTCAATGTAAACGGCGAGTGCATCTCACACCTTCGATTTGCCGATGGTATCGTCATCATAGCAGAGTCGCTGGAACAACTCACCGAAATGCTGCGTAGCCTAAGCGATTCTTCCCGGCGTGTCGGTCTCGGTATGAACTTGGACAAGACCAAGGTAATGTTCAATAGGCATGTCGTGCCGGGACCAATATACGTCGAAGGGAAACCTCTCGAAGTTGTTAGTGAATATACCTACCTAGGACAGGTCATACAAGTCGGTAGGAACAACTTCGAGAAGGAAGCCGATCGAAGAATTCGCTTGGGATGGGCAGCATTTGGCAACCTTCGTCAAGTCCTCACGTCGTCTATAACGCATTGGTTGAAGACGAAAGTCTTCAACCAATGCGTCTTACCTTTTTTTTTTTTTTTTTTTTTTTTGTCGCTGGAAGAACACTTTACGTGTTTCCCCCACATGAAGTGGGGGGGTATGTGGGGCTCGCCGGCACTGAAGGCGCCGGAATACCCACTAAAAAACCAGCGGTATCCTCTCCGTCTGGTCGGGGGGCGCCACGGGATCGCTTGCGCATGCTAGCGAGACGCCCCGACGGTCGGCCCGCCTCTGCGGGCCTCCATTTCTAGGGAGGTTCCCGGATACGGGGAGCCCACCTAGCCCAAGCGGCTATTACGGCGGGGGGAGAAGGTGCGCATAGCGCAGACGCCTTCTCCCCGGTCTTCTTCGGCGGATTGAAACAGCGGAGGCAACCTCCTCGCGCTGCCGCTCCGCGGCCTCCTTCTGCGACATGACACTCTCGCAGAAGGAGACCATTTCCAACCAGCATCTCTCGCTATCGAGCATGGCGTTAATAACGCTCGGCAGCGAGAGATCTCCGCCGATTATCGCCGCCAGGGTATGCCTCTGAGGCCCCCACGCAGCACACTCCGTTAGGGTATGATGCGCCGTATCCTGTGGCGCACCACACTCGTGGCAGGAGGGTGATACCTCCCGCCTCGCTATCTTATGCAGGTACTTACCGAAACAGCCATGTCCAGTAAGCACCTGCGTCATCCTATACGTGAGTGTGCCGCCATTCCTTGCTACCCAGCGACTCAAGTGGGGGCGGATCGCCTCCACTGTCACCAGGCCTGCTGATGGGGACCTCAAGTCCTCCTCCCACCTGCGAATCAGCGCTCGTTGGGCTAGAGCCCTGATTCCCTCCACCTCCGCGGATCCTGGACGGTCGCCGCTGGCCCTGGCTAGTACCCGAAACCGGTACACTTCTGCGAGCACCTCCGCCTGGAGCTCCCAGGGCGGATCGCCCGCGAGAAGCGTAGCCGCCGTCCACGACACCGTACGGTATCCACGTATCGCCCTCACCGCTATGACCCTCTGTGGTCTCCGCAGAAGGGCCTTGTTCTTAGCGGTGAGAGCGTCCACCCAAATGGGTGCACCGTACAGTGCCATGGAGCGCACCACGTCACGTGATTCCGGCTCTCCCACATTGGGTAGGAGTCAGCCCAAGGCAGCAGCAGCGTTGATAAGCTTCGGACCCAGTTGGACAAAGTGCTGCCCGAAGCTCCATCTTCCGTCCAGGATCAGGCCCAGATACCTCATCTGGGCCTTTACATTTATCACCGTCCCCTGGACGGTGATACACGCCCCTCGAGGGGGTCCCCGACGAGGACCATGGAATAAGAGGGCCTCCGTTTTTGAGATGGAGACCCTCAAGCCCAACATTCCAATGCGGTCCACCGTGAGCGACGTCCCGACCTCGGCCAGGCGGGCCGCCTCCTGGAAATTTCGTCCTGTCGCCGTGATAAGAGTGTCGTCCGCGTAGCACAACACCCCCATCCCGGGAAGGACGGGTGCACGCAGGAGCCAGTCGAAGCCAACGTTCCACAGAATTGGGCCGAGAACCGACCCCTGTGGAACGCCGCAACCCACCCGATGCCGGACAAGTCGCCCATCACCCCCCTCCCAGAGGACCACCCGGTCCCGGAGGTACGCCCCCAACAGCCTCCTGAGATAGGAAGGCAACCTATGGTATCGGAGTGCCTCCCTTATAGTCTCGAAAGGAAGACTGTTGAAGGCGTTCGCTACGTCCAGCGATACCGCCAGGACCACGTCCCCTCGGGCCACCGCCTCCATGGACCGGGTCTTCAAGGTGTTCAGGGCGTCGATAGTTGATCGACCCGCCCTGAACCCGTACTGAGCCTCAGAGAGACCCGGCCCCACCTCCTTGAGGTGCTGAACAAGACGGGCAGCTATTATCTTCTCAAAGAGCTTGCCCGTCTCATTCAGCAGCACTATTGGCCTGTATGCCGAAGAAGAGTTTTGTGGACGCCCCTGTTTCGGCAACAACTTTCCTTCCTTCCATAGCTTCGGGAACTGCCCGCAGCGCAGACACTGATCGAACAGATCCCGAAGCTTCCCACCGAGGTATTCCAGGGCGTCGCGCAGAACACGCCCTGGAACTCCATCTGGACCCGGCGCTGTGGTTCTGGCCCTCAAACGTTCGAGGGCCATCTCCATTTCTCGCTCCGTGATCAATGGTGGAGGCATTGTGTCCTCTATCACGAAGCGAGGGGCCATCTGCGGAGGGACAAACTCGCCTGGGTGGGGAAACAGTTCCCCGACCAAACGCAGAAGGAACTCCGGCGGCAGCGTCTCCGTCATAGGGGTGGTTTGGGTGCGGAATTTTCCGCGAACACCTTTATACGGTCGCCCCCATGGGTCTCGGTTGAGGCCCGCCAGTAGTTCCTCCTTCGCCTTTTCTTTAGCCCGACTTATAGCCAGCTGCAGGTCCTTTTTTAGCTTGCGGTAAGCGGCCAAAAGCTGTCCCTCTAAGTCCGCATCGAGGCCGTTACGCCTTCGACAGCGGACGTAAGCCCTCCGCGCCCGGTTGCACGTCGCCCGAAGATCGGCTATTTCGGGCGACCACCAGTATACATACCGGCGCGGAACTCTGCGCCGGGTTCTCGGCATGGCCGCATCACAGACCTCTTTGAGGGCACTGCGCATGCGGCACGCCAGCTCTTCCACACTGGCACCTTCTGTCCATCCTGCGGAACCCCACCGTTGCACAATGGCGGCCTCCTTGACCAGTTGGCGGTCTAACTGGCCAAGAGACCACCTCGGCAGAGTGGTCGGCACCCTCTGGGGGTCCTCTGGCCTGCGAGAGATGGAGATCTCAAATCGGATATAACGATGATCCGACAGAGTCTCCACCTCTTCTTCTACTCTCCAGTTCACCACTCTGCGTGCTACAACAGGGTTGGCGAACGAAACGTCCACCACGGACCCCCCGTTATGGCGCACACAGGTGTGAGCCTGCCCCTTGTTGAGTAGGGACAGACTGGAGAGTAGTGCCCACACTTGGACGGCCCTCCCTCGCGGATTCGTGGCAGGGTTGCCCCAGGCACGCGACTTCGCATTTAAGTCGCCAAGAACCAGAGTAGGTTTCGGCGACTGCCTGGCCACCGCAGCTCTTACCGAGCCGAGATATATCTCGAACTCTGCCAGGCTGCGGTTTGGGGAGAAGTACGTTCCCACAACTACGTACCCACCCCATCCCGCCACTACGTAGCCCGAGCCCCTCTCAATGAGTGAGAGGGGGGGACCCGTTCCGTTCCGAATGAGGACCACCACGGTGTCGTCCAAGTCCCCTACCCAATGGGGTAGAGGAGGGACGTAATAGGGCTCGCAGGCCACAGCCAGGTCGATCTTCCACTCCGCCATGGACTGCAGGAGTAGGTCCTGAGCCCCAGCGCAGTGGTTTATATTCGTCTGAAGGAAGCTAAGGTTTGCACTCATGGCGACATTGCAGCTTCCTCCTCGGCCTGGCGCCGTCCGACATTGGTGGTGGTCTGGGTGCTTAAGACCACCTTACCCTTCGTGATGGGTGGGTTGCATTCCCTCGACCCCATCATATGCCCGGAGGGCTTTCCAGCATCCGCGCAAACTGCGCAGCGCAGCTTCCCAGAGCAGTCCGCCGATTTGTGGCCATCAAGACCGCACCGGTAGCAAAGCCCTCCTCGTTCAGCCTTCGATGGGCAGAGCGGCTTGGTGTGACCAAGACCCATGCACTTGTAGCAGCGCAAGGGAAGTTGCTCCAACACACACACCCTAGCCGAACTCCATCCAACCAGCAGACGACCGCCCTTGGACAGCTTCTTCGCCGCCGCTATCGGACATAATGCGTCTTACCTGCCATGACATACGGTGCCGAAACGTGGACACTAACTGCGGGACTAGTCCACAAATTCAAAGTCGCTCAGCGTGCTATGGAGCGAGCTATTCTCGGAGTATCTTTGAAGGATAAGATCAGAAAAGAACCGGCGTCACCGACATAGCTTGCAAAATTAGCAGGCTGAAGTGGCAGTGGGCTGGTCACGTATGTCGTAGGACCGATGGCAGTTGGAGCAGACGAGTCCTAGAGTGGAGACCGCGAATCGGCAAACGCAGCGTAGGGCGCCCTCCAGCCAGGTGGACCGATGACCTTATGAAGGTGGCGGGCACCGACTGGATGTGGAAGGCGGAGGACCGGGAGCTTTGGCGCACTTTGGGAGAGGCCTATGTTCAGCAGTGGACTACGACTCATTATCTATACATAACGCAGTAAAAACTGTGTGTCTGTACATCGATTAAAATAAAAAAACGAGTGTCTAATTTGCTTATGTCAAATTATTAATTTTATAATTTCATTACTAGATGTGTCATGTTTAAACAAGATATCGTTAGTATTTCTTTTTACTATATAATGTGTATAATGACATATTTTAGTGTTGTGTAATTGAGAAGAATAAGGGTGTAAGTTGAAGTACAAGTATTTAATTGTGAAACTTATAACAAAGTGTAGTAAAGTGAGAGTGCAATGTATCGAACGAGTGTCGGCGAAAAATAGAGTAAACGAATTTTTTTTGGAACGAAGATCATTTACGCGACTTACAGTAGAGTGAAATGGCAGTGGCCCAAGATTACTTAAGTTAAGTTCATACTGTTCCTATCAAAAGGTACAAAATGCGATGAGTTGGGCGTTCGAATTTAGGAGGTCGATATAAAGGAGGTGCTTTTTGGTGTCAAATCTTCATTTTAAAACACGGTGTATGTTGAAAAAATATCGCACAGAACTTCGTTCATGACGGAGGTCCCCGAACGCACATTTTTCTATTTATTCCACCCATTTATAAGTGTTAAAATTTTTTTTTACCAATTATAATTTGCTGGTGAAAAGATTATTCGTTCTTCATAATCATTCAAATAATCAAAAAATATTACAAACAATTTTGAATCGACATTTATTTTACAGGATTATTTAAAATTTAAAGACACCACCCCGGTTCCATTGTACTTCCTACCGAAAAGAACCGACAAGGAATTCTGTTGTTAAAAAAAAAAAAACATAGATAATTATGTCAATTAAATACAATAAGTCATATGTATTATGCCTAAACGTGTGTCTTTTGGAGTTAAGCATTGAAAAGGGAGGATCCTCCGACCAGACCGGTGTTGGTCTGGTGGGCTACCGCCCGACGGTTGTTGTCGGGTTCTTGTATATATCTTCAATCGCTCGGATAACTTTAATATCGCGATGTAGGGTACGTCAGTTTTTTTAGTTTTCGTATGTGGCGAGATAGATGTCGCTACATCACTCCCCTCCGAGACCGGAGGTCGATAGCAGGTTGAGTCGTCCACATATCTTGTGATGTTTGCCGGGCCAGTGGAATGTTCCAGTGAGTCGGAACCAGATGCCGCATAGTTCACGGTGAGTCGGAACTGTCTGCGGTGATGCCCCAGTGAGTCGGGGTGATGCTGCAAATGCTCCAGTGAGTCGGAGTGGTGCAGTGCTGCGTAGTGGCTGGCTGCTGCGTCGACCAGGAGAGAAGTGCGTCTCTGCTTGCTGACCGGCCGAAGTGCAGTGTGCTGTGCCAAGGTCGCTGAGAAGACTGTGGGTGATGACCAGGAATGCGCGTCCGCTGCATGCTGGTGGTCAGGATACCCGTAGTAGTCGTGGATGCTGGCTGGCTGTATGAATCGCTGCTCGAAAGCTTGAGGAAGTGATGATGACGTCACGATGACGTAGTTTTTGCGAAGGCTGCGCTGACGTTCATGCTCGGGGTCACCAGTTTGGAGTTAAACATTGAAAAGGGAGGATCCTCCGACCAGACGGTTGTTTGTCTGGTGGGCTACTGCCCGACGGTTATTGTCGGGTTCTTGTATATATCTTCAATCGCTCGGATAACTTTAATATCGCGATGTAGGGTACGTCAGTTTTTTTAGTTTTCGTATGTGGCGAGATAGATGTCGCTACAGTCTTGAACACCTTGCTTTTATAATTTTAAGTTTTGAAGGTGATGTAATTAGTGTACAGATAACAAATAATAGGTAGAAATAATGAATAACCTAACCGAATATCGGCCACTGCGGTTATTTGGAAGATTACCGTATCATATAATGTATTATAAATATATAATGCAGGCGTGTGCGTCTATATATTCTACTAGCGGCCCGCTCCGACTTCTTCCAAGTTGAATAGCTATCTTTTGTACGCCAATAATTACTATTATTGGAGGCAAATACATTCGTTAGATTATATTATTGCAATTTTCGTTAGGATCTCCAATTTTTTTAATATATTTTTTTTTTATAAAATAGGAAGGCGGACATGGTAACCACCGCCAGGTGGTAATGGTAAGAAATGTCATTTTACATCGCCAATACGTCATCAGTCTTGGGAACTAAGATGTTATGTCCCTTGTGCCTAAGTTACACATGCTCAGTTACCCTTCAAACTGGAACACAACAATACAGAATATTGCTGTTTGGTGGTAGAATATTTGATAAGTGGGTGGTATCTACCCAGACAGACTTGCACAGAGCCCTACCACCAAGCATAGGCTATATAAAATATAACTTATGTTACTCGCTAATAATTATTTTGTATGACTCTCCCTCAATTTTTAGAAACAAGTTATTAAATTATTATAAAATGAATGATTAATGTTTAATGAATATTTTTTTAAATTTCAATTATGATATTTCCATTTGTTTTTTTTAGTATAACAGTGACATTTACTTCTAATTTAATCTGTCTGTTTTAAAAATTTACTGAAGCATTTTTGTTACTTTTAATCTGATAAGAATGAATCTAGAAGTGTTATGTACACTTGTAATTGATATGCATATTACATATACTATTATTGATTTCTAAGTTAATTTTTTCAATGTTTCATACTTATGTTGTAAGTGCTCTTTTACAACTAAACAAATAATGTAGCTTTCTGTAAGTGAAATAATTTTTACCGGTTTAGTAGTTTTCGAGTTTATCCATACAAACAAACATAAAAAAAATATAATCTTACCTCTTTATAAAATTAGTATTAATTAGCGATTATTTTTTTTATTATCGTTTTATTTAACATAATATGTTAAATAAAACGTTAATAAAAAAAATATGTCTGACTGCCTCGTTGGTCAAGTGGTTAGATATAAGGCCGCAGACCCGGTGGTCCTGGGTTCAATTCCCAGGTCGGGCCAATAAATAGTTATTAGGTTTTTCTGTCAGAAATTTCTCAGTAGTAGCCCGGAGTCTGGAAGTTGGAAGTGTGTACACTCCCGTGCCTCGGAAAGCACGTTAAGCCGTTGGTCCTGCGCCTGAACTCTTTCCGGTCGTGTCGGATTGCCGTCCCATCGGATTATGAGAGCTAAGGAAAAGAGAGTGCACCTGTGTTTGCGCACACACTTGTGCACTATAATATGTCCTGCGCAGTTTGCTAATCTCTCTTGAGATTGGCCGCCGTGGCCGAAATCGGTCTGGAGGACCTTATTATTATTATTATTAACATAATATGTTTTACATTCATAATTAAATGATATGAAAATACAATTTCAATATTTGCGTAAAACTATTTATCGTGTAATTTCAAAATGGCTGCAATACACGTGTTTTTAATATAGTCTAGGTAGGCGGACGAACATATGGGCCACCTGATGGTAAGTGGTCACGAACCCCCTTAGACATTGGCAGTGTATGAAATGTTAACCATCGCTTACATCGCCAAAGCGCCACGAACCTTGGGAACTAAGATGTTATATCTCTCGTGCCTGTAATTACACTGGCTCACTCAACCTACAAACCGGAACACAACAATAGGTACCAAGTACTGCTGTTTTGCGGTAGAATGTCTGATGATGACTTGTCGTGTCATCGAGCTAAGTTAGCAGAATTTGTTTAATTTTTTATTATTTTGTAATTATAACGAAATTATAATTAAGTATTTGATGTAATATACTTAAATAGGAATATGAAATTAAAAACTAAAAATAGCTCCTGAACAAATAATTACATGATTTTTATTTTTTTAATATTATCATTTATTTCTTTCTTTTTCTAATAATTGTGTAATTGACAGTGATTGTAGGTAATTGACCGGGTTGAATGGTGGCGAAAATGCAAGGATGCTATACTATTGAATCGCAATTTCGATTTGGGCTTTTCGAGGCACAATACCTATTTAAGAATATAATAATTCTGGGTTGCTTCTATAAATTTGTGTATTAAACCAAATAATCATTAGTATTTCTCAGGACCACGGATTCAGCAGCCTCTTAAGCCACTGGACGAGATGGCTTAAGGAAAATAACAAGAAAATAATGAGTGTTTATGTAAATGAAGTGATTACACATTGTTCGAAGGGATTTTAGGATTTATGCAATTAACACGCAAACATGCGATTTTATAATTATGAAATTATATCTGACATTGCCGATTACGTATATATTTTTATATAATTGTTATTACGTTAATTATATACGTGAATAACGATGACAATATAATTTCATTGTCGTTGCGATGACAAATTGGGAACAACGTTGTGATAACAGCGGAAAATATAATATAAAGCGTGCAAAGGCGGAAATACTAAATTAATAATTTCTAAATGGTAAGGCGTTTTCCGTTTTTGAGAATGTTAGGGGCTTCTTACGCTTGGGGCTGATTGGTGGCAAGTGGCTAATTTTTATCCGGCAAATGAAATTACTCACGATTTTATCTTTTACCGCCGAGCACGAGATGAACTATAAGCCTAATTAAGCAAATGAAAAGTCAGTCTTGCTTACCCGGGTTTGAACACATCTTCGATTGAAATTCACGTGCTAAGATCACTACACTGTCATCGTTCATCATGAGTCTAATAGGCAAGAGATAAAGTAGCATTAGGCAGCACATTTGTGTTTTTGCCTCGCTAAAATAAATAATAAATTAACTCTCTGAAGTACATAAATAAATCATAGACGAAAAAAATATTGACAATGTCCAGTCACTTGTTTAATTAATGGAAAAACAATTTGTCATGAAACAATTCAGTATATGATATATATATATAATTAGTAAATGCAATGACGTCCAAATAAATTAATCACCTGCTAAATTAGTGGGTAATTAGAATAACAGCAATCGACTTTGTTCAATTCCAAAAATAAAAAGCAGATTTGTTTTTTTTAAATTTGTTATATTTCACTAATTTTTTTTTTAAAGTGTTCCTTATAAAATCTTTAATCCGTCCCGTATTGGTTGAATTATGGTCTACATAAGACGTTTATACCGTAATAGGTATTATATAGATAACTAATGGTTTACGCGGCGCATGCCAGTGAAGCTCTCAGTAGGTATGATGTTATTATCTTCAACAATCATCGTCATATTTCAGCCAATTTACACAAAATATTAATAAATTACACATCTAATCACGGGTTCAAATCCAGGTATGCAACACGTAGTTTTTATGTATTTATTTTGTGTTATTATTAATCTCGTTCTCGGCGGTGAAGAAAAAGTTCGTGAGGCAATACATAATTATCTCTAAATTTATCTTTAAGACTCGTCTACGTGAGCACATATTGTCAGAGGGTTCCTAAGCCCCTTGTTCTCATGATATCTATAATGCACTATTATTATTTACATGTTTTAAATATAGTAATTATAAATTGATATTTATTTTGTAGACACTGTGCGTATGTATGTATATGTTTATTTATTCTATAGTTTTATATAAGGGGTTTTCCAATAGGGACGCTTGAACTTTGACAGCTGATTGCGGCCATGTTGTTTGAGTGACAGCTGTCAAATGCAGTGTGTTATATTCATTCCGTCCTCCCAAACCACCATGGCAGTTTACAGTGTCGAGCAGCACGTGCAAATCATAAAATTGTTTTATGAAAATGGGTCTTCAGTTCGAGCAACGTTCCGCGCACTTCGCCCGTTTTACGGTCGCGATGATCGTCCTGCCGAGTCGACTATCCGTCGATTGGTGGACAAATTCGAGTCAACCGGGTCAGTTAACAATCAGCCGGTTCCCGTGCGTCAATGTAACGCGAGATCTGCCGAGAATATTTATTTATTTATTTATTTATTTATTAGATCACCAACCAAGTACACACTAAAAACATTCCAGATACATGAATAAGAAATAAGACTAGTGGTATCTTACTTATAGGTGATAACAGCATGCACAAAATAATAGTTAAGCGACAACAAACAGAAGGTAAAAAAAGCTAATTAAAAACCGTTATATAACAACAATAAATTAAAATAAAGATAAGAACATAAGTAAGCTATCTAAACTAAACAATTTTGAGTATTTATAATTAATATTTTATTTTTAAAATTTTTCATATTACCGAAAATATCTAAATCTTTGTCTCCGCTTATTGAATTATAGGCTCTCATAATTCTATTGAGAGGGGAGTAATGACCCAAATTAGATTTAGACATATGCTCTGAAAAAATCGTGCGTTTGCTAGTGCGTAATGACTTGGAAGGTGCAGAAATATGTATCCGCGATAATAAGTCTGGACAAAGTGCCGTTAATTAGTTTATAGATGAACATGTTGTCCAGTAAGCGTCTTCGATCGGCAAGGGTGTTCATTTTGAAAAAGGCTATTCGGTCTTTGTAATTAGGGAGTTTTTTTGCCAAGCCGAATTTAAAGCAGAGATGCCATAAGAAGCGTTTTTGAATGCTTTCCAACCTTTTGACGTTCGTGATCGAATATCGCCGCTGTGCGCGACAGTGTCCTCGAAAACCCGCGGCAGTCAATTCCGCGTCGCGCACAGGAACTCGGCCTTTCGCAGACGACAACTTGGCGAATTTTGCGTTGTGACTTGAGCCTGCACCCGTACAAGATCCAGCTGACCCAAGAGCTCAAGGTTAATGACCATAGACAGCGCCGTGTGTTCGCTGACTGGGCATTAGAGCTGTTGGAAGTTGACGCCGATTTTGGCAAAAAAATCATCTTCAGCGACGAGGCGCATTTTTGGATGAATGGCTATGTCAACAAGCAAAATTGCCGTATTTGGGACGAGACCAATCCACACGAGGTTCACCAAGTGGCAATGCACCCGCAGAAAGTGACTGTTTGGTGCGGATTTTGGGCCGGAGGCGTGATTGGTCCGTATTTTTTCGAAAACGATAATGGTGTGGCCGTCACCGTCAATGGTGAGCGATACCGGTCGATGATAACCAACTTCTTTTGGCCTGAAATCGAGAATATGGATCTGGACAACATGTGGTTTCAACAGGACGGCGCTACGTGCCACACAGCACACGCTACGATGGAAGTTCTGCACGAGCAATTTCTGGACATGGTCATCTCACGCGGAGGCGACGTGAACTGGCCACCGAGATCGTGCGATTTGACCCCGCTGGACTTTTTCTTGTGGGGTTTTCTTAAATCGCAGGTCTATGCCAACAAGCCGCAAACCACCGATGCCCTCAAAGTCAACATACGCCACGCCATCGATCAAATACAGCCCAATTTGTGCGCCAGAGTCATCGAAAATTGGACCTTTCGTGTGCGCGCCACCAACCGAAGCCGTGGCGGTCATTTGAATGATGTCATATTCCATACATAATGGGGTCAATAGACCTTCCAAATAAAAATTTCGCAAATATCTCTCCTACATGTATTTTTTTTTGCATTTCAAAGATCAAGTGCCCTTAATGGAAAACCCTATATAAGTACTACACGTACTTATATAGGGTTTTTGTGTAGTGTTATTTATTAATTACCGCCATGATGTTGATTTCTGGTTGACCTAAAGGTTGACTGGCAGAGAATACCTCCAGGCATTAAGTCCGCCTTTTGTCCCATGTACTCTGTGGTGGTCAATAAAGTTTTTAAATAAATAAATAATTATGTTTAATTTCACTAAAATTCTTCCAAATGTGTATCTACCAGGTAAACCGCAAGTTGCTTTGGAGAATCGTGGTAGAATGCTCCAAACCTTCTCAAAAGGCGAGGAGGCCTTAGCCCAATATCCCAATGCACTGGCTGTTCATTTATGTAATAATCATATACTTTTTCCTATATGAAATTGTTCTTTTTTTTAAATAATTTTCCTCGCTAATGGAAATTGATAGTCAATCAGCGAGGACATGCACAGCTTAAACTCTAAGACATCTATAGTTCTCGTCATCGATTTCGATAACGGCGACCCTAGAAATTAATTATTATTTCTAACATGAGCCCTAATGTGGCTCGCTAGACCAAATTTGGTTTTAAAAACCCTTCGACATGTGTTACAGTACAGTTGGCTTACAGAGTTATGTGTAGGAGGGCTTAGGTCTCTCTTTTCTTAACTGGCGCTTTTCGTCTAGTGTCTGAAGGCTGTTTTTCTCAAACGTCTTGATCTTATTGTAGGTGATAGAGCGCCAAGATGACCTTTGAGAAGCGAGCTTCTCCCAACATTCTGTGTCAATGTCACAAGCTTTCAGGTGTCTTTTTAGCCCGTCCTTGTATCGCAAATACTGACCACCATGCTTCCGTTTGCCTTTAGCTTACTCCGAATAAAAGACAGCTTTAGCCAAACGATGTTCATCCATGCGCAGGATATTCCCACACCATCTGAGGTGACGTTGCATTAGAAGAGCTTCCATGCCGTATATTTCAGAGCGACGCAGTACCTTTGAGTTTGGGACGCGACCCTGCCACTTGATCCGTAAGATTGAACGTAAGATCCGTAAGATTGAATTGCACCTTAGTTGAAATGTGTCAAGTGTCTGGTTTGTAGATACACCATGTCTCTGAGCCATGATTTTGGTGATATTCTGTGTGGTGACCGTCGAGGAGCTTTAAGCACTAAGCGGATTTTTGATGTGATGAGTCTATGGTCACTCCAGTCCAGCGCCCCACGCATTGCTCTCTTTATGAGAACATCACGTAGGTCTTTGCGGCGAACAATGACATAGTCTAGAAGATGTGTGGCCAGTGTTTGGATCTAGGGTGCATCCAGGAGGTCTTAAATTTATTAGAAAGGCGAAAACATGTAATAGTGATAGCAAGATCGAGTTCGGCACACAGCGACAATAGACGTGTACTATTATCGTTACAGCTCCCAATACCATGTTTGCCTAGGACACCATCCCAAAGATCATAATCTGTCCCTACACGGGCATTGAAGTCCCCGAGCAAAATTATCTTATCGTGTCTTGGAACAGCATCAAGAGCCAGGCGAAGTTGTTGGTACAATGCCTCTTCATCTTCATCCGGTGAGGGCAAGGTAAGGCAAGGTGCATAGGCACTAAATAGGTGGACATATTTGTTGCGTGCGATTGGTATACGTAGAGTCATGAGACGATCATTGACACCCACAGGTAGGTCACTCAGATCTCTTGTCAATTTATTGCGTATAGCAAAACCTACGCCATTCCCTGCTCTCTCACCATCAGGACGTCCACTCCACTAGTAAGTTTAGCCGCCTCGTAGTTCACATAGCTCACCGCACCCACTCAGATGGGTTTCGCTAATTGCAGCTATATCAATTTTGTAGCGAGCTAGTTCTCGCACCATGAGAGCAGTTTTTCGCTCCGGGCATAAGTTATGGTCGTTATCCATTAAAGTTCTCACATTCCAGGTGGCAATGGAAAGTTGTTAAGTAATTAATGCAAAATGTTTGTTTCGCTTATTCTTTCGACCGCATATATCGATGTCCAGGCGCCCGCGGTATAGCACTTAGATGATTTTTTTTTTTATTCTATAGGTTGGCGGACGAGCATATGGGCCACCTGATGGTAAGTGGTCACCAACACCCATAGACAATGGCATTGTAAGAGATGTTAACCATCGCTTACATTGCCAATGCGCCACCAACCTTGGGAACTAAGATGTTATGTCCCTTGTGCCTGTAATTACACTGGCTCACTCACCCTTCAAACCGGAACACAACAATACAAAGTACTGCTGTTTTGCGGTAGAATATCTGATGAGTGGGTGGTACCTACCCAGACGAGCTTGCACAAAGCTCTACCACCGAGTAAATGATGGACGAGAAGGACTATGTTTCGGCCACCTTTTCTAGACACCTCTTCCATGCAGATGAAAACGATCCTCAATAGGCCTGCTTTGTCACCAGCCGTGCTGCTGAACCCAGAACCCTGCCCTATCGGTTCCAGAAACGACCACTCTCGCCTGGCCGCCTACGTGTAGGATGTCAACTAAGGTCTCGGTACATCGATACCTAAACCCCACCGTCGCCGCAGGACTTTTAAAATCAGATCAGCAGAATAGAATAACTAAGGCAGAAATCGGGATGCAGTGGAAAGGCCACCTGGTGGTACGTCACGCGTCGCCCAAACATATTGGCGCTGTAAGAAATATTAGTTATTTCTTGCATCGCAAATGCTTCACGCATTCGCGCAAAACTTTGGGAACAAGGGTGTTATGTAGTTACACTGGTTTACTCACTCTTCAAACCAAAACGAAAGGATATTAAGTATTGCTATTTAGCGGTAGAGTAGCTGATGAGTGGATGGTACCTGGGCTTGCACAGCCCTACCACCTAGTAATAATAATAAGGTCTACCAGACCGATTTCGGCCACGGCGGTCAATCTCAAGAGAGATTAGCCAACTGCGCAGGAGATATTATAGTGCACAAGTGTGTGCGCAAACACAGGTGCACTCTCTTTTCCTTAGCTCTCATAATCCAATGGTACGGTAATTCGACACGACCGGAAAGAGTTCAGGCGCAGGATCAACCGCTTAACGTGCTTTCCGAGGCACGGGAGTGTACACACTTCCAACTTCCAGACTCCGGGCTGCTACTGAGAATTTTCTGACAGAAAAACCCAATAACTATTTATTGGCCCGACCTAGGAATTGAACCCAGGACCACCAGGTCTGCGGCCTTATATCTAGCCACTAGACTAACGAGGTAGTCCACCTAGTAAACTGTAGCTGACTGTACAGATGAATCAATGTCGGACTTTTGCTTATTTTTTACGTTAAGAAAAAACAACTATATAGCGTATTTCACGATAAACCACAATATTTTTTTGGTATTTATCTCGCTTGATTGAGCAGACGTAATGATAAAATTGGTATGGGTAGCGAGTTGTTCTAATGGTGTCTTGTGCCTGTTGGTCTAGTGGCTAGGTACATGGCCGCAAGTCAGAAAAAAATAGCAGTGTGGTACAGTCTTGGAAAGCACGTAAAGCCGTTGGACCAGGCAACGCATGAACTTTTTCCGGTCTTCTCCGGCCGACTCCTGAAAAAGCACTATATTTAAAACTATTAAAATAGCCTCTGGTTAATGAAACGTATGACAGTTCCTAAAGAGAGGAACGAGTCTTTAGTTATAAATAAGGTCCTGCTTGACGTTCATCATCGCCGAGGCTCCGTATTGGCGCGAAGTTTCAGAATGTCGATGACAGTGCGACCGTGCTGCCAACATTTGGATTTAGCGGTGCGCTACGCTTAGATACTATATTAATAATCGTCTCAGACATACATACACTTGATTTACCAAGCTAGTAGCATGATTATTGCTACCAATTACGTGTTTTATTCATTGTTTTAAGCAAATTTACGAATTCTATATTTATTACGTGTTTAATACAAACGAGATAAGATAGAACAATAGGGATTAAATTTGTTTTTAAAGAACCATCTAAGTAAACACTTTTTACGATTTACGTAATCAAGTGCAAAACACACAGCAACACGCACGTTCTGTAATTATAATTGTTTAAATTGTGAAATTTTTTGAATCATGTCTTTAAATATATCACAACAAGCAACAACTTGGATATTGGCGATGACCTAAGTAAATATAATAATAAGGTCCTCCAGACCGATTTCGGCCACGGTGGCCAATCTCAAGAGAGATAGCCAACTGCGCAGGACATATTATAGTGCACAAGTGTGTGCGCAAACACAGGTGCACTCTCTTTTCCTTAGCTCTCATAATCCGATGGGACGGCAATCCGACACGACCGGAAAGAGTTCAGGCGCAGAACCAACGGCTTAACGTGCTTTCCGAGGCACGGGAGTGTATACACTTCCAACTTCCAGACTCCGGGCTGCTACTGAGAATTTTCTGACAGAAAAACCCAATAACTATATTGGCCCGATCTGGGAATTGAACCCAGGACCACCGGGTCTGCGGCCTTATATCTAGCCAATAGACCAACGAGGCATTCAAAAATAAATATAAAATAATCATTTAAAATAAAGTTCATTCGTTCATTCATTCATTCTATTTATTTTTAGTATTTTTTGTATTACTGTTTCAAATGTTATTCTTAAAGGAGAATGGCAGGCTTGTATGGGAGTTTCGTACCGCTAATAAAATTTCGCGGGGTGGGATATATTTTGTTTTAATTGGTAGTTAATATGATAGAAAAGCCCTTTTTAAATTGTTAGATTTTTAAAAGTTAGATCGTAAAAGTTATAACCAGTTTTATTTTTAAGGTTATATAGTATTGAACCTATGTAGATTGTTACATATAGGTATGACGGCGAGAGACATTTAGACGAGAGTGACTACATTATTTTTGGCTGGTGTTTCACTCTGGCGGAACGTCAAACGGACAGTTAAATCTATATCACGGTTGGATGTCATCGACGTATCGCCGCTAAATTATGATGAAGTTGTTAGGTTTTGAGTATAGGCAAATAAAACAATACTTTATTTTTGTAAGAACATTTATTTTATACTTATTATTAATTTATTCTTAATATTACTTCATCCAAGAAGGGGGCAGGTCGAGAAATACCCTTATAGTGTGCATTGATTAGGTATCACGTAATGCTCATCACATGTGAGCAGCATTTCACTATTGTGAAACCTACAATGCAGTTACAGCAAACTCGTCATTTTAATTAAAGCACCTATGTCGTACACACACAGCACAGTATATCGCGTTCTTTCGCGAAACTTCTATTAAGAAATAGAATACGGCGGCACAGATGTTTAAATCAATATAAAAATGATCAAATAATTCACTAAATGCTCTGATGCAGTCACAAACCACAATCCAAAACAATAGCAAAGAACTGAAGTGACAGACATATTTTCTTTACTTGTCAACAAATAATTGCCAGATAAACAAAAAATAATATTGATCCCGAAAATCATTCCTATTATTAAATCGTTAATTATTGTTATTTACGTAAGAATTATACATTATTAGCTATAATATATAAGTGTTTAATTATATTTTATGTTATTTATATTTATAAACAATTAATTATCATTTTGATATTTGTGTTATTTTACTTACGACAACTTCTAAAAACAAAACTGCGTTTAGTTTTTGATTTCATTACTTTTATTATTTCAAATTGTTTTATTGACATTATTAATTATTCCAAAGTTTTAAAAATACTACACTTACATGAAAATAAATGGCTTAATTGCCTTGATAAGTGGTACAAATTTTATAACAAAACAACAAAAAAAGTATGCGGTACGAAATCTGCCATTCTCCTTTAGTCATTTAACATAAGAAGTTTTGTTTATTGTTTTGGTTTTAGTTCATTAAGTCGTATCATTTTAAATTTGTAATGTCCTTAATGTTAATTTTACTATAATAGATAGCAGTTACTTAGTTACATAAGATGGATGCTGTGGTTTCCAGTAACTGAGGGAGCACATAGACAAGTAACTTGCATATTTTTTAAAAAAAATTGTATTTGTTGGCGCACTTGCATATGGGCCACCTGATGGTAAGTGGTCACTAACGCCCATAGACATTGACTTTGTAAGAAATGTTAACCATCGCTTACATTGCCAATGCGCCACCAACCTTGGGAACTAAAATGTTATGTCCTTTGTTCCTGTAATTACACTGGCTCACTCACCCTTCAAACCGGAACACAACAATACCTATTTAGATTCTTTTTCCTACAGCAGAAATATTTTGCGTAAAAGACACTGAGCATTTTTATATATTTTTATAGGGGGCAAACAGCGAAGACGCTCACCTGTTGAAAAGCGGCTACCACTCCCCATGGACATCTGCAACACCAGGAACTTGCAGGTGCGTTGATTCCTTAAGGACTGAGCAGGCTAACATGGCATTTTAAAATTTATTCAAGTTGTATATATCCGGCAAAAGCTGGTTTTACAGACTGGTTGTGCGACTCAGAAATTGCCTTAAAAATGGCTCTGTTGTGAATTTCAAAACATTTTAAATTCTGAGTGATCTCTGCTTATAGCTAAAGAATCAAGCCGGTCGGACAAGTCATTGATTGCGCTAAAATAGAATAAATTGGTACTGGGAAGCCCTCAAAGATGAATGCTTTCTATGAGACTCCATGAGATACCCCTAAGATTTTTTGTTTTGCTGTTTCAGCGCTTTAAGGTTATCAATAAAAATATGGAAATGAGAGTAGAAAAAAAACTTTCGTAACATACTCATTCATATTAGCTTAAATACATTTACTAGATTAAATTCACGCGAGATATAGTAATTTTATTAAACGCTAAAATCTAAGAAGCGCGCTGCATCTTCTGCTATAAGTATTATGTAGTTGGGATTTTCAATAAATATTGTATAATGGCATGTGTTACAACCTGATAACGACAGATGGCGCTTTGTTGAACTATATATAATTTATATTACATTTAAATTTTATATAAATATCATTTGTATCCATTACACGAACTAATCTCATTTTTCATAATTTTGTTGAACTACTTACTGGTAAATATTATGTTACCATTGCAATACAATTTTTTTATTTAGAATAGAATAGAATAGAATAGAATATGCTTTATTGTACAACACATACATGATCAAGGAAACATACAGTTATAAATACTATTTAAGAACAGTGTTAATGTACAAAAGGCGGTCTTATCGCTAAAAGAGCGATCTCTTCCAGACAACCTTTGTGTAAAGGACACAAGAAAAATAAAGCTATTTACATATTAAGATATTTACATGCCTAATAATGATTAATCAAACCGTAATTGATGATATTGATAATTTTGATATATCGGATATTTTAACCTGTACACCAGAAGATTCTAAAAAAATATTGCGAAACCCGGACGATTATTTTTTAATTTTAACTCAGAATATAAGATCAATCAACTGTAATTACTTAAACTTTGCTGCGCTACTTGAATGCCTTTGCTATAATTGTGACGTTTTAGTCCTAACAGAATGTTGGCTAGCATGTAACAATAATCAAATAACACCCAATATCCCTTACTATACTAAGTGTCAAACTACCAGACACAAAAACCAGAGTGATGGTGTGATTGTTTATTTAAAATCGAATTACTGTTTTACTTATGAGGAATTGGACTTTAAAAATACTGCATCAGGCTTAATAATTAAATTTAATTACGATACTGCTATTCTGTGCATTTATCGTTCGCCATCAAATGACACTATTGACTCATTTCTTTCTTCCTTAAATCATATTCTCCCTTAATTAAGGAAATTTAAATCAGTAGTGATAACTGGAGACATAAAGTTATCATCTGCTGACAAACGCGCACAAAACTATCTTAATGATCTCGCTTTCCACGGCTTCCTACCAGCCCATGTCCTTCCGACAAGGGCCTCCAATTGCCTTGACCACATTTTACTACGTACAACGCGCTCAACTAAGACTTGTGTATTTGATTCCACTGTCACTGATCACAGTGCCACCTTGATAGGTATAAAACATGAAAAACTAAAACACCATACACATAATAGAGTGTCGAAAGTCGATTACGAATCCTTGGACCTTGCAATTGAACAATCTGATTTTTCTACTATCTTCAATATTTTGGACCCTGAAACTGCTACTAATTACATTCTAAATTTATTAAAACTAGCCATTGATACCTCGATATTCTTCAAAGTTCCCTCAAAACAAAAGATTCTGAGGCCGTGGATCACTCCAGCTATATTAAGGTGTCTAAGAAACAGAGACAACATGTACAAACAGCTTAAAAAAACACCCGACAACTTGATCTACTGCTGCCCTACTCGCGGTACAGACACTTTTGTACCAAAATTTTAAAGAAAGCTCATACGACACTCATGAGTTCACTAAAGCAGGAAATAATTCTAAACGTATTTGGGATGTATTCAATAAAGCTATACACAGTACGGATTCAAAGCAAAACTCTTCTCAAAATTTACTTACAAATTTTGAATCACCAAAATTGGCATGTAACGCAGTAAACAATTTCTTTGTAAACGTTGCCAGTGAACTGACTTCTAAAATTAAAAATCAGTTTCCACCTAATTTATATCCCTCTCCGACTACCTCAACGAAGAATGTATCTTCATTTGTTTTAGACCCTACAGATACCAACGAAATCATTTTTATAATCCAGTCCCTCAAATCAACAACAGCTGTAGGGCGTGATGGTATCTCTTTTATCATTCTTAAGAGGTATGCAAAAATTGTAGCCCCTATTCTGTCTCATATTTTTAATCTATGCTTTACTAATGGATTTTTCCCAACAGTATTAAAAAATGCAATAATACACCCAATTTTTAAAAGTGGAGATAATGCGTCTGTTAATAATTATCGACCAATCGCATTTCTCCCTGCTCTCTCCAAGGTGCTCGGACGCTTAGCTAATAACAGACTAGTTAATTACCTTGAAAAGCATAAATTAATTTCTTCTCAGCAGTTTGGCTTCCGTAAAAATAAGTCTACAGTTGATGCTGCTCATGAATTGACAAGTTTTGTTGTGGAACATCTAAATAAAGGGCATAGAGCACTTACAATTTTCATCGATCTCGCAAAAGCGTTTGATACAGTCCCAATTTCTACTCTCCTTCTAAAGCTAGAAGTAATTGGTGTTAGAAACTTCAGTTCTTTTGCAGCTTCCTTACTGGCAGGGCGCAATCAGTTAAAATAAATGATCATTACAGTGACGAACTACCCATATCTTACGGCATTCCACAAGGAAGTATAATTGGTCCTACCTTGTTCATTATTTTTATTAACGACTTATGTAATCTTTCCCCTTTTTTAATGGCAAGGTCGTCACTTACGCCGATGACACTGCCATTAGTTTTTACAGCACGTCCTGGGAGGAGCTCCAAGTAAAAGCACAACAAGGATTTGATTCTGTTAATTCCTGGCTTTTGAACCACTTTCTTACTCTAAATGCTGCCAAAACTAAATTTATTAATTATTCTATCCGCTCAACTTCTCAACCCAAAACTCCCTTAGTCTTGACTGCTCACTCTTGCTTTTTTACTCATTGTTGCCACTATCTACTATCTCGTCAACCGATACTATGAAATATCTTGGTCTAACATTGGATAAACTCCTACACTTCAAAGCTCATATTGACGTTCTTACTGGCAGGGTACGCAAATTAATATACATCTTCAAAAATCTTCGAAGCATTGCAAATCGCTTTATAATACGTACTATATATTACGTTTTATGTCAGTCACTTATCTGTTATTGTATATCTTGGGGCGGTGTTCCTAAAACAACTCTGAAGCCCCTAGAAGTCGCTCAACGAGCAATTCTCAAGGTTAGTTCTTTTAAGCCACTTCGATATTCAACTGCACAATTATATAAAGAATGTAGCGTACTTACCGTAAGACAACTTTTCATTGTTGATACTATTCTTCGACAACACCGGATAACCTCTTATATAAATAATAGATTTAAGTGCCGTAAAGATCTGATCTGTGATGTACCCCAAACAAAATTCAAATTTATTAAACATTTTTTTTACTACTTAGGTAAAATTATGAAGAAACTAAAAGATACTTTAATCCAACCTTTAAGTTGATTTAACAAATACTTTAAATATATTTTATTTTTAAAATTTTATTTTATTCATACACTCACCCACACATACACACACACACACCCCCCAACACCAACTCGCACAAAAACGCTCACGCACTCCCGGCACACACATTCATAAAATCGCCTTCTTATTGTTCCTTTTTGTAAATAGAACTATTGTTATTCATATTAAGCCTCAAAAAACCAATATATACATGTATGTAGCTCCACGCTTAATGCTTACCCATTCTGGGGGTTGGTAAATTGCTAGACTTAACACAGGTTATTTAAATAAATAACCCATGAAGGATAGTAAAGTTCCAGTCACCATATAAATTAAAAGCAAAACTAAAATTTTTAGTAAATGCTACTTAAATGCTTTAGTAAATAATATAGGATTAAAAAATAATATAGCATTATTTGAATGTTGAGTTAGCCTATTGATATATATTTTGTTACAATCTATATATAGATATATATATATATAAGAGATTTCCACAGATATAGACTCATCACGATATCTCTGGAACCATAAGGCGTAGACACTTGAAATTTGGTAGGAATATTCCTTTCGCCGAGTAGAGGTCAGCATTTTGCAATGCAAGAACGCATTTTGTTCAACTCTCATCCAAAACGGAATTATCACATATTTTATGAATGATAATCTTAATCTTTATATGTAGGAGAGCCCATACCGAACATCAGTAACAGTTGCCTTAGTAACCGTTGCCGTAGTAACCGATTTCATGAAATTTATATTGATAAACTAGCTGTTGCACACGTCTTTGCTCGCGCTTAAATATAAGTAAAAGATAAATGTTTGTTCGGAAGTCTGTCATTTTAAAGTAAGAGGCATGAAATGTCATTTTGATAAGAAAAAGTTTAGTAAGGGTTTTTTTATTATTTTCAAGTTGATGATTATTCTTTATATAAACCTCGCTTAAAAAATATAAATGAGCAAGCGTAACAATATATATTTTTTATTCTATCAAACTCAGAGTAAACAAAATTATTCAAGTCACTGAAAATTTTATGTATAATAAATAATCGAAGCACCTTTTTGTAAACGGTGGGAGGGGCTTGGGGCAGCCCGTCTGGATAGGTACCGCCCTCTCATCAGATATTCTACCGCTAAACAGCAATACCTAGTATGGTTGCGTACCGGTGTGAAGGATGAGCGAGCCACTGTAACTACAGGCACACAGGATATAACATCTTCGTTCCTACGGTTGGTGGCGCATTAGCGATGTAAAGAATGGTTAATATTTCTTATATCGCCATTGTTTATGGACAGTGGTGATCACTTAACTTAAGGTGGGTCATTTGCCCGTCTGTCTGTCTATCTATATAAAAAAAGACGTTTGCTGTATTTCCTTTTGGGGGCATAAATTACTAAGCTATTCGCAGAGCTCACTCTGGAGCATGCAGCATAAAAACTGTCCATATGATAACAATTCTCACTATGTTCTCACATGTTCAACGACAGGCCTTGGGACTTTTGACTGTCATGGGGAAGCAAACTTTTAGAGGGAACTATAGGGTTTTCCATTAAGGGCGCTTGATCTTTGAAATGCAAAAAAAAATACATGTAGGAAAGATATTTGCGAATTTTTTTTTTATTTGGAAGGTCTATCGACCCCATTATGTATGGAATATGACATCATTCAAATGACCGCCACGGCTTCGGTTGGTGGCGCGCACACGAAAGGTCCAATTTTCGATGACTCTGGCGCACAAATCGGGCTGTATTTGATCGATGGCGTGGCGTATGTTGACTTTGAGGGCATCGGTGGTTTGCGGCTTGTTGGCATAGACCTGCGACTTAAGAAAACCCCACAAGAAAAAGTCCAGCGGGGTCAAATCGCACGATCTCGGTGGCCAGTTCACGTCGCCTCCGCGCGAGATGACCATGTCCAGAAATTGCTCGTGCAGAACTTCCATCGTAGCGTGTGCTGTGTGGCACGTAGCGCCGTCCTGTTGAAACCACATGTTGTCCAGATCCATATTCTCGATTTCAGGCCAAAAGAAGTTGGTTATCGTCGACCGGTATCGCTCACCATTGACGGTGACGGCCACACCATTATCGTTTTCGAAAAAATACGGACCAATCACGCCTCCGGCCCAAAATCCGCACCAAACAGTCACTTTCTGCGGGTGCATTGCCACTTGGTGAACCTCGTGTGGATTGGTCTCGTCCCAAATACGGCAATTTTGCTTGTTGACATAGCCATTCATCCAAAAATGCGCCTCGTCGCTGAAGATGATTTTTTTGCCAAAATCGGCGTCAACTTCCAACTGCTCTAATGCCCAGTCAGCGAACACACGGCGCTGTCTATGGTCATTAACCTAGAGCTCTTGGGTCAGCTGGATCTTGTACGGGTGCAGGCTCAAGTCACAACGCAAAATTCGCCAAGTTGTCGTCTGCGAAAGGCCGAGTTCCTGTGCGCGACGCGGAATTGACTGCCGCGGGTTTTCGAGGACACTGTCGCGCACAGCGGCGATATTCTCGGCAGATCTCGCGTTACGTTGACGCACGGGAACCGGCTGATTGTTAACTGACCCGGTTGACTCGAATTTGTCCACCAATCGACGGATAGTCGACTCGGCAGGACGATCATCGCGACCGTAAAATGGGCGAAGTGCGCGGAACGTTGCTCGAACTGAAGACCCATTTTCATAAAACAATTTTATGATTTGCACGTGCTGCTCGACACTGTAACTGCCATGGTGGTTTGGGAGGACGGAATGAATATAACACACTGCATTTGACAGCTGTCACTCAAACAACATGGCCGCAATCAGCTGTCAAAATTCAAGCGTCCCTATTGGAAAACCCCTTATATATGAAATTCGAATGATATATTCTAATGGGTAGTATTCTTGGAATGAAGTCTACCTCCCTTCGAGCATATCCTACAATAAAAATGTTGGAACTGAATACAGATGATAATAATGGAATATGTTTTTGTTATACAAACTTCACTAACATAGTGATGTCCGCTTAAAAAAAAGTATTACTTGCACCTGCCTAGGACATATTGATATTAAGACATTGTGTGTTTAGCATTTTGTTATTTACACTCAGAAGTATGTGTATAAATTTTTTTAACGACTATGAACCAACGTTCTAACTCTTCAAAACAAAAATAAACAAATTGCCACCCATTTGGGTGGAATTTCTAAAAACTTTGAAATATATGTATATCAATTCAATCAAGAAACACAAATAGCAAATTTCAAGCGGATCGGACTATTTTTTTATTTCCGCCTCCGGAAATCACATACCGAAAGAAACGGTGTAAAGCGGTAGCGTAGCTACCACTCAACGCCGTTTTTAAGTGAGAGAGTGCTACTTCCGGCCGGGTATGCTGACCCATTCCACTGCAACCCGAAGGTATGCAGCGTGGCACTATAAAAACCTACCTATTTCATTACATACAGGTATAGCGCGTCTTTAACAAATCGCTAGGGCCTTGAAAAATCGCAAAACGGACGCAATCAATGACGTCTGCCTGCATAAGGGTCGCATACCCGGCGATGAGCCGATGACCGAATTCTTCTCCCACCATTCCCGCAGTGTACTGCTGCATAGTACCACGCAGTCACTTTGTCATCGTCATAACTTTTAAAATATTTGTCCAAATGACAGTGGAAAAGACAAAGTTTATAGATAAGGTTTTATATGTTATTCTGATGTATGAGGTATATTATTGTAAAGTTTCATTAAAATTCATTCTATAGTTTTTGCGTGAAAAAGTAACTAATATTAGTAGGAAGTAGGATTATTATATGGGCGAATAGATCGATTGGTGAATGTTTATATCTCATATTGATTAAAAAATTCACAGGATAAAATCCTTATTGTATTGCAGCTAGTATTTTATATCAGCAATAATACAATGTTTTTCTTAAATTACAGATAAAATTGTTAATATAGTTATACACATTTATTGAAATTGTAAATAAATTATTATTATTATTATATTAAACATGCTTATTCAATATTTTCTTAATCGCGCTGTCTAAATATTCGCTATTGGTTATGTATAGTGTCGAACAATAATTGGTGATAAAGGGATAAAAAGATCAAATAAATCTTAGTTCTGTGACAGAGGTAAGCTCACTTTAGTTTCATTTACCGTTTGACCCCCGAAATTAGTTCAGCTTAAACAGTTATCGCATTTTGACCCATAATTATTTAGTTTTAATTTCAACCGCTTAGCAAACCCTAGTTTTAAATTTAATAAGTAATATTGCTATGTAATGTAATAATATATTTAAAATCATAAGTTGACCTAACAAGTCATTAGAGTATGTCTAATGTAACTGTAGTTTGTTGATGGTGCAATTCTCGTGAAATACTGTGATGGCATTTGTTTTTGCAAACGTATGATCTTTATAATGATATATATTTTATTCATAATAACTGTTATTTTTTTACTGCCAATGTGTAAAACATTTATTTTCGTTACTGTACAGTACTACAGTATCAATAATTATTTAACTATAATGATTGTAGATGTTATCGTGGAGTCCGTTATTTTCATTAATGAGATATTAAGAAAAAATGTTCTAGATGTGCAAATTGTGATGCTACCAACACTATCCTAACTAATACTATAAATACGAATGTGAATTTGTTTGTTTCTTACGCTTTAAAGCCTAAACCACTAAATCGTATATAAAAATTCTTTCACCAATGGAAAGCTTTAAATAACATTATCAGCGAGTAACATAGGCCATATTTTGTCCCCGTATTCCCACGAGAACGGGAACTATGAGGGGGAAATATATACGCGGGCAAAACACTAATGGTTATAAATGTTAATTCCGCTCGAATTTCGATCACTTAGCGAACGCTAGTTATAATTATTATTATATCAATGTCGCATATAACTTACTGACATTTCACAATTGTGCTCTGCGGTGAGTATATATTATGTCCTTACAGACATGTATTAACGTACTAAGAAGCCCCTAACATGTGCATTATTTATTTATTTATTAAGATCCTCCAGGAGTAATTACATCAATACAATATTAGTAACAAAAATAACTTATAGCTTAAAACTAAATGCATTACCTATAAAGGAGAATACCTCATGCAATGATAGTGGAGATAAAAGGGAGCTTACACGATAAAAATATGTACATTTACTAGTTTGAACATATTATTATGCTAATTGAAAAGTTACAAAAAAATAAATAATAAAAAACATTTTCTTACGGAACTTAGATAAAGAGTCACCAAATGGATCCAGGGAGGCACTGTGCTCGTTTAAGATTTTACAAAAACGTGCCACAGGTGAGTTACTTCCTAAAACGGTTTTACGAAAAGGTCTTACTAATGGCGCTATCGGTTTTCGTGGGTATCTAACAGGAACATTTAAATTTATTCTAGAAACTAGAAAAGAATTATCATATAAACTATTTAGAGTTTTATATAAAAACGTTAAATCTAGCATGTCGCGTCGTTGACTTAAGGAAATAATTTTGAAGTACTTTAGCCTTTCATTATAGGTAGGAAGTAATTTGGCTTTACCTAGAGAAAATGTAAGATGGTAAAGAAAACGTTTTTGAATTATCTCTAGTCTTAAGCAGTGAGTCGCGTAATGTGGCCTCCAAACAACACTTGCATATTCCAAAATGTTCCTAACAAAACTGTTGAACAATGTGATCTTAATTTTTGGATTTCGAAACAATTTACCGTTACTGATAACAAAACCTAACATTTTAGATGCCCTGCTAATTATGTTGTCCATATGTGGTATAAAAGTATATTTTTATCAAAGATCACCCCAAGATCCCTAATCATATCCACAGAATTGATATGATTGCCAGCTATATTATAATGCGTACTAATCTCATTATAATTTCTAGTGAAAGATATCCATGAACATTTATCTGGGTTGAGTTTCATACCGTTATTTTGACACCAGTTATACAATTGTGTTAAATCATCTTGTAAAAGGATCGTATCATTTGAATTCCCAATGATTTTAAGAAGTTTTACATCATCAGCGTACATATATGGGGTAGAATATTTAAGAGAACTAGTTGGATCATTTATGAATATATTGAATAATAACGGACCTAAGTGTGAGCCCTGTGGAACTCCAGATATTACTTCGCGTTTACTAGATTCAAAACCGCTGGCAACAACATAAAAATGTCTGCTAGTAAGATAAGACTCAAGCAATCCTAACAGTGGCCCTGTGAGACCATATACGGATAGTTTTAAAATAAGATTAGAAAATGGCACAAGGTCAAAAGCCTTACTTAGGTCAGTATAAATAACATCTACTCTTTTAATTCTATCGACAGATTCAAATAAAATTTCGTAATTAATAATGGTGGAGCTGTACAACGATCAAACTTAATAATACTCGAGATAATAACATAATATCTGAGTGTATTAGTTATTACCTATTATCATAGAATGCTAATAAAGTAACAGCCTAAATATATCCCACGGCTGGACTTAGATACCCCACTGTTCTGATGCGGGTTGGTAAACATCTTTTCCTAATTAAGCACAAGAAGAATATGTGGTGCTTGCCCGGGTTTGAGCCCGTAATCATCGGCTAAGTTTCAGGCGTTCTAACCACTGAGCCATCTCGGCTCTATCATGCATTAATTGCAAATGAAATTTAACAAGTAAAACTCCCTTACATTTTTATCTTAAATCGAAACACCAAAAAACGATACAAAAACATTATATTCTATAGAAACATAAAAAGTATACAATAATAGCTAATGCGGCTTGAGTTGCAATGCCTTTTTTATTTGTAAACTATCCGATAAGTATTGGCATAAATTAATTACTCAAATGTATACCTAACTAACGGTATAGAAATTGCTAACGGTGTAGAAGTTGAATTGTTGCAGCACTATCTGTTCAGTACACATATAAACATTTCGTCATTTCATAACGGACAGTATACGACCTTCGCCATAAGAAAAATATTTGTCTCTACTTACATGGTAACCGTTTAAGCTGTGACCAAGTCTAATAATCTCAGACAGACATCCATAAACAATAGCACTCTAACAAATAAGAGGTACACAAAACTTAGGAACTAAGGTGTTATGTCCCATGTGCCTATGTCATTGGCTCAATCGCCTTTTCAACCGGAACACAACAGTACTAAGTATTGGTTAATTAGAGCTCAAAAACAAAAATGAATGTAACAGTACAGTAGCAGCCTGTGAATGTCCCATTTCTAGGCTAAGGTCTCCTCTCTTTGTTCGAGGAGAAGGTTTTGGAACTTATTCCACCACGCTACTCCAAAGCGGGTTGGTTGAATACATATGTGGCAAAAATTTAGTGAAATTTAACACATGCAGGTTTCCTCATGATGTTATCCTTCACCGTCAAGAGCGAGATGGAATATAAACACAAATTAAGCACATGAAAATTCAGTGGTGAATTCTCACCGTGCGCAGTTCTGTGTTTTTATCCGTAAAAGTCGATAACAGAATGTTATTAACATAAGATTCAAACTCAACACGCATTGCCTTTACTATGTAACTACATTTTATTGAATCTGAATTCGCTCATTATTTAAGAATCGCTCTTCGTGATAAAACAAATTTTCATATGAAATAATTGGTGAAGGTGTCCCCCTGACTTATTTCGGTAGCCAATTCCAAAGGAGACTACAAAATTGCACAGGACATAAATATACGTGAGTATGTATATAGGTTACTTACGCATCTATATAGTATATATGCATATACGTATACATATTATACAGTACAAAAAGAAAGTATGTATGTTTTGTTTTTGTTAATAATTTTTTTTGTGCAGTACCTAAATACAAGGTAAATACTGAAGTTTGTTATATATATGCATATCGTAATATTACGGTATACGCTATTGATTTAATTTTTATGATAATGTTCAAATGTACTTATTATAAATCTATTTTCAAGTGTTTCTTTCGTTCGCTTCGTTCGTTTAAGTCGCAATGTAGTGGTGGTTTAAGATCTAAAACTTTTCCTCGAGAGGTTAGCCCAGCTTTGGGTTACAGAATGTACTTAAGAAGTACTTTATTCACTCAATCTTACATTTAAAACATTTACATATTATTATATATTATATATTACCCTTAAAACAATTATATATAACGTTGTCCCATCTTTAAATCTTTAATAATTTAAAGATAGTACAACTTATAATAAAAACCTTGTCGAATCCTGACCACAGCGGAACCACAGATAACATAACAATAAAATTTCAAACGCAGATTTATAGCTGTCATTGTATATATTAGAAAAGGTCAGGTTTGTCGTAAAGAGAAAGTTTTGACTTAATATGTAATAATCGAACCGAGTTGGCTCAGTTACAAGACACAAAACAAACCTAAATATTTCCAGTGTTTAAAATCTCCTAATTCTTCTCTTGCTAGTCGGCTTAGAGAAAAATTGTGAGGAAACCTACGAGTGTCGGATGAAATTGTACCACAAGTATATTCTACAACACGCATTCGAACAACGTCATAAATTTTACTCCAAGTCTACTCCTCAGGAGGAGTTTTTTGCCCAACAGTATGACTTATTTTTCCTTTTCTGGCGAGTGTGACATTTACTAGCTGTTCCGAAAATTACGAGGCTGTAACTTTGTTTATTTTTAATCGAATGTGACATTTGTTTTTATGAACTTAAATATTTAAATGGCTATGATATTTATTTTTATGCCAACTAAAATATCCCATTAGGGATATTCAAATTTTTATTCATAATATAATTTAATGTAATAAATAATTATATCTACTATTATTGTTATGTGTTTATAATATTATTTCATATAACTTTATATTCTTATATTAATATATTTTAAATGTTTTCTTGAGTTTATAAACTAATGTAATAAAATTTCACAAGTAAATTTAAATTTGCTTACGTACTACATACTAGAATTATTTAGGTACTTACAAAATACGGTGATTAATATAATTACACTTACTGCACTTTAAAAATGGTTTAAAAATCACATATCCAAACTTCACTTTTGAAAAATAATATAATATTATCATATATATTTAATCACATTTTTTTAAGTTTTATAAAGTCCACATGTTTATTATCTGACAATTTATTTAATACGAAATAAAAAACTCGTATTTTAAAAATCGAACGCGTAGAGAGGGGAAAGTGACGACGGTCGATTTCTCCCTTGGCGGCAAATTGACTGTCCACGGTGCATCGTACATGATTACAAAACTAAGTGCTGATTACGTGTCTTGGAGATCCACGGTAGAGTGGTTTTGTATTATAATGTTTATTTAATTTTCATTAACGATATGCCGTATGAATGAAATGTAATTTTTATACTAAATATCTTTATACATATTTATTATTAATGATAAAATATTTCAGTAAGTAGGTAGTTAGTTTTACATAATTAATTCGAAATAACTGAATTAGTAGCTGGTTGCCAAAAAACTACCTACAAAATTGGAAAGCTTTATAAGGTCCTCCAGACCGATTTTGGCCACGGCGGCTTATCTCAAGAGAGATTAGCCAGGCGCAGGAGATATTATAGTGGACAAATGTGTGCGCAAACACAGGTGGATTATCTTTTCCTTAGCTCTCATAATCCGATGGGACGGCAATCCGATACGACCAGAAAGAGTTCAGGCGCAGCACCAATGGCTTTACGTGCTTTCCGAGGCATGGGTGTGGGTACACTTCCAACTTCCAGACTACCAGGCTACTGAGAATTTTTTGACAGAAAAACCCAATAACTATTTATTGGCCCGACCTGGGAATTGAACCCAGGACCACCTTATATCTAGCCACTAGACCAACGAGGCAGGAAAGCTATTCCGTTGCAAGCAAGATAAAGAAACCAGGCGGAATCGTATTAACGAAATATTATTATTGTGTTTAAATTAATTTGTGTTTTTCTTTTCTAATTAAGTATCCCATCCATTTAACTTTTAAGTTTAAATAACAATCATTATAACCGACTTTAATAAGCAGGTTATCAAATCGGCCTTATTATATGAATAACTTTTATTTGTCCTTGTAAATCGAATTTGATAATAATTATTTTATTCGAGTATATATCGAAGGTGATTTCATTTTAATAAAAGATCGCCTTCAGAAAAATAATCGATTTTCAACAACACATTCTGTTGGTTTAATGGCTAAATTATAAGGCGGCTATCCTATGTTTAAGCCCCCGGTCAAGCTAATAAAAAGTTACTGTACCTACTTAGTATCACCCCCGAGTGTGGTAGATTTGATGTGATGTGGTAGATTAGTATGTAGTCAAACTTTGGCTTTATACAGGACACGACACAAACAGAATAGTACACGCGCATTCTAAGTTTGCCGGTCAGATATTAGTCGAGTGTAACATGCGCGAATGTTTTGGAGAGCACACTTCAGGCCGTTCAAGTAATCCGTATGTCCGGTGACTTTGATATTCATTGTTTTATTACGTAATGGAATACTCTACTGGAGCATTCATTTTAGTATAATTTCAATACTAAGATTTGATTACGCACACAGGTATTAAAAAATATCGATTCATATTTCGTTTTGTAAGGTTCTTTATATACAAATCCGAGGCTAATAGATATGTTAGTAACATTAGTATATACATAGAAAGCTTTTATTTAAATGTATGACTAAATAAATCAACTTTCTTTGATTGCGCAACATGCGAGTCCATGGAGAAGGTGACACACGAAATATTAAATCTGAACGTAACTCTCGTTCATCTGTTACGTTCATATGGCGAAATAATTTAAAAAAAAACGACCAATGTAGATTAATTTTATATTTTTAATTAGTAAACGAAGAAATTCGCTATCTTTTCTGTTTCTTCTTCTCTGTTTTGTACTGTTCTCTTTCTTCTAAGGCCAGTACACGCTTTCAGATTGAATATTACGGTATCAACACTATCAGCCTGTACCCAAACGCATTTTTAGTCATATTTTGGACATATTTATTTATTTATTTTTATTTATTTATACTTTATTGTACACCACAACAATTTTTTCATTACAATAACTTAGACAGCCTATATAAAAGTAGCATACAATTTTGGCGGCCTTATCGCTATATAGCGATCTCTTCCAGGCAACCAACGGTGTAAGGAATAACCCATAGGATATGGGGTAGGTGGTGCAGTAATAACAAAATAAAATAACATTAATAATAATCTATACCAAAAACAAACTAATAAATACATGTCAATATAAATAAAAATACACATTTAATATATCTATATATAAATTATATTACCAATACATACTAAAATTACAAGTATATAATATAAATATATAAAATAAATACGATACTAAAAACGATAAGTCCTCAAACAACACGAGACAAGAAAGAAAAATAATCCAAAAAAAGAATAAAAATAAAAGAAGATTATTGGTGATAAGGTACTTGAGACAAAAAGTGATCTTTTACAAGTTTTTTAAAAATATTTATGGATTTGGCCTCCCGAATATTTAAAGGGAGGTCGTTCCAGAGTTTAATAGCCTGTACTGTAAAAGAATTATTATAAAAGCATGACTTGTGATCGGGCACCCTTAAAGTCAATTTCTTCGAAGAACGGAGAACTTCTCCAGGTTTCCCTAAAAATAAAAATTTCTCCTTCAAGTAAGGGGGGGTAACAGGGTGAAACAATACACAGTATAGAATAGAAAGTATGTGCATATTTAGTCCGCATGTTTCACGATTCCCTTTCTAATTGTATCTGTGGAGGCGACTATAACGATCCAGATTGGTTGGTTGGTTGGGGTTGTTAAGCTTGCGGGTCGGCCATCGGAGTGTCACGGTAGCATGCGCAAATGATCCCGTGGCGCTCCCCGTTAAGATTCCGATCCGGGTATTCCGATGTTCGGGGCGCATTCGGCGCCTTGGACACCGGCGAGTCCCACATACCCCCCCCCCCACTGTTCCCGTGGGGAAAAAGCGTAATGCGTTGTTAAACTAACTTTAAATGGATTTTTTCTTATTTATTTACTTCGTTCGCAAAACTGGAAGCAATTCGGTGGTACATACACGAACACAATAAATAAGAATAGGATAATTACCTAATTGTATCCCACTAAATGTAAATACGCCGAGAATGAAGTGGTAAGAACGCGTGAATCTTAATCGAAGATCGTGGGTTCAAACCCGGGCAAGCACCACTGAATTTCATGCGCTTAATTTGTGATTATAATTCATCTCGTGCTTGACGGTGAAGGAAAACATCGTGAGGAAACCTGCATGTGTCTAATTTCACTGAAATTCTGCCACATGTGCATTCCACCAACTCGCATTAAAGCAGCATGGTGGAATAAGCTCCAAAGCTTCTCCTCAAAAGAGAGAGGAGGCCTTAGCCCAGCAGTGGGACATTCACAGGTTGTTACTGTAAGTGTAAATACAGGACGCAAAATTTTTGAATAAAGAAATATCATAATAAAAATATATTTGCCGGGAAGGCAAATTACTCTACTCCAACTGATGGTAAGTGGTAGTGGAGTCCAAACGCGACGACGGCCTGTACAATCGGGAAGAACGATCTGACTAGGTGTCTCCGCCTTGTCGGCAAGATGCCTCTTCTCGCCTCGTTTGAAGGTGATGTCGTCAATGTATGTATATGTCATTTTTTGCCGCATACGACATTTTTAATTTTTGTAAATTAGCTTGACAGTGAAAGAGAAATCCTTGTTGTTATTGCTTCATTTTATAATTAATGAAATCCACTTTCCCACTCACTAAACTACAATTTTATATTGTTTTAAATATCAATCAGGAAACATTGCTCAAACCAATTTCCATATTTTTCAAAATGTCGTCATCGGAAAAAAGATAGTAAACCTTTTTTTTATATAATTCATTTAAAAATAATTAAAACACATAAATAATTAAATGACATAAACGTTTAATTATTAGGTACTAAAGATCAAATTAAATAATTTCCGGCTTATCAATATATATATTTTTAAAAGGCTTATAGACTTTCAAAAATACATTTCCGGTATAAAATGGACGACCTTCAATGTCAAAATAAATTTAATTTCTTTTTTTAAATATACTCAAGTTTAGTTTCTTTCTTTGCCGTACAATATACCGTTAACCATTATTATATTATCAAAATTAATTACATACTACTTTGAATCTTTTATGGATTTTTTTTTCTGGAACAAAACATTTGGAAACTTCATTTAATTCATATATATATATTGCTATAATATATGTAATTACACTTATTTCGTGAAAATATTTATAATACTGTGGGTATATATAAATAGATCAAAACAAAGCAGTTCAGCAGGGCTGTTCTATAAGAATAATCTCGAAACTCTCCGCAGAAAATGTTAGAGAAATGGCAGAAAGTGATACGCGACCTTAACCATAATAGTGATAAAATTTTTAGAATACACGCATGAAAATAGTTTATCACCATAAGTCAGTTGTCAATTTTTTTTTAAATGTAAGATGGGGCATCCGATCCGTAGGCTCACTTGATGAAAAGTGAGTACCGCCCGTGGACATCTGCAACATCCGAGGACTTGCAGGTGCGTTGCCGGCCTTGAATGAGTACGCTCTCTTCTTGAAGGTGATGTTGGTACAGGTGGGTAATGAAGTGATTTCTTATAGAATGACTCTGCTACGATATTATCAATAAAAAAAATCGAAATTAGAGTTGAAAAACTATTTCTGATTTACACAAATTCATTTGGTTACAATTTTTAAAAATGAGTAATGGCGAACAGTTACCAGGCGACGAACACCAGTACCTAAACATAAATGGGTAAGAACTTTAGTTATATTTTAATAAATATATAAATATATATTTAGGAGAACACGTGGGGCCTTAGTGACATGTCTTATCTTACTGAAGGTTTTACTCGGTGGTAGGGCTCTGTGCAAGCTCGTGCAAACTCGTCAGATATTCTACCGCAAAACAGCAGTACTTTGTATTGTCGTGTTCCGGTTTGAAAGGTGAGTGAGCCAGTGTAATTACAGGCACAAGGGACATAACATGTTAGCTCCGAAGGTTGGTGGCGCATTGACGATCTAAGCGATGGTTATTATTTCTTACAATGCCATTGTCTAGGGGCGACGTTGGTGACCACTTACCATCAGGTGGCTCATATGCTCGCCTGCCTACGTATACTATAATAAAAAGGTTCCGTGTGGGTACATTGATATTTACGATGATATCATAATAAATATACAATGTAATTTAATGTCGCCGCTATAGTAAGATCAATAGATAAAATAGATTTCAATAAATCAGTCAATTAAAATTCCTATAATAAAAATTGCATTTTACCATAACTCCATAAATGTTAATTATTATAACAAGCATAAAATAATTTAAATTGTTCCGCAATAAGGGATTGTTTAATTTATTTGGATAATAACTAGGGGCCTCCACTTCTTTGATGTTCCCCATCACCTTTAAGAGGAGTCATAGAAATAACATTGACGAGCACCGATCTGAATCAAAATTAAAATGAGAAAACATCTAGAAGAATCTCCACCTTTAAGCTGCATTTAATTATCGTTTTTCAGTAAAATATTGTCCATAAATGTCAAGGTGCCGTCATAGCTGCCATTTTTAACCGGAAAAGATTCAATGGTTTTAAAACAGCCTCCAACATGTAGGATAGAATCACACTATCGTTATCGTTACTAACATAATAAACGCGAAAATACATTTGTTTGTTTGTTACGCTTTCACGTCTTAATTACTCAACCGATCACTATGAAATTTTGCATACATGTTGTCTGTCGTATAGTTTAAGACATAGGGTAGCTTACACCTCCCCCTACCCCCTCGCATGCCGAAACCGCTAGCAGAAACTAGTATACAATAAATGAAGGATGTAATAATAATATGTATTGGTTTTAATACTGAAATATCTAAATTCTACAGCTTAACATACTATTCAGATTGTAAATTACTATATATTTAAGAAATAAACAATTCAAAAAATATCATATCTTAATAATAATGAGCAAATTATAAAATGCACTGACAGTCTGTTCCCACCTTAACGACTACTTCCTTATAAGCCTATAGCTCAATTACGTTGAAATATATTTTTCACTGATACGGTATATTTATAGCAATATTTCGCAAATAATATTTAACACCTGCAAAAATAATTTAAAAATAAATTCAGACTACAAACCTAGATATACAGATATACAAAAAAATTACTTAAAAAAATATATTAATTGTGTTTAACGACACTGTTGGTGGTAAAAAGGTGGACTACTGAGGTTATGACCTCGTGTCTTAGCTACCCGATAGGTAAGAACTATCGAGCGCTATTGCCCGCACCTGTGCTACCAAGTAATTTTCGTCAATTAATTTTTAAAAAAAAATCCGTGATAAATTTTTTGCTTAGTATTTTAAAAATTATTACATAAATAGAACTGACACACGATTCCTAATAACCACTTCATGAGTCGGACACGAATTTCGTTACACGCTGTATATGGCCTAACATTTGCGCCATCACATGTTCTTTGTGTGTACCAAATTTCATTAAGATTGGTCAAGCCGTTCTTGAGTTATAAGAAAACATACAGACAGACAGACAGACAGACAAAAATGAAAAAAATAGTATAATGTGAATCACTGCATCATAAAACGATAACTTATCACAAAATTAGGTATAAAAAAAAATGTACAGACAGAGCCAATAGATTTATTTAGTAGTATAGATATATTAATATTTATCTAATATTCCATTTTGTCGCTATTATTTTGACTAAAGTTATTGTGGCGTATTTTTATCGCATTCATTCATGTCGACATTTAAGTATCTAATAACTGTGGCGGAACGCTTGTTATCCGTTTCCGTCACAAGAGACGACGCCAAGCAACTGGTAAGTAACTGTAATGCAAGTTGCAAATATACACTCTCTACTAAATATACGAACCAGGCTTTCATTTCATCAACCAACTTGAATTACTTTAAATTACGGTAAGTCCGACATATCTTATAAGTGACGTTAGTAAAGTATCCTAAATAAAAAATATAATAAATGCAAAAGTGAACGTATTTTTTACGCTATCACGTACCTTTTTTTTTTTTTTTTGACGCTGGGAAAACGCCTGACGCGTTTCCCCCCACGGGAACAGTGGGGGGGGTATGTGGGGCTCGCCGTATGTCCAAGGCACCGAGTGTGCCCCGGTCATCGGAATACCAAAAACCCAGCGGTACCCTTCCTGTCTTAACGGGAGCGCCACGGGATCGCTTGCGCATGCTACCGTGACGCTCCGACGACGCTATCACGTACCTACCTACTCAACTGATCTTCATTAAAAAATTTTTTCATACCAGTTTTCAAGGGTGCAAATAAAATCTTAGGATACCTCCACGCGGGCGAGGGGTTCCTTAAATAATAATTAAAACTGTAAATAAGTTTTACTAAACACAGCTGTGTTTGTGAATGCTAAAAGTACTGGCATATTGTTAGCGATCACTGTACGAACACGTCAAGTTGCGTCAGTTGACACGTTATATTTATGCAATGCGTTGACATAACTGATGGTAACGGTACCACCTCGGAACAGTGAAGTTTTCAGAAATGGTATATGTGTAAATGTCAATATTATCTAACTGAAATGACTATGATAAGTATCAATAACACAAAACACAACTGAAATAATTTACCTTATTTTTTTTTTCATTTAAAGACAACTGTACCTACCGAATACGAGAATAATAAACACAAATAAAGCAAACGAACACCGCTATTGACGATTAAAATTAATTACTCTTAACCATTAAAATCCGAACATAGCATGCAATTTTTTGGAAATTATTCCACCACACTGTGGTGGAATGTGTTGGTGGAATACATATGTTACAGAACTTCAGTGAAATTAAACACTAGCAGGCTTACGCGCGATGTTTTCGTTCACCGTCAAGCACGAGATGAATAAATTATAAACACTAATTAAGCACATGAAATTTCAGTGGTGTTCACCCTTGTTTGAAGCAACGATTACCGATTAAGAGATTAAGAATTGTAAACAAAACTGGTGTTTAAATAAATAAAAAAAAAAAAACAATTAAAATATTCTGCCACCTCAGTCCAATTACTTTTATTAGTTTATGTCTAATTCGTTTTATCAATGTTCAGTGATTCTATCAGGGTTTCATACTTCGTGTTTCTTTTACATGTCTGTAATAAGTTAATTATTCTTAAGTACAATTACTGTACATAATACAAGTGTGATGCGATATTGACTACATTCATAGTAATCTTAAACAAACGTAACAAAACATTGTGTATGTCGGTTTTCAATATTTTACGGTAGGGTTGAGCATCATGAGTCTAAAGTTTCTAGTAGAATAGCTTTTATTACTGTTATTTTTATTTCAAACGTAGAATCAATATTAAAAATAAATACAGAGTGGTTAGGTTAGGTAAGTTTTTTATCTGACGGTAGCATGCGCAAGCGATCCCGTGGCGCTCCCGTTAAGACGGGAAGGGTACCGCTGGGTTTTTAGTGGGTATTCCGATGACCGGGGCACACTCGGTGCCCTGGACATATGGCGAGCCCCATATAATCTGGCGTAAGGCGTTTACCCAGCGAAAAAAAAAAAAAGTAAGTTTTTTATTTAATCCTCCCCGCACCGCATTGCAGTCAATGCAACTATGCCCGAAAACAACGAAACAAGGCAATATTCAAAATGTCTTAGCAATGTAATAAATAAGGAAATTATAATTATTTTCTTCGTCCTAAGTAGCTTTCTATTATTCATAAAGCACGGCAGAATGAAAAATGTCCCATGTTATTAAATGTATTTCTTAGTAATGCTTTAGCGCTATAAACTGAGTGAAAATCCCAAGACAAAGGGGCTTTATTTATATCGGCTGTATACCCTAACCTATACATATATATAACGGCTTGCCTGTGGAGTGCCGGGCTTAGAATAGCACTCCCCAATCTGTTCCCCGTGGGTGTCGTAAGAGGCGACTAAGGGACTGGGAAAAGAGCAGCGTCTCCCCCGTAAACAACTACCGCCCTACTGCGCTCGCCAACACGCCTGCCCAGCGCGGCGAGTATGGGCAAACCCTCCCAAATGATGATGCGCTGAAAAAAAGGCCCCTAGTTACCGGCAAGCCCGCTAGGCCCGACCAAGGTAGCGGTCGCGGTATCGGCAGGGCAGGGGGTGCGAAGAATCACCGGTTCATGACAGGCTACCATAGACGACTACACATGGCAACGTATAATGGACGCTCGATAAGGCTGGACCATCACCTCGCCAAATTAGAAGTAAAGTTAAGTGATATACTCTGGCACATACTGGGGTTATCTGAAGTCCGAAGACAGGGGGAGGACACGATAACTCTAGAGTCCGGTAACTTACTCTACTTCCGCGAAGGTGATAAACTCTCCCAGGGTGGTGTCGGTTTTCTAGTCAAAAAGGATCTCATTAGCAGCATTGTAGAAATCAGTAGTGTGTCGAACCGGGTAGCGTACCTTGTCCTAAAACTTTCCGACAAGTACTCCCTGAAGGTCGTACAGGTATATGCGCCAACTTCGGCATACTCTGATGATGTGGTAGAAGCGATGTACGAGGACATCGAAAAGGCCCTTAACAACACCTCGAAGGCCCACTACAATGTTGTTATGGGAGACTTTAATGCTAAAGTGGGAGTACAAGATAGCGGTGAATCGAAAGTCGGATCTTACGGCTTGGGCTGCAGAAATCACAGGGGGCAAATGCTGGTAAACTTTCTCGAAGCGCAGGGGCTATTTTTGATGGATTCTTTCTTTGAAAAGAAGCCCCAGAGGAGGTGAACCTGGCGAAGCCCCGATAACGTGACAAGGAACGAGATAGACTTTATCATTTCGAATAAAAGGCACATATTTAGAGATGTCTCAGTGATCAACAGGTTTAATACCGGAAGTGATCACCGCTTGGTTCGAGGCACTCTAGATATCGACTTCAAAGCCGAAAGATCGCGAATGATGAGGTCTACTCTCCGACCTACCATACTCCAAGCTGCTCAAGGCTCCGAAAAGTTCCAAATGGAGCTTCAAAATCAATTCACCGCGTTGGAAACCGTAAGCAATATTGATGAGAAAACCGATACGCTGGTCAAAATACTGCAAAACACATCCCGCGAGTGTTTTCCGTCACAGAAAAGAGACAGCGCACCAAAACTCTCTGCTGAGACACTCGAGCTCATGAGGAAACGACGAGAACTACCATCGTTTTTGTCAGATAAGGCCTTAAACCGAACAATAAAAACGCTGACGCGACGTGATCTCCGATGCTCCAATACCCGTGCCATCACGGCTGCGATTGAGCAAAATCAGGGATCGAAAGTGTCCGCTTGCAAGTTTGGGAGGCCGCGTCTGACAAAACTTAAAACTGAAAATGGTAGGGTCGTTACCTCAAGTCCTGAGATCGTCGGAAAAGTAGAGAGGTTTTATGGGCAGCTGTTCTCTTCAAGATCGGATAAACCTGTGGGAATCAGTATTGATGACCAGCGCGCCCCTCTTACGCGCCATTACTCCGAGGAGAGTCGTTGACCAAGGCAAGATTAGGGCGGCTCTAGGACAGCTTAAAAACAACAAAGCTCCGGGAGATGACGGAATCACAACAGAGTTGCTTAAGGCAGGCGGGACTCCGGTCCTGAAAGAGCTAGCAAGCCTCTTTAATTCCGTCATCCAACATGGCAAGACCCCGGAAACGTGGAGCGGGAGTGAGGTGGTACTGTTTTTCAATAAAGGTGATAAAACCCTCTTGAAAAACTACAGACCAATCTCCCTCCTGAGTCACGTGTATAAGCTGTTCTCAAGAGTCGTCACAAACCGTCTCGCCAGGCGACTTGACGAGTTCCAGCCCCCAGAGCAAGCCGGCTTTCCATCAGGCTACAGCACCGTAGACCACATCCATACTGTTCGGCAGATTGTGCAGAAGACCGAAGAGTACAATCAGCCCCTGTATGTATGTATGGCTTTCGTGGATTACGAGAAAGCTTTTGACTCCATCGAAACCTGGGCTGTGCTCGACTCATTGCAGAGATGTCATATCGATTGGAGATATATCGAGGTACTGAGATGTCTGTACAACGCCGCTACAATGACTTTCCACATCCAGGGCTGTAAGACAAAGGCGATCCAACTGCGCAGAGGGGTGAGACAGGGGGATGTAATATCCCCGAAACTGTTCACCAACGCGCTGGAAGACCTCTTCAAGACGCTGAATTGGACTGGATATGGAGTCAATGTAAACGGCGAGTGCATCTCACACCTTCGATTTCCGATGATATCGTCATCATAGCAGAGTCGCTGGAACAACTCACCGAAATGCTGCGTAGCCTAAGCGATTCTTCTCGGCGTGTCGGTCTCGGTATGAACTTGGACAAGGTAATGTTCAATAGGCATGTCGTACCAGGACCAATATACGTCGAATGGAAACCTCTCGAAGTTGTTAGTGAATATACCTATCTAGGACAGGTCATACAAGTCGGTGTCACGGTAGCATGCGCAAGCGATCCCGTGGCGCTCCCGTTAAGACGGGAAGGGTACCGCTGGGTTTTTAGTGGGTATTCCGATGACCGGGGCACACTCGGTGCCTTGGACATATGGCGAGCCCCACATACCACCACTGGTCCCGTGGGGGGAAACGCGTCAGGCGTTTTCCCAGAGTCAAAAAAAACAAAAAACAAGGTCATACAAGTCGGTAGGAACAACTTCGAGAAGGAAACCGATCGAAGAATTCGCTTGGGATGGGCAGCATTTGGCAACCTTCGTTAAGTCCTCACGTCGTCTATACCGCAATGTTTGAAGACGAAAGTCTTCAACCAATGCGTCTTACCTGCCATGACATACGGTGCCGAAACGTGGACATTAACTGCGGGACTAGTCCACAAATTCAAAGTCGCTCAGCGTGCTATGGAGCGAGCTATGCTCGGAGTATCTTTGAAGGATAAGATAAGAGAAATGAGGTTATCCGGAAAAGAACCGGAGTCACCGACATAGCTTGCAAAATTAGCAGGCTGAAGTGGCAGTGGGCTGGTCACGTATGTCGTAGGACCGATGGCCGTTGGAGCAGACGAGTCCTAGAGTGGAGACCGCGAATCGGCAAACGCAGCATAGGGCGCCCTCCAGCCAGGTGGACCGATGACCTTATGAAGGTGGCGGGCACCGACTGGATGCGGAAGGCGGAGGACCGGGAGCTTTGGCGCACTTTGGGAGAGGCCTATGTTCAGCAGTGGACTACGATTGGCTGTTGGTGATGATGATGATGTATAATCCTAAGTAAAATGTCGTAAGATATTACACTCTTTAAGCAACAATATTCAAATTCAAATTTCTTTATTCAATATAGAAGCATTACACTTGCTTATTGATTGTCATAAGTCTACCACCGGTTCGGAAATAAACACCTCAGACCTGAGAAGAACCGGCGAAAGAAACTCAGCGGGTATTTTTTTTTAGCTTATTCTTTACTATTATAATTGATTTACATTATAAGATTCTTATTTATTTGAAATAGCCTGGATGCGATCGTTTCATTCCCAAGGTGTGCAATTATCTAAGAAGTCATTGATTGCGTATTATCCTTTAGCACATAAGCGTTCCTTAACAATTCTTTTAAATTTCACAATTGAATATTGTTGAACGCTTTCTGGGATCCTGTTATAAAAGCGTATACATTGTCCCATAAAAGACTTACTAACCCTAAAATAGCACAAAAGACAAGTCGTATCCACATCGGTTAACAGTTTTAAACCGTGAATGCAGCAGAGCTAAAGAGTCGACTCAATTTATTATGAGGGCGCCATTATACTTTATCATCTAAGTTTATACCATATTCTGTTCTGTCCATAATATCTAGTGTTTTCCCATTAATAAATATACGTATACATCTTACGTTTGGTTAATTTGATATATTTGGCAGATTTTTATTTTTATTAATTTAAAAGCAATTATTGACCTATAACCAATACAACAAATCAGAGAGAGCATTGTTCAGATCATCATATTATATGAATCTTATTTATATTTTAAACTTAACAAGCGATAAATTATTTACGAGAAAATTCTCTTTTTTATATAGAATAGATAGGCGGACGTGCAAATGGGCCACCTGATAGTAGTGATCACCAACGCTCTTAGACATTGGCAGTGTAAGAAATTTTAACAATCGCTTATATCGCCAATGCGCCACCAACCTTGGGAACTAAGATGCTATGTCCCTTGTGCCTGTAATTACTCTGGCTCACTCACCCTTCAAACCGGAACACATAACACGTACTGCTGTTTTGCGGTTGAATATCTAATAAGTGGATGGTACAAACCAAGACGAGTTATCACAAAACCATCAAGTAACACTACAGTACTGGAGACAACTCAGTATATTAAGACGTAATTATTTTTATGAAATAGGTAAAGCGAGTGTCTGCAATTACGATACTAACAAGCCGTTTTAAAAGCATAAGCGGAACAAAAATATATGTTGTAATCACATAACATGTACTCATACTAAACTGATCAGACATGGCCTAGTGGTTAGATCAAGACACGAATCTTCATGCGTATATTTGTTTTAAATTCAAATTGCGAATGAAAACATCGAGAGGTGAATGTGTCGGATGAAAATCTGCACATCCAATGATCATCTGCATCGGAATAAAGAAATACATAGTACCTTTCTAAAAAAGTTAAAAAAATCAAAGACCACGTGTTGCAGCGATTGTGATATTTCAACAAAAGAATAGTAATTCGTGGCATGACGGGCGTCTATTTTTGGGTCCAATTTGTATTCAACTATACACTTCTGAATAGACCTTGATAAAAATTTCATAACAAATTCCTTTATATCTGCTTGTAGGTACTACAACTATTTTTTATATACCTACTAACTTTATGTACTATGTTATATTGTCAAAGTAAAACAGCTTTGATTATGTTTTAGTTTGGATAGCGTGTTACGCTTTAATCGCAGTTAAAGAAACAAGCCGAAATTAATTGGGTTTTACGCAGACAAGTTTTAGTATACGTAACTTCTATTGTTTTACGTGTATATCCACTATTGGGGCAGCGTTTATAAGACGATCAAAATCATGAATGTTATAAAAATAATTAAACTTAATTCAATAAATAACTATTTTAAATAGATAAATATTAGATTTTATCAAAGTAAAAAACATTTAAAACTTATTTAAATTTCACAAATTGTTTTGTCTATCTACAAATTTAACTTTTTAGCGAAATGAAATCAAATTATTTGATTAAAAATATATTAAATATTAAAAAACGTTGAAGCGCCTTATTATTAATTAAAACTAACAACGTAGAAATTGATTAGGTCAGTTTATTAAATTAGGCGTAGTGTAATTTAAAAAAAAATAACAAAGATAATGGTTTTTGCGGTATTATGAAAATCAATAATTATAATTATGTTACAACATACTTTTTATTAAATAGAGGTTCATCCAATTAACATATTATTGTCTATGCAGCTAAGAACAATAATTATTATATGGCCACACTACGCGACGTGGAGAAAAATAAAATAATTGTCTATTCGCCATCAAAATGGCGTCATCGAAGGAAACCTATTGTTTGTGTGGTCAACCATATAATATTGGTCAATTTATGATAGAATGTGACTGCTGTCGCGAGTGGTTTCATGGAAGGTAAAGTGGAAAATGTAAAAGTTTTTAAGTGAAAACAAGTTTGCGAGTGAAAATAAATTAAATGAATTTGACAGCACTCGGCTGTTCGGCCATCATGTTGTGAATTTAATGTTTTCTTAAATAATTCAATATTTTACTTCGTTTTAACTATGAATTCATTGTTAAATAGCCTAGTTTAAAAAGTGACCGATTTTTAGTGCCTTTTGTAGTGTTTTTTAAGTATACGTTTGTTTATATTCATGGTCACCATAGAACTATGAAATGCGCGTTTCTCTTACTCTTTGTTTCGAATTTCGCATATTTTATAAATACCCAAATTATACAACTGTGTTCACTGCGATTTAGAAACAATTTTTATCAAATAAATATATTTTGATTTCATATTTGAATATATTCAAAAATAAATAAACAAACACGTGTTTCGCTATATTATATTTAATAATTTCTTTTTCAGCTGTGTTGATGTAAAAATTTACCATTCTGACGATATCGACAAGTACCACTGTCCAAAATGTGCGCAGACATATGGCCCGTCTGTTTGTAAGTACAAATATATCACTATTTACCTTTTATATATTTAGGAAATAAAGTGCATTTATCCGCGCGGTACTTAGTTTGGTCAAATAACAGTAAATTGAGTAAAATCAATACTAGCCGTGGTACGACTAATGTTGCCATGCCCAATGTAGCTTAAGAAGATTAAATAAAGAACAAATTCTATTTGTTATTGTTTACTTAATAGTTCATATTTTAAAAATCAGAACATCAGCTTCTCTTCGAAAATAATCAATGCTTACACATTAAAGTATCAATTATATCTGTATCTTATTGAAGATCTGTAATTATATTTTATAAGATTTTGTTTCATACACTTTATACTTACACTTTATAACACTTCATAACAAATATTGCTAATATTTTTAATTTATATTAATGATGTATCGTTCAATTTAAATAAAGTTCTATTTTTAGGCAGATACATGTTAAAAACAATACATTACATTGAAGAAAAAATACAATTCTATTCAAAATTAAACCATTATATTTTTCTCCTAAGTTGCACAGCCATACTTATTTTGCATTAATAAAGCAACTGTCAAAACCAGGAAATATATTTTGCTGTGTCACTCTGTTACATCATACCAATTAATGTGTGTTTGTATTTAGTAGATGTAGCAATAATTAATTATGCACTCTGAAGCATATCAATTTATTGCTGTAAATGCAAAAAGTTTTATATCTTTGAAGATTTATAAGGTGTTTCAACAATAAAACTTACATATTATATTGGCTTCAAAATTTAAAAGATTTTCTTTTATCATAAGTAACATTGGGTCGTATAATCTATGATCATCAAATAAAAGTCATTATGTAGTGTTGAATAAACAGTAAGACATTAAATACTACTCATGTTTACGCACAGCATTGTGCCTCTGCACATTTTTTGGATAATAAGTAGACATATCATTTTTCAGTCCTTTAATTAACTCTATGCAAAAGGACAAATTAACAAGAACACGTACCATTCTATAATATTAATATCACATTTGTACATTTTTTAATATAAACTACATACAATCTGTTTGCTGCGTTATGGTGGCTAAAATGGAGCTATTGTTGGTAATTCTAGTCTCAATTTACGATGCTTCCTGCTGATCTGGACGTGATAGAATTGTAGTGTTGAATAAACAGTAAGACATTAAATACTACTCATGTTTACGCACAGCATTGTGCCTCTGCACATTTTTTGGATAATAAGTAGACATATCATTTTTCAGTCCTTTAATTAACTCTATGCAAAAGGACAAATTAACAAGAACACGTACCATTCTATAATATTAATATCACATTTGTACATTTTTTAATATAAACTACATACAATCTGTTTGCTGCGTTATGGTGGCTAAAATGGAGCTATTGTTGGTAATTCTAGTCTCAATTTACGATGCTTCCTGCTGATCTGGACGTGATAGAATTGTTGTTGGTCAGTTTGTTTTATACTTGTTGAGATTTGCAGTTAAATTTAAACAAATACATCATTTAATGAATTTACAAAACTATTTCTGTTATTGTATAAAGGTTGTCAAGTCAATCAATATTTACTGAGATACTCAAAAATGCTGTAATTACTAGTAACAACCTAAAAATGTCCCACTGCTGGGTAAAATTCATTTCGTAAGTATATAGTCTGTTGATTATTTCACCATGCTGCTCCATTGAATGTTAGTATCAGTAAAATTCAAATGATACAAGCAGATTTACTTATGACATTTTCCTTCACTGCTTGCCCCAGATACATCACATGTTTTATGCACTGAGCCATCATGGTGTTCACTCATGGTGAATTTCAAATTTTATAATATAAATATATACTAAATTTACAGTGAAAATCCCCACAAACAACCACCGGGCGGACAGATACGAGATAGGGGCAGAAACTCGGCCATCACAAGCTGGTACTCCGGCCTGGGTTCGAGCACTAGCTGCCCGCCCTCTTCGACCGACACCAGCTTCGTTACAGAGAATGCGACCACAGCATTTTACAGAAGAATTTGTGAGGGATAATGGTAATTTTAAATTTTGATTCATGTGATTATGCATCCCTTTTTTTTAAATAATATTTGTTTTCAATTATGGAATCAATTCCGATAATCAAAGAATTACATTTTAAAATCTATTTATAGTATCTGAAATGATGAAAAGTGATGCTCCACTCACATACCACTTAATAAATTTAATCAGGTTATAAATATTGTTCTAGACAATATTAAAGTATTGATCACAAGAGAAACTAGCCAAGTATATATTATATTGCACTTTATATACTTCTGAGCAGGGATTGTAAACAATGGCAATTCCCATACTCCACGCTGCTATTGAGAATTTCTCTAACATTTATTCTTCTCAATAACATTTCATTGGTCCAACCTAGAGTTTGAACCTACCACCTCAACCAACAGCCAAGTATCATATACTCACAAAAATAAGCCTGTAAATTGAAAGGTCATAACTTGTGAATGGTCCACTGCTCTCTATGAGGAGAAGATATGGAGCATATTTCACCATGCTGCTCCAATGTATGTTGGTGGATGCACATGTGGCAGAAATTCAATGAAATTGAACAAATGCACATTTCAATTTTGGATTGCAGGTTTTACACGCCCAGTGATTTTCAACACTATTGAAGGTCTCGATATGAAAGTGCCTAATGCGGCAACATTTACAGTAAGATCTGTACTAAGATACTGTGGAGCTCAGTTAGAGGTATGTATTATCATTATCACTATAAACTACAAAATATTATAAATATTTTTTAATCTTTGGAATTGAAAATTGTTTCGTATCACTTTATATCTTATATTTACATAAGAATTATTTATGTATATTGTGAAATTGAATAAGTATATTAAAATAAAAAAAAATAAGATTTGTAAATAATAACATCATGAATTTTTTCCACCGTTAAACATATATAATGACTACTCTATGACTATTATAGGAAAGTTTTTGGACTTTCCAAGTGGAAGCAGCAAAATCGAATTTTGAAGATAACAAAATCAAATTCAAAATACTTTATACAATATTGAAGTATTACACTTTCTTATTGATTGTTCTTATTGACTGGTAACTAGTACCGGTTCGGAAAAGAAATACCCAGCCCTGAGAAGAATCGGCGACAAAAACTAAGAAATAGCATTTTATGCCTTTTTGATTTTTATATTAATTTATTATATTACAGGTGGAAGTTATAGATGTACGTAAACAGTCAACGTTGAGGATGCCGCTCGCTGATTTTATCGATTACTTCGAAACACCTCCGGAACACAGAGACGAGAAAGTGCTAAATGTTCTCAGCTTGGAATTTACAGATACTAAGTAAGTTATGATGCTTAAACGGTTTTTTATTAAATTAAAACAGTCGAACACATAAAACATTCAGAATACTTGGTGGTACGGCTTCGTGCAAACTGTTTGGATATCACCTGTATTGTTTTGTTCTGCTTTAAAAGGTTATTGAGCCGGTGTAACTACAGAAATGAGGGCACGCCATCGTAGTTCCCAAACTCGGATGTGCATTGATAATTTAAGGGATTGTTGATATCTTGCAGTGCCATCAGTTGGCTCATTTGAAAGTCCATTAATTTCGAATCAAAAAATTCAGGTCCACTCAAACATTATTGGATTCCTTTTTAACATATTTTTAACGACTTCAGAGGTGATAACATGTCTTGGGAATTACACAAATTTAGGTAGGTAAAAAAATTAGCTGTGAAAAAGATAATTTCGGATTAAATGTCATCAACTTGTATTCGGTTCGACCGGCCATTGACATCGGCCTCATTCCGACGCCGCCCGTGTGCAGCATGTGCGCGCTGGTGGAGCCGCCGGCCGCGCTGCGCGCGCTGGACTGGGCGCGCCTGGGGGGCTCCCCGCCCGCGCGGCCCGCCGTGCAGCGCTACTGCCTCATGTCGGCCGCCGCCGCCTACACGGACTTCCACGTGGACTTCGGCGGCACCACCGTCTGGTACCACGTGCTACACGGCCGGAAGGTACAGCTACCGTCGTTTCAGTTCGTACTACCTCTGCTATGTTATACGAACGGACGGTTCTGTTTGCAGATCAATATATAAAGTTGTTTATATGCATTTCGAATCATATATATAGCTTGCAGAGGATCCGTTGCCCGTTTCAGATATTCTACCTGATCCCCCCGACGTCCACTAACCTCGCGCTGTACCAGCAGTGGAGCGCGGCCAACAATCAGAGCGAGAAATTCTTTGGTGATATGGTAAGTTATTTTTTTTTTAAACAAAATTGTTGTAAAATGTGTCTTATTTATTAGTGAGTGGTTACCTGTTTTGTTGATTTTTTAGTCATATTTTATTCAATCATAATGAAATGAAATTATAATGAAATGATTAGATCACATATAAAACCTATAAACTTAGTTACAACAAACTAGTTTTCGACCGAGGCTTCACCCAGGAGTTAGTCCTCTAACTCCTGTTAGAGGGAGGTGGGGGTGCTGGTGTTAGGTATAATAAAGTAGCTCATGTGGCAGCACCTTGCGGTTCAAGATTGCTTCATATTGAATTGAATCAAAAGCCGTTCAGTGCTTTAGTTTTACTCGGTGGTAGAGCTTTGTGCAAGCTCGTCTGGGTAGGTACCACCCACTCATCAGATATTCTACCGCAAAACAGCAGTACTTGGTATTGTTGTGTTCCGGTTTGAAGGGTGAGTGAGCCAGTGTAATTACAGGCACAAGGGACATAACATCTTAGTTCCCAAGGTTGGTTGGCGCATTGGCGATGTAAGCGATGGTTAACATTTCTTACAATGCCATTGTCTATGGGCGTTGGTGACCACTTACCATCAGGTGGCCCACATGCTCGTCCGCATACCTATACAACAAAAAAAAAAAAAAAAAAGCGTAAAGCGTAACAGATATAGTATAGATAAATAGCAAAATCTCAAGTAAAAGTAAGAGTTATTATCATCCCAACTTCTGTTAGTTATATACTTCTGCCAGATTTATATTTAAGTTATTTAAGATTGCACTCTAAACAAAATTGTATACAGCGTTGGTTTCCTATTTAACAAAATAAAATATTGGTAATTCTCTGAAAAAAAACATGACTAGCTGAGTTCAGTTACCGTTGAGCAAGTGTAGGACGAGGATGTTTACTGGTATATCAACCATGTTTCGCTATTGTAATATAAGTGTAACGTCAGCATGAGCGCGCCGGGTGTGCAGGTGGAGTGGTACGGCACGGCGGAGGTGAGCGCCGGCGAGACGCTGTTCATCCCCACGGGCTGGATCCACGCCGTCTACACGCCCTGCGACTCGCTCGTCTTCGGGGGGAACCTGCTGCACTCCTACGCCATTGAAATGCAGCTACAGTGAGTGCCGTCTTATTTTTCATAACGGTTGCGATGGTCAAAATGTAAGCAATGCCAATAAGCTGTACCGTTGAACTTGCGTTGGTCGACTTTAGTATTGGGTCGTGTGTGACATGTTCCTATCGAACTATTTGTCACCAATTTATAAGTGGATACCAAGTATTTACACCCCGTGCCTCGATTACCACGTAAAAACACTACAATGGCCGCCGGGTGCGATATCGGTCAAGCGGATGCAACTAGGATGTTTAATGTCGAGAGGCGTTGACTCGAGTGGTGCGTGTTGCAGGATCTACGAGATCGAGAGTCGCGTGGAGACGCCGCTGGTGCTGCGCTACCCGCTGTTCGAGGCGCTGCACTGGCACGCCGCGGCCCAGCTGCTGGCCCAGCTGCGCCGGCACAACGAGGAGACGCAGGTGCTCGCACACCTCACTGATCTTTCCATCTTAAAACTTCTATGACTACTGGATAAGTAAATTTCCTCAATTAGTAATAACCTCTTTATATAATATTACCATCACTATCCCTTCACTTGCCCTTTATTAATTTGAAGTCGGCAAATATGCTTTTTGCAAGTGGTCGATAGACTTATAGGGCCAACTGCCTGATCGCAACTTCATTTGGTGATGTTTTAGCCATAACTTTACACTAAGAGTTGTCTGTAATAATCGACTACTACATATTAATCCATTAATTGTGCTTTACGACTTTCTCTGCTTGAGTTATGATGACTTCTTGTCAGCCAGAAACTATACAGATTATATACAAACATATAACTAACACCATAAATATATTTTAGGACGAAGACTTTACTATAAACGAGAACTGTGTTACCACGCCGCCGGCGGAGCTACCGCCGCTGCTGTTAAGAGGCATCAAGATCTTGGCGAATGCGCTTAAAGAGTGGCACGCTCTTAAAAGCGTGAGTACTAAGATATAGTAATATTAATAAATTACCAATCTTGAAACTTGTTGACATGTAACAGAAGTGAAACGTTTTCTCGTTGAAAACTCTATATATCAACATTGAAGGTTTATTGTAACATTTAGACAAAAATATAATTATACTTTTGTTGGAGAGTACTCCAACAAGTACTTAGTAAAGTATTTTATAAGGGATTTTCGTTGATACAGACAGACGCGTCGAAACGAGATAATGTGCCGAAGTGCCTTAACTCGGGGCAGTTGGTACGTGAACTCTGTAAGGAGTTACGTACATTGGAAAAACGTAGCAGTAGTAATAAAGATAAGGTATGTGCGTTCTCTACTTACAAGCTAGTTTTACTTTTTTGAAAATAGAATGTTTCATATACTCACACTATTGATAATTATGGTGAAAAGTACCACGATTTCGAAATATTCTGAAGAAATACTCTGTCTTTAGAAGAACCAACGAAAGAATTTAAAAAATTAATGTTTTCAGGACATTAAAGTTAAAAACACCTCACCAACAAAATCTCAAAAGAAACGCAACGAAGCAGCACCAAAAAAGTCACTCAAACTCACTCTGCCCAAGCCTATAATGCACATGACACCGAACGGAGAATACCCAGAAGATAAAATATATGGAGACAAATATTACATAGACAACAAGGAAGTGCTATATCCTGAGAGATTTATCCAAGATGTCAAATATGTTAATAGTGATGTGAAATATGTTAACAGTGACGTTAAATACATGAGTGACAGTAAGTTTGTGAATAGTGATGTTAAATTTGTAAACAGTGAAATTAAATATGTAAATGGTGTACCGGATGCAAAGTATGTGTTGGAAAGTAAAGAGATTTTACCGGAAAAGTATGCATATCAAACGTATGATGAGGTTACGTATCAAGATGGTAACGGTTATGTGGATAGACAAGAAAAGAAAACGACTTTAAAGATTAAATTAAAGTAAGTGTCTTTTTTAAAAAGATTACCAACTTTTTTCTTTTATCTGTTGTAATAAAGAGATAGAAAAGGAAAACCTCAAACCAACCAATTGTTGTTGGCGAGGCAAATTGCTGTGCCCAAAGCTAAGCGCCTGCATAGCAATTAATAAGGTTGCGCTGAATCAACCCCTTAAGCAAAAGTATCCTCAAGTAGGGCAGAGACAGTTTGACAAAAAATATATAGAAAAAGACAAAAAAAGATCTTGCAGTGTTATAAACTGCTACAGACGAATGCCATTGGTCTTTTGGTGTTAACTTTTATAATAGCTCAACTTAAACTTGTTATATTAATTTATTCTTATAAACGAGCCCGACGACGAGCCCGTTGGCGTGGTTGGTAGATACCTGCCTTTCGCGCCACAGGTCGTGGGTTCGATTCCCACCCAGGACAGACATTTGTGTGCATGAACGTATCTGTTTGTCTTGAGTCTGGGTGTAATTATCTATATAAGTATATATTTACAAAAGAAAAGTAGTATATGTAGTATATCAGTTGTCTGATTTCCATAGTACAAGTTCTGCTTAGTTTGGGATCAGATGGCCGTGTGTGAATAATGTCGCAGGTTATTATTATTCTTATTAATATTCTTCTAGCAACTCCCCTTCATCATCACGAGAGGAGCCTCCACCTTACAGCCTGCCCGAACACTCCATCTTAAAATCACATCTAATCAGAACGGACCGTCTCAAACCTGTGCAGCAGTGGACGATTTCTAAGAAGGACATCGGAGACTACCACGAGGAACAGATACTGTTTACGAATGAGAACCTTCAAGCTAATATGCGGATAGATGGACAGGATATGAATTACGGTGCAGGTAATAATGTTTTTTCGGAAACACAAACCGTAGGATGGCCTATTTTCATTTTCCTTTCTGGAAAAACAATGTAGTGTAATTAAATCCTTATCCGATACCGTAGCTACGTAACCGCGTTGCAGGCATGTACTCCGCGCAAGACATACAGGAGTATCAGTACGAGGAGGCCGGCAAGGGCTACCAGCAGCTGTACGCGCCGGACCTCGCCTACGACTACGCGCCCCCCGCGCCCCCCGCCGCGCTGGCCCCCGCGCCGCCCGCGCCGCCCGGCCCGCCGGTAACGACCGCCCCGGCGCCCCCGGCCCCCGGCGCGTCACACACGTCCCTAAGTATCTGCCCGTTTCAATCCGTAGCAGGCGCCGAGCTACAGCGGCGGGACGTTCGCGCACACGCAGCTGCCCTCGTACGACGCCGCCGTCGCGCACCAGTACCAGACTAACTATGTGAGAAGTTTATTCGTGGTATTCCTATTAAAGATATTTTAATTACGAGATAGCCGGTCGCCGATCGAAATGGGAGGCTCGGTGTTCATGAAATTATTAATGAAATCCTACCTAATCAACGTTTCGTCTACGAGATAAATATCAGAGTGCGCAGTGCATCGAGACGGTAAGACGGCGCGTGACGCGTGACATGTGTGTGCAGCCGGCGCCGGAGCACGCGGCGCGCGGCGTGCGGCGCTCGGAGCGGCCCGTGCGGCGCCGCGTGTCCAGCACGTACGAGTACGAGGACGCCGACCTCTACGTGGACGAGCCGCCGCCCGCGCGCCGCCGCCCGCGCGCGCGCTCGCAGCGCGCCAACGGTACGCACCACACGGGGGGGGGGGGGACATATTGTGTCGTATCTCTTTCTGTCTTTCCGAAAGCCACCAATTATCTATATTTTAGACATTTTTTTCACTTTTAAACAGACTCATTGACCTCGTTCAGCCAAAACATCCTGTCAAAGTTAATGACAAAATTATTAATTGTGCAGCGTCAAACAGCAATTCCACCGCCTACCGTCAAGCGGCTCGCGCTCCGGCCAACGGCATCGAATCGCTCATTCAGGCCTCCGAGCTGGCGGAGGAGGAGCAGCCCGACAACGAGACGTAAGTTACATTTTCAAGCTAATTCTTTACTCATGGCTAGCAGTTATTAATGGTCGAATTCAATGTTAATCTCAAACTAGGTTAGATGAACGAACAGTTTTCGAATCTTTGTCTTGTATTGTAAATGAAACATTTCCTTCTAATAGGGAAGACGCAGCAGTGGCCGGCATGCTCAGCATCAGCGAACAACGATACGAGGCACCCGTCAGGACGTTTGGTCTCGCGATAGAGACGCCTCCGAAAGCTACAGACACTTCTAGAGTTGAAAGGTATTTATTAAATCAACAATAATTCATCGCAATGATTGATTTTGACGATTCATAAAAAAATAAAAAACCATACAAGGAGGCTAGTACAAACAAACTGATGTTTGTTTCCTACGTAGCGAGGGTAGCGGCAGTGGTACTGGAACAGGTACCGGTATCGACCCAGGTACCGGTAGCGGCAGTGGTACCGGCAGTCGTACCGGCAGCACGAGTCGTGCTCGCGCGCGCAAGGCGGACGCCGACGACGAATACGACGAGGAAGATGTCATCAAGGAGGTACATCGAGACGAAGAGTATGGTTAGTACGAAAAGATATTTTTGTCCAGTTCGCCATTTACAAGAAACATAACTAAATTGTATAGTAAATTTTTGTATACGGCTAGAAAAAAAGTTTGCGAACATTTACATTACAAAATTTTGATTTTAAGTTTTGTTAATTGAACATTTTTCTTTTCAACAGTGTATCCATCGTTAGAGATGAGTTCGGATGAAGATGAGGAATGGACGTCTCGGAAGCGTTCCGCGCGGAGTCGGACGGACAGCAAGGGCAAGACCGACAAGTGAGTGACTCCTTATATTTGTATCCTAATATGTCTTTTGTTACAAAATGTTTTTTTTTACATTTCATAAATTATTGAATAGCAAATTTTGAAAATCCAATTTTTATTGAGACATAGAAGCTATATTTAGTGAAATAAAATGAAAAGTATCTTCAAATATGTTATCTGCAATAATACTTTGTTAAATAATTGATAATCAGTAATGTAACGTTCTAGGGACGAATCGTGGTCGCCTCGTGCTCGGCTCGGCCGTGTCGTGCCGCGACTGCGAGGACCGGCGCGCTCGTCCGTGCGGCGAGAGTGTGTGCGCGCTGCACTGCACGCCGCCGCGCACCGCGCGCACCACGCGCACCACGCGCCGCACCCGCCGGAGAGACACCCGCAGGTACTCGCGCACTACACACGCGCACACCGCGCGCACCACGCGCCGCACCCGCCGGAGAGACACCCGCAGGTACTCGCGCACTACACACGCGCACACCGCGCGCACCACGCGCCGCACCCGCCGGAGAGACACCCGCAGGTACTCGCGCACTACACACGCGCACACCGCGCGCACCACGCGCCGCACCCGCCGGAGAGACACCCGCAGGTACTCGCGCACTACACACGCGCACACCGCGCGCACCACGCGCCGCACCCGCCGGAGAGACACCCGCAGGTACTCGCGCACTACACACGCGCACACCGCGCGCACCACGCGCCGCACCCGCCGGAGAGACACCCGCAGGTACTCGCGCACTACACACGCGCACACCGCGCGCACCACGCGCCGCACCCGCCGGAGAGACACCCGCAGGTACTCGCGCACTACACACGCGCACACCGCGCGCACCACGCGCCGCACCCGCCGGAGAGACACCCGCAGGTACTCGCGCACTACACACGCGCACACCGCGCGCACCACGCGCCGCACCCGCCGGAGAGACACCCGCAGGTACTCGCGCACTACACACGCGCACACCGCGCGCACCACGCGCCGCACCCGCCGGAGAGACACCCGCAGGTACTCGCGCACTACACACGCGCACACCGCGCGCACCACGCGCCGCACCCGCCGGAGAGACACCCGCAGGTACTCGCGCACTACACACGCGCACACCGCGCGCACCACGCGCCGCACCCGCCGGAGAGACACCCGCAGGTACTCGCGCACTACACACGCGCACACCGCGCGCACCACGCGCCGCACCCGCCGGAGAGACACCCGCAGGTACTCGCGCACTACACACGCGCACACCGCGCGCACCACGCGCCGCACCCGCCGGAGAGACACCCGCAGGTACTCGCGCACTACACACGCGCACACCGCGCGCACCACGCGCCGCACCCGCCGGAGAGACACCCGCAGGTACTCGCGCACTACACACGCGCACACCGCGCGCACCACGCGCCGCACCCGCCGGAGAGACACCCGCAGGTACTCGCGCACTACACACGCGCACACCGCGCGCACCACGCGCCGCACCCGCCGGAGAGACACCCGCAGGTACTCGCGCACTACACACGCGCACACCGCGCGCACCACGCGCCGCACCCGCCGGAGAGACACCCGCAGGTACTCGCGCACTACACACGCGCCACACCGCGCGCACCACGCGCCGCACCCGCCGGAGAGACACCCGCAGGTACTCGCGCACTACACACGCGCACACCGCGCGCACCACGCGCCGCACCCGCCGGAGAGACACCCGCAGGTACTCGCGCACTACACACGCGCACACCGCGCGCACCACGCGCCGCACCCGCCGGAGAGACACCCGCAGGTACTCGCGCACTACACACGCGCACACCGCGCGCACCACGCGCCGCACCCGCCGGAGAGACACCCGCAGGTACTCGCGCACTACACACGCGCACACCGCGCGCACCACGCGCCGCACCCGCCGGAGAGACACCCGCAGGTACTCGCGCACTACACACGCGCACACCGCGCGCACCACGCGCCGCACCCGCCGGAGAGACACCCGCAGGTACTCGCGCACTACACACGCGCACACCGCGCGCACCACGCGCCGCACCCGCCGGAGAGACACCCGCAGGTACTCGCGCACTACACACGCGCACACCGCGCGCACCACGCGCCGCACCCGCCGGAGAGACACCCGCAGGTACTCGCGCACTACACACGCGCACACCGCGCGCACCACGCGCCGCACCCGCCGGAGAGACACCCGCAGGTACTCGCGCACTACACACGCGCACACCGCGCGCACCACGCGCCGCACCCGCCGGAGAGACACCCGCAGGTACTCGCGCACTACACACGCGCACACCGCGCGCACCACGCGCCGCACCCGCCGGAGAGACACCCGCAGGTACTCGCGCACTACACACGCGCACACCGCGCGCACCACGCGCCGCACCCGCCGGAGAGACACCCGCAGGTACTCGCGCACTACACACGCGCACACCGCGCGCACCACGCGCCGCACCCGCCGGAGAGACACCCGCAGGTACTCGCGCACTACACACGCGCACACCGCGCGCACCACGCGCCGCACCCGCCGGAGAGACACCCGCAGGTACTCGCGCACTACACACGCGCACACCGCGCGCACCACGCGCCGCACCCGCCGGAGAGACACCCGCAGGTACTCGCGCACTACACACGCGCACACCGCGCGCACCACGCGCCGCACCCGCCGGAGAGACACCCGCAGGTACTCGCGCACTACACACGCGCACACCGCGCGCACCACGCGCCGCACCCGCCGGAGAGACACCCGCAGGTACTCGCGCACTACACACGCGCACACCGCGCGCACCACGCGCCGCACCCGCCGGAGAGACACCCGCAGGTACTCGCGCACTACACACGCGCACACCGCGCGCACCACGCGCCGCACCCGCCGGAGAGACACCCGCAGGTACTCGCGCACTACACACGCGCACACCGCGCGCACCACGCGCCGCACCCGCCGGAGAGACACCCGCAGGTACTCGCGCACTACACACGCGCACACCGCGCGCACCACGCGCCGCACCCGCCGGAGAGACACCCGCAGGTACTCGCGCACTACACACGCGCACACCGCGCGCACCACGCGCCTGACCCGCCGGAGAGACACCCGCAGGTACTCGCGCACTACACACGCGCACACCGCGCGCACCACGCGCCGCACCCGCCGGAGAGACACCCGCAGGTACTCGCGCACTACACACGCGCACACCGCGCGCACCACGCGCCGCACCCGCCGGAGAGACACCCGCAGGTACTCGCGCACTACACACGCGCACACCGCGCGCACCACGCGCCGCACCCGCCGGAGAGACACCCGCAGGTACTCGCGCACTACACACGCGCACACCGCGCGCACCACGCGCCGCACCCGCCGGAGAGACACCCGCAGGTACTCGCGCACTACACACGCGCACACCGCGCGCACCACGCGCCGCACCCGCCGGAGAGACACCCGCAGGTACTCGCGCACTACACACGCGCACACCGCGCGCACCACGCGCCGCACCCGCCGGAGAGACACCCGCAGGTACTCGCGCACTACACACGCGCACACCGCGCGCACCACGCGCCGCACCCGCCGGAGAGACACCCGCAGGTACTCGCGCACTACACACGCGCACACCGCGCGCACCACGCGCCTGACCCGCCGGAGAGACACCCGCAGGTACTCGCGCACTACACACGCGCACACCGCGCGCACCACGCGCCGCACCCGCCGGAGAGACACCCGCAGGTACTCGCGCACTACACACGCGCACACCGCGCGCACCACGCGCCGCACCCGCCGGAGAGACACCCGCAGGTACTCGCGCACTACACACGCGCACACCGCGCGCACCACGCGCCGCACCCGCCGGAGAGACACCCGCAGGTACTCGCGCACTACACACGCGCACACCGCGCGCACCACGCGCCGCACCCGCCGGAGAGACACCCGCAGGTACTCGCGCACTACACACGCGCACACCGCGCGCACCACGCGCCGCACCCGCCGGAGAGACACCCGCAGGTACTCGCGCACTACACACTCGCATCCGCGTCACGTGCGCCCGCACACATCACGCCCACATCACGCCCACCACGTGCTCTTTATATTGCACGCGCATCACACGCCGCAAAATCCACGTCACACACAACTTGCTCACTACATGTCGCACCAAATTTATCCACCAAACAATAAACAGAAAGATAAATATATATTTACTACATGCTGTGATCACTTAATTCCAGAGCGCAAAGCGAGCGGTGCTGGCCACCAAAAGCAAGCGACCGCCACCACCCGCGCATCCCGTCTCCTCCAATAAAAGTTAGTACAATAAAATAATAGATCAATTCATACAAAATTTTTAGTTTACATAATTATAGTGAATTTTCTTCTCAAGAATTTAAGATTTAATTTATCAATCAAGCACAAATATTACATAGATAAATTGGATTGGTACCCAATATATTTTATCAAGAAAGAAGGTACCATGCCTTTTTTGAAGATGGTCATTATAAGGAACCGATAAGTAAATTTACTCGGCATAATATTGCTTAATGTAAATTTTCAGATATAAGACTGAAAAAAGGAATGAAGACGGCGAAACAGCGCCTAGGGAAAATCCTCAAAATACACAAAATGATATATTAATTTAGTTTTTAATATTAGTTAATTGTACGTAGCGACGGACATTAAGATGTATATTTTATATATGTATTTAGATAACGGACCAATATGTGTTGTAGATCCCCGTATGACGTAATACATGTCCCCCAATATATATAAATATAATCAAATAAATTATGAAATTGATCGAAAATAAACAATATTTTTGCTTCATTGTTCTTATGTGAACAGTGTAACTGATACGTTAATAGAATTTGTACAAAAGGGATGGAGGTGAATGTTATGGCAGCAATTTTACCTGAAGCCTTAAAACCTGGAAGTAAACCTACGTCGATGAAATGAACGTCAAATCACTTCCTTAATTCCGGTTGACAGCAATCGGATGAAACAAAACGTTCCAAAAAGCTAACTATAAATGTAGCGTCGAGACTCTATATACAGGGTGACTGGTGAATTACTATCGATACTTGAGGACGTGATATTTGACGATCATATATGACAAAATAAAAATTAATATAACATAAATATTAATAAACTTCTAAGTAAAGTTAACCAAAAGTTATGTAATTAATTACGCATCGTGTGAACACCCTAGCTGCGTTATCGACACAAAACAGTTATGTAGGTAGGTACATTTAGTTATCGCGCGGTAGTTTACCTACATCCAAACGCCGCGCGCCGCCGCGTGTTAACAGGGTAGCAGGCTACCTTAGATAAACAAAAATGATCCAATTCCCTTCATACTTTAATCCTGGCTTAGGACAGGCAAAAATACCAAGATATTTCATTCGTTTAAGCAACCAATTTATTGACTAGGTAAATGGTGTGAACTTGACACAAAAAATAATATGAACTGTTTACCTATCTTGGTATTTCCGGCGTAAAAATGGAATCATACTTATTTACAACAATTGTCAATCATTAAACTACCTATTTACCTACATAACTACACTAACCTTAACAAATGTTCAAAGTGAGCTCCTTCTCGTGTGATACACAGTTCGGCACGTTTACGCATATTGTCTTTCACACGATTTAATACGAATGGGTCACTTTTAATAGTTTCGAAAGCACTAGTGATTTTTAATTTCAACTCCTCTCTGTTGACATACTCTGTAGCATACACAAGACGTTTTACCTCCCCCCATAAATAGAAGTCCAGTGGAGTGAGATCTGGAGAGCGAGCTGGCCATGGCACAGGCCCTCCGCGCCCTATCCAGCGATCTCCAAACGTATTGTTTAAGTACTCACGTACCTGCGTCTGATAGTGCGCGGTTGCTCCGTCGTGTTGATAAAATAAGTTTTGGAGATTGCTCAGTGGTACATCATCGAGCATGTCATTCACCGCACTGTTTAAAATGTCTAAGTATGACACAGCATTGAGTCTTCCTTCGATGAAATACGGCCCTAACAAACAGTTATTTAAAACACCAGCCCACACGTTAACACTAAACCTGTGTTGATAAGCGTCCTGTCGCGTAACGTATGGATTGGAATGACTCCACCAATGTTCATTGTGTACGTTAAAAATACCTAACTTAGTAAACGTAGCTTCGTCCGTGAACAATATGTTTTTGTCCAAGTATTCTGCATTTGTGTATTGATAAGCCATACTTAATTACTAATAAGTAATAACGGGTCACACGCACACACGACAGATTAGGTATACGCGTAAGATCGATCGCTAGGCGCGCGCGCGGGAAGACGGACGTACAGACCTTACGGCGGCGCTCGCCCGACTAACGCCACGGGGCGGGGGTTGGGAGTAGCGACACACGGCGCGTGCGGCGGCGTGCTGATACAACACCACGCCGCCGCACGCGCCGCCGGCAAGGCTGGGAACGGGTCCACACTTTATTTATTTATACGGAAATTTGGTCAAAAATTAAGTACCTATTTTTTTTTACATAATTCGAATGAGAATCATGTACCGAGTATTCTCCTTAAATATTGATAGTAATTAACCAGTCATCCTGTATAATGCATATTGAGTCAAACGTTAGCGTGATTCAAAAACTTGTTTTTCTACACAAAGCATCAACACACAATACATCAATTTGTATCATCATCCTCAGCCTTTCGTCGTCCACTGTTGGACAAAGGCCTCCCCAATGGCACATCACTGAGCTCGATCTTCAGCTCTCAAAATCCATCCGCTGCCAGCCACTTTGCGTATATCGTCACTCCACCTAGCCGAAGGGCGCCCTACGCTACGTTTGCCGAAACGTGGTCTCCACTCCAGAACACGTCTACACGAACGGTTGTGGGCTCTGCGACACATGTGTCCAGCCCACTACCATTTCAGCTTGCTAATCCTTTGGGCTACGTCGATAACTTTGGTTCACTGTCGGATCACCGCGTTTGGGATGCGATGCTTCAGAGAAACTCCGAGCCTAGCCCTCTCCATATTTCGCTGAGCGACCTTAAAATGGTGGACCTAACGCACTGTCAGTGTCCACGTCTCGGACTATCAATTTGTATAATGTGTAAAAAATATCTTGTCCGACCCGGAGGGGGGGGATATAGATATATTATAGATATTACTAAAAAAATTAATAAAAATAAATTATTAATTAATATAAAAATTACTCATCGGTTCATGCCGAAATCTGGTGTCTTTTTCAAAAACGCGGCGGGGCGGGCATCGAGACAACGTGAAGTCACTCAGTTTAGCGCGTAAACTACATCAGAGTGGTCGTTTCGTAGCTGTGCTTGTATTCCGCGATATGACGTATTCTAAACAAGAGTATTTCAATATGTTAATGTGTATGGGTAGGAGTGACTTTTAACCAAAAAAATTGGGGCACAGATGTGCTACAATGTGTCCATGCCAACCGTGTGCCAGCCGTGTTGCCAGTAACACTGTTGGTGGTAAACATATGGAACAACATCTTTGTTACAGCTATCGCATTGGCGTCCTTCTCGAAGAATGATTTGGCACACGATCTCAACTCAGACACAAAAAAAGCTCTTTTAAGAGCTGCATATAAAACCAACTTACGATACCTAATAACCACTGCACGGGTCGGACAAGGATTTTTACACACCTCAATTTTTTTACGATTTGTCATAATTTGGTTGAAATGTTTGTGACGCACTCTTCTTGTTTCGCTTTGCACGTGACATACGTGCTTAGTGGGCACGCGATTTCTTTTTCTTTGTTTTGTTTTCATTACTTAAATTGTTTTCAAATTTCACGCTCAATGGTGCCTAAAGTTTTTAATAAATCGTAAAAGCATTATTAATAAAATTTGTACAAATTCTATTTATTTTATATTGCTAATTGTTGATAATAAATTATAAATTGGATACTAATTTCTTATGGAAGCATATTTAAAAAAAAAAAATTCTCGCGGTCACATTGTCGTGCGAAGGTTTATGTTGAAACCTTGAACTTCCGGCGATCTCATCAATTTAGATTAATTTTTATTCTAATCCAAGAAGCATATGATTTTTGGGTTCTATAAAATAAACTACGCTTCGGACGGAGACGGTCGAAGAACAAGGATTGAGGACTTTATCGACGACGAAATGGATACTACGCGTTCCCGAATGGTTCGTGACGGAGCGTGACGTTCGGAACCTGGCCAGCGGGCCGAGACTAAGTCATTGTGTCAATTTCGTTTGTAGAAAAGGTCATCATATCAGATATACCACGTGATAATATACAAATATGTACCTATTCGATTTATCACGTGATTAACACGTGATTACCACAATGGTAATGCTTAGAATCATTTGGAAGAAAAATTGTTTCGATAATTGTTGAATTCGTGAGAAACGCGAACCTTCGACGAACCCGATAATGTGACGAAGTTATTAAATAACTGCTTAAATTTATAATATTACAAGTCTATATATCTTGAATGTTGGACAGAGAAATAAATATGTTTCCCACCCATCTCTCTCGCACCTTAACATTTTTGAAACGAAATATTATCAATCTACTCTTATATTGGTTGTAATTAATTGATATGTTAAATGTAGATCTGATTTGTATGTATGCTAAATTAATTGTATGTTTATTGGTGCATTTAACATGACAGGCGTTTTTTTTTTTAATCTGTGAATGTTTGTTTCTGGCTATTGGTGTGTAATGAAATTATCTATACCCATAAATATAAAATTACCTTATATAGCAGTAAAACTATAATATATACAAGTAGAAAAGATACATAGATATATTTATAGAAGTAGACTTCGCTTCGTAGTTCAATTGTCATTAATTATCTACTTATTTATTCCCCAATTTTCTTAGCGAATAATACATCCCCCCCATTTGTTGATAGGGTTTGCCCAAACTTGAAAATAGCCTTTTTTTAAGCTAAAACCGCATCCAAATCTATTCAGTAATTTTGGAAATAATACCAATATGCAACAGACGGACTTATATAAGTAAACTTGTAATATATTTCGCCTGTCATGTTAGAATGTCTTAATTTGTACGTGTCAATCCGATTCTGAAGTTATTGTATTATTCATAGTTATAATGGTGTCTCTTTTTAACATTAATGATTAAATAAAGACAGCATTGTACTAAATTCTGTGAATTGGAATTATATATATTATATTTAGCTTCTTTTTGCCAGATGTGAACGCAGCTTTACTTTGTGTGTCTCTTATGGTGATTCTATTTTACACAATTCCCAAACACCGAAGAGGGAAACATGAGTATATTTTTTGTCCGTTCAAATTACTTTAAATTTTAAGTTTGGACGTTGTGTACGATAGAAACGTTACCAATATGACTTTTCAATTTAACGCATAAGCGTGTCCGATGCCTAATAATTTTAGAATCGAATTATCTACTTAAACTTATTTTGATGTTTTAAACGTTAAAAAAAAAGACAAAAGGTATGTTTTTTTTTTCGCAAACTCGCCACCGAATATTAATTTTTATTAAAAGTTAAATAGAAAAAAAGAAATACTTTTTTATATCAGATTGGTATTTTCGTTATTACTTTAAGTGATAATAGTTGTTAAATAATTATTTTCTAAATGTTATTATTTTGTTAATTTAAGCTGAGTCCGGAATGGGTGCAAATTTTGTTTATCTAACACTTATAAAATATACCATAAAATGTTATATCGAAGGACGCAGTCGGTCCTTCATCTGAACTCGTTGTGGCTAAAATAACATTTATCTTTATTGCAGGCATAGTAATAATCTTCCAGTAACAGTTGTAATCTTGTATACAGCAGAGTCTATCGAGCCCAATTTCAGTGGTGAGAAATTGGTACGATCGTGTCATAACTTTAATTTCGCGTCAACGCCGCTGTACGTCGTCGCTATCGATGGGTGCGGTCACGTGCCGGTTGAGTGTCACTCGGTACGAATGCGTTACGTGTGTGAGAAAAAGGGACAAAATGCTATTCTGTCTTCCTTGCACAGCACACCCATCTATCGTCATGCCTCTGGCGGCCGTAAATCGAACCGAGCAGCGCAACCATTAAGCCGACGTACCCGCCAATACTTTTGTTGATAGACCTATGTGTAAGACCGTGGTCGTAACGTGTTTACTATGTGAAGCTGTATGAATAATGATTATTGAACATATTAAAGTTTGCTAGCAAGGACAATGCAACGAAGTCTTCTGAACAAGGCAGAGCGTGCGAGCTTTTTGAAAATTTTCTCGTCAAAATGTAACGCGTGTTGTTTTAAGTTTTAGACCAACGCTACAGCAATATTATATGACTGGCTTTTATAGTTTGATCACTCATTATTTGCACAGGTTCACATAGTACACGCACTGTACGGTAATTAATAAAAATAAATCTTGTATTGATATTAATTAAATAGTAAATAGCCAATTGTCGCCGACATGGTGTGCTGCTCGTCACTTTGTTCAACAATCGACGTATTTTTTTAGAATAATTTAGATTTTAGATGAAAGCGAAATTCGAAACCGTTTCGACTCCATTTCATCAACTATCAACATGATCTTGTAACTAAGATTTGGAATAGACAAAATTTGCACCTCGTAACTTATTATCATTGAAAAAAAACAGGGTGTATCATTTATATAAAAAAAAAATAGTTGTAAGCTGCACACACACACACACATACATAAATGTACGTGTTAGTATTCGTCACTCGTGTGTTTTTTCAATTGTTTTTTTTTTTTTTTATTCAAAAAATATTAAATTATTTTCTATAATGAAAGAATGTGCTATGAGTGGACTTAACTTTATTTACTTGCGGGTGTCTAGATAATTTTAGGATTAAGCGAATATTATGAACTAAAGATTTTTTTTTTTTTTTTTAATATTTGATATGTTGTATTGCACATAGCAATACTATTCGTTATAGACTCGGTTGTTAAAGTTGATTAACAATGTAAATTTAAATAAGTCACGGCTTAAATTAACTTTTTTTTTTTTTAAGAAATTCTTATTTTGTTCTTTATTTAAAAACAAATGGTCCTAATAGTTGCTTTTATAGAATTCCAATTTTCATAGAAAAGCTACCGAGGCACCGTTCCCCAAAGCGAATCTCATTTGGTCAGACATTTCAATTAATCACGTTATAATTTTGACTTTTTAGTCATTAACAGTATAAAACCCCCTGAGAAGTTGCTCCGGGCTTGATAAGACCTGTAAATCCCTCACCTGTAGATGGTATCGCCTTGGTGGTAGGGCTTTGTGCAAGCTCGTCTGGGTAGGTACCACCCACTCATCAGATATTCTACCGCAAAATAGCAGTACTTGCTATTGTTGTGTTCCGATTTGAAGGGTGAGTGAGCCAGTGTAATTACAGGCACAAGGGACATAACATCTTGGTTCCCAGGGTTGGTGGCGCATTGGCGATGTAAGCGATGGTTAACATCTCTTTCAATGCCAATGTCTATGGTCGTTGGTGACCACTTAACATCAGGTGGTCATATGCTACTAACCCATATGCTCGCCCGCCATACAATGCCATAAAAAAAAAATGGCCGTCGTTGACTCTTGACTTATCGACTTTTAAAACCTATATGACATCATTCATGTAATTATATAGCTTGCTCCTATCCCGTTTGGGTTATCTGGGTATCTATTTGAAATCAATTCTTCGATACCATTTGATAGATTTGCCAAGAAAATTGGCAATTGTATAATATGTTGGGGGTAGGACGGATATTATATTTAAAAAAGTAGCCGAAGTTCTTTCTTGAGGTTGAACCTTGCTTCATACCGAATTTTTACAGACGGAGAGACAGAGTTGCATTCGCATTTATAATATTGGTATATATATATATATTTTTTCATAAGAGACTATATTATCCACTTTGTTGTAAATCGTCACTAGATTGCGCTCCAACACGACTTATTAACAGATTTGACGAGCCGGTTAGCGTGGTTGGCGCTGCAGATCGTGAGTTCTATTCCCACCCAAGACAGACATTTGTGTGCATGAACATGTCTGTTTGTCCCGAGTCTGGGTGTATTTATCTATATAAGGACATATGTATTTACAAAAGAAAAGTATTATATGTAGTGCATCAGTTGTCTCGTTTCCATAGTACGAGCTCTGCTTAGTTTGGGATCAGATGGCCTTGTGTGAATAATTTCCCAGGATATTATTATTGATTGAGATGAAAATTGGTACATATATATACAACAGGACAATATCGGTCGGGTTTTGCTACTATTATAATATGATTTTCAAACATAATTGATTTTTAATTTGTTAATCAACTTTAGCAGCTCTGTCTCAGTAGTGACGTACGCCTTTATTCACATTAATGCCTTTTGTGTAATATCTATTCAAACAACCACGATGTATATAAATTTAATACACTAAATATTATGTCTCGTGAATGCAAAAACAAAAGTATTTTCAAGCTAGAAATTAAATGAAGTTAAACCGAATAAAACATAGTGCCTCAGTAGTACCATTTACTTACAAACAGTAAAGTAAGGTAGCGTAGTTAATATAATATATTATATGACATGGTACTGTTCTCTTTGTCTCAGCATATAAGGAACGATATTCGAAAGACATATTCAGAAATATTATTATATTGCAAATTGTCCAGTTGGTAAAATGTCCAGCGTATAAAAATGATCACCTTGAAATGTATTTCGATTTATTAAGAAGTGCCTGCTCCGTGGGATTTGCTAACAATCGATATATTATGTATTACAAACAGGTCTTGGTTTATAAACCGTTAATAATGTATTAATTTTATCGTAGAAATTTGAAACGCCATTTTTTCACGGTTGATTACCATCGATTATTCTAGATCTCGACCGATGGCGTCATGTCAATTCAAAGTCAAAGTTGTTTATGAATTTTGTCTTTGGAATCACCTATTTTACCCCTTTTCCATGACTGGTCTATCAACGCAAGACCGTTTAGTTTACGGCCTGACAGATCCTGAGATAGTTAGATAATATATTATAATAGTAACGCCGGTCGTTATTACCATAATTGTCTATGGACATTTTATCAACTGAACAGACTACACGACATACAGACTAATTTATTTAAAGAGATGACTTTACCATGTGATAAATGATATTCGTTATTTAATATAAATATATTAATATAGACATGTAAAATAGATTTATTTTATCAATGAATAAAAATATATTTCCAAAGATAATATTTGAAAGTTATGGATTTAAACTCAAAAAGCGTTAAGCGTATTGTTAAGGATTTCCTTTGTAGTGTTGAAAATATTACCATTTTTAACTATATTACATGTTTATAGTAATTGAATTATGATATCGAGATGACTTGAATGATCAATTGTAAAGAAAGATTGTTTTAAGCTATCCATGAATGTAAAATGTGTATTAATGTGACGAAAAAAAAAGTTTTCTAGCCGTAGTTGTCGTTTTATTGCTTACCATTCGTTCATCCAAGAGCCGAGAAGGAGATGAATTATTGTGAACAAGAATTCAGTGTGTGTTACTATCGTTTCGCCGACGGTTTCAACCGCGTAGTTCCCGTTCCCGTGGGAATACGGGGACAAAATGTACCCTATGTTACTCGCTGATAACGTTACTTTCCATTGATGAAAGAATTTTTGAAATCGGTTTAGTGGTTTAGGAGTGAAAGCGTAACAAACAAACTCACATTCGCATTTATAATATTAGGATGTTTCTCTAGTCATGATGATTATGTACTATTTCCCGCGCGTGAGTAGGGAGACTCTGACGTGTCTTGCAAATGCGATTTCATGATTGGTTGGAGTAGTTCAGACGAGTGGAGATGCGTAACAAACTCACTTTTGCATTTATAATATTAGTTATGATTGTCTATAAACGTTTTTAATGTCATAAGGTATCCGGCATATACTCTACTATCACAGCATGAAAAATATATCGCGCTTGTTCGTATTTTCAAAATAACTTGTACAATTTTGTGTAAACTAAAATGCTAACTTACCTCTTTGAAATACAAAATTTATTTTGTATTTATCAACGTAGTAGTCAAATTAATATCAATAAAGTATAATAAGAAAATAAAAGAATAAGTATTATTTTTTTAATTGTGATAACTTATTTTTTGAAATAAATTGTTTTGTGATTTCGTAGCTTGTGTATCGTTGTGTCACGTTACTACTCTTTCAATCCTATGCAGTCTGACAGAGATCGAATAGATGCGCTGCTAGCTGGACGTATTTATGTAGCTTTGCTCCGTAAAGCTATACATAATATGGCAAAAACGAAAAAAAATGTTAAAAACAAATTAATATAATTATTTATTGTTGAGAAATTGTAAGACTCACGGGCTGAATTCGGATAATATGGCTAATATATCGAAACGTCGAAGGCCATTTTGATGCTGTCGGCGTCTTAAGATAATACCACAGATAAATATTACATGTTCTTATCAGGAAAATATGCATTTGATAAGCATTATTTTTTACATTCACAAATTTTATAGTTGAAGGCTTATTTGATAGAAAAAAATTACGCTATAATTTAAAAGTATAATAAAATACGCAACTCAGATAACTTATCATTATTTATTTACAGTCTTAATGTGTTGCTTATCGTTACTTATATCTAGAAAGATGAATTGACATAACAACCAGCCAAGTATAAATCATTAAAATAATTGTCACACATGTAGCAGTGGTCATATGATGGATTAGTATCATATCTTGACTAAACATTTATATTACTGGACTGCTACACCGTCGGTCCGTATTGAAATGCTTAAACGATGTCAAAGATTGAGTCGATTTCAGCTCCTCAGGAGATAGCGGTTTTCCTCTGAACTCGTCTTCAATTTCCTGCAGGGTTCTATCCTTAGTCTCTGGTAGAAACCACCACGCTATCACCGTACAATAGCCCACGACTACTGCGTATAAGATATAAGCACCGTGAATGCCGACGTTTTTGAACAAATATGGTACCGTTTTGACAGTTATAAAAAGATTTGTTGACAGGAATAGAACACTCAAACCGCCCGCCAAACTTCTGTACTCTAATGGAAAAACTTCCCCAGCGATTATAAACGGGAGTGGTACCGTACCAGTTGCAATAGAAAACATGTGGATATGAATCAATGCTATACCAATGGCGGGATGGTCGAACGGAAGCATGTTATGACCTTTAAAATATGTATAGGCAGCTGTAGCGAGGAAGGCAAAGATATTAATGCCAACCGTGGCGAAGAGCATCGTGCGCCGCTTAACTTTCTTAATAACATAAACGGCGAACGTATTCGATATGATTCTTTGGATGTCCAAAGTAATTATCATGAGGGAAATATTGGCTTCCGTACCAATTACGTGGTTGAATATATCTATCGTGTATGCAGCTAAAATGTTGGCACCGGCCCATTGGCCCAACGTGTAAATGTGGATCATTATAAAGATCGGCTTGTAAAACTCCTTCTTTCTAATCGTTGTGCTTACGTATGCTACGTTTCTTTTGAAATTTTTAGAAAATGATTGCGATATTTCTGTTTCAGCTTTGGCTTCTCTGACTAGTTTGCTCGCTTCAATCATTTTTTCCAATTCATCATCTTCACTGTGTCCTCTTAGCCATCTGAACACTTCTCTGCATTCGTCATACCTGCCTTGATCAGCTAACCAACTTGGCGACTCAGGGGAATATATAACTATTAAGAGATCACCAAAAACAACGAAGGCAATGATTAGGGCTGTGACTTGCCAAGAGAAGAAAGAACCGAGGGTATGGACGAAAAGAACTCCCGTCGCAATTGATAATGATATAAATGTCAAAAATGCTCCTCTACTTTTCGGGCTCGTATACTCTCCGATTAAAACAGGTCCAAGCGAAGCGCTCATACCCATAGCAAGGCCTTGAAGAAATCGTGCAATTAAAAGGGCCGTTATGTTACTGGCGGTGATGATACAGAACCAGCCGATAATCATGGGTGCTATGCTGGCCAAGTTAGCAGTTCTTCTTCCATATTTAGCCATAATTGTTGGCACTATAAAGTTACCAGCCACTAATGCGAAACCCAGGATTGAAGCTGAAAATAACACAAAGATATAGAAGACAAAGTAAATGCAGTACATTAAAGTAAGAAGTGAAATAAATAAACGATGTGGGTACATGTTTTAGTTCATAGAAACAGTGACAGACATTGTGTAATCAGGAGATGTTAAGAAAAAATTGTAACTCCAGACTTCTAGCTCCGCAAAGTCAATACATTCTTCATTGGGCAAGGTTCGTCAAATAGGTACTTTCAATTTTACCAATTAATAAATTTTAAACTCATTTAAAAATGATTTATTAATATGCGTATGACTCGATAAAAGATTAAAAGAAGATAAAAATCGTAGAGTTAGCATTCATTGATTTCCATGAAGGATAAAATAATAATTCAATTACATTTAATTACGTAATTTTATTATGTTATCTTATTGTCGGAAAAGGGTATGTACCTAGTAAGACTGACTGCTTTACATATAAATTACCACCGGGGTAAATTAAAATTACAATTATAGCGATCTTACCATGAAATGATTAATTTTATGCATGACAGAGTTTATCACACCAAGTACATTATGTCGTATTTTAGAAGTTTACGTATGAGTCACTTAATTACGATAAAAATTGAGCATATATATAATACTTAACATATATTGGTTTTATTTATGAATGTTATTCAATACACTTTTTAAAGATAAGCGTAATTGTTTAAATAATGATGAATACACAACATTTATAGGTGTTAACGCCGTTAATCTATAAGATATAACATTATTGCTGGTTCTTACCTATCCATGATCCAGAGACGTCGTCAATCGGTATCAAAGACCCGGGCAGTCGCAGCTGCGGTAGCAATATAGCCGCGAATCCCATCACCAATCCATGCGTCGCCATGTTTAAAGACACCCCCACCGTCACGAAACACTGGAAATAAAATTGTCAACATAAAGGTAAAAGGTCATCCAGACCGATTTCGGCCACGGCGGCCAATCTCAAGAGATTAGCCAACTGCGCAGGAGATATTATAGTGCACAAGTGTGTGCGCAAACACAGGTGCACTCTCTCTTCCCTAGCTCTCATAATCCGATGGGACGGCAATCCGACACGACCGGAAAGAGTTCAGGCGCAGGACCAACGGCTTAACATGCTTTCCGAGGCACGGGAGTGTACACACTTCCAACTTCCAGATTCCGGGCTGCTACTGAGAATTTTCTGACAGAAAAACCCAATAACTATTTATTGGCTCGACCTGGGAATTGAACCCAGGACCACCGGGTCTGCGGCCTTATATCTAGCCACTAGACCAACGAGGCAGTTTATTGTCAATATAACATAACATAACAAGAGAAGATTAGCGAAGCATCGCATAAATGAGCCCTATTGTAAATAGTCCAGTGTTAGAATTATAAAATGAGTAATGGCTTCTATAGGGTTTTCCATTAAGGGCGCTTGATCTTTGAAATGCAAAAAAAAATACATGTAGGAGAGATATTTGCGAATTTTTTTTTTATTTGGAAGGTCTATCGACCCCATTATGTATGAAATATGACATCATTCAAATGACCGCCACGGCTTCGGTTGGTGGCGCGCACACGAAAGGTCCAATTTTCGATGACTCTGGCGCACAAATCGGGCTGTATTTGATCGATGGCGTGGCGTATGTTGACTTTGAGGGCATCGGTGGTTTGCGGCTTGTTGGCATAGACCTGCGACTTAAGAAAACCCCACAAGAAAAAGTCCAGCGGGGTCAAATCGCACGATCTCGGTGGCCAGTTCACGTCGCCTCCGCGCGAGATGACCATGTCCAGAAATTGCTCGTGCAGAACTTCCATCGTAGCGTGTGCTGTGTGGCACGTAGCGCCGTCCTGTTGAAACCACATGTTGTCCAGATCCATATTCTCGATTTCAGGCCAAAAGAAGTTGGTTATCATCGACCGGTATCGCTCACCATTGACGGTGACGGCCACACCATTATCGTTTTCGAAAAAATACGGACCAATCACGCCTCCGGCCCAAAATCCGCACCAAACAGTCACTTTCTGCGGGTGCATTGCCACTTGGTGAACCTCGTGTGGATTGGTCTCGTCCCAAATACGGCAATTTTGCTTGTTGACATAGCCATTCATCCAAAAATGCGCCTCGTCGCTGAAGATGATTTTTTTGCCAAAATCGGCGTCAACTTCCAACTGCTCTAATGCCCAGTCAGCGAACACACGGCGCTGTCTATGGTCATTAACCTTGAGCTCTTGGGTCAGCTGGATCTTGTACGGGTGCAGGCTCAAGTCACAACGCAAAATTCGCCAAGTTGTCGTCTGCGAAAGGCCGAGTTCCTGTGCGCGACGCGGAATTGACTGCCGCGGGTTTTCGAGGACACTGTCGCGCACAGCGGCGATATTCTCGGCAGATCTCGTGTTACGTTGACGCACGGGAACCGGCTGATTGTTAACTGACCCGGTTGACTCGAATTTGTCCACCAATCGACGGATAGTCGACTCGGCAGGACGATCATCGCGACCGTAAAACGGGCGAAGTGCGCGGAACGTTGCTCGAACTGAAGACCCATTTTCATAAAACAATTTTATGATTTGCACGTGCTGCTCGACACTGTAACCTGCCATGGTGGTTTGGGAGGACGGAATGAATATAACACACTGCATTTGACAGCTGTCACTCAAACAACATGGCCGCAATCAGCTGTCAAAGTTCAAGCGTCCCTATTGGAAAACCCCATATTATGACTGCGCTACTGGGTAAGGCGTCAATCTTATGGCCCTCGTACTTATAAATATGCTGGCATACTCTTCAAGTAAAACTGTATACATGTACCTGTGTATAGGTACCGTTTTTGATTCATAAGCTATATCTGCCTCCTGTGTGAGTTGTGACTTATTTAATCGGCTAACTTATGTCGCGCGTGTAGTACCACCAGTTTAGCGTTTCTGTAAGTACCTACATATTGTCAGGCTGTGTTTAGTTTATTTAACGAGCTTGTCGGTACGCTTAATGACGTTAAGTAAACAGCAGCAAAGCCGAAATCGATATTCCGGTGCACCCCTATTTATCATTTAAATATTATAACGGTTACAGTTAATTTCCCATTACGGCATGTCAAGATCGTACATCAAGGAGGTTCTTCTTATCGAATAATAGTTTAACAGTTTGTTTTTCTTTGCCTTAATACTCTCTAGAGGTAGAGTAGATATTACTTAAATCTGGTTAAAAATAATAAGGGATTAAAATATCGTTTCAGTTATTCAATGATATAGGTATAGTACAGGGCTCTGTAAAAAAACTAATATTTAATAATAGCTTTTGTTACCCCTACTATTAAAGAAAGGGATTTCTACTCGATCTTATTCCGTCACGTTTCTCCAATGCGTTCATTGTTGTGCGAGTGCATCCAGGTTTGTGCACGATGTTTATTCTCACCGGGCACGAGTATACAAAAACAAATTCACGACACAGTAAAGTTAATAATAGCCTGGACTTCAACTCATCCGAAATCAATAAATTAATATTCTTTAAATATTAATGTATAATATATTATAATAGGTGAGAGATACTACTACTGACAACATAGGTTCAAATTAAACGGTAATATATAAATAACATAATATCGAACTATCACAAATTTCAATAAACACATGTAAGAGATACATTAATACTCTGTGCAAGCTTGTCTGGGTAGGTACCACCCGGTCATCAAATATTCTACCGCCAAACGCAGAAGATACATAACATCTTAGTTCCCATGGTTGGTGGCGCATCGGTGATGTAAATAATGGTTTATATTTCTTACGGGATTAGGGATTTACCATCGGTGGTCCATTTTCTCGTCCGCCTTAACATTTTATAAATAATATATATATATAATCTATGTTATGAAATTGTATAATTTGCTAAACCCAAGGTTTCCTCAAGATAGTGTTCAAGTATTTCTTTATCATATTTTGATGATGTGATACGGCCAAACGTGTGCTAATGATAAGAGATTTTTATAAGAGGCGACGAGAAATCTAAAATTTGAGATAATCATCTACAACGTATATTTATCGTTTGGTTTTTTTATTACGTGCAGACATACGAACGATTGTTTTTACTATTTTAACATCTGCTACTAGCTTTGCTAAAAAATGTCGCTTAAATTCTTCTTTACTGAAGTTTTGGTCGAATTACTCGGACTAGTAAATATTAATTGAATTTTCCTACAAAAAATAGTCTCAATAGCTTGAAATATAAAAGGTCGTGTTTAACACTTCCGTTCCTCTGAAAACGTGTTAAACCGTTGGTTCTGACGGAACTCTTTCCAGTCGTTACGGATGTGCCATCCCATCGGATTATGAGAGTGAGGGAAAAGAGAGTGCACTTGAGTTTGAGCTCTATAATACTATGTCTTGCGCAGTTAGAGATCACTCTTGAGACCGGTCGAAATCTGTCAGACATCACAATTTTACTGAAATTTAATATACGGCACATTTTAACCGGTGGTAGGACGTTGTGTAGGACCGTCCGTCATCAACTATTCCACGGTCAAAGATACTCTGCACTGTCGTATGAAGGCGAATGAGTCAATGAGCAGGAATAAGATAATATCTTAGAACTCATAGTCTGCAGGGCATCGAGGGTATAATTGTTTATTTTGTCTGTGGGTTCGATTTCTATTAGAGACAAATAGCATAGTCGCAGAATTACTTGTGTTACTAGTTTACCATGTTACATTACTTATAAACGCTTATCTTGTCATGTGTGAGAAATTTAATAATTTACGTCGTTTGTGTTAGTGCTTATTTAAATATACTGTTATTTTTTATGTAAGAATATAATCGGAACCGGCTCAATTATGAAAACGAAGAAATAAATAAAATTTATTATATAAAAAACGAAACACTTTTTCATAACTCAATCGCGAAGAAGTGTCTATCACATTGCTTTATTATCATAAGAATATTTAATTAATATATTCAATTGAAACCGGTTTTTGAACGAACAGTTATCGTTCTTGCATTAATAAACACATTATTATAGTTAAAAACTTACGTACACTGACTTAAACCCATGACCTCTAGTAGGTTAACATCGATTTTTCATTATTTATATAAGATTTAATCATAATATATTCTTCGAAAAATATAATACGATATAATTGCTGTTGCAAAAAAAATACATCATCAAATTAGTAACCATTGCTGGGCATAAACCTTTCCCAAAGTGCGGCAAAGTTTCCCGCTCAACGCTTTCCACATTCAGCCGTTAGTAAATTCTTTATTCAAATCGATGATTGCAAAGTAACGATGACTATACGGTTGATAATCATGTTCATATTCAACTTATTTAATTATGTTATCGCAGAAACAACATTAAATAAATAAGTATATAAAAAAACGCGTTAAAAATGGGATTTCATTCGACGATAAAAACTATAAAAATGCAAAGAAGATTACATACCTACATACATAAAAAAAAAAAAAAACTAATTATTATGTTTAAAATTACACTTGATATTGTATAAGTATATAAAGTTTTATATATTTACCTGTTTCTTGAATGGGGTTATCCATGACTGCTTGTCCATTTTATTTTTTGCACAAAATCAACACATGCCTTCTATGTTTGCTTCACTACTATAAGGTATCATATTACGGGCGCTTGGAGTGTTTTATCGATTGATACGGAATATATCGATAAGATTTTCTCTCGTTTTTCCGCAATACTGAACTGCCTTTATGGCGGAATGCCAATTAGTAAAAATAGATACATTAACGATTTCAATGTCAATTCATTATACTTATATACCTATGTTTTATATACATGTACAGTCTGAATATGTCTGTATAATTGCGTCTCTTGAATTATACTTTTATAATTTCTATATTTCTTTCATTATTATATAAATGCTATTTACCTATAAAAGAGAAAGTTTCTACAAATATTATTATTTTTATAAAATTAAAATGAATTTAATAATGTCTTAAAATTACAATCAGTATTAAATTAATTTTAATATTGACTCAGAACTTAGTACCATGCTTTTATACCGCGCATGATCAGTAAATATGGATTTTCTTAGAACTGTTTTCGATATAGAAAACAGATACTTGATATTCCGATCTTAAGACGCGCTGTTTTAGTAACACGAGAAAGATTTAGCAAGCAAAACGCCTAGACCACACTTACGAAGTATACTACCATTCTCGACTTCTTGTTGACGTAATTCTAAAAAATGTCAAACTGACAGTTTCGAACTATGATACTGTCAAAACATAGACTTCATGTCAATAAGAATAATGAACGTCGGCGTCTTAATTTCCGGTCGCTGAGCGAATGCGTTCGTGACAGGTCATCGACCGCAAAATCGACGTTGAGACTTAGTGGCGCAATTTATAATTAAACTTTCAAATGAAAACAAATATTTTTCGCTCCATATTACGCTATTAGGCTGTTACAACTAAAATGGTTATATCAACTGCTTATATCAGTAGTCTATCATAAATAATAGCTAATTAACTGACGTCAGGAACGCAATCACTAAGCGACCGGACTTTTTTTTTGTTCTGTTCTTTAATTAGCCAAGCAACAGAAGAGAAGCACAACATATGAAACCTGAGACGTCCATAAGGCAAAGAAGGCCAGCCTTTGGACAGCATATGCCCAAGGGATCGCGTTATGTCTCACAGTAACGGGGAGTATTATTTTAATACGGGAAAGCGTTGACCATACATATTGTAACAATAATTCATAATATTAAAAAAAAAACCTAAATATCGTTTATTCAGGTTGTTTTAATTTTTTGTTAATTTGAATGAATTTACAATCAGTCTCATTCGGTATGATCTAAGGTTAACGATACCGCATACATCCAATTCTGTTCAGTTTAAAAGTTACGATGTAATAAAGAAACTCACACACACATGAACCCTGAAAGCATAACACTCCTTTCTGGCGTCATAAAAATAGCAGTGTTAATAAAAGACTGATAATTGCAAACATATAAAGAATAAAATACAAATATAGTGATTATTACCGTAATTGGTACGTGTATTTATAAATTGTTTTCGATTGATTAATAAAAACAGTTGGCTCACTTCACAAAACACTACTTGAGAGGAATACTTGAATATGAAGTGTTTAGATAATCTAAGTATTTCCACAATCGATAATTGTCTATAGGTATAAAAGTTTCGGAGCTGGATACAAGCTAGCAATTGGTAAATAGCTAGAAATCACACCGCAATTTTTGTCCAACTGAAAAATCTACAATCACCATTGCTTTTTCATTTGCGCAACCTGTTTTCCTATCATATCCTCGGTTAATTGAAACGTCAATAGCGCAATGGCTTAGCGATGTAAAAGTTGCAGGTTCGATCCTGACTTCGGCTATTGTCGTCCCCGCCCCTAACACAAGCTATACGCTTAATTAAAAGGGTGAATAGGTAAAATAAATATATAATTCGTAAAACCGGACATTGATATTTTTCTTTCAAAAAAAAATCTTTCAGCCATCCACGGTCAAGATCAAAATAAACAGTAACAGTAACAGCCTGTGAATATCCCGCTGCTGGGCTAGGGCCTCTTCCCCTCTTTTGAGAAGATAAGGTTTGGAGCTTATTCCACCACGCTGCTAAAATGCGGGTTGGTGGAATATACATGTGACAGAATTTCAGTGAAATGAGACACATGCAGATTTTCTCACGATGTTTTTCTTCATCGTCAAGCACGAGATGAATTTTAAACACAAATTAAGTACATAAAATTGAGCGTTGCTTGCCCGGGCTTGAACCCACGATCATCGGTTACGATTCACACGTTCTTACCACTGGGCCATCTCGACTTAATCGAAATGAATCACTTCAAAATCACATGATGATGATGTTAAGATAAAATGAAAAAAAAAACAATATCAAATCGCGAACGTTTTGAACTATAAGACGATATATGTACCTAACATATAACACTTATTTAATTTAGTATATAACAAAATGTAAGATTTATTAACCACTGACGATTTCAAATGTAATGTATTTTGTCGACTATGTTATATAAATACGATCTGAGTTCGGATTATGTTACACAAAGGTTATTACGCTTTGCCTTATTGTCGGAAATGACATCATTATATATTAAAGTAATTTAATGTTAATTTTATTTAATCTATTACGTTAAATGTATGCAATTACAAGTGAAATAATTATCAGCTTATTAAAGTCAAATTAAGTTCAGTACTGTAGTACAAGTATGGTATCGTGTTTCCATTTAACTGTTTAAATATGTCTGTTAAGGTTGCTTGAAAGGTTACGTCGATATTATAGAAAGAGATAGATATATTGTAGGGCGTTAATATTTTTTATGGCGTCAATGTAAGTGATCGGTGGTGACCACTAAACATCAGTGGCAAATCTTCCGGTCAGCCTACCTATATTATAAAAAAATATGTTTATTTCAAAAGTAGGATCATGCTGAATGCTGATTGGGTTAGGATTTGAAGACGTTGATGCTATAAACTGTTCTGGAAACATCTCAGAAATCTTAATCCCTCTTGCCACTCCATAGGAGTATACAAGACAAAGACTAAAATGCAGGCAAACAAAACGACACGTAATAGAAAATTACAAAATGCTGATCTACTAAACAGCAAAAGAACTGAAGGAACTTAAAAATAAATATGTTTTGAAAAGAAAAGTGACCAAATATAAGGATGCTCCTTCAAGTAAGATAGTAAAAAGGATATATTATATAATGTGTATGTATCTGCATATCTAGAGAAAGCCGAAAACATATTCAAAGCTACGTGGAATTTAATAAGTAACGAATCATCAGAAAATCAAACTAAAAAAATAGATATTGACTGTATCGTATATAATAATAATGTAAACAGTAACCCATCTGACATTTGTAATATTTTAAATGAATATTTTATTAATTTGACAAATACAAAAAGCAATACATATTTATCTACTAATATAATTTCAAGCATGACAAACAAAATTGACTCCAATATTTTTATTTCTCGAAACGACAATATACAAACTAAGATTTTAAAGGCTACTAAAAGTCAGCTAGCTTTCGTCCTCAGTTACTCAGTAAATCTATCATTTACTAGTGGAGTGTTCCCAGATAGTCTAAAAATATCTGTTATATTTAGTTTGTATAGGTCTAACATAAAAAAGAGAATAGAGAAAACGTAGATAATTATCGGCCTATATCTCTACTTCCCACTCTTTCCAAAGGCTTTGACAGAGCATTCCACGTCAGACTTACAAGTTTTTTAACAAAATTTAATATAATAAAAGCCGAACAGATGGGTTTCCAAAAGGGTAAATCTACAAGCTTGGCTATATTAAACCTCAAAAAAGAATTATTAGAAAATGTTGACAATAAAGCTTTTGATTTTGTATGTCAAAAAATACTATTGAAGAAATGTGAGCATTATGGCTTAAGAGGTTTAGCAAATGATAGGCTTAAATCCTATCTCAGCCAAAGACAACAGTATTTTTATATTATGCATATAAATTCGAGAATGGAAGAAAGTATTTGTCAGCAACAAAATTAAATGAAGTGGGCGTTCCTCAATGCAGTAAATTAGGACCGCTGTTATTTCTAATATACATAAATGATCTCCCAAACTTGACAAATTATAAATGTTCACTTTTTGCAGATGACTTAGCTTTAACTAAACCATGTAAAAATATGACTACATTTAACAAAGAAATTAACAAAACTGTTACTGACATTGTAAATTGGCTATATGACAATAATTTAAAAATTAATATACAAAAAACTAAATATATACAATTTATCAAATGTAATAATGAGCCTATATTAGAGTAGACGATAAATTAACGTGGTTAGAGCATATAGATGGTCTTTGCAAAAAAATAAATTCATTTACATATGCGCTGTGGAGACTTACAAAAATAACCAACGAAAAATCTGCAATACAAGCATATCATGGATATGTAGGTTCAATTTTAAGATATGGCATAACATTGTGGGGAAACTCTTCATATGTTAATAAGGTGCTATTGACACAAAAGCGATGCATCAGTAGCATATCTGATTTAAGCTCGCTTGTATCATATAGACCCCTTTTTAAAAGGTTGAAAATACTAACTGCTCTTGTTTATACATATATGAAACGTGCGTTTATGTCAAAATGCATCCAGAGGAATTTGCCACTTTGGTACATGGAAGTAGCCTTAACTCTCGATTCCCTGACAGATTAATATTTCCTAAAGTCAGAACTAAATAATTATGCAGTACGAACTTTTATTTTATGGCTGTAAATTTTTTTAATAAGTTGCCAAATGATATTAAACAATACAAAAACTTAAATTGTTTTAAACTAAAATTAAAGCATTGGTTGGTTAATGTATGTTACTATAATTTAAAAGAATATTTAGAATAGGGTAGATTATGGAATATATTGTAAATGATTGAAATTTGGAAATATTATTTATAAATGTAAATATTCTAGATTTTGACATGATTATTATGTCATTTCAATATATTAAAATAAGGTAGTCTGTGCGTAACTTTCGTAGTAAATATATTCATAAATAGTTTATCATGACATTTGCATACCATCTTATGGTTGTTGTGGCAGGATTTAAAGTATTGTAACATTAAAAATGTACCTACAACTTTGCAAATAAAGAAATTGAACTTGTAATTACAGGCACAAGGTACATAACATCTTAGTTCCCAAGGTTGGTGGTGCATTGGCGATGTAAGCGATTGTTAACATTTCTTACAATGCCAATGTCTATGGGCGTTGTTGACCACTTACCATCAGGTGGTTGAACGTCTTGGTAATTTATATTAGAATTTAATTAACTATAACTAAGAATTTAATTTTAATTCCATAATCCAATGGGACGTCAATCCGATACGACCGTCATAAGTTTAGGTACATCATAACAGGAATGTAAACACTGCTTTCTAAACTTCGAAGACTGGGCAGTTTTTTGAGAATTTTTCGATCCATAGTTCCGTCTATCCGTCGTAGTTATGTTATAATCAGCTATTATTTGGTAGCTTTGTGCAAGCCTATTTGGGTAGGTACCCACTCATCACTATCATATTTCTCATATTCTACCACCTAACAGCAATATTTAACATTGTCGTGTTCCCTTTTGAAGGGTGAGTAAGCCAGTGTTACTACAGGCCAAAGGGAATTAACATCTTTATAATGTAGCAAATATTTATTTTTACCGTTCATTGCTTTTTACCGTTATTTGCTTTTTAGTTCACTCGCTTTGAATTTACTTCTAAAGTCGTTGTTTTTTCTCAAAATATTTAACATTAACTCGAGAATCATAAAAAATATATTAAACTTAATTTAAAGTTAGGTACTAATTGTTATGAATAAATCAAAGGTGTTTTAATGGCAAACCTTTATATTGTGTCTTTGCTAAAAAATATATTTTAGGCGTTTCAGAAACAAATTTAATTGGGGTTATTAGGGCACCTGACGTAAAGAAGTAGCGTCTACACATAAAGAAGTGACGTATAACTCCACTGCACGCTAGCCTTAATCTACTGCCTTGGGAGCACCTACTGCCGCTGAAGATCTACCTCAGTCGAGGCATCGACAGTGGTAAAGAATAACGAAATCGCAATATTCGGACGATTCCCAGACCGTCCTCCGTGTATGTGAAATACATACCAATTTTTTAAAGCTAATGTGTAAGCTTGCCAATGGGCCTCCTGGATGGTAATTGGTCAGTGGTCACCACCTATAGACAACCAAGAAATTAACCATCCCATCGTCGATGTATGATGATGACCTTGCGAACGGATCATGTTCATCATATTCAACTGTCAAACAGCAATAACTCTTAATGTAACTACAGACACAAGGCATTAACGTGCAGGTTTCCTTACGATGTGTTTTTTCACTGCCGCGCTCGAGATAAATTATAAAATAGGCAACATATGAATATATCCAATTTCCAATATATCCTATCATAATCTCAAATTGCCATATCAATAGAATTATTCGTTTTAATAAATTCGGATAGAAGTCAAAATATATACAAATCAAAAATTTACGTATCTTATATAAACATTTGTGTCTGAGATTTTTGCATCATACTCAGTTTTATAAATAAACATTATAAACACATTATAATGTTCTGAATTCCAATAATGTAATTCTAGCTGACAGCTATTTTCATTAATACTGATGTAAGCATCGGTGGTTCAGTGGTAGAATGCTCGCCTGCCACGCGGGCGGCCCGGGTTCGATTCCCGGCCGATGCATAGCTTTTTTATTTCATTTTGTTATTTTTGTTAGATATATTTTAAGTAAACACACAGCACACTTTAGATATATTTTAATAATCAATTATCAGTCGCTGAATAATATCTAAATATTTATCAGCACACATACACATGATGTCTGACTGCGACAGACAACAGAGCTTAAATCGGTCTTCCAACTAGTATTTATTTAATACCTGGTTATATAACGTAAATAATTAAAATTATATACAAATATATAAAATCGAAGTATATGTCTGTGTTCCAAATAATCCTGCCTCTTTTTAAGTTAATGACTATTTACGAATTTGAACAAACGTTTAGCTTCACCAATTATTTTTTTTTTTAACTCATGTTGACTTTGATTAATAAGGCGCATTATTCGATAAATACAATTATAATTTGTAATAGACAAGTTTACGACTGCGCCATCGCCCAATTGTTAGAGGATTTACAATAGCAATGCCTCGTTTTTAAGGAATTACTATTTTTTCTATTTACCAAGAAGCGCAACTCCAACTAATTATTAGAACTTGTGTGTGTGTAGTGGGGACGACAATAGCCTGAGGTCAGCATCTAATATATGACATTTACTTCGCTAGTTGGCGCTCTTTTATAACTTTCCTTAAAAAAATGTATTTTTATATGATTTTACTGCAGTCAGTTTTATCATACCAAAGTTTTTTTTGATAAGCCTAGGCTGTGAAATTAGAATGTATTTTTTTCTCAACCGTCGTAAGCATTGATTCAAAATATAATAAACAAACATAAGGGGGCCGTAACAGGTCGCCCGGCAAAAAAAAAAACATACATAAGTCGTAAAATAAATTAAAAAAAAAAACATAATTTCTTAATATAATAATAGTAATTAAATACATATATATTCGTAGTATACGCGCCACGCAAACAACGGAGCAGAGAGCAGCGTTGGAAAGGGGACTTGACAACATAGGAGCGCGTCATGCCATCTGACGGCACTTGGTCACATAAAAAATGACATTTATTAGATCTTAAGAATAACTGCACAATTGGAATCGCTACATACATAACACCGCAATTATTTCAAAGATATAAATGAATGACGGAAATGTTGCCAAGATAATACCACAAAGTATATTTGCTCGCGAATCTGCGCGATACTTATATCAATATACAGTAAGACAAGAGTGTAATCATATTGTATAACTGTTTACTGAATAACACTTATCTTTCTTACCGTTATGGAATAAGTTATTTTTTCTGAACAATTTTGAGGGATTTAGAGATTTCACTTGGTCTACCACCAAGATTTGTGCAAGCTCGTCTGGATAGGTATCACCCACTCATCAGCTTTCAACCGCAAAACAGCAGTACTTGGTATTGTTGTGTTCCGGTTTGAAGGGTGAGTGATCCAGTGTAATTACAGCCACAAGAGACATAACATCTTAGTTCCCAAGGTTGGAGGCGCATTGGCGATGTAAGCGATGGTTAACATTTCTTACAATGCTAGTGTCTATGGGCATTAGTGACCACTTACCATCAGGTGGCCCGTATGCTCGTCCGCCTACCTATATATGAAAATAAAAAAAAAAGATTTTGAAAAAGTGCCTTCTGTTTTCTCTGCATGCTTATACAAAAATATGAAAACTTCCTGATTTGTTTTGACAAAAATAGAGTCTGTGTAGAATAGAGTTTAACTTGTAAAGATATGCCTTCCTATTTAAAGTCTCATTTCTACACCATAAAGTGATAACAAATGTTTTACTTGGTGGTAGGGCTTTGTGCAAGCTCGTCTGGGTAGGTACCACCCACTCATCAGATATTCTACCGCAAAACAGAAGTACTTGGTATTGCTGTGTTCCGGTTTGAAGGGTGAGTAAGCCAGTGTAATTACAGGCACAAGGGACATAACATCTTAGTTGCCAAGGTTGGTGGCGCATTGGCGATACAAGCGATGGTTAACATTTCTTACAATGCCTTTGTTTATGGGCGTTGGTGACCACTTACCATCAGGTGGCTCATATGCTCGTCCGCCTACATATACAAAAAATAAATAAAAAAAAATGTTAGAAGGTAGACTTGTTCAGGTGATATTATAGAGGCTGCGGACCCGCTCCGACGCGGAAGACTGGGGAGAAGAAAGCGGCGCTTTGCGCACCTTCTTCCCCCGCCACAATAGGTGCCGCCGGCAATAGGGGGGTACCCAGTAGCCTGGGACTCCTCCCTAGTGAATGGAGGCCCGCATAGGCGGGCCGACCGTCGGAGCGTCACGGTAGCATGCGCAAGCGATCCCGTGGCGCTCCCGTTAAGACGGGAAGGGTACCGCTGGGTTTTTAGTGGGTATTCCAATGACCGGGGCACACTCGGTGCCTTGGACATATGGCGAGCCCCACATACCCCCCCACTGTTCCCGTGGGGGGAAACGCGTAATGCGTTTTCCCAGCGTCAAAAAAAAAAAAAAGGTGATATTATAGAGGACTTTACGTAAGGCCTTAAGATTTCATCCACTGTTCCAGTTAAAAGCGTGAGAGAGACTTCGTCGCGATACACGGCTTGATCTTTTAACATAAGTGCTAATTATACCATATAAAAAAGGTATCATCTAATATTCATACATATTTTTTGGCAAACAGGAATTTATTTTGTGAAATACAGATATAATTTTAGAGCGTATAATTTTCTTAACAGATTATTCGGATTAGTGGATGACTAGGTTACAAAGCATAATCTAAGAGTTAAAATAAAGCACAAACTATGCAAATAAATACACATATGAATGGTATGCTTTAATGTTAGTCTTCGCTTGAATATAACTTTCTCACTTTAAAAAGTTTTTTTTGACGTGATAACGTTTAAAAGCATGACTCGTCACGTTCCGCCTGAGCCGAGCGAGCAAGCGAGAGCGCGGAACAAGCTATAGAGAGGCACGATCGGCCTAAGCGTTCGGCGTGTGACACATCTATCTCCCTTCCACTCCATCGGCCGATGCGTCCGAGTATTCATCAATGTTTTCTTATGACGTTGTCACGTAAAATTATCGTCCGTAAACCGACTTTACAGAAAACCATTTTTTTATGTAAGATAGAGGCAGGAAATGCCTTAAGAATCGCACTGTTGTGGATTTCCAGACATCAAGGTGGTGAGGATGGAATTTTGAGTTCTGGCGCCATGTCCGGTGGTGAAATTCAGCGGCATGGACTAAACCAAGCAACCTCCAGAACATTCCCCGTGATATATGCGATAGAAGATGCAGAGCGACTCAACATCTCTACGCAAATCCAAGGGATCTAGCCGGTCGGTGGGAGCTGGTATTGGTATTATTAGGTTTTCAGGTTTCCATTACAGCTTTATTGTGAAGTCCAGCTATTATTCAGCCGAATATGGAATAGTATAAATTGGAATAATTGGACATTGGTATTATTTTTCTTAAGTTATCCCCAAATAAATAAGAAGTAATAATAACAACTTTTAACAACAACAATCGCAACTGTACCTATATTTTTATATGTATAATTCTTCTGTCCTTGTGTATGTCACTAAACTTCTCGACTCGATCGATTTTGGTGACATGTGTGTTTTTGAGGGGTTCCCTGAATAGTTTTAATTTGACCCGGTAGGTTGTGCTGCGATTGGGTTTTACATTTTTTTTAACAAACAAATAAAATAAACAGAATATTTTTTTCACCCGTGAAAAGTCGGAAGGGGCAGATATATATCCACATATATATTTAATAGATATGACACTGTCACCAAGTTCTTTTTAAAAGTTGAATGAGAAAAAAATGATCGTTAGCTGTGAATTATTTATGAGTCATATATATTTATATATAAATTCTCTATATGTTTCTCTTTTTAATCTTTCTTGCAATTGAATCAGGAGATATATAATATTACATAAATACATAACTTAAAAGATATTTGTATAAACAAATCACAGTACTGGATACTGTATTGCCTTGCTCGATGCATTATTAATTACTATATAGCTGTGCCCGGGGTTTCACCCGCGTATAATTAATAAAAATATAATAAATAAAAGTTAGCCTAGAACCTTCCTCGATAAAAGGACTATACAACACAAAAATAATTTTTAAATTCGAACCAGTAAGTAGTTCCTGAGATTAGCCGGATCAAACAAACAAACTCTTCAGCTTTATATAGGGTTTTCCAATAGGGACGCTTGAACTTTGACAGCTGATTGCGGCCATGTTGTTTGAGTGACAGCTGTCAAATGCAGTGTGTTATATTCATTCCGTCCTCCCAAACCACCATGGCAGGTTACAGTGTCGAGCAGCACGTGCAAATCATAAAATTGTTTTATGAAAATGGGTCTTCAGTTCGAGCAACGTTCCGCGCACTTCGCCCGTTTTACGGTCGCGATGATCGTCCTGCCGAGTCGACTATCCGTCGATTGGTGGACAAATTCGAGTCAACCGGGTCAGTTAACAATCAGCCGGTTCCCGTGCGTCAACGTAACGCGAGATCTGCCGAGAATATCGCCGCTGTGCGCGACAGTGTCCTCGAAAACCCGCGGCAGTCAATTCCGCGTCGCGCACAGGAACTCGGCCTTTCGCAGACGACAACTTGGCGAATTTTGCGTTGTGACTTGAGCCTGCACCCGTACAAGATCCAGCTGACCCAAGAGCTCAAGGTTAATGACCATAGACAGCGCCGTGTGTTCGCTGACTGGGCATTAGAGCAGTTGGAAGTTGACGCCGATTTAGGCAAAAAAATCATCTTCAGCGACGAGGCGCATTTTTGGATGAATGGCTATGTCAACAAGCAAAATTGCCGTATTTGGGACGAGACCAATCCACACGAGGTTCACCAAGTGGCAATGCACCCGCAGAAAGTGACTGTTTGGTGCGGATTTTGGGCCGGAGGCGTGATTGGTCCGTATTTTTTCGAAAACGATAATGGTGTGGCCGTCACCGTCAATGGTGAGCGATACCGGTCGATGATAACCAACTTCTTTTGGCCTGAAATCGAGAATATGGATCTGGACAACATGTGGTTTCAACAGGACGGCGCTACGTGCCACACAGCACACGCTACGATGGAAGTTCTGCGCGATCAAGCGCCCTTAATGGAAAACCCTATATATTAGTATAGATGTACGAATATTTGTTTAATTTTACCCAGTGTAAAGTTGCAACAGGTAGCTAATATAGTCTCCCTGACGGTGTCAGCGTCGTTTGTTATGCAGACGACACGTTGATGCTGGCATCGGGGGAGAATTTTGAGAGAACCAAAGAGCTCGCCGAGCTCGGGGTGAACATCGTCGTCGATATGACCTGCGAGTTGGGCCTTCGGATAGCGACTCATAAGACAGAGGCGCTATGGTTCCATAAAGGAGGCGCCGAGGAGCAGGGAACCGCCCGACTCGCACGTCCGCGTTGGTGACTCAAACGTCCAGGTGGCCAGATACATGAAATACCTGGGCCTAACCTTGGACGGTCGCTGGGGCTTCGAAGAGCACTTCGAGCGCCTAGCCCCCCGGATCGAGAAGGTAGCTGGTGCCATGCACAGACTATTGCCTAATCTTGGGGGACCGAGGGAGGAAGTTTGCCGCCTCTATGCCGGTGTCGTGCGATCGATGGCCCTCTACGGGGCGCCCGTTTAGTCTCACAGATTGTCGGGCGTCCGCCGTTGCAGAACTAAGATCCAAAGTTCGCAGCGGAGAGTGGCCATCCGCATAGTGCGGGGATATCGCACGATATCCTACGAAGCAGCAACGGTCCTAGCGCGCTTTCCGCCCTTGGACATTCTGGCGGATATGGACGCAAGGGTCTATCAACAGACCCGCATCCTCCGTCAGAACAGTGAAAGCGCGCCCCCTCCGAGTGCGCTCGAGGCGTTGAAGCGGCGGGAACACTGGAAGGCTCTTGTGACGTGGCGCGACCGTCTCTGCGAAGAACGGTACGCGCGCAAACGCGTCGTCGGAGCGATCCTGCCAGCCTTCGAAGCCTGGATGAGACGAAAGCGACGAGTCACCTTGACCGGTCACGGTTGTTTTGGAGAATACCTGTGTAAGATCGGACGTGAGTTGACGGCGATGTGTCACCACTGTGGCGCGGACCGGGACTCCGCTCAGCACACGTTGGAGATATGTCCCGCGTGGAGTGCGGAGAGGGAGATCCTGGTCCGTGAAGTCGGACAAGACCTGTCCCTGCAAGCAATCGTGTCGGCGATGCTCTGCAGGGAATCGGCGTGGTGGGCTGTAGCCTCCTTCTGAGAGATCGTCATGGTACAGAAAGACTGCCTCGTTGGTCTAGTGATTAGATATAAGGCCGCAGACCCAGTGGTTCTGGGTTGAATTCCCAGGTCGGGCCAATAAATAGTTATTGGGTTTGTAGCGACATCTATTTCGCCACATACGAAAACTAAAAACTGACGTATCCTACATCGCGATATTAAAGTTATCCGAGCGATTGAACATATATACAAGAACCCGACAACAACCATCGGGCAGTAGCCTACCAGACTAACACCCGTCTGGTCGGAGGATCCTCTCTTTTCAATGGTCAACTCCAAACTGGTGACCCCGAGCATGAACGTCAGCGCATCCTTCGAAAAACTACGTCATCGTGACGTCATTATCACTTACTCAAGCTTTCGAGCAGCGAGTCATACAGCCAGCCAGCATCCACGACTACTACGGGTATCCTGACCACCAGCATGCAGCGGACGCGTATTCCTGGTCATCACCCACAGTCTTCTCAGCGACCTTGGCACAGCACACTGCACTTCGGCCGGTCAGCAAGCAGAGACGCACTTCTCTCCTGGTCGACGCAGCAGCCAGCCACTACGCAGCACTGCACCACTCCGACTCACTGGAGCATTTGCAGCATCACGCCGACTCACTGGAGCATCACTACAGACAGTTCCGACTCACCGTGAACTATGCGGCATCTGGTTCCGACTCACTGGAACATTCCACTGGCCTGGCAAGTATCACAAGATGTATGGACGACTCAACCTGCTATCGACCTCCGGTCTCGGAGGGGAGTGATGTAGCGACATCTATTTCGCCACATACGAAAACTAAAAACTGACGTATCCTACATCGCGATATTAAAGTTATCCGAGCGATTGAACATATATACAAGAACCCGACAACAACCATCGGGCAGTAGCCTACCAGACTAACACCCGTCTGGTCGGAGGATCCTCCCTTTTCAATGCTCAACACCAAAGGTTTTTCTGTCAGAAAATTCTCAGTAGCAGCCCGGAGTCTGGAAGTGTGTACACTCCCGTGCCTCGGAAAGCACGTAAAGCCGTTGGTCCTGCGCCTGAACTCTTTCCGGTCGTGTCGGATTACCGTCCGATCGGTTTATGAGAGCTACGGAATAGTGAGTGCACCTGTGTTTGCGCACACACTTCTGCACTATAATATCTCCTGCGCAGTTGGCTAATCTCTCTTGAAATTGGCCGCCGTGGCCGAAATCGGTCTGGAGAACATTATTATTATAGAAAGAGACAGCGGAGCGGGAACGGGATAGGGCCGATCCTGCTCGGCGGAGACGACATCGGCGTCGTCTCGGGTCTCGTGACGGCCCATTTGATAAAACAATTTAGTCTTAAACAACAATAGCAAGTTCAAAACTGATTTCTTTTATGTTTAATTTGTGTTCAAAATTCAGATCGTGCTCGTAGGGAAACATCGAAATTAGAGTAACTCTAAATTAAATTTAGTCTTGAAATACGACGATAAAATATAAGTAACTAACTCATCAATTTTCTCTTACATATATACGGATATCTCTTTTATACGGATTACCTACACATTCATTATTTATTTATTATAAATATATATAGACAAATCAAACTTAATACTGTTGTATTGTTGTGTATTTTCTGGTTGAATCGCAAATCCAATTCTCAATTTGAAAAACAGACTTGCACTCCCACTGTGTAAAATATGTAGTTTTTTCAAGCAGAGGATAAACTATAATTCCGGCTTACGAGTGCCAGTTCAATTAAATCATCATAGTGTAGCGACATCTATCTCGCCACATACGAAAAAACTAAAAACTGACGTACCCTACATCGCGATATTAAAGTTATCCGAGCGATTGAACATATATACAAGAACCTGACAACAACCGTCGGGCAGTAGCCCACCAGACCAACACCCGTCTGGTCGGAGGATCCTTCCTTTTCAATGCTCAACACCAAACTGGTGACCCCGAGCATGAACGTCAGCGCAGCCTTCGCAAAAACTACGTCATCGTGACGTCATCATCACTTCCTCAAGCTTTCGAGCAGCGAGTCATACAGCCAGCCAGCATCCACGACTACTACGGGTATCCTGACCACCAGCATGCAGCGGACGCGCATTCCTGGTCATCACCCACAGTCTTCTCAGCGACCTTGGCACAGCACACTGCACTTCGGCCGGTCAGCAAGCAGAGACGCACTTCTCTCCTGGTCGACGCAGCAGCCAGCCACTACGCAGCACTGCACCACTCCGACTCACTGGAGCATTTGCAGCATCACCCCGACTCACTGGGGCATCACCGCAGACAGTTCCGACTCACCGTGAACTATGCGTCATCTGGTTCCGACTCACTGGAACATTCCACTGGCCCGGCAAGCATCACAAGATGTATGGACGACTCAACCTGCTATCGACCTCCGGTCTCGGAGGGGAGTGATGTAGCGACATCTATCTCGCCACATACGAAAAAACTAAAAACTGACGTACCCTACATCGCGATATTAAAGTTATCCGAGCGATTGAACATATATACAAGAACCTGACAACAACCGTTGGGCAGTAGCCCACCAGACGAACACCCGTCTGGTCGGAGGATCCTCCCTTTTCAATGTTCAACACCAAACTAGTTTGGACTATGACAGTATTTCCACTCCCTAACCTCGAAAAGCAAGTTAAAATATTGGTCATTAACTTAATCTCTATCCGTCCATGTCGGATTGCCGTCCCATCGGATTATAAGAGTGAAGAGGATTATAAGAGTGAAGTTCACATACTTGTGCACTATATATATACTATAATAAATAAACAAATAAATACTGCTATGTCCTAGTTTGGTAATGGCCGCCGTAACCGAAATCGGACAGGAAAACTTCACGACCATCGTGCATAGCGAAAATAAGATCATATTGTATAATTATAATAAAAAAAGAGATATATAACAATATCCTCAAAAATATGTGATAATATTATATAAACTTGACGATATGATAGTCGGTCTAATTCCACATAATAAAGTTTAGTATGCTTAAGTAATCCTTTCATTGTCTACAATCTATTTAGTTGACAGTGTTTTTCAGTCAAATAACAGCGTCTGTGAAAGGTGGCGAAAAGTTGCAAACTTCATGAAAATATTAATTAAGGATATTAATTGAATGTAAATCAATAATATTAATAAATATGGTTTCACCGGCTGTTAAACAGGTTTGAATAATTTATTAAGATCGTAATTTTTAACAATTATTGGTTTATTTTACTAATGTATTGGAAAATGAGTTTGTGTCCACTATGTTAATGTTCAACATCCACATCGTCATCTACGAAGGTATATATCGATATTTAGATAGTGTTTATTTCGATATTTTAACTTACAAGCAAGCTAAATAGATTTTATTTTATCCGGACAAATTTTGTTTTAAGCTTTGGATCAAGTTTTTCGAGGTATCAATTTAAAAAAAAGAAGATACAATTTTATTTAGATATGTCAAATTATATAAAATTTTAATTCTAAAAATGTGTTAATACTTTTTATAAAACTACGGAATACGGAAATGAATATTTTATTCAAATTTTTAAAGATAATTTTATCGATATTGATCGTGTTTTGGATCGCCAACGATAAATAAACACAACAAAAATGTTATCAACTAATAATATCGATAAATTTGTATACCAACTTTTTCTAATAGAACTAAAATGCAATAGCAATAATCAGCAACAAATACATACGTCCTTTTACCACGAAGAGTACATTACGACATATTTTTCTTATGGAATCCTATTTAATATTAACTTATCCTAAAAGCAATGAGGACCTTTTTCCAATGTAAATTAAATGATAATATAAAATATTAAGAAAAATACAGCAAGAAAAAGGAAAATCTAGACTTAGAATAGATATGTGATAGTCCATCCATAATTAATGATTAATAATAACCAAAACTTTTTATTAAAATAAATTTGAATTTTTAAGTGTAGGCACTGATTATAGGTATTTTGAGTATGTATAATATATCTAAGCATTGAAAGCAACTGCCGCTGAACTAAGCACATATTGAGAAAACTGTTTGAGCAGGAGTTATTATTGAGGTATTTCGATATAATTTAGTCCAATTTCTCTGATTGTAATTTAAATTACAATAAAACTTCAGCTAATTTAATTCATAATTCCTCTCAATGGTAGGGTATTCTGCTAACCCGTCTGGGCACCACCTATTCGTCATTTATTCTACTTCAATTAGTACTTACTATGTTGTTCCGGTTTGGTTTTAGTGAGCCAGTGTAATTAAAGCGCATAGCCACAAGCACAGGGGACATAACTTTTTAATTCTCAATTTCGGTATCACATTGGTGATGTAAGAAAAGTTCAATATTTCTTGCCAATATTGATGATGGTCACTATTTACCATCAGGTGACTCGTTTGCTAATCTGTCTACTTATTTTAAATACTATGAATCCTAAAATAAATAGTAAAATATTCTCTGCAAATATATTGTAGGAAAATAAACACGACTTAAAATATTTCGAACATTTTAATTAGTAGTAGATTACTTTGGCAAACGTTTATTTAGATTTAACAATATACTTATCAAGGCAAGTTTTAGTGTTTTAGACTTGGAATTAACTCGATGCAAATAAACAGACTAATTGTAATCATACGCATCGCGTTCTGTATATGATACTAGCTACACGTCCCGGCTTCGTACGTGCAGAATACTGGTCTACATTCCAAGTTCTCAAGTTCCCAAAGTGGTCCAGGTGGACCCCCATGGGTCCACGAGAGACGCAGTGGGGGTCTACGTAGGCGTGACAAAAAAAATGGGGGTTCACAATTTGTGAGCGGGGTCCACGAAAATTTATTTATTTGCTTTCGATATTGAAGAACTAAAATGTTGGCTTGACTTATATTGATAAATGTAGGCAGGTAATATTTTTCACTCCGAATATCGAGTTTTCTGAATGAAATAAGTGAGAATTGATCGGTTCCTTGTGCTGTGAGTAGATGTCAAAAAAGTAAAGTTGGATGGAATCACATTATTAAGATAGGCCTACTTTACTTTTTTGACAATCAATTAATTAATTAACCAATCAATTCTCTCTTACTTTTTTCTCGAAAACTATTAATTCGTGGTTGGAACTCAGCCGCAACGCAACCATACATCTAATCTTCACAGTTTTTGTCGAGTTTTGGGAATATGGTAGAAATGTAGCTGCAGGGCAACAAGCTAAATTTTGAAAGTGGTGTGAGAAAAAAATTCTGGGGTCCTCTGGGTTACATTATATCGTAATACATATAATTCCAATGGAAAGAGCGGCGTTCACCAGTAATGCTACATCAGTCGACATAATTTTTTCCCACGTCTTCAATATTTATGGTCAATTTTCACAAAATATTAATAATAATAATAATAATAAATCATTTATTTCGACCAACAAGGATCACATAATATACATTACATATATTATATTAAATTAAATTAAATTAAATTAAATTAAATTAAATCAAATCAAATTAAATCAAATTAAATCAAATTAAATCAAATTAAATCAAATTAAATCAAATTAAATCAAATTAAATCAAATTAAATCAAATTAAATCAAATCAAATGAAATTAAACCAAATTAAATTAAATTAAGTTAAACCAAATTAAATTAAATCAAATCAAATTAAAACAAATCAAATTAAATTAAAGTCAAATCAAATTAATGAATTATACACCTAACCATTCCTCGTAAAACAATCAGTCTTTTAGTGAAATCCGTATGAAAATCTGTTCGGAAGTTTTTGATTTTAGCGCGTTCAGATAGACAGACTTACGCGGCGAGCGACTTTTTTATATGTGATGATTTATTAAAACTCGCTTACCTCCAAATTTCATACAATGAAATTAATAAAATACAACTAATATTAACAACTCCTAACTTTATATTATCGAGCACCGAGCATTTATCACAGCATTTTTAGTTTATGGTAAAATAATTATATAAAAATGGTGTAAAAAAATGGCGCTGTGGTACAATTTAACTGTCAAGTTAAGTACGTTTATTGTAATAATTATATGATTCTAATTTTACGTTTCAAAATCTTTTCTTTTTTTCTAAAATACAAATAAATTTATAAAGTGGTATTTGAATTTATCTATCATTTTTGAAGAAACCTATTCAAATAAAAATATCAATTCAATAGATAGGTTGATAGCAAATAAGATATACCTACTATGTCAATATTTATAAATAGATCTTAAGTATATTATGTATCTTATATTATTATCTTATTTAATAACAAACTGTAGCAGTAGTGCTGTTCTGTAGGTAAGCACTTTGCAAATTCAAAGACTACTTACGCCTTCTTTGATGCGTGATCCTTTAAATGTTACATTTATTATTAGTAAATATGGTAAATGTTTACAATCGCGGTATTTGCCATAAATAGCTTGGCTATCAATAATGAATGAAATTAAAAATAATACAAAAAAGATGTAAAAGAACAATGAGTAGTAGGACTCGAGTTAGGTGGTCTGAGCAGTTCACGGTTGATTTTTTTGCCAAAATCGGCGTCAACTTCCAACTGCTCTAATGCCCAGTCAGCGAACACACGGCGCTGTCTATGGTCATTAACCTTGAGCTCTTGGGTCAGCTGGATCTTGTACGGGTGCAGGCTCAAGTCACAACGCAAAATTCGCCAAGTTGTCGTCTGCGAAAGGCCGAGTTCCTGTGCGCGACGCGGAATTGACTGCCGCGGGTTTTCGAGGACACTGTCGCGCACAGCGGCGATATTCTCGGCAGATCTCGCGTTACGTTGACGCACGGGAACCGGCTGATTGTTAACTGACCCGGTTGACTCGAATTTGTCCACCAATCGACGGATAGTCGACTCGGCAGGACGATCATCGCGACCGTAAAACGGGCGAAGTGCGCGGAACGTTGCTCGAACTGAAGACCCATTTTCATAAAACAATTTTATGATTTGCACGTGCTGCTCGACACTGTAACCTGCCATGGTGGTTTGGGAGGACGGAATGAATATAACACACTGCATTTGACAAACAACATGGCCGCAATCAGCTGTCAAAGTTCAAGCGTCCCTATTGGAAAACCCCATAAAATAAATATTATGAAAGCTATATAAAAACATGAACTGAAGGTTCCGTAGGTGTTGTATTATTTTCACGCTAGCATGCGCATGCGATCCCGTGGCGCTCCCGTTAAGACGGGAAGGGTACCGCCGGGTTTCTAGTGGGTATTCCGATGACCGGGGTACACTCGGTGCCCTGGACATATGGCGAGCCCCACATACCCGCCCACTGTTCCCGTGGGGGAAAAGCGTAATGCGTTATCCCAGCGTCAAAAAAAAAAAGGAAAGGGTGGTCTGAGCGGTCTAGGATGTTCCTGATATGTAAACAAGAGTACTTAGCTCGGGATACCCGATTGGTTACATATAAAATTCTAGGGCAAAGTCATGTAGGTTAGGTTACTTTTAAAGCACGAATAATTTATAACTAATCATTACATAAACTATATATAAATATATATAAATATATCTACATATAATATTATAAAAAAAATTATTAAAATTATCTCGTTATTATTAACTTTATAGTCAATAACAAGTTAGGTAAATGTTTAATTTTATTTTTATCCGGCTCGTAGGACCTACTTGATATTAAGATTTTAAATAAAACGCAACTTTGTTATTTAAGGAATTTTAAAGAGCCTATATATCCGTCTAAGAGCACGGTCTCCTCTACTATTAGGGCTTAATTATTATCTTTATATATATAAAGAAAGTTGTTTGAAATAAGAAGACCAACCATTTTGATCTCTACCAAATCTATATCTCTACCGAATATATATCAGAGCGTCACGGTAGCATGTGCTACACAGGGGACAGGGTACCTACTGGATTTTTAGTGGGTATTCCGATCTTCGGGCGCATCAAGCGTCTTGGGCACCAGTGAGTCCCACACACTTCACGTGGAGGAAAGGCGTAACGCGTTTTTCAAACTATAAAAAAATTAGTGAGATATTTAAACCTGATTCTTATTTACCTAGTAAACAAATAAATGAACGAACTGCCATATTACTATGCCAGTTTAGTTGTATTTAAGTTTAAATGATTTCAGACATGGGCGGTGATGGGCGTTCTCCTCAACATGATGGGACAGGGCATGGTCTTGAGCTTCCCTTCCATATTGCTTCCGTCTCTTTTTGCGCCAGATTCAAAGATACCGGCTGACATACACATGGCTTCTTGGGTAGGTAAGTATATTTCAGGACATTTTTTTTACGATTTACTACGTTTCTATAAATATAAATGTTATTGGTGTAAGGGTTTATTGTATTATATGCGACTCGTTATCATCTTATGTATTTTACAAGTTAGGTAAATGTTTAATTTTATTTTTATCCGGCTCGTAGGACCTACTTGATATTAAGATTTTAAATAAAACGCAACTTTGTTATTTAAGGAATTTTAAATTACTTCTTCATTTATATCATTAACATACAGTGTTTCTTCATCAACTTTTCTTACTTTTTGTTTTTCTGAATAAATAAATATAATGTATAATAATAACCCATATATTTTTTAAATACGACATAATTTGTTTAAATTAACAATCGACATTAATAAATCATAAAGTATTGTATATAATTAAGTTACACTTCTATTTATTTCTTTACAGCATCATGTATTGGGATCGCTGGTATACCTGGTTTCATGACTTCGTCTTTCCTAATGGATATGTACGGACGAAGACTGGCACACGCAGTTGTTGTTGTGCCAGGAATTATAGGCTGGCTTTTAATATACTTCGCTACTAATATATCTGTTCTCATAATAGGAAGATCATTATGTGGATTGGCAGCTGGTGCCACAGTATCCCTGGGTGCGGTTGTCATCGGAGAATACACCAGCCCAAGTAACCGAGGAATGTTCCTCAACCTTAAGACAACAGCTGTTTGTATTGGCAATATGATTGTGCATTTATTAGGGAACTTTTTTACATGGAAAACAGTCGCATTAATTGGCTTAATTCCCCATATACTAGCCCTTATAATTATAGCTACATGGCCAGAAAGTCCAGCGTGGCTAGCTTCTCGGAAACGGTTCGATGAAAGCGAAAGATCATTTTACTGGCTCAGGGGCAAGACCGCTGAATCTCGAAAGGAGTTAGGAGAAATGCTCAGAGCGCAAAAAGAAAGAATTGAATATCCATCATCGAAATCATTCTCCACAATATGCTTGGAGTTTTTCAAAAAGTTCACTAAAAGAGACTTCATTAAGCCGGTGATAATTATATTTTTTGGTGGACTTCTGTTGGAAACGTGTGGAAGACACATTTTCCCAGCTTACGCCTTACAAATCATTGAAGAAGTAACAGGAAACAAGTCACAATCATTTTACTACACTTTGGGAATAGATTTGATTATTTCTGCCAGCGCGTTATTTTCATCAGTTCTTGTCAAAATCATGAAACGACGTACCCTTTTATTTGGAAGTGGATTTGCAGCTTTATGTGTGCTGATGTGTGTTTGTCTATACTTATACCTATCAGCACATGATTTAATTTCTAAGGATAAGTCTTGGATAGCCATAACGCTATTTGCTTTGTACTTCATTCTAGCAAACCTAGGATGTACTCCGATACCACTTGCGTTATTGGGCGAAGTTTTTCCCTTAGCCCATAGAGGTGCTGGATCATCAGTGGCTGGGTTTATTTTATCCATTTTCGTTATGGCTGGAATGCAAGTAACGCCATATTTGTTGGTCAGCGTCAAAGTTTATGGAACATTTGCTGTTTTCGGAACAGCAATGGGGTTAGCGTTAGTTGTTCTGTGTTTCATCCTTCCTGAAACCAAAGATAAAACATTACAACAGATAGAGGACTACTTTAACTTCGGCAGGTTTAAAGATGAGGACGTTGAGAACGATGATGAAGTTAAAATGAAGATGATACCGAATTAAATGTTACGTTATAAGTTGAGTGAATTGTGTTTTGCGTTTAAATGGATGCGGTGTTAGTTTTAAGATAAAATTTCTGATTATTTTTAATTTGAGAATCATTAAATTAAACAGGGTGTTTGAACAATTTATTACGCAACCCTTTTTTTAAATATAATATTTTTTTGTATCTATTTGTTTTCTTTTTCTTCGCTTTGAGTGAATACACATTGATCTAGTTTTTTAAGCCCAAAATTAAATGTAATACAATAACCTACGTTTGTAACTTATCTGTTATTTATCAGATATTTATATTAAACATACTTTATTGCAATAAAATCGCTTTCATGATAACGAACAGTCAGATTAAAATAAGTCATGGAATGTCTGCACATGGAATATTTTTGGGGAAACATTAAGTACCAAGAATATTGCCTATATTGAAATTATCTCTGTTTGAGCACACGAAAGCCATGTGAGTAAATATTATCGGCTTTTTAACAGCTGCATATGCTGGTCCCATAAATATAACACTTTAATTCTCTCGTTATAATCACTCGGTGATAGCTTTGTGCAAGCTCGTCTGGGTAGGTACCTGGGTATGTACTTAAAATACTCGATATTTCGCATAGGATCAAACTAGCATCTGTTAGAGTTGACGTTTGTCATAGGCCGTTGTAAATCTACGGCGATACTTATGAGTGTTACTTACTACTTTAGTTTTAGTTAAAGACTGATTTCTCTCTTTCTGTCATTATTAATTTGACATTAGAAAAAAAGAGACAGCATTCTTTGCTAATCACCCACTTTTCTATTAACATAGTCCAAGAGCTTCACTGTAATAACCAAAGATACTTTGTTAGTTGAATAAAAAAATATTTATTGTTATGTAGGCGAGCTAAAGAAACATTCATTCCAATTTGAATTTCTCGCAGTAAAAAAGTAGGACAGAACCCGCAACTCAGTAAAGAAAAGCGTGTTGCGTTAATTTCCAAAGTCATAATTAACGTAAATCAAGAGTTTGGAGAAGTAACGCCCAGAGAATCGAAATTGCGCTTCGACGAGTGAATCGTGTTAGCGTCGACACCATTACACGCGGACATTATTTGTATTCATTAATAATTTTGACCTGTATATATTTCATTAATTAATTTATTATTTACCATATACAGTATATTGAACTATTGCTCATAAACTTAAGATAATAAAAAAATAAGAAAACAAGCCGAGATGGCCCAGTGGTAAGAACGCGTGAATCTTAACCAATGACAGTGGGTTCAAACCCGGGAAAGCACCACTGAATTCCATATGCTTAGTTTGTGATTATAATTCATCTCGTGCTTGACGGTGAAGGAAAACATCGTGAGGAAACCTGCATGTGTCAAATTTCACTGAAATTCTGTCATATGTGTATTGTAACAATCCGCATTGGAGCAGCGTGTTGGAATAAGCTCCAAACCTCCACAAAAAGGGGTGAAGAGGCCTTAGCCCAGCAGTGGGACATTCACAAGCTGTTACTGTTCATAAGCATTAAAGTTAGGATATGTATGGGCTAAAATATAAGCATATTCATCATCACGTCATCATTCATAATTTCATCATTCATTCAATATTATAGTTTTTCTAGAACATTTTAAACATTCATTGATTGAACAATCTCATAAGTGGAATAGAAATAGGTAATAATCCTTCCAAATTAATTTCGGCCACAATGCCAACTTTAATGTGTACCTAGCCTATATTTTATAGTGTATATGTGAGTGCAGGCACATATGCACAATGTCTCTCTTATAATCCGATGTTACGATAATATGACTTGATCGGAAAGAGATCAGGTGCAGGGCTAAGCAGATTTTGAGTCAGATCTTTGAAACATTAATCTACTTTTAAGAATTTTTGGATAGGAAGACAAAATATTTTTTAATGTCACTCGGTCTGAAGACTTAGAAGCTAGCCACTTGACTAACCAGTGAAATATATTAGTACTTTGTATTGTTGTGTTCCGGTTTGAAGGGTAAGTAAGCCAGTGTAATTGCAGACACAAGGGACATAACGTCTTATTTCCCAAGGTTGGTGGCGCATTGGAGATGTAAGCGATGGTTAATATTTCTTACAATGCCATTGTCTATGGGCGTTGGTGACTACGTACCATCAGGTGGCCTACATGATAGTCCGCCTGTCTATACAATAAAAAAAAATATTTAACTTAGATTTAAAATACAAAAAGTTATGTCAATGTCTCAATGTCAGCAATAGGAAGGAATAGAATGTCACGAAAACTAAAAAGACAATGAATAAAAATATTCTCAAGGCCCTTATATCGAAGGTTGGCATAATTAATATTTAATTATACGATAATCATAGTAAAGAAATGTAACCGACACGGCCAATAACGTGACGTGGGTGTTAACCATTTTTCTATTGTAAATAGGTAGGCAGATTGGCTAATGACTACTGATGATAAGTGGTCACTGTCATTATTTGTACTGTGAGAAATATTAAGCATGCCATCAATGATTTATTGAGACTTCACATGCGTTTGAGCACACGCTTATCCTAACTAATATTACAAATTCGAATGTGAGTTTGTTTGTTTGTTACGCTTCTACGCCTAAATCACTAAACAGATTTTAAAAATTATTTCGCCAATGCAAAGCTACGTTATTAGCGAGTAACATATGCCACATTTTGTCTCCGTATTCCCACGGGAATAGGAACTACGGGGGTGAAATCGCGGGCAAAACGATAATATTATACAAAATTGACTAGTATCGATAGAGAATGATCGTCGTGTCCGGAATCGGTCGGGATTGACATCAGCAGTTTTTGCATCAACTTATCACGTCTCTCGGTGACATTGATAGAAAACACCCGAGGAAACCTGCATATCATGCATGAAAACTGTCACATATGTCCATGTATGAAATTCCAAACCTTTGCTTCATCAGGAAATTTAACAGACTGCTGGAGATTACTTTTTTAATACTAATTCGTCTGACCTATATTCAAATTTTCATATCTTATACTGCTTTTTTGGTTTCAATGCCATTAGTATAATATTATTAATCTTTTTCTTATCAATATTTATTATTATCAGCTTGTAATCAAATTCATATATATAAATATACAGGGTTATTGGTAATTCGACGTATTACTGTTAGTTAGGGTGATAGGGTGTATTTTTTATTTTGGTTTTAAGGTATTTTAGTGGAAATAAATCTCAAAAAAAATATTGAAATAATACCGTTTTTCGTTACGCATTTTTAAATTTGGAATGATAATTGTTATTTTAATATTGATTAATAACAAGTGTTTAATCGTTTTTATAAATCAGATGTAAAAATGAGATTCAAATTGATACTTTTTTTTAAAATAAATATTTGATGTTGCATTTTTCACTTGTTTTGAAAAACATGATAGCTCACCTTTATCACCTCCTAACAGGTATACGACGAATTACCAATAATGTATATGTACTCTATTATTATTGTAACTTTTAAATGGACTATTATAACACGGATACTCGGAGATGTCTACTTTCGTCTAACCTTTTTTACAAGTGGCCTATCTCGATAATAAGTAGTCTTCATCACCCACACTGACACTACAACTACGCAGAAACACACCGCCACGCGCTACTAGCAATTTGAGTTTATTATGCTTGTGAAGGTAATGCAGAGGCTGACTCACCAAACTGGAACACCTCAAAGGACTGTACGAAGCCTTGATTTGTATTGCTAGTTATATATTTATTATTTATTTTATAAAAACTTAGACAGCCTAAATAATAGTAGCATACAATTTTGGCGACTTTATCGCTACATAGCGATCTGTTCCAGGCAACCAACGATGTAAGGAATAACTCATAGGATATGAGGTAGGTGGTGCAGTAATAACAAAATAAAATAACATTATAATAATAATCTATACCAAAAACAAACTAATAAATACATGTCAATATAAATATTAATTACACATATATCTATATATAAATTATATTATCAATACATAATAAAATTACAAGTATATAATATAAATATATACAATAAATACGATACTAAAAATGATAAGTCCTCAAACAACACGAGAAAAGAAAGAAAAAGAATCCAAAAAAAGTATAAAAATAAAAGAAAATATAATAAATTAAATATCGACATCAAATTGATGTTATCTATTCTAGACGGAACTTATCGGTCCTGTCTATAATATTAATATAATTAAATATATGCAAATCGTTACAGATTAAAAATAAGGTTAGTTGTCAATGTTATCATGTCGTAACGTGCCCCTAGTAAAGGTTTTATAGTTCAATATAAAAAATAGGCTTGGGTTTTTTTTATTCATATATTATTTAGCGCCCCTAGTGAAAACGCAGGTGAACTAAAATCGGTGACATGAGTTTTTTATAATTTAGTTCATCGATGTAGAAGACAGCTCTTTATTCTTCTCAAGTCTGAGGTGTTTATTCTCGAACCGGTGATAGATTTTTGACGCTCAATAACGGTTTTATATTGAATTAAAATTTATAATATTAATATTTTTACATTTGAGTTTTGGTTTTAGGTGATGATCTTCATCCTGACCGAGTATAGCCACGGCGGCTATTTTCTACCGAGACTTTGCCAATATTGCGCAGCATATGTTATTGTGCACAAATGTGTGCGCAAACTGAGTGCATTCTTCATTTAGTCTCATCATTCGAAGAGACAGGAAATCCGAAATCCGAAAAATATCAGAGGTTAGACCAATGGTTAACGTAAATTTTTTGTAGACTCCGAGCTGCAAAAATTTATATTAATTGGGAATTGAATCTTGGAATCTGTAGGTTTATTGCTAACTACATGACCAACGAGGCAGCTACAGCGCTGGCGATACGTGATTGAAATAGGTTAAGGTCGTCACATAGATGGTGGTCGTTATCCTTATTGGTTACAATCCTTGAAGTGTTTACAATATTTGCATATGGTTACCATATTAATTTAGAATTATGAGACGAATTTGCATAATTTAAATATTCATAGGAGAAAGGGGAACCCGCAGTTCTGTAAAAAAACACCTCATATCTCAATCATCATTCTATTCATGAAATCGAAAACCGACTTAAGGTGATACGATATTAAGATCTCTATTGTAACTATTATAGCCGATGTGGCATATTACTTTCTGACATTATATTTACAGGATCGTCTTGAGCGGTGATCTTCGATTTTACTCTTACAGAACAACTGGCTCAACTGGGTGTCCAGGCAAGTTATCAATGGAGTTGTTTGTTGAAGAAATTACCAGTTTCCGTAGACAAAATCGTTTCATTGTCAATAGCTTTACCTCAAAGGATGCCGTATGACATAATACTGTGAAAGTAACTGAAATAAACGATCCAGGCAGTTTAAATATCTGTCAATTGCCTTACTTATCTTATAGTTGTCTCATTAAATCTATTTGTGAACTTATCAAATTATATTTTATTGAAATTCTGCATATGGTAGATATTGTTATATTGTATTATTTGTTGGCAATATGTAACGATATTACTATAAAAATTTAATAAAAGCCAGAGTAGCAGATCTGCCAAAATTTTCTATTTTAAGACCGTGTCGTACATATTTTATTCAACTTTTTTTTATACACAAACAGTAATTAGTAGTATAAAAAAAAAACATTTTCAAGGTAAAGCGCCATCTAGTTTTAATCAACTGAACTATAGTTAAGAGTTTCATTAGTTATATAGATGTCACTAGTGCAGTTTTGTCACACATTTTTATAAAAGATTTTGCGATTGCGTTCTTTCTTATCGTTTTAACCGAACGAAACTAATGTAAATATTATTAAATCATTTGTTTGTCAAATTAATTATCTATAGAAGTTAGTTTACTCGGTGGTAGGGCTTTGTGCAAGCTTTGGGCTTTCTACCGCTAAACATCAATACTTAGTAATGTCGCGTTTCGGTTACATAGAAGGATGGGTAAGCCAGTGTCATTACAGGCACAAGGGACAACATCTTCGTTCCCAAGGTTGGTGGCGCATTGGCAGTGTAAGAATTTGTTAATATTTCTCACATCGCCAATGTTTATGGGCGGTGGTGACCACTTACCGTCAGCTGACCCATTTGGCCGTCCGCCAATAACATAAAAAAGTCATAATTTAACACTCCCTTCTGTTATTTTTCTTTGCTAAGCACGACACTCCTTGTAGTCTGTTATTCGGGTTACCATACAGTCTTACAGTAAGACAGACAGTTTCTCTAGAATAGACTAGCTCATAACGTTCAGAAAATAGCGAATCGGGGATTTAATTCTATCCACTATGTCACTAATTGCCACAGGCAAGCTGGGTGGCTTTGGCTTGGCTTAGCTCAGCATGTACAGCGTTACACATAACGCCTCCATTTTCTCCGTATTTGAAACCACAACCTTTATTTTAGTTTCAGGTTTTTACCACTGAACAGTATGACAATAGCGCCCAGACACAGTGGACAAATAGCTAATATTATGCAAATTTCCTTCGCGATGTTATTAGGTCAAGTGCACATCATTGCGCGTTTGTTTGTTTGTTTTCATTAATTGCAACTCATAAAACGGATGTACATAATATGATAAGAGAAATCACTGTAAAATTGTTTGTAAACATTCTCGCAGGGTCATACTACGTTTAATATACGTCACAATTTTCAAGAGTTTTGTGAATTAGCAGTTTGTCGCCAAAATTGTTGATAAGCCGAAGAATATGCTGATAGATTTTGATTTCGTTGATAGATTCATGTTCGACAGGATACTATAGAAAGATAGAAGAGTGTAGACCTATATATCTTTTTTCTCTTTCGGTATCATCGTATTGTTTCAAAAGTATAAGCTCATACATAAATGTATAACAAGCTCTTATTATTGACATGAGCATCACGTATTATAAAACAATGTTCCCCCATGTCTGTCTGTCTGTCTGTACGCGATAAACTCAAAAACTACCGAAGTTATTCTCATATGGTTTTCACCAGTGAATGGTGTGATTCATGAGGTAGGTTTAGGTGTATAATTCATTAGGGTTTTGTATAAACAGACTAATATTATGACGATGACTGTTGAAGATGTCGGAAAAAATCTGACTGGGAGTGCTTACTGGCAAGGAGTGGTTTGCCACATACCAATAGAGTTATATGTATTATGATATAACGTTTTATGAAGACCTCTATTCTATAGACCTCTGGCCAGACATTGTGCTGAATGAAACTGTGTCGTTTTTCCGCAAATGGCACTGCAGTATATGCCAGTACAGGGAATGCCCCGGCGTGCGCGGAGTGTTTTCATTGGTAACGCACAGTCGGTCAAGGTCAACCGCTTAGCGTTATGTTGTTTACGTTTGTGTAGTAACCTAGATATAAACGATTACTATTGTAAATGTTGATCCTTTAGTTGACGTTATAACTTTCTCATTGTTCACAATTTATTGTTGAAAAAAATACGTTTTTTTAAGGGCCCGAATTGATTATTTCTATACAACAAGGCGAAATTGATACGCCTCCCTGGTACGACTGTGCAAACCATTTCTTTATTTGTTATGCATGGTAATGCGACTCTGATAGAAGCAGGTTATTTGAGACTTTACCTGCCATTGGGATGACCGTTCTTGAAGTGGACCGTTATAAAATCCACTGCACCTCCGGCGTCATGCCGTGGGTCGACAGAGTGATCTTGCTCCCTTCACACTCCTCACTAATGTATACGGCTGCAGAACACGGCTCATGCACCCTATATTTTAAGCCACGGCTTCGATGTTTGTGGAACGGCCGTGATGGACCATGCGAGACAGCAATTGTAAGCAAACAGAATAGAGTCCTGACTGCTTGATTTGACTTGAAAGAAGCTTGTAGAGATTAACAACAATTATTATAGTAGTTTACTGTGATGGGTCATATTGATACTAACACAGTTATTAAGGATTTTTTTTCTTAATTAGAAAATTAGCAACTATTTATCCCCGGGCATATCCTCTCAATATAAGTTGCCGTCTTAATTATTCTGGACTGAAAGGTCAGGTTCACTAACTTAACCCACAATTTTTAAGATCTTTTTTCTTAATACGTGGTCATAATTCGTCAATAGATGGCCCTGCAGCCTGCATCACACCGACTACTAGGTATATCATCCAACCACCGCCATGGCAATATTTAGTATGTATACATTTGAAAACAGAGATGTTTTTACCGCTAACAAATTTAAAAATGCATTTGAAACGTATGACGTATGTACGTCATAGTAAGTATATATTTGAAAGCAAAGCTTATAGTGCAAAATACAATTTATCTTAAAAATTTTGTTAGTTTCTTCTTTTGTTTTTTTATTTAAATTATGTTTCAAAATTTAATTAGTTACCTCGTTTTGTTTTCGTTCTTTTTATTTATATATTTGTGTTTTTTAATTTGATTTGTATAATATTTTTTTATACCTTATTTTGTAATTGTGTCTGAGAATGGTGTGTTCTCCTGTAATCGGTTGAACATAGTTTTAATTTAATATAAATCGTGTTTTAGATGTATATTATGTACAATTGTTGGGGATACAAATAAATAAATAAATAAATAAAGCAAATGCATAAAATGATCGATGTTCGTAGTCATCTGTCCGTAATACTATCTCGCCATCTGACCCAAATCACAAGTCCACTTAGTGTCAGTGGGTTATATATAAATGAGATGTCGAGGTCATTGTTCAGTTTTGTGTAGCACAGATTAAAAAAATAAACATAGATAGATTTAAAAAAGTGTTATAGGAATATTCATACTTTTACAATAACTTTATTGTAAAGGTTTTTCGGACATTGTTTACAACAGGTTCATACAGATCGTTCAAATATATTCAATTGTGAAATTTAAATGAATCGTTAAGGATAGTTTGTGTGATAAAGGATATTACAGCACAAATTACATTGTACATGATTGCACACTATGGGAATAAATATTTAAATCATTAATTCATCATTAACATTTTAACCTATGCTAATATTATAAAGTGGAAAGATTTGATTTTTTGTTTGGTTGTTTGTTTGTTATGATTTAACTCAAAAAGTACTCGCCCGATTATAAAAATTCTTTCACCATTAGAAAGCTACATCTTCACCGAGTAACATAGGATGTATTATATTTTCAAAAAAATTAGAGATCCTTACCTAAAATGGAACGATGTAACCCAAGGTATAAAAATGTTGCTTATAAAAGTCATTATTTTGCGTGCGCTGCGAAAACTATTGACGATATATAAGAAAGTGTTCTGTATGTTAATAGTACTCATGATTGCTCATAAAAAAGACCGCGGTGGTATATGTCTAACTATTGTAGTTAAGCTACAGTATTATTAAGTTTAAATACGGGTGGAATCTAATAGTGGTGATATTGGTATCATGTTATTAATCCTTATCCATTTAAATGGTTTGATAATTAAGGTTGATTATGTACGTGTAAATTCTACTTTAAATTATTCGGATCGGATTTTTCGTTTAGTAGTTATGACGGGTATAAAAATTATCTAAGTAAGAAAAATGACACGGTTTGAACAAACTGTAACTGTTTACTACGTTTAGTATATTTAACAAATACTAATTTACGTATTTACGTTACATAATAGTTTTTAAATTTTCGCGGACGAAGTCGCGGGTGAAGTGCTTGCTAGTCTTGAATAAAGAGCAAATATTATGTGAATTGGAGATCCTAAATCCGATTAATCTAAATTAGTTATTGCTAAATATCAAATTTTACAATTTTTAACTTCCCTGTTACCAAAATAAAATATACAAAAACGTGAAGCAAAGAAATGTCCCACTGGTGAGTTGGAAACTGTCTTTCAACAACCGATTCTTCTCAGGCCTGTTTTAGATAGACTTAATTTGACTGAACTTAAAAAAAGAACTCCTGTGTGAAAGTTAATGTACTATATTAAAGTGATGTTCTAGCGAATTAATAAGTCAGGGTGATCAAAATCAAACATTCCATGGATATGAATTGGTTCAATTTATTACGGGAAGGAGAATCTAATATGCTCTACCAATAACAGCAAATTACTATTCAATTCAAACTAATTTATGCGTTATAAAAACAACAAAATATGGTTTAATACTACGTCACAACAATCTAAAGTATTTCTTAATCAAGACATATTTACGAAATAATGAAATCTGCGTATAAATTCATTTCAAAATCTTGTTCAAAAATCTAAAGGTGAGTATAGACTAGAGCATTTTCTCGAGAGTTTCTACGTAATGTAACATTTCTAAATTGCGTTTTATCTTCATTGAAATTTCGGAATTGCATGTTGCGTGCTGCGTTTATCTTAGGGCTTTTTGCCAGCCCGTCTGGGTATGTACCACCCATTCGACCGTCAAATACCAATACTTACTATTGTTGTATTCCAGTTTGAAGAGTGATTGAGCCAGTGTAACAACAGGCACAAGGGACATATCACTTTAGTTCTCAAGTTTGGTAACGCATGGGCGATGTGAGTAATGATTAATATTTCTTAGAGCACCAATGTCTATGGGTAGCGGTGAGCACTCGGGCCTGTGAGTGCACACCAACCAGAATATTTTGTAAAAAGAATAAATGCATAATTATAATATTCATTTTAAACGTCGGTTTAATAGCAAATAACTTTAACCCGGACAAATAAAATCATTTGTGACAAGTAGGTTAGTCATTTCTCAAGCATACAGTTGCGTTCAACGGGTTCGAATAGCGGTCTGAGTAAATTTTTTTTCAAAGAATTCTCAGTAGCTGCCTTTAATGTCAACTGCAAGAAAGAGAAAGTTATACTTTCATTTATTTTATATAAATACAACATTAAGTAATGTTAGTATTAATCTTCCATCTTAAAAGCTACATCTGAATGTAGAACGCACTCCAAATAAGGTGCTCACTTGTAAAACAAATTCAAGAAATCGAAGGTTGTATTGAAACAAAGGCGCACAGGGGTTTATCGTTGCGTAAATCTTTTAGGTCTTTATTATTATTTAATTTTTTATAGGATAGGTAGCCGGACGAGCTTATGGCCCACCTCATGGTAAGTGGTCACCAACGCCCAACATTGGCAGTGTAAGATTTGTTAACCATCACTTACATCGCCAATGCGCCACCAACCTTGGGAACTAAGATGTTATGTCCCATGTACCCGTAATTACACTGACTCACTCACCCTTCAAACCGGAGCACAACAATACCAAGTACTGCTGTTTTGCGGTAGAATATCTGATGAGTGGGTGGTACCTACCCAGAAGAGCTTGCACAAAGCTCTACCACCAAGTAAATAAAATAAAGTATATTAAAATTAATAGAAGTTTTTATTATTTAATGAACAAGGATAACTAGATACCTTCCTCTGAACAGATAATCTACCGCTGAACAGCAACACATATTATTGTTGTGTTCTTGTTAGAAAGATAAATAAGCTAGTGTAACTACAGGCCCAAGGGAATAACGCATATAAGTAAGGCCAATTAATTTATAGGCCATTAGATAATAAAAAATAAGCTCAAATCACGAGAAATTGTGTCTGCGGTTATTATTGCGATTTTAGTATTTCCATAACCACAGTGCGAGTTGTCCTTTCTCCGCTCCAGTGCCGACGAGTGACGAGTACAGTCGCGCGGCGTAAGCGGAGAAAGTCATGCATTTGCAAAACTACGACGGTTCCGCTAGTGTTGGCTGATGTATCGACTTATCGATAATGTTCGCGATAAGTAATTTAAAGAATTTATGTAACGTTCAATGTAATAAATCAATTAGTGCATCAGTTATGTGATTCTGTAATAATTAATAAGTTAACATATTATTCAATACGATTCTTTTATTTTATATTTAGCGATAGTTTATACTTGCCAGTGTGCCTAATACAATAATTTTTTTTTTTTTTAGTAAATGCTTAAAAAAACAATATAAGGTTCTAGTTTAGTTTGTACGTGAGGGTTTCTTTAAGCATAAGATTTTTAAGATTCTCTCATAAAAAAAAATAACGTGTTAATATAAATCTAGAATGGTTTTAGTATTTTATTTTTTGGACCTTGGAGTAATAGTGCAAAAAAAATCATCCAAAATATTACACCCCGTCTTATTGCCTCTAGTGGTGAAGGGCTTTCATTTTTCGCCCAGAGAATCGGAATTGCGATTCAAAGCAGAAATGTTGCTAGCATTCCATTACGATACGTACGATTTGTACAGTAATTATTTTTAATTTTTATTTGTATTTATTTAAGATTTTAATGTAAATAAACATTATGCTACTTTTCTAATGATATATAAAATAACATATTTAAAAAAATATCACCTATTTTGTTCACATAAATCATCGATATACAAATTCACGTCCCTATACGTTGATTAAGACTACTATCCCCGATTCTAGAATACTCGTTGCGTTTCAAAACTGTCGACCAGTTCGGTTAATTTTATCGCTCGTGATTATTACTCGTGTGTTCTGTGATGTGTGTGTGTGATGTTTTCCGTGTGACGTGCAGGTTTGTTATATCGATAACATTTGTTTTAAAGGATGTCACTTTACTATTGTTAGAATAAGTTTGGTACTAGTTCTAAATGCAGTGCGATTCTGTAAGAACTTCATTATGAACCCGTGAAATGTTAACAAACGACTCACGATGATATACAGTATTGATGCGTGTATTCTTGTAATGTTATAATTGTTAGGGTCAATATCGCAAATCACTTTCTGATATTTACGATCGTTTTCTGCGATGAGTTTGGAGTTTGTTCTTAATAGAATAGCCCTAGTGGTATATTGATGAGTATAAAATAATTTAGACTATTCGTATATGTGCTGACTGTTATTGAAATAAGATTCACTTTTGATATTGTACATGAATTATTCAGAAACATTATTCGTTTATATTGTACTAGCGTTTTGCCCGCGGTTTTACCCGCGTAGTTCCCGTTCCCGTGGGAATACGGGGACAAAATGTAGCCTGTGCTACTCGCTGATAATGTAGCTTTCCATTAGTGTAAGAACTTTTAAAATCGGTCTAGTGGTTTATGCATGAGAACGTAACAAACAAATAAACAAACTTACTTTTATAATATTAGTTAGGATATCGTCTAAGCATGCAATGGTAACTGTACTTACTATGTTACGTTGACTCGGAAACAAATGTTGTAATAGCATTATATATACAATTCATTATTTAAAAAAATAACGATATTTATTGCATTTTGTAATTGAGCCTTAGTTACTTGAATTAATAATTTATTATTAATAATGGTCCTCCAGACCTGGTCCTGGGTTCAATTCTCAGGTCGGGCCAATAAAAACTTATAGGGATTTTCTGTCAGAAAATTCTCAGTAGCAGCCCGGAGTTTGGAAGGTGGAAGTGTGTACACTCCCGTGCCTCGGAAAGCACGTTAAGCCGTTGGTCCTGCGCCTGAACTCTTTCCGGTCGTGTCGGATTGCCGTCCCATCGGATTATGAGAGTGAGGGAAGAGAGAATGCACCTGTGTTTGCGCACACACTTGTGCACTATAATATCTCCTGCGCAGTTGGCTAATCTCTCTTGAGATTAGCCGCCATGGCCGAAATCAGTCTGGAGGACGTTATGTATTTAGTATAATTTAGTTCCGTAGCTATTTTCACTGTGATCTCATGTCTTCCTTGTGCGTGACTGGTATTGATAGTGTTTACATTTGTATCATAACGCATTTTGTATTAGTTCCGTGTATTCTTTTACATTTGTCATTATTTTTATATATCTTTTATAAGAAGTCTGATTCTGAATAGAATGGAGCCTTTCCATTTTCACTCGTTGATTTAAGAGCTACAGGTTTCTCAGTCAGGTGGGTAATGTTTTACGATTTAAAAAGTTAAATCTCTTTATAGCATTTTTTTTATAATTTGGAGCTGGCTGTAAAGAGCAAATGTTTTTCTAGCAGTGTTATAAAAAAAAAATGTATGTGATGTTTTTGTCCACGATTTATTGCAATGTCATTAGAGAGACTGTCGTCCAAAATACTTGGCCTAATTAAGACGATAGACATCGTTCACTAGACATAGTTTCATATAAACTAGCCCATAAATTCAACCGCGTGGCGGGGTTTAGGTACCTTATGGACATTTCTGTACCCCTCAACGTGTATGTGAAACTTCATGATGATCTGGTAGTTGAGATGTGAAAGGGTTATAAATAAACAATCTCATTATCGCATTTATAATATTAGTAAGACGAATCAAATCAAATCAAAAATCTTTATTCAATGTAGAAGTGTTACACTTGCTTATTGATTGTCATAAATCTACCACCGGTTCGGAAATAACCACCTCAAACCTGAGAAGAACCGGCGAAAGAAACTTAGCGGTTTTTTTTATAATTCATTTATAAAATATAGGCAATTTATACAATAGCAAATTATTTTTATTTTATTTGAAATAGCCTGGAGGCGATCGTTTCATTCCAAAGGTGTGTGTCCCAATCATCTAAAAAGTAATTGGTTGTGTAATATCCTTAAAGACACAAGCGTTCCTTAACGATTCTTTTAAATTTCACAATTTATTATTTTTGAACGTTTTCTCGGATCCTGTTGTAATCCTCTTTTATGGGACAATGTATACGCTACATTGTCCAATAAAAGACTTACTAACACTCAAGTATATTACAGAAGCAACATTTCTTAAATCTTAACCAACCAAAGTTACATGAAAGAAATAAATAAAAAAAAAAACGATTAAGGATTGATAATTAAATAAAATTAAAATGTTTAAATTTTAAACAGTGAAATCGATAGCTTTATTTGATTATGATTTACATTGGAAATGGAAGATGGTTATCACCATCTTGAGATAGTGTCAGCTATACAACTTGGTGCAGACATAAACTAAACGATGAAGACGTGAAGGAAAAACTTGTAATGAATGTGGTTTGAATCATATTTACAAACGCAACAACAATATCTACCAGCTTTACAGATTAAAAAGTGTTTCTGAGTATTTATTTTTTAGGCGAACTCTGAATTACAACGCACAGTTTTAATTAGATCATCGTCAGTATTTTGGAGACGATATTGAATTACATGCATCTGTAATGCAATATCTCTAACGATGGCCATATCATTATGTTACAAATTTGATAGTATATTTGCAACTGTTTGGTACAACATTTGAGTGCAAAATTGTATAGTACGACTAGTTTTCGCTCGCGACTTCGGCTGCGTTTCATAGAGGGGGGAGGGTCAGATGTTAGATTATGCAATTTTCTCTACCCCTGACAACACGCACCTATGCAAAATTTAATGATGATCGGTTGAATAGTTAAGACGTGACATCGTAACAAATAAGCAAACTCACTTTCACGTTAACAAATATTAGTTGGAATGAAGTAGCTAAACATTTAAAGCTTACCTTGCGAATCAACTTACCGATTTTGGTAAGCTCGGGGAAGCACCACAGTGCTTTAATTTTCATGCGCTTATAATTCATATTTTTCTCGATGATAATGGACAGGCTGAGAAATTTTTTGCCACATGATCTACCAACCGGTAATTGCTAATCTTGGCTAAATCAGCTCCGAACCTCGTCAACAGAAGAGGAGTTCCAGCAGTGGAGCCTGTACGGCTGTTGCTTTACTTCTTATGAAAACAATGCATCCACAGTGAATAAAGATATTTGAATTCGAATTAATTTCTCGAATGGTCGATTATTACAAAGTGTCACGTATAAACACATTACCCTCATTGAATTGCATATGGTAAAAGTAACGCCATTGCAACGTTTATTGGGGTTACATCAGGTATTACGTTATGACTCAGCATATTACATTTTTTATTCTACATTGTTGGTAAAATGATTGTTAACCTACCCGGCGTTGTTAGCTGCCCGGGTAGACCCTCGTATAAAACGTTTTTATCGTAATAAATATGACGATATAGATTCGTTTAAATAAATCTTGCAATCCATGGTTATATTTTATGGTTGTTATTTGTTTGTCTGCCCTTCTGTAATGATATGAAAGATAATAAGACACATCGACAATTTTTTTTTTATTGTATAGGTAGGCGGACGAGCATATGGGCCACCTGATGGTAAGTGGTCACCAACGCCCATAGACATTGGCACTGTAAGAAATGTTAACCATCGCTTACATCACCAATGCGCCACCAACCTTGGGAACTAAGATGTTATGTCCCTTGTGCCTGTAATTACACTGGCTCACTCACCCTTGAAACCGGAACACAACAATACAAAGTACTGCTGTTTTGCGGTAGAATATCTGATAAATGGGTGGTACCTACCCAGACGAACTTGCACAAAGCTCTACCACCAAGCAATGAGTCAAGAGGAATAATTAACCGCTAGTAGCAAATATATATTACATTATTACATACATAATGAGTATATAAAATTGTATATGACCTCTAAAAACGTTAATGAATCTAGACGCCATTGAAGATGCTAAAAATAATTCGTGAATTTCCCGTTTGCTCAGCCAAAGCCCAGCTCCACTGTCTGACACACTGGCAATCACACAAAAACGAATTGCTTTAAATATATATTAATAAGAAATTATTCTTTTAATGCCTTATCTATGAGATTCTAAGCTCATTTCGTCTTTAATTCGTAACTTGTGAATCTATAAAAACAGAATCGTGACTTTTTTTTTTTTTTATGGTATATATTAGTGGACGAGCATGTGGGCCACCTGATGGTAAATGGTCACCAACGCCCATAGACAGTGGTTTATATATTTCTTAAAAAAAAAAAACAACATCACCACTGCGCCACCAACCTTGGGAACTAAGATGTTATGTCCCTTGTGCCTGTAATTACATATATGTGCCTGTGATTCGCTATTTTGTCGCATGTGTCATTTGAACGTTATAATTATTATAGTGAATGTCGCATATCACTTTCCGACATTTCACAATCGTGGTTTGCTGTGAGATTCGAGTTCGCTCTTACAGAATAGCTGTACTGGTCTGAGATGTATCTTTCCGGTAATAGATTTTTATGTAATACGTCAACCTCACATTGGTGCTGCAAGAAATATTTTAACAGTACCTTACATCGCCAATGTGCCACCAACTTCGCAAGCTAAGATCCCTTGTGCCTGTATCACACACTCACCCTCCTCACTCTTTTTACGATTTTAATTTATGTTTCATAGGAAATGAACAGTTCATAAATAGACACATGTGAAAGACGCAAACGTTCGATACTGACCCCTTTATTAATTCCACAATCAATTTGGAATAAATATGAATATGACTTTCTTATATCCTTTATTTAAACACACAGCCATTGAGTCTAACGTCAATATTATACCTGACGTTTAAATACCGCATGCATCCAGTCATCCTGAACGATTCCTATCTGGAAGACTCAGCGCGTTACTTTACCATTACAAGTTACCATTATAAGTTATGTACAATTGATTTGAAAGTAAATTGTGACTTGTTTTGCAAAAAATACGCAAATGACAAATACGTTATCAATGTTTTTAAAAATAATTAGCATTGTGACGTAAAATGTCTTTTTTATTTGTCAACGATTTATCATTTAACTGTTAGTTTATTATGTTGTCCTTGAGTCATATTTTTTATTATTTATTTTATTATATAATAAGAAAATACAATTGTTTTAATCAATTTAATAAAATACAGTTAAAGAGATTTATTCAAAGCATTAATTTTTTCTTTAAATAACATATTTATAGCTTTGATTATTTAATGGCAATCGCACGCAACTATCGAGTAAAATAATAATAACGATTTGTCATAGACAATTTCTATTCCATTGTAAAAGGATTCAGAAGCCTTTGTCTTCTACCAACGCCTCTCGGGATGAGTGTGATAAACGCTATGATCGGCAGCGAGAGGTGCTGGAAGGAGATAGTCTCGTTCTGTGAAAACGTCATGTCGCAGAAGGAGGCCGCGGAGCGGGAGCGTCAGAACAGTGCTGCCGCTGACCCGCTTCGCCGAAGAAGACCGGGGAGAAGGTGTCTCCGCTATGCACACCTTCTCCTCCCACCGTAAGTGCCGCCGGGGCTAGGGGGTCTCTGTGCCCTGAGAACCCCGTAGGATTTAGAGGCCCGCAGAGGTGGGCCTACCGTCGGGACGTCGTGCTAGTATACGCAAGCGATCCCGCGATGTCCCCCGAAAAGACGGAGTGGGTACCGCTGGTTTTTTAGAGGGTATTAAAAAAAACGCCTCTCGGGATATACTTAGAACGATCTTGCACTCCATATGTTCGTCATCATGTTTTAACTTAATGAAGAAAATGTATTATTTGAACATACGGCATAGTTCTTTACGCAATTATAATTAATACATAAGGTACTGAAACCATTAACGTTTTTTTTTTAAACTACCTTAATATATTTTTGTCATAATTCGGTGTATACGGTAAATGCAAGCTGCAATGGCAACACTTGTTAAATTCATAAAACGGCAAATCTATTTTAACTCGACACCGGTTCTGTTAATGAATTCTAAATTTAAAATGCATTCGAATCGCACAGACCAGTGGCGCCAGTGGCGTTAATGATGGCGCCGGCGCATGCGCGTGACCGTTCACTACCGGTTCTCTCGCTAGATGGCATTACTTAGATAATAAAATTGTATATCATTTGCTGGCACCAATCGTAAGAGGCATCATTTCATAATGCGTGTCCCAGTTATACCTGAATACCAAAGGTTTAAGTTGATTAATCTAAAGAGAATGACCTCCTTTCTTGACAATAAGAAATAAAATATAAGTTTTAACATAAGCATACATTTCTATAAATGTTGTTTGTTTGAGATGAAATCGATATATTATTATTATATTGACTATTGACTCGTCATTTTATAGTTTTTTAAATGTAATAAATGTACTAATGTTTGGATGTAAGTAGTTAATATATCTAACCGACCTCACAAAAGACATCTTCATTACCCGCGTGTGTTGCAAACATACAAAAAGTGTGTCTGTTTGATTTCAGAACATGACAAATGTTAATAATTCGTTCATCAACAACCGGATCGGAAGCATTTACTTCATACCTTTTTTTTACTGAAAAACGCATTATGCGTTTCCCCCACGGAAACAGTGGGGAGGTCGCCGGTGTCCAAGGTGCCAAGTGCGCACCGAACATCGAAATACTTACAAAAAACCAGCGGTAAACTTTGTAAAAAAATATCGTACTTTCGCCTTATTTCGACAACATAACGTAACCTCATACTCTTCAGAGTAAGCGCAGTATGCTTTTCGCCGACATCAAAAAAGGAGGTTATCATTTGTCAATTCTATTGTTTTTTTTGGGTGCATTTTACGCGATATCGTCATCAATTGTGAATCGATTTTGATACGGTTTCTATTGAATACGTCGCAAGTTTAAGCAAGTCTATTAAGAAATGAATACTGTCTTCATAAACGGCTGATTTTTAGAGACCTTTTAAAAATTACAGGCACAAGGGACATAACATCTTAGTTCCCAAGGTTGGTGGCGCATTGGCGATGTAAGCAATGGTTAACATCTCTTACAATGCCAATGTATATGGGCCACTTACCATCCTTACACTTACCACGGGGTTGGTGACCACTTACCCATGTGCTCCATTTGCTCGTCCGCCGTCATATGCCACAATTTTTTTTTTTTTGTGACATATGTCTGTGGACGATAATTTAAAGTCACTTTAGTTTGAGATTCATCTTGAGGTTATGGTTTTTAGGCATAGTTAGAAAGATTTATAGAGACTCTATTTTAACTTAGACCAAGAGCAAGACCAAGATAAATATTTTTTTTTTTTTTATTTCTCTCAAACAAAACATCTTATTTATTGTATTAGTAATTAACCTGTATATAAGCACACTCAATACTCCTTTTTTATATTTATTCTTGACTTATTAATCTGTCTGTCTGTTTGTATCAATATATAATTGAATAAAAAATATTTAGAGATATTTTTTAAGATCCTTATGTACAAAGTCGGGAGAGGCAGCTAGTGTATATATACAACAAGACGATCATCTTATATTATGTCATGTTACATAGCAACAACCTTGTTTAAAGTACATAATTATGCCAAGCATTTCCATTTGACCTCAACAGCTCCATAACTTGAACTATTAACACAAGGGCCCTATAATTACTGTGGTAATGATTGTCGTTAAACTATATTTAGAGCGCAGATTCGTCCGTGATAAGGCGTTTAGGTCGAGACGCTTATCCACGTGATAGCCTGTGGCCTAGTGGTCGTGAATCATGACCGAAGATTATGGAATCAAAGTCGAGGAAGCACGAATAATGTGCTCTATTTGTATCCCAACTACATTATAAATGCAAATGTGATTTTGTTGTTTGTTACGCTTTCACGTCTAAACCACAAAATTTTGTCCCCGTATTCCCACGGGAACGGGAACTACGCGGGTGAAACCGCGGTCAAAACGCTAGTTTGTAATAAAATTGATCTCTCGTCAGTATTTAAGAACAATATCGTGAAGTCCTGAACGTGTCCTGAACCTGAACGTGTCGGATGAAATTATGTCCCAAATTTATCCAGCAAGTTGCATTGGAGCGTGGTGGAATAAGAGCACCAAAGTACAAAAAAAGGCCTTTGCCCAGCAGTGCGACATTTACAGGCTGTTATTGTAGGTAGGGTAGAATTTTGCCACATGTATACCCATCAACCCACATTGGAGCAGCGTGGAATAAACTCTAAACGTTCTCTTGAAGAGGAGATGACTTTAACAAAGAGACATTTACAGGCTAATTATTTCTGCTACAAACTGACGAAAAACTACAGCAGAATCTTAACCGATGGCCATGGGTTCAAGTCCACGTTTGCACGCATTGGTTTTCCTATGATTAATTCATTATATAGCGGTGACCACTTACCATCTAGTTGGCCATTTGCCAACTATTTCAAAAATAAATTATATGCCGTTATATATACTTATACCTTACTTTATATATATCTTATACCTTTCTGGTGAACTCGGGTTGTGCTCGTAATTACATAAAACTACTCGACCGACGCTAACCAGTTATGATGGTCCTTATACGTTGCGTTATTTAATAGAAAAACATTAAGCTGGTCTATAAATAGATGTGTATCATACGGAGTCTTTGTAAGGCGTCGCTTTGTATGAAGTTTATGGTACTGGAAGGCAGACAAGACTTACGTTAGTGTCCTCTGCAGTAATATAATACATAATACTATTATGTATAAACGAAAAGAAAGATGTTTTTTTAAGAAATCCTATTGTTTTATCGTGACATTTAATAATGGGGTTCTTTGTAGAATGCAAAGAAAATTGTACTTTATACAATTCTATATAATATAAGGTCCGCCAGATCGATTTCGGCCACAGCGGCCAATCTCAAGAGAGATTAGCCAACTGCGCAGGAGATATTATAGTGTACAAGCGTGTGCGCAAACACAGGTGCACTCTCTTTTCCTTAGCTTTCATAATCCGATGGGAAGGCAATCCGACAAGACCGGAAAGAGTTCAGGCTCAGTACCAACGGCTTGACGTGCTTTCCGAGGCACGGGAGTGTACACACTTCCAACTTTCAGACTCCGGGCTGCTACTGAGAATTTTCTGACAGAAAAACCCAATAACTATTTATTGGCCCGACCTGGGAATTGAACCCAGGACCACCGGGTCTGCGGCCTTATATCTAGCCACTAGACCAACGAGGCAGTAAATACAATTCTATACTAATATTATGACTACAATATACATACATACTATAACTTGCTGGGTTTGAACTCACGACCCTCGGTTAAAATTCATCTGTTCTAGCCACATAGCCCACTGTGCTCTCATTAGTTTATAGCAAAAGTATATAAAACGCTTTTGTTAGGATAGGAGTAGAAGGCAATAAGGAATGTTCCATGATATGTACTTCACACTATTTGTAAGATATACATTTTAAAACACCACGGACTTTACTTACTTTAAAAAAACAAATAACTTACCAAATAACTTATACTACAAACATACTTATTTAAATAAATGACGAACATTTTATTTATACTAATTTGAGTAATATGCGTAGTTCGTAAATGTCCCACTCTTGCGGAGTTTTTGAGCCTATTTCGCTACGTTTCTTCAGTGTTGCTTGGTTGGTAATGTCGTAGCTTTTGTTCAACACATGATGTATTATATACTCGTAATATATGAAAGCACATGAAGTGCAGTGGGGCTTATTCGAATGTTAACCCAGAACCTGGAAGCGCCAAACAGCAATACTTCGTATTATTATGATTCGGTTGAGTGAGTGAGCCAGTGTAACTACACAAAGGACATAAAGGACAGAAGGATGGTTAAAAAAATTTACAGTGCCCATTTCTATGGGCGGTACTCGTCACGTACTATCAGGTTGCCTGTCTGCCTACCTGTTTTAAATAAATAAAAAAAACGGTTAATAATAACTTACCCTATTTATTTTTAAATACAAGCAAATACGTTTCCAAGAATATTTTTTGAAAGTGTAACAAGAGTAGGTATTTACATATGCATATATGTATCATAAAAATTATCGTCTCATCAGGAGAGGTCGACATATTGTTATGTATGACACATGCAGTCACGTGTTGCATTTCAAGTACATCACAGATGATACAACTCATATAAAATAATAGCTGCCTGACCCGACATATAACGGATAAAATCCATACGAAGCTACCCATTCCATATCTCTCTCTCAAAGTTGAAATTACCAAAAACCCTTTTGTAGATAATTAGGTTATTAAAAAAAATTATATTGCAAATTTCAGCTTCCAGTCTGTCTGTGCGTTAATAGTCAGTCATCTGTATTAAAAGTATTAACGTTTAAGTATCAAGATAATTTGTTCCATTGCTTGCGGAACACGGATATTGTTTTATACAAAAATTTAAGTGTTTTTTAGTTAATATTTTTTACTGTTGATGAATATCTAATTTTGCATATGAGTTGATTGGTTCATCGTTGCTAAAAACATCATTAATTAATTTAGTAAATACGTTTCTAAGAACATGTTATAAAAAAGGAGAAAATAAACTATGAAGTAATTAACTTCATAGTTTATTTTTCCATCCATCGTTTTGCGATATAAAAATAAAGGTTACATATTTAAATTTACATATATATAAAGCTTATCGTGGTCCCACGTCTGGAGCCAACCCTTGAATTGAATCAGGTCATGCTTTACATGCTTACCATAGAAATGCAATGTCATCGGAACTAGCCTACATGCAAAATTTCAATTCTTTAGGACAACTGGAAAAATGGTACCATTTCAGCTTTCAAGATTTGACCTAAGCACAACGACCCACGATGAAAGTAGAGGAAAATATTTTTTCTTCCATCAACCTATATTCGAGCAGCTTGACATAATAGTCAAGCCTTTTCATTTAAGAAAAGTCCATAGTCCTGTAGTGGGATATTTATGGGCTGTTTAATTTACTAGCACTTTTGAAATCGGAATTCACAAAATTAAGTTTTATGTAAAGTTATCACAGGCTCGGAATATAGATAGAAATTATTTGAATATTCTTCCTGTTGTGCATAAATAACATTAAACTCTGTATAATACATAATAGCGCGTTTGTAAGTTATGTTTGATGACGTAATGATTAAGGTTTTAAAGTTGGTTGCACATCTCTGACGTAAGACTTGGCTGTGGTTACAATCACTACATTGCAGCTAAAGACGAAAGATACTCTTGGTATTTGTTGTCTTCATTACTCTTTATAATAATTTTTAATATTATAAGTAACAGCCTGTGAATGTCCCAATGCTGAGCTAAGGCCTCCTCTCCTCTTTTGAGGAGAAGGATTGGAGCTTATTCCATCACGCTGCTCCAATACGAGTTGATGGAATACACAAGTAGCAGAATTTCAGTGAAATATAATCACAAATTAAGCACATGAAATCAGTGGTTTGCCCGGATTTAAACCCACGATCATCGGTTAAGATTCACGCGTTCTTACCACTAGGGCATCTCGATTTTTAATAATAGAAAGAAATAACCAGGAGTTTCCTAGGATATTGATATACCGTATACACTGCCCAAATAAGAGTTACTTAATCATTTTGTGTATAACTCTGTCTCTAGTCTCGATTATACAATAATACTTTTTATACTTATTTAATATTAGAAGGGCACCAAGCATTGGACCCTACTTACATATAGCCTTCTGGCGTACTGTCAAATATATTGATACTTATCATAGATTCTAATATAATACCATAGACATTTATTTCGTTTATTAATTAAGAATAAGAATAAGAATAAGAATAAGAAAACATTTATTCAGGACAAACATACATTGCAAACATAAAAAATAAAAGAATAAAAATAAAAACAAAAGGAAATTAAACATTAACTAATGATTATAAGAAAACAATAAAAAAAAACTATATATTAAAATTACAATAAAAAAAAAAAAGAACAGAAAGCTACAAATTTATATACATACACAAACACAATCTTATCATATGATGTCTGCAACCGTAATGTGTCCTGAAAAGGTGTACCATTCAGCTTTTATGTTGGGGTAGGACCCAACGCTGATTTTCAATGGTACCCTTTGTGGCTGTGACGAGTCGTGACAAAGTGATAAATAAAAATTTATTATAGTTACATAAAATAATAATAATATAATATAAATAGATTTGTTACATACTTATTATAATTCATGACGATATTAATAATTAAATAGTAATAAATACATGCAAGTTTTAAAAGTAAATGCAAAACAAACCGCAACAAACAAGCCCAACAACAAAAAATAATAATTTTTTGACATAATATACATAAAATATAGCAATAATAACATGTAGCAGCGAGTAGTAAAAGTCAAAAAAAAATCAAAAAAAAAGAAAAGAAAAATACTATTTATGATGATTGTAGTTGCAAATTATATAAATGTAACTTGTATTTGATACGAAACGTGTACAAGGTTTTTGAGATCAAAAGGGGAGGTGGTAAGTTATTCCAACACTTCGTCGCTGCATATCGAAAACTACCACGAAAGTTCACTGTTCGATGTGGTGGCACACTTAGCAAATACGATGACGCTCTTGTAGGATACAGTGTATTTATTTCTTTTAACCAATTCAATTTGTTGTAAAGGTATATAGGAGCTTTATGTTGAACAATACCAAAAAGTAAGGTTGCAAGATGTAATTATCTGCGATATTCCATTCTAATTATATATTAACAGGTTTCCACTCATGGCTTCGCCCGTGAGTTGGGAGGTTATTGGTACTCTATATGCCTTTTTACACCCCTGAAACGTGAATGCAAAATTTCATGATCGGTAGAGTAGATTGGGAATATTCCTAATGTATAAATTAATAATATAAACTATGACTGCCTCGTTGGTCTAGTGCTAGCCGCAAACTCGGAGGTCCTGGGCTCAAATCCCAGGTCGGGCCAATAAAATGTTATTGAGACTGAATATCTCCTGTGTAGTTGGCTAATCTCTTTTGAGACTGGCATCCGTGGCCGAATTCCTAATGTTTCTAAAAATAGTGATTTCATGTGAACCGTAATGTATTTTTTTATGTAAGAGGAGGGCAAACGGGCTTGAGTGAGTACCTATGCCCATGCCCACTTATATCGGTGGACATGCAGGTGCGTTGCCGGCCTCTAAGGAATAAATAGAAACTTTTCTTGAAGAATATTATTTTTATTAGTATTTGTTAATTTTAATTCATTTTACACAATTATTATAGCCTGAAATTAATTAGCTATTATACAAATCGTGACCGCGTGGCACGGTGGCAAGAATGATATCAACATTTCATATCAAATAAATTAAATTGTATAATATATATGTATTTAAAAATTGTTAGATCCTGATTGAATAAAGCATATTATGTGTTCATAAGACTCGCCCTTTTGTTTGTGTGAGTAATAAGGAAATGATCAACAAAAGATTCGATATAAATATCAAAATACATAAGCAATTGTTTTGTTAATTGTGTTTTTATATAAATTGATTATTTTCGTTTCCTTATAGCTTTTAAATTAGGCGGTTTTTTATGAAAAAGTATAAGTTACGTCATGTTACGGAAGTCGAGTCGATTTGTGGTTTATTAGAGTTACAGTTATTTGCTAGCAAAACTCGCTGCTTCGCCCGCGTGGAATTCTATTTCTGATATATCTTTCAAAATCTGCCATTTTAACGTTCATTATGCACGTCACCTATTTAATTTACACATAATATAAAACAACTGCCTCGTTGGTCTAGTGGCTAGATATAAGGCCGCAGACCCGGTGGTCCTGGGTTCAATTCCCAGGTCGGGCCAATAAATAGTTATTGGGTTTTTCTGTCAGAAAATTCTCAGTAGCAGCCCGGAGTCTGGAAGTTGGAAGTGTGTACACTCCCGTGCCTCGGAAAGCACATTAAGCCGTTGGTCCTGCGCCTGAACTCTTTCCGGTCGTGTCGGATTGCCGTCCCATCGGATTATGAGAGCTAAGGAAAAGAGAGTGCACCTGTGTTTGCGCACACACTTATGCACTATAATATCTCCTGCGCAGTTGGCTAATCTCTCTTGAGATTGGCCGCCGTAGCCGAAATCGGTCTGGAGGACCTTATAACATAAAACAACACGGACGGCTGGGGTTGCTGCCGAGATTGCGGCTGCGAGAAAGCGGGAGAAATATGATAGTGGCTATGATGGTGGTAGGAGTTGGAGACGTCGTCGGGATGTTGGGGGTCGCATGCCATTGTGTTTATCAGGGAAACCGGCCGTCACCTTAGGGTGACAAAATAAAAAAAAGAAAAGATTGGAAATATGTGATAATTTCTTAACGAATTGGATTTTTTTTGTAAACTTTATCATTACTTGCTTATACTATTAGGCGTATTTATACTTAGTCATAAAACGTAATTCATTATTATTTTGCGAGATTTTGCAGTTGTTCGTATTTACATTGTACTATAAATAATTTCAACTGAGTCAACTGCCAGTTGGTCGTAGACACAAGGGAATCCAAATTTCATATATAAATATTATTTGCTTTAATGCACAGTAATACATATTTAGGGAAACATTTAATTTTAGGAGAAGCTAGCACCTAAACCATTTTAATGAAAATTATATGTATTACACAACATAATAATGTAGATAGCTTTATATACTTCGTATTTTTATAAGTAATGTACTACGATCAATGAGGTCAAATGAAATAATATATAACTTTAATTGAAACTTTTTATTTGGAAATAAATCAAATTGAATTATTTAAACTTCTGCGTGAACAAAATCGTAAAAAAAATTAACTTTATTTTAATTAAGTTGCACATTTTTGACTTATACATGCATAATTAATCGAAAAGTATCGAAAAGTACTCTGGCGATTTATACTCATCACGAGTACCTCCACCTGAGTCCTACAGAGCGGATAACCTACGAGCTAGACTGACACGCCGCCTGTCAGACGAGCTTCCCGACATCGACTTGGGCGAGATTAGTATTGCTCTCGAATAACTTGGAAACAACAAGGCTCCAGGAGATGACGGAATGTGCTCAGAACTTTTGAAAGCAAGAGGAACACCCGTTCTGAGAGAGCTGCTTAACATCTTCAATTCCATCCTCCATAATGGTATTACACCGAAGACATGAAGCAAAGGTGTGGTGGTGTTGTTTTTCAAGAAGGGTGATAAAGCTCTTCTGAATAACTACCGCCACATTTCACTTCTAAGCCACGTTTACAAGCTGTTTTAGAGGGTAATCACGAACCGTCTTGCCCAAAAATTCGATGACTTCCAACTCGTTGAGCAGGCTGGGTTTCGAAAAGGCTTCGGTACCATAGACCACATACACACACTTAGGTAAATAATACAGAAGACCGAGGAATATAATCAGCCGCTATGCTTAGCGTTTGTCAACTACGAAAAAGCCCTCGATACCATCGAGACCTGGGCTGTTCTGGAATCCATGCAGAGATGCCTAATTAACTGTCGGTATGTCCAGGTGTTGAAGTGTTTGTACGAAGCTGCAACCATGACCATCCAAGTACAAGACCAATCCAATTGCAACGCTGGGTAAGACAAGGGGATGTAATGTCACTGAAACTTTTACTAATGCATTGAAGGACGTTCAAGACGATTGGAACGGACGCGGCATCACCATAAATGGCCAACACTTGACACATCTACGATTTGCTGACGACATTGTCATCATGGCGGATACTCTGCTGGATTTGGAAGAGATGCTAAATAGCCTGAGCGATTCTTCAAAACAAGTAGGTCTCGGGATGAACATTGAAAAGACCAAAATTATGGTCAATCAACATGTATCCCCGAGACCAGTGGTCGTAAATGGCTATCCACTTGAAGTTGTGCAGGAATACATCTACCTGAGCCAAACTATACAACTGGGCCGGCACAACTTTGAGAAGTAGGCTAAAAGAAGAATACGCTTGGGCTGGGCAGTATTCGGGAGGTTACATCATATTTTTGAATCGTCGATCCCACAGTCACTCAAGACCAGGGTCTTTAATCAGTGCGTCCTACCTGTAATGACTTACGGTGCCGAAACGTGGACACCCACCGTAGGACTGGTCCACAAATTTAAGGTCGTTCAGCGAGCAATGGAACGATAAGCGATGCTTGGAGTTTCTCTGGCAAATAGAATCCGAAATGAGGACATTCGCCAGAGAACTAAAGTCACCGACATCGCGCGTAGAATCAGATCGCTGAAGTGGAAGTGGGCTGGTCATGTCTCCAGGCGCCTGGCCGATGGAGCTGACACGTGCTAGAGGTGGTGGTGTGCACGTGGTGGAGACCACGCTTAGGCAAACGTAGTGTAGGACACCCTGTGGCGAGGTTGACCGACGATTTAAAAAAGGTGGCAGGTACAGGATGGGTGCCCAAAATCGGGATGATTGGCATTCTATAGGAGAGGCTTTCGTTCAGCAGCGGACGGCAAAAGGTTAAAAAAATAAGAGAAATAAACAATATATTTGGTTTCTTCATAATGATGATGACTTCAGAAGAAGAGAGATGAGGCTCGAGGTAGATGCAGAAGAAGACGTCATCGGCACGATTCGGTCTGCCTGCTTGCTTTTTATTTAAACCTGAGTCGAAGAGATAGTTTACGTACAGATGTTAAGTACATCCAGTACTTATATTTGGTAAACTATCATTAAACTACCATCTCGCAAATTTAAAGCTGAATTTTCTGTAAACAGGAACAACAAACATATAGCACACAGAAATAAAAACTTCACAAAAATAATAACAAGTTGAACAAAGCTATGCGAAGTAAATAAACAGTGCGATGTAGAAAGAGTCGAATGGTAAAAAGTCGTCTATGCGCCGGTACTTTAAAAAAATAGACATTTTAATTCTAATAACAAAAAATTTAATTACAACTTAAAAAAAATTAAACTAAATTACATTAATACATACCATTGACTGTTTCACAGTTATTGCATTTCGTGAGTTTAAGCAGCTCTTCTGTTTCGGTAATAGCAAAAACTTACGTCGTTCTTTATTCATTTTAAAGTATTTTTATTTATAAACTCAATTGAAAACTACAAAAGAAATTCGAAATATGACTGGCATCACACATAAAGCTTACTTAAGCTAAAAATTAACAGTAGGTAGCCGGCGAAGCGCATGTCGACTGACTGTGACTTTTTGCGTAAGCGCGGGGATGCCCCGCGGCCCCGCGTTAATGCGGCTATCGTTACTTGGTCGCATATACTTCGTCGTGCACCTAGGTAGCTGACTTTTTTACGTGCGGAAAATGACGAAAAAAAAAGTGATATATGCCAAAAAGAATACGTCATGTTATAAATAATTATTTAATGAAACCGTTAATGCAAAAAACAAAAAATTATGGGTTTTGTAGTTAGCTTTATTTACTTTGCATCCGTCAAAATAATACCTGTTTTAAGATTCAATCGACAAAAAATATATAAAACATGTAAATTATTAGATAGCAGCGGCATTCTAAAATAAGAATATTTTCTTATTTTTAACTTTGGTAACTCGCAAATAACCATGACTATTGACTTAAAAAGATGCAGTTATTTTGAAAACCCAGACAGACACTTTTATTTATTTGTGTAGACGTATAGCTTGGTGTACTGACCGGCTATTTCTAGCTGGGCTGTTATGTGATGTAATAAATTAATATCTGTTGAGGAACTGGACTATTTATATAGCAAGTTAGTATTGGCGTACTGAAGGCAAAAAAACTGTCACTGGCAGTGTAACTGCACGTCAACGTCATAAATCTGCTATCGGTGTGCAAGCTGATGTATTTTGCAACAATATACAATCACTCGTTTTGTAGCGGGTATTAAATCTATCAGCAACATATTCGAGCGTGTTGTTACCAGACGGGCAATCTGCCGTAAATTCCTATCAAATCATTTTATACTTAGGGTTCAACAGAGACACACCACTAATAAATGGAACTTAGATCTCGATCATTTAAAAAAAAATATATATAATGGGATCTACTATATATCCAACAGGCAGCCCCGGATTAATACCTAGGCCTACATGGCACCGGGTTAGGGGCCACGATAGTCAAAAATAATATAATTATACTTTTGCCGCTTGGGTAGGCTCAAATGTTAATCACGGTAGCATGCGTAAGCGATCCCGTGGCGCTCCCCTTAAGACGGGAAGGGTACCGCTGAGTTTTTAGTGGGTATTCCGATGACCGGGGCACACTCGGTGCCCTAGACATATGGCGAGCCCCACATACCCCCCCCCCACTGTTCCCGTGGGGGGAAACGTGTACCGCATTTCCCCAGCGAAAAAAAATGGCTCAAATGTTAAAGTGCCTAAGGACCTTAGATCTTAACGCAACAGGTAAATGAGTATATACAAATGAAAATTATAAATCTAACTGTATATCCGATCGAGCGGAATGTTGGCAAGAATATTATTGTTTCCCCATTGAATTACCCGATCATCTGGGGTATAAACCAGAGTTGCTATCACTAATGCGAACAATAAAGGTGTTATTAAAGAAAAGTAAAGTAAATGCAACTGCCTGTTAATATGCCACCAGTGGGACCTCGTCTCCTAATTGAGAAGGCTTGGAGTTAACTCCACCAGGCTGCTCCAATGCAGACTCAAAAATCTTAGATTTTTCATGATGCAGATTCCCTCACGATGTATGAGCTGAGCACGGGATGAATTTACACAAATTAAATAAATTTAGTGGGTTTTTCCAGGGTTGCACTCAGAATTATTGGTAAAGATTCACGTCGTTTTAACAGAGCCATCACGGGGTGTTTCTTGTTTATTATCTAAAAGTCCAACTGCAAACGAAACAGATATATTATTTGAAGTTAGAGACGAAAATAGGTGTTACTTACATATAAAATAATAATATAATTAACTATGAAGTGCGTCCATTGTGGGAGTCCTGATTGAATTTCCAGCCTTGTAATAATTTTCCACAGAACATGCTGAGTCAGTCTTTTCATAGATACAGTACATTGAGTAATTCTAATTCGCAAAAGACCAACTCAAAACACCAACAATGATAGATAAATAGATAACCAGTTTCCCCCCAGGGGACCGGGTGTACCTTTCTGAAGGTTACCACAGTTAATAATAAGATATAAATAATAGATACAGAGCATATTGGAAAACTTACTAAACTAAACTTACTATTTTGTCAAATTGTAAGCTTTTAAGGTTTTGTGGGATAAATCTTCCAGTCTAAGTTGGAGTTTGCCACATGTTAGAATATCTGTCATCCCATGAATGTTTTCTCATATATATTTTTTAAATACCTAGCTCGAGATGAATTATATTAATTCAATTAACAAATTCTGGGTACCCGGATTTGAAGGTGCGACCTTGGAATTAGATCCACGTCATCAATTAGACCGTCACGGTTCAACTTTTTTTTTTTGTTTATAAAAAAAGTATTAAAACAACTTGTTATGCTGACAAAGATAGCCTTATTCATGTTATATCATCTTTATAAATAAATGAGGCGAGATAGCGCAGTGGCTAGAACACATAAATCTTTAACGTAAATTAAGGGTTCAAAGCCGAGCGAGAACTTAAGAGCCTTTATGCACTCAAATTCATCTGATGTTTGGCGATACAACATCGTGAGGAAACCTGCTTATGTTTCATGAAAGCCTGCCGTGTGCCCATTGGAACAGAGTGGAGCTCTGCATCTTAAGAGGATATATTGCTTTTTTTACAGTATAAATAAAATCCTACTCATTTTAAAAATGCGTTAATAGGTGACTGAATTAGACGTTAAAGTAAATTAACATATACACTACGTAACTTTCAAACGAGCAGAGGTGGATTTTGTACCTAGACCTATGGATGGATCTTTAGTAATTAATGTAGGAATTACCTTACATATATTTTTTTGGAAGTTGCTTTGCGCACATTATCTGAGTTTTTAAATGTCGTCGTATCTCACCATGTTTGACTGCCCTAGGCCAGGGCTTACTCGGATTACATAGAAAACCGCCCCAGCACTTACTGGGTAACTGTCATATGAGTCGACACGTCATTCTTCGAAGTTAAAAATGTGAGTCGAAATGACATGGGCAAATGCGTCGCGAAATCGTATAAATAGCGATCATAAAACACAACAAAATAAATAGACATGTCATTCCTATGTGCGTAGTTGAAATTTTCATAGTATTTTAGAAACACTACAACGCAATGATAAGTAAATAAATCTGTGTATAAATCTCAGTGTTCTCAGTAAAATATGTATCTGGTTTTTCCCATAGAAATGGTTTTTGTCACGTATGTATATACGAGTCATAATATGATGAGAAAGTGATTCTATCTGTCTGTTAAGATTTCACAGCTTAACCACTAAACCGACTTTGATGAAATTTGGTATGACTTTTAAACCTCAAGGAAGGATAGGCTTTTAATAGAACTACTTACTACTAACCCCCCCCCCCCACAAAGCCGCAGGTGGAAATTAGTATTAAATAAGAATTAACCATGGTTATTTTTTTGTGCTTTGTTACATAAATGTATTATATAACGTCTATACTCATTAGGATACAAAGTAACCTGCCCATATATTTATCTATAAGAGCAGAACAGGCTTTTAAAATATCTGTAGGCGGTGCGGTACATGGGTCACCTGATGTTAAGTGGTCACTATCGGTCAAAGACGTTGGCGCTGTAAGAAATATTGACCACCCTACATCGCCGATGCTTGGGAACTAAGATGCTATTTCCCTTGTTTATTGTTACTGGGTTACTCACCTCAAAAAATCGGAAAATCTAATGAGTAGATGGTACCCAACCCTACCAAGACGGGTTTGCATAAAGCCTTACCAGGTGGTAAGGGTATACATAAATTAAAAAAAAAACTTTGATAAATTCATGCAAATTATTTAATCAAAAAACAACATTATGGGCTTTTTTGAGGACGATGAAGTACGTAACTGGAAAGTAGGACTATCCCACTCAAAACAGTACGAATGGTCACATTATCTGGGTATGTAATGAATCGTGTTTGTCACTCTGATGAAATCGCGTGTTAGCTATTAGATTATAAACAAGATAAGTGAACACTAATTAATATCGTTGGTAATTATTTTTTCTTTGACATGACATGAGTCATGTTATTGTTTGTTGGACACGTGGTGGTTTGTTTTTAAACGTTTTACATCTGCGTCATTTATATGGTTTTAATTTAACCGGTAACACATAATGCTTTATATACTTAAATATGATTGGAAACGTCTGTCGGAGCGCTTAATTGTAGTTTTATTTTGGTGATATACAGGGTTATTTGTAACGACCCAGCAACCTCGCAGGACTAGATAGCTAACACCATAAGCAACAACTTTTATTTTACGACTTTTGATAATTTGTTAGATTTTATTTTCATACAAAATCGACCCTTATTCCCAACAACAGAGTTTAATAAATTAGCAGAAGTTTTATCAGTTAAATAACTGTTTACTCTCGCTGCTGTCCTTATACAAAATAAAGTCTTACTGTTTGACCAAATTACCCAGCGTTAACCAGGCGGCGTCATTTTCAGATCTGTCAAACAGAGGACTGGAATGCTTTCAGTGAGAATTGTTTCTTTTTTCAAAGTGCTCGAATTCGGAGTAAATTGCTTGAAATTTATACGAACATATAATGTAGGTATAACAGTCATAAAATGGCTTCTCACGCTTACATACGAGGACACAGAAAAGTTGCTAAATAGACACAGACAACTAAAAACTTTACCACGCACACACGCACACACACACACACGGGCACGCGCGCGCTAAGACGTGCTCAATATATTTACTATCACTAACTTATGTATTGTAAGGTAATTGTTTTTTGCAATCCAGGAAAAGGAGACACATAGCAAAAGTTTTATTTAATATGTTCTCCTCTCTTTCTTCCTATTAAATTTTATTGTACAAAATATAATACGTGTTTTATTTTTATTTTAGTAGATTCCACAGATTAATTATAGTTATCCAATTATCAAATAGATAGATGGTTCGCGGTTCAGCTTTGTTATTTAAATATCATGAACTTTTAATTAATCGAATATTGTCTGGCTGTCTAGCTCCAGACACCATGTCAAATTTTTTAATTATATTGTAATAAATTATATGAAAAAAGCGATTGATGTAACGAAAATAACCCGTCTAATACTTTTTTGTTTATTTAACTGTTGGCTTATGCATGATGTTATTTTTGCTGATATTTTATACCTGCATTTGATTCTTGTGTTAGGAATATGGATGACATCAAAGCGAAATACCGCCATTGTAGGCGTTTTAGTGAGTATTTCTTATAAAAAAGGAAGGTAACCTTTCCGATGGTTTAAGGTAGTGGCTACATTATAGCCTAAGCCAATATTAAGATTGTTAAATTAGATTAAAAATATATTTACATTGTAAATTATATTATATGTTAATTTCTACATATTTTACCATAATTGACATATGGACAGTTTTTTTTTACTGAATAGGTAGTGATCACCTGATGGTAAGTGGTCACCTACGCCCATAGACATTGGTATTGAAAGAAATGTCATGTTGAGAACTGAGATGTTATGCCCCTTGTGCCTGTAATTACACTGGCTCACTCAACCTTCAAACCGGAACACAACGATAACAAGTACTGCTGTTTTGCGGTAGAATATCTGATGAATGGGTACCTAACCAGAAGAGCTTGCACAAAGCTCTACCACCAGAAATGGTTTGATAAGTATTTCAAATACTTAAAAAATCATTGTTATCGCCGTTATAAACAGACATACATAGCCAATAAACACACAAAAACATAATTATGATTGCAAAATCTAACTTGCAAGTTGCAACAAACCCTTATTAACTAATTACTATAAAATAATTTTGCACTATCAACTGTCCCAGATTGTCTGTCCGTCAGAACAAAGCGTTGGACTTTGTATCAGCGGTAGTTGACTCGCCTTATCAATTATTTCTTCTTGTATTTATCTGTCACGTGACATAATATATAAATAAGTAATTATTAAGGAATAATTATGTTCTATGTACAATATAATACAAGTACACTTTATTGTTTCGTTAGTTGGACTACCTGACTGGAAGATGAAGCGACAGTTGACGAAACATTTATTTATTTTGGAAACAAAACGGTACTATTACATTGAATAATAAATAAAGAAATGTTAGTATGAGATATACACATACACAACAAGAAACACCAATAAAACTTTCCCAATAATTGTATTTGTTATTACATAAATACAGACATTAAAATCGAATAATATAGCAAAGGTGGTGCAAAACAAAAGTGAAAATATCATAAAAACCGGGCCCTGGATTTTTTTTTTTTATTGTATAGGTTGGCGGACGAGCATATGGGCCACCTGATGGTAAGTGGTCACCAACGCCCATAGACAATGGCATTGTAAGAAATGTTAACCATCACTTACATTGCCAATGCGCCACCAACCTTGGGAACTAAAATGTTATGTCCCTTGTGCCTGTAATTACACTGGCTCACTCACCCTTCAAACCGGAACACAACAATACAAAGTACTGCTGTTTTGCGGTAGAATATCTGATGAGTGGGTGGTACCTACCCAGACGAGCTTGCACAAAGCTCTACCACCGAGGATGGGTAATCTAAAATGGTGTCAGATAAATCGTAGGCGCAGGAGCTACGGTTGTCGAGGCATAAGAGTGTAAGCACTGCGAACTTTCTACCTAGCAACCTAGATACTTAAAAGCTTGACGTAAAAGCTCAATAAAATTTGATGACCTTATTACCGAGAATAGAACCAAAATCTTGCGCTTTGCACCCTACAATTTGGTTTTATTCAACATGAACCATAATGATAATCAAGCCACTAGACCAATAGAACTTATATTTAACATACTAACGAACAAGGCTAACTTTAACCTATAGGAGGCCCTGGCCAATGGGTATCTAAGGATCCCGGGGCCTCTGTGTAGACAAAAGTCGATAGATTTTGTCTCATAATCTGGCGACGACCTTTTCTTCGTAACTAACAAAATAATTGTATATATTTAGTTTAAATTGGGATTTTACTTTGAGGCTAGAAAATTTATTCTAAATCGTTTATTTTGTCATTCAATCGGGTACTTATAATTCGTAAGCCAGGAGCAGGGCCCCTTCGATCGTGGGGCCCTGGACACTTGCCCAGAGTGCCTAGGCGAGAAGACGGCCCTTCGAACGAAACATAAATTGTGAAAATCATAACAAACCTCTTTGCTTTCCGCGATTGAGTAAAAAAGAATTAAATATTTAAAATTATTCAATACAACGCCTAAGAAATATCTTTAAGTAATTCATAATTAAAATTTCATCAGACTGTTATTATTCTTGTTATTATAGGTGATGAAATGTATCATGCAATTGTGTGCGTTCAAAATGTCTACTGTGGATACTAAAATACATTGTTGTAACTTGTTCAGCTACAAAACTCAATAAATTGCTTGAATCATCATGTGTAGGGTTGCCAGGCAATAAAATACAAAATGCCAGTAACTTGGCATTAAATTAAGCCGGACATTTTGCCACCAAAGTTACATATATCGGTACGTCTGTACTAATATTATTAAGAAAAAAGATCATTTGTAATGGATAAACTCTGAAACTAATGATATTTTCATATTTTTTTCACCATTTGAAAGCTGCTGTATCCAAAAGTAAATTAGGCTGCATTTTATTTCACTAATAATAGGATTTCAACTATTATGACCTGACGTAATGGAATTTGTAAAGCAAGTCAGAAGAATCAGCACAACTGAGCGTGTGCGTATTACATAATATGTACTCTTATAATCACAAACTGAATCCCATGCTGGCAAAGCGGTGCACACAGCAAGTAAATAATTTATATACTTTAAAAAGTCCGCAGTTCCATTTTTAAAACTTATATAATGTCGTTATATCTCATTCGCTTTGCAAGTGAAGCGTGCGACTACGTAACACTCGTAATAATAATAATTGACAAAACCTGAAAAAAAACCAGTAAAGTACAGGCTGAACCGGATACGACCGTAAAAAACCAAACACGGTCAGGCTAAGCAAAAAAAAACAAAATGTAATACATTTATTATTATTATTTATACTGCATGAATGCATGTAAAACAATTACTACGTCACATGAGTCTTATTTATATATATTTTTAACATGAGAATTAAATGTATTAGGTAAAGTTAAAGCTTGACACCTGGCAACCCTAAATTGGATGCATTTGGAAGCACACAAACACGACTCATGCAAGTTGACATTTCAGATTCTTACTATAATCTTTTTCACACAGCATGGAAACCATGATCATTGCTTAAGTCCATTCTACTCACGTTGTACTGCAAAATAAAAAGACCCCATTTTATAGACAAGAATAACCAGATTTTACATAAACGAAAAATATCTTCGTTTATATTATAAATTATATTGTATTCTTAAAATTTACATATTACTTGGTGCGTGAATTAAACATTCTGAAGCTTTTAATACTATCGATAAATTAGCTATTATATATAATATATGTAATATTTTTATTTATATTTTGCTGTAAATAAACTATTTTTCTTTTTATTTTAATAATATATTAGCCGGTAGTTCCCACTTCGGAGCAGAGGCTTCTTGCCTGTTAGGGGTAAGTTGTGGAGTCTGATTCACCACGCGACGCTGCTCAAATGTAAGTTTGTCACCCTTAAACCTCCAATGAGCTACTAACCTTTGGAACTAAGATGTTCATGTGGTGGTAAAATGTATGATGAGTGTGTGGTACCTACCCAGACGGGCTTTCACAGAGCCCTACCACCAAGTGATATATCTGTGCGTATATAAATTGAAACATTACTATCTAAATATAGGCCTGTGCGTTGTATATCGACGACCTCAAACTGGCCTTGCCATAGAATTGAAAACATCTTGCAATCATCGTTATCTTGTATTGATTGTAATCTGTGACTTTTCAGTGACTTAACCTTGTTCAAGTACTTGAAAAATTAGATCATCATTGATTAATTAGATATGATAGTATATTACAGTTTTTATTGCAATAATCGTATTAGAGGTCCAAGGCTCCCGGGCACTTTGTCTTTTGGGCCCTCCCCATTCCGAAGCGGTCAGAGTAAAATTATATTATTTTTGGTTGGCTGAATACATACGCTTTATGTGGACGCTCTTTTCCATAACTTAGTTAAAATTACTGTAGTACGTTAACTTCGGTTTCAGATTGTAGTTTATACTTCCTTGTATGTATATCCTTTATAAACGATAATGATGAACAATTCAGAATATCTAAAATCTTTCACTCACCGATGGAGATGACAATATATGGGTTATATGTTTTAGAAACGTAAATAAAAAAATCTGGGTTTCGAATCCTGAATCTCCCCTGCAGTCTTATAAACTGGACACTTTGCAAGGAATTTCATATATGGTATGAGCTTGTACGAGTATTATTATTATTATATCATTATATTATTATTATAATATATAACATAGACATTTATGCGGACGAGCATATGGGCCACCTGATGGTAAGTGGTCACCAACGCCCATAGACATTGGCATTGTAATACATGTTAACCATCGCTTACATGCCATCGCATCGCCAATGCGCCACCAACCTTGGGAACTAAGATGTTATGTCCCTTGTGCTTGTAGTTACACTGGCTCACTCACCCTTCAAACCGAAACACAACAATACTAAGAACTGCTGTTTTGCGGCAGAATATCTGGTGGTACCTACCCAGACGAGCTTGCACAAAGCTCTACCACCAAGTAAATATTTGTCTGAGATATAGTAGAACCTCGTGTTTGTGAAGCGCTTCTTTCAATTTCTTAAAATATTGCGTAATGCCTGTGATGATAATTTACGCTCTACTTTTTTAATAGCTCCAAATGTCATGTGACGATAAGAAAACAAAATATTTATAAGAGTCAGATTTTTGACGCGTTTGAACTTGAACACGGGATCACGTGGTTAGTATGAGACTTAAGTTAATTGACTTATAACTTGTTAAAACAAACAATAATTATTGGCTTTTTATCTGTGTAGTTCAGCTGTAACTGTCAAAGCTATTTTTTTATAGCTTTTGTACTATAAAAATTATTATATATATTGAACTTACTTTTGGAGGTTACTATAATATATACTTAATATCTGTCTGTTTGTTTGTTACGTTTTCGTGGCTAAACAACTTAGATGAAATTTGGTATGAAGCTTAAGCCCCAAGGAAATATACATGCTACTTTTTATACCTAAAACCTGCCCTCTCACCCTAACGCGGCCGACGTCACGGGCGATATCTAATTCGATAAGTTTCAGTGGTGCTTGGCCGGGTTTAAACCCACGATCATCGGTTAAGACGCGTGAAGCGTTCTTACCACTAGGCCATCTCGGCTTCAATATTACCTATAACTATAAATATTTACATTTTTAAAAGCTTAAAATCATTTGTCATGATCCGTGTGTTTATTTTATCGAACGTGCGTAGGCGCAGATAGTGAGGGTCATGATCTCCTTTGAAGAATTTCTTTTTAGCCGGCATCAAACAAAAAGAGCTTATCAAATCGGATTAACCTTTTTTTATATATGTTCCGATTTCAATAATTCCTTAATTCGATCGGTTTTATATTGATGGTATTCATATTTAATATAATATATAGTAATAGCTGCATTTTCATAGTAACTAAGGCAGTAACTAAGGCTTCACGAATATCATTTGCCAGTCTGCAAATCTATTATAATAAAATATGCCACCCCATAGCGGGTTGGTGGAAACACGGATCAGAATTTCTTTGGAAATTCTATAATATCGAACGTTATTCTACCTTTTCTATATTATTAAAACTTATCCTCAAAAGAGGAGAAGAGGCCTTAGCCCAGCAGTGGGACATTCACAGGCTTCTACTTACTTACTTATTCTTTATTGTTTACTAGGAATTGAACCTTATCACTTTCGCTTAACATCCACGAGTTCAAACCACTGGGGCCAAACGTTAATTTTATGTTTATCTCTTAATTATTTCACCTTTAACCTTGCAGTGATTGGAAAGTAAAATGTAAACTAAGTATTTATTTAATGTTTTCTGTGTGATGACCTCCCGCGAACATCTTTATCAGATATCATAATATGTGTGTCAAAACTAGTATCCGCTCGCGACTTTGCCCGCGTTTAAAGGGAGGGGGGAGATATTAGGTACGCTATGTCTTTTTCTGTATCCCTGACAACGTATACGCAAGATTTCCTGATGATCGATTTAGTAGTTAAGACGTGAAATCGTAACAAAGAAAATAAGCACTCTCACATTTATAATATTAGTAAGAATTGATACGTCAAGGTGTGGTCTGGATATTCTTATTCGACAGAATATTTAGATATTAACCGAACAATTTACAAAGAAATGTATACGAAACAAACACATTTGATTTCATTTTTATATACATACATCCATGACAAACAATTTCATAACAGTTCCTTGCTAATTATTCCTTGCTAGAATTATATGGAATCCATATATCTGAATAAATATCCGTTCTGGCTTCGCACGTAGAATACGGATCTACATAAAGCGTTTAGGTATATCGAGGAGCAAACAGAAAAACTCACTAAATTTTCATCATAATCTGATGAATGGCTTAGAAAAGTACGTAAGACAAACATACAAATAAACAATTATTTTATTTTATTAACACAGTGTTGAGTTATTGGCACACGCGATGATAAAGCGAATGACAAATAATAGTCTCGTTCGATAAATTTCATCATTCATTTGTTTTATTAAGTTGAACTCCGAGTTCAGTTTTTTTCACGTCATGCGCATTTTCATCATGTAGTTACAAGTTATTTATATTCCACAATGAAAATAAGATAAGACACAAACAAGAGAGGCGAATCAATTCAAATCAACATGCTCTTAAATTAAATAAATAATTTATTTTTAAACGGAAAGCCCGTGCGATAAACGTAATCTCACTTTCATAGGACCTTTAATATAAATTTTCCATGATTTTTCTGACTTCAGATGACACTTGGGGGGGGAGGCGTATCTAGATGAATTCTGTAATGTATACGAAGTGAGTCATTTTATAAGATAAGTTTTAACTACTTCGGCCAAACCTATTCAATAGGTATTACAGTTCAAGCGTGTAATCTCAAATACCCAAAGGAGGTAAAGTTACTGACACTTAAGCCGGTGAGATGACTATCATTCATGAATAGAAAGAGATCGGACCTAAGACCCTGGCCTTACGTTGTTTATGAGGTACGCGGAAGTAGCAATACCTTAAGCTGTGCTGACCTAGAAGCTTGGATGTCACAATTTGCATTCGTAGATACCATTTTTCGTGGATAATTATATATTGACAAAAAATTACATCTACTCTTAAGTCAATTGTTTTGGGATTAAAAAATATTTTAACATATTCGAGCCACTCACGAGTTGAGTACATTTGTAGGTGACGTGTTTATGATATTTGCGAACACAACAAATATTCTGGTAAACTATACAAGCACGCCTAACTGAGTTAAATCCTTCCTCTTAAAAAATGCTAAAAGTTCGGTTATAAATTTAACACACACACACACACACAAATACACACACACATACATATGGCCACTGGTAAAGAAATACGTAATTAACGATTTGAAATTAATTTTCATAAGATACTGTAAGGTTTATCGATCTTATATTTGGCCTAACATTTGCACCATCACATGTTCTTTGTGTGTACCAATTTTCATAAGATTGGTCAAGCCGTTCTTGAGTTATAAGAAGACATACAGGCCGACAGACAGACAGACAGACAGACAAAAATGAAAAAAATAGTATAATGTGAATCACTGCATCATAAAACGATTATTTATCACAAAATTAGGTGAAACTACAGACAGAGCCAATAGATTTATATAGTAGTATATAAGGGGTTTTCCAATAGGGACGCTTGAACTTTGACAGCTGATTGCGGCCATGTTGTTTGAGTGACAGCTGTCAAATGCAGTGTGTTATATTCATTCCGTCCTCCCAAACCACCATGGCAGGTTACAGTGTCGAGCAGCACGTGCAAATCATAAAATTGTTTTATGAAAATGGGTCTTCAGTTCGAGCAACGTTCCGCGCACTTCGCCCGTTTTACGGTCGCGATGATCGTCCTGCCGAGTCGACTATCCGTCGATTGGTGGACAAATTCGAGTCAACCGGGTCAGTTAACAATCAGCCGGTTCCCGTGCGTCAACGTAACGCGAGATCTGCCGAGAATATCGCCGCTGTGCGCGACAGTGTCCTCGAAAACCCGCGGCAGTCAATTCCGCGTCGCGCACAGGAACTCGGCCTTTCGCAGACGACAACTTGGCGAATTTTGCGTTGTGACTTGAGCCTGCACCCGTACAAGATCCAGCTGACCCAAGAGCTCAAGGTTAATGACCATAGACAGCGCCGTGTGTTCGCTGACTGGGCATTAGAGCAGTTGGAAGTTGACGCCGATTTTGGCAAAAAAATCATCTTCAGCGACGAGGCGCATTTTTGGATGAATGGCTATGTCAACAAGCAAAATTGCCGTATTTGGGACGAGACCAATCTACACGAGGTTCACCAAGTGGCAATGCACCCGCAGAAAGTGACTGTTTGGTGCGGATTTTGGGCCGGAGGCGTGATTGGTCCGTATTTTTTCGAAAACGATAATGGTGTGGCCGTCACCGTCAATGGTGAGCGATACCGGTCGATGATAACCAACTTCTTTTGGCCTGAAATCGAGAATATGGATCTGGACAACATGTGGTTTCAACAGGACGGCGCTACGTGCCACACAGCACACGCTACGATGGAAGTTCTGCACGATCAAGCGCCCTTAATGGAAAACCCTATATATAGTACTTGTGTATAATTATAAAAACGATCTATAGTTTGTAGTGTCGTTTTTTTCAACTAAAATTTATATTATTTGTATATCTTGATAAATTGGTGGCCACGGTCAATTTTTCAATTAATATCACGATTTTATTGCAATAAAATAAATATTTGCTGATTAGTTTCCTGGTTAGCGAGTGATACTAAAATGAAATACACGATAACATGTGTTTCTTATTTTTAAATAATAAGACGTTTTGTTAATATGATTTTACTGGTGATAGTCTACCGCAAAACAGCAGTACTTGGTATTGTTGTGTTTCGGTTTGAAGGGTGAGTGAGTCAGTGTAATTACAGACACAAGGGACATAACATCTTAGTTCCCAAGGTTGGTGGCGCTTTGGCGATGTAAGCTATGGTTAATTTTTTTTACAATGCCTTTGTTTATGGGCGTTGGTGACCACTTACCATCAGTTGAAGATTTAAAAATACGCATGTACACACAGACACATGTACAATAAGTTATATATATCATAGTCTACCTGTTATTATATATATGAATTTACCAAAACATTATCCATAAACATATAATTATTGTAAACGGTGAATAGTCGTTTGTTTGAACGCTCTAATCTCAGAAACTACCAGTCGGAATTGAAAAAAGATTCTTGCAATCGATAGCCCAATTCTTGAGCATGGCTATTGAACATCACATTACAACCCACAGAGGAGTAACGGGGGTAGTAATTTGGGTACAACCGTGCTGCGCAGCTTGTATCTACATATATCAAATTCAAGTATTTGATTTGCAAGCGGCACAAAAGTTTTTGTAAATTTAGACGTGATGATTTGTATGTATCCTCACGTGGAAACATACAGACAACGGAAACAAACATATTTTACAAATTACTTTAACCAATCAAACAGACAGACGCTGTTCATTTTATTATCATTGAAAGTGGGCGTCGCGTAAATGAAAACAGATACTCTCTGTGTTTTATATGCTTCAAAGAACAAGGTGAAGTCTACAGTAATGTTGAAAATGTATAGGTTTTACTTGGTGGTAGGGCTTTGTGTAAGCTCGTTTGGGTGGGTACCACCCACTCATCAGATATTGCACCGTGAAACAATACTTAATATTGTTGTGTTTTGGCTTGAAGGGTGAGTAAACCAGTGTAACTACAGGTTACTTACCAAGGTTAGTGACGCATCGGCGTTATAAGGAATGGTTAATATTTCTTACTTCGCGCATGTCTATGTTGGTGACTACTTATCATCAGTCGACCCATTTGTTCGTCCGCCTACCTGTAGAATAAAAAAAATCTAAGGGCGGTGGGTCACCCATTTCAAAAAATATGATATCGAATTAAATATTTGTTACTGTATAATCCTGTGCTTCGAATAACTCGATAAGCCACGGGCCCCTGAACTGAATACATTATAAAAAATAAAAAAACATCGGTGGTAAGTATGTCACGTACCTTAACTTCATCAGCGCAAATTTCTCTCAATATAAGTGACGACTTACCTTCAATCACATTTATAAATTTGCTATCTCTTAAATAAAAAAAAAGTGCGGTCGGGGTCCCCCGTCAAGAACGAAGCACCGTATTATATATTTTTTCGACTCAAACCGTGTTTTAAAATGTAGATTTTAATCTTACTGTATTACTGTACTTTTGTCACACCGAAAAGCACCTCAACCTACTTTATATCGACTTCCTAAATTCGAACGCATCGCATTTTATAGCGTTTGGTAGGCACAGTATGAACGCTATTTCGTTACTCACGTGACCTTGGGCCACTACCATTTCACTCTACTGTAAGCCGCGTAAAAGAACTTCGTTTAAAAAAATATTGTAATACTTATAAAAAGTAAATTATTTAATTGTTATCAGAATGTACTTGCATACATATACATATATTACGGATCACACGACCGTTGAGTTATCACAAGACCTCAATTGATTAATATACCTAAAACATTACGTATATACAATTAAGAAATTTATCTTTAACGAATATTAGCAATTATTTAATAATATGTATTTTATTAACCTATGTTATTTAATTGGTGGACGAGAGTAGTTACTGAGCTTCTGACCGGATCTTCTCCGTACCATCAACGATCCGGTGGTAGCTTAGCATTGAGTATTATTCCGTAAAATGTCGATATAAAGGTGTTTTATAGAACCAACTTTAATAAACAAAAACCGTGTTTATTACAGAATCACTCTGAAACCACTGGAAATATTATGATGTATAATAAAATTGTATAAATCGTTTCTAACTGTACGCCTGTCAACGTCATAGTATGTTTGGTATATCGGAAGAGTTTATTTATTTATTTATTTGTAAAAGAACACTTACAACATACATATAAAGCATTGAAAGAAAAAATGAACTTATAAAACAATAATAGTGTATCTAATATGCAGGTCAATTACAAGTGTACATAACACTTCCAGATTACTTCTAATCAAACCAAATTCAAATTAAAAGTAACATAAAATTTTTAAAAATGTCCAAATTAAATAAGAAATTAATGTCATTGTCATTGTGTTACCGACAAAATTTCTTGTAATAAATTGTAACAATTTATTTATCATATAATATATAGTAACGTTTTTTTTTAACCTACTGTAGGAAAATATGGTTTTTATAATATATTTTTAGCTTTAGTTATTAATTATGGATAACTTAATTAATAATATATTGATTAATAAACTTTAAGTGAAGTAAAGTAAAATAAACATATATATTTTATTTCATTGTATATATTGTTCGGAGGAAGACCGGTTATTCCAAATTACTCATAAACCTGATAATACCGATAACTGCGACGCCATTTTAAAGGCACCACAATTCATCTGCCAAGCTCAATAAATTACGGACTAAATAACGAAAGAGTCAAGAGAATATCCACAATATGCTTTGTGTTAAAATTATCTGATTCAACTTCGTAAAGAATTTTAACCATACGGTAATCTGCTTTTCGGTGAAGGTTTTCCTGGCTTATAGACTATTCAAACTCTCCCTGGTAACTTTAATACCAATAATCATGTAAGTTACATTATTTTTATCTCATTCCCGTCTTATTGCCTCTACTGGTGAGAGGAGGGCTGGTTCATTTCTCGCCCGGAGGATCTGAATTGCGATTCAAAGGGGAAATGCCGCTAACAATCTAGTCACCATTCCATTCGGTCACTATTTGTACAGTAGCTGTTTTTATTTGTATTGTAATATATATAAGACTTTAATGTAAATAGCTCTGTCATAAATAGAAGTTACTTTTATTAATCGTAGTTGATATGTACACAAGTACATAAAAAAATGATTTATCTTAAAACTTTAATTCTCGTATTAAAAGTCTTTAAGAGCAGCAAGCCAACCCAGCCTTATATGGCATATTTTAGAATTAGTATAAATTATAATGCATGAAAATACAACTCGACATATTTTTTCCATCATCTACATAGCATTTTAGCTAACGTAAGCTGGCTAACGACTTTATCAATAGAAAGTGGCCGAAATGTTAATTAGCTGTACTTGACACTTGGCCTTTCATCGTCAATATTACATTTAATAGTATTACGAGCGTCGCGTGCTATATTTGAAAACATATACTAACATTTATTTATCTTGTTGTACTACAAGGAAATCATTGGTCGAATCGATAGTGAATTTGAAGGTTAAGGGCGTATATCGTATTTACCGTATGGCCAAGTGGCTCGTGTCCAGGACCTTACCACCATCCCCCAAGTACTCTCACACATTATTAGTACCTACCTTTTTTATTTTATTTTTATTTTATAGTTAGGTGGACGAGCATTTGTGCCACCGATGGTAAGTGATCACCAACGCCCATAAACAATAACATTGTAAGAAATGTTAACCATTGATTACATCGCCGATGCGCCACCAAACTTGGGAACTAATATGTCCCTTGTGCCTGTAATTACACTGGCTCAAAACAAAACAATACAAAGTATTGCTGTTTTGTTTAGTTTGCAAAATCATTTCTCGGTTCGCCTCCTTATTACTTAAGGAATGTCTCCTCTAAATATCCTTCCATATCTTATAGTTTAGACTGTACGCTGATATAGTCAGACACTATATCATTTTATATATTTAAGTTCCAGTTCCTCGAATTGCCGAGACCAGAATCGGTCATGAGAACATCATTATACCTAACCCGAATCCCATATTAACGATAACGTCGCCATTATTCATTCATAACTTCCCAATTGTCATGTGACATGTGAGTTTATTATAGTTTATCCTCATAAAGTTATATGAATTGCAAATATGTATTCCATTTATTATCAATCTGTTAAATCTGCTTGAGAATGAATTTAAAATATATTTATTTAACTGTTGCTTCTCAATACATATTATGTAATGTTATGTATGTACGGAAAAACATTTATGATTTTGTGAAAAAATGTGATACTCGTAACATTGGTACAAGGAACAAACACAAATTAATTACTCCCGTTACTCGAATGCACTCTTTTGTGAGGCAATGTATACGGTTCTACAACAGGATCCCAGAAAGCGTTCAAAATGCCTCAGTGGCTAAATTTAAAAATTTTGTAAAGGAACGCTTGTGTGCTAAAGGTATTATATAATTAATGATTTTATGGATCATAACACGCCTTGGGAATGAAACGATCGCCGCATGGCTATTTCAATTATTTTTTTTGTAAACAGTAATGCAACAAAAAGAAGTCAAAAAAAAAACAACCCGCTGAGTTTCTTTCGCCGGTTCTTCTCAGGGCTGGGTGTTTCTTTTCCGAACCGGTGGTAGTTTCTAGATTGACTATCAATAAGAAAGTGTAATACTTTAATGTTGAATAAAGTATTTTGAATTGAATTTTGAATTTGTACATCATTGAAGGAGATAATTATTATTGAACGAAATTATTTTCAATAAATACTTCTTGAATCTTTACAACAACAACTGTCAAAAATAATTACGCAGTATCGAATATAGATCAACACTATCGAATAGTTACGTGCGTAGTGACGTCCCGATATTAGCGAGTAATTAGAGGTCAGGGAAAGCCAAAACTATATGACGACACTGCACTTAAAACAATATTAGGTGATATAGTGATGTGACATCAACATCGATACATTCACAATTAAATTGATTTTTATTTTTAGTTAGGTTGGAAATAAAATATAAGATCTAACTAAGCTTATGTTTGGTCTTAATATTTGTTTCAAATTAGATATAAGAATAAAATATATTATAGCGAGATAATAACTAAACGTCTTTTTGTCATATGACATATTTTTTTTTAATTAAAATAATACTTGTCGCTATGATTAAGGAGATGACCATGTCATATTTCTCATCAAGACCGATTATGTAAGCACCTTGAAAAAGTCATTGAAAGAATCTATTACTCTTAATGATGAGAGCTTGTGATGCTTTTTAACTATTCACTTAAAACATTTTAAATATATAAATGAAATAAACATATGATACCAATATCACTTGAATTAAAATACATGACTATAATAAACCTTAATTATTATATTATTGGCTATCAAAACATGATGTCTTTGAAAACGATAACAGCCATGACAAACAGCGATTCAAATATCATGCTTGGCAAAACATAATTAAGTAATAAATGGCTAGAAGTGATCCATTATTAATTGTGTATCTGTTCATTTGTGCCAAATATATGTATTAATAAAACATATGTACTATGATTCCTTATTATTTACTTACTTACCATACTTTACTACTTTGTAGGTATTGCTGTAATCATGCATAAGCCTATGAACACTAAAAAACTTTTTTTGGATAATAACATATGTAGGTGGACTGGCAATTAGGCCACCAGATGATTTGTGGTCACCGCCACCAGACAATAGGTTTGTGAGAAATATCAATTAATGCATTATATCAGCAATATACCATTAAACTTGGGAAATAAGATGTTATGTCCCTAATGCCTGTAGTTACGTTGGCTCACTCACCCTTAGTACTACTAGTTAACTATTACTCTTTAACGGTAGAATATATGATGAATGGATAGTGCCTAGCAGGGCTTGCATGAAGCCCCATCACCAAGTAAATTAGTCTTAATTAATTTAAATGATTTCAATTGAAAACACTTCAGTTGATTCCCTGAATGATAAAAAAAAAACAATTTGATTGGCACGAAGTACAATAACAACGAACGATGCCAAATCTAAATGGACTATATACATATATCATTCAAATTTTGTTTGTAAATCCTAGATTCCTCATTCTCACAACTCAGTGGAAAATTTTATTACGATTCAGTTCACATTGTTCAAAAAGCCTTAGTTATTTTAAATTTCATTAAATAAAATTGGTAACTTACGAAATTTTGTTTTTGAATTAAAAATATTTATAAAAAATGATAAATCTTCTTTTTTTTAACTCATATAATTTTTTATATATGATATAGAAATATTTAAAATGATAATTAGAAAAATCTCATTTGTTTTTATTTTAATATCGTGTATTGTAGTTCAAAAACACAAGTAAAAATTAAAAAGTCTACTTTGTAGTGAATATGTATACATATAACTGCTTCTTTTTTGAAGTCGGTTAATAATGTAATTAATGTATATTTATTTTTGTTAAGAATGCTTGATGTAATTGTTTGCATTTAAATTGAGATTCAGGTTATCTAGCGTTGGGTTTACTTTAGGATGTATATGATGTTTTAAATTTATAGATATAGTGACTTTACCTTATGACTTATTATATTTACAGAGAGATTTTGTTGCAAAATTTTACTGATATAGCGTACCAAACGTAGTCCAGCCTTAGCTTATTCTACCCCAACTCATAAATATTTTGAGTAACATAAGGTAGCATCTTTGGCGGTCAGCCTTCCAAACTAATTTAAAAAAAAAAATGTGTCAGATGAAGACACAACTAAGAATAAAAAAAATGTATTATTATTACGATAAAATTATGCGAAAATAAGCTAAAAAAAATCACTGTTCTTTTTTCATTTGCATTATGGTACGGCACGGTATGGTATGGCATATTTAAAAATAAAAGTAGTAGTTAGTATACTAAATAATATAATGAATGAGCATAAGATAATTTTGATTAATCTTGCATTGATTTACGCAATAACGCTATGTTTAATAAAACAAATAATCATATTATTGCAGTGTTGTTATTTATTTTGATACGACAGATTGAATTTATATCAAGAACAAAAATTTGTTTACCCCCTTATCGCATTGGTATAATAGAAACAGTAACATTGATAACAGAAATGTAATCAAATCTCTGTTCTTGACGAGATAATTCGTAAAAAAATTAAACTCGTTACGTATGTAGGCTGTATATATATTGTTACTGGCAACTAACAGAAGAGAAATCAAAATTAGTCAACATTTTACAAGTGTACGTGTTTCTTTAAAAATAAAATAGTGTTCTTTTTTTAAAACTTTCTGCAATTCGTTCTGATTTTAAAAAATATTTTTCAATAATATATAAATAAACAAATAAATGTAAGTATAAATTGGATATCTTTAGTAAGTATAAATTAGGTCTCTTGTGCATTATACTTGTGTTGCATGGACGGTACTTCCGTGGCTAGTTTAAACTTGACCGTGACAGTGCGTTGACCTCAACAACGTATCAAAAAGTCGTCAAACGTGTTCACTTTTTTTACAAATAGAAGATTCACACATTTACTTTAATTTAAAAAAAAGTAAAATCGGTGACAGGAAAATATTTGCATTTTAAAATTAGCTCATTGCCTTAACAAATAATCCTTGAATTTATGATATTATGTTATACATTTATTAAATGACAGTAAACATACGGGTAAAGGCTAAATCAATATCGATAAACGCATATATATCGACAGTGAGAACGTCACTAACACTTGTGTTCGCGAATTGCGTACAGCATCGTACGTTCATTGCGCGTATCAGTTAACGGGTTGTCGTACTCTGGCGTGTACGTGTTATATAAAGACAGTTATTTTTTTTTTATTAATAGTGTTGTGATAAGTGGGCGTTTTTTTCGATATTTTGTGAAACATATTAAAAAGGTAATTTTTTATGTGCATTTCTCTCGTTATTTTTATTATTAAAATAATTCTCTATTCATATTTGTGAAATATTTAAATGTAGGTAGGTATTGAATAAATATTTTAAGGTGATTATTTTTTGTTTGTAAGATGTAAATCTAAGTGTCAGTTAATTATAGCGGGAAAGTCGATTTATTATTTAAAATTAAAGCAATCTAACATGCGTCTAGATTTTTCTAGATTAACGTTCGTCAAAAGTTTTGTAAGAATCAAAGTGAGATTTTGATTAAATAAAATATTTTATACATTTTTAAGACAAATTTAGAGGATTTTGAAGGAAATAAATTAACTATCGAAGTAAGTCTTAAAATATATCTTAAATATAACAATATACACATTAATTTTTAATTAATTATTTAATTATCATTTTTCATAAAAATTTATACCGTTCTTTTATTATAGTAACTCAAAATTACATCATTCAAATAGGATTAGGCACAGTTGTTTCATGATTGTCAAAAATTTATCACCTGTTCGGAAACACTTCAAACTTGATCGGAACTGGAAAAACAAATTCATTGGACATAACTCAGTTATGGAATAACATTATCCTTTATAGATACTTATATTAGGTATATATTATATAAATATTACTTTATGTAACATTGAATTAATCTCAACAAACAAATTTGTAAATATATGTCTTGGTTTCACAAACAGCTGTAACTATTTCGATAAAACTTAATATACGATTTTGAGTCTTAAATTTAAAAATATTTTTATAATTAATGTTGATGAAATAGTTGTAAAATTAAAAAATACACTTAAAAGTATTTTTTATTATTGTATACTTGATAGTATAATCAAAAACTGTTTCGTAAATTTAAAGTTATTATTTTATTATTAAATATTATTATTTTACTTGGTTGTAGGCTTGGCACAAGCCTGTATTGTTGTGTTCCGGTTTGAGGGGTGAGTGAGTCTGTGTAATGACAGAGACAAGGGACATTAGATCTAAATTCCCATACTTGCAAAAGGCATTGACGATGTAAGATTTCTTACAGCAACAATGTCTATGGGCGGTGGTCACCACTTACCATCAGGTGGCCCATTTACCAGTACTCCTATTAGAAATAAAAAACCCTTTCCCGTAACAAACTGGCAAAATGTACAAAGTTCACAGCTTAAGGATATCGTTAACGTCATTATGTGACATATAACCCTTTTATTCTGAACACGACCGCCTAAAACCTTTGATATTCATGTCTATAGTGGACATTTATATCGAATATAATTTAATATTTCCTAATTAATACAAAAAACGAACCCGACAGATGTTAATAAATGTTTATTACAATATTGTTCCCGTCAATAACCGTCCACAGACAAAAAATAAGTTTTTTTGTCTGTGTGGAAAATTTAGACATAGCTCTTTTAATTATTATTATATAAGAATGGAAGGATTATTGTTATATAGACCTACCTTATTGTTATCTACCACACGGTGGTAGAGCTTTGTGCAAGCTCGTCTAGGTAGGTACCACCCACTCATCAGATATACTACCACAAAACAACAGTACTTTGTATTGTTGTGTTCCGGTTTGAAGGGTGAGTGAGCCAGTGTAAGCCGGCGGTGTACAAGGGACGTAACATCTTAGTTCCCAAGGTTGGTGGCGCATTGGCGATGTAAGCGATGATTAACATTTCTTACAATGCCAATGTCTGTAGGCGTTGGTGACCACTTACCATCAGGTGGCCCATATACGCTCGTCCGCCTACCTATGCCATCGAGTAGATGGTCTGCAGCTCCACCACGTTGCGTCAATGCGACCGACATACAGGATTCCTCACGGTATTTACTATCTTCCATCCACTCGGCTTATCTCGACTAAACAATAATAATATTAACTATACTTACTTAAACTAATTTTAAGTATAACTTGAGCCAATAAGTGAAAGTAAAGATAGAGACAGCAAACATTTGGTATGGATAGCAAAAACATATTATATTTTATGAATTATTAATGTAGCTTTATAGCGAGTTAAAATAACATTGGATAAATTACCTATATTACCTAAATACATTATGTAATAAGATTAACTTGTTTGTTTTGGAGTTATTAAATAATATTATAAATGTAAAAATAATCCATTATAATACAATGTGATCGTTATTTCGAATAAATATTCAAATTCAGGCTATTTATGTTTCGTAACTTTTTTGCTAACGGTAAAGAGTGCTATATAGTTGTGACTGCTGTACAATATGTGTACAAGATACCTTATTCTGATTTTGTTAGAAAAAAAAATTAAAATAATGTAAATTTATATTTTTCAAGACTACATCATTATTGAAATACTATACAATTATATAGACAACTGTGCCGGAGATATTAAAGTGCACAAGCGTGTGCGCAAGCACAGGTGTACTCTTTCTTCCCTAGCTAGCATTATCCGATGGGACGGCAATCCGACACGACCGGAAAGAGTTCAGGCGCAGGACCAACGGCTTACCGTGCTTTCCGAGGCACGCACACACTTCCAACTTCCAGACTCCGGGCTGCTACTGAGAATTTTCTGACAGAAAAACCCAATAACTATTTATTGGCCCGATCTGGGAATTGAACCCAGGACCACCGGGTCTGCGGCCTTATATCTGGCCACTAGATCAACGGCAGTCATTTTTAATATATAAGAATGTTTTAAATACATTTTCTTCTGGTCTTTTGTAAACCTGCTGAAATTGCGCCTCTACGATTATAACAATATTACATACTTAAGCTCCTCCGAAACGCGCTAGATTATATTTATTTTATTATCATATTAGTTGAGTCGTTTTCGTATTCATAGTACTGCCTAAGAAAACGTCTCCTGATTGTAACTAAATATTTCAATAAAATATTATAGTAAGCAGTATGATTTTCTAAGTTGCCGAGCCGGTTCTTCTCGTTAGAATTAGAAGACTTCGTTCGGAATCAGTTGTCACTTAAAATTTTATTTTTTCTTTTAAATTACAATCTGAAGCTGCCAGTAGGATCCTACTTTAATAAATATTTGATTATGACTCTTGGTTATCTAGAAGACACAAGAATGTACCTGATGGCAAGTATCTACGTAACGTCCATAAGCATTGACCACAAACATTGACCTACCATTTGCTTCTTTTTTAATTTTGTGTCATTATAATTATTTCTAGGTTAAGTTTATTGTACAGCTACCACCGGTTCGGTCTGTATATACTGAAGACGCAAGAAAGAATTACTTCTTCCATATGTACATGCTATAACTACGAGCTCCTAGATTTTCTATCATTTAAATTATCCTGTAAACAGTATTTATATTTTAATAAACCTTATTAACATACTGACATATGTTTTAACATAAGTTTTAAATGTATTTATTGGTAAATATAAAGAAAGTCACGTACAAACGAAACCGTTACGTTTCTATATATACATTTTAAGACTCACACAACATCGCCTGTATACATGACGAAAATATTTAAAATTTAACTCGAAAGTATTCTGCTTTAAGTGATTTGCATTTATATATTATAACGATTTTAAATACCATCAATAAAATACTTGTACTGAAATATAAATCAAATGTCACTAAATTTGTTTTTGAAATTAATGTTTTATTTGTATAAATCATAAAGGTTAGTATCCAACCGTAATGAACAAGGTTTATGTTTGTGTGTATATGAGTGTCGTCCCAAATGGAAGAATAGCTATGCGCCAGATGTATTATAGTGCTCAAGGCACAAATTTGAAATATGGGTGCGTTCTCTCTATTCTCTGACACTTAATTCAACAAGAACAGAGAGAGTTCAGGAGCAGGGCTAAAGGATTTACTCTTAAATCTTATTACTACAATACTAGACTCTAGAAATATTAACACTGCTTTCTTCCAAATTAAGGAACCTTATGAGATAGTCACTAGATCAACGAGGCAGGCAAAAGGCGACGTGTTATCATGTACTAGTACTGTTTTGTAATTTTTAATTAATAAAAACAAAATTAAATCAGATTACTTTCGTTATTTATTTAGTTTCTCTGTCTTTATTTGTTTTACCACTCGTCAATTCATCGCCAAGCATTTAAGATTTCTGTAATAATTCTGGCTAACTCGCCCTTCAAATCAGATCAATATAAATAAATTATATACTTTTATTAATTATGACATATCACTCAATGCTATATGATAAATTCATTGATTTCCTTCCGTGATATATAAATTCATTTGTATTTAATTAATGAGTTAAGTACCTACTGAGTTTGCTGGTACTTAGGGGTAAAACACACGTTCCGAATCGGTTTTAGCATGAATTGCAACCAACTTGCGAAATCCCTTACGATTTGATAATGCTTCTTAATACATAAATAATATATAATTTACTTTTTTGATAAGAATACATATATGATTGTTTCCACTTAGTAAACGCGTTGGAAGGTTCAAATATAAATACCACATTGGTAACGTGTTATCGAGAAACGGCCGTTGTTATGGCAACCATCTCGCTAGACGAGTTCGCGTTCGCTTCTTTATTTTTAGTCCATTATACTTGTGTATAAAAATAAGCACGACTTATATGACAGTGAAAACATTTTTTTGTTGTTAAATCAATCGTTATTCATTATTGAACACTATTTTATTACATTTATAATAATAATAATAATATATTACTACTGCAACATTCAGTTTGTGACGATAATTCAAGATCTGCCATTTTAACGTATGTTAAGTCTATTTAAATGATATACATTTAATATATTTAAATTATTATTAGGTAGCGGCGAAGTCCAATATAAAAAAATATATTTGTTTATGTTTTGGTAACTCATTTAAAAACATCTGTTTTGTAATCACAGACGAAAACTTCATTCCAATTTTATTTATTTGTATAGATAAATAATTAATCTTCCGAAATGACGATTCAAAATTACTTGTAAAAATCATTTATTTGATTCATTTCGTATATATTCAATAGTAAAGGCTTTCTAGCATAAATATATTATATCTGTATGAACATATGTAAATGATATTTGAATAAATGTTTCGTTTTGTTAACCCACGAAAATCCGGTTTCGTACTTTGTATTTAACAAAAAACCTGTCTCATACGAAACTAACTCTAGAACCGTTAAAGCTAATAAAGACACATTCCTTATTACGTAACAGACACAACTTTGTCAAATAAATTTGTTTTACACTCGAGATAATTATTATATTATTGTCTCGTTAGGGCATACAGTTAATTATTATTTTTTATAATTCATCTCCTGCTTGGTGGTGAAGGAAAACATCTAATTCCGCCACATTCACTCACCAACTCTTTGGAGCAGCACAGTGACGCTTAATTAATTATTGCGGGGAGGTGGGGGTGCGGAACAGTGTCCTCGCTGACCCTACATCAGAACCAGCGCAAGTTCTACTACACCAGAACCAGTACAAATTAGTGAATGATCTTATTAAAAATAGATGTAATTAAGCAATGTATAAAGTTTAATATTCTATAAGCACTGGAAGGGTGGGACATTCTTGAAGAAAAACCCTCTTAAAAAATAAATTATGAAAAAAACTCCAAAGCTCCCCAAAAGGGTGGGGGACCGCCCAGCTGTGAGATACACAGTGTTACTTTTACTTTGTATATATGGGACGACAAATATAAAACAGAAAAGAATTTAGACGTAAGAATAACAGCTTTACGTACTTTCCGGAGCGTGGGAGTGTAAACAATGCCAATTGCCAAAATCCGTACTGCTAATGAGGATTTCTCGGCCGAAAACCCGACAATTTTTCTGCGGGATTTGCAGCCAAATAGTCAGCCACTACTGGCCAATGTCAAACACAAAGACAATTAAAAATATATTCCACGCTAATCAGACATACACAAAAGCGTCGATCACTTAGACAATACTGTTACAATCTCTACTAATATTATCAATGCAAAAGTAACTCTGTGCATCTGTTGCATATTTACGACTAAGCTCCTGAACCGATTTTTATGAAATATAGTATGAACCTTGTACATGAACACTAGGGCGATATATAGTTTAAAATATAAACAACATTAATTAAAGCATTTATTAAGAGGTAATAGACCGTCTGATGGTAAATCGTCACCACCGTCTATATATATTGGCACTTAGAAATTTTTACCATCTCTTGTCAATGCGCCACCAACTTTGGAAACTACGATGCTACACTTTTTGTATCTGTGTCTAATCTTATAAATACAAATGTGTTTGTTTGTTTGTTACGCTTTCAGGTCTAAACCACTAAAATTATTTCAAAAAATCACCAATGGGAAGCTACATTATTAGCGAGTACTACATTTTGTCTTCGTATTCTCACGGGAACGGGAACTACGCGGGTGAAACGCTAGTAAACGCATAAACGTTATTTTATTTATGAACTAATCATTACTCGCGTCAACTTACTATAATTATTTACTTACAAGAAATAAAATAAATATGTACCTACATATTAAACAATTCATATTAATTACTGTACCATTCATGACTGTGCATAGCGGCAAGAGTGTTGGTAGCATTTATCAATTTGCATATCCTTACTAATATTAACTACTCAACTGATCATAATGAACGTTTGTATACACAGTACAGTAACAGCCTGTGAATGTCCCACTGCTGAGCTAAGGCATCTTCTCCTCTTTTGAGGAGAAGGGTTGGAGCTTTTTCTACCACGCTGCTCCGATACGGGTTGGTGGAATACACATGTGACAGAATTTCAGTGAAATATGACACATGCAAGTTTCCTCACGATGTTTTCCTTCACCGTCAAGCACGAGATGAATTATAATCACAAATTAACCAATTGAAATTCAGTGATACTTGCCCGGGTGTGAACCCACGGTCATCGGTTAAGATTCACGCGTTCTTACCACTGGGCCACCTCGACTCTGTAAACACACAAGGTACAAAAAAGGACATAGGGTACCTAGAGAGGGTACGAGAGATCTTCGCTCAGCCCTTACACACTGGAAACCCTGGACGGAAACTAGTCAATCATAAAATAAAGGCGAGATGAACCGGTGGTTAAAATAAGTGAATCTTTAGTAAAGGTTCAAGTCCGCGTACAAGACATTTATGTATATTTTAATTTATTTATTTAATTTATATATTATTATTTTTACCCACCAACCCGCATTGAAGTAGACTGGTGGATCTCCTAAACTTCTCCTCAGGAGGAAAGGATACCATTGCCCAAATGATCGTGAAACTGACTCGTTACACCGTGATAAGTCACTTGTATTTGTTATATATAATTAATTACACTGGTATACTCGCCCTTCTAACCGTTACAAAACAAAACAAAGTTTTGATATTTACCATTATAAAATGTAGGCTGACTACCCAGACGGGCACGAAACCCTACACCGGTATAATTAAAAAATATGTGCATGTTTGTGTTTACGTTACAACATTCCCCAGAACGTGTAGACAATACCCTTTGTCTACTCGAACGCGGAAGCTCACGCGGTCATATTACAATTGCACTCGCCTTGACATTATTGACTTGTTTAACTAACTATATATATTAATCTCATCATTTATATTTATAGACTACTGTAAGTTATGATGATGATGATGATGACTATAAAATATAGGCAGATGAACCATCTCGATGCCAATACTTTTAACCTATTTTTAAATTTACTTTTGAATTTGGTAGGGCTTTGTGCAAACCTCTCTATGTAGGTACTGTGGTGCAGTGGCGACATGGATTGGTTAATATTTCTTACGGTGCCAATGTTTATGGTTTGTGGTGACCATTTATCATCAGGTGGTCCATTTGCCATATTTTATAAAAACACTATATGACATTCATTTAAAGCATTAGCTATTATTCAAGGTAGGCCTAAAAATAATAATATTTATAACTCAGTCCCCCCTAAAGCGTTACCTTTCTGAGGAACAAAAAGTAGGTAGCTCATAGCTCTAAGTAGTAGCCGATGGTCTCGCTCCTGAAAAATCTCGGGACGTATCGAATTGCTGTCCCATCGGATTATGAGAGTAAGGACATATAAAGTTTACCATTATTTGAGCACTGTAATATCGGTGGCTATTCTCCGCTATCTCGCTTTTTAGCATCTATTTATAAGGAGCCTTTTTGCATATCATTATTAGAAGCATTAAAATTGCATTACACGCTAAAATATTCAAAGCGGTTCAGAGAAAACGTAATTAAACGATGACTGGCCATAATATAATCATAAAGCAATCGGACCAAGATTCGAAACGCACGATGCTTAAAAAAACAAAATAAGAATTGATTAACTTCCGAGAACTTAGGACTAAATTTAATTTCGAACAATCTAGAATGCTAAAATCTAGAAGAGATCACAAAGATTTCCTTTGTAGACAAGGCCAAAATCAATAGAAACTACGTATGTACATATATATATTTTTAGGTTATCAACAATTGACGTCTTATTATGTATATAAACACATAGTTACATATATAAAGCATTCGCTCACATTACTGTATGCTACACACCAGTTGAAGTTTCACATACAACTGCTGTAAAATGATTAAAAAATCTAATTTGAACAAAATATATTTGAAGTCAGGTCAAATGATATCCTCCGTGTATGAGCAGACAATAAGATTGTGATGTTCCATAAATATGACGAAACATTTTTCGTGAATGTGACGTAGTGTTTCGTATCCAGTGCCAAGAAACGTGAAGTCGATTCTCATTCATAACAAACACATGTGGGTGGTAGGTGTGGTGCTGTCTTGTCACAAGGTAGTTCTAATTTTATATTTTCACAATCATTGGTTAGCGACGCGGAACACACAATCATGGTAAGAAAAATTTTACATCTGACAAACACTTTTTTGTTCTCAAGCAATACTAATTGATATTCAGCTTCGTTTAGGAATATTTTAACCTTGTACTTTTAATTAAACGGTCTAGTGCTATAGCAAGCTATACTCCGGGTCTTTCAGAAGTATTTCTTTAGCAACCGATGATAGATTCATGAGATTACTAATCAAGTATAATGCTTCTTCATTGAATAAAGATTGATTTCACTTTATAGCTTATTATTTTAATGTAATCTTTCTTTCTTTTAGCATTTTATTTCCAATGTTTTTTCTAGAGCATTTGAATATGTACGAAATAATGTATTCAGATAAAACTTCTAAGGGACAAAGCTTTATCTTAGCTATTTCTTAGCTTTTCTATAGCGATGTTTTTATTGATCTCAGTGTCGTCTATTTGAGGTCCAAATTTGTGTTCACATCAAAAATCCCTGGTTCCTTGCTTGTCCAGTTTTCTTTTATTGTTTCATAATCCTAATCATAATAATTATTAGGTATATTAAAGAGGCGTCAGGCATAGAACAGTCTCATCCAAAGATTTCTGACGTAATATACTACTTTTTAAATATTTTTACAAATTCCTGACATTTAGGACTTCATCATTGTGGCATTAGATGTGGCATATAATTTTTGATGCTATGGTATTATTAGCTCATTTAAAACGAATGAGAAAATTCTAGATTATTATTTTAATTTTATTAACGATATTTTCTCAACTGGTATTAAAAATCAAACAAATAAAGAGTTAATTGCAATTTTATCAAAACATCTGATAACCAGAAATTAATTTAAAAACCTGAATTATAACCAGTTTTATTGGAAACATGATAGGAGCTATCAATTCTGTCCTTCAATATTTTTATTGTGATAAGCGAGCTGATTTATTGCTTTCGAATACTCAAAACTGACAATGCGTTTATGGAAGATAAAACTGTTACTGATACACGGTAATCATTGTAATTAGTAATTATTAACTGTAATTGTAACACCAGTTCATAAAATTGTTGACTTACTTGTAAGTAAAAGTCAATCAAAGTTCTCACCTGTTGAATTATATTTTACCTTGGATAATGATGACTTTGTTAAACGTTAAACGTTACTACCGACTTGTTTTGAATCTATATTGTGTTACAATCTGGACTGAACAATTAGCATGACGGAAATGTTTGAATGGTGTTTACTAAGTGGAAGAACTTTGCCCAAGTCCATCTGGGTAGGGACCCGCTCGTTAAATATGCTACCGCCAATTAGTATTGTACCGGTTTGAAGGGTCAGTGAGTCATCTTAGCTCTCAAGATTGCTGGCACATTGGCGATGTAAGGAATGATTAATCTAACATCGCCAATATATAGTTGGTACTCCTAAAATACTTTTTCCCGCGTACAAATTCCCGGAAAACTTTCCAGGTAGAACTACCAAATGACTGGACTGACATTTGACTTTTAAAAGAATGTGAAACTATTAAAGAATGTGAATATTATGTCAATATTGTATGTATACTTGATTACATATGCATACTATTATATATACATTATATGTTGTTCATTTATTTAAATTAAATTTACATCTTTTTAATCTACTTTTAGAATACAGACGGACAAATGGGGGACCAGACGATATGTGATCACCACGTATATACATTGGCACTGGGAACTGAAATATATATATGTAACGTATTATATAGCACGTGTCCGCCTTATTTACTTTGAGGACTTCAATGAAAAATATTGCAACTGCGTATACTGTGCAAATCATGATCGCTTGAAATCTTAGTTTAGGTACTCTGGCAGACAAAATAATCAGCCCTTCTGTTACCAATGGAGGGAAAAAGATAATTAAAAAAAAAACTGAGTACCGGTATCGCACGGGTCAAATAAGTGTAATATTAGTATTGTTTTATGCGGCGAACTCCATTAAAGTTTTACGGCCTTATTCATAAACGTTGCTTAGTTACTGTTTAGCTAAACACTGATTTGTCTCTTTCTGTCATTATTGATTTGATATACGAAAGAAGAAGACAAAATATTGTTTAACTAATCACCAGTTAAATAAAGTTTATGAATAAGGCGGTAATTAGTCTTTATAATATTTTTCGAGATCTTCAACAATTATCCTCATATTTCATTCAATTTACACAAACTCACTTCGGTAGTTTATCAGACAGACAGACGGATGGACGCGGCGGGGGGATTTTGTTTAATAATATAAAGTGATTTTGTTTCAATTCCCTTGGAAAATTTCACCTGCAAACGGGACAAAGATAATGATTACTTCTTTCGTTAATAACCGAGACAAGTATGCTACTATTAACAGTATCTTTATAATATTGGGGGCTTGGCCAATATACGGCTTATATAAGGTATATTAAGATTGACCTTCAATTAATTGATTATAAAAACTTATGATAAGACCATGAGATAAAGTTTCCTCGGTCTCTTGGGTCTTTATTCGAATGAATAATTGAAAAAACTATAAAATGAATACATATACATATAACGTACTCCAGACCGATTTTGGCCACGGCGGCCAATCTAAAGAGAGATTAGCTAACTGCGCAGGATATATTATAGTGCACGAGTGTGTGCGCAAACACGGGTGCACTCTCTCTTCCCTAGCTCTCATAATCCGATGGGACGGCAATCCGACACGACCGGAAAGAGTTCAGGCGCAGGACCAACGGCTTAACGTGCTTTCCGAGGCACGGGAGTGTACACACTTCCACCTTCCAAGCTCCGAGGTGCTACTGAGAATTTTCTGACAGAAAATCCCAAAAACTTTTATTGGCCCGACCTGGGATTTGAACCCAGGACCACCGGGTCTGCGGCGTCATATCTAGCCACTAGACCAACGAGGCAGTTACATGTACATTTATACATATAACTTATGTACCAAAGGATGCAGCGCATTTCGATTGCGCTTCGTTACTTCGACCGCTCTAAATTTAAGACTATTAACGTGACAAGAGTGAATTTTATATTCTTGCATTATATGAGGTTTTTATTATTTCAGACATATTTAATATGTCCGTATATTTATAGTAACAAATGCAATAACTTTATATGTTACTGTCATATATTTACTGAATACTTGAATCAATTTTTTTTTTTGATTTAGTTTTTATTGTATATGTAGGCGGACGAGCTTATGGGCCACCTGATGGTAAGTGGTCACCAACGGCCATAAACATTGACATTGTAAGAAATATTATTCATCGCTTACATCGCGAATGCGCCACCAACCTTGGTATTTAAGATATTATGTCCCTTGTGCCTGTAATTACACTGGCTCACTCACCCTTCAAACTGGAACACAACAATACAAAGTACTGCTATTTTGCGGTAGAATATCTGATAGTACCTACCCAGACGACCTTGCACAAAGCTCTACCACCGAGCTTTTCCTGCACTTCCTAAGGGTATGAACCATCCCGCCTTTCATACAATATTTATACATATGTATGCGTAATTATATAAATAATACAAACATATATTCATCATTGTTAATATGATTTATCGTTATTTATTATTCGAAGGTACGTCAGATTATGACGTCAAATATTTCGAATAAGTTCATATGAGGTCATAATGGTATATTCCGTGATCGTTAAGCTACGCGTCAGTTTTATTTATATGTTAATGTGGTCTGTATGGACTGCACGATGATTTGTTACAATATATTATCCAAATAATATACATTACATAAGGCTCTTGATAAATTTTTTGAATAATTTTACAAAATTTAATTTAAAGCTATCCGTTCTGGAAACGAAATATTGTGGAAGTTAATTAATACTACATTATCGCTTACAATATAATATATTAGTATAAATACAAATCAAATTAAATTTAAATCAAATCTTACGTTTATTAGGGAGATCGGCCGTCGCCTTAGGGAGAGGGGTATTGACAATCACTCCGGGTCTTACTTGGCGCAAAGGATGTCCATTGCCGTACAGCGCGGAAACGCGGCTTGTGTTATGGGCAGCTTTGCGTGGAGTATCTGGAGGGAATATTTTAAAATTTGAAACAATTCATGTATAAATAATAAAAAAAAAGAATTAAAATAATTTATTCAACATTATACACAACTTATAGGTTGTCAAATTAGAAAAGAAATATCTGAGAAGAACCGACAAACGACCGACGTTCATTGACAAAATGATAAGAATTACTCATTTTGGAATATATCCTAAGTAACGATCAGCGGCATAAAAAGCTAAGCAATTTTTGTCTACCATTATTAATATCTTGGACTATTTAATTCCCAAGGTGTGCTTTATCAAAATTCACATGCCATATGATAATTAACAATAAGTGTTTGCTGAGAATTCGTTAGAAATAATTTCGATTCAAATCTCTGAATTCATTTTAAAACGTGGCTCGTCGGGACTATAAAAATCTTTAACAGGTTTAACGCGAACAATAAAATGAACCACAACTTGATTTAAGACATCCTTTCACGAATATAACTTGTATGTTTTAAAGAGGCGATAATTTTGGAAATATTGTTCTTGAAGTGAAAACTTCTTTAGCGGCGTTGTGCACTTTTTTGTGATGGTAAAAAATGTTAAACTCGCGTCAGGTCACGTGACCCTGATAGAAAATTCGTAAGACGGATTCTGACGTGTTAAATTTTTGAAGTAAAAACTTGTTTAGCGGCGTTTTGCACTTTTTTGTGATAGTAAAAAATGTTAAGCTCGCGGCAGGTCACGTGACCCTGATTGAAAATTCGAAAGACGGATTTTGAAGTGTTAAATTTTTAATGTAATATAAATTGTCATATTTGTGTACGATAGCGCAATAAATGAATAATATATTTTATTACATAAATGATAGTACTTTTATACTGATAATTAAAGCAATCTGAGCAAAGTTTTACCCTAATCATTCCAAAATATCAAAAATGCACAACGTTAATATTCAAGTTTCACTTCTGCCGGCACTCCCGGAGTGCAACCCGTTGTTTTTTTTCTTTACAAGGCAGGGCTTTATGCCAGGTACCAGACAATCAGATATTCTACAACTAAACAATAATACTTAGTATTTTGGCGTTGCCGTTTGAAGGGTGAGTGAGCCAGTGTAACTATAAGCACATGACAATATAATGCAATTTATATAAAGACAGACGCGCTGCGGGAGTTTATTTTATAATATGTATTGATATACCGCGGCATTTATCATCAATATAATATTTTACATCATTGATGTAATAGTCTACAACTTTTCTCAATAAATATGGTGGTTGATATAACTAATACAAAAAAAAACAAATCAAATTCGTAGATAATGAACACGTTCCAACTTTATAGCTTTATAATGTTAATATGATATATATGCTTATCTATATTATAGATATACATAAATGAATATATTACTCTCAACTAGAACACGCCACCCTCGCAATAAATGTGCACTTGAATTATTTATACTTAATTTAATACAATGAGCGATTATTATCTCGTGCCGGCACTACTTGTAATCGTTTCAAGGAGATTTAGTAACTCGACTACAATCACGGACAGACTGTTTGCGGCTAAACTAAAAAACTAAAACACAAAACCTATCACAGATTACAATCAGTTTCATTATCAACAAAACAATAAATTCATTGTAATATAAATCGATCGATTAGTATGCACTATGAAGTTATTTGAATATTGTGATTATACTACTAAATGAAAATGTATTCATAATATCATAATTGACTACAATTGAGGGTATCCTCTCAATCTATACTAATATTATTAATGCGAAAGTAGCTCTGTCTATCTCTTATGCATTCTCGGCTATACCACTAAATTATTTTAAATTTATATGTACTGTGTAAACTTTATAACGTTATTATTTATAACGATAAACTCCCATAACGTAGAAGTGAGCACAATTTGGTTGGCTTACCTTAAAACTCACACATTGATAAACTCACTCCATATAACGGTAACTCTCTATAACGATAAAAAATGCTCGGTCCCTTGAGTTTCGTTATAAAGAGTATCCCTGTGTTATGTAATATTTAATCTTTGTGGTGTACTATAAAGTATATTATAACTATCTTTCTATTCTATACATATCTAGCTTCGCCACGCATGGTACGTAGTCCTCGTTCCTTAAGAAATGGTCTAGAAAACGCAAGAAAATTACATGTTGGTTATGAGATTGGTGCGTTCAAATAAGCATATAAGCAACTTTATATATTAGTATCGATTTTTAACACTTACCTTTAACTTCGTATTTAAATAACTTTAATATAATAGACTTTCCAGAAATGGGAGCTCGTTATACATAGCTTAATGAACGTCGTGGTTATAATTTATTAACTTATATTATATTAACATCTCCGGCTCCTGTCATCGTAACGATATAAAATATACAACCTCCACTTTTTAAGACATCTTTGGGACAAAAAGTTTCATCAAAATTGGTCAAGTACTTTTTGATTCTCGTACACTGAAACAGATTCATAAAAAGTAGAAATCTTATCGTGAGTTTCAATAGCAAATCGGTATATGACAGCGTTGTGAACGTCGTAGGTTCGGTTCTGTCCCTTGATGCTAGTCACATATGCTCATGACGCAAGGTTAAGCCTTATATGACCTACCAATTTGAAGAATAACTGCCCGTCTTCATCTTTCGGGCAGGCAAATGAGCTGACAGTGAGTCACCTCTACCAATAGACAGTCACTATTAAAGTTTATCAAAGTCAATAAAAAAGTCAATAAAAACGTTACACTAGCTTATTGATTAATAAATAAAAATAAATAGAATATATATATATATATATATATAATTCAATTATATTTATATATACAAACTAAAAATCAATTAATATGAACTCCAAGTTCTACGGAAATTTAAATGTAAAACTTTATGTTATATACCTGTATAACAAGTGTTATACACTTGCGCTGCTAACTGCAGGATCAAAGCTGTATCCTTTATGTCAATAATTATATACTATTACACGAGACTAAATTGTCTTCAATGTCACTAAGCGAATGTTATGTAGGCGTTGTATAATTACAAGGAGAACCAAGTAAATTTTATGTGGTTAAATGCGTTACCAATTGCCCAAGTTATGTTAGCCATAGCATGAAGACAGTAAAGCGTACAGCTTAACCAGCTTAATTCTAGTACAGTGTCACAACATACTATGGGATCATATTGTAAAACAATCGTATTAGATCGTTTGATTCTGAACACGTAATTTTGTTGGTAGTGTTTCATTGAGATTAAAATTATTTTATTTTAGTTAATTTTAAAAAAGCTATTTTGAGCTTGCACAAACTTCTCCATCTTAAAAGCTTAGTTCTATGAAATTTATACTTTACTAAATTCGTGTCGAAAGCATATAACATGGTGCTAGTTTCAGGCTGTACCGCTTCCAAATACTTTCAGAATGTTATTGGTGTAGCCACGAATCCAGTAAAGCAATGCTTGAATGCGTTATTATAGTGGACTCGCAACCATATGCCGAGTGTTATTGACCCTCAGACTGGCAAAGTGACTGGCAATATGCCTTAAAAAATCAGTCATTAATAGGCAATATAGACGTATGTTTGATTTTGATTGGGGGTCTAAAATAAATAGCTATCATCTATGGTAGAATCATCTAAGTAGTAATTGGTAATATGAAAAATATTTTTTGGAGTTACAATATTTTTATTATTAGGTTATGTTTAAAACGCGTATGATTCGACGGAGTGGAATTAACCTAATGTTATATACCTCTTAAATTACACAAATAAAATAAAAAAAACGACATTTTTAATTGCATGACATTTTTAAAACATGTTTTTAGAATGGAATATTTTTAATATGCTATGTATACTTATAGTGTGCACATAGATAATTAAGTTGCAAAATTTGCACACAATGTAATCAGTAGGTCAGGTTATATTAATCGTTTTAAGTAGTAAAATATTTTTTGTTTTAAAAAACAAGTTATTTTAAAATTTAAAACATTTTTTTTTAAATGGCAACTAATACATTTCCATTACGGACATTAATCTATAATGTCATACGTATTTATAGTATTATTATAGATTAAAGTAACTGTCACTCTGTCTGTTACGTTTTTACGTCCAAACTACTGAACCTATTTTCATGTAATTTAGTATGAAGCAAGCTTGAACTAAGGAAGAGCATTGTTTTCTTTTTTTTTTAATTTTAGCATTAATTATATCTAACAACTGACTCTTGTTAAATACCTGTTGTAACACCTAATCTTAAATAATACTAACCTACACCTAATATTTGTACAGTGCATCCGAATACTACCAGCGCTTTGCAATTCCGATAACGGTTGGCCTCAGAATGGCATCCCTTTAAAGTTTTGACAAATCCTTTGAAACATAACACAAACATTGAATAAATACGAAAGCAAACAAACCATGATGGTTGTCTGTTTTTGTCTTTCTATTATTTTAAAAAACATGCTTAAAATATTTCAATAAAGATGCAGCAAGCAAAGAGTTCTCAAATTACATCCCAAACCCGAAGTTCAGCGAACGGGGATATACAGATATAAATCATTTAACGAAAATGCAAACATAATTTACCGTTGTTCGTTGTCATACATGTCTGATGCATAAATATCTATCACTCTCGCATGACTGAATAAATAGATTAACAATTATTGATAACGTCGATGAAGTATGAAAACTTTAACGTCAATCACTGGCTTGATTGACGTTTCGAATTTCAAAATCATCAATCTCTTATTATTGCCAGTTTCATTATTAGTATTATAATTTTTACATTGTTGCTAATAACTTGCTGATGTTTTGTCTTTGTCATTTTAAATTCGAAATTGGAAATTCTAAATTTAAAAGTTATGTTTTAAAATATATACTATTGATGACGATTGATGGTAAAATACATAATACTTTTGACGTCGTACTCCTGTTGTTGAGCGTGTGACAACTTTATTCTTGCACACTCATAACCCGACACGATTGGTGTGACTTTAACTGTAGTCTCCTGACATATTTTTTTCCATCCGAAACGGAATTTGTACCCAAAACTTCGGAATCTACAGCCTAGTCAGTAAATCGGCGAAACAGTTATAAAAATAATTTGAGTATACCCAATTATTTCTAGAATAGGAAGTAATAAAGATTTAAATAATTCACAAACTTACCATCAGGTGGCCCACTTGTCAGTTATACCATTTTTATTTTTTTATTGTATAGGTAGTTGGACGAGCATATTGGCCATCTGATAGTAAGTTGTCACCACCACCATAACTTTTCTTTAAAGAATTCAAATTATTGTTACAACTGTTTCGTCACCAACGCCCGTTGACAATGGCATTGTAAGAAATGTTAAACGTCGCTTAGATCGCCAATACGCCACCAACCTTGGAAACTAAGATGCTAAATCCCTTGTGCCTGTAATTAAACTTGCTCACTCACCCATCAAACCGGAACACAACAATAAATATCTGATGTGCGGGTGGTACCTACCCATAACCAAAAAAAAAAACGAACGTTGAAATAATTTCATTCGAAAATATAACACTCATCGCGCCCAAAAAAGTTTCACTTCTAAAAATCTTTTCACCTTAATATATAATGTATTTTATCGACCGTCTCAAAGTGCTTGAACGTTTGAACCTTGAACTTGCTTCGTTCGTTAGTATTACTCGTTCGGTTTCTACGGAAACGCAAACAGTTGGGAAAGTGTTACAGAACGAAGGTAAACTACTTTTAATGAATGCATTACGTACGGATACCGGCTGTTTTGCTTGTAGTGCATATTATTAAACAGAGATTAATTAAACGTAATATATAATCAAAAAAATATTAGTTATATTTTGGTATTAACTTGTATCTATTAATCTATATCGTCTCAGTTATTAATTAGTATTTGTCGTCTGTCTAGTGTGTCTAAGCGTATTTGTCTGTATGCCTGACTTTTTTCGCTATATTATTTTTGGAAATAATTAATTAATAGTATATTATCTTTAAAATATATATAGCCTATAAACCTTACTATAACTATATAAACCAACTATCTAACACAGAAATATTTTTTCAAAACAGATTGGTATATCCTGATATAATTATTATCAAACAAAAAAATAAACAGTCTTCAGCTTTATAATATTGTTATATAGGTGTAAATATGTCAGAACGACTAGAATATTAAATAAAATTTAATTAATTCAAATAATTAATTATCTTCTAAATATTCTTTCATTACAGATAAGTATGGGGGAAGATAGGAATGAAAATGAAGGAGACGTGACAGTCGATGATAAAGACGCGAACACGAGAACAGATGAACCTCTGGAGACACCAGAACCAGATCCCGAAGATAATATGCAAAAGCAAATGAACGCAGCAGTCAACAAAGAAACCGCAATGAAATACGCCGATAATGCAATACGACAACGTGAAAACGAAAAGACGTACATACAAAACATTAAAAATTCTAATTCAGGACTTAGTTTAGGCGATTTGAAGGAAGATGCTTTGTTAGCAGATTCTAAAACCGTTGCAAGATTCTCACCAGCGTGGAATCAGGTATTGTCTTTGTTTTAAAATTGTTTGTAAAATTGTTTGTTTTAAAATATTTATCATTGATTTAAAAGATTTAAAACAAAATGTAACATACATGAGCTAATTATCAACAGGCATTTCTAAATCACGGAACAATTCCAGTTAAAATTATGATAATGTCCATCATGTGAACAAATGAGTGCGCGAACTACACTCTATTCCTTCACTCTCATAATCCAATATGATGACATATCTGACACCACCAAAAAAAACTAGTGCAACCAAACGACTGCATCACGTGCATTCCGAGGCACAGAATTATACTGTCAACTTGCAAATTCCGAACTGCTATTGACTTGACCTACCCTCGTAGTAAGGGATCTCAAGATCTGTAGCTTTATAAACTAGTCCGTTAACAAATCTACTAATTAACAACAAAAACAAAGCCAACCAAAGAAACTTTATAATATTGCTAATATAAATTTCTTACGCCTATATTATAATGAATGTTTTTTTAATAATATTTTGACAGCTTACAGTATCGCTTAATTATACTGACAACTTACAATTGTCTGATCATCATATTGATTCTTCTTTTCCAAATAAGCTTTTAGTTACAAAAAAAGGTTTCTTGTTCAAATAAATAATGAATAATGATTTTTGACGAAGTGGCGAATACTACTCCAAACTTTCGATGATAATGAGTAATCGCTGTATAAATTATTTTATCGAGAAATAAATTATTCGTCTTCTGTCATGACCCTCCGACGATTATCACAAATATGTCAGACATATTAATCAGTTTTTACTTATAAGTGAAACTATATGTACTTTGACTGTTATAGCTAGGCGTAAGGAAACATTCTATGTTCCTGTAACCAGAACTAAATTTGCTAAGAATTATTTTATAAATAGAAGTTGTATTAAATATAACCAGATGTTTTTAGATTGTGATATATTTCACGTCTCTTTTAATAGCTTTAATCGTAATATCAAAAATATGTTATCTAATGGTAGTATTAGTACTGATTGAACTAATTGTCATTGAATGAATTTGTCATTTCTCCCTTCCCAAGAGAGTCTCTTTCGTACCTAATCCCTAATTGATCGATAATTGTATCCGTTATCCAATGCATCTACGCCTGTTATGTGTTAGTTATTAATCATTGGAAACTATTTTGATAATGATTTTCCAATATTTGATATTCATAAAATTTATTATGTACTGTTTGTTTCCATTAAAATAAATAAATAAATAAATAGCCAAGTATATATTATGTGTACTCATCTCAAGCTTCAAAATTTTAAAGTTTTACAATATGTAAAGCTTACGTAAAATATGTAAAATTACGCTAGCAATGAAATATGGGACAAATTATGAAAATCGTGTCCAAAAAATGCATAACCATTTAAATGTTGTATAATAAATATTTCAGACTCTGGCATCCACGGCAGCAATTCTTATGACCTTCACAGCTGGTCTTACATCCGGGTACTCGGCTATCTTGCTGCCTCAGCTCAAGGAATCCGGCAGCTCCATACCCTGTGATGAAGGCACCGCATCTTGGATCGGTGAGCATAACTTATGTTGTAACTTTATCTATTATATGTGATAGATGTGATGTGCCAACGCGCTCCGTAGCGCGTCTTCACAACTCGACATCTTCCTTAACCAAATCGCATTCTCGTAGAAGGACTTTAGGACGTTTATCATTCAAAAGTTTCTCTTCTCTGACTTTCAGCACTCGGCTCCAACCGGTAACGCTGTCAAGGCAATCATCAGCGTTGACATACATACATACAATTACAACTACACCATAAACTGGTTTAATGATGTATTACAAAAAAAAAGAGATGGCACAGTCGATAGAGCTTTTGATCTTAACTGAAGGTCATGGGTTCAAATCATGTACATACTTAGTAGTATTCGCACAGTACTATTGTCTTGTAGAATAGACTTTAAGCTTTCTCCTTTGAAGACGTTTGCCAAAGGGCATTCAAAGATGCATTAAATTATATTTAAAACAATATTACACAAGTAGAAATCGTAAGTTCCTCGCTTTAAATATGCACATATAATATATTTACATATCCTGGATAACTAGTTTTTGGAAACCCAAGGCACCGAAGGATATATATATACTCCTGATATTACTATGATAGTGGTATCAACGACAGGCGCCATTTTTACATAATAATAATAATGAACGGAGCGCACCAATAACGTGAAAAAAAAATCCCAACAAAAATCTTTTTCATTAATATGTCAAAAAAAATATTTTTTGTTATTCGTATTATAAGTATTACGACAGAAGGAATGTTGGGTTTTTCACTTATAATAGCTCGACATTCTTGACCTAGTCGTCCGTAATTTGACACGGATTAAAAGGTCGCCATTTCAAATCCGAATTGAACGTCTTCTTTCTGTTTAGTTTGAGAGTATGCCGTGAAATAATTTTAGCGTGGAAATAGCCAGAACAAACAAGTAATTTACAAATGCTATAAAATATTTTGGCATCGTTTCTGTAATGTGCGCTATTTATAAATGTAATCCGGATTTAATTTTCTCATATCAACCATAACGTAATTGTCGACATTCATTGTAACCTTAACATGTCAAATGTTTAAATTTAAATACAATTAAACTTGTTGATGTTTGCCTATATTTATTAGTTTAATATTTTAGAGATGAATCAGAAGTCCTGCCACCAATGGAGGCAATAAGTTTTAAATAGGCTTAAGTACAATTACTCCAAGTATTAACTTTAAATATAAAGTATTAACTTTAAATATAATAGTCTTTAAATGTTCCACTGCTGCCCCTTTGAGAGAAGGTTTGGAGCTTATTCCACCACGCTCCACCAATATGGGTTGGTGAATACATGTGGCAGAATTTCAATGTAAATTAGACACATTCAGGTTTCCTCACGACATTAAAATAAAATATTAGAATGATCTAATTGTTTTTTATTACCTAGGCAAAGAAATATACTCTAGAAAGATAATTATTATTTCATGAATAAAATACTATAATTATGTTAATTTGTGTTTCAGCGGCAATGGCTGCACTACCAATGGCTCCCGGGTGTTTGATCTGCGGTTGGCTCATGGAGAAATTCGGCAGACGTAACGCCCACTACATAGTCTGCGCCCCGTTCCTTCTCGGCTGGATCCTCATCGCCTGCGCCAACAATCTTGCCCTCATCCTCCTCGGAAGATTCTTTACCGGAATGTGCGTTGGCCTGATTGGACCCCTCGGCCCCGTTTTCATCAGTGAGACCTGTAGTCCACAATTGAGAGGAATATTCCTCGCAGCCATATCATTAGCCATCGCTGTAGGCATTTTAGTATCTCACCTAATCGGTACATGGGTGCATTGGCAGTGGACCGCAATTATCTGCTGCATCTTTCCAATTCTATCAGTCATTCTGCTAAGTGTAATCCCAGAAAGTCCGACGTGGCTAATATCAAAGGGTCAGATAGAAGACGGAGTGAAAGCTTTTAGCTGGTTGAGAGGATACGGCGAGGAGGCTAGGTCTGAATTAAAGGCAATTATAGATAAACGTAAAGCCGCTGACTTAGAACCAACACCAACGTTAAGAGAGAAAATCAACAGTCTAAAGTCACCGGAACTCATGAAGCCGCTGTTCATAATGATAGTTTTCTTCGTAACTTGCCAATTTTCAGGAGTTAATGCTGTAGCGTTTTATTCAATAGAAATAATCGAGAAAGCAGTCGGTAAAGGAATTGATCATTACGTGGCCATGTTGGCGATAGATTCTTTAAGAACTGTAATGTCAGTTGTGGCCTGTGTCACGTGTAAGAAGTACGGCAGAAGACCTTTATGTTTGATCAGCGGTCTTTTCACTGCTCTATCAATGGTCGGTTTGTCGATGTTCTTGTATTGGACCGATGGTAAACCAACGAACTTAACATGGATCCCTCTGTCATGCCTTATGGCTTACATATGTGCCATATCTATCGGACTCGTCCCATTACCCTGGATGATGTGTGGAGAAGTTTTCCCGACTAGAGTACGAGGTCTGGGATCAGGAATCAGTTCTGCAACGACCTTCGTATCGTTCTTTATAGTTGTTAAAACTGCTCCAGGCATGATGTCTGATTTAGGAGAGGTGTTCACTTTTCTATTTTACGGTATTATAGCACTTATTGGTACTGGCATCCTATACTTTATTTTGCCCGAAACGAAAGGTAAAAGCTTGCAAGAAATCGAAGATAAGTTTAAGAGTGGAAAGATTAGCATAGCCTAATTATATATCTATAATTGTGTAAGTATAAGAAATTCCATGGAAATTTACTCGCTCAAAGCGCAAATTATGTACTGTCTGTGATATTGTAGTTTTTAAAAAAGTTATAAATATACATATGTTACATTATCATCGTGATTTTTATTCCTATTTCTAAATTAATGAAAGAAATACACATAGATTATATTATACCAGAGCTTCAACCCCGTTTAAGAGCATGGCATTGTAAGAAATGTTAATCATCGCTTACATCGCCAATGCGCCACCAACCTTGGGAACTAAGATGTTATGTCCCTTGTGCCTGTAATTTGACACCTTTCAAACCAGAACACAACAATACAAAGTACTGCTGTTTTGCAGTAGAATATCTGATGAATTGATGGTACCTACCCAGACGATTTTGCACAAAGCCCTTCCACCGAGTAATCCGTTTTCCTTTTCTTTAATTTAATTATCGACTATTGGCATAAAAGTTAACGTTACATAATATCGGTTCGGTTCCATCGCTTAAATCGGGAATGTATGGTAATCTGATTAATTAGTAGAATTGCAACCTGTTTTGGTTTTGTCTATAGCCTATTCCAACTACAAGAGGACAAACCCCAAATAAACAACTTTGACACAGAATTAATGCGAATTATATATATCATTGGTCGATATTTTGATTAATCTATGATATTCACTATGGATCCGAAAAAAGGTGGAGTATTCAATGTCCGCGAAGTTGTAATCGGAACTTCGAAGATTAAATTAATGAAAAATTAAACGAACAAAAATATTCTAAGCGCTGAAGATTTAAGCAAACTTTTATGGCGGAAAGCCAAAAGGAATTTTCCATTAAGTTTATTTGTTTCGAAAAGATTCTTTTCTACTCTTATTTCTATTTTTTTTTTATTGATAATAATAAAACTCGCCAATAACTACCAATCCTCGAATAATATATATTGTTTAACAGAGGAGAAAAAGGGACTGAACCGTTTTGTCTTTGCCTACCTTTATATACCAGTATACCAGTATGACTGCCTCGTTGTTCTAGTGGCTAAATATAACGCCACAGACCAGTGGTTCTGGGTTTAATTTCCAGGTCGGGTCAGTAAATAGTTATTGAGTTTTTCTGTCACAAAATTCTCAGTAGCTGCCCGGAGTCTTGAAATTTAAAGTGTGTACACTCCCGTGCCTCGGAAAGCAAGTAAAGCCGTTGGTCCTGCGCCTGAAGTCTTTCCCGTCCTGTCGGATTGCCGTCCCATCAGATTATGAGAGCTAGGGAAGAGAGAGTGCACCTGTGTTGGCGAACACACACTTGTGTACTATATCTCCTGCGCAGTTGGCTAATTTCTCTTGATTGGCCGCCGTGGTCGAAATCGGTCTGGAGGACATTATTATTTTATTTTATAATATACCAAAGATATACCAGTATATAATATTTAATAGAATATATAATAATTAATTTGTACGTGAGATAGTCACTGAACTTTTGAAACTTTTGATTGGGCCCAATTGGTGGCGCTGCGATCAGTTTTTTTAATCACATAAAATTAATAAAACTCCTATTAACCTGTACATGTACAGAGTTAGGACGGGAAACTAGTTTATATAATAGCTTGAAATCTGTCTACAAAAGTTTAAATATTTTGTACAATTCAATTTTTGTTAAGCAATAAAACATACATAAATAATATGTTTAAATAAATTATGTTTATGGACGTAATAAAAAACTTGTTTATATTTTTATCGTTACATTTAATGAAGATTATTCATAACAATAGAATAAATATACAAAATAAAATTATTATAATAAAAATGGCACTTAAATTTTTAGTTACATTAAATATCAATATTTAAATGCAAACGGTACATAAAATAAATTCAATAAAGATCGTATTAAATATCTTAAAACACTTATGGCACATACAAATTTAACAGTTAAATATTTAAAATATAAATTGAATGTAATGACATTAATGAGAATTAATTAAAACTTATTAATATGAATATGAATAAATAGTAGCCGTTTATCGTCAGTTACTTAATTAAAATAATTATTAAATTAAATATTATTACAATTTTTTTTACGAAGACATTAGTGTATTCTGCCAAGAGAATTGAACGAATACCAATTTAAAAGAAATATTGGTAACAGCTTGGGATTTTGCGGATTTTCTCGCATATAAGTATTTTCTTGCAATTGATATTTTAATTTTACTTAGACCGTGGCTTGACAAGTCTAGAAGCTGGTGGAGCAAACTTGGCAAAACCCTGCTGGTCGAAGACTGGTAATAGGTCCCTCACCCGAGCCGACATAGTGCCACCCGTCACCCTGGAAGCATATGCTCTGTGAACAGAGAAATTAGTGGATTGTTAGGGTGCTACTCTATAGCTACATTGTGTCATGACTGGTGACTAAAATAACTTTATGGTGTAAAACTATTGGAACAAATGATTGTTATTGGTTTGTTATAACTAAATTACTATAATATAATAGTTTAGTACACAGTAATACAGTTTTAAAATCGTGGTAATGAGTAAAACTATGGTCGTGTTAAATGGATCACACAATAGTACTGAATGAAAAACGTCAAAGGTGTCGTTGTGTGCTCATTATGCATTTTCTGGACGTGGTAGAATTTTGGTGCTACATTAATTTTCGATAGACTTTATGACGTCAAGTACAGAGGAAAGCCTGTCACGTTTAAACTCAACAAAAATTTTCGACCAAATGTATGCACCTGAATCTTGGTAAAAGTAATATATTATGATTCTGAAGCTTACAGTATTATATTAACTTGAAATCTTTCAATATAATCAAGCCTAGAAGTTTACCAACATATGATAAATACCATGAAAACATTTAGCTGTATTCCTGGTATTTACTTGATAAAAATGTAACCTTTACCTGCTAGGTTTGATCAGCTTAGCAGCTTGAGCAGGTGTCGCCAGTTCTGTCGGGAAGTACGTAGCGCCATAGAAGTCTAGACCATTTTGCAGCAAAATGTTGGCTTCCTCAATGTTGGCTAAAGTCACACGCATCACGCTGGAAGCCTCCTTAGGGACCATACTGCTGACCAGCTCACCATCGATGTTGGTGATTGCACGTGGTGGTGTCTTTTCTAAAGGTTTCGGAGTAGAAGTACCTAAAATTATATTGAATACTTTTTGTCTACAGAATTAAGGAACTGATCTTGTTCTACATTCTATTTTTAAAACATATTGGTATGTAAATCGAAATTTAAGCCGCATTTTAAATATTAAAGTTTCTTAATCTATAAATTTGTCTTATACTCGTTGATTTTCTTAACCATCTTAATGTGAACAAAATATGTGAATTAATGTGGAATGAGTGATCTTTTTTCGTCAAGAAAGTTAAATTTCAATTTTAAATTGACTTTTTAGCAACTGTATTATTTTTATTTTATGTACCAGTATTTCCATCACGAGGCGATCCTGTAAAATGCAACCGCACAACCTCTACCACAGAAGTGTATTTGTAGAGAGCATGACGTACATCCTCTTCGGGCACGTCATCGGGGATGTCGTAGACGTAGATAGTAAACGTCTTCTGGGGTCGGCATGGTATGGCAATCTGGGAATATCAAATTTTACACATGTAGTAACGCTTAAAATTATTTTGTATATTTAAGTAGTTTACGTAGTTGGCAGGCTTAAAGCTTATAGAATCTGCGAAATGTTAAAGGTTATCCTAAAAAATCTATGTAAAGTTTATTTTACGAATGATAATTTAGAAATCGTAATAGAAATTAAAATTTACAGGAATTATAAGCTTTGCTTTACGAACATTTAAGCTGCAAATCTTAAGTAACGTCAGAACACATAACTTACCTAGCATAAGAAAATATGATATCAAATAGAAAAAGCAGTAGAAGAAGCAGCCAAGCATAGATGAAGGGCAGACGAAATTGGCTCCTCTTACCTTTCTATAAAATCTGGAACCAGTTACTTTATGGAAACCTTTCTTGAATACCATTTGGTAATCATCGACGCTCGAGAACTTGAACAAGATGCCAGTAGCAGTCTTCGTGAGAGAGAAGCAACCTTTGAACTCCATTTTCTCGCAGATGGCTGAAGCCTTCTCCATGCTCAGGCCGTGAGAGGGGGTAAGGAGGAAGGCCCCCTTGGTGAGGAAGTGCTCTGAGTCCGAGATGTCGGACTCGCTGTCTCCGCCCTTCATCAAGGTATGGATCTGCTCTTTCCACATGTAAGGGTCAGACATCTGGTGGAGTTAATTGCTTTTGTGAATTTGAAGAAGTACTATTCAGAAAGATTTTGACACAATAGTTCCAAAACACAAAATTCATTATAGGAAAAGAAATGTGAAGAAAGTTGCTGGAAACAGCTGGAATCACTAAATATGGGAAACAGCTGATAATTTCGTTTAATTATAATCTATAAACAATGTAGATAATTAACAGTACAATTCATTGAAATTGAATATGATAATGATAGTTATGAAAATATGATATATTTATTTAAATAAGTACATACTTCTTTATTATATCCATAAAACAAACACCAAAATCAAAATATATTAGATTTAAAGTCACCGTTCCTCTTAAAGCAAGAAACGGAGTAGTTACTACAAGAAACGGGGTAGTACTCTTATTCATCAATTATATACATGTAATAATAATAAACAATTATATAATTAATATTAATAATTATCTAGACAATAAATTGAATTGTATCTACCGCAATATAAAAATAAATGAATCAAATAAAAATATGACAATTCAAGATTATCTATGAGGAAGATAACGAAATGGATTCAATCAATTATTCGAAAGTACATTGTAAGAAAACAATGGCTGATAAATATTCGAAGACAGTAATGACCGGGAATCGACGCGGGTCACTGGATACACCGAAACATCTTCCAAATCATAATTATAGCATTGTTTCAGCTTCCGTTAAAAATATTACAAGTAGTTTTGATCGAAGACTATATTTCTATAAAAATATATAAAATAATTAAATAGTAGAAATAGATACATAATCAATTAAAGTAATAATTAAAGAGATTTATAAATAAGGACATAATGACAGACGTTATTTTTGTAATTGAAAACAATAAAGTTTTTAGCTATTAATATAAATTTTCGATAAATTGATAAATAAGCTAAAAACTTGAGCTTGGAAGTCAATTTGGACCTCTACTAATCACGAGGTCTAACCACGAGGCAGCTTACAGGTGATGTTAGTAAGTAGTTATTGAATAAAAGACAAACATTCAGTGGAAACATTTAATTAAATTAAATTAAAATCAATTGAATATAATTATTTCGCTACTATTATAATTAAATAAGAGATGCAATTCGATGAAAGATATTGAGTGATCTATTTTTCACAAGCTATTACACTAAAGATAATATTGAACGCAACAAATAGTAACCGAAATTACACGACCAAGTCACAATAGGATTATTTAATTGTGATCAGTGGGCGGACAAGACTAATTCGATTGGAATTGACAGCAATTGACATCGTAATCCCACGTCGAGACACTATAACACCATGTTTGGTGTTATGGTGGACGAAGTAATTTACTTATTAGATCTTTAATTGCTTGTAAGGTTTAATTTGTTCAGTCCAAAATGGGAATGTATTGTGATCAAGCAGCTTCCAAAAAGTCTTTGTTAGTTTCATTAACACTACATATAATAAATCAAGACCCCCTGCTAGACGCATCTAGACAGATAGATAGACGATCTATCTGTCTAGATGGAATAAACTCAAAAACTATAAAACGGATTTTCAGACGCTTTTCACCAAAACAGTGATTCATGAACAAGGAGCAAGACTGAAATATGATCATTGGTGAAATTGTGGAAAAAAAATCATGCATGAGCTGTACTGGCGTGCGCTGGGTATACAATAGAATTATACATATGTATTACGATATAAATGCTTTATGTAGACTCACATTCTACTCATGCGAAGCCGGGTCTGATAGCTAGTATGTTAAATAAACTACAAAAAAGTGTTATTTTTCTTATTTTACGTAATTTTTTTTACGCTGCGGCTGATATATTGTATCAAGAATGAAATTGGAGTGTCTGTTAAAGGTAGTTTGTGTGCATTTTTCGGGTGGTCACCGATTTATTGGAATACACGACCGATTTTGATTAATTAAACTGTATAAAAAATATACTGTGGATAGATCTATGTAGCTGAGCTTTTGATAGCATCACATAATCTGGTCGTATTCCTCTGTACCAGCTTGCATTTCTGGCGTTGCACCTTCATGTTATGTGGTAAAGATGCAATAATTTTAATATTTTCGATTAACATCAATTGTTATGATCAGTCAAATGTTATATTACAGTTATATTTTATATGTATAGTTATAACCAATATTAAAAACTATACCTTCTCAAAAAGGCTCTTAACCTGTCGACTTACAGGATAATTTTAAGTTAGTTTATTTTAGCAGTAATATTTTCGAGTTAAGCTTAGAGTAAACAATCTCCTGGGACATCCTGGGACATTATTCACACAGGGCCATCTGATCCCAAACTAAGTAGAACTTGTACTATGGAAACCAGACAACTGATATACTACATACACTACTTTTCTTTTGTAAATACATACTTATATAGATAATTACACCCAGACTCAGGACGAACAGACATGTTCACGCCCACAAATGACTGTGCTGGGTGGGAATCGAAACCACGTCCTGCGGCGCGAAAGGCAATTATCTACCAACCACGCCAACCGACTCGTCGAAACAGAAAATAGCTAATGTTTATTGTACAATGTGATAGTACATGCCGAGACTACCTGTTATTAGGAAAACATTTATCAAGATGATTTTTAAAATGTAATATTGTTTTTTCATATGATATGTTCTCTGTTGGTTGTCCTCTTGAATAAATAAATACTAGCTCGGTGTTGTGTTTGCGTTTATTGAAGGTTGTAATATAATACACACAGTGATTACAATAAAGCAGTTTGCCCTAATAACCACGTGCCGTTTGATTCACAATTTTTTTCTAATTCATCATTGTCTTAATCAATTATTGCTCGTATTTGAAAAATTAACCAGTCCGTCTATCACCAGTAGAGGCAACGAGACGAATACAAAGTATATGTTTATTTACTGTTATCTTTCTTACCATTCACTACTTAAAACGTCTCTGAGCCGATGTCTATACATACAAATAAATATTAACGAATTACTTTATGTTCTTCAATTATCAATTATATATAAAGAAATATACTACAATATGTTAAATTTATTGGCCAAGCTTTTTGTTTCTCGCTAATCATAGCTCGTTTAGAGACCCAAGAGGTGGATTCGAGTTCGGAAAGCATCTGGCTTCAGTGACGACAACGTTAAGGCTCACTAGCCGTAGCCCTCGATGGAGCCGAATTAATTATGATATTTTTTATTTTATTTATAAATAAAAATAACTAACAATTATAAATATGCGGATATAAATACAAACACTTATTTTAGAGAGAAGTAGTGAAGCAAAAATATATAAAGTATTTGTCATTTTCTACCTCAACGATGCTGAAAACGGTAACGATAAAATAAATAAGAAAATAAAACATACCGATCCTCTTGGCTTATCTGTCTTTTTCTTAGAGTTCTCAGCTTCTTGCCTGTGTTCTGTGTCGGAGGCGCCTTCAGCTAATGACATCTTGCGACTGAATTGCGCGTGCGCCGGTCCAGGGTATAGACTGCCACTGCACGGTCGAGCGTGCAACCGCGCCTTTAGAACATCGCATCCGTGGAGGGGCTACATTGTTTGTTAATTCGTAAATGATATTATTACGATTAAATCCAAAATTGGTATTTAAATGGCGAGTTCCAGCATACGTTTTGCAAATGTTTTTCTTAATACATTTGAATATTGACTTTAAAAAAATATCATACCACATATATTTCAGTATAGACAGTCTGTCTGTCTTTCTGAAATACAGATATTTATTTATATATGTAGTTTTTTTTATTGTAAGTGTTTATTTGTTAATAGTGATATAAAAATAAAATATAATTTACGGTTGGCAGGGTGTTATTAACAGATCTACCGCAATTTAAACAGTTTGTGTCTTAAGAACCGACTGAAATTAAGAATCTTCATTTAGTCTAGGAATTTTAGCACCAAAAATGCGTTCGTTCTGTACCAAAAATCCTTCACAAGAAAGGTATTCACTGTTTTGAACGTAAAACTCACAATTTCCGAGATATTTGCAAAAAGACGTTTTTCAAGATGGCGGCTAAAGCTCGCGTCCTGGGATGATCGAAAATTCGCTTCTATACTTAGGGGGCACCCCCTAACATAATTTTATGCAGAGCGAAAGTCTAAAAATTACTAATTAATTAATTAAGGACTAATTAGGTTAACGAGTTAGCAGCTCATTAAGCAGGCGTATGCAGCAGACCACCAACATCCCGTGGGATTGATGTTAATGAATAAAGATTCCCTGATCCTCAGATCCTGAACGTTAGGAATATCGAAGCCTTAGCAATCATTACATCATTTCTGAGGTCGTATACGGCAATTATAAGTATTTGTGGATTGACAACACAGCACATCGTGCATTTCTATCAAAATAATTATGCGACTCTGTGATTTAACTCCGAACAATATATAAAAATTGTCTGGAATTGCTTATGTCAGTGGTAGATATAGTGGTAGATATAGTGATAGTAATAATAACTTAATTAATCAGGCGTCGAGGCCCACAGTTTTAACCAATATACCCATTGGATCTGACTTTCTACAATAAATAAAAAGAACATGTCATGTTCCAAACAATTGCCCTTATATAAATAATCAAACATTCCATTAATATTGCTTTAAATGATCTTATATAAATAATCCAACATTCCACAAAAATATGTAAGAAATAAAAAAAATAAAAATAAAAACATAAATACATTTTATTAATCAAAATATTTATTTCAATGAAAATCGTTCTACTCCATGGTTTGCTTGTTTTGTATTTTTATGACAGGAACTCTTGTCATCTTTGAACGAACCTTAGGATAGACGACGACTATTTATCATTCATGAATGCTGATGACGCATATTCACTGTAGCTAAGTAAAAAAATCAAGAAACTTCTCAAACTTTCTGAGAGAAAGGCCAATTTTTCAGTCTTGAGATTATGGTTTTAATAAAAATTGTAAAGTATCAATAATTAGACAAATAAACATTCAGCTTCATTCCAACGCATTAGGAAATGTTTCGCTTGATGGTAGGGCTTTATACAATCTCGTCTGGGTGGGTACCACCCACTCAGCAGATATTTTTCTGCGAAACAGCAGTAATTATTATTATGTTCTAGGTGAAGGGTGAGTGAGCCAGTATAACTAGAGGACTGGGACAAAAACTTGGACTGATTGGTTTTTTTTACAATGCCAATGTCTATGGGCGCTGTGACCACTTACCAACCTGCCTATTATACATAAAAGAACATCGAAACATTTCTGTAGATTTGACAAATTCAACAATCAGCAATCACGAGTACTGAAAAAATATCGCACTGTTACTTTATCATTCCTTTGATTAACTCAATGTTCAAGTCACTGATTCGTAGAACTAAATGTAGTATCAATCAAATCAATCAACAGCCAATCGTAGTCCACTGCTGAACATAGGTCTCTCCCAAGGTGCGCCAAAGCTCCCGGACCTCCGCCATCCGCATCCAGTCGGTACCCGCCACCTTCTTAAGGTCATCGGTCCACCTGGCTGGAGGGTGCCCTATGCTGTTAATTTTGCAGGCTATGTCGGTGACTCCGGTTCTTTTCCGGATAATCTCATTTCTGATCTTATTCTTCAAAGATACTCATATATACATAGCTCTAATTTTTGGACTAGTCCCGCAGTTAGTGTCCACGTTTCGACACCGTATGTCATGGCAGGTAAGACGCATTGGTTGAAGACTTTTGTCTTCAACCAATGCGGTATAGACGACGTGAGGACTTGGCGAAGTTAAATGTAGTAACCATAATCATAAATATATTGAAATTCTGGCTGAAAAATGATTACAGCCCCTGTTATTGCCTCTACTGGTGACAGGGGTTCTGGTTAATTTTTCGCCCAATTAGAATTGCGATTCCGAGCGGTCATTTTGTGATGTTGGAACCTTACTGGCTAGTTAAAGGAAAACAACTGTTTACTGTATCGTGGCGTTTATTGGACTAACTTATATATGAATAAAAAATATACTAATAAAATTATGCTTACATAGCTAAATGCGAGTACAGTTACATACATAATTACTAACATTATAATTAATACACTTCACCTCCCGAAGGCGATGAAAAAAAAAATGTAACATTGGAACATTTTTTTTTTTTTTTTTTTGTTTTGTTTTAGGTAACATTATTAGATATATCTAAAAATAACTAACTTCAACTTTAATACTACCAACAAACAACTATAAAACACAATTAAAAAAAAATATTAAAGAATATTAATATAAAAAAAAGATACTTATACAATACAACACAGACATAACAATATAAATTCATTAATTATAATTATATCAAATATTATTCATAAAAGGGTTTGGTCCTATTTTTATGAACTATTTATTCCTTATTCGAGTTATTTTTAATCCTAACATTACATCCTAAGTCTTTTACAACTGTATATGGTTCTTTATAAAGAGGATCTAGTTTTCTACCTGTTTCTATCTTAATTAATATTAAATCTCCTACATTATATTTAACAGGATTTAAAGAAATGTCATACTTAGATTTTCGCTTATGTTTATTAGTTATTAAGTTATGTTTAGCTTCAGCTTGTGCTAGCTGTAGTCTATATTTTAATTGCAATGGATAACTATCAGAATTATATAGCGGATCTACATGATTAGTTAAATTAGAGGGTATATTGCATACTTTACCAAAAACTAATTCATGTGGCGTGTAATTCGTTTCCGAATGAACTGTATTATTGAAACCGAAACACCAGAAAGATAACCAATGACTCCAAGTATCCGGGTGATTGCTACACTGAATTCTTAGAAAGGACCCTAACACTTTATGGGTGTTTTCTAATGCACCTATTGACTCGTGGTGGTAAGCAGTCGATGATAGTTTTTCTATATTCAAGATTTTACAAACCTGTTCCATTGTCGACGAAATAAACTCTGTCCCTCGATCTGTAGCTATTACCTTAGGAATGCCAAATATTAGAATAAAATTGCGTACGAATGCATCAGCAATGGACGTAGTTTCTTTATTTTCTAAAGGAATTGCTTGTATGTATTTTGACAATTCACATTGTATAGTTAAAATATAAGACTTATTATCTATATCCTTATCTAAAGGCCCAACTAAATCTAGATATACTTTCTCAAAAGCCGAGGATGCCGTAGTGGTAATTTCCATCGGTTCTTTAATATAGCGACTATGTTTCATTTTCTGACACATCGTGCATTTACGTACAAATTCCTGTACATCTCTTTCAATGCTAGGCCAGAAATATCGTTTCTTAATTGTGTTTATCATTCTGCGCATGCCAGCATGTCCGCTAGATGGCAGCAAATGAAAATCATTCATAATAAGAGTTTTCTCCTTATCATCCGTTATTCTTTTAACACCTCGCAATATACATAAACGGGGACCGGTCCAATTATTCAATGACTTAATTTCATTACAAATATTTTTAATAAAATCTACATTTTGTTCATCTTTAACGATACAAACTTCTTCAACACCTATCTTCTTACAAAATAAACTTAATTTCTGCACAAATTCGACTCGCGAGAAGTGCGCCTTAAAATTAAGATTAATGTATAAATATCTCCTATCTGATCTAAAAGCAAAACACTCCATTTCTGTAGTAATAACATTGTTCGCTCTCAATTTATCTAATGTTTTCCCATCCATAAACATTAACTCAATTGTATAACGCGGTTTTCTTAATATATCTACGATTCTTGGTTGATCAGGCCAATTGTCGTTAGATTTATTAAGATCCACGTTCCCTTTTGAAACTTCTTTGTCATTCATTTCATTCATTCTTTTCTTCTGTGCTCTAGTCATCACATTCACAACTTGTTCATGCATCTGCTTTAACTCATCTGATGTCATACTAACTCTCGATAAAGCATCTGCTACCACATTCTCTTTGCCCTTAATGTAAACAATTTTGTATTTATATTCCTCTAAAGTAAGTCTAAATTTAAGTAGTCTATTAGAAGGATCTTTAATACCAAAAAGATATACTAAAGGCTTATGGTCCGTCATTAATGTGAAATTTCTGCCGTAAATATAAGGCCTAAAGTACTTCACAGCCCAAACAATGGCCAAAAGTTCTTTTTGAATTGTTGGGTAGTTTCTTTCGGCCTTATTTAATGGCCTACTAGCATAAGCTACCGGTCTCAAATCTCTGTTACATAAGACTGCACCGATAGCGATACCTGACGCATCTGTTTGTACTACGAATTCATTGCTTGTTGAAAAATCAGGATATTGCAATATTGGCGGTGATATTAAAGACTTTTTTAAAATATCGAACGCTTTTTGACATTCATTAGTCCATATAAATGGTTCGTTTTTCCTGGATAATTTAGTTAAAGGTATAGTAATATCAGCAAAAGATTGTATAAATTTACGATAATAATTACAGAACGCTACAAATCGCTTAACATCGTCTGGATTCTTAGGTATAGGATAATTTTGAAGAATTTTAATTTTACTTGGGTCCGGAGAAACGCCTTTATCAGAAACAACGTGCCCTAAATATAAAAGTTCCTTTTTCAAAAATTCACATTTATGGGGGTTTAATTTTAAATTTACTTTTCTAAGTCTTTCCATCACGCTTATCAAATTCTGATTATGCGAGCTCAAATTCCGTCCAAATATTATAAGATCATCTAAATATATGAAACATTTCTCAAATGCAAGGCCTGACATAGCAACAGACATCATACGACTGAACGAACTGGGACTAACCTTAAGACCCATAGGTAGTCTTTTCATTTGATACTGTCCTGAGCTAGTTGTAAATGCTGTATATTTACGACTCTCAGAAGTCAAGGGCACTTGGAAGTAACCTTGGTGAAGGTCAAGGTGACTAAAGTAAATTGCTCCAGAAAGCGAATCTAAGATTTCATTTATGTTCGGTAACGGAAATTTATCATCTACTACAAGACCGTTTAATTTCCTATAATCAACTACTAGTCTCCATTTGGTATTTTGACCATCAACAGCTTTCTTAGGAACTAACAGTATTGGACTAGACCACTCACTATTACATTCCTCTATGATATCATTTGCTTTTAAATTTTTTATTTGGTTTTCGATTTCAGGCTTTAAGGCTTGTGGTAAACGGTATGGTTTTACATATACTGGAGAAAACTTTTGGCTTAACAGTAAAGGATTGGTGGTAAATATTTGTGGTCGTTAGCTTATCACCTTCCATATGAAACACATCTGCGTACTTTGCACAAATGGCCTCAATGCTTTTCCGTTCATCATCGTGCAAATGAGATAAATTTAGTTCGTGCAGTAACTTTTGAACTCTATCAACGCTAATATTGATTTTATTAAATGTACATATATTATAGTTATCTAAAGATTGTAATTCTGGTGTAAAAGATGCTAGCTCTATGTCTTGTTCAGTAACATTTAATATCTTAATAGGAATCCTATTATTTTTTACTGTAGTGATTTCATTAGCTAAAAATATATCTTTGCTCAATTCTTTTCCACAAACAACAACATCCCCACTTATACATTCATTCACATAAAGAAAGTGTATTGATTCTGATCGAGCAGGAACAAGTAAGACTTCATTACTTTTATTGACATCGTTTATTAATTTCAAAGAATGAGTAAAGTTGTCTATACGTAAAGTAACTAAATTTGTGTATAAATTAATGTTGGCTTCGTACTTTAATAGAAAATCTAACCCTAGAATTCCATCAGCCTTTAACGGTAACGACTCAAAAACTGAAAATTTATGGTTAAACTGTATATCTTTACTGGATTTTAAAGTTAAATTTACCAATCCTTTAGCTCTGGTCTGTCCACCAATGCCATTTATTAACGTATTATCTCTGTGTACTGGTGTGTTAAAAGGAATCGCTTCATTTTTTATGACAGAAAGTGATGCACCAGTATCAATAAGCCAGTAATATTTTATGTTATTAATGTACAATGCCACATATTTTGTGTTTTCATTGCATGATAAGATGGTGTTCTTAAGATCGAAAAAACTGAATCGGTTTATTATTTGATGTTTGACTACTTTGAAGCTCCTCTACATTGTGCTCAACTGCATATAAATTTCGATTTTGAGTGTTATTTCTACTTGTTGTGAAACCTCTACCTCTGGTAATGTAAGAAGGTCTGCGATTAGTATAATTAACTCTCAAGTTATTATTAAAATTATTAGCTCTATAGTTACTATAACTAACGCGTCCTGTTCCACGCTGATTACCGTAATTGTTGTTACGCTGACCACGAAAGAAGTTTGCGTTTTGTCCATAATTGTGACTACCACGGTGACCGCGATTAGGACTAAAGTGCCTATTGTTATAGAAAGTACGTCCTTGCTTTGATACATGCATGAGGTTACCTTGAGGTGGAACTGGCCTGTCCTCGTCTTTGGCAGCCTGTACTGCTTCCTTCAAACTGCTATAATTTCGGGACGTAATGATTGTAGATACTCGTGAGCTACGCAGTCCATCTGCATCCTCCAGCATATCAGCGTACATTTCTATAGAGTCAAGCATTCTCTTAGTGGTGCTTTCAGTATCATCCATTACTGGAATTAAATTACATGCCACTTTTAAATCAAACTCCATTTTGTTAGTTTTAATTGACATTGGAAAAACACACAAATTTTTTATCTCGTCATACAATATTTGACACCTACTAAAAATTTCTTTGCTTAATAGAGCTACTTCTTTATCACTACTCTTTTCTAAACTTAATAATAATGATTGACATTTCTCAAAAATAGCACTTGTTTCCTTCAGTTTAGTTGCAATAGTACTACCTTTATACCTTTTTTTTTTTTTTTTTTTTTTTTTTTTTTTTTTTTTTTTTTTTTTAACGTGGGGAAATCCTCATGGATACTCTCTACCATGTTATGTTAGAGGGTTATGTCGGACTTTTACCGACTAAAACCACCACGATTAGCCTTCGCTCCGCAAAGGGGCGAAGTTACGGGCACACTTGCGTATTCATCCGCGACTCCGCCAGCGGTTGTTCAATTAGCGAACCCTTCATTGGCAAAAACTCCTATTATTTTGCTACATGCTTCTGAAAGTTGGCATGCTTTCTTCCTAGGGGGGACCCTATACTTTCCGGGCAGTCATATCCCCCTTTTTAAATGCCCAAAGGTATTTTTCACGGAGGTAGGAAGATGGTGTTATTACGCCGACTGCGCCCTACTCTCCTACGCCTTATCGGTGCTGCCAGAGCATCGGCCTCCCTCTCCCTTTCTGCTATTTCTTTTTGCGCGATTACGGCCTCGCAAAAGGTGAGCATGGCTTTCCAAGACTTTTCACTGTCAACCATGGACTTCACTACGGCTGGCAGCGATAGGTCTCTACCGACTGCTGCGATCAACCTTTGCCGCGGTTGTTCCCATGCTGGACATTCCTGAAGCGTGTGTAACGCTGTGTCCTCATTTGCTTTGCAGGCGTGACAAATTGGTGTCGGTTCCCTCCCAGCAATTTTCCACAGGTATCGTCCAAAGCATCCGTGCCCGGAGAGCATTTGCACAAGGCGAAATGTCAACGGTGGGCGTTGTCGTTCCATCCATTTCTTCAGTATTGGCCGTATTGCTTCTATTGTATTGTGACCCGCCGTTGGCTCCATCAGTCTATCTTGCCATTTGCGAAGAAGCAGCGACTGCTCGGTAGCTCTCCATTCTCTTTCCTCGACTGCACTACGTTCCCGACATTCGGAACGTCGAAAATGTGCCGCAGCGAGTACTTCTGCCTCCAGATCCCAAGGTGGCGAACCGGCGAGGACACATGCAGCTTCACAGGATATTGTACGGTATCCTCTGATGGTTCTACTACCTTTATACCTACTTTGACCTCTTTTTACTAAATATTTACGTATTTCAAGTAACAAATCATAACATTCTTTCAAACTTTCTATCATTTTATGCCTATAATTTTAAAATATTGTATAATAATTCATAACTACGTAAAACTGAAAACTATTTCGCAACATACATACATGAAATATAACGCGTAAGCAGTTTTTGTTACAAGGTATCATGTTCGCGAAGTTTCTGCGCCGTTTAGTCAATTATAATTATTACCGTAATGAAATTTGATCACCGTCTTTACACATTTTACTTAACATTAACATTAGAAAACCAAATTAACTGCTCAAATACATTCTAAATTGTTTAAATACAGCTCACACTTTCACATATTGTCATAGTTCATTGAAAATAACAGCACTTTATTACACTAAATGCACGTAATAGTTTAAAACACTCACATAGGTATGTCGTATTGCTTACGTAGTGGTCTCCTCGACGCTGCGGCCCCTGGCCCGTAATGATGACCTGATGCGGGCTACAGTTCGCATCCCCAATTCCTCTTGAATAACGCGTCGAATGCACTCCCTGTACAGCTTGCATCCGAAAAATATTACAACAACCAAAACCAGGGCTAAAACAATATACGTTACAGTGCTTATGCTGCTTAGATGATTGCCAAAACTTTCCAATTGAGACGAATTGTCGCCAACGGCATTTTGATTCAAAAACACATCTTCCTTCTCCACTTTTGACTGACACATCTTTACAGTTTATTAATTATCTGCACCCAAGAGCTAAAACAGAAGGAAGAGGTTCCTTGGCAGAGCCCTGGCAGGGTCGCCATGTGATGTTGGAACCTTACTGGCTAGTTAAAGGAAAACAACTGTTTACTGTATCGTGGCGTTTATTGGACTAACTTATATATGAATAAAAAATATACTAATAAAATTATGCTTACATAGCTAAATGCGAGTACAGTTACATACATAATTCCTAACATTATAATTAATACACTTCAATTTGTACAGTAACTATTTTTATTTATATTTATTTAAAGCTTAAATGTAAATACATTTTAGATAGTTTTACAATAGTAATATGATAATATCTACCATTCTACCTACTTTTCAAACAAGTAACAATTGTACCTTAAAATATTTTTCGTTCTGCCTATTTTTTTTTTTACTCCGCCAAAATTGCACTGATTGATTGATCAGTGTTAAATTTTCGTATTCTATACATAAATGGAAACACCAGCTATCTTCTTTTTTGTATAAGTTCAAATATGCTCATACTTAAATCTCTTTGACATGCCACGACAATGTAGTGAAATGTAACTAATGTACAATGCGTATGTGTGCTGTCACGGAATACTTTTTCCATTAAAATTTGTATACTTTTTTAACATATTTTAATATAATTAAGTAACAAATAACAGATAATATAATACTTCCGGGTTAAATTCGGTGTTTTATTTCAAAGTAATTTGCAGTGATTGGCAGCTAGACAGATAAAATGATATCGTTAGATTAAAATGTGTAGAGAAATGATAATAATTTCGCATGTTGCAAATATATCAGATTTACAATGTATTGAAAGAAGCAATGTCAGTCTAAAATTATACTTTAATTAAGAACAATAAAAACAAATACACGATACAGTGCGTTTAGTATACAATGGGATATAGTGACAATATATCTCCGTTTACGAAGCAAGTGAGTATAAAAATATAATATTTATATAAAAGAAGATTAATTTTACCGATATGGACTAATACGTACTTACTATGTACTTAATTTGCACTTCAATATTCCATGCGTGTAAATAAACATAGTTCAAAAACAGAGTTCAATTTTTAATGTCACAGAGATCTTTTTTTATTAAATTATTATGTAATATACTTATATATATTTTAACACGGTGGGATGATGGCTAAGGACATGCGTATATATTTAACTATGTAGTTCATAAATACATATACATATATATGTAATATTTCTTTTTATTTATTTATTTTTGATAAGTTTACTAACTAAATTATAATTTTAAATTTTATGTACTATATTTTGAAAGTATATGATATATTAAATTAAATAAAACTAAAGGAAATACAAACATTATATGACAAGAAACAGTAACGAAAACAAATTATGAAATGATTTGATGTATAATAATTTTTATGATACCCATCTAAATGACATTGCTGATATTATAGGTACTATTTAAAACTTTGAAAAATTGATGATTTATTTATTTGATTGATGATTGATTGAATTGGAACCTTATTTTATCGTCGCGTCATATACAATGTAAATAAATAAAAAAAATATTATTTTACATAAACAATAAATTGATCTTACTAATATTTCCATAATGATTTTATTTACAAGGGGGATTTTAATAAAAATTAGGAATAGCTAATGTAGAAAACATGACTACGGTCCGAGTAGAATGTCGGCAAGAGTACTGGCAGTTTTTGTCCGTTGAATCACAATTCCGATTCTCTGGGTGAAAAATTAACCAGCCCCCTAGCATCAGAACAGACCAATAAATATCCATCAGCTCTCCTAGCACCAGTATAGAAAATAATCAATAAGACGGGCTAATATGTCTTTTCAAAAGATTTTTAATAATCATGTGTTTAAAATTTGGAGGTTGTTTACGCAGCCATACGTCAAACAAACAATCGGTATTGTCATGTTAAAAAAATAATAGATAATACTTATTACATATTACAAGATTATAATTATGTAAGGATGATAAAATAGCAGTTATAATTCATTGATTTCCTTGAACGATATATATATTTGTTCGTATATCGTTGTTTATATAATTTCATTCGAGTAAAGTGTTTTTGGCTGGTGTTATTTTATCTTTACGCTGACACAAGTAAATGATTATTCATTATCAACACAATATTAAAACTCGTTCTGTTTCCCAGTGCTTCGTAACCACAGCCGTGGGAATAAACATAATTGGTTTCGGCTGCATCTTGGGTTTCCCAGCCATCTTGCTGCCCCAACTACATACACCAGATACGCCCGTTCCGGTGACAAAAGAAGCCGAGTCATGGATTGGTAAGACTTCTCTCATGCCCGAGGTCATGCTTTTTTTATAATTGCCGGGAAGGCAAATGACTACTCCACCTGATGGTAAGTGGCAGTAGAGTCCAAACGCGACGATGGCAAATACAGTCGGGAAGTGTTCTGGACTAGCCGCCCCCGCCTTGCCGGCCCGCAAGATGTCTCTTCACGCCTCGTTTGAAGGAACCCAGGTCGTAAGAGGAGGAGAATACGTGAGCTGGTAAATAATTTAAGTTTTTGGAAGTGCGACAAAGAAATGAGTTGTCATTATTCTTTGTGCGCGATGTAATTGATGTCACAGTTAGGCGGTGACATCGAGAGCCAGTACGCGTAGATTTGTGACGGAAGGGGGAAGCATGAATTAGGGAGAAGATTTTCACAGAGCACTCGCCGTGATACAGTCGATAAAAAGCGCTCAGTGCTGCTATCTCGACGGAATTATAAAGGTTGGTGGGTGTTGGTGACTTTTACGATGCCAATAATGCGAACCGCACGTCGTTTCAACCGATCGAAGACCTCCAGTAAGTACTTAGTGGAGCCACCCCAAAGGTGCGAGCAATAATCGACGAAAGACCGCACATGCGTTTTGTACAACAGGAGCAGTTGTTGTGGCGTGAATCGCCGCACCTTGTTCAGAACTTCGAGTTTCCGTGAGGCTGTTTTTATAGTTAAAAATAATAGATACATACGTATATGCAGAGAATTATAGAGCGTTGTACTGGTGCGGCTTGCGACATAAAATATTCAATAAATCTTAAATTATTTTAATTCAAATAGATTTTAACAAGTACTTATGAATAGTTAACCCTGTGTTTACACTTTTTTTAACATGTAAACTGAAAAACCCTCAGTGTCGGACTTCCGTTTTAACTCGCTCCTATTCTATAAGTATTAGATCGAAAAAACTCCTACGAATATTAAGAATATTATTTAATACGCTTGGGCACAGTTTATTATTTCATCTTCCAGCGCTATCTTTCTATGAGATTAATAAAAGTTAATTATAACCAAAATGAAGTTATGATCATGGAAAGACCCCAAAACATAATTTCTATCAATTAATAAAATAAACATGAATTTAATTAGTTGCAGCATTAGCTCTGAGTGTACTCGCTGGCAACTTCATCTCGCCACCGATCATGGACCGCCTTGGACGCAAGATGACACATTACGCGCTCACCGTCATTTTCTTAATAGGCTGGTTCACCATAATTTTGGCAACCAGTGTTGAGGTACATGCTTAAACTCTTATCAAATTTAATTTATGTGTATAATGTAAAATAATTATTTATTTAATATGGAACTTAATATGTATTGCAATCATAATCATATTTAAAAATATATGTTGCCTTAACTGTCATTATTTAAATGATATATTAAATACTATTAATATCCGACATTCATATTTTAAACAGATACCTATTTGTATAAAATATTATTAGTGTAACGTAATGAAAGTATTAAATTTAATAATTGTTTATTTTCAGGCTTTGATCGTCGGTAGAATCTTGCACGGGGTTGCTGGCGGTCTTCTGTCAACTTTACGGTCTATACTGATTGGCGAATATACAAGCCCGCGAAATCGTGGAGCTTTTCTCACTATAGTATCTCTTTCACAAGGTTTCGGTATATTTATAGTACATCTCATTGGGTCCTTCCTGAGCTGGCAAAAGGCTGCATTCGTATGCGTATTCTTTCCGTTTGTAAGTCTTGTTATGATCATTTATACACCGGAATCTCCAAGTTGGTTGGTATCTAGAGGCAGATACGATGAATGCAGACAAGTATTTACATGGTTGAGAGGAAACGAAGAAAATGATGAACTAGAAGACATGATTGAAGCGAGACTTGCGTTTGAACAGGCCGCTGTGAAAGAAAACCAGAACCAAAACTGGTTCGCTAAATTGGCTACAATAATTCGAAAGAGGGAGTTCTATATACCTATAATTATCATGATCCACAGCAACATTTTATTGCAATTCTCTGGTGGACCTATAATGTCATCTTACTCAATAATCATTATGAACCTGCTAATGGGACCAAAGGCAAACGCATATTTTTGGATGGTCTTTATAGATACGCAAAGAATTATTTTTAACACGGTAGCTATTTTTATCATCAACAGGACCAAAAGGCGAGTAATGATCTTCACAACAGGCTTGCTTTCAGTAGGAAGCCATTTTGCGATTGCAATCTATGCTTACTGCAGAACCCATGGTTGGGAGTATGATCCAGTGTGGTTACCAGCTTTGTTGATCAATTTACAATACTTGGCAGTGGCTATAGGTACTGTGCCAATGCCACAAGTTATAGGTGGAGAGGTATTCCCTTTGGAGTATAGGAGTATAGGTGGTACCATTAGTCAGGCAGCAGGAGGAGTTGCGATGTTCGTGGCACTAAAGACATTCCCCACGTTGTTAGATAAAACAGGATTACACGGCACGTACACATTTTACAGCGCTATTTTATTATTTAATTTAATCATTGTATTGATCTTGCTACCGGAGACGAAAGGAAAGACTCTTCAACAAATAGAAAATGAGTTCCGAGGACGACCGCTAAAGCTTGAGGAGCTAGAAGCGAAACAGTCATTGCAGTCAAACCCGATTGAGATCTACAAAAGAAAGGTGTCGGAGAGGAGATGTAGTAGTCCCGTACTGCTTTAATTTAATAATTATTATTTACACTTCAAACTTTACAAATTAAAATATTTTTTATAAAAAAAACAACAATTTTATTGAACTCATGCCATAAAATTTATAAATGAATCATATCAATTCATTCATTTTGTTAATTAAATAACTAACACATTAATGAAAATGAAAATGAAAAAATAGTTTATTCTTTATCAAGTTGTACATAGCAAATAAAGGTTGGGACCCTCTAGTAAGTATAGTATAATACTCGTGACAGAAGGACCCGCAGGACATTAATATATTAACAGTTTTGCGGAAAAAAAAATTAAACTTTTTTATCTTAGTATTTAGTCAAGAGCCTATGTTACACAGCATACATAAATACACGAATACACTACTGTCAGAACAAACTCGAGAATCACCGCAGAAAACGGTAGTGAAATGTCGGAAAGTGATATACAACATTGACCTTATTATTGGAACGAAGTTCTTTTACGCGGCTAACAGTAGAGTAGCAGTGACCCAAGGTCACGTCATATAACGAAATAGCGTTCATAAATCGTGCCTATCAAATGCTATAAAATGCGATGCGTTGGGTGGACCCTTCTGGAGGTAGGACCTATTCGAAATTTAAAAGCGCCAAACCACGCCAAACCATAGAGCATGAACGATAACGAAACGATAGTGTGTCTACCATTTTATTAAATATAACAAACTCAATCAAAATAATTAATTTTATTTAACATACTTTCCTAACTTCTTAAAAATAAAAAAATATATATAAAGGTAATACAAAACCATAAAAGGACCAGTAGCGCTGCGGCTTACGAGCCGCACGCAAGTCCTAGCTTCGAACCTTGGGCTATTATCATAATTCCCATCATAAACTTTATTTAATTAGAGGGGTAAATTACTAAAATAATATTAGAATATTAGTAAATTTCTTAAAATAGGGATTGCTATTTATATATTTTCTTAATTGTTGTTTCTTAATATTTTATTAGAGAGTAGCATAAAGGAGGCTGAGGCACTTTTTCGTTCTACAAAAATACAGTTATATATTCAAATAAAATCAACATTTTAAAACACGTTTGGAGTTGAAAAAATATCGCAAAGAACTTCGTTCCTGACGGGAGTCCCTCGACCGCATAATTGTTTTTTATATTTTAAGAATACATGAAGTAAAATCTTACAGAATAACACTGCTGTATTGTAAAATATGAAACAGCAAATATTTGTTTCTACAATCTACCTACATTGAATACAATATAAGATGTGATTGGCAGCTGCCTATTGATAAATCGATATCAAAAGATTAAATTTAGTTTTCTATTATCATTTTGCACAATTTTTTTTCAGTTAAAAATACTTCCTAGGCTTAAGATGTTGATAACTTGAAAGTTTTATAAATTGTGTTTATTTATTAAAGGTAGGTTCCATTTCTATAAAATGGAAAAGACTAAAATTACTCCCTTTACAAAACAGGTATGTTCAAATTACATATTTATTAATATATAAATACACCACACTGGTCTTGGTTAGAAATCTATAGTATATCGCTAGTAAGCGATACGATCGCCATTTCTGACACACATATTTTTGTTTCTTTTTTTGACTTATTTTTAAATTATGTAATATCATAAACAATAAAGAGTTAAAGAAATAATTATTATATAATTTGATCATTATATTAAAAGTTCCACGGAGTTTTTGGAAAAGTTCTGTGGTGGAAAATATTTTGAGAAAATGTGTAATTATCGGACGTTGACTGGCAAATGTCCTAAACTGTTTTATACTAGATTTAATTCCAAAGGTTTTCAACACCTATTTTATTCTGTTTTAGTGTTTCGTAACAGCAGCAGTGGGTATAAATATAATAGGATTTGGAAGTGCTGCTGGCTTCCCAGCTATCTTGCTGCCTCAGCTGAAGGAATCAGACACTCCCATTCAACTCACAAAGGAGTCAGAATCATGGATTGGTAAGTGATCTACGCATAATCATATAGCACCATGCTGAAGATCGATAATTTATTTGCAAAATTTATGTAAATGTTAATATAATATAATACCAACTGTCCTCTTCCAATCAACGCTAAGCAGAACAGGGAGTACATAGTGCATGTAATACAAGGTTAAAAATAAAACAAATAATAAAACAACAACCATAAACAAATACACACACAATATACAACTTAAGCTGTGTCCAGACATGTTCTCGTCCGTACCGTACCTCCGTTTCGTATCAGCAAAACGATAACGTTATAACATATTTAGTTTCAAACGTAAATTTTTATTTCCAAAAGAAATCTAATTTATTCACGTCTTATATTTATTTAGCGGCAATTTTAGCATTGAGTATGCTCGTCGGAAATCTTATGACTCCACCCGTCATGGACCGTCTCGGACGCAAGGCGGCTCATTACGCGCTTACCGTCATCTCCCTGATAAGCTGGTACATCACTATTATGGCAACGAGTGTTGAGGTATGTTTATAATTTCAGTATTAATTTAGTAATCTTAAATTATCCTTCTTATTTATTTTCTTTATTTTGTTCTATTATAGGGTGTCCCAACAAGAGCGCTGGATTTAATGTAATGAAAAACATTTATTTTTTGAATTAAGTTAATATTTTTATTTCAACATAAAGAAAAATAGTTCCAATTAAAAGTGAAATACAACATCAGTTAGTCATCATCATCAATAACGCACCGCACGTGAACTGCTTTAGGCTTATTTGCATACACCTTTTCCTTCACATAGCCCCAAAAAAATAATTCCATCGGTGTCAGATCGCACGATCTTGGTGGTCAATGTTTATTGCCAAATCGGGAAATGACACGGCCTGGAAACTTGGTCTACAGTAACATCATTGTTTCACGTGCTGTGTGGCAGGTCGCACCGTCTTGTTGTTCGGGACATCGCACACCATTAACAGTAAGTGCATTTCCAGCCGCATTTTCAAAGAAATACGGCCCAATCACTCCGCCAGCCTAGAATGCACACCAAACAGTTACTCGCGGTGGATTCGTTGGTTGTTTGAGTACCACACGAGGATTTTCAGCACCCCAAATCCGACAGTTTTGATTCTTTTGGCGTATTATTGCGACCGACCAAACTTAACGTAAATGACGAACTGTTTTCGCAAAACTTTTACCATTTTATAATGTGTTTTTACAATAATTAAACGTTGTTTGTTTGCATACTTCTCCGTATTGTTAAATCACGTGGTCTGCATGTGACAAATGACAAAAAAAGTAGTAAAAAAATGGCGGCATATTTAAATCCGGCGCTCTTGTGGGGACATTCTATATATATAGGATCAAATGTGCTATAGTTTTTAAGCATATATAATTATAACGGATGGTAAAAATACTGACACTGTAGAACATTACAATTTTTTTAAATTACCTCTCCTGTTTTCCTTGTATAGGAAGTTATGTAAAATACACAAAAAATTAACATGGACCGGAAGACCGCTAAATAGAGTAATTACTTTTGTGCCACTTAGTAATTAATTGTTAATGGAATAGGTTCAACATTATTTAAGAAAAAACAAAATTGTTTTCAGGCTTTGATAATTGGAAGAATGATGTTCGGCATCGCAGGCGGCCTGCTGACCACGCTCCGTTCTGTTCTCATCGGAGAGTACACGAGCCCTCGAAATCGTGGTGCCTTCCTCACCACCGTATCTCTTACACAAGCGTTTGGTATATTTTTCGTACATCTCATTGGATCTTTACTGAGCTGGCAGAAGACTGCTCTCATATGTGTTTTCTTCCCGTTTGTAAGTCTCGTCATGATCATGTATACGCCAGAATCACCAAGTTGGCTACTCACAAAAGGTAGATACGACGAATGTAGAGGAGTTTTTAGATGGTTAAGGGGAACCGAAGAGGACGAAGAACTAGAAGACATGATAAAAGCAAGACTGGCCTTTGAGCAAGCGACTATCAAAGAACACGAGATCAATTGGTTTGCAAAGTTTTTAAGAATAATTCGAAAGCGGGAATTCTATAAGCCGATTATGATTATGATTCACAGCAATACTATTATGCAATTTTCTGGCGGTACCACCATGGCCGCTTATTCAACCGTCATTATCAGTCTATTGATGGGATCAAATGCAAATGCACATTTTTGGATGGTATTTTTGGATACACAAAGAATTATTTGTAACACTGTTGCTGTTTATATCATAAACAGGATTAGAAGACGTACGATGGTGCTCACTACGGGAGTCCTCTCCGTTGCAAGTCATTTTGCCATCGCCATATACGTTTACCGCAGAATTCATGGATGGGAATATGACGCTACCTGGTTACCAGTTATTTTGATTAATCTACAGTTCTTAGCAGTGGCGGTGGGCACTGTTCCAATGCCACAAGTGATAGGAGGGGAGGTGTTTCCTTTGGAGTACAGGAGTATAGGGGGAACTATCAGCTTAGCAATAGGTGGAGGGGTGATGTTCTTGGCACTAAAGACATTTCCCGAATTAATTGATAAAACTGGATTACACGGTACGTACACGATTTACGGTGGAATTTTATTACTTAACTTGATAATCGTGTTGGTGTTGCTACCAGAGACTAAGGGGAAGACCCTACAGCAAATTGAAGACGAATTTCGAGGGCGAGCGCTCAGGATTGAAGAGGTGGAAGCAAAACAGTCGCTACAATCAAATCCAGTAGAGATATGTTTAAGAGAAATATGTCAGAAAGGAGATGCAGTAGCCCCGAACTGCTATAAAATATCAAATAGGTAGTATAATAAAGCAACACTCTACATTGCTTAGTGAGATTTGTTCCTGATTTAAATAAATATATGGACATAAAGAAAAAAACAAGTATTTTTTCAATAATTCTCTATATTATTTGGTACACATAACCGTCTCGCTGTCCAACCGTACTCGATGATGTGAGCTTTCAAACTGTCAACAATATAGTATCAACATTAAAAGTTAAATAATCACAAACGCTCGGCTCACCGGTTCACTTGCACAGCTGACCACTTAACTAATATCTGTACATTATACTAATGTTTATACATTCATGCTGGAATTATTTTTAACATCAGATCAGAAACAAAACTTAGTGACAGATTAAAAACAAAAGTTTTACAAGTTATTTAATTGTACAATATAGATTTATATATCTGGATGTATACGGAATTGTTTATAAATCATCTGTGAAAATCTTGAATTTTAAATTTACTATAAGTGATATAATAAATTCATTTTACTTCGAATATATTTTTACAAATTTTATTTCGATTTACAAATCTGTACACACCCTTATAGATAGAATGAAATGAACTTTATGTACACGGCATTAAGTTCACTTTATACTACATATTTATACTGAAGCAGAGATCGAACAATGGACCGTCTTAACTAACGAATTACAGCCATCTTGTAAATAAATAACGCAAAACTGTGTACCTTAATGATATTAAATATAAAAGTATTTTTCTTAATGAATATAATTCCGTTTTTAAAATATCTTAAAAATCCGAAGAAGCCATAGACACTTAGTGTAGATTGTTTTTAATATGAAATTAAAAAAAGTCGGATTCCATTAGGTCGTTACAACTTTCGTCAAATGGTACACGATCTATAAAATCGTGCCCAACGACAGTATAGTCGCGCACTAATAGAAACCAATTCATAAAAAATGTCTTAAGTATGTCCAAAATGCATGTAGAAAAATCAAAATTAATCGTACTAAGCACTTACAATAAATTTCAAAATTTTTAAGAAGCAATAGAATTCATACACTTTCTAAACTTATCTCTGACAAATTTGAGATTATTAGCAAATAATTATTAATAATAGTCCATTAAAAATAAAACATCTGTTTCTAACTGAAGTAGAAATAACCATAATTATCATTTGTACATTATTTCCATAATATCTGAAAAGTGGGAGGACGGCGCAGCTTAGTCGTCCTAAATTAATGTTCCAACTACACTAATTAGACAGCACCAAAAATATTTCTGTCTCTTTCTCATGTGCACATTACAAAGGATATTTATACAGGAGCAAAGCAATACTGAAAGCTCATTGGTCGCAGATTGTGTCATCGCCTGCCACCGACCAATGATCATTCAGATTGAAGCCAAATTAGTTAATTTGTCTTTAACTAGCAATTTGAAAAACTGTCAATAAGTTCTGTCAAATTAGTGAAGTGATTCGAAACAACAAATTCAACAGCAATATCTGCGAGACTGCAGTAGTAACTACCACTTTATCAGTTAACTATAAATATGTTAATAATAATTAACATTTAACAATGCAAGGAACATAAAGCAACCGCCTTCCTCTATTTAAAGGAACTTAATGAATTAAAATTAATTTTTAATAATTGAATCCTTTTGTTATATTTCTTTGTTTGTTTAAATTCGTATCCAGTATTAAATGTATTTTAAAATTAAAAGGAGATGGTATTGTTAATATGGATTTATTAAATAGACAAATATCAAATTACAACAATAATTACATACAGTTTGAAACAGAAGCACTTGGGGGTGATTCTTTACAATGTTGAAACGATGAACAAACACAAGAACGACAGGATGCATACTTCATGCCCGGACAAATGACACTTATAAACATTACGTTAACATTTATCTAAGCAATCCATACAAAACCCGCACACACTCTACTTACAAAATTCAAGTTTTAAATACAATAGAAAAATTTCCTATAGATTTTCGTTTTAAAAAAATATTTACAAAATTTTGACCGTACGTACTCTCTTATCAAAACCTTTTTTATATAAAAACACGGACATTTCTGGCATTTGCTTTCGTCGTCGCTTTTAAATTTAGAACAGCGCCTCCATCTTGGAAATATCACGTCATTACATACTATACATACATTACAAATCGTTTTAAAGAACTGGTATTAAACATTCTTTATTGGAAACGTTCCATTTTGTCTTCATAACCATTCCATTTCTCTCAATCGTTATATTACTTCCTAGAATATAAAAAAAGTCAAATTTAATACCTACCCCCACCATACAACTTTTTTGTTCTGCCTAAAACAATATGTTACTGGCGACAGTGCATCAAAAGCACCTCCTTCACAGTAACACTACTTGAAAAAGTTGTTACACATTTGTTTCATCCAATACTCAAGTTTATTATCAACATAAATCAACAGGTTTTACTAATATGTATTCATTAAACGAAATTAATATACACATGTATATATTTTTAATGGCAACATTTCTTCTATTATCAAATTCAAAAAATTGTTCCTATTCCCTTCCAACGGTCTACAAGAGGAAAGACTGTCTACATACAACACTGATTACTATATTTGAGTGATTTTAAAAGTGGTCACTAAACATATTCGAGTTCATAAAAGAGAGCAGACCGCTTGAGTGAACAGATGTAAAAACACCTTTCAATAACAAACATATTTGAAATATTAGACGTCGCGTATGTTACTTATGAATCGATTTTTTATCTCTATCATCTCAAATGGATATAGATTATATATCAAGATAGAAATTGGTAACTAGAAACTTACCAAAAAATATATAAATAGCAAAATATAATGTTAATATTGGCTTTAAAACTCAACCTTTAAAAAATAGCATTTAAAAACTCTGGTATATGTTTCCAAGTTCAAACCAAGGCTATTACTCTCCCATATGAACTCTCATCTAAACACCGATGTAACAATAATTTTAAAGTGTAACGAACAACATGTATTTATGCTATGAACTGTCAAAATTGTCAATACGTAAACATCTAACAGCTCTTCATTTCACTGGACGTAAAACTTTAACATATAAATAATAATTACATTTTTATTTTGTAGATGAAATATTGATTCTTTCAATTTACTATTTTATTTTGTTATATAAACAACAATGCCCAATTCATCCCATGAAACAGTTCCCAAAATACATCCAGAGTCTTAAGATGTTTTGAACCTTGTGGCATCTAGACTGAAATTATCTCATTATAAATAAACCCGGAAAATCACAGCGTGCATTTTAGTTAGGTTCATTTTTCCAGCTTATCTGTGATTGATATTTTATTTTAATCACACAAACACTGTATTTTATTTTATTATGTTATAGAGTCTAAGATTTATTTATAATAAATAAATATTCGTCCATTTTTTAATGCAAAATATTCATGGATAATATTTGTGCTATTTCAAGTGCAAATTGAATTCTAATACGTATCAGCTTTGTAAAGTGAAACGCTTTTATTGAACATCAATTATATTCAACTTTATTATTGAGGAAAATTGTGCAACAATGTTTGATTATATAACTCTTCGTGTGAAACACCAATATTGTAAAATACTTAACATGGTATTAAACTAAGAATGAATTTATAAATTTGATTTAATCAACACTAGTAAGAGCTAATGTATACTCTCAACCGATTCAAACAGTTCACGATGTTTTATACTCTGTGTGTCTCAAGTCACATTCACATAGATGTTCCTCGGTACAATATTTGTTGACATCTCATACAAATATTAAACATAGAATTATTTAACTATAAAAACACAAAGTTCAGGTATATTATTTTCATAAGACTATACTGTATTTTTTTATAAGTATTATTCTCGTTATATTTTTTTGAATTAGTTTTTTTACTGTTCGGAGTTTAGCTTTGTATGAGTAATATTTTGCTGTTTTATTCATGCTATGAGGGACTAAGCGCTTGGAGAATACTTTGCAGTTACATGGTGTTAACATCATCATCACTACATGTTTCATTCATTGTGGGATTGTAACGAACATGCTGTAGGAAATTATAATAAAGGGGGACATATTATCGACATATCGATACAGATATAAGAACCACAACTTAATGAAACTCACATTTGAATCGATACACGAAAACTTTGCACAAAATTAAATTCGCGAGGGGTAGCCAATAAACTGGTCTTCTTTTTTCTAGACTTCACGAATGAAGACAAAAGCGGGTCTAAATAGCTCATATTGTAATATATCGCAAGTTATAGTTTGCGAAATATCTTTCATCACTTGATCGTTGGTGGTTGTGATCTTAATTTTATAAATAAAATCCTGTGATTTGTTATATTTGAGATTTTATGGACTTGTCGTGAAAAAAGTTCACCCAAATTATATTTAAGTAATTCGGATTTGCCTGCCTAGGTAAATATCGCACAGTGTTGTTACACACATATTATTATATTCATTCATATTTTTGTTCATGATCGATTAAACAGTTTCCAACGCTGGCGTTGGCATAACATTTTAACTTACAAAATGCAGTTCAATTAAAAACATCGTTATAATGTTATGCCACTCCTGCGCAGGTCAAGTACAAACACTTTACAAGATGTTTCCCTTCCACAATCGCCTTTATAACGTATCTCTAATGAACACAAACAGTCGAAGCAGATACCCGGGATCACCAACGTGTCGCTACCCAGTGTATGCATTAGAGACGGCACAGTGCACTCGGCATAGAAAATGTCCTCATAATCACTCTTTTATTGTCCGTATAGAAAAGATGTGAGCACCGTACGTTTGAGACGATTCTGCAATGTCCTACCATGCGGTAGTTAGCGCGGTGTTCAGTGTCGGTCGGCGCGGGACTTGTTCTCGGCGCAGGAGCCGCACACGTACTCGTCGTCCTCCCGCAGCGCCCCGCGGTTGAGCCCCACACAGTGCATGTGGAACCACTGGTCGCAGCCGCCGTCGCATTGCACCCAGTCGACTTTTCCTATTTCATTCAATTAATTGACGAGTTACTATAGATTACATCTCTGACTAATTACGCCTACATTTTTTTAACAGATTATTTTTGTAATAATAGTTTCTTTGTAATTCGTAAAATACAAGATCTTTTTTGCGACCACAAAACTTTTACTTTTAAACTGGGCACTTAGTGTTACTCGATCATTTCATTTGCAAATAAATATCACTGTAATATCTACAGAATACAGTTACAGCGATAGCGAGATCGCGGTCGTAGATATGACTCGTCGCTTCAAATACAATAAGGTGATAAGGACGATGCGATAATGTTCAAGATGATGCGGTAACTCGATAACATATTAAGCGAGGTACGTTTGCACAACGAGTTACACGTCATCGCGTGTCAAGGTAAATAAGCACGCCTCTGCGGGCCGGCGGCGGACGGGTACGCACCTGTGGGCCGCAGACAGGCGGCGGCGGCGCAGTCCTCGTCGTCGTCGGCGGACGAGCGCGACGACGAGCTGCTGCGCCGCGCCGCGCCGCGAGCCGCGCGCGCCTGCGCTGCTGGGGGGAGGGGGGGACTTTGTATAAGCTTATATTCTTTCTTTTAAACCAAAACTTCCAACACCAAGATGTGTTTATTATTAATCATGTTTGTTGTAATAAAGATAAATATAAATAAGCGGCATTAACATAAATGTCAAATTCAGTATGCAGTTTAAAGTTTTTAAAGTCATCAGTGATATCATCCTCGAATCTCGAGAAACGGTTACGTGTTTGAACTCTCCCGCTACCGGGTCGCCGTACCATCGGATTATGAGGTAAAAGAGTGTACCTTCGCTTACGCACACAATCGAGTGCTATAATATATCCTGCATAATCGGTTCTCTCGGGAATGCCCGTCAGACATTTTAATTTTCCCGTCATTATGATCGGTCACTTTGAAGTATTCATCCGTACCCATTCTCGCCTGCCTCGCGTGGTGATGCGCAGGAATGGCTCGTTTGCGTCGCTCCTGTCTCGCCATGTAGTGCTTGCGCATCATGAGGCCGGAGCCCGACGATACACCCTGTCGAGGCGATACACGAATAAGTAAATCTATCTACACGCATATATGTAAAACACTCAAGGTACAGTTTCAATCATTAAACATCATATATCCAATATGTATTTTTCACACATTACGAACGAGTGACGCTCACCTGCTTCCTGTTCAAGTAGTTGGTGGTGGTGGCGGAGGCGCGCTTCATGGTGGCCTTGGCGGCGCTGGCGGGCCGCGTCCGCTTGAGCGCGGCGTGGCGCTGCGCGGGCGGCGCGCGCTTGCGGCGGCCCGCGTCCAGCACGCGCGCGCCGCGCCGCCCCTCCGCCGCGCGCGCCGCCCACACCGCGCTCCACACGCACGCCTGCTCCGACAGCCGCACCTGCGCGCACACGCGGGGTCACGGGACTCATCACTTTTGTAGGTGCCGTGCTTTATTCGAATATTATATAATCGTTGCATTCGACTAAAATCGGAAACTAGAAATTGAGTATTCGTCGATCCCGAAAACTCTCTGGAATGTTTCGTAGAGGATTACGGATAGGAACGGGGAGCGAACAGGGAGCGATCCGTCACCTCCAGCAGATCTCCCTCCAGCATGAGGTCCTCCAGCTTCTGCAGCAGGCCGGGCGGCACGCGCGCGCCGGCGCCCAGCGCGCGCGGCGTGGCGCTGTAGGCGTGCTCCGTGCTGGCGGACGAGCGGGCGGGCGCATCCTTGCGCGCGGGCGGCTCGTGCGCGCGGCGCGCGGGCAGCGCGGCCAGCAGCGGGCCGGCCAGCAGCGCGCGCGCCGCGTCCTGCCACGCCATGGCGCGCTCCGTCACGCACTGCAGCGCCTCGCCCTCCGCCAGCCGCACGGGCAGCTTCTGCAGCCACACCTGTCGCACCACACGAACGTTACTTTCGTTCGTCGAATATTTGAGGACGAAAGCCACATTTAGCCACGAACTGAAAACGATGTAAACACACTCATAACGTCCTCACCGGTATACTAAATAATTTCCTCACCAGTAAAGCCAGTATCCGATGTAAGCGCGGTCGCTTTGTACGTGTACAGTCCGGACAGAGGAATTTCGTCTCTGTGCAGGGGAAGGGAAGCTCTATCCTCTCTGGAGATTCCTCACCCTCCTCTATGTCGTCACGAGCGGACGCCACGCATGATGCTGACACAAAAACGTTTACATTTAATGTCAGTTTACACGATGTAATGCTAAATATATGCGATGTGTATTTTTGTATTGTATATATGTTTTAATGAGTTTCACAACAGAATGACTTCGAAAATACATCTGAATGTGTTTCTGTTTACGTCACTGCAAAAATAGTAGACAAGTTTACAAAACTGCATTTAAAACGATTTCCCATTTTATTATTGATGCGTAAAACGATAGTCAACAGACTTCGTTATCATGCGTCAGCAAGGACGTTACATGCAAAGAATCGTGGATAAAGTTACACAAACCTAACCTATGGTTATTTACATTGTGCGATCGACAGCTGATGCGCGTCATATGTAAGGATCAAGTTACGCCGGCGGTCATTAACGGGACAGGTGTCATAGCCTTGAAACCAAAATGCATATTACAGAAAAGAGATGCAACTATATATACATTTAATTATTTAGGGAATAATCTTTTAATGGAACCAGATATAGAAGTGCCAACTATGAATTCGACAATAAACAAGATTTTTGACCTCAGCTGGAAGACCTTGGAATTAAATATAACTGCATTCAAGAAAACAAAATCGAAGAACAATTAACTTATCAAAAGGATCACGAAACATTACCTATTTCATCTCATGTCTCTACTCGTGATATATATTTTTATTCTGTTACTTCTTTGCTGTTGGGATTGATTGCCTTAGGGAGTCTGTATTTTGTACTACGGAAGAGATTCATAAAGGGAAATAACACTCCTGAGGCCATGAAAAGAGATGGAATCGACAATGTAGATATGAAGATAGAGATGACGGAGTTTCAAAACCAGACATATACAGAACCTGTAAACAGCGAGGTCAAACCAAAAAGATTTAACATTGAAGAAGATTAGGGCATTTTATTTTATACTATTTTTATTATTATTTTAAAGATTAATATTTTGTTATAACCTTTTATATTTTTGTACCATTTATGCCTGTTAAAATGTTTATTTTTTGTAATGAATGCTTTTCCTACTCATTCTCCCTCGGGAGCATGTACGGTTAACGTACAACATTTTTATTAGTATATAATTTGGCCTACATTTGAGGTATAAATTTTACCGTCAGCGTAAAGATTATCGAGTTGACCGAGCGAACGACGCGGAATAGCATTCAAAGCAAACCATTTTTTAATAAATTAACTATTTTAACCTCAATATTCCGCATTTTCGATTCCACAATACCTAGCACATTCCTGGATCACACAATGCTCGCGTACTTACCGTGGAACCAGTCCTTGCATAATTCACACTGGTTCATAATTCCATACTGTCGCTTCTGACAAATGCAGAACGTCACGCCGGCCGTCGGTGGAGCCCGTACTTCTTTGCGCATGTTGCGGGCTCTGGAATGAAAAACATATTAACCACTCGAAACGTCAAGCCCTCAGGGAGTAAGTAACGAATTCCATCAGGAATAACGAATGGTTTATATAATAATTGGATGCGACGAGGAGTCCCGACTGACCGGAGCTCCTTGACGGCGGCCAGCTCGCGCTGCTCGGCCTGCTTGAAGGCGGCCACGATCTCCGTGGGCGTGGCGTCCTCGCTGAAGTGGCGCAGCAGCGCGGCCTCGGCCGGGGGCTCCCCGCGCGCGCGCTTGCGGGTCGCGCCGCCCTCGCCCTCCGCGCCCTCCGCCGCCTCGCCGCGCGGGGCCAGCGCCTCCAGCAGGGAGAACTGCCAGTTCTATAACGTAAAATCGAAGCATTCGATTGATAGCTTCCGATTCATTTCGTGATTGTTTGATGGTTTAGATTTTAAACTCTGACATGCAGAGTTAAAGCCTAGTGCGATGCTGTACCTTCTTGAGGAACATGTCTGCGGCACCTCGCTGCCAGTCTTGCGCGGAGGTGAGCGCGGCGGCGAGGTGCTTCTTCTCCAGCAGCGCCAGCGGGATCTGCGCGCCCCGGCGGGACAGCGCCTCGACGCTGTGCATGTACGGGTACAGCTCCTTCGACTGCATCTCCTCCACCTTCGCGAGCCAATCCCTCGCGTGCGTGGTCGCCGTGTGCAGAGCGTGGTAGGACGGCAAGGCCGCCTCGATCTCGTCGCCCTCGGCCAACAATGCGTCTAGTTCGGCGAGGGTGGTATGCTCGTCCGACTCGCTGAACGATTCTCTGTTCTTAGGTGTATTCGTGTCTATGAGAACTGCGCGTGCACGACGTTCCCAGTCTTCTACTTGTACTGTTAACAAAATAATGTTTTTTTTATTTAATATGATACTCTTCGATATACCACAAATCATGACATTATCTTTTTAATAAATATTTTATGCTATTTTTCATCTATACCTTAATCGGAGTAGGTTAACAAACCGTAGATTTATAAATTGCACGCGATTTTCTAATTGTTCTGCTGTATTTTGCAATATAAACATTTCTTGATTGACTTACCATTATTTATAATTCAACATTATTCCACTCCACTAGTTATAACCACATTAATTTAGCTTTCGAACTTCGCTTACAACTTCGCGGACATTGAAAACGCCATCTTTTCGCGAGTCCAGCGTGAATATCATAGATTATTCGAGATCTCGACCAATGATATCGCGTCAGTTGATATCGGTGACCAATGATGTCGATGTCAAAGTTGTTTATTTGGGTTTATTCCTGTTTTGGTTGGAATAGGCTTGTTTTGTTGTCATTATGAATGCCTCAGCGGGATTACTGGCTTAGGAGATAAAAAAAACCATCAGCAATGTTGTTAACTACTCACATTTGAGTTTGTATAACGCCGCCCGCTCCGCCTCAACGCGTCGATGCGGCACCACAGTCTCGGCCTCGGCCAGTAGCTTGTCGATGAGCTCGGGCGAGAGTGTGGAGCAGTCCTCGCGGTGCGTGTGCACGGACACCACGAATTTCTCCTGTTGCAGGCGGGCTTGTAGCGCAGACAACTGCGGCAACACGATGCAGAGACGAGACCCGAGATCTACCACCTTGAGATTGGAATGAAATATTCTTTAAACATATATTGATAAAAATAATATGACGAAATAGAAAAGAATATATTACTCTAAAATGAATACTGTAAGGATGTTATTCCTTTATGCAACGTTAATATTGTTTCAGTTATCGACTATGATAAACTCACTTCCTCTAGCTCCCTGACAGAAGCCGCATCGCACTCGTCGAGCTCCTTACTCAGCAGCTCAGTGGCGCGGTCCTCGAATTCCGCGGTTTGTCGTAATACTTCTTTAACAGCTGAACCTGTATGTAACGTTTTAAAGTAAGTTCAATGAGACAAAATTAGATGAATGTTGACGAACGTTTATGACAAGGTGGAGTTAAGTCTAATTGTACAATTAAGATTATAAATAATAAGATTTTCTGCAAGTTGCAGTATAGGATGCACAATGTACGTTAAAAAATGCTCGTTAATTTGAATTTACCCTCGGGCAGCACGCAGGCGAGCCCGTCGATCTCGGCCGCGAAGAGCGTGAGCTCGTGTATGGAGAGCCGGTACTTGGGGTCGTGGTGTCGCGTGCGCGTGCGCATCTTGTTGAGGTCGAGCTGCTGGATCACGGACGCGCACTTCTCCGCGTCCTCGATGGCCGTCTCCAGCGCGCGCACCAGCTCGGTCTTGTGCATCTGCACGGAACGGAAACAATATAGTACAGGGTGTTGATAATTAAATAGGGTTTATTCCACTTACTTTGATTACGTTTCACTTATGAACTACAGGACTAACTTTTAAAATATATTTTACCTTCAAATCATGCGCCCTCTTGAGATGTGCCCTCAATCCATCTAGGTCACACGTCTTGGGCGTGTCTGGATCTAGAGCATTCTGGACGGCCTCTGCCCACTCGCGGAACTGCTCAGACTTGCGTTTTAACTTTTCTAACATAGCGGGGAGCTCATCGAGAGTGTAGCGATATCTGTAAATAAATCACGTGTTAGACACAATTTCATATTGAATTTGGTTGCAATTTTTTTATTTGAAAAAGCAGTACTTTACCTCAGCTTATGCGCAGCGGGTGCGCACTCACACAGGCGGTCGTGGTGGCGCAGACACGCGACGTGCGGCGTGCACGTGCACGTGACGCACGACAGGAAGCACGTGGTCTTGCACTCGTGGCACTGTCGCTCGTCGTCCGGCAGCAGCTCGAACGCTTCGCGTTCGGCCTCCGTCACGCCCTGGGAGAAAAACGCAATGTGTTTTTGTTGGCCAATTTTGAGTCCGAACCGTCACGATGCGATCAACAAACGTGTGAATTAACTAATTATCGTGACATGAGTGGTGTTAGATATTAATAAATCAATTCGTATTATTTTTATTATCTGTAAAAATACACAATATAAATTATAATAATGTTACTTATTGTAGAATATTTCTTTAATTTAAAACGCGAAACTAATTGATTGCAAATAAAAGTCTCACCCAATCAAGGAGCGTCTTCCTCAATTTCCTCTCGTCGTGCAGCATGGTCCTCATGTCCCTGTAGGCCGCCAGCGCCACGGTGAGACTGAGCGAGTCCGCTTCCAGAGCCATCTTACACACGAGCTCGTCGTGCGAGAACACGCAGTATCGCCGCAATGTGGAGTAGTGGGCGATGCACTCGCGACCCATTTTCAGCTGCAATTAATAGATATTTAATTAAGAACCGAACAAACGAAAACAAACTAATAGGTTAGTACTTATTCAAATTGAAAAATAAATCTTTCGAATATGGCTAATTTTATTGTTCTTCAATTATATTACCCAATCGGCGGGCGTGAAGTTGACCGCCTCGGCGAAGTTGTATCCCTGGTTGAAGCCCGCGTGGTAAGCTCGGGGGAACGTGATCACGAACTCGCCCGCGTGCTGATCCGTCCTGACACATACAAACATACATTAGATTATCACAGCGATATTTATAAATAATATTATTGATAACTTCGGACACTATAAACTTAAGTCAATTAAGATAGATGAGATTTTTCAACCGGAAATGAAATTTAAGTTAATTTAAACTAATACAACTATATAAATGTTGTATGTATATTTAACTTTGGCTTTTATGAAAGGCTGTATGAATTAATAAAAAATTAGCAATTTAGCAATAGCATGAACATTACAAAAGAAATTCCCAAATGAACTGTGATTATTTAATTATTATTTTTTTAATTGTATGAATGGTAACATTTTGAATGACTGGTTGACAGTAATCAACTCTGGGTGGGTTTATTCCCAAAGGCTTTAAAATATATGAAACAATACAAGGTGTGCATTAGTTACAAGCTTATTAATAATATTTCTGTTCAAGACATTACAGATGTTACTTGTGATTTTTATTACAAGACCTACTCACACTACACACAATATAGAAATAATGAAAAATGTAATTAAAAAATATAAGTCATTTCACCTATACACGGGCACGCCTGCCTTCATGAGTACATTGGGGTTCATGATAGTGACCAACTGGTGCAACAGGTCCGGCTGTAACTGGAACAGCTCAGGGGCCTCAGCCTTCATTGCTGCTTCAAACTGCTCAGCTTTTGAGCTGGGTACTCCGTACCTAGAATTATAGTAAAGATTTTAAGTTATAAAGAACTTAATATTTACATTTATATACTAATATTACAAATCTAAAATGTTTTTTTTTGAATGCGCTATTATAAGGATCTCCTTGTAACAAAGTTTAAAGACTATACTAGAACATCACACTGTGACCATGCAGGTAGCAGTGTAAAACTATACTACACATTTTTTAAATATAATTATGGATTTAATATAAATAGATTAGTATATTTAATATATACTTAATTAGGTAATTAAATTAATTAGCTAATTAAGTAATATTTGTTTACCTTTATGAAATAATAATACATATACTATAAAAACCCACAATATAATTATTTGATTATTCACAACAAAGCAAAAATGGAAATAAACAATGATATAATTGTTACCATGTCTTGGGTTCACCCCAGTGCAAGTAGTTGATGGAGTAGCTCCAGTGGTCTTCGTTGTGCCAGCAGAACGTCGCGAAGCACATTCCCACGTACAGCCATGGGACCTGACAAACATACTCACGTATAAGTCGCAAATATAATCCTATATTTTGTAAAATAAATACAAAAAAATGTATGATGATTGCAATGGGCCTGTACTATTTACTAATTATGTTCAAAGTGTCCAAAATACTCTGAAATTTTTGCATCTTATTGTTTTATTATTATAATATTTCAAGTTATTACAACAAACATCTTCAAGTTGCAGTTTATATAATATCATTCTATTTGCCAATGTGTTTTTATTTGTTGATAGAGCACATAGCAGACCTGTCTGTTTATGTAGGTGCAACAAAATGACAATATAACTAATAGACATTCCTTGCTTCTGGGTTAATGAGAGCAATCATTTAACCTACACACAGCATACTTCATTTTAACTACACTTTTAATCAAAGGTAACGCCTGATATGTGTGAAAATATCTTAATTGTTTTTGTGTCCTATGATGTATGTTAATGTTACTACATACTTATGTCTTAAACCTTCACTCAAGTACTAACAATTGAGTATAAGATTACAGTTTTATTACAGTAAAAACAAACAACTAGGTTCTGGTACACTGATCAAAGTTAAACTAACAAATTTAGCTCACCTTCATTCCAGATATATCAGCATTGATGTGTCCGAGCACAGAACCTTCTAGAACCGGCAAGTTGTTCAAGTTCCAGCTGGATTCCGCATATTGTTGTTCACCCGGATATAGATGTGCACTGGATTTAGTTGGGAAACCTGTTGATTTTTTTTTAATAAGATAAAATCGTATGTAACAAACAATTACATTAATTTTGGTTGTCAAAAATCGACTCCTGCAGCATATCCCAAAGCTCACCGGATCCGTGGTCCATGGAGTGCAGGTCGGCGCCGTACTCCACCGTCACGTCCTCGTCGATGGAACACACCACGCGCCAGAACTCGCGCTCCACCGTCGACGTGGGCACCATCTGTTTAGATTGACCGTTACTGTACTTTTTGCAGGTACTACTGAAGAAGTCACTTCATTTTTTTTTAATTCGAAATCAAAAGACTGGCTTAGTTTTCATTACTCTTCATTGAAACTATAAGAAATATTAACTATAAATACATCGAGTCATCAAAACACCAACAAAGTTTCTGTTTGACGATATAATAAATTATAAGTGGGTAATACCTTCTCAGAGTAGCTTTCATAAAGCTCTACCATCAATGAAAACCTTAGCAACACTTTAAGCTAACAATTGATCTTATCATGTCACAGCCCGTTTTTCTAAATAATATGAAATCTTTCTTACTAAACATTGATGATAGCAACAATAATAATAAAAAAATTCACAGCAGGAGTATGCAATGAAACTCACATGGACTGGCATGTTGAAGTAATCAGATTTAAACTGGTCAGCCATCTCGCCGAACTGCTGCAGCGTGTACTCCCGAGACGCCTGCTCGAAGCCGAACGCCTCCGTCGGTTTCGACACCTGGACCGACGGTACACACACACAGTTACACGTATGAGCGACAAGGAGGGACCGCGACGTGACGGCACGCACCTCCTCGGCGAGGCACACGGGGCAGCGCCAGTCGCCCTTGGGCACGTCGGCCAGCGGCGGCACGAGGCAGAACGTGTGGTACGAGTCGTCGCAGCCGTCGCACAGCAGCATCTGCTCCTCGATGTCGCCGCGCCCGCACACGTGGCACATGTACTTGGCGAGCTGCGGACAGTCAGGCGGGCGTTAGGCGGCGGCGGGGCGCGGGGCGGGGGCGGCGGGGCGGCGGGTACTGACGGGGTCGTCGGGGTGCAGCGGCGGCGGCGCGGGCGTGACGGACACGGTCATGTTGCTGAGGCGGTGCTCGCGCAGGCGCGTGGAGCGCAGCACGCGGGCGCGCGCGCCGCAGCTGCCGGCCGCCGACATCCACTTGTTCTCGCGCGGGCCTGCCGGGCGAGCGCATTATATACGTCACTATTATGCGTACGAATACAAAAGTGAAACGCGCATTTAGAACGATTCTAGGTGTCTGACGACCCTTAGAAGTGCGCGGGTGCGAGCTCGTGTCACTCACTCCGGCGGGTCTCCCCGGGCTCCTCCTTGATGGGGGTCTTCTTGTCGTCGCCGGCGGGCAGGGCGCCCTCGGTGTGGCTGCCCTCGGCCGCCTCGGGCTCCGAGCTCTTGAAGCGGCGCGCGGGGGGCGGGGTCGCCGCCGGGGGCTTGCTCGACCTCCGCCCTGCCTTCTCCGGCGTCTGTTCGCCTTTCACTTCAATCTTCTGGATGGAAAAGACATTGTACATTTAAAAATACTTTTCTTCAATAAACTGAAAAATATCCTGTATATTTTTGGACACCAAATGAAGGTTCTAAGATTGGGGTTACAAGAGCGATACAAGGCTATTTATATTGACTAATCGATGTCCACTAATATTATTCGTGTAGCTCTACATATTTCGGAAGGACTAAAATTCGGGACATCATGGAGTAGACTTATCCAACTAACATGGCAACTTTCCGAGCGTATTATACATCCTTCAATAAACAGTCCAAGTGGAACGGTATGAGTGACATTATTAGTGCAAATGCAAAGTAGCACATATAATGATAGTAATCTTGTGAAATGACGATTCAAGTGAGCTTGTAAGAGCCTACTTGAATGGAGTATTTATATATATACTTATACTCTATAATATATAACAAGCTAACAAAAAAGATACATATATATATAGTGCGACGGTACCACTGTGGTCGAAATGTAACAACTCACCGTCTCTTTGTTATCAGCAGCGCAGTTCACGGCGCCGCTGTTCTTGAACACATCGTACGGGTAGAGGATGCGCTCGTAGTGGTTCTTTAGTATCGATCCGATGCCCTTGCCCTGTGGGTGGCCCATTCGTCGTGCTATCTTTGACCATTTCCGTTCCGCCGAGCACACTTCGAAACCACCTGCGATTTGTGGATAATTTAATATGATCTACCTTGTCACCGCTTTGTTATAATAATTTGACATTCATCAAGAATTATATTTTAAATGTGGATTGTAGTTCTGTCGTGTGGGTGACGATCTCAGTGGAGTAATTTATGTATTTTTCCCATCACTGGTCAAAGGATTCCCGTCCTCCTCAGTTTGCACATGCAGGATTCCTCACGACGTTTTACCTCGCCTTCGAGCACAAGAGGAATTTAAACACAAATAAGGTATCTAAATAAAAAATCAGCGATACCTAAGCGGAATTGACGTAATCTTCGATTCAGATTAACGCGTTCGAACCACTGGGCCATCTCGGCGTTCGTGCTTCAGACTAATCCATATCGATTGTTTAATTTAACGAATTTAAAACAACTATTATTAGACGATATGGCCCAGTAAATACGGATCTTAACCGAAGGTCACGTTGTAATTTTGATTTAAATTTCCAGATATTCCTATTTTTGGAAACCTAACTTCCAAATACGACTTTTTGGATATTACGCCATTTTATTTCTTCAAAATTTGATTCATATTAATATATATTCAAAATCGTCTTTAGCTCATTTTATATTTTATTATTGTATTCGCCAGTGAGACGAAATTAAACAAAGCATGTAGTTTTCAGTATGTCAAAAAGGAAACTTGTCTAAAGTAAAAAAGACCATATCGAACCCCTTCCCCCCATACACAAACCAAGTACTTCATTATAAAAATAAGACATGATATGTTTCAACTATATATGTCAATGGGATGTCAAACAAAAGCTTCATATTCAAAACGTCCATAGAACATAATTGATTACATCGCCTTACATAATACCATTAAAACTTCCTCTTATTACTCCATTTCGCAACTTTTATATTCGACCAGAGGACAGAGAGGAACCGTCCTACGCTAAAATACAAGCTTGCGTCATTGAAATATTTTTGAGAAATTAAATACAAGAACAATTTTTTAATAAAAATGAAAATTTCTGAATAGAGATATTGAAAGCGTAATTAAAATTGTTATGACGCAAAATATTACATTCATAAAAAATAAAAAAACACCCGAGTGTGCATTGAATAAAAAAACAATAAACTAATTTTTATTTATTAATATTTTTAGCTGTCTTTTTTAAGTCTGCAATCTTTATTTATTAAATAAGTTTATGGACCAGAGTATATGTTATTAGTAAAATTTATATCTAATATGTCGCATATAATAACTATATAAATTAAAATATATGTAGTATATGAAATTTAAGCAATGAACATCTTACCAGCCTCTTTTACGATTTTGTGCAAGGCGTATAAATCTAGTGGTTTCCGTTCAACTGTGGGTATCTTGAGAACAGAGCCCTGAAGCTCCCAGAACTTGATAATCTGATCGAGGAAATTCAGCTTAACTCTTGTGATAGCCTGCAAAAGTAAATTTTATTCAATCTATGTACAAGTAATATATTAACTCTATTAACAAGAACACATTAACTACAAAAATTAAAACTTTAAATTAGATCTTTTTTTTTTAAGACAAAACAATTACACAATATTACATTTAGTCTGTATTTTACAAGTACTGAATATATATATATAGTTGTATAGTATGCCTCAAAATGTTTTTAAATAATGATGTTTTAATTTTATCTTTGTGCAGTAAATTCATATAATACCAATAGTTTATTATGTTGTGTAAATTTACCTCTAATTCATTCAGCCTTTGTATTCTGGGCGTGAAACGCAGTCGATCCACGTCTACTGCAAACGGTGGCTGCCAATGCTAAACAAAAAATGGTTACTTGGTTGAATAATACACTTTTTTTGTGCGAATTTAGAAGACCACAAACATTGCGTAAAATGTACTAAAAATTTAAATTTTCGTATTTCCTTGTCAGTTTATTTTAACATCAAGAAACTTAAACATTGTATTTAAATTTGTAGAAAAAAAAAATAAAGAACCACAAATTGTTTTCATCATGTTACGTTATGAAATTCCAAGTGAATTCCTTTCCAAGCATGCAATGTGTAATTAAAAAAGTCAAAGAAAAATTATTATTAGAATTCTTTTTTTTTACTTTTAATACTCGAGAGACCTAGATATATTATGTAATGGTCAATTCGTAATGTAACATAATGACCTTGAAATCAAAGACCTAATCTATAAACACGGTTATGAAGTGTTCGGAATTCCACTGACCAGAAATCTGTTAATGTTTTATCTGGGTATGACTATTTTATTAATTAATTGAGTCTAGGAAACTTGACTTACATTAAACCTTATAAATATTATGTTCAATTAATAAACTGATTATTTAATTTAATGCTTTAAAGCTTCTTTACCCCATCCCCTTAGGCAGGTCTCTACCACCTGTCAGTGTTGCTCCTTTTCAGTTATTTTTTTAAAGTATATCTGCTAAATCTTTCTTTAATAACTTTAAAGCTCAGGTGGTGTTTATTGAATATTTCTATATTTGCTATAATTTTCATAATTCAAAGGATAACAATAGATTATGAGTCATATTGAGCGTCACTTGTAGAATGCTTCTACTAAAATAGAATTACTTAGATTCACCAACAATTATACACCAGTCACCATTGTATCAAGTTTCGGTGACAACCTAAGTGTATCACAAAACAGATCTGTCATCAACAGGCATTGATAACATGACATATACATGACATAACATGAATTAGACATTGGCAATTTAAGAAATATTAATCATTAAATTGAGTAGTAGTAGGCCTGCCAACCACCAGACCTAAGATGTTATGGTCCTTTATGTCTGTAATTACAATGGCTCACCGTCCCTTTAATAAGGAACAAAGCAACGCATATTATAGCTGTGATAAGTATTGCTGTTCGGCAATGAGTATCCCTCAAAGCTATACCACAAATAAACTACACAAACAAAGCAGGTAGATTAAAATCCTGTTATATTGATTTTTTTTTGAACGTTATTGAATTCAGAAATTTTATTTAATATGTAAGGTCGTAGGCGTTTTTGCATGCTCGTCTGGGTAGGTTTTCATCCACTCATTTATTGTACTGCTAATGGTACTGCTTAGTATTTTTGGGCGCCAGTCCAAAGGCTAACTCATGTCAGTGTAAATACAGAACATAACCTCTCAGTTCACAAGGTTGGTAAAGCATTGGTGTTGCATAATAGTGTTTAATATTTCTTACGATTTCTTAAAAAAAGGTGCAAAATCTCTTAGTTAGCCACTGGGTGCACACACACTTTTTTAAATGAATATATTGGTTTGAATTATAGTATGATTATATAAGAACTAACTTAATATAAAAGTTATACAATTGTTACAATATTAAACTAAGTTATATAATATAATCGGTTAGTACCGAGCTGATTGGATGGATGGAGTGGTTCGCAGGATTATATCTAAATACCTGCTGGCACTATTAATCTTTTCTCTAATAGGAAAAGAAGTCTTTGATAGCAGTGAGCCATTTCCGAGCTTACGTCGCAACCTAAAACTTTACATTTAATATTCATCTAAAGAGATTATTACTATAAAATAGCACTGATGTTTCTTGTATGCAAACAGCATTCGATTATTTATTTAATTTTTTTTCCATAATGACATTTTGAAATCATATCAGTTTATATTATTAATATACATATATAGGCTTAAACACAAATATTGTTTTTTTTTAAAGTGAAATATGACTAATGATATAATAACAAAAAGACCTGTTTGAAATTAGAGAATTTATTATCAAACTAAAGCCATCCAAGAGATAGAAGGTGTTGCCCCATTAGTATCAATATTTACATTTGAAGAATAAACTAAAATAAACTATATGTGAATAAATCCTTTTACTCTAATCTTATTAGAATAATATTGATATAATTTGAAAAATATTGCATTTGCATAAAATTTACTAGGGATTGGGATTCCTTTATAAAATAGATTAAAGATGCATGATGTAGGTAATTAATTTTTAAAATGTGGTAATCAAACAATATTTTAATCCACTTATAAAAGCTTCTTAACCTCATAAACAATGATACTAAAAATGAGTTTCAAACACATCCAGGATTATTATAGGAATATAACTTACAGTTTTAAATATATCTTTAGGCATAATTAAAAATAATTAATGTAATTGATCTGCTAAATCAATCATCAATTACACCATATTCACAATTTTATGCACAAACATTGCTACACTCTGTTTCCTCAATTTAGAGTGGTAATCTTACTTACAAGAAAAGCTTGACAACCAATTCACTTTTAATGGCCTGACAACGAGATTCAAACCTGTTAAGTCGAGACCTGCAGCTCAATAAGCTAACCACTACACCTTCAAGGTAGTTCATATGTCTAGAGTTATATGGTTTATACATATTTTACATATCATGTTTGTTCTACAATTAAGGCTAAACTATTTGTATTTAACCCGTCATATGGTCACACTTTAAATGCAGCAATTATTCTACTTTTCATTCAGTCTATAAATATGTTATAGCAATTTAAACAAAATGCATTTTTTGCAAAATTTGATAGTTCAAAAGTGGCAGAGATTTTTGCACATTATATAATATGTAACTGTTAATGTGCTATAAACTTTTTCTATAATTGTAAAATTTTAACAATATTTGAATTACTTAAATTAAATAACTGGAATATTGCAAAAATAAACAGATCTATAGCAATATTCAGAATAGAAGTTAAAACAACACTTCCACTCTAGTCTATTCCAGTCAGCCTCAGATCTATATTTGCAATGTAGGCAACTGTCTATGATTCCTGCAGCCCGTGAGAAAGTCAAGTCAGAATAGTTATATATTTTTATGTATAAAGTTGTATATTTATATATTTTCAATTTGATGCTTTCTATTTTTCTTTTACAATCAATAAATACATAATCAATTTAACATTACTTTGCTATTAGTTAGATTACTGCTGAGATATTAAAATATGATGTTGATATGAGATTTCATTGTTTCCTGTCTACCTAATCATAGGTGGCCAAGGGAAAGTGAGACTTCAAGACAATAGCTTGCTATCTCTACATGGCTTATTATAGTTATAATTTAATTTAGGGCTGCAGATATATAAGTGGGTCAATTGATGGTAAGTGAATATTTTTAAACTACCACCAACGATGGGAACCATAATACAAAGTAAGGAAATTCACATTTCTTATTGACATTCTAATTTGTGATTAAAAGATATTGCTTTTATTTTGTCAAATTTTAATCCAAATATATGAATTATATACTATGAATTTGTATGTAGTTTAAGAGGTATAAAGAGTTTATGTGTTTAGAAAAAAGAATTTATTATTGTTGTTTATTTATTGAAGCCTCAGTATAATTTCTAAGATATTATTAAAAAGGAAAATAAATGCCAGAGATGGCAACTACGATAAGAATTTAACATTTAGTATGTTTGTATTACAGAGAAATTAAAAAATTCCACTTAGAAAGCTTATTGTTATGTAAATCATTTGCAATATAAATATGAGATTTTGTCATAATGAATTAAGGGTAACAGGATAGCTACTTACACTTTTTATATAAATAAAGCTATAATAGTTATACATAAACCATATGAACACAATCATACCAGTAATTGTTACTTCAAAAAGAATATGGAGTAAAAATAGCAAGTCTTTTGTATAATACAGTTAAATTAACACATTTTCCATTAAACACAACAAATATAGTTATTATTATAATTATATAACTACATGAATATAGAACTATTTAAAAACCACTTAACATAAATAATGCTACTTTAGGTAAGTGCAATTTACCAAATAAAAATTAGTGGGGTATCACAAAAAATTCACATTGATATAACTTGAAAGTTATTTATACAAGCAAATTATACTTGTATCATAACTATTATCAGAACATATCACAGCAGTGCACTTATCATTTTTAAAGTATAAAATTAAAAGGTCAAGAAAAATTACAATTGTTTTTCTCTAGTTAATTGGTAAATACTGGGAAGTATATAAGCAAAAGTATCCTCATAAATGTAACTGTTGTAGCAATTACTGTGAATTCATCATTACAATAGTGTGACCTCATGCTGTACATAGCCTAACACAATAACCAAAATCAATTACTATATGGCTTATTGATTTTCTCTATTGGATATCTCCATGGAATAATATCAATTAAATATATTAGAAAATTATTTAAAAAAAAACATATTTTATGTTGTTTTACATAAGATTTATTATCAGTTTAATCACCATTTACCAGAAAAATGTGATATTTCGTGTAAATTTAATGGTTGTCGATTTATTTTAAACAATCAGGCGAAATAGTTATTTTTTATCTAAAATATCGTAGGCAGAGGGCACGACACAAAATGGCAACCAGCCTACAGCAACAATATGCGAGTGCATTCGACGATAATTATATGCGCTTTTCAGTCAAATGTGCAGTCGCAGACAACATGAACACGTATTATTTGTGGTTGATTGAATAAAATAAAACTTAAAGAAGATACTAATTTGTCAGAAGAGTGTCCACGGTTGCATCACAAGGCATTCTAAGCATTTAAATTTAGGGTTAGAAATCCATAATACGATATCATTTTACAAAAAGAGGACAAGATTTTAGGACAGAAACATAATGTTGCATCGATTTATGACAAAGAAAATAACTTACGGCGGGTGGTTTTATCTTGCAAATCCCTGACTTCTCAGCGATGGGCCTTATTTTGCTGATATACGCCAAAGGATCTAGGAACTCTTCAGGCGTAGGCTCGAAGACAGGAGCCTCAGGGGGCACGGTGAATGTAAAATTATCAGGTTTCATGGGGGACGCCGAGTCCCCCATACTAACTTCGACATTAGCTTCGTCACATTTTCCCATTTTTGAGAAAAAACCTATGCAGTTCTCACAAATTTATATATAACTAACACTTTAACATCATCTAACGTTAAGGAATGAACAAAGCACGTCCACAAAGAAAAAGTAGCATAAAAATTTGCCTTTCCATAAGGAATCTCGAAAAGATAATAATTGAAATTATCACCAACAAATAACAGAGTTCACTTGCACGTCCGCCATGCGAAATTGAACTTTCGAAACTCCAGTGCTGCCATATTAAAAATACAGTTCTTACATTATTGACGATTGTGCTCGTTGAGCATTTATTAAAACAGGCTATAAATTATAATGTTAGAATAAGATTTTCGTTTTATTTTATTAATAACCTGAAACAACCTATACTATTTTCAGAAGTAAAAAATTTAAATAAATGTCAAAGTTACGTACACAAAGTACAAAGTTTTTAATAAATACATTAAACACATTTGGTATATAAATATTACTTGCGCGTTTTTGTAGACATTAAGTTAGCTTAGGTGTTTGTTTCAAGTTACGTTTTAACATAATTTTTAACTACTTAAATTACAGGGCCATTTTCAAAATATTTTTGTTTCGGGTGACGTTAATAGAATAAAATATGCACTGCAATTTGAACATTTGAAAAAAATATATTTTTATTAATTGTGTCTATATGTAGAATCATATATTTAAGCCTACTGAGGTCTATTAAAAGTGTCAATAAATTTATTTAAACAATTGTTACAATATGTTTAAAAACTAAATATGTATTATTTAATAATAATGATAAAGCGTGTGGTGATTTTTCTGTCTATAAAACATAATTTAAGCATAATTTAATTAAATATTGGGCAAATTATTAATAAATGGGTCTTAGTGTGACCAGATACAAATAATTTTGACGCAAATAACAGACTTCACAAACGCGCAGACTCGAATGCAATCGATGAACACATCCGTCATCCTCCGCCATTTGCGAAAGAAAGGCCGATCGCTGCTCTGCGGCGCGAGTGTCATCGGGTCGACTATGTCGAGTGTTTAAAAAAAATTGTTATTTTCGAAAAAACTTGTGAACTCAGTGCTGTCATTTAAACAGTTAAAATGATTGTGAGATTTTTGAGCCTTCTGTGCTTTGGAGTTTTGGTGGCTTCGGCACACAACGGCGAGGGAAACAACGACAATGAAGGTAATATTTGTATGGTCTTTTTAATAGAAAAAACAAATAATTCACAATTTGTACCTTGGAGTTTTGTTTATAATTATAAAATATATATTCTAAAATTAGACAGGAAAAATAAAATATTATGAATAGTAAAATGTCAACAAAGTTTTGCGGCGATATAGTTCGTAACATTTTATTTGTATGGTATTAATATTGTGTTAGTGTAGAGATGCGCCGGGTGATATTTTCGTATCGGAACTTTTGAAATTGTCTCAGATTATAATACGCGGTGCGATTGGTGTAAGAAACTGGTCGTGTAGGTGTGAGGTGAACCGGACTGACCACTTCTTGATGCACACACGTCTCCGTGCTCCGCGGTGGGCGTGCGCCGCAAGATTTTGCAGTTGATTCATCACTGAAGTTTTCCAGATAATTGCGTATCTATGCATGCATATAATTTGTATTTTTAATCAATCGTTTCAGTAAGAAACTAACAATATTGTTGCCTCATCTTTTTATATTTTATTCAATCTTTTTGAAAATATATACATAATTAAATCAATAGAAAACTGATGGAAACTAAACTTCTGGATTTTTTTTATGATATCCTACAATCTTTTTTTCTTATTACACGTTTCACCGCTATTACATTAAAATGCAGCTCGAACACGTTCGACAGGAAGCTTGGAGATCTAATGATGTATTAATTAAGATGTTAATGTGAAAACTGAAAAGTATGACCGAGTCTATGAACTGTTTGATTTTGTCAATTAACATATTTTAGTTTTATTGCTTTGAATTTTTTCACATCTTACACATTTGTTTATTTGTTATCTGTATTATTTTTTACATAATGTTATGAAATGTTTAACATGTAAACTTTTAACATAATATATGTTAAAATTTTGCATTTAAAAAATATATTCTTATTACAATTATTAAAAGGCAGTAATGTGATGATAAAGTTAAATACATTATTTTAAGAACATTTGTTTTGGTTGTTAATGGTAACAGTTGCTCTGAGCATGTATTCCAAAAAAAACACTGGTTTTAATGAAACACCTAATGATGATATATTCACATCATGGACCTATCATTGTAATGTTTTAAATTGGGGGAATGTTTGTAACATCAAAACTCTAAAGGCCTAGAAATAATTAAATTTGGTTCTAATACCACTTCTATCACGTCGATTTTATCTTTCGATACGACATAGCTTAATTAAATTATTTATAAGAAAAAAAAAAGGGTTACAGAACTTTCATTGATGATCAACGAAGCCTGCGTGCAATAGTTAATGATATGATCATCATCATTAAGCCAATTACAGTTCACAGCTTATAGGCCAGGTTTACCGCCTTCCGCATCAAGTTATTACCAGTCCACCTGACGGAATGGCGCCCTACGCTGGAATTGTAATAGATACTAATTAATTAATAAAATAAATTAATTTCCCACCAAATAAAAGGGATAGCGGAAAACTTTATCTACGATTCTACGTATACGGGGTACACGCCACCTACATCTATCAGGCTTTTAATATATATTATTATCATAACGTCGTAAGCGTCACAAAATATCAAAGTCTTAAATGAAGTCTTAAAGATGTTAATTCAACTGCAAACAAAACCGCATTCGATTGTTTTGCTTTTAAAAATGGATTTAATGATTACAAAGCTTCATATCTACGCTCTAATATAAAAAAAATGCTTTCAATACTGGCGATCCTACGTCGGATCCTTGCATTGAGATAATTCGTAAATCTTGCATTCACGACACCTGAAGATTACTGAAAGCCATAAGAACAAAACTTGCCGGTACTTCATTTTTACAACTTATTATTGATGTAAGAGAGATAGATTCGTGTTGGTTATTTTCGATTGAATCTACATAACGAATTTTATGAAATTAAAATAAATATAAAGCAATCACGAGACCAAGGATGCAGTACCTAATTATTTATCGATGATATGTTAGGCATATATATATATATATATATATATATATAATATAATGTCATGTTGTGGCTTAGGTCATGTTTTTGTTCAAAAACTTACTCAGCGTGAGTACAATGAATCAAAGAATAATAGGATGATATCATAAAACTATTCCTTACTTAGATTAATCGGTGACTTATCATTCAAATTGCTGAACGGAGTAACAATTTAGTTCGACCCGTATTTCACATTAAATATTAATGGCAGGTCACTTAGGTTTTTGAATTCTAGCTATGTTAGGGCCATCCTTTTTGGTACGTCGAATTTTGGGCACGTTAACGTGACTGAATTAATACGGTATTTGCATAATTAGACTCTTAAAATGTTGGCCGGCGTGAACGCCTCTCGGTAATCTATTTTGTTAGGTTTTGTCTCCCAATAGAGTAACTTTTAGGTTTTTTTAAATTTTGTAAGTCAAAGAAAGTGAATGTTTTCGAATAATAATAATAATAATATATATTTTTTAATAATAATAATTTTAATTGTTTTAATAATAATTTAAAGCTGTTTTAAGATTGAACTCAGATAAATAAATGGTAACGAAAATCGGCTTCGATTTGAAGCAGAATTTATAAGTTACTATGCGACGTATATATCGATTACTTTGACCAAGTAATATATGTGTTCATTATTTACTGAATATAAAAATTAAATGACGCCGATCTACAGGACTTGAATATTAAGCTAGCAAACATATCTTTTGTATGACGAAAGATCAAGCGATCAAGTTTCCGTCCTGCAGTGCTGGTCTGGAAGAACTTACTTTCATATCAGATTGTCGCAGTTACCATTAGTAAGTAGGTATACATCCATTTATTTAAGGCAACCTTAATTCCAAGGTTGGAAAATGAAATAGCGAATGCCTCTTTCGTTCGTTTGTTTCCATCGTATAGCCCATTTGGTGTCTGATTTTCGTCTATAAGTGAAAGTAATGTTTCCTTCGTCCTCTAAACTTCCCTTAAAAACACACTAAATAGATCGAATTAAGTTTGATTGTGGTTTTAGTGTTTCTCTGAAGAAGTAATACGCGGACGATGCTGTGGACATCCGACAGTTCAACAAGCTAGGTTAAATTAGATGAGGCACTGACTTAGAATTAGATGAGTTTAATTAGAGTTTAAAATATAAATACTTCCATCCAAAGAATATACATGTTGACTTATAAAGATGGAGGCGATTTAAAGATTCTACAAGATTTAGAAGTTAAAAATAGTTTTAATTAATGTTATGAAGTTCATTTCGAGTTTCTGTCTGTGTAGTGTAAATGAATCATGTACATATGGCCTTGTTATCGCTTACTCTAGTGTCATCTTATGTTTAGTTTAAAAATATATGATCACAAGATTCATCGTTTATCCTTTTAACCTTTTCCAAGATCAAGCTATCCTCACATAAATTTTGACTAAAAACTGTTTAACTGTTTAATTGTACGAAATTAATCAGACGTAGACAGTTTCGGATTAATATTATTATGTATAATTAACTGTTCTCGTCTTGTAACTCGCATTTTCTATCTACTAAGATTAATTATCTTAAATTGGCTAATTGACTTGAATACAACCGAATTTATTATTCGGTTTTATTGAAAAATACTATAAAAAGTCGATGTTTGTTTTTAATTAAAAAAATACATTAAAAGTATATTTTGCTTACTAAATTAATTAGTAACGCATTATAAATCATGAATTCGAAACTAAACGCAAATATTACGTAATGTATAGTTAATTTATTATTGGCAGTGGCATGGTAATGCAATGCGTAAAAATACAGCTAAAGTGGGTACTGACTTTTGTACATTCTGTTCATATTTTAACCAAATATGTCTTAGGATGGTAGTTATAATTCCGTTCGTCTAGGTGGCTGAATTATGTGCCCGCGTATTCAGAGGCCCTGTGTTGAAACTCCGTGGTGGACAAATAGTATTGAAGTTGACCCGTTGGTCTTTCCACATCGTATTATGAGAGTAAGTATATAGAGTGCACTTGTATCGATGTATACACTTGTTGACCATACTATGTATTGTGCAGATTGCTAATCTATCTTGAGATGGTCGCCGTGGCTGAATCGCGATGATTGTCATTCTTAGTCACGACTACTGTTCAGTTCAGTTCAGACCGATGATTGCAATTCCCTCGAGCCAGCAACTGTTGTGATACGAGAACTGTTAAATACAATGCGTTCAAACGAACAATATGAACCAAATAACTTATTTACATATAAATCAGTATTGTCTTACTTCAAATTATATTATTTACTCGTATCCAACTGTAAAATGTCAGGTAGTTTCCTTTTCAAACATTTCATGTTTCGACTAATTTATATATAATTTCTTTGAAACTATATAACATTTAACACTTGTCAGATTTCTGAGTATAAATGCAATATTTAGTTCAATGTCCAAGCAACCTACTGTTTTATTGTGTTGTACATGTGTCAGAATTCCTTTCGACAAATGCAAGTTTCGTAATTAATTATAACAGGAAATTACTCGTTTTTTATAATGTTTGTAGGCGGACGGACAAACGGGACACCTGATGGTAAGTGTCACCACAGCCCATACACCATTCCCAGCCATTGCACCATTAACCTTGGGCCCTAACGTCATTTGCTCCTTTTTGCCGCGACACAACAATACTATTAATTGCTGTGTGGTGGTTTAATATGTTATGAGTGGGTGGTACCTACCCAGACGGACTTGCACAAAACCCTACCACAAAGTAGTAAGAGTAGGTAGGGAATTCCTCAATAGGTGGTAAACATTTTACTTATTTTTCTGTTCTATTACTTTAAATTTTAAATACAATATAAAATACGAATGAATAAGTTGGTACAAACTGCGGACAGCACTAGGTTCTTCTAGCGGTGTAATCTGTTTGTTATTTAACATTAATAAATATTTTTTTATCTGTGGTATCAGAGTACATAAGAAAGAAAATGAATTGGGCGGGGCTTTTACGCTTGATGATATAATCTTGTAATCGTATAATTTGACATACATTGTTATCTTATCGCAATTCGTTTTATACATAAGTGTGTTGAGTGGCGCAGAATCGCGCCCAACGTGTAGGGGCCGTCACATGTTCGTGTAGTCATTGTTCTATTCTAGACGATATGTAAGTGACATATTCCGTTACGATATTCTCGAAACAATCTCTCTCAGGCCTATCATTGTTTACTGGAAGATATTACTTGTATTCATTAATAATAAACGTGAATTGTGATGTTCATGTTAACATCTTAGCCGTGTGACGCGACTTCATCCGTATCAGATATAATTTTCCTGAAAATAATTCAGAATCTAGGCTACCTCTCTGTCTCATAACGATAACTTCAAAGTTAAAGCCTAAAACTATATTCAATATAGTAGCGTTACACTTGTATTATATTATATTTGTGTTAAATTATATTATATTTGTATTAAATTATATTATATTCATAATAAATTACACGCAAGATGAACTGGATACACTAAAAACTGATATTTCATACAATATTGAAGGAAGGACATTTTGTTTTTTTTTTGCACTGTTTACAATGATTTTCCACAAGAGCCGTGGAATATGAGAGCATGGTTGTACCCTTATTTTTTGTCCCACTTGTCGGATGGCAGGTGCGTAGTTCTTGTTCACATTTCCGCAACGACCTCACGCTGAACGACATGTCCTTGTGTGTGCTATTGTGTGTGTTTGTTTTTTTTTTAAAACGAGGCTGAGATAATTAGCGATGAAAGGCAGTTTGCTTTGGTTGACAGCAATTATAATAAACAATGACATGTTCGCTTGCATAGTTGGAACTAGCTCGCTGTTTGCTTAAGTCGACGAATCTCTCAATTATTCGTATTAACATACTCTCCAAGCCTAGTAAGTGCTGACTCGTGAACATTATAAGGTATTTAGTTATATTACTTTGTAAATGCGCTGCCACTTAGTAGTCTGTCTGTCTGTTATAACATTGAATGTTAAATAACGTTGACTGAACATAGTAGCAAATAATTATGTCTACGTCAGCCTGACAATTAAATTACATGTGAATGTTATCAGCTACATATCGCGCGGTCGACTATTTGCAGGCCAATTACTTCAATGTCAAAAAGTATTTTTGTAGGTAAAGATAAGTTTGCCAGTCAGTAATAACATCACAAAAGGTATAAATAACGTTTGAGAATTCGATGTCGTATTGACGAGGCGAGAATTTATACTTGTGATATATTTTATTAATTCCAACAAGAGTATTAACATTTATTTATATTCTTAACACAAAAAACAGACAGACCGTCACATTTGACACACCTAAAAAAGAGATAGCAATATCAATAAGTGATTGTGTATAACAACTAAAACAGAACAATATTGTGTGTTTCGTTATAGATGACGTAACAAAAATAATAAAGTTATTAATAAGTCACGATATCAAATAAAATAAAATATACCTCATACGTATAAATGTATCATATTAAGACATTGTTGAAAGTAGGTCATTGACCCGTGCTGTTTTATTGAAGTCAAAACGGTTTTATTCGATTATTATGCTTCAAGTGTACAAACATCTGTATCAGCATAAACTTGCCTACGCAATGTCCCCGTTGGCTTTGAGCCATCGTAATTTAAAAAAACAAGCATAATAAAATTTTAAGATCAACGTTTTTAATGTGTATTTCATCATCACTGATATGAGTCTTAAATTTTAACTATATGATGGCTTCGTGCTTAATTATTATAATAGATGGCTTCGCACTGGTAAAAAAGGTAAAGATATTGTAATACATAAACTCAGTTTACGCGGCGCAGTCTTCAGTCTGCATGATTTTTTCCAACATATCATATTTCAGACAATTAACACAAAACCATAATGCAAAATTTTAATATACTCTAATAGGGTAACTGATAAAAAAATCATTATATCACTGAAAAACTCTCATATGCATTTTGAGCTTGAATTGAAATTAAATGCTTTTAATTTGTTCTCAGATATTTATATTACTACATTCTTTAATATTATACTAGTAGGTTTTTGTAAAAAAATGTGGTAGCTAAACTATATTGTGTCATATACGATTAGTACCCAGTACCTTGGGAATCCTCCCTAGTGAATGGAAGCCCGCATAGGCGGGTCGGCCGTCAGAGTGTTAGGCCTCTGCCTCGAATCTTGCGGGCGGCGGCGGCAGCGGCGCGGGACCAGCAGGATCTTATGCGTAAAATCAAACGGACCGGCCCTCGAAAACAGAGGCGCGGGAGCGGGCAACGAGCGGTGCACTCCAGTTAAGCGGTGACCGCCCGCGCGCAAGATTCAAGGCAGAAGCCGAAAACAATAATCGAGAATTACGAGTACGGCCGACCGACGCGCAACGCGACGTATCTACTTTAGCATGATTTTACGAATAGGATTGAATTTATTAATTATTTTTTTGCAAAGATATGATCATTCTTATTATTGAAAGGGTTTTACAAAAATATAAAATGGAAGAATGTAAATAATTATCATCATCATGTTCAGACATTTCGTTCGCGAATAAAAACAAATATCTCGATGACACAACCACGAACACAACACTATGCCGCTATAGTGCCGCGCGATCTGCCCGCTGGTTTCGAGAACGGGTCTGCGTTGCCCGCCTCAATACCCCCCCATTGTTTCTGTGGGGGAAAAGCGTAATGCGTTTTTCCAGTGTTAAAAAAAAGGGATCACACAATATAAAGTATATTTCGTTTTTTTTGTTCACACTAATCACTAATTTTCCTATATACATAGCTCAATTAAGTATTGGTGTATTAGCAACCCTCTAGCTATTCACATAAACATTAACCACATCCCATTGATATCACTGAAACAAGTAAATAAATAATATAGACTACAGTGTATACGCTAAATGTGTTCGTTTATTTAGTTTCATCGCGGAGCGAACGTTAAATTCGAATGAATTTCGTATTGGAAATGTAAATTGGAAGCGTTTGAAATAAGTACTATTTGTTTTTGTTGACATTTCGATAAACAATTATCGGTTTTCGTTTTATATCGACGAATTTATTTTTCATTTGTAGCATGGCCTCTTTGTGCTGCATGTGCAGTCTTCCTAATACTTCGTACACTAATATTGATCGAAGATATTGTATAACGATCTGCGTGTATTTAAAATATAAATAGTTTTACCTAAATACGGAAATGATATTTTATACTAAATTGTCCGATTAGAAATGTGTTTGCGGTAACATGGGCTACATAATATAATATCTCATTGCTAAGCAAAGACCTCCTAGCTTCTTGAGAAGAGGGTTTGGAACATATTCCTCCATCTGACACATGCGGGTTTCCTCTAGGTGTTTTCCTTTACCGCCCAACGCGCGGTAGTTGAAAAATGAACCCGCAATCTTCAGTTAAGACTCCTGTGCTTTAACCACTGCGCGATCGCGGCTCACAACATTCTCCATCAAACATTACATTCAAGTGGACAAGAGGCCTTTGTGAATAGACGATATTTTATAGACCTCGTTAAAATCAATACTAACAAAATCATATATAACATAATCCATTTGGACCAGACTAAATAAATATAATAAAAAAGTTCGTCTTTGTTTTCGTCATTGATAATAGAACTGAAACGATCAGTGTTACAAAGGAGTCCGCTTCGAGCTGCTACAGGTACCTAATAGAAAAACTCGTGCAAGTTTAACTTTCCAGCGTTTGTATTGATTCACCACTGTGACGTGGAACGTGGGTGATGTGACCTACTTCACTAAGTTGCTGATTTGCTCCATTGTCCGTAACTCTTGACTATTACTTGGAAAACAGGACTTACCACAATCCGACGTTAACAAGCGAATATGGCGACGCTTTCGATGTCATTTTCCGAGCCGACTTCAAATATAGGGGTTGTCTATATTGTTTTCTTTTTTAAAGTGTATCATTATTTGCGATACCTTCACCGATTGTTAGCATATTTATTGTGATGACATTTTTTATGGATTTTATACAATTTTAATAAATTATATCTTTCAAAAGACGAATAAGAGAAAAACTAATTTAATTGTTTATTTGCTGTTTGTATATTGGTGTACACCAACAAATATACAATATACACTAATTGTGGACCCGTTTTAATGTTTTTTTTTTCTATTTAATAGGCAGGCAAAACTTTTTTCGCTTTTAAAATATTAAATATATAGGCGATAAATATACTCGTACATATTACGTAATGGTGAATTTTATATTTAACAAATTATAAACTAAAGCGCGTGTCATGTATCCTTTATAAATCCCTTTAAATTATATGATAACATTACAAGTAAACAGATTAACAATCAAAACATGTACAACCAACGGGTGTGGTGTTATGTGAACGAAAACTGTTTTTAAAACTGTTAGCTGAAGACCTACAGCGTTGCCGATAGCGTGTTTTACTTTTTACATTAGAATTCTGGTTGTCACATACTGTGTGTGTATGACGTCAGAGTAAACTTAATAAGGTAACTGACATCGTAAAAACAGTTACAGTCGTATACATTTCTATTATATTTCCATTGTGTCCTCTAAAAATAAACAGCAATTAAATCTATTACATTGAAGTTAATTATTTATTTTTGTTGTGCGAGTGAGATGAAAAAACTAATGCCCTATAAAAGAACAAGAAACGTTAATATCTTATCTTATCCCGCTGCGAAAACGCGGCACTTAATTTTAGACTTAGTACAGACTTTATTTTTCACATTGCCTAATTAACTGTTACTTGGAGAAAAAATGTTCCGTTCCGTATTTTATTCCGACTTCTCTTTAGTCGTTTCCCTCGGCTTATATTAGGTAATCAAGAATGTATACTGACACAACTAATTGCTAACAGCGCCGGTTGCATATTTAAAAGAAAGAGAAGTCTTACCTGTGCTTTTAAGTTCATCTATATTTAATATTATAACGAAGAACGTCAATGTTGTAAACGTATAATGTACTACATGTGTATAAATAAGAAGGCTATTGGATAGTTTGACTTGGCTATTGGATAGTTTGACTTGGCTATTGCCAATGTTTAGTCACCGACTGTAGGACCCAATATGTTGTGATCTTTTTACCCGTCATTTTATTTCACTCTTAACCATTACACATCACATTACGAATTGCGACAGAACAACCAGTGAATGGACTGTAAGTACCGTAATTGAACAAAATATTTTAACATTCAATAATATATCATAATAAAATACATGTATTGCCAAAAACCGAGTAATGACGAAATTTCTCATTTTGCAAATCGGAATAATGATAATGGATTTCTTTCAAGTGAGGCTACTAAATGTCAGCTTTATACAAGATGTTTTTCTATGTTGATTCTCCTCTATCCTCATATGTTAAAAATATATAATAATTTAAAGTCGTGAGAGGGTCGCCATCTTGTCAACTTGTTATATTAAGGCACCTATTGTCCAAGTTTACGAATACGGACACATGCCAACTCGAACGTATGACCTTTGATAGTCGTCTGGTTAAACCATTTATGGTTTCTCGTAGCACGGGCGGATTTCTGTGATACATAAATGTAATCCTTTTTACTCCGTACGCAACATACCTAACGACGAAACAGATTGTAGAATTAAATTTGGCAACACCCCCTAAAACTAGCACTCAACTTGAATTTTTACCAGATCCGTCGAATATTTAAGTCTATCAATCTAAAATGTGAAATAAATTCAAAAGAGGTTTATATAACGTCGCGTTTTATACTGTTTGTATGCAGTCAGCAAATCTACCATTAATCTTGTTTGTCGCCAAAACTTGGAGAGTTTTTTTCGATGCGATTCGCGCCTGAAAAGTGGCTGACGATAAATTATCCTTACAAAGACTAGTTGAATGAAGCGAGGGGAAGCCAATAGAAATAATAAAAGTAAACGCAAACCAGACCAAATTAGAAGCAAACAAACCATGGAAGAGAACGCTTGTGTGAAACTTTTTCATTTGGCAACTTTGATTGCCTCCGCACGAATAGAAATGCCCCGCGAATATAAATTATCTTTTTGAACTCCCAAATCGTATGTTAAGTACGTTTTAAATGCATTACATCATGTTGTCATTAAATTGGATTTCCAGATGTACTAGAAAAACATTTCTTTGATAGATCAGCTTACCTTATGTTATAATATTAGGTCCTTGCATATGAAATTAGCGTTTTGTCGTACTGACCACTTTGATCTGAAATATCTCCTCTTTGGTTAAGAATTCCAAATTCATAGTATACTATTATTTCTTTTTATTTATATTGCTAACTGAGAACCGCAACTGAATTGAATTGAAATTATTATTATTTCATAACATATTATATATAACAACAGACATATGTACACATATTAGCTATTATATAAAAATTACAATTTTACAATAAACCGACAGGAAACTTAGTAATTACTAATTACTCTTTTCCACCAGTTAAAAAAATAACATACCCTTTTTTTACCCTTTAATATACAATACAATTTAATGATCGCCACCTTCTTTAAAATTATCGAATACTAAGTTTTTGTATTTAGTAATATGATTCAATAAAGAATTCTATGAGTTTGTTAGTCCATATTTTATAATAATGCAAGCATTATCTACATACAGTCAAGAAGTATAATTTTGTAAACAAATTCATCAAGATTAAGAGGAACTTGTGCACTGTGCCATGCAGCGGTTTTACAACAACCCGTTTTGTTAATTCTAATGCTGTGCTTGTGCAAGGGTTGTTAACCATATTCAGCAGACGTTTTATAATTAGATTTTATTATATATTATGTTCTTTGGTAGCTAGTTAAACTAAATAGACTATTCCAGCCGCAAACAGGAATAGCGTTAGACACTTGGAACTGGCTGTTGATAGATAAATTGAACCCCGATCCTCGAATTGTTAGTTTAGGCTTTCCACTGAAGTGCGCATCTGTAATTTGTTAAAGGATTCAAGGACCTTACTACCTACCTACAATTGCGTTTTGCAACTTTGAGGTAAAATTAAAATAAATTATATTACCAAATTAATACCTTTATTGAGTAATTTCATTGAGCCTACATGGTCTAGTGGTTTGAATACGTGAATTGGAGCCGAAGATTACGTATTCAAACCCGGGCAAGCGAAAACTTTTTCAAGTGATTGATATTCTTTTATAAATCATGTTGTGCTCAGCGGTGAAAGATTATAATGACAAAATCTGCATGTAAAGGATTAAATTTACTTACATGTAAAACACTAACTCGAATTGGATCAGCGTAGTGGAATCAGCTAATTAATTCCTAATTTCCTCTTTAAGAGGAGAAGAGACCTTTCCCAGCATGTAAAATAAATAATTTTATTAAAGACGCATAAATAAACATTACTACGATGAAACACTGAAATCTTTTATATAATTAATGAATATGTTTCTTACCAATTTCTATCGGGCATTCTCAAGGGACATCAGCCAAATTGTGTATAAATTGCTTTCGAAATAATTGTCAATTAAATAAAAAGTTTAGCGTAGAGAGACGTCTCTTTTAGTTTTCGATAATATAATATTCTTTTTAAGAACGATTCTTTAGCTCTAATCCATCGGTTGAACACTTCCCTTTTAAGAATTCTCTTATAAAACTAACAACTTTTACGTTGCTTTTTTGTTCGCGGCAAAAGTTCTTTTTTCCGATTAAAATGGTTCAGTTTCCAGTCTTTAAAAGTCTATTCTTTTAAGTTTTAAAAGTAGAACTTCTTGTGGTATAAATTTCCATATAAATTCCTTCTTCGAAATAACGTCTTTTTTTTTGCGATTTTTCGAACCGAACCCATTGGATGACACCTCCTTAAAATAAATAATAAAAAACACAATCTCATTTAATCTCAAGGTTGAAAATCCTAAAGCATTTGAGTTTAATAAAGGTTATAATAAAACCCTCTTCATTTTGTCCTATTAGCAACATTCTAAATTCTCATAATAGTTAGTGTAAACATCACAAAAGAATCAAGTAGACTTAACAGGTTTTAAATAATTATTATTACTTTAATCGTATATGTTACTCTAACATACTATAAACATAGTAACACATTTATATATATAAACCCGTTTATCCTAACTAATTATTATCAAAGTACATCCAAAGCTATGGAGTCTGGAAAGTTAAAATTTGGAAGATACGTATACTTAAAGTTTTTCTAAATTTCAACCTAAATGGGAGGAGATATAATGAATCGTAATTTTACGAAGACCTCCTGGTGCCACCAATTGTTATATAATTGATCAAATTATTATATTTATCCAAAATAAACGCAGTCGTGTATCTGAGCGATTCTTCGCTCCCGTTTTATGGTCGGTCCCGTTATAGAGGTCGTCAATGAATCACCAATGAATGGTTCTAAGATCACTTGGTTCTCTGCCAGCGTCTATTTCACTGGAATGGTCCGTCGTCACGCTATCGTCGAACGGTGTAAACATTATCGATTGTCTTTTTTAACTTTCGGTAACGTATGGGTACCGCGTAGCATTTACATTTTATTTTATTTCTATTTCAATGATTCTTACGTGGTAAATAGCACGTGTCGAATGATTATTATTAACAACGAAAATTTTAACTTTAAAAAAATCTGATAAACCTTGATGTTCGGAAAAGCTTATACAAAGGAGCAACATTACATTTTTTTATATTTTATTGAAGTATGATGTTCATTAAAATGGTTCTTAATTAAAAGCCGAAAAGCCTTCAAGCCAAATTGTCCGAACTGGTTAATTTTTTTTCGAGCGTTTATTTTCAGAGGTCAGTATCACAGATTTTTTACACGAACTACGTTGAGAGGGATTTATTTATAAATTATGTTAATTAAACCTATTTCGGGGCAGAATTATTTATCCTCTCGATCTCTAAAGCTAAGAGCAAACAAATCTTAAGGCTCGAACAAATAAACACCCGATACCTGCATATTTCTAAGAATTAACATACACTCTACTATTGAAACTCGATTCGACTTATCATTCGATTAAAAATGATTAAATATATTTATTTATTGGATGCCAACGTTATATACTAATACGTTGTATATAAAAGTAGTGTTACAAAGTATATACCTATTACAGGATAACTTAACATGCAAATAAAGGTTGTTGCTCACTTAAGGATACTCTAATTAACGAAAACAACCAAATCAAATCATTAACTTATATAACAGTGTGTGTTAAAAATATATAATTGAATTTTGACATGAACTAGTGAATAGTCGTGTGATCTAACTATGCGACATTGTATTTTTTTTTATAAAAAATCAACAATATAATAAGGTCCTTCACCTTACATATTGGTATAATCATTAAATTATCGGTATGTTTGTCCTAATAAGTATATTAATGGAAACGATTTATATAATATGTAACTATTTCTACTAATTACATATTGACTAATCAGTAATCGCAAATGGAATTGAACTTTCATTAACTACGCTTACCTACCAACAGTTATATTATAATATAAATGAAATATAATATTATGACAAGTCAGTCGGTACAAGTAAAATGTAATGATATCTTGCGATTCAAAGCGAGAAACTTGTGAGTTTATCTGAGTAAGATTACCTACCTGGGCCTTTGTGTATTGTTACATTATTCTTCTAACCGGTCTCGGCGTTCGCTACATTTTTAAGTTATTCAATGTTAAGACTTATATCCAGCTTTGTGGATTTATTTCCTGAAGGTTATATGAGTGTGTGACGTCAACGTCTAAGCATGTTCTCTGGGAGGGGCTTATTAATGAACAACTTTCCCATAATTTGAGAACTAATATAGGTCGTAAGAAGCTCCTAGTTAAGATGTTATAGATATTATGTATGCTGTTTACTTTTGTTATAAACATATCTATGTAACTTAATTGACGGAATAGAAACTAATAAATAATAATAGTAACAATCTAAGTTCCGAACTTTCGGTTCTTTACTTTCGGTGGTAGCTTTCCATTTAATATAATCTTGTAATATTATTATATTCGTTACGTTCAGAAGTACTCTTAAGAGCCTACTTAAATAAAGTATATTTTGATTTAGAGTATTTCTTAACATTCAAGACCTTACTTCAAAACGTTTAGCGAGTGTTTATTAAAGCATTGGTTTCTCTTACTTTAATCTATTATTCGATTTGAAAGAACAACAAATAATACCCCTAAAAACCATACTACTTTTTTTTTTCTTAAGGCAAATAAGGAAATGAGTGACTAGTATTGTAAGAAATTAAAACTAATTCTTACAGTAACAATACGTCATCAAACACGTGATCTAAGATAATATGACGGTTTGGCTGTATTATAGCCGGTGAATGGGTTGAACCTATTCAGAAATGCCTGCACAACATTATACCGCTGGTATTTCAAATGTTTCAATTACTGAAACCCCTCATCATTTACAAGTTATTTAAATATTGTATATTTAATTAAGTCTTCGTTGCCGATTGAATTTCAAAATTTGCACATAATAATTTGAATTTCTTCAATGGAGTTAAATCCTGGAGATGTTTCTCAAGAAAATTAAATCTATCTAATTGGCCCTTTGCACAAACGACGACATGATTCTCAGAAGAGATTAATGAAATGTTCTTATCAAATTATTTAATAATATTAAAATGTTTAAATCAATAATGGTATAATGAGATATCGAAAAAGAAATTGAGGATAAAATACCTATTTTATGAAAACCCCAAAAACGAGCCGATGTTGTAATACAGAGAACAATATGGATTTGAAACAAAGGCAACGGTAAGCGTAACTGAATGACTGAAGGCGAACATAGACAGGACAGGACAGGTTCGACGTTATTAACGAGTAGTTTTGATCCCGACCAGGGACTCAAACTCGGGAACTCGGAATTTGTAACCTTTTAAGCCACTAAATCATCGAGGCAATTAAATATTACATATTAGTTGAACTAAATACAATGTTATCTTTTATATTAAACAAGCTATTCTTCGAAGTCATTGTAATGCAACTAGTATCTTTAACAATTGTAAATTGACAACGCTTAGTTTCGCCCTCGCTTGTAATATTATCCACTTGATTGCGCAAGCGCATCTGTGCGATGACCACAAGGTGTATTATTACAGCTGTTACAAACGATTGCAGTTTCTAAACATTTGATCTATGTAGATTTGCAGAAATATGTATATGTTAATTATTCATAATATCACCGTCTCGATTGATATCAAGCCATGCTTCATTTTACCGCGTAATGTATATAGCGTGTAACAAAACTCGTGTCCGACCTATTGCCATAGGTATATCCACCAACCCATGGGACATTAACAAAATAATACTTTCCTCTTTTCAAGTTTTTGTACTCTATTGATATTGTACTTACTGTTTTTTTTTTGTAATTTACAAGATACTAGTAATGGTCATCAATTGATAACAGTTTGTATAAAAATATACTAATTTAATCAATATACGTATATTATTAAAATTATATTATTATTGCCAACGAAAGCTGGTGTACACGTGTAATGGAAGGCATCGGATGGGAATTATAATTAAATCTGCCTGACGTATTACATACCTAATACGTACGCTACCGCGTGCTCTGTACAACTGATTGATACGCAAATTCATTATATTTGGAATACAATGACGAAAATTACATGGCAACACAGGTGCGGGCAATAGCGCTCGATAGCTCTTACCTATCGGGTAGCTAAGACACGAGGTCGTGACCTCAGTAGTCCACGTTTTTACTACCAACAGTGTCGTGAAACACAATTAATATACTTTTTTAAGTAATTTTTCTGCATATTTACATAAATAGAACCGACACACGATACCTAATAACCACTTCACGGGTCGGACACAACTTTTGTTACACCTGTATATTTACATCACAAAGTTATGATATAGTTGTATGTTAAGGAAAAAATTACAGTTTATTTGAAAAAGCACATTGTAAACAAACATATACGGTGACAGAAATTAAAAAAATCTAAACATTATAAAAAAATAAGAGCTATTAAACACAAGTAAATAATGCTAATATATAAACATCACTTAAAATGAAAATTCAATTAACGTGTGTGTGAATCTTCTTTATAAGCGAACTTGGTAAAACTCCTAACTTAGTCTATTAACTCGATTTTATTGCAATTTTTCTGTTGTATTTTTTATTATTAGTACGATTTAATACATACAAAATAGTTTTAAATCAACATCTTAGAAAGGCGCAAATAATAATTTATTAGGGAAGTATTTCATCTGATTGTACAGGTGCTATTGAATTTCATTATTTTAATTGAGAACAATTACTTAGCTAGAATAGAATAGGGTCCATCGTATTAATTATTATCCTTATTATTCGGACTGGGAAGCTGGGCTTCTGCATTTGTCATGAAATTAGATTTATGACACTTAAAATTGGAAGCCACTTTGTAACAGATTTTATTAGTAAAAACCACACGACTTCAACACAATTGAAAATATGAACTACACTTTCTATAAGATTGTACAAAAAGCTATTTACTAAAAACAAATTCATATTTCGACGTAGTTTTAGGCTTAGTCCAGAACATATTTCTTGAATTCACTTAGGTAGGCCCCGTTTAAATGAAGACAAGGTATGGTTAAATCTCTATAAAAAATTCCAATTAGACATAAGAAAACAACGTGCTTAATAAGATAACGACTCAACGTCAACATCGATTTTGACACTTGCACTACATAATGACCTAAAAAGTTACTAAAAATTTAAGTGTGTATATTCGCAATGAATTTCTATAGGATTTTGTCTTCTTCATTAGTTTGATCTAAGATGAGTTCTTCGTCGTAACAAAAGCTTTTATATATAAGCATATTGTAATTAATATAACGTGGATTGATTTTTGACAGAATTGTATATATCTTTTGGTTATTTGTCCCTTAACTTAGTTACAAAATTACCTTAACGTGAACATCCTATAGCAATTCATAAAGTTCATTATTTCAATCAGTTTAATTATATTAAATTTTAATAATTGTTTCTTTTTAAATAGATTTTATCGAAATTAATGAAATGAAACTTTTTCCATAATCGAAACACCTCGATTATCCTGAAAATTTACTTAAGTTTCACTCCCCAAACGCCGACAGGAAATTGAAGTCACTGACTGAAAAAACATGACTTAATTAAACATTATTATCAGATTAATAATTTGCCATATATATCGCCTGAAGTGGGTGTATTTACTGTTATAAATCTCTGACTTTCACCAGTGATTTCACCAACGTGGGTTATAATTTAATGTTATAAAGTATTTCTCAGATTTTTATTTGCTTTCATTTATTAGTCAAGAAGAAGAGAAGTTATATTTTTAAAGAAAAGAAGTAGATATATGTTTTTTATAAATAAATGAAATTTAATTCGATAAATAAAATCCTATACATTGTTCATGAGAAAAACATGTTAAACAACTACTTAAAACCACACTTACAATTCTTTTACCCATAACCCAACCATTGGTATAAAAAATGCCATGAAACCCTTTTCCTCTATTCATAATTCTTAAATATTTAACTAAGTAGGTCATATGCCTTAGAAGCGAGCACGACAAGATGGCGGCCGACTATAAATCACGTTTCCTGCCTTTTTTGTTGCCATTTAACTGGCGTCCGATTTCACAGTGTCTATTTTCGTTAAGTACAAATTCGATGACAAATTGACGCGCCATTTGCCGCGGTTTCATGATCGATAGTTCCTGCTACATGTAATGAACATTGAACCAACAATTTTGGTCGGTTATAATCAGATCACGCCACAAATATCGATTTATATCAGCCTTCGGCATGTTAATAATTAAAGGCTTTATAAATGTGGTTCGTTTTTAATGAAACAATTTTGATTAGTGGCAACATTGACTTGAACAGCCGCAACACTGAAATAACTTAAATGTTTTGTCGTAACGTAAAAATTTTGAAAACTAACAAAAATAAAATTAATAACAAAGAAATGTAAATATATCTATAAATTTACCAGTAAAGTTATAATATGACAATATTATTATTAATATGTTTAAACTCTAGAAGGCATTCAAGGAATACAACTGCACAGGGCTTAATAAAATATTATAATGAAATCAGAGCTTCGTGTGAATTCATTTTTTCCGTATCGTATTTCCTATCTATTTACATCAATATTGATATTGGAAACATCTGCACGCTGAACAAAACGAAACGCTACAGTCCGGTAATTGCCTATATGAAACAGTCGGCGGCGCAAGTTTGGAAACGTTTTACATTGAACATACATAAGCGAAATATTGTTTTCCCATTATCAAATGTTGGACATTGTTCGTCTTCAAAGAATTGGAATCTTCCAAAGTTATGAAATACCAATTTCATTTTTCAACGGAGTCTTCGTCTCTTTAAAATTCAATACACCTAGACAGTCCTATCTCTTGCGCACTAGACACTTAAAATGATTCTACAGCAACGTCAGATGTGCTGCTGTGAGCTGTGAGCTGCTCGTTAAGATAGAGGAAGTAGAAGGAAGTCTCAGGGAGTTCGATCTGCAGAATAGGGCTGACATTTAAATAATTCAAAATTGCTTTTTGAAAGTTTCTCTTTCTCATTACAATTCCCTCGGTATCCCATAACATGGATTACACAATCATTTGAGACAAAGTGATGTTCTATCCAGATTAAACTCATTGTATTAGCGTGCAACTTTAGAAGATGGGGGGGGGGGGGCACAGTTCTTTAATGTTTTTACACACTCGGCGTGTTTTTCTTGTGTGTGTTTTTTCTGGCAAGAGCACTTTATGACAGCTAAACAACCTCGTCAGTCCCTTTTTGCGCATTAACTTTTTGACGGTTCATATTCAAATGAACGTAGTCCCAAAATGTAACCGTGTTTTATATGAATTTTTACCAGTTGTTTTTGAGATGGTATACATTTTACCACCTCCACTCGCAACTCCAGAGCGAATTATCTGTGCAATCTCTAAACTAATTAACCCTTTCGTGACAAGATCTGGATGGATCGAAGAAAGAAGGAAGATCGGAGGTTCTTTTTTCACATCACTTATTAAAAAAGAGTATATATATACCAAATTATTTAACTCTTAACAAAATAGATACATAATAGAAATATGTATTTTATACTATACTGTATTGATCAGTATTTTTGATTTAGAAAAAAAATGTATAACTCTATTGTAGAAATAGACCACTCTATTGTAAATTTCGCAGGAGCCGTATAAACTATTTATAAGAAAGAAAAAGGCCAATGATGTCAAATGCTGCTTCAGAATAAACTTATCCTAACTATGTTGCAATACTTGTTACCACCCGTACATAACAAAGTTCGCATTTCTAGTTTTATTGTGTTTAGTTTCAAAAGCACCTCATTGTTCTTGAATTACCAACAACGGAAGATGTCAGTAAAGTTACAGAGCTAAGTATTTTAGATATGACACACTTAAATTGTATTAACGAAGAGCTTGAACGTTGTTGTGGGGTACAATATTTTGAAACGTGTTTTTAATGATTTATGTCTTGATGTTTTTTCAATTGGTTTGAGCTTGTTGTTCATATAAAGCTAGCTAATATATTTGATCCGTTACCTTCTAATTATCGCTTTATCTATCAATCAATATAAATGTACACTACATTCATATATAAAGTATGACTGTATTCCGGTTTCAAGTGTTAAATGAGCCAATGTCAATATAGGCAGAAATGACAAAAATAAAAGCGTTGTAAGTAACGAATTATACTTCTTCCAATATCTACGTCAAATAGCGAAAGATTACCAGCGGGCGGCCTATTTATTTGTATCCCGTTCTAAAATTAATTAGAACAGGTAAAAACTTTTCAGTTTTAAATATTATGTTAGGATAAGTAAGGTTACCGATACATGAAATGCGAGATACGAATGACCTTAGACCTCCGAGACAGATTGCTAACATTGAAATATTAATGAGATTCTCATGTTACGTCAATGTTGAAAAACTTATGACGACGTAACGCAAAAATACTTATAAATATTTATACATATAGTTATATAGTTATGTGTGATGTGTCGATATTTTAGCACATTAAAACGATAATTAGCTATTGAATAAAGCGCAAATTTCAGTAAGAATACGTTATATTTGTCAAACTTCAGGAACGTTTTGATTAAACTAAGTAAATTTGTCCCTTAAGTGAAGAAGTGATTTCGACTTACGTCTAAATTATTTAAATCATTCAGTGTATCACGTGACAAATCTAGTACGCATGTCATTGTATAGAACATAATATTGCCCTTTATAAACGAAGCCGACAATCGCTTTATGTCTTTGTCTACGACGGCGTTATATATGTATATCTAGAAAATACAATGGTAAATGTCAAAAGTCAAGAATTGGATTGGATATAATTTTAGAAATACTTTAAGTAGACGTCAAAGACACCGTTGTCCCCTCGAGGTACGCATTACGTAAAAAAAAAATTGAAACCAATTTCTGTCGGTTGGAAGATTGAATGACGCGATTTTTCCAATTAATCACTCTTCTACAGTCTAATCAACGGACAAAAGTGGCCAATTATCGTTTTAAATTGGATATGAAGGCGTTGTTTTTCTCTGAAATGGGAAGTTCCATGAAGATAACAAGTAGAAATAGAGTAAGACATCGACAAACGATTCAGCAATTTTCATTACTAATCGAGTTTGCTCCGACGTGTATGAAATACTTAAACCCTTCATACCGAATAGGAGTATTTCGAAGCTTCTAGCGTCCGCCACAGAGGAAAGCTTCGAAGACAATATCAAATAAGTTTTTCGATTTTTCTTTAAATTATTTGGTTGTCTGGTCCACTTTTTTCAATTAACAATTTCGATTGTGTTTCATTTTTGCCTTTAGATACTATATATTACTAAGCTATATATAAATAATAATAATAATAGTCCTCCAGACCGATTTCGGCCACGGCCGCCAATCTCAAGAGAGATTAGCCAACTGCGCAGGACATATTATAGTGTGGCGCAAACACAGGTACACTTCCTATTCCCTAGGTCTCATAATCCGATGGGATGGCAATCCGATCGAATTTTCTCACAGAAAAACCCAATAACTATTTATTGGAATTGAACCCGAAAAAAGCGATGTACGAGGACATCGCAAAGGCCCTTAACAACACCTCGAAGGCCCACTACAATGTTGTTATGGGAGACTTTAATGCTAAAGTGGGAGTACAAGATAGCGGTGAATCGAAAGTCGGACCTTACGGCTTGGGCTGCAGAAATCACAGGGGGCAAATGCTGGTAAACTTTCTCGTAGCGCAGGGGCTCTTTTTGATGAATTCTTTCTTTGAAAAGAAGCCCCAGAGGAGGTGGACCTGGCGAAGCCCCGATAACGTGACAAGGAACGAGATAGACTTTATCATTTCGAATAAAAGGCACATATTTAGAGATGTCTCAGTGATCAACAGGTTTAATACCGGTAGTGATCACCGCTTGGTTCGAGGCACTCTAGATATCGACTTCAAAGCCGAAAGATCGCGACTGATGAGGTCTACTCTCCGACCTACCATGCTCCAAGCTGCTCAAGGCTCCGAAAAGTTCCAAATGGAGCTTCAAAACCAATTCACCGCGTTGGAAACCGTAAGCAATATTGATGAGAAAACCGATATGCTGGTCAAAATACTGCAAAACACATCCCGCAAGTGTTTTCCGCCACAGAAAAGAGACAGCGCACCAAAACTCTCTGCTGAGACACTCGAGCTCATGAGGAAACGACGAGAACTACCATCGTTTTTGTCAGATAAGGCCTTAAACCGAACAATAAAAACGCTGACGCGACGCGATCTCCGATGCTCCAATACCCGTGCCATCACGGCTGCGATTGAGCAAAATCGGGGATCGAAAGTGTTCGCTCGTAAGTTTGGGAGGCCGCGTCTGACAAAACTTAAAACTGAAAATGGTAGGGTCGTTACCTCAAGGCCTGAGATCGTCGGAGAAGTAGAGAGGTTTTATGGGCAGCTGTTCTCTTCAAGATCGGATAAACCTGTGGGAATCAGTGTTGATGACTAGCGCGCCCCTCTTACGCGCCATTACTCCGAGGAACTCCCGGTCGTTGACCAACGCGAGATTAGGGCAGCTCTAGAACAGCTTAAAAACAACAAAGCTCCGGGAGATGACGGAATCACAACAGAGTTGCTTAAGGCAGGCGGGACTCCGGTCCTGAAAGAGCTAGGAAGCCTCTTTAATTCCGTCATCCAACATGGCAAGACCCCGGAAACGTGGAGCGGGAGTGAGGTGGTACTGTTTTTCAAGAAAGGTGATAAAACCCTCTTGAAAAATTACAGACCAATCTCCCTCCTGAGTCACGTGTATAAGCTGTTCTCAAGAGTCGTCACGAACCGTCTCGCCAGACGACTTGACGAGTTCCAGCCCCCAGAGCAAGCCGGCTTTCGATCAGGCTACAGCACCGTAGACCACATCCATACTGTTCGGCAGATTGTGCAGAAGACCGAAGAGTACAATCAGCCGCTGTGTATGGCTTTCGTGGATTACGAGAAAGCTTTTGACTCCATCGAAACCTGGGCTGTGCTCGACTCATTGCAGAGATGTCATATCGATTGGAGATATATCGAGGTACTGAGATGTCTGTACAACGCCGCTACAATGACCGTCCACATCCAAGGCTGTAAGACGAAGGCGATCCAACTACGCAGAGGGGTGAGACAGGGGGATGTAATATCCCCGAAACTGTTCACTAACGCGTTGGAAGACGTCTTCAAGACGCTGGATTGGACTGGATATGGAGTCAATGTAAACGGCGAGTGCATCTCACACCTTCGATTTGCCGATGATATCGTCATCATAGCAGAGTCGCTGGAACAACTCACCGAAATGCTGCGTAGTCTAAGCGATTCTTCCCGGCGTGTCGGTCTCGGTATGAACTTGGACAAGACTAAGGTAATGTTCAATAAGCATGTCGTGCCGGGACCAATATACGTCGAAGGGAAACCTCTCGAAGTTGTTAGTGAATATACCTACCTAGGACAGGTCATACAAGTCGGTAGGAACAACTTCGAGAAGGAAGCCGATCGAAGAATTTGCTTGGGATGGGCAGCATTTGGCAACCTTCGTCAAGTCCTCACGTCGTCTATACCGCAATGTTTGAAGACGAAAGTCTTCAACCAATGCGTCTTACCTGCCATGACATACGGTGCCGAAACGTGGACACTAACTGCGGGACTAGTCCACAAATTCAAAGTCGCTCAGCGTGCTATGGAGCGAGCTATGCTCGGAGTATCTTTGAAGGATAAGATCAGAAATGAGATTATCCGGAAAAGAACCGGAGTCACCGACATAGCTTGCAAAATTAGCAGGCTGAAGTGGCAGTGGGCTGGTCACGTATGTCGTAGGACCGATGGCCGTTGGAGCAGACGAGTCCTAGAGTGGAGACCGCGAATCGGCAAACGCAGCGTAGGGCGCCCTCCAGCCAGGTGGACCGATGACCTTATGAAGGTGGCGGGCACCGACTGGATGCGGAAGGCGGAGGACCGGGAGCTTTGGCGCACTTTGGGAGAGGCCTATGTTCAGCAGTGGACTACGATTGGCTGTTGATTGATTGGAATTGAACCCAGGACCACCGGGTGTGCTTTATATCTAACCACTAGACCAACGAGGCAGGCAGTAATTATAACTAATACTATATAATAAACGTATTTTTTTTATCTTATCTATAAACTATTTCCATGCAAAAAGTTAAGTTGATTTATTTCTTTGTTGCTTTACAAACCAAAAAGCACTCGTTTTGTTTTAATATATATGTACTATAACATATACACATGCTATTCATAGTATTGAGAGCAAGTTATCAAGGCTAATATGTTTTCCGGTTGTTATTATGTGCAGTCTTATATATGTCGTTTGATATCCTTTGCTAATATTAATAGCAATGCAAAAAAATTAACCATTTTTAAATACTTTTGTAGTATAGATTAGTAAGATTGTTATTTATAATTCGTTTTATTATAAAAACCTACACTATAAATATTAAAAAATTAAATACGATATTGAATTTTCCTGTAAGACAATAAAAATAAGAACAATATATATTAATTCTACGAAATACGTAAACAAAATAATGATCCAAATTAAGAAGAAAGTCATTAATTTCAATTCCCCCATTTCAAATTGAAGCCTTAAAGGAATTGCCGATAATTGTTCAAATTTCATATTTCACTGCGTAATCTAAGGTGGAAATACTCTGGCAAAAATCCTCAAAATAACTGAAATTGTAATTAGATTTGGGACTGTTTGTCAGAAACATAACCTTCGGGGATGAGAAACTGTTGTTTATTATTTAATAATGAGAATTGATGAATGCCGGAGCCGACGATAATTATATAAAACACTCCCTCTTCAAAGTTTAAATAAATGATATGAAAATTATATTTATTTATTTATAAGAAGAGATGGCCCAGTTCGAACATGTGACTCTTATCCAACATTACGGATTGAGACCTGGGCTAGCAATTCTCAATTAGTAATAATCTCTCTTCGTTGAAGATAAACATCTAAAAAAAAGTGTAATTTTGTGTGGAAAGTGTTAAGACTTAAGACACCCAAGAGCCTAAATAAAGGACGGAAGCAACTCTGGAAGGCCTCCTTCTTTACTCTCTTAATTCCTAAATTAAGGAAAATGTAATCGTATTTAGGAAGCTCAGTAATTCGAACATTTACCCAGAATCTCCTTTTTTCGTTGATTGTTATTTAAATATTTATATTAATTGCACAAGCGGTAAGGGTTACTGCTAGCCCATGTTCTGATACGCGTCGGCGTTTGAAGATTATTCCAACACGATGCTCCAAAGCGGGTTGGTGGAAAACACATGTGACAAAATTTCAGTGAAATTTGACACATGCAGGTTTCCTCACGATGTTTTTCTTCACCGTTAAGCACGAGATGAATTATGATCACAAATTAAGCACATAAAATTCAGTGGTGTTTGCCCGAATTTGAACCCACGACCATCGGTTAAGATTCACGCGTTACTACAAAAACGTTTTATTTAATATTGATTCTAAAAAGTAACGTAACAAACTCTTGAACTAGTAACGTAACAAAATCTTGGTATTGCTGATAGGATTTGCTTAGAATTACAAAATATGTTGTTTTAATTGTGTTTATTGGTTTTCTTAACACGTAAAAGGATGACTTCATTGTCCGCTTTTAGTTTTAACTAATGGAGTAATATGATACATCGCCATATGGCAATGGAACTGGTTTACTTACGTTTTAATAAAATTTTGATACAGACAAACGAGGTGCTTAAAAGATAATATCGAATTGATTTAGTTTAATTTTTGTGCTCCAAGATTTTGCGCCATAGCTGAAGTATCTACATGAACTACTTGTATGAACCACACTTAAGCCCGTTTGCTTTATCATTGAACAACGAAATGTAAACTATCATCCCAGCCAGGCTTCCTCACGATGTTTTCCTTCGCCGCTGAGCATGAGATGAAATTTAAACACAAATTTAAACTATTATATTCAAACAGCTTGACCATCTAGACTTTCATTGAACATAGAACATAGTTTAATATAACTAAAATAACATCTATTTCTACTATATACTTGTTTTATACGAAGATCATATAAATATATAGAAGCGTTGTATGTTCTCCAATAATTACCGTGTGATTGTTATAGATAAGTGAAAATGAAAATAAACTTTTGGTTTGTCAATCTTTTCTGTTGCAGGGATACAATATACATTGCAACAATATGCCTGTCTCGTTTGCTCATTCATCCGTTATTCTTTCATACAGTATATTCGTTCGAGCAATTAGAATCGTCACATTCAGTTATTCTTATTTACTTCCACGTTAGTATAAAGCCACTTTTCATATTTGTTCGTTTGCTCGCTTACTTCTTTTTAACTTAGTTTAATACAGATATTATAAATGTGAAAGTGACTTTCAAGTCGAAAGGAAAGAACGGAACCTTTATAGGATCACTTTGTTGTCCATCTGTCTGTCTGTCAAGACCCTTTATCTCGGGTACGCGTGGAGGTATCAAGTTGAAATTAAAACGTTACACTTAGGTCTACAGTCTCTAGAAGCTGTGAAAAAATCAAACTTCTAAGTTAACGTAATAAAAGTTACGGTCGTTTATGCCGCAAAATACGTATATTTCGACACTCTCAAGGTAATAAAAATTTATAGAGTATATTCCGTTGATCTAGAACTATAAAATTTGGCAAGTAATACCTTATACTACAAATATGAAAAATATACATTTGTAATTAAATCATGAAAAACAGGGTCTTTATGCAACGTCGGAGCGTCACGGTAGCATGCGCAAGCGATCCCGTGGCGCTCCCGTTAAGACGGGAAGGGTACCGCTGGGTTTTTAGTGGGTATTCCGATGACCGGGGCACACTCGGTGCCTTGGACATATGGCGAGCCCCACATACCCCCCCCACTGTTCCCGTGGGGGGAAACGCGTCATGCGTTTTCCCAGCGTAAAAAAAGAAAAAAAAGTGTTTATGCAAGGAACGGCGGCCCAAATTTTGAATTGAGTTAACCGTGTCATGTGGGGTTATCGTATGAAAGAGCTTCATTGGTTGTGCCAATGTGCTTAAACAGATTTTTAATTATTTTTATGATGTATAGTTTTCGATTTATGACCAAGAATGAAAAAAAACTCCCATTTTCCCTTTTTTTATAAATATAGGTAGGTACCTAATCATTTTAGTGTATGTAGTACCTAACAGTTTGCACTGCTATACGTACCTGCTTATTTATTTTAAATTTTTGTAATTAAACATAACCCTAAATATGTAGCTACAAATTTGTACACTAAGCTAGTATTTTAGTGAGAAAACAATAAGAAACAAATTGTAGGAAAATATCCCACTGCTGGTCTAAAACAACGTCACAGCAAAGCTTCAATGCGGGTTGGTGGATAGACATGTGGCCACATGCAGATTTCCACACGATGCTATCTCCGCCGTACATGGAATAAACTATAATCAGATGAAACCTTTGCCCGTACGAAATCGTTACTCGTTAAGAAATTTGTATATTTTCAAATATATTCTGGAAAATAAAAATCAACTTCTGATATACAGATAAAGATAACACTTTGATAACTATAAATGTCATTTACCTTTAATTTTCTTATCTTATTACATCATTCGTAATAACAAATTCAAAGAAAAAACAAACGCGGAATAAAATTGTTTAAAAAAACAAAACCTTGATTTTGGTATGATAATGATTGTCGTCAATACTAATGTTTATTAATTTCTGCAATTTTTATTACCATTAAACATAAATATTTGTTTTTCTACTTATCACTATCACTCGAATAAATACATTCCAAGAAAATCATTAAACACAGCAAACAAAATATATATACAAGACAAATGTTATCGAATTTTCCCGAGAACTAAACGACCATCGAAATATACAGAGTAAGTCAAGGCTGACAAGATCTCAGGCCCGTTTCTTTTTTTAATATAGCCTGGATATTATATTAAAGAGAAAGTGGATGACGTGATTCCAGATACCTGAATCATACAACGGTCGCTTGTGATATTTACAAGTACAATTAAATGTTACGAGGAGTTCTTTCTTTATCGTTAACGTAGCTATTTTGATCGTCAATATTTAATAGCTCGATATAATTTCGCAATATAATTTAACTGCCTCGTTGTTCTAGTGGCTAGATATAAGACCGCAGACCCGGTGGTTCTGGGTTCAATTCTCAGGTCGGGCCAATAATAAATTATTGGGATTTTCTGTCCGAAAATTCTCAGTAGCAGCCCTGAGTTTGGAAGGTAGAACTGTGTACACTTCCGTGCCTCGGAAAGCACGTTAAGCCGTTGGTCCTGCGCCTGAACTCTTTCCGGTCGTGTCGGATTGCCGTCCCATCTGATTATTAAAGCTAGGGAAGAGAGAGTGCACCCGTGTTTGCGCACACACTTGTGCACTATAATATCTCCTGCGCAGATGGCTAATCTCTCCTGAGATTGGCCGCCGTGGCCGAAATTGGTCTGGAGGACGTTATTATAGTTTCGCAAGAATTTTAGTCGATTAAGTTATTAAATATGTTGTACTAATATAATTATTTGAACAGCAGTCTTATTACACATTATAATGTACTACGGAATCAATGACCGACCTACTTATACTGTGAGTGTTATAACGCACTGTATAAGTTTTCCGGTGTGAAGTTAGTCATAAATGGGCGTGATCTATACTAACTAGATACTAACAATGACGTACATATGTGCATAATCGATTATCAATGTTTTATATTATAAAACAATATTTTTTGCCTATTAATTTTTTTTCATATCAATTAAAAACAGCTTAAAGTTTCAAATTTAAGTGAAATCGATACAAAATAAATGCTGTTGTTTTAAATGTATCCGCAAATATAATTGTACACACTCCAATCAACCACTCAAATTTTACTGGAATATGATACCCTCAAAAGTAATGAAAATGTTTTATTATTAAACCACGTTATTTATCTTACTTGTAAATAAATAATATGTATTCTGATTTCGATCTCTATGGGAACTGCCAATTACATTTGAGGTATTGTAATAATCGATTGTTCGTACAAACAGAGGTGCAATTTGATGTGTTATCGCTTTATGCGATACAGAGCCAACGGCTTTCCGCGCTTTACGAGACATGGGACTGTTGTGAAGGCCAACTTTCAAACTTCGCTTTACAACTGTAAAATTGTTGACAGAAAAACCTAATGAAATTTAATTGGTCTGGGGTTTGAACTTAGGCACTCGAGATCTGTAACATTAAGTATACATCAGCGATTTATATAAAGGGAACACAGGGAGTTGATAACGGCGACGAAGAGAGGCTATGACGACATAAGAGAGGATCATTCCGTTTGCCGTAACGGCGGACGAGTCTGTCTAACTCGTAAGGCACGCCATGACATGTTTCTCATGTCTTATTTTAGTTCAGTATAATGCGATATACTCGTAATTTCCTAAATAACACTACTTTATTCAACCCTGTGAGTAACTAAGCTGGCATTTGTGTACTAAACTTCTCCCCTCCTCCCGAGCCGTGGGGGTTTCTACCATTAATGCAGATTGCATGCACTTGTGGGGCGTACTGAATACTCTGGCGATTTGTCCTTGTTTAATATTCAATTTAGTTTTGGCTCCATTGTAGCTTCTAAATACCCTAACTGTGTTATGTATAACTTTATTTAAATTATATATATTTTTAACGTAATATATTTCATCCAAGTTGGTTATTTAAACCGCTTTTGTGTAGACATTTCACTATATTATATTGAATTTAAAGTCAACACCGGTTGGAATAATCGAGAAAAACTAACAAAATCAGTAGTTACTCTAAAACACAAATATACCATAAATAATATATTTTGCCTGAAAATCGTAATCGTAAAGTATCGGCCTGTTAATGCCCCACGGTTAACCTAACCCAACCGCGGTTGGGCTAAGGTCTCACCTCCTTTACGCGGGTAATGACCGGTCACGGTTGTTTTGGAGAATACCTGTGTAAGATCGGACGCGAATCGACGGCGATGTGCCGCCACTGTGGAGCGGACCGGGAGACTGCCCAGCACACCAATGTGCCCAATGTGGAGTACGGAGAGGGAGATCCTGGTCCGTGAAGTCGGACAAGACCTGTCCCTACGAGCAATCGTGTCGGCGATGCTCCGTAGGGAATCGGCGGAGGGCTGTAGCCTGCTTCTGTGAGACCGTCATGATGAGAAGGAGGTAGCGGAGCGGGAACGGGAAAGGGCCGATCCTGCTCGGCGGAGACGACGTCTCGGCTCCTTCCACAGCCCCGACGCTCGGGGCTTAAAAGATAGGGATGGCCTCGAGTACGCACTAGCGAGGAGTGCGGGGGGGAGGAATTACCTTCGCCCCCTGAGGAGAGCTCCGCCAAGCCACGAGCAGAGCACGGGAGCACGATCCCGCAGCCTCTCCGATCCGTGCTGATGACGGCCATCGCAGTGGTTTTAGTGGGTATGAATCCCACATAACCAGTTCCTCCCCCTAAGGGAGTACCTTTTAGAAGGTTTACACTGTATGAAAAAAAAGGTCTCAGCTCCTTTTGAGTAGCAGGTTTGAATGTCTGCAAATAAATGTAGATTAAATATCTGCAATGAAATTTTTAGAATTTTAATAATAAAATAGTTTATGTTATTTCATTAAAACTTACGTAACATGAATTCATTTAATAACAAAGTTATTATAAAAGGCGCGCTATAAAACATTAAAATTTTAGTATGAGCTGAATTATTTTGTATCTCTAAAATGTTGAATACACAAAATGTTTTTATTTGAATAGTTTCATATATTAATTTTGTTACTTTTTGTTACAGGTATGTACCATCGAGAATATGACAGAACAGAAAAAAAACAGAACTGACGTAAGCCATCCTTGGCAGAAAAATTGAATATGCAAATATTTTTTGCTCTGTGGTAAGAACTTTTTGCAGTTTCATCTGGACGATGGGTGTTCTGATTGGGAATGTGATTGAGTCGGTGTAGTTAGATAGAAAACATCTTATATTTCTTAGAGGACAACGTCTTGATGGTTAACTGTTACTTCCAGAATAAATTATTATTATTATTTATTTTCTTTTAGAAATTGTACATAACATATTTAAGCTTTTGAGCAGCTTTTGAGCAGTAAGTGGTCACCAACGCCCATAGACATTGGCATCGCTTACATCGCCAATGCGCCACCAACCTTGGGAACTATTATTAATTGTTCCTTACATCACCAATCCGCCACCAACTCTAACAATACTAAGTACAGCTATTTTGCTGTATCTGATGAGTGCGCACCCAGACAGAGGGCTTGCACAAAGCCGTACCACCAAGTCATATTGTTAGAAGTGAAATTCGGCTAGAAAAGTTTGAACGGATAAAGCTTTATTATTGATCCAATACGGGATACGAACTTCGGAATCAGTGTAATCAATAAGGCAGACGTACGTATATACAGAATAAAACATTGATTAGACAATTTGCATTGATCTAAAAGCGTATCCGTGTGAACATTTAATTGTCACGGGCAGATATTGTGAATAACAAATATGGTAATACTAATGACTTGTTTTTAAAGGAGAAGTAAAAAACGCAGCAGGTGTGTTTTAGTCATCACCTTTTTTTATTTGTCTCGTTCAGCGACACGTTTTAATTAAAAAAGGACTTGATTTTGTTACGAACTGTGTCGTTAATATTAAATTCTATCGAAATGTAATCGAAATATAGTCAGGTAAAAAGTGACAAACATTCGATTCCTGTTTTTTTTTAAATTTTATTATTCAATCTGCTACTTTGTATTCATTTAAATTATGTATAGGAGAATATATTTAATAGATTTATTATTGCTATATTATTTTACATCAATATAAAACGAATGTTTTGAAGTTAATGATTGTTCGTAACTCTTTATCTGTCGGCCGAAGGTCTTCGCTTTCGTTTGTATTAATTATCCTAATATTTCATAAGGAATATACACACAGGAACTGCCATAAATATTTTCAATATCCGTGCCTCTTATTGCACTCCTATGTGCTTCATAATTATTATACTCATTTTATACAATTAGTGAAAAAGAGTAACTATTGCCCGTCTTGCCGATTCTTCTTTAAATGTCTTCATTACTGTCGAGGAAAAGGTTAAAAGCTTATTCCATCACGTTGCTTCAATATAGGTAACGTGTTGTAAAATTTCATTTGGTATGTACATATTTTATATCTCCCGTCAAACACGAGGTTGGTTATAAATGATGATGATGATGTTGATGATATGATATGACCTCTCTTGACCATGTTTGGCCACGGCGGCGCCCATTTTCGAGGGAGACCAGCTAACTGCGATCGACATATATTGTGCACGTGTGTGCACAAACACAGGTGCATTCTTCCCTCATTTCCATAATTTTATCTTAAAATTTCAATGTTCTCTTGGATACGATGAACTCATGAACTTGTATTTAAATTATCTTGTTATTTGAGAAAGCACCATTCTTGAGGAAATTGTAATTACACAATGACTTAATTGGCAGAGCACCTTTTATAAAAAAAAAAAATATGTTTAAATTCGTCTGTATCGTAAAAAACAACACATCGGTCTGTTTTTGTATTATAAATAATAATAATATGAACTTAAAGTTATTGAAGTGACGACAGGTGCGTTCAGTTTTTTATCTTTGAAAAGTATCGCTGCAAGTTGCTGAGTTGCCAGACTCATTTGTGATAATTGTGTTAACAAATTATATTTGTACCTTACAAAACGAATGATTAATATAGGGGATTGAATTTACGTAAATATGTTTATAGTCGTGACAAGAATCCCAAACAATATGAAGTACTCAGCCCTCGAACGTGATGATCTGGATTCTAGATAATCTGGAAGGAGTATAATTTGTCAAACGCCAACGCTGTGACGCCGAGTATGACAAATGATTAATTACCAAACTTTTGTTTTTATTTATGTTTAAAATATTTTTTTTCTAAGTATAACGATTATCTTACGCACTTCTAACGGTATAATCCATTCATTTTATGTAATGATATAATTTAATTCAGATTCTGATACCGATTACATATTACACGACAAAAGGACAGTTGGTAGTAGGCCTTAGTGCAAGCACGTCTGGGCAGGTACCACCCACTCATCAGATATTCTACGGTCAAACAGCAATACTTAGCATTGGTGAGCAAGTGTAACTACAAGCACAAGGGATGTAACATCCTAGTTCCCAAGGTTGATGGCGCATTGACGATGAAATAAATGGTTAATATTTACAGCGCCAATATTTATATGCGATGATGAAATTTTACCACCAAATTATTATGCCTAATTATTACACGAAAAAGGTCAACGAAAACTATATTCATTTTATAAAATTGGAGAGTTAGTATTGTTGAACGCTCTGATATAAGGAAATACTTCGCGCCCGTCCGATATCGTTAATTCTTTGTGCGTTAGATTAACAGTTTATTGCGGAAGTTTATAGGCTATGGAGCTCAAGCTAAAGCTAGGTCCCTAAGGCGCAGTAATCATAAACGTTAATCAATGTAGCCAATCGTATGGAGCGTGTCGTTATACATTTATATTATTCACATTAAACGCGATATAACTGCAAGATATTTAGTAAAATATATTTAAACATATAAGAATATTATAGCGGAAAGCTTAATGTCCTTATGATTTGATTGCTTAGCGGCTTATTAGAATATATTATTAATTAACGAGATCCGGAGATAATCTAGAATTTTTTGACACATATAATATAACTTGATAGAAACCAGTTTGTCATTTTTTTTAATCACCTATCTATGTATTTAGTCCTGATTTTGTCTTAGTTAAACCTTGTCGTCTTCTTACTTAATACGAAAGTATTTGATAGACTGAAACAAAATAATTTATCGACGTATTATTTAAAAACCAACTGAGTGTTTTTTATAGTATGAATCGATAAATATTTACAACATTGATATATATTCGCTTTATGCTGCAATACAATATTAAATTGTTACTTTTTTTTAATACAATCAAGTTCTGAATGTAAATCCGGTCGAGTTCAATGACCGGCTAATTGTTTCTAGACGAAAAACCGGTACTAAAATGCTCTAGCTGCAATACCAGATGGGTACGATAACAAGATTTATTTTCATAATACAAGGTTTGTATACAAATAAACGACTGTTTTAAAACTTTAAATATATTATATTTGCAGGATAATCAATCTAATAAATTTCATATAATGTTTTATATTGATATTCATTATATATATTTTTTTTTTCTAGTACAATCAGCGTGATAAATAATTTCCGAAAAAAAATATTCGTGACGTCAGGGTTCGTGTATATTTTATTCGCGAAACAGACTGGTTGCAAAAATTGTCTATTTGCACTTTTAAGAATAGATACGTAACGTTTGCCTTGACTAATGTTGACTCACACGATATATTTTGTTGACTTTACCGTTTTATCGGTGAGTGTTTATTTTTGTATGAACTGAGGTTAATTAAAGGAATACACGGTTCGCTTTATATTTTACGCATATTGTTTATGTATACAAAACTTGTATAGAAATATGAATATTGAATACGTTTAAAAATATATTTTCATAGTAAAATAAACTGAAAGTGAAAAACTTTATAATATATTTGATGATGATGATGATGTAATTTAGCGAAAAATAAATTATGTTCAGATAAGCGTTTTATCTAAAATAAAACTAATGTTTAAAATAACTATAAACCTATGCTTAAATAAAGTATATTTATATTGAGGATACGGAATATCCGTTTTCGTCGATTTTCTACCATTTTTCGTTCTTTTATAAGTCTAAAGCTTAAGGCTCAGTGGCGACATCTGGCGTTTGCGTCACATTTTGAAGTCTTATACAGACTCATTATCTTAATATTTCTAGGATGGAATAAAGTTTGGTGGCTTGGGGTGTAAGGAATAGTTAATATTTCTTACATCGCCAATTGAATCTGTGTCAATATCAATGTGGTGACCACTTACCATCAGTAGGCCTATTTGCCCGTCCGCCTACCTATACTATACTAACTTTCATATTTCGTTTCATTGTAAACAGAATGATACCGTTCACAATTTTTCGTCACTTTACAATCTGTCTAGATTTATTTAAAATAACAATCTTTACAGTTTTAAGGTAACATAATTCACATACATATGTATTTTAAATACTGACCGTACAATAACTAACTAAGGTAACTAGTTTAAAATACTAATTTTATATAGTATATATCAAAGTCAACTTAATATATTTAACTAATTTAAAAATTGTATGCATTTCGCTAAAGTTTTAATAAAATATATTTTTATAACGGAACCACGTAACAGGATTACCATAATGCCAGAATGAAGCGGCCGATTAGCATAAAGTCGTTGGTCGACCGCGAGCGAAGTATAAGCTTAGCTTTAGCGATGAGGGCACGCTCAACTCGCTTAAGAGGTGTAATCCTACTAATTCTCTTAGCGATATTGAATGTTTTCTACTTTAAATATAGTATTAGTTGTGTCCGTAGATATGTTTCAACAAAGTATGCAAGTTTTATTTGACAAAATTTTCGAGATTTGATTTTTAATAAAAGTTTCAAGAATCTTCGAAAACCTTTGAAAATTGCAATGTAACTAAAGAAGAGTTCGTGAATAATTCTCTGCTGGACGAAGGTATCTTATTTCGCTAAGTATACATATACAAGTCATATATATAGTATATGTATATGACTTGCAACTTAGTGTAGGAATCTCATGCTAATTTTATTAATTATATCGGTTTGCGGAATTTTATTATAGACATATAGATTTACGGCCTTATTTATAAACGTTGCTTAGTTGCTGATTAGCTAAACACTGATTTGTCTCTTTCTGTCATTATTGATTTGACATACGAAAGAAGAAGACAAAATATTGTTTAACTAATCACCAGTTAAATAAATTTTATGAATAAGGCGGTTAGTTTAATATGCGTGTATTGATGAAATTTTTATTAAAACGAGTTGTACTGTATAAAATGTAGTTATATTACCAGTCGGCTCTTAGTCCGTCGGTTATGAATATGGAATGGGATTTAATTAGAAAGTTATCCAAGCAATTATCCACTCAATTGATCGTGAAAATGATTTCAGGAATAGTGATAAATTAATGTTACATTCTCAGCCTAGATTAGAAACGGAAGATTACGTAACTTGCTGATTGAGTACGCGCTTAGATTATAAAAAAAGTAATAATCATACTTACTTATATTGTAAGTTAGTTAACTATTCAATCGATCACCATTAAATTTTGAACAGATCTTATTCGGGGGTTCATTAAAGGACATAACTAACCTAACCTAACGCTCACACGCGTTCGATAACTAGTTTATGATAATTCTCTTGTGATTTGTCGTATTTTATTTTAATCACGCTCAAAATAATTTATTGAAAGGTTCGCTTTTTAATACGTACTCGTTGTGTCTAATATGATCTGTACAATATAAACGAGTTCCTACTGGGTTTCTTGTCGATTATTATAATGTATATATTAGTTATTTTATACAACTTTCCAATTTTCCATTACAATTTTCCATTCGTTACCGTGTAATGAATATATATATATATATATATATATATATATATATGGCGTCACCAATTAAATTCCCTATATAAGATATTGCATATTTCATGATTCCATCGTAAACGGTAATGATCGTCAGATGCTCTATATGGTATTTGCAAACAAGCTAAAACAACTTAGACGACTTGGCAGCATACCAGTTGATAAGCAAATGCACGAGATCGCAAGCCAAGTTGTTATCAAAGTGTATTCAAAAAGTACTTTGTTGACGAATCCAAATATGATGCAGTCAGCATCCGGGAACTTTCGCGTAAACTCTTAAAAATATTTACTTGGAAGATAAATAAACACTTCGAGAATCTATCACTGTGATTTGTTCACGTTGTGTTGAGTTATGACGATATTGTTTATAGTTTCTTCTTATTTTCTTTGATAGTTCTTAAACACATACCAGTAGCTTACGTTTATTTGAAATAAAAAACTTAAAGTGGCTGCTTACGGTGCGTGATATTACGGACGGACGCAAACCAGCCTGCACCGACGAACCGTTAGAAGATTATCGTCTGTGGAATCGTAGAAAAGTCCGTAAAGGTGCGTTGGACTGTCTTCAGTCAGGAACTTAAAATTTGGGAGGGCCGTAGTGGCAATAATAAGTCTTTTTCACTTTGTATTTTGGAATAACAAAATGCAAGCGCAGCCTCGATTGGAAGCTAGTTGAATAGAAAAGTGTTACACTTAATTATTGACTGTCAAAAATCTCACTTTAAATTATACATATATTATTATAATAATAATAATAATTTATTTTACCGTCGAAATACATGGTAATTCTCTAATTTTAAAACGAAAGATCCCGTATAATGGCTGCTCAAAAACTTTGTTCATAGTTCGTAATCCATTAATCCATAGGTAATTTTTAATCTGTAACAGGTAAATAGAATAATAAATAAAACAAGCTCTCCTAACGACGGATTGGAATTACATATTTTTAAATACTAAACTTAGTATAAAATATCGAAATATTATCTCGATGATTTTAATTGAAGCTTAAGATGAAATAAACGTTATAAAGTCGCTTAACTTGAAAACATTTTTAATATAGTAGAAATATAATTTTCATACATGTTTAATAACATGCTTTTATAAAATTTATAAATTATTTTAATAAACATGTATGTACGTAGATTATGTTTTAAATAAATCGCTAATTAACATGATTTGTATTATAAATTGGCGATTATGAAATGAAGATAAATTATTTTACCTATTGTATTATAATATGGAAACAAATCCACCACGTCTCATTAGAATAGCACATTGGAATAAGTTCCAAACCTTTCTCCAAGCAAGCATTATTACCTATCCCTTACCAACGTGACGCCAACATTGGAAGCAATTAGGATGTTAGGTCCCTTATTCGGAAGTAGAATGTTCATACAAGTTCAGACTTGCACAAAGCCCTTCAATCAATTTATTATGAATTTCAATTGAACATAAGATACACGTCTAATCATTTGTGGGTGTGTGGTAATGATCCGTCAACTGTAAATAGATACCTAGTTCAACTCTCACATGGCACCGTACCTGTACCATTACCAAAATTAAAGATAACGCTTCCATTAGCGATACATCAACTATTCAATCAACTATTATTTTTTTCAATATCCTATAAAGATATTTTCTATTTTCGTTCTTGATTGATACATATTTAATTAAATGAGTATTTTAATTATAAAATAACCACTGATATATCCAATCGATAAGTGAAGACATTGATATTTCCATTTATATTTAAAAAAAAAATGTATTCCGTTACAGTCTTTAAATACCCCACTGCTTGGAATAGCTTTTGTCTCTCGTCAGGATAATGATATGTATATATATTTAAAATAATATGCATTACTTTTACAATCATTAAGAATCGTTATACGTATAAGAGTATCAATAAATGTTGTTCATGTTGTGATTAGTTAAACTGATGACATAAATCAATTAACTCTGACTAATCTAAAGAGTGAAAAGTTAAACTCAGATTTTTCTTTTCTAAAAAAAGAAGATAAAGTATTGTATTACACCAGAATTATAACGATCATAAGTAAGGGTAGTTATATTACGTTAATGGTACTACATGTTATCTGTATTACCAATTTTAATTAAAAACTTTGTATCTTCGTTCGAAATAAACTGTTCTATCATATGTATTAACTCTTGTTTATGTACGTCTTTAAATAGGCTGTAATTAAAGTTTAACGTGCAAACAAAATAAGCGTGATACAGAACGAATGACACGTCTAATTGTTTTTACGATAGGATTAATTTTAAAGTCTGCGTCGTTTTTCCTCTAATTGAATTTAAAATTCTCTTTATTTAGTTTCGATTCTGTTACGAAAGTATACGATTCGAAACTACTTTGTTTGTACTAATTTGTTATTTGTTACTTTAAACTTACTCCTCGGAACAGGGTCACTTTATTGCATTTGCAAAGTAACCTTTCACTCGCTTCGAGTGGAAATCAAATACTCGTAGATATAATATTTTAATGCGACTCTAAGCTAGGTTTTTAGTTACCCTTTGTCCGATTCTGTACCCGTTTTCTGATCGTTTGATTAGTTAAACCGTAAACAAGCGTAACCAAAAAAACTCACGTTGGCATTTATAATATTAGTTACGATAATCTAAAGTTTTACTTTATATTGTCAAGCTGTAATGATAAAATTTGAAGTAGGAAACATTGTCTTTCCGCGAACATCATTTACACCAATAGCATTTCAGTGTACATAGTGATCATATATTAAATACGATTGGCGAGACCTTAATACAAGGAGTATAGAACCTATTTTCGTTCGTATCCTCCGATCAAATATTCAGGACGTCACGTCTGGGTCCTTGAAAAGAAAGCCAAGTCTTTGTTTCTCGGGAAATAAAACATCCCTGAAATTTATTGTTTCATCCCTCGTGTAATTAAACATTTCTCTCGCTTCCTGGTCTATTTGGTAAGCTTCGCGACCTACGGAGTAATTATTTGGACCATTTTGTCATTTTGAAATAAAATGCCTCTCTTTTGGGAATTTAGTTTTCGTTCGGTCACTGAGGTCCTAGCGAAGGTTAAATTTTAATCAATAAAATGCGGTACTACGTTTTTCTAAACACGATGATACATAGAAAAATGTGAGCCGAATAATGCGAATCGAATGAAATAAAATGATGACGGATTGTTTATTCATTTAACGTTTATTTTTATTAAATACAAAATCTTAAAATTCAAAAATTTATTTCAAGTTGCGACAATCTTTTACTCGGTGACTTCAGTAATCGTTACACTCGAAGTTGCCTGAATTAAATGAATATAAAATTATTAATTACCTAATTCAATTAATAATTATTATAATTTTATTAAATGTTTAATATGAATTATTTCGCCACACCGTACACACTACTACGCATAGATTGTATATATATATGCCATCATATAGCGGCGATGCGTCGCCACGGAAAGCCTCGCCACTCGCCACGCCAACAATCAGTTTACTGCGGTTATAGATGTATCACATCAAAAATGTTTAGTCTTCACTTCTCGTATTTCTTGCTTAAGATGCATGACGATCTAAATATTTATGGCTTAAAGCTTTTGTTGCGATTAAATATTGAATACCATAGGTTGACGTTGATAGAGTCGGCAGTAAATATCTATTGACATCATTGTAGTAACCTTTATGTATTCAAGGAAAACATTTACTTAATACAATAAGATCTTGACTTGGTAATCGTACTCGAGATATCATTATTCAGATGCACCGTTCCCATCTCGTGATTTTTGCCAAGTTCTCTAGTTTCGTATGAGTAGTACGGTAAATAGTCTCGACACTCAAGACATAACAAGTCGTCGTCGCCTAACTGGATGCCATTCTTAATAGACGAGCCGGTTGGCGTGGTTGGTAGATGCCTGCCTTTCGCGCCGCAGGTCGTGGGTTCGATTCCCACCCAGGACAAACATTTGTGTGCATGAACATATCTGTTTGTCTTGAGTCTGGGTGTAATTATCTATATAAGTATGTATGTACAAAAGAAAAGTAGTATAAGTAGTATATCAGTTGTCTGGTTTCCATAGTACAAGCTTTGCTTAGTTTGGGATCAGATGGTCGTGTGTGAATAATGTCCCAGGATATTATTATTATTATAATAACTACTTAATAGGTCGTTTTACCTAGATTTATATATTTTGTAACTTTTATAACAAAAAAATTATAAATCAAGCACTCGTTATATTTAAGTTACTGAGTCAGCTTCGAGAAAAAATCTATTTTATTTGAAAATCTATTTTTTTATAACAGTCACCAACGCCCATAAACATTGGCATTGCAAGAGACGTCAACCATCGCTCACATCGCCAATGCGCCACCTTCCTTGGGAACTAAGATGTTATATCCCTTGTGCCTGTAATTACACTGGCTCACTCACCCTTCAAAATGGAACACAACAATACCAAATACTGCTGTAGAATATCTGGTGAGTGGGTGGTACCTACCCAGACGAGCTTGCACAAAGATCTACCACCAAGTCTATTACGTATTGGTTGGTGGTATTCAGAATGATATACAAACGAATGATGGCAAGAGCGCTAGCTATAGTATACATAATAAAGTATATATGGTATACATAGATAGATGTTATACAGACATGTTTTCAGGATATGACGATATTATATTATTGTCTGGTAATAAGTGAATAAATATTGGTATCTTTTGAGGCGTTAGCTACATACACCTTACATTGTCAATGCAATGATATAATCATGGTATCTAACAATAAGCTATTACACACTTGTATAATTACATGAGCTCAATCTCGCATGTCATAAACTCAGCACTACACAACATTGGCGATACAATTATTTACGCAGGTGCTTTTTTTTTATAAAATAAAATTCAACATTACTGAATCTTTATTTACGTGTCATAAGATAAGTAAGGTGCTAGTTATAAATATGTATCGTGAAATTGTATCAATCATTAAACAACCGAGCATAAACGCATTTAACTCATAAAGATAGTCGTTTCGGGAAACATGATTTGCATAGCGTCGATAGCGATCACAGCAATCAACTTTACGATGTAATTTGGTTTCAATTTTGCTCGCCAAATGTTTTAATGTTATTTATATTTTTTTGTTCGTTACTACGTTTATTAGTTCCTAATATATGTTTTTCCAGAATTGTAATTATGATTGAAATTCGATAGCTTTTTACTTGAGATTTGCTTTTTTAAACGAATATTAATAAATTAGAATAGTTAAAATTTAACATTAATCCTCAAAGAATGTGTGTTTAGACGTTTGTTAAACAATAACGTTCCAATGAATGAATGGATTTTAAAAATTTGGTAAGTCGATTATGTCATAGAATAGGACAAAATATATAAGGAGCCTTTTATAGTGTAGAGTGTGTAATGTGTAGAGTTATACTTTAAATTACGGCTATCGGCTACTACGGTCGAGTAACAGTTGAAGTACGAGAATGTGGGTTGCGAATGCCACAGAAATATTCTCGGTAAGCAAAATATGGGCAGACAAAGCGCAATATTTGCTTTGTGCAAACAAATATCGTCTAGCATCGAACTGAAGTTTCAATATGAAAACTTGCGAACGATTGCGGTAAATTCACCGTGCCGCTTCATAGTAAACACTTTTTGTCTTTGATAATATTTAACCTTAACTTATTTTCGATTTAAATGAAATGACAATTGGAATAAATAATAAAGCAGTAGCAATATGCTCCAGACTTACTTTACTAATTACAAAATCACATATTGTATCAAGATCCCTAAAAATTCCAGTAAAATTTCACTATTTTCATTCGTTAATTGGTGAAACTTCTCCATTTATTAAGTGGTATCTCACATTAAAACGACAGTAAGCCTAAAAAAATATTTGTCCTGGCGAAAGGACAAAAACACTTGATCGCTCGATACTTAACAATTGTCTACGTCATTTTCCATTCGTTCGTTGCTGATCACACGACAGACCGAATATAAATTGATATTGATGACTAACAAAGCCGTCGTTTAGCTAGGTAAGTTTGTCTATGAACGCTGATTGCTTTTACAATTCACTTGCATTTGGAACCATCAGAAGCTCAAAATATCTGCCATCCGTGATCCAATATACGATTACTACAAATCCAAATTATGATTAATATTTTTGCAAGTAAGACATGTATTGAAAAGCGCACAATAATCCATTTGATTATTATAGCGATTCAATAACTACTTAAACTCAGCCAGGCTCACGTTCGAGGGTTTATCGTTCTTCTAGTAATGGTAGTTGGAACACTTGTTGAATATTCTAATGACGGTTTTGCGTATTGAACTTTTCATAAAGGTCATAGATCGTACAGAAAAGTTCACGGATTAATAGAAATTATATCAAAACCGTTTATTGATGACTTTATTGCATCGCAATATTATTTATTGCATAAGCTATGTAAATACATTTTCAAGAGAGATCTTATTAGTTAATTAGTTCTAAGAGTTTATCTCTCGTGCAATATTTTATAATTATTATATTTTAAATTTAGTAGTATAAAATTACTTCAATCTTAATAAAATACGTATCAAATAGAATAAAAAAATTGTATGTTATCACTGATATTAATTAAATCTTTATTATTCATGGAATTAAATATTAATTTATTGTGTAATAACATTTACCTAAAAGATGTTGCTTTAGTTTTTTAATATACAGAAATATTTTATGCTGATGATCTGTTTTGAAAATTTATTGTAGAGTGATTATGATTATTTGTATCGAAGATTCTGCTATGATTGACATCATCGCCTTTTTTATCTTTGACTTTGACATCACAATCATAATATATAGTAGCTATATGTATAGTTTATTTGTATATATTTCGTTAAGTCAACTGAAGGTAATGGTTTTTATAGAAGTAAATAATACTAACCGTATTAAAAAAAAAAAATATTTTATGAATTTTGTTAGAATTCTGTCGTCGAATCGTACAAAACTATGCAAAAATAAATCAACACACCAAGTGTTGGATCGAGACGGATGCAGAACATTTTGCTCCATCTCTAATTGTTACATGAAAGAATGTCTCTAAATGTTCTGATTTTTTATTTTCGGTGAGTTTCGACGACGAAATTCATTTAGAATCGAATATGTTCCAGATTCCATATTATATTATACATAGTTTTTTTTAAATTACAATATTACTATTGAAGTGTAAAGGCTTTCGGCTTATAGGTATAGAATTTAGGTTTGAAACTTTTCTAGATATTGTAATAAATTCCTGGCACGTTTCAGACTTCTCTACAGGATATGATTCTATCGTGCGGTTTGTGCATACCTAACGCATGTAATGTCATGCAAGTCCACGCTTGGATCAAATTTTGCGGTTTCCTTGCACCAAAACTTTACTGTTTGATAGTAAAGTTTGTTAATTTGAATAGTAAAAATACTTTCAATGGGCAATTTTCAAAGATAATTTGAGGATATTTTATTGGCTTTTAGAGTTTTTATACAAAAATATTTACATGTAATGCTTTTTAGTTGTAGATTAGTAGCATATTGAGGCATCATGATATATGCCGGTTCTTCTCAGATCTGAGGTGTTTATTTCCGAACCGGTGGTAGATTTATGACAATCAATAAGTTAGTGTAATGCTTGAATATTGAATAAAGGTTTTTAACTTTGACTATGAATTGTACATTTTTATATTAAAAGCGAGACAAAATCATGAAATGAATTATGTAGTCTACAGCAGTACATGTTTTTGACTAGTAACATAAAGGAATGCAACCGCTTTCTTATATTTGTTTCCTAAGTTAGCCGCCTTCCGTATTTATCTCTAACGATTTAGGTTATCTCAAACCTGAGGTGAACGGCTGATAAAATGATCTTTCCGTGACTAAAAGTAATTATATAATGAATCAAAACTACAAGTCTGTCGATTCGTCTCGGTAACCGTGATTACAAAAATTTTAATAAATATATTTACTGCAAATATCGTTATCCAAACAAATCTTATATATAATCTACACAATGTAAGGTTTTTTTTAGATTCTTAGATGTTTTACTTTTACAGGTAAAAGAGATCGGAAGTTTTTCTTTTTTATTGTATAGGTAGATAGATGGACTAGCATATGGGCCACCTGATGCTAAGTGGTCACCAACGCCCGTAGACATTGGCATAGTGGTCAATAATCTTTTTTTTAATTGTATAATACATTTTAATTTCAACTTTAAAAAAACATGTTGACACGATACACTGTGAATGTTATGTACACTTGTAATCGATGTACATATCAGAAGTTGTTTTTCTTTTTTTGGATGTTGTGTAAGCCATCAATTAATATGTATATTGTTAGTGTACTTATTAAATAAATAAATAGTAAGAGATGTTAACCATCGCTTACATCGCCAATGCACCACCAACCTTGGGAACTAAGACGCTATGTCCTTTGTGCCTCTAATTACACTGGCTCACTCACCCTTCAAACCGGAACCCAACAATACAGAGTACTGCTGTTTTGTGGAAGAATATGTGATGAGAGGGTGGCCACCACTCACAGCTCTACCACCGATTAAATTTCATCGGTAACTTGTTACTGACTTACTTAACTATAGTTGTAGTTAACTCACGGTGCTTCACCACTCTTTGTTAGTAAGATTGTATTATCTACAAGTGTTACTACATTTGGGTACATTTTATAACAGATCCTGACATCTAGGTGCTTCCTTATGTATTCAAGAAACGTATAATACTATTTAAGAAGTACATTTATTTTCTATTTAGCGATTAACTTGTTCAATTTATACTGCAAATGAAATATAAATCCTAAAAGCGTCAAAGCCAGCCTCGGCCTTAGTCTTTTACGAGTTGTTTTTTAGAATTAATTGCAGAGTCCTCTTTCGAAGTATATTGAAAGGCATAGAGGCTGGGGATTTTAAAATTCAACCTTCACTCCATACACAATATCCTTTGTCTATCGTTTTTAGAGATTCTTTTCGACTTTAATTTTAAAGGTGAAAAGAGTTACGTCCGGTTACGTCTGTGTTATTTTCATTTTATAAAATTACGTTTACATTATTATAAAAATCCTGTTGAAAATTTTACCACTCGACATTTAAGCTGCTAGATGTATATTTTCATTAATTAATACATAAATGAGAGTACATTTTTTTATTTGTTTCAATTGTGTATTGAATATCACAGAATTCTTTTTCACGAAGCCTTTTTCAGACCTGATTAATTATGGAGTTCCGAATGTGTCTTATTTCAATATTATTTATAGAAATAAAAACTAAAGAGATTTTTTTCTTTTCTTTTATGACATGTAATTTTTTAATATTTTAATTATTTTGTAACCTCAGTTAGCTTCAAATCCTAAAAGTTAAATTCAAATCTAATCCTATCTTAAACATTCATAACTTGCTAACTTAAAATGATAAGGGGTAATGTATATATATAAATAATATACAAAAAGGACTAAAAAAAGTCCGAAATGGACAAGGAAAGACCATGAAAAATACAATACTATCAAATATTTAAGAAAAATATTCCCATTACTTTTAGTGCCTCGTTTACATACAGAGGCTGACCGCTGAATTGTGTCCTAATGACATCTCATGTTCCACGACCTAATTTTTGTTTTACGTTACTTTTTCGGACAGCCTGTATAAATGTTGATTTTTTATCATTCTACGATTCTTCAATTTGTGGTTAAAACAATGAATGTCAGATTTAATAGAATAGAGTTACTTCCACTGTGGTTCTCACAAGTTTTCTAAAGATGTTTCTGCGTAAGCAGTTCAAAAAATAGTAGCATTTGATGGAGATTTTTAAGGTAGATAAGTTAATTACATAAGATATATAAACGTGTGTCAAGAAAAACAAGCGCAATCTGTCTTCCCAAACTATCATAATCCAATCAGGACGGCAATCCCAACAGAAGACGCGCTTTTCCACTGTGGGTAACATGACGTACATACTACATACATGTTACAGAATTTCATCTAGTGGGTTTCCTTTCGATGTTTTCCTTCACTGAAGAGCAAAATATTGATTATTTACAAACACTAATTAAACAAATAAATATCAGCTTTAAGCTACAATTTAAAATCCACGACATTGAGTTCCACGTTATCTATTCCTTAGAATAGTAATGAAAATATTCCTTCTTTATTATATTATTAATTATACCTTATATTCCGAAGCACAATCACGATAACTCGACATATCGAGACATTTTCTGTTATTTGCTCAATTGCTTTTAACTGGTTCCAACCGGAATTTTCCGGTACGATTGGGTTTAATTTAGTTTCCTTGCAGGCAATACTAAACTTTATACAATTGTTACAAGTTCTATTTTAGACTATTTCAACTAATAATTTACTATTTGCGGTTGTTTGTGCGGAGTGCGGAGACTAAGGTAAACCTATTTGAATTAATAATAGACATAACTTGATCATTCAATAAAGTATTGTTGTGTAGTGTGAAACCTTAGTATTTTTCAATTTAAATATGACTATAACTACATATGTATGCACGACGTATAATTATTTAATATGTATTATCATTTCGAATGAAAATATTTAATGACATAATTAAATACCTAAATACTAAGTAAATACTCTATCGTAAACCATTTATTACATAAATTCTGACTTCTAAACTGGTGCTGACTGTGAGATGTCTGTTCATTCCATACAATCATATTATGGAAACAGGAATTTTCCGGTTCGTACCGAATAGACAAGCACACGTCTATATTCACAGGTTTATTTTATTTATAAAAATATTAAAGAAGAAACAAGTATTTATATTTAAATAATATACATTCAGTTCGTCTTTTACATTCGTCGTTATAATTAAAATTCAACAGACGTAACAAGCGATTGTTACTTGTCACGCAGCATGGACAGACGTCCGTGTAACCTTCTGTATATGTGTGCATATATATATATATACGAGAAACTCTCTTGATAATGCATAAGCATTGGAAATGAGAATCAAAAATCGGGCTATACCCGATTAAAAGTGTAGAAACAGAGTAATCTATATCTTTATCTGGTGAATTAATTGTATTTGACACTCGTACGTTTAAAGATTGTTTTCGATATTTATTTTTATAATCACAAACAGTAGCGGAAGCTATATAAATATTATGTCATACTTAAAACAGATTTTTTTTACATATGACCTTTTGTAAATAGTAGTGAGTAAACAAAAGTATTAAATTCCGAGTTTCTTTCATTGGGTGCTCGCAGGTTTGAAGTACATATTTTCTTCCCAGTCATTATAGATATTTGACAGTCGATAGGCAAGCATAGGTAATGTTTCTATGTTGAATAAACATTTTGCTTTTGTCTAGTCTGTTTAAAATAAGCTGTCAATGTCATCGTTTAATATTGATGCATCTTTTATAACAGTGAAGCTGTTTGAATTGATTCATAAATTAAATAATGATTAATTCCATCAAATAACCAAAAATCTATGCATAAGTCATCATAAAAAACAAAGAAAATGACTCGCAAAAAGAGTTCATTTCAATGAGACGTTCAATAAACGTAAATTTCCATACCATTTCATTCGTTCAAACGGATATAACAATCTTTCAAATTCGTATTACCGAGCGTTTTGTCCAGAATCAGGAATAAATCCAGGGGTTTTGGAAGAAGATAAAATACATCATAAATACGTTACACGATAATGTATTGAGGAATCTCAAAGGCTGAACTCTTTGAATCTTATTACAGAGATTAAGCTTTTATATTTCGATATAGAAGCAAACTTATTGGTTATAGATTACTCCTACATATACATACTTAACTAAACGCCCCACTGCTGGGCTAAAGCCTTATTCCACCACGATGCTTCAATGATTGTAGGTGAATACATATGTGGTAGATTTTCATCCGACACAATCAGATTTACCGATAATATTTTTATTCACCGGAAAGCACAATATAAAAAAACACTAATTGCATGAAAACTCAGATTTACCTAACATTGATTAAAGTATTTATAGTAGAGTAGATATAGATTCACAAAAACATTAAAGAAATCTTGTATAATAATCTCGTTTATCATAATTTACCGCAGGATGGAACAGCCAGTCGATACCAAACATTTAATTTCCCCTGCGGCCTATTCGAGGTATACCTCCTCAATGACATTTGCCGAAAAATCATCGAAAATAAAATATTATGACGCTATATCATATATCAACATTGAAAATGTACATTTGATAAATTAATACATATACGTAGTTAAAGATGAAAGTTTCATAAAACACACTAAAGTGTTATATGTATACGAGTGTCAAAAATCTATCACATCATAAACCAACACCTTAGACTGTTGGACTAAGGAGATTTCATGCAAGAAAATCTGTGGAATTGTATCTATATTTCACCATACATGTAAACTCGTATAATGTAACATGACTATTAGGATATCAGGATTAAATTGAATGAAACGCTACAACCGTTTCGAAATATAGATTTTGAAAATCGACAAGAATCTCATTACATAACCTTTAACAAATTAATTAATTTATTAAATTAATCTTTCTCAAATTAAATACACAATCAAATATATACATTGATTATAATATATTTGATCTGTATGGAAATGAATTAATAAAAAAATAGCTAGCACTAGAACTGAACTTTAATAAAAAATGTGTATTTTCTGAAATATCTTATTTGTCTTAAGTCGGAATTTCAATCGATTTCAATAACTAAATTCAATTTAAGCCTGTCATGTAAATTACTGAAAGACATATTCTACATATTAGCATATACAAACAATTCATTCCAGCCAGTGCTCGGTTCACGATCCTATCTAAATTCCTAACTGAAGTAATTATGTAGTATGCATCGATACTAATACGAAGATAATATGGACGCTAGTATATTATATAAGTTGATTTGCAAGTATAGGAAAAACTTAAAGATATTAATAATAAACAGGTACGAGTAATTCAAACAGATTCACTAAACTTAAGGTAATGTAAAGTATAAACCATGATCTTTTTTTTTTGTTGATATTAAAACAAAAACATTAATTCAATATCTATGAAGGATCTACTTATTCCAACCACGCTGAAGTCTTTGCTATTCCATTAATCATAAATAAAAAAATAACTTGGAGCTGTTCCAAGTGATATGGCAATTTGACAGATATTATCCTTCAATTTTCCTCGAAGTTTATCACGAACGGTACATCCATCACCGATGTGATGGATGGTTTACCGAAATGCTCCATTTTATAAAATAGAATTTAAAATTTTTAACAAACCATTCTTTATTCTTTGTCACATTTCAGTACAGGAAAACAGTGTTAAGATCTTGTTTTTTCCAGTTAGCAATGTAAATGAGAAAATTGACTACATCATGTTACGTCTGGGTAGGTACCACCCACTCATCAGATATTCTACCGCAAAACAGCAGTACTTGTGTTGTTGTGTTCCGGTTTGAAGGGTGAGTGAGCCAGTGTAATTACAGGCACAAGGGACATAACATCTTAGATCCCAAGGTTGGTGGCGCAGTGGTGATGTTGTTTTTTTAAGAAACATACAAACCACTGTCTATGGGCGTTGGTGACCACTTACCATCAGGTGGCCCACATGCTCGTCCAATAATCTATAATATAAAAAAAAATGTCCATCACCGCCACCGACATAAGATTACTTACTGGTTGCCTTGTTAGTTAAGTTGCTAAAGCTGCACGTCCCGAGGACCTAAATTGAGGAACCTGGATGCTGAACTTTTTGAAATTCCCATACCTTAGAAAGCATATAATGTCGTTGGTCCTGCACCTAAACTATTTCGTAATCGTATCGCATTGCGATTCCAGCGGATTATGAGAGTTAGGAAATAGAGTCCCTACGTAAATATAAGTGCACTGTAATAAATCTTGAACAGTTAACTAGTCTGAATGTGTAGAGTAGAGTGAGTAGAATGTGGATGAAACCGGTCAGGTTATTTCTGAAGTTACATTGATTAATTCAACCTGTAAACTAGAACATAGAACGTAATCATTTCATAAATTCGTCAGGTAAATTTCTACAAAAAATAAATAAATCAGTCAATACAAAAATGTTTATACAAGTATTCTTACGGTAAGTTTGCATTAATCGGCTTACCATTCATCCGGAACCATCCTTGAGCGTCTAATACAGGATTGAATTCAATTCATTTATAAGGATTTCTTGTAATTTAATTTCATATGAAACGTTTATCCCACTTTGATTTAACGGTTGTCTTGGAAAAATGCCACCGTTAAATTGATTTCAAAGTGTGCCATTTTTCCAATTTTGTCACGGTTCACTAAAAGTGTAATAAATGCCGCTTATCCAGCTAGATTCATATTCCATTCGCTTTGGTTATTGGTAACCGCCATACTAAAACGAGTAATAGGGCTGTCGTTTGTTATCATAATATATATTTTAAAGAGTCGTGTCACAGTGTAACTTTTTTGCTCTCGTAACTATATACAAACTACTACTATATACTAAATATAATCTAACAACGTCTACTTATGTATTATCTTGAATATTATATATAACCAGCCATTACTGATATGCAATATTAGATGAAATAACAAGAACATAATACAGTTACACAATCAACTTATGTCAAATATTAACAATATGCATTTACATATGTACTATGCTTCCTACCAAAAATTGTTATTTATATCCAACAGAAGCGGACATGTGTTGTACTAGTCGTGTTTTATATTTCATATGGAAACTTTGAGTCTTGAGCCATAGCGGCTAGCCTGCAAAACAAGTCATGTATTATATACAAAAAAAAAACATTTACTGTAGCAGCTGTTAATATCAAGTCACTTGTACAGTGTACTTTTATTGTTTAATGATATCTCTGTTAAGAAAGTTCGACAACATAACATTCAGGAAAACTTGCCTTTTAGCCTAAAAAATGCAAACTTACTTAATGGACCGCATTCATTAATTTTATTTATTTTAGGAAGATTGCCTTGGGGTTGTTCTTTCGCGGCACATGTGTAAAAGAAAAATGATATTCTAAATATTTGGAGCAGATTTCACAATCTAAATAGACAAATATTGAAAATGTATCAAAATAATTTCACTGTTTAAAATGAAAATGTAAAGTTCTTGTAGTTGACGTGATTAATCCTATATAATAAAATGTCATAGTTGCAAGAAATTGACAACAAAAAGCGTTCAACTGCCAACCCTCTTCCGATTCGCCATCTTGCCGTCTCCAATCCACATGTAATCTATTCTGAGCGTCGACTCAATTAAACTGCCTTTGATGGTCCCTCCTTAGGGTTGGATCTGCTTTGTTAGTTGTTTGGTTGTTTGAATATTGATGACGTTTGATCAGATACCATGTAAGTTCAAGGGTAGCTTCAGGTTATTTTTCTTCTATATTGTTAAAAGAAGTGATAGGTGAGGGTCGATGGAACATTAATGTCAATTATGACAACAAAAATTATTTTATAGGCTTTAAAAAAAAATGGGATTGCGAATGACTACTTAAATGTCGAATGTATGTTCATAAAAACATTGATAATTTTTTTACAAAAAATGTGAACAAAGGAACTAAATTAAACTTGTTACTCCCGTTACCCTATTAGAAGACTAGTACACACTACTACATTCTTTTGTGGGACAATGTATACGCTTTTACAACGGAATCCCATTTGTACGTTCAAATTTTGTTAAAAGTGAGGTTAAAAAATAATTAAAGACCGTTTGTGTGCTAAATAAAATTAACGATTTTTTATATATTCTTCTCATGTCTGAGGTATTTCTATTAGAATCGGTGATAGATTTTTGGCTATTGATAGACAACATAATGTTTCAATATTAAATAATAATTTTGATTTGAATGGTAAGTCGTGGTTGTCGAGTACATAGAACACGTGAATGTTTGTCGAAGATTATGGATTCAAATCTTAATGACCATCATTACTTTTAAAGCATCCTCATATGTGTTGTTTATAATAAACGACGTCTTTGGCTGCGAAGGAAATTATCGAGCAGAGACCAGCTCGTGTTGATGATGTTCTGCCACAGTTGTATGCAGTTTATACTATCCAATATCTCGCACAAGCGTATATTGCTTAATCGACATGAATTAAACCTCCTGAAAAAACGAGTAGGTCTTTAACCCAGCATCCATTGCTTGTGCCATTATATGTACATGGTTTCATGGTACGTGGTGAATCTTATGGAATATTACTTTAATGGTTCACGTCTATCGATATTGAAACCGTTAGAGACATAACGTACAAGATATCACCCATTAATTCTTATTTAATAATTAATGGAGTAAGTGTTATTTATGTAATAATAGTATTTACCTTTGCCGCTAAATATTATTTATAGAAGATACATTGATGACGATTGTAAATCATCCAAAAAACTATTTCTGTATAGAACTGAAAAAAACATTGCTATCCCTTATTAACTGCATACGTGGAAGAAATGTCTATACTTTTAGTTATATCAAAATTGGTAATGGGTATTATTATTTATTGCTTCTCTTGAATTCTACCGATAATGTAAGTAATGTAATGTCATGTAATGTAATAAGTTGCTACTGGTTCACTTGCATTTGACAATTCTACGAAGTAATGCTATTTCTTTTCTTTTTTGTAAACGATATATTTATCAGGATACATAAAAATTTAACAACCCACTGAGTTTCATTCGCCGGCCTTTCTTCTCAAGGCTGGGTGTTTCTTTTCCGAACCGGTGGTAGTTTCTAGTATGGCAATCAATTAGAAAGTGTAATACTCAATATTGAATAAATTACTTTGAATTTAAATGATTTATAGTGGTAGAATAATTTAGTTTCATCAATTTTCGCAATGATTTGATTTGTATATTACATAACATTTCAAATAATTTTTGATACACACGTAAATTATTTGATTTAATTGAAATAATTGATCTTTTAATATTGCAGGTTCTATATACCTGAGCTATATAGATAAAAAGCTTGTCCGTGTTGCTATGCTTAAAAAAAAAGAATAATTAACGCAATAAAATTTATGTAAGCACCTGAGATACGCAAGAGAATTTCGTCAAAGAATTTTTTAATGTGTTTTTAACCTTGTTAGACGTCCTTAGCCGAAAGTAATATCTGCGTAATATTTCTGTTGTAATGAAATTTTTACAGGGCTCTGAGTAGACGGATTTGGAAGTGCCAGGTCCTGCCCACCATGGGGTCATTTTGATTCCATGGTGGGCAAATCATTTAGTTTGAAATTTACCTGTCTTTAATGATGATGTTTTCTTTATATAAATTAGCTATTTATTAACATCGATATCGTAAACAAATATGTGTCTCTGAAAACAAAATATCTCTACGGCACGTTATATAAATGTGAATGTTGAATGAAGTTAAAGAGTTATGTTTGTAACGAAATCACGAGTTCGAATTGGACATATTTTTGTCGTCAATTATATCGTCATTCGTCATAGATCATAGAATACAAAATATTATTTAGCGACAGGCTTACAGCTTTTATAAACTGCAATTAATTATTATTAAAAATATGACAAAAAACATAAATTAGTCTTAACAATCTACGACCGAATGTATCAATTCCTTTTATCGGAATATATTAAAAAAAAAAGAAAAGCCCATCATCGCCCGTCACTGATGAGGAATACCGCTTTTGGCGGGAAGTTGTGCTTCGAACATACAATTACCTTGTCCAGTAATATTTATCGTTTTAGTTGGTTTTGTTAATATTTAAAATAATTAATGATAGTTTTGTTTGTTATTAGTTTATTTTTAATTAGAAAGTTAAATTCTTAAAGGTATCTTATATGTATTATTTATAAAAAAAAACATTTTCACTTTTGTTTTTACGATTAGCTTATTTCTAGCTTATAAACAAAGAGGAATACATATTATTTTACATTTACAAAACATTTCAGTTCTGATGATAAAAGTTATGACCGTGAAGTCGAAAGTAGCATGAAGCAGTTGCCGGGTTGAAGGTCTAAGGTTCAAGGTTGGACTCGTTAGGTGTCGCATTAGGCGCTCCTATTATACCAAGGTCGGACAGTTCCATATTTCGAGGATTGTAGCTCTCGCTCGCTTACACAAAGAAGTTATTGATATATATCTACATGTACACAGTAGATATTTATTTAATACGACCTGTTTTTGAAATGTGCCACTGCCTGCGCTACCAGAAATGATGTGAAGCGTACAGAAGAATTAAGTTCAGTTAACATATAACGCAGTTGTCAATATATATTTATACATGTATAAGTAGTTTTCTTATCAACTTTATAATATACAATGAAATGATACATAAAATGTGTTAAAATTATTTGCTTGAAGATCTTATGGTATATAATACGTTAACAACTTTTAAATTCTAGGATTAAAGATTAAAATAAAATAAATTTTAATTATATAATACATGAATGAGTGTGTTGTTTAACAATTGTATACATAATTCCTTCATAAAAATGTATTTTTATATTAAATTTGAGTGTTGGAAATACCTTCAGGCACAGTATGTCTTTTGTTTACAACAATATCATTTTGTTTAGTGATTATTAAACTATATCCGTAAATAAACATGTTGTAAAATGTTAGTTATTAAACATATGCGTCTACTATTTGCTATGTTTTGGCCTTTAATACGTTACTAGCGCGTGTAGTGTCGCTATCAACGTTGATTAAAACATTTAAAAATACTTTTCCTCCTAAATGCGGAAGTTATTAATTTAACTGTACTATTTATACAAAAAAAAAAATGGACCAGATATAATAAAATTGTCATTTTATGTTTGAAAAATCATAATTTTTTACTTCTTAACTGTTATCTTTTGTTTCAGCAAACAATTGAGCTCATTTTAATTATTTTTTTATTCTTCGATCCCAGAACAATAATAAATAATTTGACACGACTTGCACGAAAAATAGTTAATACTGATTACTGAGTGTTTTCTTTTAAGGAATTCCTTTTCATTTTAGAAACTTAAATTTTCCCTTTCACAAGATACAAATGTATATAACCATTTAAAATAATCAATAGGGCGACGAAAAAGTTAAAACTTAAACTTGTAATATAAAGCCGTTTCCTTCTGTCATGAATTTACAATATTCCGCAAACCGCAAAGTTCGGTGCTCGGCGGTGATATTTCACGTCCTTCGTATAAAAGTCGTGGGCCGTGTTCCAGCCTCTGTGGACCGAGTTCGGAGCAAGTCGTTCACTAAATGTCGAATGAAAGTTTATAGACGAGTTACTTCGTACGAAATCAGTCCGTTATGTTTGTTATATACGCCGTCTGGAAACATTTGCGATTCCATTTTTAACTTGATTCGAAAAATTCGCTTTGTTCTTGAATTTTCACTATTTTAAAATATAAATGTTAACTATACGATGAAAAATGGCATCGAATAAATGTTTACGATGTTGCTTCTGTTTCTAAAATATAAAATTCAATTGAATCGGAACATGAAACTATGTTACATAAGATAAATCATTACTATATACTATATATACGGGCTTTGAAAACAGTTTTGACGAGCCCGTATGTTTTATTATGTAAGTAAAATTGTTATCATCAACGAACTATTTTTATAAATCAGTTTATTTTTTCAATCATTTGTTAATTATTATTGGTGTTTCATTTAATTTAAAATCTTTGCAGTATTTTTTGTTTATAATCAAAATTTACATCATCCAGTTATAAGTATTTTACAAGGTTCTAATGTAAAGGAATGTTACGTAGTAGATACTCTTTTTCATCCACTATATACTTACATTTAAAAACCATATACAAATTAATTTTGTGTACAAATCAACGCACTTTATGTATGATAGTTTTGACACTGACATTATAAACTTAAACAAAGGGACGAGGTGATGTGACTTTAATTAGTACCTGCTTAACAGTGTCGTAACTCAGTAAACATTCAATTGAATTGACTGATGTCATCGTTACATCTTAATGTAATCATTTAGAGCCTTCCTTATCAAAGTTTTTTTGCGGATGTTTGGTTAAACATTCATCTCTCTCTTTCTGTCATCATTGGTTTGACATTTGAAGGAAGAAGATACAGCAATGTTGAACAAATCCCCGCCCCCTCCCCTCCCCTAAACCACACGTTAGAGCCATATAAAATTAAATAATTGAATACCTACCGAGACTTCCACACAGTCATCATCGCAGGAGTAAATAAAAAATATAAATCTGAATTATGGCAACAAAAAAGCAATATTGGTACATATAATTTTATTTTTTATAAAATACTCGTAGTGCCTTTGCCCAATTTGTGTGTTTGTCATCATACCCTTTTCAATTTGTTAATCCCCCTTGAAACCATTACTACCTTATTTCTCGTACTTCTGTTCCCTTCCGTTCTTCGATATCTATCTCTTTCGTGATATAAATTATATAAATCTGTAATATTTAAGCATGCATTTCATGTAATACAAAAAATAGCTAGATAGATTTAAAAAAAAAAAAAACATCAGTTTTTAGTTATATAATTATGTGTCAAATGGAAACGGTACTGTGTGAATGTCATTACTTGATCTCGAGACATGCGATACGGCAATTGATTAATACATAAGTCTTTGTCGAAACGTTTTCACTATATGGATACTAAAAAGTCTATTTCGGGATTTTCACGAATACAATATTTTGGACAAAAACTCTACCGAGAAAGTAGCACGCCATTTAAAAAAAAACTATAGTTTTTCTTTAATCGTTGTAGTCAAACGGTTGAAATCGCGTGTTCTAGACTGTATTGCCTCCAGCACTAAAAGTGGGTACAAAAAGTCGGATTAATAGAATTAGGTGGAACTTGTTTAAAATTAATTTAATTACTTAATCCACGTATGCTAACAATTAAGTTAAATAAAAACCTTTGTAAAATTTAAATCTATTAATACTTTCAGTTTTATGAAATTGAATTATATTCTAAATATTCGTTATTTATTCCAGGTACGAAACTTCTCGAATCAGCAAAGCCTAACCCGAGTACGTGAGTAATTAGTCTCCGTCGGCGGTGAGGCGTGCAATATCTCATGCACTAACCGCTGTCTCCGGTTAAATGCTTACACTTAATCTAAGAGCCGTTTTTAGGCTGCGTTCGTATGGTGCGATTAACTAGCAGCTCCAATTTAACCGTCCTTCTTACTCAAACTGGTTCAGTTTTTGTACCAGGCGTAAAATCTATTGAAAGTAAAAGTAACCTTTGTCTTTTTAAGCCAGTGGTATTTGTTTTATTTAAAAAACTTTTAAAGTGATAATTTCTTATCGGAGGGTAAACCGCTTCGTAACGTAACGCGTTACGATGCCACCATTACCGACGCGGACTGCTTTACCCGAGAGTTACCAACCTATCGCCATCTAGCGTATACAGATAGTACTTATAATAATTTAGCAACTCTCAAGTACTAATTTAAATTATATTTAATATATTATAATTAATAATAAGTATTATCACTTCTGTCGAGCGTGCCGAGACGCACACGTTTTTTTTAAATATTTACTAATACTTCCATTCTAAGATGACAATCCTGACAGTCAATTTGTTCCGTCATCAATTTACTTACTCAAACAATAGAATTCAATTACAGCGTTCAGGTAGCAAATACATGGGTCGGAGGATGATCGGTCGGACTAACAATTGCAAAATACACAGCTGATATAACTTAGATCCAATGGCCAATTAGTGTGTAGTGCCAACGTCTGTGCTGATAGAAATAAATAATAATCGTTCAAAACACTGACATCAGAGTACTAATGTTTATGGCTAATTATTATCACTTATGGCTTTTGGATAATGTACATGTATTGAAATGCAAAAGGATGTAATAGATTATCTGAGGGATAATAGAAGTAGTGAGATAATAATTAAAATATTCACGGCCCACCAAAATAATTGGTAAAGGGGCAAAGTTTTCGAGCTTATTCCCTCGCGCTGGTATAATGCGCAATGGTTCGGATACTAATTATGATAGAATTTAACTAATAAATGTAGGATTTCTGTCTAAAGTAAAAATATGAAATATAAATGTGTATGTATAAGTATGAAATATAAATATAAATTAAACAAATGAAAAATCTGTCATGCTTGCCTAGGTTTAACTCGCGATATTTATTTAAGATTTACGCGTTTTAACGACAAGCTAATCTCTGCTCTTTATGTCTTGTAATTTGAGTAAAAACTGTGGAATACACATACATTCACATAAAAACTCAATATATATTTAATATTCAATATACTTTTAACTTATATTAAAATGATATAAAATAATACAATAAATAATAAAACCTTTAATGTATTCATATATATATTATTCCAGTGCAAATAAACTAAAAATCGATTCTTGTAGTACCGGTGGTAGCTTTAACATTAATTTATTCTTATTAAATGACAAATAAATAGTGTTTGTAAATGTCTATATGATAGTACATTTTGATTTTCATATTCATGTTTATCATACAATATTAGTTAGTAAACTACAAGCCTACAGTCGTAAATCCGGCCCGATCGGCTCGTAAAACTGTTATTAACCGAATGTTGCCTTCACCTATATTTATTTAAGTTTGTATTCTGTAAAGCGACTTTTGTCTGATATTGCTTCGTCTCGTCTTTATTGACAATATATAATAAAACTTTAAACTAGGTCGGGCTTAGACGTGAAATATGAAAGCTGTTATATAGAAGATAAAGAGTTTTCGAAAATAATAATGTTACCAACCAATATTACTAGAGTATAATAATAGAATAGAGCTGGATCTGGGGTGTGAAAATTCAGGGAAAAATTCGGGAAAATTCAGACATACATATGTGTAGCCACCAATCCGGTGCTAGTCCTGCTCGAGAGGAGAGATGATCTTTGCCCAGCAGTGAGGATACCACTGAGGATTTTGATTTGGTTTAAATTAATTTCGAGTAATAAATTTCCAGGTGGTATTTAATATAAATTTCCAGGTGGTATTTAATATAACGTTCTTTGTAAAATTTTTCACATAACACTCGATAAATCTATAAAATAGTTGACATAGAATGAGATGTATTTTTGCCGTATAATTTACCTGAAAAGAGTTCTCACCTGCATCGTTGAGGCTTAGATGCCGGACACCTAGCAAAGTTAACTTCCATAAATATATAATAATGCTATTGTTAAATAACAAAACTGAATTTAATTAAACTTACAAACTTTTTCGAATTCCTAAATTATGAACAATTTAAATAATAATTGGTTCGTTACTCTTATTTCTCAATTCACGTAAATTACCATTTTCTTTGAAATGAGAGGTTATATTTTTTATATATAAAAAGCCTTTTCTATTTATTTATAGGCTGGACTTTAATAACGCAGATCGAATATGAGTTATAAAAGTGTTTACAACTGACAAATCTATTGAAATAAATTTATTTTTGGTAGGCAGACGAGTAAATGCCCTCTTAATGGAAAATGGTCTCCTTTGACCAAAGAGATTGACAATGCGAGAAAGCCACTCCATACGAATTCAATGCGTCACTAACATCGACATCCAAAACGTTATATCCCTTGTTCCTCACACTTAATACCGAAAAGCAGTTTGCTGTCTTCGATCGAAGTTTGCGGTAAATAATGGATGGGAATTGCCCAACCCATAATTCTCTTCGTAATACATAATTATGTAAACATTCAATTGACTATGGTCAAAAGTACGATAATTACGGGTTTACTAATAAACGTTGTTTAGCGGATGATTAGTTAAACATTTTTGAGTCTTTTTCTTTCCAATGTCAAATGAATAAAGACAAAGAGCGTAATCTGTGTTGACTTAACATTTACTAAGCAAAGTTTTCATGTAAGACCGCTAATTAATAATTCATTACTTATTTCTTACATTATATTTAAATTATTTATCCATTTTTATTTTATTCATCATTTAAAAAAATAAAAATATCAGATAAACATTGAAGATTATTACGTTGTTAGAATACTTTTAAATCAAAAATGTTACCCACTTTTTGATATTTGACAAAAATTTATAAATAAAATTTAGGATCGAATGTAAGTAGATCGACTTCTGACAGTTTACTTATGGTGTACGGTTGGTGGCACTACTACAGTGCTAAAATTGTCGTTTAATTTAAAAATTGCTTTGCCAGGTGTGAATTATTTATTGTTATAGACTATTTTATTTCTTTTATTTACTTCAGTTTATACAATTATTTACTTCATGAATAGTTTACCTCTTGAATAGTTTTTTTTTTGTATAAGTATGTATTCGATAACAAAGTTAATGCACAGAAAATACTGACAAACGTAGTTGTTGTAACAACGGAATTAAAATGAAACATTTTGCTAAATACAAAAGGCTTTTAGAAGTTTCCTTTGTATGCGATGTGATGTCGATGTTAGCGATTTCGTTTGAGCGTAGCTAGTTTTATATCTGCCTACATTATGTTAGAATTTTTTTTTTATTTTGCATGTGACAATAAAACCAATCTGTCACATTACACGTTAAGTGTACGTGATAAACTACCTGTCACAGCATTTGCTTTACCTTTCAATTTCATTACTTTCGTATATATTCGTATGCAACAAAAGATGTCCTATTACTGGATTATTTATCCTATGATGTTTCTTATAGTCGCCGAGCAGGATAAAGTTTTGAATAAAAAAAAAAAATACAATACCTATAGTTAGGAATCATCGTCTCGAACTGGGCTGTACTGATACCGGTTTCCATATATGGTAACCCTCCAACATGACACATCCATCATGTTATGCTGAGTCGTATTCGCGCTGGGCAAACTTTGGTGTTTTATACTTTAAATATTTAAAAAAAAAATATCACAAGTATCGAAAGCAAAAAATTATTACGAAATAAATTTACTTTTAATTTATTTCTTCCTAAACTACTATTTAGGCGGATTTGTAATTAAAAAAAAAACATTTCCTTGTAGTAATTGATATGTTAATTGAACGTAAATTACATAATGATAAAAAATTATGTGTAATAAATAATTATAATTAAATCTAATGTCAACATTGTTGGTTTATTGAATTTATTTTGAGATACTACATTTTAAAAATGTATGGGCATTATACATTCAAATGTGTATTTCATTCGAGTAAGAGAGTAAATAATAAGTTATATATACATTTCTAACCAATTGAAACTGTATATTTTTTTAAATTCTTATATCTTAACGGTTCTGATAACAGCTTATTTCTATATACATTTTTTTTTAAATTTTAATTATAGCTGATTCGTGGAATATTTAAAAAATAAGGTTTTTAAAAAATATTTTTTTTTCTTATTTTATTTTTACTAGTTTATAATTAACTGAGATAACTCACTATTCTTTGTATTTTTGGAAAATTATTCTTTTCAAAAGACGTTATTTTAACATTTTAATGGAAGTCCATTCCTTTCTATACGTTTTATTCAATCTGTATATATACGTGATATTGCTACAGAAATCCGCATCGCATAGGCTTAGCCTGACGTCAGTGTAGACCCACCCATTGCGACATAGTATGTCATAGTGCAGCATTCCTGCTAGATATATGTTATTTATAATTATACAAATTCTAATAGAATTTAATTTATGTGTATCCTATATTTTTACATTATAAACATTAGTTACTGTTGATGACAACCCTTATATATATATAAGGGTTTTTTGTAAGAACATTATTAAGTATACGAGATTGTATGTACATCACCAAAAGTTTTTACTAAAAGTCATCAAATTTGATGGCTGGAACTGGTTTCTGTACTAAGATCTCACCCACACATATTAACTTAAAATTAAAATCAATACAAAATATTTGTTTACCTTTACTTATTCACTATATATTTGGGCTCTCGTACTTCACAGGTAAAACAATGATACAGCCTCTGATCTAAATCCGGTCGTGTCGAATTTCGTTCCCATTGGATTATGAGAGGCGCATCTGTGTTTGCGGACGCACTTACGCACTATGATTTTTCGAGCGTTGTCAGCTAGTTCCTGCATTTGCGTTCTTGTGGTGCCGAAATTCTCTAATCTTAATCTGAATAATTTAACTCCTCTTAAAACACATAAATATATTTTTATATTTTTTTTCCGGAATTTGGACAACTTCTTACAAGGAAAAAAATTCAACTCCAATGCGGCAGTCCAAACCGCCCTCAAAGAGTTTATTGATTCTCGCCCCCATGGTTTTTTAGTAAAGGGATCAATGAACTACCTATGAGATGGCAAAAGTGCATAGATAACAACGGTGCATACTTTGATTAATTAAATACATTTTACAAAAAAAAAATTACTTTATATCCCTCCCGTACAAAACGCTAATTTCATATGTAAGGACCTAATATATACATATCTTGTTATTTTTAGACTACGACTCTACTGAAATTAGAATATTTAAGATTTTGGAAATGAATAAAAAAAAATCTTTATTCAAATAATATCTTATAAATACGTAATAACTGCTCTTTTCTACCAAATTAATATCATGTATTTAAATAAATTGTATATTTATTTGTATAAAAGTAAAAATATCTAACTTACTGTACTTAGAGACAGTGTATGAGACAGATTGCATAATGTCTCGGTAACGGGTCATTCAAGGGAAACTACGTTTACTGAATTCCAAATTAAATCGCACGCTATATTGCATTTTATGTTTAATGTTTTTTACTTTCGTACAAGTTAATAAAGTCACCTTTTAAACGAACTTCAGCTTCATCGTCATATTTTATAGAAAAGTTTATATAATTGCTATTATTTGTTTTTTTCATGCGGGTTAATTTAATTTTACGGTATACTTTTTACAGATTAGTGTAAAAGCAATTGTCCCACTGCTGGGCTAAGATTCAAATTTTAAGGAAAAGGTTTGGAGCTTATTCCGCCCCGCCGTGAAACACTTACAGATTATTATTATTTTCAAAATGAATGATTTTGAATCATGTTCAATTCAATTGTTTGCGTATTGTGGGTATACAGGGTTAGTAAGCCTTTTATGGGACAATGTATACGCTTTCACAACAGGATCCAAGATGCTAAAAGGTTATTACACAATGACTTTTTAGATGATTGCACACCTTGGGAATGAAACCATTGCCTCCAGCATATTTCAAAAAAATAAGAATATTATTATGTTATTGTGTAAATCGCCTAAAATTGTAAAGAATGATTTTAAAAAAATCCCGCCGAGTTTCTTTCGCCGGTTCTTCTCAGGTCTGAGGTGTTTATTTCCGAACCGGTGGTAGACTTATGACAATCAATAAGCAAGTGTAACACTTCTATTCTATTTCTAAAACTGAATAAAGATTTTTGAATTAAAAAAAAAAATTGGTTATGTCCACGTCATGTAGAACGATGAACATACGAACGAGATTGATCGGTGTAGTCGAGGTTGCAGTATAAATTGAAAACACACATTGTAAAGTTAGTTAAAACTTTTGAGGCGCGGTGATATCATGTCTTTCCAAAATGGCGACGCGTCAGTAGCGTGAACGGTTTTAAGAATGTGTACGTGTTAATCGACCTATGGTTGTATTTGTTTATCCTAATATCTGACAATTCTGCCTAGGTACGCGTGAAGAATGAATTGTATTTATTTCATTTTTTAGGTTGTGCACACACAAAATATTTCACTAAAAATAAATGTTGAATATAGATTCATGTCACTTAAATTTTGACGTCGATATATTTTACTCTCATCACGAGAGAAAGCGAAGTCAGAACGAAAAAAAATAATTGCTTATATATTTTCTTCACGTACACCGGCTGTTATTGACGTGTAATTATATTAAGGATCAATCATAATTCGTGTGTCGAAAAACCCACTGTGTGTTTGAACCACTTGTACAAAACGTTATCATTTATAAAATTTAAAGTATTTATTCCCCTTACACAAATATTGTTTTAATTAAGGTTTTTTGAGATATTCAGGTATTCTTCTATCTGTAAACAGATTTAATCGTTTCTCGAATATAACAAATTTTTAAGAGTTTTTATCTTGCAATGCTTGTTAATGTTCAGGTCTAATCCTAGATGCTTTAGTAGAACTTTTTATCCTACAGAATTGAAATTTAAATGTTGGTTTAGTTACCATGACCATGCATTTTTAAGTATAAGCTCAACCTGATTCTACACCCAGGATTGGGTTCAGACGAAGGAACTTCGCATCGTTCAACAGCACAGATATAAAATTTTGTGAATAAAAGCTTTTTGTTTTAGTTTTGTTTACTATTTCGCAAATTCCTTGACGGTTTGTTCATTATTGTTGTTTCTTAAATAAATTGATCAGGCACTTAAAATAAGTGACAAATAATTTTGTAGTTTTATTAAAAGTAGATACTTCTTTTAAAATCTTTTTATTACATTAGACATTTCTTTGGAGTGCAGTGTTGCCAGAGTCAACCTTTTTCTGTTATCCTTTCTGCTAGAATATGCTGCCCTGTTAAAGTATTTATGTAAATTAGACCTAGACTTGTTGCCCAATTAATTATTATTTATAAACAAACAAAAAAAAATTAATAATTATATAGATATTATTAATAAACGAACTTATATTTTTTGAGGACTTAGTTCTCAGACTGTGTGTATTTCACAAATTAAATATTTAGTAGCCAGAAGATCCGTTTTCACTCATTGGTCTTAAACATATTAAAGTTTTATTTATAAATTATTAAAACAACAATGTTTAACTATTTTACTTGATGTTATTAAAACAACGCGAGGTACGAAAGCTATGTCACACTAAAGGACTTAATATCATTAGAGATCTTTATTAAAATCCGGAATTAATTATTTTTCTGCCAGGTAACATGTTTTATAACTTTATGAATACTTAAGTAACAAATCAAATTTTTGTACGTTGTGCATAATTTCGACATCTCGAAACATTAGTAGCTTCACTTAGAAAATCACGCGATATTTTTGTAAACTTGTAAAGTGACAAAGACTTTTGAAAAATCATATTTCATCGTTATACGATTTTGAATTGAAAATACGTTTCAGAAGAAGGCTGGTTATTATTTTGCCATTCTCTACAGTCACGATTTTGAATATCTCGCTTAATCAATCAATGTTAATTATGTAATATAAATTAAATCAGTTTCCTTACAAAGAGGTTTGGGTCTTGGCGTTGTCCTTGATTGTTGTATCCTGGTCTGCTACGCTGACGCATTGTACTGCTCCCGTATTGTACTCCATCATCAATACCTGCGAGGCCCAATCCAGCTCCTAAACCACTAGAGAATCCGGTTCCTACTCCTTCGACTAAACCACTTCCCAGTTCTGCCGCACCCAACCCTAATCCTAATGTTCCAAGTCCAATCGTTTCCACGCCATGGATTCCAAGACCAACGCCTGTACCAATGGGAATGCCAAGGCCACCCCCAATTCCAGAGCCAATTTCTTTGCCAATTAAACCAAGCTTATCGTGCGGATAGGCTTCGAGCATAACGGCATAAGAGAAAAAGGCCAATATCTAAAAATCATAAACAATTTATAAAACTTTCCACATAATTAAATAACATTTAACGAAAACAATAAAATTTTGAGTACTCACAATAAACTTCATCTCGCTGGCTTGTATTCCGGAGTGCTGTTAATTTTTTCCTCTATCACACGACGCTTATATACTCACCTGTTAATTGTTACACATTAAATAATTATTAAACTTAATAGCCTCAAAGAAAAGTAGATTACTAATGACTTTACGTGCGATGACATAGCTAATGGTATACAACTTACATATCATTAGAGAAACCAGATTATTTAAAATTGATATTTTGAGATATTACATTCCATTCCAGATGTCTCACATAATATTGGTACAATACCCATAAACACTCATATACAACCCGCATTCCAACAGCGTGGTGGAATAAGCTCCAAATCTTCTCAAGAAGAAAGGAGGCATTAGTCGAGCCGTTGGCCATTCACAGGCTTTTATTTTACAAATGCACAAACATTCTTCTATAGTACAATCGAGTTCTTGAAGTCCGTGTGTAACAATTGCAAATTGAAATTTATCGAAATTCTGTCATCCGAAAAAAACCTCCATTACAGATAGATTAATTATAGGTATTTTGAATATTTAATGTTATAATAATACGCAATCGTTTATTTTGTATTTAATAGAATTATAATAAGATAAACATTTTAAGCAGTCTTACATTATTTAAATCAAACAAATGAAAGCATAACATATTAATTAGTTAAAGTTGAAATACGGCGGAATCGAATATAGGTGACATATGGATCATGATATTATATTATTAATTCTTATCTATTTAAATAGTTTTAAAATTAAGGATGATTATTTACATGTAAATTCCACTTTAAATGATCCGAATCGGACTTTTCGTTTAGAAGTTATGACGGGTATAAAATTCTTTCAGTAAGAAAAATGCCACGAAGAATGGAGAAATGAAATGAGAATGTTTGAACAAATTGTAACTGTCCTACGTTTAGTCTATAACCAAATACTAAGTTATGTTTATTAATACTTTTTAAATTTTCGCGGACGAAGTCGCGGGCAAAGTGCTTGTTTTATTATAAATCAATGGCTTATTATCTTAATCTCGATAGTATTGATATAATTGAATTACTCCAATTCTGATCAGATCTGAGATTGTAATTGCTCTCCGAACGTAAGACAAACGTCCCTATTAGTGGAAGCAAATTGACAACGGAAAGACGGACTCTGAGAAATTGACTCTTGAGAAACGAACCAAATGTATTATGTGCTCTGTATTTGTGATAGCTTTTAGTAGCTCTCTGGTATTATCTCGTGGAATAGCAACGTTCTCTGTTGTAAAGGAATTATTTGTAATTTTTCAATTTCATAGAAGTCGTTGTCGCAACTTTAGCGATTCCATTACAAATTAGCGGTCATACATATGTATGTATGTCTTATTTTTTGTTTACTCTCGATAAATAATATAAATAAAATTGTTAACACGAATTACTGAAAAGTTTAGTTATATTCTTGGATCTTCCCGATTTTCGTTTAGTTTTTAAGAAAAATGTATATTTGTACATATCATATCATATATATATATATATAAGGTCCTCCAGACCGATTTCGGCCACGGCGGCCAATCTCAAGAGAGATTAGCCAACTGCGCAGGACATATTATAGTGCACAAGTGTGTGCGCAAACACAGGTGCACTCTCTTTTCCTTAGCTCTCATAATCCGATGGGACGGCAATCCGACACGATCGGAAAGAGTTCAGGCGCAGGACCAACGGCTTAACGTGCTTTCCGAGGCACGGGAGTGTACACACTTCCAACTTCCAGACTCCGGGCTGCTACTGAGAATTTTCTGACAGAAAAACCCAATAACTATTTATTGGCCCGACCTGGAAATTGAACCCAGGACCACCGGGTCTGCGGCCTTATATCTAGCCACTAGACCAACGAGGCAGTCATATATATATATATATATATATATATATATATATATATATATATATATATATATATATATATATATATATATATGTTTATTATTTGTTTTGTATCAATATCCGGAATCCATCTTGAGTCAAGCTCCGGCCTTTCAGCCTTAAATCAGCGTTTCCTGTTTCCTCTTCGTTAGTGGCGCTCCCTTTTTACTGTTTTAATCTTTGTTACCTTGGTTTCGCACCGGGTGACATTTGTCATTATAGCGTCGATTTTTCACGCCTTCATAAGTCAGCTTTTTAAAAATTTCTATTTTGTATTAATTGAAATAAGTCTTTTAAGTTTTAATAAGCCTCTTCGTTAAAATGGAGAATGAAAATTTAGAATAGGTAAATGTCATCGAATGTTCTACATCTCGAAAACGGTTACATTCCGACAGCGAAAATAGGGATATGTCTACTGAAAGAGATGTTATTCCGACAAAAAGACGAAGGTCAAGAAAGGATTCGGAAACTAAACCAAAATAAAAAGTAACCAACTTAATATATTATCTGAATTGAGTGCTACTGTTATATTCAAAATCTAATGATAAATATCTCAAAAGAAAAGAATTAGAACGATTTGATGATTGGTACGCTATACGTTTTACGGACACACAAAATAAATATGTAAGTAGCCCTGTTTTTATTGAACTTAACGTTTCGAAGCCATAATGATAAAAGACGACCCTCGTTTCTATTTGATGGAACGTACAGGCTAGAACTTGAACTTTGCAGATTTAACTAACGCTTTACTTTTTCACAAAGACGAATTGCAGAACACCTTACAGGCATTAGTAGATTGGGCAAATGATCCCAAAGATACATTAACTGCTAATACTTTGTTTGACAAAATAGAATCTTTGTTTTCGAAAGAATCCGCCTATAGTTAAGTGAGTGATAATTTGCTACAAATAGTCAGGCGAGCCGAATTAATTAATTTAAGACGAGACGCTATCTTACGTCAAATTTCCGAAGAATATCATCGTGATGTTATGCATAAAATACCTACAAGTTAAAAATCTCTTTTTGACCAAGACCAAATTCAAAACTACCTTCAAAAAGTTTGGGCGGTAGAAAAATGTATTAAATCTGTAAGATCGGTGCTGCAGTCTTATTTAAAAGAAAACTTATATTATATTCAAATACCGTCTACAAGTAACAGACCAGGCGATAACTTTTTTTATACTCATAGAACGAAAACTACAGTCAAAATGAGTATCGAAATCGACAAAAATGTTGAAGACAGGAGTAATCGAAAAGGCAGAACAGAGTCCCACTTCATTTCAACCTTCTTTTTGGTGCCAAAGCCAGACAACACCCAATCCAATCTTCAACTTGAAACAATTAAACAGGTTCGTAAAACAAAACTATTTCATTTTTTCAATCATTTCCGCATACCCACTTTTCTCCAGCATCAAGATTGGGTGACTAAACTGGACCTTTTTTTTTTTTGACGCTGGGAAAATGCTTTACGCCTTTCCCCCCACGGGAACAGTGGGGGGGTATGTGGGGCTCGCCATATGTCCAAGGCACCGAGTGTGCCCCGGTCATCGGAATACCCACTAAAAACCCAGCGGTACCCTTCCCGTCTTAACGGGATCGCTTGCGCATGCTACCGTGAATGACTAAACTGGACCTGAGCCAAGCTTACTTCCATGTACCTATCGCTCAACAACATCGCTGTTTCCTAAGGGTCAATTATCATCACAATCCATACCAGCATCAGCAATATCAGATGACTTGTGTACCATTCGGCCTGTCGTCAGCGCTAAAAACTTTTGCCTCTATAACCAACTGGGTAACAGAACTGCTGAGAAGTCACGGCATCGGGTGCGTAGTTTATTTGGACGATTTCCTAATAGCAAACCAGTCCAAACATTAATTGCAAGAAGATTTAGCTTTCACAATAAAGATCATGCAATTACTGGGCTGGTCCATCATCATCATTTACAACAAGTCAGTGCTGACTCCGACACAATGCCTCGAGTTTCTCGGCATAATGTGGGACACAAAAACGCAACGCAAAGTCCCTGTCGGAATCGAAGTGTATAACGCTACGCAATGCACTTCGACAGCAGCTACAAAAATGCAAGTGATCTCTCAAACAGTATCAAACGCTAATGGGAAGATTAAACTTTGCAACATTCGTGACTCGAAGAGGTCGGCTTCACTGTCGAACAATGCAATTTTTCAGTCGACAGTTGCCAAAGAACCATCCCTGCCGTCAAGTAAATATCCCTCAACCAGTGCAAGAGGAGATACTGTGGTGGTATGCAAACGTGGGGCACTCGATGCAAATACATATGAACGTGATAACCCATAAATCTACTTACCACGGACGAATCTGGCGTAGGTTGGGGTACACAACTCAACTCAAAAACACTTGTCATGGCATGCCAACAGGTAAGAAATGTTTGCCGTGTACACTGCGGTAACACATGAGAAACATCAACTAGACAATGCACAAATACTTCTACAAACAGATAATCGTACTGTAGTCTCGTACATAAACAAAGAGGGCGGTACGCACATAAATCCATACGTAAATCCAATAGATTACTTCAACAAACCCGACAATTCCTTTCGATTATAGACAAACTGAACATACACCTTATAGCTCAATACTTACCGGGGCGATTCAATGTCTAAGTTTTAATGTATAGATCCCTTGTTACGCCAAAAGACTTGTCCTGAATGGCATCTGACAGGGAAAACAACGTCACTTATATTTCAAATGGGAAACACCGGAAGTGGATATTTTGCGTCAACGACGAAACTGTCGTACCAACATATGTAGCAATAGATGTGCAGGACAAACACGCGAAACATCACAACGCGATTTGTCACCAATGGCTCTACAGACTGGGATGGTTATTTCCACCACCAAACCTCATTTCCAGAGTCCTCGAACACCTGAATCGAGACAGTAGACAGTACATCTTAATTGCAATCGCATCGAAATGACAACGCATAGCACTACGAGCTTGTTATCCGATTCCAGACTTGGAACATGCTTTAATAAATACGAGAACAGGACAACACCTACCGCAAGTTCGGGACTTGAACCTGGAAGCATGGTTAATTTCGGGTGGCAAGATTTGTTAAACAGATTGGAATGAACAGGAACGGAACCTACTGATGTCAAGCTGGCGAAGTTCTACTATCAACACCTATAAACCAGCGTGGCATAGATGGAAGAAATGGTGTGAGTCTCATTCAATTAGTTATAAGTATAAGCTGAACAAGTTACCTAGCACATCTACACTGTGATATAGGTCTTACATATAGAACTATTCTAGTGCACAAATCTGTAATTATGACTTTTACCCATTTAAATTCTAATATATATTCAAATTTCTTTATAAAACATATGGTTAAAGCTATATCAGTTGCCCGCCCAAAACAAGCAAGACCACCAGTTTGGAATCCAAAGATGTTATTGAAATATATGAGTACTCATAGTCCAGATGAAAATATACTTTATCAAGCATCTCGACAAACTGGTACCATATTATTATTAACATCAGGTCGCAGAGTTCATGACCTTACTTCATTACGAACTGACAGTAATAGTTTAATTGATGAAATTCTGTCATAGCTTTGTGACCCGCTTTTGGCTATTATAAAACTGATACTTTTAATTATAGACAGTCTGGATGGAGGCTTAAAGAACACCCTAATAATAATTTAAATTTTGTATTTTGGATAAGAAAATTGTTAACATTATCTTTAAGTCGATGAGAAAATATTAATCATTTGTTTATCACAGCAAGAGGTATAGCTAAGCCTGCATCCAGAACTATAATTGCGGGCTGGGTAAAATCTCTTTTAAAAGATGCTAATATCGAGGCAACTCTAGGGTCAGTAAGATCAGCAGTGGCCTCCCTAATTTGGACAGAAAATTTCCCCTCAGACCGTATTCTTGCAAATAGTAACTGGAAATTGGTGCATACATTTCAAAATTACTATAAAAAAGTTAACTAATGAAAGCCCCTTCAAATCCAATTCAGTCATCAAATCAATCAGTGTCATTATCAAATTTCTTTGATCCTGTTAATAAATTGATAAATTATAGCTTTGTTATTTGTAATTTAATGTTATAAATATTAAAATAATTATATTTAATAACATTGAATACATTTTTATAACTTTATTATGAATGCATTTTATTTTACTTGGATATTCTTATTTCTACACATTATAGCGTCAATAGAGTAACAATAATTTTGCTAACACCAGGTGATAACAAACACTTCACTCAAGATGGATTCCGGATATTGATACAAAACAAATAATAGAGAGTTTTACCTAAAATTAAAACTTACCTATTATTTTTTATCAATATCCGGAATCCAGGTAAGGTCTACCTGGTGCATCATGAGTGCTACAATGACAAATGTCACCCGGTGCGAAACCAAGGTAACAAGGTAACAAAGGTTAAAACAGTAAAAAGGGAGCGCCACTAACGAAGAGGAAACAATGCTGATTTAAGGCTGAAAGACCGGAGCTTGACTCAAGATGGATTCCGGATTATAATTTCCGGATATATAATTTTAATTAAGTCCTGTCTAATATTATAAATATGTTTTACAATTTAGTTATTACTATTATATATACAATTTACTTATTTAGATTATTTTTTCTAGTTATATTGTGGCGTGTTGAACCATAAAAGGCTTAAACATAATTTTGCATGAAAATAACTACCGTAATTTTTCCCATTTTCTTTATGTACATATACTTAATTATAGTCAAATTAAAAATAGATAACATGCCATAAGTTGCTTTAAAAAAGCGGATGCACATAAATTGCACCTTGCAGGGAAATCGACAACACACAATTTGGTTTAAATAAGAAATATCTGTTTTTCCCTACACATCAGAGACTGTAATTGTTACATATATCAGATAGATGTTATTTCATTGTTTTGAATTTACAAGTGTTTATGTACTGTGGATGTGCCTTTTCAAATAAATAAATCAGATGAAGGTTCTGTTGACAAGAAACGGCAATATATAAGTATACTTATGTCCAATTAAAGGCAAATCAAACTCATAAGTTTTTTTTTTCGAGTACGCAAAGACTTTGCAGATTTGGAAACTTGGTTTGTGTTTGTGTTGGAGATTGGCCAAGTTTCTTTTCACTTTTCGAGTACAATACATATTTCCATCATCGAGCATCATAAATATTAGTTAGTCTACCTTTGTAACCGCGCATGCTGCGGAATTGAGCTTTTCTATTAAGCTCAATAATTAAGATAAATTATATTGATTAACTCTACAAAAGCTTCGAATATAGCTTAAATTACGATGACAATAGCTCAATCGTATCGTAATCTCTGTTTTATAACTTTGTAGTAAAGCCTACGGTTATTGTTGTTTTGGTGTTTGGCGATTTTTAAGTATTTGTTTTATATTCATTCTGCATATATGTAGTAGTATCAGCAAATAATACAATGTCATAAATGCTTTTAGAATACAGACGGGGATCATTTATTTACACTGCTATCAAAAAATGTTTTATAATTGCTCCTTGAACACCCATTTCAGGTTCAAACAGATCCAAGTGTCAACATGTCAAGTGACAAGTAAAAATTGACAATAGTTTTTAATAACAAGATGTGAATGCAAACAACGCTCGTAGTGATTAAGTGATTATTTGTTATTTTAAGCACGGATCTTGAAGTTTTACTTAAATTAACTTATATCTAACTATTTTTATGTTAAATTCCTGCAGTGCCAGAGTCGTTACAGTCGAAATTTTCGCGATAAATGTAATTTTGAGGTTAGTTTTACGAGTTTTTTTTTTCTCATGAATGGTGCTTTTCCGGTTCATGGGAGTGGTGTCGTTGAGCAGGGGACTAACCCCCCTCCCCCCTCCACCCTCCCCCTGCCCAAAATTCGTGCCGCACTACAACATACCCATAAGGCCATGACCTCAGTTGATCAGCTGTTGTTAATCGTTCGGTACAGAAGTAAGAAACTGAATTTTACTAGCACCGTTGCAGTACATTTGCTCCTGATTTAATTTGGTCATAATTACTCATACTCAGATATATTGAAATAGTCTTGATTAGAAAACGTAAAACATATCGCGGAACACTGGTGTTGTGTGTGTTAATGTGTTGATTTCAAAATATTTGTTCGATGTTGGGGAATCAGGTCACTAAAATGTGTATTTTAAATTACAATAACATTTTTATAATAATAAATATTTGATATTTAATATAATTTTTAGTTATGTCTATAACACACCAATATGCCCCTTTTCGGGACGGACAGGGTTTTTGTTACATACTGTATATTATCTTATAACGTAACAATTTATGTTCTACTTGGCAATGGTTATTTTAGCTACAACTTTTTAATGTTGAATACATATCTATATAGACTTCTTCTTCGGGATGTGTATTATATGATTTGTTACAGTAATAGGTGTTACTTTAAAAATGCCTTAGAAATAGATATATTTCTAAAATGCCTTAGAAATAGTCTATAATTTATTATTTAAATATTAGATTAAAATTTAAAGGTCGCCATTTTAAGGTCGCTCAGCGAGCGATGGAGAGGGCTATGCTCGGAGTTTCTCTGAAGGATCGAATCCCAAACGCGGTGATCCGACAGAGAACCAAAGTTATCGACATAGCCCAAAGAATTAGCAAGCTGAAATGGCAGTGGGCTGGACACATGTGTCGCAGAACCGACAACCTTTGGTGTAGACGTGTTCTGGAGTGGAGACCACGCTTCGGCAAACGTAGCGTAGGGCGCCCTTCGGCTAGGTGGAGTGACGATATACGCAAAGTGGCTGGCAGCGGATGGATTTTGAGAGCTGAAGATCGAGCTCAGGGGCGTGCCATTGGAGAGGCCTATGTCCAACAGTGGACGACGAAAGGCTGATGATGATGATGAGATTAAAATTTGACTCTTAGTTTTTCTGGGTAATATTGTTCTTTAGTCTCTTTGTTGCGCTTTGTTATCAGCATCTGTTAAATAATATATAATGCCAATAAGACCGTCATCGTCATTATAATAAAGCATAATATCAAAATGATTGAATAAAAAATGATTCAATTTTCTAAAAAAGTATACTCAAAGAGGAGTCTGTTTGACGTTTTCCTCGCTTGTTGTATCCTTTTTTGCCCCGTTGCTCATGATGATCACTGCTCACACTCTTTGTCCTCCTTTGCCGATACCTGCGAGACTCAATCCAGCTCCCAAAGCATTGGCAAATCCGGTCCCTACTCCTTCGATTATACCACTTCCCAGCTGTGCCGCACCCAAGCCTAATCCTAATGCTCCAACTCCAATCGATTCCACGCTGCTAATTCCGAGACCAACACCTGTACCAATGCCATTGCCAAGGCCACTCCCGACTCCAGAGCCAATTTCTTTGCCAACTAAATCAAGTCCAAATAATGGATAGGCTTCAAGCAAAACGGCGCAAGAGAGAACGGCCAATAGCTGAAAATAAGAAAACGTTTTTATAGTAATTGATCAAGTTTGGTGGCAGGTTTTCATTTCCAGGCAGCACCACAATTAAAATTTCAAGGCTACAATTGCATTAATGTTTGTGTGCATGTTGTTTTCCTTGTAATTGATTTTTAGTCAAATTCTTGATTCCTAGGATGAACGGTATTCGACCAGTCACTTCATGATAGTCATCACTGTTTATGGAACGCCATACATTTATAAATATTATAATAGAGATATTACGACTGTTTTAATTACTTTTGATTAACTTAAAAATACGGGTATATAAAATTACTCGTGAAAGTTTAATTATTATTATTATTTAAAGTGAACAATGTTAGTTGCAATACTCACAATACACTTCATGTTGCTAGCTCGTGTTCCGGAGTGCTGGTTATTTTCCTTGCCCACACAACGCTTATATACTCACCTATAGTGGGTGAACACATTAAATACTTATTACTCTTAATAGACTTGAACAAAAGTAGATTACTTAATGTGTGGTGCCAGTGATAACGCGTCTCTAAAGATAATTTTAATATTCAAGTACTGCATTTTATTTAGATTTGATTTACTTTTAGAGATGTATTTAAATGAAAAATGAAATGAAAAATTCTCAGTAGCAGGAAGTTGGTAGTGTGTCAAACCTGATCTCAAAAAGGCTAAATCATATTTTATTCCTTTATGTGTAACCCTTAACTTAATATATTTTGACTGTTTCGTTGGTTTAGTGGCTATTAATTATTCTTAAAATGTAAGGCCACAGACCCGGAGGTCCTGGGTTAAATTCCCAGGTCGGGCCAGTAAAAAGTTATTGGGTTTTTCTGTCAGAAAATTTTCGGTAGCAGCCCGGACTCTGGAAGTTGGAAGTGTGTACACTTCCGTGCCTCGGAAAGCACGTAAAGGCGTTGGTCCTGCGCCTGAACTCTTTCCGGTCGTGTCGGATTGCCGTCCCATCAAATTAGCTAGGGAATAGAGAGTGAACCTGTGTTTTCGCACACACTTGTGCACTATAATATCTCCTGCGCAGTTGGCTAATCTCTCGTGAGATTGGCTGCCGTGCCAGAAATTGGTCTGGAGGACATTATTATATAATGTTTCGATTTGTATTTAATGCAAGCTAGACGTAAAAAAATTAAATAATCTACAGTTTGTCTTAATAAAATTGGAAAATATTAATGTTTGTTTGATCATCTTATGCCTCTTTTAACCACGAGAAATGTAAGTATATTTTATCTACGTAAAGGACTGATAAAGGCGTTTTTAACAATCTATATTTTTTATTATTATGGGGCAACAAATATTAAAACATGAGACCTATATACCGCGGTCAATGAACTTGTTTCTTTGTAAAGTGTTGGATTCACGTTGGTGACAAACATTTACATAAGTCGAGTATTTGCCCACCATTTTTTATTCCCTAACCGTTTAGTTTTTGTTAAGTTTATTGACACAAATATCTGATGACAAACTGCTATTGGTTAAGTAGGCGTGTTTGAGTAGGTATCAGGTAGGTACCACTTACAATGTTGGCAATAAACAACGCCCTTAGTAGTCCAACCTGAATGATAAGTAAGGCAGTTTATTAATCGATAAGAGACACATACTTACTTACTAGTAAATCTCGTTAGATTAGCATTGACAAATTAGGGTGAACTTTAAAACTGTTAGTAACTACACGAGATGTCTAGGGATATATGGATATATGGAGAGCGGTGGCGAAGAGGAAAGATGACGGCAAAAGAGAGCGTTATGGTGTTTGTCGTCACGTCATACAAGTTACCTTCCTACCTTGGTCTTATGCTTATACCTACTTGTTGACGCGGGTCACATTAGAGTATATATTCTATATCAGTCTCTTTTTACGTAGACTTATTTATTTTGAGTTAACTCTTCCTAGATTCTTTTTATTATATACAAAATTGTATCGATTAACATATGGCACGCCATGAAAGCTCTCACGACAAATATAGTAATTATGGTATTTTGCAAAAAATACTTATTTATTAAATATACTACAATCTCGCTTTTGAATCGACCTGTGTGTTTATAAAATAGAACGAAAATTCACACGGTGGTGAAAGACAAGCGCGAGCTTTGATACATATATGTACAATGTACATATTCAGATAATACTACTTCACGCCTACGCCGGCTCCGTACAAATTGATTATTGATTTCACTATGCTGAGTTTCCAAGTAAAACTATTTATAATCGTATTTTGAGTTATTGTTATAATGTACTTAAAATATAAATTATTCACATTGCATATCGATTGTTCTCTAACAATTGTATTTATCGTGGATCGGTCTAGATGGCCGGAAATGCTCAGACACGGCTTTTCGTTATATGACGTTTATTTTTAACTAGCAAAGTTTTGTCTGCATAATAATATATTGAAATTATAAATAAATAATTTAGTCATTTTTATAATTTTGTGAATTAATCGTAACATATAGATATACATCGACGCGGAACTTTTATGGGTCTGTTTGAGCGAATATAACATTTTTATAGAAGGCAGCAATGCATTGCTTGATTTAAGTTTAAAAAAAAGCTTTTATTTTAACTGAATAACATTAAATTAACTTTAAGGGTGTAAATAACACCCTTAAAATTAATTCTAGTTTTCATTTTGAAAACCACCTAAGGCAAAACTTTACCATTCTACTTCATACTATAGGTAGGTAGATATTAAATTTATATTTTAAGGTTTGAACTTAATAATATATAAATAAAACCGTAATATACTACATTATTACTTACAAAGAATAGCAAATACATAATAATGATATATATGTATCTCCCTTTATTTGAGCGATAGCTAAGTATATATCACACATATGTAGTTGCGATATATACTTAGATATATATACAATAAATATGATTTGCCATATAATCTGCCATACGTCTGTTTATTCATAAAATATTTGACGCCAAAATTTTTATCCTAATAGCGGTTGTCGACCAGATGCTCGTAATAGTGTAATCAAACACACGTTTCTGAGAAAAAATGTTTGTAAAATATCCAAAACACGATATTTCAATAAGGATAACTCCTATAAGTACTGTTTGGGTTTTAAGGTAAATATGGTTTCATTTATGTTATATGACTAACGAAATATCGCCATCGTGGAATTCAGATTGTATTTTTGTTAACGTAAATATACCAATGTTAAATCATTTCACAATAAACGCACAAGAGCGTTCGCATAGTTAGTGTGATAGAACACATTATGTATTATAATATCATCTAAGTGGATTTATTTATATTTTTGTATTTCATATTAGTCACTGTTATTTCCACTACATATTTTCAACATCTTGTGAACAGCTTACTATAGAAATGACAGTACAATGTAAGGTATGTACTTTTATAATAATAGCCTCCACTTGTCTAGACGATGTCTATTTACTCTTGTCTTAAAGGTAAATTGTAAGTAGCAGTTCAAAGATCGCTCTATTTATTGCACACTATATCGTTACGTATTAAACAAGATTAAATAGTCATTCGAAGTCAAACATTAAAATATACAACATTAATGTAGGCTTTTAGCACTTTTGAATCATTATATAATCATATTAAATTAAATGGTAAGAGCTAGCAAAAAATCATTAGTTGTTGCGAAACTAAGACTATTAGCATGGGTTGACAAAGTTAATGATCTATGATCATCATTTTCTAACTAGTTTAGCTTAACATTGAAAGTATATGTCGTCATAATTACTTCAAGTTCTATTTTGCTTTCCATTTGTGAAAGAATTTTTAAAATCGGTTTAGTGGTTTATGCGTGAAAGCGTAATAAACAAACTCACATTTGCATTTATAATATTAATTAGGTTCGTCTTGTATCACTTAAAATGCTTCATTTGTTACTGTTTTTTTGAATATAATATTTTATTAACTGGCATACCTGAGCAAAAGTATCTGAACTGTTTTATGTTGAATGAAATCCTACGAGCTTGCTGTTATCCGTAATTTGGTGTTTCACAATCTTAATTTACATTTTCAATGTTTTATATGAAACTTTTGTGGATATACTTAATTTTGATGTAAATATATTGTGACGTCACTATAATTATACTATAAAAAAATTAAATTTTAATCAGCAAGCCATCAGACTTCTTTTTTGTACAAGAAATACAGTTTCTATGTCCAAGTGCTATTCAAAGCAATAAACATAATATAATATTATGAAACGAAAATATACTAAAAGAGTCGTAACTGTAACAGTTAGGTGTCTCACTCTCCTAACAGCGTGCTGCGAAACTAATACTGCTAGTATGAAAATAATGAAAAGTAAAGAGTAAAGACCATTAAGATCTATGGTCTTTATTTTATAACAATTTTAACTTAAAATTTAAAGTATATGTCGTCATAATTACTTTAAGTTTTGTCTTTATAAACCAATAATTGTGTAACAAATAATGTAAACGATGTTCTAATTTCGACGAAAAACGAGTAATTATTGATAATTAATTTTTATTGTTACCAGTTCCAGATTGTTTAAGAAGTTACTAAAATATTTTATTAATGCGTTTGAATTATTAAACGGATAAGACTTTAAGCCGGGCCATTAACCCTGATCTATTAAATTAGCATAACATCATAATGCAGCATCATTATTTTGTATAGGGTTGAACACCTGGATTACTCATGCTATTAAAAAGCATACTTGTTTGCTACTACGTAGTGTATGTTTGTCATGTGTGTAGACCTGTTAGTGGAAGTAGAGATTTTCAATAGTACGCTTTTTAGGCTTTTTTGACAATAAGTCAGCATGGCCAGAAGGACATCGTTTTATTCCCAAAGTGTGCTATCATACATATCAACTTTAACGACGGCACCAGAAAACGCGTACGAGGAAATTTCTCATTCAGCTCCTGAGTAGATATTTTTTTAAATGATAATAAACGTCATCTATTTTGGATTTCCGGAACAATCCAGCAGAAGAGGTATTTATATAGGAAATAAAAATAAAAGAATTTAACCCTTAAAATACCAAAGGTATCTTGAGGAATTTTTTATTATATAAATAGAATCCAACCCACACATATTAAGAGATTTCAAGCAATTTAAAGAATATATTATTAATAGCTTTCTCTGGAATAATTTTCGAAACAAAAGTATATATTTAAACTACTCAAGCATAAACAACAATTAATAAACACATGAATATAACTTTCATTTCAGTCGCATATTTCACCGTGGCTGTTTATTTATTATGTATTTTTCAAAAGATAATATTGTGTCATATTTGTCTTCATTTTATCAATCTCAAGTACAATTTTGGTCTTGATTTTTAAATGTAAAAAACTGTAATTAAAGGCACCTAAATGGTATTTCGTCATTACTGCTGCATTCATTAATGCAGTGATTCATAAAAATACATCTTTTCAGAAAATCTGTAGATCTTGTCCGGATTTTATTTCGAGATCAAATAAAAGGTGGTTTACTAGTGGTTCATGACGGCTGTACTTCCTTTACATTACTAAATTGTGTTCTTTTAAAAAACGATAAAATGTCTCTCTCCCTATTATAAATCTCGTAAAACATCACAACATTTTCAATTATTTCCATCCGCGCAAGTGGAATTTCACAGAGTTTGACTGTGCATTTTCTCCTCTACGGTTTTTGTATAAAGGTACGTTTCGTAAAAATTCATAAAATACCACGCTCTGCTTTCGTGTTTTCCCGCAGTATCAAAGTAAACGAAATTTTGGTATGCAGTTATTGCGTCCTATTTAAATATAAAAGAAATTTAAAAACATGATTTAGATTATATTTGCATAAACGTATTACATATTTCGCTTAAAAATGTATTCGAGATCAAAGGGTCCCTTCGACCCACCTCTAGCGGCGGAGTGTTAATTACAGTTGCGATGAACTCTCCGCATAAAACAGCATAAAATGAAGAGAACTCTACGAAATTGCGCTCCAAAATGTTCTTTAGCCATTTTCTTCCTATTTTTCACGCTATGGATTATGTTTCAAAGGAAATAAAACTCTCCTGCTACGGATTAACGTTGATTTTTATGTGCTCCAATAATTTCAAAGAGACGTAAACGGTAGAACGTATGTGAAGCGTAAGGACAGGTTAATAATGGAACTTATTTTCTTGTTTCTAAAATAAATATAGATTTTTGGTCGCATTGGATACATATCTATACTAAGATACTAACTACCTCGTTTGTCTAGTGGCTGCATTAAAGGGTACATATATCGATATTCTGTGTTTAAAACTCGAATAATCGTAATAATCGTTGTTGGGATTCTCTATCAAAAGCAGCCCTAAGTTGGAAGCATGGCAGGTTTACTGTTCCGTGTCCTCAATTTTTGTATTTGCACCAAAAATTTATTCAATAACTGCTTTTTATAAATCTCCAAAAGTCGTGTTAGTATTCATGTTTTATAAGTATTACAAAGGTCAAATCAGAATATTTTTTTAAAGAATACTAGCGACGCCCCTTTCTTAGGGATTATAAATATTCCTATTTACCACCTACAATATAGCGTAATTATGTTAGGTGTGGGGACGACAATAACCCAAAGGGTCAGGGTCGAACCTGCGACTTTTACATCGTCTGGCGGCCCGTAAACCATTACTCTAATGACGCTTAAATCAGGGCATACACCTTTTCCTTTGTTCTTCTAATTTAAATCTTGTAAAATGATCATGCTATAGTCCTCGTAAGAGCTAATTCGATTGAAGTATACAGTTCTAACATCTGTTATGAGAAACACCCTTGTACATAGCCAGTAGAAAACTAGTAGTGTCTAATTACAACCCCTCACTGGTGTACGTTTCTTGATCAATTTTAGGACATTGTGTTAATTAATAATTGACAATGTGCGGTAATCAACATGTTGTAACATGTCAAAGTGCGTTATGTTAATGATCTTGTTTTCGCTTGCAGTTTACATTGGCTTATATACATATATGATCCATTAATCAATTCAAATAAATTATAATCATTCATTCAATCGTCATTATACAAGATTGATACACGTTAAGCTACAACCGGTATGAACTGGTTTTTAATCATCTTTCATAGGGAAGTAGGCTATCGAATATATGGTATAAAGTTCCGCGTTCAGCCTATATATAAAGCTGTGAAGGTTAAATAACTTCTCTTATACATCTAGTATCTCGTTAGATCTAGACTGTAGTAATCGCTTCTTATAAATTCGAATATGTATTTCTTTTTAATAATATAGGTAAGAGAATGGGCAAATTGGCCACCTGACTGGAAGTGGCCATTACAACCTATATACATTGGCGCTTTAAGAAATATTAACCATCACATACATCGCCAATGCACTACCAACCTTGGGACATTAGATGTTTTGTCCCATGTGTCCATATAGCTGTTTGGCGTTAGAACACCTGATGAGTGATTAGTACGTACGTAGATAGTACGGCTTTGCACTATGCCGGTAACTTACATTTATTTTAACCTTGTATCAGATAGTTATATAATACTCTTTATTGCACTGAGAAATTTTACAAGGTAATTTTACACATGAAATTATTGTTCACAATGGCGGGCTTATTTCTAAAAGAAATTTCTTCCAGCCAACCCACAGCTGTAAGAGATAGTGTTATGTAGCAGGTATAAATAGTGCAACATTAGATGCTCTTAATAATATTATATAAAAGAAACAATTTTAATATAATATAATATATATAATATAAAATAATTTTAATATAATAAGTATTACGCTTACATAAATATCTATAATATAATAAATACATATATACTAAATTATTATGCTTATACTACATCTAAATACACAAATATTATAAAAGTAAAACAGTTTCAAATTTATGAAAGTAGTGAGAGAAAGTGCTCTTTTACTCTTTTTTTAAAGAGGTTACATATATAATAACTGAAATAAATATATTCATTGAATTAAATGACATAGTAACCCATCGATTCGCACAGTTCGATAAGCGAGGCCGATTGGTCATTAATATCGTTTTGTGCCCGTAATGGGCGTCGCGCTATGCACGGCGCCGCACCGCCACTCGACGAATGAATTGCATTGATTGTTAATTATTGACTTGATTCGCGATTTAATTAACTTCAAACTCAGAATCCGTAATATCGTTCGACTTTGAAAGTTTGAAATTTTAATTCATAATATATTTTAAATAAGATTCGCCAGCTTGTGATATTTGTTTATTCTGGATTCAAAGGCGCTTACAAGTGCATTCTTAATTATAATCCTATAATAGAGTTTTTTTTTTATAATATAGGTAATAGGATGCCTCCTGATTTTACGTGGTCGCCACCGCACATAGATTGGCACCTTAAGAAATATTAACCATTCCTTACATAACCAATGCGCCCCTAATCTTGGAAAGTAAGAAGTTACATTGGCTCAAGTCCCTTCCAGCTGGGACACAACTACACTACGTATTGCTGTTTAGCGGTAGAATATAACAGTTGAGCGGGCGGTACCTACTGAGACGTGTTTGCCCAAAGCAATACCACCAAGTAATTTTATTTTGAATTATCTTCATCCAAAATACATTCTTAATATTTTTTTAAAACAGATATTCATAGTTCTTATGAAGAGGTGTACAAACTTGAATAATATATCTGAACTCGTAAACTTACTTCGCGCTAAAAGCAAAATACTGACTCGAAAAATCGGAGTTTCCAAACTTATAAGAGCGGCGCCGACGTTAACATTAACGCTACTTTATGTAATTGATACTGAAAACTAAGCAGAGAGTTTTATTGCAACATTTTGAATTTAATTTAACTTTACATTATCTAGATCTTATTATATAATATGAGAAACAACGCTTCTTACTTACTAGAATGTCTAAATTGTGGAATTCTAATAATCGGATGACGGTTAGATGGAGTGGAATTGAAAAGTATGATATCATCAGTATAAAGCCAAGAACGTTTAAATTCGAATATTTTTTTATGTTTGATATTTTATAGTAAAGCATTAATTTTGTTTATTTACAATTTATTACATTAACCGTTTAATAGACTATAAAAAGTACCTTGGACTTTGCAAACAAAATACCCGAACCTGAGAAGAATCGATGACAGAATGTCACAGGTTTTATTTGTAATTTTTCAAATTGTTTTTAAATATAAATAGGTTCATGTTCCGTCAAATATAAACTGGTTTAATATCCCGGGACATTATTCACACAAAGCCATCGGATCCCAAACTAAGCAGAGCTTGTACAATGGAAACCAGACAACTGATATACTTACATAGGCTACTTTTCTTTTGTAAATAAATACTTATATAGATAATTACACCCAGACTCAGGACAAACAGACATGTTCATGCACACAAATGTCTATCCTGAGTGGGAATCGAACCCACGACCTGCGGCGTGAAAGGCAAGTATCTTACCAACCACACCAACGGGCTAGTCCTAGTGTTTGTATAATAGCCTTATGCAAACAAATGCAAGGGACGTTTAACATATTGTTTTAATATCCATCCTATTGTACTAAATGCCCCACAAATTATTAATTAGTGGCTCTATGCAGTCCAGAAACAGGTGTTATATGTTTGTTTCCTTATATAGTTGTTATGGTAATCATAAAATCACAGTTATTTATATACATATATTTGAGAATATAGTGCGTGCATCCATGAGCGTGTGTGTGCGCGTGTGCTTGCGTTGCTTGTTCGAACGTACGTTCGTATCATACACTGCGTAAACTGTTATACAACGTAAATTGACATTTATCGTATTATGTGTTTGCATAGCTTTGGGTTGTTAATTTTTTTTTTTTTTTAAATAATCACTTAAATATTTCTCTGCGTTCGTTACTGTGCGAACAGTAAAATATAAACGAAAAATATTTACAGTTGCTTTTAAATTATTAAACTTATCGCAAAATCATTTATTTACGTGTATTCATTTTTGTTTCATTGAGCTTCATAAAAATGTAAATCTGTTCTTTGTTCCAGGTATGATTTTGGCGTGTTTCATGCAACGAAGCGGTTCCGAGTATTATTAGTGCTTCAACAACAGCCTTATCTATTATAATATTCTCATTTGCTGAAAGTTATCAGTTGTATAAGCTTATGCACCCAGGTACCATTATGAGTTTTATTCAGATTCACTCGGTAAAGTTTCAAGATCACGTTTAAAAATAATCACATTGTGATTAAACATAGGCATTGTTAAGAATATAAATCATTCCTCAGATGTTATGTCCTATGTGCCAGTTAAACTGCAAACAAAGCACTCTGGTTTGTCGATAGCATAAGTGATAAACGGTTGGTGCATATCATCACAGCGTTCCACAAAGCACTGTCACAAGTAACAGTTGATATACGACATCATATACGAGACGTTGTAGTAACTGTATCGGTAATGATTTCCTCCGTTCTAATTCAAATTCCTTTATCCAATATAAGCACTAGTTCTCGTCCGCGGCTTAACGTGGCAGGTATAAGGTATAAAAAGTATAAACAGCCTATGTCCTTCCTTGAGTTTTAAGCTTGCTTTGTACAAAATTTCATCAAAATCGGTTCGGCCGTAATAGACAGACAAACAGAGACACTATAATATTTATGATAGTAGTACACTATACTTATTGACGAGCCAAAGTAAATGCTCCTACCGGTTCAAATGGATGATAGAAATTCACCGAGTTTTTAGTTCATATTAATGGCAAAATTAATTTTATGTAAAGGTACTTATTTCTTATAACTCATTTAAATCTATAGCATAGCAGCAATTATAATACTATAATATATATAACACCATTTCTATATTATAATAGCAGATGTTTAAAATTATAAATTTTCGTTATACCATCATGAGCTATATAAGAATGAACTCTGGTCTAAACTACATGAAAACCATAACCAGGTAAACGATACTGTTACTGAGGTACTTATCTCGTGCTGGGTGCACACATGGCTAGAAAGAACGAACGCCGGAACCTGTTAAAGTATAATAATAATATTTATCATAATATAACCGAGCGTAAATTGGCTTGGATACGCCTTATGTATAACAGTGTGCATTGAATTGTTTTGACCATATAGGACAAACTTAATCTTCGCCGCCACCGCTTTAAAAAGCAGTTCATGCTTGATTTGGTTATTGTCACAAACTTCGTATTATAATCATTAGCACTCGATACTAATTCAACGGAGATACTGTAATAATTTATACTTATCGCCCAATCTACAAGTGTTGGGTGAAATGTCGCGACACGTGTTTCCTGTAATCCGTAGTGAAACTGCCATAAGCTCGTTTGCTTTAGGCTGGCAGATTAAACTGCGGGTCTCCTTTCGTTACAGGAAAACCGCCTCTATATATTATTCGTAGTATGATAGACAAAGAGTTTTTAGTAAACTAGTTTTCGTCTGTTAGGGCCTTTGACTTGTTACCAAATTTCATCAAAACCGTTCAGTCGTTTAGCCATGAAAGCGTTACAGACAGAGTTACTTTCGCATTTATAATAATAATTATTGTCCTCTCTCAAGTTTCAAGAAAGATTAGCCAACTGCGCAGGACATATTTCAGTGCACAAGGATGTGCGCAAACACAGGTGCACTCTCTATTCCCTCATTCTCATAAGTCATAGGGACGTTAATCCGACACGACCGGAAAGAGTTCAGGCGCAGCATCGACGGCTTTACGTGCTTTCCGAAGCACGGGAGTGTACACACTACCAAATTCCAGACTCCGGGCTGCTACTGAGAATTTTCAACAGAAAATCTCAATAACATTTTATTGGCCCGATCTGGGTTTTGAACCTACGAATCTGTCCATTCACATTAATAATAAGTATAAAAATACTTGGTAGTGTACTATAGTTTTTGATCTATTCAATAACTCATATTCGTTGACTTTCCTTTCATCTTAACTTAGCGTAAACAATTCCCTTCGTGGCGGAAATTATAGGTTATACAGCTTCAGGCATAAAGATATAGTTCATAGAAAACAGACAAAGTTTATTTTTATTATGCATCTTTACTTTTAAAACTATTCAATTATTCAAATATTTCTAGTTATAAATACTTAATATTTTATTATATGCGATACTTTGAATTTATTTTAATGGTTTATTATCAAACGCATTTAAACTATTCGTTATTTACGTGCCATAAAGGTTGGCCCAATCTTAACACTACCCAAGCGGTACCGAAAGTATTATATGTCATTAATGTCTAATGCGAGCCCGATGTATCAACTTAATGGTAGAAATGTATGGCTATTATATTGAAAGATAACAAAAATAAATTAGAATATAAAATGATTTTAGCTAATTATTATCAATTTTCAATTGAATTCCTGACTGATTTGTTTTTCGTAATTTACCGCCAAAGTTCGTCGTTTAATAATTTATGATTATTGATATTCACGCGTATTTTGTCTGTGTATGTTTAAGGGTCAACGAGTGGTGATGATATTCTATGAACAGTGCATGATGTATTAGAACAACTTTTGCGAATGAAGGATGCTATCCTGAGGTAGACGCGTGGTAACAAAAAAACTCTTCAGCTTTATTATTCTAGTATATGGAATGTCTGTCAGATCTAAAAATAAATTTATTTATTTTTAATTTCATTTGCAATTAGAAGATAAACGAATTAATGAATCAACTTGATGGTAAATGTTAATCTTTTTCCATAGATATAGGACTAACGAAAAAAGTATAACATTGCCAAGTCGCTAACAGAACAAGTTCCTTGTGCCAGTAATTACACTTGAGTCTTTCAACATCCAGAACAGCAACATAAATTTTTGCTGTTTAATAGTAAAATATCGATTGAGTGGGTGGTCCCCACGTTTACTCATTTTAGTTACATATAAAAAAATATACACAAGTATTCTATAGTTTACTAAGTAGTGTCAATCAAAATTTACGTAAGCATATATCTGTTTTAGATAAAGAATGCAAGATGCACCGCGTCTAAGATTTTTCCACTTTAGACGCTTGAAATATTAATTAAAAGAAAACGCTGGCGCGATACGTGGTTCGAGATCTGTTGAGTCTGAAGTATGGCCAATAAAACCATTTTAAAAATGCCTTTGATGTGTCCGTGTATGCATCTCACCGGACTATGCATGGATTTTATTATAAAATTGTCATGGGTAATCCGTATTCATACTAAATTCAAACTAAATTTTAATACCTTGAGTCAATGTATGTATATAATGTGTATGTATATTAGAATAGAATAAAATAAAACGCAGCAAATAGAAGTGTGTAAAATAATTAATGGCGTATGAAAAAAAAGCAATTATTTTCTAAAGATGACCGACTGCGAAATGCAGCCATGTCTAACTTTGAAACCATTAGCAAATGAAGGCTCATCAATATTCCTCGATTCCACTGAAACTCGCCTTCAACTAACTTGCTCTTAGTGTTCAAATAAACCATTTTACATTTATTTTAACTTTATCACCGACTTCAATTTTTATCAAAAATATTCCTTCCCTTTTTGTTTTTATAATATTTGTAATGCCTGTTAGTTATTCATCCTTAAAATACAGTTCAACTAAATTGCTATTATAAACTAAACGGCGTCAAAACTCATCTTTGTATTATAATCTTTTATTGTTAGTGATCATGTTATTTACTTGACAGTTTCACGTTATTATAGTTATTCATACAATATATTTGTTTAGTTTAGACAATGGATCACAGCTACGCTACTATTAAGCTTAAACATTATAATCTTATGACAATATTATGAGCTCTTGAGACTGATTGTTTCATATCTAAGTCAAAGAATGCAACAAGTTTCTCGGTGGTATAAAGTCTTCTGAGTCTATGTTAAAAAAGGACGTCCCGCAGTTCTTTTAATTACGTTTCCAATTTTAGCACATAAATTATCTAATGTTCTCATTGTATTTTAATGGTATTTGTGATATTTTATTTTCTGCTGATGATCATTATTTTTTAATTGGAGAAAATGCACTAATTACGACGATGAAATATTGTTATCTCTAATAATGTTGAGCTACATGATGTTAGACAATTCTCAGTATAAATGATACCGCTGTATTTCTAGGAATTTGTTTACAAAGTATTCCAGTAGATTTTACTCAATTATATTTTCTACTAACTTCGTTTTATTTCATAAAACTAACAAAAACAAGCTCTATAACAATTTTACGATGTTCGTTAAATCTTCTGTTTCGTGAAAGCGTCAAATAAAGACGGTCCCATATTGTACGGTTTGCCCTTTCAAAGTAAATAGGCCGTGCCGTGTCACAGCCTCATTACTTTCGAATGCTAATTGAATTTAACGAAGTTTTAAAACATTTTCTGAATTCATTTAGACAACTTTGCATAACAATAATAAGATAAAACACTAGAATATATTATGATGGAATTTTGTTGAGATAAAAGTTATTTACAAAGCTTTTAATATCACGAAATAGAGGTCTAGTATTTCTGGGATAAAACGTATAAATTCGGACTAACCGTATATGTCCCACTGCTGGGCATTTTCTGTTAAGGGGAATTTATATCTGTCTGAAAATGTACCTGCTTGTGTTCCAAGGTGTTTTTATTCCCATTACCTTCAGTGAAGATAATAAGGTCCTCCAGACCGATTTCGGCCGTGGCGGCCAATCTTAAGAGAGATAGCCAACTGCGCAGGAGATATTATAGTGCACAAGTGTGTGCGCAAACACAGGTGCACTCTCTTTTCCTTAGCTCTCATAATCCGATGGGACGGCAATCCGACACGACCGGAAAGAGTTCAGGCGCAGGACCAACGGCTTAACGTGCTTTCCGAGGCACGAGAGTGTACAAATTCCAACTTCCAGACTCCGGGCTAAAACTATTTAATGGCCTGACCTGGGAATTGAACCCAGAACCACCGGGTCTGCGGCCTTATATCTAGCCACTAGACCAACGAGGCAGTGAAGATAATACTCAGTTATTATCACTCTTAAGAGAAATCCTTTACTAAGGATTGATTTTAAATTAACTAGTCGATCAATTCTTAAGAATAATTCGTTCTCCTTAACCTGAGTTTGTCTTGTAAGTGTAATTCTAACCTTGAAAAGTGTTTAACGAATATCAAATCGGAATGTTACATAAATAGTTTCCACCTATCTATTGCATTGCTAAATAATTCAATAACTGTATAAAGGCCTTGCAAAAGATGACGAATACCAATCAGTATAAATAAATCTAAATCGCCTTGAATGTGTCAACTTGAATCAGGAATAGTGAATGTTGCTATAAAATTAATTCAAATTAAATCAAAATGTACTTTATTGAAGTAGGCTCATACAAGAACTTTTCAATTGTCGTTTTACAATTTTAATTTTAATATAAAGCCGGTTCCGAGTGTACTTACCGAGAAGAACACACAAGAAACTCAGCAGTTACTGTTTCTCATCAAAAAATTTACATGTAATAATTATATACAATTATGTACCCTGTATGAGCACAAACAAAATACTAAGAATAAACCTATTTATATTTTAAACAAAAAATTTGAAACTAATACCTGGTAAATATATAATATGATTTGCAGAATTATGTATAGTATCGATCACCCTGCCCCAGGAATACACAAACAGGTATTAACATTGTGAAGTGGAAAGCTTGGTGCTACAAGGTTATCTTTACTTCTCGTGTTTATACAATGTTTATCGCAGTTTCTATTAAAATCATCGATTTCGTTAAATCATGATAAACATTCTATTGTTATATATATATTACGAGCCATTGTATATATTTGTAATACAGTATTAATATAAAAAAATCTGTCGTCATATGATAGCTTATTAAATATAGATGATTATTGCGAAAATTTTTAATCTAGAATGTAGATTGAAGTTGTATGTGTAACATAACGGGAAACGGGGACGGGCCTTTTGTGGGACGCTACGTGCGTTGATATATTGGCTCCGTCTCATATCTGGGATTCAGAGGCGGGAGCCGACGCGGAAAATTCTGAAGCGAACAAACGACCCAAATATTCGTCTGTAATTCCAAATTATATCCTTGTGTCGTTTGCAGTTGAAATATTTGGAGGCTTGGAGTCATAGTGCAAACATTTCTAAAACATACAACACCTCGTCTTATTTTTATCTTAGTATAGGTACACGGTCTTTGAACTCTTTCCGGTCGCGTCGGATTGCCGTCCCATCGGATTATGAGAGCTAGGAAATAGTGAGTGCACCTGTGTCTGCGCACACACTAGTGCACTATAATATCTCCTGCGCAGTTGGCTAACCTCTCCTGAGATTGGCCGCTGTTACCGAAATCTGGAAGACATTATAGTTACATGATAGCTGGTATGATTTTTCACGCAGTGAATTGGAATTCCAATAAAACCGGGATTATTTATACAGTTCTTATTTCTATTTATTATTTGTTTTAAGTTTATTAAAATAAATGTCACGTTTATATAGTTTTAAAAATTTGTGTGAATTTTTTGAATCGAATGTTTAGTCCTGTCTATCTATATAAAAATAGTTAAAACTAAATATTATATTTAATTATGATTATGATATCATAGATATTAAAATGTCTTCGTCCTTATATATTGGCATTTGAATTATTACCCTTGTGTAAGTGTTGTTCCCATTATGTAAATACATATGAAAACTAAATTGTTATATTATCCCCTTTGCCTATAATGGTACTGTCTCATTCTCCCTTATCTCCCACAATCTGGAACACAGTAATGCTGAGTATTTATAACAGGCGATATAATTATTGATAAGTGGGTGATACTCACCCAGACGGTGCATACAAATACTGGTAGGTATCCGAGCATGCTGAAAGAAATCTCTTCAAGGGATAAGTATGCGGTTCATTTTATTTACAAAAACTAGAAAATATTATGTTTCTATGCTATTATTTCTAATATTTCAACTGTGTAGTTTTCTTAATGATTTATGATATAAAAGTTATCTTGTAATTTGTATAACGTTTCCGTAACGTAACTTTACAAAGGAAATCAAAATTCGTTCAACAAACACAAGACGTTTTAATATTTACATTTTTCCAAATGATATCGTTACTTTTGTGAACGCTCAATATAACTTTTGAAACACAATAGTGTCAGATAAAGGCACAAAGATATCTGAACTCGATACCGATCGAGCGACGAGCGCCTGTACAAACTAAGTGCATTCGACGCGTTCACATTATTGCCTTTTCTTTTTCACAGGCGTTTTGAATTCTCAAAGCATTGATTGTATAAAGAAATTGTGCCTGTATTGTATATAAAAAAATATTATTTTTATACAATATATAATTAATATATATAAACGTATAAGATCCTCAAGTATAATTTTACGTTTCATGTTGCTAAAAAATTAAGATCCTCGAAAACGACACAAAAAAAAGAATTACATTATTATTTTACAGTATCTCATGAAAAATAATCCTTAGCATAAATACTACATTTTACACGAGAAAAATATGAATGTCTACCGTAATCTTATAATACTGTTATCAGTTTTTTTTATGATGAACTGGTGCTGTATTTTCACGTATCTTAGCTGTTTATGCGTTATGTTGGCGTAAATACAGCGTAAATCACCGCAGCGATGTTCGTTACCCGAAGTGAGGCTATTAAATAAACGGCCGCTATTCACTGTGGTAAAGCTAGCTGGTCAGCTGGGAGGGAGGGAGAGAAATTCCATTCGAAGTGAACTCCATGGGTGCGATGAAAATAATTTAGGTTGAGTTGACTCGAAATGGAGCGTTAGTAACGTTTTACTAAAACGTTTTTGACGCATAAAATGTTTTATTTCTGTCACGTATCTATACTATTCAAGATTGCGATGCAAATGGTATATTTGATGGAGCAATCCAAATCTTCTTAAAAAATGTAGGATGTGTTTGCCACCGCAAAGTAATTTATTAGATTATTTTTCTGAATACCAGGATCAAATATCCGCCTATAAATATGAAAACTATATTGCTGTCTTCGTTAGTGGCAAGTAAGTAAGTTACCGCCCTTAAATCTATGTATGTAATGTATAGCTGTCCCCTTCGAGAGGGTTTGTCTGGTGCTTTATCAATTTTAAAGCGATTATCATCGCTTAGATCCGAATATTCTATTCACTCGGCACGGCTTCGTTTGTCTATTATTTAGCGTTGTAATTCAACAACGATATTTAAAACATTTAGTTTCGTAACAACGAGCAAATTGAAACACATTTAATTGATACCAGGAGAGCGAGTTCAAACTCTGATACAGAGCAGATTGGATACGATTTTCAAATGTGATTAATAAAAGGTTTTCGTTTCGATTTTCAAAGGTTAATTTTAGACTCCTATAATATGAATTTATATAGTGTATATATGTCCCGTTGGTCACATTTCCTATACCGGCTGGACTCTTACAGTAATAAAGTTAAACTAGACGTTTAGTCATAACGACTTTAGTCTTACCCGATTTTTGGTTGGTCAAAGGTTGACGGGGAAAATGAGATTATACCGGTAAGTAGATAAAAAGGTCTCCTATTTTCTCACGGAGGAGGTTTGGAGCTTATTATTCAACCACGATTCTCCAGATGGTGAACTGTAGATTGCTGGATGCTCACGTGGTAGAATTTCTTCTGATGCAGGCTACGTCACCGATGTTTTCCTTCACCGCCGAGCCGAGCACAAGGTGCATATTTTGAATCTGACCTTACGTAAGAGTCATCTCGAAAGGTGACGTGATAGGTATGTCAAACGTTATCTGCAACATTTACTACAACAAAAAAAAAGTATAACTGTAAGCATTAAATAGCTTATCACCAGAATTCGATTTTTCATATTTTACGAGGGGACGAGCGAAGGACCGAAGTAACGATTTTTATAGGCTAATTTAGTACAGCGATATTTATAAGTGAACATTCAAACCTTTTAACTAGTTTCTATTATTGTAATATATAAAATAAAATGAAATTTATTTTCCGTAATGATCGCATTGCGTGCCGGTAATATTATGTTTATGTTTTATTCGCGTTGTTCACATGCGGCAGTTACCATTAACTATTTGACTTAGGAAGATTACACACAAGGCTGCCTTTTACATAAATAATTGTTTGAGCTCATGTAACTACGGGACCAATTTTTGATGAAGGCGGTTGTTTTTAAAAGCCTATGCTTAAGTATGTTTAAAAATGTTATGTATTATGTGAAATGAGAATTCTGTTATCTATCTATATCTATAATGCAGGGCAGGGGAATTTTAGATTATAATGCAACCGCAGTGCACTACTGTACTAGCATCTTCCAAGCTCACCTTCACAGTCTCCGCCTTCCGCATTCAGTCGAATCCCGACTCCCACTTTCGGGTCATTGATTGAACTGGCTGGGAGGACCACGGGATGAGACATCCGATCACAAGTAATATTTTCCATTTTTCATTGTATTGATATCAATTTTATTTGAGTACAAATAATTCACGTAATCATTGAATCGGTTAATGATCTGATAAATTAATTTTATATTGGAAAAATAATGTCTAAAGTAAACGGTAAAATAAACGTAATTCAAATCGAAGAACGATCGTCTGTAAACCACCTTACACAATGCTATATTACATTAAACAATAAGGCAAGGACCTTTGACCCTACTACCAGGGTCGTATGGAATATATGTTCAAAATAATAACAGAGAAATTACATTTTATGCATTGGCATGTAATGCTCGATGCAAATTCGTCAGGGGAGGATTTTACACGTTCATCGGTTGTTATGACAAACAGCAATACTCTGTATTACAATGTATGATGTAATAGTAATAAAAACGAACAAACAGAGAATAGCAGCTACGTGAAGTAGAAAAGTGAAGTAAAATAACAGCCTTTCATTGACATATGACAATCACACTGTTAGGGAAGGCCTACTCTTCTCTTGAAGATAGGTTTGGAGCTTCTTGAAACACACTGTTCAATGCACATTTTTCATCTTGGAATTAAATGAAAGTATGTTTCTAAATTAATAACCAGAGTTGACGTGAATTAGAAAATAAAAATATTTAAAAAATACTTAGTATTGTTATTGGGGGTAGAATATGATGACTAGGTGGTACCCACTCAGGCGGGCTTGCACAACGCCCAATCACTAAGACATATCTACGCATGTTGAACACTCGGAGAAGCAGTGGTGGAATAAAATCCAAGACTTCTTAAAACGAGGAGGCCCTTGCTCTGTGACGCCTTCAATTAATTGCAATGAAATGCTGATGATGAAATTACAAGAAAGAAGTTAGAATGGCTGAAGATAAAGTGGAATCTCTGAACTTAAAAAAATTATATCGTACAGTTTGAGGAAAATTACCCCGAAAGATACCATTAAACTTGAAAGTGGACAAAAATTAAAAACCTTAAGCCCTTTTGAGGGCACAATGGTCATTGAGATCCGGGACAATTAATAACAAGTTTTGATTGCAAGTCCCACAAAGTCGGAGGACCCTTCAAGTAGAGAAAGTGTACTCACAGTTGAAAATTCAATAAAGAATTTTCGAATCGTTGTTACTTGAAAATATTTACATTTCTTTTCTATCTATAAATAAAAGTCCAAAGATTGTATGCCCATATTATGGATTTATTTCAAAGATTAACCATACGCATACTTATATATGTAATTATTGACACAGTTAATTACTTATATCCTTTGGGTCCTGTGCCTGATTTCTTTTCGGTGGTATACATTGGCGCACAGAAGACACACACACTGTAATATCTTATACGCAGTTGCTTAGTCTCAGTTATGATTGGCCACCGTAACGAAATTCGGTCAGGGTGACGTCATTTTAAATTAGCTGTTCAATTCACTCTAACCTGTGCTACCGTCTAATAGATGTCGCTGTAGTCTATAGTTGTTTATTTAGCTAGTTACATGTACAAATTATAATGTTATTCGATTGCGTTTAGGTTTAAATGTATATAAGATAAACATATAAAATTATTGTACATACTGTTCTAAAAAAACACAAGTCTTTAACCTACGACATATCGTTACTCAATAAACGTATAGCATATAATGTTATATCTATCCCTGCTACTAAAACAGTCTTCGCTAGTATTCAGTATGATAATAGATCTGCTTATTTATATAATAAAATAAACAAATATGTTGATATATATTCAAAAACTTGTAAAGAGTGTAAAATTAAAATAATAAAATGGATAAAATCTTTAAGTTTTCAAGAAACGGAAAATTTTTTAGAATGTAGGAACTAGCATTCATATCATATTCACACCAACATACATATACAACACATACACACACACGCACGCGCACACACACACACACACACACAAATAAATGCGCACGCGCACGCATGCATACACATACATTTTAATCCCACATTTGGTAATTACTTCTCTTATTATTACTTTTTTTTTTATATTGTTTCCTTATTATTGTTGTACCTTAAATATCTTCTTTATTTGTACCTAATTCGTGATATGGAAGAGCGGAGTTTCCTGGCACAGGCTTTTCATATGCTTAAAAGGAGACTCCAACAACCTTATATTTAAGTACAAACTTGTTAAAGAAAATAAAGAATTTTTATTTTATTTTATTTATTATTTATAAATGATTACAATTTATATTGAAGAATAACTTCCAATATTTCAATTGTTCCTATATCTGTCTGTTGCCCCAGCGGTTACACTTTCGCGATTAACATGACGGATCCGAGTTCGATTCCCAGCCGAGTCGAAAATATATGTTTCTTTAATATTATATGCATGTTGCACAGAGGGTTGTCTTCATAGATTTCTTATCTGCAACAGCATGCTACATCATATCGGAAGAATATTTACGCGTCTCTGATACAGGAGTCGGGTTGTGTACACTTTCAACATTTATTTTTGACGAATATTATATAAAGCAAACTTAATCATGTTTTTTTTTCATCTTATTTTTTTAAATGTTAGTTAAATGTTAGTTCGATATTAACTAATCTCGAATAAATGTTTATAATTGTGAATAAATGTCGTTTTTCTTTACATCGATGGTTGTAACTTAAAATGTAATATAGGTATAAAGTATGCTTTAATAATATATTATGTTTATTTTTACCACTTTTCCTTAACAACTACGTATTTAACAGAATACATGCCAAAACGATATCAATATTGTCGTTGTGCATTTGTTACAGTAAAAACCTTGTAGAAACAGCATCATATAAAAGTTTTTTTTTTTATTTGTTTTATTGTAGAAACCGCTTCTTATGTGAGAACGTCTGAGCGAAGTCTATTATATTGAGACATTTATTTTTATTTGCTTATAACAATGTTATCTTCGTTATCGGTTACTCACATCGTTTTCTACTTATGTGCTTTTCGAGGCACGGGTGTATAATTTTACCAACCGAGTTTTATTGTCAATTCAAAATTCGAACACAAGCCCTCCAAAGTGGTTGTATAACAACATACATCTTTCAAGTAAAATACATTATTGTAAATGTTTGTAAGCGAAATGACAAACAAAGTGCGAGTTGCAATATTCCGAAAACGATGTTTCCTTCGCGTATTCTGATTACAATATCCCTCTCGTCTCGGCACCAATAAAAATGCTAACTATTGTATCGTATGGCTAGGATTCGCCTACAAAGCGATTGTTGAACAGAAATATAAATTTTCCGCCGCGTGGGATATATAAGGTCTATAGTCCAACGGATACTACTAGCTTGTCTATGCAATTCTTCGAACGTGATTCTTAGTTTTAACTTTTCATTGTAATTTGTTTTGCATAAAATTTCAAATCTTTAAATAATCTGATAAAAATTGGATTTTTTTTATAGTTTTTAAAATTGAATTGCTTAGTTCAATTATATAATATAGTAAATTGATAATATTCACGGAGAGAATTGATTTACAAATATACAAAAAAACAGTAGGACCACTGAGAAACTTCTCAGTGGCACTGCGGTGCCACTGAGAAATACTTCTTAAATGATTTTGATAAAAACTAAAACTGTAAAAATCGATTTTTTAAATTCCGAACAAAGTCATCGGCGAGGCTCCAAGCGTTTAATCGTTATGTCTTACAGAGCGATACTGACAGTGGACAATTAACCTCAGATGCGATACAATATCGGATTAGAATATCGGGTCTAAAAGACCTTTATTGAATTTTCAACGCTAGTTTCTGCTGATATGAATTTAAGGGTAAAACGTTAGAGGAAATTTCACGTCTTTATGGGATCAAAGGGTTTTGATGCAATATGTTAACCCTTAAGTAAACCCTAAACGGGTGCTTTTATATATGTAGAGACGAATATAGTTGAATGAATGAATGAAAAAATATTGTTAAGACTTACATAGTGTCACGTTGGGCTCAGCGAAACACGAGATACATTCAAAAATATATGTTATTGACTCATTAGTAGCGTTTGTGATACTTTTTATAGTCTTGTCTTAATGTTTATATGTTACTCACTCGATCAAAAAATGTGTATATATATCTATCTATATATACAGCGTTGGTCATATAATTAGAAACACTTCTTATGAATAAGGAAAGTATAACTTCAATGTACAAATGCTCGTAAAAAATATACACATTCAATAATTTATAAACATACAATAATATAGCCACTCAAACAAAAACTCATTAAATACATAAAATATAAAACATATCTTACTTTTAATTACAAAATGAGTCTTACACATGTAGGAGTTTATTTTCTGTTACTAACTACAACTAACTAGAAACATTTAAAAAAAGCATCCACAGCTCGTTCTTTTTTTGAAATTGGAGAATAACAATTCTTTTTCTATTATTTTGGCGGCAATTCAAAATTTAATCTGAATTTTATTTTGTTCAAAATGGGCAAAAATAAACGTTGTGACGCGTCAACAAGGCAAATAATTGTTAATTTACATATAGATCATAAGTGGGCGTATAGAAGAATAGCTGAGCATTTAAATTGTTCTGTTAAGAGAGTTTTTAATGCAATTGATAATTATAAAACACATGGAACTGTTGAAAATGTTCTTAGAAGGGCTCGGCTAAGAAAAACCTCTTTCAGAGAAAATACACTAATCGTTCGTGTTCCTAAAAAGACCTAAGTAAAGGCTCCAACCAGATTAAAAATGAAGTTTTTTCGCCTGATGACCCGAGAAACATCTCGTTAAGACTGATACGCCGAAGATTAGTGGAAGTTAGATAGTTTGGAAAAATATCTCGGATGGTACTGCTTCTTACCAAGCAACACGGAGGGAAGCGATTATTATTCGCAAAAAAATATGTTAATTGGACGGTACGAGAATGATAAAACGTGTTATTTTCAGATGAAACAAAAATAAATATGGTAAATTCCGATGAAAAACGCTGTGTTAGACGTCCTGTAAACAATGTATTAATTATAAATACACAACGAGTATAGTCAAGCACGGTGGAGTTGGGCCCGTTCGGAAGATTGAAGGTACAATGGATCAATGGCAATACAAAAATATCTTAGAGCACACAATGATTCCCTACTCGGACGATCATTTGCCTGTAACCTGGATCTTTCAGCATGACAATGACCCTAAACACTCGGCCAATAGCGTCAAATGTTTACTTAGCGAACAGCGTATATCCGTTTTAGACTGGCCAGCAAATAGGCCGGATTTAAACCCGATAGAAAATCTCTGGTATATTTTTAAAAAGAAAGTCTCAAACAAACGTAACACCAGTCAAAACGAACTATATGAAGCATTTGTTGAAGCATGGAATTCAATCGCCCTAGAAAAATGTATGAAATTGATTGAATCAATGCCACGTCGTTGCAGTGCTGCTATTGAAAATAAGGGATACACTATTAAATATTAATTATAATTATTGGTATGTTGTGGATTATAGCTATTTCGTAAATACCAATACTAATTACTAATACTTCAACAAATATTGTTTTTTATACTTTTTTGTCGTGTGACCATTATTGTTCATACCTTAAAACTGATTTAAATGTTTGTCCGTAATGTAATATTGAAACTGCACTTGTATAATGGGATTTATATTGTTTTTCTAATAAATGATAAATCGTTGAACATATTGTTGTCCTATTTATTGTTTAATTTCAAAATAAAAACGATTGCTGTGAAGTATCTTACATATCAATGTCAAGGACCGTGGGTAGTGTTTCTAATTATACGACCACCACTGTATATATATATATATATATGTATGTATATATATATATATATATATATATACATACATACATATATATATATATATATATATATACATACATATATATATATGTATATATATATATATATATATATATGTATATATATATATATATATAGTGATGGTAGAGTATCTTTTTAAAAATTTCGGAGTAAGCTCCTTACATACTCAAAAACGTAAGGAAGGAGGCCTTAGCCCTGCTTTGGGCCATTCACACGCTGTTACTTTTTTTACTTTTACGTACTCTTAAATATATGTATCACTCTTATAAAAGTTAATACGATCATAACAATTTGTAACAATTATCTTTATATTGTTTTAACAGTCAATTTAAAGATTTGATTATTTGTAATGTTAAGCCGCTGCAACGTATTCTCTGCGTTTCCTGACGTTTATCGGTTATCGCTAAAACATAACCTTGTTATATGGATACAATAGTGATATTATTAGTTAGTAGGGCAAATAAAATATTACTATTATTGTAAATTCTTCGCCGCTTCGATGTTCATCGTTCATTTGATCAGTCTTGTCTTAGCGGCCTGACATTTGTAATGAAACCAAAACATAAGCGCACATCGAATCACAAATCAATGCAACGAGCGGAAATCGAACTCACGATTCATCGATCATTTCAATCCGCCTTGATTTTTAAAAGTTTCCTGTCATGCTATTAGATACTTGAAACAATTTAAGATAATAACGTAACGTCATCCTCAAGTTATTTTATATTCATCTCGTGTCCCACTTGCGCACGTGTAAAACGTATCGTTCGATCCCTATCCCGCTCATGTCGATCTTATCTCTTATCTACTCTATTTGCAGTATTTTCTTTTTTGCCATAAACGAGTTTAGTTAAGGGTCGTTACATACGACTGTAACCATGGTAACCATGACTATGTTTCAGGTCCTATCAAGGCGTTATGCTATCATTTTATTGCCAATCTCAAAACGCACTGTTGTAAGTCTGCACTCGTTTGCAAAGTTATGCAATCATTCGAAATACTTGTTTTACTTGAATTATTACGCAAAATTTTCAATTATATAGATACAAGCTTTCATACCCCATTTTAAACCCTTAGGACATGAGTTAATATAGTATAGCTGTTATAATTTAAAAACTTGAAATTTCTTTCAACTATTTGTTCATGGTTTTCGCAATAATAATGCATTTTTAGAATTTTATCTGACCCTTGCAGAATAGTATTTTTATCAAAGTTATTTTCTTTATTTGTATTGGAAGGTATTCTGGGAATAAACTTCATAAAAACTCTTTTGTCCATATAGATATTGCTATTATAAGAAATATGTCTTTTTCTGATGCTAAACATGATATCTGAAATTATATTTTTTGTTTTCAGGTAAGCGACTGCAGCGCTTCAAGAATTATAACATTCTATGGTAGTATAAGAACATAAAACACTTTTATTACAAAAATCTATATGTTAGATTGTGACGCTTAATGTAGGTAACTATAAAGAATGATAAGTATGATTTATTACACACTAGCTATAAATAAGGATCTATAGAAAAAAATGTATCGTAATACATTATATAACTCTATTGGTTTACGCAGCGTACACGAGTAAATATGTAAGTCGACATGATTTCTTTCGACTTCTAAACAATCAATCGTCGTATTTCAATTTTCAATCATTTTCCACAACGAATTGGACGCCTACACCTTTCTCACGAATCACTCCCATCTATAATCGTTTGGTAGTTTTTGAGCTTGCCGCGTTCAGAGAGCTGGGCTGGACAAATGCTTCGTGGGTACTTTCTTCTGTAATATTATACATTTAATTTTAATGGAGAGAATACTGATAAGACGATGTACGAAGACGTTCTTATCGTTTAAAGAGCAATCTCGGCCAGGCAACGTTTGGATTAAAGAAATTTAAAAATGGAAAAAGGTAGGAACTTCACAATTGTTCATGTATATATACTACACAATATATGTTTGTAACTATGTACTTACACACGTCATTTAGCAGGATGATCTGTTAATTACTGATTATGTACTCTCTGTCTGTTGTCAGTTAATATCGATGCGTTGCGGTGTATATTATTATTATACGAGTACTACTGACGGACGTGCCAAGTGTAAATTTTCTGGTAGTGTTACTAAATATAAATGAAAAACCGTCTCATATAATAAACTCATACAATAAAATATATGTATATTTTACACTAAAATGGCCTCCACTCCGTTTTTGTGTCATTTCTTACCAGTATATAACATTACCAAAGCAATGAGATCATTGTTATTATGTTGCATAATAAAGTTAGTTTTAAGTAAATACTTCAACGAACCCTCTCATACCGACTTAGCAAATACAAATCCCCCATAACTGATAAGCAAACTAAGTTAAGATTAAACTGCCAACTTGTAACCGAGTCGGCAATAATATTCGCTAATTCGTTTGCGGACTTTAGATGGGACTCGCCGACTATTAAACTTAGACAAATGGCTCGCTTGATTTGTGGATAAAGTTTCAATGTTATTATTGCGGTTTTTTTTATTTTCTACTTATAATCATTATTAAAAAAGAAGAAAATGGTCCACTGGTCAGTGGATAGGAAATATAATACTTGGCAGTAAAATATCTAATAAGTGATACTCCAAAAGGTGTTGGCAAGATCCCTACCACAACACCACCAATTAATATACTTGCTCAAAATCCGTGTCAGAAATTATTAATCCGGAAGATCAAAGTGCAATCTATATGCTGATGAATGTGTTAGGCACAAAGCACTGCCCTCCCCCCGTTGTAATTATAAGAACAGCGGGAGAGCGGGCGTGGCTTCGGTAAGAGCAAACCGCTGCTGGCTGGCGTGCGTTTGTTTTTTATTTGGAATGCAGATTACTCCAACCGAATAAATGACATGCAATACTATATTTGTGGATATAATAAACTTTAGGGTTATACATTCTGCTTTTAGAATCAATGCCGGTTTGTCTTTATATTATTTTTTCGACTTCTTGGCTCTCTATCTTGGTTTAATTTTGAATGATTTTAATATACTTTATTCACACCGAGAAAAAGAAGGATGAGATTAAACCGTAATCTAAAATCGAACGACTCTTACCGTTTGAGCATTCTCGAAATTAGTATGTTTTTTTCGCACTATTTCTAATACATACATACTACTAGTAACAATTGTTCAATCATTTAGAATGCTATCGTGCTGTAGAGAAATGATTTCACATGACAAGACAGCTGTTCAAGAGATATATAATCGTTCACAAATACCCGGCGTCATCCCTAAAGCAAACCGTTTTTACTCCTGTCGCGTGTAATGTGTTTCAAGCGCTTTAATACTTTTACTATTTATATATTATTTTTTTTTGTCCTTAGATACAAAGCTCTTGCGAATGTTTCTACAATTTGTTGAACGTGCACCTGTGTTTCTAGTTTCGTACATTACACGTAATCGTAACACTTTAGAAGGAGTACATTACAACCCTCTCTCGTGATCTACGAAACCAATTTGAGCGGCAAATTGTATCGACCGATCGTGAATTACGTCTTAACTTAACATATCAGCGTCGAGAACAGAAACCGCCAACATTTTATTCATTGAAACGCTATTAAATCAATCTATGCCATTATACCAACTCTTCGTCCAGTACGGAAGGTATATTTCCATTGTAAAAACTTGATGGTAGGGCTTTTTGTTAGCCAGTCTGGGTAGAGGGGGAAGTATCACTCATTCAGAGCGTATTCTGCCGATAAACAGCAACACCTAGTATTATTGTGTACCGATTTGAAGGTTGAGTGGGCCAGTGTAAGAACGGACATAAGCTTAGTTTTTTCAGATCGAAAATTTGAAGCGAAGAAGAGCTGTCCTTAATATGTAATCAGTTAACAAAGTAACAAAAACCGAGATGGCCCAGTGGTAAGAACGCGTGAATCTTAATTGATGATTGTGGGTTCAAACCTGGGCAAGCACCAATGAATTTCATGTGCTTAATTTGTGATTGTAATTCATCTCGTGCTTGAACGGTGAAGAAAAACATCGTGAGGAAACCTGCATGTGTCAAATTTCACTGAAATTCAGTCACATACGTATTCCATCAACCCGCATTTGAGCAGCGTGGTGGAATAAGCTCCAAACCTTCTCTTCAAAAGAGAAGAAGAGGCCTTAGCCCAGCAGTGGGATATTTGATACTTAACAAGTTAGCAGAGCTGAGTATAAGATAAGTTTGGATTATGTATTTATAAATTAATATATAACCGCTTGCGTATAACATAAAAAATATATTTAAAATGGTATATTTGTATATCAGTCGGCGGTTCTCTTTAATCTTAGGAACAGACCATATATCCCATCCCATATATGTACGTTATGTACCTACATTTTCTCTCGAGCAAATTTTCGATTAAGATTTTTTCGAAACAAACAAAAAATTAAATTCATAAAAAATACAACTTAATCTGTGATTTCCCGGATTTGAACCAGTAATGTTCGAATATGATTAGCATGTTCTAATCCCCTAGACCCGGCTTCTGACAAAATATAGTACAATTCAATTATTCGCGTAGTGGGTTATAATTGTACCAATCGGGCACGTATTATTTCGGCAACGTCACGTAGACGGAAGGGGAGTAGGGGATTGATCGATGCGGTCGAGATTATAAACGGAATTACATTTTGCTGACAAACATAATGAGTTCCTGATCGTGCAAAAAGTAGTATGTGCATATTTAAAATGTATATTTTAATTGAGAGTCGTCATTTTTAAGAGTTACGATATATATTTTACCAAATATATAAAATCATACTTTACTTTTAAAATGTAAATACTAATGCAGGTTTAGGTAATGTCACATTTTTTTTTGAAATTATATGGCGAACAGTTGAAGAGCGAAGTTTATAACCACAGTGACAATTGTCAAATGTTTTTATCTATTCTGTATCGTTGATCTCATGTAATTGTGACTTGCTACACGAACAGGAAATCCAGGTGGAAATTATAGATTAAAGTTTTTTTAACTAGATTGAGACGTGTTATGTTAAAGTTTTACATACCAAATTAATAATACGATACAAATACTCTTTATTGGACCTTTATTTTTTAATGATACACTGATTTACACATCAATATTAGCAAGAGTGACGTTCCGTTTATATTTCGTAAGGCGGTATTAACTGAACGGCCGTTGTTATTTAGTTGTTACATTCGATGTCTGGTATTATTATATCGAAGGCCGTATTGCGAACCTTCGATTTTCTATTTCGAAACCATAATCGGGCTGCACGGTACGAGATTGCTTACAAGGGATTAAGTTAATAAACCGACTTAATTAGTGGCCTCGATGTTATCCCTACTTAAATATATAAGGGCTACTTAGTAATTAATAAAAACAAACATTAATATAGAAACAGAAATAAACTACTTATATAAAGTCAAGTAACAGCTTGAGGAAATTGTTTGGAGCTTATTATACCACGCTGCTATAACGTGTATCTGACATATGTGTCAGTTTCACACTGTAACGGTGACTTCCTACAAAAACATCAAAACAACAACAATATCCAGGTGGCAGGCAAAAAGTCATCAGTATGTAACGAACGCGACACAAAAAAAAAACGAAAGAACTACAATATCGTGTTACTTAAAGTTATTAATTCTATCGTGTGCGTTGATTTGTTCTCTATTCATAAAAAAAAAACGTAGCAAGCGATAGGCGTGATGTGTAGGAGGTAGTTTATGGGCCGGATTGTAATATTATCTACTTTATATCTTGAAAAACAAACGGTCGATAATCAGTATGTAAAAACTAGTAATGAATAAATACAAACACATCGAAATGGTTTTCCCCGAGAAACGTCGAAATATACCGCTGAATAAACATGTATTTAATTAACAACGTAACATGAAAACCAATACTAGGAAGGGGTGTATTGGCAATCTCATACAATGACGTATATTTAAATAACCATTAATAGTTACCAGTGGGAGTTTTGGATTGTTTGGTTGGTTTATTGCTAGTTTCATATTGTTGGAGGAGAAAATGGAGGTAACCAGCTCGTCGGCAGACTCGGCGTTGGCGGTTTGTATGTTGTCATATTTGTTTTTCGATCACGACAAGACTTCTAAATTCAAATATCTTTAATGAATTTTATCTCATTCGTCATTAAGGACTTTGTCAGTAAGCAAACGTAAGTCGTATAACGTTGATTACGTTGAAGTAATTGCAAAAGCTTTTATAATAATAATGCGTATCATATTTATCATTGTTTTATAAAACGTATTTAAATCTTCCAATTATTAAGAAACAATGTGACGTCGATGTCGTTGTTAATTAAGATGGAAAGATCAATTAATGGACGAATCGCTCGTCCGTACTCAGCAACTTGTTCCCATATTAATGTCCGCTAATGGGTTTGCTCGCTTGAATGACAGGGGAATTACTGGAATCCAATATTTATATCGTTACTCCTGAGTTCCGTCCCATTGTTCGAGTTTTCGTTTAATTTTTCATCTCTCTTAACTGGGGTGTGTTTATTTTGGTAGAATTTACCTTTATTGAAATTGTGCTATTTATATTTTGGTAAATATAATGATTTATTATTTTAACACAATATATCGAATTTGTCAAATCATATAAATATGTACTTTATTCAAGTACTCTTACTAGGGTTTTCTAATCTTCAATGTACAAAATTAATTTAAAGTTACCAACGATTCCTAATGTAGATTCTACCTTTTTTTTAACGCTGGAAAAACGCATTACGCGTTTCCCCCGCGGGAACAGTGGGGGGGGGGTATGTGGCTCGCCGTATGTCAAGGGCGCCGTGTGCGCCCCGGTCATCGGAATATCCACTAAAAAACCAGTGGTACCCTTCCCGTCTTAACGGGAGCGCCACGGGATCGCTTGCGCATGCTACCGTGACGCTCCGATGTAGATTCTACCTCCGGCAAGATACTCAATTACTCTTTTTCGAAGATTCAACTACTTATATATATATAGAGATTGGCCCTCCGATTGATAAATACGCTTGCTTCGTTACATATTCCATTAGCGTTACTCTTTATAAAATAACCACATACATGTATCGATACGTACCGATATGGCCGAGTGGTATGAATCCGTATTCTAACCCGTGCAAGCATCACTGAGGAATCAGGATCTTAATCTCTGTGTCTATAATCATATCGTACTCGGTGGTATAACAAAGGATAACGAGCAAACTTGCATGTGTCTGACTAACACTTCTAACAATTCTACATCGAGTGTATACTACAGTTGGAGCAACGTGGCGGAATAAGCTCCAATCCTTCTACTCGAGGGGAGAGGAGACCTTAGACTTGCTGCCCAGCGATGGGATATTAACAGTTTGTTATTTCTTTCATCAGCCGTTTCTAAATATATGTACGAGTATGTAATATTTGTTTGTTTGTCGGTCACTTTGCCCGTAATTTTCACATAAAATTTTTGTTTCGTCGTGTCTAATTAGGTTGCTAATGTTTTAGTAAACACGTCGGAGCGAGCTCGCTAATTAATTTATTTTTAAACATATTATATTTATTTTGTATCGTGTTATGTGATTTTTGATGTTACGTTTTAAATTTATAAAATGCAGTGTTGCTATATTTTTGATGCAGAAAACGCACGATCAAAACTTAATATAAAAACTGGTAGTAGTAGCAGCTTTCATTTTTACTATAATATAAATTCCTCCTGACCGATTTCGGCCACGGCGGCCAATCACAAGAGAGATTAGCCAACTGCGCAGGAGATATTATAGTGCACAAGTGTGTGCGCAAACACAGGTGCACTCTCTTTTCCTTAGCTCTCATAATCCGATGGGACGGCAATCCGACACGACCGGAAAGAGTTCAGACGCAGGACTAACGGCTTAACATGCTTTCCGAGGCACGGGAGTGTACACACTTCCAACATCCAGACTCCGGGCTGCTACTGAGAATTTTCTGACAGAAAAACCCAATATCTATTTATTGGCCCGACCTGGGAATTGAACCGAGGACCACCGGGTCTGCGGCCTTATATGTAGCCACTAGACCAACGAGACATTATATATAACGATATACATACTAAAATCGTTAGTATGTGTTTTGTTATTTACTCTATTAAAGAAACTGAAATTCTAATTAAAAACTGCAATATTGAAATATTTTTAATAATTATTTATTTCATTATTGTTAGCATTATTTATCCTGATTGGAAATCAAGTAATGCTAATTCCACGCCTTTTTATCTTGTATTGAAACTTGTATTGAATAATAATAATTAATTATAAAATATAAATGTACATATTAATTAGAAAATGTTAAAGTATCTGCGGGATTTTATTTTAAAAACCTCCACTTTGCTCATGGTAGGATGAATTTTCTTCGCGGAGTGCAGTCTTGATGCCAGAACATTAAGAACACTTATACATTTTGGATAGAATCATTTTTATTAATTTAAGTCATGGCAATATTAAACGCAAAATGTTTGAACATTCATAGTATTCTAAATGACGAATTGACTATTTAAAAGTTCTCGTCAAAGCTTGGTTAAAAGCTAATTGAATCGGCAATACCTACATGAAATTGGATCGGATGTAACGCGTTCGCAGTTACATATAACGATCGGTTTTGTTTAAAAATGCGTAAAAAATATTTATCTGTATATAATCCGGGCATATCACATCACCGTAACAAGCTCGTTAATCTTCCACCGTTGGGCAAAAGCCTTTTACCTTAAGTAGAAGCTTAAGTAAAATATATAACACTTTATTCAAATAAACTCTCACGAGCATTTTTGATTCGTAATCTTATAGGATTCAATTGAATGTAAATATATTACTGTTTTGGAATTGAGAACTCAATAGATACTCAATAAATTCTTGAATGAATTTATTATATACAGTTTATATATCACGTATGAAAATCAACAAATATTTACTGAACGGGTTTTTATCACTTACATAACTTTCTTTTGAGTATATTCTGTTCTATAATTCACGCTTCCTCTATTTATTTGAACTTATTCGTTTTAAAAGTTATATCTTTAGCACGCTGCCTTAGTCCTGATGTCGGTTATATAAAAGTCAAGGCAGATGTGCTACGTGATGATGAGTATAATCAGAAGTTATAACCCCAACCCTTAGACATACATTCCATTTACAGCCAATGACCTGCCAACCATATCAGCTAATACGGCATGCGCCTGTGTTCACTCTGGCGTGCTCACCCTCCAAACCGGAACACAACAACTCAAATTGTTTCCTCACATTTTTTTTATTCACCGGCGACCACTAGGTAGACGATATTGATTGCAATGCTAGTATATATAATATCGATGAGGCAAGCATTACCTGCTTGTAACTTCTCCCTACGAGTGCCAGTTTATTTGGCATATTGATTATTCGCTACCATTGGCAAGAAACTAATAGGATTAGTTTTCGCCGTTAATGTTATAAGGTTTTTACTGGCCGTTTTGTCTTAATATACTCTCGTGAGGGATCGACTCGTTCATTCATTATTCAGTTGTGTACGAGATTGGAAATGTTTATGGCGAATAAAAAGATCGACAGATAAATCGTAAAAGGTGAGTTGCACTTGACTTGAATTCGATATTACTGAAATGAAAGTACGCGAATTATATTGGAGACTTTGGTTTAGTACGTTAGGGACTTTTATTTTAAATAAATTTATGCATTTTTTTATGAAAGAGCAAGTATGATTGCAAACGCTATGAAATTTTAAACATTCCTTACATCGCCTAACTATGACATCAATTCCATCGCACACGAAGAAATTTTGGCAACTATTTTCTTTGTCGCACTTCTAAAAAATGGAATTCTTTACCAGCACACGTGTTCCCCTCCTCTTATGACGTAGGTTTCTTCAAACGAGGCGTGAAGAGGCATCTTGCGGGTCGATCATTCTTCCCGATTATACTAGCCGTCGTCGTCGCGTTTGGACTCTACTACCACTTATCATCAGGTGGAGTATAGTCATTTGTCCTCTCGGGTAATAAAAAAAGTCCTCCGATGTTAAGTCACTTGTGTCTGTAATTACATTGGCTCAGTCATCCTTCCAACCAGAACACAACCATACTAAGTATTGAAATTTGTATTGTAGTTTAACGCCAACGTCGCTCAAGTTAGCGTTTTGACGAATCTCAGAAAAGAGGGCATTATTAAAAAAAATAAAAATAACGACAAGATTAAATACTTAGTAAATACCTACCTACCTGCCTGCAGTGAAGTGTACTTGTTGGTCCTCCTAAAATGAAAAATATGAAACGAATAAAATAAGTAAAGTAATTGAGTATGTATCTTAGTGTTTCTTTAATTAAAATATCATTCCCCGCCTAGCTCAGAATTTTACATGTGAAATTGCTAGTCCTATCTACTACCGAATCTTGATATCATGTTTTTTGGGATATATAAGGATTATTATATATGATTATATTATAAAAGATAATTTTATTTAAATATAAAATATATATAATGTTTTTTTTTATTAAATTTGATACGGGAATCTCGCTAAATTATGTTCTTAAATAACAAACGATATATCCGGCGAAAAGTACGTGAGCGTACAAAACGCCACTCGTCGTTAATGTCAATATTCATAAATACAAAGTAACAATTAATATTCATTCGAAATAAGTGTACTTCATCATATCTCTCGAGCTATACAAGTATCAATCACATACGTATATTGGGGATTGACGCGCTCGGGCGTGGTGAAGGGCCCGTCGAATAATAGACGTTTCGCTAAAAGCGGGCGAGTGCTGATTCTGATAATTAATTCATGCATCTCCTTCACATGGAGAGTAATCACACACCTGATTAGTAACAGATTACACAATAGAATCAGTGGTACCTTCTCCGCCGTAGTTGGACGTCACGATCTTACTTAGGCATGCTACCATGTCGATCCGACGATTGTCCAGGATGCCTCGGGTTTCCGATAATATCCTCAAGCCCGTTTAGATTACTCTATGGCAGAGCGTATAGCTTATGCATAGCAGGTCAACGGAAGTCTCTTCCTCCCACCGCAATAGCTTTCAGCGAGAGAACAAAGTAACAGAATCAATTTGTACACTCGATAGATACAGAATAACAAGTATCATATAGAGGTACTAGCAGTGCCCCGCGGTTTCACCTGCGTATAATTAATAAAAATATAATAAATAAAAATAAGCCTAGAGCCTTAAATTCGAACCAGAAGTTCCTGAGATTAGCCGGATCAAACAAAACTTTATATATTAGTATAGATATCCATATTTATAAATGCAGAGATGGGCAGCTAGGATAAAGCTATAGTCGACAGTTGCTGGCCGAACCCATTAAGGTCTTAACTATCTGGACGATAATTATCTACGTCTATTAAAACGCTATCATTCTGTCATCGCCGTATTAAAATAAAATATTTAATTTGGGTCGATGTAAACGCGGGTCACTGGTTTTTAAACATATCCAATAATTTTATCGTTTTGTGACATGTATTCATATGCCCTATATAAACATAATAATAACGTGACGAGTTCAGTTGAAATTGTCGAGTGGATAAAACAGATAGATCATAAAGAAATATCGCGGTATCCTATTTGAGTTCGAACACAACTGAGTCATCGTTTGCTTGTTAATTGTCTTTAATAATTTCGTACTTGACCATAAAGTTAGAATATTGCCGATAAAATTTACGTTACAATTATAGCTCTATATCTCCTTCGCCTCCAACTTATTAAATCACATATTCTGGCGCCGTACAGCAATACTGAGTAATATTGGGTTCCGGTTTAAAGGGTAAGTGAGATTATGTAACTACATGAAGAAAGGGAGATATAATCTAAGTTCCCAGTTGTAAGGGATGGTTATATACTGCAATTGTCTATTGGCAGTGTAAACATCAGGTAGCCCATTAGTAGTCAGTACCTATTATCAATTTAAAAAATAGTAAATTAAACAAAACAATGACATTATAATTAATGATACTTCATTTCCTGACATTTCCATAATTGTCATTTCATTGTATTGAAACATCAAAATTAAATTCACAAAAATCATTAAATTCTCGACAAAATTAACGTCCTTTGTTTCCGCACGTTGCATCAAATGTGAAAGTAGATAGGTAGTAAATAACAAATGCCTTCTATGTCTGTCCTATTGTATAAAAATTATCATCGTATGTTTGTACCTCTCTCAAAGGAACACTGCTCCGGATTCAGCTTGAATATCCTGAAATATGTTCTTGTTGGTTTAATGTTATATAAGATACTATTTTTATACAGTTTGTGATTTTCGCGTATATACTCATCATACATCATCATCATTTAGCCAATCGAAGTCCATTGCTGAAATGAACTGCCTCTCCCCATGCAGTCTGGTACTGCGACCATTCCATCTGGCTAGATTCCAATTGTTTCCAATACTCTGATTAAAACCGTCATATCAAATCAGTTCTGAATCGATCGACTTGTCAAAATGATTATTTGTAAAAAGCTTATTGTAAAATTAATTGCTGAAAAAACTCCCCCATATAAAAAGAAAGATTGGATCTTTATTCAAGATGTCACAGTATTGAGAGCTAGTGGACGTAGTTTGAAAACTTTCTAGAAATAATTGCAAGCACAAATTTCGTTGGTACTTGAAAGTTTCGCCGGAGTAAGTGACCAAGTTTGTTGTTCATTGAACCATTTTGGCTTCTTATAAAGGTACATACATACAGAATATATAAAGAGTATTATAAATGTATATTTCCGAGTAAATTAGAAGCTCGGTAAGTCTATACGCAGTCGTGCCTCAGTTTAATTATTCTTTGCGCTGTTAGTAATTTAGAAGGTAGTGTTCGCGGGTTTAATATACTCGGCAGTATTGCATTCCCTTCACTATAATGACTGTGAGTCGGAACTCGGTACTCGGAACTTTCTAGAAATTTCTGGGATCCTTGAGATTATCTAAGCGACATCGCGTTCAACTAAAATTTAACTCGAATGTGAGTTATATTTTTATATTCTTTTAAATAGTGCAACAAATATTATTTATTATACGAGATTGTATTAATGTTTTGTCTATAACTCTATACTAATATTATAAAGAGGAAAGATTTGATTTTTTGTTTGTTTGTTACGATTTAAATCAAAAACTACTCGACCGATTTTAAAAAATCTTTCACTATTAGAAAGCTACATCCTTACCGAGTAACATAGGCTATATTACATTTTCAAATTTGAGATCCCTACCTAAAATGGAACAATGTAAGCCAAGGCATCAAAATGTTGCCTATAAAAGTCATTATTTTGCGTGCACTGCGAAAACTATTGACGATATATAAAATAGTGTTCTATATACTTATGGTTGCTCACAAAAATTCCGCGATGGTATATGCCTAACTATTATAGTTAAACCACAATAACAGTTATTGTTTGAATTATTAAGTTCATTACGGGTGGAATCGAATAGTAGTGATATTGGTATCATGATATTATTAATCCGACTGCCTCGTTGGTCTAGTGGCTAGATATAAGGCCGCAGACCCGGTGGTCCTGGGTTCAATTCCCAGGTCGGGCCAATAAATAGTTATTGGGTTTTTCTGTCAGAAAATTCTCAGTAGTAGCCCGGAGTCTGGAAGTTGGAAGTGTGTACACTCCCGTGCCTCGGAAAGCACGTTAAGCCGTTGGTCCTGCGCCTGAACTCTTTCCGGTCGTGTCGGATTGCCGTCCCATCGGATTATGAGAGCTAAGGAAAAGAGGGTGCGCCTGTGTTTGCGCACACACTTGTGCACTATAATATCTCCTGCGCAGTTGGCTAATCTCTCTTGAGATTGGCCGCCGTGACCGAAATCGGTCTGGAGGACCTTATTATTATTAATCCTTATCAATTTAAATGGTTTCCTAATTAAAGTTGAATATGTACTTTTCGTTTAGAAGTTATGACGGGCATAAAATTCCCTAAGTAAGAAAAATGTCGCGGTTTGAACAAACTGTAACCGTCCTCCGTTTAGCCTATTAACGTAAATACGTAAATTGTTATTTGTTAAATAATAGTTTTTTAATTTCCGCAGATGAAGGCGCCGGCGAAGTGCTAGTTCATTATATTTTTTGTTAATTAAAACGATACTACAGTTATTCCATATAAAAACAAACCAATTATAGAACATACCAAAATATATACTGGTAAATTTGGTTCTACTACAAAGTGTATAACACACTTAGTAGTTGTATATATACACACACTGAAACTATTAATGTGTATGTCGCACAGTGCAACTTTTAAACTAGTTTGTAGGGGAATCATTGTGGTTACATATAAAACTGAAGAACAAATAATATGGTAAAATGTCTGGATGGATTCTGACGTAACTCTGTAATGATAACTAACATTCCCGATCAATATACGCATATAATGAAAAGTAAATATATGTCTCGAAATAACCTTTTTTCATAATAAAACAGCTATGGAACCATACTCTCATTGACAGTTAAACTTGAAAAATCTAATATTGTAATAAATCTTAAGATTTTTAATTGTTATTTGATCTATGATGTGCCGAAAAGATACATAGACATTTTGGATCACAACATAAAATGTCTCCATTATAAAGATGACCCGACCATGGACAGGCAGGTTTAATAAATATCTAGATTTTTCAGATTTGATTCTCTTTCGTTACAATTTCAAATATGTTATATTCAAGTCTACATACGTACGTTAACAGATGACAGGTGATGTTCTCTGTTTTAATAATAGCGTTGCATGGAAACTTCAATGGTTCCGCCGCTTTTGTCACAAAATTAATTTCGTTTTAAGTAATTGGATTGCGGACGGAGAAACGCAATTAAGCCGACAACCGCCGAGACGCGAATTTTAAAGGTAAATTTGCGTGATTTTACCTCAAATGTTTTATAGGTAATCTAGTCGAAACATAAATTGACGTTTTGTTAATTAATTACTCTCGGGAAGAACAGGAAAAATGTGATTTCTGTTTGAACTATTTATGTTTACTTTAGAAACGAAATATTCCAATGGTCAGATCGTATGTCTTAATTAAAGTTCGCGTGTTCAATCCCACTGATACAAATTTTAACTTAGCAAGAAATTATCGTTGAGACAATTCAAATACATCTGTCAACCCTCAGTGAAGAGTACGGGTGTATTAAGCCCCTAACCGTCTCAATTGAGACGAAGACGTTGCCCAGCCGCGGGCACTTTAAGAGTGAAATTGATATTATATTAGTTTTAGTTATTTTATTATGTATGCAAAAATCATATTGCTAAATATATCAATCAATTGGAGGGGTGTGTAAGACAAAAGATATAAGGAACTGTTTATCGTTCTTACAAAGGCAGTGTCTTTCGAGAAATATTATGTGTTCCAATAACTAGCCCGCCTCACTAAAATATAAAAAGAATAATAGAAATTATATGTAGCTAAGAACCGATTTTAATAAAAGGCTTAATACAATTACTTTGCTGCACAAATGTTTGTGCTCAAAAGGCGAGCTCAATGCCACAAACATTTTCTACCAGCTAAGCTTAAACGGACAAGAAAGAAATGTGGGCCGGCGTGCAAATTAAAAACGATTAAGAAAAGAAACGGAAAAGAAAATAGTTTTTAACCTCTATCTCTTCTCGTATCTTAAACAGATTGGTTTTAAAATTAAATTGAGACGCAAAGTCAGAAAAATTGTATATCATTTTGAAACACAATGATCGCAGAGATATCGGCTGCATTCCCTCTAATAATAATGCGATAAGGAATTTAATGTGGAAATCGACAATATAACTTTTTTAACTGCGGATGTTGCCGAGTCGTATTCTCGTCAACCCATTAATATAAGGGCCCCGTATCAGTTTAGCATCGATAGTTATACGAAGAAGCTATGCAGTGTCTAAATGGAATAACCACTTAGGAAGGAGTACATCCGTTTTTACACATTTAACATTTAGACAAGTTAATTTAATACATGAAGTCTTTTTTGAAGTGAAACTTCTGTATAGACGGGGAGTATTAGGATTTTTCTGTCACAAAAAAGCGTTACGGCCGCGTGGAGGGGGTAGACGATATATCGCGTGATGAGGGGCGGCCTGTATTATTTAAGTTCCGAATTAGCTAATAGATGGCACGTTACAGATATATATATATTTTTTTTTTAAATCTGTTTTTAAAAAATTTGACATAAAAAATAATAATAATAAAGTTTCACTTCTACTATGTGTCCCAGCACACATTTCAATTTTTATTGAACAGTAACTTACTAACATTATTACTAAGCCAAATGTAAAAGAGTATAATAAAAAAATAGTAGTGAAACTATTTTTTTTTTATTTGTAACGCGGTAAAAAATTATCATACAAAAGAGCACGCGAACAAATGGCAACATTGAGGGTAACGTACAACTCCATAAATAACAAACAAATCTAAATTCATGTAGCGCATAAACATTTTGTTTTTGTACATCCAGTTAGTACTTTGTTTAAATTTTTAAAATGTATGAAAGAATAACTAGAAAAATGTTATATTTTCGAGGTTACATAATGAATGTTTATTGCTTTTCGACATTTTTTGATTTTAGTCATATAGCCATATGTATATGGACCGTTTAAAAACCAGTACGTGTTAAATAAAAATAATAAGATTTCATTTTAGGTTAAGTGTATTGACGCTGTAATGACTTCAGTATTTCTTAATGGTACGTATATTTCATGGTGTGGATTGGGTGGTTTTGCATCGTGTTGGCTGAACTGGATCCAATTATTTATTTATTATTATACTCGAATCAATTCGAGGAATGTATTTATAATAAATTTTAATATGTGGATAGACTTTTTACCAACATACTACGTTTTCATACTTTATGTTAAATACGGTAATTATTTTTAACGTTTCATTCGTATATTATATTGATTTCTATATGATTTAACATTTAATTAAGTATGCAAATGTAATAATTAATGCATCGTTGGCTTAGTAACTAGCTTATAAATTTGCAGATCTCGAGATAAGGTAAAAAGTTATTGGGTTTATCCGTAATTAAATTCTCTATAGCAATCCAAAGTTGGCAATGCTTAAATTTCGTTCCTCGGAAAGCACATACATCATGTTGGGTTGACCCATCAGACTATAAGGGACTGTAAGATGATGTGGTCTGTAAGGGAACGGAGATTGTATTTACGCACACATTTCTACACAATAGTATCTCCTAGACTGTGACCGACATCGATAATCGTAACTAGGGGCTGGCACGCACGCTCCCACTTGGCAGAGACATACACTGTAGTATCAAATAAACTTGCACTTAATTGGGATTCGGGGGTTATTAACCTTGCATGAGGCGCCCATGACCTCTAGCTACGATGGTAATCATATCACATAATTTGTTGTATAAATAAAGTGTATGTACACTTTATTTTGCCGCAGTCGAGTAAAAATGATTCCGAATTAAGATATTACGTCAAATTAATGCTAAAAGTTTTCAAGAAGTGTTTCAGTCATTAGTTTCATCCCGAGAGCGAGACGTTGATTAATACGAGCCCTCGGGAACTAATTACAGCATCCGTAGCCGGGAAATCAACGGCCCGAAGGATCTTGGACTTAGACTGATATGCAATATTAGGGCGAATGAAGGTAAAATCTCAAGGTACAATCTGTTTGCTACATTGTTATGTGTAACGTTTTGAGTGAAACGTATCTGACACAAAATAACATTACTTGTGTGCAATATAAATATATAATGTTATAAGCAATAATATCTTTGTGCCAGAACAATATTTTAAATGCGAAAGTACTATGTCTGTCGTTTTGTTTCCCTTAACCTCCTCGTGATAATGCTACTGAACCGATTGTAATTAATATAAAATAATTTGAATTTGATGTAGCCTTGGACCTTAATGTAGACGGGATCGTTGGTGGAGAAATAATGTATATATTTTTTATGCAGTGTTATATGTTGCTATTCTCCCTGGACAACGGTCGCCGTGGTCCAAATCTGTCAGTAGGACATCATCGTCGTTATTATGCCATTTCCTAAATGACGTTAGTTCCATTATGAAAGTGTATCGAAGTAACGGCAACTCATTTGTTTCTAGCTAAACTAAAAACTTCTCGCGAGCTAAACGCAATTTATATGCAAATCAAGCTTCGCCCGAGTGTTGAATCCCTTACTTACTCGTATATGCTTTGAAAGAAATGTTCGCTCGATGTCTTACTGGATAAATAAATTATGAGTCTTGCACGATCATCTGAGCTACTATTTGTCCAGTGGTCGAAATTCATATATGTTACCATAATCATATCATATTAATTATCGAATGAAACTTATTTATATGAATTCTCGTTTTTCTTTTATAGCATTAACGCTCATAAAATCTACCAAATTAAAAAAAAAAATCGGTTGACAAAAATAACTGTTTCGTCTTGCCTATTTATATATAGACTAGCTGTGCACCGCGGCTTCTCCCGCGTATAATTAATAAAAATATAATAAATTATTTTATTACTATAATACATACATATAATACACACTCACGCGCGCGCGCACACACACATGGCTACTGCTAAAGATATACGTAATTAACGTATTAATTTATATATGGCCTTTCATTTGCGCCATCACATGTTCTTTGTGTGTACCAATTTTCATCAAGATTGGTCAAGCCGTTCTTGAGTTATAAGAAGACATACAGATAGACAGACAGACAGACAGACAGACAGACATACATACAAAAATGAAAAAAATACTATAATGTGAATCACTGCATCATAAAACGATTATTTATCACAAAAGGAGGTGAAAAAAAAAATTACAGATGGAGCCAATAGATTTATATAGTAGTATAGATTTATAGATGTTATTTCAAGGCTGACTGAGTCGCTGCAGCTGCCGAGCTGCTATAAAGCTGCAGATTCCGAGGTCACGGGTAGGGCCAACTAAAAGTCGTTTTAACCAAAATAACGATACATTTTCAGTAGGTCGAAGTTTGGAAGTTGTGATTACAGTTCCCTGCCTCAGATAGCACGTAATGCCGGTTGTATCGGAATACCGTCCTTGAATAATACAATACAATAATCAAAATTTATTGTAACCATAATAAGATGCTATCTTATCTTTATTAGCTGTTATATAATTTTAATCAACATGAATTTAATCCGGGTAAGCACCGCTGATTTTTGTATTTATATTTATAAGTCGTCGGTTGTTCAACGGTGAAGAAAAAAGAACACCGTGACCAAAGGGAACCTTGAGGTTTTCGATGAAATTCTTCGAAACGTACGTTTATCTGCAGTGAAGTAGCACAGGCGACTCAGCATCAGACCTCATCCTTTAAAGGAGGGACTATCTCCCAGCTGTAGTAATTTTTTTTAAATATTTCTCGGGATGGCAAATGACTACTCCACCTGATGGTAAGTGGTAGTAGAGTCAAAACGCGACGACTAGTAAAGTCGGGAAGAATGTGCACTAGCCGCCCCCGACTTGCCGGCCTGCAAGATGCCTCTTCACGCCTCGTTTGAAGGAACCCAGGTCATAAGAGGAGGGGAACTCGTGTGTTGGTAAATAAAACCATATTCTGGAAGTGCGACAAAGAAAAGCGTTGCACAATTTCTTCGTGCGCGATGGAATTGAAGTCACAGTTAGGCGATGACATCGAGAGCCAGCACGCGTAGACTTGTGAAGGAAAGGCGAAGCAGGAATGGAAGAGAATGATTCCTCTGAGCACTCGCCGTGATATAGTTGCTATAAAACGCTCAGCGGCGCTATCTCTTAATTTTATGATCAAATAATGTTATATTACATTTTATATTTAAATACATTTATTTCTATTAACACACACCCATAAACCCACTCATTCACACATATGTACATACATACACGTTGATATTTTACTAGTAACTTACTATTTAAGTGTCCACCTGGTTACAAGTAGGATAATCTAAGAGTATGAATAATATATCTGTGTCATATTATGTGATCTTAAGTTGATCGTTAAGTATTTGACTACGTTAGACACTTTATTATGGCCCTGAAAGCCGACAAAGCAATCATTGAAAATAACGAGTCGTAGAACTTACATTCATAAACTTCGTAACTGCCATTACAACGTTTTACGGTGGAATTTTGTAACAAAACCTCGGCATTATGTAAGGCTGGCTGTCTATCGGTGGAGCATCTGTAAGCTCCTTAGGGTTGTCATCCATGAATATAATTACTTAACTCGTTTAGGGAGTCGTCGAAGAAGATAACATTGTTATTTGTTGATGGAGGTAAAGAAAAAAAACTTGTTTGTTTTTTTTCGCGCTCGAATTTTCTCCGTAAGCTTTCCTTCCAGCTTTTATCCAAATATTGGAGGTTTTTTGTGATGGCATCGGGTTGAATTTCATTTTAAGTATCATAGTTAGATATAACATAATTAAGATAAATAAAGACTTTATTATTATTTATATTTAAACTTCAAAATTCATTAGTTTATATTTGTATTGTTGTATTTAATGTTTTCAGACGTTATAAATCTGTAGTTTTTTTTTCTGTAACACTTCGTCATTAATAGGATTATTACATAATACAAGAATTTTAATTCCTATTAGTTGATTTCCATTCAGGACATATAATCAATTTAACTAAGATATTTAGAGTTCTTTAAAAAATTATTTGCAAAACTTGTAACAACTAGGAATCCTGCCCGTTCTCGGTAGAATCTTAATTTTTAAAAGTCGGTAACATTATTTTATTTTGAATAAAGTTTTATAACAAGTTTCAGTATTGGATAACCCTGTGTACTTTAAGCTCGAATAACGTTTTTAACGTTAAAATCGTTATAACATTTAATACCATCTTCCAATATTTTGTAAAAACGCTGACGGCCCTCGTAAAAATTAAATTAGTCAGCAGATACACAGGGCTGGCTGGGCTGGCAATTCCGCAGTCTTGGGGTCGTTAACTTTATAACATTATTGGCTCTGTGTCGTGGCGGTTTAATACAATTTTTATTTCAGACGAGAATTTGTTACATTTGGGGGTTGGGGTAGTTTATTAACAGTATACCTTACCGTGTTGACGATAATCATTGTCACTTCAATTTAAATGATCTAGATTTGTTTTAATTAAAACAATTTTAGATAAAAAGCTTATTCCAAAATATATTTTTCAATACATTTAATGATTCATTTTCAAACAAGAGAGATTTCTATTCGATCTAAATATCTCTACGGTCTGACTGACATTTAATCGTAATATAATTAATATTATCGTATAATACATTGATTTCTGGTTTCACGCTTAAACTAGAATAGATCGGTTGGAGAATGTTGATATGTCGTTCGTTAAATACTTCGTTGTCAAAATTACACTTTAATATAAGACAAGAGATTCATTTAGTTTACTTATATGTTATGAATAATAACAAAAAAATGTTTATACTTTTATTTGCGTTTTCATAAACGATTGTGATAAAACTTCATACTTAATGAAGATGATAAAAACGACTTGCAAATTTGTCTTCCAAATTTACAAGTCTGATATAAGAGCGTTAATAATCGTGTTGTGGTTTTCTTTATTAGAAGTAAGAAGTTAGAGGGCTTTGGAAAGTTGAAGCTTAAATATTGAAATCGAATTATGGACCCTCGTAGTAGGTATAAGGGCCGCTATAAATGTCGTGTCTGCAGAAACGGTTGTAAATAACATACCTTTTTTCAAATATCTTTATAATCTATATAAATCAATCCTATGAGTAATCAAAGGCTATCTAATGTTGTAAACATATGTGGTAACGGCTCAATCATCATCGATTCCATGACGCGAGTCACCGATCACTCTACGTTGTGTAGATGGTGATTTTAGTTTACAAGTACTATTGTACTATTGTATTGTGTCGCTGTCATTTGCGTGGGGGAGCGTAAATTTCTAGATCTAATTTTGTCCTTTAATGTCACTGTTCTGTTTCTTTAATAGAAGTGTATAACTTATCAGACCATTTCATAAACTGTTCGCCATTAATCCCACGAGTCTTGCATATTGAATTCTGTAATATAATGTATTTTATAAAGTATTAATAACTTTGTATACAAAGTGATTGATATAAATCCTATTAGTTAAAAGTCATGCCTAACTTGTGGGTCGGAGAAAGTAACATCAAAGTCGCAGATACTCCAGGTACTCACTTTTATATTATCGCATAGACATTCGTTTGGAGTTTCGAGTTTTTGATTTTTGACATAATAATTATCTATTTTCTTCAGATAAGGCTTAAATTACCATGCGAAAGTACTGAGGAGTCATTAACAGTTTATTTGCAAAATTATGTTTTTGGTTCTTTATGAAATAGTCCAAAATGTAATTTTATTTAAATAATATTTAGGCATGATCACGTCTCCGTTAAAGCTTTACGCATAAAGAGGATTTAAAAATAGAATTTTCGGACATAGTTTTTGCAAAAATAATTTCATCGTTATTTTAAGAGTATCACGTTAACACCGTAACATAGTGTAACAACTGTACAATACTGCTAACGTCGTAAAATGTAAAATTTTCGCCAGCCCTAAAAGGCACTATGTAGATGCGTAAGCGATAAATCGACGCTTTAAAACGATTCGCGCTCGATTTCTCCGCCAACTCGATTCAGTGCAATAGCGCGACGTGATTGGAGCGTAAAATTATTGAGGCGCCATTCGTCGTACTCGTAATTACACATGACCGTGATTAAGATGGACAGGCGAATATAACGAAGTGAATGATCACCAATTTTATTTACTACGCTATATGTCAATCCATTGCCTTTCACTCACTATTCATTTTGGAAGTGAAAAACAAAAGACATGTTAACATAGATTTCAAAGTCATTTTATTTCAGGTAGATAAGTTATATGTTATAGTTGTTATCTTGGCAATAGTAACTGCCACGTAGAGTGGTATTCATGTTGAATGTTACCATTAAATGATCAAAATAATCGCCAGTCTTGCCTGTGAATCAAGGTCAATGTCTATTTCATTTGGGGAAGATAGTAACTGTTAAATCTCTCCACCGAGAAGGATTCCGTTAGAATCTACATTTCAAACAGGCCGTAGTTTTTTTATTTCTTTTACTCCTGCAATATGACTTATTTGATTATTTTGATGGTTTTGCTCCGTGACATATTGTCTATGTTGATAGATTTCCGAAAACATCGCTATTTCAATATTCAAAGAAGACAAAAATATAATCAAACATTAGATTTAAATATTCTATGCGATTTGCTGATAGCTCTGCTATGTCATACACACTGTGATGTCTCTGATGAATATATTTTTATTTATAATGCAACACTCTTCCACCTCGCTACTTATATCTAGTTTAATTCTGCTTCCTAAGTTCTGATTACAAATTAAATTAGATTCAAAACGCAATTTTTTCACGAATACATAGTGTATACCGATACTGCCTTATTAATATCAAATAAAAATCCTGAATATAGTCGTGTATAATGTAACGCATTGCGCATAGATATGTGGTAAAATTAAATTTATGCTATGACAACATTTTAAAATATGTTTTTTTTTTAATTTCAGGTAATACCAGCGTTCCCGTTTCTCCAAACTCCAATCTCGTCGTCCATTCGTAAATATTATTTATTTCATGAAAAAAATTTTGCGGTTCCACAACAATCGCTGAAACATATATGTTTTTGTATATTCATTCGGCGAACAAAATAAAGTAAATAGAAAAATGATTTTTTTATTGTGAGTACACACGTCGTCTGTATACATGTAGTACATACGAGTAGGTGTATGACGTCCAAAATCACGATCCATGTGTTCTAAACATCTTGGAGAATATAAATGCGAAGTCAATTTATGTCATACAGTTCGTGTTTATAAGAAAATTGTATGAATAGAGCGTAATGAGGAAAATAACGGCTTTCCTTTCCTGTTTGAGATCTCGTCTTACTCTCATTAGAGCGAGATAATGAAGTTTATGTTATAAAAGGCAAGTTTATAATGTAAATATTTGATTTCTCACAACAAAACTACTTCGAAACTTCTCGCTACATTTAGCCAAAATGAGAGAATATATTTTAAATTAAAAAAATTGAATTGTTGACTTTGGCATTAACTAGTATTTCTGGTGAATATAAGTCGGGGGTAAACACATTCTAATTTCCGAAATCTTGAGTCAAAATCAATCATCACGTTATTTTTTTTATGTTTTTTTCACTCGTTGGAAACCTTCAAAAGGTACTCGGCTCCCTTAGGGGAACCGGGATATGTGGGATTCTTACCCACTAAAACTACTGCGATGGCCGTCCTCGGCATAGATCGGAGAGACTGCGGGATCGTGTTGATATAACGCATCCGCGGCCCTCCCGTGCTCTGCTCCGCTCGTGGCTTGGCGGAGCTCTCCTTAGGGAGCGAAGGTAATTTCGCCCCCCCCCGCACTCCTCGCTAGTGCGTACGGCAGCTCGAAGCCATCCCGGCTGCCGTCTTCCTCAGGGCCGTCTGAAATAGGACCCGTGAGGCCCCAACCTCACGCATCGTCGGCCCCAGGGTTACGCCCTATCTTTCAAGCCCCGGGCGTCGGGGATGTGGGAGGGCCGAGACGACGTCGACGTCGTCTCCGCCGAGCAGGATCGGCCCTTACTCGTTCCCGCTCCGCTGCCTCCTTCTGGACCATGACGGTCTCACAGAAGGCAGAGTCCCTGCGAGCAATCGTGTCGGCGATTCCCTGCGGAGCATCGCCGACACGATTGCTCGCAGGGACAGGTCTTGTCCGACTTCACGGACCAGGATCTCCCTCTTCGCACTCCACGCTGGGCACGCTTCCAACGTGTGCTGGACAGTGTCCCGGTCCGCCCCACAGTGGTGGCACATCGCCGTCGATTCGCGTCCGATCTTTCACAGATACTCTCCAAAACAACCGTGACCGGTCATTACCTGCGTAAGGTGACTCGTCGCTTTCGTCTCATCCAGGCTTCGAAGGCTGGCAGGATCGCTCCGACGACGCGTTTGCGCGCGTACCGTTCTCGCAGAGACGGTCGCGCCACGTCGCAAAAACCCTCCTTTGTTCCCGCCGCTTCAACGCCTCGAGCGCACTCGGAGCGTGTGCGCTTTCACCGTTCTTACGGAGGATGCGGGTCTGTTGATAGACACTCGCGTCCATATCCGCCAGAATGTCCAAGGGTGGAAAGCGCGCTAGGACGGTTGCCGCCTCGTAGGATATCGTACGATATCCCCGCACTATGCGGATGGCCACTCTCCGCTGCGAACTTTGAATCTTAGTCCTGCAGCGGCGAACGCCCGACAGCCTATGAGACCAAACGGGCGCCCCGTAGAGGGCCATCGATCGCACAACACCTGCATAAAGGCGGCGAACTTCCTCCCTCAGTCTCCCGAGATTAGGCAGCAGTCTGTGCATGGCACCCGCTACCTTCTCGATCCGGGGGGCTAGGCGCTCCGAAGTGCTCCTCGAAGCCCCAGCGACCGTCCAGTAAGAGGCCCAAGTATTTCATGTACCTGGCGACCTGGACGTTTGAGTCACCTACGCGGACGTGCGAATCGGGCGGTTCCCTGCTCCTCGGCAGTTTATGGAACCATAGCGCCTCTGTCCTTTGAGACGCTATACGTAGGCCCAACTCGCAGATCTTACCGACGACGATGTTCACCCCGAGCTCAGCGAGCTCTTTGGTTCTCTCAAAATTCTCTCCCGATGCTAGCACCAATGTGTCTGCATAACAAACGACGCTGACACATTTAGAGAGAGCGACGCGCAGGACTGCGTCGTACGCGAGGTTCCACAACAGAGGCCCCAAAACCAAATAGCTGCGAGGCCTACGGACCGCTCCGCAACGGTCTGCATCAGCAATTGCTGAGCGTTGCGGCAGTGGTTAAGGTTCGCCTGGATCACCCCTACACCCGTGAATTGGAAACCTCCATTGCCTCCTGCGGGTTATGGGCCCGGTGCTGAGGCGAGAGCCTCATCGCACTCACTTGTCTTAACTTAAGGTGACTGTTCAATACCTCACAAAATATAATCGCGTTACAATTTTTTTATATTTACCTTAGCTGATAAAATTATAACACAAAGAGTAAGACTAATAGCGGCCACGTGAAGTGCATCTTAACTCGGAAAACTTGCACAGATTATGTAACTGTTCTACATTGCATGAATTACTAATGCACCATTAAAATTCTGAATGTCTATTTATGCCGCTTATTCTTTTATATTTCACATAACACTTACTAAAAATCATAAATCCTTATACTCTTTCGTTACTTGATATTAAATAAATTATATATAAAAATCAATTGCCAATTTTTTCTTGTGAGAATATCACAATAATAATGGCTACAATAGTATATTTTATTCTAGTAGGCATTTTTGATTCGTCATGAGCTACCGTGGGCTTTCCATGGGCTTGGAATGTATATACTACCGAGAAGAATCGATAAGAAATTAATTAGTTACTTTGTATCACCAATCTATATATTGGCTATATATGCCTTATTTATCTCTATAAGTTTTTAATTTATTAATGGGCAAAGTTAAATGTATCATAATAAACAGATAAAGCGCTTTACCTTTAATAGATATGTTTTCGACTCGCCTAAATATAATAACATTACTATGAAAGTCGCAAGACCAACGTCGGAAAATCCGAAACAACAAGCTTAACATCAACTACTATCAGATGTAAGTTAACGTAATGATTCAACTTGGCAAAGTTTTCACGGGCTTCCGTTAAGTCTAATTAAGTTACAAAAGTTAAGTCATACCTATGTTGCGGGCCGGTTGCGTTATTCACTTTTAAATTTGATAGATCATTTTTTTTTTATTTTAAGAACGAGCTGTAACTTGGCATGACATGGTCTAATGAAGACAAAGCACATGATTCTGTCTTATTATTTTCTGTTTTCATGCCAATTAAATTCAAGTATCTGGTCAACTGAAGTTTCTTGTTAAAAATCATTAAAATACGTAATTTTTGCTAAGTTAACAATTTTGTCGTGTTACCCTTTAACTAAACATTCATTTATTTGGATTTTACATATTTATTTTATTACTAGTTAGCTACTTAAATATAGAGCCGGAATTGTGTAATGGTAAGAACAAATAAATCTTAATAAAAAGTAGCGGGCTTAAACACGGGCAAGTACCACTGAATTTCCATGTGCTCAATTTTGTTTATGATTCATCTCGTGCTCGGCGGTGAAGGAAAATAATCAAAATGTTTATCTACCATCCCGCATTGGAGAGGTTTTATCCCTGCACTGCAACATTTACAGGCTCTAACGTTACTTTTTAATGTAATATATCGTATCTTTGTACAGTTATAAAAGCCCTCATATCCGCGCATTTTAGTGTTAACTTGATTCGAACACGTGCCAATTACAATGTTACGTGATCAACTTGCGGCGGGAAGCATTATAACTTGCTAATTAATTTTCAACGAAACAGTTTCTCTAACTTTTAATATAGGTGCCCGACGTGGGACTTTAATATTGCTTCTTGATTTCCTTTCATATTGTTTTCGATATTTTTATTTTATACTGCTTTGGGAGTAATTAAGAAATATGCGGTGAGGTAATTTTATAAAAATTTGAATTAAATCAAATTACAGCATTTGAAATTAAATAAAATATTATAAATGTCACACGCAGAAGATTTCTTGCTGAGCAATCATTCTGTTTTTATTTACATGAATATTAGTTGTTTTAATGATTGTTAATCTTCCATGAGACTTGACCTTCCATGAGAAGAACCGAGAAACTCAGGAGGATATTTTGTTATCAAAATGTTATGTTTACAATAATAAATTATTTATTTTTGAAAGGCAATGATTTCATGTACATGGCATATCATTAATAAAGTCGTTAATTTTTCAATAAGTTTTAGCACACAAACTTTGTTTGACGGTATTTTTTAACCTTACTATTGAAAATTTTTAATCATTTTCACTGAGCCTGTTGTAAAAGCGAACACATTAACACACAAAAGAATTACTAAGGTACTTAGTTTGTTCCCTGTATTAAAAGCGTGAACACCACAATTTCTAGACATTGAATAGAATTGTGCCTTCCTAAAATAAAAATAAACGTCACTAAAATATAAGATATATGTAAATTTATTCAAAGTATAAGTTCATTCTGTTACATTTTCGTGAATTGCGATATATGATTAAATATTTAAATACTGGATTTTGATTAATCTACCAGCTATTATCGAAATCCGTAATATAAATCTAAATTGTCTTTTATACTATTCTAATATATTGTCTATCTCGTTCGATAACCATTATATAAATTTACCAAATAGAGTTAAATTATATTAGATTCGATTTTACCTTTAAATATTCTTCAGTCATGCGACGGTAATGCGAAGATTACAACAAAACCTATTATGTATGTAATAAAATAATATGATGTATATAAATTAATAACGAATGCAATGAGTATATAAAAACAAAATTAAAAAGAGCTTTTGTATATATCCTGTTCTATAAAAACTTTTCATGCGCTTAATTTGTGTTTATATTTCATCTCGTGAAGGAAATTTGCATGTTGCGGATGAAAAACTAGTTTCCCAGTAATCTCTTTTAAAAATGTTATATATGAGCTTTTAACAATTTTTTTTTTATATATTACGGTATTTATTTAATTAAACCCATCTGGATCCTCATCATAATACGTTTTATTGCCAAGCAACAATATTTAGTATTCGTTTTTTCAGAAGAGTGAGTGAGCCAGTGTAACAGACAAATGGGACATATCTTAGTTCCGAACTACTTACCATCAGGTTGCCAACTAGCCAGTCTGCCTACCTAAAACAATAAAAAAGATCGGTGTGTTATTTGAATAAGAATAATTGAATTTGAATAAATAGTAGTTTGACTTAACCAATTCGAGCCAGGATCGAGTCTTTCACTTTCACTGGACGCTATAAACTTTTTTTTTTAAATATTCAGTGCTTGTTTGTTTATGGTATACCACACGCTCCAAAACAATACTTCATGTACTTATTTTATGATATGTTTAAAACGTCGTTCCGTCGTGTACGTTCAACAGTGCCGACAGCCTCTGATATATGATCGTACGAATTTTGCATATGTATTACATAAGTTGAATGAAATGAAAATTTATGAAGGTTCCATTTAAATTCCGAACAGACGGACGCCTCGTTTAATGTTTATTGTTATAATTTAATTCGACTCTTCATTTATTACCGACTTAAAAGATATATCTACATATATCACAAATGTTGAGCTTTTTATCATGCACGTGTGAAATTATTGGTAAATGTGTAGATATGCGTGAAATACAATCTTTATATTAATATGAACATCGTACATATATTCATAATAAATTATATTATTTTTATAAATATTACGGAGTAGAGGAATGAAGTTTATATGATGTATGAAAGTTATTCAAGTTTTGACTAAAAATAATACTGGTATTTCATTTTTATGTCTAGTCCATAGTGGATGTATTCCTGGTGCATCGAGCAGTGTTTATGTTTTGTTTCAGGTAAGGCAATATAAAAAGTTGCTTTCTGCAAATATCCAACTGCTGGGCTTAGGCCACCAATTCTTTTGAGGAGATTTGAATTTTATTTCACCACGCTACTCTAAATCGCCTATAAAATATCCCCAGTGGTGGGATTTAAAGTGTTTAAACGCTCTTTGCTCTTTCTCCTTAACCAAAGAAGATAAAAAAAAATCGATTGTGGTTCCAGTTGTGGCAAGTTTACGGTCCGTTACTGTTAAATTGCTAACAACTTTTACGCAAATAAACGCAAATTATTTTAATGTAAGCTTGTCGCTAGCTTGTCGCTAGCTGGTTTCCATTAATGTCAACAAAAGAAAAACTTTGACTATCCGATTTACAAGGGATTGCTGAATTAATGTATAATTTACGACGGCATTTCTGTACCTAATTGAGCGATTTTAACCGGAGATGTGTTTAAATTATTTCTATAAGAATATTCTTAACACTATATAATTTTAACATACGACGGGATAACTATAACGAATTCTTGAAAATATATAGTAAATATTTTCAAGAATTCGTTATAGTTATCCCGCATCGACAATGTGTGTCCATTTTCGGTTGATTCGTTTCTATCTGCAGCAAAGCATCCGGCATGTATTGTATAATGTTGACGTTTGACTCTGTGTCGGCATTAATTAGCCGCTTTTTGACGTCAGACTCAACCTCATCAATATGTTTACCGTAACAGAACATTGCAGCAGCTCATTAGACTGAATTCTATCTGCATTCTACTTTGAACGTGTTCAATTTATATGAATCTCTTTGTACATATTTTCAATTCGTCGTATGGATTTATCTTGTCTAAGTATTTATTTATTTATAACCGATAACTAAATTGTTTGTAACGATTCGTTTTGGTTACGCTTATAAGTTATCCACAAATGTCTTGTGACTAACTGCTATAACTGATAAGATACCATGAGAAGACTTAAGATATGTTTTTTTTTTCTATACAATAAATTTACGAACACCTTTGATTTCGGTCGTTTATTTTCATATCGCAAATAATCATGTCCATTCCGAAGATGAATCGTAATATAAATCGAATTTATCCTTTAGAATCGAGGAAGCAAGTCGTAAACGATTCCGATCATATCGGTGATAGTTTCTGGATAAGTATAACGCCGTAAATTTTTATTTATTTCAATTTCTTTACAAAACTAAAATAATAAAGTAAAGGTATTCACAAAACATTTCGCACGAAACTGTAAATTGGATACACGACACTGTAAATAAACAAACAAAAACGTTTGATATAAAAACAACATTCCCTACACCGTCCACCGCACGCAGGTGACGGCGGCGAGTTTACAGAGCAAACACGGCAAATGAACAAGGTGTACTAGCTCAACTGAGAAAATTGTAATCAAATATATGCGATAAAGTTAATACATATATTACTAATATCATTGATATTCATAAACTTAGTCATTTAGGCGCATTCAATCTGAGCTACTCCCAAAAATCGTGCATAAAATGTGCAGGCACTTTAACTTAATTCACCATAGAGTTTGTTATTAAGTAAAATAACAGCTTGTAATTGAACCATAAGAGTTACGTCTTCTAGCCACTGAGCCATCTAGGCTTCTAAATAGATCATTATGATCTATTTTATCTAAATACTTCCAAAAAACGTTTCAATGTTTAATACATTATCGTTAATAACAAATACGGCTTGAGAATGAAAAAAATCGACATCCCTGATTATATATAATCGAAAAATAATAAACTTTTATTATAATTAATTTTTTACAAGGAATATTTTTCAGAACATTAAGGTACATTTATGAATTGTTTCAATGATGGAATTCCGATTCTTCACTGACTTTTAGAGTTCTAAAAGATTGAGGATATATTGATTGCCAACCCATAAAAGTTCAAAGGTTTAACATTTGGGTTATTGTCATATCCATTTGTAGCTCGAGCTTAGAATAGTACAAGGTGAAAATATATTATTACTGCCTTGAAAATAGACAAGTCATCTTAAACATATTTATGAGAAAGTTGATAATGAACAATTCATTTCAAATTGTTAATTACGTATTTCTTTACCAGTAGCCATATGTGTATTAATTATACGCGGGGCACAGCTAGTGTTACATAAATCCTTGTAACGTCCAAGAGTTCTAACTGTATTTCGTTAAGATTTTTATTCCATAAAACCATCGTACATGACGGAAAATTCTCTTTCATAATCCCATGTTAACAAGCGATACACAAAAAGTTACCCCCGACGACAAACGACGTGTCAGGGACGTGACACCACACGTGAGGGGTGGTTAACACACGATACTATGTATGTGATATTAGTATCGGATTCCCTCGAGGACCTTGAAACAATCGCTGGTTGAACGCGACTCGACCTATTTGAGAGTTTATGGGGATATTCTGTTTTAGAGATCGTGATAAAGATTATGCCGTAACAGATACATTGTTTATGTTCTGGTGTAAATTGAGCTATTACGAATTTTTATTATATTTTTTAAATAAAAAATTTATTAATTCGTTGTTTTATTCTAAATTATTTTTTAAGTTTTATAGATCTTTTAGTTATGCAAACAAAAAGTTTGGAGTGTAATGGGAATAAAAAATGACAAACAAAAACACGACAAGATATACGAAGGATTATAAAAATTAAGAGATAGAATATTAGTAAGTATCCGTTTATCTTTGGTTTTGTCTTATTATCTCGTTCTGTCTCCATGTATTATTAATAAGTAATAGTTTCATTTTTGTGGGATAACTTTTTTTTATTTATTTTTTTATTGTATAGGAAGATGGACGATCGTATGGGCCACCTGATGGTAAGTGGTCACCAACGCCCATAAACAATGGCGTTGTAAGAAATGTTAACCATCCCTTACATCGCCAATGCGCCACCAACCTTGAGAACTAAGATGTTATGTCCCTTGTGCCTGTAATTACACTGGCTCACTCACCCTTCAAACCGGAACACAACAATACAAAATACTGCTGTTTTGCGTTAGAATATCTGATGAGTGGGTGGTACCTACCCAGACGAGCTTGCACAAAGCTCTACCATATACCAATTTACTGAACAAATATGAGAAAAGAAACTTAAAACTAGTGTATTTTTGTATGGTTCCTAAGTACTTCATACTATATTTCTTAAATCTGTAATTTCTCGATCATTTCTGTGGGGCTTTTGATTTAAATTATAATATGACATCTCGTTTATTACTAGACTCGACTGGGGCATAGAAGTTGTGCTACTTGCTAACCTTGTACTTTTTAACTGACGTTGAAAAGTACAAGCAATCTCGATGACATGTGTGTCATGTGTGGGCCAGAAACTAACTACGTAAATCTTTTATAGAAGATTGCGGGTCAAGCCTGGCTTGGCCAACGGAGTTTGTATGTGAATAATGTATGATGGAATTCAGCACGTATCGGATGAATACTTTGGTGATGGTAGATACACATGGTGAGTATCTACAATCTCCAAAACTTTTCCTCGTGAACAGAGTAAGCATTTTCCTAATGTTGTTACAATGCTGTTCAATAAACATCAAGTATTTCCGGTTACTTGTCAATTAGAAAAACGTTTTATTTGTAAACGCCATGTCAAGCATAGCCGCTCGATAGTGGAGGCACTGATGCGGAAACACAAAGCAGATAGCCACGGAAGCTTAAACAAAATATCAACAACTTTGTTTTCATTAAATTTATTATATTTGTCACAACTGCCAGCGCTTGTAGCGTGCCTCTGAAAGATAAGCGCTGGATAAATCGCCCTGAGACCCAGTTTCGCATTGGATTTAAAGCGCGTTGTCTGTCATTATAAATGGATTAATATATGGTTCTGAGAAAACCGGCTGAGAGATTTGACTTGAATGTTTTTCGGTTCTACACCATCGTTAGTATTAAATGCAACTGTCGTATCTAACTTGTACCGTCCATATCATATGTGTGTTCACCTGCCTCGTGGGACAAGTTACTAGTTTGCAAGGCTGTAGATACCGAGAATCTAGGTTCAAATTACTAGTTAAGTTTTTTCTAAGGTATTTTTTTTTGATTTTTAAATAAAAACTGTCACAACTATTTGCAATTTGAATTATTACATAATGCATTTTGGCCACTGTTAATATTAAATAATTAATATCTATTTCCGCAACTGTAGTTGGAAAATTGTAATTTTATTGTATGCACGGGAAACCTTAGATAGTCAGTTTGCCATTTATGTGGGATCCTCATCCACTAAAACCGCTACGACTAACTTAGTCTGCACGAATCAGAGAGGCTGAGAGAGGCTGCATTCGTTTTGATTTAACGCATACGACCCCCCTCCCCATGCCGTGCTCCGCTCGTGGCTCGGCGGAGTTCTCCTCAGGGGAAGCACCTACCCTGTCTTCCTAATTTAACAGCGTATTTTCTTGCTGCAAAATAACCTGCCAATTTACAAACTTTAATATTCTATTTTTAAATAGAAAGATTATTCAACTAGTTAAGATAAAAGATTATTTAGCTGTTGCCATTCAATTTGAACCTTCATTTCAATTTACCTTTTATTAATCCAAAGTAATTAAGTCCAGAATTCCTAGAAGCTTCCTATAATAGTGGCATTCTCTAAGTAAATTAAATAGAGGTAGAAGTGCACGTAATACTTGTTTGTTTGATGTGGGTTTTGTTCGTTATCTACAGTCGGTATAGATCAATCTATTAACTATCAACAACAAATACGTACAACCGTCAGTGCTTGTGCTAGTAATTCTTTCAATTAATTCATCTACTGTTACATTTTATATTTATAATATATATTTATTTGAATACTTGGATTTATTATATTTTTTGTACTACTGTCAATTTACAGCATAGTATATAATAATGTAATATATTTTAAATTGATCAAGTTAATTCAATTATAAATATACGTGCGCCAGGTTTTGTTAGTGTGACATATACGAGTATGTATTTAGTATTGTATTGTTTCAGTATATTAACTATACTTTATCTTATCATGTCTATCTCTATTTGCTTCATCATAATTAATATGAATACATTGTTGTCTGTGAACTCGGAGTGTTAATAACTACAATGTACTTCATATGGTATTATTAACGACACACAATACTCATATTCACAATACCATGTTCCGCAATATTTTCGCGGCACTATATGACGTTAGGTTTGCCCGCTAACAGAACATTACTTACATAATGTAGGCTAAATCCGTGTACTCCATTTTATATTCAAACTACTTTACTCCCATATAAATAAGGTTCAAATTAACATCACCACTGGGCCATATTAAGCGGCCTATTTATCCTATCGCTAGAGTAATAGATGTTGACTAGTAGTGAGGCGTTATTTACGTATCGCGGTTGAAATACAGAAGGGTTTGTAAATCTTGAATATTTAGAATGTATCGTCAATGAAACAAATGCACGCAGAGAGTATAAATGAAAATTTAAATGATCACGCGAAAGACCGGGGAACAGTCTATTACAGACAAAAATTGTTTTATTGCATCGTGTAACCGAAAATTGCCAGAGTATCAAATACGTAATGGGAACATGATTGTGAGCTTAACGCGTCTTCCACATGACGCTCACTAATATGGGTCTTCATCTTTATCCCATCCCAATCCCGACCCGATCCTCTGTCCACAGGAATGGACAATAGGGCTAAGGGATAAAAAGTATACGCCCCATTCAAAAGCGATTCACGATACAATGACTTTGCCAGATACAATATTAATGAAGGCATATAGTTGTTGGTTTTACATTGTGTTCCGAACCGAAATTAAAAATATAAATACATTTTAACAATATGGCTCTTTGTCTTGTCCCACAATGGGCGTCACATATATGTATATATTTTTTTAAATTAACGGCGTTTATATTGCTGCCCAATTAAACCAAAAATTATAGCATATAAGCATATGGGCCACTTGGTGGTAAGTGGTCATCCACGCCCATAGACAATGGCATTGTAAGATATGTTAACCATAGCTTATATCGCCAATACGCCACCAACCTTGGGAACTAAGATGTTATGTTCCTTTTGCCTATAATTACACTGCGTCACTCACCGTTCAAACCGGAACACAATAATACCAAGTACTGCTGTTTTGCGGTAGAATATCTGATGAGTGGGTGGTACCTACCCAGACGAGCTTGCATAAAGCTCTACCACCGAGTGCTACATTTCGTATTCCACGAAATAATCAAATTCATTGTTATATTTGTTATAATACTAACTGTGTCGCGCGCTTTCATCCTCGTTAAACGTGACTATCTTTTTCCTGTTTTAGTCTATAATACGTCTCAATAAATGCTAAATAAAATTATTTTTTCAAATGCCAATGTTAGATTCTGAACCTAACGTGTTCAACAAATAAACTTCAGTTTTATATAATATAAATATGTATTTCCAATAAAATATATGTCGAAATGTAATTTAAAAACTGCCAATATTATGATTCCTTAAGAATTAGAATGAGAATTATAGCGAAGAAGATTATAGAGCTTGCGATTGAAGTAGGCAACTAAACCCTCATGAGCTGTGTGAAGCACACGTCCATTCAAGTCCGCCGGATTATATACCGTTGCGGGAGTTCCGGATTAGAGCGGACGCTAGGTAACAGATTACAAGATGGATTTATTCCTGCTTTTTCAATTAATTTTCCATTCATATAAACACATTTATTGAATTTATGGTCCTCTATATTTATTTAGTAGAAATAATATATTTCGAGAACGGAGTTCATAGCTGTAGTCTCTAATGGAATAAATACATAGAAAACATTTTATACTTAAGCCGTGCTGGTCCATATGTTAGAGGATTATCTACTGAGTTTTAAATCTCTTTCCTCTATTTCGGGTTTTCTGCTCACTGTGGCGACCTAAAATACATTTGTGTATCTGCTTTTTTGGGAACTAACATAATCATTTGGGACAATTTAGTTTCGATCTGAAAGTGTAGTTTATAGTACAGTTAGTCGTGCTACGGACTAGTTCTCGAAAGCGAAAAATAAAAACACAAGTAACATAATTATCATAAATAGAAGTTATCTTAAATTTGAAATTTAAATATACTAAAAGTATTAAGGCGGCACTTTAAAATTTATAAAACCTATTTGCTTCATAGTAACTTTTCTGTAATGACTGAAATTATGCATTCAATGCTCTGAAGAATTCACGCAAAGGTCCCACGGTGTCTAACAAGCTGCTTCATTCCGTTTTTCTTTTAAAAGCTAACTGATTTAAATGTTTGTTAATTGTTGGGAATAGTTAAATCTCTAATGAGTCTTGATAGTCTTGTTTTGAAATTATCGTGTTTAGCGACGAACTACGTCAATCGTTTAAATATAATACTTTGTTAATGCCGTGGGAGCTCCGATGGTTTTATTTAACTTCACTTGTTAGTGTGTTTTTAATTTTAATTTTTTTGTTGTATTGTTTTGTTATAATGTATGTTTCTCGATCTTTAGTTCGCCTTTTCATTTTGTTTTTCTCCTTTTTTAATATTTAAATTTATATAGAAATATTTATTTTTATATATTAAAAAGGCTATTAGCATATTTGGTCTTCGTTATTTTATAAGATAATTTAAATTAAAAGCTACCATGATACACAATATATGTATATTCTACTCGTAGGAACCAGCAACAAACTCAGCAGTAACCCTTTTTCATCAATTACGTGTAAAAATTGTATCCAACTAAAATACATATTATATGTATATATAAATCAACGTATACTAACTTCAAGCTTCTTTATCATCTTTATAATATTAAACAGAATAATACGCCTTATATATTAATAACCGTGTTAATAAAAGTTAAAATTATTTGTCGACCTTTTCATCTCTCAAAAGATGTTAGGAAGTAATTACTCCTTTGTTACGTTTCTCGAGACCACTTACTTCATCAGAACGCTAATGACGGCGCGTGTAAATATCATTATGATTAATTTTTGTTGCTTACGTGAATATATAAGAATTTACTCATTAATTTTGTTTTATAATTGTGTATACAGGCATATTGAGAACGTAACAATTTCATACTGAAGGGCCTTTGTGAAGTCGGCTATAAACATTATATTACAAACGAATAGTCTTATTCTTTGTTTAAAGGCGGACTTTAACTCGAAGTAGGTTTTTCAATTCTTCGACTATTTGAAACTGCCTCATCGCGACGAAGCTAATGAACTGATTGTAATGCCATTTGACATAGATGTAGCTTGGGACCTGGACCTACAGTACGGAAAACAATACTTGAAACGGACGAAATCTCCGAGGAACAACTAGTTAATTTTAATTGTTTTCACTGCTCTTATGGCGTATGATTCAGTGTGAAACATTCCTACAGTGTTAACATTACATGACAATAAAGGTAAAGTAACATGTCTGTAAATGTCACGCTTTTTATTTACAGGCTTTTGGATAATTTATATTTTAAAAGTGGAAAAAGCTGCTAGGCGATGTTTAAGGTTACTCTCGCTTTTTTATATATATGTATAACATTTATTATAAATCTCTCTTTGTATGTAAATATTCACATTCATATTATATACCTGTAGGTAGCGAATGTGAATATTCCAAGAATCTTAACGTCTGCTTTTTTAAAACTCCCGGTGCATACCCGGTATTATTCGGTATTCTATTAGATATTTTACAACTATTTGAAATTGTGAGAGCTCTTAGACATCTGCTGTAGTTTCTGTTTTATTATTTATTTCTTTTCCTAGAAGGTTCGACTTCATCACGGAGGGAGAAAAAAAACATATTTTACACGATAGTAAAAAAATATAGGATACTAAAAATACAATCTATATCTTTAACATTAAGTTAAAAGGCAGAGTACAAATGATCATAGCATCATAAAATATGTTATCCACTATCTTTATTCTATACAGTATCTACTTGTTGTGTAAGATAATTAAGAATGTTCGAAGTGACGTAATAAAACTAATGAACCATTTAACCGTGTAAAATAAATATTGTTTTAACTTTGACGTCGTTTGCGCTCCCTCGTTGTCTCCGTTATTAATAACATGAACAGTTGAATAAATTTATCTGTGAAATAAAATGTTAGTAGAAGACAGACGCAAGAATAAATAACTAGAATTATAATTTGAATGATAACTCGTGGTGTCCGCTATGAAGTTTTTGCTATAAAGATGGCAACAGCGATAGAATTTCCAAGTTTATGGCATTAATTATCATAATGTTAATCTCGGAAAAATAAGGGAACAGCATTAGCTATCATAAAGTAGCGTTGCTTAGATTGTATATTTAAGCGTGATTTATACACGTAAGTGTCGAGACGAACCGGTGGTTACACGAGGTGAATCTTAATTGAAGATCATTGAAGATACTGCGTAACGTAATATTGGTTTGATTATATGTATGGTACCGTATGTACCGTGCGAGCTGAAAACCACCACTTCAAGCACTGTTATATTCTGTTTATAATTGAGCAGTGAAATAAATTAAAACACATAACATTACTAAAATAGTATAAAACCCGAAACAAATATAGCAATAGTGAGGACGTTAGATGTTTTTGTTTTTCAGCGATATCTAGTGGCGAGTTACAACAAAGTGGGTAGTAAATAAACGTGTGCGTCTCGGGACGTTCGATAAAAGTGATAATATAGATTATTAATTATAATATATTAAATATAATTTAAATTAGTACTTGAGAGTTGCTAAATTATTATAAGTACTACGCTAGATGGCGTTGGGTTGGTAACTCTCAGCAAAGCAGTCCGCGTCGGTAATAGTGGCACCGTAACGCGTTACCTTACGAAGCGGTTTACCCTCCCATAAGAAGTTATCACTTCAAAAATACATAAATGTATCAACTTTTATGTGATCGGTCATATAGTGTACATCACCAACAGATACACCAACATACATATTTTATACAGACATATCTAACAGTTTGTAATAGATATGTATAAAATATGGCTGCTTTATATGAACATAATATTAACGCATTTGTAGAACCCTCGTGATTTTGAGGGAGAATGGCTCACGGTTTTAATGTTTTAAACCACAGCATGTAATTATTTTGATAACATTTGATGATATATCACGCTACATATCCAACCAGTGAACCATTTTCCTTTTTGGATTGAAGAATAATTTGAAAATGTTTCTGGTAATTTAAATGTATAAATCATATTATATCTAATCAACATACATATAACAGTAACAGCCTGTGAATGTTCCACTGCGGGGCTAAGGCCTCTTTTCCTCTTTTGAGGAAACGGTTTTGGAGCTTATTCCTCCACGCTGCTGCAATGCGGATTGGTGGAATACACATGTGAAAGAATTTCAGTGAAATTTGACTCATGCAGGTTTCCTCACGATGTTTTCCTTCACCGTCAAGCACGAGACGAATAATAATCACAAATTAAACACATGAAATTCAGTGGGGCTATACAGTGGGATAAGATTTACGCGTTCTTACCACTGGGCCATCTCGGCACCATACATATAATCAAACCAATAATTAGTAGTTTAGAGGACAGGATGTCTTAATTTAATATAATTTTTGTAAAAAGGTTGTAAAAAAATATATTTTCAAAGATTAGGTTCAAAGTTCCGTATAGTTTAAGATAAAACTACGTTGTACTTACATGTATAAAATTACCTCAAAATTGATCTCATGGCTTCTTGATTAATTGTTTCTTTGTCAGCTCCATCGTTAATTTATAGGATTGGACAAAATCTTGGCGGATGGTGTCTGGAGAGCGAGATTGGGATCAATCAATCTATCAAAGGGAAGGCTCTCCGGTCTCAAGTGTGTGAAATATCTAGCATTGGGTGCATTTCACATGCTTTTATTTATCTCACGGTATGTGTGGGTCAAATCTTGCAGCGGAATTTCGAACCAGGTCAAGTCCATCCAAACCGATTATGCTAAAATTTACACAAAGTTTTGGTGCTAATAACAATACAAACTAATATACTTAATTGTATACGGCTTACTTGTGCTTACAGAGATTTATATATATTTTTTTATTAAATTATTCTAGGCAACTTTTTTATTTCTTTATTAGGGCGTGAAGACTGTGGTCCAATAGTACATGACGGATCTTCATATATATGGTTCTTATATTTAAATACCTGGGTAACACATATTACATTAAAAAATACATCACCGAAACCTTTATTTAGCTTCATTGGTCATTGTCCCGGTTTTACGGCTCCAGATCATAAAAGGCTAAATGCCTGGGTATTTCACCACCAAAAGTCGATGTTGGTGCGACATTAACAGTGCCACAGTGACCACTAATAAGTAAGTAGAAAGTCTAATGTGGAAGTAGTGCCAGTAATAATAGAACCAGTATTTTCAAAGCATCTATCAAACTAAAGCATTTGCACTTATCGTTTAATTGAAATGTTAATAATTAATTAGTCAGCGGGCGAGTGGAAATGAAGTTTGAGTAATAATTAGTTGGAAAGTTAGTGGCGGTTGACTATATCTGCTTCAAGTTTAGTTAGAGCTATTAGTTAACGTCAGTACCGTGCGTGTTACGTACATTACTACATACTCGTATATGCTGTAGATATGTACTATGTACCTGTACTGTACGTCGCTGACGTATTACCGCTATACGTACGAGTATGTTGAGATGGAAATTCGTGAATTGGTTTTGTATGTTCGAACCCTTTCAAGAATTCCATTCGATAAATGTTTTGTATTTTTTCCCCCGGGGTTGTTTAGAATTGATGCCTTTTATAAAGTTTTTTATTTCATTTGCAAAACTCAAAATGATTTTCGCTTTACAGAACTAATTGCTCTTGGAATATTATTTTATAAGGAACTTATATTTTCTGAATACAAGATATAGATGATATTTGTTAATTTTAATGCAACTACACAGTTTCTCGCCGCTAAACTCAGTAGTTACTCTTTTCCATCAATAATTAAATTTCAATATCTAGCTATACTAATATTATAAATGTAAAAACAATTATCTGTCTGTCTGTTACGATTTCAAAGCTTAACCACTGAACTAATTTTAATGAAATTTCATAAGTAAGATTAATCAATAAGGAAGGAGATTGGTCACTTTTTATGCCTAACACCCGACAATAAAACAAAATGTGGGTGAAACCAGTAATATTATAAACGAGAAAGCTTGTGAGGATGGATGGATGGATCATGTTACTCTTTTACAAAAAAAACTACGAAATACGGAGCGGATTCGTATGAAATTTGACGATAGCTCAGCCGCGTACGGAAGCTAATACGATTATATTTATGTATCTTTTAAGAACATAGACTAATACAAACTCCAAGCTTCTTATCATTAGTAGTTATTATTTTTAAAAAAATAACCTAAGTTTTAACTCTTAGGTCTTCGTGGTAGATGCGGTGGTAATTAAAATGTTATAGAATCCTGGAAAATGACAATTCAGCAGAGCGCTAACTTGAACAAAGTATATTTTCTGTTCTGTGAGTAAACATTTGTTGAATTTAATGTCTCGTTTATTATTTTTGCGTTACAGATCGTTTCTACATTATTTTATAATGATATCGGGTTCGTTAATAAGAAACAATTCTTTGTAAATTTAGTTTTACAACTTGGTATAAGAACATCACTATTTACCTACTCAAATATAAAACCACAGCTTCCAAAATCAGTTAAAATTTTTAGATTGGACAAATAAGAAAAGTTTTTGTGTCCAGATATTCTTGGTAACAGTGTGGAGTTCGACTCCTAGAGGAAGTAGTTCGTGTTATACTCCCATGCCCCAGAAAGCACGTAAAACTGTTACTCCGGCGCCTGATCTCTCCGTCTATTGGTAACGCCGTAACCTGTGCTCGTTGAGATTAACAGGGTGCAGGATGACTTTAATCTTACATAAGTGTAAAAAATGCATGACAGTTTCAGTAATTTTTATATTTGTCGTTGTTATTCAACAGCTTAAAACAAATATTTATGAACAGGTCTTTTCTTATTTTGTCTCGATATAATTGTTATTTCTCACTGTTCCTATAGTAACTAATCATGGATAAACTTATATTGTCGGCTGAAACGTGAAACGGCTTACTTTCAGCTACCGATATGATTGCCTGTCTTCTTTACTTTTTTTTATTTTTTAAGAATGTCCTCTCTTTATTTTAACTAATAACCTATTTAAACAGTTTGTTTTCCTCTGTAACGGGGATAAAAGCAACGTATGAAAAACCAATACCTGGCTATAACTCGATCAACGCCGTTTCAGCTTGAAAATACTCCGTCGGAACCTCTTTTATTACATGTCAGAGTTTGCAATCAATTTTCCTTTAACACGTTAGCATCGTTTTTCATCTAATTTTCTCTCACGTCAACCCTCAAATGTCGTTTCCAAGGACTGCTATAATGTTCGCGCTCTTGCATTATTGTGTTTGTAGCTTTTCTCTCATTCTGACTTTATGACAGACGAATTAGCAATATCATATTCATAGATATATGTACGTACCTACATATATATATATATATATATATATATATATATATATATATATGTATATATAAATTGTTAAAGACTTAACCTTAGTGCTTAACATTTGTAAGTACTTTACTCGTGCGACCTCTATAACCTCTATTTGTCACTCATGGTCAAATACATCTTTTTCTATTGGCAACAAGTTTTATAATTTATTCCGCTGTTTCACCGTCTTTTGGTGGATATACGCTTTTCCGACAGATAATGATTATTCTTGATTTATTTAACACTACAAGATAAATTATAAACACAAATGTAGCACGTAAATATTTCTTCTTACTTTTTCAGAATAGAACCTGGTATCTTCGGCTAAATTGAATAATTCAAGTAAAAGTAACTGATTGTCAGACCCTCCATATGTTTTAATTTTCCTCAATTAATCCGCATTGTTCAAGGTTCCCATGTAACGGTTTATTAAATTTCCGAAGTAAGCGCGTTCTATCCTGTCTAAGTATAATGAAATTAATGTAGGGTCGATGACTACGATGTATTCGGTTCTAATCCGTTTTAATACTTATTTTTCTTACGCCCTTATTAAATTTCGATTTGAGTTCATATGTTTACCCTTAAAAAGATTTAATATATATATGTATATTTATAATAAATAGCGATTATTATCAAGAAAGTTTTGACGTGTTTTCCATTTTCGACATGGCCTCTTAAGATCCTTACTTTTCTCAAAATATACTCCCAGATAAGCAGGTTTCTTACAATGTTTTTTTTTTCACAAAACGTGAAATTGGTTTTTAAAATGATTCAACGAGCAAGATACACGCATAAATGTTTTTATCTTTAACATAACATGAAGAAGTAAAATGTACTCGTAACTAGGTATAAAAGTATTAACACATGGGTTTTACTTGATATTCACGGATTTTAAAAGGATAGGAAGGATATTATATTAAAATTGATTTTATTTTCAGTTTGTTGTTTGTTTTCCTTATATACATGTATGTACAGTCCAAAACTTAAAAGGAGCAGCTACTTCGGAGTCAATCACCCTCTAACAAATAAGTTTTGGTAAAAATCCGATTGAAGCGTAACTTTGAAGACTTTCGTAAAGGTCTAAATACCACAAAACAAATAAGATATTGAAGTCACGCTTGGCATAAAAATATTACAGATTTACAAGATTTTAACATGTGGGGTTCACGGTACATTAGTGAAATCGCCACTAAACTTTACTGATGTAAATTCATAATGAGGCATTTAAAATTATTGGCGCCCAAAATGGTTCAAATTATTAACTAATTTCAAATTCCTACGTATTAACAATTAGAATTCCACTGGTATTTGTATCTAAGCTAAGTTTATAAGCTAAGCCTTGAGATGCCCATTAAGACGACGTAAAGTCAACCGCAGGCAGCTAAACTAAATCGACACAAATGTAATTCAGCAAGATGGCGGCCGTAATGGCGGCCTAATGGCACATGTAACGGTGCTGTAAATAATTTCAGATGTGAGGGAATCGTGGGTATATGTTGCTTTGAGTCGTAAGGAAAATAAATTTACTGAAATGTCGACTGTAGCCGTAATAATATACGCGTACGACGTGTTAGTACATGAAACGAACGTATGAAAGCATGTCTATATTGTGTCACGCACACGAGCACGACTTGAAACAATAATGTTCTTTTATGTTTATCATCATTGGAGCTTGTATTAAAAAAGAAAATACTCTATCTATTCCTTTTCTCTTAAAGAGCTGTCAAAGGAAAATGTGAATTTTAGCAGCACTTTTAATACGAACTTCAAAATTTCTCTTTCTGCATAAGATTTATACACGGAAACAAAAAGTTACTTTGAGCGTGACTCCCAAAAGTGTAATGAAACTACATGGATATTACATAGCGGAATTAAACCGGCCACAGTAAACCAGCAGTAATTAAAGTCGCCATACTCTTTGTTAGTTAGTTCTTCTTTCAAAAAAAAGTGGGAGTTTTATTTTCGTATTTAGACTCATTATTAAAGCAAAGCTTAAACATTGCGCCTACAGTACGTAAGTACGCAGAATGTGTATAATTTTACCTTCCAATTATTTAAAAAAGATAAATTTTAATTAAAAGACCCAATTACTTGATTATATACATATTTGCAACATGGATAACTTGTTATTACTCAAATAAAATTTTAAGGAAAAACATAAAATGAAATTGTCTTCTAATTAAAAAAATATCGCATAAATAACGTTCTTTTATCTTGCACCCCTTTTTCTATTCATTTTTTGATCAATAACGTATAATTCTACGTGAACGAGCAGTTCATATCCAGATCTTATCATTTATCTTTTATGGATATAAAAAATTCAGGCAGACGGAAATATCCTTCAGCTTAAAATATTTTTAATATGAATTCAATAGACAGTCCAATCTCTCCAGTTTTGTATTTATTTCTCGTATTATTCAATAATAAGAAATTCAAAAAAAGTCCTGGTTCTTAGACGACGTCATCTCCGCTCGACCGCTTTAAGAATCTTTAGTGTATTCCGATCGCGAAGTACACAGCACGAGCTCCGTTCCTCACTAATTGATGACGTCCATTGACATCGCCGATACTTCCACTTGTAATAAAACGAATTTATTTGCCCAATAAAGATTCGGATTATTTTCTCCGGCTGCTTCTTTTCGTTTTATTTGTATTTGATTGAGTGTTCGCTTTTGGTTGCAGTTATTTAATCGTTTATGAATATCGTAATTATCTGTTAATTATACCCATATCATTTTATGATGTCTTATGTTCTACTTGAAATAAAGCCATACGACTAAGTAGATCAACTCGGATATCAAAGTCAACTTGTACTGCAGTCGAATAGATGTACTATTTATTTTGATTTTATTTTGTGATTAATGTTGAGGACATAATAAATAAATCTATTTTATATACTTGTCCATAGCCGAGCTTGAATAGTTTTTCAATTAAACTTTTCAATAGATTGCCATACAGTTTTTGTTTCATAAAACTCTTTCACGTTGACAATGGAATCTATCAACGCGTTTTAAATAACGTACAAAAGAAATTTGAATATATTTTAAGTCGGAGGATTTTCTCATGGATATTAATATGAAGCGTTTATTTTTTTTTGCAATTCACATGATTTCACATTGCTTGGTCTATTTATTTATTATTATTTTTGTTTTTTTGCCAGGAACGTTGTTCGATCAACTTATAATTAAAATTTATTAAGTACTTAATAAAAATATGTTATATTCATACTCTTATATAAACTTGCAAACATATATAAAAATATACATCCTATATAAGAAACAAATAACGTATGTACACGTATGCATTAAGTATATTGATAAATAATTATTATGCAAACGACTCTTCCTATTCCTTGCTATAGTAATCAACTGTGCACATTCACGTTCTGTGTAATTAATCAAAAAACAGCGTCAAGTATAAAGAGAATCGATAAATCGGTATGTTCGATACCTGTGTAATGAAGTACAGAAGCGTGAATACTTTGCCGCTTGTATACGTTATTTATCTTTCAGAATGTACTGACTCCTTATCGTCTTAGAATTAAAGTAAAATGAAAATAAATTGAAAAAACGTCTTCGTCTAAATAGGTGAAGAAGAGATGGCCCAGTGGTAAGTACGCGTGAATCTTAACCGATGATCGTGGGTTCAAACCCGGGTTCACAACCACTGAATTTCATGTGCTTAATTTTTGATTATAATTCATCTCGTCTTGACGGTCAAGGAAACAACGTGAGAAAACCTGCATGTGTCAAATTTCACTGAAATTCTGTCACATGTGTATTCCTCCAACCCGCATTGGGGCAGCGTGGTGGAATAAGCTCCTAACCTTCTCCTCAAAAAGAGGAGAAGAGGCCTTAGCCCAGTAATGAAACATTCACAGGCCGTTACTGTTACTGTTTACTGTTCGTCTAAATAGAGGAAGTTTGGGATTTGATTGTTATCATAAGAATTTTATAATAATCGTAATAATTATGTAGGGAATTATTTTAATCAAATGTAGCTGAAAACTTTAAAGGTTGTACAGGTAAATAGCATTGGATCTAGATTGAAGTCATAAACAAATCTTGGCAAAGCGCCGACGAAATACAAGAACGAAGTAGACAGTATTTGCTCGGGTTCCAAATATGTTCAAACATCGATGCCAAATTTTTTTCGTCAGTAGGCTTAATTTTTAAACCAAAATAAGTAGATACGAAACTTTTTGGCAGAAGCTGGCACTAATTGTCCCGGTACCTATCATTCAATGGACTGTACTTCCTATTTATTCTGTTTGATGATAAAAAAATCTGGTAATGTAAATTGTTAGGTGAAAATTATTATAATCAATTTATTAATATTTATTTACGGGGACTGTTGTTTTATTGACGTTTGGTCCTGGATCGATTTCCAACCTTATATCTTAGACGAATGTATTTAATTTGGTTCGAGTTGGTTAACATTGTCTATCTTCGACTCCCTGACATTATCTATTCATTAGTGTGTTTTATGTTTTCTACAAACTAATTCATCAACATGTAACATGTAACTTATCTACGGAAGCTGCTTTCAAATCATTCTGTACGTAATTACTTATAAAATTACTATTTTATTCTTTTAAATATAGATAAAACTTGTATTCATTTAGTCGGTGAAACATCGAAGCTTAGTATAATTTGATAAAGGGAATATATAGGGTTTTCCATTAAGGGCGCTTGATCTTTGAAATGCAAAAAAAAATACATGTAGGAGAGATATTTGCGAAATTTTTTTTTTATTTGGAAGGTCTATCGACCCCATTATGTATGGAATATGACATCATTCAAATGACCGCCACGGCTTCGGTTGGTGGCGCGCACACGAAAGGTCCAATTTTCGATGACTCTGGCGCACAAATCGGGCTGTATTTGATCGATGGCGTGGCGTATGTTGACTTTGAGGGCATCGGTGGTTTGCGGCTTGTTGGCATAGACCTGCGACTTAAGAAAACCCCACAAGAAAAAGTCCAGCGGGGTCAAATCGCACGATCTCGGTGGCCAGTTCACGTCGCCTCCGCTCGAGATGACCATGTCCAGAAATTGCTCGTGCAGAACTTCCATCGTAGCGTGTGCTGTGTGGCACGTAGCGCCGTCCTGTTGAAACCACATGTTGTCCAGATCCATATTCTCGATTTCAGGCCAAAAGAAGTTGGTTATCATCGACCGGTATCGCTCACCATTGACGGTGACGGCCACACCATTATCGTTTTCGAAAAAATACGGACCAATCACGCCTCCGGCCCAAAATCCGCACCAAACAGTCACTTTCTGCGGGTGCATTGCCACTTGGTGAACCTCGTGTGGATTGGTCTCGTCCCAAATACGGCAATTTTGCTTGTTGACATAGCCATTCATCCAAAAATGCGCCTCGTCGCTGAAGATGATTTTTTTGCCAAAATCGGTGTCAACTTCCAACTGCTCTAATGCCCAGTCAGCGAACACACGGCGCTGTCTATGGTCATTAACCTTGAGCTCTTGGGTCAGCTGGATCTTGTACGGGTGCAGGCTCAAGTCACAACGCAAAATTCGCCAAGTTGTCGTCTGCGAAAGGCCGAGTTCCTGTGCGCGACGCGGAATTGACTGCCGCGGGTTTTCGAGGACACTGTCGCGCACAGCGGCGATATTCTCGGCAGATCTCGCGTTACGTTGACGCACGGGAACCGGCTGATTGTTAACTGACCCGATTGATCTGATCGCGACCGTAAAACGGGCGAAGTGCGCGGAACGTTGCTCGAACTGAAGACCCATTTTCATAAAACAATTTTATGATTTGCACGTGCTGCTCGACACTGTAACCTGCCATGGTGGTTTGGGAGGACGGAATGAATATAACACACTGCATTTGACAGCTGTCACTCAAACAACATGGCCGCAATCAGCTGTCAAAGTTCAAGCGTCCCTATTGGAAAACCCCTTATTTATTAGGTAACTTCTAAAACCAGTAGTAGTATCTCCAACGATATAAAATTGCATAGTAAAGTTAAGTTTAAAGCAAAAGTTTCGCCTGGCAAATTTTATAGTTCCGAAAGTGCACGAGAGTCTGTCAGGACATTACCAGATTTGGCCGTAAGTCATGTCGTATTCATCGGTTTGTTCTTAGTTCTTTTACTTGTTTACAATGTCTCAAGTTTTGCGGTTATATTGCAATTGCGAATATTGTACGGTCGTGTACAAGTTTGTGGTAGTTCTGCGAAGTTCGCTAGTTGTCTGAGATTGTATGCTGTACTGTATATTACGTTTGTCCGTTTTATTTCTTTATTAAATTACAATACTTTTACTTAAACTGTATAATTTAAACTTAAAAATAAATAGGAAGCTTATTATTTCTGCAGCTACTTCTATTTATTTTTATTCTTCATATTCATTCATTCATCATTATCATAATTAATGATGGGTAATGCACCGCACTAAGAAATATTGACTTTTTTTTTCATAATTAAAAAGAACAACAATGATAAAGAAATAACGAAGAAGTTATTTAGAAAATCATTTTTGAATTGAAAAATATAGCAGGTTATATCTTCTATATAACTGTATATCGAGAGAAAAACCCTATGAATCCATAGATAACATCTGAAGAGTATCTCTAACGTTTCTCAAAACGTTCCATGTTAGAGGTCGTTGCACCGATATAATAATTCAATATAACAAAGAAACTACAAGGAGGCAGTGAATTCAATCAAACACTGCTAATTAACGCTGCCAAATATTTCTTGGCAGGGAGATAATTACAACATCTATTATGAAATTCCATTAGTCAAAGTTTCTTGAATCAAAAGTTATAAAACAGAAAATAATACTAAGAACTCGACTGACCCACTAAAGTAATTGCAAGCAGACCGAATCGCTAGTTACAAAACTACCTTCCATCTTGTTTCCTGAAATGAAAATATAGCAATATGAACTTTATTTTCTAAACAATAAGTGCCATCCTTTCATGCAGTGAAAGCTCTTAACAACGCTTTTATATCAAAATTATGTAAACTAAGCCAGTTTTCTACTTTCCTGCGTGATTGGATGCGACTTGAGCGTACAAAAATTACAAGTGCTCTACGAGTTTGGTGAAGTAATATAACAGAAATACATTGAATTATTTTGAAGATATTTTTGAAACTGTCCCTAGTTCTATTGAGATTATTATCGCCATAATTATGATAATCATGGTATAGTTTATTTTATGATTTCAATTATTTACATTATAAATATTCTCTTAAAATCAAGTCAACCCTGCAAAAATAACATACTTTTTATTATTCAGATATAGCAGGCAAGACAAAAACTAAGTTATTGTTTTTTATCTATTGAATTTCTTCATTAACAATATTCTACGCTTTATAAGTAATATATTTCCACAACATCCTTGATACCTATGTCTTGTCATAGTTTTTTTTTTTTATGTTCACGAAATCCAATTTAATAATTTTTACTGATTATAAATTAATTTAAATTTGACAAAAAAAATCTTCATTCGCATTTCTAGCTATTATATCAATGATTGTAATATCGTTAATAATAACGACAATATGAAACTCAATAATACTCAATAGTTATCATCGTATTAACTATTGATTCCGTATAATTTTTGATAGCTGTGCGCGAATTAAATTTAAAACGTTAAACAAAATAAAACATCAAATATAAGTGTAATAATCAGCAGCGACAACGGAACTGTTTATTCTGTTAAGTGAGAGAAAAAACCTTTTTCAATTACAAAAGCTTTAGAATCTATCGACTTTATTATTATTGATTCTTTTTTCTGTATTGTTTCTGCTTATTTCCTCTCGAGTACAAAGAGTTTCCCTTGTATTGTGATGCAAATATATTTCCACCTTTCAGAATTTGTTTTGGATCATCTGGGTTTACTCACAATATATTTCAGAACAGTGCGGTTCTTCTAAAAAAAATGTATTGTTAATCTTAGTTCTGCTTAAAAGAGCATCATGTTTAGTGTCTTTCTTTAAAAGTCAAATATTAATCAATTTAAGGAGATACACGAATATTTCGGAAAAATAATGTATGACATGTTTTTATTAAGTCAACTTAATAACAACAAATCGAGAAACGAGTGAAGGAAATCTAAATCTATGACAAGTTTAAAATCATTTTCTTATACGTCTTACTTACAATTTGTATTGTTTCTCTCTTTCTACCCGTATTTCTTGGCACGTCTAAGGTTGGCTGTTAGATGCGTAAAGCTTTTAGCATTAATCTTCTATCGTCGTCAATAAACATTTGTTTGATCTTGTAAGGCACAATGATGGTCCGCTTAGGTAAAAACACCGCATACATTTTATTTAATTCAGTAATGACGAAATACATACTTCTGCATAATTCTAATTAAGCCATACTACTAAAAATAAATACTTTATGATATAATAATAAATAATTAGTATATTATTAAATTTCCTCAGTCTTTTGAAACGTAAATGTAAACAGTGAGAATATTATCAATAATACTAAAATAATAAATATGTTTATTTTAAGAGAGATGAACGCCACACTCATATATACCAGTAGTGACATACCAGTTGTTGATAAGGTCGTGTATTTTGACCTAAATGTCAAAATTCTAAGCAGGCAGCAAGAAAATACTCCATATTTTCAGATTTCTCTTCGCATCTTTGTCACACGCTCTGAATTGCTGACGAGCGTGAAGTGGAGCGGTTTGCAGACAATGCTCGGCCGCCATTTGCAAATGAAACACTTACTTAAGATGGCGGCGCTCTCGACTCAAGATCTGAGAAAATAATGTCGCTTTTCATAAATTGCTGTTTTTCCTATTGTTCTTACTTCTAAATTTATATACTGAAGGCTATCTTTTGAAGTACATTTTGAGTTACATTCTAATATTTATATTCTTGTAATAACCGAAATCGCTCAGGAGGGCCATTCTCAATGGAGACTAGCGAACTGCGCAGGAGATAATACAGTGCTACAATGTCGCACACATTTACAGAAATGCACTCTTTATTATCCACCCTCATAATTCGATCCAACATAAACACTGTTGTTTCACATTAGCTGACGTAGACATCACACGTTTATTTTATTTATTTATTTATTTATTTAAGACAACCACCAGTAGATACATTAGATAGACAGTTAAACAGAGATTGAAAAGTTACTCGATAAACGTTCTACTAATTATACGTTATCATATCATTCATTAAAAACATCAAATTATAAAAAAGTCTTATAATAAAGGTAATCATTAAATATAACAATTAAAATACAAATACATTATCATCATTAAAATGATTAAAAATGCCGTGAAATTATTATTAACATAAAGGTTTACGATTGAATAATTGTATATAAACTACATATACGTTTAGAGTGTGAAGTTAAAATGTCTAAAACAAAACGATAAACTAATGATATTTTCAGAAATAATGAACGCATTTTCATTTTTTCTCTACTTTTGTAATGTTATGTTGTATCACAACATAATATCGAAACGAATTTTTCGAAAGGCCAATAGCATAGACCCTTGAAGAATGTGGAAGACTTTATTCCATTAAAGGAAACTATTATATTGAATGATACTGGAACTGCAAACTCGGCACGACCTGGTAGAGCTAAGGTGCAGCGCCCCCATGACCTCAGAAACCACAGCCTAATATATAATAATATTGAATGTGACAGTAAGTGTGATGGTGATCACACTTACTATCACTTACTATGACATGACCTTTTTGCTCGTCCTTTTTTAAATAACAGAAAAAAGAACTACTATACATTTTTATTTCTCAAAGAACCGTAATGCAATTCGCAAGCAAGATCCGGAATTGCCCTAATGTTACTTACACACGTTCCCAGACCGAAGTCACGGAGCGCGTTAAAAATTCATACAAAGATACTCTTCTGGTGACGCCTGCTGACGTACAAAGCGTATTTGTAGGAAAATATCTTATATATGTATTGCTGTATCCTTGGATACATATATAAGTGTGTGTTCGTGTTTTGATTTTATGCTTCGTTGGGTTTAAAGCTCACCTCAGGTTACTGTAGAGAAAATATGAATTGTTGCATATTTTTATCAACCTTATTGCTCGGCCTGATTTAAAGCGATATTAATTATCAATTTACGAATACCGCCCAAAGGCCTAATCCAATTAGACTCCTACGTTATAGTTCTGATAAATATTGAAATTGTGATAATTGTTGATTCTCAGACATTCTATTGAATTGTATTAGAGTAACGTAAATGTAACGAGTCTCCTGCTGGTTCTTCTTGGTAAACTCTTCATCCCGATCTGACGGTCGCTTTGTATATAATAATATAATCTTGTAAAATGATTCAAAAGTGCTTGTATAAAGTACGTTTTATTTGGTTGATCGTGATTTCACTTGACTTTTGACTTTTAATCGGCGTGCTTACGTCACAACGCTGTAAATACAAACATAAAGGGACGAATAGAAACAGGACTTGATACTAAGGACGGCCAAAGCAACTTTCAGTACAGCTGAATACAATTACAGTGTGTATGAATAATGTAGAAACGTAGTGGAAATGCTTCAGTTGTCTTTAGTGGTTGTTTTAATTACATCGTAGGTACTGGATATTCTGTTACTTTACACTATGATTGCTGATAAAACTAAACTAAGTTATTAGGGTGTGATAACGCTAACTCTTTCTTGTATAGGAAGAATAAGTTCTGTATCTGTCAAATGTTTTGGAGATTGTTTATAGCAGAATAATAAATTTCTGCCATATGTGCAGTTACCAACACGTATTGAAACAGTATTTTGGTATAAGCTTCGTTCCTTCTCTTCAAGAGGAGAGTCCTTACCAAGAAGTGGAACATTTACCACATATTAATATTGACACTAATACAACAATAGGTTACACTCATGGCCTTACTTTCTATAACAGATGATTATTTCCATATATATTTCTCTCTTTCTTAAATACGCATTTTTACATTCTTAAAAATGAGACAAAGCATTGGCAAAGCAAGCACAACTAGACAACCGACATGTAACAATTATGTTTCATAATTTATTAGATATAGTATATGTCATTGTCTGGAGCTTATATGTATTACCGTGTGTTTTATTTGCGTTATTTATTGATTTTGGTTATGAGTAGAATCGTATTTCACAAAACGTTGACCACTGCGATGGTCGATTGTTATATACACGTATGTTATGTGCACGTTTTAAACAAAATGTTCATAAACTTTAATTTCGTCAAGTGTCTTTAAATCGTTAATTCCTTGTCTATCGATATGAAAATATATATAAATAATAAAGCGAAAATACAAGAACATACTTGAAAAGACTTAACTACTTCGCATTCACGCAGTCTCTTACAAATATAAAACTACAAACAGTACAATATAAACATACAAATATATTAAACCAGAAAAACGACTATTAAAAGTAAACGCAAAAGAGTAACGTCGAACTAAAGATATTTTCAACAAGCTAACCTAACTCAGTGCCGGTACACTGAGCGACTTGCGGCCAACACAACCTTATTCAAACGGAATAAGGGTCATAGTATCGTGGCAGCTACTCACTGTACTTAACGAAACGAAGTCCATTGTAACCGTTCCCAGTCATAACAGCGCGGTGTTAGTTTACTCCGTATGTACACATGTATAGTGTGTTAGGGTTGGCCATTTCGCTGGCAAATAATAAAGATTGCTTTCACAATTGTAAACGAAATTGTGTTTTATTTAAATCACAAATAAAAACGAATATAGTTTGATAAGTATTTCTATTCTAATAAGTTTATAGATTATAATTATTAAATAAATACGTCTATATTCCTCAATAGTAAAAGTAAAGCTAATGTTTCTTCACACTCTCTGGGTGCGAAGTTTTGAAGCGAATTGAACATTTTATTTTTAAACAATAAATGAAATAGAGATTGGAAGCACAATGGCCTCGCTAGCTAATCGTTGTACGTACACTAACTGGCACCTTATATATGTAGGTCGTATCGGGAAAACATTCAGGCTTTTAAAATATTTATATCGGTGATACGAACGTTAGCTTTGTTGTGTCAATATATGGTTGAACTTTTTATTGAAAAGAAAAATGCGTTTTTGAACGCTCGAATCGGCGCACTAGCACTTTATTTTTATTTATTTATTTTTTTTAAAGGTACATCAACATCGCACATATTAAGCACTTATAAATTAACAACTTAAGGCTATTATTACATCTGATATGAGTGACAGTGTCACTTTGTTAATTATCAATATTTATATGAATTTTGTTAATTAACAAAGTACATACACGAAAATATTTTGATTATTATAGTATTTATATATAAGGACTTGTATTTAATAATTTGGTAACTTATTATTAGAATGTGCTAAAATATAATGAATATAACGAAAGTTTAATTATCATTTAATTATCATTAAGCCTATACTTGTATACGAACCAGAAAGATATCATTAAGAGATAAGATATTTGAAGATGTATTTAATGTTTGTTACGTGACAACCCTGACTCGTCGTACAGAGCCATGATTACAATGACGCGAAATGAAAATAGCTGTTTATTCTCAACCCCTGAGATTGAACACTGAACTCAAAAAGTCAAAGGGTTTTTGCTCAAACGAAACGTGCTAGTTCTTTCTCGAAATATATTATACGGGGCTATTTGTTTCATATGTTTGCCACTCGTAAATAATATATATATAATCTTGAAACAAAGCGTTGTCAATTTATTACGTTTATTTTTTTATAGTGGTGATAAACCAATTCGCCGGCTAAAGAATTCCAAATCATATAATAGTATTGACGTTATTCAGATGACCGTAGAAGTCTACAAAATCCATATGTATTATCTAAGTGAATATAAATTCATTTCAAAACAGTGAGCTTTTGTTGAACCTATTTGGTTTGTACACAGTCGCCGATGCCAATAATGATTTGTTAATAGCAATAATATGCCCTGCCCTCTAAATATCTATAAAAAATTCATAAAACGAAATTGTATCTTACTTTTAGAACCTTACATCAACTCAGCCAGTCCTCTCTAATATGTACTGTCGCCAAGCAATCGCGGTGAAGTGTCAGAAATTCTTGAGTACCCTCGTCAAGTATTCACGAAATGTCTCCGAATAAACCAACTCCTGGCTTTAGGTTCTTTTAGGTCCTCGTAGTAAAAAGTTACTATCACAATGGATAAAGTTGGGTCAAGTAAATAAAATTATTTGTATGAAAGTTCTATAACTAAGATAATAAGTTAGTAATTTAAAAATTGGATAACGAATTAAATTTCGAACGAATTTAAACAAACTCTACCACTTGTTATGGTTTTTTGTATTTTCTGCTATCGAATGGCAAATAAATCTGTTTTAAATAACACATTAGATACAAACATCTAACACCAACCCATAAAATTTACGATGACACTAAATTATTTAATATTACACAAATTTACAAATACAATACAGCTATGTTGATAAGAAAAATTTTAAACAATAACATTCACACACAAATTAAATTAACAAAAAACATACAGATACAAACACGAAGCTCACGACGGGCACATAACATTCAAGTATATAAACCTAAAACTAATTACGGAAAAAAATGTATTTTGTACCAAGGAGCACGAATTTATAATTCATTGCCAAATTATATAAAAAACGCAAAAACAATATATATTTATAAAAAATTACTTAAAGATCACATTTTCAAAGGTAATGCTATTAAATAATCATATTTCAAAAATAATGTTTTTAAAAAATTTCTAACAACATGTAAACCGGCCTTTATGCTATTCTCAATAACAAGACAATTATTGAAATGTACCTACATATTCACAAATGTTTTTGTTAATCAAGTTTTTTGTAATACCGTCTATTTATTTGCGCACTCTGTATATTAATTGTAACTAATTTGTTAAGTTTATTTATTTCTCCTCGAAGTGAGAAGAGAAATAAAGTGATTTTAAACCGTACATTATCTAACTACCGTGTTGTATAAGTGATTCTGTATGTTTGGTAACTGTTCTAATAATAAATCCTAATAACAGTAATGAATATTTTTTTGGCTAAAGATGGTTTAATTTCGAATCGATAGGAAATACGCGCCAATTATTGCCAGAACCGTCCCATTCAGAATATAATTTCTAACTTGTTTAAATCCTTCGTATCGAAATTTTAGGTGACTCGAGATCACTCAACGAGTACCGACTGTGAATTTCTAGTCGGAGTGTATTCATTTGCATATTGATTTACATACTATAAAGTTAATCGATATCCTATTCAATAACGCGCTATAACTTGGATACATTAGAACTTTTTTATTACATAACTCTTATTTCAAAATTATTATCATCTATTATATTCGCTTCGCGAGGTTTTTATAATTCTGTTATAGTTTTCAATAAAGTTCTCCTAAATAAGACAGTCTCCTATGAGATCATAATCATAATCAAGACTGACAACTGTTCCCATATTAAAATAAATTATTTGCTTAAATTACGCAATATATCCACGGTTGAAATCTACACGTGCGTATAAATTGCGATCCACGTCACATACTGAGTCATTAGTTACGAGTTCTCATATAGCCGTATTGATATAAGTATATATATAGTTAATTAAAAATAATGTAACATATTTAAATGAAGTAAGATTTGATTTTCGCATGAGAAACGATGGTTAATTTTATAGGAGTATGTGCTGTGGTAAGAGAACGTGGATCTTAACCGATACTTGCAGGTTTAAGCCTGGTCAAGCATTACTAACTTTTTGTTTGTTGAAATTTGAAATGATGTTTGTCGAATTGTTGAAATTTGTTTAGTGTGTGTTTATAATATATTTCGTGTTCGGCTCGTGAAGGAAAATATTTTGATAAAACATATTTTGTACGTTCATAATATTATAAATTGAATCACGATAAATTGTACCTAAATATTTTTTCTTATTTCAAGTACTTTTTAACAGCGTTAATGCTCAGTCAAGACGTGTACGTCTCATAAAATATACATTATTGATATTGTGAGACTTATTTCAGATAATATTCCGTCAGCAATATTAACAACAAATTACTGTTAACGTCAATGTTGTATGATCAAAGAAATATTTTTCTCATTTTTATACGTTGCTTAAGTAATATGACGAGAAATAAGAAATTTTAATTACTGTTCCATGAAAAACGTTCCTTCGTATATGTTATTATTGTGTAGATATTGAAAAATATGCCAATAAACGGCTCGAAGCGTAGGACCACAGTATGAACGTTACTGTTAAAATGTTTCTCCGTTGGCCGTGCTTCCAGAAAAGTAATGAGAAAAATGTAATGTCGGTCCCACGTTGGGTGCCAGTATAATGAATGGACCAAAGTTTTTTACATTTTTGTATCACTTGAAAATATTAAAACGGTTTTTCGGCTTTTTTTATTGTTTCAAAGTTCTAAAATGAAAACACGGTATACGAAGTATCGATTCTCAAGATAGAAGTTTTTATTTTGTTTATTTTTTCGCATTATTAAGAGAAACAGCTGTTTATTATTTAGATTTAAGGCTTATTCGGTGAAAATTTAAACTCATATAAATTTTAATTCTCATTACAGATAAGTAGTAAATTAATGAATTGTTTGAAAGTGAAGAATTATCTAGAATTAAAGCGTCACTACGAGCAGGCGTGAGGAGAAAATTATATAAAATGAAACAGGTTTTTAAATTTCATAAATCATTCTTGCGTTCATTTAAAAATTAAATTTAATTCTCCTTTTTTGCTTTTAAAAATGTTAATAAGTGACCCTCTTTTTCAAACAAAGGTATTCGTGCTTATAAAACTTTGTAAAGGCGTTTTTGTAATGTTGTAAATTTTGTAAAATCATATTTATTTAGACCAAGAATATATTGACGTACATTAAGCCTTATCTTCCAATACTTACCCAAACTATCAAAGTATACTATTAACCTAAATATGACCTAATTTGTATTTCTATACAAATAGATTCGTTTATATGGACATGCTTATACGTCGGGTTAAAATCATGAATTCTGGACAAAAGTAATTATTATTTTTTAAGCCCATATACAGTTATTTAGATAACTGGCTGGATGAAGTTCTTCGGTCGCCTTATGTCTCATGTGGCTGAAAGTGAGAGAATAGCGAATGAATCTGTATTAACACACTTGATCTATACGATACCTTGGCAGCGACTTAATCTTTGAGATTAGCCGCCGTGGCCGAAGTTCTTTTTTATATTGTGTATCTGTTTTTGTATTACAATTTTTTTATTGTTGTTTGTCTTCATCTTGTCTTGTGTCAAGTTAATTTTACAAAAATGTATAAATATATCAGGCGTAATATATATTTTTTCATTTATCGATTTGTATTTGTTGTAAACGTTAGCGAGTGCTATCGAACGACGAAGCCTGACCTGAATTAATTCTTTATTATTCTATGTGACCCACAATACCTTTTACTTTAAAAGATTGATTCAAATGGCCTTGTACAACGAGTTATATAACTTTATTTAGGCAATTATTTTGTTGAATTAAAACTTTAAAGATATGATTGAATGGTACACCTATGTATTTGACGCTGATCTTAACGTAAAAGTAATTAAGTAAGTAAAAAAATACTCTTAAACAATTATGTTGTGCCGATATTACCTACGTTCTAATTGGACAAAGCGCAGTTAAATTTCTATTAGCACAAATATGTTACTAATCTACGATAACATTATTTCTTTGTTTAAACTTACCTTAATCTCAGGATCTTCTTGCGTTAGGTAACCCATTTATTGAAAAAGTTTATAGACTATATTATATAACATCACGATACCCACGGGAGTGAAGCGAAACGTTTATCGAGTTCACTAATATAATTGAAACCGGTGAACCGATACTTTAAAAACGAAGTTTCGTTATCGACTAACTATTAGTTTCTCACCACTTTTTACTAAATACAAATATAAAAAAAGCAACGTATATGGAATGTATAATATTTCTAGCAATTAAGAGGCCTCGTACTCATATAACACACGTGTATTAATATAAAGTATAAAAAATCTGCCATGTCAACTTTAATTAACCCGTATATGTTATTAACGCTAACTGGGGCGTATAAAATTTTAGTGTAGGTTAACAACAACGCATTTCACCGCATTATAGCAAAGTATAAGCTCTTTCGACGAGAGGTTAACAAAATTGCTAACTTCGTGGAAAATGTAAACTCGACGAACTGCTGTTAAAGTGCTATTTAAATTTGAACATGTAATGAGATGTCACGGTGAATGGCCAAAAGTTGAGGGTGAGCTCAATACGAATCCACTAATAAAATTGTAAAATCCACTCAAGGTAGTATATTTCTATACAATGTAATGACAGCGTGTGGAGGTCGTCCGAGGAGTGCAAGTCACAATTTTTCTTTTAAAATTGTACACGGCTGAAACAAATAAATGTACCTATTAATTATATATCTTTAAATAGGTTTTTTTCATATACGTTACTTTTTACTTTTTTTCACGATGAGAATGGAGTGATAATAAAAATTATTGTTTATTATATACTTTTTGTCATTAAAACTAGACTATATGAATCCGAATATTCGGATTCATCTATAAATGTTATTTATTTAGGATGATTAAGCAATGTTGTATCTTCTTTCGAAGGTCAAATCAACATTGACAGAAAGAAAGAAAATCAGTCTAATCATTCGCATAGTTATTTGACGGTTAGTGAAATGTTTTAAAATTCCTTTGATCTATATGAATGACCCTATGTTGCTCTCGAGATCGTCACGATGTCTCAAACATCAATCCTGTTGTAAATAATCACCGAGTGCCGTGTGTCACTGCTCGTAAAACCCGGTTTGATCCGAGGGTCAACTTTACGATGGTGATATTCTAGAGGAGTCGACTTGAATAACCGATGAAGTTGTTTTGAATTTGTTTCCTTTAATCGAATGTCAAATTTGATACGTTCACACACAGTTCAACACAGATACGTTCTCCGTACTTACTCTTAACCTCATACCTCCTACTACTCGTATTCGTACTCTATTTCTTCGAACGAGGTACAATTTAGTAAAGTAAAATTGTAACCAGTAAATTAGCCACTGCTAGGCAAAGGTTCTCTCTTCTTCAGGAGAAGGTTTGAAGCTATTTAACTGTAATAAATGCCTGCCTTATTAAAATGATATACCATAATATGTATAATATATATTGTTATAATATCATTAATATAAAGACATAGATGATCTTTTATTAATCTTTTAATCTTCATTGCATGAAAATGTACGTAAAATGTTTAAGCCGGGACAAACTCGTAATCGCTCGTTACGTTTATAGGGCCCAGAATACGGGCGCGATTATTAAATTTACCGTTACAGAATCTGCAGCGGAATGGATTTTTACGGGACGTTTTGGTGAATAAACGTTTTGTATTATCGTGAACGTTTCAACTGATTATATACAAATGCAATGTCCCTTATAACACTTTCCGTGATTTTCGTAATACAAATCAGCTGTGATCGTTTTGATTGTGAATTAATGGGTATTTTAATATGCTTTTTAATTGTGCTTCGCATACTATTCCTGAAAGTAGTTGAAATTTAACATAAGGATTTTTATTATTATTTGCTTATAATAATACCTTATTTAAAATTAATCATTATTATTTTGTTTTAATGTTTTGATCTTATTTTAATATTTGTTAAGTCAATTCAATTCTGTTTTTTTCTGTCTTCATTATTTACCTAGTTCGCAATGTGTGCTATTTAAAAGAAAGTATTCTATCTTTCTATAAATATTGATTGGTTGTTTCAAGTCTGAATTGAGCGTAAAATTTAACTTAATTATTAATAACAGTAAAACCCTTAGCATTAAGTGTGTCCTAAATAAACAGATATTTGTTTGTTCTAGACCGCTGCTCTTGTCTTAAGGTATTTTCAGAATGTGTGCAAAGAACAAATTCGAGTTAGAACCGCTGGTTCGATTTAGATTTCACGTCTCTGGTATTTGCATTGGTATCGATTACGTAAATAAGAAAGACAACTCAATCCTAGACTTCGTCGTCCAATATTGGAACAAGGTGTGTTTACAGAACATCTATCGCACATAAAATAAAATAAAACTGTTTTATCTGTCTGGTCAAAAGTTTTACTCGTCCTTTGTCAGTTTTGTTACTTAACTGGTGGTAGGGCTTTGTGCAAGCTCGTTTGGGTAGGTACCACCCACTCGTCAGATATTCTACCGCAAAACAGCAGTACTTAGTATTGTTTTGTTCCGGTTTGAAGGGTGAGTGAGCCAGTGTAATTACAGGTACAAGGGACATAATATCTCAGCCCCCAAGGTTGATGGCGCATTGACGATGTAAGCGATGGTTAACATTTCTTGCAATGCAAATATCTGGGCATAGGTGATCATTTACAATCAGGTGGCCACTAACCATCATTTGCACATCCGTCTACCTATACTATAAAACAAAAGTTTTGTTTCGAATGACACACAAAATATCAAAATTCAAATTCAAAAGTGTTCTATTCGGCGCTGTGCTGTAGCTAGATAGTCACAATACGCATTACATTAATGACATTATATATATGAAGATAAAAGAGAGTAAGAGAAAAAGTGACCAGAATACCAATGCATTGAAGCGTCATACGATAAATTGTAGCCGGTCGAAAATTCCAATTACTCCGTACATGTAAACAATTTTCATACATGTGCGGCGGCCGCACGAGGCGCCTGGCTGTTATCCAAATTGCAGGGGGCTGCGTCTGCGGCTTTCATCCATATTTTAGCAGTTGCATCTGTGCATTAATGCGTCCACGAAGAGCCTCCATGAGTAATGCAAGATTATATTAGTCGAACGAACGCTCGTGTTAAACACTGTGCGAGTTAAATGTCCCTCAACTCTATTGATTCGTCTAAACTATGTAACTGTTTGTTTCTGTTATTGTACGAGTTGGGTGAATGTACTGCTTACCCCTTTTTTTAAAGTAATTGTAACACTTTAACTGACTGAATGACTTTGTATCGAGTCAATTATTTAGTGTAAACAAAAATAAATTCATACACACGAATTTTTTTCAATCAATTACATTCATCGTATTAAACATATTTCGTTACAACGAAATGTCAATAGATGGCGTATATAAGTTTTTGTTATTTCTAAACCGTTAAAGCTTAGTCAATATAATTCTCGTTTATCGTAAGTGTAATTATACATATACATTACATTATATTACGTTTCATTCGTATCGACTTGTTCGTTTTATGGTTATTTGTAAACGAATCATGTTTAGCCCTATCTCCCCTTTGACGTCGCTTATTACCGCACAATGGAAATCATGAAATATCGGTATATTTACGAGTACGAATTCTACCGTAGCACCAGTGCTGCAGAAACAGCTCGAAGGATTAATTATGTGTACGGCGCTGATGTCGCAAAAGAAAGCACGGTACGTTTTTGGTTTCAACGTTTTCTTTCTGGAGATTTTGACCTTCAGTACCAACCCTGTGGACAGCCGGAGACCAAAGTGGAAAATTAAGAATTAAAGGCTATTGTGGAAGCGGATCCATTACAAAGCACTTCAGAGATAGCTGCATGCTTCGGGGTAAGTGATAAAACGGTATTAATCCAGTTGAAGCAAATAGGGAAAGTAAAAAAACTTGAACGATGGGTACCTCGTGAATTGAGTGAATCGAACTTGCAAACACACGTCGACTGCTGTGTTACTTTGCTCAATCGACACAATAATGAAGGGATTTTAAATCGAATCATTACTTGTGATGAAAAATATACTGTACGATAATCAGAAGGACTCGTCGCAATGGATGAACCCTGGAGACCCAGCAAAATCCTGCCCTAAACGAAAATTGACTCAGAAAAAGTTACTTGTGAGTGTTAGGTGGACTAGCGCCGGTGTCGTTCACCACAGCTTTCTAAAATCCAAACGATTACGGCATATATCTATTGTCAGCAACTGCAAACCATGAAGGAAGAACTAGCTGCTAAACAAACGAGATTGGTCAATCGCTCTAGGCCACTGCTGCTTCACGACAACGCAAGACCACACACTGCACAACAAACAACCACTAAGTTAGATGAGCTACAATTGCAATGTCTGCGACATCCACCGTACTCCCCGGACCTTGCTCCAACAGATTACCATTTTTTCCGGAATTTGGACAACTTCTTACAAGGAAAAAAATTTAACTCCGATGCGGCAGTCCAAACCGCCTTCAAAGAGTTTATTGATTCTCGCACTCATGGTTTTTTTAGTAAAGGGATCAATGAACTACCTATGAGATGGCAAAAGTGCATAGATAACAACGGTGCATACTTTGATTAATTAAATATATTTTACATAAAATTGACTTTATATTCCTCCCGTATAAAACGCCAATTTCATATGTAATGACCTAATATATAAGTAATGACATATGTTTCCTTGTTTCAGACATTCCATATTTAGAGCTGGCTGAACCTGACGAAGGCTATCATGGGTTGATCCGGGAAAATGAGACGTTAGTAGAGGTGACGCCGGCCATCCGCGCCCGGGGTCCGCTCTGCTCATTCCTCATCTTGAACAATAAACACCATGGGGAAGCGCCATTTGAGGTATGAAGATTTTATATTAAAATTTATTTATTTATTTATTTAATTTTACAAAAGTTTTGTTTACAATTTTAATACCAGCCCTGACTTCTAAACTAGCTTTCGCTGTGTTTTGGAAGTCAGTTCCTTCCCAGACTTTAGGTACATAATTGTTTCTTATTATATTAAACAAAAAAAAAAAAATAAAAAAAAAAATAATAATCACAAACACAAAAAAGACACTATTTTTTACCAATGAAAGTAATGTAATAAATTAAACAAATAATTATATATACGTTATTTCAAAAATTCAGGTAAAAAACGTACTGTTCTTGTAGTCGAAGTTATCAATCGAAATCGAAACACGAAACGAAAGTGACATACGACATTGGATATAATAAGTATAACATTTAAAGGTTACACGTATCAAAATAGCGTATCACCGTAAGTCGAAATTCAATGTTTCATGAACGCATACGAAGTCAGTTCATACCGAATAGAACAGCAAAATCAGTATTACATTTATCTTATTGAATTCTAACTTCGTGTTCACGTATACCTTGACTTCTGAACTTCCTGCATCGCGTTAACGTTACGTTCGCTGTAAAGATGTAAAGACGACGTACAAAAGTTACTTGTCTCAGGGTTAAAAATAACATTGTATGTGCGATGTGTTTATATGTGTTGGTTTTTTTTTTTTTATATTACCCGCGAGGGCAAATGACTACTCCACTTGATGGTAAGTGGTAGTAGAGTCCAAACGCGACGACGGCTAGTGCAGTCAGGACGAATGACTTGCTCTAGCCGCCCCCGCCTTGCCGGCCCGCAAGATGTCTCTTCACGCCTCGTTTGAAGGAACCCAGCGACGCAATTGTAAAGGCTCGAGGGTGTTGGTGACCTTTACGTTGCCAATAACCGCACGTCGCTGCAACCAATCCAAGGCCTCCAGTAAGTACTTAGCGTAGCCATCCCAGAGGTGCGAGCAATATTCGACGCCAGACCGCACCTGTGTTTTATACAACAGGAGCAGTTGTTGTGGCGTGAACAAACGCCGCACCTTGTTCAGGACTCCGAGTTTCCGTGAAGCTGTTTTTATAACAGCCTCGATGGTCCCTTGGATTGAGGTCGCACCGAACGTCAATTCCCAGTATGGCGACTTTGCTTTGCATCTCCAGCGTAGTGCCACAGAGCGAGGGAGGAGGCGAAAATGGTGACTTTTTCGCTGTGAGAGCACATATCTGTGTTTTCTTGGCGTTAAACTCAACAAGATTGTCAGAGCCCCATTTGGCAATGAGTCCTAACGTCCTATCGAGTTCAACAACAAGGTCCCTCCTCGGTTTCCGTCCGCCCAGCTACTGCGCGTACATGGTATCCACCGTGCACTGTACTATCATCTGCATAGCAATGTATGTTCCCAAAAGAGAGCATATCATTGATATGCAGAAGAAAGAGTGTGGGGGATAGCACAGACCCCTGGGGGACCCCAGCATTCACTACATGGAATTGTGAAGCGCAACCATCAACTAAAACGCGAAGGCTACGTTTGTGTAGGAAGCTGGCAATCCAGGTGCAGAGCTGAGTTGGCAGACCGTATGCCGGCAGCTTGGAGAGAAGACTTCTGTGCCAGACCCTGTCGAAAGCCTTGGAGAAATCGAGGCTGACAGCCAACGATTCCCCACGCTTGTCGATAGCTTCACCCCAGAGGTGTGTTACGTACGCTAGAAGATCACCTGTGGACCGTTTTGGTCGAAACCAGTATTGACGATCATTAATTAGACAGTGATCTTCTAGGTAATGGATCAGTTGGTTGTTTAAGATCCGTTCCATCACCTTACAAAGTACTGAGGTGATAGCTATTGGCCGATAATTTGCCGGGTCAGACCGATCCCCTTTTTTGGGAACCGCTTGCACATTAGCTTCTCCAAGAATCCGGCACACATCATGTAGAGAGAGACAACTGAAACAGGCGTGTCAACACTGGAGACAGCTCCGCTGCACACTTCATCAGCACTATGGCTGGTATTCCATTGGGACCGCTAGCTTTCCGTACATCGAGTGATTGCAGCTCTGCACGCACATCACGCTGCCTGATTTTGATGTCAGGCATCGTGTGGCCACATGAAGGTATTGGATTCCTGAGCGGTGGCAGCGAAGGTTGGCAAAAATTGTTTTGCACAGACTTGGTCAGACGCCAGAAGCTACGGGAGCCCCTAGGATGCGAAACAAAGTCATGACCAATCCGTACAACGCGCTGTGCATCCGCTCTCGTGTATGCCTTCCTACAGAACTTGGAGTTTTTGTTATAGGTTGCTTTCAGTGAGTCAATGTTAGATGCCCCGCTATCGCAGCCACGCGCGATATGCCGCCTGCTTGGATGACACAGCATCGGCACATTCGCGAGTGAACCAACGGTTACGCGTGACCTTACTGATGAGATCTGAGTTAGGAATGTAGTATTCCATCCCTAACAGGATCTCATCAGCAATAGCAGCGGCGCTAGCTGTCGGATCATTCTCCCTGAAGCAACGTTCCTTCCAAGGGACTGACGCATAGAAATCGCGCAAACCGTCCCAATCTGCCGACTTATAGTGCCAAACGCGACGTTTGCACACCGCTGGTGGCGGCAGCTTGGCCTGTAGTACTTTGGTAGATATCAGGCAGTGATCCGAAGAACCAAGAGGAGCCTGAACCTCAACCTGATATTCCATCGGGTGAGTAGTCAGCAGAAGATCCAGTAGGGAAGGCGCTTGCCCGTCAATGTCTGGGATCCTAGTGGGCTGATCAACCAATTGGGTCAAGTCATGCGTGAGAGCGAAAGCATGAGCAGTCTTTCCAGCATGGTCAGTTTTGGGAGAGTTCAACCATGATTCATGGTGAGCATTAAAATCCCCCAAAAACACCAGTTCCGTGCTAGGACACTGCTCTTGCGCAGCATCTGCCACCCGACAAGATGGTCAAATAGTCGGCTTGTCTCCAAGTCACCATTGTGGGATCTGTAAACACGTACACGTACGCACACGTAGACTCGACTCTGATGAATCAGGTCCACATGTAGACCAACATGGAGAGGGAAGGGTCCTCCAAGCAGCGCAGACGGTGACAACAAACATCCGTCCTGACAAGCATACTCCGGCTTTCGCTTTGAAGGATTCTTCAAGCATGTAGCCGGGATAATTAAGGTAGCTGGTATCGGCAGGACGGAGTATTTGGGTCTCCGTAAGAAACAACATTGCTAACCGTGCTGTCTCGAGGTGGTGGTGGACAGCATTGAGGTTAGCGTGGAGTCCACGGATGTTAGAGAACTCAACCTCAAACAGCGAAGGTATGGTGGGGGAGTGCACCGCTGATCGACCGTTATTTCTTTTATGCGCTGTCATATCATGGGAAAAGAAGGGAGAGACGTGAAGCGAGCGTCGCATTGCCACGATAGGGATGGTCAAAGTGTGGAGCTGTATTTCCCCAAGAAGCTGCCAGAAGGGAAAATAAACTGATCCACCAGACGGAAGGGCCCCCGAACCCTCCTGGTAATGGGCGCCGGGACCCCACCGTCCGGTCACCAACCGGCACGACGGTCCACAAAGAGATTATGCGTGGCCTGGTGGGGCAGCTTCGCGAGCTGGTTAGGAACACTTGGGCCCCTGTACTCTGCCACGGGCGGCGAGCGGAACAATCGTTTCTACTTCCTGACCGGCGGATCAATATAATTTTCCCCGGCATTGGTTCAACAGCAACTTCCACTGGACCAATTCTTACTCCGTCACTGCACGGAGTGCAGAGTTGAAGATGAAGTTGTGCCCCATGTGTATTCATCAATAATGGTAGTATATGATCTCCATAAGAGGAGCTTATACCCTTGTCCTGCAGTGGGACATCTACAGTGTAATTTTTACCATAGAAACATGTTTATCATGTCACTGTACATACAGACAGATGTTTGTATATTAACAGAGGATTAACACGATGTTAATGAGATCTTAATAACAGCTAATGTTCCGAACTTGGCACCGATAGTATTAGGATAAGCGACAGAGACTGCCAAGAGTCTGTCGTGTAGCTCGTCGTACCGCGTACGTACACGTGTTATGTAAAACAGCTGATAATATGTTATAATAATTACAAAGTTGATTAGTTTATTTGTTTGTTATAACATGTTGTCCGAGAAAAAAAAAACTTTTACAGATCGTCTGCCCTTGTATTGAGAATGTAAAAGATCACCACCTATGTGTGCGAGTGGAGCATATTTATTTTAGTACATACTTTATTGTAATTTAATTTAAGTACATATATAATCCGAAATATACATAGGTAATTGTATTTTACAGTGTCCTTGAATCTGCGTCCCCATAACTCATCATCGCTATGCAAACTTCAGATATTTGTCGATCTTTTTTGCCCTTAAGCGTTCCTTTGATATAATGTAGTCGGAGTGACAATAAAAATATCACATTTTTTTTTCAATTATAATTGAAACTATACTTCCTAAACGTTATTATGAAGCGGATTTATTACGATTAATGATATAATGAATATATTTAGAAACAAAAAATATTAATTATAATCGATATCATGATTATTAATTCGGCATATGGCATTGTGTATCTAGCAGGAGATAGGGGTCTAGAAAATTAGACATACAAGATAAATATCAATGATACTTATATGGCAGAATTCTTATCCCTAATGGCAAAATCATGGCACCCTAATGACAGAGTGAGGTGACTCAGCTCGTCTGTTTGAAAAACAAAATGACACAGGTTAAATAATATCGAGAACATAAATAATGACAAACCCTAATTGATAAACTTTTGACGAATTAAAAATATTTATCTTAATAAATAAATAAAAATCCGTTAAGCTTACTAAGTTTTCGAGCACAGATAATAAATCTTTGATCTCGTCGAGCTAATTTGATTTATAAGCCGACGAACGAAAACCTTAAAATACTTAACAGAAACTTTCGTAAGTTCAAAAGTCAATACTTTAAGTGATTCAGCCGAAGTTTCGACGGAATAAACAGACGGAGTTTCAGTTTCAATCACTCGCCGTCGTTGTACGCGATCGTCAAATATTGGACGTGGTATGGTTGTGATGGATGTTGAGTTTGAATGTTATATGTTAGGTGGCGATCACTTTAGTTGGGAGCGATGTAACGCCGATGTTTTATCCAGTACTTTGAGTAACTGTGTTTGAATGTTGACTGAGTCAGCGTAATTATAGACGCAAGGATAGTTCCCATGTTTTGATGGCACCTCATATTGTAAGGAATGGCAAATATCCCTTACGGTTCCAATTACCAGTGACCAATTACTGTCCATTTTTATATAACACTAGCTGTGTCTGCGGTTTTACCCGCGTATAATTAATAAAAATATAATGAATAAAAATCAGCCTTCCTCGATAAAAGGACTATACAACACAAAAACATTTTTTAAATTCGAACCACTAGTTCCTGAGGTTAGCCGGATCAAACAAATAAACAAACTCCTCAGCTTTATATATTAGTATAGATATAGATTAATTTCCTTATTTTACTTTAAATGAACTTTCCTATTTTAAATGAAAAAGGAAGCAAATCTCTCGAGTGCAGAGCGTGTATGCACGCGTATGCAATGCCGCCGCTCTCATAATATTATAAAGTGTATATTCAAAGTGATGCTGCTGCTTTAAAATATAGATAAACTTCTATTTATCAACATTTTTAAACAAATGAAATGAATGATAGTTTTCCAAGTAATCCCCGACGTATACTTCTGTATCTTGTATCCACATTTAAATGCATTCAATAAATAACGTGCAATATATCTAAAACGATACATTTTAAACTTTTCCAACTTGTATCGAAACGTATTCGAGTCGCAATAAATAAAATTGAATAATATGTCAAAAGGAACGCCCGGAACGGATTCATCGGACTTATTACCTACGTGATAAAGTTTATTGTTGTATGTTAACGAAATTCTCGAGTGTTAGTCTAAGTTATAAAAGGTAGATATTTCGCAGACGAGTTATTATAGCCGTAGATGTGAATTTCCCAGGAGAAATTATACGTTGCTAGTCCTAAACGTTCATTGTTGCGGATTCTGAATCGAGACGCAACTAGTTTTTTATTAAACTTAGATCTTTGTTGCAGAATTAATAACTAATCGTATGTTGGTTTTTGTGTTTTCTAACCTCTAAAGATTCAATTCTTTGTATTTCTTCGTTCCGGTTTGAAGTGTTAATGAGTTAGATTAACACACAAGGACTATAATATCTCAGTTCTTATGGTTATGGTCGCATTAACGTTGGAAGGAATGTATATTTCCCACAGTGATTAGCACTTTGGATGTTACTGACGACTTACCGTCAGGTAAGCCCAAACGACGTAGCTATTCAAAAATCACTATCACATAAGGACAGTGATGCAGTAAACTTGTATGAAGCCAGACGATTTTTTTTAAATAATTTGGTTATAATGTATAACTCATTATTATAAATCACTAATGATGATGAGGGTGATCTTAACCGGTTTCGGTGGCAGCGCCCGTTCGGAACGGTCACTATAACTGCGCAGGGGATTTTATATTATACAAACTTTTGCGTAAACTATTCTCTCCGTTTTAATAATTGAATGGGACGACAATACGAAACGATTGAAGGGAGATAAGGTGCGATCAATCGTTTTACGTGCTCACCGAGGAACGGGATTGTAAATTACAACATCAACTTTCATCATTGACTTTAGGTTTGAACCCAGATCCTCGGGACACAAGTAGACTAACGAGGCAGTCACAGCTGACCATACAGAAACAAGTATCGAGGTCTTTATTGGAAGTAACTTTCACTTATCTTTGAACAGGTAATACAATAGCTCCTTGTTAAAGACAAGTTAATAAGACGCTGTTTACAAATTCAGTCCCTGTTGAGTTATACTCATTAGAGACTCCTGCTATGAAAATCATACCGTTGAGTCTAAGGGTAAGGGATATCGCCTTCCTATTGATTACATTTCGGGGATTCGTTTATGAGTATTTATTTTGAAAAGTTAGAGCTTGTCCATGGGAACTTTTCTAATTATCTTTAGCAACAAAGTGATGTTCTATTGCGTAACGTTCAATAGTTATAGTAGTTTATAATTTTTATAATATTCTGTTAAAAATACTTTAAACTGATTGCATAATTGTACTAGCAAACCAGACAGATTATGTCCGGTCTATGTGTGTTTTCTTTTGCAACGACTGTCGATTAATCAATACATAACTATATTGATGTGTATTTACTGGCGAGTAACAATAAAGTGGATAATATAACCATCTCCATGGACGCGTACACATATATGCCTAATTTATGGTAAACGGTCAAACGGTATCGAAGTCTATTAATCTCAAACAGATATATCCATCCATTATATGTACCGGTCGAGTGGTAACTATATTAGCAAACGGCTTTCGAACTTGGTTTGCTATGCTACGCAAAAGTAATGTTATTGATATTCGAAACAAATAAACCTGTAAGAGTATCATTTTATAAAATCCTGTTTTTCTTTTTGATAATAAGGTTTGGATCGTGTTCCACGATTGTGTCCCATGTGGCAGATTTTCATTCGACACACTTACCTATGTATCCATACAACGTTTTCATACACCGCTGAACACGTGATGAATTATAAACACAAATGAAACGGAGTATATGCATTTGTAATTTCTACCCGTTTTGAAGAGTACTTTAAACAAACAGACAGGCAAAAATAGTTATTTATTTTGTTATTTATAGATTTCCTGCAAATGCCGGATATAAACTTTAAAAAAGGCAGTCATTGTATTTATATATATCTAAAGATTCAGTTTTGGACTAGCTCTAAATTCGTGTACGCTGCATGCAATTACTGTGACGTCAGTCGTAATGACAGTTTACGTTGCATATTGGTTTTTTTTTTTTTTTTTTTTTTTTTTTTTATAGTTCCCGGGATGGCAAATGACTCTACTTCACCTGATGGTAAGTGATAGTAAAGTCCAAACGCGACGACGGCTAGTGCAGTCAGGAAGAATGACTTGCACTAGCCGCCCCCGCCTTGCCGGCCCGCAAGATGCCTCTTCACGCCTCGTTTGAAGGAACCCGGGTCATAAGAGGAGGGGAACACGTGTGCTGGTAACGAATTCCATGTTTTAAAGGTGCGACAAAGAAAAGAGTTGCCAAATTTCTTCGTGCGCGATGGAATTGATGTCACAGTTAGTCGGTGACATCGAGAGCCAGCACGCGTAGATTTGTGAAGGAAAGGGGAAGCAGGAATGAGGGTGAATAGCTCCTCTGAGCACTCGCCGTGATACAGTCGATAGAAAGCGCTCAGTGCCGCTATCTCTCGACGCAACTGTAAAGGCTCGAGGGTGTTGGTGACCTTTACGTCGCCAATAATGCGAACCGCACGTCGCTGCAACCGATCCAAGGCCTCCAGTAAGTACTTAGCGGAGCCATCCCAAAGGTGCGAGCAATATTCGACGCAGGACCGCACCTGTGTTTTATACAACAGGAGCAGTTGTTGTGGCGTGAAAAAACGCCGCACCTTGTTCAGGACTCCGAGTTTTCGTGAGGCTGTTTTTATAACAGCCTCGATGTGATCCTTTGGATTGAGGTCGCACCGAACGTCAATTCCCAGTATGGCGACTTTGCCTTGTATCTCCAGCGTAGTGCCACAGAGGGAAGGAGGAGGGGAAAATGGTGACTTTTTCGCTGTGAGAGCGCATACCTGTGTTTTCTTGGCGTTGAACTCAACAAGATTATCAGAGCCCCATTTGGCAATGAGTCCTAACGTCCTATCGAGTTCAACAACAAGATCCCTCCGTCTCTCCCCAGTTTCCGCCCGCCCAGCTCCTGCGCTTCCGTGGTATCCCCCGTGCACTGTACTATCATCTGCATAGCAATGTATGTTCCCGAGAGAGAGCATATCATTGATATGCAGAAGAAAGAGTGTGGGGGATAGCACAGACCCCTGGGGGACCCCAGCATTCACTACATGGAATTTTGAAGCGCAGCCATCAACTAAAACGCGAAGGCTACGCTTGTGTAGGAAGCTGGCAATCCAGGTGCAGAGCTGAGCTGGCAGACCGTATGCCGGCAGCTTGGAGAGAAGACTTCTGTGCCAGACCTTGTCAAAAGCCTTGGAGATATCGAGGCTGACAGCCAACGATTCCCCACGCTTGTCGATAGCTTCACCCCAGAGGTGTGTTACGTACGCTAGAAGATCACCTGTGGACCGTTTCGGTCGAAACCCGTATTGACGATCATTAATCAGACAGTGATCTTCTAGGTAATGGATCAGTTGGTTATTTAGAATCCGTTCCATCACCTTACAAAGTACTGAAGTGATAGCTATTGGCCGATAATTAGCCGGGTCTGACCGATCCCCTTTTTTGGGAACCGCTTGCACATTAGCCTCTCTCCAAGAATCCGGCACACGTCCTGTATAGAGAGACAGCTGGAACAGGCGCGTCAACACAGAAGACAGCTCCGCTGCACACTTCTTCAGCACTATGGCTGGTATTCCATCGGGACCACTAGCTTTCCGTACATCGAGTGATTGCAGCTCTGCACGCACATCGCGCTGCCTGATTTTGATGTCAGGCATCGTGTGGCCACATGAAGGTATTGAAGGTGGCTGTGCACTGCAATCATCGATCACAGAGTTGTCCGCAAAGAGTTTTGCCAGAAGATCGGCTTTCTCTTGCGGACTGTGAGCTAGCGATCCGTCCGGATTCCTGAGCGGTGGCAGCGAAGGTTGGCAGAAATTGTTTTGCACAGACTTGGTCAGACGCCAGAAGCTACGAGAGCCCCTAGGATACGAAACAAGGTCGTGACCAACCTGTACAATGCGCTGTGCATCCGCTCTCGTGTATGCCTTCCTACAGGACTTGGAGCTTTTGTTGTAGGTTGCTTTCAGTGAGTCAATGTTAGATGCCCCACTAACGCAGCCATTGATCCATGCGCGATATGCCGCCTGCTTAGATGACACAGCATCGGCACATTCGCGAGTGAACCAACGGTTACGCGTACCCTTACTGATGAGGTCTGAGTTAGGAATGTAGTATTCCATCCCCAACAGGATCTCACCAGCAATAGCAGCGGCGCTAGCTGTCGGGTCATTCTCACTAAAGCAACGTTCCCTCCAAGGGACTGACGCATAGTAATCGCGCAATCCGTCCCAATCTGCCGACTTATAGTGCCAAACACGACGTTTGCATACCGCTGGTGACGGCAGCTTGGCCTGTGGCACCTTGGTAGATAGGTCTTGGTTAGGTTAAGTGGTCACCCGCGCCCAGTCTGGCCTCGTAGTAATCAAGGGCCCAAATGTACAGCCTTAATCAATATAACGAATAGCAATCACAATTGTCAAATCGTTTGAGTGCTCGTAGCTTCGTTTATAGAATATTGTATTCATATTTCAAATTAAATTAACAAACTGAGAAGTTAGAAAATATAGATTATTTATAAAATAACGCCTAACGCTATCATTTATGTGTAGTATAAACAAAGATTCCTTTCTCGTCTCATTCATTTTATAAATAAAACTCACTGGGTTCCATAAATTCGATTTATAAATACTTTTATTTTACTTTGACACAACTCATTCGTGCGTCTTAATCAGCGAACAGAACAGTAATCTATCGCGAAAAATTCGCTAAGTTACGGTGTTGCCAGATTACAAAAAAATAGTCTAAAAATATTATTAATAAAATTTACTTTAAAATTCTTATTTTTCTATTAATCATGTTAAATAAAAAAATTGCTAACAATCATACATAGGAGAGCAACTCGATACAACCCGTATGTTTTTGTAGGTTCAGTAGGGATGGCGTGATTTCATATTGTTACAAAGATGGTAAATAAATAAGATATAGTATAATAATAATAGTATTTTTAACAGATAATAATATTACATGTAGATGTATATAAGTATAAAATGTATGACAATGAAAATTTTCAATTAACGGAGCGATATAAATAGAAAAAAAGAAGAAAAAGCTCTGAATATACAGCTATTGATCTGTTATCGTCTTAATTAATTTTCAACTATAATTATTGAAGCCTGTTTATAGGTTTCTGCCACAGTATTAATTAATATTACCATCGATTCAACTCGTGCTACAAGTCTTTCATCATAAAGATACGCTTTCGGTGCACAGAAATCCTTTCACGAAAACTTCAAAGTGTCTATTTTAAAGCTCGAAATGCAATAAGTTTGAGCGCGGACGGTTCATTGCTTTGTTTTATTCGTCTTCCCTCGTGTCATTTTATGTTTCTGCGGAACTGCGCCGGATGAGGGTGCTATTAGTCGTCAAACTCAGTCACTAATAGTAATTGCTGCTGCCGACTTGTAACGTCTTCATATTGTATTCAAAATAGATGCTACATTTCAATACGTCGTAATTTGAGCCACAGATAATAGACACGATGTGCAATATTATACAATATGAAATATTCACTTGGTGAAAGAACTTTGTGCAAGTCCGTCTGGGTGGGTACCACCCACTCAACATATCTACCGCCAAACAGCAAATTCTTACTATTATTGTGTTTTAACTATTTTTAATAAAAAGAATAGTATGGTGACAGTTAAGGCCTTCTCTTCTTGGTACTGTTATGAACTTATTTGACCACGGTGTTCCAATGTGGATTGGTGGATACAAATAGCATAGTATGGTAGCACAGTGATGATGATGCATTTGCACCTGTAAACTAAAATTAAGATGGACTTATTTTCAATTGGGCAATATCGACATTATAAAATAAACGCAGCAATGTTATATTGTTTAGATAATGGTGATAGACGAGAACGAGGCGCGTCTGCGCGTGCGCTACCCGCTCAACTGCGAGAAGCGACGCAATTACAAGTTCGACATCGCCGCCGTGGGCTGCGACGGCTCCTACTCCAACACGTGAGTTACCTTAAAACTTCAACCAGAGAGTCCAGTATGCTCTACTGTCCTGTATATAATCTACATTTAACAAGAACGTTCACTGTAAGGCTTTAAGTAAAAAGGACCTTAGAAAGCCGAAAGGGCGAGTTCACATACGTCATTCACAGACTGCTTAATTAGAAATTATATACGGACAGACAATTAAAAGAATAAAATGGCTTAAAAAATAAGACTATACTAAAGGTACATTTAAGTTAAATTAGAAAATAAGTGCACACATACGAAAAACAATTAATTAATATGCATTTTTATTACAGAAACATTTAATGGTGATGTCTTCCGACTATTCTTAGTATTTCAATTATTTGTAATCACCGGTTATTCCTTCCAGTGTCCCAGTCCACATAACAGTGACAGACGTGAACGAGTTTGCGCCCGTGTTCAGCCAAGCGGCGTACATACGCTCCGTGGACGAAGGGAAGCTGTACGACGAGATTGTTCGCGTGGAGGCGACGGACCGCGACTGCACGCCGAGATACGGCGATGTCTGCAAGTACGAGATACTGAACGACGGGGACAGCAGCCAGCCCTTCACGATCGACAACGAGGGTAAATGGATTTATATTTATCATAAATAAGTATTACAAACAAAAGTCGATTATTTTAAATCAAGACTTTATCTAGAGGTCTTGGTTTATAAACCCGAGTAGGGCCAGTATGGATTTTCCAGTCAACTCTCTCCGGTCATGTCGGATCATCAGATGGTCGTGTTTAAAGTGAGAGAATAGGTGTAGTCTGGGTTTTCGCATAGACTTAGGCTGTTATGTAGTTGGCTATTCGTTGACAAAAGCCGATGTGGCTGAAATCGATGTGAAAATCATTATCATAGTATCCAACTAATAAATATTTAAAATGTCATTTAAATGATTTTAATAAGTTTTTAAGCATATCGCAGTAGATAGACACTGTATAGTATGACATACATTACTTGTGTGTAGTATACATTGTTTGTTTTTTAGTAACAGTGTAAAAAAGAAAATGTTTAAAAATATTTCCATGCCTCAGGTGTGATCCGCAACACCGAACCGCTGGAGTACGACAAATCACACAACCACATACTGTCGGTGACGGCGTACGACTGCGGCATGATGCAGTCCGCGCCCGTGATGGTCACCATCAAGGTTAACAAACCTTGCCGTGCCGGTTGGAAGGGTGAGCTTAAACACACACATTCATGATTTTTGAATGTATTACTTCCTATAATATATCATTTGGATGTTAGCTGCCTTATTGGTCTAGTTGCTAGTTTGCAAAAAAGCAATTCCTGCTGTCCTGAATTCAAATCTAGGGTCAGGCTCGTGTCAGTTTGCTCTCCCATCGAACTATGAGAATGAGAAAATAGATATTGCACCAGTGACGTGAGATACTATAGTGTGCGTACACACCTGTGCACTATAGTATCTCCTGCGCCACTAGCTAGTCCTCGTAGACAAACGCTTTCTCTCAGGAGGATCTAGGTTGAAGACAGATAAAGCTTTTTTTCTAAATATTTTCATTAGTTTTATACTGCCAGGATGTACCGTAATTGTCCCCATCATCTCAGTATGTCGCGTAAGGGATATAACAACTTGGGTCTTAGACTTTTATATTATTGATGAGAGATAGTTCAACTCTGAATACCCCCTAGGTCTAGCGGAACGCGTTGACTACGCCCCCGGCAGCGGTCCTCTGGCCCTCTTCCCGGCAGCAAGACTAGAGGCCTGCTCCAGTGATGAAAGATGTCCCGGAGTGACCCGTATCCAGGCCTCTGTGACCCTGCAGGCCTCTCGCGCCGGAGTCGCTTGCGACCGCGACACTTACACCTTGCATTCGCAACGGACTATCTGCGGTGAGTGGACTAAATATTCTTGCAAGTGCAAGTGATATACACAAATAGTAGCAAACTACTATTAAACATTTTTATTTACTTTGGTAAAGAGCCGAAAGAAAAATGTTTTTTATTGATTCTTCAATATCTACTATCGCATCAGAAATATCTCAGACCGCCCAAACAACGATAAGAATCGATAATTTATTAAAATGTCGAAAATTCATAATAAAATTGTGGTTCGAATAATGTTATTTCTGCATGGCGTGTATTTGTTGGATATATATACACGACTTCCAATACACCAATATATATAATCCCAATCTAAACTATCGCATCACTAATGCGATAGTTACAATATGAATTTCTAATCAATCATAAACGTAATTCCTTCCAGGTTTGGACTCGAAGACAGTCGATCTGCTCCCGAGCCCCGGCGTCGGCAACGAGTGGGCCAAGTCTCTGAAACCGGATTCAGGTCGGTTCAGTAGTGACATCGGTTTCAATTGATCAGCAAAAAAAAATAGATCGACGTCAGGCGGTCTGCCGGAAAGCAAACAAATGAGATGGAGCGAGCGAATGATGGTTTACGTAACGCTGAACGCACGTTCCAGGGCGCGACGGCGAGCAGATGTTCGAGTTCGACGGCGAGTCGACGTCGGCCATCGTGCCCGAGGCCGTGCTGCCGCACGCGCTGGGCGGCGCCTTCGCCGTGTCCACGTGGATGCGCCACGCGCCGCCCCCGGACCACGACAAGCACCGCAAGGAGCACGTGCTCTGCTTGGCCGACGACCACAGTGAGACGTGTTCTAGTCATTCGTTTACTCGGTGGGCGGCTTCGTGATCACTTAAGATCGCGTGGCCCACTTGCTCGTTTACCTACCAGTAACGTTAACGAAAAATCGGCATAACTCCTTCCTCCAGAAGCGCTCGCACAGTACTGAAATCGAATGCCCATTTGTAGCATTTTAGAGGTAGGCGTAACGCCATTTCGGTATGTGACGTGACCTTGGGCCGGTGCAATTTCACTCTACCGTAAGCCACGTAAGAGAACTTCGTTCCAAAAAATACAAAACCATGAAATTCAAGTTTGTTAAGACAATATTTAAGTCTGAATTGAAAAAATGGTTACTTGCCTTGAACTGGCACAAGGTTCGTCTGTCTTCTTATTTTAAATAAAAAAATATAACATTGAATTAGTTGATAAGTCCCACGGGTATAAACAAGTTTTAATAAGTTAACGAAATTAAATCAACTTCAGAAATGAACCGACACCATTACGCGTTGTTCGTCCGGAACTGCCGTCTGATCCTGCTCTTGCGAAGGGACTTCGGAGAGGGAGATCTGAACATCTTCAGACCTGCTGAATGGCGCTGGAAACTGCCCGAGGTAAGCATACTTTCATACCATGTATAAGTTACATGTACGTTATTCATCATAAGCCTCATGTTATTATATTAATGGAATCCTTTAAAACATGAAGATAACGGTCTTGTCTATGAATAATCCTGGTCGACATGTATCCACCAAGGAATATTTGATTTTCAGTTACGACATAAATAACAAAGAACAAGACGTTATTAATTTATTGTATTGATTGATTTACAAGCTTTTATTTAACTGTCATGTTTGTCAGCTATTTTAGGGCAAATTTTCTAAGCTGAATTAAAAGTACATACTTTCTTTATCCTATAAAGTTAAAAATTACACGTTTCAATCTATTTTATATCTGATAATATATTTTTTTATACGTATGTAAGACTTCATTCCATACCATGATTGGCCCCAACAGAGGAGTCATGAAATTTGCTTACTTAAAAAAACTTTAAGTAAATATGTACGATTAATTGAATATTTTTGAGTTATATTAAAGAATAAAAATCAGTATAATTATCTAATAACGATTAATCGACGATTTGAAAAGCTATTGATAATCTATTAATAATGGCGTAAGAATATAAGATGGAGCTGTTACAACCACCGAATATATTAATTAGATTAACATATTATCTTTAAATTAGCTAGACTGCTTTATTTTAATCGAATAAATAATATAAGCGATGGTACCGTGCATCTCAAGGTATGCGACAACGAGTGGCACCACTACGCCGTGAACGTGCGCTTCCCGAACGTGGAGCTGTTCGTGGACGGCGAGCCCTACCGCTCGCCGGACGGCAAGGGCCCGGAGGTGATCGACGACTGGCCGCTCCACCCCGCGCACGGCGTCAACACCACCATGGTCGTCGGGGCCTGCTGGCAAGGTAACGCGCGGAGCACGCCCGACCGCGGCGGCTCGTCGAGCTCGGACACTGGGAGATCGGTCTCCGCCGCAGGCACGGAGAGCGACATGAAGCACCACCTGCGCGGCTGGCTGGCGGGGCTGGGCGTGCTGGCGGGCGGCGTGCAGGCGGGCGGGGCGCTGCGCTGCGCGGCGCGCTGCCGCGAGGGGCTGTCGCTGGCGCCCGACGTGTTCCTGCGCGCCGTGGCCGTGGAGGGCGACGGCGCCGCCGAGCTGGAGACGCTGGTGCGCCGCGTGGCCTACGCCGACGCGCGCGCCTTCCCCACGCCCGGCCGCCGGAACGTGCACCTCGCCACCACCATCACGTGAGCCCCCGCCTCCCGACGCGCCCGCCGTCATGGCGCACACCGAAGCATCACTGTAACTATTCCTCAGCTGCGACAACGGCCGCGTGATCAAGGCTCGTCCGGCGGAGTCCTACGTGATGGTGCTGGCTCCCCAGACGCCGACGATCCTGCTGAACGGTAGCTCGGACGCCGCCCGCGACTACGCCCACTTCCGAGCCGGCCTGCCCGTCTTCCCGGACCTGAGAGTGCAGGTCCTCGCCAGGTCCGGTGACAGCGTCAGAGGTAAAATTTTGGGACCGAAACGTTTCATATCTGGTCCGTTTAATTTGGATTCGACGTCGAAATCCGCTCACATTACACGTAATGAAACACCGTTACGAGATCTACTCAATCCTATTTTATTATCACTGGTTGGAAAATAAATGCAATACTCGTATTAATAACCTAGCTGTGGCCTCGTCGATTAATATCTTATCCGGGATTCGAGACCCGGCTCGGAGTACCAAAATCGTTAGTTTGCTAGTCTCCGTCGAGGACGGCTCCGCAGTCGCAACCGGTCAGTGTGATGAGTCATTCGTGCACGTAGAAGCGGAGAGCCAGAAGCTGGATTCGTGCGTGGTGTCGGTGTACCCGGCGCTGAACCCGGACCACGAGTCGCTGTCGCTGCGCGGCGCCGGCCCGAGCGCGCCCCCCATCGGCGACGTCCGCGCCGCGCTCACGCGGGACGGCGTCAGTCTGTCCGGCGCCGACTCCGTGCACAACTACCAGCAGGTGGGGTACCGACAGCGACCGCCTCACTGGGGAGTCAACCCTTCCCCTACTAAGATATATCACAGTTTGTGCAGACAAACTGTGAACTGTGTATTGTTCACAAAAAAATAAAAATAAAAATGCATTTCAAACGCGATTGTAATATGAATAAATGTTCGCAAATAGTAAATATAATATTATTAACGTGAGCCGATTTCTCCCTACTAGATTCTCCGCGAAATCGAGTACAGCAACAAGAAGCCCGCCTACTATCTCAACCGCGTCTTCAAGCTGACCTGTTCCGAGCTCAACGGACGATTCACCAGCAACGAATACGTGCAGACCGTAAATAACATGCTCAACTAGCAACGGCGCCCATTAATACAATTTTAAACTTCATTTTTTCCTATAAATTTACAACTCGCTTGAAGTATATATACAATTATTATAATATTACGTCTATCTAATCGTACACCTCCAAGTTCTAGACCATTTTGACCTCGTTCGCAGCTGACCGTCGTACACCCGCGAGCGGCCGGAGACGCGCACGCCCAGAGACCCTCCGGACTGGCGGACAAGCTGGACGTCGCGAGGGATAAGGTGCGTTTTTTTACAATCGTCCTCGATACTCGATGGAAATGAACGCTCAGTTCTAGTACTATACGATCTCAACCGATCGAGTAAGAGCTACAAACCTCCCCCCGTGCCGCAGGCCCCCGCGGGCGAGGCTCTGGCGCCGCGCGCGTTCGCCGCGCACGCGCTGCGCTCGCCGCACGCCGCCGAGCTGCCCGCCGCGCGCCTGCTCGACCTGCGCCCGCGCGACCGCGCCTCCAGTGAGTGACCGCGCGTGCGGAGCGTGCGTACCGCTCTGCGTGCGCGCTCTACAGCCCTCCCTGCCCGCAGACAACGTGGCCGTGCTGATGGGTGCCGTGTGCGTGGGCGCCGTGGTGGTGCTGGCGGCGCTGGGCGTGGCTCGCGCGCGGGCCCGCCCCCGCGCCGCGCCCCGCCCCCCGCGCGCCGCCCGCGCGCCGCACGACGGCGAGATGGCGTGGGACGACTCGGCGCTCACCATCACCGTGAACCCCATGGAGGAGTCGCCGGCCGGCGCGCGCGTGGCGGGCCCGGCGCCGGCCGACAGCTCGGACGCCGACTCGTGCTCCGAGTCCGACTCCGAGCACAACGACTCCTCGGACGAGGACGAGGAAGGTAAGGCTCTGGGACCATTGTGGTGATCTAATTCGATACGATGACCGATGACCGGTCGGGGAGAAAAATACAATATTTTATAGCATGACGTAGATGTTTAATCGATCGGGAGTTAAATTCTCGACGATAATTATATATAGAGTGCAGGATCTTTTAGTTTTGTCATTTACAACTTACTTGTTGCACATTAATGAACGTGATATTCGTGTCTATTTCAGTTGTAGTGGGCAAGCAGCACAAGTACAGGAACATCAGCCAGCTGGAGTGGGATAACAGCACGATGTAATGCGCCCGCCGACCGCACCCTCCCCTCTCCCTGTCGCCCGCACACGCTCTCGCTCACACTCGCACTCGACCGCCGCCGAGGACCACCCCGGACCGCACAGCCGGCTTCCGATGATGTAATATACTTGTGAGAAATATGGCAGCGCCCCGCGGCCGAGGGGCTCGTCGGCGGTCGCGTTCGAGTAACCGAGACCTTTCTTAGCACTCTTTTATAATGGAATTGATTTTGTAGACAAATCGAACACAGAATTTTCTAAACGCAGAACGTATTATCTAAATTTACTAAGAAAAGGCACAAATTAGTTAATTTTAATCGCATACTTTGACCGACATCTGTCCCGAGGAAAGTGAACTCTATCGCTGAGGCCCAAGGTTCACATTGCAATCGTAGACGTGATCGTGGGTGTATTATAACTTATAAGTAAGTCTCAAAATTGATCATATCAAGTTTATACGTAAATACGATTCCCTCGCTTGCTTTCGTAGACTCTCCGGAGTCGCTGGACTCTGGTACTCTATCTGTACCTATGTATCAAACAGTAGTCGTTACGTCGTATGGAGTCGTAAGAGGAGTTTAGTGTTAAGCGATAAAATACTATGTATTATATATCTAATCTAAGACGCTTCGCCCGATCGTTTCACTTTGAACGCTGTTTGACGACGGATATCCGAGACGCCATGTTAATTGAACGCATTTATTTAGTACAACGCGGACCGACGGTCTGCGCATTCACGTGACGGTACAAACAATTCACTCGTAGTTTAATGTTTTATGATAACGGAATGTCCACTCTCACCCTTTACGAGCTTCTCGAACGAATCGGCTTAAATGTATATTAGGCACAGAGTTATTTGAAAACAAATAGATGTACTATAACTATACACTTACTTATACCGACGACGTCGTTAGGATCAGCTACTATATTGTATAACTACATATAATTATATATATATATATATTTTGAATGCGTTAAGGGATTTTTACTAACAATTAGGTACTAAGTGGCTACGTGTTAGTGTTGCGGGGAGCCGCTAGCGTAAGAGTAGATAAGTTTCATCCTTCGTTTCGGCCCGGGTCGTCCGTCTCGTTCGCACGCGAGGGCCCGCATCGCTCCGTCTCCCTCGGGGGTTTGCATATCAAGATAGTTTGCCATATTAGAATAGAGTCCGACTGTACGTCTGTACGACCACTGAGCAATCTTTGTGACATAATCATTGGTGTATCCGTCTCTAGTTGACGTCGAGTGTTGTTCGTTCTATCTCTTTCTATCGGAGTTGGACTTTTGTGTATTCGCACGTTGATTTGTTGGTGTAGTCTGTTAGTAGGTCACGATCCTGTGAGATATCAGATATCGTAAGTTTGTTAACGGCTTGTAGTATTTGACAAATTTATATAAATTTGAACCTTGGTGTATTGCAGCATGGTTTAAAATCATTGTAAACACTTGTCAGAAATACATTCGAGGTGACGTGGCATCTAACAGATTATATAAAGCGCGGGTTGCGGTTAGGAATTGATAAGATAATTTCGATGGCAGTTTACATTATTTTTTGTGCCATTTAAATATTTTTACAACTATATCTCTGCAAGATCCTAAACGCAACGCGCCATTTTGTTTTCTATTGGTTATTTTGTTGAGTTTGCTTTTTACTCGACAACCGTCCAATAACCATTTCCCATTTTTTTTATAGTTTTTAAGATCTGACTTGAAATTTTGGCCACAACTCAAAATAATAGCACAAAATGCAGACGTTTTAATTTTTTTTTTAAATATGTATTATGAGGTAGCTACTTATTTTACTTTTATATGATTACATAATTAATGTTTCTTTTTTCATTATTTTGTATTTTTGCGGTATTATTACTGTATACTTAGATATCTTCTTTGATGTATGAATTATTATATTTTAGCTAAAAATAAAGTTGGTTTAAAATAATTGATGTTTTATTTGAACACCTGTTTGTGTTACAACTCTGAAATTAAATTGCATAGTTCATTTGCAAGAATATTTAAATATTTGTTTGATAGCGTCAAATAATTACTTCTGTATATTTATTGTCTTTTTAGAGACAAGTGTGCCCATAGACACTGAGAGCAAGATATGAATGACTGCCTGGACTCTCTCTGGATCGCCGGTCGGATGGGATTTTTTATTTTATTTTTTATAGTATAGGTTAGTGGACGAGCATGTGGGCCACCTGATGGTAAGTGGTCACCAACGCCCATAGTCAGTGGTTTGTATATTTCTTAAAAAAAAACAACATCACCACTGCGCCACCAACCTTGGGAACTAAGATGTTATGTCCCTTGTGCCTGTAATTACACTGGCTCACTCACCCTTCAAACCGGAACACAACAACTCAAAGTACTGCTGTTTTGCGGTAGAATATCTGATGAGTGTGTGGTACCTACCCAGACGAGCTTGCACAAAGCTCTACCACCGAGTATTAGAGATTGCTGTTCAATTGAATAATAGCGTTAAGGAATAGAGCACACTATAACACTGCGCAGTTGGCTAGTCTCAAAAGATCTTAGCTTGCTTATATCTATACTGTAAGAGGGAACCGGTCACAATTCAATAAACATTATTTACAATTATAGTATTTTGTATTAATTTGCTTCCTGATAATATTAGGTGGACTAGTAACTTCCGTTTTTTATCAGACATTTACTTTGCTATCATTAAATAACAAAACCACCACTATTATCTATGAAGTGTATCCTCACCTTCCTGGCGGTTTATCAATTCCTTGCTCGTAAAATGTGTGGGTTGACTGCCTGACATGCTCTTCAGAATTGAAGGTTTTTCCATCCAAAAAGTTTTATGAGGAACAGAAAAGGTTTGACGTGGCAAGATCCTGGTAGTAAGGTAGAGATATGGTAAAGCAGAACATCCAAGCTCAAGAATTATCTCTTGAGTCACCCATTCAGTATGTGGTCGCGTGACTGCATCGTTGGTCTAGTGGCTAGATATAAGGCTTATAAGGTGGTCCTGGGCTGGCTAATCTCTTGAGATTGGCCGCCGTGGCTGAAATCGGTCTGGAGGATATTATTATATAATGTGGTCGCGCACTGTCGTGTAAAATAATGACGTTATTGCGATGGACGAGTTCAGCTTTTCATGGAGTTTCTCTTGCACTCTGCAACTGTTGAACGTTTCTATCCACGTTAAATTTGCCTTCAACAATTCGTGGTGAACTTATTTTTTGGACATTGTTAGTAGAGTTGGATCCTTATCAAGCCACTGTCGTTTGTGGACTATATTGTCATAAGTATCCCATTTTTCATCGCCTGTTACAATCTTGTTCAAAAAGCTCAATTTTTACCCGTGAGAGCAGAGTTGTGGCGATTGACATCCGATCTTCTTTAACCTTTCACAGAGATTGTGAGGTAGGTTGTAACTTGATAAAATAGTTGACTATAGACTGACTGAAGCCTCCTCTACAATAAAGTGAATATAAAAACTAGTTATGATAACTCATAGCGGATAGATATCCGCTAATTACCATGTATAGTTCGTATCTACGAACAATCGATTTTACTTAGCTGCATCGGAAGTTACTTATAAATCGACCTATTAACTATTCTTCTCTCATCTTTGAAGTAAATATGTACAATTTATTTATTTAATACTTATTGCACAACAAAAAAAAAACATATAAGTAATAGAAAACAATCAAACTACAAATGGTGCGCAAAGGCGATCTTATCGCTTATAGTGATCTCTCACAGGCAACCTTTGGTGACTGGAGCTTTGCAAGAGAACAGGTAGATACATTTAAAATTCAAAGGAGAGACTATATAATACATAAAAACAATTAGAGTATAGCAATAAACTACACATATCTACATTCCAATAAAACACTTATAATATACACATATATTATAGTGTAAAATTATATATATCTAGATATCTAGAATATCTAGATAGGATGAATATTGACTATTGGCCATAATGCATTGCTGTCGATTAAACAAATATGAGTGAAACCATTCAATGGCAGTAGAATCGATGTTTAAAGAACTTAGGATTGCTAAGCATATGTCATAGTCAATGCTATTAAAGGCATTTGAAAAGTCAAGGAGAGCTAGTATAGTTGCGGACTTGTTACCAATACCATAGCGAATATCGTCACATACCTTAACGAGGGCTGTAACCGTACTATAGCCTAATCTAAACCCAGATTGAAAAGAACACAGGATTTTATTAATAGCGAGGAATTGGTTAATTTGAAAATGAACAACACGCTCTAATACCTTTGAGAGAAATAGAAGAGATAGGTCTAAAATCAGAAGGAAGTAAAGGATTCGAAACTTTGGGAATAGGAATGACAAGAGCTTTACGTCACACAGAAGGGAAGGTAACGTTTGATAAAGAGTAGTTAAATATATGACAGAGAGTAGGTAGAGTACTGTTAAAGGTAATTTATTAGTTTATTAATTTATTAGTTTTCGACTAATTCCATCACAACCGACTATCTGATTTAATGCCTAGAATGTGTTTTTTAAGTTCATCCATGGTGACAGGACTAAATTGGAAAGGTGGATAGTCTGGGATTGGTAGAGAGTTTGGTTGGTAGAGAGGAAGAGGAAATAAAATGATTATTAAGATCATTGAGATTGAATTTGGCAGGAAAGGTTTCCCGCTGACGTCCAATCCCCAATGACCTCAAAAACTGCCAGATCTTAGAAGTTCCTTTATTTTCGATAGCATTAGAAATAAACTTACGTTGAGCATCACGACAAAGCATACTGCAACGATTACGCAACTGTTTATATTTTATCAGGTTATCGTTAGTCGGATTTCTATTAAATCTAGCTTTCGCACCAATACGCTTTGCCATGACTGCGTTAATGTCCTGAGTTAGCCAAGGAGCCGGTAAGTGCTTAAGTTTGATGGGCCTTAACGGCGTATGTACATCTAATAAATCATTTAATAGGGAATTAAAAATACACATTTTGTCATCTATTGAGCTGGCATTATATTGCAGTCCAGTCGATATTGTTTAGATCGGTCATGAAATTGGTAGTTTTCAAACTTTGATAATTTCGCCGCATGACTATGGTTGGTTTAGCCCGCGGAGGCCAAATCCTATAGGATAAATAAACTAGGTCATGGTAAGAAAAGGCTTTCGCGGGAAACTGCCCATGTGCATCAACGTGACTAGAAGAGGAAACAACCATTAGGGGAGGAGTGGGTAATTGGAGTCACTTAAGCAATAATCTCTCCAAAACACAGGTCTTTGTAGTAATATTTATTAATATAAGTTTTTAACATAGTTTACTTAATCAACTATCAGTCTGACGAGTTTCATTTACTTTGGTGACCAACTTTCTTAATTATATGACTTAAAGAAAAAAAACTTTGACCACTATTGCCCACACATGCGGGTAATTGTGGTCACGCATTGGGTAATGGGAGTCAACAGATTCTAACAGTTGTCACACACATATCCTTCTGCTGAATCCCATCCGGTGCAGTCTGCGTGTGCCCACAGCCCACACACCGTACATCTGTACCAGATCTCTTTGTTGCGCCCGAACTCTGTACAAATAAGGCAGTTACTAGTACCAATCCCATCTCTATTTTCCAGGTCATCATCTTCATCGTCGTCACAAATGTTATGGAGGCTTGAATCTGACTCGGAGGTCGATTGGATGTCTTGTAAAACACGTCTTTTAGCCTTGTTTCTTTGTTTTTGCGTTTTCTTTGCTTTCGCAGTAGTTATTTTGTCTTCCATTTTTCTCTTACATTTTTTTGCCTTCTTACCTTCAGTTTTGTATTTCTCTGCTTTCTCTTTTTTCTTATTTTCCTTTTCTATAAGACTATCTTTTAATGGTGTATACGTTAAAACTTTTGCATGTTGCTTAATTCCACCCTTTCTCGTTTTGACACATGGTGTTTGTTCAGGAATTGGAAGCAATCTTTCAAAAGCTGTATGTGAGGTTACAATATTTTTTTGTGGAAGAATCGGCGATAGCAAAACAGAGCTGAGAGAGTGGTTGATGCAAAGAAGGAACTAGAATTTGCAATTAGGGATGGTGAAGTTTGTGCAACGACTTGGCTAGGTGGAGTGGCAAATGGCAATGCCGGAGTATATGCTTGAGCAGTGTTCAAAGCACTCAAACTGGCAGAAACAAGCGTGGGGACCGATACAGCAGGGTCCACCGGTGGTGTACTTGGCATAGCCAAAAAGTTTGTAGATGCAAGCATGGGTATAGTTGCAATAGAGTCTGTAGTGTTTGTAAGTATTTCAGCAGGTAAAAAGTCTTCATCGCAAAAAACACCAGGGTTGACTGGAAATATACCTGTTGCTCGAAATCCAGACACTCCTTTGTTAATAGATGCCACAGCTTCATATGCTTTCTTTGATAGCGCTGCCACATCATAAGGAGTTATTTTTTCTGCAAGCCGAGATTTTAAAAATAAGTCACACTCTCTCTTGTAAGCAGCTTTAAAAGGCCCAAAAAATGTGACATCAAGCGGCTGCATGCGGTGTGATGTGTGCGGAGGCAGTGAAAGCATATGTATGTTATTTTTTTTGCAGTGCTCAAAGATTTGTAGTGACATGTGGCTGGCATGATTATCTAGTATTAGTAGAATGGGTTGTTCTGGTGACGGCTTAGTATGCACAGTGAAATGTTGTAGCCATTCAAAAAACAAATTCTCGTTTATCCACCCATTGTCAGAACATTTGTAGACTGCACCAGCTGGGCCATCTTTCTCCATCTGTGGAGACATTCTCTTCCTTGGAAAAATATACATCGGTGGAACGAATCCACCGGCAGCACTCATTGCACACAACATTGTTATGTTTTTGCCTCGTTCCCAACTAGTGATGGATCCAACTCTTTTCAAGTTCCTAAGTCCAGCAGCGACGGCGTACAATTCGGAAAAAAAATGAGCTGCATTTGTACGAAGTACATTAAGGTTACAGCTATTAATTATATTTTTAAACCAATTGGCGCGTTGATCATCTTTAATTAAACAAGTATTGAAATCTCCCATAATGATTGAGTGATCAACAGGCCCGCTAAATTGTTCTAATAGATTTTCAAAATTATCAAAATAATTGATATTAAGGGACGGGCTATAAAATACGCCCAGTAGAAGTTTGAGATGACCGAATAAGACTTCAATAAAGATATGCTCAGATGACTCACAGTATTCTGAAGGAGATTTACTTAATATTGTAAAGGGGATATGACTACGGAGGTATATCGCCACACCACCACCACCTACAGTAAGAAGTTGAAGGTAAGCAGGGTTTCAGAAATGATTCGGAAACTAGAACGGCATGAATATTTTTACTATCGAAGGAAGAGAGGAAATCAGAGTAATGAGAAGGAATACTCTGTGCATTTATATGCACTACATTAAAGTTTCTAGAGAAACCGGAGAAAGTAGAATCTAAAAGAGAGTTAACAGGAAGAAAAGCACTGTGAAAACTATCATCACTAGAAAGCACTGAATCACTGAGATACTCACTATTGTCATTCAAGTCGCTTACACTAAGAATGTTTGAAGTCACGCTATTAATATTACCAAATATAATATATAAATATTAAAAATAATAATAATTAATAATTATTATAAATCAAAATAGATAAATTAAAAAAAAATAGATAAAATCAATATATATAAAGTATTAAGTCCCAAACCATTTTCTCTTTCCCGCCAGCAGTATGTGCGAGAGCCATTTCAACAAAAAGAAAAAACTCTAATTATATTACAATTTAATGTAACAATATGAATACGTCACTTATTCGACCCCTAGACATGAATGAATTGAAATGAATTTAATTTGACTTGCTGAATTCCGGTTTGCATATTAGAATTCAAAATTGGAAATGTTTTAAGTTTTGTATAACTTGGTGGTAGATCTTTGTGCAAGCTCGTCTGGGTAGGTACCACCCACTCATCAGACATTCTACCGCAAAACAGCAGTACTTGGTATTGTTGTGTTCCGGTTTGAAGGGTGAGTGAGCCATTGTAATTACAGGCACAAGGGACATCTTACCGCCTTATTCATAAACTTTATTTAACTGGTGATTAGTTAAACAATATTTTGTCTTCTTCTTTCGTATGTCAAATCAATAATGACAGAAAGAGACAAATCAGTGTTTAGCTAAACAGTAACTAAGCAACGTTTATGAATAAGGCCGTTAGTTCCCAAGGTTGGTGGCGGATTGGCGATGTTTTTTTTTTTAAAGAAATGTACAACGCCACTGTCTATGGGCGGTGGTGACCACTTACCATCAGGTGGCCCATATTCTCGTCCGCCTACCGATATTATAAAATAAAAAAAATATAAAGAAGACAACATCTGCTCATAATCAACGCAACTGACGACACATGGTACACATTATGTAATAAGAAACAATAATAATTTAATTGATATCATTGCATCGTCATAGCCTGCATCTAATCTAGCGCCATTCTGGAAGGTTTTTGCGCCTGACACCAACACGACCGCTACTACCTCAATGGAACTAGTGAAACATTTTGACACTGCCTTTGCCTAGAAGCAAAATATCAAATACATATTTGTTTTTTTTTAACATGTACCATCTTTTTTATACTGTCTACGACCATCATTCGATGGAAAACCATTGTAAGATTGTTAGTTAAATAAGTTTAATGTTTAGCGCACTCTACTGGTTGTTAGCGTTACTTTAGAATAGGACGAAAAAATTTATGTCTATTCCGCTAGATAGCGATATCAGCTAAAGTTGAATTTAAACTTTGAACATTCAAGCGCCATCTCTCGGCAGTAACTCTACTTGTACTTGGCACCACTTGAAAGTTGGCAACGTACTGGTTAGTTAAATCTATGTCTGAATAAATTGGGGAGGCACCTACTCTATTATAGGAGGTTCACTTATAGTCAAACTCCTTATAACATTACGTATTATTATTATTCAGCTACACAACGTTTCTACAACGCACTAATACCACATTTCGTTCAGCAGTGCTAGCATTTTTTTAAAGTGACGTATGTACGAGTCGTTTTTTTCTGAGCAGCTAGGTCTTCGTGTTCCTCTCGGTGTTAGTATGTACACACAGGGTTAAATATTATTTATAGGGTTAGATATTCTGTATATAATACTTTTATAACTCAACGGACTTAAACGTTTTTCGATGTTTCAAATGATGATATCTCAGGAATACTGGTTCCTAGGAAAACGATTATAAAACAAGTATACATCATTGAATGATCAACAACTTTTCAAAACTATAGCAAAATTAACTGTTTACGAAAAAATAAGAAACCTTTTATATATAATAAGAAATACTTTAGCAGATGTGATCCATGGGTTTTATTTGTATTTCATTTGTAATAGATTTCTAAGATCTGTAGAAATTTTAAGTTCTAAGCGAAACATTTTAATTGAAATGTTAATTTATTTAATGTTCGAACTTAAATATGTTTTTTTTTCTTTTATTAAACATTTTAGTGCTAGCTACTTTTTTTGTTCACTACTTATAGTTATAACTAATAGTTAACTTGCGTACTTCAAGGGATTTGGGCCTCTTTTATATTATACTGTACTGTACTGCGATAATTTATTATTTCATGTTTTGGTCAACCAATAAACTTATGATGGAGTAATAAATTACCACTATATTTTAGATTAACAAATTTGCTTTATATCCGCTCTTAGCAAACACAACTTTCTCAACCAAGAAAATCAAGCTGCATAATAGTAGAGTCAAGAACACAAGTCACCACACAGCTGTTCCGTGTATAGAAATCAATGTTATTATAACTAGGTCAGCTTAACTCCACATTCGAGTGTTACATAAACGTTCGTATAGCATATATACCTGTTCACCTAGTTATATGGAGCTACCTTGGTAATATGTTGTTCCTCATTTCTCTGTTATACCTACTTAGTACTAAGGTACATAAGAGAGACCAATATTGATTTAATATATTAATAAGAAAAGGAACGACATCTCAGCATAATATATAAACTAGTTGGGTAGGTAAGGTAAGCAAAATATTTATAAAAAAGATATTACGAATAAACCTATATCGTCTTCATCATCATCACTGCTCCGTGCCTCTATCGAACATCAGTTGATATAGTTATCTAACTACTACACTAGTGGCTAGTATTTAAGGATAATAAATATTACAAAAATTGAAAATAATGATGTTATTTTTTTGTTTACTGTACTTTTCAAGTGTCGATTGACAGATCGAGTTCTTTGACGATCTTATTTGGATCATTGTATAATTAATTATTCCTCGATTTTGAGCACTATCTATAACATATATATATATATACCTACTTAAGTTAGTAAAAACATAGTCTACTCTTTGATTCGCCGTTGACTCGAGCAGTTACTTAGAGATATGCAGTCTCCTCTTAGCGAGAAGAATTGGAGCATAAAGCTTATTACACGATCTTCCAATGTGAATGCGGATTCACACGTGACATAATTTTATTCAAAACATTCAGATATAGGTTCTCATCTATGTCTTCTTTCACTCAAGTACCTAATAAAAGATGTAGGTATTTCAGAAAAAAAAATTTATGTTTACTTTTTGACGAGACTAACACCGGTTTAATTAACTACTATTCGATTTTGTATTTTGCGCCACAATAGAACCTGTTCCACTCAAGGAATATAGCTTCAATTTCTACTGTGAGTAAAGTAATAATATATTATGTATAACTTAGATTTAATACAAAACATAATATCTATCTAAGTTGAATAGCAGCCGCATGATCTTGTTGTAGTAAGATAAAACGATGCCGAATCCATCCCAATATAATTGTAAGCTCAATAAAAAAAAACAAATATGAATTCTCTATCATTCTCTACTCTGCTCAAAACTGCGCAAACCTCATAAAACGTTTGCCAAACACGATGCATAATGTACGCGACGAGACCGGCCTGGCGAGCGAGAGCGGGAAGCAAATACGATGATGCCATAGAGCAGAGAGAGAGAAACGAAACAATAATAGAAATGCGCAACAGAACAGAGCGAGACGGCATCTCGTCGGTTGCGTAGAGATCGCTGTGTAGAGAGAGAGGGAAGGGCGGAGTTACCGCTTGAATTATTGAAGGCGTCGACCGTCGTTTGGGCTGCGAATGCCGGCTAAGGTGGGAGGGGGACTCGTTTGGGGGTACGGAGAGGGCGCGGGTGTTTGCCAGGGCCACTTTTCGCGCGCCTTTCGCGGTCACAAATTTCGCGTCCGCGCAGCCATCTTGCTGCGTCAGTGCAATGACCGTGACGTGGTCGGATGCTCACTTGGTGCTAGTGTCTGTGATGGAAGAGTAGCTGGCAGGTTGGTGACCACCTTCATTTAGTTACACCTTACTGTGCACGCTTTAGTTATTTTAATGTGAATCAAATGTGAAGCGACTATGGTACCACACCACCACCAGGTCACCGGGTACAAAGCTCTAGTTCCTACCTAACTTAATACGTATCTCGTTTTGATGCTCCATAATTATGCGTCGGCAAGCGCGATAACGTGTTAGATATCTTACTATATAATATAAGATACATATTTAAAACAACGACAATATAATTAAAAAAATATATATATATTTTTCAGGTTTATAGTTCTTATATGTTAGAGCTATCGTTAAATAAATAATGAAGTGCCCAGTAATCTACCAAAAATACAAAAAGTCTTTAAATTAACGAATACCTACTCCTTAACCATTACTCAGCTAATCCACTGGTGTCTGTTGTTAGCTAAACCCTGAGACCATTTTATTTATTAACAATTATAAAACACTTGTTCCTATTAGGTAGATAACCAGGCTCGACTAAATAAATAACCAAGTTCAACAATTTAGATATACTTTCTGGACCAAACACGTACCTTATCATAAGTCTGTCATAATCTATACTATAAATCCCTATATTGACTGCCTCGTTGGTCTAGTGGCTAGATATAAGGCCGCAGACCCGGTGGTCCTGGGTTCAATTCCCAGGTCGGGGCAATAAATAGGCATTGGGTTTTTCTGTCAGAAAATTCTGAGTAGCAGCCCGGAGTCTGGAAGTTGGAAGTGTGTACACTCCCGTGCCTCGGAAAGCACGTTTAGCCGTTGGTCCTGCGCCTGACCTCTTTCCGGTCGTGTCGGATTGCCGTCCCATCGGATCATGAGAGCTAAAGAAAAGAGTATGCACCTGTATTTGCACACACTCGTGCACTATAATATCTCCTGCGCAATTGGCTAATCTCTCTTGAGATTGGTCGCCGTGGCCGAAATCGGTCTGGAGGACCTTATTATACTAAAACCACTATTTTTTTCTATATATTCAAAAACAACGATGTCAATCTTTATGTAGGTAGCCTCGTCAAGGCTCAAATATTACGCCGATCGTAATGAAACTTGACATAGGAATAGCTTCAATCCTAGATATAAATTAAGGAATCACAGACATACACATACAAATCATACAGTCAGCCTCGGATTTATACAAAGGCCTACAAGGCACCGGCCTAAGGGCCCGGCCAGCCTAAAATGATAGAATTTCCTCTAAACTCTAAATAAACCCTTTGGAATGAGGTGCCTTAAATGTCAATGTACCTAAGGCCCTTGGATCTCTAAGACCCAAGGCCTGATTACAGAATAAATACCTATTATGATTTTCTCCTCCTGTGGTTTAAAAAAAACGTTCACAATTAATAAAACAAAGAAATTAAAAATAATTTGTTGTTGTTATATTGTTCTAATACGTATATAAATTAGTTGGTACATAAATGATAATAACAAATTAAGAAATAATCTAAAAACTATCGACTTAATTTTAGCAAATGAAAGCATAACGTTTAATTGAGCGCAGCTAGAACACGTGAATCTAAACCGAAAATTACTGGATCAAGACCGGGCAAGCATACCTAACCTAAGGTGCTTGTGCGCTCAGAAATAAAGAAAAACATCGTTATCAATATGCAAGACTGTGTCGGATGAAATTCTGTCATGTGTGTAACCAATCCGCATTGGAGAAGCGTGGTGGAATAAGCTCCAAACCTTCAATTCTAATTTTGACGTAATCGCAAAGTTATTACAAAAGATTTCAACGATACACCGCATTATGGCAGTTTTAAAAATGTCACCATCGATGTCCTTTTTATATCATAGGTAGGCGGACGGGCAAATGTGCCACCTGATCACCACCGCCCTATAGATAAAAGATAGAACAGATTGATAGAGATAGAGATTGATGTTTGGCGGTAGAATAAGAGTTGAATGATTAGTACCCACGCAGACAGGATTCAACAAAACCCTACTAACAAGTTCTGTTCTTAATTAGCTAGCTGGAATTAGTCGTCACGATAAAATACCTGATGGTCTGTTTTCCTGGGATACATCCAACGGGGATGCCGTTGGATGTGTCCTAGACACACTAGCCCCGTCTCATGTCAGGGAAACAATGTTAAAGGAACCGGAACCGCCGCGGAAAAAGTTGCAGCGAACAAACGGAGTAAATATTCATCTCTAATTCCGAATTATACCTTAGAACCATCTGTAGTTTGTAGACTACTGGAGTGGTCAGTTACGAACAGAGAATCGGAAATGCGATTTAACGGGAAAGTATTGCTAGCATTCTTGCCACCATTTCACGCGGTCATAATTTATAACTTTCGCAGATTTCAATTTTAAGCCCGCCTCCGCAACTGCCGCAGGCATAACGTATAGCTGTCCTTTAGAAATGCCCCACTCAAAATAGATACTTAAACTTCGAAAGCTTATGCTTATATTCATGCTTTCAATAAAAAAACATATTTTATAGTATTTTGGTTAAATTATTAAAATTTGTAAAACTTTATTAGATTTAACTTTAGTTCATAATAACATTTAGGGACCTTCATGTAATATTTACATAAAATAAAATTCCATAAATACATTTATAAGACGCTACTTGTACAACTAAATCACGTAAAATAAATTTTAATATTTCATACCTAAACATATTCTTTGGTCATTTGATTGTTTACTGTGCTAACTGTATTGTACTGGTCTATATATTGTAAAAAGAAACGAAACAGTATAAATAAATTATATACCTACCTATATGTAAATGGGCTATCACACACCGTGATTACAATTAGATAGTTATTAACAAACAAAACTCTTTTACTTTTAATATTCATATACTTTCGATGGTAGGACTTTATGCAACACCGCCTGGGTACCAGGGACCGCCCCTCATCATTTATCCTACTACCAAACATCAGTTTTACGGTTTGCCGGCACAAGGACCGTAACATATTGGTTCCCATGGTTGCCGGCGCATTTAGGATGTTTATAATTGTTAACATACAATGTCTATGGGGCAATTGTGATTTACCGTGGTGGCTGATATGACCGGTTATTTTCCTATATATAATTGATACTGAACTAGAAATTCGGCTACAAGATGAAAATTTTACGGTATATATTTTTATAGGCAGGTTCCCTTATAATGTTCTCTCCAGTTTTTTTCCAAAAGGACTAAAAGTAATATTTTCAAAAACAATACCTACTAAACTACATTAACAACGCGCTTACAACAACATTGTGTAAGTCTGACGATGTAATGTCTACCGCTGTTTGATGTTATTATAATTGGTGACTTTCTACCTGAGGACAGAATTTTGCAATAGAAAAAAGCTATTAACGAGACCACTACGTTGCTGGTATTATATAGTTTTAATGTGAGTCATTTTTCTTCTCTGTCGTCACACTCTTGGCAGAGTGGTCGTGGTCGTAGGGGTGGTGGCAAGCTTCACAATTCGTCGCCATTCCTCTCGTACCTTTGCTTGCCTCGTGCATTCGTGGAGTGGACCATTTAGTGCAGCTTTGACTTGGTCGGTCCAACGCATTGGTGATCTACCGCGCGCCATCGTGCCCTCAATTTTTCCCTGAATCACGAGTCGCTCCACAGACATATCTCGACGTGTAATATGTCCAAAGAAATGGGAGTCGTAAGCAATGTAAAAACTATTAAACGGTAACTACCAGCCGAGATCTTTTATATTGAAAATAATCGAATTGCTGAATAAGGCGCATTAATCTCATTAAACTAACTCGTAACACAGTAAATAGCAAATGTAGAGGCGGAAGTCAAAGTTATGGAAGGATGAAAACTGGACCATACTGGAGTAGAAAAGGCATGCTTGGTGAATAGCAGGATTCGATAAACTCCTTGAAAGTACTTAAGAGACACTTAAAATATTTATCGACCTATTGTTTTTTAACCAAATTTTGCTGAATTAAACATCAATTTGGAATTGTGCCAAATTAAATGAGAACACAAGACTAGTCACGTTTTCAACTTCACATCAATTCAAACTTGTACTTATTTCAATACTTTAAATTTGTACCTACTTAGACGTTGGGCGTTTTCTTTAATGTCAATTTCATCTATAAAATTATAAACAACAAAAATTGGTATAACTAGGATTAGTAACAATAGAAACTAGCTATTAACATAATTAAGCATAATGTCCAAATCACAATATACATCGTAGATAACGTCTCCAGATATGAAGTGTGATCAACTAGCTCTAGCAAACCACTATAAAGAAAAGTATTCGTTAAACACGTTTCTACAAAAAACTCTTTTAACACTTTCACTAATGGAGAGATTACCGCTCGACCAGACGTTACAATCCTTCAACAAAACGCGCTAAGCTCTATGGATATATTTGTACACAAAGTGCAAATACCGACAGGAACTACAACCGTATTCAATGAGTACACCGGACACAATTCGAAACCACAATTCATATTTGGAAACTTTTTTTTTGGAAGCCTTCAAGCTATGTTTCATGTTGTAGAATTGTGCTAAAAATATAAATACTTAAATTAAAGTGAAAAAATTCTCTTTGAAAAAGCCCTTCTTGCGAAGTATGTGTGTAAATTTGCTGATATGTATTGACGACAAATACCTATACAATCTATTATTTACTTGAATACATAAATATAATAGCTTGGAGTAAAGCTGCAGATATTTCATCTGTTTTTATCATTAAAAAACACGAAACGCCCTTCGGGAGATTTTAAGGTTTAGCGAGATCTTTGTCTAAGAACGAGAAATAAAAATAAACTTATAAAACCCAGTCTCCGAATCTGCAAATTCGTTACAGTTTTCCTTGGATATTTATTTTCTGTAACAAGATACGGGAGACGTTTTTATTTGTCAATGTGTGGTTAATTTCATTTACTATGATAAACGCATTACATCATCATCATCATCTGCCTTTCGTCGTCCACTGTTGGACATATTGTTACTTAATGCGTTCGAGAACGCATTACATAATACAACAATATAATATAATTATTAAATAAGTGCGTAGTTAGTATTTATTGCTAGTTTATAGTTTATGTAAATACGGGCTATAAAAATCGTGTTCTATTTTATAGTTGACAGTGTATTTTATTTTAGTAAGGACTAGGTAGGTGCTTAACTATTGAGCTTCTTGCCGATTTGTACCGGTGGCAGGCTTATATTCAATTTAATTCTGTAACGTGAAGATTCAAGTTCTTAATAAGAGGCTACTTGAATAAAGTATAATTGGGTTTCATAAAACAAACGCTGAGTCATCTTAATCAAAAAATATTCTACCCCAGCAAGCTTTCACAAGAGTCCAGATGGCTCAGTGGTTAGTACACGTGAATCTTAACTTGTGATCACGAATTCAAACACAGGCCTCTGCCCTTTCATGTACTTATATTGTGTTTATAATTCCTCTCGTGCTCGGCGGTGAAGGAAAACATTTAATAGAAATTCTACCACATGTATATTCACCAACTCACATTCGAGCAACGTGGAGGAATCAGCTTCTTCTCGAAGGGAGAGGTGGCCTTTTCAGTTTTAAAATAAAACTACTGGGACGAACAGGCTACCATTTAAATTAATATGGTACCTATAACTAAGACTTAAGAAATTTAATAGTGACGTCTCTATCTACCAAAACATCGCAACATTCTTAATTAAATTAGACTTATTTAAAAAAACATAATATCCATAAATTTAAATAAGAATACTGAAACTTTTCCATAAGCATATAAATTTACTCTACTGTCGTTCTAATAAATACGTTTGTTTATACGATGCAACATATACAATATATTTTATAATAAATTATTAATCGTAATTTATAACTAGCCTTATATACCGAGAAATTAATTTATTTCATTTATTAAATCGGTAAATTTAATTAAAAAATTAAACATTATTAAGATAAATATGGCTATATGTCTGCCATATCACATCACATATAGAATATGGTTCAATTAAATCTCCGTTCAGCGCGCCTTCACAGTAGTTGAACAAATTCTAAAGAGACATTATTTATCCGACACTAATCTAATAACCTGCGCCCTCCGCCCTCGGCCCTCCCGACCACCCTCCCAGCGAACATCAGGTGTTAATGGGAACAGATTAACACATCATTAAATACGCTCTCTACTATAGATTTTGCCTGTGACTTTTGCTGCGTTGATTTTTTAATGTAATTGAATTAAATTTTATATGTCTGTATAAATATTCCATTGGCTCTTGACAGGCCTAGTGTATTTCTTTTTGGTTCAGTGGATTTCTCAAAATAGCAGTAACCGAACTGGCAAAATATTAAAATTATCTTAATTTTAGAACATTGAACGCTTGAGTAAGCATTATTTCTTTATTATCAATGCTACATATGTTATCCACTAATACACCTTTAATATTCTGTAAAATATACTGTTCTTTAAATTTCGTTTATTAATTACAATACTAATGACGAGCCGGTTGGCGAGGTTGGTAGATACCTGCGTTTCGCGCCGCAGGTCGTGGGTTCGATTCCCCCCCAGGACAAACATTTGTGTGCATGAACATATCTGTTTGTCTTGAGTCTGGGTATAATTATCTACAAAAGTATGTATTTTCCAAAGTAAAATAGTGTATGTAGTATATCAGTTATCTGATTTCCATAGTACAAGCTCTGCTTAGTTTCGGATCAGATGGCCGTGTGTGAATAATGTCCTAGGATATTATTATAATGTGTATTATTATTTATTATTATTATAGTACTGCCCCTGAAATGTCGATTATGATGATGCGTGGAAAGAAAAACATGCAGACTCATCAAACTACGAAACACAATCGAAATAATAAAAAATATACGAAGCACCGAAGATAAAAAAAGAACTATCTAGATAATCAACCGAGTGACTTAGGGGGTTGATAACTCAAAGTTGAAAAGCATCGCGTTATCGGGTAGTTAGGCTAATAGAAGGGGTGACAGACACACACACAATGGCGGAGGTGTTGAGATGGGGGCGGTTTAAATTAGCTCGCTTTGATGGACAATTCTATCGCTGACGGTCAAGTTTTAAAGGTTCATTTTAATTCATGAAATATAGCTAATCATTTGACGATCCATCAGGAAAAACTGCGTTCAATAATAATAAGAAAATGTTTATTTTCAGACACGCAACGTGTTGTAACTTAGACATGTAAAGGTATATTTTAAAATAAAGTCTGCAATAGTTTTGCGAGTTTTGAAGTTTACATTTTACATAGTCTATATAATATATTGTTTACCTAATTAAGTACTTTTTCTCCAGTTAGTAAATAGATATTTTTCTATAAAGACTTTCTCAGTAGCGACCAGAGCTTAGAAGTTGATAATGCTTACCCTTCCGTGCTTCGGAAAGCACGCAAAGATGTTGATCATGCGCCTACCCATTGCGGTCGTGTCGGTTTTGTTGTTCCATATGGTGAGAATGGGGGAATAACGAACGCCCTTGTGTCTGCGCACACATCTGTGCACTAATATATTATGTACCACGCAGTTGACTAGTCTCTCTTGAGAATTAAATTCGGTCAAGAGAAAATTAGCATCATAATTTCACAACATTAAACATAAAATCCTCATTCTTCATAATTATGTTAATTAAGTAGTTCTTTGTACAAATATATATTTAACTTCAACAGAATCCAACGTCACACAAATATTACGAAAATGTTGAACTTAGGTAAATATTTGCATAATTTTTTGCGAAACAATTATTGAGCATTTTAGTATTTAACACGGCCGAGTTTCTTCTTGGTTCTAGAATCTACATTCTAGTTTTGCATATTATTAGTTTTTCTTGAATGATTAAAAATAAATTTTGATTTTATTGACATCGATTTCCAAATTAACGAACTACAGATATCTATATTTAACCAAACGAGTTACTTAGGCCCTTTACAAACGTTAATCGGGTGATTATTTAAACAATGCTGTGTCTTCTTCTTTCGAATGTCAAATCAATAACGACATAAAGGGAAAAGCAATCGGGTCTGTAGCTATTATAATATTTCGGCTTGTTTTATTTCGGTGATTCATATCATAAGATCGGATGCTCAAACTGATCTCGATACACTAAACGAGTGGTTTCAGTATAATTTGCTTGCGATAAATGTTGCTAAAACCTCCTATATGGTTTTTACTGCAAAAAATAAAAAGATTCCCGAAGTAGGCCCATTAGTTATTAACAATCAAAAAATAAAACAATCAGAAGAAGAAAAGTGTCTTGGACTTATTCTAGATTCTAAATTAAAATGGCAAGCTCATATAGATTATCTACAGTCAAAAATAACATCTTTAACGGGTGCTTTACGCAGGTCGGCACGTTGTATACCAAATAAAGTTAGAATTATTATATATAACTCACTAGTAAAGCCACTATTAGAATACTTAATAGAAATATGGGGGGGGGGAGTGCAACTAAAACAAATTTAAAAGATCTTCAAAGATCCCAGAACAAATTACTAAAAGCGCTATTTAAACTACACTACTACTTCCCGACAAAAGATTTATATAAGAAAACTAACACACTATCCATTAATCAATTACATAAATACAAAACATGCATACTAATTAGGAAAATGCTTACGGGTTCAGTACACACACAAGTAACTTTTAAAACAAAATCACATAAATACAATACAAACTACAATTACCGAAAGCCAGAACAAAAAGTTATGGATCAAAAACCATATTGTTTAACGGGGCACTACTATACAATAGCTTACCTAAAAAAAATATTAATGAAAAAACTTTTGAAAATTTTAAGACCGAACTGAAAAAACACTGTCAAAAATTGAATTGAGAAAGATATGTATATATATATATGTATATATATATATATATATATATATATATATATATATATATATATATATATATATATATGTATACTCACTTTTGTTTTTATATAAAGACGCCGATAATCATAACTATAATATAGATATAAGAAAAATGTACTTAGTTTCTCGTGTAAGTGAACTTTTGTTCTTAATGAGAAATAAACTTCTTAAACCATTTAATAAACCAATTTTTCGTATCCTTAACTATCTGAGATGAGCAAAACCCCACCCCTCGCCCCTCTGCTTTCGGGGTTTAATGTCGAGCGACAAATATTTGCTCCTTGTAATTGGTCTGCGGTTCGATACCCGGGGGTAAATATAACGTCAGGGTAATCCGTAAATCGAAATATAAGCTCAGTGTTACAATCGAAATAAAAATATCATAGTTGATCGTTTATAAGCTTTAGATTTATCTAAATTATTTACAAATGAAGTATAATATCTTTCGTTAAGTAATGGATATAATCTACACATATCTAATAAAATAAAACTAAAATAGCATGTTCGAACGAGCTAATCTCTGGAAACAGCAACAAAATCCGATTTTTTGTTAAATTTAATAACCTAACAGTGCAGCCGTAGCCTTATAATTACAATAATAACAATACAGTAAAAATATACCAATATAAATAATTAATACAAATAAATAATACAAGTTGAACAACATAGGTTTTGATTGGTGGTAGCTGCTGTGTACAGGAACACGTAATGTCACCGTAGGTACACGGTAACGTAACCAGTGACCACAATTTATAGGTTATTAATATTTTTATCCCTATTGTTAACAAAATGCCAATATTCTTATAAATTATTATATTTTGAATGCTATAAATTAAATTCACTTCGCTTATCTCTCAAGGGCTATTCAACCGTTGTCACTTGAACTGGATGCGAGCTTCCGACGGAAGTGTGGTTTGGATTTAAGTCACGTCAATTCGTGTTAAAAAAATGAATCTGTCAAATAATATTTCACTAGACCCGTCCCAGCGTCACACAGATTAACGTTGGACATTTTATTTCACTTTTCGTTTAAATAATGATATAATTAATAAATATCATAATATAATCCATATTAAGTCCAGGTAGCTTATCAGAACCCGAATAAAGATTTTTTGTTGAAAATTTCGCAGTAGCTCTGAGTCTATCCGTTGGCACTGCATACGCTACCGGCCTTGTCTTTTTCCCAGTTTGTGTTATTGTACCTATGTGTGTGTACATGTAGTATAGTAGAAATATATCTTATGAATGACTTTTTTCGTATATCGTAATATTAATGTTTACTGAATCATATAAATTATTCAATAACTTTGATGCCAGCGTCGATCATACTGTTGAAAGTGATATAGATCAACCTCTACTATTATGATATTATCTGTTAATTACTTGTTCACTCCATGTTTTAATGTAACAGTGGAAACTTCGTTGGCTTATGTGAGACTCATTTTGGTATCAAATGTTTGTGTATTATACTATGCTGTGTGTTTCCCGAAAATAAAATAAATAAATAAATAATTCGAAGCATTAATTTGTATTACATACGAGTGATTATAAAGTATATAATTCTTATAAAAGTTTGTATAAACCCCGATCATTACGTCGCGCACTGACGAAGGGTCGCCGAACACTTGACGTCAGTCGTCCCGACAGCTCGCGACGGGCTCATTACCGCGGACGGAGCGAGGCCCCATCGCTGTCACGAACATTTCTTAATCGGGTGTGAATGTTTTCTGATCTGCGATGGGATTTGTCAAATTTTGCATAAATTGTTTGTTTCAATTATCACTAGAAAGACATGCATTTAAGCCAAATATCATAAGATATATTTTAACTAGAAGATTATTAAACGTGTTTCTCTGTCTGTCTGTTACTTTGTCAACTGAACCTAACTTTGAAGAAATTCGCTTGAACCTAAAGGAAGGACATATACTACTTATTATATATTTGAAACGTGGGCCAAGCCGCGGACGATGACTAGTTATATATAAAGAATAGTATAGATAAATAAAATAATGGATTAATATTCAATTGTACATGAATGGTACATAAACTTAAAAGACACATGAAAGTGTAACATTTTTGATATTTCCGAACCGAAAGCGCATTTAGAATCACAATAAACACTCATTACAAGCGAAATAGAAATGGAAATGTCAACGTATCAACGACCAATAAACAATTTGCGGCTTACAGTCACAAATACATCACCCCATGATTTTCCCATTACGATATAATACGACCACGCTACGTTGACCTTTAATTTGATGTACGTCTCTTAGAAATTCGGATAATGTTAGATTGGTCAGCGTAATGGTCGTTAAATACGAAATCTGGCAACAAATACAAGCCTATGAATGAAATTATTATTTATATATTAATTTATAAGGCGTCTTTATGCTATAGTCGAAAATTTTGAAATAGTTTGTTGGTAACAAAAGCAGAGCCGTTGATTATGGGTTTTGAAGACAAATTCACACATTGTCAAAGTATAGGATGATCAATATGTCTGCGCTTGTAGGCGGCCTTATCGCTTAGAGCGATCTTATCTTTTGTTAAAGAATCTTCACTAAAAGGATTTAGAATAGCTAGTGTTCGTCTAATTGTCGAAATTCGACTTTAATCATTATTAAAAATTTGAGGAGAGCATATATATATCGTAAGCATAGAATAATAACGCTTAGAAGGATAGTGTCATACAAAGTTTCGCTCAAAATTGAAGTAACTAGAATTAATGTGTGTGTAAGTGTCACGTACGTTACATGTACCGACACAACCACATACGACCGAATTATGTTGCAAGTGAATACAAATTTTCCCCATAAAGTGAGGAAATTGATATTGTTTGAACTTGAATTATGAATTATATTTTTTCGCATTTAATTAATTTTAATTATTACGTAGGTTGTATTCAGATGTAACAATTTGTCAGACAATAATATTGGACATTATTATTTTTTGTGAAAGATTTTCTGACAGTAAATTGTGATAAATAGTAAATTTGTGGATTTAGTTGGCTTCCAATATTCTTCTCTTCGATTAAGTTGTATTTTATCTATCCATCGAGCAGCAGCAATTGAATTCGAAGGAAAGCTAAAAAAGATTACAATTAATCAATAAGTATTATAATTATATATTGCAATATTATTTATTTCATTTTAAAGCTAAAATGAAATAAATTATTATAATAATCTCTTTTTTTTTTATTTATTTAGTAATATTATTTAGTATTGCTTTTATTTTATGTATAATCATAAAGAAAAATATATAATTAGTTGAACAGTATTAATGTTTTATACGTAATTTAAAAAAGTTAAAATAATAATTTTAAAATTTATTTATTTTTATTATTTAAAATATTAAGCAATCGTGGTAAATATATATTCCATAGCTGGTAACATTTTATTGTAATGGCGTCTTTTGTTTACAAATTCTTTTTATGTTTTGATGAATGTATTTTAACTAAAATTATAAGTTGCCAAATAGTATTTACGTGTGAAATGTGATTTTCTTATCCTTACTTTTTTATGTGGAGTGTTGTGACACCCTTTTCTACAAAGTAAGTCATTTTTTAATAAATTGCGCAAGATGTTTACTATGACACTTTATCGTGACGACTGACGTGACGTCAAATGTATTGAGACTAGTAACAATTTGACTTCAATTCGCTTGGGCCTACACTCCTTCTAAGCGTTATTATTCTATGATCGTAAGCATGTATAGCGCAACTGAGAGTAGTACAAATATAATGAAATGATAGATTTAGTCATCGCATTGCAGCTGTATACGTACAACTATTATTTAACAACATTAGGGCCGAAGCTTGAAGTTATAAAGCCTATATATATCTCAATTAACGGACTATCGAGCGAGAGGATAGGACAGGAGGATAGTAATTCAAATCAGTCTGATAATTTCTGAGATGAAAGCGTACAAATAAACACAAATTCCGCTCTCGCAACATAGCTATATAGCGTGATAGTCTACAAACTCTCTATAATATTATTACTATCGGTTAGATAGATTATATTCCTGAGTAACATACGTATTTCTCTATTATAACTATTAAACATTCTATAATGGACAAAATCATCAATCAAGTCTTGAGTCTATAAAAGCAAAAATAACTCGTGTTTATTTTCACTTGTAATTGATGTCAGAACCATACTTCAGGGAGACCTCACTAAGCTGTGGTAATCGCCAAATCCGTATTACGAAGTATTGAGAAAGGGATGCATATAGAAGTAAACGACTGCTAGAGAGCGACAGCGCATTAATTACATTGTAATGGTGTTACGCGTGTCAACGTTATACAAATCATTCCCCCGTTCGTTGGAATACCAATTGCCAACAATACTATTTTTTTTTAAATGGTGTTTGTATATTTCGTTAATAATAAGATAATTATAATAACAACTTTATCTACGGACAAAATTAAGTAATTCGTCTTTATAAGCAGACAGAAATGTATCGTTTTTAAAAGTAAAAAGTAAAAGTAAAGTAACAGTCTGTGAAAGTCCCATAGCTGGGCTAAGGCCTCTTCTCCTCTTTTGAGAAGAAGGTTTTGGAGCTTATTCCACCACGCTGCTCCAATGCGGATTGGTGGAATACACATGTGACAGAATTTCAGTGAAATTTAACACATGCAGGTTTCCTCACGATGTTTTCTTTCACCGTCAAGCACGAGATGAATTATAATCACAAATTAAGCACATGAAATTAAGTGGTGCTTGCCCGGGTTTGAACCCACGATCATCGGTTAATATTCACGCGTTCTTACCACTGGGCCACCTCGGCTTATATTTATAAAATTTATAATATATTTTAAAAGTAATTATTTAATAAATAAGAAGGATAACTATGTACCGATATTTTTTGTATATTTAGGATATTATTTTTGGATATCGAAAAATGCTATAAATATTTGAACGAATGAAGCAATTAAGATAAAGCTAGTGGTTTGCGCAAGTCCGTCTGGGTGACACTCATGAGATATTTTACCGCTAAAAAGCAATACCTACTTAGTATTGTTATGTTCCGGTTTGAAGGGTGATAACATCTTAGTTCCCAAGGTTGGTGGCGCATTGGCTATATGATGGAATGGTTAATATTTCTTACGTTGCCGATGCCTATTGCGGTGGTGACGACCTACCATCAGGTGGCCCATTTCCCGCGTCCTTACCTATTCTATGTAAAAAGAAAAATGAGGTATATTTTCCTGCACTTCTTTTATTTGATATCAATTTTGAGGTAGTATTAGGTACGGATACCTATGATTAAAATGTAATACTAATATTGAAAACAATAAAGAAAAACTTATATCACAAACATTTTAAAATCTAACATATTCCAAAGACAGAAGGAGTGATAAATAAAATGTACATTTAAATATCTTAATGGATTAGCTAAAAGCTATGTCTAATACATATTTCTTGATTTATATCATAACACTTCACCACTTAATATTTAATGTTCCTTCTAAACTAACTTCATTTCGCCATTGGAATAGGCTATAAGTCGAATGGGATGTGTCCCGGTATTTCCCGAGCGGGTGCGGTTAACGATCACCATTAATGACGTCTTGCGCTGACAGACGTCAAATCACAGTGTCACGTCTGACGTCGCGCCAAGAGCACTGAACAAAGAGATTACGTTTTTTAAATTGATACCACGAAATCAGATTTTTTTTTACTGTTGGTATATATGGTATATATTGGTATATAATGGAACATTTGTAATAAATAAGTGCGATTAAACAATATTTTATACCAAAGAATGAATATATTAAATTATATTTATTATTTGTCAACAGGGTTTGAGTTATATTTCACTGGTAATTTCCACCCGCGACTTGCAACGTGTATGCCAAATTTCATGATGATCGGTGGAGTAGTTAAGATCAGGAGGCCAAGTCTACTAACATAATTGTCACATTATTGGAATCGAATCGAAACATAATCGTTGACGTTTTGGTCCGGGAGGTAGCGTCGCATTTACAAAAGTCATAGTAAGCCGGCTGATGTTGACATAGATAGTTGATCTTATAGCAAGCAATATCTGATCCGATAGCTAATAAGCAAACCGACCATCAGCTGCCCAAGTAGCGATGGGCTTGGCTGTGGGAGGGTGCGAAAGTGTTAAAAAAAAGAAAAAGGCCAGCTGACGTCTAGCCCCTCCTCCACTATGCAGCTGACAGTTATTTTCCAGCTCAGTATGATGTTGTCTATTCAAGAAAAAAGTTTCAGCCGGCGTACTATTACTTTTTTTTTCTTTTTTTCCCAACTTTCGCAATCTCCCACAGCCAAACCCACCGCGGGTGCGTCAGCTGATGCTTGGTTCACTTATAAGTCATTCGAGTTCTGTTGAAAATGACGGCAATCGATCGGCTTAAAATCACTACCTCCATGCAACGCTACCTTTCGGACCATTTAGCTTTTTCCCTATTCTAAACGATGATCCAGTTGCGATTCGATTTATCCTTGATGTCCTTTGACATGGTTTTTTGGCTTTTGTATATGGTAACATCATACTAATTGGGTTTCTGAGTAATAGTCGAAGCTGGATCGGAATCGAATCGAAAACGTTAATAAACGTTTTACATTCCTCCTCCTGTAAGCGTAACAAATAAACAAACGAACGAACTTACTTTCGCTTTTACATTATAGTTAAGGATTATGGATATTTTCTCGTTCTTTAGACTCAGTTTCATATTTTTATATATACAGTAGAATCCCGATTATCCGAATTAATTAAATCTCGGGGTATTCAGTATAATCGAAAATCCGGATAATCGATTTCAAAGTCAAATCAAACAGTAATTAAATTTTAATAACTTTTTATTATAAAAGGGGTTTTACATAGATCATTTAGGCAATACGATATCAAAAAATATGAGTTATAATGCTAAATAATAACACAATACCTTATTATAAATTATATACTTTAATTTAAAATTTTGATTGGAAATAATTTGTAATTTATCTTTTGACGTAATGAACCACATCTTTCATTGCGGCTAAGTCCCTGATGCGCTTCAGTTGTAATAACTGTATGGGATCCGATTCGTCCTGTCTTTCAAAGCATTTAAAAGCAACATCTAGAGCTTCAAAAGCTCAAAAATACAACCTATTAGTTGAACGATTCAAATAGAATGAAACAATAACAAACACTTTCGGGCAAATAAATGAGAGGCGGAGTACCCACAAGTCGGAGGCGGGAATAAAATCGTCAAAACATTTCTAAATCGGTAAGTAGAGCCGTGAAGAATGAGTCCGGATAATCGGATATTCGGATAATCGAGATTCTACTGTATTTTCTAAGTCGACCTTTTGTACGAATAACAATAATGCGGCCAATACAGATTGTTTAATTAAACAAGTATTTCTAAATGTTATATATTTAATGTTTTAAATATTTACAAAAAATATAATACTGTATTTGCATTCTACTTGTATCATAAAATATACGAGTTTATTATACTTTTATTGAAAACATCAAAATTTAAAGGTAGGTACTTAGTTTAAATTACAGATTAATGTAACTTCCACTTAAAAGCCTACACAATAAAGAACAAAATCAATTGTAATTGTTATTCCATATTAACCCTACGGAAGCTGAGGTGAAGAGCTGCATCAAAGAATAACAAAATTAGTTTTGTTTCCATTTAATATTATGCTTTAATTTCTTGACTTAAAGTAGATTTTTGTACAACAATGATTAAAAGTGATGTGCCTAATCAGTTATCTCTTGACTTGAGAGGCTGTGAGAGATTAGATGCGATCGTTACGGATAAGGCGCGGTTTAGACGATAAGTGTAATTATGATATTGACTGAGATTAGCTTCCGAAGAGTAAGCTTATTCCATAATGTGATCACATGATAACGTTCTAGTGGGCTCGTCTACGTGCAAGTCTCCTTAACGAATAATTTCATATTAGAAACACTAGTGGGAGGGACGAAGTTGCAACATGTTCATTTATGTAAAACAAATTAACTAACATTTATGTAATTAGAAAAAATATTGTATGTTTATTACTCAATCAAGCTCGATTCTGCAGAAATATAATAAAAAGTTGGCACACAAGTTTGGTCACGAGCTGACTAGGAGGCTCACAATGTCGACTGGGCGAATTTTGTTGTCCTACCTTCATATAATTATCTTGTTTTAATTTCTTCTACGATGAACTATACACACAAACAAACAACGTTCGCACGGAACCAAATAATAAAAGAGGTTTGATTAAGCAGAGGTTCAATACATCCTCTTAATATATATTTTTAAATATGTTCATATATTTATGTTTTCCTAAAATTAATTCTGAGCCTCCATTTTTTTATAATAGAGCAACGACCCTGGGGCCTGCGAACGTTTCGCAAAACAATAGCCAATATTAATATGAAATCTAAAGAAATTTAAGCTTTCACAATAAGCACCGTTAACCATCAAACGTTTGAATTAAATGAAGTACTTATTACGACTAACAAAAGTCCCCGGTCCGCCTCGCCATTGTGTCGACTCACACGAGCTCACATTGTTGTGTCAACAGTACACCTGGCTTTACTTCACGGTACTACTAGAGGGTCGGATGAAAGCTGTTCCTCGTCTGAAGGCTAACTTTAGTTTTTAGCGTATTTCCCTTTGATATTGATCATTATTGTTTTAATGTTTAATTATTACATAACAAAGTATTGTTTTTTATTATAGAATAGGTAGGCGGACGAGCTTATGGGCCACCTGATGGTAAGTGGACATTGGCATTGTAAGAGATGTTAACCATCGCTTACATCGCCAATGCGCCACCAACCTTGGAACTAAGATGTTATGTCCCTTGTGCCTGTAATTACACTGGCTCACTCATCTTTCAAACCGGAACACAACAATACCAAGTACTGTTGTTTTGCGGTAGAATATTTGATGAGTGGGTGGTACCTACACAGACGAGTTCGCAAAATATGTAAATGTTTGAAGCTAATTTTCTTAAAACACATTTTAAAATGTAAGAGGTTATATAACCAATGTAATATTAAATACATACATCAGCCATGTAATTATAAATACAATCACATTACAAAAAACATCTCAAATGAATGATAAAAGTCAATAAGCCCTTAATATAATTCTTGAGAAAAACTTGAGAGATATTGTTGTCAAAATACGAAAAAAAATTATTATTATTTTTATGCTTTGCACAATATGATCATGAACACACATATTACTATATATAAAAGTTTACTTAAATAAGTAATTAAAAAAATACCTACTACACAAGACAATGTCGAAATCTATAGGCAGAATATCTATGATTAGGTCTAAAATCTACACCATTGTTGTTCACATGAGCGTGATCGGGCTGTCTATAGCCTGCAGATATTACCCCATGTTGTGGAGAGGAGCACTCGTCAATTTTCAATTAATAAAAATCATTCTGAAATTAAAAAATAGCAACAATACAATCGATCGGTTCTTATTTATATTCAACACAATGAAGCATGTCATTGTGTTGAATATAAATAAGAATAAGACCTACTATTTTTTTTACAAAAAAAAAATCTGCTGTTAAGGAGTAGCTTAGAGCTTATTGCAGCAGGCTGCTCCACGTTGTATTATGTATACTTGAGGCAAAATTCATTAGGTAAGTTTTTTTTCTGATTTTATTTCGGGACTTTTAAGCGCTGAAGCTAAATGTCAGTCCCATTATTCCCTTAGTAAATATTCACCACTAACAATAATATTATCGACATTATTCACATATTTTAACTTAAACTGGTAAAGCATTTTTGCTATATCTGAGTTAGGTACAGACAGTGCGCTTTGAAAGATTCCCACATCCTTTAAATTTATACTAAAACGACGCGTCAACTCCTGTCTCCTGTCAGCGTTCCGAGCACATTACACTAGGAAATGATGTATATATATCATCCTCTACACCGCATACATCACAGTTAGGAGAATTTAATTTCTTCATTAAAAAACCACATCTATTGAGTGGAACATGTCCAGAACGCAGTCTAAGAGCCATGACAATTTGTTGCCGCGTCAACCCTAAGTCACAAAACCACGGAATACTAGGAGGCTCACTCTGTATGGTCTTGTACCATATGCCCTTACACTTCGATCTTTCGTCAAAATACTCTTTAAATCTTTTTAGACATTCTATTTTATATTTCATTAAAATTTCCGAATAATATGATCTTAAATTTATAGATATCCCTACTAATAGTGCTTGTTTTGCTAAAGAATCAGCCTTCTCGTTTGCCGTCAGTCCAATATGAGAGGGACCCCATTGCAGTTTCAAAGACTTGCCGCAAGATTGTAATTGAATTAATATATTTAGAATTTTGTAAGCTACTGATACACCCCTTTTACCCCTGACACAGCCTTCGAGATGAAGAATGGCACTTTTGCTATCCGAACAAATAACAATATTTTCACTATTAAGCTTTATAGAATAACTAACATAGTGCCTCAAAAATAGCAACAAGTTCCGCAGTCATTATTGAAGTATAAGCATTTATTTTAAACATTTTGCCAGTGTTACAATTAGAGTCATATAAAGAGCAACCAACTTTTTTGTATCTTTAGAGCCGTCAGTATACAAATAGTACCATCCAGCATAACTTTGATGTAGTTCTTGTATAGTTCAATAAGATCCAAAAATAGTTATGATATTAACATTGTAAGGCAAGAAACTATACAAGAACTACATTAGGTAAGTTAACTTTGGATGTTTTCCAAATTATATTTACATTTCATTTATTTTTGTAAAGTGAAAATTCTTATGGGGGCCAACTTGAATAAAGTACAATATTAATTTGACCTTTGAGTTCATATACCTATCGAGTTTTCTTTTAATATATGTCTTGGCAAAATGCTTATTGATTATCAATGTGAATGAGGTTACCCTCCCACGTAGTATTGATGTCCACACGACCACGAGCATCGCTCGGTAAACCCCCGCCGCCCCGACCAATTAAATTGGCTCAAACAATAAAACCAGCCGGCGGATACAGTGCATATTGTTCACGTCACGATTTTAGCCGCTTGTTTTAATTGAACGGTACTTTTTAAGGGAAGGTTACTGAGGGATAATTATTTAAATTGTCTTGACGCATCGATGTCTTGTTTTTTTTAAAGAAAAGGTTATTTTTTACGGAATTACAATTTAACTGGGAAATGCTGCTTGCATTCTTGACACCATACCACGCGATCACAAATCATGATCAGTCATGAGGCAGTCGCAATTCTTAATTTTTGATTGATTGCTTATACTAATTCTAGTCCTCGATATTAGTAATTCTTATGTAAATAAATGTTATATTTTTATAATATATATGTAACATATAATTGAAGTAAAGTAAGTAAATGCCCCACTGTTGAACTAATGCCTCATCCTCTTTTGGTGGAAGACATATGTATAATTGAATAAATATTAATTTTGTTTAAATAAAATATATCAATTTTGACGTAAATAAACTAAATATTTTTAATTTTTATTTGTATTTATTTAAGGTTTTAATGTAATTATTTAAATTAAATTGTATTAAGTACCAAAAAAAAAAAATTTTGACTTCATATGTGTATATATGTTCTGAAATGGGAAAATCTAATTTAGCTAATTAAAAACTTACTATATTGACGCTTTTAGCATATTTCAATTAACATTTAGTTTGTAGTTTCACCGATTCACGAATCGAAATTGAATGTATTTTTGCACCAAACAAACATGCCTCCTTCCTTAATTAGTAGCGAAAGTGGAGTTCAGGTTTGAATACGCATTGAAGGGTCCTTTTCCATTTCGTGCTATTCACAAAACGCAATCCGAACGAATGTTTGCAAACGATTTCTCCACAAAGGCGCCGCGACAAATCGAAAAGGGTACACCCCTTGCAATTTACTTAAAACAAGCGACACGCTTTGTGTCCTAACCGCTCCCACAATAGAACACTCTCGCGCGATTGAGACGCCTCCGACTGACTACAACTAAAAGTATTATTCTCTCTCCGCAGGTACTTGTCGCAAGAATGCAGCCGTTCCAATCGTCAGCCCGCCCCGAGGGCCCGAGGGAGTCGTCCCCCGAGAGGGCCAAATCCCCCGATACACCCACGACGCCAGTGCTCAATTTCTCCATAGCTCGGCTTATGGAACCAGACAGGAAGAAGTCAGTGAGTCCGGAACTACCACCACCGCCCGGTTTCTTGTCATATGGGGCCCATTTACTGGATTCAGCGTTCAAACAGTACATACCGGCAGCGAGACGACAGCTGGTATCACATTACCCGTTACTCTATTACGGTCCAGATCTAGTTTCATTGACTTATGCCCATCAGCTCCATTTGCCCAGACCACCGCCGGTACAATCTCCTGTGCAACGTCCACCGAGTCCTCGCGCTCCGGCGGCCGATCACGCCGTATCTTCGACGACCGGTCCAACACCGTCTCCAGCGAAAAGCAAGAGCTTCGCCTGTGGTGATTGCGGAAAAGTGTTCAATGCTCATTATAATCTGACAAGGCACATGCCCGTTCACACTGGAGCGAGGCCGTTCGTCTGCAAAATCTGCGGTAAGGGGTTCAGACAGGCGTCAACATTGTGCCGACATAAAATCATTCATACCTCTGAGAAACCGCACAAGTGTCTCACTTGTGGAAAGGCGTTCAACCGTTCCTCGACTCTGAACACTCACGCTCGAATCCACGCGGGCTATAAGCCCTTCGTTTGTGAGTTCTGCGGGAAAGGGTTCCATCAGAAAGGTAACTACAAGAACCACAGACTCACTCACAGCGGTGAAAAGGCATACAAATGTAACATTTGCAACAAAGCCTTTCACCAGATATACAACCTGACGTTTCACATGCACACACACAACGAAAGGAAACCTTTTACGTGCAGTATATGCGCTAAAGGATTCTGCAGAAACTTCGATCTCAAGAAACACACGCGAAAGCTCCACATGGGCGCTGGCAGCTCGAATAACGACTCTTCTCTAGACACGCAGGATGAGTCGACCCAAGAGGCCACCACGAGTCCAAGCGACGAAGCGAGCCGAGCTGCCTTTAGGCCGTTCATAGGGTCTTCGTATCCCCGGATCCTGGACCCCGCTAGGATGACTGCTCCTAACACGTTCTTCTCCAAGCTCTTGTGACCCGATAACTATTTCAAGGGTTACAACGAAACAAAGAAATAAGCGAATTGATAGTGGATTTGATATAATTATTATCATCAGATGATATCCTCGTATAGTCAAAAAATATTTATATTTGTAAATATTTTAAAAATATCAGTAGATAATTAAGATATTTATATAGTTCCGAAATGCATGTTATTCTTAAATAATTCCGATTTACATGTTAGTTGACAGGCGACATTATCGAATGTTCCTTATCGTGTAAACTTTTAACCAATATAACGCATTTATTGTGAATTATATTTAGAACAAATTAGTATAATAATTGTGATAGTAAATATTGTAAATAAGAAAGCATTGTACATATTTTCATAATTAGTAAATTTTTAAATATTTCGATGTTTTGTAGGAGAAAAAAATCCATGTCAGTAGACAATCGCCGTATTTATGATCTTATCACTTAATGAAGCAGAATTTGATGAAATATTAAATCATGCATTATTCAAATAACTATTGAGTACCTTTATAGTGTTATTGTATTTCCTGTAAAGTTAGAAAAATTTTTGATAAATGTAAAATTGTGATTGAATATTAATGAATAAATATTAAAGTTAGAATCGAATAGAAGTACCATTCTGTAAGAACTTACTTTGTATCTCAACCGTACAATGTTGTATACCAACATTTCACAAGCGAAGTTAAATAATAATAATACTTATAGTCAACGCCGCATCACTTTCTGATATTTCGTAATCGTGTTCTGCGGTGAATTTTGGCTTGTTCTTACAGAATAGCTCTACATAAATGATGACGCAATTAAGCGCGACCCACACTATTTAGATACTATATTATTATTATAAGTAACGTTTATTTGTACAGCATTAACGCTATAATAAATTATCAAATAAGGATATTGAGATTAAATGTTAAATGAATCATGTGTGTGTTGTACCACTGGATCGAATATGAACGGGAGATATTTTCTTTTAAGATAAATTATAGTAGTTTCATAGTGTGCGATTCGCTAAAGGGTTAAGGCTAAAAAAACCGAGGGTTACGTTCAGCTGCGTCACCATTTCAAATGTTTTGAATTTAAATATTACACATCCGCCAGTGTGGATTATCCCTTAATTACTATATATTATGTAACTTAATAATTGGTGTTCTGCTTTCTCAATAAAACATAGTTCTTGATAGTTCTAAATATAGTAACGGGATTTACTGCAAAACTATTATGTAAGAACCAAATTTAAGATTCGATTTTCGTCCTAATCGTAATAAGTTGGAAGCTAACTTGCAGCCCGATAACGAATCGTCTATCACGAGATCAGTGCGATCCACTCTCAATAAGTTTTTATTATTATAAAGTACAACTACATCGTCTAACGATTCTTCCGAATGCTTAGAGATCAATCTTGCCCCTCCCGTGTGATTTAAGTTTGTTTGTTTAAGCACATATTGCAATTAATTGCAAATGATTGGGTCAGATCTAGCAACTGATATTTAAGCCCGCCTTACTCAAATAATATTTTAAATTATAATTCTTTAAGCTTTTTATGTCTATGTCACATTACACTGATGGCTGACGATCGAATACGGCGTCGAGTGCCTAGTTTGATCTTACATAATAGTTCTGGTTGCTATCGTGTACGAGTTCACCTAGTATAGAATAGATGTAAGCCGTAGAGTGGGTGTACATATTGTTAATATCCGATGTCCGCAATCCGCAGTCCGCAATATGAGTGTATCAACATATATTATCGAGATTATAATAACTATTATAAAAACTATTGTCATTTTATTTCATCTTTTATATTGCAAAATATCGTCGCCGAATGTTTTCGTTATGACTGATTATTATATATACATATGCACATATATTATATCCCGTTGGAGGGAAAATACAAATCAATAATTCATTTATTATAAGAATATGACAATTGTATCTGCTTCATACAAAACGCTGTGTACTTTCCGATTCGAATAAATAAAGAATAGTCAAAGTTGGATTGGAATTGAATCGAGAACGTATTGTAGTCGTTATAGATTAGTAGAATTGAGCCTCAGACGGGCTTGCACAAAGCCCCATCGCCGAGAAATATGAAAAGAAAGAAAATAAGAATGAGGAAACGTGTAGTCTGTTCGTTGGTAAATAAATATATGTGTTGTTTCAATAGAACATCGTCACTGAACTCTGGTTCAGATAGAGGCGCCACTACCGGACATTTAGGAAATATTTTCTTAAAATATCTACAATAAATATTATTACCATAGTTATTAAAATATGTCGTTATAAAACGGTTTCTCCGCGACCCCTGATTACCGTCGCTGTGGGAGGCGCCGAGTGCGCCGCAGTGCCGCTGCCTCGCTGCTCATTGTCAACTGAACAGTCAAATTACAGCCTTGAGCCGCCCTTGAACGAAGGACAGAGGTTGTTAACTGTAGGACTTAAGTGGGAACCTACAAAAATAAACAATACCTACTTATTATATTAAAATATACAAAAACATATATTAACGTGCTTTTTAATCTAAATATTTTTATAAAGATTTTTAACATTATGTAGTTATTTAAAACGCTTAAAAAGTGTAATTTATCAATCAAAATAGTATGTCATTAAGAGTCATTAATATTGATTTTAAATTAAAAATAACATTTCGAATGAACTTCTCATAAACATAAAGAATACGACAACTACCTGCATTAAGTGAATTTAAAAAAAAATGTTGACTTTCCCTGGTTGGCGAACTTAAAACGTCAACTACCGTAATTCAAGCTCCGAGCTTTGTGCGATAATAATTATTGTTCGTTTATAAATAATAGTGCAGTCATATCGCACTGTGCTTTTGTGCGCGGCGGAAGCGGGCGTCGAGCGCGTGCGCCTGCGCAGTCTCTCCCACCTTAATTAAACTCAGAACAATGAAACCAACGAACTTTCTGACTTTCAAATGAACAATGAAGTGCTTGGGAAAAAACATATTTTATTATAAATCCTTCGTCTCCGGTGACTACAATAGACCAGACGTTTAATGGCGCGCGGTAAAAATATTATTCGAGAATCAATGTTTTGTCTATCAAAAGTCTGTCTGAAATGTGTCTAATTATATTTAACTGCATTGAAATCGATAGTAAAACATTTCAAAAACCATTTGTCAGGTATACACGACAGTTGAAATAAGGAAATGTTAACGGAGGTCGCGGATACAAGTTACTGATGAAAGACTACAATATCAGGCAATAAGGATAAAATTAAAACCTTAAATAAATACAAATAAAAATTAAAAATATTTACTATACAAATCGTGACCGCGTGGAATGGTGGCAAGAATGCTAGCAGCATTTCCCCTTTGAATCGCTATTCCGATTCTTTGGGCGAAAAATGAACCAGCCCTCCTGTCACCAGTAGAGGCAATAAGACGGGGTGTAATAATAATAATTTGTTGTTTAATTATATGTTAATTGTTGCTTTAGTCTTGTAATTTATATTTCTTTTTTTTATTTGCTGGCATTACTAGATACTGTATTGGTCGATGTTTTGTCTTTGTATTTCTTTGTATAAATGTGTTGTATTGTTCTGTTTATTTCTAAATTAAAATAAAATAAATAAAATATTAATATCCCAAAATAAGTAATCGCCAACAAACCGTAAATTTAAATATTCCATGTGATTAACTGGTAACTCCGCTGTATTATGCATTACAAATAGTTTTTATCTTCGTTTGCAATACACCAATATTCCACTTAACTATTTAATTACAATTTAATTTAACTTCCAAAGTTCCGAAAACAGTTTTGCCGACATTCAAGATTGCCCTTTTTTGATGAACTGACTCAGATTATTTAGATCTTAATAAGACACGCTAGACGATTATATTATTTTTTGTTTTGACAAGACTTTCTATTTTTTAAATATATATTGTTTATTAATTTGTATATAATACTTATATAATTTGAAATATTTATAGCAAAATAGAAAATTACGTATACATCCGAAATTAAAATGGTATTATGTAACATCCTTGGGAGTAACGAAAATAAATAAATATATAGGTAGGTATAAAAGTGCAGACGGCAATATTAACATAAATCAGTTAAAATGAATGTGTATTTATTTTGATAAATATTAATATTTGATAGCTGTTAAACTACATTACAGTTATTATTTTTTACGCTTTTTTACGATTAAGATACAGTGGTGGTCATATAATTAGAAACACTTCTTATGAATAAAGAAAGTATAACTTCAACGTACAAATGTTCGTAAAAAATATACACATTCAATAATTAATAATCGTGCAGTAATATAGCCACTCAAATAAAAACTCATTAAATGCATAAAATATAAAACATATCTTACTTTTAATTACAAAATGAGTCTTACACATGTAGGAGTTTATTTTCTGTTACTGGCCGCTTGGACGCCTAATTAGAAACATTTTAAAAAAGCCAAAGGATAGCTCGTTCTTTTTTTGAAATTGGAGAATAACATTTCTTTTTCTATTATTTTGGCGGCAATTCAAAATTTAATCTGAATTTTATTTTGTTCATAATGGGCAAAAATAAAAGTAGTGACGCGTCAACTAGGCAAATCATTGTTAATTTACATATAGATCATAAGTGGGCGTACAGAAGAATAGCTGAGCATTTAAATTGTTCTGTTAAGAAAGTTTTTAATGCAAATGATCATTATAAAACACATGGAACTGTTGAAAATGTTCTTAGAAAGGCTCGGCCAAGAAAATCCTCTCCCAGAGAAGATACGCTAATCGTTCGTGTTGCTAAAAAAGACCCAAGTAAAGGCTCCAACCAGATTAAAAATAAAGTTTTTTCGCCTAATGACCCGAGAAACATCTCGTCAAGACAAGCCGAAGATTAGTGGAAGCTAAATTGTTTGGAAGAATCTCTCGAAAAGTACCGCTTCTTACCAAGCAACACCGAAAGAAGCGATTATTATTCGCTAAAAAATATGTTAATTGGACGGAACGAGAATGGAAAAAAAGTGTTATTTTCAGATGAAACAAAAATAAATATGGAAAATTCCGATGGAAAGCGCTGTGTTAGACGCCCTGTAAACAATGCTTTTAATTATAAATACACAAGGAGTATAGTCAAGCACGGTGGCGGTACAATGGATCAATGGCAATACAAAAATATCTTAGAGCACACAATGATTCCTTACTTGGACGATCATTTGCCTACAACCTGGATCTTTCAGCATGACAATGACCCTAAAGACATGGCCAATAGCGTCAAATGTTTCCTTAGCGAACAGCGTATATCCGTTTTAGATTGGCCAGCAAATAGTCCGGATTTAAACCCGATAGAAAATCACTGATATATTGTTAAAAAGAAAGTCGCAAACAAACGTAACACCAATCAAAACGAACTATATGAAGCATTTGTTGAAGCATGGAATTCAATCCCCCTAGAAAAATTTATGAATTTTTTTGAATCAATGCCACGTCGTTGCAGTGATATTATTGAAAATGAGGGATACGCCACTAAATTTTAATTATCACTATTGGTAGGCTGTGGATAGTAGCTATTTCGTAAATAACAATACTAATTACTAATACTTAAAAAACAAAATTGTTTTTTTATATTTTTGTTTCTAATTAGTTGACCATTATTGTTCATACCTTAAAACTGATTTAAATGTTTGTCCGTAATGTAATATTGAAACTGCACTTGTGTAATGGGATTTATATTGTTTATCTAATAAATGATAAATCGTTGAACATATTGTTGTCCGATTTATTGTTTAATTTCAAAATAAAAACGACTGCGGTGAAGTATCTTACATAATGTCAAGGACCGTTGGACCTGTAGATAATTAGAATATAAACAAATCTCTCATACAACGATCGTTTTTGTGTATCTGTTATGGTTTAGGCAACATTCGCCTCGAAAGTACCTGGACCGACATATTTCTCTCGGACTTCGTCAACATATTTCGATATATCACAAAAAATATTTATTTATTTATTTACATAATATGCAACATATTAACATATACAGCCTACGTCCGACCTGCAATATTTTATTTTTATTTTATTTTGTTTTATTTTAATGGAAACAAACAGTACATAATAAATTTTATGAATATCAAGTATTGGAAAATCATTACCAAAATAGTTTCCAATGATTAATAACTAACACATAACAGGCGTAGATGCATTGGATAACGGATACAATTATCGATCAATTAGGGATTAGGTACGAAAGAGACTCTCTCTTGGGAAGGGAGAAATGAAAAATTCATTCAATGACAATTAGTTCATCCTTAATTGTAGTTTATGCGGAAATAACAAGCAAAAACTTACCTCTATATAATATAAGTATTACGACGTCCTTCCCACACAAAATATATATCCAGACTAAGGATAAATAGTTTACTACTTATTCCTTGCTATATTCTAACCGGTGTCATTCCATGTGGTAGAGCTTTGTGAAGCCTTCTCTTGGCACTTTTCTACCACCAAAGCAATCATAATTTGTTCTTACTGTTGGGTTTGTATGCCGTTGTAATTACTTGCACAAGGACATAACATCAGACAGTTGTTGGAGATCGGATTAGTGAGTAGCTTGTACTTGCAATGTCAAGGTCTATACAGAGGTAACCATTTACCACCAGGTGTTCTAAGCTTATGAAAGTAAAATAGGTTCGTAAATATTTTTTGAGATAATATCTATACATATAAATGAAATTGAAATGTCTGTCTGTGAAAATAAAGGATGAACTATATAATTGTAGGGGAACCCGTCATTTTTAAAGTTAGAGGCATGAAATTTGACATACAAGCTTCTATATAAATAAATATGTATTTCAGCGTTTTTGAAAATGTATCCCTAAGAGGGTAAAATAGAGGTTGAAAGTTTGTATGGGGATAAAGTCATTTTTTTATGTAAGAAGAATGATATTTAATATTAAATCTGAGAAAAAATAAAGCAACGCTTTCGTAGTTTTTAGAAATTTCATACATATTCGCTAAAAAACTTCACATACATACATCTAGGTGCAAATAACGAAATGCAAAGTACACAATGTCTTAATATCAATATCACCTTTATTTGGGACTCACAGGTGTCCAAAGCGCCGAGTAAAAAATCAGCGGTACCCTTTCCGTCTTAACGAGGAGGGCCCCGGGATCGCTTACGCGTGCTACCGTGACGAATATCAATACCTATCTCCTAGGGAGGTGTAAGTAATACTTTTTTCACTGTATTAGTGAAGTTTATATGAAACGGTGAAAATGTAAACGGACGGGCATATGGGCCACCTGATGTTAAGTGATCTACCTTGCATCGCATATAGGCAAAATTTATTTTAAGAATAAGAAAGCATTTATTCAGCTCAAATAAACACTGCAAACATAAAGTTAAAATACATAAAGGTAAAACTGTATACAATAAAAAAAAACAAAAGGAAATTAAATATTAACTAATGGCTATAAGAAGACAACAAAACGTACTATATATTATATATAATAATATATAATAGTTATTTTTTTGTAATTTTAATATATATATATATTACAACAAATTTATCTACATACATACTACATACAAACACAATCGTATCTTATTGCGACGTCTGCAACCGGTGATGTATCCTGAAGAGGTGTACCATTCAGCTTTTATGTTGGGTTAGAACCCAATGCTGATTTTCAATGGTACCCTTATTGGCTGCGACGAGCCGTGACAAATTGATAAATGATTATTAACTAAATAAAATTAAAAAAAGTCTTTTTACTATTTATGACAATTGTAGTTGCAAATTATATAAATATAACTTATATAAAACTAAATATAACGTATTTGATGCGAAACGTGAACAAGGTTTTTGAGATCAAAAGGGGAGGTAGTAAGTTATCCCAACATTTCGTCGCTGCATATCGAAAACTACCACGAAAGTTCACTGTTCGATGGTGGCACACTTAACATATACGATGACGCTCTTGTAGGTATACAGTTTAATTGTTTCTTATAACCAGCTCAATTTTATACATGTCTTTCGATCTACGATTCTGTTTCTTAAATAACATCTATCCAAGCCGTTGGATAAAGATAATACTATAAATGATAAGAATGTAAATGCAAGCGTACAAATATACATATATATTTATTCCATCAAACTCAGATTAAACAGAACTATTCAAGTCACTGAAAACTTTATTTATAATTAGTAATAATCGGAGCACCTCGTAAACGGTGGTAGGGCTTTGTGCAAGCTCGTCTGGGTTGATACCACCCACTCACTCATCAGATATTACAATGCCAATGTCTATGTATGTTGGTGACCATTTACCATCAGGTGGCCTATTTGCTTGCTTCCGCCCAGCTATACTATAAAAATAATATATTGTGATTTAAATTTATTATTTAGTAGAATCATAAAGTGGAACACACGGTCTAAGTTATATTAGAAAGGCTATTAAATCTGTTTGAATGTAAATCACTTCAGACCGCAGCCCGGCCTCCAGCCGTCAAAACAATAAATATAATTCGGGACGAGGCTGATGCGAGGCGACGTGGAGGGCTGTTATGAGGAGCATATTGCGCTGGTTTTTATAACCCCTTGGTAGGGAGGGAACAATAAAACAAATCTGCGATCTCTTAGCGCGGCCCCCGGCGGCTCCCGGCGGTGCACAGAGCAACATTGTAGATGCGACACTACGAAATTATTTAAAACATATTTTATTTGTTAATTAAGCTAAAGTAAATAATGTGCAAATACGTATAAAAATGTTATATTTTGTGATCATTACTTTACTTTAAAAAAAAAATTGGATATATATTTTTTACATAACTACAAAGCTATTACGGTGTATCGCAATTCTGTATATTTATTTAAATCGGACAAGTAGAGTCTGATAATAATAAAGCTCATACGAGTATATATACTCGTTTATATTTGATTTTAAGACAACTTTATAAAGCTGTCAAATCAGATAGTATTACATCTATATTAAAATACAACTAAGTGTATGGAATTTATACTAATTTGTATTTTAAAAAAAAGTAACAATTTAAAGTGTGGCCGGTTATTCCCGGTAGATTCCACCGATGGTAGGACTTGACGATTCATAAGTACTTGTAAAAGTCTAATTGATAAAAATATTTTGATTTGATTTAATATCTTAACTAATATTATAAATGCGAAAGTGAGTTTGTTTGTTTGTGACGCTTTCACGCTTTAACCACTAAACCGATTTTAAAAATACATTTTGTCCCACGGGAACGGGAACTACGCGGGTAGAACGTTACTATCGAATACATAACAGTGAAACTTAGAATTTAATGACGTAGTCACATCTATATCGCGTGGTCTATGTCGCTGTTATGATTTTTCCGGGTCGTGTTTTATGTGATTTGCTCATTGGAGTGCAGTTAACGCAATGTTTATTACTGTTCTTTGCGTAATGAACCGGAGCGGGGGTCAGTCTTATTACAAATTATTTGTTATTACTGGTCGAGGGGCCTCGAGACGAATCGTTTACTTTCAATTGATTTAAAGTATCTTTTATAATTTATTTGAGTACATAAATGCACTGAAATGTACCAGTGGGTACACATGATTCTTAACTGAACACGCGGGTTCAACTCCATACAAGCACCTCAGAATTTTTATATCCAAAATTTTAGCTTTTAATTTATTTAGATGTGATAAAAACCATGTTTATCAATGAAGTATAAACCATAATATCAATCTACAAGCTTTGCCCAACAGTGGGACAACACATATTGAAAAAAATAAATGTTGTTTAGCGATTTTTTTATGCTTTACAGGCACGATAAACATATTAATCAACCAACTGCCTCGTTGGTCTAGTGGCTAGATATAAGGCCGCTGACCCAGTGGTCCTGGGTTCAATTCCAGGTCGGGCCAATAAAAAGTTATTGACATTTTCTGTCAGAAAATTCTCAGTAGCAGCCCGGAGTTTGGAAGGTGGAAGTGTGTACACTCCCGAGCCTCGGAAAGCACGTTAAGCCGTTGGTCCTGCGCCTGAACTCTTTCCGGTTGTGTCGGATTGCCATCCCATCGTTATGAGAGCTAGGGAAGAGAGAGTGCACCTGTGTTTGCGCACACACTTGTGCACTATAATATCTCCTGCGCAGTTGGCTAATCTCTCTTGAGATTGGCCACTATGTCCGAAATAGGTCTGGAGGACGTTATTATTATTATTATTATTAAACATACCAATTTATTCTGATCTGGTCTCAATGACCCTTACCTTAACGAGCCACTTTAATTTAGAAATTCAAACGAAAAATATAGGCCATTTTATAGTAAGTGGTCTCTCTATATCTCTGCACATTGCCACTGAAAGTATGAGCTTGAATTTTGTATTTTCGTGTAATGATAGAATAATTGATAAATTGGTGTACCTTCCCCAACGTCCTTGTCTCTTTATAAAAGAAAAATAAATAAATAAATTTACTATACTACTATACTATTATTACACTAAACGAAAACAAATCTTTAAAATAAGATATAAAATAATTGAGCTTTAAGCAAATTCAAATGATTCTAGCACAATCAAATATTATAACAAATAAATCCTGTGTTCAAAATTCAAAGCAAAAAAATAATAAGAAAGAAGCATTCCCGTAACAATCACAGAATCCCTCGCAAATTTGTGCAAAACACGAGTTTTCCGCCCAAATCCGCAGACAATGATCTAATCCTGCGTTCTGTCACAATACGAGATCGCTAAGCCTATTAGCGAGGTCCCGGAGCGTCCACTAAACGTTTGAAGCTCGGCGCGGGGGCGAGCAGACATGTCACGCGACAGCAGATGTGATTGCCTTTGTGTTCAAAGGAATTACATACTCACTGATTGCCTCGTTGGTCGAGTGACTAACATATAAGACTGCAGAGCCCGAGGTCCCTGGTTCAAACTCCGGATCCGCTCAATATAAAAGTTATTAGGTTTTTAGTGTCGATAAATTCTCAGACGCAGTCGGAATAGTAGGCTGTGTTTAGAGGCTAAATATTTCGGGTTATACTGCATTTGCCGTTACACCGGATTATGAGAATGATGGAATAAAGAGTGCTCTTATGTTTGCGCATCCATCTGTGTAGTTTAATATGTCCTGCACAGTTAACTAATCTTCCTCGTGAACATCCGTCGTGATCGAAATCACCATTATCAATACGTCAAAAAAATTCTTTTCCAGCATCTTCTGCATCAACCAGAGCCAGAGTATGTTGTGAATGAGACTTATAAGTATAGTACTAGTTTCCCGTGTTGTGTCGCTCGGATAAAATTATGATTTTAACTTTTTAATAATTAAACACGACAATTAGACATTACAATACAAATGAGTATGCAATCAATTGTTCGCCTGCCGTAGGTACTAAAGCCAATATACCACACCACAAGCTCTACGTTTACATGCTTTTATTTGACCCGTTTGTTTCAGTCAAACCTTGCAATTGAGATTTAAACCAGTCCCACTCAACTCGATTGAGCTGAAATTTTGCACACACTTGGCGCTCGTGATAATAAAATATTGCAGAGATTAAGTCCGTGGAATACGTAAGTTTATTTAAAAGAAAAGTTTCTTTTCTTCATTAAGTTTTATAATAGACTAATCTGTCCTTATCATTAATGCTCTAGTATGTTAACGTTTCTTTTTTATGTATTTATTGAAAGTAAGTCAATATTGCTTATATTATGTTCTGCTGTTTATGTATGTAGGTAGTACCTGTCCGTGAGTGAATAGCGCTGAGCATTTACATAAGCGACGAATGTATTTTGTAAATACTTTTTTGGCAATATAAATATATATTTACAATGTTGGTACTTATTTCGCTTGCGTAATGCTTTAGTAAATAATATAGGATTAAAAAATAATATGGTATTATTTGAATGTTAAGTTAGCCTATTGATATATATTTTGTTACCATACTTTTATATAATCAATAACACAATGTTTTTCTTAAATTACATATAAAATTGTTAATAGTTATACACATTTATTAAAATTATAAATAAATTATTACTATTATTATTTTAAACTTTTTCTATGTAATTAGACTACATTTTTTTTACCTCTATCCTCGCGAAACCGACCCACCCTTAACCAGTCTACAAAATAAGGTACCGTCACTTGTATGTTATTGATAATTGTATTTAATATCTCTGAAACTACTGGTGTAAAATATAAACGGCATTTAATAAAATAATGTTCATATAAATATTCTTCATAGACTTCGTCTATCCTGAATCTTTAAAATTTCTATTTATATATGTACATATATATCATATTAATAATAATAATAAATAATAATAATATCATATTATTCTTAATGTGACAGTTCCATATTAGAGGGAATTCCACCACGGTTCTGCAAAGCGGGTTGGTGGAAGCACATGTGACAGAATTTCATCCGATACGAGCAGGTTTTCTCACGAAGTTTTCACTGCTATGCTATGCTATGAATGTGATTGTCCGGTTCTGAACCCACAATCTTCGTTTAAGTTGTATGTGCCTATATATGTAGTTTTTGTTTATTTTACCTATATTTTATCCAAAAGCATAAAACAATGTTACAAATTATATGAAAAAACAGAAATATAATCAGCAAGGCACAAAATAAAAACGAGTACACGTTACGAATGCAAGCTCGGTTTCCAGTCACGTCTGTCCCCGACAGGCAATCTGCCCAAACGTCACCCGTGTCGGCCGCTATCTCCCGCGCGCTGTCAGCCTAGCGAACACCTCAGACTCGACGATGCTTCGCACGGAACACACGCCCCACGTGTCTGTAACGTATTGACTATTGATCCATTATGTATGTACATATACTAGCTGCACCGTGTGGTTTCACCCGCATTTAATATTACTGATACGTCGCGTCGGTTGGTAGCGTATTGTTATATAATCTATATAATTTTCTCAATAAATAGCTAATCAAACGCAAAATAATTGTTTCAACTGTTTCAGATTTGTAGATCCTGAGATTAGCGCGTATAATAAACAATCGGTTCAGTTTATATAATATTAGTATAGATACATATTAGTAGCTAATACTTAGATACTTGGTGGTAGAGCTTTGTGCAAGCCCGTCTGAGTAGATATTACCTAATCACATTTTCTATCGCCGTACTTAGTATTGTTGTGTTCGGGTTGGTAAGCTGGGTGAGCGAGGGAAACTTTAGGCACATGTGACACAACATCTTAGTTTGGTGGAGCATTTGAATTTCATTCAGAATTAAAAAAATCATTGAGCTTTTCTATTACAAAAAGGATCACTAACATCCTGGAGCTAGAAAGTTATCAGTGCCTTACTGCAGTGCTAGCCAAACCTCGGGAAGCTGCTCTGCACATGATTTCTCCCTATATTCATCGGACGCCGTCCCATCGATCTATCGAGAGTTCACCTGTGTTTGCGCACCTAATAACACACTAATGGTAATTGTCCTTTAAAAGCCGCAATACCGAATTCGGTCATGAACTCCTTCCAAACTAGGACTAGAAACCTAGCGACTTCTACAATAAAAAAAATATTACATCTTGGCACCCCTTTAGTTTTGTTTAATTACGATTTGATTAATAAACCTTCTCTATAATATAATTAGTCTTACTTTTAATAATATCGTCGTTGTAAATTACAATGCTAGTTGTAAATAAATTTAAATAAATACATAAATAGTTATAACTCAAGTAGTCTATTAAAAAAGCGATTATGTAATATATTGACGAAGTTCAATAATGTAAGGTTTGTCGCCGAATGTAATCCGGAACTCGGACACAAACACAAAGTCCCGGATAATCCGCTACTCGGTACGGTCTTTGAGCGATCGGAAGCGGCTCGGTGTCCGGATTAGACGTCATTATGTTACATTAGCGGGGCGGCGGCGTCGGTCTGTCTGTTGTGTTGTGATCTGTATTTGTGGGTGTCGGCACAAATCATCGCTGAATGTAGCGAACCGATGAGAGGTGTTATCTGGGATTAACGTTTTTTTTAATTATTAACGTGTAAATTTGACGATATTTGAATCGATTTAAAGTTACAGGTTATATGACAAAGTTAAATTAAATACGTTCGGCCTTATTTTTAAAAGTATAGCAGATGTTTAGTTACTGATTTATGTATTTCAGACATCATTTTGACGTTTAAAAGAAGACAGCGTTGTTCAACACAGCAATTACCAACTAAACAACATTTACAGGCAAAGCCGTTATTACTTAGGATTATTTCGAAATATACATAATTTGATACATAGTAAGTGGTCACCAATGCTCATAGACATTACCCACTGTAAGAAATATTAACCATTCCTGACATCACCATATGCCCCTTGAGCCTTTTATTATACTGGCTCAATCACTTTTGAGACCAGAAAACAGCATTATTAATATTGCTGTTTGATGTTATAATATGTAACGAGTGGATGGTATCTATCCAGACGAGCTTGCATAGAGCCATTGGTGGTACCAAGTGAAAGTACTAGCCGCAAATGTCCCACAGCTGGACTGAGGCCTGCTTTCCTCGTATAGAGAAGGTTTGGAGTTTATTCATTACAAAATTATTAAAAGTGAATCAAAATGTTATCAATATTAGGCGACTTCTATTCTACTACTTTTGATAATATAATATGTTAGATTTTATTTCCATACAAAAATAAGTATTAATTTAATTTCCCGCTTGAACGCTTATAAATCTATGCGCATCGCAAAGATCGACGCGTCGCGTCGTCCTTTCGTTTATAAATGAAATATAGACCTGCAAATGTAACGACAGTACGACAAAAACTTGTAAAATCATTTTTTTTCATGTATTGAGTTATGTCCGAAGTTGAAGAACAAAAGTTGTTGCTTATGATGTTAGCTATCTAGTCCTGCGAGGTTGCTGGGTCGCTACAAGTAACCCTGTATATAAGAACAACATTTTACTTCATCTTAACGTTCGCAGAAGCAAAAATGAACAAATATCACGACGGAATAGGAACCAGCTCCTTGTGAAGCCTTAATGAACATTATAACTGTGAAGTATTTAATAACGTTGCAAATTGAGAATCGTGAAGATTTTATTTCAGATAACTAAAAAAATAAAATAAAGGACAGATAATAAAAACTAAAACAATGACCACGTATGGTAGTTTAATTTAAAAGTATTATTATGCGTTCATTATATTTTAATTTTATATTAACAACTAATTAAAAATAGTGTTGGTATAATTCGGAAACGAAACAAGTCCAAATTCTACTAACAAATTGTCACATTATCGCAATCGAAGCGTGATCGTTGGCGTTTATCCATTTTCCTATTATTTAATTTAATGATCGACTATTGGTATAAAAGTTAACAATTAAGTTTGGATTTGACTTAACGGTATACCTATGTTAACATCATATCTGTTCGGATGCGATCCGAATAAATATAGAATAGACAAAGCTGGATTGGAATTGAATCGGGAACGTATCGTAATCGTTATAGATTAGTAGAATTGTTCCAAGAAACTAATAAATGCCTGCAAACGAAACTCAATTCAAAATAATTCATAAATAAATTAATAGTGAAGAACATTTTTCAAACAACCATTTCTTAAATACAATATGTAAAACCAAACCAACATGTAACTAAAATTACAACTCCGTAAGATAAGATGTAGTTTTAATTCAGCTTGTAAGATTTGACCTAAACAAACATTGCATTGCAATAAAACTTAAAAATGAAATTATTAAATAATATTATAGTCAATATAGTCAGAAGAGTCCGGTACCTGCTTGCATTCATTTGAAATTACGTTTAACAGTCAAATGATTTACCACTACATTCAATATAATTGGCATTTAACAGATAAAAAAAAAACTACTCAAGATTCTCGGTGACAAACATAATAAAACTTTTTTTTCATAAATATTATCGAGAATCGAAGGGTGGTAGAGCGGAAGTGATTGTGCAAGGATTATTGCGTCACAATACGTACGAATATTTGAAAGGTTACCGGACTGCCTACAACATTCAATAAAATTCTTACTTTATAAGAAAAAAAATGCTATTCGCTACTATTTAAAAATGTCCATATGATTTTTTTAACCTTGCGGTAGCGTATTATTGTTAATAAATATAATAAGTACTCTACTTAACTGAGGTTCCGGTTTGGTCTGCTTATTGTGTTTAGATAACCTGTAAACAATTCTGGTCTTCAAAGGAGATGAGATCAATGATAACAGAATAAGAGAAATCAGTACTAAAGATCAGGAATATTAATAACGTTTATAAATAAGGTAACGAAACATTTTATTCATAATAGGTATATTTATAACCTACTTGCTTAATATTTAGGAATGGATAAATGTTGAATAAGACTTAGGTACTTAAATAGATATAACGTTCACATATTCACCCTCCATCAAAACGATTTAGGGTAAATCATTTTGATGTATTAGTGCAACTACATATTTGAATAATTTCTCATACTAAATCGCCTCATCATAATAATATTATATTATATGCGACTGTTTATATGTTACTGGAAACATTATAACATTTTGTATAGAAATCGATGTTTACATTATGTCATGAAATAGGGTTTTACTCGTAAAATATTTATAAAAAAATATTATGGCTGTCATTTAATTTACGCTGCAGGTAACAGACGCGTAACAGTAGCTAAGTGTTTAGATAAAATGACAGTGATGAGTGAACGGCTCATTACATAGATTGATATCAGTAGAGTGTGAACGTATGCACAAGCTCGATACTCATCGTAGAACAGGGTCGTGAAATGTCAGAAAGTGATATAATAAAAGATACGTATTAAAATAGCATATCTTAAATCGGTTTTTGATATTGCACAAGTGAGATACGAAAGGAATACTTACATAATACAAACAGCACAGCTCAGCAGCATAATGCAATTAAGATCTCAACAAATGTTAGTAGATACTACTTATAACATATACATACATACTATAAAAAATAACAATAGGTATATATTTTCGTGTCATCAAATATTTTATTAGTAAGCAAACCTAGTTCCGTAGCTCAATCAATACCAAGACTGCCGCTCCGAGTGACGGCATATGCGCGAATCCCGGCGGGACGCGCTTGTTTACTCCCTTAATTTGAACAAACATTTGGCAATAATTATAAATGTTTGAACAAACCTATGTGTACTTGACATACGTATCTATAGTCTGTTTACAATAGGAGCAACTAAAAACAAACTGTAATTTTTAATATTCCAAGTGATTTGCTGATAACTCCGCTACATTATGCACTACAAACAGTTCATGTTTCAAATATCTTCATTTATAATACAGCAATATTCCACTTAACTCCACTTAAATTTTAGTGTGATTAGTGAATGAAGAGCGAATGTTTTTTTTTATTGCATAGGTAGGCGTGCAAGCATATGGGCCACCTGATGGTAAGTGGTCACCAACGCCCATAGACATTGGCATTGTAAGAGATGTTAACCATAGCTTACATCGCCAATGCGCCACCAACCTTGGGAATTAAGATGTTATGTCCCTTGTGCCTGTAATTACACTGGCTCACTCACCCTTCAAACCCGAACACAACAATACAAAGTATTGCTGTTTTGCTGTAGAATATCTAATGAGTGGGTGATACCTACCCAGACGAGCTTGCACAAAGCTCTACCACCATGTAAAATTATAATTAAATAATATATTATTTAATTTTTGTCACAAATTTTAGATATTTTCATTAGCCCACTCATTCAGTAATTCCATCCTCACTAGTTTAACTAAAATGTCATGTAAATCACGGTCGTATACACAGGTCTTGCAACCGAGTTCAATTTCAGTGGTGAGAGATAGGTGCGAGTGTGTTACAACTTCTAATTCGCATTTTCGCCCGCTATACGTCGCTGCTATCGCCTATCAAAATAATTTTACTTTAGCGCACAATAAAACAACTCGTGTTGTGCTTATTATATATGTATATTACATCTAATGTGCTCATTATAATAATAAACACATGTTTGAATACAACATTTTGAAAACAATATTTTGAATTATTGAGTGAAAGGCAGAAGAAAAAAAAAGTATGTTCAACCGTATTAAACTTCGCTGGAAAATTGTGTAAAGCGAGGGCATCGGCCACATAAACGTCAAACGTGATATAATTTTTTAATTACAAATAGTATAATTTTATCTTCCATGTACACTAATTTTTCGAGTATCTGTATCCAGCACGAACCTATCGTCATGCCTCTGGCGTGCTGTTGGCTGTAAATTGAACTGAACAGCGTCATTAAGTTAACATACCCCCACTATTGAAGTTACAACACCTGTGTATACGACCGTGATGTCAATTCAAGGTGAAAGTTTTACCTTATTTCCTATTCTCATTGCAATAAATCATCATCATCATCATCATCATCATCAGCCTTTCGTCGTCCACTGTCCAACAGTGGCCTCTCCAATGGCACGCCACTGAGCTCGATCTTCAGCTCTCAAAATCAATCCGCTGCCAGCCACTTTGCGTATATCGTCACTCCACTTAGCCGGACGGCGCCCTACGCTACGTTTGCCGAAACGTGATCTCCACTCCAGAACACGTCTACACCAACGGTTGTCGGTTCTGCGACAAATGTGTCCAGCCCACTGCCATTTCAGCTTGCTAATTCTTTGGGCTATGTCGATAACTTTGGTTCTATGTCGGATCACCGCGTTTGGGATTCGATCCTTCAGAGAAACTCCGAGCATAGCCCTCTCCATAGCTCGCTGAGCGACCTTTGACGCACTCGTTGAAGACTTTTGTCTTCAAGCATTGCGGTATCCGTGACGAAAAGACTTGACCAAGTTTCTTATACAGCCCAACTGTACTCCTTCTCGAAGTTGTTTCGACCCAACTGCAAAGTTTGCCCAAGGTAAACATTTTCCTGAACAACTTCGAGAGGAACTCCTTTAAGAACTATTGGTTCCGGATCAATGTGTCCATTGAACATTATCTTGGTTTTGTCCAAGTTCATCCGGAGACCAACTCAAGCAGAAGAATCAGCCAGACTGCTCAGCATATACTGCATGTCCTGCACGGTTTCTATGACGATGACAATATCGTCCGCAAATCTCAAGTGTGAAAGGTACTTTATAACCCGTTTATGTTTATGCCCCGCCCTTCCCAGTGCAGTGTCTTGAACATATCCTCTAATGCATTAGTGAACAATTACGGGGAGATGACATCCCCTTGTCTCACTCCTCGATGCAAGAGGATGGGGTCAGACTGCTGATTCTGTACTTGGACGTTCATATTAGCAGCGTCATGCAGACCTTTCAGCATTTGGATATATCGCCAATCGATTTGGCACCGTTGTAAGTACTCCAGAACAGACCAGGTCTCAATAGATTCAAACAGGGGCTGATTATACTCCTCCGACTTCACACAGTGCGGCAGATTAAACATGTGGTCTATGGTTCCGTATTCTTTTCGAAACCCGGCCTGTTCTGGGGGCTGAAACTCGTCAAGTCTACGCGCGAGACGATTTGCCCTGGAAAACAGCTTATAGACATGGCTCAAGAGGGAAATAGGTCGGTAATTCTTCAATAAGGTTTTGTCACCTTTTTTGAAGAATAACACGACAATACTCTTGCTCCATGCCTTTGGAGTTCTCCCCGAAAAGATGACAAAATTGAATATGCGTTGGAGCTGCGCTAGTAGAGGTTTTCCAGCTGCTTTTAACAGCTCCGTCGTAATTCCATCTTCCCCAGGGGCTTTTCCAGTTTTTAGCTGTCCCATCAAAGACATCATTATTTCGTCTTGGCTGACTTCTGGCAGATCTGCTGTGAAGTGGGTTGGGGTGGCTCTAGGATCTTTAGGGTCGGGTTGGGGACGAGGCGCTTCTAATGTGTATAGTTTACCGTAGAAGTCCTGCACTTCACAACTGCACTGCAAAATCTCGAGCTTAGAAGCGACGACTTTTCCCTTTGAAGTGGTCAACTTCGTCAGATGGCTTCGACCAAGCTGTTGAACGAAGACTTTTGACCCCCGGTTTCGCTCGCTTATTTTATATCGCTTCTTTTATAGAGCGCGTATTGGAGTTTCGGAGGTCACGTCTTATCGGCTTAGATATTTGCTTATTCAGATCTGACGAAGTGACTGTTGGGTTTTCACGTCGTTTTCGCATTAGCCCTAGAAACTCATCCTCATAAAATAATATCTTTATTTTAGTGAGTCATGAATCGAATACAAACATACGAATATATATATGTGATGTACCTAAAAATCACGCCATATCTTGGGAAAACTTATTAATAAAATGCATCGCGTGAAGTTTTTCTTCACTTGATAATCTACTACCGAGACGAACTGCAAAAAACACAGTAGTTAGTTACCTAAAGGCACCTACTATTTTACCAATTAAATGTTAATGAATTAATATTAAGTGTACCTAACTGTGTACAATACGAGGTAGTAGAGAGAGTAGACAACATTACTATTCTTAACAAAATCCAATAGGTATTTGGTAGAATACTCATTATAAAGTTCTCATCGTTTGAAACAAAAGCAATTTCCGACACGCGTTCCGATTCCGATCAACCGAATCGTTTTATTGAAAGCGTTACAATGATAGATAATGAAAATACATACTTATATATTTATATATATTTTGATAATGTAGTTCAATTCTTACCTATTGAACTTTTTAATTATTGATATACTACTCATCTACTAATTCGCAAAAATTATGTTAATTTTCTGCTAAGTATCTTATTCCCAGTCGCGTTTCAAAGACCCTTATATTGAACATTTATGGTTCCGTTACGTTCTTGTCATGAACTTATATAATTACATGACAATGTAATAATTATCCTATTACTAATAATATTCGTCTATGTCTTTGTGATATAGCCGTGAATTCCGCCAACGATTTGATTTACAAAATAATATTCAAACCAATTCAAATAACACAAAGGAAAAATCCATTTTCCTATTAAGGAATACATGACGCCACTCAACATTGTTCAAAATGTTTCAAACTAACCATTAAACGATACATCCCGTGCTTATCCACAAATTACATTATACGAAATATTCAATGCTATTCAATTAACATCTTTAAAACTAACGCATAAAGTTCATTTTGAATTGGAAGGGTGTGTCGAGTGATCGTATGCGGGCGAGAACCGAACCAGCGGAATGGGTTATTAAAATCGTTAACGGCAATAATATTACCTCGTTCAGCTTATACCCTATTTACAATATTGTTTAGGTTATTAAAACACGAACGTTTGTTATTATTGAACCCTTTTTTTATAATTGCTTTAATATTTTCGTTGTTTTTGAGCTGCTCACGAACTAACACTAAGCGGCCACGGCGTCTAATGACAGAGACTAGATATGGACTAAAGATATTTTAGTGCAAAAGTTTGTGCGATGTTTGTGTAAACACAGGTGCACTTTTTATCCCCTCGTTTTCATAACCCGATGGGACGGGAACCACGACCAGAAATGGTCCGCTTTAGGTATCTACATCCTTTCCGAGGCATAAGATTAGTAATTTCCTAACTCCGCGCTCCTACTGAAAATAAGTGCTCATATGTTACATATACCTATCTCTCTCATACTTATTTTAATCTCGCAATCATGACATATAAGTACAAAAAGATCCATGGACGGTGATCAACACTTACCATTATCTGGCCCATTCGCCCTCGCAGTCATCCTTTTTCAAATTAAATTTAATCTTCTTTTTTCAAATTAAAATAAAATGCTATATTTATTAATAAATTACAAATATATACAATGACTCTATCTAAATGTCGGTGAAAGTGACACATACAAAGTGTAATTGGTGAAAATGAATACTGAATTAGTTGCCGGTACCTTGTGGTATAATCTGCATTCCGAGTAGTGGTTTTGGTAACTTTAAATTTAAAATAAATAAAGTAGTAAGAGTTTGTAAGAGCTCAGTTGAAAAAGTAGAATGTTATGATTTTGCACGTCAGTAAAATAGTCCGTTGTTAAAACAACGATGAGCGACCTGATATCAAAAATACTGATACAGCTCGGGAAATGGCCCCATTAATGAAGGAACTAATTATCGTCAAACGGTTAAAGTAAAATATAGTCATTGGGAGCCGCGTGTGCGCCACGCGCCGCCTTCGACACCCGCCGGGACGCGCGGGCTATAAACTAATCACCGGGTTGATTGCTTGTTGTTAGCCGTGGCGGGTTGTCGTGGACACCTTCGCTGTTTGTAATAAACATAAGGGTGGCGTCGATGAGATGACGTCAATTTTTCGTATCAATACAAAATAAGTAGATACCTACATGACAGTGACGTTAATAATGTTGTTGCGAGTATATCTGCAAGAAAAGCAACTGCGGGTCAGTTGTAAAGTCCGGTATATGTTCGCTATTTTCCCGATTACGGCGAAGCAGGCTACATAGACCTATAGAAAATATGTCCATCTGTTCCCACATGTCCTTTGAGCTACCGTCTGTATGGTAAGAACTATTTTGATCGTCCACTGTTTATTGGCTATGTCTAAAATATATATATATATATATTATCCATTCGTTACTATCTACAAATACCGACAGAAAAGAGTATGTTAAAGCCTGAGGCATTCAGGCAAATTATTTATTTTAATTTTATTTATTTAACCCTTCACAATTACAAAAAAAAAATTAAATTTACAATTTATCATTCATTATAGCATTACAAAAAGTTATTTTTTTTATTATTTTTTTACAAAAAGCTATAATAACAATAAAATTAAGCTAATAATGTTAGGAAGAAAATACGCGGAAGGTACGCGGGTACATTTTAATATTGTATTTCATTACTATCATTTATAAAGTAAGTTTTTAACTTTTGTTTTATGTTTTTATTAGTAATAGAATTTTTGAAGTGCGAGGGTAAATTATTTATTAACCGCGGTACTAAGTGCCGATTGGTTCTCTTTCCGTAGATGTTATTAGCTTTTACCGTGCGTAACTGGTTTTTTTGTTTTCGCACGCGTTCGTATAGGATGTTCTACTTTGATATTATATTCCGGATTAAAGTATTCTTCTTTTAATAATGTTAAGCTAAACAATTGGTGAATCGGCAATTTTTTACAATGTTTTAAGAGTTTTCATTTTTTTTTGTACATATTTTTAATATTATTTGACACAATAGTGCAATTCGAGATTTTATAATATTTATAATTGCTAAAAATTGACGCAGTTTATTGCAAACATATTCAATATGCTGACTCCAGTTCAACTTATTGTCTACAATTAGACCAAGATTCGTGTGCGTTTTGACATTCTCTATAGAAGGGCATTTACATCCTGTCGTAAGAGTATCGTGTAGACAGCTGTGTTCGTGAGCAGTTATATTTGGGATAGGCTGCTGGGGTATGTGAGGTGACTTAATATGAATTAGTTTTATTTTATCGGGATTGAGTACCAATCCGGCATCATGACACCATTTAGAAAGGACATTGAAATCTTCCTGAAGTCAATTATGTATATTTTGAACATCTTTTCCTGCCATCAAAAGACACGTATCATCGGCAAATTGATAGCATGAGCAATTTATTATTCAATTACTCATGTCGTTGACATACGTTAAGAAAAATAGAGGCCCTAGGACAGATCCTTGGGCTGTTCCTTCTCTAGCCACAACAGTATCACTAAAGGTATCAATCATCTGTTTTGACCACATAAGTCCGATTAGTAAGATAGTTAATGCACCATGTTAACAGGGGCCCTCGTATACCACATGCATCTAGTTTCTTTATCAGATGTTTGTGACTAAGAGTGTCGAATGCGCAAAAAAGTCAATAAAAAGAGCTAGCATCTGTTTTTTATTATTTATATGTCCATACATTTCATCTGTAAAATTTGATAAAAGTTTAGTTGTACTCTTGCCTTCCTGAAAACCGTATTGATTTCCATTTAGAATTTCGTTATCTTTATAATATTTACATATTGTATCACTTATAAATTTTTCTACAACTTTATCTAGACTAGAAAGCAAGGTGATTGGACGGTAATTATTAAAGTCATTACGTGAACCTTTTTTGAAAATGGTCAGATCATCTGGGTAAATTCCTGTCATAATACTAGTATTAATAAGGTTGCGATAGTTATAGATATATCATTATATGATTTTATATGCGATAATTTTAAGTTGTCAATACCGGGAGACTTGTTAGAATTTAGATTTTTTATAATTTTAACGATTTGCTCACCTGTCGCTTTGTAAACTTTCATACTTACGTTGGAGGGCCTAATATAACTTTTATCATCTAAAACTTTCATATTACATTTTGGAATATTTTTTTGTACAGCTCTATTAATACCAAGAGCAAAATTGTCGGCTATTACTTTTTTTGAATGACCTTCAAATGCCTTATGAATGACCTGATCGATAGATAATGACGTTCATCCTAATATTTCATTAATAATTTGATAGATTTTCCTATAGTTGTTAAAATTGTTTTTAATTTTATTTAAGTAATAATTGTTTCTTTTGTATTCTATTGTTTTATTTATTTTGTTACGAGTTTTATTATATTCAATTCTGAGCTTTGCGTTATATGGATCTTTCTTCCATAAGTGAAACAATTGATCACGTTTATCGCACATTCGTATAATATTTCATCCAGGGGACGCGAAATTTTTGAAAAATCGAAAATAATATTCAATTTTAATGTAAATGAAGCTGATAGATAAAATATACTAGTAGATGTATGGATGCGCTCCACGTAGTCAATACCGCGCTAAACGCGGGGCGAGGGCATGAGCCGCGGGCGTCCGCAAATATTTGATGAGAGTAATCGCTTCGGGAGTAAGAATCGAACTCCGTAACTTCCCAACACTGTAACGACTAACGGATTGCTTAATATAGCTTTCAAGCCACATCGAGTAGTAAGTTTTAAATAGAAAATCAGGTATTTACCTAACCAACATCTTTTTACCCAATTTGATAGCGTATTAAAGTCAAATTTGGCGAATCCATTTGGTGTGAGCGTAGTTGGGTTTAATATTACCTACCTCCTACATATTAAAATTTGTAACTGTATTAATCACAAAATTGTACCTGTTTTTGAAACACCGGCTTTAATTGTGATTTATTTATGACAAATAAAAGTTATATACATTATATGTTTTGTATATTAATTTAATACATTTGTAATTGAATTATCTTTAAATATAATACTAACACCGGGTATTCTTTTGTGTCTAGTTCACAAGAAATTTTATTAAAATTTTGTAGTTTCCAAAACTGAGTTTTACGAATCCCAAAATATACTTTTGAAGCCCTTTGACCACGTGTTCGTACACCGTGATCCGTGGTCTACATCACACACGCCTAAAAGCGGTTTTTAATTATCTATCAACTAAATATCGTCTGTTTATCCATGACCTCGACTGCCTCGTTGGTCTAGTGGCTAGATATAAGGCCATAGACACGGTGGTCCTGGGTTCAATTCCCAGGTCGGGCCAATAAATTGTTATTGGGTTTTTCTGTCAGAAAATTCTTAGTAGCAGCCCGGAGTCTGAAAGTTGGAAGTGTGTACACTCCCTTGCCTCGGAAAGCACGTTAAGCCGTTGGCCCTGCGCCTGAACTCTTTCCGGTCATATCGGATTGCCGTCCCATCGGATTATGAGAGCTAGGGAAAAGAGAGTGCACCTTTGTTTGCGCACACACTTGTGCACTATAATATCTCCTACGCAGTTGGCTAATCTCTCTTGAGATTGGCCGCCGTGGCCGAAATCGGCCTGGAGGATCTTATCTTATCCATGACCATGAAATAAAAAAATGCAAGAGAAGTTATCAATTTACCTGTGGTATATTATTTATTTATTGGCACAAGTTTATGCTTAGGAACCTAAGCTGAACCAGCGAGTAAGAAACCCATATTTCCTCACTTCCACGTTTGGACGGCAACTCCATCGTCCAACTCCATCCAACTCGATCGTAGAGGAATCAAACCCACGACCTAGAGATCGACAGCCTTTTAATCATCCACCAGGCCAATCATGCTTATGTATGTAAGTTGATGTTAATGTAAGAAGCCGTCGTCTTGTTATAGTAGAACGGCACATCGACTAAAACTCACCGCAGAACAGGACCCTGAGCTTGACCACAATATTTATAAATACATCCAACTGATAGATACCTACAAGTTTCTTCAGATGTCGCTATACCTTTGATTTGATGCTGTAGGTACCTTTATTCATGGCACGATTCCTGAAAACATCGTTTGCCTGATTATCCTACAACACAGATAATAGAAGCACAGGCTAATACAACCAATTTGTTCAATTTAATCTGTGACATATCACCATTGTTCTGCCCATGCATTCCAGAGCTTAATAATATTTTAACCACTTGAGTCATGGTTGTGTAATAAAATAATTAGTTAATAATTGTAATATTATAAGCTTAATAAACTTAGTCATACTAATGCGAGTCGAGTGATTTAACTAGCTGACTAGCTCATCTAACAATAGCGCTGACATTTAGGTATAGTAGATACGAACCAAAATGTTATTTTAAATCAATTTATATCGAATACACTTAAATGTATCAATAGACAGAGTAACCTTTGAGTTTGTTACCGCGGTGTATATACATATGTAACTTATATGAGCTGAACTATATAGGTAAAGGTTTAACGGAATGTATACATAGGTTGTCAAGCACATAAACAAAAAAATCGTTTCAGTATCTGTGTACAGAGGCGACAGAAACGAGTGCTCGCGAAAGGGCGGTCGCTCTTAAATTATTCACCATCCAAGCAACACTGAGCATCTATATCTCTCCTGCTTCTACTCTTGCCTTAGCTATAAGTTCTTCTTTGTCTTTATTGAATAGTAGGTATTGCGCTTTCGTCCGCCACCTACGGTCGGCTCGCTCGTTGATGTAGTAGAGACATAAGTGCGTCTCGCTCGCTCTCATTAGGTTAGGTCCACGAGTCATGTTTGTACGACGCTTGCCAGTCGCATTTTGTTTTGTGTGGCGCTGCACAGAGTATGGAATGCATTCAGAGCTTTATGTTATTTATTATTTCTACAATTACTCCAAGTTGAAAACCATTAATCAAAGACATTCAATCCAATATATCTCCAGTGCCTAGGTACATACAATACATTAACATTTAATATAGAGTCGTTAAAGAATAACTTTAAGTAAATAAATGTTGAGCGTTGTTTTTCAATTAATATTCTCTAGTGCTATATAATAAATTCGGAATAATATTACCGATTGTCTGAGCAAATATGATAGCCCACTCCTGTTACTTTAGTAACAGGTTCATATATATGGAAATATAATTACACACTTTGGACATGAAACGATTAAACCTGTAAATAAATTAGAAAAAAATGTCAAAAAACTGTTAAATTTCTTTTAGCAGTTCTTCTCAGGTCAGAGCTTTTTCTCTTCGGAACGAATGGTACCTCAATATAGTTTTAACATAGGAGAGATTTGAAAATATACTTATAATTAATGTTTACGTAGTTAATATTAAAAGAATTATACTCATCTGAATATTTGCATATTCATTATTGCTTAGATTGATTGCTCGGTGTTTTAAATCATTTTTGTCTAGCTCGTTCCGTTTTAAACTTATCTTTCAAATTTTAACAAAAATTTGGTAGGGTATAAAAGTGACATAGCCCTATGGATTCACAAGTAACATGTTACCTTTGTCCCCGTATTGATTTTCTTACGTAATCTTTTCATATTTGTGTTTATTTCAACATAATACAGCGACAACGCGTAAGAAACACCACACGCGGAAAAAAAATTAGAGCCCTGGCAAGAAAATAAAATGTTTGCCATGTAACATAGATACATAACATAAATAGGAAATACCAGCGCAGTTTGGGTACCGTTACGTCAAACGTGTTTTTAGAGTTTATAAGGAAAATAATCTACAGAACTATTTCATCGAATGCTCTAGAGTTTATTTTGGGTTATCTCCATCGAAGTCCGAAAACTGGCATACGAGTTGGCGATTAAAAATTAAAAAACATTTCCTAAAAAGTGGCATGACATTCAAATGGGTAAGGAATGGTTGACGGGACGGACAACAAGTCAATGACAAGAACAATGGATAAGTACAATATATCGCTTGTAAAATGTGGTCACATGCTGAATGCGTCCATGATGAAGTACTGAAATCTGATTCTAAATGTATGAGAAGAGTAATACCTACTTAATTCTGATTCTGACTGAATGAACCTACTTATAATAATTGATCTCATTACCAAAACTAATATCTAAATAAAGAAGATACTGATTTATTTTCGTAAATTTTATAATTTTTAAGCATTTAAAATACAAACGTTTATTTGGTATTAATATTAAATTTTGTAATAAATAATTTAATGATTTAAAATATCATATCATATTAATTAGAAATCCCTATGCCCTGTTATTTTCGACCTGCCGAGGTGTCGAAAGTAACAACTGTCAAATTTTTTTAAGCCTTTAAGCTTGGTAATTCATATAAAATACACAATAATAAGATAAATCAAGATACTAATTTCAAGAACATGGAACGGAATTTATAAATAGTTACATTAATTTCATCAAAATAATAAAACCTAACCAGAAACCAAGCTAAAAGTACAAAATGTTACTTTTATACCCGGTCTCCCTTACAATGCAAAATAAGTCATTATATATCCAACTACTTACATATCTATGTAGGGTAGGTGGGTACCTAATAACTTAATGTTATTGATGATTTCTTTAAATTGACCAACATACCTTACAACATACATACACAACATACACTTGTATGATAATATTTGTTCATAAAATCTTTAACTAATAACTCCGGTGTGATTTAATTACAATCAAATCCTCATGACATGAAAATCTTGTCAATTTGTGTACTTAGCGAGCGAACAAAGGCGCACTTGTCGCTTCCTGTCGGTGCCGTCAAAGCGCGGAAGAAGTCGATTCAATTAAATAAATCCTTTAATAAGCAAACAAGCAGAAGCGAGAGGTCGATGAGATCAAAGCCCTCTCGATGTCAATCTTCGTCCCTCGCGCCCTCTTCTCTGAGTTATTACTTCACCACTGGATATGCATCACGGGGGGATTGATTCGAACAAGTTGTGCGTTATTTTAAAAATATAATTTATTGAGTAGATTTTTTTTTTTGTAATTGTCATACGCCTGGGCTGAGGCCTCTCCTTTTGAGGAGATTAAGAGCATATTCCAACTCATTCCAATTTGGTTTGATACATACCTACACGTGTAGCACACTTTGATCAAACACCTGGTTTCCTCAAGGTGAATTATAAACACAAATCAAATACATATATAACATAACGCGCGTCGAATGTAACAACTCAAGTCAAGAATACAATAAACTTCTTGTGATTATAAATAAAATAATCTGACACATATTACCAAGGACAGTGCTATTATTGGCACAATCGGTTAAAGAATAGGGAATTGGAGCTTAATAAAAGAGGTTAGGTACAGTTATCATTTTGTCTAAATGGATGGCAGAGGAACGCTAGGAAAAAAGTGCGTTACCATGGAGCTGGATCGAAACTACTCTGACTTTGATGTTTTTTAATAAAATATACCAAGGCTGTTAAAAAGGTAAAGAAGCATTCTTAGGATAGGTACATAAGTACGCGTAAGAACAAATTTTTCGTTATTAAACTATAATAAGTAGGTAGGTACGTAAATATGTTTATACAGATTAATCTTTATAATCTGTGTGTGTGCGTGTTTATAATTGTAAAATTAAATTGTACATGAATTACGTGTTAATGTAAGTTAAACCTCACTTAGTTTACTAACGCCTCTTTTAAGCTCGGCTACTTCGCACGAGAGGTTGTTCTCGACGTAACTTTGCATGCAAGTAAGAGACACCCTCGCCGGCGTTTGTGATGCAAATGTCTGCAGGTGGCGCTGGCGTGCTCGTTTATTATTCTTTTGATTATAATAAACACGACTTACTGTAAACACGGTTCTCTTTAGAGCGCCCTTCGCATTGATTCACATTCATTAACATTATGCAGGACCGCCGATTAGACATGTTGTGACGTATTTTTTTTATCAATTGCACAAAGATTTAATCCACATTCAAACTTCAGATTACATTTATTTATTCTAGAATAGTACCAATAGGTAGGTAGATATTAAAGTTGAACCCAGTGCAGTGGTTAGGAAACGAGGATCTTAGCCCATGATTCTTAAATCAAGCCCGGACAAAGACCACTGTATAATTGTGTGTAATTTACATTTATAATTGTACCGCCGCTTGTGCTCGGCGGTAAATGAACATCTTCATCGTGAGAAATTCCGGATGAAAACTGCCCCGTGTACCTATCCACTAACCCGCAATGGGGCTGCGTGGTGGAGTCCGCTCCGAACCTTCTCTTCAAAAAGGACAGGAGGCCTTAGCCAACCTTTACTTTATATATCAAGAACAATTAAATCAATAGTAACTAGCATTAGTGTTACACTTTGTTGCTGTTATTAAATAGGTAGGTATGTGGTACAAAAAACTTTAACAACCTTATTTTAATTACAAGTATCTTGTACCTCGAGAATAACATAAAGGTAAACAAAGAACAAAAATCATGCCCTTGCTGGCATTACTTCGTACGGTAATTATCGCAGCTTTATAAGTGAGACCTATTTCCTCGGTACAGATACCTCAGAAGTCCTTGGTCTGAATCCTTGAGCACGTATCGCAGTCCTCAATGAGGAATAACAGCGCGGATCAATCGTCGCCGTCTGTCGCCAGGTCCCCTCGAGGTGCGCTCATGCACGCCCTCTCCACTCCGAGCCGTATCAAAGATATCGGATGCATAGCGACACTCACGACGATGGTAAACATTGCCTTTTTCTTTTAAAATAATTACAGCTTGTACGATCAAAGAAATGATGAATGTACTTTCATCATTCATACAATAAAGTGCTTTTTTAATCATTTATATTATTTTTTATTCGTTGTTGTCAATTTCAGCGTCCGTCGTTGTGGCATTTCTTAATTTACAAAATATGTTAAATAACGTAATGTCTAACAACAATAGCAATAACTAGGTATAAGGTGGTAATGGTTTCCTATAAACATGCCATATATGATATGTGATATGTTTATTTTACCATGGGGAGGTTTATTGTTCAAAACGTCCAAGCTCCAGTCGGCGCTTCCATCACGGCCGTCACTGCTACGTATGACATTTTGGCACTGTACTCCCATATCTCGCTTATTGTTTAAAATCGCTTAAAATAAATACATAAATAAATTGTTGCTGACCATATAAGTATACTATATAGTATAGTATTTTATATAGATAATAGTTTTCACCCCGTAGCTGTAGTTGGTACCTACTTATGTGCGTAAGTAAGTAAGTAAGGTCCTCCAGACCGATTTCGGTCACGGCGGCCAATCTCAAGGGAGATTAGCCAACTGCGCAGGACATATTATAGTGCACAAGTGTGTGCGCAAACACAGGTGCACTCTCTTTTCCTTAGCTCTCATAATCCGATGGGACGGCAATCCGACACGACCGGAAAGAGTTCAGGCGCAGGACCAACGGCTTAACGTGCTTTCCGAGGCACGGGAGTGTACACACTTCCAACTTCCAGACTCCGGGCTGCTACTGAGAATTTTCTGACAGAAAAACCCAATAACTATTTATTGGCCCGACCTGGGAATTGAACCCAGGACCACCGGGTCTGCGGCCTTATATCTAGCCACTAGACCAACGAGGCAGTCATGTGTGCGTAGCTGTTTTGCAAATGCAGTTTTGCTGCTGTTGTTGCACATTACCACTTAATACCACTGTCTCGTAAGTCTATCCTTACTAATATTTTATGATTACAAAAGAGAATATATTTTATATCTCGGCGCGACACCGATAGATATCATTCTATATTTATATTAGTTATAAGTACCTAGGTATGTCTACCTACCTACCTACCTACGTAATATCTAGTTGGTCTACCCACATATTTATATGAACTCTTAAATTACTACTGATGCAACTCTATACGAATGTAAGGCAAAAAAATACATACTGTATCATTTTACTTGTTGGTAGACCGTTGTGCAAGCTCGTCTGGGTAGGTACCACCCACTCACCAGATATTCTACCGCAAAACAGCAGTACTTGGTATTTTTGTGTTCCGGTTTAAAGGGTGAGTGAGCCATAGTGGGAAGGGTGATCCGCCTCCACTTGAGTCGCTGGGTAGCAAGAAGAAGCGGCACACTTACGTTTAAGCGGACGCAGGTGTTTACTGGGCATGATTGTTTCTGTAAGTACCTGAACGGGAGGCGGGAGGTATCATCCACTTGCTACGAGTGTGGTGCGCAACTGGACACGGCGCACCACACCTTGATGGAGTGTGCTGCTTGGGGACCCCAGAGGCATTCTCTGCGATAGTCGGCGGAGACTAGGCAGCGGGAGGTGCTGGATGGCGATGTGAGTGTTATGTCTCCTTCTGTAAGAGTGTTATGTCGAATAAGGAGGCCATGCTCATCTTTTCCTCCCGTAAGCGTCTCTGAGGCTAGCTGGATTCTCTATATACTGGAAACCCAACTAGGAAAAGAGGCCCGCATAGGCGGGCTAACAGTTGGGGCGTCACGATAGCATGCACAAGCGATCCCTAGCCACCCTTCCGAAGAGACGGTGAGACCACCGTTGGTTTTTATTGGGAATTCCGGTGCTCTGGGGTACCAGGCATCGGCGATATACATAAACCCCCACTTCATGTGGGGTAAAATGGGCTTTTCCAGCAAGATAAAAAATGGATCTCCTGCGGTTTTCTGTTTCTACTCCACACTACATATCCAATGTTTCGTGTTTTGCAAAACACGAAACATTGGGCAAAACAAGCGCGGGGAACACGGCTCAAGAAATTTGCTCAATTGCCCTCCCCCTGGACCAAAAGCTGGATACGCCCATGACAAGGGACATAACATTTTAGTTCCTAAAGTTGGTAGCGCATTGGCGATGTAAGCGATGGTTAACATTTCTTACAATGCCATTGTCTATGGGCATTGGTGACCACTTACCATCAGGTCGTAAGCTCGTCCAACTACTTACGCTTTTAAAAAAATTACCTACCACAAATACATAGAGTTACTACATAGTTAATCACCAGGATGCATTTTAACGCAATTCAAATCCATAACACGTTTACATTTAAAATGCACAACAATGTGACAGGTATAGAAGCAATTTCTCCCTCGTACGTTGTTGCAATCAGATATATTTTAAAAACAAGTATTCAGCCTCTTATTTGGGTACAGGTAGTCCATGTTCGTCGTCACTCCTCACAAGTTACTCCAACGCGAGGTGTCAGATGGTTTAAATCCTTCGTCATTAGAATTAAGTAGGTCTAATGAAGAAGGATTTTAGTGTATCTCGAAAACGGTTCCCTCGGTTGGACTCACATTGTGTATTTATATAAGGTTACTGATTATAATATGATATTGCATTAAAATTTTCCACGTGCTCAACCACGAAACAATATGGTAGCACCCATGTAGCACCTTAGTGGAGTAGGCTACAAACCTTTTACAGAAGTGAGACATTTACCGCGTACAACATATTTATTTATTTATTTATTGAACACTTTATTGCACAACAACATATAAATATCACAAGAGTAAAGAAACAGTCGATCAGAAAAAATGGTGTGCAAAGGCGGTCTTATCGCTATAGCGATCTCTCACAGACAACCTTTGTTGAAAAGAGCTTTGTAACAGAGCAGGTAAGTGCAAACTTGAAAAGAAGGAGATATTTTAATAAGAACAAATTTTAATAAACACATACATATAAATAAAATATAAAATTAAATATAGATCAGTATAAACTACATACTATTCCATATACATACATATATAAGATAGGTTATTGAGGATGCTCAAAATGAAACACAAATTGTTTCTCCGAAAATACAAAGAAACGACATTTAAAGTTCACTAATATCGCCTCCTCTATTATATCTCTTTATTTTTTTATAATATCAAAGTTCAAAATAATCTAAACATTATCCGTCATTCTGTCATTCAACCATCAAATGCGCGGCAAACTGACTTTTAGTTACAGATTAAAAACGCGCGGAGCGCAGCAAATTTGGAATAATGAAATGTCATTTCATTACATCTCCCCCCCTAAGAGCGAAAATTCTAAATAATATAATCTACTATAAACGAAAATTTTAAATAATCTAATCTACTATAAACGAAAATTCTAAATAATATAATCTAGAAGTTATCTTCATATTCGTTTTCTTCTACCTCATCTGCTGTGATAGGTTGTAATTTTGTTATGTGAAATAAAGTTGATTCTGTTTTCCTGTTGCCAGTGTCAATCCTATAAATGGATTTTGATATTTTCTCTATTATCTTGAAAGGGCCTATTTTTAATTCGTCTAATTTTTTCTATTCAGTCTATTTCCATTTTCTACATATACACTGTCTCCTATCTCAAAATCTTGCATTTTCCTATTTCTATCAAATATTTTCTTATTGTACTTATGGGATTTTATTGTATTCTCTAATGCTAATCTTCTATCAGCAATCCACTTGTCTTCGGTTTCTATTGTTTTAATTTCATTTGGTAGAATACTAACATTTGTTCCGTCCAGTAAATATTTTGGTGCAAAACCTGTAACAGAGTGGTCTGTTTCATTATATTTCTCTATACATTCTCTTGCTATTGTTGTCCATGTTCTCTTATTATTTTTCTCATTTATTTTACATCTTATTTTATTTACAATTGTTTGGTTTAATCGTTCGTTCAAGCCGTTCGAAAATGGTGTATTCACAGCTGTAAAAATTAGTTTAATGTTATTCTCCTGCAAATGTTGTTTAAATTCTATTGAATTGATGCCTGGATATTGATCTGTCAGAATTATTCCAATCTCATCTGTCTCTAGTACTTTCTTTGTTAATTTTATAAAGTCACTTGCGTTCTGTGTTTTTGAAGTTGTAATAAAAGCATATCTTGTGTAGTGGTCTACTAAAAGGTGTAAGTATTTTTTTGTGTATTCAACCATCAAATGCGCGGCAAACTGACTTTTAGTTACAGATTAAAAACGCGCGGAGCGCAGCAAATTTGGAATAATGAAATGTCATTTCATTACACATATATAAACGCATATACACATACATACACACATATATATACACACATACATATACATACATGTAAGGGGTTTTCCAATAGGGACGCTTGAACTTTGACAGCTGATTGCGGCCATGTTGTTTGAGTGACAGCTGTCAAATGCAGTGTGTTATATTCATTCCGTCCTCCCAAACCACCATGGCAGGTTACAGTGTCGAGCAGCACGTGCAAATCATAAAATTGTTTTATGAAAATGGGTCTTCAGTTCGAGCAACGTTCCGCGCACTTCGCCCGTTTTACGGTCGCGATGATCGTCCTGCCGAGTCGACTATCCGTCGATTGGTGGACAAATTCGAATCAACCGGGTCAGTTAACAATCAGCCGGTTCCCGTGCGTCAACGTAACGCGAGATCTGCCGAGAATATCGCCGCTGTGCGCGACAGTGTCCTCGAAAACCCGCGGCAGTCAATTCCGCGTCGCACACAGGAACTCGGCCTTTCGCAGACGACAACTTGGCGAATTTTGCATTGTGACTTGAGCCTGCACCCGTACAAGATCCAGCTGACCCAAGAGCTCAAGGTTAATGACCATAGACAGCGCCGTGTGTTCGCTGACTGGGCATTAGAGCAGTTGGAAGTTGACGCCGATTTTGGCAAAAAATCATCTTCAGCGACGAGGCGCATTTTTGGATGAATGGCTATGTCAACAAGCAAAATTGCCGTATTTGGGACGAGACCAATCCACAGAGAGGTTCACCAAGTGGCAATGCACCCGCAGAAAGTGACTGTTTGGTGCGGATTTTGGGCCGGAGGCGTGATTGGTCCGTATTTTTTCGAAAACGATAATGGTGTGGCCGTCACCGTCAATGGTGAGCGATTCCGGTCGATGATAACCAACTTCTTTTGGCCTGAAATCGAGAATATGGATCTGGACAACATGTGGTTTCAACAGGACGGCGCTACGTGCCACACAGCACACGCTACGATGGAAGTTCTGCACGATCAAGCGCCCTTAATGGAAAACCCTATATATACATAATTTATTTAAACAGTGACAAATAATAGTTTTTTAAACGATGTTTAAATATATTCACTGAATTCGACTGCCGAATATCTGTGGGTAGTGCATTCCATAGCTTAATAGTAAAAGAATATTTATGTTAATTAAAACGAAATTTTAAAAAAATGTGTTCGTGTAATTTCTCCATCAAATATAACACTAATATTTTAGAAAAGAATCTTTATATTTCAAAATAAGATCAGCACCTAGCCCGAATTTTTCAACGCCATGTAGCGAATCATTAAGAATTGACTGGATATGCTGGCGATATGCACAATTTATTGGGCATAGATGGCGTCACATCAGATTCTATTCGAAGTGCCTATATTTCTAAAACCCTTGTTTGAACCCATTTTTGTCAATATACGGGCTTTTCTAGTAAATAAACGGAGTGGTAAATTTTAACGTTAATATATGCCTCGATTTATGGCGATGGTCATTTTACTAAATTATGTTATACCTGACTGCCTCGTTGGTCTAGTGGCTAGATATAAGGCCGCAGACCCGGTGGTCCTGGGTTCAATTCCCCAGGTCGGGCCAATAAATAGTTATTGGGTTTTCTGTCAGAAAAATTCTCAGTAGCGGCCCGGAGTCTGGAAGTTAGGAGTGTGTACACTCCCGTGCTTCGGAAAGCACGATAAGCCGTTGGTCCTGCGCTTGAACTCTTTCCGGTCGTGTCGGATTGCCATCCCATCGGATTATCAGAGCTAAGGAAAAGAAAGTGCACTTGTGTTTGCGCACACACTTGTGTATCTTCTGCGTAGTTGGCTCATCTCTCTTGATTGGCCGCCATGCCCGAAATCGGTCTAGAGGACCTTATGTTATACCTACGAAATAATTAATAAGGCATTAAATAAAACAAAATGTGTGTTTTTTTGTAATTTCTTTATTTTTTCACCATTTATCATAAAACTTTCCTACGGCACACCGCGCGTCGCAGTCGCGCACCAATATTCCGCCTTGTGTATGTCGAGCGATTCCTTCATCTTTATGGCCGCTTGCCATCACTAACATACAACACACCACTCACGTCACGATGGCTCTTCACGCAACACGGCACTATTCCAGAAATAATCAAATGACGTATATGGTTTTATGGGTTAATCTTAAAACATGATTTTAATAAAAAACAACTTTCAAGAATAATGACAGTGTCACGTTCACAAATATATCTTATAAAACTTAGCAAGACAAAAATTATAAGCAAAGGCATAGTAACTACACCGAAATTTTTTTGAATTTCACTCATATTAGAAAAATAAATAAGCGTAAAGATTTATTTTCAGAAATATATAAATTATATATAGTATATCCATCGTAAGTACACACAAGCACCATATCGCCGCAGTTTGACTGCCTTCCTAACCAATACTAACGATTCTCCGCCCACAAATCACGGTCGAAAGTGCTTCGCAACATACGACCCACAATTTTATTGCCCGATACAAAAAGCCATTTCTGATTTGTGCGCGGATTACATTTCCCTTATCACTCCGATAAATACGTAAAATATAAAAAGTGACAGACACTGGCCCCTGAATAATTCAAAAAAGCCGATTTTGATTTTAAATCAAGAATATAATTTAATTACTTCAAAATGTTCGTTAATAATGTTAGTACGAGTGAGTTCTTCAGGAATATTCTAGTGTCTTCCACCTTACAAACTGTTCACTCACATACACAAAATTATAACAGCTTCAATAATGATTAATTCGATCGGGAGATCTGTCAATGTTCCAAACATTATCAATAGTAGCTAGTGTCAAACAACAGAAAATAACAAGTATATAATATACCATTATAATACAATAAAAACCTATAGGAAAATTCATCACACTTTGCAATCTTTGGATACAAAATCTCACTGGCGCGTTTGTTTCGTAGTCTGATACCTTTGGTCTCAGCTTTATTTTATTGAGACAAAGTTTTACTGTGAGCATTTACTTACAGTTTCTGGATAATATGGATTAGTCTCAGCAACGGATATCCAGGTTTGTGAGGTTTCACATTACGTAACAAGAGCGCCCGGGACAGGTGAAAGGGGAATAAAAACATCGATTTAAACGTGGCAGAAGTATCACTCTACCTCTACTATCAATTTATTGCTCTCTCTCAAGGAACATTACATTATTATTTTATTCCCCCTTCCCCGCGCCAACACAAACTGAACCAGTCTCAAGACAAACGACTCGTGTTAAACACGATTTACAAAATTTTGAAATCATAATTTTAAAGTCCAAAACATTTATCCTCATCACATGAGTCACGTCAGTCCCACGGTTCCGTACATTACGATATCATATTACCAACTACTCCTCTACATATTGGGTGCCCAGTCTATACTCTTTATTGATAGCTCTCTCATCTTTCAGTGTTACCAAAGAGAGAAAACCAAACTCGATGGAACAAAAACTATTTCCAAAAGTCTAAAATAATAGTCTGCCATCCAATATCACGAAATATCATCCCCCTCTCCATACACAACACCCAATATGCCATCATCTTCATGCCTTACACCACAAATTATATTGCATTCTATTTTTTTTTACAACTTAGCTTTTCGCGAACATAGTTCACGCCTAATTTTCGCGGCGGCCATTTTACGCTCCGGCTCGACGATCATTAAAATGGCGACTGAAGCAATACTAGCTCGGGACACAAGATGGCCGTCGCGTCAAGTGCAAACCTATCTAGACAACGCCCTGTCGCTCGGTACACTACAGAACACAGTTTGTATCCATCGTCCTCACCCTAATGAAAACATTTACATGGTAACCGATCACAACCCACGAGCGCGGGTCGACCGCGTCCATCGCAAGTGACCGGATCACCGCAAATACCAATACTATACATAAAATATGAAATATTTAGGACACAATATTTCGAATCGTTTAAGTCTACAAATCATTATCCATTATTTAATATAAACTACAATCGATTGGCAGTATTCGTTCACCATCACCTCCACATCCATGATATTAAACGTATCACTCGTGACGTGACCACGCGCACGCGACGGGATAAAACTCCCGGTCTATACACACTTAGCACTTACTAACAAATTATACACCGATGTTATCAGTTATAAAAGACAGACTTAAGTCGTCGCCTGCACCTCCTGGACGCCACACGAGTGCCGTACGGCACCGTTTGGAGGTCACCGCGTCGTTGACGACAGGTCTACGACACACAGTCGTCCGTAAGCGTACTCCGACACAACTGTACAGGCGAGCAATCTCAGTTAAGTCGTTTCGTTCCTACGGCTAACTCCTATCACCTCGCATGTGATCCCTTCAACCGTTTACCCTAACCCGTACTCCCTTACTTCAATCTCGGCGACCGGCCGCCGGCAGCTCCGACTCGAAATGAAGCAGAGTGGCGTCGGAGAGCCGGCTCGTTGTCGGAAGTCGGTGCCCGTTCGTTCGGCCAATCGGATGATGTAACAATGAAAACTCAAATCAAGTAGCTAACCTTACGACAATGATTCCTGCGAACTATCCTGCGCGAATGCTCGACACCGCTCTAATTCCAGTTTTGAATCTAGCCAACGTTACCGTTTATTATATTTTTCATATCTATAATTTTCAGGTACTGGTATTGCTTAAATGTAATCGAATTAACTCTGAGGTCACTCGTAGTGGCTGGCGAACGTGAATGACGTGGCCTGATCGGAAATATATCAATATCTCGAACAACATCGAACTTCGTTAAAATAATGGACAAGACGGTGACAACTCATGACAGGCGTATATGAATATAGATATTTCCTTACATTACTTAAGTGTGAACAAATAGGACCGGCGGCGGGTCGGGCTGTCGCGACGCGACACCAAACGTAACGCACTGATAAATTATCTTTTAGCAAAACATCAATCAATATCAGAAATATAATTAAAACTAACGTACTATTATAATAACTCTGAATCTTTTTATTATTTTTTTCTTTATTTTCCAGTATCGATCAGTATCTATTACGTGCTATGTATGTAACGCGGGGAGCGGAGCGGCGGCTCGTCGACGTCACACGCGAGCGCCCGAGGGGGGACTGCATCCAAAATAACTCGTATTGTATCTTCTGTTCGGTGTTTCCGTCTGTTGTGTAAATAGTTTCTCTTTTTATTAAAATCTTTTCACTCGTTAGTCTGACGTCGACGAAGCGAATGTTAATGAATATTATAATAATTGACTATCACTTCACACACACCTGCCGGCTGGCGGCGGCTCGCAAAGTCACGTTCTACAAGGACTACATCGCATTCACTCAACAGAGAACAAAGTTTGTAATCGCACTTTTTTCAAGCATATTAAAATTTATTGTAAAGTGTTAACACTTTCCGTCAATCGAATGAAAAGGACGTGACCGTCGACGTGACGTATTACGTTTGTTCTCGTACAAGTCACCGGTGGCAGTGCTAAGCCTTCAGAAAACAATGTGGGGACAGAAACGAAGACGTGGACTTTGTGAGCCGCAATTAATTATTAGAAATGCTTCAAGCGAGATCTCGGTATCCGGTTGCATCCATTTGCGAGGGAAGATTGTCGAGAGTTATGGATCAACTAAATTTATTCCGAGAATGAGGCTTTATATAAAACATTTGTTAATAAAAATGAGAGTATTTGTAAATAAAGATATAGTTCGCGCGACGATCACAGACGCAAATAATTACATTCAAATGAATTCGTTACAGAAATTGATAAATTAACAAGCTCGTTCCATCTCTACGAGCGCTCCCCCCTCTGGCCCGCGGAGATCTCGCGAGAGGCAGTTCCCGGTAAAGCGATGCGAGTAAGAGACGAGACGAGGTATCACAGGAGGCAGCTTCGAGCACTCGGCGCCGGCCACAGAACAGTTCCCGAGCGTCACCCACCACGCACACTGCTGCCCGTCGCCGACGTATTAGACTCACGCGTTAACTTCACGACGTAGATACTATTTTAACATTAACATCTCATATCTTCGTACATATATTATTCATAATTATATCCGACCGACCGACGGCGATCGTTCGATCCTCTCTAAATATAAACTCTGTAAATCTTAAACGTCTATGGAACTAAAATTACATTTTGTACCATAAATTGTTGTTAAAATTAAGCCAGTATCCCTGAGCGCAGCGAGCGACTCGGCCAGTCGCACGGCGGCAACTCTACCCTAACTTACGATAACCGACGCGCCGCTCCGGCTCCGGATAGACTATTATTTATTCGTATAGAGAAGTCATTTAAATATGTATTTTTTACTTTTTTTTCTATATTTTAACGTTATCGGACGTCACCAACTTATCGAACTCTATTTTAGGGGGTGAGGGGAAATGTACTGTAAATTAACCTAGTTGAGGACCGGTTCAGACTGCAGCGGCTCGGACTGCACGGTCCGTCGCCGGGTCGTCTGCCGGGTCGACTACGACTATATCCGTTAGGGCGACGAGACACTACGTTAGGCGGCTCCGGCGCCACGAGCGCCCCTCGCGCGGGGGGTCGCTCGTGTGCGGGGCGACTAATATTTTACGACTTAATGATTACGATACCGTCGAAGAAATCTTGGAATGGGAGTTAACATAATATGTATTGCGATTGTCTCTAGTCACAGAATAAAAAAACATACCGAAAATAGAATGATCTCTACGGCTTACAGCGCGAGTAACCTACGCAACCTAGTACATATATAATAGCCGCTATCGGGACAGAGTATCTATATAAAAACAACGATATATCTTTCTCGAGGTACACTTCGAGTGTACGATACTCGAAGTACACAGTAATCAGTATTTCGATGATAGAGTACAACTATTGCTAAAATAAATATACATTTCATAAGTGATACTCACTGAGGAACGAATTCCCACAAGCGAGTGCGTCGAAAAGTGAACCATAACACGTACGCTATAGAGATCAGCTTCCGGCGCGCCTCGTTTGTGAAGTTTTGTGTCGTTTGGATCACGCACTGTACAGATAACGAGAACGAGAAGCGGAGGGGGCCCCACCGAGGCCGGCGCGAGAGCAGCCGCCACAGCGGTGACACTGTATATTTACATTACATTATTACACTTTAAACTATATCGATGTGTGACAACCGACGAGGTGTCCGGTGTGCTATACGAAGCGAAGCGCGGGAACGTAATGACGACGACCTTAGTGTATTAGTAACGTACTAGACCGACTCGAGTCGTAGATGGCTACGTACATACCTACTTATCGTAAAACACTTAACGGCCTACACCTTTTTTTTGCTGTATTTTTGTATATATTTTTTTTATTATTAATTAAAGAGGTGTACAAAAAGTCGAGACGAGTACGACTCGTCCGAGCGAGAAGCTGAAGACGGCGAAGTCTCGGGGAGTGAAGCGACGATACGAGTCTAGTTATGATTCGAATGATAGTAAATAAAAATGCATAAATATTGTAGGGGGGGGGAGGCGCCCGTACGCACACGCACACGCACACATATATATACACACGCACACTCGCTTGCCGCTCGCTTGCTCTGGAACTATTCACTGATAAAGTCACTAACCCATTATTTCTATAATCTGTCCAATGAGAATATAAAAATAACTTGTCAGTTGTTTATTAACAATATATCTTATAAACTATTTTCAGTAAGCGCCCTTAAGCCTAGGTTCCTCGGTCTAGAACAAAGTGTACCAAATAATACAATGAAATCATCCGTAAATTATCATCGATCGTACTTAACAACTCGTATATTGCCGATAGCGAACTTAATTATAATTTTATGATTACTATACATATATCATTTTTATTCTGGTAATACTTATTATCTAAATAATAGCAACACTGGTGTTAATTTTCACAAAGGACACGTTTTAGCGGTCCAACTCGAGAAGCGAATGTATTCCTGTCATAGTTCCAGCGCAGCGCGTCGGCACACCCGGGGTGCTTACAAACCCAACCTAACCTACCCGACGGAGCAGCCGCCGCACTCGGCCATTAAAACTATACCTTTAATTGTCTTTTCAATTTTATTACTCTCGAACAGACAAGTATACGAAATTTTGAATTTCAAATAATTATACCAAAATATTTATAGACATTTATGTCTTTACGAAGCGTTAATTAAATTTTACAAGTCTAAATTCTCTTTTAATTTATCGTTTAAAACGCGACGACTTGCAAATCATCGGGGGGTCGGAACCCTCCCGAAAGTATAGCACGTTACTCAACGTAATTAAAACCGAGACACCTGAAAACGTGCGGCCGCCCCGCTCGCCTACGAGTATATCACAGCAGAGCGCCACTCACCTAGGAGTCGCCGGCCCCCCCACCGACGGCAGTGCGCGAGGGGGGGCCGGCGCGGCGGATGTAATACGCGCTTGTAAACACCCGGTGGCCGCTACGTGCCGCCAAGTACACGACGCAACAGACAGACCGACTAATGAACAAACGATATCGACGAAGTAGAGCTACGAGGGGGCCTCGTCCCGTCGCGGGGCCCGCGGCGGGCTGTATGTGTAGGGCAGGCTATGTACAGTGGGGTAGCGTCACTGCGGGACGCATCAAATCCGAGGCGCGCTGCCCGAGAACGCCTCCTGCGGAAGGGAGGGGGGCGTTAGTCACTCGATACATACATAAGTACATTTACACATCATTTATACCCTTTTATATAAAAAAACAGACTTTCAGTTAGCAAAATGGCCGCTATTCAATTATTTTTTTTCAAAATGACAATCGTTGTACTGTCAATTACAGATTGCATCTAGGGGGGGATAGTTTGTAATGTAAGCATTTTATTTTTTTAATGTTTACATCAATCATGAATATTATGTGTCGATGTTTCGCTTAAAAAAGAAAATTAGAAACTTTTTTATATATAAGATGTAAACAACAAAGGTATCATAAATAGCAACACTTCGACAAAGAACTGCGTACACGGGCACAAGAGACACAACATCTCAGTTCCCAAGGCGGGCGGCGCATCTTCGGATACTTTAAGTCATCAATTGAATTTAACCGGGTCAATATCAAGTTTACTGCAGCTTGCAGCACTTGCAGTATAAGTGGGTGCAGTATAAGCGGGTGCAGTACGTACGTCGCGGGCGGGCTGCGCGGCGGGGGGCGCGGCACCCTGCAACACACGCACACTGGTCAGTCTAGGCGTCAACTACACATCTAACATTTATTAAAATGACCAATCGATATTTTTAGACCGGGAGATACTGGCACAAATTTTCCGGTCATTTGTACCAGTATGGCGACTCTACAGGGGTTTAATTACGTAAAGACGAAAAGGAAAATGATGGTCATAGTGCTGGTACCGGCGGCGCAATCGTGTGGGCGTTAATCGAACGTGTCGAATAAACTACGGAAATAACTACGCAAAAATTCTTGTATTTCCGATGATTAGCTGTGCAAAAATTAGCCTGGGTCAAATGGTTGAATTATTAATTTTAAATTAACATATTCTCGTCGGTTTGGCAGGCTGTGAGTAACACCGGAGAAGTATGGCATTACGCTACCGCCTACTTCTTTTTTCATCGACATCGACATCGATTTTTGTGGAACAAATCGTTCGACTTTCGTAGTTTATTCGACACGTTCGATTAACGCCCACACGATTGGGCCGCCGGTACCAGCGCTATGACCATCATTTCCCTTTTCGTCATTCGTCAATTTGTTTAAAAACTGAAATCACAATTTTATCTAAAAATCGTCGATATAGAAATAGTGAAATGTCTCGCCTTTACCTACACTTATAAATGAAATCAAACGGTGAACTACACCGTACTAACACTCGACCGGACTCCGGCAAAAGAAACTTATTATTGTATACGAACATAACCCGCCATACCTGGTGGTGGTCGGCGGGCTCGGCGTGCGCGCGGTTCATCTTGTCGCAGTAGTCGGCGAGGATGTCCCGAAAGCGCGTCCAGCACTTCTCGGGGACCGTGATCGCCGTGCGGAAGTTGCTCTTCACCTGCGGGGGAGGGGGGGGTCTCGTTAACACCGCCGCAGTACATCGCACTGCACTTTATTTTCTATTACGTATACGTATTTGTTTATATGTTACGTTATAATAACACGTGAATCTTAACGAATAACGGGCGAGCACCTTAAATTTCATGCAATTAATTTGTGTATAATTCATATCGTACTCGGCGGTCGAGGAAAAAAACGTGAGGAAATCTGTGTCGGATGAAATTCTGCCACGTGCCATCTGCCATCTACCGACATGCTTCGAGGCGGCGCCGTGCAATAAGCTTCAGACCTCCTCGTCACGAGGCTAGGCAGGCAGTGGACATGGACAGGCTGTCACGTACTATTTTAAGGATGACGTAATGCGACTGATATAATTATAGCGTCACGTCACACACAAAGCACGAAACGAATGTAACCGATGGCAGCTATATTGATAGTGTAGGAATTCGAATAATTAAATCACTCGCATTACGTCATCGACTTTATAATAATGAATATTATTAACAAAACGTAAATAACGTAAGAGTTCAATTAAATAAATATTAATTAATTATACGATACTATTTTATAATTACCATAAAGATTGCGGTATCTGTAGCATTTAAACAAATTTATGATAACTGCATCTCCAAAATAAGGCAAAAGTCTATATTGAGTAATTGATTGAGACAATGAGGACTATCGCGCTTGAATTCGACGCCAGAGGCGCTGGTGTAGACTGAGGTCTCTAGAAATTATTCATGATTGATGTAAAGATTGAGCCATTCCTGATTAGTCCGGTAAACCACATATTTAGGAGTTTGGTATTTTGGAAGCTTATGCTAATAATCATATAAATATAACTTCGGCTTCGCAACGCTGCGACATAATCGATTTCATTTATTTGATTTTTATTCATTATTTTAAATAGAACCAAATTTATTGCGCCCCGTCACCCTAACAAAGGTTTTTAACGACAGCGATTAGTCCACACTCGCTAGTGGCGCCAACTGGCGAGACCAGGCGATACGGACCATTGAAGCGATTGGCAATATTTCTACGCTATTGACGGGAGAGACAAAACCTTTGATTGGTGGCAGTCGAAGCGCAGCTGGCGTGCATTGCTCCCATTTGTATAGAACAGTATTCGCCCACTTTGCAAAATCCCACGACCATACTCATCATTGAATTTTTTCTGTTATTTTCAAACTTTTTTAATGATATCACTAAAGGTCGTCAATTAACTGCCAAACGAAAAAATAGGAAATTAAATCGGCTGAACTAAGGCTGAAAAGTAGTAAGCCTTTTATTCTTTACTTATTTATACGTATAGACTGGTTAAACGTTACTCGCATAACATTTTGCCTTATTTTTGTAAAATTCAATAATATATTGATTTTATTTATAATAAAGAATTTAATCCTTTATCAATAATGATGAAATAAAACGGTTTTAAAAAAAATAAAAGTCTATAAAAGCGAGGGCGAGAGAACTCGACCTTAAAAACCGAATTCTTGCAATACTTGTATAAATTATAGAAAATAAATTATTTTATAAATATCGAAAGTTCAAATGGAAATTGTGTAAACTAACTTAGCTTAGGAACGAAACATAAAAAAAAAAACATTCGGTTTACCAGAATATATGAAAAAAAATATCATTTTTTTAAAATAAAAATGAAAGCGTCAAATATTATCATTTTCGAGTTGGCAACCCCAAACCTTTTGAATAACTCGCAACTGAAATTATGCGGGTCGAGCTAATATGGTAACGAAATGGTATACTGTAATGTCATGCAATAGTGAATGTTGTGGCGTATCACAATTACTTGCAACGATGGTACCACCTCGCTGACTTTCATGTAGATGCCACGGTTGTTCTGCCCGATGTCGAAGTAGAAGTTCTTGTTGTCGACGCGGAGGTGGCGCCCTTCGGGCAACTCGCCCTTGAATCTGATCGATAGACAGACGTTTACACTTGTACTTGTAAGTGTCGGACACTTTTATTGTAATGCATTATCCAAGTAGTGGATTATTCGTAATATATATTTAATATACTAACATAAAGACATGCCGATCTTAACAATATATTAAACGACAATACAGCGCTGTTTTTCTTCGCCGTCTTTATGGTGATGTAGATGTTTCATATACATTTTCCAGTTTCTAAACATTTATGTTTAAAAAGCTTAGTAAAAACGACTGCCACGACTTCAACGATGTTTCATGTTTTACTTATGCACCGGCTATCGAAAGCTGCTCAAGTTATTTTGTGTCGAATATCAGTTCAACTATAAAACACTAGCAATTAAAAGTAAATAGTTATTGCACGTGTTGTTTATTTCACATCGTGTGTGTTGTGTCGTTTGGAACAGAGGACGACATTTATTATCATCTGGAAGGGCAGTTACTCGTGCAAAGTGAAAAAAAAAATAGTCGGTACATCCACAGTGGAGCCGAACCGATGAAATCGGAACGGAAGTAATGTCAACGACAACACACGTACCCGCCGTCGTCGGTGCCGAAGTCGTCGAGCAGGTCGGTGAGCGCGTCGCGGAACTCGATCATGCCCTGCGCCGGCAGCGCCACCTGCGAGCGCGGCCCGCCGCGCGTGATGGTCTGCGACACGCGCAGGAAGCGCCCGCGGGAGTTCTCCTTCAGGTCCAGGTAGTACCGCCGGTTGTCCTGCGGACGCATACAGTAGTCGCACCGATTAGGCCCGGGATTCAACGAAAACTAATTATAAATTAGCTAACTTTATGTGAATTCGTAAGTCTTACACCGCAACAGTATACATACTACATATTATAGGATATAAAAATTAAATTAAGTTAAAGACAGGGATATACTACAAGATTTCGTCAATACTACCAAGATATGTTATGTCTCATCTATTTCTATAAGCGAGACTCTACTGTCGTTTTGTAATGCAAAATTCTCGTTGGAAAAACTTTTATTTAACTACACCTGTTAGTATATTATGTAGGTCAATTCTAGCAACTGAATTTTAAACCAGCAACTATCCGATGAAACAAAAACTATGCATAAAATATAAAGATATATGTAAACTCTCGTGGGCTCCCTGGGCTATTTTCCAAGTTCTGCAATGTAAACACTTAACTCTACGTTACCTTGAGCATCATCTCAGACTTGAGCTTGCCATCGTCGGGGACGCTCTCCGGGTTGGGCGGCCCGAGTGACGAGTAGAAGTCACTGAAACTGGACAAGTGGTCGCGGAACTCCGCCGCTGTCGACATCGCCAAGAAGATCTGACTGCGGCGCCCGTCTGCGCCGATCTTCAGAACAACAAATAGATAAATAGCAATTATTGTAACATGACCAACTTCCCTACTAGCTTTATTAATATTACAAATGCGACAATGCGTTTACCAATTCACCCTTTACGTAGCAACGTATTGAAGCGATCTGCTTAGAGGTCGTTTACGAGCTCTTGACTGACTATAGGCAATAGATGTGGACCCGAAATGAAGTTTGGAGCTTATTCTAGAGCACGCTGCTCCACAGGTTGGTATACATACAAGTGGTAGAGTTTCATTGAAATTAGTTACATGCAGTTTTCCTCACGAGATACTTCTTCACCGCCCATCAAGAGTTAATTTAGTCGCATACTATTAATTAATTAGTCCAAATGTACGGCACCGCAATCAGCCGCTATAATATGTCTTGCGCAGTTCGGCAAGAGAAGTCGGACAAGAAAACATCATTCCTATCATCATGTACACAATTACAATTAAGTCAACTGCCACAATATCATTCAATATCACTGGCCAATCCTAATTAAATTTTAATTGCACTGAACGCATTCAGTGTTATAACATAAATAGCCATAATTAAATAATCAATAGAGGTAAACTAGTAACACTAGGCATGAAGCCTAGCGTGTTTTGATTGGTCGCCTATTTATTAATAGTATCTCTAACAAACGATGTTGCCGGTGCACATTAGTAAATTTAATTCTTTTTTTTTTTTGATAACTCCTTCAATTTCACATTATTAACGGAGCGAAAATCTCTTTTTGTGATAGAAATAAATCAAGAAATTCTATGTTACTAGCCCTGGTTAGAATCCGCAACCCAGAGCCATGACGCATATGTTCTAGCCAGTGGACGTTAACGAATTAAAATGTAATATCACGTTTAAGCCCAACGCTGCGACATATATCTATATTTAATAGCCTCATGACATTGTGAGCCATAACATATTTATTTAGTGCAAGGGGTAAGTCTTTCGGGGTAGTTTCCACCCACTCATCAAATATTCTACCGCAAAACAGCAATTCTTAGTATTGTGCTCCGGTTTGAAGTTTGAATGAGCAAGACTAACCACAGACATTTATGTAATTAGGGATATAGTATTTAAGTTCCAAGTATTGGTGTCACGTTGACGATGTAAGGGATGGTAATGCTTCTTAGAGTGGCACTGTCTATCGGGCGGTGTAGACCAGTCCGCCTACCTAGTATATATAATAAACAAAAACTTCCAGCTGAACAAATGCAACGATAATATATTCAAAATAGTAACAAACGATTATGACATTGTGCCGACAGTTTAGTTATCTTGATATCTGTTGCCTATCAAATTGCGTTCTCTTTTTATGTAATATCAGTTGCAAATGGCACGATTATATTGCAAATTACAAGACTAAATACCAACCGCTTTAGAGACTTTTTGATTTTGTAATCTTCATCAATGGCAACATCTGGACTTATTGATTATTATTATCAACGGAGCACATAGACACTCGAAGAAGAGACCTTCGTTTCGTTCGTTTCATAGAATTATCGCGCACTAAGAAAGCATTTTGATTCTCCCTTATAATATATAAATATCATAACACATGTTTTATGAATAAGGCCGAGCTAAAACTGCCCTAAAATATGTTTTAAATATTCGTCAGGGAAAGTGTATATGATTAGGGCCAGTACAGCTACATGAACAAGGAACATATGATATGTTCTAGTCCTTAGTGCCCAAGGTCGATGACATTTGGCAATGAAAGGAATGGTACTTCTTACAGTAACAGCATGTGAATGTCCCACTGCTGGGCTAAGGTCTCTTCTCCTCTTTTAAGGAGAAGGTCTGGAGCTTATTCCACCACGCTGCTCCAATGCGGGTTGGTGGAATACACATGCGACAGAATTTCAATGAAATTTGATACATGCAGGTTTCCTCACGATGTTTTCCTTCACCGTCAAGCATGAGATGAATTATTAGGTCCTTATATATGAAATTGGGTTTTGTACGGGAGGAATATAAAGTATTTTTTTTTTGTAAAATATATTTAATTAATCAAAGTATGCACCGTTGTTATCTATGCACTTTTGCCATCTCATAGGTAGTTCATTGATCCCTTTACTAAAAAAAACCTTGGGGGCGAGAATCAATAAACTCTTTGAAGGCGGTTTGGACTGCCGCATCGGAGTTGAATTTTATTCCTTGTAAGAAGTTGTCCAAATTCCGGAAAAAATGGTAATCTGTTGGAGCAAGATCCGGGGAGTACGGTGGATGTCGCAGACATTCCAATTGTAGCTCATCTAACTTAGTGGTTGTTTGTTGTGCGGTGTGTGGTCTTGGGTTATCGTGAAGCAGCAGTGGCCTAGAGCGATTGACCAATCTCGGTTGTTCAGCAGCTAATTCTTACTTCATGGTTTGCAGTTGCTGACAATAGATATCTGCCGTAATCGTTTGGCCAGATTTTAGAAAGCTGTAGTGAACGACACCGGCGCTAGTCCACCAAACACTCACAAGTAACTTTTTCGACGAGCGCTTCCGATTATCGTACAGTATCCACTTTTCATCACAAGTAATGGTTCGATTTAAAATCCCTTCATTATTGTGTCGGTTGAACAAAGTAACACAGCAGTCGACGCGTGTTTGCAAGTTCGATTCACTCAATTCATGAGGTACCCATCGTTCAAGTTTTTTTACTTTCCCGATTTGCTTCAAGTGGATTAATACAGTTTTATCACTTACCCTGAATCCTGCAGCTATCTCTGAAGTGCTTTGTGATGGATCTACTTCCACAATAGCCTTTAATTCTTCATTTTCCACCGGAGACCATCCGGCCGTCCACGAGGTTGGTTCTGAAGGTCGAAATTTCCAGAACGAAAACGTTGAAACCAAAAACGTACCGTGCTTTCTTTTGCGACACCAGCGCGGTACACGCTAGTACGCCACGCCAGTACGGTCATTAATGCTTCGAGCTGTTTCTTCAGCACTGGTGCCACGGTAGAACTCGTACTCGTAAATATACCGATATTTCATGTTTTCCATTGTGCGGTAATTAGCGACGCCAAAGATAAAAAAATGAGAAAAAAAAATGAATGACTGTTTTCAAAACTCAAATGTACCAGCTACGACAAAACGCAAATTTCATATGTAAGGACCTGATATAAACACAAATTAAGCACATGAAATACAGTGGTGCTTGCCTGGGTTTGAACCCACGATCATCGGTTAAGATTCACGCGTTCTTACCACTGGGCCATCTCGGCTAAATACTTCTTACAGAACAGTGGTTACCGCTAACCAACATGTAGCTTATTGTCCGCCCGCCTACTAATTTCATATAAAAAAGTATTACATGAACATGGATTTTAGGAGGATAATGGATAACGAGGTGCAGTCTTCACTGTCTGATATCTCAATTGAATAAATTCGTTGAATAAAATCGTTGTAGATTTTGATTTCGCAATAATTGTAAAGTCAATCCCGTGACGTAAATCAAAAATATCTACGGCATCTGCGACAGTTTTTCATCCGTCGACGTTACAAAAGAATAAAACAACAATGAAGTTCCTCCAATTTCCTGCAATACCAGGACCGATAGTCTTGAGTTTATAGTAAATATTTGTACACCTAGTATAGCACGGTAGCAGTGGGACAATTAGAGTTTGTTACTATTTGTATACTTTAATAAAATCCGATATATTTTAATATCCACCGAGAGACAATCCTATAAAGGATATAAAATTTTGTATCAGTATTCTAATGTCAATATATTGGGTATTATTAATAAAATAATGATAATGTCTTTCAACCCTTCTCAAATAAACATACAAACACTACACTCTAGCTTACAAAACGACTAAATATTTTAATACGGACACATTAAAATAGCGTCTTAGAAAGATAAGCCCATGACCGCATTCTTACTCAAATTAGTTAAAAGCGATCAATTTTATATTATAGCGGACGAACTGTAAGAAATTGCGACACCAACAAGGTCTTCTGTTAGTATGCTTTACAATTTTATGCAACCTTGAAATACCATGATTCCTGGCAACTTGACATCAGTTTCTGGAAATTAGGGTTTCCCGAAATTACGGAATTATGAAGTTGTCAGTACTACTCGCGTTCCGGTTCGGTCTCCTCGTATAAAAAGGGAGGAGAATAGAGAGTTCCCAGCATTTGGCACTCATGGCTTGTTCAGTTCAGTAGGAAGACTTTTTTTGCACATATGTAATAAACAATACGGTGGACGAATTTAAACTTTATTTAATACGAATTACCACTAGGGTACTTCAGAAAAAACTCTACGAGATGGGGCCCTACCTACTACTGCCAATGGGTTACCGTTATCTCATACAGCCGACATGAAAAATTACAACTAAAATATACCATAATAATACGATGCCACGAGGATTGGGTTTGAAGTTATTAATCCAAAATTCAACCCGTTTTGTAATTTGTAAATGTAAGTATGATGTGCCGTGTGATTTCCGGCTGAATATAATAGAGCCACGTCATCTAAGCTCGTCTCAACTAAAAGACTAATATAGTTTTTTTTTTCAATTAAATCTCAGAAACTCGTTTGTATTGTGGTCGAAAATCAAGCCAAAACAGGTTAATCAAAAAAAATATTTCAGAAAAAGATCGCCGTCGACCCTATCTCTGCCATATACTTTTTGTATTTATTTTTGCCGTACCATTTTGTTTCCATAAAAGAAAAAAAATATTAAAAAATATATATGAGAGTCTTTTAGGTTAAATAATTATTATATATATACCACAAATACATAAATACATACATATATATATATATATATATATATATATATATATATATATATATATATATATATATATATATAACCACAAAATGATATAATTAATAAGTAATATTAAGCCTATAACTTACCTCTGCAACTTTGATAAACCGTCCTCGGCGATTCTGCTTCACGTCGAGATAAAATCTCTTTGACTGTATCTGCAACATTTTTGTCGCCAACTCCTGCTCCTGTGGCTGTTGACCTGAACATAAAAAGAAATGTTTTCCTTTTTATATGTATATATTATAAAAGTACTACCAATTTTCATTTTCAATAATTTACTAATATTCGTATGTTCTCCAGTAAACATAAAGCTTGAATTTGGTGAGAGGACAACAATTTATCAACGTGGTAGAATCGACGAAAGCGACTGTCACACTTCTATCTATCACAACTTTTTAATTTAAAACAGCACGAGGATATTTCGATATCTGCTTTCCAGATATTTTCAAGATAGCTCGAACCTGTTAGCTTGACTCAGACCTTGCTTACTTCCAAAAGTTCATCATATTTAACATAATTATTGATTCAGTCTTGACTTCTTATAAACTACACAATTGGTAAAGAGTATTCTGAATTTGATAATGAAAATAGTAAACGTTCAAAATACCCTAATGTACGGAAGCTAATTTAGCGTAAATGTTGTTTTGGTCTCGACAAAACCAATTTGCAAAAACATGATCCTTACCCTTCTCATCAAACTTTAGGAAATGTGTTAATTGACTCATTCTAAAATTTAATACGGAAATTGTAGAATCGGCTAATCGGTTGATTTTCATTACATACGATATTATTATAAAATTTATTAATAACTCGACCAGAGTGCCTTCTGTCGAGTCCAGTTTTGCTATTTAGCAATAGCTTATATCGCGAATACGAATCATTTTGCTAAAAAACCATCAAGAAGCAACGTCTCAATAATAACCTATGACCTCAATAGGTTAAGTATTTCAGAAGTAACACGATCATAAGCCAACCAACTATTTACAAACAAAACCAACAAAATATTTTATAAAAATCAATTTCATAAGTGACGAAAAACCTCAAAATAAACTTTACCTACCTAACAACACTAACTCATTTTTAAATTAATATAAAAAAAATTAATAATTCGGCAAAAAATATTTCCTAATAAGAACATTGTGAAAACTTGAAGGTCAATTCAATTATATGTCGAAATAACATAATTAATTTTATATTTGACAATCACGTACAAATACCCGCAACACTTCGCAACTGTTTGCATTTACTAATAAACATTAGATATGGCTTAGGATTCATTATTTTGTTCAACTGATTTTTGATTTGTGACATTGCTCTTTTAGAAACAAAGAAAAATTTTGAGTTTCTTTCGTCGGTTCTTCTCAGGTGAGAGACCTTTGCGATCCGACCGTACATTTTTGACAATCATTAAGCAAGTCTAATAATACTATATTGTATAAAGACAGACTGGCATTTTTATACAAGCATTATAACAATCATATAACTTGGCATTAGGGTCTTTGGCCTTTAGTTCATTAACATTAATTTTTATTTATTTCTTAAACTATTATTGACTTAAAAGTTTGCGATATTTATTTCGTGGATACCTGTTACATAATTACAAACATTTGTGTATATCTTAATATAAATCTAAGGTACCAATTAAAATAGTTTTACAATTTTGAACGCGATGTAAATATACGTATGTAGATAAGTACATATGAATGGGAACGAATAATTGAAATTAAACTTTATAATAATTATAGATCAAGCAATAATTATATAAGTGTTAAAACTGGTTTTTATTTATACTATTTAAAAAAACATTTTGACAAACAGGTGTAAGTATCGAATAATTAGTTTGTCACTTATGAAATCGTCAATATAATTTATAAAGTTTTAGAATTCTTCGTTAGTCAATGATCCGAAGCAGGCAAGTGATGTTGAAACTGGAGTAGCCGTAATTAGAAATCGCGATCGATTACACAGCATTACAATGCATTACAGACAGACACGCGCCGCTGCGTCCTTTGCCTATATCTACCAATTCTATTGCTTTATTTTAAGGCTTTATCATTAATTATTATTTTTATATGATTAGACACCAATTTATCAATACAAAATCCTTTTTATTTGTAATGATTTGGCTTTGTTTTCTTGACTATATCGAGCGCACTACTTTTGTAGAAGGAACCAAATATAAAAGCTATCTGTCAAGAGGTAACGAATTTTCAGAATGATCAGTTTGAAAAACAAAGAAACGCGTATAATAGACTATAACGTTAGATAAATGGCCGGTCTTAGCGTTACAAACGTCTTCATGGCGTCCATTAGATGATAGGTAATTCTGACATTTTCTTGGTATAGTCATTGCCATGACTGGCGGATGACTGTTGTGTGTACGAAGTTAATTGATGATAATAATTGTATATTGAGTTTTTTGATCATGCTAAATTCAGTCATTTCTTTTAAGCCATATTTTACTAAAGGCATTTTTTCAGGCGAAAGAGTTACTCGTTCGTGTATTATGTAAAAATATTGCTTTCAATGACGATCTATCGGAGCGTGTAGTATCGATATAACTCCAACACGTTACAGTAACTGACGGAATCGACTGACGCCTCTGCATGAGCACGCATATGACCACTAACCATTAAATGTCATCTATTTGTGTCTTGTCATTTTCTTTTAAAAAGTTCTATAATATCTTTCCCTGAACGCTCGTTTATGAGTCCTATCGTCCTTATCATTCTTAATTTATTTTAGCAAATCCTTCTGATGATAAGTGATCAACTTTATCCATAGACAATTACACTATAAGAAGTTTAAACAAGCCTCACACTGTCTATGCGCAATCTAAGACGATATGTCCTTGTGCGTGTACTCTGGCTCATTCACCCTACCAACGCAAAACTTTACATATCTTATCATCTGTTTTTAATATACTTAAAATGATCTTATTTGGATAGATCTTAATCTTAATTAAAAGTCAATGTCACCGGCATCGGTAATTACTATTTCCGTTTTTGGCAAATTTTCCATTTAATTCAATAACGTCTCGCCAGTCCCTGCTGCGAATCAAATTTACATTCATAAAATAGCTCGTTCTTTTAATTCAGTTATTTTATGTGTGATAAGATCACTGGTAATGATCAATGGTAATTGCTTTTAATTTAAAAAAATAACAATGTTTATATCACCAACGAATGTAAAATGTAATTCAAACGAGACATTTGTTTTAATTAAATCTATGTTACTGTTTTTCTTAATATTTTAGTATAAATTCAACGTTTAGCCTATTTCCGTTGCAATGTTCAGATAAGAGTAATCTTATCAAAAACATTACATTTGTTACCAAACCTTTATTGAAATTGACACTTTTTCAAAAACTCCTAATGAATTTGTAAAAATTAAACAAGCTATTGTATAATACAATTTTTATGGGTATTTGAGTCAGTTGCAGGTGTTTGTAACATTTGCGACTACGACAATCACGTACAAATTGACAGAAAGCATATCGCTTTCTTTGACCTTTGGTGATTAAGCTACGTTAAAACGATAAACCAGGCGAAGTACCGCCTTTATGGTTTCCGTCGGCGTATTTAAGTAGAAGCTAAATTGTTGTGTCCCGATTTAAAATTAAATTGTATATATTGAGTAGACTCATACAGAATTAACCATATTATCATTTTGGACCAAATCGCGTAACAGAAATTCCTTATCTTATTTGGAGCAAGACAAATCAATTTGAAATTATTCCACAATGATAATTTATGGATACATTAATACTAAGATTGACGTAATTTTTAAACATAATAAAAGGACGGGGGGGGGGGTCTGTTTACGAAGACATACAGAAAAAAAGGTAAAATTTCGTGCGAAAAAAAAACACTTACACTTCTACACTACTAACAATCATTCCATAATGAAGAATTTCAATATTGATTGAATTAAAACGTAATTTAAAAAAAAGTTATTTAAAACATTGATCAATATACAAAAAGTTTTACCTTGTGATTGTTTGTTTATAATTGACGTATTTTGTTGAAATCGCTTCACCGTGGTAACTGGCAATAGGAAAACCGGTAATTATTATAAAAAAATCATGGTACTTACCGGAGTCAAAATTATTCCCACCCGCGTCCATGCCTTGACCATGATATTCTGTAAAAAATATGCAAATAATAAGTAAACCATACACATACACAAATATACCAAGCAGGTTGAAATAAAACAAATGTAGCTTTAATGCACAAAAATAATTTAATAGAATATATATATATACTTAAATAATTAAAATTAACATTTTAACACAATATTTGATCGATTAGTTGTTAAAAACATTATTTGTAATGGCAACTGTTATTTACTGCCCTTAATATAGAGCGTGTAAGATAACTAGTGAAAAAGATAACTAGTAATCAAGAAAAAACTCTAACAAATTGCATTAGTAATTTGACGATTCAAATTTTTGGCTACGTATCTTGTATTGTAAAAATCATTGCTTCATTGCCTACATACTGATTCAAACGATAAGCAAGGTGTGAGAGTAGAGTATGTGAATAGATCCGTCTGTTTCAGTTACATTTTGACAAAGTGCAGGACGCACAGACAAAAGTTGCCAACCTTAATGTATAATATTTTATCTTTAAGTAACAATTCTTAAGCATTGCCGCTTAGTAATTCTAGTGAGAATCGACTTCGTCAGACCGAGGGTTTGCCGTTAGAAAAGTGAGTGGTAGCGACATTACAGTAAAAAAATTAAAGTAACGTCTTATAACGTTATGTGTAATAGACTAGATTTAAAAAAAACGTTGCCACAAATTTGCATGAAATTCATGCAATTTTCGTAACGCTCGCACGCAAAGCGATGCACTTGATGGAGACCCGTGAGCCGCATTTGCAACTCTGCCCTGCTTAACTTATATTATAATCGAGCACGCGAGGCTATTTGTTCGCTTTGTTAGATAAACCGGACAACATAAATAATAATACTACAACCGCAGTGAAAGATACTATTATATCGGAAACAAGTCATAAATAATAGACTTCTTAAATGGACAATATTCTTCTACACATTAACGATATAAAAATTTGTCTTTTTGTATGAATTAGTTAAAAGCAATCTACAAACGAATTAGTAATTATGATCGCTTATATTATTATGATTATCGTCGGTCGTATTTTATATTTTTATGTATAATGTTAGCTATTGAAACTGAGTACACTTTTAACAAATTAGGTGTCGTTGGTTTGAAAAGGTGTTTCAAGCGAGAACAACAGACACATATTATTATAGTAATTATAGTAATAATAAATTTGGTGACCAATATAGGTACCAAAAAATTTATATTTTCGCCTTATTATACAAACACGTGGGCTGACCCCACAAATAATATTAATATTAGGTCCTTACATACGAAATTAGCATTTTGTCGTACTGACCACTTTGATCTGAAATATCTGACCACTTTGATCTGAAATATCTCCTCTTTGGTTAAGAATTCCAAATTCAAATTTATAAATTCATTTAGCTGGTACATTTGAGTTTGGAAAACAGTCATTTATGCATTTGTTTTTTCCTCATTATTTTTTTCTTTAGCGTCGCTTATTACCGCACAATGGAAAACATGAAATATCGGTATATTTACGAGTACGAGTTCTACCGTGGCACCAGTGCTGCAGAAACAGTTCGAAGAATTAATTATGTGAATGACTCGGTGGTAGAGCTTTGTGCAAGCTCGTCTGGGTAGGTACCACCCACTCATCAGATATTCTACCGCAAAACAGCAGTACTTTGTTTTGTTGTGTTCCGGTTTGAAGGGTGAGTGAGCCAGTGTAATTACAGGCACAAGGGACATAACATCTTAGTTCCCAAGGTTGGTGGCGCATTGGCAATGTAAGTGATGGTTAACATTTCTTACAATGCCATTGTCTATGGGCTTTGGTGACCACTTACCATCAGGTGGCCCATATGCCCATAGGCATACCAATACAATAAAAAAAAAATGTGTACGACGCTGGTGTCGCAAAAGAAAGCACGGTACGTTTTTGGTTTCAACGTTTTCGTACTGGAAATTTCGACCTTCAGAACCAACCCCGTGGACGGCCGGAGACCAAAGTGGAAAATGAAGAATTAAAGGCTATTGTGGATGCGGATCCATCACAAAGCACTTCAGAGATAGCTGCCGGCTTCGGGGTAAGTGATAAAACTGTATTAATCCACTTGAAGCAAATCGGGAAAGTAAAAAAACTTGAACGCGAAACACGCGTCGATTGCTGTGTTACTTTGCTCAACCGACACAATGATTAAGGTATTTTAAATCGAATCATTACTTGTGATGAAATTGAATACTGTACGATAATCGGAAGCGCTTGTCGCAATGGCTGAACCCTGGAGTCCCAGCCAAATCCTGCCCTAAACGAAAATTGACTCAGAAAAAGTTACTTGTGAGCGTTTGGTGGACTAGCGCCGGTGTCGTTCACTACAGCTTTCTAAAATCTGGCCAAACGATTACGGCAGATATGGAAATGAAGAATATGGAAAACTTCTTACAAGGAAAAAAAATTCAACTCCGATGCGGCAGTCCAAACCGCCTTCAAAGAGTTTATTGATTCTCGCCCCCATGGTTTTTTTAGTAAAGGGATCAACGAACTAACTATGAGATGGCAAAGGTGCATAGATAACAACGTTGCACTTTGATTAATTAAATATTTTTACAAAAAAAATTGTATTTATATTCCTTCCGTACAAAACGCCAATTTCATATATAAGGACCTAATATATCAATACTCAAGGATCTCTTAATGTCAGAGAATAAACTTTATCTTAGGTGAAATAATATTATTTTATACATAGCATGTATTTCTAAATATAAATTAATTTGGCTCTGTTATAATTAAAAAGCTGAGTTGGCCTAGTGCTTAGAACGCGTGAATTTTGTGATGATCGTGGGTTCAATCCTGGCAAGCACCACTGATTTTTCATGTGCTTAATTTGTGTTTATAATTTGACGATGAAGGAAAACATCGATAGGAAACCTGCATGTGTCTAATTTCACCACCAACCCGCATTGGACCCGTGTGGTGGAATAAGCTCCAAACCTTCTTCTCAAAAAAGGAGAGCAGGCCTGAACCCAGCAGTGGAACATTCACAGGCTGTTACATTACTATAATTATGTAATAAATACCACTGATGTAGTAATATTAGTTTTTTATATAAATTTAATATTTTTCTTAAAAAAAATTGTATCACATAAATTCTTATCGACATTATTCATGCAACGGCAATTGCACAATAAGTGGTAAGCACAACTCGTAGATTAGTGCTTCTTTCACGAAGAACACCCGATTATATGTAAATTATTTATTGCGTTATTTATATGATATATAGGTTTAAGACAGTCCAACTTCATTGACAAATTCTAAATTGATCAAGGTAAAAACTATATTTAAAGGTGTTTGTGGTGGATGAATAGGGAATTAACCGTTTCATTTAAATAAAAAAATAATTAACATAAAACTATCATTAGATATAACATTCGATAATAAAACGCAGGGTCTTCTATGGATTTTTGCAGTAAATCAGAAATAATGTCTTACATTATATTACTCTTCATTAAGGTGTTGAGGCGTTAATTAATTGAGAACCGGAATTTTGTAATACGTTGATAAAAAAACATACTATTTGATTTCTAGCCTTCGAGTACGATTAATTTCACTCGCGAGTCTTCCCGCGAAAGACTATTCCGTATATATTTTTAGTAATATATTAAATTATTTTATACCTATCAATAGGCTTTGGGGCCAGTTTAGTAATGTTCTTAGTTCCTTTTTTTATTATTAAATTATATTAAGTGCATCTTAAATGTATTTATCAACCGGCATCCTTGTACACATTGCGTGTAGCCTCCGTAAAACAAATTATAAATTAAATTTAAAATACAAACGGGCTGTACAGCACACACACTTCAGTTCAAATCGGAGCAATAGGTGGAGTGTGACCGTACACGGACGAGTGGTTCTACTCGAATTGCACGTGACAAGGACAGTACACAAAGCGGCTTAGGTACACCACAGTCACCTAAACGTCTCGAGCTCAACTGTTCAATAAACTAAGAATATATGTATGAACCATGTTTTTTAGAAAACAGTTCTGACTGGCTAATATTAATATTCGTTAATATGTCATCGTGTTTCCTTATTACAACTGTTTTAGAAATTATAACTGAGGATAAATCTGGCAGCGTCAATTGGAAAATAATTTACCTTTCTGGGAATAAAATAAGGTATTTCTTCTGTTACAACAGAGATCGTCAAATATGTCACATAAGAAACAGACACGTTTGACTTATTAACCCCCCAGTTTACTATCGATGCAGCACCGGGACCATATCAGGACAACCAGGTCAATGGAGGAGTTTGACTCACAGAAGAATATATAATGAATCGTTAAGACAATAGCAATGTAATATGTTACGCAAAGCTATTCCGAGTATATCGCAGTATCGGTTGCGGTTTCCATTCGGTTTTAATATTCCAACTTTTTGTATTGATTATTTTCTTGCACAACGTTTCCACGTATGTATGTATGTATTCTTGTGGCGTAGTATTCAGTTTTTAGAACCTAGTCTTTTTTTTGTTCTACATCAGACCAACTTTTCACTTACGATAAGGTCACAATGCCGGCTATCGCACAACCGTTCCGTTCTTTATTTTTATGATAAATTTCGATGAAAACGCCCAAATCTTTTGATGTGCGTCATGCTCACCTAAATCCTAAAATGTGTCTATTAAAAGAATTACAATTCTAGGTCAGCGTCGTAAAGCTAGGCATGTAGTATAAGAACACTTGTAGTGAATGTGGAACTATCTCTTCCAAGAATATAGTTTTTCGAGGCCAAACGAACTTATTATTATATCACGCTTATAAATAACTGCTTTCATTTTAACATTCTTCGATAATAAAACACAATAACATTTTTTAATATTATATATTGCAGAAAAACTGTCAGACATCCAGTAAGAGCACAAAGCACGCGAGGACAAAGGAAACGAACTAAAGTTTCACGGTAGTTTTAATTACTTCCATATAACATAGAAACGGTTATAAACCAACTAGGTAACAAAAGCATGCTATAAGAAACATCACCGATCATGTAAAAGATTGACCGTTACATCCAATTAGCGTGAGCTACGCTCGACGTAAGAGGCGGGCTGGGCAAATATTTGGAGGCATTTACAACAGATTGCGCAATACAAAATGCTACAATAACACGCATAATAACTAAAAATATTGTCTAATACTTGCAAGCGCGTAGAATGGTAAATAAATCGAATAAGGTGGACCGAGAATCAGATTGCGTCGTTATGTAAGTGGTTCAAGGCGGGTCATTGGCAGCAGACATAATTTTGCCACAGACACAAGCCAGACGGACAAAAAAGTGAAACCATAATTTTTTTCTTGAGAAATCACCAGCTCAGCTCGTTCCGCGCTCGCGAAGGGACCGTTCTCATTAAACGAATTTTATTACTGAATTGACGTGTTTCCTTGATTAATTACTTGAAGCACGAATTAAATGTCGTCATTTCGGCCTCGCCTTTTATTTGAGTATAAAGATAACTGGATAATTATTTTAATTTATTTGTGTGAGTAGATTGCCATTTTTTCTTATTTTCAAACAATAACAAAATAAATTGCCTAAAATTTTGAATAGTTATAAGAGTTTAAACTGATATGTATTTTAAAAACTTACAGTATGTTGTGATGGACAATATGCACATAGTACATACAAATATTACATGCACACAGAGTTCAAGCTAACACAAAGTACAGCTGTAATGTAGAAGGCTCTTTATAGAATGACAGTCATGTTAATACACCATGACGCAATGGCTGGGTGGAACAAGTTCGCGTTTCGCGAATAGTTCTGCTTCACAATAGCCAGCCGGTGTGTTACAAGCCGAATGGCAATAAGTGGAATTGAAAGTCAATAGATAAGCAAAAAAATTTGTATTGTATATATATACTTAATTGCATTATACATAAACATTGTTCCATCCGGCAAAACTTATGAACGATTTTAATAAACTTACGACTCTATTAGAAATATATTTTAATATATAATTTTGGTTTTGATAACTACCTAATTGCAGACATCGCTCTAATTATTTTTAACCATTAATAGAACCTTCAAACGAGTGTTATGAAGTTTCATCTGAATTTGAATGAAGAATACAGGCAACGCATACGGAACGAACAAAGAAGTCCATTTAATCATTGATCTCTGAATTAAATAATTGTTAATGCGTTAAAATATTTAAAAAAAAACTATATCGCCATTCTCACTGTTGTCTTTGTTCCACGGTATAACGAAATAGTGAAGAAAGTCTAATCGTTATTATTGAATATTTAAAATCTATTGATCACAGCACGTGCAATAAACTCGCTAACAAAGGATCTATCGGAACGTAATAAATTTCATCATTATTATATCATATTCACGTATGACGTTTACTCTGAATTACAAGTTATTAGAATTGTTAAACTTTTCCAAGAAGAAGAACTACTTTAAAACTAAAATACAAACAGTATTGCAGAAAATAATCATCGATGTGTTGATGACCTCACATCAAAAGACCGGAATTTTCCAGACAATGAAAAATTTAAAGATGAAGTAGCATCTAATATAGAATTCACGATCGTACACCAACTATATACATAATTATTAAATGCGAACATCAGAAACAATTGTTTGCGTATATGTGTTTGTGTGGATAATTACTGGTCAGTTGCAGTTCTGTATCTTCCTAATTCTAAGATAGATTATCTTGCGAACTATTAATCTTTTGTTGCCATATTTAGTTCCTAAGTTAATGAACCATTGCAATTGCTCCTGTCAAGTATAATTAGGTAATCCATCAGTCCGCTTGTTAATTATAATCTGTTAAATTTGATCAAATATACTAATATGGTTAAAGAGTTATTAAAACAATTTAGTATCAAAAAGTTGTATTTGAAAATATTCTAATATATTAGATAGCCAATTTATTAAGGAAGATTAAAATCAATATAAGTAACACTACAAGCCTCCAATAAAGTATCGGCTAATAAACGTCCGTTGAGCTAAGGCCTTCTTTTCTTTTATTGTATAGATAGGCGGAAGAGCATATGGGCAACCTGATGGTAAGTGGTCACCAATGCCCAGACATTGGCATTGTAAGAGATGTTAATCAACGCTTACATGATTATCATTTATTTAAATTTTTTTAAATTTATCTTAACGTTTATTAAACCAATTTAGGGATAAGACAACCTGATTAAAATTATGCAAGGTTACAACTATTCTACAAAATAATATATTAGTACACAACATGCCTTGGATACATTTCCAAGTATTATCTTTCAGATTTTAAGCTATGGGCCTTTTGCTTAACTGACTTCCTTTTTTTTAAATTACACACTAATGAGTACAATACTTTTTGGTATGGTCCAATCCAGATTTCTCTGGATGTTAGAGATGAGCCGAGCAGCAATACTTTGATTTGATTACAATTGATGGATAAATTCAGTTTGAATGGTGAATGAACCCGTGTAAGTACAGACACAAGGGACATGTACCTTAGATCCCATGGTTAGCGGGGCATTGACTATGTAAGAAGTGATCAGGTGGCTGAGCTTGCCTTCCTAAAATTATGAAAAGAGAAAAGTATATGCAGGTAGCGTATGCTAAATGAATTATACTAAATACATTTTTTTTATTGTTTTTTGTTACTTAGCCTACCTCATTTAAGCCTAATTAGATTTTTTTGACACCGTCTACAGTATTTATAATTTTAATATCATATTATCTAATAATATAATAAGATAAGATTTTATCAATAAATTAACAATTGCAAGGTTGTATTATATATACATATGATATTTAATGTAGAATAATAACACTTAGGTGTGTATGTCCAAGCAGATTGAAGCCATTTGAATTCCTCCTAAATAGGTGGAATACATATCACGTCACGTCAGCCGTCACGATAGTGTCATAGTAAAGTCTCGCGCAATTTATTAAAAAATGACTTACTGTGTAACAAAAGGGTGACACCCTTTTGTTACACAGTAAGTAACACTACTTATAAAAAAAAATAAGGATAAGAAATCACATTTCACACGTAAGTACTATTTGGCAACTTATAATATGTTAAGTAAATACATTCATAAAAACATAAAAATAATTTGTAAAGAAAAGATGACATTACAATGAAAATGTTGTCAGCTATGGAAAACATATTTACCACGATTGCTTAATATTTTAAATAATAAAATCTAATAATTATTTAAAATTATTATTTTAACTTTTTTAAATTACATACATATAAAACACTAGTTGTGCCCGCGGTTTCTCCGCGAATAATTAATAAAAATCAAATGAATAAAAACCAATCTAGAACCTTCCTCGATAAAAGGAATATACAACACAAAAATATTTATATAATTCAAACTCTTCAGCTTTATATATTAGTATAGATAATACTGTTCAAATAATTATAAATATTTTTTATTTTCTTTATAATAATAATAATAATAAAATCATTTATGATTATACATAAAATAACAACTTAAAATATTTAGTGTTGCTTTATGCAATATAATTAAATAGGTAAATTAAAAAAAAGGCATAATTATAATAATAAAAGCTAAAATTAAATAAATAATATTGCAATATATAATTATAATACGTTTACAAACAAACAGTATCAATTTCCTCGCTTTATGGGGGAAATGTCTATTCACTTGCAACATAATTCGGTTGTATGTGTGCGTGTCGGTGAATGTAATTACATGACACTTAGCACACATTAATTCTAAAGTTGCTTCAATTTTGAGTGAAACTATATGACACTATCCTTCTAAGCGCTATTATTCTATGAGATGTAACATATGTCAAATCAAATCAAAACCATAATTCAATAAAGCATTATTGTACTTACTTTATAAAAGCTAAAAATATATTCTGGAGTGCAATAGCCTGCTTAGGTTGAAAACTGGCAAAAAAAAAACCAGATTAGATTATTTTCAATATATTAAATACTATTTTTATGTAATGTGATCATTACATTAATCATTTCATTCCATGGTGTGTTATTATATATATGACTATTCATTTTGGCATCCAAATCAATCCAGTGATAAGCTGGATTGTTGGGCGTAAAACATTGACCCAATAAGAATAAGCAGCAGTATACAAGTGGTAAAGGTCACAACTTTATAATTGATCATTGTATTAAAAGTAAAGAATGTATATGATAATTTCAAGAAAAAATCTTTCTAGAATTGTGTATTCTTAAAAACAATGCTTTTGTAATTCGGTAAATGCAGATATTGCACATCTTCAATGATGAGAATGGTATAAACATAATGAGGGACATTCAATACCTCTGACTATACCACTGACCCTTAAGACTGCCTTCGTATTTATTTATTATAATATAAATTAAGATTTCATTTCAATTATTATTAAGTGGTCCCAGATTCTGTTTGTTGAAAACAGTTGATAGCCTTATTATTCATTTTAAATTGTTGAATTTTTAGGCAGAGGTCTCTAAGCTTGTGCAATAATAATAAAATAAAGTTGACTGTTGGTTTTATCTCATAACTCAGTCATTACATTCTATACCAATCGGGTTTTCTTTAATCATGATAAAATACTTACGAATTTTTTACTTCAATTTTAAATTATATTGTTACATACAGTAACAATAAAATATTTAAAAAATTAATGAACGAGATGATTGACGGTTAAAAGATTAGAATATTCCAAAGTATTGTGATATTGTTACTGCTATCAAAGGTATGTATATTTAAACACTTTAATATAAGAAAATTATGACAACACTTATCATTAAGGACACTGTCCACTTCCTTTACTTTCTATTGTAATATATGAATGAATGTATAAATAAAAATATTATATACAATAATTACAAATTGATTATTTACTTGTCTTTTCTTTTATTTTGATGCTTTGATGATATCTATTTACTTTGATGCTTACCGCTTCAGCTTACAAACTAACCAACCATTAAATATATCTATTTATGGATGGTTAATTTTACATTTGCTTTAAAATCATCAAAATCTACCAATACTTCTAAAGAATGAGACAACTGACTTAACTTGCAAAAGAAACTAAAATATTTTTATTTTTATTGTGCTAATTCTGACTTCCAAGGTAACCCTCTCATATCTTGCTACTACATACAGATGATGTAGACAAGCAACAGATGGAAAATATTTGCTAAGTCTTAACCATATTGTCTTAGTATTATCAAATTGTGTTTTTATTTTGTAAATTACAAAGTTTCTTTATAATTAAAAAAAAAAATGTATATTAGGAATATTAAATTATTTTCTTATTCAGACTGCCTAAATAGCCTAAACGTCTGTAAATATTTTAAATATGTGCTTCCAAGACTACGAATTTAACAAGACTCAACTGTAGGAAACTAGGAATCCATAAGACATGTGTGAGATAATATAGATATGTTTTATTCATTTAATAAAAGAAAGGTTTAATGGTTTGGTACATGCCACCAGTGAATATAATTTTATAGCTCATTAGTTGCTCATATTTGAATACAAAAATATTTCCATAATATTTACCACAATGTATGATGAATCCTGGAAATGACCGGTTCCATTATAGAAAACATATTTTCACAGCTAACCACCGCACTTACAGACAACTGCAAAATCTTGAAAAATACTGAGTATTTAAAGTCTTGTCCAACCTACTTACAGTATTTAACTGTACAAACGGAATGGAATGAACCCGTCGTGTCTCATATTTAACTTCTAACAAGATATGGGAATCTTGATGACAATATTTGAATTCCACATTCAATAAAGAATGTTAATCATTGGTAAGTTCTTATTTAAGCTGTCACATTTAAAGTTGCAAAATCTAATCAATACAACGTTGTTGTCAAAAAGCTCTAGAGATGAAGGTAATTCCTTTGTTCCAAATAATGTTATTGTTTAAGGCAAATGGTTATGGTTGGTTTAGATTTATAATCACTGCATTGAATATCACTGTCACTAACACACAAAGCACTGAGCACCTTTACCTCACACTAATCACACTGTCACTTAAAGTAGGAACAAAGAAACACAACACAGGTAATCTTGTAAAAGCAATTTAAAAGTAAGTTTGAGCCACAGGAGTTTCGGAGACCATGCAGCGGAGGCATAGATACGAATAGCAGGGCAGTGGATATATAAGGGAACTATCCTTGCGGGAGCGCGGCCACTGACCTGCCATGGTGCTGGCGCGTCAGCTGACGGTGACGCGGCGGAGTCGCCGCTTGGGGCGCGCAGTGCAAGCGCGCTGGCGCCTCCGCCGAGTCGAGCTTCCGCCCTTGCACCTTCGCCGCCACCAGACACCGGCCCGCCCGCCAACGAGAGGTCGCAGACAAAAAAATCGATAGGTCGTCAACCTCCACCGGCGCTAGCACTGAGCCGGGCGGGCCGCCGCGCCGTCGCCCGCCACCGAACCGATATCCCGCACCAAAAACCCACCGAGGCCTCAACGCCCGAGAAATAACAGACCCGAATTCGCCATTTTGAAACGGGAACAATGAGATATTTACTTTCGAACGTTACGACGACTCGAAATGTCGCTCACGACGGTAAACGGAAACGGCGCGAAACGAAACGCGATTTAGACGCTACACCGCTGTAAATAAATACGTACTCTGACTAGAAATCCCCTCGTCACCGCTGCCGATATCCGACATCTCAATCCACACCGAAATCTACAGGCAATCCACCGATCTTTTCGGAATCTCTTGGACAAGTCAAATTGTCTATGGTTTCGAAGCCATCAAACTTAGGTTCTTTATGATGTACATAACATAAAATAATAAAAATAACTATTTGATGCAAATATTATTGAACACATGAAAAAATAAATAAAATGTAGTGAAATGCTTTAAAAAATACTATTATCAATTTTTAAAAAGCCACTTTAAAAGAAAAGTGTTCTGAATTTTTGAAGACAAACAAAGAATAAAATATAGACCAAATCTTGACATTGAAAGAACCTTACAACTTTGTCGTCAAGCAGGTTTTTCTACATAAACATAGTAAATATATGTCTACAATGCCAGCTGTGACAAATTAAGTATATATCTAGCTTAACTTACATTTTTATAAACTTCAAGAAAATGACAATTTTTAATTTTTACTTAGTCTAAACTACTATAATGTTTGAATACTAAAATTACAGCTTTTGGTTTTATCTAAAAAAAATAGTTTTAAATATATCCTATTAGATATATATATGTATATTTTTGTTTTGTTATTTAACTGTTTTGTTTGGATTTGAAAAAGTGTTCGGGATAATTATTACGCGAATTGTCATGCCTCTGGCGGCCGTAAATTGAAATTAACAGCATCAGTATGTCAACTTTTATACTTGATATGACAGTTCAACATCTGCTTTGTTAATTTACCGCTCAATTTCAAAATAGGAGGTGACAGAAAATTGATTTAAATAAAAATTGTTCCGACGCTTAAGGGTTGGGTTAATCTTTTATTTTATTTTAGACTAATAAAAAAGCGACCACATAAAGAAAACATAACTAGACAGATTTCAATTTTAAATTAATTTTACATGAAAATGCAAGCAGTCAATAAATCCTCAAATATTGAAACGTGAGAACATTAAAAGATGATTCAACAACTACGTGAATAAAATGATCTCAACTTTGTTATATCAATCGAAACTTTTTTAAGTATAAATTATCTATGCTGATATTTCGTTGTTGGTTTTAGTTACCGGTTCAAAAAACTTATTTTAGCGTAAGAGCCGGATAGACTCCTCTATTATATTGTAGTCTAATGTGCCTAGATTTAGTTTATTCATTATACCAACTAACGTACTAGTTTCGAATAATGTGCAAAATGATGTTTTGTCGATACCAGGCTCTAACATGTCTCGAAATGACATGTATGTACAATTGCAGGAAGTTTTTTTTTTTTCATATAATATGTTATCAAATGTAATTATGAACTTTAAAGATGTTGTCATACATCATAAAGATTGTACGGCGCGTCATTAAGAAGCTTGGCTTTTAAAGTAATTTTCAGGAATTATTTTTGCGAAAACTGTCAATCCTACAGTGCCTCGATTTTTTTACCCATATTAAGACATGTTTCAACTAACGCCCTAAATTTCTACGAAATACTTTATTGAAATCAATACAAGTTATGCGCTGTTATTCTGGTTGTGGCGTAAGACGCTCGTTCAATTGGGCGCAGATTGTGGTGGTTCTAGTCGCCTGAAACAGAAAACCAAAATATTTTTTCAATCTATATGAATATAGTTATCGTCTGACCTAGATCTAATGAAATTTCCTATCGGAATCGTAGCCGTTTGAACATTACATTTTTAGTTTTCTTAAAATTGTCAACGAAAACAACGGCAGGGCTAAAATATTCGAGCTTTCGGTATCATTCTAGGTCACACTAGAGGTGACAAGTCCCTCAAAAGGTGTGCTAAACCAGAAGTCAATCGGTCCGATAGTATCTAAGATAAACGTGCGCCCGACTTGAAAAATTTCATTTCGAGCTAAACGCGTCTAATGTTTGCGTTGATTTCTTTGTTTATACGGTTGTCGTCTTCCGTATATTTCAATTTCTTGCCGACGTGCTAGTATGCTTAGTATCAGCTTCAAAAGTGTATCGATTACCTTGAAATTTTCGTTTTTATGGTGTCGGCTGACGTGCATGGCCACCACGCTTGCCTTTTCGATCCATTTATGAATATTTGCACAGCTACTTTGTTCACAGCTCAAAAGTAAACTAACTATTTATACTGCAACTATGGGAGTTTAATGAATTTCAAGTTAATATTTCACACATTTTCTCAAAAATTTGAATTTTTAAAGTTTCTAGACGATAATACTCCCTTAAATATACAAACATGTCCTTTTATTTATATTATATACAGTTGGGGTCATATAATAAAAAATGATTTGAATTTCCAGATTTTTTTATCTAAATCATGTCATGTGTAGTTATGTGTTCCTTCTTAAAAGTAACTAGTTATGTTATGAAATAGCCACATGAATAGAGCAAACGAAATTAGGAATAAACAGTGAAATCGCTAACTATTTTTTTTACAAATTTTACTTATTCTTAATAGTAACAAATTCAAATAGTAATGAAACTGGACAAATAATTAAGAACGATTTATTAAACTGCTCGCTAGTTGTTATATAGGAAACTTAGATTTAAAAAATCACACTAATGTGAAGTGCGTTAAGGAAAAAGGCAATTTAATACATTTTAAATTAATAGTTAGTAGCATGTCCGAGGCCTTTAATTATTGCTTTACACCGGCGAGGCATTGACTATACATTTTTGACATTTCGCAAAAGAGATAGAGTTTCATTCTTCAAATAAAATTTCGTAAAGCTCTTTTGAATTGCCACACTGTTGATTTGAAACCTTTTTCTTAACTCCGCACCAATAATGCTCTATTAAGTTTAAATCTGGGCTGTTAGCTGGTCAGTCTAAGACATAAACTGATTGCGATGTGAGAAATTCCTCAACGGTGCGTGCAGTATGCTGTGGATAATAGTCGTGCTGGAATGTCCAAATAAGGGGAAGCACGTCTTCAACGTACAGACCCCTGGTTTTTTGCACCGACAGTATGGAAAAGTTTTGCGATACCATGACAAAATATCACATGCAATTAGTTATACCTGTTAGTTTGAAAAAATCTTCCCTTGAAATAAGCGTTCTTAATTATGTGACGACCACCACTGTATATTTATTAAGATTTTCATTTTAATGATGTCTTTTCTGATGTGAGATGTCTGTAGTATGTCACAGGATCCAGGCGGAAGACCTATATTGTTTGTAAAGATGACGTTAATTCGAACATTATTACCAAACAATTTTTTTTTTATAATGATAATATTTAAAATAAAATTCAGTACAATCATTTAGATAGACAAAATTTATAACACATGAATATGTCACAACATTTATTTTGGCAACATTGGTCTACGTCTATTTAGTTTTTTATGTTGCCTTTCAATAATAAATTATATTGTAGAAGTGAATGTTCTCTTAGAAAAATATGTATTGTTACAAGAATGTTTGAGAAAATACAATACAAAAAAATATACTCACAACATAATAATGGCTATAAACAAAAATGTGTCGCGATTTAGGACATGGATAATAACATTAATAATTCGATTGAAGCGAAACAAAAGCTTTTGTTTCAATATACAATATAATTTAAAATAAAACATCACTTTAATATTACAAATGACTATAATTTTGTCACAATTTTTCCATACAATGTTAATAACTTTTTACCTTACACCTATTTTTATAATACATTACTTATTATTAATGTTGTATTTTATTATTTAAAATTTTCCTGTTTACATTCTAATTACATTCTACGGAGTCAGTTTCGAATGAGACATATTTTATATTTTAAATAAAACCTCACAAGAACCGTACAATCTTAAATGAAATTTTGAAAAAACCTCGAGTACTTCATTATATTACACTAAAATGTAATTCGATTAGATCTTATATTATACTAAAATAATTCTTGCTTAGTTAACTACGAGAAGTTCGTTAAAAACTGTACAAACATATCAACTGTGTTACCGCTAGCGTAAACATTATATAAACGGACACTCGAACCGACCTCGATCAAATGAGAACAGGCGACATCGCTCAACAGTGACAACAGTGTAGCTACTATATAATTAATTAATTAATAATAGAGTTAAAGTATATCGATAAATTGTACTTTATAACGCGCGTTACGGGGACGCGGCCGGCGCAGGGAGTGGGAGGTCGGGGGTCGGGGGTGGAGGGGGTTACGGTAAATAATTGACTAATATGTATCAAATGTAACATACGACTGATGCACCCTTACACTAAGTATGACGTTGCCGGACCGGGAGAGCCGCCGCGTCCCCGACTATAAGAAAGAAGCACCGTGGGTAAAATGCGAGTCATTCGAGTAGCCTACAGTGGAGTGTACGTCAGCCGGCTGGCGCCACCGACGTACGGGACTGGGTCTCCGGGTCTGGGTGATCGGTAATGTCTCGGGCACCAGCCGATAAAGAGTGACTCGATCTAATTAACTATGAATAACAAGCGAGTCGAGTTACAATAATAAATTACAATAATTAAGTATCAATAAAATTGAGCTAGATTCGAACTCCGTCACCTGTCGGAATTCTGTTGTTCACCACTAAACGTTATCATCACGTATCCCGTAACCGAAACGAATTATTAACATGATACCTACATGATAATTTGTCGACGTCTTTGCCGAGATGCACAAATCGAGTGGCAGCCAGTGTTCCTTTAGAATTAAAAATTACATAATGATCAGAAATGCCGAGTATTCGCTACACAAACATCCGACTCGAACTCGAACGTAACCCATAGAGTTTATTGCTTTTCGATTGAGATATAAATCGTAACATTGTATAATTATTGCTTCGGAGCTCCTGCATCGGTGAGCGTTTGGCACGGCAATACTGCGACCTCTGAGCGCGGCTGACGGAGCGGAGCGACAAGCGGCATTTATTCACAACCAAGCGGTCGACATTAGCGACATACGACTACCTAACTAGACTGCAAGGAGCTGGCCCTCGACCGACGCCAACGGGCGACCTCGCTCCGTTCGTCCTCGCTTCGTCGACGCCCCGTTGGCTCGTTATCGAATCGTCGAGACGATCTACCGGATCGAGTCAAAATAATCGCATTTAACAATTGTACTAAGTATCAATATTAGAGATAAATTTTAAAATTTTATAATATTGCCACAAGTTAGAATGAATTTTACAAAAATATACATACTGTACAAATAGTCGAGCGACTCAATGCACCGCACTGGTGGTCGCCGACCGTCGCGGGGGGCGGCCCCCGCACTAACACTAACTCGTTGATAGAGACTTACACTAACGACTACGGATCGTCCTCGGCCGGGCGAGCGGCCGCCGGCGTGGCGCGCAGGACGAGTAGGCCGGTCGCGCCGGAGGTCGCGCCGGAGGTCGCGCCGGAGGTCGCGCCGGAGGTCGCGCCGGGACCGCTCACTGGCCCGGTGTGATCACTTATTTGTAAATCAACGAAAATAATCGACCTTTTGCTACTTGTATTTCTTCTTAATTCTTATAAAATATACCGTGGTAAAAAGTGGAAGTCGAACAAAATGAATCGTACTTACGTACGTGTTAATGACGGACGACTGCCGCGGCGCGACCTGAACACCAGCGATATTCGTACAGAGTATAAAATGTATTGTACAAAAGCAAAAATATAATAGTACAGTAGATTATAAATAAAAATATAGTAATATCAAAAAGCGTAATAAAGCACTCATTATGTACAAAGGCAAAATATTATCGTTGAGGCCAACTTCTAAGCTGTAGCTTTAAGATTCTTCTCAAATCCCGTCGCCGTGACCGCGTACGTATTGCGATAGCGGTCGCGAGATAACGAGCCAGCATAAAAGCGGGGACCAACAGACTCCATCTTAACATTCACCATCTCACTATTGCACTTCATATTATTTATAATATATTATAAGATTAATTGAATAAAGTGAGCAGGTTTATTAGAGAATAAAATGAAGGACGAAGTGTCGACGTGCGAGTGTTAAGGCGAAGCTAACATGTCGTGTCAATAAACAATATCAGTACAGTTAAGTAACTTTAACACAACGACGCGAGCGAAAGGACACGTAAAAAATCATAATAAATATAAAATAATATTTCTTAAGCAATCTTAAATACCCTGTTGATTTCATTTATAAACTTATCAAATTTTCTTTTCTGATTAACCAAATAAAAATAAATAAATAACGCATTAAAATAGTACAACGATATGCTACAAATGGTGCAATCGGTCGACAATACCAGCAGTTTAAGGAAACGTATTAGATTGATATATATATTTATTTACAAATTTATTTAAAAATTAAAGACAATTTGTGCAAACGAAAATGTTTTCATAACATGTCATTAGCTATCTAACGCGGACAGCTCGCTGCACTGCGGCGCCGACGGCCGGACCGCCCGCGACCATTCCCGAACATCACTATAGTAGATATAAATTCTTTCGAGTAAACCTATCATTAACGTATATGTCTTTCTTACGTATGTTATTTCGTTTTTACCTTATATTAATTTAATTTATTTGTTTGTGCAAAAAAAAACTGATAAGAGAATTTAGTAAAATTGTTTGCGCTCGGGCGCGGCGATAAATATCACACGCGGAGTTCGTTTCCGCCGAGCGACGGCGGCGCTCGTGTCCGAGGAGCCCGAGGCCGCGTGTCCCTACTCATGGTCTAGACGTTTCGTAAGACACATCGTCTAGTATTCACCAACACAATCAAAATAAAAACTTCAACAACATACTAAAGACTAAAATGTAACCGTACAGCGACACCCGAGCCGTACTGTCGTACGCGCTCGTCACGAATGGCAATCTCCTCAACGACAAAACAATCGAACCCCTCAGCACCCGACGTAAATATTATGCATTAAAAACGTTAAATTAAAACTAGAGGGCGTAACCGGCAACTCGTACAACGAGGAGCCCTAGGATAAGATGGCGCACGATTCATAAAAAATAGATTACGATACAATGTAAAATTATGCTAGTCACTAGCGATCCGAAGCTATGTAACTGATTCGGTAACATGAGCGTCGCGAACGACGGCAAATAAGTACATATTAAGTTTATTATGTGTAAAAATGCTTAAATCGATTCGTAAATAGCGTAACCGACTCCACGTAACGTGTAACTAAACCTAAATAAAAGTATACATTACATATCTCATAGGCCGCTCTTGTGACTTAGATAAAAATATTTTTATCGCACGGCTCGCTCGCGCGGGGGCGGGGGAGGCGCTTTACAATTTGACTAGCCGACACGAATTAGTAACTGACTAGAACGCGAAACATTTCATTGGCAAGACTTTTTTCTTCCGAGGCTCGACCTTCCGAAAATATATAATTTGCTTCGAAAACGTAAAGGTTTCGCCCGTTTCGAACCAGTTCCACGACCGACACCGAGGATCACAGACATTCCGAATAAATTAAGTACGACGTGCGCATCCCCCACCCGAGCCCGCGCGACCCTCGCGAGCGAGGCGACCGAGTGAGGTGAGAGAGTGTGATGGATCGAAATAAATACATACAATATTTACAAATAAATCCTAAAAATTAAGCTCATCAGTTTGAAAAAGATTAAATTACATCACTAACGATCGCTTCACAAAACGTCGACGACCGATCCGCCGCCGGTCCGGGGCGAGGCGAGATTCAGTTCGGCGGGCGCGGCACTAACAGAAGCCGCCGAAGCCGACGGACGGCACGGACGGCACCGACGGCACGGGCGGCACTCCGCCCGCGTGCTCGCCGTTCTTGTGCAGATCGATGAGCGGCGGCGCCGATAGGTAGTGCGCCTGCAACGAGAGGGCGGTCAGAGGCAGTCCGGCCGGCGCGGCGACTACTGGCGGCGGGCGCGCACCTGCTGGTGGTGCGCCGGCGGCGGGCCCGCGTAGCCGTTGTAGTAGGGCGAGTTGTAGGGCGCGTAGGCGGGCGGCACGCCGGGTGCGTAGCCGTACTGCCAGTCGGGCAGGTAGCCGGGCGCCGGCCGCATGAGCTGCGTGCCCCAGCCGCCGCCGTAGCCCACGAACGGCCCGCCGTACCTGCGCGAGAACGAGCGTCAGCCGGCGTGCGGGGGACGGGGCGGGGGACGGGGCGCGAGCTCACCCGTTGTTGCCGTAGGCGGGCGCGCCGTAGGCGGGGTAGGGCGGGTAGAGCGCGGGCGCGTAGTCGGGCAGCGCGGGCACGGGTGGCGCGCCCTGCTCCGCCGCCGCGCCCGTGCTGGGCCCGTCCGCGATGGACGGGATCTGGTCCACGAGCGACTCCAGCCCCGACAGCGACTTGGACGCCACGTCCTGCGACTTGCTTTTGGGCGTGCCGGGCCCGGACTCCCCGCCGCCGGCGCTGCCGTACTCGCTCGGCGAACCTGTGCACGATCACCCCATATTAATGGGGAGCCGATATAATACTCCGATATATTTATTAGGCGTGATTTATATTTCCGAAAATAATATAATACAAGAATACACACGATTAGATATATGTACGAATAGAGCCGAGATAGTTTAATGGTTAGAACACGTAAATCACAACTGAATTTGTATCTTCCTTATTGGTTTTTATTATTCATCCCTTTAGTACACATCGTCGAGGGAAAATATTTTTAACATGCACGAGTCGTACGAATTTCTGCCAGATTGGAAACGACCGGCATTGGAATGGAATTTCTAAATTATCTTGTCAAGTGGATAGGTTTTTGCCCAGCAGAGGGTAATTTACAGACTGCTTTTTTCTAGACAATTATGAAGCAGTCGATAGCAGCGAGCGGCTATATGAAGGAGTCAAGTACCGGCGGGCGGCGGGTGGTGGTCGCTGCGGAAGGCGGCGCGCACGAAGCCCGAGTCGCTGTCGCCCGTCGGCGTCGACCTGGAACAACACCACACGCACAGCGATCAGTCTCAATGAACATTCTATATTATCCTCATTTGATTCATAAACATTTGTAGACACGTGACCTTTCAAGGCACAGTAGAGATCAAAACGTGATCCACACCCAGATGGAATGAAAATCTAAATATATTTTAAATACACCACGACAGCTACTATACATAAGAAAGACATACCTGTTGAAATTGCTAGGATACATGGAGGGATGCTGATGTAGCTGGTCTAACCGGGGACTGTCTCCTACACCGTTGCCTGAAACATAATATTTTAAAAATCAGAATTTGAAATCGAAATCGAGGGCAGAAACTATTTTAAAATAACACCATAATTTGTGAATCTGTAAATATGATATAACTAGCGACCTGCCCCGGCTTCACCCGGGTAGCAGAGTAAATATTCCTAAAAAAAAACTGTCGTAGTATTATATCAGCTTTTAGCCACAGTGGGCGACGGCGGGGTCGCGGGGGTGCGCGAGCGGTTGCATCACGCATTAGTATGATCGGTGTGGGACCGCTTGAATTTATTTAGTGCACGATCGTTTTAGTTTTACGATAACTCCTAAGATATTAATTTAAATTGGGTGATGTCAAGGGCAATTATAATGTACATGAAATGCTTAAAGTAAATAACATTTTTAATTTGATATGGATTAATATTATATTCGTTTTTATAGCTTTCTAATTATCACATTATTAGGTAATCATTTTTTTAAGCATTAAAGTGGGTATAGTTAGCTCTCCTTAAAAGATAGACATATGCAATTGCGGACTTTTCTGTAGATCTATGAAAGGGGAACAATTTCACCATACATTATTTTGTTATATTTCAAAGGGATTTTACAGCGTTTTCGATGAAAGCTCCCAATCGGCTCGTTTTTTTCCGACTTCTTCCACAATTATCGTCATATTTCAACAAATATACAGAAAACATTAATGAATTATACACTTAAACCTTCCTCTTGAATTACTTTGTCCACTGGTGAAAATCGTATGAAAATCCGTTCAGTAGTTTTTTAGATTATCGCGTTCATACAGACAAACAAACGCCGCGGGGGACTTTGTTTTATATATTATAAAACAAAGTGAATAAAATGCTGAAAATTTAGATTACTATATGGCTAATTTTAACACAGTTGTTGATATTATTCTCTAACACGTTAAAATTAGTGAAGTGCTTAAAGTTTTTTTTGTTACATCACACAACTTATTAGAACAAGGCATTGTATAATAAGGGGTTCAGTAAGGACCTTGTTCCTGCGCGTAGTAGTCGGACTGTAGACGCGCCTCTCCGTCGTAGAGCGTAGAGCCGAAGGGGCTGGCACCCACGGATACGCCCACACCCACGCCTGCGCCCACAGACACACCCGGAGACAATTCCGCGCCACCAGGATTGCTTTGCTGCTGACGAAGAAATGTCACGTTCAATTAAGTAAAATTAGACGTGGTCAGACGTGACCGAGCTGAAATAGCATAAAATGGTGCAGAATATATCCTGTCCATTTGGCTAATCGATTTTCAGATGTCGTTCAGATGTCAAGTATGCATGAGAGCGGCAATTTCTTTGTTTTGTTGACGGTGTTAATTATTGTAATTGTATCTCCACGTCGTAGACTCCGTCGATGACTTATTATTAAAGAAGTTAACTTTAGCGTAAACTGGAACAGTTACATTCTAACATGTCAAAAGTAAATAAGCAAATGGACGGAGTATAAATAATGTATGGAAATATGAAAACAAAATACAAATTTAAATGTTTTTCTTTAGTTAGCTGCTATTTGCTAGTTTTTCAGTTCGTTTCTGCCTCGAAAAATACGTGCTTTTTAAATTTATAATCCATGTATTCAGAAAACAATTGCCTGGAAGCGTTATTTTGATATTCTTTGTAGATTCAGGTTTTGTCATTAACGAACGAACACCAAAAATAGAAATGAAAAAAAATGTAATCTAAAATCAATCTAAAATGATATTAAAATTCTGTACAGGTCCAGAACACTCAATTCGATCCATGGAAACTTGTTTCTAATTATATAGCACCAAGGTCGTAGCACCTTGTTGTAGTCGGAGAGCGACGAGTTGCTGTTGCTGCCGGGATGCATGTCGGTGCTGCCCATGGGGCTGTTGTCGTCGCGCGGCGGCTCGAAGTCCAGCGCCGCCATGCCGGGCGACACGGGCCCCGGCGACGAGATGGCGGCGCCGATCTCGCTCGACAGCTCCGCGCCGTACGCGCCGCCGCTCGAGCCGCTCGTGCCGCCCTGCGGGGAGCCGGGCGTCAGCGGGGCGGTCGGGGCCGGCGGGGGCGGCGGGGCGACACCCACCTGCGGCGCGAAGTGGTGCGCGTCCGTGTAGGCGGGCGTGAGCGGCGCGGGCGCGGGCGACGAGTGGTGGCTGTACGGCGTGTGCGCCGGCGACGGCGTGTACGAGTGCAGCGCGGCGCCCGCGGGGGACGCGGCGGGGAACGGCGTGCTGGCGCCGCCCACGGGCGCCGGCGAGCGCGCGAACCCGCCCGTCGAGCCGCCCTGCCGGACACGTGGCGGTCGATATCATTGTATATTTAGAAAACGCCACGTGCTTTCGACGCTCATTCAATTCTAGGACCTGCCCCTGTAGTCAAGTGGCTTTTACGTTAGTAGAATAGAATAGAAAGTAATGATCAATGTATGAGATTGACATTCGCGTTCGACACGTAACCGAGGTAACCAAGGTTACCTTTAAAAACCACTCGTCTAGGCCCCTTTCGATATCGAGATCGGCGTCCGCCGAGCTAGTGGTACCGACCTGCGCGGTGTCCCGCGCGAAGGGCAGCGGCTCGTGGCTGAAGCGCGGCTGCGGCTGCGCGGCGGGGCTGGGCTGCTGGCGGTAGGCGGCGGGGCTGCTGGCGTAGAGCGGCGAGCGCGCGGCGAAGCCCCGGGCGGCGGCCACGCCGGGCGAGCCGTAGCCGGCGCGCGGCGGGGAGGGCGCGGAGAAGGCGGCGGGGCTGGCGGGGAAGGGCTGCTGCGGCTGCGGCGTGGCGGCCAGGCGCTGCGGGCCGGGCGAGTAGGGCTGCGAGCGCGGCGACGCGTAGTGGCGCGGGGACGCCGCGTAGGCGCCGGGCGACGCGTAGCCGCGCGACAGCAGCGCGCCGCCCACCTCCAGCGGGGACTCCAGCCCGCTCCCTGGCGACGGACTAGCGCTTATATTCGTTCTAGAGCCTACTTCGCGGCCGTATCGGTCTTCGAACGAACTCGAGCCGAAACCGATGTCCGAAGTCGCTCGGAAGCCGTCGACTGCTGAGGGATACGTTCGTACGTTATGTTAATATACACGAATTTAATTTACTACAGACTATATCTAACATTTATCGAACCTTAAAAACTATTCCATTAGTCGATATACAACCGAATGGAAATTGTATATTGAATTTCTTTCGATATTTTATTTTTGTCTATGTAAGAGTGTATACAGAAAAGGAATATGAATTATGTGCCTTCAAATCTAATGACATAACAGCCGAGATGGCCCAGTGGTAAGAACGCGTGAATCTTAACCGATGATCGTGGGTTCAAACCCGATGATCGTGGGTTCAAATTAAGCACATGAAATTCAGTGGTGCTTACCACTGAATTTCATGTGCTTAATTTGTGATTATAATTCATCTGGTGCTTGACGGTGAAGGAAAACATCGTGAGGAAACCTGCATGTGTCAAATTTCACTGAAATTCTGTCACATGTGTATTCCACCAATCCGCATTGGAGCAGCGTGGTGGAATAAGCTCCAAAACCTTCTTCTCAAAAGAGGAGAAGAGGCCTTAGCCCAGCAGTGGGACATTTACAGGCTGTTACTTTACTTTTACTTTTTAAATCTAATGACTAATTCATAAAGAAAATTTTTTAACATATTATTGTCAGAATCACAAATGACTTAGCAACCATCACGTTCATTTTGTCGAGCATTTTGTATGGCGATCAGATATATTGCTTAGTAATTCGTCGTTTTGTCACAGATGGTTAACACATGATAAATGTTATAATCATAATATTTGGACTTTTCTTGATAAACGAATGTTACCCTGTCTTAGCCCACAAGAATTTCTATTTACACACGCACAAACGCACATAGCACGGAGTATGGCTCACCATCAGAGTACTAGTTCAAAGTTAATTTCACTATTACTAGATTTGAGAAAAACGACTACAAAATAGTATTAGTACATATTATTAGAAATGAAAAAATTACCCGAATTATTAGGCTGGTAGTACGGCGAGCCGTCCGACATCTGCTGCTGGTGCTGAACACCGTACATGACGCCGCCGCCCAGCGGGGACGACATCTGCGAGGGGAAGTCCCCGCCCGACGAGTGCAGGAACTGCTCGTGCGGGAGTTGCGACATGGACGACAACGGCGGTTGGAGCATCGAGTTGGTCTGCTGGGGAACACGATATTGTTTATATTTTAGAAGGAGATATCTCTTATTACGTAAAGCAATAAATGCAAGATTAGCAAAGCTACTCACTTGTTGCTGTTGTTGCTGCTGCTGCTGTTGTTGCTGCTGCTGCTGCTGCTGCTGCTGCAACAGGAACTGTTGCTCCTCCGGGCGGATCTTCTTGGGCCGGCCCCTCTTCTTCTTGGGCGGGTTGTCGCCCGAGGGGTCGAGCGCGGGCGGGGGGCGCGGCTGTCGCGGCGCGCGGGGGACGGGGGGCACGGTCTCGCCGTTCTCCAGCTTCACCTTCTTGGGCCGGCCCCGCTTCTTCTTGAGCGGCACCTCCGTGCCGTCCTCGAGGATGATGGTGTCGCCCGGCTCGGGCTCCATCGTCAGCCTGGAAGCGGACTCGCTTTGGTGCAATATTTTTAATCTGTCGTTTACGAGTCATAAAGTCAGACGTCGGCCGGGGACCGTGGGTCGGGAAGACACCGAGAGGGCGGGAGGCTCGATACGTACCTGCGGATCTCCATCTCCTCGTGCGGGCGGCGCGAGGTGTTGTCGGGGAACACGAGCTCGGCCTCGTCCACGTGCGCCACGAGCCCGTTGAGGAAGTCGCGGAACTTCTTGAGCGCGGCGTAGAACGGCACCTTGTCGGCCGCGCGCGGCAGCTGCGCGCAGCGCGCCGACGACGACGGCATCACCCACATGTACTGCGCGGGCGGATACGATTTATAGATTGCGACTGCGATCGTTCGTTTTAGACTTTACGAAATATTTGAATAAACGCATAAAAAAAATACGGCGTGGTTCGATGTCGATGAGATCTCGTCATTGAGATATTTATTATATATCGTGCGTGATAAAACCCGTACGTAACCTGCGCGGAGTCGGGACGGGTAGCTAGACGCGTATAAAATATCCTCACCGTATTAGTCCCGGCTATGGTGTCCGGTTGCTTGCCGAAACAAAAATCTTTTTTCCCGGAGAAAACTTCGTATATGAGTTTCCCGTTGAAGACGGCCACCTTCGGCCGGAACGTCTGTAACTTCTCCAGTAAAATGGCGGACCCCTCCTTGATCTCTCTCCGGGTGAGGTCCGCCGAGCCCTTGGTGGGTCGCGACACCATGTTCGTGAAACCTATGCCGAAGTTCAGCAACTGGAACAGAAGGATTTATAAGTGTTAAGTATTTATTAAATAAAGTGGTCGATCGTTACCTTACTTATATAAGTAGGTAGAAACGAATTGGACAAGATATAAGATTCTCGGTTATAGATAGAAAAAGCGACAATTATTGTAAACTTTGAGAACTGTTTTCTATAATAATATTCAGCAGATGTTTTTAACTTTATCTATTATCAAATTTAAATCTTACTAGATAAGGTTTATTCCACAATACAGGAGTATATACATGATAAGAATTAAGTCAGTTCGATTTGCACATTAATATATTTATATTTGTTTCTATATAGGTTACTTAGTAATTTAATTTGACAAAAGAATAAGTACGAGTTTTCCGCCGGTGTTTTTATAAGTTATGGTGCATACGAGGACCTCCTTGAATTAAAAATGTTTATTGGATTTAATGTTTCGCTAGTATATTTACTTTCACCTTTCATAATTTTATTAAATATGTGTCGTTACTAAAACATTTTCTAACTTCCCATGTGATAGGTGAATTATTCGAGATTCGATTTTTGAACGAAGCAAATATTTGTATTAGTCACAAATCTTCAAATCCGAGTGTATTGACCTAGCCGATGTTTTACCCTTCTCGTTTCCGAGAGCATAGGTCGTCGCCTTCCGTGCTACTCGTATTTAATTACTACTTTTTGGGTAAAAAGTGCTTTATTAAACAGATAACGAATTAAGATCTGATACGGAAACAGGACCCGTCTTTAAATATGCAACGTGTTTATAAATAACAAGAAAAACTATTTATTTGACATTTTAAAAGTTAATCGGTTTCATGCGATTTTGAATTTTACTCCGAACAATTATTAACATCATCACAAAGGCCTATTTATGGCGTCATCAACAAACTTATATAGATTATAAAATTAAAATATAATTTATACAACGGAGGATGATTTCTAAGCACATGAATATAAAAGCCTTCACATGATAAGTTATAAAATATTATAACTTATATATATATTATATTATAAGATATTTATAAATAAAAAAATCATAAGAAAAACGAGACGTTCAATAAGCATTATTGAAGATTTTTCCTTAGGACCACTAGTCCATGCATGATAGGCACCTCTATTTCCATCTTCGTCATAAATAATTTAAAAAACCAACTTCGATATGTACTTAAACAATCATCCAGTAACCAGACCTGGAAATAAATAAGTTATCGAAAAGCAATTTCCATTAGACTTCGAATCGAGACTAGCTCGTGCAATATATCAGTCGAGTCAATATAAACAACGCGTCGAGAATATTGGAAAAATGAAAAATATCGCACAATCTTAACTCCATTAAATTCAGCGATTTGTCTAAATATTGTAAATCGTATCGCGATGGGCTGAATGCTGCTTTAATTGAACACGAATATTCGACCGTATGATCGCTATAACATATTTACTAGAAGTTTAAGCTCAAATCTCTGGACATCTTGAGAGGGTGGAACCACTAGCGTTCAAAACACTCTTTAAATACACGAAAAACAAAGACTCGGACGAGAGCAAAAAAATCTCTTAGGTTTAGAGCGACCGTATCTTTGCAACAGAGTCATACAAGCACGTAGTCCACTAGTTAGTATTGGTCACATACATATATACAAAGTTTCAAAAGTATTAAAAGTTTTGTATACGAATAATTTATATTTAAAAGACACACAAATTTTATATAAAGTATGTACGGTAGATGTAGCACAAGCGGGTCACCTTGTAGTCCTCGTCCGCACTCATCTGCTCACGCGTGAGGCCGGACAGGTAGAGGCACTTCCAGAAGTGGTTCCCGGGGCCCGCGTAGTGGTGCCCCTTGTAGGCCGCGAACAGCCCCGGGTTGATGCCGATCTGAAGGCCGAGGGACGCCGTGTTAGTGCCGAGGTCGTGGTCCGCGATGGGAGGGGGGTTTACGTCATTATGCGGAAAGTGTTGTGTTTTTCCTGATACTGAATTTAACTAATTTAATTACGCCAATAAAACATATAGCACTGTACGACTCTTCATGTGTGAGTATGAAGTTTTATTATAGTGTATGTGATGTACACAGCCATCGCCACTTGCCTTTGAATATCTTAAAGAACTTTATTACTTCGTGTAAATATATCATCAATATTAGTTTTCAAATGTGAATGAATATAATGTTGTCGAAAGCTTTTTTCATATATCATTTCGCAAGCAATACAAAAGCAGCGATTCTAATTAGTGCAGCGGGAAAGCGTGATCGCACTCGCAATGATAACGCCGAGGTTCGTTCGAGGCCGCCGATGTGTCGCCGCACTTTGAGCGCCGGGTACTTCCTCAACTATGTCACATGAACATCATCTCCGACACATCGCCTCCTTGTGTACTACATGTACAACAAACGCTTAACGACACGATAACGATACGTCCCAGTAAATAGAAACGCATGGATTTTAACCGAAGGTCGCTTGTTCAAATCCGGACAAGCACCACTGTACTTTTAAATGCCTATTGTCTATTTATAACTCACCTCACGTTTGGTAGTCAAGGAAAACATCGCGAAACCCGAATGCGTGTGTGTCCTGATAACGAGAAGGTTTTGGAGCTTCTCGCTCTACTCTACGTTATTGGATACAAAAAATAAAAATAAAGTATCATTGTGTGCGGTAGAGTAGGTTTCCTCACGATCTTTTCCTCGACTGCCAAGCGTGAAACGATTTATCAACAAAATTAAGCACAGGAAAACTTCATCAGCAAAGCTTGTCAGAATTTGGACTACATTCAGTTAAGATTTACATACGTATTCTATCCACTGAGCCATCTCAGCTAAATCTTCTACACAGTATTATAATAATTTTATTTATTAACGGTACATTTTAATGTAATCATGTTAATCTGACATTAGTTGAAAGTATTTGAGCGAAATAATATCAGGAAAAATTGTAATTTAGAGTTCAGTGGCCGCCGCAAATTTCTCAGTCGGTGGTAGAGCTTTGTGCAAGCTCGTCTGGGTAGGTACCACCCACTCATCAGATATTCTACCGCAAAACAGCAGTACGTTCTATTGTTGTGTTCCGGGTTGAAGGGCAAGTGAGCCAGTGTAATTACAGGCACAAGAGACATAACATCTCAGTTCCAACAAGGTTGGTGGCGCATTGGCGATGTAAGCGATGGTTAACATTTCTTACAATGCCATTGTCTATGGGCGTCGGTGACCACTTACCATCAGGTGGCCCATATGATAGAACGCCTACCAATACAATAAAAAAAAAATCTGCTATGTGTTAGGGTAAACTATATAAGTATGGGTAACTAGAATAAAATATCTAAGCATATAATTACTGCCGTAGTATATTCGAATACGACGAGTATGAACCTGGTGAGATCGTAGTAAGACGTCAGCGCTCATGACAAGCTCTAACCTGTTGTCGGTGGTGTGTGTGTGCGTGTGCGCGTGCGTAGGGGACGGGACGGGGTCGTCGTTGTGCGATCGTACTCACAATGATGATGTCGAGGTTCTCGGCGAGGTGGTCGGGCAGCGTGCGGCGCGACACCTCCTCCTCGCTCATGCCGTTGAAGCGGTCGTGCTTCTTGCGCTCCTTGACGGGCCGCACGGCCAGCCCGCCGTCCAGCACGCCCTCCACCTTGATCTCCATGCTGGAAAATATCACGACACGCTTTAATCCCTCACACCATTCAATGATATACATTCACATTTCGGGAATATCATTTTTTGGCCATTGGAAATTAAAATTAAATTCTAAAAATATAACAGCCATCATATTTAGTCTTAAACCGCCTAAGCGTATAGTCACGGCGTATCGCTTCGCAAACAGAGATGCACTGTCTATTCCTTCCCTATTATAATCCTATGAGACCGTAGGGATACCAGGCGTAGGAATAATGTTTTTACGTGCTCTATCGAGGCATGTGAACACTGACAACTTGCCGAACCGATGGCCGAGCCGGGTTCGGACATACGAGTATTCATTCGTTCATTCGAGGTTCAGTCTGTTCAAAATATATAAATGTATTTCGTATCGAGTGTTAATCAGACTTCACGCTTGCATATGTTTCGATATGAAATTCCATACTCTCTCTCTCTCTACACAAAAACATCCTGGTCAAGAGGACTATTAAACCAACATGCTTTCTCATTTATAACATTATTAGAGATGAATGGCTGAAGGCTGTTACATCGAATTATGAGTTCATTTGTGTTTACGAAGACACTTGTCCGTATAATATGTTCTGGACAAATTTACTAGTCTCCCTTATAAATGAGCTCCGTGGCCAAGTCCAAGTCAGTAAAGAGGACATCATCATTAGTAAGTACATAAATCGTATCGATCGCGATATAACATTATTTACAGTGTGAAACATTGGATTGAGAATCATTGAGAGAACATTAACGGCGTAACGTTATTCTTCAAGACTGTTTATTTTACACATTACTTCGGTTTTATTAGTTTTATGTAAACAAACTTTGTCTAAGACTGTTATCTGTTACGTGAATCGATACATAATGAATTGTTCAAGTTTTAAATAACTAAGTTTGTTTTAATAATCGCTACATATTTGAATGTTTCAAAATATGCTATGTAAAAACTATGTCAAATGAAGCCAACAATCGAGTTGCTTTTGAAATTATAATATTAAAAATTTATAGTCCCCATTAATTTTAATCTCACTATACAGGTTGTAACAAAAACCCTGTCCAACCCGTGAACTGGTTATCAGGTATCGTTAGTCGGTTCTATATACAGTGGTGGTCATATAATTAGAAACACTTCTTATGAATAAAGAAAGTATAACTTCAACGTACAAATGTTCACAAAAAATATACACATTCAATAATTAATAATCATGCAATAATATAGCCACTCAAAATATAAAACATATCTTACTTTTAATTATAAAATGAGTCTTACACATGTAGGAGTTTATTTTCTGTTACTGGCCGCTTGGACGCCTAATTAGAAACATTTAATAAAAGCATCCATAGCTCGTTCTTTTTTTGAAATTGGAGAATAACATTTCTTTTTCTATTATTTTGGCGGCAATTCAAAATTTAATCTGAATTTTATTTGTACAAAATGGGCAAAAATAAAAGTAGTGACGCGTCAACTAGGCAAACCATTGTTAATTTACATATAGATCATAAGTGGGCGTACAGAAGAATAGCTGAGCATTTAAATCGTTCTGTTAAGAAAGTTTTTAATGCAATTGATCATTATAAAACACATGGAACTGTTGAAAATGTTCTTAGAAAGGTTCGGCTCAGCGTTCGTGTTGCTAAAAAAGACCTAAGTAAAGGCTCCAACCAGATTAAAAATGAAGTTTTTTCGCCTGATGACCCGAGAAACATCTCGTCAAGACTGATACGCCGAAGATTAGTGGAAGCTAAATTGTTTGGAAGAATCTCTCGAAAGGTACCGCTTCTTACCAAGCAACACCGAGAGAAGCGATTATTATTCGCTAAAAAATATGTTAATTGGACGGTACGAGAATGGAAAAATGTGTTATTTTCAGGTGAAACAAAAATAAATATGGTAAATTCCGAAGGAAAGCGCTATGTTAGACGTCCTGTAAACAATGCTTCTAATTATAAATACACAAGGAGAATAGTCAAGCACGGTGGCGGTAACATTAAAGATTGAGGGTGTTTTTCCGGATCCGTTCGGAATATTGAAGGTACAATAGATAAATGGCAATACAAAAATATCTTAGAGCACACAATGATTCCCTACTCGGACGATCATTTGTCTATAAACTGGATCTTTCAGCATGACAATGACCCTAAACACACGGCCAATAGCGTCAAATGTTTCCTTAGCGAACAGCGTATATCCGTTTTAGACTGGCCAGCAAATAGTCCAGATTTAAACCCGATAAAAAATCTCTGGTATATTGTTAAAAAGAAAGTCTCAAACAAACGAAAAACGATCAGTCAAAAGGAACTATATGAAGTATTTGTTGAAGCATGGAATTCAATCCACCTAGAAAAATGTATGAAATTGATTGAATCAATGCCACGTCGTTGCAGTGCTGTTATTGAAAATAAGGGATCCTCCACTAAATATTAATTATAACTATTGGTAGGCTGTGGATAGTAGCTATTTCGTAAATAACAATACTAATTACTAATACTTAAAAAAATATTGTTTTTCATACTTTTTTGTTGTTGTTTCTAATTAGTTGACCATTTTTGTTCATACCTTAAAACTGATTTAAATGTTTGTCCGTAATGTAATATTGAAACTGCACTTGTGTAATGGGATTTATATTGTTTTTCTAATAAATGATAAATCGTTGAACATATTGTTGTCCTATTTATTGTTTAATTTCAAAATAAAAACGATTGCGGTGAAGTATCTTACATAATGTCGAGGACCGTTGGTAGTGTTTCTAATTATACGAACACCACTGTATGTAATCATTTTTAAAATTGTAAGCAAAAAATTTACCCCAAAAAAAATTTAACTTACTTAAATAACGAAAATTACATGGCAACACAGGCGCGGGCGACAGCGCTCAATAGTTACAATAGCTACCTTTCGGGTAGCTAGGACACGAGGTCATGATCTCAGTTGTCCATGAAATTTCGTTTTTACAGTTGAAAATGACAATTAATATTTCTTATAGGTCATTTTTTTTTCTTAGAATTTTAAAAATTATTAGATACATAGAACCGACTATCGATACCTGATAACCAGTTCACGGGTCGGACAGGGTTTTTGTTACACCTGTATAGAACTATAAGTAAGTAAGAAAACAATTAATATCCGAGATCGTGGTTCTCAGTAGTCATATCAATTCAAAGTCAACTACAGTTTTCGTAGAAAAAAAAACATTTTGGATTAACAATGAAATTAATTACAGCTTATTAGCACAAGCATGAGATATTTTAATCTTTTATAAGATTTGCGAAATTCTAAAGAATATTTATAATTTAACAAAGACTTGACACCGCAGTTTCTCAGAATTTATTCCGGGTTCGTTTGATTATAATACAGACTGTCTGTCCACAGCGTGCAATTTAAGGTTAGATTACGAACTAGATTTTGTTCGTCATCACTTTTCAACGATTCCTGAGCACTTAATCGTTCACCGCGACCGTAACGAAAGCTATATTTAAAAAAAAGACTGACTGTGCCTCGGTGAGCGCCGGCCATAATTCTATTAGGTATTGTATCGCTCACAATGGTTTTCGCTACAAATTGGTCGTCGTAAATGTCTCGGTAACTTCGACGTAGGCTAGTTCTGCAAGATATTCTGCCTACGCAAAGGCTTCATTCCTTTTAAAAATACTTTCGTACTCATGAAAAGATATTCGTAGTCGGCGCTCCACACACACTTAACCCCAATATAAACTTTCCCGAATTCGCTCGCATACAAATCATGGGAATTCATTTATTAAGCGGTTGTCCGATACGGCAATGAATTCGACGATACGAGTAAAATAAACTAAATATAATATGTGAAGCGCCAGAGACCTCGATGTTTATATTATCACCGGCTCCTACTACATTTTTGCTAAATATTTTATCTACTATTATTTACGCATTTAAACAGCTCCGATAGTAATAGATTATGTTGAATTGTCATACAACAAGAGTTTCTATTTCACGGTCCATATTAATAGTTATCGAATGGCAGCTTTTGAATAATGATTTAAAAGTTCGACGCGACTCTGTTGTTATTTCATTACACGTGCTCGTTGCACGTTACGCCACGACGCGAGGCTGCCATAAATTAGTCTAACACGGTATTATGTGTTGTTTTGACAAGTTATTACATTTTTGACGTACCAAAATTCATAACATAATAAGCCGAATTTGATATATTATAAGCATTTATCTGAATAAAACGGTTTCGTATTAAAATAACGCAATAACAATCGAATTATTTACATATATTTGCAAAAATCGTGTCTTTAAGAGCGTAATAAAACGATATTATAATATTAAACGTAGTAGGTATTGAAGAATTCATTTTCAACTGATTCCAAAATATGATAATTTTTTGTTCCAAGACCTCGAATTCATATTTGTGTCGGTGGCTCGGGAGCCATTTGCATGCTAATTGTCGGCCAAGTATATTTAAGCTACTATTAATTATTGGTAGCAAAAAACCTAATTACCTCGATATGAAAAAAAACCGAACAAGCGGTGTGCAGACAAACATCAGAAAGTTTAATCACACGAGGTTTCCGATCCGATGTTATAAATCGAGTTGGCGACGCGTTACGTACAGATAATATTTATTGAAGCCGGTTTTGCAGTAATTACATAAAATACACATATTAACAAGTGAAGTGAATAATTTTAATGTCCGAATAAAACGAGACACAATGAAAGCGCCTCTTAACTGCGGAGACGCCGTCGTTAGTGCTTTTCATGTGTTTCGATGAAGTTTTTCGGTATTATTTTTCGAGGTGGAATAGCGGAACACTACATAATTGAGGCTAAAACGATTATAATGTAGAAAGCATTATAAACGTTCGGTTTGGACGATTCCACCTTGATCTGATTATTTCGCTCGAATTTTTGGCTAGCGATAGCGCGGGCTTCGGTTCCGGTACCGAAATACTTGCGACGTAAACAGTGCGCGGGCTGCGCGCGCATCCTACTGGCATTGTTCACGCATTCATGTCGGTATGCTACGGACCTACACGACTCTTATATCCCTAAATCCAAAATTATACTCATTTATACTGAGCAGAGAAAACGACGTCAATAGCAATTATAAGTACATTTATCAAATGCCACCTAAGCCCAAGATCCAGCGAGATCGTGACGCTGCCTGATCATTAAGATCACCTTTATTTGCTCGCGGAGCGTGCAACGGCTCGCGTTTATTGAAAATTTCGTATTGTCATTAATAGACACTAACGATGTAATAAATTGCAATCATTACGAAGCCTGTCACAAGACGACGTTGGAAATGAGGTTGCGGTTGATGAGAATAAAAAAAACCGAAGCAAAGTTTAAGTGAACATTACGGATCGGAGCGATACGAAGCACGGCAGTCGTTTCCATTTTTCGATTTTATTTGGAACAGTGAGTGACTACTATATCAAATCCTCACCGACTCGTTCTCGTCGTTTGGTCATTCGAGAGTGGCCTTCCTTTTAAGTTGGGCTCGGTCAACTCCTTTCACTACCCTTAATTTTAATCATTGTGTCAGATTTATCGAAACTTAAATGTTTTAAAAATTTAAATTACTGGAAATTGGAAACGACCTTCAAAACGTTCGAACCAGTCGCGGAAATCGGTCGCGTCCCATTCGTTTTACCTTCCTTCAGCGGATGAGGTCATCAAAGCTCGCAACGAGAGGCTGCATTTACATTTATGCGCAGACCACACTCAGCAAACACACGTATACGTAATGTGCCGTTACTTTAGCGCTCATTAAACCGGACGTAGTTTCCACTTTCAGATTATTTAATAATAATAGCTTCAGTAATCTCTTTCTAGACTCTTAACTAACTCATAGCTCTGGTTTTCTTTTCGTAGTCTAAGAGCAATTTTAAAGTTTCAAGGGTATACAGAGTTAAGAGTCTCGATTAGGCGCACAGTAGTGGTTTTGAAAGGCGGTTCAAAGACATGAAATCGATTCTCAACGGCTTCGATGTTTTCGAAGCTGACGCGGCGACGTCACGCGCGGCGCAGCTCGCACGCCATCGCTCCGACCGCTACGTGACTGCGGCGCCTTACTCAAGATCACTCTGATTGCGTTACTGATATCGTCCAAACTGTACGATACTGCTGCCATTGTCTTTAACTCACATTGAATAACTATGACGATTCGAGTTATGCTCGTTAACAACGCGATCTATCAGATAACTAATCGGTTTACATTCCCTACAATCTCCGTTAACTTTATCGTATCGAGCTATTAATTTTTTTTTGTCTGTTTACAATAAAAAAATTGTCTGTCTACTCGTTGTGTAGTATGTAGTTGAAATAAATTAAATATTTTGGTAATTAATTTGACATAGTGCGTCAAGCGTGTCTTAATAATTATATTGTGTCTTGTAATTTAAAGAACGACAGATACAATAATTATAAGGTTACGATGTACTTTTCGGATTCTTTGTTATTCCAGAATAGCACTTACAGGAAATGGACACCAATTATCATTAATCATTTCGAGCAACTAACATGTTGGGTATAACTTTGGTACTGTTTCTTTATCGGTACATACATATAACATATGTATGTATAAAGAGCGAAGATATTTTAGTGTTCGCGTCCAACACTAGGACGGCCCCGACTGGTCGGACCATATATCACAGATGAACGACACGAACTAGTCAGTCGCCCTGCAGTTAATCTTACACATCGCCTTGGCTCTATAAGTGTCAATGGTGGGCAGTCAAGGATCTTTGTCGAGTGAGTCACGTCTAGAACTCATGGAAACAAAACTGTGTGCCGATTCATCAAACTTCAGCAATCGTCGACTCTAACGAATAGCATTCGAAACGAACGCGTAGGGGCACTTAAAACTTATCAAATTATTTATAGTTCCTGGACGCGCATATAGATGACACAATCGACTGGTTTCGCATTTGGTTATACTACCGCAAACGAGTTTTTGGAGACTATTTTAAGACTATCTCCGTTTAGCTATACATCCTGTCGAATATATAATTCCGCAACTCGAGAAGTGCTCGCGCCACGCGGACCTTTGTTTTTATAGATTTAGGGAACAGTTAGTCATTAGGGGTTAGTCGTCGTGCGTCGGGCGGTGGTGGATGTGGGTCGCGGGACTAATTCCGTCGCGGGGTCACCGGCCGCCGTCGGCGCACGCCTGCCGCCTACATCGTGTCGCTGGATTGCAGAGATCACGCGCCGCACACTTCCCGACCTAGCCGCTAGCCGCTTACCGAGAGACCGAGCACACGATATTCGATCTTACATTTGAAGAATCGTTACATAAACGCGACTGCGTTAAAATTGTTCGAAGAAGTCCTGATCCGTTGGATATAATAACAGCATTAAAAAAGACTAAACTTACCCATTTTCGTCTTTAATTTTTTTCTTTCGCCCTCTTTTCTTGGGTTGATTGAGCATCATCTGCTGCGGGTGCATCTGCATGTGCGGATGCTGATGCTGATCGTGGTGCTGCATGTGCGGCGGCATGTGGTGCTGCTGGCCGAGCATCGCGCACATCGCCTCCTCCTCGACGAAAGAATAGGGGTCGTCGCATTCGCGCTTGACGCCATTGTAGATGTCGTCGTCGCGTTTAGGCGGCGCGTACTGGTTGTGGTGCTGTTGGTGCTGCAGCGACTGGTGGTGGTGGTGCTGGCTCATGTCATAGGGCGCATCGGGTTCGCGCTTGAAGGCGTAGGGGTCCTGCGGATACTTGGGGAAGGGGAAATGCTGGTAGGGCTCAGGCTCGTGCGCGGGCGCAGGGGGCGGCGCGGGAGGCGGAGGTGCGGGCGGCGGCTCAAAGTGCCGGTACGGCGAGGGGAAGGGGCGCTGCAGCAGCGGCTCGTAGGCGGGCTCGGCGGGTGGGGAGCGCGCGGGGGGCGGCGCGGGCGAGCCCTCCGCGCTCGAGGGCTTGCGGCGCGCCGCCTCGCCGCTGTTGCTCGTCTCGTACCCGTCGTCCTGGCTCTCCGCCGCCTTCGGCTTCTCCTCGCCCTCCTCCCTGTCGAACATAGAATATTTTACTGATATATGAATACGACGAAACTCGCTCGGTTGCTCTATCACTTAGGCAACGGCGCATCTCATTAGACTCATTCGAAGTCTTGAGTATCCGCGAGATTACGATGATGTGTGATTATCTATCGTATATTAATTAGCCGGTTGGAAAGTAGTCGTGGAGTGACACCCGTATTTATTATCTGTAAACGACTCGATCGAATGTTTTATTTACGGTGACGTCAATATGCAGGTGCGTCCGACTTCAAACTTCGAATTATCGCTAGGCACATTCGAGGATACATAATTTAAAGCTTGTTCACACTTAGTGTTTACGCTGTGTAAATACGGGTCTAATTTAAAAAGCTAGATTCTCAGCCGGTAAATTAACAGACATGGACGTTTCGATAACAAATAATGCATAATTTTCGAACGTCGGTCGGTACGTCGACGGCTCGATTCGGAGTGACGGAGTGCAAAAGGCCGTCGTTTGATAATATTTAGATTTTCGTTTAGCGATAACGAGGGCGAAGGTACGTGAACGTCTGAATGCAGGTGATTAGTCACCTGTCTCGGTGGAGCTACTCCGCAACCTCGACGAACGGAACGGAGCGGCGCGGATACGAGCACCGGCGACCTTTAAACAAAAGGCTTAGACAATGCGAAGCGCTTGCCATTTGAGGAACGCGTGTGTACAGCCAGCTCTCGAATGTGACCTTTATCATGGATTATGTGACAACACATCCCCGCATAGCCTCTTGTGACGACTACCTACCTACCTACGTATTCAAAGAACACTCCGAATTATCGTTTTCGTATGAACTTTCAACTGTAGGTATACATTGTATAGATTTCATTTTTTTCCTCGTAGACGTTCTGAATATTCGCGTTTTGGTATTTTATTTATATCTATTAACAAAGCAATATTCAATATGATTTTTATAATTTAAAAAATAATTTGATGTAACAAAAACAACACTAGAGTGCAACATCTATTATTGGTTCCCTATCGTTTTTGTATGTAGTTAATTTTACTGCTGCTAGTATGATCATTTTTGTACGATAAAGGAATTAACAAAAATAACGTCCTTTATGTTGAATATATTCTTACGGATTCTTTGTTTAAATGTGGCTTAGGAAGGCAGGTGAGCAAACAGATCATCTGATGGTAAGTTACCTTCGCTCACTGATCGATACTGTGAATGAATTACTAAACTTTCTTTTTTCTTTTTTTTACCCATTATAGGCTAGCGTTTGACCGTTGTCTTGCCTGATGTTAAGCATAGACACGGTCTACGATATAGCACGCTTGCCTAGAAGATACCTGTTAACTCTTGATTTGAAGACACCAACGTTGTACCTATTGGGAAATACAGACTAAGGCAAAGTATTCCACACTTTAGCAGTGCGAATGATAATGATGGATTCGAAGCGCTTCGATTCGTACGTAGGCGGGGAATTTCCACTGTGTACCTATGGCGCTTTGGTCGCGTATGCCTGGTCGTTCGATAGTAAAAGGGGGCGGGCGGAATTAATTCGTGTAATTCCTGAGCACATTCTCCGAAATGTATCCGATAGAAAACTGATAGTGACGCAACTACAGGTCGATGTTCCAGACTTTGGAGCCTAGACTCGACCAAAGTGTCGTCTCCAATCAGCCTCCTGGCACGCCTCTCAATCAACTCTAAAGCCTTAAGGTGGTACTTAGTGATAATATATTATTTGATTTCATATAAACTCCACGTTAAGATGGACGGGAACATGCTCCAAAGAAAACTCAGTTAACGAAACAATTTATAGATTAGAAGCGTATGATTAGAAGTGTAAAGTCAATTACATCGTTCACAGCCATTGCTTCCCCAAAGCAATCGATCTTTTCCGATACGAAGGACGTTTGAAGTCATTTTCTTTCTGATTCTTTCTCTCTACTATCCTATTTCACACATTGGTAATGAAGGCTAACATATTAATAAGTTAAGCTGGATTATAACGTGAAGTTACAATGGGTAAGATATTCGTTTATATAATATAATTCAGACGATATTTTTAATTTTTGCATTAAGAAAGCATCAATTCTATAGGCATATATTACTGAAAATAAGGATATATAGATGAGTTGGTATTTGTTGATAGTGATTTAATTAGTGGAACAGAGTTCTTGTCGGTGTTTCTCATCGTCAGTAGAATCTGAATTTAATATAATTTAGTAAAATATTCAACAGAGCTTGTGGGTGTATGTGAATAAAGTATATTTCGATTTGAAAAAGAAAAATCTGCAAACGCATTCATTTACAATATTAAGTTTGCTCCGGTGGTGTTTGTCAAGGCTATGCTGGGGTCCGTTAAGTGACGTTGCGGTCGACTATTATTGAATTAGCTGTAGTAGAAGTACCTATTCGTCACGTGTAAGAAACAGGCATTTATAATCATAATTTAACACTACTAGCAACGTTATATCATATTGAAATATATATACCTAGTTGAATCTGATTTTATTAAAAAAATATATAAATACGTTTCTTGCCAATTAATGTCAGTATAATCTACATTTCGATCCGATTGCTCGCTTTAAATTCAATTGAATCCATGACGATTCAAAAGCACTTATAGTTACCTACTTGAATAAATAATATTTTGACTTACTATAGAACATTGAGCGTATATTTCTGATATACATACGAAACTAATAATATAAATACGAAAGTAACTACGACTGTCTATTACGCTTTCACGGCCAAACTACTAAGCCGAGTTGATGAAATTTGGTTTAAACCAAGGCTGAGTCCCAAGGAAGGGCTTAATACCTGCCCGCTAACATGCGGGCGAAAACTAGTGTTTTTATAAATGATCGTCTCGATAGTAGTAGAAGTAGTAGATGTTATAAATATTGTCACTGTCAAGTCGCAGAGGCGCGCGTGTCGCATCACACAAAGAATCGCTCTGAAATCGCTTGAGCTGAACCGCCACCAAAACAAGTTTCCAACTTATTTGCACGCCTTAACTGCCTCTATCAGGTGCGATTGTTGTACTTAACCGGAACGATGCTGATAAGGAAACCTACATTAAAAATTCAAGCAGCAATTTGCGAAAGTACATAAGCTTAACATTCAACTGAAAACTCATTATTTTCATTCAACATTATAATAAAAAAATATGTATATATATATAAACAAAAAAGTCCATGTCCTTCCATGGGATTCAAGCTTGTTTTATACCGAATATCATCAAATTCAGTTCAGTGGTTTAGCCGTGAAAGCGTAACATACAGACAGCGTTACTTTCGCATTTATAATATTATTACATATTTTTATAGTAATCTCAGGAAGTCTCAATCGATTTGAATTATAACATTTGACTTAGATAGTCCGTTTACATAGGAGCGTTATATAAGTTCATTCCGCGACTATCATGATCGAAACAGTAATAATATTGGCCAATATGACAAACTGAAGTGATAACCCAAATTTGTACGTATTAAAATACCTCGCTGTTTATATTTATAGAACCTCTATTGTAAAAAAAGTAACTATAAATGAATTCATGATTATAGACTAATCGCGGACTCTGTTGGTGATGATCTTTGAAAATATTGCCTGTTTTTAATCCAAGGACGATAAAACAATGCCAAATGTGTGTGATTCAATTAAATAGGTATAACGTACCTACTGCGACGTGATTAACGTGATTATTTACCTAGTCTATAACCTTTCTCAATAAACAGGCTGTCTAACAATGTGATAAGTAGATATAACGCGTGAATCTTAACCGATGATCGTGGGTTCAAACCCGGGCAAGCACCACTGAATTTCATGTGCTTAATTTGTGATTATAATTCATCTCGTGCTTGACGGTGAAGGAAAACATCGTAAGGAAACCTGCATGTGTCAAATTTCACTGAAATTCTGTCACATGTGTATTCCACCAATCCGCATTGGAGCAGCGTGGTGGAATAAGCTCCAAAACCTTCTTCTCAAAAGAGGAGAAGAGGCCTTAGCCCAGCAGTGGGACATTCACAGGCTGTTACTTTACTTTACTTTTAGATATATATGTTATCTGTCTGTCTGTCTATCGTTTTTTTTAACTATTTAATTATTCAATGGCCGCAAAGGCATATGTGAGTTATTTGGTGAAGAAGGAGAACCATCTTTAAAGCAGCTACCGAAGTGAATCATCAAATTGAATTTATCCCGAAAACCAAAGTAATAATAGTTCGTATTACTTTTTGTATTTTATACCGAAGAGATACACGTAAATGGGTATTTCAATACATATACAGGATACACGTTCGTATGTTTGAAGTTAAAGTAAATATGACATTTGACATCGTTGTTCCGGTTTAAAGTGTGATTGAGCCAGTGAAGTTACTGGCATAAGGTACAAAACATCTTAGTCCCTGTTGTTACAACGGACAGTTGACAGTGACGAAAAATAAACACTTACTTTTAATAGGTTAATTTCATTAAGTAAAAAAAAAACATTGAGAATCACTCTTCTATAATCATCGGCTAATTGCAAGAATACAAAAAATAATAAAAAAATCATAAAGTTCGTATAAACTTTCTTAGAAAAACAATAACGTTTTAGATACCGTATTAGTGGTATAAATAATGTATGTAAGTAAAAAATTTAATTAATTAAATATTTTTGTTCAAATAGTCTTACAATTATTTGAATCTTGAGGTTACTCTTTAAAAAAACCTCTTCAATTCATTCAATCTATTTTTGACAAATATTTATAATCTATACTAATATATAAAGCTGAAGAGTTTGTTTGTTTGATCCGGCTAATCTCAGGAACTACTGGTTCGAATTTTTATTAATTATACGCAGGTTACATATATTTACAACAAATCGATGTTTGTTTTGTGCCAGAACCAGTATAATCGACGTAGCAATGTTATTGAAAATGCGTATAGTATCTATTTATTTATTAGGCCACCCCACAACTTATATAAAATACATTTAAATATTATGTAAAAAGCATCAACATAATCATTACAAAAACTAGTACCATTATTTTTTTCTATCCCCAAAAATAAAGAATATCGAGCCATTCATAACAACGATTTAGTTATTAGATACGATTTTACCACATGCCTCAATTCTTACTCGGTGGTAGAGCTTTGTGCAAGCTCGTCTGGGTCGGTACCACCCACTCATCAGATATTCTACCGCAAAACAGCAGTACTTTCTATTGTTGTGTTCCGGCTTGAAGGGTAAGTGAGCCAGTGTAATTGCAGGCAAAAGAGACATAACATCTTAGTTCCCAAGGTTGGTGGTGCATTGGCGATGTAAGCGATAGTTAACATTTCTTACAACGCCATTGTCTATGGGCGTTGGTGACCACTTACCATCAGGTGGCCGATATGCTCGTCCGCCTACCTATACTTCAAAAAAAAAACTTATATGTACCTATGTCTCGTACCTTCTATCAATCAGCTAAGTTGTTATTTGGATAAATAAACAAAAATATGTAATGGAATTTTACGATCATACCGACTCTTATTGTCGGGAAAGAGTAACTACAGAGTTTTTTACCGTTCCTTCTCGGTAGAATCTACACTCCAGAATGTATCTTGAAATTTAATTTAATGTTGTAAAACATCGATTCAACAGTGAAATTAACCTAATCGTATAGAATATATATATTGATTTTAATACAATAAGCCGACGATATATAGGAGGTAACTACTTAAGTATATATTTCTTCTATCTATATATGTGTACGTTGGTAATTCACCTCTGACTATATATGTACATACGTACATAATAGTGTTATGTGTGTATTTAATTAATGACGACATTGAACTGAGCGATGGCGATGGTAATACCTAGATGTGTAATAATTTACAAGTCACAATGCCATTGCCGTTACGCCGAGTTCGTGTTTTTCAAAAGCAAGCGAATGCATATCATTTGCTTGGAATTAACATTATACAAAACTGCTGCCCGCGGTTTCACGAAGACTCTGGACATAATAAAAACCGTAATAATAAGAAAATTCTGACCAGACTGATCCGAATCTCGTGAGTTTAAGATATGTTATGTATTACGTTATCACAATAATATATGTATATGTTACTCGGCGTAATTTTACCCGCGGTAAATATTACTACTCAGCCCCCTTGCAGTAAGTATTAATCATATCGGCAACTAGTTTTCACCAGCAGCTCGGGAGATCAGGTGTTAGGTATATAATAACCTTTGCTGGGGTTCAAGCTTGCCAAACATTGTTTCGTAACAGACAGACAGACAGAATTACTTTCGAATTAATAATATTAATACAATTAACCTTTTTCAATAAATGGCCCATCTAAAGCAGGAGGATTTTCTAGTCGGACTGGTAAATCCTGAGATTAGAGCGTTCACACAAACAGTCTTGATTTTATATTTTAGTATAGAAGAGTATAGATATACATAGTCTGTCTCTGCAAAATCGATACATCCTCTTTATACAAGTACAAGGATTCTATAGTATAACTCCGTATATACTTTACATTTGCCAAGTTGCTATTTGAAGCTTATATTAAAAAAAATATTAATAGACAAGTCATGTGCTCAAGATTATATGGTTGATAAAAAGCGTGTGTATTTTTATTGATTTTCCTGCAGGATATATAGATGCAATTGTGTGTATTATTTGATGTCTAGCTACCATTTCTTTTTTAATAGTATTTTTTTAATTAATAATATATTGAGTTGAAAGTTTCAAATCTATAATGGAGTAATGCAAGCAGATAAACAACATCATCAAACAAATGTTTTTCGTCTAGGCTTTTATAAGTCTCCGAACCCACAATTGAACACAAATATATTTTTATATTTATATCTAACAAAAAAAAGATCTAATAACAAGTTTAAACTGATATAATATAATTTGGAATACCACACATTCATAAACGATATCTTTCAAGGAAACTACTGAACTGATTGTGACGCAACCTTTGCGGTTTGAAAGTATTTGATAGTGATAAAACAAGTCCCACATTTAAAACGTTACGCCAAATTTAATGCATAATTATTGAACCGACAAATTTTATTTGCCTAGTGTTAATACGCTTCCATTGTATTTGTTGTATTCGATTGAAAAAAACTCTCAGTTTTAAGTGTCGGAAACGTTCTGTCCTCTTCCTACTTAATTAGTTCACGTATGTGTAAAGGCGATAGCAATATTATTGTGATATTGCAAAGTAGTTCCGTCCGAATGAGTTGTATAGTAAAGTTTTACAAAAGCTACGTAGTCAATATTAATAATGCTCACGATGGCGAGCGTTAGATCATTAGAAAATGGCGAGAATTGTGATTCGCTAATTACGCAACATCAATACAGAAACTCGATCTTGCAAGGTCGAATTTAAAACTTGAGGTGCAAATCCGACGCCGAGGTCGAGGGTGAATAGTGATGTGGTAATTTTACAACCAGCCGCAGTCTCCGACGGTAAATTGAAAATTGTTTTGGTTTCCATGTCAGACTTTGGTCTCTTGATTAAACTTTTGTTATTGTACGAGGTTTTCTCCAAAAGAAATCTCAAACAAATTGTATAGATAGTATGAATACCAATCTTAATAAAACTATAGCATAGACTGAGTCCAATGATGCTTTCTAATTTAAGAATAGAATAGAACTCGTAAAGGAATTATAAAAAATAATAGAACAGCCCTCATATGTCTCACGATCAGTGCTGGACCAGCCGTCTCTGTTACGGAGGTCTGGAACTTATACTACCATGCATAGATATGCATTTGCGAAGCATGTTAGTATACCACTTGTTATCCACTGGGCTATGTCGGTTTATATCTGTCGGTCGCATGATATATCGAATACTTGAGAACTTACTACGTTCTCAAATAGTTGCTCTTTCTGCGTGAATACACATTTCCCCCATAAAGCGAGGAAATTGATATTGTTTGAACTTGAATTATGAAATATATTTGTTTGCATTTAATTAATTTGAACTAATATTACGTAGGTTGTATTCAGATGTAACAATATGTCAGACAATAATATTGGACATAATCATTTTTTCCTTAAAATTAATCAAACGACGCTGAAAGGTTTTCTGACAGTAAATTGTGATAAATAATAGATTTGTATGCAATAAGGACGGGATATGTAAGAAGAAACTAAAAAATGCTAAAAACGATTACAATTAATAAATAAGTATTATAATTATATATTGCTATATTATTTATTTAGTATTGCTTTTATTTTATGTATAATCATAAAGAAAAAAGAAATTATAATTATTTTATTTTATATGTATTTTAATTATAATTTTAAATAATTATTACATTTTTATTATTTAAAATATTAAGCAATCGTGGTAAATATATTTTCCATAGCTGACAACTTTTTTATTGTAATGATGTCTTTTGTTTACAAATTATTTTTATATTTTGATGAATGTATTTACCTAAAATTATAAGTTGCCAAATAGTACTTAGGTGTGAAATGTGATTTTCTTTTCCTTATTTTTTTTTATGAGTAGCGTTGTGACTCCCTTTTATTACAAAGTAAGTAATTTTTTAATAAATTGCGCGAGACATTTACTATGGCACTTTATCGTGACGGCTAACGTGACGTCAAATGTATTGAGCCTTTGGGTTACATTGAATGACTTCAATTCGCTTGGGCCTACACTCCTTCTCAGCGTTATATTATTCTATGGTTTGTAGTTTGTTGTTAATTTACGGTTTTATTTTATTTTATTGTATAGCTAGGCGGACCACCACTTGGGCACGTGATGGTAAGTGGTCCAACGATAGTTATCTGCTTTTAATAGTTGAGTTATATTTTGCATCATAGGTAGGCGGACGAGCATATGGGCCACCTGATAGTAACTGGTCACCAACGCCCATAATCGCTTACAGCGCAAGTGCCAATGCCAGCCACTAACCTTGGGCACTGAGATATTAATTCCCTTGTGCCTGTAATTACACTGGCTCACTCACCCTTCAAACCGGAACACAACAATACCAAGTACTGCTGTTTTGCGGTCGAACCCAGACGAGCTTGCACAAAGCCCTACCACCGAGTAAAAACGGTTATTAAAATGTAAAAAAAATATTATAAATTAATTAATATTTTTTTATAGTTTTTAGAAGTACATATAATATGCTTTGATCAGTATATATAATGTGTCTCTTTGACAAGATTCTGTCATTTTATTATCATAGATTTGTTTATAAGGTTCGACAAATTAAAAGATCAAATATTCAGATGAAAAACATTAGCACAGCTTCGTAGCACGCGGCGTGACGTATAGTGACAACATTTTCAAAAGTTATTGTTTGTTATTTAAATAGTAGTAATAAAATTATTTTTCATTTATCACAACTTAGCACTACTGAATGAAATAGAGACAAATGCCACTCATTACGCCATCAGCAATATCATATACGTTATTTATTTTTCTTAATCTTTTATCTAGGTGCGTACGTAGGTAATATAGCTCTTTTATATAATCATATCTCCACAGACGTGTCGTCCGTGCCTCGGTGTATCTTTTCTATTCTTTGGATCAGAAGAGAGTATGGGTGTACAAACTACGAAATATTTAAAAGAAATACCCCGATATTTGAAGTCGATTACAAAGCGTTATTCTAAGATTGATATTTTAAGACTGTATACAAAACGACGTTTCTTACAATATAGAAATTTGAAAACAGTCGCTAGGTACTCATTTTGTTTGATTACTATTAACGCCTGACATATGCGCACTATTATGAAACTAATTTGTTATTTTAACAATTACTGAAACTTGATTACAATTTAGATCTTGAAATAGGATTTCTATAATATTTTCTGCACGACTACAGATTTGCATCCAACAAAATAATAATATCAACGTAGCTTAATTCATAAATGCAAATAATTAATTTTAACGATCGTTTGTTTTGATCGTAAAAAGGACTGTTTAATTGCCTTATTAAAGCATCAAACGATTCATACAATCATTAAAAACTCTTTTACAAAAAACCAGTACTTAATGTTAAACCTTGGTCAATGTTTTGTGCTATTCGTATCTCGTACGCGGTATGTTACGTGACGTACAAAAGTTCCGTTATCTCAAAAGGTACCTTTATTATCTAAACAGTTTTGATGACATTAGAGTAAGTCGTCAGTAACATTATTTACTGGATTCACAATTTTGTAACTTCGATAAAAAAAAAAATAACGTTCAACTTAATGTACAATAACCTAATTAATAATTATTATAATTTTAATTAAAAAGAAAAAATACCTGTAGTTTAGTACAGACTCACGACGTAATCAATTATAATATTAATTTGCAAGATGCATGGAGGACTACCTCAAAACGTGTACCGGCATAAATGAATAAAAAACAAAACAAACAATATGATTGCCTATAGCATAACTGCAATTGAAACTCGGACAACATTTAAATTTAAAATGCGGCGTGCCGGCGAGCCGCAACAAGTCCATAAATCAAGATATCATAAACAAAAGCGACTCGTCGCGTCGTCTTCGATCACGCCTCCGTCAAAAGGCAAGAGTCGTGTCGAACTAGAATCGGAATCGGAAATAAACAAAACAGCTGATCGCGATCGCGCTATCGAGTCCCGCGGAGCCGCTCGCTGCTCGCTGCTCGCATTATGCCGCAATAAACATAAACGCCACTCTGAATGGGCTTCATTCATAAAACTGCTCTTGAATTATTACCCACTCGCTACTATGGCCGATGTAAACAACGCATGTGTAATGTTAATACGTGTTTATTGCTTCTGCCCGTCCGTCAAATCGATGTGTCAATTCGATCGAAGGAATAACGAGCCGCCAATAAATGTGATTTGTGTGCGTAACGTTATCTTCATACTTTACGAGGGCAACGGCGGAGCGGCTAAATGCGTGCTATGCGGATCGCGGATCGCGGACTAACCTCTGCGTTTATATTCGTCGAATTGAATCATTACAGTCGTCAGTCATTCTGTAACATCAGTTATTTATAATAAACATACTAAAATTAGTTTTTATTCACAAAAAATGATATTATATAATGACAATTTTTTTTTTTTTTTTAATTATATTGTGCACCACATATGGTTGATTGTATTGTGGTATTTTAATTTTCAAAATTATGTTATTCCGAGTTTCAGCCACAGCGACCACGTGGCTTTCGAGGACCAGCCAACTGCGCATGTGATATAGTGTACCAGTGTGGGCGCAACACACTGCCCATTACCACACTCTGATAGTACGATACGACCGAAGAGACAATCAACGACTTTACAAGCTTACCGAGACAAGTGAGTGTCAACTACCAACTTCCTATGGTTTACTACTGAGATAATTTCAACATCTAATTGTTGGGCAAAGGCGGGATTCGACCCCAGGATTTTGGAATCAAACTTACAAGCGACAACGAGGCAGTTACAAGTCAGTTTTACAAGTAAACGAACATATCATACGTCGTATTATGTACATATGTCGCGACTCGCGGAACACCTGCCATCGCCAGCGTCGCATGTTCGGTTCCAAATCGAAGATATTTATACAGCCCTATATAGATACAGATATATTCGCCGAAAACAGCTGAATGGTACGACATACATTTGGACAGGTAATGGCATGAATGGTGTTTATTAAAAAAAACTTGATAGGCTGTAACTGATAAAATAAAATATAAATTACTTGTTAATAATTTGTTATTTATTTAACTTTTTTCTATTAACCTCTCGATTTACAAATGTGCCGCCCACATGCTGACCCATATCATCGCCGTTTACGTTACGATTCTTAAGAAAATAAAAAATATAATCAAAAGAGCTGCTCTGTGCGGTTACACCCGCGGTAAACGTAACTGCTTCGGCCTCGTGGGTCGTACCGTGATTTTACATAGTCTACAACCTTTCTCAATAAATATCCTATCTAAAGTAAAAATATATTTTCATTTCGGATTCCGAGATTAGCGCTTTTAATCGAATAAGCAAACTTTTCGGTTTTATAAATTAAGTATAGAAATACAAATGATAGGCAAACGTTAATTAGGACAATATAAAATGCAACAAAAACATCTGTAGTATAACATACATTCAAATAAATAAAAATCCTTTGAAAATTTGCCGCTAGAGCTTGCCTAGTAACGTAGCTGGAGAAAGCTGCCAGTGGGCTCGGTAAAAATTAAAAAATTACTAATCCGATATTGGTGAAACACATTACTCTGTATCTACAATATAACTTTTTCTTCTCAAACAGAAATATAAAAAAAAAAATCTTGAGCGTATTACAGTCACTTGGAGACCTTCGTGTATTAAGTAATTACTTTAACGACTTTTCATTTACAGTATGCACAATAATTATGAAATATTATAAACGATAACATTGAACGATTCACGAGCATACAGCAGGACGCGAGGCGCGAGGACCGAGGAGGCCGTGATTCTCGAGAGGTCGCCTCGATCGATCTATCCTCGCTTCGTACGAAACAAGTTTAAAGTTAATGACCGTTTATGAATTATACCGCAGGATTTTTTCCAAGGTCCCACTGGGTTAATTGTTGTACTTTTATTTTTCTTTTGTTTTTTTTTTATTGCGTCACCGTGCATGCGGTGCTGCGTGACGGATTGCGGCGTTCAGGCCAATCTACATTTTTAATTACCCGTCGCACCCTGTAATTTTGTCGCGTAATCTTTTAATCGTCGCTGAAGAACTAACGCAGCATCCACTTGACTTTGAATGGAATAGAAGCCCGTATGCTAATCATTTAAGTAAGGTGTACCTACTGTGTTCCGGAGATGCCACGAGCCAAGCGAAGCTTAACGAATGTGGTAGGTAATACATTTCAATAGTTCTAATAAAAGTATTTTATTTATTGACAGAATTAAATTTATCTATTTTGTATCCAAAAACGTTTTAAAAATAAATCAAAATTTAAATCGCAATAATATTTGGAAGCATAAATATCTAAAGTTATAAATAATTTAGCTAGGATTTATTGAATAGTGCCGTTGAAATGGTCACTCTGGCTTGTCCGCATGAGCGAGCCAGCCAAAGGCGCACGTAGCAGTAACGAAGCGTGCAATTATCCACCTAATTATGTATTTAATATGCGCGCACAGGCGAGCGGCATGTAGGGTTACCATGTATCATATATCCGTTTTTCATATATTATCATTTCAAATGAGATGCGATTTTTCTGTATTCATAAAACAATATATTGATATATTTTCGGTGCAAAATAAAAACTTTACAAACTTTCTATCTTGTCCCTATTATTGTGACACCGTAAAAAACGAACTTGTCCTTGCACTGATGACATATTTATCGATTCGATTAATTATTTACGATAAAGATATCCTGATAATTAAATGGCAATGTATTGTTCAATTAAATTACGAATTGCGAAATCATTTATTTTAACCTTCTTAATTTTCGGTTATAAAATGATTCGTATATTATTATAAATGTTACATAAATTCACATATATTACGTTTAGTTTGTCACATCGGGAGCGACATGGTAACCCTGCAGTGCAGTACGCAATCCCGTGCAGAGTGCAGCGAGCAGAGGATCAAGTACAACGACCCAGTTCTGCGAGATAACGAACAAGCGATATCGACTCACTGATACCCTCAGCGTACTACAGCGTACCGACATGTTCTAGAACCATCGAAATCTATCGCTCGACGACTTTCAACTACGAAACTTTATGCGCTTTTCATTAATTTCCTTCACACCAAAGTAATTGTAGAACGTGAGTCCGTTGGCAGCGCGCACGTCGCGTCATTATCGGCACGAAACGAACTAAGCTGAAAGGGTAATTTATTCAGATATGTTAGAGTTGTGGCTACAGAGATACGAGTAAGAGGACAGATTGCCTCATACGAGACGTGACTCACAATTGTACACTTCACATACGTGCCCGACTATTCTATTGCGAGCCGCGACTGTTATCTGCAATAATAGCTACGGAATCGTTGACATGGTTTTTCCCACATAAACAAAAAAAACGATATCCAGATCACTCGATTCGTCCGAAAACAATCAAAATGAACATTCGTGTAACCGTACTTTTTCGATGAGCAAACAATTAAAATACAATATATACCGATATTGTAGAGTTGAACAGTCCATTTGGTTGTTGTATAGCGCTAGTTTCAGGATCCACCAGTAAGTATGAAAACAAATTGTGTTTATTAGGAAGCTCATTTATTGTAAAAACCTTTAATAAAGGCTATATGACATCACGCTACGATCCCAGTAATTATTCAATGTATCATAATTTCTATATTTTATTTGTAGTCAACCTATCATTCTGTAGTAAATAAATACATATTTATAATTTGAATTAATTAAAAAATTATTGATATTTATAAAATTAATAGATTTGAATAGAACGAATGTATATAGTTTTATTTTATTTCATAATGAACGATGAAATTTATTAAAATATGCTAGTAAGTAAAATGCCTGTAAATATCCCACTGCTGGGCCCTATTTTCTTTTGAAGCTTATTCCTTTTTGGTTTTGGAGCCAATTCCAACACGCTGCTTCAATGCAGGTTGGTGAATATATATATGTGGCAGATTTACGTTCTACACGTGCGGGTTTCCTCTCGAAGGTTTCCTTCGCCGCCGATCCCGAGATGAATTATAAACACAAATTGAACACATGAAATTTCAGTCCTTGCCTGGATTTGAACTGGGTTGGGTATCATGGATTAAGATTTACTTAGGTTTTAGTATTGTAGACTAAAATATAAATGGACGTAAATAGGTCCCGAGGAAGATATTTATCAGCGGTAGTGTTTTGTGCGGACGCGTCTGGGCGTACACATACTCGCCAGTTAGTCTACAGCTAAACATCAATACTTTGTATTGTTTCAATCCGGAGTTAAAACGAGCCAGTGGCTTGAACACGTGAACCTTAAAGTTTCGCGTACTTCATATTTGTTTATAACTGCTATCGTATTCGGTGACGAAAGAAAAAATCGGGACGAAGCCTGAATCTGGCTGATGAATTTCTGTCACGTGTCACCCGCTCGGGGCGGCGTAGTTAAATAAGCTTGGAACTTTCCCAAGGGGAGAGAGCGTTTGTCCAGCTGTGGGACATTTACTGAGTACTTTATAATATACACACACAAGGAAAACATATCAGATCCCGTTGTTAGCGGCGCAGTGACGGTGTAAGAAGTTTTATATTTATGACAGTGCCAGTGTATACCCAAAGTTTTTTTTTTTTTTTTTATTTATTTTGAACAATTAATACATATCACAAACAACTTATACGATAGCAACTACTATAGTATTACACTGTGTCGTAGTTACTAACGCCCTCCAAATCGACAGCACATTTTCATTTTATCATTTGTTCAACATAAATTAGACAAACAATTCAATTAAATAAAATATAAAAATTGACAATCACATTACCTAGTATTTTTTATTTTTCTTTCTTTTGAACTGTTTATAATTATTGTGACATAATCTTTTATAAAAATAAAAAATAAAAAAATCTGAATTAAATAATAGATACCTAAATATAATTAATGAATTATATAATAAGGAAGGGATGGGGTGGGAAGGGAATATAAGGTCAATGTTATATTAAACGCTTTAGTAATAGCTCAGTCTCATCATATCCCAATTTGAGAAGCCAGTTGGTAACTTGAATTTTACATTGGTAAATTGTAAGTGAGTAAATGTTGATCTTCTTATTTACTCTGTTATATAGAATCGAACTCAAGTAATTATATTGTTGACTTGTTATAGCTGATGTCCATGGAATGGTGGTAGTTAAAACCCCATACAACGTGACACTGTTAAAATTTTTGTGAAGCAACCTATTTATTTATGGTAAACTTATTAGGCTATGTATAAATATACATAAAACGTTTACATTAATTATTATTGGAACGAAGTTCTTTTACGCGGCTTACATTAGACTAGGCAGTGGCCCCAGGTCACGTCATATAACGAAATAGCGTTCATACTGTGTCCACCAACTGCTACAATGAAATACTCAAAATTGCAAATTAAAATGTAGACAGGCAATAACCTTGGACTATATTTCTTGGCCTTAATTATTCAAAAAGTGTAATAGGTTTAAATATTGCTAAATACATAAACTGAAATCATGTATAAGTGACTTTCAGCTCGAGCCACAGATAAACCAGTGTCAGTTGTTGGCATTTCTTGTTATATAATAATTATTATCCTTTAGAAAATTTACAGCTTAGTCCACCACGCTACTCCAATGCTGCTCCAATGGGTGGCAGAATTTCAGTAACATTCGACTAATACAACCTGCATTCTCACGTTTTTTTTATGTTATAGGTAGGCAGACGGGCCAATGGGCCACGTGACGTTAAGTAGTCGCCACCGCCCATAGACATTGGCGATGTAAGATATATCAACCACTCATTCCATCATCAAAAGCGCCACCAGCCTTGGGAACGGGGATGTTGTCCCTTGTTCCTGTAGTTACACTGGCTCAAACCGAAACGAAACATTACTAAGTATTGCTGTTTAGCGGTATAATATCTGATGAGTGGGTGGTACCCACCCAGACGGGCTTGCAGAAAAGCCCTACCACCAAGTGTGAATGTTTTCATTTTTTCTTAACCGCCGAGCACGAGATGAATTATAAACACAAATTAACCCCATGAAATTCAGCGGTCCTTGTTTGAGATTGAACCCGCGATCTTCGGTTATGATTCACGTGTTTCTAGTCACAGGGCCACCTCAGTTCCGTTATTACTAATTTTAGTGTATGACAACATAGTATTAATTAGTAATGCAAGTATCTTTATATAGAAATATATCTGATGAAGTTCTGTACATTTTTTAAGACATATATTTGAAAATATAATTACGTTGGGACATTTTTTTAAATATTAGGTACTGTGATATATACCAATGAAATAATTATATAATAATACACAATGTCAGACTATGCTTACGACAAGCACTTTTACAAAGGAACAAATACAAGGAGCAAGTTTAGTATGTAGAGTACACGTTTACATGAAACAAAGATTACAGTGTTTACTGAAATAGTTGGCAATTTTATGCAAGTCTTTAGAAAGGTATCAACTTGTTGTAGTTTTTTTGGATTTGGGCAATTTTTGTTGATTCTCTTTGACCACTTAAGATAATTACAGAAACTTTTGTGACCAAAGCATATTGTCAACAGAAAAATAACAACCCAATTTTCTTTTAGTCAACACTTATATGCATTTTAGTAGAAATTAAAATGTCATAACAATTTCGTTCATTATATCTCTCATAATAAATCATTATTTATATTATTTTATTAGAAATACTAAAAGAATTATATGTATTATTCTGTACAATGGTGTTTTGTTTAGGTGCTAAACAGTCATACAATACCATGTAATGGCTGTTACACCATGCATTAACAAAACAAAGTAAATCAAATACATATGGTAAAGTTAATATAGTAAATAATATAACTATAAAGCCAAAAAAATTAAAATGGTAAGTTCCCTATTTTTATTAATACATAGTCCTTTCATGAAATGACCCTAAAAAATAAACTAAACGACAACAAAATTGAAAAACCTAATTAACAATAGTTATATTAATGAGTTACTTTAGCATGACAAAGGTGTTAGATTGAAGAATAATAAATTAATTTTATTATAATTGTGGTTATCAGCGTCAAGTGGCAAAGGGTCACTAGCCAGATTGGGGGAATTGACAATTCTTTTGACTTATAATTAGTCTTCTACAATTGCTTTGGTCACATACTATAGTATATTAAAGATATGAATCTTTGTTTTCACTTATAAATACATGTTAAAAATATGTAATTTTATTAAAACTCATATTATATTTGTTTATTGTGGTTAAAAAAAAGAAACCAGATTGTCTCATTCCTTTTTATTTAAAATTTTATGAATATTTTTACTTGAAAATCAAAAGCAAAGACAATTGCAAATTAGGATACCCAGTACAACTGCCATACCGAAAATAAAAAATAGTTTATTTGTTTTCTAAAATTCTTAAAAAATGTCTGTTTCTTTTTCCATTGAGTATTTTTCAAGACAACAAAACACTATTCACACAAATTGGACCAATATATTTGTTAAAAATACTTCTAGAATAGAATAACTTTACTAGGATATGCTACAAGAATAAAACCGCAATCAACAACTACTTCTGCAGAGAACAAATTGAATGACCAAACACAACAAACAGAGAGAACAGCTGTTTCAATATTAAACTATTTTAATATATTATTAATATCCATAATTAAAAAGTTCAATTGCAAAATTATATCCCCTTTAATTTTATTGAATCCAATTATAAGAAATTGTATAAATTTTACAACTTATAAACGGACATAATTATGGCAATTTAAAATAACATATCAATTAAACATCAAATGGAACTATAATTTTAATAAAAACCTTTTAACAATGTAAACTTTGAAAATGATCTACTATAATGCATACTTGAAACCTTTATTCGTTACATTAAAATAATTAATTGATTAATTCCTGAACTTGTTCAGTGTTCAATTCAATGTCAGTTAAGAATGTGAATTTTTTAACATTTACATTTTGTTATTTTACTAATACTACTTGGTATGAATATGTAGATTCCGATTACAACAGATGTCCCAAATATGAAGATGAGCAGAAACGTCACCTTTATTGTTATTATAACAAGTAGGCTTTTAAAACATATGAGCGTTACTAGTTTACAGTAACAAATTTGCATAATGAGATGTTAAAACATTTAAAACATTACCTAATAAAGTTGCTTTTGTTATTATGTTTAAAGTAAAATTTTTGATTTGACAGAAAATATTTAATAAGATAAGTTTTAATTCATTGAATGGGAATTAAATTTAAAACTTGCAGTATTTATGATATTACAATTTGTATTTACATTAAAGAAAAGTTTGTTGTTTCATAGCTGTATTGTTATAGCAAGCTTTTACCTGCTTCTCCTGTTAGTAGGTTAAATCCTGTAATTGAATGTTAAACCAGTTCTACCAAAGCAATTTAGCTGAAATTTTACACACATTTAGTGCTGGTGAAAGTTTCTGTTATTCTAAAAACACATACACAATGATTATCTTGCATCTACAAAAAAATTCAAAACGTTTTGTGAAGCGCGAGTCTAAAGAGCCCAAGTGTACTTGTATCCGAGCAGAAAACTGCAAGAAAGATTTTTTAACATAAGACATACTTACATTTTTACATTTCATATATTGTTTTGTGGTTAAATGAGTTAAGTAATGCACATATTATTATATCCAATGGTGATATAAACTAAGTTTTAAATTCTACACTATAGCAACATATGACAAACCCAAGTTATGTTTCCAACTGAAGTGAGTCATAATAAAACGTTGAAAACATACCTAACCCCATACTGAGCACTAACTTCACATTGTGAGTAATGTCTATCATTTTGTGCCTCACAGTATGTACTATACATAACAATATACCCATAGGAAAAAGCATGTTTGTATTTTAGTTATACACAAAAAAACTACTTACTGTTTTACTCTCGGTAATTGATTTATAGTATTATTTTGAAATGTTTAACATCAGAGATTGTATAGGGGACTAAAGAAACATTCATATGTGCTAATAATAATATGAAGACTATTTCCATATACAAAATGTATCATCGTGCTATTAAGTTATACTTATCCTGAATTGTTTCACTTAACATTACTACCAATGCAATCAACAGTTTATTAATATATTACCGTACATCATATAAATTGTAATCTAATAACATGTTGATCACGGTACTGCACAACACCTATCATTTTTTGTAACCTCTCATATCTTTATCATGTGAGGTATTACTTCATGATCTTGATCTAATGTTTTAGACCAATATTGTTGTAAATGTTTTTACAACAATAACACTGCTATTGAAGTTACTAAATTATAACAAATTTTGCTAAACAACAAAGGCTTGACAAAAATATGAAGACCATAATGTATTGACTGAACTAAAGCTAGTGATTACTGTTTATAATTTTGTGAATTTTAATGTTTTATATAATTTGCATAGTGATAGTAGAAACATATTTTGACACAAATTAAACTTTCATGTCATTTATATTAGTTAATCAATTGATAAACTTTATTGATGAACATAATTAATTAAAAGTAATATTTAATTTATATCGTTTAAAACACTCCAAAATTATTTATATACCTGTCACTATCAAATCTCAGAGATTAAAATGTAAATAATGATAGTATTATTTATTGTTAAACAAAAACAATGTGATGAATTATAATGAATTTGTAAATAAAGGAAGCTTTAATATTATGAATATGCTGCTGCAAGAGTGAACATCACCTGAACATAGGGTTGATCTTGCTCACATGGACCGCAAGGGGCTTCAACTTGCCACACTGCAAAACTACACACTCTGATACCACTTTAAACACTAATTAAAAGTATTTTATTATAATAAAACTTGAAATAATTGTATCTTATATTTCTTTAGTCTGAGCACTGAGAGATTAGGTACTTTTTTTGACTATATACTTTTGACCCATCAAACACATTTCGTTTCTCACACTCGACTTCGGGAACGACGAATCAATAAGTTTCGAATGTTTTGTCGTATTACATTTTAGTCCACTACACTCTTAGCACACACTGATGGCGTAAATCACGGCCTAACCTCAAAATGCACACTTTAATACAACAATTGACAAACACAGATGTTTTCAAACTCGCAAATTAATTTTCGCATATAAACACTACACTAGCTTTGCACGAATTTTACAAAGAACGAGAAATCTTGCCATGTCGGGTTAGTATTATGGATTTGTGGGCAAATGCTTTGTTTGAGTAGGTACGTAGTTACAGCCTTCGCTGCACTATAGCTAGGTAGGCGCGTACGTTAAGTATGTTATGTGTAGTGCATGGTGTATATGCACCTAGCCATAATTCACTCGATTGTCTTGTGAGTGCCAGGCGAGTCCCGGCCGAGCGCGAGCCGCGGCCTCTCGCGCTGCCCTTACACAAAGGGCGGCGCGACAGGTAATATGCGATTCGAAAAAACTGTAAACATGAATCTGATTTACGATACGATACGCGACCATTTACGACATGAACGGCTTGGCGCTCGTCTGACGGACGTGAGGCGGTGGCGGAGCGGTCACGCTCGGCCGCCGCGCTACGAGATAGCTATCGGCGGCGGCGCCCTGCCGCCCTGCCGCGGCTGCGATGTCGTTGTGCCCTCGCCTCGACTCGCTCTCACGGACGATCCGATCGCTCGAAATGGCGCAACGTTGCGGAGGCCGTGACGCTGCAAGACCGAGAGAATGTCGGGTCTGCGCTAAAGCGAAAAACGATCGCGCACGGTTTCGCAACATCGAATGAACTCGCGATGACCAAAATAATCCACCACGTAAGAAGATGACCCAGACGAAATGGGTTCATAGGCAATGATAAGTAACGAGAGGTCGAAGACGCGATACTCACGGCCTGACCGCTCGTAGCGGATCGGCGGCGGCGTCCATGGCGCGCCCAGGCCCTGGCCGCGGCCAGGCTCCGGGCCGTCGGCCGAGCGACGCAACACTCTCTCCAAATCTCACTCGGAACACGCCGAGATATACCGTCGCACCATCTCGACGACACTACACATCGACCGCGACGATTTAATACGCGTATAAACACTCCGCGAACGGTGTTTTGTTACATCGGTTGACTTTTCTTTGAAAAATCAATATACATTTTCCCAGAGTTAGATAGGGACGAGTCGATGTCCAGCGCAGGTTATGTGCGTGAAGTTTGCAAGCTTTTTTAGCGCACCGGTGTTACCAACATTTTTTTGCCCATTTTTTGTTGAGTGTTGTGATTTTTTTCTACTGATTTGTGATGCACTTCGGGCTTGTCTGCGTAGCATTGGGTCTTTCATAATACTCGCATGCGCGTACTGTGGCGCCACTTTGTATATAACGGCGCCATAATTTAAGTTGTATTGCATATAAAGAGTTTTTATGTTTTATCAAATACTATAATATTTCATAGTCTATCAATTGAAAATATTGTGTTTTATTTAGGGCATAGTGTAAAAATAAAAAAACTGGGTCGACGATATTATTTATTTTTAAGATTCTACAGTACTTATATTATTTTTAATTAATGTTAAATATTTAACATATTTTTACACATACATATACATGAAATAAGAATAAATAACAATTCAATAACAATAGCTGCAGGATCGATGAACGACGAATTTTGCGATTCAGGGTTAAGTTGGAGGAGTTGAATCTCACTTTAAACATAAAAAGTGAAGAGATCACACCTCCACTTAATCCTTAACGCCAAAATATTTTGCAAAGTTCAACGCGTCGACGCTCGAGGCGAAGTTCGTTGAAGGAGGTTCCACGCGTGAGCTGGAAAGATAGATCTGGCAGCATTCAATATCAAACTGTCAAGATCCCCTGTCCAACTCAGACGTGAAGCCTAACGTGAGCTTCTTTCCACTAGTTCTGAAATATAAATAAAACGACATTAGCGATGGTAGAGTGTTTGCTCCGTGTGACAACCAAAGTGCGCGTGCCCGTTATAGAGCCGCTCGGCGCGCTATCACCGCTTGAAAAGGTGCGGCTGACGTTCTCTGATAAGAGCACTGCTTTTCCCCCTCGCGTCAGCAATTCTATTTAATTCGATATCAAGCGTATATTTAGTACCTACTAATTATAATAAATCAGTATAATTTATTTTCTAAAACGAATAATTCGTTCAGCTTCGAAAGATCGCAAACACGGGTGGCATTCAGCTACCATAAGTTATTATGTAATCATTATTTTATTATCTTACATAGACACTTGTTGAATATAGGATTAGAAAACACTCTATAATTCGCACTATTAAAATTTTATTTGTTAAATATATTAAAATCTAGCACTGATTCAAAAAATATTTATACCACATAAATTGGTAGCGTGACTTTTACCAAACATAAAATATTGCTGATCACTATGACTATAAATGAAACAGCCAGCGAGCACCCTTAGTTACCATGATGTCGGCTGGGGCACCAAGGAGGAAACAGAGTGGTCTTGATAGCCAGTCAATCTTAATCACAGCGCAAACTTCGATAGAGACCCGATCGATCGATGGTCCCATATTTATACACTCCATGATATCTTCAGATACGATATCAGAAACTGACAAGAGGTATGAATGTCCACCATGATTGTGATAAGATTCGATGAAACGGGGAATCGATTGGTCCCCGCGAGCCGTATCGGCTTCGCAAACACTTCACTCCACCAATCGGCAAGGTATCGACGATAACATCGCTGATGACGGTGCGATCGGGCACACGTAGGGCTCCGCTAGCGGCCGGTGCTCTGCGCCCGTCCGTGCCGCCACCCCCGGCCCGCTATCTGCTAGCGACTGTTCTATCACAATGACTAGTTGTTTACAATGGAGATACACGTTTATTACGTTATATCTCGTTGGCAATAGATAATTTCACTACACTTTCCCATCAGCAAGCACATTCGGAGTTTGAGGCTTAGCTAGCAATTGTTCCTCGGAGTATATTACAATAGAAATATGAACGACGTATATTATTAAGATAATCAATAAAATTTATAATTTCCTGATATATTCATAATTATAAAAATGTCTAATAATACCAATACTAAAAGGTGTTTTGCAAGAAAATAGTGCGTTATCGTAATTATTAAATTGTTGGCACCTTTGAAAATTCTTATCAATAGTATTGCATTAACACCTTGATATTTTCGATAGATTCATACACGCCACGTATATACTCTCAGAAACTTTACCTAGTTATTATATTACACAATTTAATTTATTAAAATTTCAACAATAATTTAGAAACGTTTCCAAAAACACGAATTGAAAGATATGTAGATACTGTATCTCTTCGAGATATACAAAATAGCTGTTAACTAGAATAGGTATGTGATACGTGGAAGAATTTCGACATGGCAGATAAGAAGGCATAAGGCGCGTATCAAACGGTGTCATTTGATAAGACACGAGGTGTGTGTGTTCTGGAGCACTTATAGACAGGTGTAATACATTCATATAATATTTTATTAGTATTATATTCACATACACTACGACTACAATCGCAATAACCAAAATCGACGGAGTATATCAGTACTAGTAATATTTATTTTTTAAACTATATTTTTATTATAAACCAAAAATCCATGATATCGACTGCAAGTAATATAAAACACATAATATTGCATTACTATTATTAATTAATACAGAAAATATGACTTAAAATCGCTCATATATTTTGTAAATTTATTAGTGACAGCGATTCTGCGGCAAGTGAAAGCGATATTATTTGCCTTGACGGAAAAGAAGTTTGGCTAACAATCGGAGACAGTGGGCGGCTCCGCTCGGCTCGGGGTAGGCCGCGTGGCACGAGGGTGGCGGGTGGCGGCGGCCCGGTCGCCTCGCGGCCGTGAACTGGAACTTCGAAAACTTCTACCGTATTGTGTTTACATTGAACTTTGTTATGTGGGTTAAAGTTAAGCCAGAGTTCAGAGCCGTGTGTGGCGCTCGTTTCGCTAGATTGCAAAGTTGACTCGCAAGTTTGTCGTATCGATTTTCATCTTATGTTTATCAAATGTTTCAAGGTTCCTGCTCTGAGAGGTCATGTTTGGGTTCATTCCTCCACCATATGAGCTATAAGAAATATATATATATATAAACTACACAAGAATGATATTCAGTTAATTGAGATATGACTGACAATACATTACATGACTTTTATAAGCTTGCAGAATTCATTAGGTTACAAATCAATATAACTTAAGAATAAGAAATTACAGTTTAAAATAAATCTCTATAAAAACAGATCTTTATGGCGGCCAATTTGAAGTGATGAAAGGATTACAATATTTATCGTTCTAGATTGTATTGTCAACAGCACCACATGTAGCCAAAATTTCACCTGAATCTGGGATCTGTGAGGTGGAACTGGTTTACAGTAGCTTGATTATAATCTAAACGTATTTTTGGTCACTGCGGCTTTTCTCAACGGAGAATAGCCAACTACGCATATATTATAGTACTTGAGTGTGTGAATCTCTATTTCCTCACGCCCATAATATTATGGAAACACTATCCGACACGACCGGAGCGACTACAAACGGCTTTAGGTGCTTACCAAAGCACGATACAATACAACCAACTTCCAAATTTCTACTTCTGCTGAGATCTACACTATAACTTTTTATTGGTATGACCCAGTCTTGAATCCAGAACTGAACAACAAATATTGAGGTAAACAACAGAACAATGTATCAAAATAAAACTTACTTGACTCTAAGTATATAATTATTAATGGTGGTAACTCTATAAAACAAATGATATTTTTATTGTCAAAGACCCTCATTTGAATTATTGGGTATTGGTAGAGTTGTTGAAATGTCAGTCGTAGATCATAATTAGATTCGAGTCGGTAAACTTCGATTTTCAGACGTTGGAGGTTGTTTTGCAATATGTGTCGCAACCCATGATGCCCTCTTGCCCTCCTGCGGAATCTTTCTCCGCTAGAGTATACATTGCCATGGAGTATAGAATCACTAATTTTATTTAATAATTAACATTTGTTAGATATATTTGTATAGAAAAATGTATGCAAAGTAGCCTAACTGTAGTTCAAGAAATTACGAAATATATCATAACTTAAAAAATGTAATTAGTATTGGATTTTGTTAATCATGTCAAAAAAAAGTCTCACTCTCTTTCTTTCTAGGTGAGGTTACAACTTTTCACAACTTTACCTAAACAATAGCATTTTTTTTTTTTTTTTTATAAATTGGCGGGCGAGCATATTGGCCACCTGATGGTAAGTGGTCACCAACGCCCATAGACATTGGCAGTGTACGAAATGTTAACCATCGCTCACATTGCCAATGCGCCACCAACTTTGGGAACTAAGATGTTATGTCCCTTGTGCCTGTAATTACACTGGCTCACTCACCCTTCAAACCGGAACACAACAGTACCAAGTACTGCTGTTTTGCGGTAGAATATCTGATGAGTGGGTGGTACCTACCCAGACGAGCTTGCACAAAGCTCTACCACCAAGTAAAAGCATAATAAATTTATTTAAATGGTATATTTTTCAAAAATACCAGCAAGTCAAGCTACAAACCATAGGCTAATAAAAATGCTGTACAAATATAAACTCGGGTTGTGTCGATGACGTAGAAGCGAATTTAATATAGAAAGTAAATAGCTAAACTTCAATCTATGTATGTGTTTTATAATCTCTCTTGAGATTGACCGCCGTGGCCGAAATCGCTCTGAAGGACCACTTTTATGATATTTTGTATAACTTTAGTATATTAAATTTGGCTTGTGTTAACATCCCTACCTGTGTTATGTAATTGATGTAAAACGTAACTAAAAATTTTCGGTAGAATCTCTATTCCCAACTGCTGGTCATTTTAAATTTAATATAATTTTATAAAATATCGTTTCAAATGGGCTTGTAAGAGCCTTCTTTGATAAAGTATGTTTTGATTTGATATTACTTTATTTTGTATAAATGTAAGAACGCATATTAAATGCGAACAAGGAAATATTAATTTATATAAACCTACCTACCTATATTATAGATAGGTCTTAATCCTTTTAAATACAAAACGAATATAAGGATAAATTGTTTGGTATTCATTTTCATGCTTTCAATATAGTCAGAGAATATCACTGATAGGCCACACCTGAATCTATTTTTTTTTCTTATCGAATTATCAAATAGGTCTCTGATAAATTGCAACAATTCACATACGTACAGGTTAAAATGATGATAATTTTTAAGGTTAAGAAATGAAAATGGTCTCGATAACGTATCGGGGACAATTTATGTATAAATAATTGTTTGTAGAATTTTGGTTTTCAGACTCGATATTCATAAATTCTAATTACGTCACTACTTCTGACTATACTAAAAGTAATTTTTTTGTTTTTGTTTTTATATGTTAGTGGACGAGCATGTGGGCCACCTGATGGTAAGTGGTCACCAACGCCCATAGACAGTGGTTTGTATATTTCTTAAAAAAAACAACATGATGACAATGACAATGTTATGTCCCTTGTGCCTGTAATTACACTGGCTCACTCACCCTTCAAACCGGAACACAACAACTCAAAGTACTGGTGTTTTGCGCTAGAATATCTGATGAGTGGGTGGTACCTACCCAGACGAGCTTGCACAAAGCTAATTACGATATAGCTTTACATTTTACTAATAAATTTTGTAAAATGGCGACGAAAGTACTTTTAGAGTTAATTGGAAGCCTATTAGAATAGTATGTTATATTTAGATCGTTTTTAAACCTTAACATGCAGTGTGATGAAGATAATGGTCGATCTGATTGTCATAAGTCTTTCTCATAATTGCTTCCGAAACTAGAGAATATATCTAGAGATTATACACAATCTCCTCTCCCTATTACGAGTCGAATAAAGAGCGACATTTTTTTCCAAAACTTTGTGTATGAACTTTGCTTAGAGTAGAAACCACGGATCGGCATACGCACAGATCGATGACCTGAATATCTAATATATCTGTGGATCCTTAATGTTTGCATAGGAATACAAACAGTAGTATATAATATAGCTTTTATACATAAATCACAGAAACTGCCTTTAAAATAAGAATAGTTATCTTATAATTTACTATGAAATTAAACTTTACTTCTATTTTATTATTAAATGAAATTGTGTGGTGGGATATTCATCATTCAGGCTGAACCAAATTTCACACGGTTTTCAGTCACGACACAAACCATGTTATACTTTTTCCAAGGTATCCATAAAAAGTAATTACAAAGATTTAATTTAAGCCGACAGATGCGGGCGAGTTACTGATAGTTTACTATAAATGTTTCACAAATAAATTTGCTTTTATACCATTGAATCATTATTTTTTTTATTTATTAATATTTATAGTAAGAACTACTACCGCAATGGGTCAAAACTTCTAAAGTTTATAAAATAATATATATTGTTAATATAATATACGTATGATTTGCATTTTCAAATAAGAGTGCTATTCTAATTTTTGTTTTAATTGCCTTATTAGTTAAAAATCCCATTTTTTAAGATAAAAAACCTTCAAAACCTTTTTCAAGTAAATAGTTATTACGTGTAAAACGATTAATCTGTAGCTGTTAAAATCCGGTCCCTACCAACTAATGATAACTAATAACCCCCCCCCACTAACAACGAATTATATAAGCAACTAAAAATTTGTAATGATATATGTACAATAGAATAAAATGTTTGGTTTTATATATGTAATATAGTTTGCGAAAACTTGGTCGGTCGTCTTGAGATACGCATGCCGTAGATTCGATCCTGACTTTAGGGTTACTTTAGTTCACTGTTGTAAATGAATAAGATGTATATATATTTATATGTTTTCAAATACCGGTTGCAAGCAGGAAATAACTTGTATATGATAATACATTATTCCCAAAAAAATGTATTGTATATTGTGCCATTTAAAAGGTTAAGAACAAGTACTACTTATATAGAAATAATTATTTATATATAAGTAATACTTGTTCTTAATTCATAATAAGGTAATTAGTATAAAAAGAAAATAATAGAATCTCATCGATGATTTGAGCATCAGGGTGAGAAATGAGTGAAATGCAAGCTAACGTCACATCGCCTACAATAGTACTTCGTTTTTATCTCGTTTTTTTACACTTTATTTGTTGAAGGCGCACGATAAAGATAAAGATAAGTGGCAGTCGACGCCTTTATCGCTGGCTATCGCGTAAAAAGAGCTCGCTTTAGGAAGTTACGGTATGCCAATCTGAAATAATATCATTACAAAATGTTAACATTTATTGTAAACCTAATTATTACAATGACGTTGCAGATTTAACAACTAATCGCTATTTCAATTTACTTTGAACGCTTCAACGGCAAAGGTCGTGTGGTTTGAAAATCTTTTGCTTGACTGACGTTCCTTGTAATGATAGAAATTTGTTTAAGATATGATATAACACTATCATACACTAGTTATATTGCAAAAAACAAATCAGATAAACTTTTATTTTAAATAAAACATGCGTAAGTTTGACGTAAGTATGTATGTATAGTAATATATAAATATTCAGTTATGTATGACTATACATACACACTTATTAATAATATATAAATATAACAATTATTGTATAATTACTTTAAAATATTTTAACTGAAGTCAGCTTAAAATTTTAGTAGATTATATTGTAACTAGAAATATACTGTACCTGTGTAATGATAGGTACACAAATCCTATTTTTTAACAAGGTACTAATACTTTTAATAATAATAAGAAAAAAATATCTGAATATCATATAATATAACAAAGTATGTCATTTACTTTAAAAATAGACAACTCTTACTAGTAGTCCATAGTAAGGGATGATAATTTGTTCTACGAATATATGAATATTGATGATGCACGACTGTAACCATTATTATGTGCGGCTATACTTAGTTATAGGCAAAAGTGACACTAGTAATATACATAAATAAACACACAGAGTAAGTAAAACATACGTTAAACAAATGATTGGCTAAATGTAAATTTAGAAAATAATGTCTAAAAACAGAACAGAAAGCGTTCAACTTGAAAGCCAAGTTTACAATGTTTTGAATATTTGCAATTTTACTGGAGTAAGTTAACTTTACAAACGTTGTGTTCATTAATCAAAAGTTTGGCGCAGGCCCCTGTCGCGCCTGCCTTCTCCGCCCACCCTCTTGTCTGCTTGAATTCTAACATAGCTATAACTTTATGTATGTATTTAGAAATTCAGGTCTCTCGTAATGCACGGAACTATTTTATTTAACTTGCAACACTGGCCGGGTAAGGTCAATATTGACAAATGGCTGTATTAGCTGTCACTTTCGTAACGAAAGGGGATAAACATCGTGTACCGTGTTAATTTATGCTTATAAATATTGTTTTGTTTAAAACATGGATGATATTTGCCGTCTATGCTGTTCTACACATTTTGTAAATAATTATATTTTCGACGAGGAGAACGCTTTATTTTTAAAAATGTCACTATATTTGCCAATAAAGGTAAAGTATATTGCATTTGTTCTTTTAAATGTGGTATTATCTGAAAATTTTAACATTTGTGTGATTTCGGCAGGTGTTTAAAAATGATCGACTACCTCAGAAGATTTGTGACAAATGCAGTTGTAAAGTGAATGATTTTTACCAATTCTGCAATGAAACTATTGAAGTTCAAAACAGGTGAGCTTCGCGCCTGACCGGGTCAGCTGTAATTAATATAATATGCGCATTTTTTTATAATTTCATTCAAGACAACGCCAGTCACTACTTTAGTACCTTGCTATACTGATTTTGCCATTTTCAGTATTAGTTTATCTGACACTGTTTGGTTAATATGAATACTTAATTTCATTGTACATATTAATCACTGATGTGTAATGATTATTGATGTGTAATAAATTAGGGAGACATCAATATATATAAATACGGAAATATATGAATTATAATATAAATATATTTATATACATTTCCGTATAGGTTGTAGTGTTAAGTGATGTTTCTATTATGACTTGACTTGACAAATGTTATAGAAGGGTATTGTTTCACAAGAATATTTAGAATGTATGAATAATGTGGACAAAGTTAATGCTATATATTATTATACAGTATATATTATATTTGTAATTTATTATTACAGATTAAAGAGCATTTTGTCATCATCAAAAATAATCAGCAATGATAGACTGGACTTCACAATTATAAAACAAAATGCCAACTCACCTCCTCCTCCTCACACCTGCCACCAGGGCACACAAACAGAGCAGCAAGAAGACATCACCAGTGAGCCCAAAATCAAAACTGAGCCAAAAACATTACCACCAGAAATTAAAAAGGAGTGTGATTACTTTGAAATAGATGACTTTACACACATAGACATACATTCAGATAACAGTGAGGAAGAATTCCTTATCGATATTAAGAAAAAGAAGAAAAGTAGAAAAGACAACAATGACACTAGCAATGGGGTAATAAAAGCTAAAAGAGGGAGGAAAAGAAAAACAAAACAAAATGAACAGGTGCTCGGTTCACAGTCTATAGCAAATGGACTCACACTGATAAGTGAGGAGTCTGGAGTTGATTTAGATCTTGTCAAGGAAGAGATAGAGATGAGGCCGCAGGAGCTGGGGAAGGTCTTAGATAGTATTCAAGGGCTGAAACCGGAGTCTAGTGGAGATGTGTTTTATTGTTGCATGTGCTTTGCCCAGTGCGGCTCAAGACTGGCATTGTTAAAACATTATAAGTATGTTATACTTCTATTCTATTTTGTACCAAATCATTCATAATTTGACCACTTTTAGACAAAATCACACGGAGAGCCTGCTGGTATTTCTGATTTATAAGATTTGGTCAATTTAAAACTGCATATCTTGTTATGTGCCTTAAGTTTAAATTTGAATTGACTGTTAAATTGCTTGTTTTGTACTCATAATGTGTTTCATTTTAAACAGTTCTTAAAACACAAATTGTCAATGATATAATTAAGAAGTGTGTTGTAATAATTTCCGCTGATTGCCTGTTGCAGAGAGCACGGCCGCAAGTGCGAGTCGTCGCAGGAGCCCGCGCCGCCGCCCGCGCCGCCCGGCGACGCCTCGCGCTGCCTGCGCTGCCAGAAGGTACTCCGCCGACCGTTACAACACCACTAACACTGAACCCTACAGTGTAATGTCCAGATATTCTATGTATCTGTATCGGAGTGAAATTATTGAAATATATGTTAGGAGTAGATTACAAAAATAAATTAACTAATAGATACAGTAATTTCATTGTTAGTAACCGGTGATTATAAGCGACATTTGACTTAATGTGGGAATGATTATTAACTTATTCGGTAGTTGTGAAGCGAAGGTGAGCGTCTCTGACCGGTGGTCCTGGGGTCAATTCCCAGGTCGGGCCGATAAATAGTTATTGGGTTTTTCTGCCAGAAAATTCTCAGTAGCAGCCCGGAGTCTGGAAGTTGTAAGTGTGTACACTCCCGTGCCTCCGAAATCACGTTAAGACTGGTCCTGCGCCTGAACTCTTTCCGGTCGTGTCGGATTACCGTCCCATCGGATTATGAGAGCTAGGGAAAAGAGAGTACACCTGTGCTTACGCACACACTTGTGCACTTTAATATGTCCTGCGCAGTTGGCTAATCTCTCTTGAGATTGGGTGCCATGGCCGAAATCGGTCTGGAGGACATTATTATTTTTATTATTATTGTTATATGAATTGTGACCTATAGGATAACTTTCATGTCGCGACATTTTAGTTTGCCACTCTGAAGTATGTACCAATTGATTGCACAGTATACAACATGGTGACACTAAAAACTATTTTCTATATACTTGTGATAAGATAAAAAGTGGTGCATTGCTTTCATTAATATTGTTAGGTTTTATATTTTTTATTATTTAATGTACAGTGGTGGTTATATAAATAGAAACACTTTTTATGAACAAAGAAAGTATAATTTCAACGTACAAATTTTCGTAAAAAATATACACATTCAATAATTAATAATCCTGCAATAATATAGCCACTCAAATAAAAACTCATTAAATGCATAAAATATAAAACATATCTTACTTTTAATTACATAATGAGTCTTACACATGTAGGAGTTTATTTTCTGTTACTGGCCGCTTGGACGCCTAATTAGAAACATTTTAAAAAAGCATCCATAGCTCGTTCTTTTTTTGAAATTTGAGAATAACATTTGTTTTTCTATTATTTTGGCGGCAATTCAAAATTGAATCTGAATTTTATTTTGTTCAAAATGGGCAAAAATAAAAGTTGTGATGCGCCAACTAGGCAAATCATTGTTAATTTGCATATACATCATAAGTGGGCGTACAGAAGAATAGCTGAGCATTTAAATTGTTCTGTTAAGAAAGTTTTTAATGCAATTGATCATTATAAAACACATGGAACTGTTGAAAATGTTCTTAGAAAGGCTCGGCTAAGAAAATCCTCTCCCAGAGAAGATACGCTAATCGTTCGTGTTGCTAAAAAAGACCCAAGTAAAGGCTCCAACCAGATTAAAAATGAAGTTTTTTCGCCTGATGTCCCGAGAAACATCTCGTCAAGACTGATACGCCGAAGATGAGTGGAAGCTAAATTGTTTGGAAGAATCTCTCGAAAGGTACCGCTTCTTACCAAGCAACACCGAGAGAAGCGATTATTATTCGCTAAAAAATATGTTATTTGGACGGTACGAGAATGGAAAAAAGTGTTATTTTCAGATGAAACAAAAGTAAATATGGAAAATTCCGATGGAAAGCGCTGTGTTAGACGCCCTGTAAACAATGCTTTTAATTATAAATACACAAGGAGTATAGTCAAGCACGGTGGCGGCACAATGGCAATACAAAAATATCTTAGAGCACACAATGATTCCCTACTCGGACGATCATTTGCCTATTTGGTGTTGAGCATTGAAAAGGGAGGATTCTCCGACCAGACGGGTGTTAGTCTGGTGGGCTACCGCCCCGGCGGTTGTTGTCGGGTTCTTGTATATATGTTCAATCGCTCGGATAACTTTAATATCGCGATGTAGGATACGTCAGTTTTTAGTTTTCGTATGTGGCGAGATAGATGTCGCTACATCACTCCCCTCCGAGACCGGAGGTCGATAGCAGGTTGAGTCGTCCATATGTCTTGTGATGTTTGCCGGCCCAGTGGAATGTTCCAGTGAGTCGGAACCAGATGCCGCATAGTTCACGGTGAGTCGGAACTGTCTGCGGTGATGCCCCAGTGAGTCGGGGTGATGCTGCAAATGCTCCAGTGAGTCGGAGTGGTGCAGTGCTGCGTAGTGGCTGGCTGCTGCGTCGACCAGGAGAGAAGTGCGTCTCTGCTTGCTGACCGGCCGAAGTGCAGATTGCTGTGCCAAGGTCGCTGAGAAGACTGTGGGTGATGACCAGGAATGCGCGTCCGCTGCATGCTGGTGGTCAGGATACCCGTAGTAGTCGTGGATGCTGGCTGGCTGTATGACTCGCTGCTCGAAAGCTTGAGGAAGTGATGATGACGTCACGATGACGTAGTTTTTGCGAAGGCTGCGTTGACGCTCATGCTCGGGGTCACCAGTTTGGAGTTGACCGTTGAAAAGGGAGGATCCTCCGACCAGACGGGTGTTGGTCTGGTGGGCTACTGCCCCATGGTTGTTGTCGGGTTCTTGTATATATGTTCAATCGCTCGGATAACTTTAATATCGCGATGTAGGATACGTCAGTTTTTAGTTAGTCCTGGGGACGTTTCACACAAGGAGTGTATTGGAGAGTATTTTGGTAGTATGTTAATATGAGCCAATTATTTGAATGAAGAAAGCTTACAGACATTCCATTCACCTATCATACTAGGATTTGTTGAATAAGTACATATTATGGATAATTCTACTAACTTTAATAATGCTTTTATCTGTCAGAAAAAGTGTATACGGGCTATTTTTGGGGTTCAACCGTTAGAGTCATGTAGACCATTTTTTAAGAATAACAAAATCTTGACACTAGCCGGATTATACATTATGGACGTAGTCATGTTCATAAAAAAATATCCAAACCTATTTGAAAAGGCAGGTGATAGAAGCAGGCTTGGATTAAGAGATCCAACGAGATTACTACTCCCACCTTGCCACTGTGCTCTCTTTCAAAAGAATTGCTACATAATATGCATAAAAATATTTAATAATATACCAAAAAGCTTAAGAGAGTTACTTTATTAAGGTTATTACAATCTAAACTTAAAAAATGGTTAATAGATAAAACAATTTACTGTATAAATGAATATTTAAAATGTAAGAATGTATTAAATGACTGAATAATTATTTCCTAGACTGTTTTTTTTTTGAAAATGAGTGACATTTATAATTTTAATCAGCAACAAGTATTAATATTGTGCATATTATGTTATTTATTTAAGTACTAGTAAATCATTTAATATATTTAGTTCAAGTAACTATTGTTAATCCTAATTTCATTTCATATGTCTACAATTTCATACACAAGTTTTATATTATGACTTGTACCTCTGTCATGTAGTGTATGTAATTAATGAAATCTAATAATTAATTATTTTAATATTTAAATTATTGATTGGTTTAGGTTAGAATATTTGCATGTCATAGATGTGGTGACTAAACATGTGTATTATGTTTAAAGCAAATAAATTATTATTATTATTATTATTATTATGCTATGGAAAAGGTCATTCTACTTTTGCACCATTTAAGATTAAATAATTAACAATCGAGGAATTAAAGTTTGATATCATCGCTCGTTATTAATTTGTTTAATTTTTTATATTTACATTTGCATAAATATAATCAACACAACGTGAATCGTTCGCGGTAGGTGGTGCCCGCGTCGCAGTGGTCGGAGCACTGGCGGCGACACTTCGCGCGTGACACGCACCCCTTCCGCTGCGCGCTCTGCGAGGTCACCTACCGCGACCACCATCGGATACTGAAGCACGGTCGGTGAGCGAGCCTCCGGGGAGGAGTTCAAGTAGAGAAGCACTCACTCGACGACGTCCGCGCGTCCCGGCAGGTCTGACGCACGACGCGCACGAGCTGCGGCGGGAGGAGAGCTCGCGGGCGGCCGCGCCGCGCTTCGTGTGCGACGTGTGCCCCGAGGGGTTCCACTACATGCGCTGCCTGCTGGCGCACCGCACGCGCGCGCACCCCGAGGCGGCGGCGCGCGCGCTGGCGCTGCGCTGCGGCGTGTGCGCGCGCAGCTTCGCGCACGCCAACTCGCTGCGGCGCCACGCGCGCGTGCACTCGGGCGAGCTCAACTACCTGTGCAACGTGTGCGGGAAGGCGCTGTCCTCGCGCGAGCACCTCAAGTTCCACATCCGCATCCACACCGGCTACAAGCCCAACGTCTGCAAGTACGCGTATATAATGCGAACTCATTTAGAATTCAGTTTAATGGTTACCCCCTCCCTAGTTTATCGAAATCGATTTGTCAATTTATTGTCGTGATTTCAATACTCGCTCTCTGGTTTCCGGCAGAGTGTGCGGGAAGGGTTTCGTGAAGAAGTGCAACCTGAAACTGCACGAGCGCGTGCACTCCGGGGAGAAGCCGCACGTGTGCTCGCACTGCGGGAAGGCGTTCTCGCAACGATCCACCCTCGTCATACACGAAAGGTGCGCTCGACGGACTCATAATAATACTGCCATCTTGATCAAAGTTTAGTCACAACAGCAAATCTAATTAACTAGATATTAAACTCTGTGTTCTCAACAACTTTGTGATGACCGACGAGATGATGTGATAACACTAAGGCATTCGCAACATAAGCGGGATAGTAGATAGAGATGAGTTCCGTTTATCACTGCAATCGGAAGTACGTCGGTCGTCCGACCGGGTTTATTGCTCACCGATGCACTGATTTATATCGATTTGATCACCACTGTTGGAGCTATATCGCGAGGACTGTAATAGTGTGTCCGCGCCCGCCCCCAGATACCACAGTGGCGCGCGGCCCTACGCGTGCTCGCTGTGCGGGCGCGGGTTCGTGGCGCGCGGGCTGCTCACCATGCACCTCAAGACGGCCTGCGTCGACGTGCCGCGAGCGCGCCCGCCGCCGCCGCGCCCGCCCAAGTGAGTCACCGCCCACCACGCACCGCACGTCGCCGTCCCGCCGCCGTCCCGCCGCCGCGCCCGCCCAAGTGAGTCACCGCCCACCACGCACCGCACGTCGCCGTCCCGCCGCCGTCCCGCCGCCGCGCCCGCCCAAGTGAGTCACCGCCCACCACGCACCGCACGTCGCCGTCCCGCCGCCGTCCTGCCGCCGCGCCCGCCCAAATGAGTCACCGCCCACCACGCACTGCACGTCGCCCTCCCGCCGCCGTCCCGCCGCCGCACCCGCCCAAGTGAGTCACCGCCCACCACGCACCGCACGTCGCCGTCCCGCCGCCGTCCTGCCGCCGCGCCCGCCCAAATGAGTCACCGCCCACCACGCACTGCACGTCGCCCTCCCGCCGCCGTCCCGCCGCCGCGCCCGCCCAAGTGAGTCACCGCCCACCACGCACCGCACGTCGCCGTCCCGCCGCCGTCCTGCCGCCGCGCCCGCCCAAGTGAGTCACCGCCCACCACGCACCGCACGTCGCCGTCCCGCCGCCGTCCTGCCGCCGCGCCCGCCCAAATGAGTCACCGCCCACCACGCACTGCACGTCGCCCTCCCGCCGCCGTCCCGCCGCCGCGCCCGCCCAAGTGAGTCACCGCCCACCACGCACCGCACGTCGCCGTCCCGCCGCCGTCCTGCCGCCGCGCCCGCCCAAATGAGTCACCGCCCACCACGCACTGCACGTCGCCCTCCCGCCGCCGTCCCGCCGCCGCGCCCGCCCAAGTGAGTCACCGCCCACCACGCACCGCACGTCGCCGTCCCGCCGCCGTCCTGCCGCCGCGCCCGCCCAAGTGAGTCACCGCCCACCACGCACTGCACGTCGCCCTCCCGCCGCCGTCCCGCCGCCGCGCCCGCCCAAGTGAGTCACCGCCCACCACGCACCGCACGTCGCCGTCCCGCCGCCGTCCTGCCGCCGCGCCCGCCCAAATGAGTCACCGCCCACCACGCACTGCACGTCGCCCTTCCGCCGCCGTCCCGCCGCCGCGCCCGCCCAAGTGAGTCACCGCCCACCACGCACCGCACGTCGCCGTCCCGCCGCCGTCCCGCCGCCGCGCCCGCCCAAGTGAGTCACCGCCCACCACGCACCGCACGTCGCCGTCCCGCCGCCGTCCCGCCGCCGCGCCCGCCCAAGTGAGTCACCGCCCACCACGCACCGCACGTCGCCGTCCCGCCGCCGTCCCGCCGCCGCGCCCGCCCAAGTGAGTCACCGCCCACCACGCACCGCACGTCGCCGTCCCGCCGCCGTCCTGCCGCCGCGCCCGCCCAAATGAGTCACCGCCCACCACGCACTGCACGTCGCCCTCCCGCCGCCGTCCCGCCGCCGCGCCCGCCCAAGTGAGTCACCGCCCACCACGCACCGCACGGCGCCGTCCCGCCGCCGTCCCGCCGTCGCGCCCGCCCAAGTGTGTCACCGCCCACCACGCACCGCACGGCGCCGTCCCGCCGCCGTCCCGCCGTCGCGCCCGCCCAAGTGTGTCACCGCCCACCACGCACCGCACGGCGCCGTCCCGCCGCCGTCCCGCCGTCGCGCCCGCCCAAGTGTGTCACCGCCCACCACGCACCGCACGTCGCCGTCCCGCCGCTTACCGCGCACCTCAGGACGGCCTGCGTCGGCGTGTCGCGAGCGCGCCAGCCCAAGTGTGAAACTTTCGCTGCCAAAGAAAAGGTTCCAGGTTCTTAAAGATATGAAATCATTTTCTTACTGTAAGCTTTTGCTATTAAAAATTTAAAAGTGCTATCCAGCGCTGCTAGTCACATATATGTGACATATGAAAATTATTTTGTAATAATAGGACTTTTTTCTGTTTTCAGATTAAGTTCGCGATGAAAGGCCGTCGCTTTAGGATTATACTATCGACTGCTATTATATCCGAACAAACAAGTTGCACTGTTTTTCGTTATAGATGAAGTATTAACAAAAATAATGACTATATTTTTGTATATATAATGTTGGTGCGTCTGTTAGTGAACGTGTCACTACTGAACGATCGCTTCGATTGAGTTTCTATTATTAGTCAAACCATAGAATAATAACGCTTAGAAGGATAGTATCATATAAAGTTTCGCTCAAAATTGAAGCAACTTTAGAATTAATGTCTACGTAAATGTCACGTAATTACATTCACCGACACGTACACATACGGCTGATTTATATGAACAGCTAATGTTTTATATCTAATTTAAAAAAGTTAAAATATTAATTAGATTTTTATTATTTAAAATATTAAGCACTCGTGGTAAATATTGTTTCCATACCTGACAACATTTTTATTGTCTTTTGTTTACAAATTATTTTTATATTTTGTTGAATGAATTTACCTAAAATTATAAGTTGCCAAATAGTACTTAGGTGTGAAATGTGATTTTCTTATTCTTATTTTTTTTATGAGTAGCGTTGTGACACCCTTTTACTACACAGTAAGTAATTCACGTGACAGCTAACGTGACGTCAAACGTATTCCACCTATTTGGGTGGAATTGAATGGCTTCAATCCGCTTGGGCCTAAACACCTTCTAAGCGTTATTATTCTATGAGTCAAACAATATAATTTTTGTTTAGACGATGGTTCGTAAGTATGATAGGGCTCGATAGATGGCGTTGTTGTTAGAGTTATCTATAAGTTGTATATATGGATAAAATATTCACATGTGTGTTGGTTTATTGTATATTAGTTAAATAAATAATTAAAAACAAATGTTTTATGAAAATATATATGATAATAGAAATAATATTTTTATCTAAGAATAATTTTAAGGCTGAGGCATTCCGTAGCCTTAACATTTCATAAAACGCGTGATAATTGGTGTGGTAGTAAAATGTACTATTAATAACCTATGATTATTAGCAAAGTCAGCAATAACTTTCAATTTTTGAGATGGTTACAAACAGGTAAACCAACATTATATGTACATAGTGGTCATTACTGTCCATAGTTCTTTGAAACTATATTAACAAATACATCAACTTCTTGATTTTATACCATTTTATTACTAAACGGACTTTAAGTGTTCATATTGTTATTGACCAATCCAGTTTAACTTACGTGCTTATCGAGAAACGCTCTACAGGTTTCGGAGTCACTTGTCGAGCATTCCTCGATGAAACGCAAGTGCAACCGGATCAGTTTTCCTAGAAGCATTACCATTACCTCATACTTCGTTATAAATTAGTTTTAAGATTAAACTAATTCTATTTGAGGCTGAAGTTATTGTTTTCCTGCTTTCACTTGGCAAACTAGAACAAGATAGCACGAATCATATGAGATGAGGTGTATAAGATCCTATTTAACTTTTAACTCTTAAATAGTTTTCGAGATGGTCAATTTGCTTGAAAATAGAGAGTCAGTTGTTATTTCTGCTCTTTTTGAATTTTACTGCGATGTTTATTATTATTATGTATTTGACTTTTGGACGACTGGGAAATACTGCGCCGTACCGAGCTACTTTGGGTGTCATGGGTTTATGAAATTCAAATATTGATGTTATAAATATTAGGTCGAGGTGACTGCCTCGTTGGTCTAGTGGCTAGATATAAGGCCGCAGACCCGGTGGTCCTGGGTTCAATTCCCAGGTCGGGCCAATAAATAGTTATTGGGTTTTTCTGTCAGAAAATTCTCAGTAGCAGCCCGGAGTCTGGAAGTTGGAAGTGTGTACACTCCCGTGTCTCGGAAAGAACGTTAAGCCGTTGGTCCTACGCCTGAACTCTTTCCGGTCGTGTCGGATTGCCGTCCCATCGGATTATGAGAGCTAAGGAAAAGAGAGTGCATCTGTGTTTGCGCACACACTTGTGCACTATAATATGTCCTACGCAGTTGGCTAATCTCTCTTGAGATTGGCCGCCGTGACCGAAATCGGTCCGGAGGACCTTATTAGGTCCTTACATATGAAATTGGCGTTTTGTACAGGAATATAAAGTCAATATTTTTTTGTAAAATATATATAATTAATCAAAGTATGCACCGTTCTTATCTATGCACTTTTGCTATCTCATAGATAGTTCATTGATCCCTTTATTAAAAAAACCATGGGGGCGAGAATCTATAAACTCTTTGAAGGCGTTTTGGACTGCCACATCGGAGTTGAATTTTTTTCCTTGTAAGAAGTTGTACAAAACGGAAAAAATGGTAATCTGTTGGAGCAAGGTCCGGGGAGTACTATCCACAGTACTCAGTCACAGACATTCCAATTGTAGCTCATCTAACTTAGTGGTTGTTTGTTGTGTAGTGTGTGGTCTTGCGTTGTCGTGAAGAAGCAGTGGCCTAGAGCGATTGACCAATCTCGGTTGTTTAGCAGCTAGTTCTTCCTTCATGGTTTGCAGTTGCTGACAATAGATATCTGCCGTAATCATTTGGCCAGATTTTAGAAAACTATAGTGAACAACACCGGCTTTAGTCCACCAAACAATCACAAGTAACTTATTCTGAGTCAATTTTCGTTTAGGGCCGGATTTGGCTGGGTCTCCAGGGTTCAGCCATTGCGACGAGCGTTTCCGATTATTGTACAGTAACTACTTTTCATCACAAGTAAAGATTCGATTTTAAATCCCTTAATTATTGTGTCGGTTGAGCAAAGTAACAAAGCAGTCGACGCGTGTTTGCAAGTTCGATTCACCCAATTCATGAGGTACCCATCGTTCAAGTTTTTTTACTTTCCCGATTTGCTTCAAGTGGATTAATACAGTTTTATCACTTACCCCGAAGCCTGCAGCTATCTCTGAAGTGCTTTGTGATGGATCCGCTTCCACAATAGCCTTTAATTCTTCAATTTCCACTTTGGTCTCCGGCCGTCCACGGGGTTGGTTCTGAAGGTCGAAATTTCCAGAACGAAAACGTTGAAACCAAAAACGTACCGTGCTTTCTTTTGCGACACCAGCGCCGTACACATCATTAATCCTTCGAGCTGTTTCTGCAGCACTGGTGCCACGGTAGAACTCGTTCTCGTACATATACCGATATTTCATGTTTTCCATTGTGCGGTAATAAGCGACGCCAATGGAAAAAATAATGAGGATGAATGAATGAATTTATAAATTTGAATTTGGAATTCTAAACCAAAGAGGAGATATTTCAGATCAAAGTGGCCAGTACGACAAAACGCTAATTTCATATGTAAGGACCTAATATATTTTCAACCTTCGTTCAAAGTCAAATTAAGTGATTTTGATCTGAATGGTGATTTGTTGGTTGCAATCGATTTGTTTCAGAACTGTTGCAATCGAGTAGCTACCAGTTGCAATTCTTGTCAAATTTCATTCATTATAAAAAGAAGGATTTATTGGTCCCCTCAAGTTAGTTCAGATATCTAATATAAATTCGGTTAGATATTTAATTCTCCGTGGGCATTTTTAATTGAATTTCTTGTATAATCATTTAAAGTTGAAAAATGATTGTTCATGTATTACTTTCAGAATATCACATTTATCGCTGCGTATTGTTAGGTGTGCGGTAATTGTAAATTTGTTGAGTTTATGTCAATTTTGTAAGTTACTAGTAGATAGTAATAACTTACAGGAGCGGATCTAGAATTAACCCTTATGTTTAAGGATATAATTATTTCAATTGAAACAAGAACATTTTGAAAAATTATTTATTTGCTTACATAACAAAGTATGTCATATCAGATGAAAATATATAATACATTAAGCTTGTGAATCTTAAAAGGGCTTGCTCATAACAGCTTTGTTATGAATTATATTGCGCATAGTTTGTTTACTTGGTGGTAGAGCTTTGTGCAAGCTCGTCTGGGTAGGTACCACCCACTCATCATATATTCTACCGCAAAACAGCAGTACTTGTTATTGTTGTGTTCCGGTTTGAAGGGTGAGTGAGCCAGTGTAATTACAGGCACAAGGGACGTAACATCTTAATTCCCAAAGTTGGTGGCGCATTGGCGATGTAAGCGATGGTTAACATTTCTTACAATACCATTGTTTATGGGCGTTGGTGACCACTTACCATCAGGTGGCCCATACGCTCGTCCGCCTTCTTATACAATAAAAAAAAAAAAAAAAAAAACATTTGTTTCTGATCAGCCACGGTCCGCCCTGCAAGTACCAGCCGGGTTATCTATTATTTACCGGATCTTGCATGAATGTATTACCGTCAAACATTATTATGCGTTATCGCCGCAGTATTTCGAAGGCACGAGACAGAAGATCGTAGTGTCCATGCCCACCATCAAGTGCATTTACGATATGCTTCTTACAGCCGGTGATAGAAAGCAGCTAATAGATGTTAAGCCAAACCAGAACTATCTCACTACGGGTTCCGTAATCGGTTGCAATTTGGTTACTTCACTCGATTGTTACTCCTTCGTCTGATTTCCTATCATTTAAGAAAAAATGTATGGGCGCTAATTTTCAAACCGCTCCCGATAACTCATCGAAATTTATAAAATGTTTTGGAACACATATATTCTATTTTTGAGCGGGAGATCTCCGTTAGTTTTATAATTGAGACTAAACCGTAAGTTAGGAACAAGTGCCTCAAGTTGTGATACGATTCCCATTTTTTATATTTATTATTGTATATAAGCTAAGGCCTATTTGATAAGTTCTCAATGTTATTAATGTATAAAAAAAAACTTATTCAATCTTAACTCTATGTGCTAAGGCTGAAAATTAAATGTTTTGAAATACCAACGATATAAGATTACAAGTTTCAATAAATTGTATCAGAATGGCTTCTTTCTTTTCTTACACACGCATATCCTTTGTACTAATATTTCTCGGGAACACGTCGACGAGTGTCGGAACAAACTTGTGTCTGAAGTCGAGACCTTGCTTACCAAAGTCTCGGACTGGGGCCGACTAAACTTGGTCCAATTCAACCCCAATAAGACTCAAGTTTGCGCGTTAACCGCAAAAAATTCTCCTTTTGTCATATCCCTCGTTTCCTAAGGCATTTCCTGTCTCGCACAATCACTCTGTGGAACCAGCTTTCGCCGGCGACTTTTCCGAACCGATATGACATTGCAACCTTCAAGAAGAGAGCGTACTCTTTCCTCAAAAGCCGGCAAAGCACCTGCAAGTCCTCGGATGTTGCTGATGTCCATGGGCGGTGGTAGTCACTTTCCATCAGGTGAGCCTCCTGCTCGTTTGCCGCCTCTTACATAAAAAAAATCCTTTGTACATATACATATACATATACAGTGGTGGTCATTTAATTAGAAATACTTCTTATGAATAAAGAAAGTATAACTTCAACGTACAAATGTTCGTAAAAAATATACACATTCAATAATTAATAATCGTGCAGTAATATAGCCACTCAAAAATTAAATGCATAAAATATAAAACATATCTTACTTTTAATTACAAAATGAGTCTTACACATGTAGGAGTTTATTTTCTGTTACTGGCCGCTTGGACGCCTAATTAGAAACATTTTAAAAAAGTATCCATAGCTCGTTCTTTTTTTGAAATTTGAGAATAACATTTCTTTAGAAAGGCTCGGCCAAGAAAATCCTCTCCCAGAGAAGATACGCTAATCGTTCGTGTTGCTAAAAAAGACCCAAGTAAAGGCTCCAACCAGATTAAAAATGAAGTTTTTTCACCTGATGTCCCGAGAAACATCTCGTCAAGACTGATACGCCGAAGATTAGTGGAAGCTAAATTGTTTGGAAGAATCTCTCGAAAGGTACCGCTTCTTACCAAGCAACACCGAGAGGAGCGATTATTATTCGCTAAAAAATATGTTAATTGGACGGCACGAGAATGGAAAAAAGTGTTATTTTCAGATGAAACAAAAATAAATATGGTAAATTCCGATGGAAAGCGCTGTGTTAGACGCAAGACTGTAAACAATGCTTTTAATTATAAATACACAAGGAGTATAGTCAAGCACGGTGGCGGTACAATGGCAATACAAAAATATCTTAGAGCACACAATGATTCCCTACTCGGACGATTATTTGCCTATAACCTGGATCTTCCAGCATGACAATGACCCTATAATAGCGTCAAATGTTTCCTTAGCGAACAGCGTATATCCGTTTTAGACTGGCCAGCAAATAGTCCGGATTTAAACCCGATAGAAAATCTCTGGTATATTGTTAAAAAGAAAGTCTCAAACAAACGTAACACCAGTCAAAACGAACTATATGAAGCACTTGTTGAAGCATGGAATTTAATCCCCCTAGATAAATGTATGAAATTGATTGAATCAATGCCACGTTGTTGCAGTGCTGTTATTGAAAATAAGGGATACGCCACTAAATATTAATTATAACTATTGGTAGGCTGTGGATAGTAGCTATTTCGTAAATAACAATACTAATTACTAATACTTAAAAAATATTGTTTTTTATATTTTTCGTTGTTGTTTCTAATTAGTTGATCATTATTGTTCATACCTTAAAACTGATTTAAATGTTTGTCCGTAATGTAATATTGAAATTGCACTTGTGTAATGGGATTTATATTGTTTTTCTAATAAATGATAAATCGTTGAACGTATTGTTGTCCTATTTATTGTTTAATTTCAAAATAAAAACGATTGCGGTGAAGTATCTTACATAATGTCAAGGACCGTTGGTAGTGTTTCTAATTATACGACCACCACTGTATGTACATATATTTTAATGTAAGAACTTTGTGGTACCCGACTGGATATCGGCTTAAAGACATTTATTTTTCTCATAAAGAATACAAAAAAAAAAAAAACACTTATAATGAGAAAATTACAATTTTATATGTTAATATAGTTTAAAAAAATAGTGTCTCGGATTCAGTAAATAGATGTTTATTTATTTATATTATAAAATTGGTGAATTGATATTGTTGGACTCTTGGAAACTACAGTTCGTCTGATTTGAAGAATTTTGTGTAAGAGAGCTTATTTACTGAGAAACTGACACTGAGGTGAATCAGTAAAAAAAGTAATCAAAATCGAAATATACTTTATTCAAGCAGGCTATGAGGCAATCGTCATGCTACAGGATTCAACTGTACGTAAAGTTGCCATTGCTGTAGAATGTAAATTCTAACTTCATCAATAACAATCTATGAGCTACTCAAACTAGCCCGCCTCGACCCGCCCGCGCCCTAGCGTCGTCGGGGCAATTTATTAAGCAAGCAAGAATATATTCAGTAGGCGTATTTACTTTATAATGTTTATTCCTTTGTTTTTTAATATAAGTGTGACATAAATTATTTATATTGGTAATATCAAAATTAATTGGTTTTAATCGTAATTTTATCCGACGGGCGCCGGGCGGTCGGCTCCGTAGCGCATTTTTTTTTGATTGCACATATTTTAGAATTGGTGGTATCTTGCAAGTCGAATGATATAGGTAGTGTAAAAGACAATTTTAATCTATATGAAATGCCCAAAGTAGTTAACATATTTATCTGAATAATGATTAATAATAAATTGGAGTAAATGGCTTCGCAAATAACTAATAGTTTTTTGTTAAATTATAATAGAAAATAAATGGTCATTTTGAGTGAATTCGTATCAAAATCCATTCGGTGGTTTAGAACTAATAAGCGTAACAGACATAGGTAGGTAACGACTTTATTTTATATAGTATAGAGAAGAAGATTAAATACGAGTATATAGATAAGGAAAACAACTAATACAAGCTCTACGCGTTTCTATTGTCTATATAGCCACGTGCTGCGTAATAACCTTTCTATTAATGTATTTTAACATCGATGATTTAAATGTAGCGTAATTTTAAATTCATAACCTCTTATTGTGTTGGCGCCAATTTGTCGACAATATATGTTCAGTTGACGACGGCGACCGTTCAATTAAATTTCAATTCAATTTTATTGATCTGTATCGAGCTATCACAATTATCACACACGTGTATAAAAATATGATTTAGCAAAAATATGTACGTATTTTATATATAAGTATTTTATTATATTACTTATAAGAATAAATCTAAAGGCTTTTTCATTTATGTATAAGGCAATATTAAATTTGTATGTATTCAATATAAAAATCAATGGCTGTCTTAACTCCTCTTGTTTATTTGTTAGTTCCTGATTCCACTAAAAAATAATAATTTATGATTATTTTATTTACTTATTCCTTATTAAAAATCAGAATCATCCATAACTTCAATTGAATGTTGTAATTATACTTTAATTAGATTTGACAATATTCATATCACGCATTACTCGGGAATGTTATAATTTCACTAAATAACTTGATAATACGTTTTGATTGTATATTTAAGTGATTAATAAAAGATAATTTTGTGTATGAGATATAAACTATAACTACCTTATTACTTTAGTTGTTAGCTATAAGTCTGCATACCTAAAGTTTCTGGGATCTCCAGATAGAGTCAATATCGAAATTTCAGCAGCAGTCCACGGTTGGATAATTATTGCAGCCCTGGCAATTTCGAGCCTTGAAGAACACGTCAATCTGAAATTGAATTGTTTCCGGTCGCATTGGATTACTGTCCCATTGGACTATAAGAGTGTAGGAATAGAGCGTGTCTTATGCTTGCGCACACACTTCCACATTATAATACGTCCCGCGTAGTTGGCTAGTCACTATTGAGAATGGCCACCGTGACCGAAGTCGGTCAAGAGGACATCCTCATCATATATATCATTGTGGTGCTTTTCATGTATTACCACATAACAAAAGATAGATATACCGCCAAACATTAATACTTTGCATTTTAGTTTTATTTTATTTTTTTATCGCTGTAAAAACGTAGCGCCTTTCCCCCACGTGAGGCTTCAATCCTAGTTGGGTTTCCGGGGTAGGTACAGAGAACCCAACTAGCCTTGGCGACGCTTACGGGGGGAGAAGATGGGCATAGCGCCGGTCTTCTTCGGCGGATCGGATCAGCGGAGGCACTCTCCTCGCGCCACCGCTCCGCAGCCTCCTTCTGCGACATAGCAGTTTCGATACAAAAGGAGACCATCACCATCCAGCAGCTCTCGCTACCAAGCATGGCGTTGATCACGCTCGACAGCGAGAGATCTCCGCTGGTTGTCGCCACCAGGGAATGCCTCTGGAGCCCCCACGCAGCACACTCCGCAACAGGCCCACATTTTATAACATTCCTGTTGTAAGTAGCACATTTTGTTTGTTTGACTTTGTTTTTTATACACTTAACTATGTAACTACTCGCCTTTCTTCACTCGAAGTATGTGTGTGTAAAACTTTCGTGTTTCACTTTGGCGACGAATTACGTGATATCGGCGCCATGTGATTACTAAAGTGGTTTGTTCGAGCAACTCTAATGCACAATATTGAGATTAAAAAAGAATGTTTATTGTTTTCTTAATTAATGTGACAAGTTAAGAGGTTTCCCATACATATTCGCCTGACATGAGCTGGCAAGAAACGCAGTACATAATTACCGATTTTCTCTTCAGGTTACCAGATCTGATATTGCTTAAATCTGAACATTAATTGGTTGCATATTACGTTATCTGTTGTCACTACGATCAATAATCATTATTTAAATAATTATTAGATAAGTTTATTATATCAGCGATTCAGACACTCGAGTTAACTGAAATAAAGACAATAGTCAGAGATAAGTTTTTATTACTCGTGTTTAGGCCGATGTATCCTTATATTGATAATTATTTCTCACACAACTTATCTTATCAACAATATTGAAAATACGAACAGGTCCCTTTACAGTTTACATATAATATGAAAAGATAATTGTCGTTATGTTCGCGCGAATATTCTTTTACGTCTAATAGGTATTTATTAATATATAGATAGTATAGACTGACGAGTTAATAGACCGTAAACCTAATGGTAAGTAATTAGGACCCCTCAGTGACTTTGACAATTCACGACAAGTTAAATATTTTCATCGTCAATTTGCTCCGGGGCTATCTGAACTAAGATATGACAGTCCTTGTGCTTTCAAGTAGCGCTTTTTTAAAGTATACTTCTGGTTGGTAGTACCTCCTACTAGCATTGCGATTTATCGTTATTATATAAAGAAATTGCTACAAATATTAGAATTTGTTTATCATACTTGAATAAAGTTTATAAATATTTAAATATTGTATGTAATTAAACAGTATGCTTATCAAAATAATTCGGGTGAAAAATTACTATAAACAATATTGTTTTTCTTACAAGGCAGAGTTTATCGGCGTGTTATTTATTGTTTAATTTGATACTGAGCTTGTAAAAACATAAAAGGATTTAATTGAAAATCATAAATTGGCTTCCGAATTTGTGTGAATTCTGATAACAGCAGTAAAAGCATCATTTAAATTTTAAAAGAGCTTGAATGCTTCAAATTTGAATTTGGATTTAGAACGAGACTGGTATTCTCGAATTAAAAAATAGGGTTTAGTGCTCTAACTCTACAGTGTTTTCTGACGTTAATCGGAATGAATTCACCCAACTATGCCAGAGAGTGTTTAGGCGCCGAACCAACGGCTTTGCGTGCTCTCGGAGGCTAAACTTTAAGGAACTTAACTTTAAGGAAAGGAACTCCACGCTACTATTGATTAATTGTTGACAGAGAAATTTAATTTAAACTTTTATTGGTATATGTGCATATACCCTGAAGCAGGTCACGAGAGCGAAGAGACGGCTTATTATAATTATAACCTGTATAAGCCAGTATATTTAGCAGAAATTCATAGCGACTCTTATCGAATATCATTATGGTTTTGGTATGAAGGGTGTGAGGACCGGCCTCTTGCAAACTTTTGTGTTATTGTCATTGTAATAACAGCTGAGAGGTTGGTGGTAATATGTTGGACGTTGCTATCAATGTTGGGTGTCATAGTGTATCGCAGGCGGCAGGGGCAGTGGCGGCTTGATCGCTGTAGGAATTGGACGCACTTGACGGGCTGACGGCACTCGGCAGTGTTTGCGCTAACGTCGTTGTAGTCGCTCGTTCGCGGTCGCGGCTCTGATATAATATCTCGTCGGCCTTGGTATCTATTTTGATTCGTTGTGGTGCGACACGCACTCCGACTCACGTGTGAGTATCGTTATATATTTTCACTATCGATTTCGAAAATAAGTGATCACCGAGCGGAATCAAAGAAAAGTATGTGTAAACTATCAGGTTATATGTAATATAATATTCAATTGTTAAGGATAAACAACTTCTTATAAAAATATTTACAAATTGGATATATGTATGTAGGTTTAAGTATTTATTGAGAATATTTTATAACATAAATTTTATTTTCTAAATAATTAGAGTGGTGGGTAAGTTCACAATTATAATGTTTGTCAGTTTGTTTTATTTTTTATTTTTAAGGAATGTAAAAGTCTGAAGGAAAAGATTTAAATTTCATTATATAAAAACAATTAATTTTGAATAAATTACTTGTCACCGCAAAAGTCGTTTAAAAAATACAGTAAATTATTCGCATGATCGTCAATTCCAAGCTAAGCGCTATAATGTAAATAATGCATAATGAGGCCCGTTTTCTGCTACCAACTATTTGCGTCGCCGAATGGTTTTAGATAATAAAAACTAAGATAAAAACATCTACGTAATGAAAATTAAATAATTATCATAAAAGTCTTAGTCGATGTATATTGACTGAGTTTAATATTTAAAATTTGAAACTCTTGTCCATGTTGGGGTCATTGTCCCTTCTGACTCTACTATTGTACAATTTTCGGTTCCGGAATATAATTAAATAATATAATTAATTGTTAAGAATACTTCATTTATTGATCAACTAGATTTATTACAACACTTCAATTTTAAAATATCAAATAAAATGTTACTAATTAGAGGCTTACTTTCTCGATTTAGGCTACAGGATTGCATTTTAACAAAAGAACATAAAATGTATCTCGAAAAGTACTTTTTTTATTTTTATTTTTTAGTAAAGTATTTTTATGTATTTATATATTGTTTTCATTTATTTGTATATTACTATTATTTTATTACAATAATGGCGGTAAACGTAAACGAGAGCGTTAACGATTCCTTTCTTTCCCTCTCTTCACATGACTCGAACAGTGATTGTAGTTTTTATAGTATACCTTCTTCACTTAGTGATTGCCTTGACACTCAATTTTCTGATGTTGTCAATAATTTTAATGTTATACATATAAATGCGCAGAGTATCCCAGCACACTATCTCGACATGTTATCCTCATTTCAAATTAAAAATTTACACGCAATTTTAGTTACTGAATCTTGGCTTAAACCGTGTTTGCCTTCGACAGCGTATTCCCTTCCTGGATTCCATCTGATTCGCAACGACCGTATGGCAAGACCTGGCGGGGGTGTTGCCATTTATCTGAGACCATATATACCCCTTTCGATAGTAAGCTCCTCCAATTCGAATACAGTTGGAGAGCCAGAGCACCTTTTTATTGAAATTATTCTTTCTCACTCTAAGCTACTCCTGGGGGTATACTATAGTCCGTCGCAGAATATAGATTACTATGATTCCTTTGAGAACTTACTTGAGTCATTTATTCCTCTGTACAATCATACAGTGTTGATGGGGGACCATAATACCTGCCTTCTCAGGAACGATACTCGGTCATTGCGCTTATCCTCTATCGTTAATGGAGCTAACCTAAGCATTCTGCCACTTTCTGCAACTCACTCTTTCCTAAACTCAACTCCCTCTTTACTAGATTTGATTTTTGTATCATCGCTTGATCATGTTGAAAAACTTGGGCAATGCGCTGCACTCGCTTTTTCATATCACGATCTCATCTTCCTTTCCCCCCCCCCTCCTAGAGCTAAGCCTAGAATTCTCCTGCAACGCAATTTTGGTGGAATGTGTGTGGAGCGATTGCGTGAAGACGCGGCTAAAATAAACTGGCTGGAAGCTTTGAACGGTGCAACGGTTGACGAGCAAGTGAATATATTTAACTCTCTTTTGACTCAATTGTATGACGCTCATGCCCCTATTAGGCGTGTACGTATTAAGCACTTGCCAGCACCATGGATTACTTCTGAAATAAAAGAACTCCAGCAAAAGAAAATTTGGCAAAAGCAAAATATAAGGATAACCAGTCTGATAAAAATAAATCATCTTATAAAAAATATCGGAATCATTGCAACATGCTGTGCAGGGTACACATCAAAGACACATTTTCAAATCTGTTGTTGAAGACGATAACACTTCCAGAGTCTGGAAATTTCTCAAGTCTCTAGGAGTTGGCAAGACACATACCGACACTATCACTAATAATATGGATCTCAACCATCTTAACCACCACTTTGCATCTTCAGTTACTGTTAATAGTTCAACTAAACCGAGCACATTAAATCTACTATCTGCTTCTTCAACTCCGACTTTCCCGCCCTTTATTTTACGTGATTTTACCGAGTGTGATATTAAGAAGAATATTTTAGCCATAAAATCTGATGCCGTTGGTTCTGACTGCATTAGCCGTAAAATGATTCTACCTATTGTTGATTATTTAACTCCGGCTATAACTTACATATTCAATAACTCCATTCATTCCAGTGCCTTTCCTACTTCCTGGAAAGATGCTGGAAATAATTCCTTTACCTAAGAAAAACAATCCTTCATCTTATGGCGATTACCGTCCGATTTCCATCCTCCCATTTCTCTCAAAAGTTCTTTAGCGTCTTTTGTATCAACAGCTTAACCTTTTCCTGTCTTCCTACAATCTATTAAATCCTTTACAATCTGGTTTTAGATCGGGTCATAGTACGGTTACTGCATTGGTTAAGATTACTGACGACATCAGATTAGCCATGGATAACCAATAACTTACGGTTTTAACATTGTTAGATTTTAGTAATGCATTTAATACTGTAGATTTTGACATACTCCTAGCTATATTAAATTCTCTTAATATTTCTCCTTTGGTAATTAATTGGTTTAATAGTTATCCAGGATACCAGGATTCTCCTCCTTCCTCAAGGCGGTGTCTTATCTCCTCTTCTTTTCTCAATCTTCATAAGCTCCGTAAGTCAATCTATATCTTCTTCCTACCTATTGTATGCCGACGATCTCCAAGTTTATGCTCATTCCAAAATTACTGATCTACCTCAGACCATACAATTAATTAATTCTGATTTTGAATTTTTTTCTTACTTTTGGTCTTAAAGTAAATCCTATTAAAAGGCAGGCTATTATTTATAATTATTGAAACGGGAGTTAATAATAAAAGCAATATATAAATAATCTAATCTATATTATCTTAATAATTTGTCAAATTTACAACAACTGTTATTTTTTTCGTTGCCATGGACACATCCTCCCGTTCGTTATTATAGTTGTCATAGCGATATGACGGCGAGAATGATGGGTATTAAATTCTGTTGTCACTCGAATGTTACGAGCGGGCTTGATGGACATTTTCAGCTTTAACTATCGTGGTATGGCATGGCTTGGCTTGGCTTGGCTTAGCTTGGCTTTATGTGGCACGACGTTACATTATATATAACTCACTAGTAAAGCCACTATTAGAATACTTAATAGAAAATTGCAACAAAAACAAATTTCAAAGATCTTCAAAGATCCCAGAACAAATTACTAAAAGCGCTATTTAAACTACACTACTACTTCCCGACAAAAGATTTATATAAGAAAACGAACACACTATCCATTAATCAATTACATAAATACAAAACATGCATACTAATTAGGAAAATGCTTATAAACGGGTTCAGTACACACACAAGTAACTTTTAAAACAAAATCACATAAATACAATACACGAAACAAATACAAACTACAATTACCGAAAGCCAGAACAAAAAGTTATGGATCAAAAACCATATTGTTTAACGGGGCACTACTATACAATAGCTTACCTAAAAAAAATATTAATGAAAAATCTTTTGAAAATTTTAAGACCGAACTGAAAAAACACTGTCAAAAATTGAATTGAGAAAAGAAGTTTATTTCTCATTAAGAACAAAAGTTCACTTACACGAGAAACTAATTACATTTTTCTTATATCTATATTATAGTTATGATTATCGGTGTCTTTATATAAAAACAAAAGTGAGTATACACTTATATATATGTACTTCACGTCGCTTTTGAATCCCAATTCCGATTCTCTGGGCGAAAAATGAACCAGCCCTCTTGTCACCAGTAGAGGCAATAAGACGGGGTGTAATGTTTTGGATGAATTTTTTTGCACTATTACTCTAAGGTCCAAGCGTTTCAACTGCAAACGGAATAAAAATATAATTTTGAATAAGAGAAGAATATTTGTTACGTTTGTTCGTTTCAGCTTTTTCCGCGGCAGCACCAGCTTTTAACATTGTTTCTCTGATATGAGACGGGGCTAGTGTGTCAACACTTGTTGCGTCCCACACAAGGGCCCGTCCCCGTTCCCAGTGAACCAATGTCAGTCCATCAGGTCTCTTGCCATCATCACGACTAATTCCATGAGGTTCAATAAGAGCAGGAACGTCAATGGTGGCAAGAGCCCTTTTAATAGTATCATTAAGAGAACTGTGGCGGAAAAGCCTCCCTGAACTCCTTGGACAAGAAAGACCGTGTAAACCGAAAGAGAGAAATATATATATGATTTTATTATATTATATATATATTTATATATAGTTTATGTAATGATGTACATGTATTTAATTTATTGTATATGTGTAGACACGTGTGTATGTATATAGTATATTAGTATTATGTATAGTAGTGAAATAGAACAATTTTTTCTCTAAAGTATTTGACCTGTACACCTCCGCCGCTTTATTAAGCTCATGTACTTGTCCCAAAGGTTGTCTGGAAGACATCGCTCTCTTAGCGATAAGACCGCCTTTTGTGCTACCGGAATTTATTACTTTTTTTTCCATTAATGTATCTTTTTGTTACTGTGTGTACAATAAATTATATAAATAAATAAATATTTTTTACAAATAAAAGATACACTTTTGTTCTTATCTTAAAAATTCAGTAGTTACCCACTTAAAATAGTACATCAAGGCATCATTATTCGCAAGTGTCTTCAAATCAAAATCATCTTCAACTGTTAAAATAAATTACTACAAATGATTTTATTGGTTATTTTTGATGTAAGACTAACTCTCCGTTTTGTTGTTTTATATAGGGTTTTCCATTAAGGGCGCTTGATCTTTGAAATGCAAAAAAAATACATGTAGGAGAGATATTTGCGAATTTTTTTTTTATTTGGAAGGTCTATCGACCCCATTATGTATGGAATATGACATCATTCAAATGACCGCCACGGCTTCGGTTGGTGGCGCGCACACGAAAGGTCCAATTTTCGATGACTCTGGCGCACAAATCGGGCTGTATTTGATCGATGGCGTGGCGTATGTTGACTTTGAGGGCATCGGTGGTTTGCGGCTTGTTGGCATAGACCTGCGACTTAAGAAAACCCCACAAGAAAAAGTCCAGCGGGGTCAAATCGCACGATCTCGGTGGCCAGTTCACGTCGCCTCCGCGCGAGATGACCATGTCCAGAAATTGCTCGTGCAGAACTTCCATCGTAGCGTGTGCTGTGTGGCACGTAGCGCCGTCCTGTTGAAACCACATGTTGTCCAGATCCATATTCTCGATTTCAGGCCAAAAGAAGTTGGTTATCACCGACCGGTATCGCTCACCATTGACGGTGACGGTCACACCATTATCGTTTTCGAAAAAATACGGACCAATCACGCCTCCGGCCCAAAATCCGCACCAAACAGTCACTTTCTGCGGGTGCATTGCCACTTGGTGAACCTCGTGTGGATTGGTCTCGTCCCAAATACGGCAATTTTGCTTGTTGACATAGCCATTCATCCAAAAATGCGCCTCGTCGCTGAAGATGATTTTTTTGCCAAAATCGGCGTCAACTTCCAACTGCTCTAATGCCCAGTCAGCGAACACACGGCGCTGTCTATGGTCATTAACCTTGAGCTCTTGGGTCAGCTGGATCTTGTACGGGTGCAGGCTCAAGTCACAACGCAAAATTCGTCAAGTTGTCGTCTGCGAAAGGCCGAGTTCCTGTGCGCGACGCGGAATTGACTGCCGCGGGTTTTCGAGCACACTGTCGCGCACAGCGGCGATATTCTCGGCAGATCTCGCGTTACGTTGACGCACGGGAACCGGCTGATTGTTAACTGACCCGGTTGACTCGAATTTGTCCACCAATCGACGGATAGTCGACTCGGCAGGACGATCATCGCGACCGTAAAACGGGCGAAGTGCGCGGAACGTTGCTCGAACTGAAGACCCATTTTCATAAAACAATTTTATGATTTGCACGTGCTGCTCGACACTGTAACCTGCCATGGTGGTTTGGGAGGACGGAATGAATATAACACACTGCATTTGACAGCTGTCACTCAAACAACATGGCCGCAATCAGCTGTCAAAGTTCAAGCGTCCCTATTGGAAAACCCCTTATTATATTTTCTTACACAATAATTAAAACGTTATTACTTTACGTTATTGTATGAAGTCGGGGCATACGTGAGTAAAGCCGAATCTTGAATTATTTTATCCGATTCGTCGTTTCGTTAAAGAGAATCAAATTAGAGCTTATTAAATATTGGAATTCCGTTGCGTGATTCGTGCATCGTCAAAGTCGCTCGTGATTAATTCATTAAGACCACTTGTAGAGCGAACATTTTACAAAATTATTAATTGTGACACAAGTTACAACTCAGTATCCCACTTTTCCCTTAAATGATCACTCGAATACTTGAGCAATAAAGCAATGGAACTAAATGGGAAGAAAAGGTTTTTGTTTGTGTAAAGATTTTATTTATAGAGTTGAAAAAAGTAATACTCAGTTTATTTACAAGAGCAGAAATATTTAAAAGATTATTAGACCTTGTTAATGGATAATAGTGAAAAAAACTTTAAAATAAGTTTTGTGCAATGGAATGCATAGAGCCTATGCCCTAAATAAGCTAGTTTTGATGCATTGTTAATTCAGAACAAAATTCATATAGCTATAATGGCTACATGAATAAGCAATAGTGTCTATTAAAGATTACAATATTTTTCGGAATGACAGACCAGACTCATACGGAGCAATTGTTGTACATAAATCCATCCGTGTTACACCAGAACATCTAAAGGTTAATAATGTAAGTATAGAAGCTATTAGTATTAGGATTTTAAACTGTAATTTTTTACGAAATGTAGTTTCTGTCTATTGTCCGTCGAGTGCTCGAACTACACAAAGTGACTGGGATAGAATTTTTTCCAAATTTAATAATGGATCAATTATAGCCGACCAACCCGATTAAAACTGGTTAGGTTTTTAATGGTCCTCTTCAACAATCAGCACCTGACATTACCTTTGTGTCAACTGATATAGCAGTTAATTGTAATTGGCACGTAAGCAATGAAAGTCTAGGCAGCGATCATTTAATTGTTAATTATAATTTTAACTATAGGGATAATTTGCACATAGTACAAAAAAGAAGTAATAAGTTGGCTGATTGGAAATCGTATAGTTTGACCCTAAAAGAAAAAAAATATTGTAATTGGGATACCCTTTCAGTTAACAATATACAAATCATTTACGATTTCTTTGAAACTGGAATAAATAAAGCCGCTGACATATACATACCCAAGACAAAGATTTGTACAGACCCTACGAGAAATTTCACGCCTAGGCAATATTCGAACGCGTCTTTATCTAAAGTAGTTGCGGAACGTAGATTAGCTCTAAGTCAATTTAGAAAGAATACTATCTCAAGCAATCTTAATTTAATCGAAAACAAGGTATTAGAGAGCCAAACCATGATAAAAAATCCAAAAGTCGTAATTGGCAAAAATTATGTAGTGATATAGAGGAAACAGTAACTCTAACAAATATGTGGCAACGCATTTGTTGGGTTAAAGGTATTAAATACAAAAAAAGTTTTCATTCACCTGACAAAAAAAAGGAGGAGTTACTATGTTCTAACCATGCTCCTGACTCTGTATTACAATTATCGCCCCAATTTCATTCGTCCAACTATTGCCTGGAATCTGATTTTACAATACACGAGTTAAACAATTGCCTCAAAAAAAAAAAATACAGCCACTGGTGTCGATAATATTTCATTTTCAATGATTTATAATCTGCCAGATCTCGGTAAAGCATATTTGTTAGTTATTTATAATCGAATTTTTTCTACTGGTATCATTCCAGAACAATGGCGAAATGTCGAAATTTTACCAAATCCCAAAGGAGATTCTACTTATGTAGAACCAAAACTTCGACTTATTCCACTCATGTCGTGTATTTGTAAGATATTCCATATTATAATTGGTAAGCGTTTAGAGTGGTTTGTGGAAAAAAATAAAATATTATCACCTTATACTAGTGGGTTTAGAAGGGGTCAGTCGTGCTTAGATTGTTTGACTAGATTAGTATCTCATATCCAGATAGGTTTTTCAAAAATTATTCCTACGGTAGCTTGCTTTCTTGATATTGAAAATGCCTATAATAACACGTATGTATATGAATTAGTTAAAATTCTGAATGAATTACAAATTGGTACTAAAATATGTAATTATTTGTGGTCATTTTTGAGTGAGAGAAGGCTAAGAAATAAAATGGAATCAGAGAACAGGGAACTTGTCAGGTGGACTAATAAACGACTAGCACAGGGTGACCCGATATCACCATCATTATTTTTAATATTGTCACTTATAAAATCAGTCAGTTAGTTACTAATAACATCACTCTTTTACAATATGCTGACGATTTTGTTTTTTATACGAGCCTAAATAATCTATCTACATGTAAAATCGTTATGCAACATATCTTAAATTTAATTATTTCTATTTTAAATCAGTTCGGCTTAGAAGTGTCTCCGTTAAAATCGAAAATATGTCTCTTTAGTAGAGGTCATAGAAGACAAATAATTTCGAGTACAATTACAGCAGGTGGAAAATCTAAAATATTTGGGAATATGGCTAGAAAGATCACTTCGGTGGACAAAACACATAAATGAAACTATAAAACATCTAAATTTATAAATATTTTAAAAATTTTAGCCGGGTCAGGGTGGGGAATATATCCAAATCACTTACGTAAAATTGACATATGTTTAATACGGTCTAGAATAGAAAACGGCAGTTTTATTTATGATAATAGTAGTAAAGTTAACTTATCTAAGCTCGATAAAATTCAAAACCAAAGTCTTAAAATAATAGGAGGATTTATAAAAAGTACTCCTATTCATGTGATGGAGAGTGAATTAAGTATTCCCCCATTATTCATAAGAAGGCAATTTTTAGCAAAAAAATACTGTCTTAAAGTACAATCTTGCCCAAACAATGTCACAATAGATCTTTTAAATGAACTAGGTACATTATGTTCTAACAATTATTGGCAAAAAAAAGAAAACCATTATTAGCAACAAGCTTTTTAGGAACAAAAGATAACAATATAGCTAGTAGTAATCCACTTGAAATGTTTTTATTAGATACGTGGATATCAAGAATAGATACACAAAGTTGTATTAAGTATAATCTACCTAATGTCATTTATAATAAAAAGACTTACGAAGTAAAATGCGATTAAACTTAAGGTACAAGAAGATTTAAATGAATTGTATAGAGGTTTTGTTAGAATATATACAGACGTATCTAAAAGTAGCGATGGTTCTGGTGCTGCATTCTATATTCCAATAAGAAATTTTAAAGAAAAAATCAAAATTAACACTAATCTGAACACAATGTCAATAGAGTTGCAGGCTATTTCAATAGCACTAACATATATTCAGTCTATAGATTTACAAAATTTCGTTTTATTGACAGACAGTAAAAGTGCATTACTCCACCTTAATCGATGTGTTTTAAGGGAAAGGGGATTAACTATAGCATATATATAATAAGAAAATTGTACCAACTTCAGTATGTTAATGTTAATATAGTTTTACAATGGATACCATCCCATATAGGCATCAACGGTAATGAGGAGGCTGAACGTTTAGCAAAAGAAGCAATTCTATCCGGAAGGAAAATTATTACACAAGCAGGTTATTCTGAAGTTTTAATTAAAAAAGAGATTATAAAAAAGAGATTTATAGTAATTGGAAAGAGTATTTCAATGAAATATCTAAAAATAAGTGAATTTGGTATCGTACCATCCAAAGTGAGCCTCCTCATATACCTTGGTTTACCAGATATAAAATAAACAGGTTATATATTACTAAAGCTCATCGTCTCAGGTCTGGACATATCACATCAAAAAGTTTCGGATTCCTTATGAAAAAAATTGATTCTCCTAATTGTGATAGGTGTGGAAGTATTGAAGATCTATATCATTTGTGGATGGCATGTGATAAGACTCAGAATCAGAGAAAGTTACTCTTAACTAATTTAAAAGCATATATGTTCGATGTTGGATTAGTTCACAGCATTCTATCAGATCCTTTATCAGAATCTGCTAAGATGCTCCTAGAATTCTATCTAATAGCTTTAAATAATAAGTAATGTTTAAAAAAAGGAAGAAGGTTTCCAAAACCAAAGGGACAATGGGACTGGCGTGCCTGTGTAGGACAAAAGTCCATAAATTAAGTAAGATAAAAAAAGCAAAGGAACTCTATCTATAAAATAAGTGTGGCACATTATAAATCACGAGCATCGTCATTCTAGGGTTATAGTTCAGCATCTCATTCGTAGTCTCTGTTTGTGCCTCATTCACCAGCCTCCGCGCCGCGTCGTCACTGTTGTCGGTGTAGTATATGAAGTTCTTCGTGTGACGCATTATTACAATTGTTATATTGCGTTACAATTGCACGACAATGTATCTCAATACGCTGTCGTTCTATTGTAGTTTATTCGTCGCACATTACGAGGATGACTGTCTCGTAATTCAGTCCTCGAGTCTCATGTATTGTGGATGTTCGTCTCTTCGCGGATGTTATACCCTTGATTTTGTGAGGATTCTTTCTGTTCTTTTCTGTTCACACTGTGTGTGTAAATGAACAAGTCAATTTGTAGTAAGAGTTGTTTGCAGGAGCGAGGCGTGGTCGACGGCATTGTGGAGGCTTGTTTGTGGGCTGAGAGAGTCGCACGTCACGCTGCGCCCGACCTATGCAAACATGTTGATCGCAAAAGAATTAACGACTATTAATTGATTATCTACATTAGTTTGATAACCGATCCAACAATTATCGCTACAGTTCGTTCAAAGAGTGCACCTCTATAATGCTCGTATCGTTTTAATGGTCTTGTGTCTCTTTAGCTTTAAAGGTTTATCTTGATAACACAACAGGAAACTTTTTATTCATATATAATATTTTATACATTTTTGCATAAACAATTTTTCAATTAATGATGACAAGCTTGGAGACGTTTTTTGTCAGCAGATTAATAAATCAAAAGAATTCTTTTTTTATTTTTAAATGAAATTAAAATAACTTTAACGAATATTTTCATCTCGAATTTCTTCAACTTCGTAATTATTGCACAGATGTTGGATTTTCTGGCGAAAAAAATACTGACTATATATTTATTTGTTCTTTTTGCAATAGCGATACTGCAATTTCTTTATATGTATGGCTTGTTGTGTCCTCGGCTAATAGATTCGACCGCGGCGCGCGCGCATCGGCCGCTGTCGGCTTCCTGACGCCCCTCGCTTCTCCGACGTCAATCTTCATTTATTGATGTCTAAAAAAAGTTTATATTTATGCGTTGTCTATTTTCCATTTCTAAATATCTAAATTACTGTTATTGTAGTATTCATAGTTTAGTTGCATTACTTCATAGAAAATAAATTACATTTTCAAGATTCTGTTCGTAATAATTATAAGAAGTCTCATATGAGGTATGAGCATCGCTACAAGTCGGAATTAATTTGACAGCGTCATGACTTATTTTGTGAGTCTAACTCACACAATTGTGAAATACATAATATGAATACCTAAATATATAAACTAACAGGCTTTACGAACTGGATCAAAGTTAAAACTTTGAACAATTTACGTTGCAAACGTATTGTAGGTATAGATTAAAAAATAGAAAGAAAATACAAACCAGATACACATTTTATCTTGTTATGTATTTTCAGACTTAATTCCACACATTCACACAAGTCACACAACGTCATTTATTTTCAATCTTAAACCAACCGCTTTATACAGACCCTTGTTGTACCCGTGTGAAGCCGCGACTGATAAAAACATTACACGAGACTTCTGACTTACGTACGTGTGCGTAATTATGCCCTTTACGTTGTTTTCTCCAGCTCCACTCAAATTATATAACTCTCGAACTATAAACAAAGATATAATTAAGTATATAATTATTGCTCAGTAATGCATAATAACAGTATTTACACGTGCACTTAATAAGTACAATAGGTTAACTTTGTTATTATTCAAATAAATAATTTGTCGCTTGGAAACAATTTTAAGAATAAGCGTTGTCATAAGACTGTTATAATGTACATTCATATGTAATAAATAATATGTGGCCTTGTTTGAGTTGCAGTTGTGACAGAGACACATACGCTTCAAGATTGCTTAAAGACAATTTAGAAATAATAGAAATAAACAAGCTATCATCTATCGTTTGTTTTCGTGATTATTCCTTATCTGTTTCTATAACAAGATTTTATTTTGCAATATAATTTATATAATATTCTTTAAGGATTTTTTCTTAGTAGGTAATTCATGCGCTCAATTTGCAATTATACGACTCTGTCGCCCGATGAGTTTCTGACAATATTGTTTACCTAGGGTGAAACCCGTCGAATTAAGATCCGTGCGTATTTTTTAATTATAATAATTATATATTTTATCATAATTTTTATATTCATGCCCAGTCGTATGACTGGGCATGAATATAAAAATGCCATTGTATATAAAAAAGTGTAATATAGCGCAGACATACGTTTGTGTTTTCCAGTTGCTTACATTTCCCGAGCACGTCGATCGTGTGCTATCGTTTACGTTTACTAACAAACAAACAGCCATCGCACATCGAACTGAGAGCGGTCAAGTTCACGTCGAACGCACCACATGAGTACATGTCATAAGCAGTATCAGAAGCGATGTACATAATATGCAACAATGCCGCAGCAAACATGACATTACTTTCTAAAACACTTAAAATATATTGTGTAACTAACTTATAATTACGTTACAATGAAAATGATTCTGTTCTCAAGACCGATGGCCTTTTCTCAACGGAGTATAGCTTGAATGCAAACTCAACCCTCTGTTTCGTCACTCTCATAATCTGATGGGACGGTAATCCAATCTGAGTGGGTTTAGGCGCAGAATCACCGACTCTTTGATGGTACACGATCTATCTCTTTTGTGTAAATTTCAAATAGCAGACGCTTTTAAAGTTTTACTACTGTTGTAGTACTATAGAGTGTGTGACCTATCCAGATGTTGGCAATCAACTCTAAACCAGAAGTGAATTTATAAAGTTTCTATTTCGTTCCTTGTGTAAAATATCTTTAAACTAAATCCTCGTTTACTTAGATTGTAATTTAATAATGAATTCAAAGATTTTTTTAAATAATTTAACCTCGTGCCTTCTGCTGCAGCTACGATGGCTCATTCACCATTCACATCGATCAGCAATACAGATGTTATTTAATTATTGGTTATTTACGTGTTTGGCTGCAGAACAATAGTTGAGTAGGTGGTGCCCACCAACTCGGGCTTGCACAAAGCAATTGAAATACTACCGGGAGAAGCGATAAAAATATATTCATGAACTAGCTGTTGCCCGCAGCTTCGCTCGCGCATGGTCTTTATCTATACTAATATTATAAATAAGTAAAAATAGATTTTTTGTATGTTTGTTTGTAGCGAATAAACTAAAAAACTGCTGTACTGTTTTTAAAAACCTTTTTTACCTACAGAAAGATACGTTATCAGCGAGTAATTAGCTGCCCGTCCCGACTTCGTACGGGTAAAATAAGGATTTTATCATTTTTTAATCAATAAGATATAAACATTTACCAATCGATTTATTCGCCCATCCAGTAAAGTGTATGTGTGTTCAGTATAGGGCATAGTTTGTATGGATGTATGGACGTTTGTTACTCTTTCACGCATAAACTACTGAATGGATTTTAATAAAACTTTACAATAATATAAGCTTAGGGAATACCAATTAAGTGGTACATATGGCAATAATGGAATATGTTTTTTTTATCCAAACATCACCAACATAGTGAAGTTCGTATACTCTCGTATATCTCTAAGAGATATTGATATAAGATATTGCGTATTTTGAATTTCATTATTTGCACCCAACTCTTCCAAACAAAAATAAAAGTTTCTAAAAACTTTGAAATTCATGTTTATTAATTCAATCAAAAAACTCAAATAGTATATTTCTATTTTTTTTAATTTTTATACTAATGCTTTTACCCCGTTTCTCCCGTTTGGAGTTAAATTTCTAAAAACGACGAAATACGTATGCATAGCTTTAATACTAAATATCATTCTCCTTACACCAAAAGTGACGGAATCCCCATACAAACTTTCAACCCCTTTTTTACCCTCTCAGATTTAGCTTTTCAAAAACGCTGAAATACATTTTTATTTATTTTTAAGCTTGTTCATTAAATTTCATGCTTCTAACTTTAAAAATGACTGGTTTCTAAACAATCGTTCAACTCTTTAGGGGTAGAATTTACAAAAATCCTACCTTAGTGGGTGTTATAAAATGTATCAACTGCCAAAATTTCAAGTTTCTAACCCCCGCAGTTTAGGCTCTGCGTTAATGAATCAGTTAGGAAGAGTAATAATATTATGTGAATAGATATCAACAAAAATACGTATTTTTATAACTTTTGATAGACTCAACTAATTTTGATGAAATAAAGGCTAAACGGAATCTTGAAATAGTTCTTATAATAATTCGGTTATTTCAATTTTTAGACGATTAAAAGATACAGACATGCAGACAGTAAAAAAATTAAAAAAAATGATTGCTTTGGTTTTGGTAAATCGTAAATAGCCATATAACCTTTAAAACAGGCAGTTATTTTGAAATAACAGACAGAAACTTCAATTTTATTTATATGTATGGATAATTTATTAATTAATTCGTTTTTGTTATAGATTTATGTTATTTTATGTGTACAATATAAAGTATAAAGGAAAAGATTCTTCTGTCAGAGACTAAATAAAATCAGACTTAACCAAGGCTACTAATTTAATTAAACAAAAAAGGGAATTAAAACAAATGTTTTCCATTGAACTTGACACACATCTGAATAAGCTGCTTAAGCGGCCATTTTATGTAGAAAAAATATATAATATACAAACAAAAGCAGCTATATAACAATTTTAATTAAAGTTTCAAAAGCAGTTATTTGACCGCTCTGGTAGGTTAAGTGTTAAAAATGAGATGACACTTATAGCATATATATATATAAATATATACATACATTAGCTAAGTTTCCACCAACAATAATTACACAATCATTAAAATAATCAAAACATATATAAAATCAAACAGCTAAACCATCATAATCAGTAAAGGTGTAGTAAGATATATATATTTTTTTATAATCAAATATAATTAATTACTTAATGAAAACACAAATTTAACAAAAACAAAATATAAATGAAATCACATAGCTTAAGCATTATTACATTGAGTAAGGCCAATAAAATGCAATAAATAAATGATATATATATTATTTATATATTTTTTAACCAAATACAATTAAAAGGCAAGCAAGAATATGACTACAGTACAAAATTTATAACAAACTTAAATATTGAATATTAAGATGGGTTGGTACATTCATTTTATATAAATTAATACATTTAATACATTATTATTTTTAACTTATTTATGTTATTTTTGCAGTGATTTTTTTTTAAATATATAATATCAATATCTGAGTACACTTAATTATATATATGCTCGCACAGATCTACTTCTTCCTATTCATGATTATGCTGTCGCAAGCTTGATGTAGCCAAAGACCAATTGAATTAAGCTGAGAGATTACAAAATACTTTTATTCGGTTTATATTGGGATGAGGCAAATATAACCACGTTTCACAATTTTGTTCTCTTCTTAATTAGTTGCCCGTCTGACTTCATAGGAATATGCACATCTTCTCTATTCTGTACTGTGTGTTGTTTAACCCTTTTACTCCCCCTTCATCACTTTATATTCATTAGATGATGACGGTGATGACGACGTCTCAGTGCTTTTATTTATGTGCTCCGTATTTTGTTGTTCGATCACTACTATTTTAGCTATCTCTATAGCTATCTTTAGTGACAGATCAGACCGTTGTAATAATCTTTGATGTTTGGCGAGCTATTCTAACACATATTCGCTGTAAATTTATCACTGACCAATGACTATTAATTCAACGAAATCGCATTTTAAACTGTAATTTTCTAGACTCGTAATAAAGTTGGTTATATTTTCGTGTTTGCTTTGTTTTCTCATAAAAAATACATGTCAGGCCATAGTTAAATTTTTCCTCGGTTCGAAATACTTGTTACATTTATTAATGAGGTCTTCTAAAGTAATTTCTGTTATTTTAATGTTGAACAAAATTGCTATTTTTCTCTATTTACACTTCATATCCAGAGGCTAATAAATATAGTTCAAAATATAGTTGCTATTTTTCCGCGTTAAATTGTTATTTATTTCGTTGTTTAGAAAAAACTTCGGTAGGTAAAACGTTTGAATTTTTATCTGCCGTTTTAAAACTTTTGACAGGAAACACGAATTTACGAAAAAATTATACCTATTTAAAGTTTTAAGAAGTGATATACCGTTTATGTTTAAAGCAAGCACTTCTAAAACCATGTATTATTGTTATAGTTGTTTTTTAGGCTTTGTTTATACACCTATATACTAATTACGTATTAATTATTGTCACTGAGTTAACTGACTTGCTCACACGCAGTCTTAAAGCGTACTGTTATGAAAGATATAAGATGAGATCATAAAGATACACACAATATATATGCAATATTAGTTTTTATGCAAAAACAACACACGAAGCTACTGAAAACACGTAATTGTTAACAAAACTTTTTGATTTTGACAACTAACAGGTGCGCGTACTTTTCCTACAGATAATAATTTATTGATTTTTAGTAGGGATACTAAACTTATAATAAATTAATAAAGAGATTAAAAATTATAGGACAAAATATAGGATAAATCATAAGCAAAAGTGTAAATTACATGTAATATTTAATCTCTTTTCAGTTTGACCATAACCATTTTTTAATAAATGTTCTACGTGTATCTTTAAATTGACATAACTTTATTATTTATGAACCGATTGAAATAAAACAAACACTAAATGTTAAGTGAAGTTAGCCACAATACATTAGTGAAAACCGCACTCAAATCCGTTAAGCCGTTTTTAAGATTAGCGTGCACAAACGCACAGACAAACAGACAAACAGACAAACAGACAAACAGACAAAAAATTTATTAATCATTGTTTTGGGTTCTATTGTGTTTATAAAGACCCCCGATAAAAGTTTTACTCATTTATCTTCCATGTACAGACATCGACCAGTTACAGATTTATTATATGTATAGATAAGGAAATTATTATATACAAAATTAACAGACTTTGACTTTGTATTCGATCATTAATTTAGTTTTATATAGTCGATGTATCTTCTTACTAGATAACTGCTGAGTTTTTTACTTTTCTTCGTGGTATCTACAATGACCATTTAAAAGAGCTTGAATAGTCTCTATTCAAATATTTTATTTTATGTTTGATAAAAACCGATACAAATAATGAATAATAAACGAGCTTCGCTAGCTTATTGTTTAAATGAAATAATATCAAACAATGATAAAGTGTTTTGTGTTGTGTTAAATATATAAAGACATGAGGGCCCTGGATGAGGTGCCCCACATTTTTTTCTGGGTCAATGTCACGCGAGTGCAGTGCTCTGTATGAAATTAAACTGCGTTCAATGTAGGCCAGTTCAAGATACAGTATTTATGAAAAATATTTGCCTTGGCGTTCGATTAAATCTCCCTGGACTTGGATAAGATAAATAAATTGGTTGTCATTTTAATTAAATATTATCATTAACCAATGAGTTAGTAAGCGTATATATATACCATACTGTATGTAAATTGTTGGTTTTGATTATATATATATTATAAATCAAGCAGATCATATATATTGTAACTCATGCAGATCATGGGGCATATAACATTGACTCACTGAAAGCAACCTATACCAAAAACTCCTGTTAGGAAGGCATACACGAGAGCGGATGCACAGCGCATAGTACAGATTGGTCATGACCTTGTTTCGCATCCAAGGGGCTCCCGTAGCTTCTGGCTTCTGACCAAGTCTTTGCAAAACAATTTCTGCCAACCTTCGCTGCCACCGCTCAGGAATCCGGATGGATCGCTAGCTCACAGTCTGCAGGAGAAAGCCGATCTTCTGGCAAAACTCTTTGCGGATAACTCTGTGATCGATGATTGCAGGGCGCTGCCACCTTCAATATCTTCATGTGGCCAAACGATGCCTGACATCAAAATTAGGCAGCGTGATGTTCGTGCAGAGCTGCAATCACTCGATGTACGGAAAGCTAGTGATCCCGATGGAATACCATCTTAAATAACCAACTGATCCATTACCTAGAAGATCACTGTCTGAAAACGGTCCACATGTGATCTACTAGCGTACGTAACACACCTCTGGGGTGAAGCTATCGACAAGCGAGGGGAGTCGTTGGCCGTCAGCCGCGATATCTCTAAGGCTTTCGACAGGGTCTGGTACAGAAGTCTTCTCTCCAAGCTGCCGGCATACGGTCTGCCAGCCCAGGTCTGCACCTGGATTGCTGAAAAATAAAGATCGATAGAAACTAATGAATGACGCTAAATGAGAGCCAAATATTCTACACTGACCAAAATAAACAAAAGAGAGTCTGTTATTTGTTTATCCTGAAGAAACTATATCTTCTCTATCACGTAGAGCCGCTTCCTTTTTATTTCGACATCGATGTAGGAGAACTGTTTATGTCAATAAAGTTTTGCTTTGTTACCATTTTTAAATATATGTACCATGCGTAGTTGTTGTTCTGAAGACGCGTTTAGGACATTGGCGAAGAGAGCACCAACGTCGTCAAAGCATGGAACCACGACCCGATGGATGACTAAACTGGCACATAACTGAAAGAAGTCGTCGTTGTAGAGTCCAATTTAAAATTTGGATGGTCATCAAGAAATCCAAAGTTTACATTGTGATGCTGCCGGTAAATAAAAACATGCGACCACGTACTAAATAATGTACATACGAATAATAGAAACGATATACAAAATGTACGGACAGCACGTCTGTGGAAACATAAATATATTGTTAATATTTACAAAATATTTAACATTCCAAGTTAGACTTCGAACAATCAAAAAGTATCGAAATCGTGTCGCACTTGACCGCTCGAGACGATAAGATCTGAAGGTATCTAGTTTGCGACATCGGTATTATCGGAGGTCGAGATATCGGCTATCCGGAGGCACGACCCGCTGATAGCCCGCGGCCTCCGAGCCTTCGAGGAGCGTCACTCTGCGCCGCAGTTCCAACGCGCATTAGTAGCAAAGCAGCTCGCGAGTTGCGCCAGTGACGTTTATGTAAACTTATTGGATCTTGGCTGTCATATGAGGTAACATTCATTACCATTTTTTAATATATTAGTTAGAATTTTTTGAGGAATCAATAACGAAGAATATGATTTTTTTTCAACGTTTTTGTTATTATTATAGTCAGATAACGTACTGGGCTAATAGTATTCGAACGTCGTACGTGAACTAAGTAATAGTAACTCACCGAAAAATTCTAACAAATTGGTCCAACCTCAAAATATATTTTTTTATATTTCTTAGTTACAAAATCAACAGATTGTAATAAAAATTTAAAGAAGTGAAGAAACACAAATACATATACTATATTTTAAATACAAATTTATTCAATGAAGTTCGTTTGGATTTATAGAAAATTAAATATATATCATAATATAGTCATTTGGAAAAACAATAATTATGATGTATAATAGAGATAAGAGATTTGTATGTATGTAGATTGTATATAGATACCCATTCTATACAGTTACCTCCTTTTGGTACCGGTGCGGTTTTCTTCTTTTGTAATTACGTAAATAACCAAACATTCGATTATCGCTACGTGTAATCTTTTATGTTACATGCGCGTGTGTCGGAAGGCAAACTTATATAGCGCGGTGTTTAAGTCAATGAATCTTTCGCGACGTTGACGTTCCACGGGGGAGAAGATTGCACTCGCAGAGGATATTTCTATTAAGATTGGATTGATAGAGAGATTGTGAACCGTTTTGTAGTTTAAACTACTGACACGACTTGAAGAGTTTTATCCTTATTGTATTTATCATGAAAGATCTTACGATTACTATTTAGAAAATAAATAAGTCAGTCGAAAACCTTATTCATTAATTATAGAAGCGCTTCACATGATCTGTCAAAAATCTACTATCGGTTTGGAAATAACCACCTCAGACAACTGACAAGAACTGGCGAAAGAAACTCATGGTTTTTATTTATCGAACGATTTAAATTAAGTTTATCTTATAAGTGATATCCCAATCATGGATATCTAAATGACTGAAACACGGTCTTTCTTGTCCAAGGAGTTCAGGGAAGCTTTTTCGCCACAGTTTTCTTAATGATACTATTAAAAGGGCTCTTGCCACCATTGACGTTCCTGCTCTTATTGAGCCTCATGGAATTAGTCATGATGATGGCAAGAGACCTGATGGACTGACATTGGTTCCCTGGGAACGGGGACGGGCCCTTGAGTGGGACGCAACATCTGTTGACACACTAGCCCCGTCTCATATCAGAGAAACAATGTTAAAAGCCGGTGCCGCCACGGAAAAAGCTGAAACAAACAAACGTAACAAATATTCTATTGCCTCTACTGGTGACAGGAGGGCTGGTTCATTTTTCGCCCAGAGAATCGGAATTGCGATTCAAAGGGGAAATGCTGCTAGCATTCTTGCCACCATTGCACGCGGTCACGATTTGTATAGTAAATATTTTTAATTTTTATTTGTTTTTATTTAAGGTTTTAATGTAAATAAAATTAAATATAGAAAAAAAAACTGTAAAACTATTTCGATAGGTACGTATTCTATGCGTTTACTTAATATAATTTGTTGCTTGCGTTTAAGTCTCCGTGGTGCAAGTTATGGGTATCGGATAATTTATTGGCATTAGCTTATTATGAAAGAAGTTTATTATAAAAGTCTGATTTTAAAACAGGTTGTCGAAAACTTTTGTCAAACAATACCTATAGGCGTGTTTGTATGTGCTCTCAAAATTATCACATTAGAATCAGCGACTAATCCTTCGTTGGCGATCGAGTGCTAATTAATATCATACGAGTATGTCCCGTTCATTATCAATACGAGTGACGTGGGCGGCGCTCGATGTAAGTACAACGGCACTCGGCTGTAAGTCAGGAGCACAGGATATATCTTATGGATCAGTAATAACAGAGTTACATATTACATATGAAATTGGCGTTTTGTACGGGAGTAATATAAAGTCATTTTTTTTGTAAAATATATTTAATTAGTCAAAGTGCATAGATAACAATGGTGCATACCATTGTTATCTATGCACTTTTGCCATCTCATAGGTAGTTCATTGATCCCTTTACTAAAAATACCATGGGGGCGAGAATCAATAAACTCTTTGAAGGCGGTTTGGACTGCCGCATCGGAGTTGAATTTTTTTCCTTGTAAGAAGTTGTCCAAATTCCGGAAAAAATGGTAATCTATTGGAGCAAGGTCCGGGGAGTACGGTGGATGTCGCAGATATTCCAATTGTAGCTCATCTAACTTAGTGGTTGTTTGTTGTGCAATGTGTGGTTTTGCGTTGTCGTGAAGCAGCAGTGGCCTAGAGCGATTGACCAATCTGGTTGTTTAGCAGCTAGTTATTCCTTCATGACAATAGATATCTGCCGTAATCGTTTGGCCAGATTTTAGCGCTTCCGATTATCGTACAGTATCCACTTTTCATCACAAGTAATGATTCGATTTAAAATCCCTTCATTATTGTGTCGGTTGAGCAAAGTAACACAGCAGTCGACGCGTGTTTGTAAGTTCGATTCACTCAATTCATGAGGTCGTTCAAGTTTTTTTACTTTCCCGATTTGCTTCAAGTGGATTAATACAGTTTTATCACTTACCCCGAAGCCTGCAGCTATCTCTGAAGTGCTTTGTGATGGATCCGCTTCCACAATAACCTTTAATTCTTCATTTTCCACTTTGGTATCCGGCCGTCCACGGGGTTGGTTCTGAAGGTCGACTTTTCCAGAACGAAAACGTTGGAACCAAAAACTTACCGTGCTTTCTTTTGCGACACCAGCGCCGTACACATCATTAATACTTCGAGCTGTTTCTACAGCACTGGTGCCATGGTAGAACTCGTACTCGTAAATATACCGATATTTCATGTTTTCCATTGTGCGGTAATAAGCGACGCCAAAGAAAAAAATAATGAGGAAAAAACAAATGAATGACTCAATTTCAAAACTCAAATGTACCAGCTAAATGAATTTATACATTTGAATTTGGAATTCTTAACCAAAGAGGATGGAGGATGGAGGAGGAGTCCATATGTAAGGACCTAATACTAATCTCTCTTTTAATATTAAGTAAAGATGTTTGTTGGTTTATCATTCATTCATGCGAAGTAACGACCGACGTGACTCCACAAAAATACTAATACTGGTAAGCCAAACTTTGCAACGGAATTAAAATGCAACAAATTCAGCTAAAATTTCACTCTGTAACAATACATCTAGTATTACTACATTTTATTATATTTATTAAATATAAGGTTGTTTTTAATAAAGCTTATTTGACATAGATATAGCCCGGAGAGCGAGTAAGCCTCATGTCGCGCAAAAAAATATGTGAATATGTTACAGATATTTTTTCTAAGAGTGAATCAGCTCTTACGTAACACCTGTTACAGTTGAATGATAACGATTAAAACAAATAAGTTCGTTCTTTAATTTTTATTTTTATCTCTGATAGTAATCTGATACGTGTGCTATGTGGTGTGAAAACGCGGACTGCGGGACGGATGGCGGGACGGACGTCTCTAGGCGTTATTATTGTTCATTGAAACTTGACTTATTGAAAGATTGCTTAATGCGTTTAGTTGAAGTCGGTTACAGAGAGACATTTACCAATGCGCCGCCGATAGGATGAACCAAATCGTGCATTTACAGTTGCAGGTCTCGAGGTCCCAACCCGAGGTTCAAACCCTGCGTCAGGCTATAAAATGTCATTGAGTTTTTCTCGAGAAATTATTACTAGCGGCCCACAAGACCGTTAAAAACAGTTTGTCAAAATGACACGTGCATTGCTGTACGTTTGTCTCTGTTATTATTTTATTATATTTGAATTATTAATGATAAGTCTACTTAGTTGTTCGCATGGTTTGCGTAGTACTTTAAACATTTCTCAGTAAATCTCTAACAATATAAAATATAACCTAAGTGTCATTAAATATTATATATTTACTGATCACTTATATTGTTATTAAGTTTTGTAGTTTTCCGCGAAGTCGGTGGATTTGTCCAACATTGGTTACCATTGTGGCGTTGGCTGTTATAAAAAACAGCCAAGTGCGAGTTACACTCGGGCTGTACAATTTCCGTACGAAGTTTGTGTTCGGACTTTTTATCTTTATTTTTTTTTTATTCCAGTGAGTGAGACAGATAATATTATGACTCTTTGTGCTCCCAAGTGATAATATTATCTCTAGTGATAAATATTTACATATTTATGCCTTTTAAAAACGCGGTTGCATTACAGTATTGTTAACTATTTATGCGTTACATATTAAAGCAATACTTGAACAATCAAAAATCAAGTATTTATAAAATGTAAAAAATGTTATCATTCTTTTACTACATTGTATTGTATTGTACATTATAATGCTTGTGTCAAATTGACCTAAAAAAAAAAAAAAAATTTGCAAGATTTGATCTATGCACACTAGCGTGTCACGTTTAATAAAAGCTCGTGATATATGTTGCTGTTGCTGAAATAATTTTAGCATTCCGCTAAAAAAAGCGTTGATGTTATGCATTATACAGCTGGGAGAGCGAGTGATATTCGTGCAGGAGGTGGGCGCGTCGCTACGTCACGGCCGCGCCGCCTGCGACTGAGAAGTCGACGACACACATAACGTGACCGTCGTGACCCGCGTGCGATTGTTATTTAAAACATTTTGAATATTTACTTAATATAAAAACTTCACATAATATCAATGCATTTGATGTGAGACTTTCGAGCGATATTGCCGGTTGGTGTGGTTGGTAAGATACTTTCACGCCGTAGGTCGTGAGTTCGATTCCCACCCAGGACAGACATTTGTGTGCATGGACATGTCTGTTTGTCCTGAGTCTTGGTGTAATTATCTATATAAGTATGTATTTACAATAGAAAAGTAGTATATGTAGTATATCAGTTGTCTGGTTTCCATAGTACAAGCTCTGCTTAGTTTGGGATCAGATGGCCGTGTGTGAATAATATACCAAAAACCGGTTCACAAACAACCAAGATATACGAATATAATAAATGATGATGAAAAAACGTTTTAGTACATGAATTAAATAACGAATAACATAGATTACGCAAGAGCCCGATCAATGATGTCGCCTCAATTCAATCACCAATGTCAAAGTTGTCTATTTACTTCCTTTTGTGGTTCCTCGTATTATGCCCAGAGATGTAACTTATCTAAGATACAAGTATCTGAAATACAGATACAAGATACAAAATACGTATTTTCATCTTGTATCTATAAAACTTTTTTAAAATTCATTTTGTATCTTGTATTTAAATACCTTTTGTTTGGTATCTTAGTAATTTGCAGATACTATTTTTCTAAAATACTTTTACCAAGGTCCTCCAGACCGATTTCGGCCACGGCGGCCAATCTCAAGAGAGATTAGCCAACTGCGCAGGAGATATTATAGTGCACAAGTGTGTGCGCAAACACAAGTGCACTCTTTTTTCCCTAGCTCTCATAATCCGATGGGACGGCAATCCGACACGACCGGAAAGAGTTCAGGCGCAGGACCAACGGCTTAACGTGCTTTCCGAGGCACGGGAGTGTACACACTTCCAACTTCCAGACTCCGGGCTGTTACTGAGAATTTTCTGACAGAAAAACCCAATAACTTTATATTGGTCCGACCTGGGAATTGAACCCAGGACCACTGGGTCTGCGACCTTATATCTAGCCACAAGACCAACGAGGCAGTCATATTATTAAATTATAGATATATAATATTATGGTTATGAATATTATGATCTGCAAGCGGAAAAATATACTTATTATGGTTCTCTGTTACCAAAGCTAGTGAGAATTCGACATGTGATTATTTGAATAATAATAATATCGGTGGTAGAGCTTTGTGCTAGCTCGTCTGGGTAGGTACCACCCACTCATCAGATATTCTACCGCAAAACAGCTTTACTTTGTGTTGTTGTGTTCCGGTTTGAAGGGTGAGTGAGCCAGTGTAATTACAGGCACAAGGGACATAACATCTTAGTTCCCAAGGTTTGTGGCGCAGTGGTGATGTTGTTTTTTTTAAGAAATATACAAACCACTGGCTATGGGCGTTGGTGACCACTTACCATCAGGTGGCCCACATGCTCGTCCACTAACCTATACTATAAAAAAAAAAAAATAATATACTTTCATTTAAAAAAAAGTTTTTTTACTAAAGTATTTTATCTATAAAAAGTATTCAAAAGATACGTATTTTATATCTAGTATTTGAGATACAATTCCAGAAAGTTATTTGCATCTGGTATCTCAAATACTTAATTTAAAAGTATTTTGCATTTTGTATTCCAGATACTTTATTTAAGGTATTTTGTACATCCCTGATTATGCCTATGATAAAATACTTTCGTTCTTTATGTTAAAATATTTACATATAACGATGTCAAAAAAAAAATACAGGAAATTGCAACTTTAATGTTAATGTAATTTTCAATGATTTATGTACGTAATGGCTGTCGTTATTATAATAATCTCTATTTCCTTTCAGGAAAAAACCTCGTTAGTCGTTGTATTTTTTATTTACACATTTTCATTGACAACAGATTAGAAATCACAAGATTACAGAACAAAGTACTAATAAATGTAAATCATTTTAAAAGTAAATAAAACATTTACTCCTTAACGTTCGAGACTAGAAGGGATAATGACAATGGTCCGGACAGGACCGTGGACGATGGACAGTGGTGGTGGCGCAAACACAGGTGCACTCTCTTTTCCTTAGCTCTCATAATCCGATGGGACGGCAATCTGACACGACCGGAAAGAGTTCAGGCGCAGGACCAACGGCTTAACGTGCTTTTCCAACTTCCAGACTCCGGGCTGCTACTTATAATTTTCTGACAGAAAAACCCAATAACTATTTATTGGCCCGACCTGGGAATTGAACCCAGGGCCACCGGGTCTGCGGCCTTATATCTAGCCACTAGACCACCGAGGCATTACGTTAAGTAATGACGCTTTAAATGTGTATAGCTTAGATACCAAGCCGACATGGCCTAGTGGTGAGAATACGTGAAAAATAACTAATGTAATGTGTTCGAACCCTGTCAAATACTACTTAATTTAAAAACGCTCTTATAATTCGTCTCGAGCTTATAACATATATCCACTCGACTAATGAGACAGCGTCAATAAATTAAACATAGATAATTATATCCCCTTAAGTAACATTATTCAATTGAAGTCTACTTATCAGTTATGAAATGTTTTTGGGGTAATCTTTGACGCTAAACGTCCGCTGATAAGATACGCGAGAAATCTATCGAGTGTCTGCCAACTAAGTCGATTATTTGGAGAGCAGACTGGGGAGTTTTCTAGATTCAATCACGTTGTCTAGTCTAGACTTTCATTTTATCTTATAACTTGAAATTGTGGTATGTAAATGTCCCACAGCTGGGCTAAAGCCGTGTCTCCTTTGTAGGAGAAGGTTGACTTACTCGGCCACGCTGCTGCAAGGCGTAGCGGAGGATACACATGACACACATTTCAGATTATCCTCCGCCGACTACTGTAAGACATATCGGCACTTTTATTATGTAATGAAACTAAGTTGAACGAATAATAGCGGTGATAACTTGTATTATTCCGAATGACAATCGCAAAAATTATTATCAAAGTCTTCGTTAATTATAATATTCGACGCAGAGAAGATATAATACATTTAATTACACATAGTCAAGTACGAGTATATAATACATTATTTAGTTTAATCTGTTGGGTTTTCACATATCTTCACATGTTACTTGTATTGGTCCAACGATACTTATCTGTTTTTAATAGTTTAGTTATATTTTGCATCATAGGTAGGCGGATGAGCATTTGGGCCACCTGATAATAAGTGGCCACCAACGCCCATAGACAGTGGCATTCTTAGAGATATTCCACCCATCGCTTACATCGCCAATGCGCCACCACCCTTGGAAACTAAGGTGTTATGTACCTTGTGCCTGTAATTACACTGGCTCACTCACCCTTCAAACCGGAACATAACAGTACCAAGTACTGCTGTTTTGCGGTAGAATATCTGATGAGTGGGTGGTACCTAACCAGACGAGCTTGCACAAAGCTCTACCCCACAACTAATGTTTATTATAATTGTAAGTAAACTATTTGGTTTATTTATTTTTAGGGTTCCGTACCTCAAGAGGAAAAAGCGGAACCCTTATTACTGCCAAGACCCTTTATCTCGTGAACGCGTGGAGGAGTTGAAATTAGAACGATATACTCGTGGTCGGTAGGTCTACAGTTTCTTGAAGCTATGAAAAATCAAACTTCTAAGTTAAGGGTCTTCTTTGACGTTCCGCCGCACGAAGTTTTACGTTTTTAGCGCTACTGTCGCAACTATCGAGGCTCGGGCACGGCACGCACACATATACGTATGCAGAGTGGGGTCGTCGCACTTTTTTTTCCTAAACTAAATTTTAGCTTTATTGTCACTGATTTTGAAATGTTGACAAATACATATCTATAGCGTTGAGGTGAGTAGTTTGGTATAAATAAACTTCTTGATGTCGTAATCTGGAATAATAAAAAAAAAATTGACGAAAGACGAATGTGGAATGCTTTATTAAAAACGGAACAAGTATATATACAAAAATTGAAATAAAAATAGATCAATAGGAATACAAGAAAAACATTATATAAACATTATTGAAACAAACATTTTATGCTAAAATAATAAAAACAATATTATTATTACTGTAAAAATAAATGTTTTATTTTTTTAATTACTCAATATAAAAAAAAATGTGAATAAATACATAAAATAATTAAACTTCTAAAGAAAAATATATAATTCCTGAATCGAAATATATATTTTACAACATTTATTCTACTATGAAATTCACTTTCTCTCTTTCTAACCAATTGGAATAAAGCGGAATAAAAAGGATAGCGGGAATTTTGCAGTTCGACTTTCGGTTTCTTGGTTCTGCTACGGAAATCTATTACACAATAATCGACCTTACTGATGAAGTGCCTAAAGACTATATTTGCCTGAGCACGTTAGCTAATAAAATAAAAGGATAGCTAAGTTCTCAGGCGATTTGATGAGGCTAGGCATTACCGAATTCAGATATCTAAAATCGGATTTTGAAATCGATTTGTAAGTCTGAAATCGGATAAATATCAATTTGCAAAACCAATGATGACGATGAGGCATGAAAACGTTTCGTATATCCTCACTAGATAGCGCTTTGACGTAACAAAAAACTAAAAGAAACATTTTATGCTAAAATAATAAGAACAATATTATTATTACTGTAATAATAAATGTTTTATTTCTTTAATTACTCAATATAAAAAAAAATATGTGAATAAATTCATAAAATAATTAAACTTCTAAAGAAAAATGTTATAAAAATGTATAATCCCTAAATCGCGGTATTGAAGTTTTTAACGCAGCTTATTATATATATATATATGTATATACAAGCGTGGCGGCTACCAATTGAAAGTGTGTTCTTTAGTGTGATGCCACTACTGTTCTTAGATCACATTAACAAGGATTATGTACTTCGTTTTTCGCATTTCCACTTGAGTACTATATTTCCCGTTGAGTTGAAAGTCAGTAATTTACTGACTAATGAGGGTTTGTTAGGTGGGCCATCACGCGTGTTTCGTTTTATGCATAAATGGGATTTGGTCATTTTTATTATTTAGTGTTCAAAACACTATTTATACTTTGTTTAGTTTTACGTTATCAATGAAAATAAGAATAATTTGAATTTTTACGACAATAAATTTATTGCCTCAGTTGTTGTTTTACTGACCAATATAACTAGGAAATGGACGAAATAAGTAATTATATACATAAATATTTCAAAAAATTATATTTATTTAAAAAAAAATTGCAATGTATCATTATATATGAGTGTGTTATAATTATGTAACTAGTTAGAATTTCAACTCGAGTTATTTTTTGTTTTTTTATCAAACTACAAAATATTATCAGTAAAAATATCGTATCAAATGATAAAACACTAAAAATACCAAAAAAAAAACAGAATACATAAGCCGGTGCACGTCCTAAAATTTATGATGAACAGTCTCGGTGACAACTAAAACGTTCAAATACATACTAAATACGCTATTTACGCACACATTGATTTTGTGTAAGTACACGGTTCGATCGCGATCTATCAATGCGGCGCAAACCGACGTGCTCTCACTTCGGAGGCGCGTGGCCGACTGGCCTGCGAGGGTTATCGGCGGCTCGCATAAGAAAACGCGTACAATTTCATTGTATTTTAATGTAACAAAAAATAAGAAAATGTTTATTAAAAAATGAAGACTCCAGACGTTTCTTTATAGTTTTAACTTTATTATTTGATAAAATTTATTTCTAAATTCTCGACGATTACGATAATTTCGTCTCAATAAGGAAGTGCGATTTTACACGTTTTAGTGATTTTTCTGATTTTTTTTACACTTATCCATAAACATTATCTTAAATTAGAATGCTCTACACGTAAGTTAAATTCATTGGCTAACTGTGTGATTTATTTCAAGGTTGTGGAGCATCGCTTTCTATATAATTCTATCGAAATCCCGACCTTCGAATTTCCACAAACGTCAAAGAAGACCCTTAACGTAAAAAAAGATACGGCCGTTTATGCTGCAAAAAACGTATATTTCGACACTCGCAAGGGAATCAAAATTTTCCTTTGACCTAGAACTACGAAATTTGGCAAGTAATACCGTCTTTTACTACAAATAAAGGAAAAAATCTGTAGCCTTTTTCAGTCACCACTTACAAATCTGGATTAGATTTGATATTTAATTAAATAAAAAACAATTTTTTATAATATGTATCTACAAATTTGTACAGAACCCTCGGTGGGCGAGTCCGACTCGCACTTGTCCGGTTTTTTATTTTCATATAAAAATAATAATAGTAAAGTAACAGCCACTGTAAAATCACTTGTTAGGCAAAATCTTTTTCTGTTCTTGAGAAGATATGACGCTTATTCCACCACGCTAGTCCGTGCGTGTACCTATGTATATGCTGGTCTCTATTTAATAGTGTTAAAAATTAATCTCGTGCTCAGTGTTGAAGGAAAACAATGCGACGGAACGACCACGTGTTTTATGATATTTTGCTAAATGTCTTTATGTATATACATATATACAGTGGTGGTCGTATAATTAGAAACACTACCAACGGTCCTTGACTTTATGTAAGATACTTCACCGCAATCGTTTTTATTTTGAAATTAAACAATAAATAGGACAACAATATGTTCAACGATTTATCATTTATTAGAAAAACAATATAAATCCCATTACACAAGTGCAGTTTCAATATTACATTACGGACAAACATTTAAATCAGTTTTAAGGTATGGACAATAATGGTCAACTAATTAGAAACAACAACAAAAACTATAAAAAGCAATATTTTTTTAAGTATTAGTAATTAGTATTGTTATTTACGAAATAGCTACTATCCACAGCCTACCAATAGTTATAATTAAAATTTAGTGGCGTATCTCTTATTTTCAATAACAGCACTGCAACGACGTAGCATTGATTCTATAAATTTCATACATTTTTCTAGGGGGATTGAATTCCATGCTTCAACAAACGTTTCATATAGTTCGTTTTGACTGGTGTTACGTTTGTTTGAGACTTTATTTTTAACAATATACCAGAGATTTTCTATCGGGCTTAAATCCGGACTATTTACTGGCCAGACTAAAACGGATATATGCTGTTCGCTAAGGAAAAATTTGACGCTATTGGCCGTGTGTTTAGGGTCATTGTCATGCTGAAAGATCCAGGTTATAGGCAAATGATCGCCCGAGTAGGGAATCATTGTGTGCTCTAAGATATTTTTGTATTTCCATTGATCCATTGTACCGCCACCGTGCTTGACTATACTCCTTGTGTATTTATAATTAAAAGCATTGTTTACAGGGCGTCTAACATAGCGCTTTCCATCGGAATTTACCATATTTATTTTTGTTTCATCTAAAAATAACACTTTTTTCCATTCTCGTACCGTCCAATTAACATATTTTTTAGCGAATTATAATCGCTTCTCTCGGTGTTGCTTGGTAAGAAGCGGTACCTTTCGAGAGATTCTTCCAAACAATTTAGCTTCCACTAATCTTCGGCGTATCAGTCTTGACGAGATGTTTCTCGGGACATCAGGCGAAAAAACTTCATTTTTAATAGAGTAAGACAGGGTGGCCTCACATCGCCCAGGCTTTTCAATTTGTATGTGAACCAACTGATTGGGAGGCTGAGTGGAGCCGGAGTTGGATGTTCCATCGATGGCGTGGCTATGAACAATTTCAGCTACGCGGACGACATGGTTCTGCTGAGCCCTTCAGTCAGTGGTCTCAAAAAATTGCTAAAGATCTGTGAGGACTATGCCAGGGTGAATGGACTCAGTTACAATGTGAAGAAAAGTGAATTTATGCTTTTCAGGGGTAGGAACAAGCCGATAAATTGTAATCCTGACATAAGACTTTTTTTCGGGTAGGAGTAAAAAAACAAGCAACACCACTTTTAAAAGCTCTTAAAGATTTTTTATTTTTATAGTATAAATATTTATTTAAAACAAGTTAATTTATAATATATTATGTGTATGTGACCTACTCTACCCACCAGATAGAAAATCCTCCTTAAAATTACTTATCACTTGAACTATTTGTCACTTTAAAACTACACAACAACAATGGAATCTATCAAGGAGTCTCTGGCTGCAATGACCGACTTATTCAACAGCCGTATGAATGAATTCCAGCAAGACTTACAGAGGACAACAACATCTGCGACTTTGCCTTCTCTTTCATCGGAGTTCAATTCTTTTAAGTCTTTTGTTCTCACTGCACTAAGTGGACTTCAGCGACAAATTGAGTTTCTCGCCAGGGAAATGGATCGGACTGAAATGCAGAGACGTCGAAAAGTGCTTCTTTTCCATGGTGTTAGCGAAGAGAGATCCGAGGATGCCACTGCTCGCGTTACCAGCCTTGTTACGGAGCACTTGGACTTGCCAAATTTTTCTACCAGCAGTATCAAATCTTGTCATCGCTTGGGAAGACCTTTGGACAGCAAGCCCAGACCTATAGTGGTCAAATTTACCGAGACTGCTATTAGGGATAAGGTCTGGTTCGCCAAAACGAAGTTGAAGGGCACCGGTGTCACAGTGTCAGAGTTCCTGACGAAAAGCCGACACAATGTGTTTTTGGAGGCCAGGAAGCGGTTCGGCATCAACAAGTGTTGGACACGAGACGGTTTGATACACATTATCGCCCCAGATGGATCTAGACATCGTGCCGAATGTTTATCTGATCTTGACTCGATTTCAACTTGTAAGTCCCCAGTCCAAAAAATTCCCATCGCAAACACTAGCGATAAAGTTGTATTGCAGAGGTCAAAGCGCGTGGTTAAGAAATAGTTATTTTATATTTATCTTTCTTCTTATTATTGTTTGTTTTTCTATAATTTAAAATTATTTCTCTGTCTACCTGCTTTCGATTTAATTTTTGTGTTGTGTAAAACTATTTACGAATCTATTTAGTTAAAAGTTAACGTCATTCTGACGTTTGTCAATCAGGCGCCATAGTTTTCTTGCTTTGGATGGTTAGTTTTTTAGTTCTATACTAGACATTTATAAAGATCGTCTCTACTTCATTTTCATATTCGATATAGATAGATAATAGATAAATATAGATATAATATAATAATATTCCTTTTTAGTAAAAATTGTTGTTATGGCTGCCTGATAAATATCTGACTTTTTTTTTTTTTTTTTTTGCTAATGTTAGTTTTAATGTTATTATTGTTTCTATTTTGTTATGTTTGTGTTTAAGTGATTATTCCTAGGCAACTGGCGGGTGAGTGTTCATATGAAATTAATTAACGTATAATTATTCATTTACCTATTTTTATTTTGTAATTATAGAATTAATATATATTATTATTATTTTACATATATATTTTATATATTTATCTTTATATTTTTACTTATTTTATTTGCTGAATATTTAATTTAAAAATGTCTAGAAACAATGACGATTTGGACGAAACTTTTCTTTCTTTTTCTTCTGATGGATTGAGCAGTAATGATAGCTTTCATAGTATCCCTTCGCTCGGTGAAACTATAAATTCTTTATTCTCAGACTGTCTGAAGTATTTTAATGTTATCCATATTAATGCTCAGAGTATTCCTGCACATTATCCTGATATGTTATCATCATTCGATTGCAATAAAATACATGCTATCCTCGTATCTGAGTCCTGGCTTAAACCCTGCTTACCTTCTACTTCCTACTCTCTTCCTGGATTTCATTTGATCCGTAACGACCGTGTAGGTCGGGCAGGTGGTGGAGTGGCGATCTATCTCCGTTCTCACATTCCATTTTCAATTATAAGTCAATCGACACCTCTGTCCGTTGAAGGGGCTGAACACCTTTTTATTGAGGTTATCTTTGGTCATATTAAGATGTTATTAGGTGTTTACTATAGTCCTAACCTCACGGTCGATTACTTTTCATCATTTGAAATCCTTCTAGAGCGATTTAAGCCGTTGTATGCCCATACCATTCTTATGGGAGATTTTAATACATGTCTCTTAAAAAATGACCATCGCTCTAGTCTGTTGAAATCTGTACTGAATAGTGCAGATTTACAAATCCTACCCCTATCTGCTACTCATTCCTTCCCTAACTCTATCCCTTCTCTTCTCGACTTAATTTTGGTCTCTTCCGTTGATCATGTTGAAAAGCATGGGCAGTGCTCCGCCCTTGCTTTTTCATATCATGATCTTCTTTATCTCTCCTATAAAATCAAACCACCCAAAGCAAAATCGAGAATTCTTCTGCAGCGTAATTTTGGTGGAATGGATTTGAATAGTCTGCGGGAGGATGCTGCCAACATTGATTGGAGTGTTATTTTAAATGCTGATACAGTCAATGAGCAAGTTACAGTTTTTAATTCCCTATTAACTCAACTGTATGATTTACATGCACCAATTCGTCCTGTCCGGCTAAAACACCTTCCTGCACCTTGGCTCACCCCAGAAATAAAGAAGCTCCAAGTAAGAAAGAATATTGCCAAGGCTAAGTATAGGTGTAATCCGACTGACACAAATCGCGACAAGTATCTGAAGGTTCGCAATCGCTGCAACAGGCTATGTAGAGATAGTCAACGACGCCATATCCATAAATCTATAGCTGAGGAAGAGGAGTCAGCTAGAGTCTGGAAATTTCTCAAGTCCTTAGGAATTGGAAAATCATCTAAAAACATAAATACTCACAATATTAATTTAAATGAATTAAATAATCATTTTTCGTCCTCTCAAACTTTCGACACTGCTGTGAAGTCTAATACTTTAAAAGAAATTTCTGCTAAATCAACTCCTGAAAATTCTCCTTTTTTCTTTAGTCAATTTACTGATAGTGATGTTAAGAAGAACATTTTAGCAATAAATTCTGATGCTATTGGTTCGGATTGCATTAGTCGTAAGATGATCCTCCCAATCCTAGATATCATAATTCCTGTAGTCACACATATTTTAAACCAATCCATTATCCTTTGTGAATTCCCTGAATCCTGGAAAGACGCACAAGTCATCCCCCTCCCCAAAAAAACAAATCCTTCATCTTACACTGATTATCGTCCTATATCCATTCTCCCTTTCCTGTCTAAAGTACTTGAGCGCCTTATTCACAATCAATTAAACCAATACCTTTCAAAAAATGTCCTATTGAATCCTTTACAATCTGGCTTTCGTCCTGGTCATAGTACGACTACGGCTCTGATCAAAATAACTGATGACATTAGATTAGGAATGGATAATCAACAGGTTACTGTGTTGACATTATTAGATTTTAGTAATGCTTTCAACACTGTAGACTTTGATATTCTTCTTGCTATTTTGTGTTCTCTTAACATATCTCCTAAAGTAATTGACTGGTTTCATTCTTACTTGTATGGGCGCCGGCAACGGATAAGAGTTGAAGATTCTTTCTCAGAATGGGCTCCTATAACTGCTGGCGTTCCACAAGGTGGCGTGTTGTCTCCCCTCTTGTTTTCGGTCTTTATAAGTACCATCACTTCTCATATATCTTCTCTCTATCACCTGTATGCAGATGATCTTCAGATCTATTTACAAAGTAAAATTGCGAACCTTCCTGAAACTATACATTTAGTTAATAATGATTTATTAAATATTTCTAAGTGGTCTACTGCATTTGGATTACGAGTAAACCCAAATAAAACACAGGTGCTGATTATTGGTAGTTCAAAATTAATTTCTCGTATATCTTTTTCGGATCTCCCGGTTGTACACTTTAACGGTGTTAACATACCGTTCAGTGTTACAGCTAGGAATTTGGGAATTGCCTTTGACCAGCACCTGTCTTGGGAACCACAGATAAGTGAGGTAAGTAAAAAAATTTTTGCAGCCTTTGGCTCCCTTCGAAGGTTACGCAACTTTCTACCCATCCCTACCAAAATTATGTTAGCACAGTCACTCCTACTACCAATTCTCGATTATGCTGACGCATGTTATCTTGATCTAAAAGAGGAGCAACTTAATAAACTTGAGCGTCTCCAAAATCTTTGCATCCGATTCATATTTGGTCTTCGTAAATATGATCACGTTTCTGAATTTCGTAAAAAGCTCAAGTGGCTCCCAATCCGGCTTCGCAGGAATACTCACATCCTTCAACTTCTGTACTGTATTCTATTCAATCCGTCTTCTCCTTCATATCTAAAAGAACGTTTTCAATTTCTTAGTTCTTCACATAGCCATAATCTTCGTTCTGAAGAGAATTTGGTTTTAAAAATACCACCCCATACAACATCTTTTTATAGTGACTCATTTACAGTCCATTCAATTCGTCTTTGGAACTCTCTTCCACCAGAAGCAAGACGTGCACCAACTATTACTTCTTTTAAAAAAATGATAAAAGAGCACTATCTTGCTTCATGAAGAAATACTGCAATTAAATATTTTATTTATTATGTAAGTAACTATAGTATGTAAATGTATATATTTATAATGTGTATATTATATTATTATATAATTAAATATTTATGGAATATTTATTTATATATCGTATATATACATATATATATTGTATCTATTTTTTTTTTGTACACCCCTACCATCCTATCTCTCTCCTCTACCAAAGGTTGCCTGGAAGAGATCGCTGTTTTAGCGATAAGGCCGCCTATTGTACATTTTTCTTTTCTTTGTTTTTGTTTTACTCCTATTATTTTTGTCTATTTTGGTGTGCAATAAAGAGTATATAAATAAAATAAATAAATAAAGACTATATGGCACACCCCTGAAACAGGTAACTGATTTCAGATACCTTGGTCACATAGTTAATGAAAACCTCAGTGATAACAGTGACATTGAACGTGAGCGTAGGGCTCTGTCGGTCCGAGGTAATATGTTGGCTCGCAGATTTGCACGGTGTACGACACCTGTAAAGCTGGCCCTGTTTCGAGCATATTGCCAATCATTTTACACGTGCAGTCTGTGGACGAACTATACGCTGAGGGCCTACAGTGCCCTACGCGTCCAATACAACAATGTGTTGAGGGCGGTGTTGAGGAAACCTCGACACTGTAGTGCGTCGGCAATGTTTGCTGATGCTCGCGTGGACGATTTTTTCTCCATAATACGCAAGCGTGTCGCCTCCATTATGAGCAGAATTTCGAAAAGTACCAACACCCTCCTCAGCACATTGGCTTGTAAATTGGACAGTCACTTCTGGGAACACTGGAATGGTGTACATGTGAAGCGGGTCTAATTCTAGGATTAAGTACTAACATAGTTTAAGCATTCGTTACTAATCTATTTAATTTTAATTATTTATTTTAATTTATTTGTTATTATTTTTTAATTTTATTTGAATTTAATGTTAATTTTAATTTAATATGGATTGTTTAATCTGAAATAAAGTATTATTATTATTATTATTATAATCTGGTTGGAGCCTTTACTTGGGTCTTTTTTAGCAACACGAACGATTAGCGTATCTTCTCTGGGAGAGGATTTTCTTGGCCGAGCCTTTCTAAGAACATTTTCAACAGTTCCATGTGTTTTATAATGATCAATTGCATTAAAAACTTTCTTAACAGAAAAATTTATGTGCTCAGCTATTCTTCTGTATGCCCACTTATGATCTATATGTAAATTATTGATTTGCCTAGTTGACGCGTCACTACTTTTATTTTTGCCATTTTGAACAAAATAAAATTCAGAATTAATTTTGAATTGCCGCCAAAATAATAGAAAAAGCCAAGAAAGAAATGTTATTCTCCAATTTCAAAAAAAGAACGAGCTATGGATGCTTTTTTTAAATGTTAAAATTAGAAAATTAGGCGTCCAAGCGGCCAGTAACAGAAAATAAACTCCTACATGTGTAAGACTCATTTTGTAATTAAAAGTAAGATATGTTTTACATTTTATGCATTTAATGAGTTTTTTATTGAATGGCTATATTATTGCATGATTATTAATTATTGAATGTGTATAATTTTTACGAACATTTGTACGTTGAAGTTATACTTTCTTTATTCATAAGAAGTGTTTCTAATTATATGACCACCACTGTATATATAATGTATGTACACGATACCAGTGGGGCAGTGTAGTGGAAGGTAGTTTAATTTGCAAACGATCGCATGAACTATAATATTAGGTCCTTACATATGAAATTGGCTTTTTGTATAGGAGGAATATAAAGTCATTTTTTTTTGTAATGTATATTTAATTAATCAAAATATGCACCGTTGTTATCTATGCACTTTTGCCATCTCATAGGTAGTTCATTGATCCCTTTACTAAAAAAACCATGGGGGCGAGAATCAATAAACTCTTTGAAGGCGGTTTGGACTGGCGGAGTTGAATTTTTTCCTTGTAAGAAGTTGTCCAAATTCCGGAAAAAAGAGTAATCTGTTGGAGCAAGGTCCGGGGAGTACGGTGGATATCGCAGACATTCCAATTGTAGCTCATCTAATTTAGTGGTTGTTTGTTGTACAGTGTGTCTTGCGTTGTCGCGAAGCAGCAGTGGCCTAGAGCGATTGACTAATCCGGTTGTTTAGCAGCTAGTTCTTCCGTCATGGTTTGCTGTTGCTGACAAAAGATATCTGCCGTAATCGTTTGGCCAGATTTTGGAAAGCTGTAGTGAATGACACTGGCGTTAGTCCTCTAAGCACTCACAAGTACCTTTTTCTGAGTCAATTTTCGTTTAGGACAGGATTTGGCTGGGTCTCTAGGGTTCAGCCATTACGACGAGGGCTTCCGGTTATCGTACAGTATCCACGTTCAAGTTTTTTTACTTTCCCAATTTGCTTCAAGTGGATTAATACAGTTTTATCACTTACACTGAAGCCTGCAGCTATCTCTGAAGTGCTTTGTGACGGATCCGCTTCTACAATAGCCTTTAATTCTTCATTTTCCACTTTGGTCTCCGGCCATCCACGGGGTTGGTTCGGAAGGTCGAAATTTCCAGAACGAAAACGTTGAAACCAAAAACGTACCGTGCTTTCTTTTGCGACACCAGCGCCATACACATCATTAATCCTTCGGGCTGTTTCTGCAGCACTGGTGCCACGGTAGAACTCGTACTCGTAAATATACCGATATTTCATGTTTTCCATTGTGCGGTAATAAGCGACGCTAAAGAAAAAAATAATGAGGAAAAAACTAATGAATGACTGTTTTCAAAACTCAAACGTACCAGCTAAATGAATTTGGAATTCTTAACCAAAGAGGAGATATTTCAGATCAAAGTGGTCAGCACGACAAAACGCTAATTTCATATGTAAGGACCTAATATTAAGCTCATTGCGAGGTACAGTTTGAAGGTCTTTGTTTATGTGTAATGTATTTTATTGTAGTCAACAGCTTAACCAACAACACAACAATGTCGACGGCAGTAGAAAACAGTTTAACGGTTGACACCCGTGTCAACGGACACGCGGGATACGTCAATGGCAACGGCTCGAACAACGGCACCCCCACCACCGACTCCTGGGAGCAGCAGTTCTTACCGCCTCCACTGCAGCTCGAAGACAGAGCACGAGCTATTAAGGTAACGTAACGTATTTGTAATCATCAAATAATTGATTACTATTATATTGTAAATGACGGTAGTCTCACCCTCGCTTAACACCACCATAGCACCACTTTCAGAAACAAGTGACGAATAATCGTAGACCATTCAATAAATCCAGGCAGCCTCCTTATTTTTGAGGTAGTCAATTAAAAATCTGACAACTACATAACATATATACATAAATATACTCGTATTTCAATATATTTACATACTTATGATTAATTAAGTAAATTAATTAATTAAAAATAGTAACTACTGATTGTATAGCCATTTATTAGCGGTAGTAAAATTTCCATTCTGAAATGGGATTTATGTTTGATTGAGGAAAATTTATTTACATATGAAATACTTTGCGCATGACATGCTATTTCTCTGCGTATCATGTACGTGTTGTAGACAATATCGCATACAACTTTCTGACATTTCACGATCATGTTGTGCAGTTAGCTTAGAATTTCTTACAGACTAACTGTGCAGATTCTAAAAACATTAATATTAATAAATTCCTAATCGTTTTTTTTCATTAATATAATTTCAATTAACGTAAATTTTATTTATTGTTAAGAATTATTTACTTAAAAACTATGTAATTGCATTTGTTTATGTTTCCTGATCCGATAAGTGCATACCGGATGTATCTATCCTTGTCACACCAGGTATGTGTAACTGAGACTTTGTTGATTTAATTTATATTTTAATCATTTACTATTAATCATATAATGCTAGTAAGTGCAAATCGTGGTCGATCAATCGTAATCGAAGGATACACGTTATTTTTATTTGCAGAAATCCTTGTAAATGTATATATTATTTATTTTGATATTAAGCGTTAACACTGCGTGTCAAATTATTTGATCATAAGTTATCGTGATCGGGAAGTGGGTTGACGTCAGTGATTGAGCGTTGTCGTAAGCTGCATCACGACGAACTAAGACGTAATTAATTAATAAAAACTTATTAATATTATAAACTGTAATTACGCAGCTGAAATCATCGGTTTTCACATTATTGTGACAGTGATTTCGCCTTAAAGCATACATCGATGGCTGTCAGATTAAACGCAATTTTTCCCAATGTTTTGTAAATTTATATATTTTACGTTACTTATATACTTATTCTACAATACTAAAATAATTCAATAAAAAAAAACTTTATACATAAAACATATAAATATTAAAACACATAAAGGTGGTCATATGTTGTATTCGGTTTATACACAATGCATGTGTAGACAATTTATTATTAAATGTAAAATATGAAAAGACAGATTATATTATATTGATTGCCCCTTCGCCCGAGTTCAGCCAAAAACACCGATTTTTCCTCGTAGCGATAATAAGTTTATCTTAATTACACACGAGAATGTACGCGAGCGCGCTTCGAGTAAACTATGCGATAGAAAGCTGCGCAAATTACAACTGAACCTGCAATCCTTAAACACAAGAGTCGTTTGTATAAGCAACATTATTATTTCATTTATCTTTAAATAAAAATAATCTATCTATTACACTCGATAAAATATTATCCATTTTACTGGTGGTAGGGCTTCGTGCAAGCTCTTATTCAGATATTCTACCGCAAAACAGCAGTAGATACTTTTTATTGATATGTTCCGCTTTGAAGGGTGAGTGAGCCAATGTAATTACGGGTTACAAGGGACATAACATCTCATATCCCAAGGTTGGTGGCGCATTGCCAATATTTATGGACGTTGGTGACCACTTTTCATCAGGTGGCCCATTTGCTCGTCCGCCTACCTATACTATGAAAAAAAAGATTTAAAACCGTGGAGTTAGTATTCGTTGATAAATAATAAAAGGCACAAGTGACATCTTATTTTGCAGGGTTGTTTGTTGGTGCACTGGCGATGTAAATATAGACCATCTATGGGGCGGTGGTGAACAATACCCTCAGGTGGCCCATCTGCCCGGCCACCTACCTATATTACAAAAAAGAGAAACAGTTTCTAGAAGTTTATCTCGATACATTCAATGATTCAAAAGTGTTTTTGATTCTAAAGAGTCTAATTAAATAAAATACTTTTAGTTCTTTTTTGTACGATTTATATAACGTGATTGTAATATATTATTTATATGGTTTATAAAAACAATGGGTTTAAGTGGAAGTAAGTGCTGCACGTGCAATTATTTGACGAGTTGCGATTCGCTCGCTGCACTCAATTGTGACGGATGGCGCTTTAATTGACGGAGACTTCGGTAATTGTGGGGAGTTAAAAGATTCCCACTATTCTATCCAACAGTTATTGAAATATTCATTGTATTACGCGCGAGACGGCCCAGTGGTTAGACCACAAGAGTCTTATCCGAAGATAATTCCGAAGATAACGGTCTCAAAGAACCACTAAGTTTGCATGGGCTAAATTTTTAATTTTGTTTATAATTCATTCATGTTCGGTTAACATTCTGTAAGAACTTACTTCATTACTCGCCGTGAAATATTTACAACCGACTTATGATGATCTACTATGTTGATGCGCGTATTCTTGAAATGTTATAATCATTATCAATGTTGGTCAATGTCGTATCACTTTCTGAAATTTCACTATCGCTTTCGGCGGTGAGTTACGAGTTTGTTTTTAGGGACGCCGTACCGGACCGTGGACGAGTCAAACGCTCGCAGCAAGACTTTTTTTTTATATATGACCCTGGAGAGCAAATAACTCTACTCCACCTGATGGTAAGCGGTAGTAGAGTCCAAACGCGACGACGGCTAGTGCAGTCAGGACGAATGACTTGCTCTAGCCGCCCCCGCCTTGCCGGCCCGCAAGATGCCTCTTCACGCCTCGTTTGAAGGAACCCAGGTCATAAGAGGAGGGGAACACGTGTGCTGGTAAACAATTCCATGTTTTGGAAAACCAAAACATGGAAACATTGGAGTCGGCCAAGCTTTGATTAATAACAACTTGTTTCGATTCAAGAGCTATTGTATAAATATTTAGAAATAGAAATATATTTATTTATACCTTCACAATAAAAATAAATTAAAACCAATCATAATACAATAGAGACAATTTCTCTTCAATCGTGCGGAGTTATCAATTGCGCGGGTACGGTATTTCAGAGTACATGCACAGCACGCCATTAGAAAAAGACTTCCTACTGCATAAGTTAGTTTAGCTTAGTTTGTATTCTAGGAAATACTAATTTGTTAATGAGTCGAGGAAGAGAGAAATTTCGAACATACATAAGCAAAAGACAGGCAATATTTTTAGGTAATTTTTATTTAAACGAGCTTTAGTTATAAAGCACATAGCTTCTGATGTATCGCTTTTGCAGTAAGTACCGTATTTACTTTTATCGATTGCTCTAAAATTTTTTGCCGTAGTTCTTACTGAAATTAATAATACAGTAGATTTTAATATATAATACATAATGTGTTTGCCGACGGGCTTGCTTACTAATTTGCTTATTTAAATAAAAAAAATATATTTATTAAATCTTCACAGACTTAGCGTCCGTGCCCTTGTTTAACTTAATTACTAAATAAATTATTTTTATTTGCTTTTTCTTGCATCCGATCGACAACATTAATTAAGTATAATAAAAGATATAAATATGAAATGCAATGAAAAATAATATATTTCTGATCTAGTAGACTAGCTGTGCCCGCGGTTTCACCCGCGTATATAACTTACAATACCTATGCTTTATTTATTGTGATTGCAATTTCCTGTGAAGGTACCGTACCTTTACAGGAAATTCTGTCCTTTTAAAACTGAAAAGTAAACTGTGTATTTAAAAAAAGACAAATTATCAACTAACCGACTAGGTAAAAATTTAATTAAATTTAATGAGAAAAATATATACGCGACGAAACGAAATAATATGTACCTAACCTATTAACTTAAACTTTAAAATTATTTACAAACCGAAAACAAATATGTTCTCATGTATTAGTATTATTAAATAGCCTACTCAGCTGTTGAAATATATCAAACTATAAAAAGTACAAACTATAAAAATCTGTCTATTATAATTAATGACATATTTATAAGAACGTAAGTACAGCGTTTTTTGCTTTACTGTAAGTTAACTGATGAAAAAAAATCCCGTAATATATATTTTTCTAACCAGAATGACATTTCATGCTTCTTAATTTAAAGTCACAGATACAACCATTTATCCTTTACCTATTAATTACAGCGAAGCTGCGGGCAATAGCTAGTTAAATATATAGTACCGAAAAACAAAAGAAATGTGTGTTACATATATATTGTTATATTTTTTCCGTCATATATATCAGCATAAGCTGAACCCTATTTAATATGATTGATCATATTAGTCTGAGCTCAACTTACATCGAAAGATTTAAACTGAAACTGTACATTTTTTAACGATGTTTTGTTCATATTAACTTTCGGTCATCATCATTTTACAGACTCATTTATAGGTAGCTAAAGTTTCAACCAGTTCAACTGAACAGTTATTTTATAGCATTTTTATCGAATACATTTTAGACGTAATTCTTCAAATTGACAGTAGAGCCACACACAATACATTAGTGAAAACCGCACCCAAATAAGTAAGCCGTTTCTAAGATTAGCGGTCACGAATGTACAGACAAAAAAAATCTAATAATAATTGTTTTGGGTTCTATTGCATTGATAAAGGCTCCCGATAATAGTTTTACTCATATATCTTCCATGTACAGACGGCGATCACTGACATTTGATTATATGTATAAAATAGAAAGATTATTATTTAAAATTAAAATTATTGTATATTTAAATTAAATTAAATATTATATGATGAGATATCACAAAAATATATTTAAAAAAACTATGGGACGAAACGGTCTTTTCCATCTCAAAAATCTATAACTTCTTTATTACTTCACATTTTGAGTTGAAATTTTATATACGTATTTCTGAATACTTATGCTATTAGATAATTTAAGCACCGTCGCTTTAAAAAATATATTATTTAGTAAAAAAATGACAAACAAAGTTTTGAAAATTTTCATACAAAAATAAAATAAAATTATTTAAAATTATCTTTTGATCTCTGATTTTTATCATAAGTGTGGTTAAAAGGATCACCGCAAAAAAAATACACGTGAAAATATTTTTCAAATTCCTTTTATATATTTATGCTATTTTGTGCCTACTTGTTAAATGAAAGTATTTTATTGTAAACAAACAATAACAAGTATTTTGTTGTATCCACTAATGCCATCGTAAGGTGCAAATAACCAAAATCGTCAATTTATTTTTGTCCATCGGTTGACATTTCTGCTAATATGAAATAATGATGCAGTTTGTTTTTATTTCCCTGTGTTACTGAATAGTTAAGGAATCAAAAAATTTCATTAACTCGACATCAACAGCTGTCGGTAACAAGGAAACCTCAATTTGAAAATTAAAAAGACGGATAATTCCTTATGACATTGAAAATAAAAAAAAATAATAATACAAAAATAGATCTCATAAAACATAACGTACTTGTAAACTAGAGATCCTGAGCAATCGAAATCTGTACAATACTTATATATTTCCTAAAATAATTTAGAAAATATCTTAAGTTGACTTCCATAATAGTAATCTAGTTAATATTAAATTATAAAAGTTTCAGCCTCTTTTTATAAACTTAAAACTGTGTATTATTATTTTTTTACTATTATATCGGATAGCTCTACCATCTGAGAATATAAAACAATTCCAGAAACGCGATTTTTGTCCGAACCATTTTTGAGATGGAAAAAACCGTTTCGTCCCATAGTGCCACGCCCGGATTTTTTTATTTTTTTTATTGTATAGGAAGGTGGGCGCGCATATGGGTCACCTGATGGTAATTGGTCACTAACGCCCATAGACAATGGCATTGTAAGAAATTTTAACCATCGCTTACATCGCCAATGCGCCACTAATTTTGGGACCTAAGATGTTATGTCCCTTGTGCCTGTAATTACACTGGCTCAAAAGGTATCAATTTTCCCGTTTTTGCAACATTTTTCTTTGATGCTCACTTCGCTTTTATTAGTCGTAGTGTGATATTATATAGCCTAAAGCCTTCCTCGACAAATGGGCTATCCAACACAAAAATAATTATTCAATTCGAACCTGTAGTTCCTGAGTTTAGCGGGATCAAACAAACAAACTCTTTACCTTTATATATTAGTATAGATACGATATCTTAATTATATGCAATTATTGCTTCGATAGTGATGTTTGTTATAACAACATTGATGAAACAAACTTACGCGATTTCAAAGTTTACATCATACAATAAGATGTCACGTTAGAACATCTTGGAAAGCGCCCAAATCTTTTAAATTATGTATTTAATGACTTGTGTAAGTAAATATTGTTAAAATGGCGATGATGTCCTCCTGACTGATTCAGCCATAGTGGCTATCTTTGCACAGGAAGTATAAAGTGCAACAGGTATTTACTGAATCCCAAATGCAATATATATATTTCTTCACACTAATAATTCGATGGAATGCTTTTCACTCCTGGACTCCGGCCTGGAAAAAAAACACAACATTTCATTTTTATTGTCCACTTCTGGGCTTTGAACTGGGCCCTCTAGCTTAGTGCGCGATCCGGTTTGGGCGGTGGGGTGTCCTGGAGCTCGCAGTGATACCACCATCAAAGCGACTCAGATAGCGCTGTAGTCTAATGTCAGTAATTTATTAGCTTTGACGTCATACCGCCTCGACTTATACTTTAATTGTGTGCAATTTGCTATATTGTCTTATTGGTCGGCGGTCGTGTTTTATAATTGCCATAAAGATAATTTTAATTTCATTGCAAATGTTGTGATAGATACTGCTCTAAGCTTTTTATTGTCATAGGGGATTTACTTTCTCGTTATCAGGCCCCTATCTAACTTCGAGCTAGAATATTTTTTGATAATATTCTACGTGATACCTAATGTTCGTTGAAGCAAACGAGCTCATAGGGTTTGTTTTCTTTATTTACGTATTGTCTAAACATACCGAAAATTAATATTTAAATACTAGTTAATAGACCAAATTTTAATATTGCTAAAAATTAAAACTTTTATTTAATTGATATTATTACTTAGTTATGCTATTATTACTCATGCTATCACTTAGCAAAATGCAATAATACAGGCTGTTTTTCAAAAACAAACTTTGTTTTAATGGTAGACTATTATTATTGTTGAGTGTGATGTTGTGGTTTTATATAAGTGAATGTGGCCCACAGGGGTATACATAACGCCTTACAACCGATGGATGGTTGAAAGACGGCAACTAATTTTTTGATAGAACTTACATAGTTATGAAATTGCGCTCTCAATATTATGAATAATAAATTAACAAGTATGTTAACCGGGCGTCAATAAAAACGTTAAATAAATCAGAAGGGGCCATCCTGTCTCGAGAATATAGTGATCATATCACAGCTTCATAATTAATTGCAGAATTAAATATCAGATATCTTCAATAACTTGGACATTATGTTATCGAGGGGCAGCTCGGGCCAGCTCTGCGCAGACGCAGCTACCGATAACCTGTAATTGATTTAATTTTATGCCTTTTCTATGCGATCGTAAAATCCAAAGATATCAATAAATGTGATACTAGCAAAGGTTAAGGTTGATTGATAATTCGTGTTTAAATTTTAGATATTGCTGTTATATATTATGCAATATATATTTATATTTCGTGCATAATTTATAATTGGAAGATGACCCGAAATTTACTTGGTGGTAGGGTTTTGTGCAAGTTCGCCTGGGTAGGTACCCCACACTCATCAGATATTCTACCGCACAACAGCAGTACTTGGTATTGTTGGCTTCCGGTGTGAAGGGTGAGTGAGTCAGTGTAATTACAGGCACAAGTGAAAAACATCTTAGTTCCCAAGGTTGGTGGCGCATTGTCTATGGGCGTTGATGACCACTTACTATCAGGTGGCCTATATGTACGTCCGCCTACCTATGTTATAAAAAAAAAAATGTCGTCCGCATGTGTTGATGCCACATATATATCAACCCCTTCTCCAATTTTATTGGAGAACTTGGTGAAATAAGCACCACACCTCCTTTTGAAAAAGAGAGGCGGCCTAAGCCCAGCAGTTGCTTATATAAACACTCATTAAGTTAATTGCTTACTGAACGTTTACAATTCGTTTATTTTATTTCCGTTTCGTCTGCGAAAGTAATATTTATTATTTTACACAAAAAAGCCTACTCGTACCCGTACATACGTGATAAGAATACACATACAAACACAAATACACACGAAAACATATAGATATACATTTATATGTGATACAGTTAAAATCACGTGATATGAAATGAAATGAAATTACATTCTGTTTTAAGTACAATAGTTTACAGTATATTGAATTTGCCTTACTTTCCGCGAACCATCATGGAAGTTATATTTCCAGACGGACGAGCTGTCATGAGTCTATCAATATACCTGATATAGACAGTCGCGCGACGCTACTCAATACTGAGCTCAATTAAGATGAGAGTAGGATTTACTATAGCATTAAGGTATACACTAAAGACGTATATTTGTTTTTAATGAAAGTGTTCCTTAATCCTAAATCATTTTTAATCAATCAATCAATAAACGTTCTTCGATTCGATTTATGTATATAAATAATGCTTATGTCCTCCGTTGTTTCACTTAAACATTTTTTTTGGTAAATGAAATGAAACTTTATTTTTTGTTTGCCGACGTGGCTCACCTAAGCTAATCTTCTTCTCAAACGAAGATGAGGTCTTACAGCAGCAAACAGTACGGAGCAACATTTACCTATATTATTATTTTCAGAAAGTCTGAGATAGCTAAACTTCTGTCAAAGGGCTCTAACTTTCTTTACTGCTTTTTCTCTCAGCGACTGTTTTCTCACAGGAATTATAGTAGATATTTTGAACCTTTGCAGATAGACTCCCGTCTCGCAGGCCTGGTGCTCTGTGGGGCGACGTTGCGCCGTGTAGGCGAAGTCTTCTCACGAGAAATTGAAAATGGCCTACGCGAGCGTCCTTCTAGTCTCCAAATGGAGAATACATATGTTCCTGAGCTTGCCGACGGAACTGGTGTGTACTTCTTCACTATTATATTAAGATAGCTGTCGCGTAGATCTAATGGTGAACTTGTAGCTAATACGCGATTGCGTCACTGTAATAAAACCGTGAAAGACATATTTCTCTTTATTGACTAGCTCTTTAAATAATAATAATTACATGATTACACATTGAATACATTTTAATTATAATATTACATAACATACATTAATAGTTAGAATTAGAATCACAAAAATAAGAATTAAAATAAATAAGATTGAATAATTAATTAAACACATAAAAAAGCAATAAAAATATATGATAAGATTTATGATTTTAACATCTATTACAAATCTTCTGAGGAAGAGGAGGAGGGAGGAGAGGGAAAAAATAAAATGTGTTTGTCCTTTCTCGCGCTTTGTCTATGCCATCTTTCCAACATAAGTTAGATGCATGTTAAAAAAACAAATGAAGGTAACATTATTAGTTGTCACACATCTATCGCACTTATAAATAAAGTTATTTGTTTTAGAGGAAGGCGTGTTCCTGGCACTCGATCTTGGAGGTACTAACTTCCGCGTACTGCTGCTAGAGCTTCAAGCCGGTCAGCTCGTTCGAGAAGATGTAAAGCAGTATCATATTAGGTAATAATTTAATAAGATTTGAGTCCTTTTGAGAGTTACTAGTCATAGAAAATATTTGCAACCCTTAATTCTTAGTTTGATCGATGTCTGCCATTTCAAACACACAAAAATAACTGAATTAAGTAGAGGATTATTAATTTACTTGAAGTCACTTGGTTGACTCAGTTTATTGCAATAAATAAGGCCTTGATATAAATAGTATTCACGATAAAGCTGACTTATTGCCGCTTGTAGTGATATTTATTGCCTTGAGTGTTATATCACTTTACCGTCTGGCTTATAATTAAACAAAAAAGTGTATTACAGAATTTAACTCAAAAGTCTGGCATCGTAGAATGAGTTTGCTAAAGCAGTTTACCGCCTCCAGCAATCTCTTCCAGATAACGTTTTACGACAGGCTTTTTGAACAAAAACACAGAACATAAGACTGCGTTATGATTACATTTTATTATAATAATATATATTTTAATATATTGTCTTTGTACTTGTCCAGTGACGCCTTGCGTCTCGGCCCAGGCGAAGATCTATTTAACTTCCTGGCTGACTGCGTGCAGGATTTCTTGCGCACGGAGGGCATGGAGACTGATGAACTATCCCTAGGTATGTTAACCTGCTAAAATGTTTCCGTTACAGAAAATGTCAAATTCGTAAGCTTGATGTTGTAAGTTTATGTTTCATTCAAGATTGATATCAGTACAATGCCATCTAGTGGTCGGTAGCAAGAAGTTTCATTAATATCGATTTGTATGCCTTCGAGTAAAATTATAGCGTTTGTTGAATTAAGATTAACTTAATAACAAAAATATTACAATTTACATATATTATAACATAAGAATTTTAACTACTAACTTGTTATTGAATTAGACACTTCTCTTAATCTATTCTTTTGTCGCCAGGGTTCACATTTTCGTTTCCCATGAAGCTGCATTCGATATCATCCGGCGAGCTGATCACGTGGACTAAGAGCTTCAAGTGCGGCGGTATGGAGGGCGTGGACGTGGCGGCGCTGCTGCAGCGCTGTCTCCACGCGCGCGGTCTGCGCGTCACCGTGCAAGTGCTGCTCAACGACACCACGGGCACCTTAGTTGCAGGCGCTCAGCTCGATCCAGAAGTTGGGGTATGTTTACTCATTAATCAGGCTAAGTAGTTAGAACGTTGAACATGAGTGAGGCTTAATTGAAGATCGCGGGTTCATCAGCTTAATCAGCGGTAATATGTGACGTAGACGATGCTAGAAATATTAACTATTCGATACACGGCTGGACTAAGGTCTCCTGTATTCTTGGGAAGAAGTTTTTTGCACCACGCTACTCTAATGTGGATCTAATGTGGTTTAACTATCGATTCTGAGATAAATGGTAAACACAAATTGAGCACGTGCAAACTTGCTTCTTGCTCGGATTTTATCCACAGATCTTCCATTAAAATCCACATGCTCCATACACCAATATAATTTAGGCCAACGGCTTACGATGCGTTACTATTACATTTCCAGATCGGAGTAATAATGGGCACAGGCTCTAACGGCTGCTACATGGAGCGCGCGGACCGCGTGCAGCACTGGGAAGCCGCGCATGAGCGAGTGCATGACGTGTGTGTAGACATCGAGTGGGGCGCCTTCGGGGACAACGGCTGCCTCTCTTTCTTACGTACTGAGAGCGACAAGGAGGTCGATGATAACTCGCTCCTCGCTACATCGTTTACGTATGTATTACATGTGTTTTTTATCTTTAAAAAAATATCTTTTCTTGTGCTTTCATTTGCGCCTGTACGTTGAAAACGTATTAAGAGTTTTTCACTTATGTTCTAACATTAACAAATTCAGAAACCTCTACATTTCGTAAATATAAAAATCACGCAGAAGTTTCATAATATGTAACCGCAATATTGGTTGTTAACTGCCTTGTCTAGTGACTAGCTTCGGGGGCTGCAGAACCGGGGTAGGGTCAATAATTAGTTATACGAAATGGGTCAGGACTCAAAACATAGAAGAGACATAAATTGTATTTCAAAGGTGATCAAATATTATCTTAGCTATTTATTATTTAATAAAAAATGTTTAAATTACAGTTTTGAGAAGTACATTGGCGGTAAATACCTGGGGGAGCTGCTGGGTGCGGTGCTGGGCGGGCTGGCGCGGGACGGTCTGTTCCCCGCAGCCCCTGCGCGTGGCTCGTTGCTGTCGGCGCATGTCAGCCTCTTCGAGGAGTGAGTTTTCCACACACAAAATATAGGCTCCATTTTTTACTAACCCTAAGCTCTCAGCTTTCAAAATCACTCGGCGTCAAACAAATCGCACCTTTTGAAATTTTGTCGTTGAAGTTTTTCCTTTTTTCATGAAAAATGTTTTTTATATGCTTAGTAATCACTATCACAGTTTTATTATTTAAAGGATTCTATAACCTTTAAAATGAGGCCCCACACTTATACCTTACCATAGATGACATAGGGTTTATAGTTGCTTGAAGTCAAAATACCAAAAGGTGCGATTTTTTTGACGCTGCGTTTATAAATAAAACAGGATAAAACTGTGACATAGTCGTATGTCGGATATTTTATCATTTTATTAGTAAGAACTTTTTCAGTTCAATTAGATATTACTTTAGCTGAAAGTTAAAGGTAATAAATAATAATAATAATAACAGTTTATTTGCACAAAACATGATAGTATACATTTTAATATACACATACATGTCCAGCCACATAAGCGACATGCAAATATGATTTTAGATTTAAAGAATTACATAAGTAGAACGATTGTATATTTATTCCATAATTTAAAATTTATCATATTCATAATTGTCATTACCATTAAATCATATGTCAAGTCAGTATACATCACAAAATAAAATAATAAATACTAATTAAATTGTTACTGAATATATTATAAACTAGCAGCTGCCCGCGGCTTCGCTCGCGTTTAAGTATAAGTAAAGGATAAACGATTAGTTGAAATTTGGATTGGTATGTGATTTTAAAGTAAGAAGCATGAACATGTCTTCTGGTCTACGATTCTGTTGCTTAAATACCTCGGTCATCTATCCACGACGTTAGATATAGTTACTTATGTAAATGAGCAAGCGTCCGAATATATTTTTTTATTTTATCAAACTTAGATTAAACAAAACTAACTCTTTAGGGTTTAAGGGTCAGATTGAGGTAAAAATTAGGGACTACCAATTAAGTGGTACACATGGCAATAATGGAATATGTTTTTTTTATCAAAACTTCACTAACATATTGAAGTTCGTATCAAAAATATATATCTCCTTAGCAGATATTGTATATTTTTAATTTCGCACCCAAATCTTCAAAACAAAAAAAAAAAAATTATAATTTATAATTTCGTTTCTAAAACTTCGAAATACATGTTTATTAATTCAATCAAAAAATACAAATAGTAAATTCCTATTTTATATTTTTTATTTTTATATTAATGCTTTCCCCCATTTCTCCCGTTTGGAGTTGAATTTCTAAAAGCGACGAAATACGTATGCGTAGCGTTAATATTAAATATAATTCTTCTTACATCAAAAATTACGGAATCCCCTATTTACCCTCCGTAAAGAAGGGGTTGAAAGTTTGTATGAAGTTTGTATGTAGGGGGTAGATTTGAAATACATTTTTATTTATTAAGTTTGTATGTATATTAATTTTTATGCTTGTAACTTTAAAAATTACAGGTTTCTAAACAATCGTTCAACTCTTTAGGGGTGGAATTTCCAGAAATTCTACTTTAGTGGGTGTTTACATTATAAAATGTATCAACTGCCAAAATTTCAAGTTTCTAACCCCCGTGGTTTATTAGGCTCTGCGATAATGAATCCTTCAGGAAAAGTCATTATATTATGTGTATAGATAACAAAAAAATACATGTTTTTTATAACTTTTGATAGACTCATCTGATTTTGATGAAATAAAGACTAAACCGAACCTTGAAATAGTTGTTATAATAATTCGGTTATTTGTAATTTTAAGACGTTTGAAAGATTAGCCTGAACAAACAGACAGACAGTGTAAAAAAATAAAAAAAATATTACTTTGGTTTTGGTAAATCGTAAATAGCCATATAACCTTTAAAACAGGCAGTTATTTTGAAATCACAGACAGAAACTTCAATTTTATTTATATGTATGGATAATTTATTTATTAATTAGTTTTTTGCTATATATTATGATGATGATTTATGTTCTTTTATGTGTACAATATAAAGTAAAAGAAAAGGTTCTTCTGTCAGAGACTAAATAAAATCAGACTTAATCAAGGCATAATCATTTAACTAAACAAAAAAATAAGGGGATTTAAATGTTGAGTATTGAACTTAACACACATATCTCAATGAGCTACTTAAGCGGCCATTTCATATAGAAAAAGTATATAATATACAAAAAAGCACCTATATAACAATTTTGATTAAAGGTTCAAAAGCAGTTATTTGACCACTCTGGTAGGTTAAGTGTTCATTAATAATTATTTTTAACAAACAAAAATGAGATGACACTTATATGAGATAGCATTATGTATATAAAATAGCACATATCATTGAGTAAGACCAATAAAGCGTAGTAAATAAATGATTTATATATTATTTGTATTATATAGGGTTTTCCATTAAGGGCGCTTGATCTTTGAAATGCAAAAAAAAATACATGTAGGAGAGATATTTGCGAATTTTTTTATTTGGAAGGTCTATCGACCCCATTATGACCAGGTAATGACCGCCACGGCTTCGGTTGGTGGCGCGCACACGAAAGGTCCAATTTTCGATGACTCTGGCGCACAAATCGGGCTGTATTTGATCGATGGCGTGGCGTATGTTGACTTTGAGGGCATCGGTGGTTTGCGGCTTGTTGGCATAGACCTGCGACTTAAGAAAACCCCACAAGAAAAAGTCCAGCGGGGTCAAATCGCACGATCTCGGTGGCCAGTTCACGTCGCCTCCGCGCGAGATGACCATGTCCAGAAATTGCTCGTGCAGAACTTCCATCGTAGCGTGTGCTGTGTGGCACATAGCGCCGTCCTGTTGAAACCACATGTTGTCCAGATCCATATTCTCGATTTCAGGCCAAAAGAAGTTGGTTATCATCGACCGGTATCGCTCACCATTGACGGTGACGGCCACACCATTATCGTTTTCGAAAAAATACGGACCAATCACGCCTCCGGCCCAAAATCCGCACCAAACAGTCACTTTCTGCGGGTGCATTGCCACTTGGTGAACCTCGTGTGGATTGGTCTCGTCCCAAATACGGCAATTTTGCTTGTTGACATAGCCATTCATCCAAAAATGCGCCTCGTCGCTGAAGATGATTTTTTTGCCAAAATCGGCGTCAACTTCCAACTGCTCTAATGCCCAGTCAGCGAACACACGGCGCTGTCTATGGTCATTAACCTTGAGCTCTTGGGTCAGCTGGATCTTGTACGGGTGCAGGCTCAAGTCACAACGCAAAATTCGCCAAGTTGTCGTCTGCGAAAGGCCGAGTTCCTGTGCGCGACGCGGAATTGACTGCCGCGGGTTTTCGAGAACACTGTCGCGCACAGCGGCGATATTCTCGGCAGATCTCGCGTTACGTTGACGCACGGGAACCGGCTGATTGTTAACTGACCCGGTTGACTCGAATTTGTCCACCAATCGACGGATAGTCGACTCGGCAGGACGATCATCGCGACCGTAAAACGGGCGAAGTGCGCGGAACGTTGCTCGAACTGAAGACCCATTTTCATAAAACAATTTTATGATTTGCACGTGCTGCTCGACACTGTAACCTGCCATGGTGGTTTGGGAGGACGGAATGAATATAACACACTGCATTTGACAGCTGTCACTCAAACAACATGGCCGCAATCAGCTGTCAAAGTTCAAGCGTCCCTATTGGAAAACCCCTTATATATTTTTAACCAAATACAATTATAAGGCAAGCAAGTAAGAATATGACTACAGTAGCAAATTTATAACAAACTAAAATATTTAATATTAAGAAGGCTGGTATATTCATATTATATAAATTAATACATTATTATTTTTATCATTTCTAATATTTCTATCATTATTAATTTTGCTACACTAACACATATTCGCTGTAAATTTATCACTGACCAATGACTATTAATTCAACGAAATCGCATTTCAATCTGAAATTTTCTAGACTCGTAATAAAGTTGGTTATATTTTCGTGTTTGCTTTGTTTTCTCATAAAAAATACATGTCAGGCCATAGTTAAATTTTTCCTCGGTTCGAAATACTTATTATTTTAATGTTGAATGAATTGAACATTTCGACACCTTTTCCACCAATCGAGTGTAACAAAATTGCTATTTTTCTCTATTTACACTTCTTATACATAACCAGTAGCTAATACTCCTTATATATATCCAGTGTTTAATAAATATAGTTCAAAATATGGTTGCCATTTTTTCCATGTTAAATTGTTATTTATTTCGTTGTTTAGAAAAAACTTCGGTAGGTAAAACGTTTGAATTTTTATCTGCCGTTTTAAAACTTGACAGAAAACACGAATTTACGAAAAAAATATACCTATTTAAAGTTTTAAGAAGTGATATACCACGTTGATGTTTAAAGCAAGCACTTCTAAAACCATGTATTATTGTTATAGTTGTTTTTTAGGCTTTGTTTATACACCTATATACTATTTACGTATTAATTATTGTCACTGAGTTAACTGACTTGGTCACACGCAGACTTAAAGCGTACTGTTATGAAAGATATAAGATGAGATCATAAAGATACACACAATATATATGCAATATTAGTGTTTATGCAAAAACAACCCACGAAGCTACTGAAAACACGAAATTGTTAACAAAAGTTTTTGATTTTGACAACTAACAGTGCGCGTACTTTTCCTACAGATAATGATTTATTGATTTTTAGTAGTGATACTAAACTTTTAATAAATAAATAAAGAGATTAAAAATTATAGGACAAAATATAGGATAAATCATAAGCAAAAGTGTATATTACATGTAATATTTAATCTCTTTTCAGTTTGACCATAACCATTTTTTAATAAATGTTCTACGTGTATCTTTAAATTGACATAACTTTATTATTTATGAACCGATTGAAATAAAACAAACACTAAATGTTAAGTGAAGTTAGCCACAATACATTAGTGAAAACCGCACTCAAATCCGTTAAGCCGTTTTTAAGATTAGCGTGCACAAACGCTGTCTGTAAACAGACAAACAGACAAAAATTCTATTAATCATTGTTTTGGGTTCTATTGGGTTTATAAAGACCCCCGATAAAAGTTTTACTCATATATCTTCTATGTACAGACATCGACCAGCTACAGATTTATTATATGTATAGATAAAAACAATAATGTCATGTTATGATTTATCCTTTGTCTGTCAGAAATTCTTTAACGGAGTAATAACATTTGTCAACCAACAAGTCGTGCAGTATTTTTCTAAATTTGTTAAACGGGAAATCTGTGATAGTTGACAACTTTTTGAGCTTAGAGCAGTTTTGCATTTCGTATAATATATTTTTTTGTTGGTGCCTTGTATTAAATGGGATAATATTACCTACCACGTGTGTCGAAGAAATCATTCTTATACTTTTTCATGAAACATGCCATTTCGTAAATATCTGTACATGGTAGTGTTAACAATTTCATCGCTTTGTAAAGGGGTTTGCATGATTGCACTGGGCCTTTGAAGCAAATTGCCCGGATGCACTTTTTTTGAATGATGAAAACCTTATTTACATCCGAAGTGTTACCCCAAACTAAAATATCGTAACGAATATTAGACACTACGTATCCATGATATGCTGATAAAGCTGTGGAAAGGTCAGCAATTTTAGATAGTCTGCGTAACGCAAAAACAAATTTATTAATTTTATGACATATATAATGAATATGAGGACTACATGTACAATTAATACATAAATAGTAAAAAAAACTTTACTTACAACCTGATAGGAATTACAAATAGAAATATATTTGAAGTGATTTACAAAAGAAAACAATATACATTAAAAAAATGAACAAACAAAACAAAACGACGTTAAAACGACGTTTGATTTCCAGAGAGAATGTGGCGGGCGCGCACTCGCGCACGGCGGACGCGCTACGCGACGCTTGCGGCTGCGCTGTCTCGCGGCACGACGCGCTCGTGGCGCAGCACGTCGCCCGGGTCATCTCCAACCGCGCCGCGCAGCTCGTCTCCGTCTGTGAGTACGATGCGGGGACTACATACGTTGCTTTTAATTGGTGTTTGCAGAAACAGAATATTAGATTTAGTATATACTACATATTTACTTAATGTCGATACCCGTGCGTGTCAGGTATCGCGACGCTGCTGCGCCGCATGTCGCGCGCGCACGTGTCCGTGGCGGTGGACGGGTCGGTGTTCAAGCGTCACCCGCGCATCCGTGCGCTCATGGAGCGGTACATCGCGCTGCTCGCACCGAACCATAAGGTATTTAACGTTTACGACGAGTTACTAATGTAATGTAAGTAATAATAATGAACAATGTTCACCTTAACGAATTTCGGCGGCACGGCAGCCTAGATATTCTATAGCACAGGGATGTGCGTATATACACCTGCGTGCAATTTTCTTTTCACACATAAGGCGACACGACTAAAATAAGTTCAGCCGCAGCATCGATCGCTTTACTTGCTTTCTGAGGCGCTGGATTGTAATCACTGTTGACTTCCAAACGCCAGACTCCGGACATAACTATTTCAAGCACAGGCAGTGCAATAAGTGATGAGTGGGTGATACCTATCTAGACAGATAAAGCCTTACTCCGTGATGCTATTTTTAACCGACTTCAAAAAAGAGGAGGTTATCAATTCGATTGGTATATATTTTTTTGTTTATAACAGTTTACGTTGCTGGGCGCGGAAGACGGAAGTGGTAAGGGCAGCGCGCTCACCGCCGCCATCGCCGCCAGGATCGCAGCGCGCACGCTCTAATTCACCACCTTCCACTTACGGGCGCTTCGACCATCACATTCATTCAGATTTGTAGTTAATTTAGGGGAGTGAAAGAGAGAGCAAAAGCGAGTTATGACCAATTTAATGTTCACACTTTCAGATACATATAGAGTGACATTGTCTTATATATAGTTTCTGAAACATTGATCAAAGTAAATAGCTAAATACTAAACGCTCATTGGTCTCCTATCGCGTTTTCAGTTGAAAATGACTTTTTAAATCTGACTTTGATCAGCGTTGAAACATTTAGATCACAAATGAGTTGGTTACTATGCAACCATAGAGTTACATATTTATTATAGCTACATATTGTTAGCAATATTTCCTTTATGTTTGGATAGCGACAATGCAATTTTTTGGAACGAAGTTCCAAAAAATTCCATTTACGCGGCTTACAGTAGAGTTAAATGGCAGTGTCTCAAGGTCACGTCATATAATGAAATAGCGTTCATACTGCGCATACCAAATGCTACAGAATGCGATGCGTTGGGCTTTCGAATTTAGGAGGTCGATATAAAGGAGGTGTTTTTGGTGTGACGTAAATACAGTAACATAATCAATTAAAACTTACATTTTAAAACTCGGTTTGAGTCGTAAAAATATCGCACAGAACTTCGTTCCTGACGGGGGCCCCCGACCGCACAATTTTTTATTTTATTTATGTATCTGTATAAGCTCAAGAGATATTTCTGCGTGAATACATTTTGACTATTTAAAAGATTTGACACCTCATTAGACAAACTATAATGCCGCACTGTAGTGTGGACTGTTAAAGATACTAATTGTATAGAAACCGCAGCATCTTGATCATTTTAAATTATGTATTATATTTTTTCCTGATTGTGTGATTTTAAACTCGAGCTCCGCAAGATATCCATCCTGAGGGTGTCTCTTATAAGATCGAACCTCAGCTCTGGATTCGTTCGCTAGGAACTGTTTAATTTGCAATAATTTGAAGTGACGAATATTTACACATTCCACGAGATTTTTCTTGCAGTTATTATTTTTATATAAAATGTTTATCTCTTCTACAAAACCTTCAATCGTCATATTATTATTTATATATCTACGATTATTATAAACTTTGAAATTTGGAACTAATCCAATGTGGGTTGGTGGATATGGGAACAGTAATACCGGAATAATATTATTAAAAAATTAAGTGAATTCCGAAATAGTTCATAATAATATATATATTTTTTTACAAATGAATATGGCCACGTCTCGTACTAAAGCTAGGCCGCAAAGTCTGAAGTGTAATTGTGTGCATGCGTGTGTGTATCGTAGCTCGCGGGTCGAGTTGCTTGAAGTGTTTTTGTAGTAAAATATACAAGATATAAATAACGTTAGTTATTAGAACGTAAGATACTATTATTCGTGCCATACTCATTAGCTGTAGTTGTATTAGGACGGGAAAGATAATTAGATTTGGTCGTGAAATAATTATAGGAATTCAATCAGAATTAACAGAGGATAAATGTAAGTTTGCTAATTTATATTGTTTAATCGAAAGGCTGTGACGTCACAAATTACGTTCAAATTTGACATTTTAGTAATACTTGAAATATTATAAGTATACTAATTGTATTTATATTTTACCCTGCATGCGAGCATTCGTATTGTTTTAGAGAGTAAGGTCCGCCACTTTGTATTAAATAACATTTTCAAAAGAACCTTAGACATTTTGATATCTAAAGAATCAATGTATCCAATAAAAATACATAAATAAACATCAATTGTGTTATTTTAAAAAACCTGTTTGTGACGTCACTGATGTGATTAACAGTTTGGCAAAGTGACATCAGAGTGAGGTGACTTATTTTGTAAGATTTTGAAATGACTTGTTTAAATAGGATCATGCATTACATTATTTTTTAAGTATCAGGGTTGGGTAGGATAGATATTAAATGAAAACAAAAGACTATTTTACGGCAACTACATAAATATATGGATATTGTAATTTAGATAACTATTTACATAATGTTACAACAAAATGTTTATAATTTAGTCTGTAATAGAAACTCAAAATCGAAAGAAATATAGTTCTATGTTCAAAGTAAGTACTCTACTTAGCGTAGCTGTGAGCAAGATCGGTAAGTGTTTGTAAAAGTAACAGATTATATACATTCGTTGATTAGAAGTATTTACTTATTATAATTAATTATATTTTATGTAAGTAAAAATAAAACTCGCAGCTTTATATTTTAATTTTATCTGTGAAATTATATTGTTTTATAATTTTAAGACAAAAATAAATAAATAATCGAATTTTCTGACATACACCGTTTTATTAAAACACCCATCTCTGACTTATTTAAACAAATTAGAAAAAGTGTTGTTAAAAACAAAAATAATCAACTATAGAATATACTAGAGAATTACATTAATAACATGTTAATCATTAATTTATTATTTTTATAAGAAAATGTATTACTGTTAAATCACTAATTAAGTTATTAAATTAATATTAGCAATAAGAGGAACTTCTGTGATAATCCGGGAGGTCGAACAGGTCACGTGTGTTATCCGAGTTTCCTGTAGCAGAATTGCTTGACATGTGCATATTGTGCATGTTCCCAGGCTCGTCGATCAGGAGACTTCGACCTTCTCGCGTACCTTGCGTAGGATGCTCTGCAGCTCCGACGCTGATGTCGTCTTGTACTGTGCGCGTAAAAGCAACCAACACAGAGATAAAACATTAATTATTCAACTTTGATTGAAGTATAAGACCGAGTGGTCCAGTGGGACCTTATCGAAACCCCTGATGGTTTTATTTATTATCATGGAACTTCTCTCTCGAGACTTCTCTCGGGATTAATTTTATTAAAATTATATCATACTTACTTACTTACTCATCAATATGTTCCATCACAGGTTTTTTAATATTAATAATACCAAGTTTTTTAACTTCGCCAAGTCAATACATTTTTAATTTACTTGATAGATAGTACGGACATATAAATTTATTTCATATAGTGAGATGACAATAGCTATACATTCACTTTAATCTTTTAAACGTGCTTAAACAAAGCTTACTGGTAAAAAGTATATTTTGGTTTTAATTTTAATGCCTTGAAGCGTATTTGTGTGCTTAATTTATTATTGTACGGAAATGTATGATGCATTATGCATCTCGTGCTCGAACGTAAACATCGTGGGCAGTTCTGCATGCGTCGGCAAGCAAATCATTTCAAAGACATACAGTGATTGCGGCGAAAATTGTATCGATGTCGTATTCATAAGTTTATAATATTCCATCGGGATGAGTACTCTTATCGTTAAAATGGTTACCCCAGACACGTTTCTCTGTACAAGGACTTGGCTGTAGAGTCGTTTGCCTTCGTCCTGTCCTAGCACACGCTCCAGCTGCGTGCGCGAGAGAGCAAACAGCTGATGGCCAGATACCCGCAGCTGTTTCTGAGCTGTCGAGCTGAAGCCCTTCGCTTCTAACCAAGCCGCTACTTCGTCAGGATTCGATTTCTAAATAAAAAAAGGGCATTTGTTAGTGACTAATTAGATATTTGTTCTTTCGTTCGGTTATTTAGAAATAATTAATCAATAGCACATCATTGGTATTTTATGTGAATCGCAACCAAAAATACTCATTATAAAACAATAGATAAATAACTATCATATACACATTACATATGTGAGGAAAGATATTGTGCAATGGAGATCTAATTACAGAACTTTGAGTACAGGAATCGACGTAGCAGCCGTTGTTTGAAAAAGTACTGGCAGTACTACCGACGTATTAGCAGAGAATTCATTATATATATAATAGACAAGTCTTACTTTCAATAAATTATTGAAATGATTTTACTGGTGTTGAGAAAGTTGTGCACAAGTTACCTGATGTATAAATATGTCGGGGGTTTTTTTGAAATCGAGCCGGCGTTGCTGTATCTGAGGTAAAACCATCTTCAATTCCTCATGCAGGTCACTGCCGGTGCTCTTTACTGACTTCGTCGCTGTTCAGTTAGGAAGAATTATATTGTTAGATGAGCCGAGATTACCCAGTGGTTTGAACATGTAAATCTTAATCCAAGATTGCGGGTACGAGCCCGACAAGCCCAATGAATTTTCATTTAGTTCATTTGTATTTGTAAATCATCTCGGGCTTGGGGTTAAAGGTAAACACCACGAGGAACCCGCATCGGAGCGACTTAGTGGAATAAGCTCCAAAACCTTCTCCCACCTGGGCTGTGGATTATTTATGGACAGTTCGTTTATCTTTAAGCAGCTACATATAGGCATTAGAGTTATGTCTCACTGTTTAATTTTGTCACTCGAGGCCACTGTTGACATAACATTGTTACGGCTCAATAAGTCACAGGTCCAATATTAAGTATCAGGGATTTGGCTTACACTTCATAGTGTCAGTTTTGAGTGGCACGATAACAGGTGCTGGCGTTGGAGGTTCTGGTGGCGGCGGAGGCGGCGGTGGAGGTGGAGGTACCACCTTCTCAACCTTACGTGGCGATTCTGGAACTGAGGTATTGAGAGATGTAATGTGGGGCTTTGGTTCAATACTGACATAGAGAAAGTAATTTTACTTAGAAGTTTAAGAACTTTTTAGAGATGATGAGATATTATTGATATGTTTCGGGCTATTTTATTTAACTTAGCCCTAGATTAATAATAAAATTTGTTAATATTATATTCGGAGTTAGTGTTTACTGACGTGAACTTTAACAAATAACGATTTAAATAATCTTACAAAGTATTTCGTTGTATTTTATTAATTTATTCAGTTTTTATATAACTTAAGTGTACACCGTGAGGAAACGTTATTGAAAAGTACTATGAACTGAATGAATATTATTATTATTCTACAACACCGTCGTATTGTGGCTGATTAACCGACAACTTCAATGAAAACGCAGTAATAAGCTTAACGTTTTAAATCTTACAAGTTTATAGTTATTATAAATTAAAATGCATATAACACATAATGTTAGCATAACACTTACCGACACGACACGCCACAGAACACAGCCATAAGCAAAGCACACACAGATCACTAATGATTATAGAAAATTTTAAAATTAATATTAAAGAACGAAAATTCGTAACATTTAGTAAAGTGTGATTTTATTTTTTATATTTAAATCAAATAGGAAGGCAGAAAGAATAGACTAGTTTGAGTATTTTTTAAAAAGTTTATTCAAAGTATAAAGTGTAAATATAACATGGAGTATATTCAGTGGCGGGGGGAGGGGCGAGCGGGAAGGGGCGTCTCTGTAAGAAACAAATATAACACTCGGCCCGATCGCAGAAAGCTTACAATAATTTTACAGTGATACGCTAGTTTAATTATTGTGGTCAATATCTACGACATCACTCTATAACAGTTAACGATCGAGTTTAGAGGTTGTTTATAGGGAATAATAGCTCCGATGTCAACTTTTAAGGTAAACTTCACATCGATTTCACAGTACAGTTTTTCTCATCAAGTCCGGCCACTGAGAGAATACGCTTGTCTGTTGGTCATGCTAGTGATACACTACGAACATAACTGTTGACATAACATTGTAACGGCTCAATATGGATTAAAATATATTAATGTCACTTTTAAACCATGTATTGTAAATTATCTGAATGATACTTTCAGGAACGCGTTCTCTCACTGACCGAACATTAGGTTAGTCACACTATATACAATGTACCAGAGAACTATTCTTACGATATCAACCATAGGCCATCGCCTCCTCCTCCCCCAATACAAAACACATATGAGTTTAGATAATAATGAGTTGATTTACAAAACATCTATCATATAACTTAGACGTACGATAATAATTTACTATGGATGTAAAAATATAGACTCTGTTAATAAAACAAATATACTAAGTTATATATTATATAACTCCAAACTCACTGCATTAAATAAAACATAGCACTATTGATTAATATCAGACTTGTAGGTCACTCATAGCGCTGATGTTGACAATTATTTCAAAGATATATTATATTATATCGAAATGTTGAGTGTGACAAGTTTTATAACGCTGATACAGCAGTAGACGATACATCAAGCGTACACCACTCGCGCAGCAACGACTACACACATAAAAACGTTACACGTGTGAGTGAATCATCATCCGAATGATACAGACGTCATGTGTAGTCGCCACTGCGTCTTGAAGTTCCCAGCAAATAGCAACACACACGCAATATTGAGACAGACACGACAACACGCACACACGCACGCGGGCGACGCGTTCCGAACCAGCGCCGTCGACTCGATGCGAACACGACTACTGCCGAGTACGTATCTTTACAAGATTACGAGCGTACATGACGCGGAACAATAAATATCTTAAATCGATATATAAATTATGACTAAGCGATGTCCTGGCGGACTGCACGCGCGTGCGTTAAGCGCTTTGGTAGAGGACGTCCAGAAATGGGAAAGTGAGTACGTATAGCGCCACATACGATTACAGGGAGACGTGTATGTGAGGCTACAGGTTCAAGTCGAGTCGTCGGCGGCGCTAGAAATATCGGAACTCGCCCTTCTTGCCGAGGCGCTCCCGGCGCACCCAGTCGGCGCCCCCCGGGCCCCCCGCCCCACCGCCACCTGCACCCCCCGCCGCGCCTCTACCCGCCATACCGGTGGGACTGCTGCCGCCGGAGCCTCTACCGCCGCTCTCCTGATGGATAAAATATATGGTTTTGAGACGTACAACTTAATTCATAAATAAATGTAAAAATAAGACCTAATTGACGATAGATTGCTCCGTTGCTCTAGTGGCTAACTTAAAAGGCCGATCCTCGTAGTCGGAGACGGCGAGTTGGTAGTGTTTAAACTCATCTGCCTGAACTATCGCGATCGTGTTAGATTTACCATCGGATTGTGAGAGTAAGGGAATAGAGAGTACACTTTACGCACATACTAGTCACATTTGTGCACAATAATGTGTTCTCCGCAGTTAGTCTGCAAGGAGACTATCCTTTGAAACTGTCCGCCATGTCCGAAATGGCCGGTCGGAGCATGACATATATATTTTATATATATTTTACATTAACTTACAATCGAAAAAACGAAAAGATAGTATCTAATTTACAGGTGGAGTATAAATCATTACCTGATAATGTGTGTAGATGGGGTTGGGGTAGAGGTGCGGGGAGGAGGGCGGCGACAGCGCGGGCGCCACGATGGTGTGCGGCACGTGCGCCGTCACGCCGCGCCGGTTGCGCGCCTTCCACCACTTGCGGGAGTCGTCCAGCACCTGGGATTATGTCATTGGTAGCTTACTAGTAGCATTATCTTAGGTTTGTGTGTTTCCTGAGTTTCATCATATTATGGGTTACCCAGGGTACCCCAGCACGATTTGAAATATTGAAAAATGCTCTTTTCTTCTCTTTACATACAGGATTATTTTTCTTTCGAAGAATGTTTGTGTTTTACATATGGGATAGTTTTTGTATTTTGTAACTAAGTACCTCCAAATACTCCCCGCGTACGACGGTGAGCTCCTTGTCATTGTTGGCGGTGCGTGGGTAAGTGACGCGCACCACCCGCCCTCCGCGCGCAGAAACGCCCCGCGCCCACGCCTCGCCTAAATCATCTGGAAATGTACAAGATTGAATTGAATTTAAAATCACCATGGGTTCGGAATGAATATTCCAGCGAGAAGATCCAACAAGGAACTAAGAAGTTACTACTTTTCGACAGTGAAGTCGCATGGATGTTGATTAAAAAGGCGTACCATCGTCACGGTCGCTCCTGTAGGCTGGCTCACGCTCAGGCGACGACGCTGCCGAGACGGAGTCCTCGCGCGCCATTGTTCGTGTGTTTCTGCAACATTCGCCGACTCAATTAGTATTCAATCAATGCAGTAGATAATTATTACTTTTCACAGTATACAGTTGTATGATTTTGTGCCAAACATTTTTCGCTTATTGCCCTTAAAAGTTGTTAGAGGTAATTTGGTATTTATATATGGTGTTGATAATTAATACTAGTCAGAAAACACGCTGCAACAATTCATTGTGTTCGATGATGTGTGACAAATCAGGGACACCTGACTTTAGACGCTTTTTCTTGAAAAGTGTAGCACAATGGAGTGTATCGTTGCCAACTACCAAACTCCGTGTGACTGAAAACTTTCATGACTCCCCTAATATATTTTTTCATCTGACTATTTGTTACTTAAAAGCAAGCCGCTAAATAAACGTGCAGACAACGGATTACAAACCTGGGAAATGATGCATATTGTTCTCCGTACAAATCGGGCTCATCTCGATCATATCCGTAGCCTTCGGAGCGATCTGCCCTCCCGGCTCCTTCCTCCTCTACCATAGCTCCATCAGTTCCCCGACCGGCATCATTTCGCCGAGGAGACGCCCTTCGCCACACAAAAACACTCAACACATACAAAAAGCAACAAAATATTGAATGACATAAGAAATGAATAACAAAGAATAATAAGACTGAGCACAAATGGAAAACGGTATTGTTGTGAATATTGACAATGATATCACTTGTTATGGCTGCAAACGTATACGTAACGAGTATGTGAGTCTGCACTACAGGTACAGTTATAAAGTTCGTTGCGAACTCACCGACGCAAAGGTTGGTCATCGACTTGGTAGTCTGGAGACCAGCCGTCCATGAATACCGGTTGGTATGGAGGTATTGTCGTCTTCCATTGTTCTCTAGAACAAGTAAATAAAGTTTTATTCATTATGTGTATAATGAATGAATAATGATAAAATAATAATCATAAATGAATTTTTGTAAAATTAGATTTAATACTTTATTGCCATCAAAATACGGACTTAATACTAAAATCATTGTCTAGTTTAGACAGCTGGTCAACTGGTGATATTATAAGGCCGCTGACCTCGAGGTCTTACCTGTACTAGATTCCAGGCTGCTACTGAGAATTTCTCGACCGAAAAATAATTATACCTGACCGAAAGGTGACTCTTTGAGCCTAGGATCAAACACCCACCAACGCTAACCACTAGACCAAGACGGCTATCAGCATTATACTACTTAATGAATAGTAAATGTTCGTAACCTTATTAACAATTTCCTCTTCAAAAACGTTATTTATCGAAAAATGCTCGTGACGTTGTCTCCCCAAAAATTATCGAGGCTTCCACGATATATTACTCCATAAGAACCAGTACAGCTGATAATATTTAAATAATTAAACATAATTAACAGATAACAAAGGAATGTCATTAGCGAAATTATTATCAACAATGCTACTCTGTAAGAACTTATTTCATCAATGAAATACATTTGTGAAATGTTGAAAACCGATTAGGACGTATGCTAGTCTGATGCGTGTATACTTTAAATATAATATTATGATTATTATAGTCGCGTGACATTCGTTGTAAGTTTCGAGTTTGTTACGGAATCCATATTGAATTGTTTGTCTTATTTATGAATGTATATAATACTCGTTAGATCATATTCAATAGTTTTATTAAAAGACTGTGCATAACAACGCTAATAATACACAGTTAAACATTTCTGTCTGTATCTGTTAGTCCGTCAGTCAGTAGATTATTTTGTCTTTTACGAATAATATTAATATTGAAAAGCTGGTGTGTTTGTATTGTTCACGGTGCTAATCTCAGTACCTACTAGACCGATTAGAAAACGTCTTTTAGAAGGTTTCAACGTTATCGGTATATAACTGGACGCTGCTATCCTAAGGACTGCAGCAATAGTGCATGTATGAAACAGATTTTTACAATCCAAATTAAAAAGTAATTTAAAGTAAAATTACTCACACTAAATTTTCATTCTATTTAAAAAAAAAACATCCATTCATAAATCATTAAAACACACATTACAGTTATAGTTTTCAATTGGATATAAAATCACTGTCGTTACTGTGATACACCTCCACTTCTAAACGCAATTGATTAAATTTTCATTTTGTCGTGCAGACTAGTGCAGTATACAAGAAATTCGACTCAATACAATAAGTGCCCGTTTCATGTAAGACGTCTAATAACGATTCGTTACCTGGGTATGAGCCACGCATCGCCCAGAGAGTGCCACAGTTCAGTTTCTTTGCTCGTGACGCAATTGGCGAGCAGGTTGAGCGCGTCTCGGGTCAGGAGCGGCTGAACGACGCGCGCAGGAAGCCGCCCGTCCGCGACGTCTTGCGCCGCATCCACGATCAGCGCTAGCGGCGTGAACAGGAAGTGGACGAGCTCGGGGGCGTTCGGGTCATGGATGTGAGCTCGGAGCCGCGCCAGTAGGTTGAAGGACAATTTGAACTTTTGTAGCACGTCCACGAAGTCGCGTTCGGGAGGCGGCCTAGTGCGCAGTGCCAGCATGCCCTCGCCGGTGCCGGCCGCGCGCTTGCCCCCCCCGCGCGATCTCCGTCTCCGCTCGAGCTCCCGTGACGCGGCCGCTGCGTGCTGCAGGCGCGCTATGAACTTTTCTATGTCATCAAAACACCGATTCAGGATGGCGATATCCTGTTCGTAGAGTCGCTCCGATCCCGTCGAGGAAGCGTCGTCTCTCTCCCCTCCCGACCCGCCGCGCTCCCGCTCTCCGCGCCCCAGTTGAGCTGACATTTGCTAAAAGAACACAGTCTACATGAGAAGCTGACGGTGAATAGCTTATTTCGTCGTTAATTTTCGATTATTGAAATCAGTCCGAATCAAAGATAGGAAACGATTAGATTATGAACTATTTTTAAATAGTGCGTAATGTTTCTGTGCGTGATTATATTAGGTGATCGGTTCTGTGAAACTCACAGTGAGGACCGCCTCCCACTGCTGGCGCGTCAGGGTGTGATAGAGCGGCGCCATGGCGGCCGAGCGAGGCACTGCTGGTGATGAAACTGACCAAATGTCGCCGCGACCAGTATCTCCGTTATCAATGATAAGGTGCTAATGCTATATACGTAATCCGACGCGGATAATCTTCGCTTAACAATAGTCACATATTCTGTTCTATTACTTGACTAATACTCGCATGGGAAATATATATATGTAGGAATGTAGATTGAGCTTCATACTGCATATAATTCACATGAACAAAGACAATAGCCTCAGGGTAAATAATGAGATATGTTGTAGTATAACAAATATTATACTACAACATGAACAGTTGAAGCGAGCTGTCCGCTTGCATTGTGTGATTCATCTTACCGAGCGGTTACCGACGCAGAAAGTGTACTGACCTCTTGCGATATCCCATAAACTACTGGTCTAAATTTCAAAGTGTAAATGGCAATTTATATATATATATATATGCCTTAAAATAAGTATGTTTTGTCTTTTTTAAGCATAAATAATGGATATTATGACTTGTATATAAAACATATTGTACGGTGGATATACATATGTACATACTATTGCGGACTTTTCTTACTACGACTTGCAATTTACAAGTACCTATAAGTTGATTTAGACCCAAAAGATATGACGACCTGATTACGAAACATTACCCTCCTCCTCTATGAAACATGAACCTCCATGAAGTAATTACGTCATTATTCCAGTGTGCCGAATCAAAGTCAATCTTGTATCTTGTCGGTTTATGGCAAAAAACGATTTGGTTTAATTATTTTTAATGATTAAAATACGAACGGATATATTATCTATTTAAAGCTAGAGCATGTTGAATATTCATAATAAAATTATTATCTTAAAGAGAATGAAAAAAGAACAAATTAATTCAAATTTAAATATTTAGCATAATTGTGGTGAATAGATTTCAAGATATGGATTGTAATATAAATTTCATTTGAAATAGATGTATCAGTAATAATAATTATTATTACCTTATATAAATTGTGAATATTAATATGCTTGATAGCGGCACAGCACAGATATAGTTTATAATACATATATAATTATTACCTGTGCGATAAAAATAGTTCGCAATAACAAAAGTGTCAACACAGATATTTGTGCTATATCGGAATTTAATCATTTCGAATGTGCAATAAAAGTAATCGATTGTACGCCCTTATCAGAGATGATAAGACGATTGATAAACGATAAAATAACCAGCGTGTTCTAGAACAATATGAATTACTTACGTACATTGTTCTTGTGAATTCGTTATAATGAGGTCACACGTTCTGTTATTTACGAAGGATATTGAATTTCTATTTCTTTTAATTTATACAATTATAATAAGGTAGTTTAACATTACCTATAGATAATGAAATGAAAAATTTTAAAACTATCACAACACGTAAACACCGAACTACCATGCGCCGAACATTGCGACTTAGTTATTTATTTATTTATTTTATTTTAATGGAAACAAACAGTACATAATAAATTTTATGAATATCAAATATTGGAAAATCATTACCAAAATAGTTTCCAATGATTAATAACTAACACATAACAGGCGGAGATGCATTGTGGCCGTTGTGCCTCTAGCTACAGTTGTCCTACAAACCGGACCACAGTCTATATCAGAATTACAATCTATTACTGTTTGGCGGTAGCGTACGGTAAGAGTAGGAGCTCCTTACTAGACGGTTCGCTGAGAGCCTTCCTAGCAAGAGGCAGTCATATTAAAACAATGTCAAGTATTGAGAAGTTTGTTAGTTACCTGTCGTCGTGGTCTTTCCATTTCATTTTCTCGCTCTCTTTCCCTTTCTCGTTCAATAACAAAGTCTCGGCCTCCCTCGGACCCCCCGCTGCCGACTCCCCTACAAGCACAGTATTATTAATGACTATTCTGTAAAGAGCAGCACTTAAGATGTCCGAAAAATATTGTACCTAGCGAGCACGAATTATATGAGCCGCTATATCGACCGTACTTATATGAGGTAGGTATTCTATCAACGCCAACACCATTACCTTCGGTCACAGAGTGTTTCAGTTCAATCGAATTAACGATTCCAAGAAAATTATTTTGTTAAACAATATTTTTCGGAGATCCTGTATTACACTTGATTTTTAACACTAGTAAGTACAAGTATGCACACCAGGTGTAGGCGGAGACGGGTAATGGAAAATAGAAACCTTTATTGAACATGTGAAATTTACGCGTAACCGTTTGCGTGTTCACTGCATCTGACACCTGACAAGCAGCTCTTCATCGCAGTTAGACCGCGAGATAAATGATAAGATTAAGCGTTTCACGCATTGTTACGCGATGAATAATATATGGAGGATAGCATTTTTATTTGTTATATTCAAATATAAATAGTTTTTTACGATTCCATGAGATTTTTTAAATATCATTTTAATATACAACAAAAGGAACAGAAATACTCTAATACTATGCAAGGTAGAGTTAAATAAAATAACCTTCCACTAATTCATAATCATTCTAGCTTCGACGTATTGGTGCTTGTCCAATTGACAATGGCAGTGTCTTCCATAATCGAATGGCTTTTTCAACAAAACGTATTATTTACAGAAAAATGAATTTCTAAATATACGTCGACTTACTTCAAAGCATTTAATTCCTCGACCAGAGTCTGAGCTCCGACATCATGGCATTGAAATATGTGGAGTTCACGTCGAGCGTTCGCAGGTGAGTTGCCACCGCCGCCTTCCGGAGCGCCAACCACGAACGCCAGCACGTTGTTGTACAGTTCCGCAGGCTCAGGGGAGGTAAACGCAGTAGGAGAATGTACCCATGAGGCCGGGAAGCGTTCCATTATGGACTGTAACATGAGATAATTATATATTAATTTTAGATTGTTATTTCAAAAAAAGCCGAATGATGACGATTTAAATTTACTTATTAGCAAACAAATTGACTTCAGTAAACATTTAACATAACTTAAAATATTTGTTGACATTGTTTATACTTCTTAGATATTCATTTCTATACCTAGTTTAAAAAAAGTTTTGATCAAAATAACTTGTCATGTGATTAGCTATTATCTGGCCAGCTGTTGTGATACTGTTTGAAAATTTTTGATACTCAATTCTCCTATACGATTCATCTTGATGGTATTTACATAAAACATTCAAGCTCTAATTTATGCTCTAAATGCGCAGTTTCAACCCTTTCAGGTGAAGAAAAACAATATATATAATAAAAAAACCTCACCCCGGTTTCGTAATCCATTACCAAGACCCATTGATCTTCTAAACAAAGCTGCATTTTTTGGCTCCATATTCCTGAAATTTAAGGACAACTAATTGAAATCAAAATATTCCTTATTCGAGTAAGTCTTATATAGGGTTTTCCAATAGGGACGCTTGAACTTTGACAGCTGATTGCGGCCATGTTGTTTGAGTGACAGCTGTCAAATGCAGTGTGTTATATTCATTCCGTCCTCCCAAACCACCATGGCAGGTTACAGTGTCGAGCAGCACGTGCAAATCATAAAATTGTTTTATGAAAATGGGTCTTCAGTTCGAGCAACGTTCCGCGCACTTCGCCCGTTTTACGGTCGCGATGATCGTCCTGCCGAGTCGACTATCCGTCGATTGGTGGACAAATTCGAGTCAACCGGGTCAGTTAACAATCAGCCGGTTCCCGTGCGTCAACGTTACGCGAGATCTGCCGAGAATATCGCCGCTGTGCGCGACAGTGTCCTCGAAAACCCGCGGCAGTCAATTCCGCGTCGCGCACAGGAACTCAGCCTTTCGCAGACGACAACTTGGCGAATTTTGCGTTGTGACTTGAGCCTGCACCCGTACAAGATCCAGCTGACCCAAGAGCTCAAGGTTAATGACCATAGACAGCGCCGTGTGTTCGCTGACTGGGCATTAGAGCAGTTGGAAGTTGACGCCGATTTTGGCAAAAAAATCATCTTCAGCGACGAGGCGCATTTTTGGATGAATGGCTATGTCAACAAGCAAAATTGCCGTATTTGGGACGAGACCAATCCACACGAGGTTCACCAAGTGGCAATGCACCCGCAGAAAGTGACTGTTTGGTGCGGATTTTGGGCCGGAGGCGTGATTGGTCCGTATTTTTTCGAAAACGATAATGGTGTGGCCGTCACTGTCAATGGTGAGCGATATCGGTCGATGATAACCAACTTCTTTTGGCCTGAAATCGAGAATATGGATCTGGACAACATGTGGTTTCAACAGGACGGCGCTACGTGCCACACAGCACACGCTACGATGGAAGTTCTGCACGATCAAGCGCCCTTAATGGAAAACCCTATATTTACATATATTATGAAGCTGGAGAGTAAGCTGGAGACTTTCTATGAATGAATGCCGTTATTTCGGAAACTATTGTCTGATTTAAAGAATCTTGCCGTTCAATAGTCCGCTTATTGAGGCTATAAATAACTTCAATTGACAAATGAAATAGTAGCCAACAATATCATCATCAACAGCCAATCGTAGTCCACTGCTGAACATAGGCCTCTCCCAAAGTGCGCCAAAGCTCCCGGTCCTCCGCCTTCCGCATCCAGTCGGTGCCCGCCACCTTCATAAGGTCATCGGTCCACCTGGCTGGAGGGCGCCCTACGCTGCGTTTGCCGATTCGCGGTCTCCACTCTAGGACTCGTCTGCTCCAACGGCCATCGGTCCTACGACATACGTGACCAGCCCACTGCCACTTCAGCCTGCTAATTTTGCAAGCTATGTCGGTGACTCCGGTTCTTTTCCGGATAATCTCATTTCTGATCTTATCCTTCAAAGATACTCCGAGCATAGCTCGCTCCATAGCACGCTGAGCGACTTTGAATTTGTGGACTAGTCCCGCAGTTAGTGTCCACGTTTCGGCACCGTATGTCATAGCAGGTAAGACGCATTGGTTGAAGACTTTTGTCTTCAAACATTGCGGTATAGACGACGTGAGGACTTGACGAAGGTTGCCAAATGCTGCCCATCCCAAGCGAATTCTTCGATCGGCTTCCTTCTCGAAGTTGTTCCTACCGACTTGTATAACCTGTCCTAGGTAGGTATATTCACTAACAACTTCGAGAGGTTTCCCTTCGACGTATATTGGTCCCGGCACGACATGCCTATTGAACATGACCTTGGTCTTGTCCAAGTTCATACCGAGACCGACACGCCGGGAAGAATCGCTTAGGCTACGCAGCATTTCGGTGAGTTGTTCCAGCGACTCTGCTATGATGACGATATCATCGGCAAATCGAAGGTGTGAGATGTACTCGCCGTTTACATTGACTCCATATCCAGTCCAATTCAGCGTCTTGAAGACGTCTTCCAACGCGCTGGTGAACAGTTTCGGGGATATTACATCCCCCTGTCTCACTCCTCTGCGCAGTTGGATCGCCTTCGTCTTACAGCCTTGGATGTGGACAGTCATCGTAGCGGCGTTGTACAGACATCTCAGTACCTCGATATATCTCCAATCGATATGACATCTCTGCATGACATGAGTCGAGCACAGCCCAGGTTTCGATGGAGTCAAAGGCTTTCTCGTAATCCACGAAAGCCATACACAGCGGCTGATTGTACTCTTCGGTCTTCTGCACAATCTGCCGAACAGTATGGATGTGGTCTACGGTGCTGTAGCCTGATCGAAAGCCGGCTTGCTCTGGGGGCTGGAACTCGTCAAGTCGTCTGGCGAGACGGTTCGTGACGACTCTTGAGAACAGCTTATACACGTGACTCAGGAGGGAGATTGGTCTGTAGTTTTTCAAGAGGGTTTTATCACCTTTCTTGAAAAACAGTACCACCTCACTCCCGCTCCACGTTTCCGGGGTCTTGCCATGTTGGATGACGGAATTAAAGAGGCTTGCTAGCTCTTTCAGGACCGGAGTCCCGCCTGCCTTAAGCAACTCTGTTGTGATTCCGTCATCTCCCGGAGCTTTGTTGTTTTTAAGCTGTTCTAGAGCCGCCCTAATCTCGCCTAGGTCAACGACCGGGAGCTCATCGGAGTAATGGCGCGTAAGAGGGGCGCGCTGGTCATCAACACTGATTCCCACAGGTTTATCCGATCTTGAAGAGAACAGCTGCCCATAAAACCTCTCTACTTCTCCGACGATCTCAGGCCTTGAGGTAACGACCCTACCATTTTCAGTTTTAAGTTTTGTCAGACGCGGCCTCCCAAACTTGCGAGCGAACACTTTCGATCCCCGATTTTGCTCAATCGCAGTCGTGATGGCACGGGTATTAGAGCACCGGAGATCGCGTCGCGTCAGCGTTTTTATAGTTCGGTTTAAGGCCTTATCTGACAAAAACGATGGTAGTTCTCGTCGTTTCCTCATGAGCTCGAGTGTCTCAGCAGAGAGTTTTGGTGCGCTGTCTCTTTTCTGTGGTGGAAAACACTTGCGGGATGTGTTTTGCAGTATTTTGACCAGCGTATCGGTTTTCTCATCAATATTGCTTACGGTTTCCAACGCGGTGAATTGATTTTGAAGCTCCATTTGGAACTTTTCGGAGCCTTGAGCAGCTTGGAGCATGGTAGGGCGGAGAGTAGACATCATCAGTCGCGATCTTTCGGCTTTGAAGTCGATATCTAGAGTGCCTCGAACCAAGAGGTGATCACTACCGGTATTAAACCTGTTGATCACTGAGACATCTCTAAATATGTGCCTTTTATTCGAAATGATAAAGTCTATCTCGTTCCTTGTCACGTTATCGGGGCTTCGCCAGGTCCACCTCCTCTGGGGCTTCTTTTCAAAGAAAGAATTCATCAAAAAGAGCCCCTGCGCTTCGAGAAAGTTTACCAGCATTTGCCCCCTGTGATTTCTGCAGCCCAAGCCGTAAGGTCCGACTTTCGATTCACCGCTATCTTGTACTCCCACTTTAGCATTAAAGTCTCCCATAACAACATTGTAGTGGGCCTTCGAGGTGTTGTTAAGGGCCTTTGCGATGTCCTCGTACATCGCTTCTACCACATCATCAGAGTATGCCGAAGTTGGCGCATATACCTGTACGATCTTCAGGGAATACCTGTCGGAAAGTTTTAGGACAAGGTACGCTACCCGGTTCGACACACTACTGATTTCTACAATGCTGCTAATGAGATCCTTTTTGACTAGAAAACCGACACCACCCTGGGAGAGTTTATCACCTTCGCGGAAGTAGAGTAAGTTACCGGACTCTAGAGTTATCGTGTCCTCCCCCTGTCTTCGGACTTCAGATAACCCCAGTATGTGCCAGTTTATATGACTTAACTCTACTTCTAATTCGGCGAGGTGATGGTCCAGCCTTATCGAGCGTCCATTATACGTTGCCATGTGTAGTCGTCTATGGTAGCCTGCCATGAACCGGTGATTCTTCGCACCCCCTGCCCTGCCGATACCGCGACCGCTACCTTGGTCGGGCCTAGCGGGCTTGCCGGTAACTAGGGGCCTTTTTTTCTGTGCACCTACCATTTAGGAGGGTTTGCCCATACTCGCCGCGCTGGGCAGGCGTGTTGGCGAGCGCAGTAGGGCGGTAGTTGTTTACGGGGAAGACGCTGCTGCCCATCCCCCCTTTTCCTAGTCCCTTAGTCGCCTCTTACGATACCCACGGGGAAGAGATGGGGGAGTGCTATTCTAAGCCCGGCACTCCACAGGCAACAATATACCGATGTAAAATTTACATATATTTATCGTTCAATTACAAATAAAAATAAAATGTTACTCTGATAATTATTGTGGTCCAAAGCATTTAATTGCTACAATAGTTATACGTTATACGAACGCTTTGCCACAAAATATTCGTCGTTCTCAATCACTCAATGTTTATCATCAGATACATATATATACTTGTATATACATTGTTTATTTTTAACGTGTTAGTATTTAGCAATTAGTGTATAATTATATGTTTATGTATTTATAGATCATTTAGGAATGTTATTACAAATGGTTCTTATTTGTTGCCAAAAACCCTGTCATCCAAGTTTGTCTAGAAGATAATGTTGAGCCTTTGTACACTCGTATCATACTGCTGACTACTTCGTTGGTCTATTGACTTTATAAGCCAAAGAAGTATCTCGGTGTTTGACAGTAAGCATGCTTAACACTCGGGAGTGTTACTTTGGAAAGCCGTTAAAGCTTCGCCTACGATTAAGCTTACGCCTAAACTACTTCCCATCCTATCGGATAACCATCCCATTGAACTATCAGAATGAACATCATCATCATCATTTGAAGCTATGCGATACATTTGGAGAATCTCGTGTGATGAAGTTATTCTGTTCATATATTACCGTTGCTCTTTTCCAACTGCAACAGTCGTCTCATGCCATCCGCGGGATAGACGATGCCCGTCTCGCGTGTGACAGTGAAGGTCGCGAGATGCTCCAATACGTAGGCACTTCTCCTCAATCCTGCCAGGGTATCGAACTCGTCCAGGGCGCGCGCCGCCGTCGCGTCCGACGTCCGCCCCCGCGCACTGCCCCCTCCGCCGCCTGCGTTCCTCAGCGCCATCATCAGCTGGTTTCACGCCGACTGGTTCCACTCACGCATCACGATAGCTTATTTTTGTTAGGAACGGTTAAATACTCGATATGTGTTTTGTGGAATCTGCAATCAAAGAAACGATAACATAAACAAATTACTCGTTTTTATTGTAATACTAGCCTTTTTCCCGCGGTTTCACCCGCGCAGTTCCCGTTCCCGTAGGAACACGGGGACAAAATGTAGCCTTTGTTACTCGCTAATAATGTAGCTTTCCATTGGTGAAAGATCTGTGTTGTGGTTTAGGCGTGAAAGCGTCACAATGAAACAAACTCACATTTACATTTATAATATTAGTTAGAATATAATTTTCAGAAAAACATACCAGTTAGTAAATATACCGGCACGAACATTATAATAGAACAAATGAAAGCTTTTATTAACACTATTATAACCGTATTCACAGTGACACGTTTTGTTCAAATATTGAATTCTGCTAGTTGCGAAATAATTTTATTAACAATATATAAGACACAAGTGTAGCGAATCAACCGTCGACACGGCGGGCACGTCGCGTCGTGTCGCCGCACAATGTCGTGAAAGATCTTTGTCTTCGGGTTTTGTTTACAAAACGTGACTCGATATGACAACAGTAGTGATGCCGCTTACATGGACTCATTTATTTTTACAAGCTACTACTATTATGTAACTTTCACTGGAATTAATATCAATTCTGATGCAGCAGCTTATAAAGGGTTTGATCAGTGATTAGACAAAATACATTCGATGATTGTGGGAGAGCTGCAACTTCAATCTCGTTATACTGCACGACTCGATTTTAATTGATAAACTATCAAATATGCGCATATTATGTAAATTATATCAGAACAACAAAAAGTGATTAAATTAAATTTTGCCATCTTTTAACTTTTATATTGAATTTATTTGCACAATAATTGGTTATCCACTAAAGTCGTACAACAATCTTGCCTTCTTCAGGTCATCGGTCTATCTAGATTGAGGTCGTGTTTTCATACATATTTGAGTATCAGTATTTTTTACAAATGTATTCCTCGATTAGTTTATCTACTACTAGCGGTCAAACTATTAGTTAGATTATAATATAATTACAAATAATTTATTTACTTTTTAAAAACCTCTAGCGTTTTGTGGTTTGCTATTATGACAAAATAAAATCTGTCGGCTGAACGGACATCGGATACAGTTACGAATTGTTTTGACCATTGTCGAAATTATGAAAATGATTCCGATATCACCACCGTGAATTGGATTCGCGTAACTTATGTTTTGATCTGTTATAATCTACCGTCATTAATATGTCAAATTGAAGTTACAGTCTTAAGAATCAAATCAGTAATGTACTAAAGAATTTGGTTAATTTAAAGTTTTTTTTTTGTCGTATGTCTAAATAAATTGATATTTGACGTAGATTTAGTATGATATCATGTGATATTGAAAACTAATTGAAAACATTTATAAACAGTTAACATCATATGCTTGATATTAACTGTTTTAGATTTTATTTCATTTTTGAATGTTACGATACGACACAACATATATTAGGTCGATATACGTATAAGTACCTATATACATTCCAGAGTATATTACGTGAATGGTGCTTGTACTTATCAACGCATACAATACGAACACAAACAAACATTAATTTATATATACTGTAACACATAAAATATGAAAGATAGAGACAAAAACAAACTAAACTAATTATTAATTACCCATAGAACTTAACTTTATAAGAATGTATAAACTTCAGTGGCAGGTTGTTTAAGATAGCAGTAGGTAATGTGTTACAGATGTTTGCCCGCCACAGGTGCGCCCTTCATTGCGATGCGCGCCGTGAAAGAGAAACCTTCCACCTCTCTCTCACGCACAATATACACATTCATGTCCTGACTCTTTCTCACAATAGAACACAAGTCGCGTTTCTAATCATTTCTTGTCTCTGTGTACGAGCATTCTTGCTAACTTCATAGTTATTTTAAACACAAATTCATAAGGTATGTCTTTATTGAGAAAGTTAAGCGCTTTCTCTGCTGCCTTACGACATTATTTACTGAACGATAGAAACGACCTTGCGCTTTACTCGGCTTAACGTTACAGAATATTAAAACGGAGATTAGAATATTGTTGCAGTAACAGAGCCGGCCGAGACAGCCCAGTAGCTAAAAAACGTGACTCTGAATCGAAGATCGCGGAATCACATTGGCGGTGAAGGTGGAAACCGTGAGGAAATCATGTTGGATAATATTCTGCCAAATATTTATGCACTGATCAGACTATACCAGTATAGACAGAATGGTTTAAGCGTGTTACCAGAACGACAGGCCTTCGCCATTTTTGGAATGTTTTCAGAGTGTAACTTTTCCTATTTTAAAGAACCAGTAAGCAGTGAATTCTTAGTATTGTGTATACATGTGGTATGATTTTCATACAGAACTTAATTATATAAATGGTCATTGCGTGCCTGTGGTTGATGAGAAGAGTAGCTAACATTTCGCGCTTGGTAGCTTTAAATTCAATATATAATAATAATAATATTAATTTGTAAAATGGCAATTTAAATATGTTTGTGAGCCTAATTGACTAAGCTATATCTTTGTTTAAGAACACATTAGATACGTAGTTACTAATTCGTGTATTACGTCACAAGACAGCTTAAAACAACTCAGCTCGGAGGCTGCGAGTGCTATCAGGTAACAGGTTCCAAGGCACGCATTCCAAAGCAGTTATGCATATCAATGTTATGAATTATGATAAGTTGTACTGCCGACCTTCAGCGCTAAAGCACGAACGTGTCTATTTGAAATTTTCAGACAATGATCACTTTATTTTAAAATTTTATTCGAAAACGCTCATGATTCCGCCATTCACGTTAGAAAATATTAATTTTTAATTTACTGTACCTGTAATATATGTTATTTTTTTTAATGGGTTTTGGTTTATGAGTTAAGTTTTCATCAATATTGTGTATCTATAGTAATATATAAAGCTGAAGAGTTTGTTTGTTTGTTCCGGCTAATCTCAGGAACCACTTATTCGAATTTAAAAATGATTTTTGTGTTGTATAGTCCTTTTATCGAGGAAGGTTCTAGGCTGATTTTTATTCATTATATTTTTATTAATTTTACGCGGGTGAAACCGCAGGCACAGCTAGTATTAAATAGAAATACCTATACTAATATATGTGGGTAACTTATAGCTAAAATTCCTGTCAATATTGATTTGTGTTGAAACTCCAAATTTGAATTTAATTGAAATATTTAAAAATGAAAAGACGGTTTAAAGTAAGAATAATATTTTATATTATGAAATAAGAATACAATTCTTAATATACAGCGTGTAACAAAATTCGTGTCCGACGCGTGGAGGTGTTATTAGGTATAGTGTGTCGGTTCTATTTATGTAATTTTTTTTTTTTAAATTAAATGACAAATATTACATGTCAACACGGGTGCGAGCAATAGCGCTCGATAGCTCTTACCTATTGGGTAGCTAAGACACGAGGTCGTGACCTCAGTAGTCCACGTTTTTACCACCAACAGTGTCGTTAAACACAATTAATATATATTTTTTTAAGTAATTTTTTTGCTTAGTATTTTAAAAATTATTACAAAAATAGAACCGACTTCACGGGTCGGACACGAACTTTGTTACACCTGTATATTTTATGTATAAATAAAAAAAGAACATTGTTTGACACAACACATATTAATGCTTGCACATTAATAGTTACCGTGTCCGGTTTTTATTGAAAAAGAAAGAAATAAACTTGTTTTGATCAAAATACATTGTGCTAATAATGTACATAGAAAAAAAATCTACAAAAAATTGGGTAAGTTTCACCTAATTTAATAAGACATCTGAATCATTTTCAGAGGTGATGTCGCAATAGTTGTCAAGAATCGGCCGTAGATTGAACGACTTATCAGTAAAATACACCTCGACCACACATCTCTTCAATAAACACCTTTGTGTAAATAAACCTAAACGTACAGTCAGTGTCACGTGTATCACTCATTGAAAATTAATTATATTCTGTAGATTTTTGTGTCAAAAATTTTTAACCAATCAGAGTAAACGTGAAATACGTTTCACGTCTAAATTTTAATGTAAAACTCGGTTCATATAAAATATTAAAACTGGGAGGCTAATTGTGTACTGTTGTAATAGTTAGTACACATTCGTTACATAATATAGTTGCAGGAATAGAAGCATTACCGGCTAGATGGCAAGTACTGAAACTCAGCGAAGTATAGCCAAAGAAAGATTAAGGACGGAACAAAAGTCTACATATTTTCACCAAAATAAATTACACGTTTATCGTTTTGTTGTAAAACAAAATTTATACAGTTCATTTGTTTATCTTTTAAAAAGTCGAATGAATGATATAAAATGTTTTCTGTCTAAGTGTATATACCTGGAGAGAATTATCTACCTGTATATAAACTTTGATGACGATGTCGTGAGGATCGCGGGAAGCCGTTGGATGCGGGTAGCGCAAGACCCACTATAGTGGAAATTCTTGGGGGAGGCCTTTGTCCAGCAGTGGACGTTTTCCGGCTGAAATTATGATGATGATGATGATATAAACTTGTGTTATATTGATGAGTGTAATGTAAATAAGTATACTTTTACATACATATATCTTTATATCACACTCATCAATACTCGTTTAAAGAGTACACAGCCGATGTGCGGGCGTTAATAGATTTACTCTTCGTTATCTGACATTGGTATGTTGTTTCTGTGTGGGTTTGTGTATGTACGTGTGTGGGCTTGCTAATGAATTACGGATTTGTGAATCACCTTCCAACGTAGTTAATTATATTTACACCAAGTCTAGGTGTCCGTGTCGCAATGTTTATCGTTGCAATCGATACCACTTAAAAATACGTATTGGCTGGTACTTTAAGTTTTGACATTTGCTTATTTATTTATTTACTTCATATTACTGTTTATTACTCTTGTCGTGTTTTCCATCGTCATTACAATCAAACAAATTGCATTCTAATATTAGTATAGATTTGGAGAGTAAGCTATTAAAACTACGTACACTTGTTTCCATTACGTTTACACATAGTGTATATACACTAGTATCAATATTGTTCACACTCAAAATCTTTATTGAATAAAGAAGCATTAGTTTCCTTATTGACAGTCAAATAATGTACTTATTAAATTGTGTCTGTGAATACACATACTCGCCCTTCAAAACGAAATGCATAAATACGGCAATTAAAAATATTGATTTTTGGCAGAAGATATGATAAGTGATACCCAGAGTGGGTCTATCGAAGGCTACGTGTTGCTGTTATTAATGACTACGAATAACTGTGTAATATAGCTAACCTATGGATCTAATAACTTTAGTCTTCCATTATCTTTCGAACACACAGATTCATACCCTGCATATACATAGCAGAGCTATATAACAATTCCTATGTCGTAAAATAAATCTTTTATTTATATTTCACACTCAAACAAAACATTTGAAACATTTTAACTGTATTTACTTAGATGTCGCATTGCTTTTTGCACATTGCTGTGTAAATACTATATCACAGTACTTGAAACATTGGAGCTTGGAGCACGAGTGCAAGAACCTTTATTAAATATATAACACCATCTTTTATTGCTTATTAGGTGGTAGGGCTTGGTGGTGTGCGAGCCTGTCTGCGTAGGTACCCACTCATTGTATATTATCCGCCAAACGATACTTGGTGTTGTTGTGTTCTGGTTTGAAGAGTGTGAACCAGTGTAGTTACAGGCTTAAGGTACATAACATCTTCGTTCCTAAGATAGGTGGTGCATTGGTTACCTTACATTCAGGTAACCTTACCATTTGGTTGGTTATTATTTCTTACAATGCCAGTGTTTAATGGTTACCACCTACAGGTGACCCATTAGTTCGTCCGCCTATCTATTACAAAAAAAGAAAAACTTTCGGTTTGAAGGTTGAATAAGCCAGTGGAGCTCCAGGCGCGAGAGATATAACACTATATTTTCAATAGTCCATGAGCCATCATCACATTTCGCTTACCTTTCTCTCCTTTATTAGAAACAATCGAAATATTTATATAACGAATCTGATTATTCCTTCCTCGTTGCTATTAAATAAAGATTATATTATTACAGACACAGACAAACAGACATATGACATTAGCGTTTTGTCGTACTGACCACTTTGATCTGAAATATCTCCTCTTTGGTTAAGAATTCCAAATTCAAATTTATAAATTCATTTAGCTGGTACATTTGAAAACAGTCATTCATCTGTTTTCCATTGTGCGCTTATTACCGCACAATGGAAACATGAAATATCGGTATATTTACGAGTACGAGTTCTACCGTGGCACCAGTGCTACAGAAACAGCTCGAAAGATTAATGATGTGTACGGTGCTGGTGTCGCAAAAGAAAGCACGGTACGTTTTTTGGTTTCAACGTTTTCGTTCTGGAAATTTCGATCTTCAGAACCAACCCCGTGGACGGCCGGAGACCAAAGTGGAAAATGAAGATGTTTTTTTTATTGTATAGGTAGGCGGACGAGCATATGGGCCACCTGATGGTAAGTGGTCACCAGCGCCCATATACAATGGTATTGTAAGAAATGTTAACCATTGCTTACATTGCCAATGCGCCACCAACCTTGGGAATTAAGATGTTATGTTCCTTGTGCCTGTAATTACACTGGCTCACTTACCCTTCAAACCGGAACACAATACAAAGTACTGCTGTTTTGCGGTAGAATATCTAACGAGTGGGTGGTACCTATCCAGACGAGCTTGCACAAAACTCTACCACCGAGTAAATTAAAGGCTATAGTGGAATCGGATCCATCACAAAGCACTTCAGATAGCTGCAGGCTTCGGGGTAAGTGTAAGTAATAAAACTGTATTAATCCACTTGAAACATATTGGGAAAGTAAAAAAACTTGAACCATGGATACCTCATGAATTGTGTGAATCGAACTTGCAAACACACGTCGACTGCTGCGTTACTTTGCTCAATCGACACAATAATGATTTTAAATCGAATTATTACTTGTGTTGAAAATTGGATACTGTACGATAAGCGCTCGTAGCAATGGCTGAACCCTGGAGACCCAGCCAAATCCTGCCCTAAACGAAAATTGACTCAGAACAAGTTTCTTGTGAGTGTTTGGTGGACTAGAGCCGGTGTCGTTCACTACAGCTTTCTAAAATCTGGCCAAACGATTACGGCAAATATCTATTGTCAGCAACTGCAAACCATGAGGGAAGAATTAGCTGCTAAACAATCGAGATTGGTCAATCGCTCTAGGCCACTGCTGCTTCACAACAACGCAAGACCACACACTGCACAACAAACAACCACTAAGTTAGATGATTGGATTGTCTGCGACATCCACCGTACTCCCCGGATCTTGCTCCAACAGATTACCATTTTTTTCGGAATTTGGACAACTTCTTACAAGGAAAAAAATTAAACTCCGATGCGGCAGTCCAAACCACCTTCAAAGAGTTTATTGATTTTTGCCCCCATGGTTTTTTTAGTAAAGGGATCAATGAACTACCTATGAGATGGCAAAAGTGTATAGATAACAACGGTGCATACTTTGATTAATTAAATATATTATACAAAAAAAATATTGACTTTATATTCCTCCCGAACAAAACGCCAATTTCATATGTAAGGACCTAATATATGTCAGTATGTAGTTAGTGTAGGCTTTTCCTGAAATTAGCGCTATCTAAACTACTAACTAAACTAGCAGTTTTTAATATAAATATAAATTGTATTTTGGTCCAAAAGTTCGTTTTTTATAACTATTTCGGAATCTTATATTTCTTATTAGTCGTCATAATTATTCTTGATTTTCACGTTTTATACATTAACATTATAAATATATTATTAATTCTAACAGATGTATTTAGAGAATATCAACTTTTCAAGGTCTACTCGCTGTTCATTTTACTGTGATAGGAAATATCGTAATATTTTTATGGAAATGTTAGCATTTCAATAATAAACATATTCTCTAATTATTTATAATACTTTTTGCTAAAAATACTATCAGTAAAATTAAATTAAATTTCTGTTTTGTTCTCTTGAAAATAATTTTGTGAGAGTCTGGGCCGTATTGACGAGTGACTAGGATACAAGTAGTTTTCAAAATCAGATAACATACTTTATTTAAGATCTTATTAATTGGACTTTTTTTTTAACATAACATTTAAATTTATTAATTGGCAAAGCTTAAACTATATATTTGAGGAATTTTAATATAGAACTGAACACTTTCGTCAATCATGGGTTGCGAGTGGATCGAGCAGAATGGACTTGAAGATTATTCCACCGTGCTACTCTAATGCGAGTATAGTCTGATAAACAATCCACTTAATTATTAAAAAAAAAAAAATAGTGTTCAAATTAAGTTACACGCCTCTCCTCATAAAGAGGTTAATCAGTCGACCGTTATTATTGTAGTTGTGGAATAAGAACGAATTAAATTAGCATTGTATAGCTAAGTTTTGGATAGAGCGGTAAGTGAGGCACACTGCCTTAAAAACTAATTACACAACAGTGTAAGTAAAGTCACAAGAGAAAACCCATTTATAAAGAATGGTTACCGTGTAAACTGTGGCTCATATTTCAGTTTCTAGGGGTGAAACTCTGTCTTTCTAAATTACAATAAATAAATAAAAATTACATACCATAGATATTCCCGTGAATTCCCACACAAAGCGGTCCGTTAAATAAAAATATAACTGTAATTACTAATTAAAATGGCTTAGTTGATATAGGACTGTATTCACAAATAATACAATTATTAATCAGGACTACGTAGATAGCGGATATAATTATTGAAGTAGCGATCTCTTATCAGAGATAGCGTCGTGCAGCTACGAGTACCTACGACGTGTCTACGTGTGCATTTGTCTGTGTGTTGTGTGTGCTCGAATATAACCGGCATATTGTTTTGTTGCAAAGCATACGGTCTATAGTATATTTCGATGAGGAGAAAAGGTAAATAAACAACTGACCGTGACGTAAGAGTTTATCGAGTGAGGAGTAAGTGATCTAATAACTGATGACGCGTTTGGTTTTCACACACATAATTACAGTCTTTGAGTTGCACGTCATAAGAACTGTGAAATGATCAGAGGGTTGTTTTGTGAAGAAACTTACGTATATGCTTAACTTACGTATTTGCTTTTGTTAAGTTTGAAATTTTAGTCCTTAATTAATAATACCCTAAAATATATTGTTAAGTAGCCGATACATAAGGCAAGATACTTGACCACTGCTTTCCTCTGAAAATCACTCTGTAGCGAATATATAGAGTTTTCCAATAGGGACGCTTGAACTTTGACAGCTGATTGTTGTTTGAGTGACAGCTGTCAAATGCAGTGTGTTATATTCATTCCGTCCTCCCAAACCACCATGGCAGGTTACAGTGTCGAGCAGCACGTGCAAATCATAAAATTGTTTTATGAAAATGGGTCTTCAGTTCGAGCAACGTTCCGCGCACTTCGCCCGTTTTACGGTCGCGATGATCGTCCTGCCGAGTCGACTATCCGTCGATTGGTGGACAAATTCGAGTCAACCGGGTCAGTTAACAATCAGCCGGTTCCCGTGCGTCAACGTAACGCGAGATCTGCCGAGAATATCGCCGCTGTGCGCGACAGTGTCCTCGAAAACCCGCGGCAGTCAATTTCGCGTCGCGCACAGGAACTCGGCCTTTCGCAGACGACAACTTGGCGAATTTTGCGTTGTGACTTGAGCCTGCACCCGTACAAGATCCAGCTGACCCAAGAGCTCAAGGTTAATGACCATAGACAGCGCCGTGTGTTCGCTGACTGGGCATTAGAGCAGTTGGAAGTTGACGCCGATTTTGGCAAAAAAATCATCTTCAGCGACGAGGCGCATTTTTGGATGAATGGCTATGTCAACAAGCAAAATTGCCGTATTTGGGACGAGACCAATCCACACGAGGTTCACCAAGTGGCAATGCACCCGCAGAAAGTGACTGTTTGGTGCGGATTTTGGGCCGGAGGCGTGATTGGTCCGTATTTTTTCGAAAACGATAATGGTGTGGCCGTCACCGTCAATGGTGAGCGATACCGGTCGATGATAACCAACTTCTTTTGGCCTGAAATCGAGAATATGGATCTGGACAACATGTGGTTTCAACAGGACGGCGCTACGTGCCACACAGCACACGCTACGATGGAAGTTCTGCACGATCAAGCGCCCTTAATGGAAAACCCTATATAAGATTTTCGGATAAAAATTCCTGGTGGTAGGATGTCTCTCATCCGCCTGGCTTGTTACCACCGTACGCATGGTGAAAAACTCGTGAAGTGGCTGCAGGCAACGGCGTTTCGAGATCAGCCAGCGTACAGCCAGAGCCTGAGCGCGCATTGCCGCGATATGTGGTGGTCCAGTGGAAGTTACTGTTGAACCAATGCCGGGGGAAATTATATTGACCCGCCGGCCAGGAAGACCCGTAGAAACGGTTGTTCCGCTGGCCGCCCGTGGCAGAGTACAGGGGCCCAAGCGTTCCTAACCAGCTCGCGAGGCTGCCCCACCAGGCCACGCATAATCTCGGTGTGGACCGTCGTGCCGGTTGGTGACCGGACGGTGGGGTCCCGGCGGCCATTACCGAGAGGGTTCGGGGGCCCTTCCGTCTGGCGGATCAGTTTATTTTCCCTTCTGGCAGCTTCTTGGGGAAACACAGCTCCACACTTTGACCATCCCTATCGTGGCAATGCGATGCTCACTTCACGTCTCTCCTTTCTTTACCCATGACATGACAGCGCATAAAAGAAATAACGTTCGATCAGCGGTGCACACCCCCACCATACCTTCGCTGTTTGAGGTTGAGTTCTCTAACATCCGTGGACTCCACGCTAACCTCAATGCTGTCCACCACCATCTCGAGACAGCACGGCCAGCAATGTTGTTTCTTACGGAGACTCAAATACTCCGTCCTGCCTATACCAGCTACCTTAATTATCCCGGCTACATGCTTGAAGAATCCTTCAAAGCGAAAGCCGGAGTATGCTTGTTCGTCAGGGGCTCCCGTAGCTTCTGGCGTCTGATCAAGTCTGTGCAAAACAATTTTTGCCAACCTTCGCTGCCACCGCTCAGGAATCCGGACGGATCACTAGCTCATAGTCTGCAGGAGAAAGCCGATCTTCTGGCAAAACTCTTTGCGGATAACTCTGTGATCGATGATTGCAGTGCGCTACCACCTTCAATACCTTCATGTGGCCACACGGTGCCTGACATCAAAATCAGGCAGCGTGATGTGCGTGCAGAGCTGCAATCACTCGATGTACGGAAAGCTAGCGGTCCCGATGGAATACCAGCCATAGTGCTGATGAAGTGTGCAGCGGAGCTGTCTCCTGTGTTGACACGCCTGTTTCAGCTGTCTCTCTCTACAGGATGTGTGCCGGATTCTTGGAGAAAAGCTAATGTGCAAGCGGTTCCCATAAAAGGGGATCGGTCTGACCCGGCAAATTATCGGCCAATAGCTATCACCTCAGTACTTTGTAAGGTGATGGAACGGATCTTAAACAACCAACTGATCCATTACCTAGAAGATCACTGTCTAATTAATGATCGTCAGTACGGGTTTCGACCAAAACGGTCCATAGGTGATCTTCTAGCGTACGTAACACACCTCTGGGGTGAAGCTATCGATAGGCGTGGGGAATCGTTGGCTGTCAGCCTCGATATCTCCAAGGCTTTCGACAGGGTCTGGCACAGAAGTCTTCTCTCCAAGCTGCCGGCATATGGTCTGCCAACTCAGCTCTGCACCTGGATTGCCAGCTTCCTACACAAGCGTAGCCTTCGCGTTTTAGTTGATGGTTGCGCTTCACAATTCCATGTAGTGAATGCTGGGGTCCCCCAGGGGTCTGTGCTATCCCCCACACTCTTTCTTCTGCATATCAATGATATGCTCTCTCTTGGGAACATACATTGCTATGCAGATGATAGTACAGTGCACGGGGGATACCACGGACGCGCAGTAGCTGGGCGGGCGGAAACCGAGGAGAGGCGGAGGGATCTTGTTGTTGAACTCGATAGGACGTTAGGACTCATTGCCAAATGGGGCTCTGACAATCTTGTTGAATTTAACGCCAAGAAAACGTGAAGCGGCCCGGCAAGGCGGGGGCGGCTAGAGCAAGTCATTCGTCCTGACTGCACTAGCCGTCGTCGCGTTTGGACTCTACTACCGCTTACCATCAGGTGGAGTAGAGTCATATGCTCTCCCGGGTAATATAAAAAAAATGCCTACTTGTTTGTATGTATTTGTCTTCATTTTTATGTATATAAGTGTGACTGGCCAATTGGCGCAGTTGGCAGTGACCACGCACTCCGCTGCGGAGTTGCGGGTTAGTGTTGATCGGTTTATTTAAAAGTATATGATATATAAATATAAATATGTATATCAGTCGGCATAACACAAGTTGCTAACTTTAGGAACATACGAACTTGTGTAATATATACTTGACGAGCCAGCTGGCGTGGTTGGTAGATACTTGCCTTTCGCGCCGCAGGACGTGGGTTCGATTCCCACCCAGGACAGAATTATATTTGTGTGCATGAACATGTCTGTTTGTCACAGTAGTCTGGGTGTAATTATCTATATAAGTATGTATTTACAAAAGAAAAGTAGTATATGTAGTATATCAGTTGTCTGGTTTCCGTAGTACGTACTCTGCTTAGTTTGGGATCAGATGGCCGTATGTGACTATGTCCCAGGATATTATTATTATTATTATTATACCGAAGCATTACGATTTACGTCAAAGTAGCATACCGTGGTATGATATTATAACAATATACAAAATGTAAGTACAGGCTTAAGGAGCTTGTTGTTTAAGATCATTATTTGTACTTTTTTTAATATAATAATAATTTGCAATAAAAATTAAATAATTTCATGAAAATTTTAGGTTGATTAAATTTAAATAATTTTATCCGAGTTTTTATAACTTTAGACACTGTCAGTTCCGTTTATCCAGTATTAAGATAAATTTAGAAACGTCGGCTTAAGCTTTCTTAGGGAAACAACTATTAATAAATCAATTATTAGAAGCGAAGCGATCGATTTGTCAGCATGGAGTTTATGAATAGTAAGACATCTTGTATTCGTATAAGACGTGTCATCGTTGATGTCTTTTGCAGGCACGTCGCGTCGGGTGCTCGTCGTCGGACGTACGCCGTCTCGCTCGAACGGGCTCCGTAGCGTGATCGGTAGCTTTCATATGCGGCGATGACAGTTAAGTGATGTAATGTGTTCTATAACTGTTACGATACAAGTAGAACAGACGGTAGATTAAGGTGCCGATTACATTACTATAGTAACACTGCGATGTGTTTTTGATTAAAAAATCTGTCTTATTCGTCTTAATCCTTACTGATATGACTAAAATGTTTTTCGTCATTGTTGTGAAAAAGCTTTATTTGATCGCAATAATTAGTCTAAAGCTGACTGACGATATTCTTTACTTGACTACAGAGGCTACTTTGGTCAAGTTTATTGACGTACAATATGTACCCTTTCGTATTCCGGATAAAAACAATAATAAATAATATATTATGAAACGTATTTTAAAACCAAATATCTACAATCGACAGAGAAGCTTATAGTTCAATTTAATTTTAATTTTATATAATGTTAAATAAGAATTTTGCTATGTATAATAATATTACTTGTTATTTCAATCACACTTACGTTGGCGCCACACCAAATACAAATATCTCTCCAGTTTAAGTTCAATTAATTATTATTTTATTACATATCTATAATACGTCAAGATATATATACATATACATATACACTAGCCCACGATATACTATGTTATGTATAATATAAATTTGTACCGATATATTACTTTTTACTTATTTCGAGTAATATCGATGCCGTGACGTCTCTAACGTTCACGGCTCGCGCCTGCTGTCGGTCGGGGGAAAGTGAGGCGGGTTCGGTTCCTCGTTGCGTTATTGTTATTCGTCGCGACATTGACTCGCATGGGAAATTTACGAAGATATTATTTCTAGGGTCGTGTTTATTCTGTTGTAAGAAGAATATTATGAGATTATTATGTCGTATAGATATATGTTACTTATTGAGACGTGTATATAGTGTATCTATTACCTTACTGGTGTTACCTAGCTTGACGACGGGTCACCAGATGGTTGGCCATAAACATTGGGCATTTACGAGGTATCAATCATTCCATTAACGGCGAATGCGCCGCCAACTATAGATTGCAAGATGTTCCTTGCACCTGTAGTTACACTGGCTCGCGCAAGGTCGGCCGTAGTGGGTCCTCAGTAGAATTATTTATCTTATAATATGACGATTTTTTAAGTCTTACCCTTCGTCACCATTTAAATAAAGTTTATATGTATTTATTTGATGAGTAGGATTGTAGTATTAGTCGACTTAACCGAAAACCAATTAAATAAGCTTGAGCGACTTCAAAATACTTTTATTCGGTTTATATGTGGATTACGCAAATATGACCACGTTTCACAATTTCGTTCTCGTCTTAATTGGTTACCTATCCGACTTCGCCGGAAAATGCACATCCTTTCTATTCTATACTGTGTATTGTTTCACCCTGTTACTCCCCCTTACTTGAAGGAGAAATTTTTATTTTTAGGGAAACCTGGAGAAGTTCTCCGTTCTTCGAAGAAATTGATTTTAAGGGTGCCCGATCACTAGTCATCCTTTTATAATAATTCTTTTACAGTACAGGCTATTAAACTCTGGAACGACCTCCCTTTAAATATTCGGGAGGCCAAATACATAAATATTTTTAAAAAACTTGTAAAAGATCACTTTTTGTCTCAAGTGATAAGGTAATCACCAATAATTTTCTTTTATTTTTATTCTTTTTTTGGATTATTTTTCTTTCTTGTCTCGTGTTGTTTGAGGACTTATCGTTTTTGTAGCGTATTTATTGTATATATTTATATTATATACTTGTAATTTTAGTATGTATTGATAATATAATTTATATATAGGTATATTATATGTGTATTTTTTATTTATATTGACATGTATTTATTAGTTTATTTTTGGTATAGATTATTATTATAATGTTATTATATTTTGTTATTACTGCACCACCTACCTCATATTCTTTGGGTTATTCCTTACACCGTTGGTTGCCTGGAAGAGATCGCTATGTAGCGATAAGGTCGCCAAAATTGTATGCTACGTTTATATAGGCTGTCTAAGTTATTGTAAAAATTGTTGTGGTGTACAATAAAGTATAAATAAAATAAATAAATAAATAAAATAGTATTAGTGTGGTGTTTTTTAAACAAACAAATTAAGGAGGCCAACAATAGTATTAAATTTGTCTATTTCAAACACCTAGTTTACTACACACGAGTGTTCATTTTTCGTAAATATTAATATAAACTAGAAAGTAGAATTACTTTCTAGTATTTTGTCTTGATGCTGATTATTATAAACATAGTGACAGTAGTTACAGCCGATGTCCCACTGTTGGGTAAGACCCCCAAAAAGAAAGTTTGTACATATTTTTATTTTTATTGGACCATTTCCCAAGCTTCTCATCGTGCCATGTGTTTCATAATTTACTTCATCGCATCGTGCTCGTGAAAATCCAGACGATTCGAGCATCTATCCTATCCACCGAGACAGGAGTGCTACCTGTTAAGTGTAATATTATTTAAATTCTAAACGCATATATATAATCGGAAAACTACTTTTGTATTTGGAATCTTAATCGCTTTATCACTACAGATAAAAATTCGATAGCTTTTACATGTTAGTTTGAGTGCGGTGTTGTCAATAGCGGAGCATTGCGCGGCTGTGAAGCACTCAAGGCCGCCGAGTGTCATAGCAGGGCCTCACACCATACCTCAGACTAAGTCACTTTGGTATTTGACACATAACTACAATTTAATAAATACTCCTTTAATTCATCTTTTGTATGATGTTAGGTATTTTTGGATAGAGTCGTTTTTTTTAGACATAAACTCAGCGTCAAAAAAATCGCACCTTTTGGTATTTTGACTTCAAGTAACTATAAACCCTATTTCATCTATGGTAAGGTATAAGTGTGGGGCCTCATTTTAAAGGTTATTGAATCCTTTAAATAATAAAACTGTGATAGTGATTACTAAGCATATAAAAAACATTTTTCATGAAAAAAGGAAAAACACACCAAAATTACTTAATTTAATTAATCTAAAAACATAACAAAACTAAAAAATACAGTAAAACAAATTCTTAAAACTAAACTTAGAACCTAGTGTTACCTCCCTTAGCCCTAATTACAGCCTCCATGCGATCCTTCATTAACCTCACCAACGTCACGATGCGTTCTTGAGGAATGTCACTCCACTCCTCGACGACGGTGTCCCGAAGCTGTTCAAGGGTGGCACGGGCAGTATCACGAGACCGCACCTGGCGTTTCAGATCATCCCAAAGGTGCTCTATGGGATTCAGGTCAGGACTTCTCGCTGGCCACTGCATCACGGGGATCCCAACCTGATTCAGGTAGTCCCGAACAATGATTGCCGTATGGGAGCGGGCGTTGTCGTGCATGAATGTGAATTCAGGCCCGACAAAACCAGCATACGGGACCACATGGTCCTCCGGTATCTCTGTGATGTACCGATGAGCAGTCAGGGACCCCTGGCCACGTGCACCTCCAGTGCAGGAGACGCACACAAGGTCGGTTTTTCCTTGGATTGAAATTCCGCCCCTGAACATGCAGGATCCTCCTCTGTAGCTGACGGTTTCTTCAAAGCAGGCCTGTGAGTACCGTTCCCCCTGCCTCCTGTACACTCTTCTACGCCTATCATTGCAGAAAAGGCATACCCTAGTCTCGTCGGAGAAGAGGACAGAACGTCCAATCCACGTGGTCTCGGGCAAACTGAAGTCTGACTCGCCTATGCTCTGCTGTCAATTTGGGGCCAGTAGCAGCCCTACGGGCCTGGATTTTCTTCTCTCGCAGCCTTCTTCTTATTGTGGAGACGCTCACCGACGTCCTCCGAGCTGTTCGGAGCTGCTGTTGCAGCTCAACAGCGTTGGAGAATCGGTTACGCAAAGACGTCGACACAATATAGCGGTCGTCTCTGTCGGAAGTGCAACGTCGTCTTCCGGATCCATGCTTCCTGATGTAGCCTCCAGTCTCCTGGAACCGCTGGGATACTCGTTTCACCCGGAAACGGCTTATGTTGAGTTGTCAAGCAATATCAACTTGGCGTAGTCCTGATTGCAGTAGTGCTACCACTTGAGCTGCTTCTTCTGCCGTGGTATCCATTTTTCAGGGTTTTTTTCTTACTGGAGCTGTTCAGGTGTGACTTCTGTGATGTCTGGATAGCTAATGACCCATAATTAATTTTTACCCCCCCTTTTATTCGTGTCCAAGGTGGCACAAGTAGTGAGTCCTCTAATGAGCTTTTCAGCACTTTTTTTTTAAAGACCCTAACGTTTCGTGATTATTGTTTTTACAGAAAAGAACGATACGTGTTTTTAAAGTGTATTAATTGTGCTTTCAAATGATATTAATTTTGGTAGGGTACAATAAATAAGTTAAGAGTACTATTCGCTTGAAGTCAAAATTTCAAAAGGTGCGATTTTTTTGACGCCGAGTGTATATGAAATTAACTATTATTTAGATTTCATAGAATTTGAACAAAATATTTATTTGTTCGCCAGTGATATAAGATTTTTAGAAAAGTCACGTATCTTTGGAAACGATTGCAATTACGATTACGATTGTGTGTGTGAAACGCTACCTGCGTGAAGTCGAGTCGATGAGCGCACGTCATCGCTCTGGAATGTCGAAGCGAACGGAGTGTTTACTAGTTACTACATCATTGAGCCTTAAAACTACTCCGAGCGCTGATGTACGAGTTACGATCCATGTTGGAATAATAAACGTAGACATTTATGTTACAAATAAGACAGAAACCTTATCGTATTTTGGATTTAAGATGGGTGTTATTTGTCTTAATATATTATAGAAACAGCCGAAAAAGGTTAATAAGAAGTGATTTCATGTGAATGTTTATCGAATTTGTTTTTTAGTTAACAGGGAAAGTAAATATCGCAAGAACCTTCATGTTTCGCCCACTGGAGCAGCGGCGTGGAGAGGTTCCAATCCTTCTCCTGAAGAGAAAACACTATTCAGTTGTGGAACATTTACATATAAGGCGGTATACAAATTTAAATTAATTTACTTTAAATACACTTTGGATTAACATTTAAACGTATGTCAGTATCGTTTTAGTACTCCTCGTAGTAGACAAATCAAATATAAAATGTGATCTCAGTAGTAGCGCGATGGTTTCACCGCGACTTTCGAGTGTTTGACTCGAGTCTGCGGGCGAACGAGCGCTTTAACTATCATCTGCTTATCATCTGCTATCTGTGATTTAGAGTTATAAAGTATTACCCTTATTCTGTTATCATCATTAAATTTACTTACTAAAACAATAATTTACTTCAATCTACCCATCATATCAAAAGTAACTACATTAGACACAACGGATCCTTATCTCATTATATAGATGATTTAATCATTGTAAATGGCGCCTTCAAGGATCATACTGAAATAATTAAAATATCCCTATCAAGTTCTTCTATTGTTCTCCGAGAGCACTTTGAAATCTAAATATACTACCGGCCCGAAATGTAGATTCTACCTAGAAGAACTAACAAGACACTTAGCAAATCGTTTTCACAAAAAATCGCTCTGGTATGTTAATTATTAATTTAACACATGATATTTTAACAAAGTTTAATTAATATAATAGGTAGCTTGTAGGAATTCAACTTTTAGTTGCTTTTGTTGTTTTTAATTACAATAAAAATTGACAAATGAAATACCAATAAAGTAACAGTATCCTAAAGTTCGTTAACGATTCTGTTCACGATTGCGATGTATTCGTTATAATTACTGTTTTAGGTCGCTTAGTATTTCAAGTTTATCGTAATGAGAGCTTACATTTGTAATGTCATATGACTCATCGAGGTTTCGCAGAAAAATTTAATCAATTGTTAAAAATCATTAGTCATTCTATAACCACCAGACATACATATCATTTAAATATTATTGTTTTACTTATCACAAATTATTGTTTTACTTATTACAAAATTTTAGATCAAAGACTGAATTTTTTTTATTAAATTTATATTCACCATAACAATTTATGTAATTATATAATTTAATGTATTAATAGGCGTGTTTAGCGAGGCCATTCGATATCATTTGCGCGTTATACCTATTCTATGTTTAGCTGTACAAAGTTTCGACATTGTTGAAGAGGGTTTGGAGCTCACGAGGTATTCGATGAAACACCAATTAGGCAAATAAAAGTTTAGTGCTGCTTGTTTTAATATATCCACAATTCTCAGGTCGAGTAAAAACTTAATATGTTAAGCACTTTTAATACAAAAGTCATTAATTATGTATATTTATAAGCTCCATTTTTTTGTCAGATATATATATTTTGATAAAGAGACTACTTTCTTTTTTTATTTTGAATAATATATAGATGCGGTTCACGTATATTTACTACTAGCAAAACTCGCGTGGAATTCGAAGCTTTCTGCCCACATTGTTGGCACTTTGCCTAAAGGTGAATCATTTAAATGAATATCTATGACCATAGATGTAGGAATACCTAAGTAAAAACATTTTTGTAAAATATATATTAAATTCGTGTATAGATTTTCTTATTAGATTATAGTGATAGTAACTTTAAAAACCAATATATATCGACGATATATAACGATATATAACGAGTGTTGCGCACGCGGCGTGACTATGAATTGATTAATGGAAGGCTCTTGATGAATCACGACTTCATGTCATGAACTCTCATGTATGTAATGTAGATCACATTGCTCGAACGTTTAGCCATTCCTCAAAGTTTATCGATTAATAATGTTTTAGTTACCTAATTATAGTTTTATTTAATTAATTTAAATTTCACATATTAGTTCAATTAAATTGTATTTATTATATTATCAAGAATGTGTCCTAATCAAAGATATTCCAAGATAACTGTAATCTTATCGAAGATTAGTGTTGTTGTTGACACGTATGTAACTGTTGCTTGTACGAGTCATGAAATATTTTAAACTAAACTGAACCGCACACCACGTTAATGCGTGTGCTCGTAGTTAGCGAGTCAAGATAAGTAATAATATTACTGTTCCCAACAATATAATGTGACATGTATGCGTAGACCGATATCTACTTCCTGTGCGGACGATGCTTTTAATTATGACGGTCACGAAGTGCGTTAGATCCGTGCACAGGAACTCCATACAAGTTATCATAGCAACGGTCCGTTCAAGGGAGTTATCCGGTCTCGTAGTGTAGGCTTAGTTCATCCTGTCCTAGGAGTTGCGACTTATGAAGTAAACAGTAATTAGAATTCAGCTGAGCGAGGCTTAACGTGTGAGAGTTGAAGCAGATCAACGACCGTCCGACCGCTACTACCGCCATCTAGCGACCGCGCCAGCACTCTGCGCATAGCATCACTACGTGAGTAGTGAGTACACGCTAGTAATTAATTCGAAACATTTCGAGTGAATGTTTCTAAACTATGAATTTAGGGTTATCTAATGCAAAAAGTACCGTAGCCAGGTAAAAGTCGTGGAATCTCTCTTTCTCTCAGACTGTCGTAATTATATTTAATTTTTAAAATAATTTAAAATGATCATCCACAGTGATATAAAATAGCATTTGGTTTAAAATAATCTATTAATACATTAGGAACACCATCGCGGGAAAGCGGCATACTCTCGAAGCGACCTCGATCCCGAAAGGTACGGGCGTTATGACGTGTCGCCCTTAGAGCTGTGCTCCTGTCGTCGAAGCTGGGATTGTTAACAGTTCCGTACTCACCGTTCTCAATATGCGATTGGAATCACTTTCCTTGTACTTGCAACAACAAATCGTGCACACACTACACTCACGACGATAGTTCGCGCCGCAGCGGCGACTCGGTATACACTGGAGGCAGTACTCATATTCCCCCGCTCCGCTCGCCCTCGGTCCCGAGCCGGAGCCTCCACAGGTGAGGCGGAGGAGGGCGTCGGAGGTGTGCGGCGCGGACGCGGGAGGCAGTGGCTCAGAGTGTGCGGTAGCAATCGCGCGCATTCACAGTCATAGTTATGGCTGCGAACGGGTCGGCGGCCGCGGAGCCGCGGCTCTGCCACGTGCGGAAGGTGCCTAATTTCGATGGGTATGGATTCAATTTACACGCCGAGAAAGGCAAGCCCGGACAGTACATCGGCAAAGTAGACGATGGCTCCCCGGCGGAGGCAGCCGGTTTGCGTCGCGGTGATCGCATCTTAGAAGTCAACGGACAGAGCATCAGCGGAGAGACTCATAAGCAAGTGGTGGCGCGTATCAAGCAACGGCCTGATGATGCGGAATTACTCGTAGTAGCTCCGGCACCGGGCGAGCCCGTTCCTGATCTGGATGCTCCTGAGCGACCGGCTTCGGCAGGATCAGTATCCGCGCAATCCGCAAATGCTTCTTCGCCAGCGAGTACAAACGATTCTTCGCCAGTTACAGATCGCAACGAGTCGCCCTCGTCTGAGGCTCCACCGCGCCTTAATCTTCAAATGACTGCCGCCGAGATGCGCGCACAACTTGCTGCGAAAAAAAAAGTTGATCCAAAGAAGGTGCCAATGGATCTAAAGTCGAAGTTTGACATCGTGAAGAAACTATGAGGTGCTAGGAGCGGTAGTGTGCGTACGAGGTGTAGTGCGTGTCGTAGGCTGCGCATGCGCTGTGTGGCAGTGTGCGTGGGTCACACCGGCGGCGACGGGCCGCGCGGCAGGTGCGGACGAGGCGGCGCGGGGCGCTCTCCTCACGCCTCGCCCCGAGTTGTTATCGTCGTACGGTGACATCAGTGCTCGTCGAAATCACGTTTAATTTGCGATCTTATTCACTAGTACAATAATTTTAATAGTTTTAATGCGCCGCTGCTTCACCCGACAGAATGTAACATATCGTGCCTTTCATTTATTGCCATTGAATGTTGTACATAGTACATAGGTACTGCTCGTTATTAAGGAATTCTATTGAAATTTAATATTATTTTAATTATATTTTAAGAGGAAAATCGATTTTTATGAAATGATTACCTAAATGTGTAGTTAGATTTATATAATTACTAAGTGCAATTATTGTTGAGTGATCAATAAAGGATGTTTAAAACGATGTCATGTTATCTACCGACGGGAGCGCAAGGCCGCGGCCGCGTGTCCTTCGGTCTGGTCCCGTCTGCTACGCGAACATCACGCGAACCGTGTACCTGCTCCGACATAATCGACATATTGCTTCTACCTATGTATACAATTAAGATTACTGCACGCCTCACGTCCTTCTCTTTCTATCTTTCTCATGCATTAAAATATATTACATAACATCTGAGAAACTTAAATTATAATATTTTTTGTCATTTACTTTTGAGAAAAATAATGTTTCCAAATTAATTGTGATTGGTTATCAAGTATTAAAAGTAATCTGAGTTACCTATCTATTAACTTACAAATTCATATTTTATAGTTTTGCTGTTTCCGTTGTTCATTCACATGTAAAGTTTTAAACAATCGAATCATTAGTACGTGTAATGTAATATTTGCTTGAATCCGGAAATAAATTCAAAACGATCTGGTTTTGATTTAACTGTTTCTAATATTAGTATGATTGAAAGACTAATGTAAGATAATAAAATTACTGAAAGCTATGAACAGTAATTGAGGTTACTGTTACTTGGTACACCATTTATTTAAGTGTCAAAATAAAATCTGGTTGAAATAATGCGGATTATGAATTACTAGTTCTTAAAGCCTGTTTCTAATTTTTTTAACCAAATTTAATATATTAGTGGCTCTCAATTCGTGTGTTGTATGCTCAGGAATAACTTTTTTGTTTATAAATATATTTTGATAATTTTTTACTTCCAGTATTGCTTAGAGGTGGTTCCACTGAATTGGCATTGGATATTAAAAATTTGTACAACTATATTATTTTAATACTTTTCGATGAACAATTTGTAATAACTGAATCGGCATTTGTTAAAGTACCTTCACACTTTAAAATTAATATCGCCATGAATAACTTTAAACTATATAGTCACAGTCTAGCAGGATTAATCCACATATAACCTCGCCCTCTACCACCACATGCCCCAAAGCCTGTTAGAATGAAAATATAAATAATAATTAAAGTTAAGCCATATTTAGGAATCGAGCAAACATCTTCGAGGTGATATAAATACGATGCGAAGGTTTATAGTTTTACGCGTTCTTAAATAACGCAACCGGTTTTAGATCTTCAACGATAAGCTGCGGCCACACGAGCCGACATATATTCTCATATAGTTCAAATAGGAAGGCAGGCAAATGTACTGCTAGATATAATTATCAACAACTCTTTATATTAATGCGCGACTAAATCTTGTATCTGAATACACTGGATCCTTGTACCTGTAATTACACTGGCTCACTCACCATTCAAACAGCAACACAAACAATACCTGTCTTTGAATGAATAATGGCTTACGTCGTATTAAATAATTATTAAACTGCAAAATAATTATATAGAACTCAATGATGTTTTTTAAAATATAACGGATACAATATTACTTGTATTGAATGAAAATTAAAAATAGTTTTAAACGTTTTATGCAAATGGACAACCTTATAAATTAGGCGCTGCAGCGCTTAGAAACAAACATACTGAAACCTGTTTCTACTGCATATTCAAAGTTAAAAATAACAGAAAACAAGAGAATATCGTTGGTTAAATTATGACGGTGATTTATTTATTGAAAATATTTATCAAAAGCAAAATATACAGAAAACAAAAAAAAAATTATAAAATTTCAAATTTGTTATACTTTTATTATGAGGTATCATTTAATTTAAGTCAGCTCTGTTTCATTTTCTGTCAAAGAAAAGGCTCTGGACTCATCTACCACACTGCTTCTCAACAGGTCTCTGTAAGTCTAGTATTAAAACGTACCACATCGTACATAAATGTAAAGTAAAGCCTGTAAATGGGCTATTGCCTGCTCCATTAGAGAAGGTTTGATGCTCTTTCTACCGCGCTGCTCCATTTGTTTGGTAGCAGATTTACGAGAAGATTTATTAACACAATATAAGCACATGAAGATTCTATGGTACTTGAACCATATTACTACTGTATTTGGACCTGCGATCTACGAATTATATTTTATATATATTTATGAATATTTTATAGTTAGGTAATCACTACTCAGGAATGGTAAAATACTTATATTACACTTGTTTTTACTACCTGGAACTAAATAAATATACTATATTGTAATACAAATGTGCCCACTGTTCACATTATCTATTTTATATAACTGGAAAAACAATAATAAGTATATTAGTTTTGATTATAGTTTAATCCCGTTACTGTATCGTTAAAAAATCGTTTTGCTCATAGAAAGGAGACTTTTCTAATAAATTGTAGTTTCGATTTTTAATGAAACATTATTATATATGATCTTCATACATTTAACCTACGATCCGTTATTCCAGCCTTTTATTCCGTAAGTAGCAAGCTATTGGCACATTAGATTCTGAGTTACTCGTCACTCAAAAATTAAACTAATCATAGCAGGACTAAAAACTGATGTTATTTATTTATTTTAGAATGGCTGACGGGCCAACTGATGGTGCATGGTCGTCTTCTGTCATAAACACTGGCACTGTAAGAGGTATACGCCATCACATTCTACATCAAGACACACACACACAACACAACATCTAATATGTTATGTCCTATCGTGCCTGGTAATATGGTGACTTACTCTCCCTTGAAACTGAGACTCACTAATACACACGACACAGTATTACTGTCAGGCGCTAGAATTCTCATCCATAAGTGATTGAGATCTGCACAGACCTCCTCCACAGACGTTTTAACATAGTTTATTTATTTTAGTTTTATAATTGATGTCTAATAAGCATCGCTGTTAATTTCTTAAAACTTTAATTGATGACATTGTACGTTACATGTGTAAAGTCTATTTTGCTACTTTGATAGTACAAGGATCAAGGTCTCGATAATATTCTGATTACAAAACTAATAAATAGATTAATACTACTTATATTATTAATTATTGTTGTTATATTTAATATTACAAATCTATATACTTATGTAAATACGATTAGTTATTTGTTTGTCTCGTTCGTTCCCATTGCAAACAGAAGATTGTCATGAAACTTTTATCAGTTGTGCGTGTCAATGCGATTACTGAATTATCGAATTAATTTTTATTTTTTTATCAATGAAGTACAATTTTTACAGAAAATATCTCGCCAAACTTTATAATAACTTTGTTGGCGAGTAAGCGCTCATGTATTTGTTTTAATTAATGCACCTTTTTACATAACATAATATGACATATTAATTTGATATGAACTAAAGATGACGTAGGAGTCAAAAATATTGTAATAGCGGGTAAATGGCTAGTATTATATGAAACATGAAGATAAAAATTAACCAATTTACTTGATTGTTAAATGAAGTCACACCACTGAGAGGGAAGACATTAATTTAATTACCATTTATAATTAATAAATAATTTAATGTAAATTTTTCAGATATTGAAAATCATTAGCAATGATGCATTGTGCCCGTTCATCCTTGGTTTTTGCTAGTACGAGTTAATCTCACGCTGTCGTGCGGCCTTTACCGGCTCAGCGCGTCGGCCTTGTTCGTCACGAGATGCGAAATGACTCAGATCAAAAAACTTCATTCACCCCAAACGTATATTGTAGGAAAATTATAAGCAAATATTTTAAAGTGACGTCATCGGGTCTGCAAATGATTTATTTTTTAAATTATACCTCAGCTAATATAAATACGTTGTGGAGCACTTGGATCTAAAGATACATCCGGGTTAAAATGAAGACTTGGGCTTGGACAGGGCCGGATTATCCATAAGGCGGATTAGAATGTTTAAAATGAAACGTAGTTATGAAACGTACTTAGCAAGTACAAGTAGCTAATTATCAACTCAATAATTAAGTTTCAATGTTGCATTGCTCTTCATACAATGAGACCAACTAGATATTATTGCATCAATAATATCCTTTACTAGCTTGCGTTTATACATTGTAGTTAAATTCATTGGTTTCCATTGTAGTGGCGAGACCGGCGCGGTGCCGCGGTGGTCGCAAGGTCGCTTGACGCTGATAGCGGCCGATATGACTCACCTATGGCTATTTCCAGTCTACTACATAATATTCAATATTATACATAAATGTAAAGGCACTTCTTTAAATCAATACAAAGTATCGTTGTTTGCCATTCAATTTAAATCTTATTTAAAACCTTATTTTATTAAGATCAGTACTAGTACTTGTAGTAACTACTGAGGAATATCTGTATAATATACAAGCTTATTATATGATATAGATATATACATTTTCTCCAATACTTACGATATTTAAATCTATGTATATCGTATCTCCACAGACGTGTAGTCGCACCGCGCACAGTCCGCTGTTCCTTTGGTCTATAAATTTTTTGTTTTGACTTACGCTATTTCTTATATTTGCTATTATTGACAGACAGAAATTTTAATCAGATTGCGAGGTTGCCTGTAAGAGATTGATGTTAGTGATAAGGTCGTTTTTGCATGCAATGTTATTTTCTGATTTTCGTAAAATCTGTTTTTTTATCATTTAGTGCGTTAATCTTTTTATCTATCTATGGATCTATTTACTGAGTTTCTTGCTGGATTTTGTCGATACGATGCACATTCCTTCTTTCTTTCTACATTTTTTTTTTATTACAGAAAAAGACATGATTCAAGAGTAAGAGACTAGTTACTAAGTTATACTTTGATTGTACACGTAGATGAGATAGATTTGTAGATGAAAATGTTTAAATTGAACTAGTAGAATAAAAATATATTTTAGTCAGTCTTGACTGTTTATTTATATGTATATACTGCGTAGCCCCAAACGTTAGCCTGTATTGCGATTTCATGCATACTTTTCGAATTGACAAGTCATTATCAGTATTTCACGATATTAGCTTCTAATTTCATTTTCTTAATACTCTGTATGGGCACAGTTTACGGAGACTGGACCGTGATGGAGGCGCTTGCTGGACCGGGAGGGGTGACTGAACAGTGAAGCTCCCGAGTAACGGTGCTGCAACCTCATCGAAAAGCATCGGCTTCATAATTTATCGAAAAACGAGTTATAAAAATGTTTATATATTGTGGTTATACTTTCAGTGTATGTAATTACGAGAACAATTGACATGTTGCCATGAACTTATTTAAAAAACCTCTGCTTGACATCAGGTCCTCGGGATCTGTAGCCACTAGTTACTAAATAATTGCTTTGCTATGTTGCTTTGTTCGTTTCGTGTGTTCCTAAACCATTTAGCCAACCTCCGATTGAGTTTAATGTACGGTACATGTATATACAGTTGTTGCTGACACTTACCGCTTGCGTGATGTTTCTGGCGTACCCACTACCGTCAACACTGCGGCCTGGCATGCAATAACAAATTCAAATCGATATATAGATATATATTTAAAAGTTAAAGTCATAATCTTTATTCTATATAGAGCACGTTTTATTTCGTTACACTTGCCCATGACCATCATGTATTTTTGTGATAATAAAAAAAAATTGTCATAAACTGGCTCGAAAAAAAATATTTTATTGAGTTTTTTAGGGATATATTATATAATTTGTATTGTTTCATTCCCAAAGTACGTTATTTAGACGTATTCCTATATATAAAGCAGAAGTGTTTGTTTGTTTGTACGCTCAAATCTACACTGCGACCTACAGCGGCCACTGTGTCAGAACAGTAATGTATATAAACATTTCTTAATAGTGTTTTATATATAAATTTAAAACATAATTTTCTTCCCGTGTCCTTACCGTTACTTATAATATAATAAACACAGCATATGATAAATGTTAAGTGTATGATACCGAGTACTAAAACTACTCTGATAAATAAAGTAAATAATTATATATACATAACGCGTTGCGCCGTGTTTGGGTTTTTACTTGAAATCCTCAACCTGATTTACGAAGCAGAAAAACAGCTGGATTCGTTCAAATATAAAAAAATCCTATATTAGTATACTACTGATACTAGTTTACTTATTAGTGCAGAGTGGGATTCTTTGATCAATTGCGCTGGATCCGATTAAAATACCAAGACTGACTTATAAGCACAAATTAAGCAAACAAAACTCAGTGGTGCTTGCCTGGGATTGAACCCGTAAACTTCGGTTCTGATTCACGTGCTCTTGCCACTGAACCACAACGGGTCAATAACATGTAAAATATCGCACGTAGCGTGTCCTGCTTTTCAAGACAGTAGGTAAGTGATAGCTTGAGACACGAAGGACGTGACTCGTCATTGCATAAAATAGAATCATGAATCATAATGTGGTTTCTTATCTTTAAGAACACTTATGATTAGCTTCGAGATGAGGAGATGATGTCACCTTGACCGGCTTATGGGCATTCTAACTGAGTATCAACGGCGCAGGAGAAATTAGTATGTGTGCGCAAACCAAGTTGCAGTTTCCATATCTTGATCTCATAATACAATGGGACTTCAATCCGACAATACCTAAGAGAATTCAGCCGGAGGACCGTGAACATTATATGTTTATACATGACAGTGTAAACACAGTCTCAACTTCCACATAGATACATATTATAGAAGCCGTGGACAGAACTGTAAGAGACCAAACAAATACAGACAAGATTTTGGGAGGCGCCAACCAGTTCGATTTTGAAACTCTTCTCGTATGCCCAGAGGAACACGTGCAGATATACTTAATGCTTGTTTAAAGTCGTCTCCTGCATGGAGCTCTGTACAATAAATCGCCTTAAGAACAAATTTCGCATTTCTCGGGCCTTTTATTACAAGCAGGAGATATAAAAATAAATGCAAAAGATGACCTTATCAAAATAGATGAGTAAGTTTTAAAATTTATTATATTAACGTAATATCTACTAAGATAAATAATTGTTCAACCCAGACGAAGTCGGGACGGGTTGCTAGTTACTAATGATTTTACGATTTAGTTTTCTAATATGGAATAATTGAAACCAGATTACCTTCGTTTTTCCTCTGTTTGTATATTAAGGACCTGTAGAGACATCTATCTCGCCACATATGAAAACTAAAAAAGTGACGTATCCTAAATCGCGATATTAAAGTTATCGGAGCGATTGAAAAACTACGGGGCAGTAGCCCACCAGACAAACACCCGTCTGGTCGGAGGATCCTCCCTTTTCAATGGTAGATGAGGAACTTTACACCCTGTTCCTCCCTATCTCCAAAGACCTTTATCTCAAAAAAGAGCTAGGAAAGTCTTGTTCAAACAATGTGTTAGAAAATATTCAATAGAAGCATTTGTTAATATTCCTTACTTAAAAATATTCTACGTTGCATTGTTGCAAGCGTATTGATGTCCTTGCTAGTAACAATTATCCTATATTTATTGATTTGGAAAGTTTTGACGAAACATTCGTCGCTGTTACCGCGGCGAAGAATCGGCTCAGTTCCCGGATACGAGTGAAACTGTATTCATTGCCGTGTGTCCCAATAAGTATGCTATTTGTAATCACGGCCGCGCATGCGCCCCGCGATGTCCGTCCAGCGACGCGTAGACGACTACTGATGAAAGTCTCTCAATTTCTATCCGTCCATTATTATTTCGACTCGTTTATGTTCTATATAGTCATTTTCTACTTCATCTTTGTGTCGTTTTACGTTATTTCTTACGTTAAAGGGTATGTCATGTTATCTTAATTGAAATACTATTCTGTATAATCCTTTTAATGTGTTAAGTAGTATAGTAACTGCTAATTTTGCAACTGCTTTTTTATTTTATTGTATAGGTAGGCGGACGAGTATACGAGCCAGCCTTGGTAACTAAGATGTTATGTCCCTTGTGCCTGTAATTATACTGGCTCACTAGTTACGTGCAGCATTAGTTGGGTGCAGCCTTGGATGCAGAAAAATACAAATGTACTTAAATTAATTTAAACTAATGATTACCGATCGAAGTGGGATCAAGTAACAATCATTACGAGCTAAAATTATTACTAACTAAACTAATTAGGTGACTACTTATAGATGTTAGATCAAAAAGTCATAAAATCATTACAAGCTAAAACTATGACTAACTAAACTAAATGGATGACTACTGATCTATGTTAGATCAAGCAGTCATTATTACGAGCTAAACTTATAACGGACAGCTGGTATATGAGTCCGGTGTGCCAGACGCGGTTGAACGCTTTCTCCATGTCCAGGAGTACTGTGTCGGAGTGCTCTCGCTTATTATAGTCGGCAGCGAGATAGTGCAGTACCCTTGTGACTTGCAGCGTGGTGGAGTGTTCGGCACGGAAACCGAACTGTTCGACGCGTGGTTGAAGGTGGGGCGTGATGTGCAGCAGAAGCAGTTTCTCGAAGACTTTCGAGGTCAACGACAGGAGGGTGATGGGGCGATATAGCTCCCGGGAAGCATTATGTAGGATGATGAACTCGACCGAGTTTCCACGATGATAGAAGTGCCCGATGTGGAGGATGCCATTGAAGAGTCGCGTCAGCGTCGCGATTGCTCTCGAAAGTAAGTGACGCAGGGCTTCGTTGGTGACTCGATTAGGGCCAGGCGCTTTATGTCGTTTAGTTCGTCGAATCATCCGTTGGACTTGTCCAGGGGAGAACACGACGGGGTATTCGATTGATGCTATCGATGACTCGAGGTATGCTTCTACGTGTCGCTCGATAGCTTCAACATGCTGCACATCTAGGGTCGGGTTCGGTGTGAACTGCGTTTCCAGGAAATCCGCAAAGATCTCCGCTCGGTCCTCGGCACGGTAACGGGGGGTACCGTCACTGGCCATGAGGGGCCTAAACACAGGGGGTTTCCCGGAGAGTCGGCGAGTCATCCTATCATACTATTAGAGAAAGGTAAGTAGAGAGTTCACACTGTGTTTGTGCAAACATATCGTTTTTTGAGATTGGCTACGCATGGTGGTAGGGCTTTGTGTAAGTCCGTCTGAGTAGGTAACACTTACCCATCACATATTCTACCGCCGAAAGGCAATACTCAGTATTGTTGCGTTCTGGTTCAAAGGATGAGTGAGCCAGTGTAGCTACAGGCTTAAGGGAGCAAGGGAGTTGGTTCACCGAGTTGGTGGCGCATTGATGATATAAGGAATGCTTAATATTTCTTACGTCGCCAATTTTTTCTACTTCCCCGTTAGCCCAAAAAAACTCTCATTATGACCAGAGCTAAACAAATATTGTGGCTACATAGTTATGAAAAGTATTGCAATACAAGTAATATAGTTCCATGTTGTTGCTACGTGCTTATCAAAGCACATTAACGGCCAAGTGTTGGCACAGTCGCGTGTCCTCTTGCTAATCTGTTCTTCACTGAAGGTTGCACTCGACTCTAATCTATTCTCGTAAATAAGCGTGTACATGTATTTAAGCAAAGATAATTGGGTATAAACATTACTATCATTTTTATATAACGCGATTTATTATCAATTCTCCGGTCTCAATATGATTCATACTATAATAATGTTATAAAGAGGAAAGATTTGATTTTTTGTTTGTTTGTTTGTTACGATTTAAAGAAAAACTACTCGAGCAATTTTAAAAAATCTTTTAAATTCAATTCAGGATCGGAGCTGCAGCCGCGGCATTCGGCAAGCTGGATACCAAAGTCTTAAGTGACCTAAAGGTCATATGAGCGGAAACTACCAAAATTGCAGTATATATGGCGAAACCAAAATTGCAGTATATCTGGCTACCAAAATTGCAGTATATATGGCGATCGTGCTGCCTAATATTTTAATAGTTGACCGTGTACCGGCATCATGTCCGTACATTAAACCTTCCACCTTAAATGTCTACGCAAAATCCTTAACATCCAGTGGTCTGATTGTGTGTGGAATTCAGAAGTGAGAATACAATTTAAACACATGTATTTATTAAATATAATAATTGAGGTACTTAAATAGGTATTTCTAACAATAGACTCTCCGAACTGGCGAGTCTTTTTGGCTCAGCGCTCTTTATTAATATTGTAATTATATAACGTCTTTATCTATACTAATATTATAAAGAGCAAAGATTAGATTTGTTGTTTGTTATGATTTAAATCTAAAACTACTCGACCGATTTGAAAATTCTTTCACTATTAGAAAGCTACATCTTTACCGAGTAACATGGGCTATATTATATCTTAAAAAAAATTAGAGATAAAGAAAAGTCATTATATGGCGTGCGCTGCGAAAACTATTGACGGCATATAAAAAGTGTTCTGTATATTAATAGTACTCATGTTCCTCACAAAAAAGTCCGCGATGGTATTTGCCTAACTGTTATAGTTAAGCCACAGAAACAGTTTTTGTATAAATTATTAAGTTCAATTAGAGGTGGAATCAAATAGTGGTGATATTGGTATCATGATTTAATCCTTATCCATTTAAATGGTTTAATAATTAAGGTTGATTATTTAGGTGTAAATTCGTTTTTAAATTATTCAGATCGCACTTTTCGTTTAGAAGTTATAATGGCTATAAAAAATTTCTAAGTGAGAAAAATGTCACGGTTTGAACAAACTGTAACTGTCCTACGTTTAGTCTATTAACAAATACTAATTTACATATTTACATTATATAACAGTTTTTAAATTTTCGCAGATGAAGTCGCGGGCGAAGTGCTGGTCTTGAATAAAATGAGCAAATATTATGTGAATTGGAGATCCTAAATCCGATTAATCTAAATTAGTTATTGCTAAATATTAAATTTTACAATTTTGAACTTCCCTGTTACCATTTATATATAAAATAAAATATACAAAAACGTAAAGCAAAGAAATGTCCCACTGGTGAGTTGGAAATGCCTTCTTATCGTGAGTGGGCTTGGCTTTTAGCTTATTCCGTTTTTTTTTTCTAAGTCGGTAACTTCTCTACTATCCATTTTTGCTGTGTTTGCTTAACTCTGAGTTCGAAACTGTGAATGTTAAAAACACATTGAATGGACGTGAAATGAAACAAATGCACTGGTCTCGCGTTGGCAAACAGCCGACCGCCGACCGCCGACCGCCGACCGCCGACCGCCGACCGCCGACCGTTAGCTAAATGGTGTGAAATTTACTTACTTTTAAATGATGTTGGTAGCATTAGCTTGAAAAATGTGATTTGATTCTAAATAATTTTACAAGCGCTTACTTTTTTCTGTCAGAGAAAATCATTTAGTAGGACATTAATAGGACGTTAGTAGATCTGGAATTCCCAAACTATCATACAGGATAATTTGCAAGAGCATAATATTATATCGATTTTATTCATATAATGGCATAGTGAACATATGTTAACAAAACCACATTCGACGATGACGATAAAGTCACAAATAATACCTAATTATTTATATTAATTTGAATAATGTTAATTGCAAATCATGTAATGACTATTTGGGAACTGGCCATTGAAAAGGGAGGATCCTCCGACCAGACCGGTGTTGGTCTGGTGGGCTACTGCCCGACGGTTGTTGTCGGGTTCTTGTATATATATTCAATCGCTCGGATAACTTTAATATCGCGATGTAGGGTACGTCAGTTTTTAGTTTTCGTATGTGGCGAGATAGATGTCGCTATATCACTCCCCTCCGAGACCGGAGGTCGATAGCAGGTTGAGTCGTCCATATATCTTGTGATGTTTGCCGGGCCAGTGGAATGTTCCAGTGAGTCGGAACCAGATGCCGCATAGTTCACGGTGAGTCGGAACTGTCTGCGGTGATGCCCCAGTGAGTCGGGGTGATGCTGCAAATGCTCCAGTGAGTCGGAGTGGTGCAGTGCTGCGTAGTGGCTGGCTGCTGCGTCGACCAGGAGAGAAGTGCGTCTCTGCTTGCTGACCGGCCGAAGTGCAGTGTGCTGTGCCAAGGTCGCTGAGAAGACTGTGGGTGATGACCAGGAATGCGCGTCCGCTGCATGCTGGTGGTCAGGATACCCGTAGTAGTCGTGGATGCTGGCTGGCTGTATGACTCGCTGCTCGAAAGCTTGAGGAAGTGATGATGACGTCACGATGACGTAGTTTTTGCGAAGGCTGCGCTGACGTTCATGCTCGGGGTCACCAGTTTGAGAACTGGCCATTGAAAAGGGAGGATCCTCCGACCAGACCGGTGTTGGTCTGGTGGGCTACTGCCCGACGGTTGTTGTCGGGTTCTTGTATATATATTCAATCGCTCGGATAACTTTAATATCGCGATTAGTTTTCGTATGTGGCGAGATAGATGTCGCTACAACTACAACTGAATAAATTATTTAATTAATAACAAATTACATAAATACCTGCATATTTTTAATTTGTAAAAATATTATTACATTTTTTAAGATAATATAGCAGTAAAGAAAACGGCACCGGATTGTAAGGAGTCAATAGTTCATACATATTTCCACAGTTGTAAAAGTACCTAGATCACTTTTAGCAACGTCTAAGATGTTAGATCTCTCTAAAAATTTACTCAGCTGTATTCATCTAAGCTCTTTAATCAATATAAACTACTAAAATCAGTAAATAACTAAAAAATTATTTATGTTCAACGGGTTGTTTTTTATAATGATTTAGGCTTTATTCTATAAAGGCCTTTTTTTTACCTAGTACTATTGTCACATATCTTGATTATTTAACTAATAAATATACCGCATATTTTTAAAGGATTGGTAAATCACAGTATTCAGTCAGTAGGTTTTTAGTTGTATAGCAGTTTAAATTGAATTATCACTCACTTACTGAAGTTCGCTCACATTCTGATAGCGTATGTTGCAATTATTATTTGATACACTATACAACAAAAAAAAAAACAATAACATATCATTAATTAATATTTACTGAAAATAAAATTACCATTTACACTTCACAATTTGGTTGTGTTCTTTGGGATATTTTCTGATTGTTTAAACACATTAAAGATATATTTTTTATGTATGTATCATATATGTGAGTTTGTTATTATGTAAATATGTAAGTTGTTTATTTTGTTAAGTAAAATATACATTGACATAGCACATTATTTAGTCTTTTAAGACGCTGTTCACATTTACGTGATTTTTGTGGTCGATTTTTTTTAATTATTTTTATTACTCGTGGCCTAGTTTAATTTTTGTATCAGGCGTGTTCTTTTCACATCCTTACACTTGGTGTATTTTTTAAGCTTAATAAGTAAATATAACTATAATTAAAACCAATCAGGGCTTTGTGCTAGTCTGTCTGGCAAGGAACCATTATATTCACGATTATGTCGTTTGTGTGACTTATTATCAGTAACAAATTATACTGCGATATTACAATAAAACAAATTCATAATTTCATTAATAAGTGAAGTTTGTATGTATTACACATTTTATTCTTACACATTAAGTAGCTGCAATCAAATAGTAGGGGAGCAGGGGGTAATAAGAGCCAGCGGGTAATGGGAGCGGTGTGACTAGAGACAAAACTATAAGTAGTATTCACTCGGTTGCTACTCGGGGGTCTTTGTCACACTGCGGCCGTGTTCCCTTGCCGCGCTTGGCTCGCCAGTGCCACGCATTATATGACCACGGACGCTTGTCGGTTTTGTACTCCGCGCTTATAAAAAATACGAAATTTCAACGATCAGGTAAGTGTGAAATTATATGTTTGTTACTATCAAACCTTTGTTATATTTTATAGCTAATATTATCAATTTTGAGTATCTGTGCGTATAATTTCTTTAGAAGCTAGATTCAGGATATGATTTTATTCTATTTCGAGATGGTGGTATTCGGGTAATCAGAGCTTATTAGGCTCTGATTACCCCTTGTAGCTCCTATTACCCCATATGCATTTTAATATGTATTTTTTCAGATGCCAATATGCCAAGAAAAAGGGAACGCACCACTACGAAAGCGTCTTGGACTGTTGAAACCTTAGAAAATGCTGTCAAAAAACTTTTGATTGGTGGTACATCTGTATACAAGATATCAAAAGAGAGTGGAATACCCTACAGCACCTTGAAAAAGAGGTCCAAATTAGCAAAATCGGACAATGCTACCTACAAATGTGCTCCAAAGCTAGAAAGGTGCTCTGTATTCACTGAGGAACAAGAAGCCATTCTGGCTGATCATCTTTATAAGATGTCAAAAAATTTTACGGACTGACGAGGGCTCAATTTTGTAAGATATGCTACGCAATGGCTGTAAAATTTGGTGTCGCAGGTCCTTTTAACGAATCCAAGAAGTCTGCCGGTAGAGACTTTCTAACTGGCTTTTTCCAACGACATCCTAATCCAAGCATTAGAAAGCCAGAAGCGACAAGCATCAATCGAATACTGGGGTTTAATAAAGTCGAAGTGGATCGATTCTTTGAAAATCTGGAGAATGTTATGACCAAACACCACTTTCCGCCATCTCATATCTACAATATAGATGAGACTGGCATAACAACGGTCCAGGAAACAGAAAAAGTTATAGCGCCTAGGTCAAAAAGGTCAAAATTATATCATACGAGATAGCAGGATTGTTCAACAAAGCTTATGCTAGAGTAGCAAGCTTAGACAAAAGGATCTCTGGCTTCGAAGCCACGGGAATTTTTCCCATGAACCCTGCTGTATTTTCAGAAGACGATTTTTTTGGTGTGGATGAAGATCAGAACCAAATTAATGAGCAATCAAGTTCGGCTGATGTTGCTCAGTCTCAGAGACCCGTTTCTAAACAGCTACTGGTAACTTTGACCCACTTCCGTCTACATCTTCCGGTATTCGACAGGAGTTGGAAAGGGATAGCTCTGCCCTGATCCGATCTACGCCAAATATTGAACAAGAGCAGTCACGTGCTATTATAAATCCAGCAACGAACTTATCAACAACAAACGACGTTCAAGAACAGTCATTCTATACAGAGCCAACCATATCAAATGATACACAATAACAGTCAAATATTCTGCAGGCAGTTACTGTTAACTTGAACCCTGCTTGTCCCATAACTGCAGAAAAATTAAATTTTGCGAAAGTTTTATCAGTTGTGAGTCCACTACCAAACAAAATATCTAACAAAAATAAGACTGTGCGACAAAAACAACATTCAGTCATCTTATCTAGCACGCCAATGAAAACAGTGTTTGAAGAGAAAGAGAAGAAACGTTTGGAGAAAAAATGTAAAACTATAATCAATCCAAAGAAGAAGGGAGAAAGCAGCAACAAAGAAAATCTACCGCAGAAAAAGGGAAAAAACGAAAGAAGACAACCAACAAAAAACAAAAAGTGAAAAGAGTAAAAAATAAACTTTTTGAGGATGAGACTGACACGTCTGAAGAAGAAGACGTTGAAAATTTTTGCGACGATGAGTCAGAATGTTCAGAAGAAGAGACATTGTGTACAATTTGCTGTGACACAGGAAAAAGTAAGGAAATGTGGTATCGTTGCAGAGGTTGCGATAAATGGGCTCATAAAGAATGTTCTGGTTCTGACAGCCCGGTTGATTATATTTGCGTTTTTTGCTTGGATCCTTAAAGTTATTTTTCATAGGGTTAGGTTTATATTAATATTTTTATGAATAAGTGAGATTTTGGACTGATATATAGAATTTTTTGAGGGTGACTTAATAATTATGTAGCTCCCATTACACATATGGGAATTTATAGGCTCTCATTTCCTGCAAAGTCGAGTAATGAGAGCGATTCTGTTTTTTTTTAAAGTTTATTTGTGGCCAAATTAAATGATAGCCAAAAAAGTAAGGATTTAGTTTCTAATAAAAAGTTCCTAAAGTATGCATAAATTTGCCTTTTATTGAACTTTTTCCTTAGTAGGCTCCAATTCCCCCCCGCTCCCCTAAGTAAGACTAAAGTCACCGACATCGCGCGTAGAATTAGCTCGCTGAAGTGGAAGTGGGCTGGTCATGTTTCCAGGCGCCTTGATGGCGCATTGAAGGCGCTTAGGCAAACGTAGTGTAGGACGCTCTATGGTTAGATGGACCGAAGTTTTAAAAAAGGTGGCAGGTACGGAATGTATGTGGGCTGCCCGAGGTCGGGTTAATTGCGTTCTATGGGGAAGGCTTTCGTCCAGCAGTGAACGGCAAAAGTCTGGAAAAAAAATCAAAAATATAATACGTAATGGGTACATACGGGTGTGTACAACAGCTTCTACAAACTCACGGTAGGAAGTTGTGTAAAATATATAGGGTCAAAATATACTGGACCACAAAATAAAATCTTCAATATCATAATATAATTCGTCTGTTAGAAAATCTTCAATATTTTCAAAAGTACCTGACCTAGCTTTATGAAATAAAGACTAAATTAAAGGCGTAGATTTTCCAGTATTATCGTAAATGTAGTTGGTCACAGATGTGTTTTCACGCATTTTAGTACTTTGTGTGGCATTCCGAATTTCGGTGACATATCTTTCTGCAGTTAAAGTTTCATTTTCTATCACCACTAGCTCACTGCGGCTTTCGGAAGAAATCCACACGTAAACAGAGCCTCCGCCGTATGGTACTTTTTCTTATATATAGGCTTGGTTATAACCAATATATGCGATATATCGCTCTCCCGGTCTTTTGTACACTCTTTTCCTCCCGTCGTGCTTGTATAAACATAATCTAGACTCGTCTGAAAACATAGCTGTTGACCAGTCATTCAGAGCCCATTTCTCGTGTTCTCTACTGTAACTCAACCTTGAGTTTCTGTGGTGTCTTTCTAGTTTTGGGCAATAGTCTAGTGCAGGTCTTAATGGCTTTAAATTTGCTTCAGCCAGACGCACTGTATCCGTACTCAGATTGTTTCCTTCAGCTCGTAAATGATGATCCAGTTTCATGGAAACGCTGGAGTACTTGCTGAACTGTAGAAAGACTCACACCAACAGTTCTCTTAAATATTCTTTAATTTAGTCATTATTTCATAAAGCTAGGTCAGGTACTTTTGAATATATTGAAGATTTTCTAACCGCCGTCTCTTTTTCTTTGCGGTCCAGTTTTTGGAATATTCAGGTTAATAAAATAATAAGGATTTTAATTTGGTTGAGAGATGTTTAATGAATATGAACAATATTAATTTGACATAACATAGAAAAAGTAACAAAAAGAATTAACAAAATAATTTTAAATTATAATTTCTTCTTAAATGTAATATAAACTGTTTACATGTTTATAACACAAAAATTACATTTCTTTCTTAATTATTAATAGCTATACATACTTATTTACATAACCTTATTTTAATCAAACATTTGGAAGGTCGCGTTGGAAGCTCGCCTTTCAATCAAAGTTTTTTTCAAATTCGTAATGGACAAATTTTGCTAAATGCTCGACGAACAATTCCGAGGTTTTAATGTCTGCTACTCTGCTTATGTTGTCATGACCAGGACAAAGGACAATTACACGACCCATTTTCCATTTCAGAGGTGGTAAATGATCTTCTTTTATTAAAACAAGTCTGCCAATTTCAAGACATTTCTCATTCGATGAGTCTTTATTAATAATTTCAATCCTAAATAGAGATGTAATATGATTTTGAATTAAAAGTTGCTTGTTATCAAATCGTTGACAAAGAAGAGCCCAGGCAATAGAATAATTTTTAGCTGAAAAGTCAATCGACTGTACAACAACAGCTGCAATTCCCTCTAAACAAGCTCTAAGATAGTGAAATTTATTTATATCGCTAATGTCATTATTAGAGTGTATAAGACTCGTGAAGGTGTCATGAAATTCTAACCAAGCCTCATAAGAACCATTAAATTTTGGCAATTGAATAGTCGGTAATTTAACCAGATTATGATTATGTGTACAAGATGAAAATTTATCACTATTTACGTCTTTATCTTTGCAATCATTGGATGTAATATGTTTTTGTTGTGATGCAATAGATATCAGCGAAAAATATAACGTTTCAAATTTGCTTCTTTCATCCAATTGTACAGACATAAGGTCCTCAAGACCGTTTTCGGCCCCGGCGGCCAATTTCAAGAGAGATTAGCCAACTGCGCAGGAGATATTATAGTGCACAAGTGTGTGCGCAAACACAGGTGCACTCTCTTTTCCTTAGCTCTCATAGAATTTTCTGTCAGAAAAACCCAATAACTAAGGCAGGTTGCCTGCCTCGTTGGTCTAGTGGCTAGATATTAGGCTGCAGACCCGGTGGTCCTGGGTTCAATTCCCAGGTCGGGCCAATAAATAGTTATTGGGTTTTTCTGTCAGAAAATTTTCAGTAGCAGCCCGGAGTCTGGAAGGTGGAAGTGTGTACACTCCCGTGCCTCGGAAAGCACATTAAGCCGTTGGTCCTGCGCCTGAACTCTTTCCGGTCGTGTCGGATTGCCGTCCCATCGGATTATGAGAGCTAGGGAATAGTGAGTGCACCTGTGTTTGCGCACATACTTGTGCACTATAATATCTCCTGCGCAGTTGGCTAATCTCTCTTGAGATTGGCCGCCGTTGCCGAAATCGGTTAGGAGGACGTCGTGTACAGACATATCATCGACTAAACATTCTTACTTAGTTTGAACCTCATCATACTGTTGATATAAAAATTCAATCTTACCGACACGTAATTGCAGTTCATTCAGTTGACATTGACTTAATGAGTCGCTTAAGCTGTTAAGATAATTCAAGAATGGTTTCAAACGTCCTTTGTAACTTGTTCTTTTTTTTATCAATCTTTCTCCTCTCTTTCGGTCATTTTGGATGGAAACCTATATTATGGCGTGTTTAAATTATAACAATGGAAAGTACTTGTACTATTAATGTATACATATTTAGGCAAAGACTAAGGAAACATTTATTAATAGGTTTTAAACCTTATTTCAACTTAATTCTTTGAACAGTAAGTAATCTAATTATGCTGAAATTAATTACAAAAATAGTGGCACTTGCTCGAATCACAAATTAAATCGAATTAATACCTGAATACGAGTAATGGGTACAGTTTTAATTAATATTATAGGTATATCGTCTTAACACCATGCGGATGATCATCTTCAATGTCCAGGCGATCAATGTCCGACGGATTTCTGTATCTCCATATGTTGTAAATTAAATTGTATTTTGTGAAAATACAATTATTCCGTTATTTTTAATATTTTTAATATTCAGGTTAATAAAATAATAAGGAGTTTAATTTGGTTGAGAGATGTTTGATTTAAGAAGAAATTATAATTTCTTCTCAAATGTAATAGAAACTTTTTACATGTTTATAATACAAAAATTACATTTCTTACTCAATTATTAATAGCTATAAATACTTATTTACATAACCTTATTTTAATCAAACATCCAGTGTATATATATTATGTATATATACAAAAGGAATGTATTGTTTAACAATATTTTTATATCCTCGTAAGTACGTCGGACACGTTCCGCACTCACTGCTCTACATAATAAAAAGATGATTTTGAATTTAAGAGATTTCAAAGAGATATTTAAATATTGTGTGAAAAAATATATTAACTCGTACCAAACTGGTTGTCTAAGAAGCGATATAATGCTTAAAATATTATTAAAATACTAATGAGGTGTCGTGGGACAGCCGACGGGCACAGAGTTTGTTACGCATTGTATGTAAAATGTAATTTGCCAATACTATAAATATAGAGGTCATTTAAAATAAAATATAGAATGGGTTTTATAACTATGGTTTTATCACAATATATTGTAACTAACAATTCGCCCGCGACTTCGTCCGTGAAAATTTAAAAAATGTTATATAATGTAAATACGTAAATTAGTATTTGTTAATAGACTAAACGTAGGACAGTTACAATTTGTTCAAACCGTGTGAACAGTGCGATCTGAATAATATAAAAACGAATTTACACCTAAATAATCAACCTTAATTATTAAACCATTTAAATGGATAAGGATTAAATCATGATACCAATATCACCACTATTTGATTCCACCTCCAATTGAACTTAATAATTTATACAAAAACTGTTTCTGTGGCTTAACTATAACAGTTAGGCAAATACCATCGCGGACTTTTTTGTGAGGAACATGAGTACTATTAATATACAGAACACTTTTTTATATGCCGTCAATAGTTTTCGCAGCGCACGCCAAATAATGACTTTTCTTTATCTCTAATTTTTTTTAAGATATAATATAGCCCATGTTATTCGGTAAAGATGTAGCTTTCTAATAGTGAAAGAATTTTCAAATCGGTCGAGTAGTTTTAGATTTAAATCATAACAAACAAAAAATCTAATCTTTGCTCTTTATAATATTAGTATAGACTAGCAGCTGCCCTCGGCTTCGCTCGCGCCTAGGTATAAGTAAAGGATAAACGATTATTTGAAATTTGGATTGGTATGTGATTTTAAAGTAAGAAGCATGAACATGTCTTCTGGTCTACGATTCTGTTGCTTAAATACCTCGGTCATCTATCCACGACGTTAGATATAGTTACTTATGTAAATGAGCAAGCGTACGAATATATATTTTTATTCTATCCAACTTAGATTAAACAAAACGAACTCTTTAGGGACTACCAATTAAGTGCTATAAAATGACGGGCTTCTAAACAATCGTTCAACTCTTTAGGGGTGGAATTTCCAGAGATCCTTCATCCTACCTTAGTGAGTGTTTACATTATAAAATGTATCAACTGCCAAAATTTCAAGTTTCTAACCCCCGTGGTTTAGACTCTGCGTTAATGAATCATTTAGGAAGAGTCATTATATTATGTGTATAGATAACAACAAAAATACGTATTCTTTATAACTGATTTTGATGAAATAAAGACTAAACCGAACCTTGAAATAGTTCTTATAATAATTCGGTTATTTATATAGATTTGTAATTTTAAGACGTTTGAAAGATTAGCCTGGACAAACAGACAGATTGTAAAAAAAATGATTGCTTTGGTTTTGGTAAATCGTAAATAACCGTAATAGTAGAAGTATTGTCCCTAAAAAACCCGATTTATTTAATTTAATTAATGCTCATTCTGTATCTGTTGTGGCCATCTCTAAGACATGGTTGAGGCCTGGGTCTCACTTTAGAGTCCCGGGGTTTGCCTGTCTACGGGATGATCGTAATGATGGCAGAGCAGGGTGTGCATTGTTAATTAAAATATCTTTCTCGTTTTCCGTTATTCCCTCTCCCTCCTCATTCCCAAGAAATCAACGCTGTTGCGGCTTGCGTAGCCAATATTAATTTCATTTCAATTTATATTCCTGATCCTAATCTCTCTCTGATCCCTGACCTTTTTACAATTTTATTTTCAGTCCCTCCTCCACTTCCCCTGCTCCTGGGGATCACATTATACAGATTCACACACAAGAGATGTGAATGCCATTATAGGAGAAAAGAAATAGCCTTATAACTTAAATAGACAGAAACTTCAATTTTATTTATATGTATGGATAATTTATTTATTAATTCGATTTTTGCTATAGATTTATGTTCTTTTATGTGTACAATATAAAGTATAAAGTAAAAGAAAAGGTTCTTCTGTCAGAGACTAAATAAAATCACTTAATCAATTTACTCATTTAATTAAACAAAAAAATAAAGGGATTTAAAACAAATGTCGATATGAAGTTTTTAGAAAGGATAGGCAGGCATATAATTATTCACCTGAAAAAAATAAAAACGGAGGTGGAGTCCTCATTACTGTAGACAGGCGTTATAAAGCAACAAGAATTTGCTCATACGAAAGTGAACTTGAAGATATTTGGTTAAAAATAGATATACCATTTCAAAATAAATCTACTACTGAAATTTATATTTGCTCGATTTATATACCCCCACCTGTTAATGTTGCTAGTCTGGAAAAAAATACTATTAAAGCATCCACTTTCATAGATAAACTAAATAATGTATTCATAATTGGCGATTTTAATATGAGCAATGTTTACTGGGTAAAAGATAAATATACACACACCCTCTAAACTTTAATAACAATTTGGGGTACACTCTAATTGATTTTATGTCATCCAACAATTTAAATCAATTTAATAACGTAAAAAATAACCAAAATAAAATCTTGCAGATCCAAGATTTTATTTTGGTTATTTTTTACGTACTGACTAAAGTTAATGAACGGTTAAGCAACATAAACTAGCTTGAAGAATTAAATGAATGCTCTAGTATCGACGAATCTGTTGCAAAATTTTATAGTATTATAGGGAAAATTGTTAAAGAAAATATACCCAAGTATAACTCCAACCGCAACAATAAGTATCCACGTTGGTTCAGTAGGAATTTCATAAAACTTCTAAAAGAAAAAGAAAAACACAGAATACTATCAAAAATATTTGGCAACAAGCTTGATGAATATGAGTATGGCATATTAAAAGACAGAACTACTAAACTCATTAGAAAACTATACGCAGCATATTGCGAAAGAGTAGAGGAAGTAGTTATTAAATATCCAAAATTTTTCTGGTCCTACACGAAAAGCAAAAGGAAAGTAAAAAGCACCATACCAGGTACTATAAAATGGGCGAATAGGCAAGCTAGTGACAGTGAAGGAGTGGCAAATCTTTTTGCTGAACATCCGTATATCTTAAAAAATCACACAATACTGTTTCCTCAGAGTTCGTGACCATGTCCAAATCAACGCTTGTGATGATAATTCAAGCTCTTTTAGTACATTAAAAATATCTCCTAAGGACATAGAAGTAAAATTACCTAAATGTGAACAAGGGCACAGGAATCGACAACCTTCCACCCATTTTTTACAAAATGTGTGCGAAGAAACTGTTGTCTCCTCTATTCCTTCTGTTTAATAGATCCCTACAAGAAGCAGTTTTTCCTTCAAAATGGAAGGTTGCGCTAGTAGTTCCACTACCAAAATCAGGGAATAAAACTGAAATTTCTAACTACAGACCCATAAGTCTGTTATGCACTATAGCTAAAGTATTCGAATCATTAATTTATCCTATTTTCTATTGGCATATAAAACAAATGCTATCCGATCACCAACATGGATTCCTTAAAATGAGATCCACAATGACAAACCTGGTTACATTTGTGGAAGATGTCTTAAACAAGATCAGTTCAGGCAACGAAGTCGATGCCATATACAGCGACTTACGATAAAGTCGATTACGAATTGCTCATTTTCAAATTACAACATTATTTTGGCTTACATGGAATTTTTTTAACTTGGATAAATTCACATCTAACTAATAGATGTCAACATGTAGTCGTCAATGGCTTGCGATCAAAAACCATAACACCGACATCTGGGGTACCTCTAGGTTCTCATTTAGGTCCATTATTGTTTTTAATGTTTATTGATGATATTAAATACGCCATCGCATACGCCATTTGCCTTATACGCCGATGATTTAAAATTATTCAGAAATGTAAAGAATGACGAAGAACGTAAAATGCTTCAATCTGATTTTGATAAACTATATGATTGGTGTATCTGTAGCGACATCTATCTCGCCACATACGAAAACTAAAAACTGACGTACCCTACATCGCGATATTAAAGTTATCCGAGCGATTGAACATATATACAAGAAATACTGCCCGACAATAACCGTCGGGCAGTAGCCCACCAGACCAACACCCGTCTGGTCGGAGGATCCTCCCTTTTCAATGGTGGATGAGGAACTTTACACCCTGTTCCTCCCTATCTCCAAATATCCTTAATCAAATGGAATTAAATATATCCAAATGTTACCATATCAAGTATTCGCGAAAAAGAAACAAATATTTATCAAATTATTATATTAATGGAACAAAGTTAAATGAAATAAATGAAGTTAAAGACCTTGGTGTTGTAATTCCGAAATTAAATTTAAAAGCCATATCAATAAAACTATACGAACTTGTTTTGGGATGCTCAATTTTATCTACCGCAATACAAAAGGATTTAAATCTGTACATGCTTTAAAAACTTTATACAATGCTTTGGTACGCAGCAATATAGAATACTGTTGTGCAATTTGGTATCCTTACTATAAAAACGATATTGAAAGAATTGAAAAAAATCAAAGAAAATTTACGTCTAGACTTGTTTACACTACCAAGTATGTAACGAACATAAAATACATTACATATGAGGACAGGTTGGATGTCTTTCATATGGACTCATTATTAAAGCGCCAAAAATTCCTTGGATTGATGTTTCTCTACAAAATAGTAAATAACTGTGTAGACTCGCCTCACATACTATCTAAGATTGGACTACAAGTTGCACGCTGCTCTGCGCGATTAAGTAATTATCAGCTATTTTAGATTTATTTAAGACAAAATAAATTCGGGCAAAACTCGCCGTTAAACAAAATTTCAAGAAACTATAATGAAATCTTTAGGAGAATTCCTGATATAGATGTATTTTCTAATAAAATGTACAATTTTAAAAAGTATCTTAAAGAAGTCATGTAGTGTTATATTTTATATTTATACAAATATAGGGTTTTCCATTAAGGGCGCTTGATCTTTGAAATGCAAAAAAAAATACATGTAGGAGAGATATTTGCGAATTTTTTTTTTTATTTGGAAGGTCTATCGACCCCATTATGTATGGAATATGACATCATTCAAATGACCGCCACGGCTTCGGTTGGTGGCGCGCACACGAAAGGTCCAATTTTCGATGACTCTGGTGCACAAATCGGGCTGTATTTGATCGATGGCGTGGCGTATGTTGACTTTGAAGGCATCGGTGGTTTGCGGCTTGTTGGCATAGACCTGCGACTTAAGAAAAACCCACAAGAAAAAGTCCAGCGGGGTCAAATCGCACGATCTCGGTGGCCAGTTCACGTCGCCTCCGCGCGAGATGACCATGTCCAGAAATTGCTCGTGCAGAACTTCCATCGTAGCGTGTGCTGTGTGGCACGTAGCGCCGTCCTGTTGAAACCACATGTTGTCCAGATCCATATTCTCGATTTCAGGCCAAAAGAAGTTGGTTATCATCGACCGGTATCGCTCACCATTGACGGTGACGGCCACACCATTATCGTTTTCGAAAAAATACGGACCAATCACGCCTCCGGCCCAAAATCCGCACCAAACAGTCACTTTCTGCGGGTGCATTGCCACTTGGTGAACCTCGTGTGGATTGGTCTCGTCCCAAATACGGCAATTTTGCTTGTTGACATAGCCATTCATCCAAAAATGCGCCTCGTCGCTGAAGATGATTTTTTTGCCAAAATCGGCGTCAACTTCCAACTGCTCTAATGCCCAGTCAGTGAACACACGGCGCTGTCTATGGTCATTAACCTTGAGCTCTTGGGTCAGCTGGATCTTGTACGGGTGCAGGCTCAAGTCACAACGCAAAATTCGCCAAGTTGTCGTCTGCGAAAGGCCGAGTTCCTGTGCGCGACGCGGAATTGACTGCCGCGGGTTTTCGAGGACACTGTCGCGCACAGCGGCGATATTCTCGGCAGATCTCGCGTTACGTTGACGCACGGGAACCGGCTGATTGTTAACTGACCCGGTTGACTCGAATTTGTCCACCAATCGACGGATAGTCGACTCGGCAGGACGATCATCGCGACCGTAAAACGGGCGAAGTGCGCGGAACGTTGCTCGAACTGAAGACCCATTTTCATAAAACAATTTTATGATTTGCACGTGCTGCTCGACACTGTAACCTGCCATGGTGGTTTGGGAGGACGGAATGAATATAACACACTGCATTTGACAGCTGTCACTCAAACAACATGGCCGCAATCAGCTGTCAAAGTTCAAGCGTCCCTATTGGAAAACCCTTTATATTAATTATTATTTCTAATATTATTATTTTAGCAGAGCGTGGGTAGTTCTCGCGTTTCGTGCAAATTGAATGAATTTGCGAGAAAAAAATAGAATTTATTCTTTTCAGTGCCAATGCATAGCTACTGGAAAAATAAATTAGCTGTATGAGTATCAATAAATTATACGCAAAATTGGTAAAGATATGGGCTTTATAATTTTTTTCGTAGGTATGGTAATGAGGAAAGAAGTTTGGTAGTGATATTAGGGACAATGGTAATGAGAAAATGCTTTTGGTAATGAGAATGTAAATAAAAAACGTTATTTAAATTCGTTTTTCTTTTAATAACAATTAAATAATTACTTAAATTGTTGTACAATATTTGAGCTTAACTCACATAATAGTTTTAATGAATAGTGTAACAAATCAATAAATTTACCGTCTCAACTATAAATAACCTATAAAAGATAAAAACTAGTAGGAACTTAAGTCAGTCTCAAATTATTATTATCATAATTGCGCTTAGAATATATTATCATTAGAAGAATCACTACAATGATAATTTATATTCTCCTTCGCTTGTATTATCACATCGCGTTTATCTTCATATTCATCCTTTCCTTGCTTACATTACTTTGTTATGTAGTAAATCTTCATCTGAAAAGTCATCGAAAAAGTTTCTCAATACTGTCCTCTTTACTGGTCTTCTAATTTTCTCCTTTGCCTTTCCTTTTTGATATCTATCACCAGAAACAAAATGCTCAGTCTTTTTGATATTCTATCGTGTTCTGTTTCGATTTTTTGTCAATAAAAGCCTTGTTAGACCAGTGTAGTTTTATATCTGAAAGCACTGTAATAGCTTTATTTGGTTTAACATTGGCATCCAAGCTACTTGAAGGCTTTTGCTGTTGAGCCTGGTGTGGTATGCTACAGGGTTCTACATAAACATTTGCTATATCTTTAAGAAAGCTTTCTGTAGTATTTAAGTCTAAAATGTTATCTTCTACTTGAATAGTACTATTTCTCAGGACAGCCTCTGGCAGGTCTATAAATCCAAGATGATATCCGTGGGAGCATATTTCTCCATTTTCACAGAAGAAGCAGCTAAGCTTTCTGAAGGTCATGGGACTGTTAAATGACCAGAGAACTTGATGAACTGACATCGTTCCACGAAATGGCTTTACCTCGGATGGAATTTCTTTTTTTATAACATCGTGTTCTGAGACAGAAAGCAACTTGATGTTTTTTACTTTGCTTCCAACATATGTCCAAAATTCTTCAAGACTGCCAATATCTTTACCCAGCCGTACAATTTGATCTGCTGTCCTCTTCAAAACTGCCCCGACTCCATCCGGTGCTCCCTTACCGTGTCCCGCTTCTAAATAATTCCAAGTAATAGATTTGAGCTCTGGAAAATCTTGGTGTAGTTGACTAATGACATAAAACATGTATCGATTTCTATATTGGCTTGATGGGCTATCTGATATAAAATGTATTGTGTCAATCAGCGGCGCTATTTCTTGGATATAGCCAAGCAGTGGTAGCAGATGAGCCCATATAGCCCTTGCATCGTGTTTATTACATTCACTGATACTGCAAGCACTATATGGCTTCAAAATTCCAGTTTCTTGATCAATTATATACACCACTGCAGTGTGTAACGTTATTTGTGTCCGGCTTCCACCGAAATGAAAGATTTGAATTTCTTCATTAAATTGAATTGAATAATTTTCAGAAAAATCGATATGGACTACAGCTTCCATGGTAGATAATGTCGCCTTTAGAGATTTTAAGTGTTTATACTGTACAACAATGTTAGCGGAATGCTTAAAATATGGATTCAATGACTTTTGCAATTTTTCTATAATATTTATAGGATAATCTGTTATTTTTCTCTTTGTGTTTACAATCTTAATTTTTTCTTCTCCTTTTGTTACATAATTTTCTCTCTTTGTGCACCACTCGTAATAGTGTATCTTGTCTTCATTGTTAAACTCTTCAAAGTTTATAGCTCTTCTTTTACAACTCTCACAAGTTCGGTTCAAGCATCTTTCACTATAGACGTCACAGCATAAACTTTGCAGCAAAGCAGTTCCATTTGCCTCTTTGATTATTTTATTTTTATTTAGGCTCTTCACTAATAAATCAAAATTCACATGTACTTTACACGCACAAGTGTTTCGATCAGACTCTTTTGGATGCAGTACCCAAAATGGGCGATATTTGCAAAACGTGGAGTATCCTATGTTATGAGGAATATGCTAAAGAGAACGGCCTCAGATATAATGCTAAAAAAAGCGAAATTATAATCTTTCGAGGAAAAAACAAACCCACCAATTTTACACCGAATGTACACCTATGTGGGGCTCCTCTGAAACAAGTATCTGAGTTCAAATACCTTGGGCATATTGTGAATGAACGCTTGGATGATGATAGCGATATCGAACGCGAACGCAGAGCTTTGTCGGTTAGAGGCAATATGTTAGCACGTAGATTTGCGCGATGTACGGCACAGGTAAAACTAATTTTATTTAAAGCCTTTTGCCAGTCCTTCTACACATGCGGTCTGTGGGAGAACTACTCCCGACGAGCATACAATGCTCTGCGTGTTCAGTACAACAATGTGCTGAGGATTTTATTGAAGAAGGCTCGATACTGCAGCGCGTCGGCAATGTTTGCGGAAGCTCGTGTAGATGACTTCTATGCGATCATACGCAAGCGGACTGCGTCCGCTATGAGCAGACTACTAAACAGCTCCAATAAACTCCTCAACACACTGGCTGCAAAGCTGGATAGTCCCCTCTGGAGGTGCTGGGATCGTGCCCACGTATTACTAACGTAGTTTTAAGAATTGTTGTAATTAATTGCTTTGTTTTTATTTTTATTTATGGTTTTTTTTTTGTTTAAAATTAAAATTAAATAACTGCTTGTTTAAAAATTTTATATTAAATTATAATAATAAAATATTAAATATAATGTTAAAAAACTATTTAAATTAAATTAAATTTTAAAATTGTTATTGATAAATATTATATGTAATTATTTTTATTATTGTATTGTATTTTTAAAATTTGTAAAGTTAAAAAATATGTTTTACTAACACTATATGGGCTAGTCCTGAAATAAAAAGTTTTATTATTATTATTGTCACTGTTCTGAATTCTTAAAAACTTTTTATAGAGATTAGTTAGGGTATCATTTAAATATCTTTTATGCTTTCTAACTCCATTTCGGGTAGTAAATTCATTCTTTTCAGGGGATAACTTAGTGTTGCTATCGTCTTCAAAGAAGTCTTCGATTTGCTGTTTAGTATCCAACTTATCATCTTTTGAATGTTGACTTTGAGATTTGGCTCGTACTGTAAAATTGCTAGTCTTTCCCAATATTTTATGTTTCTTGAAATTGTCCCTGTTTCTTATTACAATGTCACTGAATGCACGTTTTTCTTTCTTCTTAAGGCCACTAAACCCTTCGAATAAATTTTTACATACTAACTCACCAAATAATAACTATTTTTTTACTTCTTCACGCTTGTTACTGTCTATAGTTTCAACTAGTTTGTCTACTTTATCTTCTGTAGTTATCTTTCCACACTGGGCTTGTCGTGTTTGGTTTTTCTTTATCATCTTAGCCATTATCCTTTTAACAACATCTCTCTCCCTTTCAACTTTTTCTTTTTCCTGTTTTAGTTTACCTATTTGTTTATTGTGTTTGTAGCGCAGCTTCCTTATGAAATTATTCTTTTTTTGGCAAAGTTCGTAGTCTTTAGCAATGACCATTTTAGTTTCGCGAGATGTTCCTTCTAATGGATCTTGTTTAATAACTATATTTGCATCGTCTTCACGATCACTTGAGGGCGGGGTGCCCTCTTTTAACAATTGTTGTATTATTCTATTTGTTTCCTTTTTTTCTGTGTATCGTTTGTTATTTTCCTTCCATTTCTTTCTTTGTAGCCTTTTTTCTCTAGGCGTCATATCAGCCACACTCTTAATTTGTTTTTGATCCTTTCGCTTCAAGTATCTCAGTCTTTCTTTTTCTTTTTGAACCGCATATTTTTCGGGATCCTTTTTAATTTCTTCTACGTAATTTTGCTTCAACTAACTTTTCCTCACGAGTTTTTTTCGATTTTGTTCTAGCCATACTCTTATCTGTAAATAATAATATTGATAAAGCATTAAGCACGGACATATTTCTTCACATAGTCACCAGCAATAAAACACATACACTTCAAGCTTCATTACCATCATTTTGTGATCATTACCATTTTCCAAATAGCTAATGGTAAATTACGGTAATGAAAGGAATGGTAATGAAATTTTTTAGAAATGCTCCTTAAATAACTGTAAAGATGATTTTCTTATTTCAATTTCAGTTGACGGTAATGATTATTTTTTTTGGTCAAACTTATTTTATCACAGCAAATGTAAATAACAATCGTAAATGATTTTTTTTTTCATTTTTTTATTGCTTCATAGTTATTTTATACATACCAAAACAATAATCCACAGTAATATACCAATTATTTGTGTTATTTGCTTACAATTACAAAAAAACGATTTCTGACCAGTGATGGTAATGATATTTAGGCATATATTTTATTTATATCTTTTTTTAAAAGTACCTGAAATAATTATTTTCCAATGGCATATGCAACATACCTAGAATATAAAAATTGTTTAATGACTTAGGCTTCTTTAGTTTAGCTTTTATTCTTACTAACACGTGTTTTGCACGAAACGATAGAAATACCCGTATGCATGTAGTAAATATAATATTTAAACACAAAAAAAGTAAATTGTTAGTAAAATATATTATTGTTATGAAAATGTTGTGAATACCTTTAATTTAGAGTAATATACAAAAAAGAAACTATGTAATGTTATTTTGCTAATTGTATTTGTGTATGTACACTATTTGGTAAGCCTTATTCAATAAATAAATAAAATCACACAGCATCACAATATTAAGTGAAATCAATAAAGGTGCAGTAAGATAATTTTTTTTACCAAATATAATTAATTAATTAATTAAAACACAAATTTAACAAAACAAAATATAAATTAAATTGCATAGCTTAAACATTATAACATTGAGTAAGACCAATAAAATGCAGTAAATAAATGATTTATATATTTTTTAACGAAATACAATTAAAATGCAAGCAAGTAAGAATATAACTACAGTAGCAAATTTATAATAAACTAAAATATTTAATATTATGAAGGCTAGTACATTCATATTATTATTTATCAAAATACTTTTATTCGGTTTATATTGGGATTAGTATTAGATACTGCCTCGTTGGTCTAGTGGCTAGATAAGGCCGCAGACCCGGTGGTCCTGGGTTCAATTCCCAGGTCCCAAAATTACGTTACATTACCCCCAACCAAAAAATAAAAGAGGAGCTCAGTCTGAGAGACTCTTTTATCCAACTCTACAAAAAGAGTTCGATTTCTATGTTTGTACAAAACATTAGAATATTATAAGCAATTAGAAACTGTACAAAACAAGAATTGATTAAAAATACATAGAAAAATGTAACTTAGCTACAAACCTATAACAAAAGTTATTTCTAAGAAAAAGAATATCAAACGCGCTACCAACATACTACCTTAGAGATGAGAACCCAAACATTCTCTCACTCGAAAGCAAAAAGTAGTTTAACAAAACTTTACTGTTAACAAGGATTTAAGTAAAAGTAATTATTAAACACCCTACCCTACTAGATGAGGATTCAAAAAAAGCCTCACTCCAAAGTAATGAGTAGTCTAATAAAACTTGTGTTAATTAAGAGTAAAGTCCAATGTTTTACTTTACTCGAAAGATGGAAAACTTGATAAAACATTGGGTTTACGGAATATACATAAGTTATAGTATACCAAGAGCACCAACTAAAGTATTTTTTTTCTTTTATAAAACAAAGAAATATGAATAACGTGGCCGACGCAATACTATACGACTTTCCGAACACGAAAGCATACAAAAAAAATAGTTTATACTGTGACCGACTCAACACCACCAGCTTTCCGAACACAGTTAAACAAAACTTCCAAAAATATACAATCCAATCTCAAGGATTGTTTCTATAGAAATAAAGTAACTTATTACTAAAATATGTAATAAGGTTTGACAAAAACTACCAAAAATGTTATTAACAAAAACATAAAACAAAATGTTTACAAAAGTATATAAACACACAAAAAAAAATGTATAAACAATATTACAAATATATAAACAAACAAAATGTATAAGATCTTATGAGTCATATCTTATCTTATCTAATGAAATAAATGGAATTACTATAATTTGAAAGCCAAAATGTCCTAAGTTAAACTAGTTAAAATATATTTGTAGAAAGATATTCAACTTGGAAACCTATTACTCAATCAACTCACAAGTTTATGGCGAACTTTCTATCATACTTCTCGCTTTTTCTTCACTAACAAAGCCATATTAATTCCAAACCCAAATATATAACTACAAAATATTGCGTTATAGCAAAATTATATTTTGATAATATCTTTAACATGATAACGACCAATTGTACCTCTCTCTAAATCTTTCAAAATATATACATTATTAGAGATCCTCTCTATTATTTGAGATTTTATAAGCTTAGGAGCAAGTTTTGCCGAAAAATATTGTGAGGCATTAGACAAGACAAAATTTCTTCTCCAAACTATATCACCTGACTCATAAGAAATGACTTTCCTTCCTTTATTATAAAAAAAAGCATTCTTTTTAAAAGATTTAAATAAAGACTTAGATACTAAATCAAAAATTGAACTTAGGGAATCCAAAGTTACTACATAAGTACGTTGGTTACCAACTTCAAATTCATCCAAATCTGTGAGGGAATTACTAAAACGATGTAATGAAGCATCAATTATGACTTCACAATTTATGTAGATTATCATATACCATTAGCGCTGTACTGTATAGGCGACTGCCTCGTTGGTCTAGTGGCTAGATATAAGGCCGCAGACCCAGTGGTCCTGGGTTCAATTCCCAGGTCGGGCTAATAAATAGTTAATGGGTTTTTCTGTCAGAAAATTCTCAGTACCAGCCCGAAGTCTGGAAGTTGGAAGTGTGTACAGTCCCGTGCCTCGGAAAAGCACGTAAAGCCGTTAGTCCTGCGCCTGAACTCTTTCCGGTCGTGTCGGATTGCCGTCCCATTGGATTATGAGAGCTAGGGAATAGAGAGTGCACCTGTGTTTGCGCACACACTTGTGCACTATAATATCTCCTGCGCAGTTGGCTAATCTCTCTTGAGATTGGCCGCCGTGGCCGTAATCGGTCTGGAGGATTATTACTGTATGGGCGAATATTTCGATCGCCGATATGTCTTTGATTAAAAATCGCACTTTATTTTACCTGTACGAATTGAAGAAAGTATTTTATATTTTGTCGGCTTTGGGTTCCAAGGCTTAAATAAATACAAAAAAAATTAAAAATAGTTACTGTACAAATCGTAACCGCGTGGAAGCTGGCTTTGTGCAAGCTCGTCTGGGTAGGTACCATCGACTCCTCAGATATTCTACCTCAAAACAGCAGTACTTGGTATTGTTGTGTTCCGGTTTGAAGGGTGAGTGAGTCAGTGTAATTACAGGCACAAGGCGGCAGGCCTTAAAATATTCTGTTGTCAATTATTCTCGATGGCATCCGAACATGGCCGAACTGGTTAACAATTGATATTTTACACACTCTCTTAAAAAGCAGTAAACTGTGTTTATATGTATAAGTGTGGACGATGTTTTTTCCTTCTTTCAGCAACTGTCAATCTACGAAAACATCAAAATAGGAAAACTGAAGTCTCGAACAAGACTCTGGCAAGTTAGAGCTATTGAAGGTAGGTGCTCGAGTTACGGTAGCATGCGCAAGCGATCCCGTGGCGCTCGTTAAGACAGAAAGGGTACCATTGGTATTTGAGAAGGTACCGGCGAGACGTTAAAAAAAAACAAAAAAAAAAAAAAAGAGTACATGTTTCATGTCTCTATTGGAAATAAGATATAATAAATGAAGTTATAAATGTAATAATCGTAAAGTACTAAGAAACTGTGTTTGTCAATAACTTAACTAACGTTGAACTAATATTGTTGATTTGCGTAAGGTTTACGACAGTAAAGATTTGAGGTAGGTAGGTAGGTAGGTAGGTAGGTAGGTAGGTAGGTAGGTAGGTAGGTAGGTAGGTAGGTAGGTAGGTAGGTAGGTAGGTAGGTAGGTAGGTAGGTAGGTAGGTAGGTAGGTAGGTAGGTAGGTAGGTAGGTAGGTAGGTAGGTAGGTAGGTAGGTAGGTAGGTAGGTAGGTAGGTAGGTAGGTAGGTAGGTAGGTAGGTAGGTAGGTAGGTAGGTAGGTAGGTAGGTAGGTAGGTAGGTAGGTAGGTAGGTAGGTAGGTAGGTAGGTAGGTAGGTAGGTAGGTAGGTAGGTAGGTAGGTAGGTAGGTAGGTAGGTAGGTAGGTAGGTAGGTAGGTAGGTAGGTAGGTAGGTAGGTAGGTAGGTAGGTAGGT